>CM066326.1:42874116-45781616 GCA_033807775.1 Saussurea involucrata | reverse complement strand
AATAGTCAGGAATTCTTGACGATATCGAGCTGGAACAACCTGTTCTTCCTGAATACCCTGATTTAAGGCCAAAGAATTTCCTGCGGCTACCATATTGTATTCATCTCTACCCGGTGATAAATAAAGCATCCGGGCCCCTTTTGATCTCTCAGAAATTTTATAAAACGGACTTTCTAGAGACCCCCAACGACCAATCCTCGCATGAATTGCTAAGGATCCAATAAGTCCAACATTTATTCCTTCAGATGTGTCAATTGGGCAAATACGCCCATAGTGACTAGGATGAATATCTCGTATTGGAAAAGTAGCAGTTCGCGCAGTCAATCCCCCCGGGCCCAAATAACTCAATTTTCTCCCATGAACTATTTGTGTCAATGGATTAGTTCGATCCAAAACTTGAGATAATGGATGTAAACGGAAAAAAGCTTTATAAGTACCTGTTAATGGAGTTGAATTTACTAAGTTCTGAGGAGTTGGTATCCAGTTATGCTTAAGTGCTGCATATATGTTTCCTCGAGCCATATTTTCTAAACGAACCAAGGCCAATCCAAATTGCTCTTGTAAAAGATCTGCTACAGAACGAATACGTTTATTTTTCAAATGATTCATATCGTCAAGTGTACCCATTCCAAATTTTATTCGAATCAAACGATCCGCGGCTGCCAATATATCTCGCGGTAACAAAAATGTATTGTTCTGGGGTATATCAAGGTTCAGTCTCCGATTCATATTTCGTCGACCAATCCCTCCCAATTCACATCTTTGTTGAAAGAATTTTTTTTGTAAATCCTTAGATAAGGATTCAGAAAATACCGGATCTCCCTCTACACAAGCAAATTGTTGATAAAACTCCAAAATAGCATTTTCTTTTGACCCGATTTTTTTTTATCATTCAGAAAAGACAAAAATAGTTCAGGATAGCAAACATTCTCTAGAATTTCTCTTATATTCAAACCCATAGCTGATAATAGAACTAGAATAGATAGTTTTTGTTGCCTACTCACACGAACCCATATCCTTGCTTTTCTATCAATCTCTAATTCTAATCTTCCTCCCCAATCTGATATTATGGTGCCGGTATAGACCGAAATTCCGTTATCGTTCAATTCTGACTGGTAATAAATACCGGGACTTCGCAATATTTGATTGATCACAATTCTATATATTCCATTTACTATAAAAGCTCCCAGAGAAGTCATTAGAGGGATCTTTCCTATCAAAATTGTTTGTTCTTGGATATACCTACGCCTATCGTTTTTCCAAATAAGTCTCGCGGATACATATAATTCAGAAGAATATGTGAGTGATTCATACACAACATCTCTTTCCGTTATCAGGGGTTCTACCAATTGATATCTTTCCAAAAATAATTCAAAGTCAATTTCTTGATTTGTATCTTCAATTTTTGGAAACTTAGAAAGTTCGTCTGTCAAACCCTGATCAATGAACCTACAAAATCCTTCAAATTGTATCTGATTAAATCCAGGTATTGTGGACATTGCGTCTATCCCGGATTCTTTTGAAATTGGCAGTGATTTATACTCATCCATATCGAATTCTCCAAAAAACAAAAACAAAAATAAATACCATTTTGGCTGGCTCATTATCCATCAAATCAAATCCTATAGATCTAACAATGATGGAATTTCGATTCTATGAATCTTTGACTGGAATCTATGAGATAGGTGGAATAAAAATTTATACTTAACTTAAATTGGCATTTTTAAGAGATGCAAATGGAACGGAATTGATAAAACAGTCCTAGAAACGGAATTCTCCCACTTAGGCTTACTATGTTTTAGGATTTTTTTTAGAATATCAAAACTGATTCAGTTTCTTATATTATAATGTATAACGGTATTTATATTCTAATCTACTTGAATATTGAATACCAGAAAACCATCTGAATTTGTATTTATTAAACGTTAAACACGTGCAAAAATACCTCGTCTGGCCATCTTCTTGCTTTGTTTAATGCTCTCCTTTCTCTCCTTTCCGTGGTCAATTGACAGCCTGACTTAGGGCGATCAAGAGATTTGAAGATGAACTTCTAAATAAAAGCCTAATATGATGAAGATGAGAGAGAACTCGTTAAAGAGAGAAAATAAAATGAAAGCATTCTGATTCTCAAATGGTAAACAAGGCGTTTATATATTCTCTTAATAATTGCACTTCAGCCCTCCAACTGCTACATAATTGCTCCCGCTACCCTTTGACAATCTTCAGATGTTATGCGCAATCCTCTTGACCCCAAAGAATCAACTACATTCCATTTTAGCCCTTTAACTTCTACAAACATAACAAACAACCAAATTAAGTTAATATGATAACAAGATTGGTAAAATATGAACTTACCTTTTAACAAAAGGTCAGGTTCCTCTCTCTGAAAATTTAAGTTTTCTTTCGTGTCTATTTTGATGTAGGATTAAACGTTTATGGTTTGGTTAATATCATAAAAAATCACTTCCTTTTTTTAGAGGATTTCCAAATACACAAGATTTCTTTTGGTAATTGGTAGGGTCAAAGTCTACCTCCACTAATTAGATCCATCCCTTGATCGATATACCTTTTTTCCTTGTTAATATATAATGGCTTTTGCCATGCCTTCCTAAAAAATGATACATGCCTTCCTAAAAAATGATATATAGAAAACATTCTATGTGCATCAAATCTAGGGATGTGTGTGGTTTATACCAACGATTTGGAGTGTCAAAAATAATTGAAAACTGAATAACACTACTAAATGAAAGAGTTTTACTTACGAACTTTTCTCTGGGAAAATTTGTCGCTAAAAGGTGGTTCGTCACAAAACCATCACAAAAGTTGGTGGGTAATGCAAATCAGTGACAGAATACCCAAAGATTCTTTTCTTTGGGTGATCCATGGGTATTTTCTCGAAAAACATCGAATTCTACCGAGCCTTTGATATTTTCTAGGTGATCTCTGGGGTAATCACCGACGGAAATTTTCCTAGGTGAATTTTGTGGGTAAAAGTCATTTGTTTTGTAGTGTAACCCACCTGAATCGAATAACATTTCGGTTAAACGGTTTCTGATTATTCGGGTTTTGCGTTAAATGGTTTGGTTAACTTAATAAGGATCTTTATTCGGTTCGATTTTTGGTTAATTTTTTCCTAATTCAGTTAAACCAAATAATTCGAATAACACAATCTTCTAATATCTTGTATACTTCATTTTTGTAAAAAAATAAACCATATACATGTTATACTATTGTTATTTTACATATTTATTTCTATATAATGTTTTTATTGAGAGTACATAATGTTTTTTTTTTATTATATTACGTTTTTGCTTGATTTACAAGGTCTAATGAAGAAAAATAATGTTATTTGGTAGATATTCGTTTATGATATTGTTTTATGCTTAATATAAGTCAATAGTATGAATGTATGATACAATTATATATTTATATATTAGAAGCCATTGACACTTAATTTGGGAAAATTATTTGAGCAAGTGTCTAACGACAAAATATAAACTCTTATTTGGTTTAACTATTTATCGAGCCGATAATCTGAAAACCGATTAAACCAAACCTTATTTGGTTTAGTTATCGGTTAGTTTTACAAAACATAAAAACAGATTAACACGAACCGATAAACCGAAAACTTATATAACGGATCGAATAACACCCTTACCATCGATATATCAATGTATACACTTCAATGTAGGAATGTCATAGATGTATAACCAGGGGCGGAACACAAGCTTTAAAACTGCACGGGCCGGACCTTGTAAGACTACTTTTTCATTCAAACGCACCTTGTAAGACCAATTTGTTGATTTCGAGCGGGTGCACAAACGAAAAGCTTAAGAAATTGTTGTCGATGTGTTTTTAGCCAAATTCCCCCGTTGGTTTCAAGAGGTTTTATTTCGAGAGGTTTTATTTCAGTTTTTTGGTTGATTTCAAGGGATTTTTTAAGTTTTTGTGTTGATTCGATAGGATTTTTTGGTTTCTTTGTGTTGATTCGAGAGAATTTTTCGGGTTTTTCTATTGATTTCAAGAGTAAATTTTGGTTTTTGGGGTAAAGATTAATATAAAAACTCAATACAAATAAATAAATTATGTAAAGAACTCAATGAAATCAGATTTAGGGCTATGACTAATATCAAATTTTGGACAAAAACTAAAATCAAATTCACAAATTCACAATCAAACTATCATGAATAGCTAATGCCTAAATTCACAATTTGACAATCAAACTTACCATAAATAGCTAATGCCTAATCAAACAATTTCAAAGCAATTCCTACCATCTGTGCCCTGTTTTTTGAAAGCAATTCACACAATCTTTAACAAATATTCATAATGAATAAGACATCAAAACAGAAGGTATACAACAAATATAACAATATAACATATAACATAATCACAAATGATGATAAATCAGTAATAAACAAGAAAATTAGGGATTTAGCCATTTAGGCATTTAGCCATTTAGGTTAGGTTAGGGACAGTAAAACTTACCAGTGAACTAGTGAAGTCGTGAAGAGCGAGAGGCCGAGAGCCGAGAGGGGCAGAGCAGAGGGCGGAGGCTACCGGCGAGGCGAGGGCGGCGGCGACCGGCGAGGGGATCAGGGTGAGCGGCGTTCTTTTTTTGCTGGGATTTGGCCATTTGGGAATTGGGAGCGTTCTTTTTTTGATCAACAAGCAAACAGAGAGAGACGAGAGTGAGTCTGAGTGAGAGAGGCTTTAGAGTGGGAGGGCCCAATTGGAATTTATTTTAAAAAAGGCTGCTAAAAAAATTTGTACTACTTTTTTTAAAAAAAAAGCGCCCAGGCCATGGCCTGTAAAGGCCCTAAGGGCCATCCGCCCCTGTGTATAACGTGTCTAGAATAGAAACTAACTCATAGTAGAATATACAATTAGATCTTCCAATTGAAATCGAAGATAAGTCACGATCATAGACGACATTTTCATATCAAACTCTAGAAATTTGGAATATACCGATACCGCTACCGCTAACAAGTCAACATCAAGCAACACTATATCTATCAGAAAGTTCGAGAAAAATAAGATATAAAAGACTAATCATTAATTTATCGAATCTTATGTCATGGATGACATCAACTTCTAATAAAAATGAAGGAACACCTCTACAAGAAAGGGACGATGTGAACTCTGAATGTGGTAGGGTAAAACCGTAAAAGTGTGCAAAGTGGTGGATCAATTGCCATAAAAACGATAAAAAAGGGAAATTAATTAAAATACCCTAAGTTTGACCATGTGTTACCAAAATACCCCAAATCTCTCCCACTTTGCAAAAATACCCTAAAAATCCGCGATGGGAGCCCGCGATCGCGGGCCAGGGACCTTTCTGACACTTTTTTAAACTTGCAGGGACCATTTTTGAAAAATGAAATCCCGCGATCGCGGGCTAATCCCGCGATGGGACTATTTTTTTGACTTTTCAATTGCAAGGGACCATTTTTGAAAAATTCCAGGGACCATTTATGAATATTTTGTTATTTTGACACTGTTCACCCCGCTTTCGTCCATTTTTACGAATTTAAAATGAAATGTTACACTTTCAACCCCTATACTTATTTACTAAATTTAATTTATACCTTTTACTTTCATTATTTTAATTTTACATTTAACACATATAATCGTTTATTAACTAAAATACGTTTTAATTTTAACAAATTACACCATTATAATCGTCTCTTCGATACGTTCGAAATGAGCCCAATCTTGAATTTTTTTGGATTTATATATTTTAATATATATCATATACATAAAAAAATATTTTTTATATTTAAAATTCATACCCTTATAGTTAATTATTTAATTTGTGGTTTTTAATGTATTGTTTCCTTTCCATTTTAATGTTTTTAATATAGAAATTCACTTACGTTATTTAACAAGGAAATTAATTAACAACATCATATAAAAATTATTGCAAATCATCTTCCCAACCGAAACGGATACAGTGCATGTAAACAAATAAATCTATTACTGGAAGGCGTCCTGGAGTCCTGTGATGAAGTTAACCTTTTCCTTGGTCACGTTCTCCATTCCTATGTAGTCCGATTCGAGTTCTTCTAGTTCCTCTTCAGCTTCCTTAATCTCTCGTTGCAGGTGCCGAACGTGAGCCCTAGTCATGGCCAGTTCTCGTTTCTTCTCCGCTAGATACTCCATTTTTCCCTGCTGAATCCCCCTGTTATGGTTCCACATACCCTTTACCTTTTCGATACCGGTGTTCGCCTCATCAATGGCTTTTTGCACTGCGGGAGTAATTCGTTGACTTTGTCGAAGACCCGTCGGCATAAAATCATACATTGGTGGGGTTCTCATGCCATTATCGAAGTAGTAATTGTTGGATGCCATCTCCCAGTCTGCTTCCTCCTCAGGCGTGAATGGAAAATCGGCTGCAGTTCGCCCACAGTTTGTCCACTCCTCGTCTGTTTCCGGTACCTTCCAGGTACTCCGGCGAGCTCCGTCGTTCAGTGGTTGGTAGGCTCCCGAACGTGAAGTTCCAGCCACATTCGCCGACCTGATCCCCCTTGATCTTGAACCTCCATCCATTGTGTTAAAAAAGCGAGAGTGTGTTTGTATAAAAGATAGATAGGAAGTTGTGAAATGTATGTTCTTCATCAGATATGGTCAAAGATTTCGTCTGAAAAAGTTGCCTGCATGATTCGTCTGAATAGTTCACTACAAGATTCGTTTGAAAAGAGCCTGTAGGATTCCACTGAAAAAGTAACTGCAATATTCGTCTGCTCTTGAATAAAGGTCTTTCATTAGGCAGAAAATTAGTCTTTAAGTAGTCAAACATAGCTAATTAATGAGAATTTAGATCAGATTTATATGGTACTATCAAATCCAAGTTTCTATAATATAGATATTGTTCTACATTACATGATACCAATTTTTGCATCATATGAATCACTTCCAGACAACAAGAACCAATACCCCAATAATCAAGAAATAAATGCTTGTTCATCCAATAATCTCTGTATTAGGATTATCGCAAGTTTCATAAACCTACTTACTAGGTGTTGGAAATATGGGTTTTACTAAACTTTGGACGCATTTAAATTTATATATATGTGTTATATATAACCAACTTTTAGTAGGTTTATGTTCGTCTATATGAGATCTTCGAAATGATATATAATGCGTCCAAAATAGATCTTCGAAATGATATATAATGCGTCCAAAATAGAGTATGTGTGAAAGAGATATCGATACTCAAAGTTGAGTAAATGGATGAAATTAGCAAAAACCAAATGAAGTAAACAGTAAGTCAATCACAATACTTTAACAAAATAAGTTAATACTAAAAATAACAATTATTTAATGTTACATAAACAACCTAACGTGGCCCTATTTGACAATGTTCATAAATGGACTCCGCCATATGTATGCGGAAATCTTTGGCAACAACCTTGGCCTCGTCAGTGTGTACCCATACCTCATTTTTATTTATCAACATTTGGATATTACGGCATACCCAGACACCGCAATCTGCAGTTATCCCGGCCTGCTGGGGTGCATTCTTGGCGAACTTATAGCGAAAGGCACCTGTCATTTCGCGACGTCTAACATCCTTGACCCGACAAAAGAAGTCATATAGCACAGCTTTAAACTTTGTCATTTGCTCTTCCAATTGTTGTCTGAAGAGATTGGCACTGTCGCTATCATATATGGTCAAGGTCATAGCGTCAAGTTCAAACACTCCAAGCAGCCAATGTTGGGGATTAATGCATATTGGGATGTACATCTGAAATATTACAATATTAGACAACTTAGTTAGCAACAAAACAAGTTAAATAAAATAAGAGTAAAACGATTTACATACCACATCGAGGAGAGCCCAAGAGGTCCCTTCCACGCCATTGCATGAATTAACCACAAAGGCGGGACCTAGATGCTCAATCAACAAGTAATGAAAGAACATACTGAACATCATGGTCCACCTCGTGTCTGTTCCACGATGTCTTTGCACTAGCGAGACCCAACAATCGATGTGCTATACATAAAAAATAGATGGTTAGACATGTAAAATAAATATATTTGATTATATGACTATAATTAAACTTCATACTAACCACATCCAGTACGTCAGACTCCAAAGGGTCAACGGCCAGCAATACATTGAAAAACGAGGGGGTGATTTCCAAGTTCAAGTGAGGGATGAAGATCAAGGGGGGGAGGCGACCAGTCCGGCACATCCTCAATATTTCTGATGCCGGTTGAGGCTCCGGTGAAGACACCCTTCCCTTTTTCTTTCCTCCCTTCTTTCCCCCCGCCTTCTTTGCTTGTTTTTAGCGGTCGGTGGTGTCGTAGATCCTTGTTGGCCAAACGGGTGACGAAACCATTGTGAAATTTTATGCGACCGCTTTTGAGGGAGCGGGGTCACCTGTGGTGGTGGATCTACAACATCCATCGAGTCATCGTCAGGCTCCGAGAAGTGCTCCGAGAAGTGATCCTGGATAATAGGAGACCCCGTCTGAAAATTACGTTACTCAATGTTTTAAGTACAATTTAGGAAATGTTCACAATTAAACCAAAACTACCAAATAACTTACAGTATGCATTTCCGGCCTGTAATAGTCATCGGCCGAACCGCCAAAGATGTTTGTGATTGCTGTGGTGGCGAACGACGGCATGTGTTGTGCCCCCGACATCCCGGCCTGCGTGACATTGATCATTAAAATAGTTACAAAATTAGGATTATCGATATATAACTATAATGGTTACTCAGTGTCACTAACACTCTCCGGGATAGTAGAATATGATGTGGTGGCGAACGGCGACGGCATCTGCGAGGTGTATGCCCCCGACATCCCGGCCTGCGTGACATTGATCATTAAAATAGTTACAAAATTAGGAACAAACATATAACTATAATGGTTACTCAGTGTCACTTACACTCTCCGGGATAGTAGAATAGGATGTGGTGGCGAACGGCGTTTGGGACATCCCGGCCCCCGACATCCCGGCCTGCGTGACATTGATCATTATAAGAGTTACAAACTTAGGAACAAACATATAACTATAATGGTTACTCAATGTCACTTACATTTTCAGGGAATGACGGATAGGATGTGGTGGCAAACATCGCCTGTGCCCCCTGTCCGAACGGAGAGGGGATCGGTGTCGTACTCGACAGCTAAAACAAATTTAGAACGTAATATTAATATACAAACTAAATAAACGTGGCCAACAAATTAAGTTAAACACTAACATTGACAGCGCTAAACTGTCTGTAGAATCCCTCCAGAAGCTGTACACGTGACTCTAGCGGCCCGTGGACGTAGTCCCACAGGTGCTCATGAGAGCCACGCTGTGGCTCGTAGGAAGGGGCCGCCTCATATGGATTGTAGGAGGAGGACTGGGGCGGCTGGTAGGAGGAGGAACGGGCCGACTGGTAGGAGGAGGAAGGGGCGGCTGGTAGGAGGAGGAACGGGCCGACTGGTAGGAGGAGGAAGGGGGCGACTGGTATCCACCGGAAGGGGGCCTGTCGTCGTCTTCCTCATCTTCGTCAGACGTGGAAGTAGGGGGACGTCGAGCCCTTTCCGCCTCTGCGTCAATAAAGGCCACGCTGTCTCTGTACCAATCTGTGCCCATCTCGTCGACAGTAGGCACAAGGCGATCGAAAGGCAAGAGTGGCTGCTAAATATATGATAAAACATAAAAGAAATTAATAAGCGGGACTAACGTATGCAAATTGTAAACATAGTAAAAGAACTTACATTTCTAGACGCATTGAAGAACTGAAACCAAAGCGACCTACTTAGGGTAACACGCTTGTCCCAACGGGTTCCCCTAAGTACTCGATCGTCGCGCTTGACGAAATATCGGATTGATGCGGGAAACATCTCCAAGATCCATATCTGGAATTAGACAAGAAGAGCAAGTACGTAAAAAGAAAAGCCAAACAGTTTGTATGTATTATTAACAATTGTTATACTACGTATCTAACCTTGAAGGCGTATGTAAAACCACAAAGATTCATCTTTGCATGTCGATCAACGCGTCTGGCTATGGCTCGGTGCAGAATAGAGTAGCAATGTGTCCAGATATGGCTACCCCATGGGTAGCTGTTAAACAGCTCAAGGTCCTCGACGGCCCTAAGGACCGTCTCAGAAGCATACTGGCTATACTCACGGCCCAGGAAGCCCATATCCACGATCACCACCAAGCATACACGGACAGCATCGTCGTCGGTTAGGGCACTAAGGCCCTCTTTCATCATGTCCCGGGCTGCCTTCAGCTTCAAACGAGATGCTGAAATGCCCCAAACCCTAGGAACGAAGGAGCAGTCTTCTAAGGGAGGAAGGGGGGGAGCCTCTCCAAAACGTAGTCCTGTAATTAGACAGAACTGACGACGCCCAAAATGCAATTGAGAGCCGAAGAAATCAAAATGCATCTCCTCCGGCTCAGCGTTGGCGTCCTCGACCTCCAACTGTAGAAACATGTGTACTAGCGTAGGGTCGCCACTAGAGTAAGACACATCCATCCGTGGCCCGAACGGTGTCCCTCTATAGATGGTCTCAAGGGTATCCGCGCGATCACCTAATCCCCTAAAGAGCACTCCTAATTCCTCGATGTAGGAAACTTTGCACCTTAGCGTCAAGTCGATGTTAAAGAAATTTTTCTACATAGTCATTCACAGATGTTATAGTTAGTGTTATATATAGATGCTGCGGTTTATTTTATTTTATATAGATGTTGCGGTTTATTTTATTTCAACGTATCATATTGTTATATATAGATAAAGTGCGGTGATATTTTATTTCAACGTATAATAGTGTTATATATAGATAAAGTGTGGTGGTATTTTATTTCAACGTATAATAGTGTTATATATAGATAAAGTGCAGTTTATTTTATTTCAACGTATCATATTGTTATATATAGATAAAGTGCGGTGGTATTTTATTTCAACTTATAATAGTGTTATATATAGATAAAGTGCGGTTTATTTTATTTCAACGTATCATATTGTTATATATAGATAAAGTGCGGTGGTATTTTATTTCAACGTATAATAGTGTTATATATAGATAAAGTGCGGTTTATTTTATTTCAACGTATCATATTGTTATATATAGATAAAGTGCGATGGTATTTTATTTCAACTTATAATAGTGTTATATATAGATAAAGTGCGGTTTATTTTATTTCAACGTATCATATTGTTATATATAGATAAAGTGCGGTGGTATTTTATTTCAACGTATAATAGTGTTATATATAGATAAAGTGCGGTTTATTTTATTTCAACGTATCATATTGTTATATATAGATAAAGTGCGGTTTAGGGACCCTAGTTGTCATTCTTAAAAGTTTAGGACCTATTTGGCATTCTTAAAAGTTTAGGGACCTAAGTTGTCATTCTTAAAACCGTAGGGACCTAAGTTGCCATTCTTAAAAAACACATTCTTAACAATTTTTTTATAAAAACAGTTTTTTTATAAAAAAATGTTAAGAGTGTGTTTTTATAAAAAAAATTGTTATAGTTTTATGGTTTTATGTTTGAATGTGATATTTGTATGTTATAATGTGTATGTTGTTATAGTGTGTTTTTTCGTATAAAAATTGTTAAGAGTGTTTTTTTATAAAAAAATTGTTAAAAGTGTGTTTTTATAAAAACACACTCTTAACAATTTTTTATAAAAAAACTGTTTTTATAAAAAATTGTTAAGGATATGTTTTTATAAAAAAATTGTTAATAGTGTGTTTTTATAAAAAAAAAAACACATTTTTAACAATTTTTTTATAATAACACACTCTTAACAATTTTTTTATAAAAAAACACTCTTAACAATTTTTTTAGGAAAAAACACACTATAACAACATACACATTATAACATACAAATATCACATTCAAACATAAAACCATAAAACTATAAAACTATAACAATTTTTTATAAAAACACACTCTTAACAATTTTTTATAAAAAAACTGTTTTTATAAAAAATTGTTAAGGGTGTGTTTTTATAAAAAAAATGTTAAAAGTGTGTTTTTATAAAAAAAAAACATTTTTAACAATTTTTTATAATAACACACTCTTAACAATTTTTTTATAAAAAAACACTCTTAACAATTTTTTTATGAAAAAACACACTATAACAACATACACATTATAACATACAAATATCACATTCAAACATAAAACCATAAAACTATAACAATTTTTTATAAAAACACACTGTTAACAATATTTTATAAAAAAACTGTTTTTATAAAAAATTGTTAAGGGTGTGTTTTTATAAAAAAATTGTTAAGAGTGTGTTTAAAAAAAAACACATTTTTAACAATTTTTTTATAATAACATACTCTTAACAATTTTTTTATAAAAAACACACTATAACAACATACACATTATAACATACAAATATCACATTCAAACATAAAACCATACATATCATGTTAAGCATAGAACATATTCAAACATAAGTTATAAACACTATAACAACCTACAAATCATATATCTTAACTTAAAATAACATACAAAAAATAACATACAAAAAATAACAAAAAACATAAGGAAAACATACCACAGAGGTAATACGAGACATCTTCACAAAACCCGAACGCGTATTCCACACGACAAAATTGAGAGAGTGGGAGAAAATTGAGAGAGTTTGATAAAAAATTGAGAGAGTTATTAAAAAAATGAGAGTGGGCGGTTTTTGGTCCCCCCCCCCCCTTATATAGTGCGGCCGAAGAAAACATTTTTTAGGGTTTGGTTCGTCAAAGGGATTTTAGGGTTAACCCTGTGCCGACACGTGGCACTTTTGCCCGCGATCGCGGGGGTCAAAGAAAGTCAAACGTGGGCAGGGACCAAAACTGCACACGCGGGCATTCTTGAGGGGGGAAAGCTGGACCGCGGGCATTCTTGAGGGACCAACACAGGCAAAGTGGGCAAACTTGGTGACACGTGTAGCCCGCGATCGCGGGGGTCAACGAGAGTCAAACGCGGGCAGGGACCAAAACTGCACACGCAGGCATTCTTGAGGGGGGAAAGCTGGACCGCGGGCATTCTTGAGGGACCAACGCGGGCAAAGTGGGCAAACTTTGGTGACATGTGGCCTGGGGCCCGCGATCGCGGGCTCCATCGCGGATTTTTGGGGTATTTTTGTAACATGGGAGAGATTTGTGGTATTTCAGTAAAACATGGTTTGACTTAGGGTATTTTAATTAATTTCCCTAAAAAAATTACAACTTAATATAAAATTATTATATATATGGATTTGCTTTTTATCTACTTTTGTTTCATTAAATATATATTAAATATTTAAGTTATTAAAAAATTGATACACTAGTTTATTTTGAAAAAACAAAATATCTTTTAAAACTTTAAAACCAATCGATTGTTTGTGCATTTCAAGTTTTCCACTCGGTATTTACAAAATTTGAAAAACAACATATTAATCTCAAATATAAACAAGTTAAGCAGAAAGTGAAAATAATTAATCTCAAATATAAACAAATTAACCTATAGAGTTAGTCTCTAACTAAAAAAAAGAAAAAAAAAACTCTATAGTCTAAAAATTAGTTCAAATTAACTCAAAACATATAACCCTAAAGTCTACGGAAAGAGTCAAATTGTTGGTCCCGAAAGGCCTAAACAAGTTTGTAGAATGGGGGGTTGAATACAAACACACTATTTTAGTTTTCTAAATTGTTTATTGATAAATCATTAACAATTTACAGCTTGTTGCGGAAACAAGATTAAGGATAAACCTAAATCTAAACAAGTTGGAACACTAAGGTTTCTTGCACTAAGAAAGATAAGGAGATTACTAATAAAATCCTATCTTGAGAGAGATTTGAACTTGTCCAGAGTTAGCAAGTTACTTTAAAAGAAGTGAGTTCATCTCTTTATATGCTGCATGCATTTAATGCAAGTCAGTATATACTTTACACGTGTCATCAGCTGGTTGGTTGCATGTCATTGACCTTGGTTGACAACCTTAGTAACCGTACGGATGAATAGTGTAGTATCAGAGTGGTTGTACGATTTCAGATATTCGGAGGTTCTTTTCTGACAATTCGTACGGAGTCGTGCAAGGGTGGTTGAGACAAAAGTACTTTGTACGGAGGACTTCATGATCAACTTTCGTTGATTCAGCGATTATCATTTACTATTCAGCAGATGATAAAGTTCAGCGATAGCTGAAGTCTTGTACTTGATACTTCACGTTGAGTGGACAAATCTGAGTCTTCACTGATCTGCATCAGTTCATTAGTAGATTTGTCGCTGGTTCTTGAGCTTGATCTTCGACTTCAGCGTAGAACCTTTGTTGACGTTAAACTTGTCTTCAGGGATCATAAGTAAACAACTAACTTATCAGCGATCATCATAATGACTGAACAGACTCAGAGCATTAATGATGAACAGTGTTCGCTGAATGTTTAATTTAAAAGAGCGAGAGTTCCTATCAGCGGTACTGTAAGATCTTAGTACTTATCAGCGATAGTGAAACTCTGATACATATTGTTTACTTACAATTTTCACTAAGTATTTAAGAGAGGGTCATTATCAAATCACTGAGGGTTTGGATCAACAATCTCCCCCTATTTGATTATGACATAGCAACAAAGAAAATTGCTATTTAATGAAAACATAAGGATAAAAAGAACTCATAAAATATTTGTCCCTTTTACTGTTTTCTGGGATCTTTTCAGTACTGATGGAGTAAAGTACGTTCGCTGAAATCTTTCTTTAAAATATTGAATCAGGTTACAATGAAGAACAGAAAGATTACAAGTACAAGCGAAATAATTTACAAGTACAGAAGGATAACTGATACAATAGAGAAAAAGGAGATTATATCAGTTTTCAAAGGGTTCTTCCTTAATGAGAAGTTCATCAAGGGTCTTTTTAGTGGGGATCATCCAGTCAGGGACATTTACTCCTTGATTCTTTAACTTCCGAGCAGCTTCAAAAATCAAGGGCTTCAGGTGTCTAGCTTTGATGTCGCGTCTGACTTCACACCAGTATACGAGATCTCTGAGTTGTTCGATGGGAGCGATTTGGAGCTTAGAGACACGTTGAAAGTGATGATTTCCATCATAGTCTAAGAAGAATATACCATATGGATCACTTACCACTGTGCCAGGGATGAAGGTTTCTCCAGGTGGTAGGGAGGTGTCAAGCATTGAAAGATCAGCATCAGGGCCAAGAACTTCAGCACGAGAGAAACCAATACCTGTTTCATTTCGAATGATTGGACCTGAATCATAAACTTTCTTCTTCTTAGCAGAGGCTTTCTTCGGTTGAGGAAGAGTAGGAGGGATATCCACAGCAAATGAAAGCAAGTCGATCTGTTTGTTTAAGATCATCTCAACATGGCTTTTGAATTTTGAGCGTGATCCCTGAATGGATAATTTTGTTTCTAACCATTCAGAGAGACCAAACTTTTCTAATGAAGCAGCATAGAAGGTTTGCTTGGTTTTGTCATCTCTGTAGATATCCACTTCAACAACAGGAACATCAACGAAAATTTTTCCTCTGATGTTGGCTTTGATTATCTTGGATGGTCTTGATCGATAGGTCCGCATTTGATTAGCCCATTCCAAGGTTGTATCAGAGACCTTTGTCTTTTCTCTAACGATTTCTTGAGCATTATCCCAGAGCTGACGTTGAACATCAATGGGAACTCTTTTCAGCTTGGGGTCTTTGATTGATCGTTGAGTAAGCTTGATGGCGTATTCTCTATCTTTCTCTTCAGCTTCCTTTCTTTCAGCGATGAGGCGTTCAGCTCTGAGGTGTTCCTCGTATTCAGCTTTTGAAATTCTGAACTTAGGAGGAACTGAAGGCAGTTGATCACGCCTTAGAATAATTCGCTGATCCTCGAATCGCTTTATTATTTCCTCTTTTCTCTTTTGATCCTCTTCACTCAGCTTTTGAGGAGCTGAGGAAGGTCTGTTTCTGTGCGAGAGAGGTTGTTCTTCTGGTTCATCAGTCTCAGAGATCAAATCTAAGACTGGGATTATTTCATCAGCAGCAGCTGGCTTTATTGGAGAGATCGCAGTAGTTGAGCCTTCAGCGAAATCCTCAACCAGGGGAGAGGACTAGCTGAATCACAACGATCTTACAAATAAGAACTGGGTAGAAAAGATAGAAAAATAATGTGGATGTGTATGGTGGTTGTGGAGTAGATAACTGATTGTTTAGAGATGTTCAGGGAAGGAATATAAGTAAAGTTCAGTGTACCTGACAAACCGGCTTTTCAAGCAAGATCGTCAAGTTTTCGTCTTCAGCGACTCCTTTGCCTTTGCCTTTTTCAGCGCCAGAGGCTGAGTGCTTTGTCTTTGTCTTCTCCCCTGTGGATTCAGTTATTACGATTCCTTTAAGAGCTTTGGTTCGAGGAGCAGGTTTGACAACAAAGAAATCGTCATCTTCATCATCATCATCATCATTCCTTGGAGAGGAAGATGGTTCATTGTCAGCGATGTCGATGTCTTCATCTTCTTCTGCTTTGGATTCCTCAGCATCTTCTTCGAGTTGCTCCCCCTCAGATACAGAGGCGAGCTTCTCGGTTCCGTCAGGGTTTTCATCTCCCTGAGGTCCAGCGATCAGATCTTTATTTCCCTCTCCCCTGATAGATCCATCATGGGAAAGATCTTCAGTGCTTTTCTCCTGGTCTTCAGCGCTCTTCTCCCCGGTATGTTCAGCGCTCTTCTCCCCCTCTTTCTCATGATGGGGGGATGAATGAGTAGACTCAGCGTTGGTGTCATCTCTGTCTTCTGGGCCAGAGATTTTCACACAACCTTCAAGCTTTGCTATTCTGTCTTCAAGGCCAGAAATAGCAGGCGTGATTTTCTTCAGCTCTGTGCGATCCTCCGCTGTGAATGAATCCAAAATAGGGATAGGGGCAGGAGCAGGAGCTGGATTATTTGCCTTGTTTACCAGCGTCTCGATCATCGTCTTCATAGAACTAACGTCGGTCTTTACAGAGCCTAAGTCAGTCTTGACCGCTGACATATCACCCTCGGATTTTCCAACCGATGTCTTCAGCGTTGTTACTTCGCTGGACACGGTGGAAACTGAATTTTTGAGGCTGGTGTAGTCAGTGTAGATGTCGGAGAGCACTTTGGCAAAATCGGCGAGAGTCTTATCAAGTCCCTTGATGTCTTCAGTGGAAGCTTTCTTCTCCACCACCGTTGTCAGCTTTGTCAAATTTTCTCCAGCGTTTGTTACAGCTGTAGAGTTGTTGGAGAGCGTGGTGGTGAGACCGGTCAGCTTTGTTTCCACGGACTTCAGAGACTCGTTGATGTCTCCCAAATTAGGACCTGTAACATATAAGTACTTGTGAACAAAGGAAAGCTCAGAAGTTTCAGGTTTAGATACAGTGTTTAAGGTGGGATTTGTACCTGCAGGAGGATTGACGAAATCATCAAAGTTGCAGGTTCCTGCATAATGTTCCATATCTTCCTCAAAAGTTCGGTGAGGGATGGAGATCTCTGCAGGTCCTGTCTTCATCATTCGCTGAGAAGCATCAGCGGAGGCTTCTGGAATGAAGGCATCTCCAGTAATTTTTGGAGGAGTGTCCAAGAGAGTGGGGTGAGAAGCGAAGGATAAGAATGGGGTTCGGGTACTGAGTTCAGCGTTGGAATCGCTGAGAATCACTTCATCAGTCTTTTGAGAGACTGAGGGAGGTTGGGTAGGTTCCAAGTTTCTAACCTCAGCGTTTGGAGACGCTGAAGTCTGGATTGGAGGGATGGCTTGAACGGGTGTGGCAGAGCGTACCACGGAACTTTCCTTCAGCTCTTCAGAATGAGCTGAGGAGTCTTCAGCATGGAATTGCTGGGGTTGCTCCTTGGTTTTCTTGATCCTTTTGGAATCAAGTTGGGTGTGAGAGGGTTTCCTTTTCTTAGAAGGAGAGGATTTTGTGGTCGGGGTATCAGCGATGGGTATTGTCGCTGAAGGAGCCACAAAAAGCGGAGAATTTAGAAGAGTGAGAAGAGTAGAGAGACGTACCTCATTGGCGACAGGCTTGAAGTCGAGAACCTTAGGGCCAATCTGAGAAAGTTTTAGATCACCCTCTTCAGGATAGCTGTCCTTTAGGCCACATTGAAAGATGGCGCTGATGAATCGTGGGTAAGGAACCCATGCTGGCCTGTCAGCGGCAGAGTCGACACGTTGAATCAGGTCATCATAAATAATGGAGGCCCAGTCAATGTTTAGACCTTTCATCAGTGCGTATCCCATGGACTGCTGAGGTTGGGCGGCTTGATCAGAAGAGCCGGACTTCGCTGTGATGCAGCTGATCAGGTGTGCGAAGATGAAGTTCATCTCGCTGGGCATCTTGGATTTCTTTATCAGCGTCAGCTTCTTCTCAGGCTTCTTGTCCCTTCCAATATCCCAGATATAACCCATTGCGTCAAGGAAAGCAATGATTTCTTCTTTGTCAGCGTGCTTCTTGTGGTCTGGGAATGGAACGAAGGGTTTTTCTTTGGTAGCATTTGGGAAGTTCAGGGCTTTTCGGATTATGGCGGGTGTGATCTTGATGGTGCCATACTCAGTATCGCTGAGTATGCAGTCGATGGTTTTGGATGCATCTTTGGCAGAGGGTAGCTCAGTGTGTCTGGCAGAGTACCAGAACTGGGATAAGAGCCGCTGACTGGTAGGAGGTGTTATGGTCAGGGCTGTGTAGATGGGGCTGTTCTTCAGAAAACTCACAGCATCGTCCAGATGTGATACTTGCTTCCGAGGAGGAAACTCGAGAAGAGCTGAGAGGTGGTTGGCCTTAGTCCAATCTAGTTGATCCAACTCGAACTTAACCTGAGGGGCTTTGATGATGTCCACTTCCTCAGAGTCAGCGGAGATGGACTCAGCGGTAACATTCAGCTTTGAAGATGCCATTTCACTGTATTATCAGTTCAACCAAAGATGTTAACAAATAAGAGTTGTCTTAGTATGGAAAGAATTTCCATTAAGATGGTTCGAATTTTGTCCATTTCATTCAGACATAAATGTCTTAATGAAGATTAGGGTTTTTCATGATTTTGAAAAGAAATGTAAAACCCATAAATTCTTGTATTTCAGTTTCAAAAAGAATCTGGATACGAATGAAGAACAAGTTTAAGATTTAGATTTAAAACTTGAAGAACAACCATGAAATGGTTGTGTTCATAAAACCATGAAAGATATGATTTCATTTTAAAAAGTTCTTTTGTTTGATCTTATTTAAGCAAAGAGAAGATCAGAAACAAGTTATTTGTATTTGAAAAAGAAGAACATATTAACCTTGAAGTTGATGAAGAAGATGATGAACAGTTCTTTGAAGATTGAGAGCACAAATGCAACAGTAATTCTTTTCTTGCGGAGAAAGATTGTTCGCGTAAAAGACAAATATAAACGATGAAATTGTTTATATAGGAAGAGAGTAGAGAGAGAGAAAAACATGAGCGGGAAAGTTTTTCATCATGACACGGACACGTGTTTGCATTTGATTGGAAGTTGAACGAAACGTGCAAACGTGTGTCAGAAAGAAGTCGTGCCTGGTGTTATCCGTTGCAATGACGTCACAACTGTCCTTTCACATTCTTTTAGGATGTCTCTGAGGTTTTGAAAGCTCAGGGACTCTTTTAAAAAAAATGAAGCACTGAATAGAAGATATCAGTGAAGGTTTTAAGAACTTTCAAAATATCGCTGTTAAGGAAGAGATATTCAGCGATGCATTTGTTTTTGAAATCTTGCATTTTCATGCGTTTGTCAGAGAGAGTAAACATACCTGGATATCAGTTTAACCAAGTTTATTCAGAGAGAAGATGATTGAATAGGTTATACGAGTTGATTTTATCCTATCGCTGATTAATGTGAACCGCTGAAGATATTACCCTTCAAAGTTCAGCATTCCAAGCTCGCTGATGAGAAAGTTGAATCTTGTCTCATCAAGAGGTTTGGTAAATAAATCAGCTAATTGATAATCTGTTGGGATAAAATGAAGTTCTATATCACCATTCATCACATGATCTCTGATAAAATGATATCTGATTTCGATGTGTTTCGTCTTTGAGTGTAGCACTAGATTGTTTGCTATAGCGATGGCACTTGTGCTGTCGCAATAGATTGGAATTTTGGAGAGCTGAAGATCATAGTCTAGTAGCTGATTTCTCATCCACAAGACTTGGGAACAACAGCTTCCAGCGGCTACGTACTCAGCTTCAGCTGTGGAAGTGGACACTGAGTTTTGCTTTTTACTTGTCCAACTTACCAACTTTACACCTAGGAGCTGACATCCTCCTGTGGTACTTTTCCTATCCATTTTGCAACCTGCAAAATCACTGTCTGAATAGGCGGTTAGATCGAATCCTGAGTCTTTGGGATACCAAAGGCCTAGATTCGCTGTACCGTTAAGATATCAAAAGATTAGCTTTACAGCTTTCATATGAGATATCTTAGGTTCAGCTTGATATCGTGCACACAAGCATGTTGTAAACATAATATCGGGTCGGCTAGCTGTAAGATACAATAGTGAGCCGATCATCCCACGGTACAGCGTGACATTGATAGGAACACCCTTTGTGTCCTTATCAAGTGTCAGCGGTGGTGCCATAGGGGTTTTCATAGCTGAACTTTCAGTTAAGTCGAATTTCTTCAGCATATCTTTAACATACTTTCCCTGATTTATAAAAGTTCCTTTTTCAGTTTGATTAATCTGAAGACCAAGGAAATATGTTAGTTCACCCATCATACTCATTTTATACTCATCTTTCATTCTATCAGCAAAACGAGTACAAAGCTCAGGGTTAGTAGAACCAAATATAATGTCATCAACATATATTTGAACTAGAATAATATGACCTTTCACTTTTCTAAAAAATAGAGTTTTGTCAATCTTACCTCGCTGAAAATTTTCAATGTGGAGATAAGTAGAAAGAGTGTCATACCATGCACGAGGAGCTTGCTTCAAGCCATAAAGTGCCTTATCCAGCTTATAAACATAACCTGGACGCTTAGAGTTTGAAAACCCTGGAGGTTGTTCCACATAAACTTCTTCATTCAGCTTTCCATTCAGAAACGCTGACTTAACATCCATCTGATGTACAGTGAAGTTTTTGTGTACAACATATGCTAAGAAAAGACGAATAGATTCAAGTCTTGCTACTGGAGCAAAGGTTTCGTCATAATCTATGCCTTCCTCTTGTCTGTATCCCTGAGCAACAAGATGAGCTTTGTTGCGAGTTACAGTACCATGTTCGTCCAACTTGTTTCGATAGACCCACTTAGTGCCTATCACCGTTTTGTCAGTTGGTATCCGAACAAGTTTCCAAACTTTGTTTCTTTCGAATTCAGTCAGCTCTTCTTGCATAGCGCTGACCCAGTTTGGATCTCTGAGGGCATCATCTATTTTCTTTGGTTCTGTTAGAGAAATAAAGTTAAAAAATAAACAAATATTACCTGCTCTTCTACGAGTCTGAATACCAGCGTTGGGATCACCAAGAATTTGATCGATTGGGTGATTTACAGTCCATCGGTGAGCCAGAGCATACGTCGCTGATTCAGTCTGAACTGGAGAAACTGAAGATGAGGCTTCAGCTACTTCTGGATTATCAGCTAAGAGAGGAATGTTTGCATTTGTCACTTCATTCACTGATTGCTGAGAAATAGACGGAATTTCTGAGACATTTGGATCAACTGCAGGTATAGTGTTTATAGGCATAGCTGAGACCCAAGATGGTTCAGCTTCACTATTCTGCATATCTGGAATGATAGTAGGACCATCATTTTCTACGGTATGAGCATGAGGAGTGGGAACTTCTTCTGAATCACCAAGATGAGAAAACATCCATTGATTCAGTTCTTCAGTATCAGCGGACGGTTTAGAGTTCGCTGAACGGGATTCGTCAAACGTGACGTGAATAGTTTCTTCTACAGTTTGTCTTCTACGGTTGAAGACTCTGAAGGCTTTGGAGACTGAGGAGTATCCAAGAAAGATTCCATCATCAGCCTTAGGATCAAACTTTCCAAGGGCATCTCTGTTGTTCAGTATGAAACACTGACATCCAAAGATGTGAAGAAAGCTGATTGAAGGCTTTCTCCCATGAAAGAGTTCATAGGCTGTCTTTTTGAATCTTTTAACTATCAGCGACTTGTTTTGCGTAAAACAAGCAGTGTTGACAGCTTCTGCCCAAAACTGAGTAGGCAGGTGAGAATCGCTGAGCATTGAACGTGCAGCTTCAATAATTGTTCTATTTCTTCTTTCAGCGACTCCATTTTGTTGCGGTGTTCTCACTGACGAAAAGTTGTGAGAAATACCCTTACTCTCAAGGAAGGAATCAAGAGAACTGTTTTTGAATTCAGTTCCATGATCACTCCTTATTGAGCGAACAGTCATATTGTTCAGAGTTTCCATCTTCCGAACAAAGGTGATGAGTTCTTCAGGGGTGTCACTCTTAGAACGGAGAAACATTACCCATGTGTAACGAGAGAATTCATCAACTATGACCAGCGTATATTTTTTTCCAGCGATGGATTGTTTGTTAACAGGGTCAAACAAATCCATATGTAGTAATTGTAGAGGAGATGACACTGAGGAAACTTGCTTTGACTTAAAGCTTGCCTTGGTCTGCTTCCCTTTTTCACACGCTGAACATAAAGACTCTTTGGCGTATGAATGTTGAGGTAGACCAGTGACTAACTCTTTGGAGGAAAGAGTATTCAGCGTCTTGAAGTTGAGATGTGAGAGCCTTTTGTGCCATATCCAGTTAACATCAGAAGATGCCTTTGAGAAGAAACAGGAGTTCTCAGTGGTTGTTGAATCCATGTTTATTACATAAACATTTTCCAAACGATAACCGCTGAGAGCTATCTTCTCCTTTTTGTCAGTGACAAAGCAGGATTCCTTAGTGAAAATCACTTTGTTATCCATGTCGCAAAGCTGACTGATGCTCAAAAGATTATGCTTCAGCCCTTCAACATATGCGACTCTTCTGAAGGATGTTGTACCATTTGAAAGTACACCATACCCTCGGGTATGTCCTTTTCCATTTCCACCAAATGTCACAGAGGGACCCTTCTCTTCCTTGTATTCAGCGAGCAGGTTTTTCTTACCAGTCATGTGTCTAGAGCATCTGCTATCAAGATACCAGATACCCTTCTTAACCTGCATTTACAAAGGAAGATTAGTTTTGCTTGGGTACCCACTTCACCATGTATACGCGTTTGTCAGTGGAAGTAGTTGGAATGGGTTCAGCAGTCTTCGCAACATTTGAAGATTCAGCTTTGTCTTTCTTCACTTTGGTCAATTTCTTGACCTCAGCGGTAGGAGTCACCTTGACCTGAATTGCAACTGGGTTGGTCTTCTTGGACTTGGGTGCTATCTTCACCTTACCTATCTTATCAGCTTTGGTGGCTGTGGGGCACTTACTTGCAATATGATCGGTAAGTCCACAGTGATAACATTTCCTATAACTAAAATTAGTTCTAGGACCACTTGAGTGCTGAGCTTTTAATTTGGAATTTGAAGTGCCAGCACCAAGTACACTATTGGTTTTTGAAATAGGACGAACATTCAGTTCTTCAGATTTCTTACCAAAGACATCTACTCTGAGTCTAGGAGTAGGTCGCTGAACTGATCCAGAGGTCTGAATTCTAGAACCAGATGAATGAATCACTAAGGCTTTGGAAGCATTCAGCTTTGGTACTAAGGTACCCTTCTGAGGATTTTGATAAATAACAATTCCTTTACCTTTGTCTTTAGAGACAGGGGTAGGTTTTGAATAAACCATTTTCTCCTTACCTTTTGAGGAGGTAGGAGTTTCCTCAGGGATTGGTGTAATGGACTGTAACGTCCCAAAAATTTCAAGCAAATTTAAAATTTTAAAATAAACAATTCATTTATAACAACTCATTAATGATCCCAACGTTTCGTTTGCAAACACATAATTGATATCTTTATAAATTAAAACCAGCGGAATAAATGTTTAATTATTAAAACCATAAATCAACCAGCTCTCCTCGCGCGCCAGTGTGTACTCATCACGCCTTGGAGCCGCTCGGACCTGAAACCACAGTTTATGGGAAAAGGGTAAGCACGAAGCTTAGTGAATTCAAACACCATAAATAATACAGTTATTCCACACTACCCCTAAAACAGATAGTGACACATAACGATCATACAGGTCTACGAACAAATCATAAACATGTATATCCACAACCACCCACCTAAAAGGCACAAGTCGGTCCCACCGACCACATGATAACATCTTCGGCCCCGCCGAATCCTCGGTCCCACCGAGTCTCTACGCCCCGCGTATAAAACCTCCGGCCCCGCCGGATCCTCGGTCCCACCGAGTCTCTACGCCACCCGCGTATAAAATCTCCGGCCCCGCCGGATCCTCGGTCCCACCGAGTCTCTACGCCACCCGCGTATAAAATCTCCGGCCCCGCCGGATCCTCGGTCCCACCGAGTTAACATGACAACATAGTATCAACTAGACACCCACTATCTAGTTCCACAACACAATCACATAAAGCTACCACACACGTACTACAGCAATGATAAAACAACCGTTATTAGATATAGTGAGAGAACTCACCTCGTATGCGCGCCTAGCTTAACAACACAATTCAAGCTTCACAAATACGGTCACTTCCCAGCACCTAAACGCATGTTAAAACGTGTCAATACGAGACTCGGACCCTATGACACGACACACGCTTAAACCGTCACTAAAACTAATTTCCGTTCTCACAAAACAGGTCTGTTCGGGACCTGTTTCGACCCCTTTAAACCCAGAAAAATCCCAATATTATTTCATGATTAGAAAGTACTCCGAGATAGGGTTTCAAGGACATATTATACGCCTCCTAACAATGTTTCTACAATTTATTACGGATTTTACAAAAACAGTTTCCAGAACAGCGAAATTCAGCACCTTTCAGTATAAAACGACAATTTGACCCATGCTACGCCCCGAACTGGGTTTTGCACAAAACACAGAAAAGTTTCTAGATTCAAAAAGGGAACTTTTGACACCCGTTTCACCCCAAACCGAGTTACGAGCAGAAAGTTATGGTTTTCTCATGATCAAGGCAGATTCCAGAAATTTTCACATGAAATGATGAAACACCGAACTTGCGACCACTTTTTCGCCCAGCTAGAGACCGAACCAGTTTTCCGCTAAAACACGGAAAACGTGCCCGACCCCGAACTTGAACCGTGGGCGCCAGTTTCGGCTCAAACGGAGTTACAACGGAACAGTTATGATCAAACGAACACTGGACAGCACACTTAGAATTTACGTAAATTGATAATTTTATAAAACGGTTTACGCGATTCGGGTTTGCAACTAAGATTCACGCGATTAGGATTTTAGGTTATAAGGGCTGGGTCAACCTCGCACCACCCACTGCCACCTCCGGCAGTGGTGGTCGCCGGCGACGGCGGCGGCGGTGGTTTACGAAACTTTGGCGATAACGAGAAAACGAACAAACCAACTAATCCTATCACGTCCACCCCCTTCACACACGTTCGACCCACCCTCAAACAGCCCACCATCACAGCCCCCGGCTGGTGGCGCTCGGCGGCGGCAACTGGCGGCAGCCATGGCTGCGGCGGCAGCCATGGTGGTGGTTTCGTGATGGCACGATGGCAACGAAAAGAAATAAAAAGAGACAAAACTCACCTCGCAACAAAAAAACCCAGCAGCGTCTCGACGGGATCCCGGTCACCGGCTCGATCTTTCTCTTTCTCTCGCACCCCCTCTCTCTCTCGATGCACCCTCTCTCTCCGGCGAAACTCAGCGGCGGCACCGGTGGTGGGGTGGCACGGCGGCGACGGCAAGAAGGGGGAAAGGAAAGGTGTTTTAGGGTTTGTGGGGTTTTTTTCTTTGGTTTTGTGTGGTTTCCGTGGACAAGAAAAACGAAAAGGGAATGGGAATGTGGAACCGACCCCATGCATTACTTTATCCAAAAAGCCACATTTAGTCCCCTAGGTTTTAATGTATTTTCAATTTTATCCAATTTAGTTTAGGATTCAACATAATGACCATTAACATAATAGTTAATTCGTTTTTAAAAAAACATATAATTAATTAAATACAATGTATATCGGGACACGGGCTTTACAACTCTCCCCCACTTGAATTAGACTTCGTCCTCGAAGTCTATGCCCGTGAATAGCTCTAGATAGTTCTCCCTCATCTCAACCTCAGGTCCCCAAGTCCACTCGGAACCCTTTCGGTGCTTTCACTGGACCTTCACTGACTGGAATCTAAATTTTTCACTCCGCCCAAAAATTTCTCGAATACTTTTCTTACCACCACTCCTTCAAGAACACTGAAAACGCGATTGGAAGAACACTCCAACAATCGGAATCATTCCCAGTTAAACGACTTCGGTTGTCTCCCAACCTTAGATGATTCATACCTCCCGAGTCAAATCTCAAGCTCTAATCACTCTAAAGCTGCTCACCAGTATACTCCACAGGATACTCGATTATGATCCCTCCTATCATTAATTGACGATTAACTTCTACGAATTCTAATAGACTCCAAAGATTTTCAATAACTTATATTAACAAAACATCGACCCCCTGCCGAACATCGGTTCAACCGATTACAATAACAAACATCGGCCACCCGCCGAACATCGGTCCAACCGATTACAATAACAAACATCGGCCACCCGCCGAACATCGGTCCAACCGATTACAATAACTCACATCGGCCACCCGCCGAACATCGGTCCAACCGATTACAATAACAAACATCGGCCACCCGCCGAACATCGGTCCAACCGATTACAATAACTCACATAAGCGTGGTATTATCCTAGACACTAACACAAATAGATATCCCCCACAACCAAATCAACTAACACACACGTAGGTCATTCCACCATAACCATCCATCACAAGTGATCATTTCAGGGTTACTACTACCGTCACCATGATTATCTTAAAATCGGCTACAACTCTCCGATTATACTAAAGGTGTTTGGCCTCAAGCCCAAAAGTCGACACCTAAATATACCACCTACCTCAAAATGGTTGATGCGCATTTATTCTCTTAAAAACAAAGGGCATCAATCCCTTAACCGCTACTATTCGGCCTACAGTACTAACGCGCGTGGAATATCTACCTTCCACCGTCGACGTATCATCCACACTTGCTCTACGAAGCCAAGTCACACCGTATCGAGGATACACCTTGACGTCTACCTCCCAGGTAACGCCTCAAGACCCAGTACACCGGAACTACCTCCCAGGTAAGTGCCCAAAACTATATCCTCCTAGTACCTACTGGAAAGTCTAGGTTAAAACACATGAATACCGGGGTCCCACCCCGAGATACCCAACCGACCATTACCAACGACTGACTAACGTGTCTAAGGATCCAAAACAAACAGCCTACCAACAACATGCCTATTCCGGATTGACTCACTCACCCAAACATGTAAACACTCAACGTGCAAAGAATGCCAAACGGTGCGACAAAAACAACTCATCAACTAGACTCCACACCGAGCCATTAAAACCGGGCAATTGGCCCATGACTAACTCCAAGTCAAAACCGAGCAAAATGCTCCACGCTTACTAGACCCATAGGTCGGAAAATGCGTTTAAACAAAGTTTAAGCAAGCAATACTCTGAAATCAACCTTAGTCTCAGACTCAACACGGGTTAAACAAAAGAGTTTTCCAAAAGGACTCACACCCTAAAAATTCTCGAAATGACACATGACACTTAAAAGCACATTTCCCCAAATGGTTTACAAAATCATTTACATAATATTTCCAACATCAGGATTTTCATCTCAAAAGATCGTATGTAATAAAACTACTATTACCTGATCGATAGTTACGCAAAACTGGACACGCTCGTCCCACATAGGAAAATCATGTTGAAAATCGTTCCATTGCAGTTCAGTTTACTCACACAAAAGCAAGCGTAATAAATAATTTCTTTAAAATGAACCGCCTCGATTCCAGTATGGATTGACTCATGACGTGCACTTAAAGTAACCGCTTGACCTTAAACAGGGTGCGACAAAGGTGTGCGCATAATTCAAAATAAGTTTCACGACATTTGATTCAAAAATTCCTCTTTTTAATCATAAAAATGACGTGGCACAGGGTTCGCCACAAATTTTTCGCGCGTCAGCTAATCACACAAAACGATGACACGGTTTACAAATATATTTTTGTTAAAACACAACTGTCTCGTGTAAGTTTCAAACTTGAAGACAGAAACCAGTCCGCTTCTATTAATTGGAAATATCGACTAAAACCTCATAAAATCTCAAACTGGGGGCATGCATGCAAGCTTGTAACACTTCCTCAAGTTTCGTACTTGGGACATATAACGTCAAAACATTATAGTTTAAAAATGTATTTATCGAAAATGCTCAAAATACTCGTTTCCTCCAAAGCAAAAGTTTTTAATTTCCCAAAAAAATGATCGGTAATTCTAAATTAACCGAATGTCAAAAATCTACGCATTTATATTTCCAAAATATAACACATTGTAATCGTATGCATGATGTTCACAACATTAAAACACTCCTTGGATCAAATGGTCTTTCATTTCGACAAAAAGGAACTAAAACATTTTCATGCACGACTCGTTCATCAAAATGTCGAGAACAAAGGTTACCCCAGTATGCATACCCCTAAGTCGATAAATCGCATTTTCATGGAAATGTCAATAAAACCTTTAGCTGACTAAAAAGCGCACTAAACAACTCCTTATGAAATGTTACCAAAATCCCTCCATGCATCACTTATGTCACGCATGAATCAATCCACACACTGAACTATTTGCAATAAAACACTTAGTAATACAAACTCTCGAACGAAAAGTTAAGCGACACTGGAATTCCAAACTCATTTTAAACAAATCACCAAAATAGCCTTTATACAGACATCGTGGAATGTAACTTTTCGTCTCAACTCTAACACATGTGGAAGGGTTCCAATGTTAGAGTCTCAATCCGTAGTCACTTACCCAACATCTTAACCACCACCAAAACACGGATAACTTCGTACCCGAAAGAACTGTTGGAAAAATAACGAAAATGAGACAAATTCTAACAAAGTTTGCACTCCCGTGATAAAACGATTTCATACACTTTCAAAACAATATTTCAAATCTTGTGCGTGTGCTGAGCAGTTCCCAAAATTCCAAAACACCGTCCATACAAAGATTTGAAACACAAGAATTTGTTAATGCAATCTTATTATCAAAATAACTTCGTGCATGACTCATTCGGCATTCAACGTCTCGACCCCTACTACTCCGAAACTCTCCGGTCTACTATTGTCATCCAGACATTTAAACCTCTTAAGGCAAGTTGGGAAATCACATCAAATCATCTTACGGGTTTTCCTCAAATCAAAGTCGGCTCTATGAGCCTATGACCCTAGCACAATCTTCCATCTTGGCCCGAAATGATCTGCTTACAACAAATATCATCCCTATCGTCACTCCAAGTGACTAATATTAGAATCGTCTTTCTATTCCAACGACTACTAGTCTAGGACCTTCATCACTACCCCCAACGATCATCACCTCAAAACACTTCGAGTACACACCTGTACTAGTAGGTTTACTATAGTTGTTCCTCCTTGTGAAGGCTATTCTGGGTAGACAATACAACGCGTTATTAGCACTTAATAACTCATACTAACAACACTCACGCTCAACTCCTTGGATTCCTCGTGACTTCCCCGACTCGAGCATTGATCCTGTGCTTCCGGTAGTAGGAGCTCTACTACTACCATCCACACCTATCATCGCCCGTTCCGAGTTCCATCCCAAGGGGTCCAAGTAGTTTCTCGCCGAAACTATACACATATGCCCGCACCGGCATATGTACACACTCTTCCTAGCTCCCTAGGAATTCCATCCAAACCACTACCCTTGCTACTGCCAAATCCCTAATAGCAAGCAGCAGACATGCAATACAGTGTAATAAGCACCAAGCAATTTAGCATACATGCTCCTATGTTCTAGAAAGCAATCTAGCACACGTACTCATACATAAACACCCTTCCCAGCTCTCTAGGAACTTCCTCTTATCCCACTACCCTTGCTACTACCGAATCCCTACTAATTATAACGGGTGACCTCGCGAATACCCGATTATATGCAGTGCGAAACAAATAGACAGTCGAATACAAGACTCTATCCTAGAACGGTTGGACTCAAACAAGAGCTGCGCAATAGAACTAAATCGAATATTCTAAGGCTATAAATCTCTTACTGCATACAACCTAGAGCGCATCCACTTAGTAACCTATCATAATTAGCATAAATTCCTAATAGCAAGTAGTTCAACATACAGCATAGTGTCCACAACAGGCAATCTAGCATGCATACTCTATGATCTAGAAAGCAATAAAACACTAAGTACTGTACCTTTTCCCCTGGCTCCGGCTGACTGTACACACTGCGCCATCGATCACCGTTTCTCAAACGGGTTTTCCTTTCTTTTATTTTCCAAAAATTTTAAAGAAAATTTTATAGCCGCAAGCTTGAGATCAAACACACCGAGGTGCATTTGATTCACTCAAGTTGTGCTCTGATACCAAGTTGTAACGTCCCAAAAATTTCAAGCAAATTTAAAATTTTAAAATAAACAATTCATTTATAACAACTCATTAATGATCCCAACGTTTCGTTTGCAAACACATAATTGATATCTTTATGATTTAAAACCAGCGGAATAAATGTTTAATTATTAAAACCATAAATCAACCAGCTCTCCTCGCGCGCCAGTGTGTACTCATCACGCCTTGGAGCCGCTCGGACCTGAAACCACAGTTTATGGGAAAAGGGTAAGCACGAAGCTTAGTGAATTCAAACACCATAAATAATACAGTTATTCCACACTACCCCTAAAACAGATAGTGACACATAACGATCATACAGGTCTACGAACAAATCATAAACATGTATATCCACAACCACCCACCTAAAAGGCACAAGTCGGTCCCACCGACCACATGATAACATATTCGGCCCCGCCGAATCCTCGGTCCCACCGAGTCTCTACGCCCCGCGTATAAAACCTCCGGCCCCGCCGGATCCTCGGTCCCACCGAGTCTCTACGCCACCCGCGTATAAAATCTCCGGCCCCGCCGGATCCTCGGTCCCACCGAGTTAACATGACAACATAGTATCAACTAGACACCCACTATCTAGTTCCACAACACAATCACATAAAGCTACCACACACGTACTACAGCAATGATAAAACAACCGTTATTAGATATAGTGAGAGAACTCACCTCGTATGCGCGCCTAGCTTAACAACACAATTCAAGCTTCACAAATACGGTCACTTCCCAGCACCTAAACGCATGTTAAAACGTGTCAATACGAGACTCGGACCCTATGACACGACACACGCTTAAACCGTCACTAAAACTAATTTCCGTTCTCACAAAACAGGTCTGTTCGGGACCTGTTTCGACCCCTTTAAGCCCAGAAAAATCCCAATATTATTTCATGATTAGAAAGTACTCAGAGATAGGGTTTCAAGGACATATTATACGCCTCCTAACGATTTTTCTACAATTTATTACGGATTTTACAAAAACAGTTTCCAGAACAGCGAAATTCAGCACCTTTCAGTATAAAACGACAATTTGACCCATGCTACGCCCCGAACTGGGTTTTGCACAAAACACAGAAAAGTTTCTAGATTCAAAAAGGGACCTTTTGACACCGGTTTCACCCCAAACCGAGTTACGAGAAGAAAGTTATGGTTTTCGCATGATCAAGGCAGATTCCAGAAATTTTCACATGAAATGACGAAACACCGAACTTGCGACCACTTTTTCGCCCAGCTAGAGACCGAACCAGTTTTCCGCTAAAACACGGAAAACGTGCCCGACCCCGAACTTGAACCGTGGGCGCCAGTTTCGGCTCAAACGGAGTTACAACGGAAAAGTTATGATCAAACGAAAACTGGACAGCACACTTAGAATTTACGTAAATTGATAATTTTATAAAACGGTTTACGCGATTCGGGTTTGCAACTAAGATTCACGCGATTAGGATTTTTGGTTATAAGGGCTGGGTCAACCTCGCACCACCCGCTGCCACCTCCGGCAGTGGTGGTCGCCGGCGACGGCGGCGGCGGTGGTTTACGAAACTTTGGCGATAACGAGAAAACGAACAAACCAACTAATCCTATCACGTCCACCCCCTTCACACACGTTCGACCCACCCTCAAACAGCCCACCATCACAGCCCCCGGCTGGTGGCGCTCGGCGGCGGCAACTGGCGGCAGCCATGGCTGCGGCGGCAGCCATGGTGGTGGTTTCGTGATGGCACGATGGCAACGAAAAGAAATAAAAAGAGACAAAACTCACCTCGCAACAAAAAAACCCAGCAGCGTCTCGACGGGATCCCGGTCACCGGCTCGATCTTTCTCTTTCTCTCGCACCCCCTCTCTCTCTCGCTGCACCCTCTCTCTCCGGCGAAACTCAGCGGCGGCACCGGTGGTGGGGTGGCACGGCGGCGACGGCAAGAAGGGGGAAAGGAAAGGTGTTTTAGGGTTTGTGGGGTTTTTTTCTTTGGTTTTGTGTGGTTTCCGTGGACAAGAAAAACAAAAAGGGAATGGGAATGTGGAACCGACCCCATGCATTACTTTATCCAAAAAGCCACATTTAGTCCCCTAGGTTTTAATGTATTTTCAATTTTATCCAATTTAGTTTAGGATTCAACATAATGACCATTAACATAATAGTTAATTCGTTTTAAAAAAAAAACATATAATTAATTAAATACAATGTATATCGGGACACAGGCTTTACATGGACGAGGAGCACTGAGATGAAGAAGTGTCAGCGACTGAGGATACGAACGTTCCAAATTTAAGCATTGAACTTTCAGTGGTTCGTTTTGGAGTATCATATTTATAACCCAGACCACGTTTATCACTCAGAGGAATCTGAGCCTTAATTATCTCAGTGATCTTTGTTGACGAATTACACCATCCTTCAACAGTAGCTTGTTCACCTTTTAATGCAGCGATAGCTTCTGCTCGTTCGATTTTGACTAGCTGATTTAAATAGAATTGATCTTTAAAATCATCTTCAATTTTAGAAAGCTTTTCTATTTGAAGGTGACAGTTTTTAAGCTTTTCAGCGAGATCAAGATTTTGGTTTTCAACCACAGTTTTGCCGTTCATGGCTTCGTATAAACTTCTAGTCAATAGATCGATTTTACGGAGACTATCAGCTTCATCAATATTTGCAATATTGGTAAAGAAAGAAGGTGATACCTGAATGGCAGATGTTGAAGTGGAGGGAATGTCTGAACTTTCTTCCTCTTCTTCAATCTTGGCCATGAGATATTGATTTGCTTCATCATCTTCAGAGTCAGATGATGATGTTTCTTCATCAGAAGCAGCCCAATCATAGTCAGCCATCAGGCCTTTTCCTTTCTTCTTAAAGCTTTTCAGCTTTGCATACTTCTCCTTCAGCTTTGAGTATTTGTTATCTTTATTCCTTGGAACAAAGTTTTTCTTTGTGAAAGCTGAAGGTCTCATGACTTTCTTTGACCTGCACTCATTAGCGAAATGACCTGTCTTTTCGCAGTTGAAACAAGTAGCAGTAGCCTTATCAACAAAAGCTGATGATTTAGGCTTGTCTGTTATAGATAGAGGTTTGTTCTTTCTAAACATTTTCTTCTTGGCGAATCTCCTGAACTTTTTAGTTAGGAGAGCCAAGGATTCATCATCATCTGAAGAATCAGAGTCTGATGACCTTTCAGAGTTACTTTCTAACTCAGTGATAGTGACCGAGGGTCGCTGAGTAGAAGGTTCTTCTGAGATTAAAGCAACATGAGTGCTTTTGGAATCTTTTACAAGATTCTTCTTAAGATGGCTAGATTGCTCATGATTCAGCAATGTACCATATAAGGTTGAAAGGGTCATTGATTTAAGATCCTTTGACAGCTTGAGACACATGGAATAATTGTCCCAACTTTCAGGTAAACATTCTAGAAACTTTGTCAGCACTTCAAAGTTAGAATATTCCTTACCAACAGTTTTTAGATCTATAATTAAGCAATTAAAACGTTGGTGAACTTCAGAGAGAGTTTCATTCTTACCAGAAATGAAGCTTTCGTATTGTCTTACCAGGTTGATCTTTCTCGAGTCCTGGACTTCAGACGTTCCTTCATACTGAACACATATTGTGTCCCACATGGCTTTTGATGACTTCAGGTTCATGACGGAATGGTAGACTTCGTCAGGAAGGGCCATGGATAGTATGGATCTGGCTTTTATATCTATAGCCACTTTCTTCTTATCTTCATCAGTCCACATGTGTATTTCCTTTGGAATCAGCCTTTCTGGAATAGCAGCTCTAGTTGCAGTGGCTGGAACTAAAGGATCAATTGTTACAGGGATGCGTGGGCCGTTTTCAAGATAGTAAGTCATAGTAGGGTCTACACCTTCTAAGAAGAGTGTCATCCTATTTTTCCACAATTTGAAGTTGTCTCTGGAAAATCTATGGGGTTTTGCAAGAGAACCATTGTCTATATAGTGTGTGTTTGTGTTGGCCATTTTCAGATAATAGCAAGGAAAAGAAATATCTTAGATTAGATCTTGTTTATGAGATTAAACAAATCTGCTCTGATACCACTTGTTGGTCCCGAAAGGCCTATACAAGTTTGTAGAAGGGGGGGGGGGGGTTGAATACAAACACACTATTTTACTTTTCTAAATTGTTTATTGATAAATCATTAACAATTTACAGCTTGTTGCGGAAACAAGATTAAGGATAAACCTAAATCTAAACAAGTTGGAACACTAAGGTTTCTTGCACTAAGAAAGATAAGGAGATTACTAATAAAATCCTATCTTGAGAGAGATTTGAACTTGTCCAGAGTTAGCAAGTTACTTCAAAAGAAGTGAGTTCATCTCTTTATATACTGCATGCATTTAATGCAAGTCAGTATATACTTTACACGTGTCATCAGCTGGTTGGTTGCATGTCATTGACCTTGGTTGACAACCTTAGTAGCCGTATGGATGAATAGTGTAGTATCAGAGTGGTTGTACGATTTCAGATATTCGGAGGTTCTTTTCTGACAATTCGTACGGAGTCGTGCAAGGATGGTTGAGACAAAAGTATTTTGTACGGAGGACTTCATGATCAGCTTTCGTTGATTCAGCGATTATCATTTACTATTCAGCAGATGATAAAGTTCAGCGATAGCTGAAGTCTTGTACTTGATACTTCACGTTGAGTGGACAAATCTGAGTCTTCGCCGATCCGCATCAGTTCATTAGTAGACTTGTCGCTGGTTCTTGAGCTTGATCTTCGACTTCAGCGTAGAACCTTTGTTGACGTGAAACTTGTCTTCAGGGATCATAAGTAAACAACTAACTTATCAGCGATCATCATAATGACTGAACAGACTCAGAGCATTAATGATGAACAGTGTTCGCTGAATGTTTAATTTAAAAGAGCGAGAGTTCCTATCAGCGGTACTGTAAGATCTTAGTACTTATCAGCGATAGTGAAACTCTGATACATATTGTTTACTTACAATTTTCACTAAGTATATAAGAGAGGGTCATTATCAAATCACTGAGGGTTTAGATCAACACAAATATACACAAAATAACAATAAAGACTAGGTTAACATTTTACTTTGATAACACTATTATTTTACATCATTATAAACAAATTAACCATGATCGAAAAGACCTAATTAAAATTTGCATTAATGTTAAATATTAATTAAAAAAAGTCACCTTATTATCCAACCTAAACTTTATTAGAAATATTCAAGAAGACATTGACAAAAATCACGAAAAATGTGTATTTAATGATGTATAAATATTTCAATTATCATACACACATGCCATTAACGTTGTAATATGTTATTTTTAATTTGTGTTAACATTCAGCAGGCCAGACGCATCTGGATGGTTCGTGAAGACTTGGTTGTCCCCATTAAGCCGAACAACGGCTGATCTGTTGTGGCTGGTCAGCTACTGGTTTGGTGTAGGTCTTGTGCGTCTGTGTAACAACTCATCCCAAACATACATCATATAACATAATTTGCATCTCATCATTTGATAACAAAAGATACATATTGGATCACATAAAGTCTCTTAGTCTCAAAACTTTACAATACATATTTCAGTACAAACTTTTTGCTAATAATTTACATCCCAGCTAACAAGTCTATTGATACAAAACACTTCATAAACATACAGCTTTCAAAAGCAAATCACAGTTTATCTTTTCCTTTGCTCTTACTTACTCCACGACCTGGAATACATATTTTTTAAAACAAAATGAGGGTTAGACCAATTGGTCTAAGTGAGAAAATCTCTGTCAGTTTAGTAATCATTTTGTAAAAACACAGATATACAACAAGTATATGAACACCAAACATGACTCGTATGCACTGTGTACAACTCTTTCACATGGCCATATTAGTTGGTTGCGCTAAACCAACTAATCAATTTACTCGGTTGCACTAAAATACAGCGAACTTCGCTATCCCTCCGTACATCCAATATTCCACTGGCCCTAAGTTCGGCCAACGTGCACTCGTGTAGTGTAATGCTTATATAAATACAACATATATCTCAATATATCATATTTCAATCTTAAGCACATCATCATCACTAACTACCTATCACTTTCTCTTGAAACTTGTAAGATATACACTTTTCGACCAACTCCACCAAATCTGAGTTACATAAAATACAAATAACTATTTACCACGTAAAACTCAATGACAGGCTAAGAATCCTAAATAAGCCTATCATCCCTTATCCACCAATGTCCCTCTTCGGCGACTTAGCACGGGGGTCCCGGTTAGCGGGTGGGGTCAAGGGGCAACGCCCCTAGAAAATTTTTAGAACTGAAAGAAGTCAGAAAGCTTGCAGATGTATAATCCGGGAACTTATCCGGATAACTCTCCCGGAACACCGAAATCCGGAACCCAAATTCGGGAAATCCAAATCCGGGTCGATTCCGGGAAACCAACTCCGGGAAACCCAATCCCGGGAAACTCAATCCCGGAAACCAATACCGAGAAAGCCGATTATGAGAAATTCAAAGAATTCAGGCGACATCGACTCACCCAGAATCGATCGAACATAAAACCAGGATCAAAATTGGATATTCTACACCTATAGAAACTTAATACTAACAATCAAAAACACAAAATGAGAAGAGATATACCTGGAAATCAATTACACGAACTCAAATCACTCGAATCTTCTCTCTGCTTTCTCTCGGCTCAAACACACACACTGTAATACCCCGGGTAAGTTCGTTAGTTAAATCCTAATTCCGTTAAATCTAGTTAAATTTATAAAACGAAGTTTGGGGTAAGTTAGGGTAAAATACTAAGTTAAAGGGGTATTGGACATTAGTGAATAGTACAAGGTTTAAATGGTAAAATGGGATTTGATATTACCCCCTTAGGATCTCAGATATTTCATTCAGCAGAAATATCAGTGTGTGAGTGTGTGTTTGGAGACGAGAAGAAGCAGAAGAAGAGTTCGTACGGTTAGGGCTTCAATTGGCTTGGTTGGAAGCGATTTTGAGGTAAGTCCTTTATGTTTTATGTCTATAATCAGTAGTGTTAGACTTCTATCGGATTAGAATGTTTAAATTGTAGTTGTATAGGTTTAATTTGGATCTAGGTAAAATGGAACCGACTGTGTTCTTGAGGACTCCCGGTCAAATCCCGGTATAATCAACTTCCGGTGGAGTCCCGGTAATATGGACTCCCGGTAGTGTGGAATCCCGGTAGACTCCCGGTAGTGTCGAATTCCGGTATAGTGAACTCCCAGTATTACCAACTCCCGGTACTGGAGAGTCCCGGTACAGTGGAGTCCCGGTACAGGAGTTTCGGTAGTTTTGGTGGTGTCCACCGTGATAAGTCGCTGAAGGGAGAACTGTTGAGGATTAGATTTTAGTAGGCTTTATGTGTTTGATTAGTAAGGCGATATTCGTATTTAATCTGTTACAGATTCTGTGGATTTGGATTGAAAGACTGAATCTTTTGGAGAAAAGCTTGGAAGTGTTTTTGGATAAGCGATCGAGGTGAGTTTTGCTTTAAAACGTTTTGAACTGGGATACATATATATACGATGATTATGTGGTAGGAATATGATTATGTGTATATAAATGACAATATGATGTAATGAGATGTATATTGTATTTATATAAGCTTTGCACTACACGAGTGCACTTGTTGCCGGGTTCCGGTGTGCGGACCGGTGTGTAGCCGGGTTCCGGTGTGCGGACCGGTGAGTAGTCGGGTTCCGGTGTGCGGACCGACGGGTAGACGGGTTCCGGTGAGCGGACCGGTTGTTGATTTATTAGTTGGCTTGCTACCAACTAATATGGCCATTTGTGGAGGAATAAGGTGAATGAGATGTACACGATGCACGAGTCTGGATTGGTATTTAAATACGTGTGGTATGTTTATATTTTACGAAAGGATTACCAAAGGTTTATCTCAACTATTTTGATACAAAGGATTTACATAAAATGTTTTATAACGATTTTGGAAAGGACCGGGATTAACTCACTAGACCCGTTTGGTCTAACCCTCATTTTGTTTTCAAAAATATGTTTTCCGGGTTAAGGATCGGCAGGAGAGGATGAAGTGTAGGAAGCTTTTGATGGATGTTGATTAGGAAGCTTTTATATATTTTGTAATGTCAAGACTATTGAGACCGTACTTGGTTTGTTATGTAACTTTTGTTGTAAATCAATGATATGTATGAATGTTATGTATTATGATGTATGTTATGGGATTTGGGTTATTACAAATGGTATCAGAGCCAGGTTTAAGGGATTTAGGTATTTGTACCCGTACCTAGACTTAAACTGCATGTGAAGTAGGATGTCCTTGATATATTAGAACCTTGGGATGCTAAGTATAAAAGGTAGAAGGAACATCATGTAAGGTAATTTCAGATTACACCTGGCCAGTGTAATTGTGATCTTACAGGTGCATGTTTGGACTGGGATACCTTATTATATGGGGTATGTGCTTATGTGTATATTAATCTTGTCTGAATCTACAGAATGACAAGCGGTACTAGAAATACGACTAGAGAGGGAGGAAGAAATCCTAATAGAACGAATCCAACAGTTGGGACAAGGGTAAGAGGAAGAGAAAGAGGTAGGGGCAGAACCGGAGGTAGAGTTCAGGGGCAAGGTACGGAGTTTATTACAAGAAACGATCTGATGGCGGAGATGGGAAGACTTCAAGCAAATATCCAAACTATGTTCGACCAAGCTCGTCATACTGAAACACCAGATCCTGGTTTGGAAGACGAAATGCCCATTACACCTACGGTCATACCAGTGTCAAGAAGGTGTGATTACAAGATGTTCTTAAACTGTAGACCTCCAACTTACTCAGGAGATAGAGACCCAGTGAAGGCGATGAGATGGTTAAAAGAAATAGAAGCCATCTTCAAGACCAGTAAGTGTGCGGATGAGGACAGAGTATTATACGGAACGGCGATGTTGAAGGCAGAAGCTCTGTACAGGTGGGAAGCTCACATTGATTCCACAAGGTCGGATGTATACTCTACTTTTACTTGGGACGAATTCACAACAGCATTCAAAGGACAGTTTTGTTCTCAAGCAGTAGTTAGACAATTGGAAGGGGAGTTTATGAACCTACACCAGCGAAGTTTATCGGTTAGGGATTACACTGCTCTCTTTCTGGAGAAGTCTCGCTTTGCAGAGTACTATGTTGCCATGGAGGCTCTAAAGATGGAAAGGTTTGTTTTTGGATTAAATGCAGAAATTAGAAAGTTGGTGACTGCAAGAGGACCTGATACCTTCTCAGCCGCAGTGGATGTCGCGGAAAGTGTGGAACAGGATAACCGAAGAGACGTTGGTGATAAGAGTGCTGGGAAAAGAAAACTGGAAGAAACGATGTACGATTCGGAAGAATACGAATCCCCGAGGTTTGATAGTTACTCACCTTTCAGACCAGTTGAAAGACCATGCCCAAAATGCAATCGTGTTCATCAAGGAAACTGTTATGTGGATTCCCGAAGTTGTTACAAATGTGGAAAGACTGGCCACATTGTTAGAGACTGTCGGGTAACTCGATTATGTTTCGTTTGCAATTCTACGGATCATATTCAGTCAGATTGTCCGCAATGGAAAGCACAACAGGGTAGTATGGCGGCGAGACCAACGGGTGTTAGGCCGGGAGAGGAACAAGGGCCTGAGGTATCGAAAGCAAAGGGCCGTGTTTTTCAGATGACAGAACAAGAGATGGAGGAAAGTCCTGATGAGGTTACATGTATATTTCTATAAACTCTATACGTGCTAAGGTGTTATCTGACTTCGGTGCGAAATGGTTATTGGTATTCCGTGCTTTTGTTGCTTATCAGTGTTAGAGATATAGGTGGGTGTGGGGTGGCTATTCAGTTAGTTTCTATGGTTTTGATTGAGTTCGAAGTAGTAGTGATAAGTATTCATACCTTTTCGCTTAACCGAATTCCGGGACGGAATTCTTTTAAGGGGGAGATAATGTAATACCCCGGGTAAGTTCGTTAGTTAAATCCTAATTCCGTTAAATCTAGTTAACTTTATAAAACGAAGTTTAGGGTAAGTTAGGGTAAAATACTAAGTTAAAGGGGTATTGGACATTAGTGAATAGTGCAAGGTTTAAATGGTAAAATGGGATTTGATATTACCCCCTTAGGATCTCAGATATTTCATTCAGCAGAAATATCAGTGTGTGAGTGTGTGTTTGGAGACGAGAAGAAGCAGAAGAAGAGTTCGTACGGTTAGGGCTTCAATTGGCTTGGTTGGAAGCGATTTTGAGGTAAGTCCTTTATGTTTTATGTCTATAATCAGTAGTGTTAGACTTCTATCGGATTAGAATGTTTAAATTGTAGTTGTATAGGTTTAATTTGGATCTAGGTAAAATGGAACCGACTGTGTTCTTGAGGACTCCCGGTGAAATCCTGGTATAATCAACTTCCGGTGGATTCCCGGTAATATGGACTCTCGGTAGTGTGGAATCCCGGTAGACTCCCGGTAGTGTCGACTTCCGGTATAGTGAACTCCCAGTATTACCAACTCCCGGTACTGGAGAGTCCCGGTACAGTGGAGTCCCGGTACAGTGGAGTCCCGGTACAGTGGAGTCCCGGTACAGGAGTTTCGGTAGTTTTGGTGGTGTCCGGATATAGTTTCTGATTGTATTTTTGGATTAAGTTGCTCCGAAAACTTCCTAGGGGGCGGCCCCCAGACCCCGCAAGGGCGTTGCCCCTTGACCCCATCCGCTATCCGGGTAGTGGAACCCCCGTGATAAGTCGCTGAAGGGAGAACTGTTGAGGATTAGATTTTAGTAGGCTTTATGTGTTTGACTAGTAAGGCGATATTCGTATTTAATCTGTTACAGATTCTGTGGATTTGGATTGAAAGACTGAATCTTTTGGAGAAAAGCTTGAAAGTGTTTTTGGATAAGCGATCGAGGTGAGTTTTGCTTTAAAACGTTTTGAACTGGGATACATATATATGTATATATATATATATATATATGCGATGATTATGTGGTAGGAATATGATTATGTGTATATAAATGACAATATGATGTAATGAGATGTATATTGTATTTATATAAGTTTTGCACTACACGAGTGCACTTGTTGCCGGGTTCCGGTGTGCGGACCGGTGTGTAGCCGGGTTCCGGTGTGCGGACCGGTGAGTAGTCGGGTTCCGGTGTGCGGACCGACGGGTAGCCGGGTTTCGGTGAGCGGACCGGTTGTTGATTTATTAGTTGGCTTGCTACCAACTAATATGGCCATTTGTGGAGGAATAAAGTGAATGAGATGTACACGATGCACGAGTCTGGATTGGTATTTAAATACGTGTGGTATGTTTATATTTTACGAAAGGATTACCAAAGGTTTATCTCAACTATTTTGATACAAAGAATTTACATAAAAGGTTTTATAACGATTTTGGAAAGGACCGGGATTAACTCACTAGACCCGTTTGGTCTAACCCTCATTTTGTTTTCAAAAATATGTTTTCCAGGTTAAGGATCGGCAGGAGAGGATGAAGTGTAGGAAGCTTTTGATGGATGTTGATTAGGAAGCTTTTATATATTTTGTAATGTCAAGACTATTGAGACCGTACTTGGGTTGTTATGTAACTTTTGTTGTAAATCAATGATATGTATGAATGTTATGTATTATGATGTATGTTATGGGATTTGGGTTGTTACACACACACACACACACACACAGACAGAATTTGGAACCGACTCTATAAATATCTAAGGAGGTGAGTGATATATATATATATATATATATATATATATATATATATATATATAACTCTCAAATTGCGATTGAGGGTTTGAAATTTACGAAATTGACGGATACACCCTGAAACTTATTAATCGACACAACTCACCCTAAACTAACAAAATAAACTAAATAAATAAATCTAAATCTTAACTTAAAATAAAACGAAAAACATAAAATAAATAACGAACTTACCCGAGGTATTATAGTCTGCTTAAGCTTGGAGATGCTGTTTGGTTCTGTTTTGGTGGCGGATCCCATGGCATCGTTTATCCCTCTGTAAAGCCCGTGTCCCGGTATGGTTTTAAAATTCCTAATGTATTTATTTTATTGTCGTTTAAAGCGAGTCTTGTTAACGAAAGTTGCCTAAGGGGACCTTGAATGTTATGTGTGGCTAACCTCACTCCCTTTTTCCAATATTATGGAAACTTAGGGACCAAAAGTGTCAAAAGTGTTGTGTCTAGGGGGCCAAATGTTGACAAGGGGGTTGTGGTGCATGTGGATCGGCCAAGGGAAAGGGGACCGACCCCCCCCCCCCCCTCTCTTCCTCTTCTCGTCAGTTTCCAAACAGTGTGAAACAAGTAACCTAGCAGCCCCTTTGTTTTTTTTTGGTTTTCTTTTCTTCAATATCTCATTCGGCCAAGGGTGGGAATCGCAAGTGAGAGAGAGAGATCGTGAGTTAGAGAGAGACCGTGAGAAGGGAAGAAATTGGCCGGAAAGCCTCCTGCCGTCGCTGCTACTGCTTCCGCCGGGAGTTCGCCGGAAACCGCCGTAGCTTGTGTTCGTCGGAGGTCTCGAGGGAGAGAGAAGCAGGAAGGTGCGGTTGTGTGGCGTCTCAACAAGGTAAGTCGTTCCTTCGTCTCGCTCCCTTTTCCTTTATTTTGTTTCCGGCAAAACGACCACCGCGAAGCCACCGCCGCCGTACGCCGCCGCTGGGGTGGCCGAGGGCTGGGCGGTCTTGGTTGCGTGTGTGTGCTGGTATGAGTTCGCGTGTGGCAGCCGTGAGGGAGAGAGAGAGGGTGAGGGTGGTATGGAGAGATGAGGGGTGTGTGTGGGTGTGGGTGTCGCCGGAACGCCGCCGCCGCCGTCGTGCCCCACTGCCGGAGGTGGCAGTGGGTGGTGCCCGTGGCGTAACCCAAAAACCACCCTGACCGTAACCATAAACCGTTTTATCATTTCATGTGAATTGTTGTAATCTGCCACTGTTTTGCGTAGATCATAACTTTCTGCTCGTAACTCCGATTAAGCCGAAATTGGTACCCACGGTTCCAGAACGGGGCCGGTCACGTTTTCCGTGTTTTAGCGGAAAACTGTTTCAGCCTCTAGCTAGGCGAAAAAGTGGTCGCAAGTTGGTGATTTGTCATTTTATGTGAAGGTCGATTTTCTGCCACTGTTTTGTCGTGGCCGTAACTTTTTACTCATAGTTCGGATTGAAATGAAATCGGTGGCCAAAGTTCACTAATCGAGTCAGGAAAGTTTTTTGTGTTTTGCCGAAAGTCTGTTTAGGCCTGTAGCTGGGCCGTATGGGGCTGTTTATACAGCCTGGTCCGAAAAACTTCCAGCTTTCTGTCCCTGTTTTGTTTTACGCATAACTTTTGCTTGGAATGTCGGTTTGGGATGGGACTGGTGCCAAAGGTTTCGTTTCGGAGTCTATTAAGTTTCCTCTGTTTTGCGGAAAGACCAATTCGGACCATACCTAGGGCGAAGTTGCCATGTGGTACTGAAAGGTCCAGGTGTTCGCTGTTCTGCGAATCATTTTTGTAAAATCTATAGTAAATTATAGAAAAATCGTTATGACGCGTGCGATACGTCCCTGAAATCGTAAGACTTAGAACTTCGTATTTATGAATTTTAATTTCTGTATTTATCAGTTTTTAGGGGGTAAATCAGGTCCCGAACAGACCCGTAACTTTTAATAAAAAGCTGGAATATTTAGTCTTTTGGAAGCTAGTAAACGTGTTGTGGGTCGGGACTTTCCTTTGACTTTTTATACGTATTTAGGTGGGAGAAAGTGAAGAAGATTGCCGGGTTGGTGTTGCGTTTCGTGAGCACGTTGCTTAGCCTTGAGGTGAGTTCTCTCACCGCGTAGTTAGGAATTTCATGTATGTCGTTCTTTTGTGTTACGTGTTACTACGTGTATTTATGTGCTTACATGAACTAGATGGGATGTGATGACTGGTTGTGATTTGTTAAATTCGTATGTGGAATATATATATGCATGTGTACACCTCGGTGGGACTGAGGGGCTCGGTGGGACCGAGGGCTTGGTGGGACTAAGCTAGTACAGCAATTTTACTCGGTGGGACCGAGGGCTCGGTGGGACTGAGCTTGTCTTAATGTATTTTGTGTACTCGGCGGGACCGAGGTTCGTGCTTATGTAATAATCATTATGTGGTTTGATATTTGTGGTAATGGTGATGTTGCCTACTTGCGAGTAGGGGTGATATGCGTGGGGTTGCTACCTACGTGCGTGGTTGGATTCACTAAGCGTTTAGCTTACCCTTTCCCAATATGTTGTTATTTCAGGTGCGGGCGGCAGTCGGGCGTGACCGTACACACATGGAGCGCGGAGTGTCAAATATTGTTAAACTCTCACTTACAAACCCTTTGAATTTAATTATGTAATTTTCCGCTGCATAAACTTTGTTGATGGTTTGAAGTAACGACGTTAATTTTATTTAAGACGTGAATTATTAAATCATGGTTGTTTTATAATGAAATGTATGTTTTAAAATTTTTAAATTTCCTTGTAATTTTTGGGACGTTACAACTTGGTATCAGAGCACGGCTTGAGGGAATCAAACACATCTCGGTGTGTTTGGTCTCAAGTTGCGGCTAAGAGATCTTTAAATTCTTTTATCAAATCTTTGTTTTAAATGAAAAGAGAAAACCCGTTTGGGAACGGTGATCGTGGGCGCAGTGTGTACAGTCAGCCGACGCCAGCTGGGAAGGTAAGGAACTTAGTGTATCTATCGCTTTTCAGGAATAGTGTATGCATGCTAGATTGCTTATGTGAACTGTATGGTACCGTATGCTGGTTTTATCGCTTATAAGAACTCATGCTAGCTTTGATAGGTTGTTAAGCGAATGCACTCCAGGTTGTATGCAGTAAGAACTGAATAGCCTTAGAATATTAGATTTAGTTCTATTGCGCAGCTCTTGTTTGAGTCCAACCGTTCTAGGATAGAATCTCTTATTCGAACGTCTATCTGGTTTTACACTGTATACGACCGTGCATTCACGAGGCGACTCGTCAGGGTTAGTGGGGTTTCCGTGTTAGCAAGGGATAGTGGGTGATATGACCTTTCTAGGGAGTTAGGAAGGGTGTTTGTACGGGCTGTATTGGCTATATGTGTTTATTTGTGGTAATCGGCTACTTGAATGTCTCGGGACAGGACTCGAAACGAGTAAGGATAGGTGTGAAGGGTAGTAGTAGAGCTCCTACTATCTGAAGCACAGGATCCATGCTTGAGTCGGGGAGAGTCACGGGGGAGCCAAGGAGTGGAGTATGAGCGTGGTAGGGTGCGTTATATGTGCTCATAGATCTCTGAATTTTCTCTTTCTAGAATGGTCAATACTAGAAGGAACAACGCGGCGGAGTCGCGAGCCGAGACGGGGATTACTATATGTTAGGTACATTCCTAGTTAACTCGGTGCCTGCAGTTGTGATGTTTGATAGCGGGGCTACTCACTCCTTTGTGTCTCGCACATTTAGCGAGGGCTTAGGCCGAGTTGTAGGACGCTTGAGTTATCCTCTGGTTGTTGAGGTGGCTGACGATAGGAACTTGACGGTCACAGACGTGTTTCGCGGGTGCACCTTAGAGATCTCAGGGGTGAGGTTTCCCATCGACCTGATCCCGATTGCTATTCGGGAGCTTTGTGTGATTGTGGGCATGGATTGGATGGATAAGTTCGACGCGGAGATCGTTTGCCGTCACAAGCAAGTGCGAGTTCGAACCCCAAGCGGGGGAGAACTGTTGGTGCAGGGAGACTCGTCTAGACGGTCTACGGCCATATGTTCGGCTGCGAGAGCTCGGAGGTACCTTCAGCATAGTGGGCAAGGATTTTTAGCATACGTGTTAGACACGAGGGTTGGGGAAGCGAAGATGTCTGCGGAAGACGTACCTGTGGTACGGGAGTTCACCGACGTGTTTCCCGAGGAGTTGCCGAGGATACCTCCCGAACGACAGGTAGAGTTTCGGATCGATCTGATCCCGGGTGCGGCTCCGGTGGCCAAGGCACCCTACCGCCTGGCTCCACCGGAAATGAAAGAGCTGTACGCCCAGCTGCAAGAACTACTCGAAAAGGAGTTCATTAGACCGAGCTGTTCGCCGTGGGGAGCACCTATCTTATTCGTGAAGAAGAAGGATGGATCACAGCGGATGTGCATAGACTACCGAGAGCTGAATAAGCTTACGGTAAAGAATCGTTATCCATTGCCAAGGATTGACGATTTGTTCGACCAGCTTCAGGGGGCCTCAAGGTTCTCCAAGATTGATCTACGATCGGGGTACCACCAGATGCGGGTCAGGAGTGAGGACACGGAAAAGACGGCTTTCCGTACGCGATACGGTCATTACGAGTTGGTGGTGATGCCTTTTGGACTCACCAATGCACCTGCAGCGTTCATGGACCTCATTAACCGAGTGTGTAGTCCGATGTTGGACCGTTCGGTGATTGTGTTCATCGATGACATTCTGGTGTATTCGAAGACCAAGGAGGAGCACGAGATGCATCTTCGAGAAGTGTTGGAAGTATTGAGGCGAGAGAGAAGTTATACGCTAAGTTTTCCAAGTGCGAATTCTGGTTACGAGAGGTCCAGTTCCTAGGACATGTCGTGAATCAGGATGGTATTATGGTTGACCCAGCTAAGATTGCAGCCGTGATGCGGTGGGAGGTGCCGAAGACTCCTACTGAGGTGAGAAGCTTTCTGGGATTAGCGGGGTATTATCGAAGGTTTATTCAGGATTTCTCTAAGACCGCGTTACCCATGACGCGATTAACAAAGAAATCTGCGGCTTTCAGTTGGGGTGAGGAACAACAGAAGGCGTTCGAGGAGCTACGCAGGCGGTTGTGTGAGGCTCCCGTGTTAACCTTACCAGAGGGCATGGAGGATTTGGTAGTATATTGTGACGCCTCTCATCAGGGTTTGGGTGCCGTGCTTATGCAGCGCGGCAAGGTCATAGCCTACGCTTCTAGACAGCTGAAGCCTCACGAAGCAAATTACCCGACTCATGACCTGGAGTTGGGAGCGGTAGTGTTTGCCCTTAAAATTTGGAGGCACTATCTCTATGGTGTCAAGTGTACGATCTACACTGACCACAAGAGCCTCAAGTACTTGATGGATCAGCAGAACCTTAATATGCGTCAGCGAAGGTGGCTCGATGTGGTTAAGGATTATGACTGCGAGATACTTTACCACCCAGGTAAGGCGAACGTGGTCGCGGACGCACTCAACCGACATCCGGTCGGTGAGCCACTGAGGGGTTATTGTCAGCGATTGACACTGATTACACCTATCCTGGAGTCGATAGGAAGCGCCCAAGAGGTGGCTGTCTTGGAGGAAAATGCAAAGCGGGAAAGAGTGTCGGGGGAAATCTCGAATTTTGTTCGTGATAGTCGGGGGTTGTTAACTCGACATGGTAGGGTTTGGGTTCCATTCATCGGCGGGAACCGGTAGGTACTAATGGATGAGGCGCATAAGTCCAAGTTTTCGATTCACCCGGGGGCTACAAAGATGTACAGGGACTTGCGCGAAGGTTACTGGTGGCCCGACATGAAGCGGGATGTAGCTAGGTGTGTTGAGGTATGTATGACCTGTCGGAAGGTCAAAGCGGAACATCAACGAACTCATGGGAAATTGCAACCGTTGGAGGTCCCGGTTTGGAAATGGGAAGAGATTACTATGGACTTCATAACGAAACTCCCAAGGACTCCCCGTGGGAACGATGCCAGTTGGGTGATTGTTGACCGTCTGACCAAGAGTGCTCACTTCTTGGCCATCAGGGAGAGCTCCTCGGCGGAGAAGCTTGCGGAGGTGTTTGTGCGTGAGATCGTGGCCAGGCACGGGGTGCCAGTTTCAATTGTCCCTGACAGGGATACTCGTTTTACCTCTCGGTTTTGGGAGAAGTTCCAGTCGGAGATGGGTACACGGTTACACTTTAGCACGGCCTTTCATCCACAGACGGACGGGCAGAGCGAGCGAACCATTCAGAACCTCGAGGATATGCTTCGAGCTTGTGTCATCGATTTTGGAGGTAGTTGGGATCAGTACCTACCTTTGGCGGAATTTTCCTACAACAACAGCTACCACTCTAGTATTGGCATGCCGCCATACGAGTTGTTGTACGGTAGGAAATGCAGGACGCCCGTTTGTTGGGGCGAGGTTGGGCATCGGGTGTTAGGGAGTACTGATATCGTGTTGAAGACGACCGAGACAATTCAGATGGTGCGGGATCGTTTGGTTACTGCACAGAGTCGGCAGAAGAGCTACGCCGACAAAAGGCGATCCGACTTGGAGTTTCAGGTGGGTGATTATGTATTGTTGAAGGTTTCACCCTGGAAAGGGGTGATCCGGTTTCGTAAGCGGGGGAAGCTAGGGCCTCGTTATATTAGGCCTTACCGGATCATCGCCCGCGTGGGGAAAGTGGCTTATCGGTTGGAGTTACCGGAGGAACTGAACTTGATTCACAACACCTTCCACGTTTCGCAATTGCGGAAGTGTGTGATGGACGAGTCTGCAGTAGTACCGCTCGAAGATATTCAGATCGATGAGCGGCTTAATTACGTGGAAAAGCCAGTTGCTATTCTTGACAGGAGGACGAGAACCTCGCGGAACAAGGTTGTGGGTTTGGTGAAGGTTCAATGGGGACACCGAAAGGGTTCCGAGTGGACTTGGGAACCTGAAGCGGAGATGCGGGAGAATTATCCGGAGCTGTTTGCGGGTGTAGACTTCGGGGACGAAGTCTAACTCAAGCGGGGGAGAGTTGTAAAGCCCGTGTCCCGGTATGGTTTTAAAATTCCTAATGTATTTATTTTATTGTCGTTTAAAGCGAGTCTTGTTAACGAAAGTTTCCTAAGGGGACCTTGAATGTTATGTGTGGCTAACCTCACTCCCTTTTTCCAATATTATGGAAACTTAGGGACCAAAAGTGTCAAAAGTGTTGTGTCTAGGGGGCCAAATGTTGACAAGGGGGTTGTGGTGCATGTGGATTGGCCAAGGGAAAGGGGACCGACCCCCCCCCCCCCCTCTCTTCCTCTTCTCGTCAGTTTCCAAACAGTGTGAAACAAGTAACCAAGCAACCCCTTTGTTTTTTTTGGTTTTCTTTTCTTCAATATCTCATTCGGCCAAGGGTGGGAATCGCAAGTGAGAGAGAGAGATCGCGAGTTAGAGAGAGACCGTGAGAAGGGAAGAAATTGGCCGGAAAGCCTCCTGCCGTCGCTGCTACTGCTGCCGCCGGGAGTTCGCCGGAAACCGCCGTAGCTTGTGTTCGTCGGAGGTCTCGAGGGAGAGAGAAGCAGGAAGGTGCGGTTGTGTGGCGTCTCAACAAGGTAAGTCGTTCCTTCGTCTCGCTCCCTTTTCCTTTCTTTTGTTTCCGGCAAAACGACCACCGCGAAGCCACCGCCGCCGTACGCCGCCGCTGGGGTGGCCGAGGGCTGGGCGGTCTTGGTTGCGTGTGTGTGCTGGTATGAGTTCGCGTGTGGCAGCCGTGAGGGAGAGCGAGAGGGTGAGGGTGGTATGGAGAGATGAGGGGTGTGTGTGGGTGTGGGTGTCGCCGGAACGCCACCGCCGCCGCCGTGCCCCACTGCCGGAGGTGGCAGTGGGTGGTGCCCGTGGCGTAACCCTAAAACCACCCAGACCGTAACCATAAACCGTTTTATCATTTCATGTGAATTGTTGTAATCTGCCACTGTTTTGCGTAGATCATAACTTTCTGCTCGTAACTCCGATTGAGCCGAAATTGGTACCCACGGTTCCAGAACGGGGCCGGTCACGTTTTCCGTGTTTTAGCGGAAAACTGGTTCAGCCTCTAGCTAGGCGAAAAAGTGGTCGCAAGTTGGTGATTTGTCATTTTATGTGAAGGTCGATTTTCTGCCACTGTTTTGTCGTGGCCGTAACTTTTTACTCATAGTTCGGATTGAAATGAAATCGGTGGCCAAAGTTCACTAATCGAGTCAGGAAAGGTTTTCGTGTTTTGCCGAAAGTCTGTTTAGGCCTGTAGCTGGGCCGTATGGGGCTGTTTATACAGCCTGGTCCGAAAAACTTCCAGCTTTCTGTCCCTGTTTTGTTTTACGCATAACTTTTGCTTGGAATGTCGGTTTGGGATGGGACTGGTGCCAAAAGTTTCGTTTCGGAGTCTATTAAGTTTCCTCTGTTTTGCGGAAAGACCAATTCGGACCATACCTAGGGCGAAGTTGCCATGTGGTACTGAAAGGTCCGGGTGTTCGCTGTTCTGCGAATCATTTTTGTAAAATCTATAGTAAATTATAGAAAAATCGTTAGGACGCGTGCGATACGTCCCTGAAATCGTAAGACTTAGAACTTCGTATTTATGAATTTTAATTTCTGTATTTATCAGTTTTTAGGGGGTAAATCAGGTCCCGAACAGACCCGTAACTTTTAATAAAAAGCTGGAATATTTAGCCTTTTGGAAGCTAGTAAACGTGTTGTGGGTCGGGACTTTCCTTTGACTTTTTATACGTATTTAGGTGGGAGAAAGTGAAGAAGATTGCCGGGTTGGTGTTGCGTTTCGTGAGCACGTTGCTTAGCCTTGAGGTGAGTTCTCTCACCGCGTAGTTAGGAATTTCATGTATGTCGTTCTTTTGTGTTACGTGTTACTACGTGTATTTATGTGCTTACATGAACTAGATGGGATGTGATGACTGGTTGTGATTTGTTAAATTCGTATGTGGAAAATATATATGCATGTGTACACCTCGGTGGGACTGAGGGGCTCGGTGGGACCGATGGCTTGGTGGGACTAAGCTAGTACAGCAATTTTACTCGGTGGGACCGAGGGCTCGGTGGGACTGAGCTTGTCTTAATGTATTTTGTGTACTCGGTGGGACCGAGGTTCGTGCTTATGTAATAATCATTATGTGGTTTGATATTCGTGGTAATGGTGATGTTGCCTACTTGCGAGTAGGGGCGATATGTGTGGGGTTGCTACCTACGTGCGTGGTTGGATTCACTAAGCGTTTAGCTTACCCTTTCCCAATATGTTGTTATTTCAGGTGCGGGCGGCAGTCGGGCGTGACCGTACACACATGGAGCGCGGAATGTCAAATATTGTTAAACTCTCACTTACAAACCCTTTGAATTTAATTATGTAATTTTCCGCTGCATAAACTTTGTTGATGGTTTGAAGTAACGACGTTAATTTTATTTAAGACGTGAATTATTAAATCATGGTTGTTTTATAATGAAATGTATGTTTTAAATTTTTTAAATTTCCTTGTAATTTTTGGGACGTTACACCCTCGCAAACAGGTGCTTGGGTGATGCTGCTACCTTCTGTTGTGGCTTAATGGGTTTGGTTTTGTTTCCTGTACTATTTCGTTGGTCAGAATAGCTATGTGGCTGAATTGGTTTCTATAGTTGTTAGTCCCATTATAACAAGCAACAATTCAAGAATCATGAAGATTGTAATAACAAGATGAGATGTAGAGGAAATGTGGTGTATTATTCATGTTGAAGAGACTACCCTAGAGAGAGAATGGTTTTCTCTCTAGAACACACCTACTACACCTTGAGCTACATTGTGAAATGATTCTCTTAACCCTAATTACACACACTAATCCTTATATACTCCCTTGTTACACATTTAAGCCCAAGCCCATAATTCTTATTGATCAGGTCAAACGAATGATTAAGAGCACTCAAATGTCTAGCATCGTCAACAAAACTACAGAATAATGATTGCAAAAGCTCAAACGTCTAATCCAATTCAATCAAAGACTGAATTCCAACACCCTCCTTCTGAAAATCTTGACAAACTTGAGCTCTTTTAAACATTGACAGTTGCTAGAAGTATGTGACAAACTAAATATAAGAATGATGTCAAACACGATTTATGTTGAATGGGCGATTACTTGGGCGAGCATATCATTTTTATCGCATGAAACAGACGCGATAACACATTTTATCGTAGCCCGTGCGATAACCCCTTTTTATCGCACGTTTCTTGCGCGATAACTCCCTTTTATCGCATGCCACTTGTGCGATAACCATTAAGCCTATTATCGCACGATATACGCGCGATAAAAACACTGTTCACACTATTTTATCGCACACCAAATACGCGATAAAAATACTGTTCACCCATTTTTATCGCACACCACATGTGCGATAAACTTGAATCTCTTTGTCGCGCGATAAAGATGAACATAGTCTTGTGCGATAATTATGAACACAACTTGTGCGAGGAATTTGAACATATGAACTCAAATCGAACATAAAACTCAAAAAACGTCCAAAATGATCAAAATATGATGGATTGATGATCGTATAATGTTCAGAAACACTTTTCGATCAATCCTTAGCATTCAACACTTATCCAAGCACTGTTATACGCACAAAAGCATCGAAAACTTACTGTTTCATCGAGAATATGGGCTGTAGATACTGAATTGTTGCAGAATGATCGTATCGATGAAAGATTTCTTCAATTTTGGCTCTGATACCACTTGTTAGTCCTATTAAAACAAGAAACAATTCAAGAATCATGAAAATTGTAATAACAAGATGAGACATAGAGGAAATGTGGTGTATTATTCATGTTGAAGAGACTACCTGTTAGTGCTATATTTAGCACCTTGTACCAAATAGAGGGGCCATATTGAAACTTTAATATTTTCAACCTATAAATAGGTTTTCCCTTTGTAATTTGTAGGGTGTCATTCCATTTCCTCTCAAGTACATTGTTGCACTTTCTCTCCCTATTCATCATCATTGTGTACTTGAAGATTTGTTCTTAATAGATGGATGACAACTTGAGCTATATTGTTTGATTGAATGCTTGTTCTAGGATCACAATTGGTATCAGAGCACATCAATTCATTATGATCCAGAGTTTATTTTTACGATTTTGAGCTATTTTGAGTGTTCTTTATTTTCTCACCATTTTGATTGTTCTTTATTTTCTCACCATTTTGATTGATTTTGATCATTTGAGTTCTTCAAATGGATCAGAATTGATTAGAAATTGATTGGTGATTGTTTCTGGTTGATAATAATCCGCATTTATTCTCAAATCAATCCAGAATTGATAGCTTAGCTTAATTTCGAGAAAAAGACATTAAACACTGTTTTGGGATCCAATCTCCTATTTCTGTTGGTTTTTGGACAAAAGTGGTAGTATTAAAGTTGTCCATCATCATCTTGCGAACCTTCGTACACATTTTCAGCCTATTTGAAGTTGTTCTGCGAATTGGACATAGGATTATTCAGATCTTCATAGTTATCGCAACATTTTGTGTTCATTGTTATCGCACCATACAAATTCATCCTTATCGCAAGTTTTTATATCGCAAGTATTATTTGTGATAAAGGAGTTTTATCGCATCCCAAAGGTTTTGAACGGTACAGTGTTTTATCGAAAGTGTCGTTTGCGATAAAACCCGATTTGTTTTTATCGCATTCTCTTAGTTGCGATAATCTTTCAGTGTTTTCTGGCGACAAAGTGCTCTCTTGCGACAAAAGTGTTTTTCTTGCGACAATGCTTTGATTTGCGACAATTAGTGGGTTGCGATCGTTAACAAGTATTCTTACAATGACTACGAGGGATATGTTGGTAATAGGCTTAAAGGACAAACCTCCTGTCCTTTTTCCCAAGGATTTTAAAATATGGAAAGACCGTTTTATGGACTATATTGGATGACAAGAAAATAGGGACTACAAAGTGAAATCCATAAGGGAAGGCCCCATGGAGAAAGTTAGAAGACTAGGACAAGTTATGGACGGTGCACCACCTCCGGAATTAGTTGAAGTTCCACTTCATTTATATGATGTTGAACAAACAAAGCAATACAATGCAGATAAAGCAGCCAGATCAGTAGTCATGCAAGCTTTAACTAATGATATTTACCAAAAAGTTGATAGTAAAAACATATCTAGGAAGGCCATGTTTGATGAGTTGGTCAAACTTTATCAAGGATCAGAAGTTGAAAACCAGATGAGAATCTCCAATGCTATCAATACGTATGAGAATTTCAAACAAAAGGAGGGCGAGGCACTTGATAAAACCTATGACAGATTTACTACCATACTGAATGAGTTGAACAAGCACAAAATTGAAAAGAAGGTAATAGAGCACAATGTGAAGTTTTTGAGTTTTGTTCAACCAGAATGGAATAAATATGCTCATAGGATGAAACAACAATCCAAGTTAGATTTGTTGCCCTTACAACATATGTATGAGATGCTAAAACAGGATGAGGATGAAGCTGAGAAAAAACAGGATAAAAAGAAAAAGAAGGAGAAGAAAGACGAGAAGGAAGAGAAGAAGGAGATGAAAGGAATAGACGAAGAGATTGATCAAATTGCCTTGATGTCTAGAAAGTCTGCAAAGCGATCTTCAAAGAAAGAATGCATCGGGTCTGACGAAGATAATGAAGAGTGTGAAAGTGATGGCCTAGATGAAGTCGAGAGTCCGAAACAAGCAATGATTCTTCTTACTAAGGCCTTTCAGAAACAGTTTATGAAGAAGACCGGTTCTAACAATCAGCGTTATGCGTCAGGTAACAAGAATTTGAGCAAAAAGATCGTATTGAGTCAAGGAGAAGGTTTGCTGAGAAAAAGGATGAGTTCAAAAGGGATGATAAGAAGGTCGAAGAGAAGAAGACAGTTGAGAAACGGGAAGAAGAACCAAAATGCTGTAACTGCGGGAGTGCTGGAAGCCAAAGATCAGAGACTCGGATTACAACAAGAACAAGATGCTTCTTGCCAAGCAAAAGGAGTCTGGGAAAGCTTTGCTGGTTGAGGAAGAATATTGGCTAGATCAAACCGATGATGAGGAGGATGATGAGTCGGCAGCCCTAGCAAAGATGTGTTTCATGACTAGGAACACTGAGGAAGAAGAGCCAGAATATCGGTCAGAGACAAATGAGGTACATCCCGACCCTTTTATTAGATTTATTAAAATGAAAAACCTAAAACAAAATAAATTAGATGATTTGACGGATAAATTGAGAAAATCAAAAGAATCAATTGCTTATCAAAGTGATAAATTGAAAGAGCAAGAGATTCTCATTGATAATTTGAAAAAGAAAAAGACCGAACTTGATGAGGGTCAAGCATATTTTCGACAAAGAGCGACTGAGTTGTCAGAGAGACTAGAGAGTTCAGAAGCGAAGAAGAATGAGTTTGAAAGTCATCTACATGCTTATAAAGATAGGAACACTGAGCTGAATAATAAAGTAAAATATTTGGAAGAAAAACTGTATAAAATCGGTCAAACGGAACAAACAATTCACATGAGCAAGCCAAGTGAATTTCGGTATTTCAACTCTAAATGGGGCTTAGGAGATGATAATCATCGGTATTTGAACACTGCTTTGAAAAAGGCCCGATACTCTTTATAAATTTGATTGGCTTATTCTTACTTCACTACATCCTTGTTATCAAATCAGATGGCTTAACCAAAAGGACCATGAGGCTGAAGAAGATGTTAAAAGAAAAACAACTGTTAAGATGCAACTTCCCTTTTATTATGGTGTTGAAAATAGGAAGACATTAGAAAACAAGAAAACTTTGCCTAATGACTATTTTCAGAGTTATGCTGTTGAACAACCAAAGGTTAAGGAAAATGCTAAAAAAGAAACTGATTCAGAACCTATTTTTGAGGCAAAAAGGTATTTTCCACCAATGGTTCTTGAACAAAAACTCATTGATCTAGAAAGCAAGATTGAGAGTACTATTGAGGAAGTCAGAAATGACGACAAGCTTGCTTTCGAGATCGAAAAGGAAGATATGCTTACAGTGTTTTCAGAAAGCTTAAAAGACATGCAAACAAAACTTGAGAAAATATCTGAAGAAAAAGTTTCAAAAGAAAAACAGTCTTCAGATTCAGATGTTTCCTCTTGTTTGGCTTTTATGGGAAATACTATCTTCAGAGGAATGACTGTTGATGACCAAGAAGATTCTGAATCTTGGGATTTGGAAAGTCAATTTGTTAAAGCTCCTCTTGAGAGGTATTTTCCTACAGAAGAGGAAAAAGCTCTTAGAAAAGAACTAAATGAATTTCTCTATCCTAAGTCTTATGGTGTCTTTCACACTTCATTGGATAGTCAGTCAGATTGTGATAGTGAGAATGTTTGTGAGGACAAAGGTAAAGGTATAAGTGGTATAAGTGAGTCACCTGTTCAGTTTGACTTTAACACACAACTTCCAGATCATTCTGAATTTATAATCAAAGAAGAAGAACCTAAGAAGAATTTCTTCAAGGGTGAATCTTCAAAATCTGTTGAAAAACCTTTTGCTAATGATTATTATGAAAAATCTAAATCCAAAAGATCATCACAGAAGAGTAAAAAAAATAAAAAAGGAATAAGCAAAACAATTCCTATCAAGATCAACATTCTAAAGCTTACAACTCTTATCTTTCTGGTATTTCAGATCGTTATTTGAGAAACAATACGAGACTCGAGTGGAGAATAAAGGAGTCCACATAGGATGTGGCCTAGAGAAAATCAACCCACATTACTTTTAATTCCAAGAAAAACACTTTTGCTTCTTATGTTAGTAATCATGGTGTTTGCAATAAACAAAACTTGTTATCCCATACAAGCTTTATTCAATGCAACAACGGATTAATTTAGCACATGATCAAATTTGTTGTTCGTCTTGTGGTGTGGATGATTTTATCTGCAAGTCTGATTATTCTCATTGGTTTGGTTATAATTTCTATGGTCCTAAACGATTTTATATAAATGGAAATTATAATAGAGATCTTAAAAGTAAAAATTCTAAATCCAAACCTGTTGAAACTCCTAACCCAAAAGGACTCATTCTCAAATGGGTACCTAAAACCACTTGATTTTCCTTTTGCAGCCCAGTCATGTGTGGTATTTGGATTCGGGCTGCTCAAAACACATGACTGGAAGAAAGGAGTTGCTCAATAATTTTATGGAAAAGTATGGTGGTAGAGTCAAGTTTGGAAATGATCAGTATTCTCCAATTCTGGGTTACGGAGACATAGTAAAAGACAATGTCAGGATTACCAAAGTTAACCATGTTGAAGGTTTGGGACATAATTTGTTTAGTATAGGTCAATTTTGTGATAAAGATCTAGAAGTCAATTTTAAGAAGACCCGGTGTTCAGTTCGAACCGAAGGAGGAGATGAGCTTCTAGTTGATACGAGGAAGTCCACTCTTTACACCATTGACCTGTCAAAGATCAAACCAAAGAATGACGTGTGTTTACTGTCTAAAGCATCATTGGAGAAAAGCTGGTTGTGGCATAGACGACTATCTCATCTCAATTTTTGTTATATTCAAAAACTGTTGGTGGGTGATTTAGTCTTAGGTCTACCAGTTCTGAAGTTTGAGAAAGACAACTTATGTACCGCCTGTGAGAAGGGGAAGATGAAACGAGTTCCTCATCCGCCAAAACCCGAGCCTAGTACACATAAAGTCTTGGAAATTCTTCATATGGATCTCTGTGGGCCGATGAAGACTCAGAGTATAAGTGCCAAGATATATGTGTTGGTTGTCGTCGATGATTATTCGAGATACACATGGGTGAAATTTCTACGATCCAAAGATGAAACACCTGAATTGATTACCTCGTTAATCAAACAGCTTCAAGTTAATCTTCAACAAACGGTTCAGAGAATCATACCAGACAACGGGACAGAGTTTAAAAACAACACTCTAGATGACTTCCTTAAGTCATTAGGAATTTCACATCAATACTCTACAGCAAGACCACCTCAGCAGAACGGGGTCGTTGAAAGTCGAAATCATACCCTTGTTGAAGCTGCCAGAACGATGATGTCCTATGCTGATCTACCATTGTTTCTATGGGCCGAAGTTGTGTCAACGGCATGCTATACACAAAATCGTTCAATTATACATTGACGGTTTGGCAAAACTCCATATGAAATTATTAACAATAGAAAACCTGTAATACACTACTTGCGTGTCTTTGGGTGCAATACACTACTTGCGTGTCTTTGGGTGCAGGTGTATAGTGCTAAACGACAAGGACAATTTGAAAAAATTTGGTCCTAAGGCAAAAGAGGGCGTTTTCATCGGATACTCGTCAACCTCGAAGGCGTACAGAGTCTATTTCAAATCTTCTAGAACTGTGATGGAAAGCATTAACGTCAAATTCGATGAGACTGAGGAGATGGCTTCTGTGCAAAACAGTACAGAACCCGGAATATCTGGAGTACTGGCGTCTGGACAAATCCGTCCAACGTCCACCAAGTTAAACAAAGATCAAGCTTCAACTTCAAATTCTACTCTTGATGAACTTGATATTTTGTTTGAAAATTTTAATGATGATTTCTTTGGAAACAATAACTCATATTCGAATGTTAATGACAGGAATCAGGTTGCTCAAAATCCAGTACAAGCTACATTGTCAGGTCCTTCAACGGTACCGACATCATCCAATACTGGTGCAACAACTCCTGTATCTTCTCCAAGCAACACTATCATGACATCTACACAAGCAATACAACAAGTATCTACGAATGGTGCTTCTTCATTGGGTACAACTTCAAATGTTAATGGTCAGAGTACTGCTAACATACTGGAGGAATCCACTGAAGCAGTTCCCGAGGCAGTTCCAGTTGTCTCTTCTGACAACCAACCAGCCTCACATCCGGAACCGACATTGATGATTGAGTTGAACTTCGATAAAGATCCTACCTTAGTAGATCCCAATCAAGATTCTATCACTCTCCATCCACACTCGAAGAAGTGGACACACAGTCACCCAATAGATCAAGTGATTGGTGAGGTGTCTGAACATGTGAAGACCAGATCTGCAACTGCAAATGAAGTTCTATTCGCGCTCTTTTTAAGTCAAGTTGAGCCATCAACAGTTCAACAAGCCTTGGAGGATCCAGATTGGCTAATTGCGATTCAAGACGAGCTGAATCAATTTGATGCTCTGAAAGTGTGGAGATTAGTTCCTAGACCCAAGGGTAAAACAGGCATTGGTACTAAGTGGGTCCTGAAAAATAAGAAAGATGAAGACGGCATAATTGTGAGAAACAAAGCATGGCTAGTAGGAAAAGGGTACATGCAACATGAGGGTATAGACTACGATGAGACGTACGCACCGGTTGCTCGCTTAGAAGCAATTCGGATGTTCCTATCTTTTGCCGCCAACAAAAACTTCACTGTGTATCAAATGGACGCGAAGACTGCATTTTTGAACGGTGTTCTGAAGGAGGAAGTGTACGTGTCTCAACCAGAAGGCTTTGTGGACAAAGATAAACCAGACTATGTGTACATCCTTGACAAAGCCCTCTATGGTCTCAAACAAGCCCCACATGCCTGGTACGAAGTTTTATCTACCTTTCTACTAGGATCCAGCTTTGAAAAAGGTAAGATTGACACAACTATCTTTACTTTGCATGAGGAAGGTGAAATTCTTTTAATACGGATTTATGTTGATGACATTATTTTTGGTTTGACTAACCCTGCACTATGTACATGGTTTTCTAACATTATGATGACCAGATTTCAGATGAGTATGTTGGGAGAGATTAACTTCTTTCTTGAATTACAAGTCAAGCAATTCTCGACAGGGATCTTCATCAATCAATCGAAGAACGTATTTGATATCTTGAAGAAATTCAAGATGCAAAACTGTACATCAATTGGTACTCATATGTCCCTAGGATCTAAGATCGGTCCAGATCCTGATGGTAATGATGTTGATGTTAAGAATTATAGAGGAATGATAGGGTCACTAATGTATCTAACTGCAAGTCGACCAGATATTATGTTCGCAACTTGTCTGTGTGCAAGATTTCAGGCGAAACCTAAGGAATCACACCTCGGCGCTGTCAAGAGAATCTTTCGCTATTTGAAGGGCACACCATATCTCAGACTATGGTATCTAAAAGGGACGAGATACAAACTCACCGCATACTCAGACACAGATCATGGAGGAAGCATGCTATATAGGAAGAGCACATCGGGACATGTACAGTTTTGGGGAGACAAGCTCGTGAGCTGGTCATCTAAGAAGCAGAACTGTGTGTCAACATCAACTGTGGAGGCAGAGTATGTAGCCGCGGTCAGTTGTTGTTCACAACTACTATAGATGAAGACCCAACTCATGGACTACGGGTTCAAATATGAGAAGATTCCCATCTACTGTGACAGTAAAAGCGTGATTGGCATATCTGCTAATCATATCCAACACACCAATCATTTTATTAAAGATCATGTTGAGAAAGGAACAATTGAATTATACTTTGTTACAACTGAGTATCAACTTGCCGATCTTTTCACAAAAGCCTTGGATGAAAAACGCTTTAATTTCTTAGTATCCAAGCTTGCCATGTTGAACATAAAAGTTTAACTTTGTTATATTGATCATATAATAGATGGAAGTATTTGTATCTCAATCTAGATATTGTATCTAGATTGACACACTCAAATTTTCATCATATTCTATTCTCAATATATGTTATTTAAATTTTCATGACTTTGTTGTTTTTCAAATATTTGTTCAACTTGTTATTTTTTCTTTTCCTTTAATGTTGTATTTGAGATTATATATGTTACATGTGTCTGCATAAGGTGTGTTCATGGTCTCAGGGGGGGGGGGGTGTAGTACAGATTCTATGCACAAGAATAGGGGGAGTGTGCATAACTGACATATCTTGTAAGTTTAGATGGCATGTGTTTGTTACTTGAAGACCACAAGGTCAGTATTCTAATATGTTTTTACACACACTCTTAAATGATGAAAAACAATTTTCCAAATCTATGCATCATTTAAGGGGGGGGGGGGGGGGGTGAAGACCCTGTTTTAAACCTTAAATGCTTAATCAATTGAAAGTTGGACATCTTTCAATGTGATAAACTTATTTTGCAATTTCTTGAAAAATATTTTGAAAATACCTTTAGGTTTTATCGCAACATGCTTCTTGCGATAACAGGTTTTATCGCAACCTTAGCTTGCGATAACATGCGTGAATAGTGTTTTATCGCAACACCTTGTTGCGATTAAACTCTTGATATTGTTGTCGCACCTTGCCTTTTGCTATAACAAGTGGGTTCATCGCAACCTCTTTCTTGCGATAACCTGACACTGTGGATGGTCAAACGTTGGACCACTCATTTGCGGCCACATGTCACTTGTCTCAAAACCCTATATATATGACGGTTTTTCAAAGCATTTGTCTCATTCCAAACCCTCAAAACTCTCTCAAACTCTAAGTGCCAATTTGCGTCTTTTTAAGATTCTTGAGTTCAAATCGTTTGCATTCCATTCAGAAACAGTTCGAGGTTAGTATTCCATGATTTGTTTATCGTTTTATCCATGAATCATTGCTCTACAGTCGGTTTTTTAGTTACATAGGGTTTAGGGTTTTTTAGTTTAGGGTCGAACTCATGCAAGTCATTGCTCTATAGTCGGTTTTTAGTTACTTAGGGTCGAACTCATGCAAGTCTTTTCATATTCTGTCAAATAATCGCTGTATATCTGTTTGTTTATGATTAGATTGCTAGGGTTTTGTTCCTGTGTATGTTGCGAACTTAGTAGAATAGATTAACAATCGATTTTGTGCGAAAATATAGTTTCGGGGCTTGAACACTTAGAATTAGTTTCGTGTTCAAGATTATTGCAACCTTAAGTGTTCTTCGTGTTCAACGTTGTCGCAACTCACTCACATTCATCTTTATCGCAAGCTGTTCGTTGCGATAAAACTTTATCGCATCATTCGCTTTACGATAAACCTCCCATGCGACAATTTTGCTGTGCATTGCGATAAAACCAGTACTTAGGATAATTTTTTGACATCTTTTCACAAAAATCTAATTTTTTGGCACTGTACTGATGTTACCATATCCAGAGGGCTAATAATGATGGTCACTCCTCAGACGAAAACACTGTACTGATAATTTTTTGAAAGATATCTCGCTGAAGAACACACCTGAGTATCAAAGAACATTTACTTTGTAAATAGGATAAGAGTATCAGAGATAGAACCTTATTGCTGACATAATGCTTTAACCGCTCAAGAGTTATTCTTCAAGGTTTAGTATTCCAAGCTCGCTGATGAGAAATTTGAATCTTGTCTCATCAAGAGGTTTGGTAAAGGTGATAGTCAGTGGGAATAAAATGAAGTTCTATGTATCCATTCATCACATGATCTCTGATAAAATGATATCTGATTTCGATATGCTTAGTCTTGAGTGTAGCACAGGGTTGTTTTCTATTGGGATGACACTAGTGCTGTCGCAAAAGATTGGAATATTTGGTAGCTGAAGGTCATAGTGTAATAACTGATTTCTTATCCATAAGACCTGAGCACAACAGCTACCAGCGGCTATGTACTCAACTTCAGCACTTGAAATAGACACTGGATTTTGCTTTTTACTTGTCCAACTCACTAGCTTTCCACCCAGGAGCTGACAGCCTCTTGTGGTGCTCTTTCAATCCAGTTTGCAACCTACAAAATCACTGTTTGAATAGGCAGTTAGATTGAACCCTGAGTCTTTGGGATACCAAAGACCTAGGTTGGGTGTACCCTTCAGATATCTAAAATTCGCTTTACAGCGATAAAATATGATTCTTTGGGTTCAGATTGATATCGTGCACAAAGACATGTAGAATACATGATATCGGGCCAACTCGTTGTGAGATACAAAAGAGAGCCGACCATTAATCTATAGACAGTGACATTAACAGATTTTCCACTTGGATCGTTGTTAAGTGTCAGCGGAGGTGGCATAGGAGTTTTCATAGTTTAACTTTGAGTAAGATCAAACGTTTTTAGCATGTCTTTAACGTACTTTCCTTGGTGGATAAAAGTATCTTTATCGCTCTGCTTGATCTGAAGTCCAAGGAAGTATGTTAGTTCACCCATCATACTGATCTTATATTCTTTCTTCATTCAATCAGCGAATCGAGTACATAGAGATGGGTTAGTAAACCCAAATATAATGTCATCGACATATATTTGAACAAGAATAATATGACCTTTAACATTTCTGAATAATAAAGTGTTATCAATCTTACCACGTTCAAATTTTTCTGAAAAATAAAGTGTCCTACCATGCACGAGGTGCTTGTTTTAAACCATGGAGGGCCTTATCCAGTTTTTAAACATATTCTGGATTCTTAGGATCAACGAATCCTGGAGGTTGTTCAACATAAACTTCTCCATTCAGCTTTCCATTTAGAAATGTTGACTTAACATCCATTTGGTGAACCTTGAAGTCTTTGTGAACCGTATAAGCTAAAAAAAGTCAAATTGCTTCTAATCTTTCCACTGGGGCAAAGGTTTCATCATAGTCTATGCCTTCCTCTTGTATGTATCCCTGAGCAACTAGTCTAGCTTTGTTGCGGGGTACAGTTCCAAATTCATCTAACTTATTTTTATACACCCATTTGGTGCCAATTGCAGTTTTGTCAGATGGTCTGAGGACGATATTCCAAACTTTGTTTCTTTCAAACTCAGTCAGCTCTTCTTGCATAACGTTGACCCATTTTGGATCTATGAGGGCATCATCAATTATTTTTGGTTCAATCAACAAAATAAAATTAACAAAGAGACAAATGTTACATGAACTTCGTTGGGATCACCTATAATTTGTTCGATTAGGTGATTCACTATCCATCGTTGAGTTGGAGCTTGAATCTCTTGCTCAGAATGGACTTCTGGAGGTGCTGAAGAAGAGGCTTCGACAACGATAGTGTCAGGTATGTCAGGCCGTAATTGCTGAGGTTCATATTGTATTTTGTTCACTAATTGCTGAAGATAAGTGGATGGATTTTAGCTTCACTAGTTTGCATGCTAGGAATGATGACAGGATCATCATCAGCGATTGGGTTATTGTCTTGAGGATTAGGATTGAAATTTGCTTCTGGTTCCCCATAATGAGAAAACGTCCACTGATTTAATTCTTCGTTTTCAACAGTAGGTTTCGAATTTGCTGAACGAGATTCATCAAAGGTGGCATGAATGGTTTCTACAACAGTTTGTCTTCTCTTGTTGAAGACTCTAAAGGTTTTGGACACCGAGGAGTATCCAAGAAATATTCCATCGTCAGCTTTGGGATCAAATTTTCCAAGGGTATCTCTATTGTTTAAGATGAAGCACTGGCAGCCAAAGATATGAAGAAAGCTGCTAGATGGCTTTCTCTCATGGAAAAGTTCATAGACAATTTTGTTGAATATTTTGACGATCAGAGACCTATTTGTGTGAAACATGCAGTGTTTACAGCTTCTGCCCAGAATTGAGTTGGAAGATGAGAATCGCTGAGCAAAGAACGACCAACTTTGATGATCATTTTGTTTCTTCTTTCAGCTACTCCATCTTGATGAGGTGTTCTCACTGCTGAGAAATTGTGAGAAATGCCCTTGCTCTTGAAGAAGTTATCAAGAGAACTGTTTTTGAATTCAGTTCCATGATCACTCCTTATTGAGAGAACCGCCATATTATTCAGGACTTCCATTTTTCTTACAAATTAAATGATTTCATCTGGAGTGTCACACTTAGATCGGAGAAACATTATCCAGGTTTAGCGAGAGAACTCATATACTATGACGAGAGTGTATTTCTTTCCAGCGATGGATTGTATGATGACAGGGCCAAATAAATCCATATGAAGGAGTTGAAGAGGATTTGTTGCTGATGACACTTGTTTGGATTTAAAACTAGCTTTAGTTTGCTTTGCTTTTTCACACGCTGAGCAAAGAGATTCCTTAGCGTATGAGTGATGAGGCAAGCCGGTGATTAGTTCCTTTGAGGATAGAGATTTCAACGTCTTGAAGTTGATATGAAAGAGCCTCTTATTCCATAGCCAATTGACATTTGATGAGGCTTTAGATAGAAAACAAATGTTCTCAGTGGTTATTGAGTCCATGTTTATGACATAAACATTTTCCAAACGATAACCACTGAGAGCAAGTTTTCCCTTCTTATCAGTGACTGAACATGCTTTCTTAGTAAAGCATACTTTGAACTCATAATCACATAGTTGACTGATGCTAAGAAGATTGTGCTTCAGCCCATCTACGTAAGCGACTCTTCTGAAGGTAGTTGTACCATTAGTGAGTACACCAAACCCTCTAGTATAGCGTTTCCCATTTCCACCAAAGGTCACCAAGGGACCTTTTTCTTCCTTGCATTCAGAGAGCATGTTCTCCAGTCATGTATCGAGAACATCCACTATCAAGATAGAAGATACCCTTCGAGACCTGCAATCATAAGGAATGTTAAGTTTGAATTGGTACGCACTTTACAATGGGTCCACAATTGTCAGTGAAGAGGAAGTGGAAGGATCAACGATGATTCAACGTCAGTGGCAACCTTCACTTTGGTTAATTTCTTAACCTTAGTGGTATTTTTCACCTTGGCTTGTTTTTCACCTAGGGTGATCTTCTTTACCTTGGAGGCAATCATCTTCACCTTAGCTGATTTCTCAGCTTTGGTGGTTGTAGGGCACTTACTAGCAATATGATCAGTAAGTCCACAATAATAGCATTTCCTATTGCTGAAAGTAGCTTTAGGACCATAGGCATAAATATTTGAGAGCTTTAAATGAGCAGGTCCTGTACCAAGAATGCCTTTGGCATCAGATATCGGAGGAACCTTAGGTTCTTCAGATTTCTTAGCCTTTACATCAACCTTTATTCTTGGGGTGGATCGCTGAGCATGTTCAGGGATCTTAGCTTTTGAAGTAGAAGGTTGATTAGCTGAAAATTTGGTCTTCTTCAGCTTTGGCACTTTGGTACCCTTCTGAGGATTTTGTAAAATAGTGTTTCCTTTATTTTTTAGTTTAGGACTCATAGAAGATTTTTCCTCCGGGATATGAACAGTACAAGCGGAGCAATGAGATTATGAGGAGTCAGAGATGGAAGAAGTGAATATTCCAAACTTAAGCGTGAAACGATCTTTGCTTGTTTCTTCTTTATCAAAACAAAAATCAAGACCACTTCTATCATTGACAGGGATCAGAGCAGCGATTATCTCAGTGATCTTTGTTGAGGATTTACACCATCCTTCAGCAGTAGCTTTCTCAGCTTTCAGTTCAGCGATAGCTTGTTCGCGTTCAATGCTGATTAGTTTAATTACGTAAACCTGATCATTCAAACTTTCTTCTATATTAGATAGTGTTGGTCCCAAAGGGGTTATACAAGTTTGTAGAAAGGGGGGGGGGGGGTTGAATACAAACACAAAATTTTTATCTTTTTAAATTGTTTATTGATATATATATATATATATATCAAACAATTTACAGTTTGTTGCGGAATAAGATTGAGGAATAAACCTAATCTAAACAAACTATGAGAACACTAATATTTCTTGCACTAGAAATAGAGAGAAAGAAATAAGAACACTTAAGATAAGTATTCTAACACATAGATTCAACAAGAGAAGGAATGGCCGAGCTTCTTCCAAATGAAGTAAGGTTTCCTTTATATACTACATGCATTTAATGCATGTTAGTATACCTTTACACGTGGCAACCTCTGGTTGGTTGTGTAACACCCTCAAATTTGGAAAAAGCAACTAATTTAAATTTTTTTATATTACATCTGAAACAATAAGTAAAATACCTCCAATTACAAACAATGGTGATCTCCAAGCAATACATACTACATAAGTCTCATTACCAAGAATAAACACACTTCAGACATCACTTAATCCAAATACAAGTGCTACTTCCCAAGGGTAAATGCGGAAAACATAACTTAAGCTATTGACCTCTCGTGCACTTTACTAGCACTCGCCACTTCACAGTGTAGCTAGAGCTACCCCAACCTGATCCTGTTGCACATGCCGACAAATAAAAAGGGTTAGGCTTACGCCTAGTGAGTTCAAGCATTTTATCATAACTATAACAAATCATAAATCGTCAGTTAATAATTATAGTCATGATTTAAATAAATCTTTAAATGAAAGCTTGTGACAAAGACTATCATTTCCCAAAAAAGTTTCCCAAACGGCATAAGCGACTCATTTTCCAACGCACTCAAAATCCATGGGAATCCTTCCCAAAAGTGTAAAGCGTTTTCCCAAAAATGAGTTACAATCCCAATTCACCCAAATACGCGAATAAATCTAAATTAGGCAAAACCTTCACATACGGTTAACAAAACATACTCAACCCATAAAACATGGAAATCGTCCATTAAATATAACTCTTTATTAAAACATAATACGAAGCAATACGCACGCAACCGTAAAATGTAATAAAGATCAAATACCATAAACGCGGGAGACCCGTATCCGTTGAAGGTGGAGGTAACACATAAGTATACCACCCGTACAACGTTCATCGCACAACTGGGAGTAGAGATTACAAGTTACGTTATGCCTATCTCTATCCTCCTAACGAAATCGGGAATTACCACATACGTCTGGCCTATTCCACGACTCTGCTCTACGAAACCGAGTTACACCATAATTGAGGATACACCTTGACGTCTACCCACTCGGTAACGCCTCAAGGCCCGGCACATCGAGACTACCTCCAAGGTATACATCCCGAAGGCGTGGATCGCTACACAGACCTCCAAAGTAAGTGCCCAAGACTATATCCTCCTAATGCCTACTCGTAAAGTCCAGGTCATAAAACATGTGTTCCGAGGTTCGTCCTCAAGATACCTAATCGACCATTACCAATGACTGAACAACATGCCTATGGATCCAATGCAACACAGTCTACAAACATCTTGACTATCCCGGAATGACTCACTCACCCAAGCATGTAAATACTCAAACGTGCATTAAATGCAAAACAGTGCAATAAAAGCAACCCATCAACAAGACTCCATATTGAGCCATTTAAACCGGACAATTAACCCCAAGACTTTCTCACAGTCAAAACTGAGCAAAGTGCTCTAAGCTTGCTAGACCCATAACGTCGGTCAAAAACACGTTTAAACATTGTTTAGGCAAGCAATACCACAAAATCATCATTAACCCCAAAACTCAACACGGTTAAACAAAAAGGGTTTTCCCAAAGGACTCACACCCTTATAATTCTCAAAATGACCCATAACACTAAAGATGCATTTTCTCAAATGGTTTATGAAATCATTTACACATATATGATTAAACCATCACTTTAAACCTCATTTTTAGCAATTAATCTTTTAAAGACAAATCATGGTTTCTAACCATCCAAATATCTAAAAGTCTCAAATATGGTGTTTTATACATTTATGAAGATAAACACTTCAAAAGAGTTAAACCATTCAAATAACTCAACCATATACATTTTCAAGTAAAACACACACATATTTGTAAAATACTCATTTTGGCATGTACAACGTTTTCGCAAAGTAACTTGAACTCACCTTGCTAGATTTAGCTAAATCTAGAGTTTCTCCAACGTAAGCTCCTTTGATGAAGTTTGCATCCTCAAGCCAAAACTTCCAAAACCTAGATTTATGAAACCCCAACCATCAATATCACAATCCTACCATAAGGTATCATCATCCATACGTAACATACCAAAATACCCATTTCATACCAAACCCTAGTTTTATACATGAAGGGAATAACGATTTTCCCAATCAATCACCACCAAAATCGACCCATAACACTACAATAAGGAAATAAAGTGAAATATAACGATATTCTAACTAGAAATTACCTTAATCACTTGAATCCTCCAAAAGAGAGCTCCAAAACTTCCAACGGCTCTAAGCTCCAAAAATGAACATCAATGGTGGAGTGGGTTGGTTCAAGTGGAGAGGATGAAGAGGAGATGGGAGGTTTTGTGGTTAACTTGGGGAGAGAAACCGATTTGGTGAGAGGGGCGATTTTGAGAGAGAGAGCCGAGAGGGTTTGAGAGTGAGAGTGAAAAATGAGGAAGAAGAAAGAAGAAAAAGGGTTTTAAAACCTTCTGGAGTCCGACGGCGAAAGTGACACGGCGAGAGTGACCATGTCACTCTCGCGAGTGTCATACTCGCTGAACCACAAAAACCCTCGGTACAAAACCAGCGAGAGTGACACGGCGAGAGTGACACAAGTGTCACTTTCGCTGGTCACTTTAGCCGAGATTGTACCGAAAGTTGTTTTGGCCATAACTTCTTCGTTTTAGCCCCGTTTTAGCTCCGTTTTTGCTCCGGAAAGGCCCGTTGGACTCGTATTTGAATTCTCCATCCAACAAGACTATCAAATCTAGGATTTAACTCCAAATCCTATTTTCCATAATTTTCTTAAAAGATCGATTCCTCACTAAATCGAAGTTGTACTTATCCAAAATTACGGGTGTTACAATCCTCCCAACCTTAGGATGATTTCGTCCTCGAAATCTACATCCTTTACAATCCAAAACCAACCGACTTACTGTCGACCATAATTAATCAATTCCTAACCGGAATCTAAATTCCCCCACACAGTCTTATAAAGATTACCAACAAAACCCTTTCAAGTACACTATACTTATGTTCGGATAAACATTCCCACCATCGGGAAACTCCCAACCAAACGATTTCGGTCGTCTCCCAACCTTAGGATGTTCCATACTTCCCGGTTTCAGTTTTCGACTCTAATTCATCCCAAGGTTTGTTAACTAACGCACCCAACTGAATCATCAATTTCGATCATTCCTACCATTAATTGCCGATTAACTCCAACGAGTTCTATTAGACTCCAAAATTCATCTCACATGAATCATTATCTGACAGGTTCATTAATCACACCTGAAGGTCATTCCATCAAAACCACTCATCACAATTGAGCATCTTAAGGTTACTACTACCATTGCCATCATTCCTTTAAAATCGGACTACAATCCCCCGAGTACACTAAAGGTGCTTGGTCTCAAGCCCAAAAGTCGACACCTAATTATATCACCAAACTCGGAACACACGAGTTCCGTTTACCGAGGGTTTCCACAAAATTAATGTCGTCATCAAAACGATTATGCCAACCTCGAAAAGCGTTACCGCAAGTCTGCCCTCCAATTACCACCAATACATTTACCTTGCTACCGATATCATTCGGCCGTTAATACCAACACGCGTGGAATACTCAACCTTCCACCGTCGAAGTGTTACACGCACTTACCTTTAACTAGGTTACATACCCTTTCCAAGGTCCTAACGAGTTCAAGATGTTCAAGTGCGTTACTCAATAAATATGCCAATAATCAAAATCATTTGTAAAACATTTTCAACACCAAGATTTTCATCTCAAATACCCGTACGCACAAAACTACTAGGTAGTAACGTAAAACTGGACATACTCGTCACACCTGTGAAAATCATGTTGAAAAATCATTTCATTGCATTTCCGTTTACCCACAAAACGCAAAAGCGTAACAAACAAATTTTCTAGAAGGAACCGCTACAGTTCTAGTATGGATTGACTAATGACATGCATGAAAAGTGATTGCTCAACCTTAAACGGGGTGCAACACAAAGTGTGTACGTATTTCAGAAGCGTTCAAACGACATTCGACCCCAACATTTCCTTGCCAAGCATAAAATGGCATGAGGCAAGGTTCATCAACAAAATTTTGCGCGCGTCAGTTTATTACACAAAACAATGGAACGGTTTAACAATACTCTTAGCCAAAACACAAAATGACTTGTGCAAATTCCTTAGTTAATACAAAAACCCATACTTTTCCATCACTCGAAAATATCGACTAAAACATTATACAACTTCACATTGGGGTAGACATGCAAGTTTGTAACATTACCATTACAATTTTCCTTGAAACGAAATTACATGCATCAAACAGTTCGCGACCAATTTTCCCAAAAGAGGAAACTATTTAAATCAATTTCTCAAAATTTCCCGTCCGGTCCTATAATGTCATTTGAATAAGACGTTCTCGGCAAACTTGCACTCAACAGTGCGTTTTCCAAAACATACAAGGAATTAAGTGTTAATAATTGTTGGCACCAAAAAGGGGTCCAACCTATTTTCAAATCCCAAATTGCACCAACGGTGCGTATCAATGTCCAAAACATAAGAAATCCCGCGTACTATAATTTTATTAAAAAAATTTCTAAAATCTTCCTCACGAAGCATTTTCTCAAGGTTTCGTACTTGGGACACAAAACGTCAAAACGTAATTGCTTAAAATGTATTTGTCCAAATACTCAAAATACACATTTCTTCCAAACCAATAAGATTTTCAATTTTCCAGAACACTCGGTAAATCAAAATTGACCGATGTGAACGACTCATACCTTTGTGGTTTCAGAATGTAAAATACTGCGAACTATGCATGATTTCTACAACACCAAAACACCTTTTGACCAAATGGTCATCATTTATACAATGAGTTAGTAAGCACTCACGATTCTTTTAAGAAAGTGTTGCGAGACAATGGTTACCAAGCTATGCATACCCCGAAGTCGATATAACACATTTTACATAAAATGATAATAAACATTTAACTGACCAAAGGCGCACTAAGTAAATCATTGTGAAATGTCACCAAAATGTTCTTTCATGCATCACTTAAGTCATGTATAAATCAATCCATACATTGCACTATTTGCAACAAAATGCTTAATAACACCAACTCTTTAAGGAAAAGTTACGTGACACTAGAGTTCCAAACTCATCTCTTCTTAGTCGCCTTATGGCATAAAATTAACTTTTCTCAACAAAACCTCGAGCGGGACTAAATGTCCAACATAACTCGTAAACTTTTCACATAAGCAAATCATTAAGAAATACAATCTGCATATTCTTTCATGCACTACTCACGCCACATATGAGTCAATTTGTACAATTAGGTAAATTGCAACCAAAACGTGCTGACACAATTCTTTAAAAGAGAAACAACGCGACATCAAAATTCTCCAAAATAATCATACACAGACATCATAGAAGATAACTTTCCGTCCAAACTTTAACATATGTGGAGGAGATCCAATGTTAAAGTTATAAGCAGTAGTTACTTGCCTAACATCTTGAACATCACAAAATACGATTATCATTATATCCAAAACAATGTTGAACAAGAATGAAATAAACAAAACAAGTTCCGGCGGAGTTTGCAACTCCCGAAATAAAAGGGTTTCATGCACCTTCCAAACCATGATTTGAAACCTTGTGTGTGTGCTAACCATTTCTCAAAATTCAAAACGCAATCCGCATAAGGATTGGAAACACAAGAAATAGCTGATGCAATTTATTTTCAAAATAAATTTTGTGCATGACTTAGTCGGCATTCAACGTCTCACTCATACTCCTCCAAATCCCTCCGGTACACTATTGTCATCCGGATAATCAAACCTCTTAAGGAAAGTTGGAAATTACATCCATTAACTTTACGGTTTTTCCTCAATTCATAGTCGGCTCAATAAGCCTATGGTTATAATCCAACCATCAACCTCGACCCGAAATGGTCTACTTAAAGCAATTATCATGCTTATCGTCACTCCAAGTGACTAATACTAGAATCGTCCATCTATTCCAACGGATACTAGTTTAGAACTTCCTTTACTACCCCAACAATCATTACATGAAAGCAATTCAAGCATGCACATGTACTAGTAGGTTCACCATGACACTGGCCAGGTGTCACTATGAACGCACTACACATGATTATCCTTGTTACTCTCGACGTGATTCTCGTTTCTAACAACATTCATCAACCTCAAAACATTCTATCTTACAGTGCCTAATGGTGAATTTCACTCTCATTTACTTAAACAAACGCTAGTTTGAGTCTAGGTATTCAAAATCAACACCTAAATCTCTCAAACTTATGCTCTGATACCAACTTGTAACACCCTCAAATTTGGAAAGAGCAACTAATTTAAAATTTTTGATATTACATCTGAAACAATAGGTAAAATACCTCCAATTACAAACAATGGTGATCTCCAAGCAATACATACTACATAAGTCTCATTACCAAGACTAAACCCACTTCAGACATCACTTAATCCAAATACAAGTGCTACTTCCCAAGGGTAAATGCGGAAAACATAACTTAAGCTATTCACCTCTCGTGCACTTTACTAGCACTCGCCACTTCACAGTGTAGGTAGAGCTACCCCAACCTGAGCCTGTTGCACATGCCGACAAATAAAAAGGGTTAGGCTTACGCCTAGTGAGTTCAAGTATTTTATCATGACTATAACAAATCATAAATCGTCAGTTAATAATTATAGTCATGATTTAAATAAATCTTTAAATGAAAGCTTGCGACAAAGACTATCATTTCCCAAAAAAGTTTCCCAAACGGCATAAGCGACTCATTTTCCAACGCACTCAAAATCCATGGGAATCCTTCCCAAAAGTGTAAAGCGTTTTCCCAAAAATGAGTTACAATCCCAATTCACCCAAATACGCGAATAAATCTAAATTAGGCAAAACCTTCACATACGGTTAACAAAACATACTTAACCCATAAAACATGGAAATCGTCCATTAAACATAACTCTTTATTAAAACATAATACGAAGCAATACGCACGCAACCGTAAAATGTAATAAAGATCAAATACCATAAACGGGGGAGACCCGTATCCGTTGAAGGTGGAGGTAACACATAAGTATACCACCCGTACAACGTTCATCGCACAACTGGGAGTAGAGATTACAAGTTACGTTATGCCTATCTCTATCCTCCCAACGAACTCGGGAATTACCACATACGTCTGGCCTATTCCACGACTCTGCTCTACGAAACCGAGTTACACCATAATTGAGGATACACCTTGACGTCTACCCACTCGGTAACGCCTCAAGGCCCGGCACATCGAGACTACCTCCAAGGTATACATCCCGAAGGCGTGGATCGCTACACAGACCTCCAAAGTAAGTGCCCAAGACTATATCCTCCTAATGCCTACTCGTAAAGTCCAGGTCATAAAACATGAGTTCCGAGGTTCGTCCTCAAGATACCCAATCGACCATTACCAATGACTGAACAACATGCCTATGGATCCAATGCAACACAGTCTACAAATATCATGACTATCCCGGAATGACTCACTCACCCAAGCATGTAAATACTCAAACGTGCATTAAATGCAAAACAGTGCAATAAAAGCAACCCATCAACAAGACTCCATGTTGAGCCATTTAAACCGGACAATTAACCCCAAGACTTTCTCACAGTCAAAACCGAGCAAAGTGCTCTAAGATTGCTAGCCCATAACGTCGGTCAAAAACACGTTTAAACATTGTTTAGGCAAGCAATACCACACCTTGCTAGATTTAGCTAAATCTAGAGTTTCTCCAACGTAAGCTCCTTTGATGAAGTTTGCATCCTCAAGCCAAAACTTCCAAAACCTAGATTTATGAAACCCCAACCATCAATATCACAATCCTACCATAAGGTATCATCATCCATACGTAACATACCAAAATACCCATTTCATACCAAACCCTAGTTTTATACATGAAGGGGATAACGATTTTCCCAATCAATCACCACCAAAATCGACCCATAACACTACAATAAGGAAATAAAGTGAAATATAACGATATTCTAACTAGAAATTACCTTAATCACTTGAATCCTCCAAAAGAGAGCTCCAAAACTTCCAACGGCTCTAAGCTCCAAAAATGAACATCAATGGTGGAGTGGGTTGGTTCAAGTGGAGAGGATGAAGAGGAGATGGGAGGATTTGTGGTTAACTTGGGGAGAGAAACCGATTTGGTGAGAGGGGCGATTTTGAGAGAGAGAGCCGAGAGGGTTTGAGAGTGAGAGTGAAAAATGAGGAAGAAGAAAGAAGAAAAAGGGTTTTAAAACCTTCTGGAGTCCGACGGCGAAAGTGACACGGCGAGAGTGACCATGTCACTCTCGCGAGTGTCATACTCGCTGAACCTCAAAAACCCTCGGTACAAAACCAGCGAGAGTGACACGGCGAGAGTGACACAAGTGTCACTTTCGTTGGTCACTTTAGCCGAGATTGTACCGAAAGTTGTTTTGGCCATAACTTCTTCGTTTTAGCTCTGTTTTTGCTCTGGAAAGGCCCGTTGGACTCGTATTTGAATTCTCCATCCAACAAGACTATCAAATATAGGATTTAACTCAAATCCTATTTTCCATAATTTTCTTAAAAGATCGATTCCTCACTAAATCGAAGTTGTACTTATCCGAAATTACGGGTGTTACAGGTTGCATGTTTTGACTTCAGTAGACAACCTAGTGGCCGCATGATGAACAGTGTAAGATCAGAGTTGGTTGTATGATTCTGGACAAAAGGGATGTCCGTTCTGACAAAATTGCACGGGGGCGTGCAAGGGGATAAGATAAAAGTTGCTTGTAGAGTAGGCTTCATGATCAGCATTCGCTGAATGATTCTTTATCAGCGAATGATAAAGTTCAGCGTTCGCTGAAGTCTTCTACTTGAAACTTCACGTATGATGGATAAGTCTTGGCTTCGCTAATATCCGCATCAGTTCATTAGTAGACTTAGTCGCTGGTTCTTTGGCTTGATCTTCGACTTCAGCGTAGAACATGGTTGACGTGAATCTTGTCGTCAGGGATCATAAGTAAACAACATAAGTTATCAGCAATCATCAGTGAGACTTAACAGGCTCAGGGCTCACTGATGTACAGGTATCACTGAAACATAAATTAAAGAGCGAGAGCTTCCTATCAGCGGTACTAAACAGACTTAGTAATTATCAGCGATAGTGAAACTCTAATACATATTGTCTACTTACAATTTTCACTAAGTGTTTCTCAGGGTCATTATCAAATCACTGACGGTTTGGATCAACAATCTCCCCTATTTGATGATGACATAGCAATAAAGGAAAATTGCTAAGTAAAAAACATAAGGATAAAAAGGACTCATAAAATATTTGTCCCATTTACTGTTTTCAGTGATCTTTTTAAGTACATATGGAGTAAAGTACATTCACTGAAGTTTTTCATTAAACTTCGTATCAGTTACAAGGGGAAATGGAAAAATTACAAGTACAATGAATAAATAATTACAAGTACAAAAAGATACAAACTGATAAAGATATAAGAACAACAAAAGATGATCTTACCAGCTACCCAGGTTCTTTCTTGACGAGTTCATCAAGAGTATCAGTCTTTGGAATCATCCAATCAAGGACTGTGACTCCCTGTTCCCATCTTTTCTTAGCTTCGCGGTAGATGTGGGGTTTTAGGAGTGATCCAAGTAGACTGTGTCTGTATTCGCACCAGTAGAGTAAATCTCTGAGTTGTTCGATTGGAGTTTTGTATAACTCAGAGATTCGTTGAAAGCATTCGCGACCAGTGAAGTCATAGAAGAAAATGCCATAAGGATTGCTGATAACCTTACCAGGGACGAAGTCTTCAGTAGGAGGTAGAGATATGTCGAGTCCGGATAGATCAGGGTTGGGGCCAAGAATTGCTTCACGAGAGAAATCAATCCCTGTCTCGTTTCTTATTGTCGGGCCTGGAGAGGAAGGAGTCTTCGTCAAGGACTGTGACTCCCTGTTCCCATCTTTTCTTAGCTTCGCGGTAGATGTGGGGTTTTAGGAGTGATCCAAGTAGACTGTGTCTGTATTCGCACCAGTAGAGTAAATCTCTGAGTTGTTCGATTGGAGACTCAGAGATTCGTTGAAAGCATTCGCGACCAGTGAAGTCATAGAAGAAAATGCCATAAGGATTGCTGATAACCTTACCAGGGACGAAGTCTTCAGTAGGAGGTAGAGATATGTCGAGTCCGGATAGATCAGGGTTGGGGCCAAGAATTGCTTCACGAGAGAAATCAATCCCTGTCTCGTTTCTTATTGTCGGGCCTGGAGAGGAAGGAGTCTTCGTCTTCTTTGAAGCAGCTCGTTTCTTCTGAATTGGTGGAGGGGAATATCAACTTCCGAGGTTACCAAGTCGAGCAGCCTGTTTATGGCTTGTTCAACATAGGTCTTGAAAGTAGAGCGGGATCACTGAATTGCGATTCTCATTTCCAACCATTCAGGGAAACCGAACTTATCCAGGTCTGACATGTAGCAAGTTCTGAAGTAGTCGTTTTCTCTGACTACTTGGACACGAACAATTGGTACCTTTTTATGAAATTTCATAGCAAATCTCCCTTTTACGTTTACAACACTTATCCTAGATCCATGACTTCTGTAGGGGCAAGTCATCTTGCACCAGTCCAGTGTAGTGTCACTGACTTTGGTATTTTCCGGGTTGATCTTCTATGCGTCCTTTATTAGTTTTTTTTGAACAGCAACAGGGAACCTCTTCAGGGCTGGATCATCAACTGAACTCTGAACAAGTGTTAAGGCATATTCCTTATCTTTTTCTTCAACCTTCTTTCGTTCAGCCAGGAGTTTCTCAACTCTGAGGGATTCAACAATTTCCTTTTTAGATAGGATTTTGAGATGAGAAGGAACGATGCGTTGATCCTCGAGCTTTTGAAGTATGGATGCTCTCTTTTTTAGTTCTTCTTCACTTGGCTTTTGAGGAACCAAGGAAGGTCTTTTCTTGTGCGAGAGCAGTTCTTCTTCAGGTTCATCAGTCTCAGCGAAGTCTAAGACCGAGATTATTTCATCAGCACTCGGGGCTAGGATTATTGGTGATGTAAGAGGAGCTTCAGCTTAACCCTCAAGCAGTGGAGAGGACTAGCTGAAACAGAACGATCACAGAGGTAAGATCATTTGGGAGAAGAGATAGAGAAAGAATGGGTTAAGTGTTTAGAGGTTTGAGTGAGAGTACAACTGAGGTTGAGAAAGGATAGAGGAGGGATGCAGTGTAAGGGAAGAATAAGTAAGTTACCTGATAAAGTGGCTTGCTGAAGAGAATAGACAAGTTGTCTTCTTTTGCAAGGCCTTTGTTTTTGCCTTTATCAGCTTCAGACGCTACAGGTTTGGTTTTGGTGGTCCCATCCTCTTGTTAAGTGAAGACGATCCCTTTAAGAGTTGGGGGTCTTTTTGGATTTGGGCTGGAAGGAGAAGTCAACATCATCATCATTATCTTTGGGTGATGATGATGATTCGTCCTCCTGAAAATTCAGGTCTTCTTCGTCTTCTTCTTCTTCAGCTTCTTTTTCATCATATGAAGAAGCAACATGCACTGGAGATTCAGCATGTTCTTCGACATTCTCTCCATTAGAATTTGCGTTCAAGGAGAATTCAGTTCCCTCAGGGTTTTCAACTCCCTGAGGTTTAGCATCATTTTCCTCCCCCTCAGAAGTATAGGGAAGGTCTTTGTCAGTCTTCTCCCCCTCTTCCTCATGCGAAGAAGGGGAGGAAACAACTGCAACAACAACAGAGTGTCCAGGATCCCTGTCTTCTTAGCTAGGAGAACCTAAACGATGCTCAACCGCTGCTAGTCTGTCTTTAAGGCCAGACACAGCAGGGTTGGTCTTCTGAACGTGTTCCACCACCTTTTCTAGCTTTGCCCGGCATCCTGGGAATAGTGGGATAGTGGAACGGTAGGAGCATTCAGGCGTTCCAAGAGCTATTGAAGTAGATTATTGGAAGTGCCCACTGTTTGGGATAGGGTGCCCACATCCGTCTTCAGGGACGACACCTCTCCCTGAAGGTTGTCGACCACTGTCTTCAGCGATGTGACTTCGCTGGAGAGGGTGGTGAAGTTATTGGAGAGGTTGTCGTTGGTGGCGTTCAAGGTGTGAGGGAGGTGGAGTTGTTGGATATGGCCTCAGCAATAGTGTAGAAACCATCTTCCAACTTTTGTAGATCAGCACTGGTGGCCTTCTCTTTCACCTCAGTGGTTAGTTTCTTTAAATCTTCCCCAACGTCTGTAACCGCTGAGGAGTTTTTGGAGAGAGTGGTGGTGAGAGAATCCACCTTTTTCGACAAGTCCGTGATGGAGTTGTTGATGGTGCCCAAATTAGGACCTGTAACAGAGAAAAACTTGTGAACAAAAGAAAGCTCAGAAGTTGGGGGTTCAGAGAGAGGAGTGTTGTGTATACTTGGGGGCGGGTTGGAGAAGGAGTGAATGTCTCTGTATCCCTAGGAATGCTCCATATCCTCTTCCATGGATGGTTGACGCTGAGAGCCACCATGTCCTTGATTTTGATCTATCAATCGTTGTAGATCATCAGTCGCTGTGTCACTCAGGTGAAGGGCGCCTGAGCTTGAGAATGGGGAAATTAAGAAGTTTGGAGGGACCAAAGAAGATGAGGGAGAAACAAAGGTTGAGAAGAGGATATGGGAAGCAGATTCAGCGTTGGATCCACTGAGGAAAATTTCTTCTGTACTTAGAGGTACTGAGAGTGGGGGGTCATGATCCAAGATAACGTCAGTGTCTTGAGGCACTGAAGTGGGAATGGAAGGGATGGCTTCAGCGGATGTGGTGGAGCGTGCCACGAAATCGTCCAGCGTCTTCTGTAGAGAGACAGACGTTGTGTCTTCAGCCTGGGAAGGCTTGGGGGGTTTCTCTTTAGAGATCTTCTTGGTCTTATTGATGCCAAGTGGGGTTTCAGATTGTTTTCTCTTTCGAGATGAAGTGGTGGTTATGGCCTAGGTACCAGCGGTTGGGACGACCGCTGCCGAGGAGGTAGCCGCGGAAGTAGAAGACGTAGAGGGGCGGAGAAGAGGTAAAAGAGTAGAGAGACGTACCTCGGAGGGAAGTGGTTTGAAGTCTAGTATCTTAGGGCCGACCTGGGACAACCTCAGGTCTCCCTCTTTTGGGTACTTATCCCGAAGTCCTTGCATGAAGAGAGCACTTAGGAAGCAAGGATACGGGACATTCGCGGATCGCTTTGGTTCTTCGACCCTCTCCACCATGTCGTCAAAGATTAGTTTGGCCCAGTCTACATGGAGCCCTTTCATCAGTGCATACCCCATAGCAGTCTGGGGCATTGAGGCCTGATCAGTTGACCCCGTTTTAGATGTCATGCAGTTGATGAGATGTGCAAAGATGAAGTTCATCTCGCTTGGCATTTTGCTTTTCAGCACAGTTGTTATCTTCTTCTCAGGGAGGTCATCTCTCCCTGTGTTCCATTTGTATTTCATTGCATCCAGAAAGACAAGGATTTCAACTTTGCCTTCCTTGGAGTTGACGTCAGGTAAGGAAACAAAGCGTTTTTCTTTTGATTTGCCGAGAAGATTTAGAGCAGACCTGATCGCACCGGGATTGATTTTCGCTTCCCCAAACTCGGTGTCAAAGAGGATTACGTCCACCATTTTGTCAGGGTTCTTGGTGGAGGCAACCTGAGATTTTCTGGCAGTGTACCAGAATTGGGCAAGTAGGTTCTTGTGGGCTGGGGATTTGATTGTCAGTGCTGTCACCATGGAATGTGATTTGTTCCATTGAGTGACTCATGTTAGGAGCTTTCTAGAGTTCAGTAGATGAGGTATTTGAGGCAGGAGAATCAGCGTTTGATGCCATTTCTGTTTAATACATGAGAAATGAAGAAGATGAAGAACATTTCTTAAAATGGAAAAGTTTCCAAAATAAGGGTTTTAGAGGTTTTTTAGTTTCCATTTAGAGAAAGAAAAGGAAAACTAGGGTTTTCTAGTTTTGAAAAGAAGTACAAAACATAGTGAAAAATTCTTGTTTTCCAATTTCCTTTTATGGAAAGGATTCTGGAAAACGTATGAAACTGTTAAGTTTAAGATTTTGATTATATACTCGAAGAACAACCTGTAAACAGATTGTGGGCATAAAACCATGAATAAAATGATTTTATTTTGAGAAAGTTCTTTTGTTTGATCTGTTTATAACAATAATAAGATCAAAAACAAGTTTATAAGATGGAAAATAAAAGAAATGTTAACCTGTTTCGTGATGTAGAAGATGATAAACCGGTTCTTGATAAAATAATCTGAATGCAACAGTGAGTTCTTTCTTTAGAGAGTAAGTTCGCGTAAAAGGTAAAAATATAAACTAAAAGGGTTTATATAGTGATAGTACAGAGAGAAAAACTAAGAGCGGGAAATTTTTTTCATGATGACACGTGACACGTCCCTTAAATCTTATTGGACAAGAAAACGAAACGGGCGAGTGTGTCAGACGAAAAGGCGTGCCATGGAATATCCAAAAGATGACGTCACAAACGTCCTTTCATATTTTAAAGTGTCTCTGAGGGTTTTAGAAAAGCTCAGGGACATTTTGAAAAATAGAGAAGCACTGAATAGAAATATCAGTGTTAGTTTTAGAGTTTCAAAGTATCACTGAAAGGAAGAGATATTCAGCGATGCAATTTGTTTTGAAATTCTACATACCGAAATGAACGTCAGCGATTAAGAGAAGGAACATACCTTGATATCAGCGAATCAATTTTATTCAGAGATTAGATGATTAATAGGGGTATACAAGTTCATTTTATCACAGATCAAATGCTAACCTCTGAAGATTTTACTCTTCTAGGTTCAGCATTCCAAGCTCGCTGATGAGAAAGTTGAATCTTGTCTCATCAAGAGGTTTGGTGAAAAGATCAGCTAACTGAAAGTCAGTGGAAATAAAATGAAGTTCTATATCACTATTCATCACATGATCTCTAATAAAATGATACCTGATCTCGATGTGTTTGGTCTTTGAGTGTAGCACTGGATTGTTTGTTATGGCGATGGCACTAGTGCTGTCGCAATAGATTGGAATTTTGGAGAGCTGAAGGTCATAGTCAAGTAGTTGATTTCTCATCTACAAGACCTGAGAACAACAGCTTCCAGCGGCTACGTATTTAGCTTCAGCGGTTGAGGTGGACACTGAGTTTTGCTTTTTACTTGTCCAACTCACCAGCTTTCCACCCAGGAGCTGACAGCCTCCTGTGGTGCTTTTCCTATCCAATTTGCATCCTGCAAAATCACTATCTGAATAGGCGATTAGATCAAACCCTGAGTCTTTGGGATACCAAAGACCTAGGTTAGGAGTACCCTTAAGGTATCGAAAAATACGCTTTACAACGATCAAATGAGATTCCTTAGGTTCAGATTGATATCGTGCACATAAACAAGTTGCATACATAATATCAGAACGGCTAGCTGTAAGATACAGAAGAGAGTCGATCATCCCACGGTACGCTGTGACATTAACAGGTTTCCCTGAAGGATCTTTGTTAAGTGTCAGCGGCGGTGCCATTGGGGTTTTCATAGTTGAGCTTTGAGTTAAATGAAACTTTTTCAGAATATCTTTAGCATACTTACCTTGGTGAATAAAAGTGCCTTTTTCATCCTGCTTGATTTGAAGACCAAGAAAATGTCAGTTCACCCATCATATTCATTTTATATTCAGCTTTCATTCTTTCAGCGAAACGAGTACATAATTCAGTGTTAGTAGAACCAAATATAATATCATTGACATATATTTGAACAAGAATGATATGACCTTTTACTCTCCTGAAAAATAGAGTTTTATCAATTTTACCTCGCTCAAAATTTTCAATATGGAGATAAGTAGAGAGAGTGTCATACCATGCACGAGGAGCTTGCTTTAAGCCATAAAGTGCCTTATCCAGTTTATATACATAACATGGATGCTTAGGATCAGTGAATCCTGGAGGTTGTTCAACATAGACTTCTTCATTTAGCCTTCCGTTTAGAAATGTTGATTTCACATCCATTTGATAAACCTTGAAGTCTTTGTGAACTGCGTATGCTAAGAATAGACGAATAGCTTCGAGTCTTGCCACTGGGGCAAATGTTTCGTCGTAGTCTATGCCTTCTTCTTGTCTGTATCCCTGAGCAACAAGACGAACCTTGTTGCGGGTTACAGTTACATGTCCATCCAACTTGTTTCGATAGACCCATTTAGTGCCTATCACTGACTTGTTAGATGGTCTTCGAACGAGATTCCAAACTTTGTTTCTTTCAAATTCTGTCAGCTCTTCTTGCATAGCGCCGACCCAGTTTGGATCTCTAACGGCATCATATGTTTTCTTTGGTTCAATCAGAAATAAAGTTAACAAATAAACAAATATTACCTGCACTTCGTCGAGTCTGAACACCAGCGTTTGGATCACCAAGAATTTGATCAATGGGGTGATTTATAGTCCATCGCTGAGTCGGGGCATGATTCGCTGACTCAATATGAACTTCTGGAGGAGCTGAAGAAGAGGCTTCAGCAACTTCTGGTATTTTAGGCAAGAGAGGAAGACGTTCATATGTCATTTCATTCACTGATTGTTGAGAAGTAGATGGTATATCTGAGGTAGATGGTTCAGAAGCAGGCATAGTGGTGAGAGGAACAGCTGAAACCAATGAAGATTCAGCTTCACTTGTCTGCATGCTTGGGATGGTGGTAGGATCATCATCAGCGGTAGGAGTGTTGACTTGAGGGATAGTAGCAGCTTCTGAATCACCAAGATGAGAAAACGTCCATTGATTCAGTTCTTCAGTATCAGCAGAAGGTCTTGAGTTTGCTGAACGGGATTTGTCAAAAGTGACGTGGATTGTTTCTTCCACATTTTGTCTTCTTCGATTTAAGACTCTAAATGCTTTAGAGATAGAAGAATATCCAAGAAAAATTCCATCATCAGCCTTGTGATCAAACATTCCTAGGGCATCCCTGTTGTTCAGTATAAAACGCTAACATCCAAAGATGTGAAGAAAGCTAATTGAAGGCTTTCTCCCATGGAAAAGTTCATAGGCTGTGTTCTTGAATCTTTTGACAATTAGCGACCTGTTTTGAGTAAAACAAGCAGTGTTGACAGCTTCTGCCCAGAACTGAGCATTGAACGTTCGATTTCTTCCTTCAGCGACTCCATTTTGTTGAGGTGTTCTCATTGAAGATAAGTTGTGAGAAATACCCTTGCTTTCAAAGAAGTTATCAAGGGAACTGTTTTTGAATTCAGTCCCATGATCACTCCTTATTGAGCAAACGGTCATATTATTCAGGACTTCCATTTTCCTGACGAAAGTGATGAGTTTTTTAGCGGTGTCACTCTTAGAACGGAGAAACATAACCCTGGTATAGCGAGAGAATTCATCTCCTCTTCAACTTCTTCACATGGATTTGTTTGCTTGCTTTGGTTTGTTTCCCTTTCTCACATGCTGAACATAAAGATTCCTTAGCGTATGAATGTTGAGGAAGACCACTGACCAACTCTTTTGAAGAAAGGGTATTCAGTGTCTTGAAATTTAGATCAGAGAGCCTCTTATGCCTTAACAAGTTGACATCAGAAGAGGCATTTGAGAAGAAACAAGAATTTTCAGTGGTTGTCGAGTCCATGTTTATAACATAAACCTTTTCCAAACGATATCCACTGAGAGCGATCTTCTCTTTTTTGTCAGTGACAAAGCAGGATTCCTTAGTGAAACACACTTTGTAATCCTTGTCACATAGCTGACTGATGCTCAAAAGATTGTGCTTCAGTCCTTCAACATATGCGACTCTTCTAAAGGTTTTTGTACCATTAGAAAGTACACCAAACCCTCGGGTATAACCTTTTCCATTTCCACCAAAAGTCACAGAGGGACCATTCTCTTCCTTATATTCAGCGAGCAAGTTCTTTTTGCCACTCATGTGTCTAGAGCATCCATTATCAAGATACCAGATACCCTTCAGGACCTGCAAATTTTGGCACCCATTTCACTATGGGTCCACATTTGTCAGTGGTAATAGAGGAAGTGGAAGGTTCAGCAATCTTCGCAGCATTTGAAGATTCAGCTTCAGGACTAGTCTTCACTTTGGTTAATTTCTTAACCTCAGTGGTTGGTTTCACCTTAACCTGATTTGCACCAGGATTGGTCTTCTTTGCCTTGGGGGCAATCTTCTTTACCTTGGCTAATTTTTCATCCTTCGTAGCTGTGGGGCACTTACTACCAATATGATCGGTAAGTCCACAGTGATAACATTTCCTATAGCTAAAAGTAGCTTTAGGACCATTTGCATGCTTAGCCAAAATCTTTAAATGAGCAGGGCCAGCACCAAGAATACCTTTAGCTATCATAGAGGAACCTTAGGTTCATCAAGATTCTTAGCTAAGAAATTAAGCCTAATCCTAGGAATTGATCGCTGAGCATGCTCATTGATCTTATCCTTAGAAGTTGAGGATTGATTAGCTGAAGGTTTAACACTCTTCAGCTTAGGCACTTTGGTATCCTTTTGAGGTTTTTGAAAAACAATTTTCTCTTTACCTTTAAGTTTAGAACTTAAGGTAGAGGTTTCCTCATGAATGGGAGTTTTAGAAGAGGAACACTGAGACGAGGAGGTGTCAGGGATAGATGACACGAACATTCCAAACTTAAGAATGGAACGATCAATGGTTGGTTTTTCAGCGTCAGCTTTATAACCAAGACCACGTTTGTCAGTGAGAGGAATCTGAGCACCTAATATCTCAGTGATCGTTGTTGAGGATTTACACCATCCTTCAACAGTAGCCTTTTTAGCCTTTAATGCAGAGATAGCATCTTCTCGTTCAATACGAATGATTTGATTTATACAGACCCGATCTTTCAAATTTTCTTCTATTTTAGAAAGCTTTTGAATTTCTAAATGACAATTCTTAAGCTGTTCAGCAAGATCAATATTTAATTTTTCAGCTTTGGTCTTGCCATTCATGGCATCATATAAATCAACAGTCAAAAGATCGACGGTTCAACATCTATCGATGTCACTAAGGGCTGAAGTTTAAGTATCAGTGAGAGAGTTTGATACCTGAGAGGTGGAGGTACAAGTAGAAGGATTTTTAGTTTGTTCTTCCTCTTCTTCTGTTTGAGCCATGAGGCATAGATTGGCCTCATCATCATCTTCAGAGTCAGATGATTCTTCATCAGAAAGAGCCCGATCATGATCTTCAGCGATCATTCCTTTGCCTTTCTTCTTAAAGCTTTTCAGCTTTGCATATTTTTCTTTCAGCTTCTTGTACTTGTCATCTCTAGCCTTGGGGTTAGAGGATTTCTTGTAGGAAGAAGATGAGGGTTTGAAGACTTTCTTTGACCTGCATTCACTAGCAAAGTGTCCTACTTTTTCATAGTTAAAGCAGGTAGTAGTGGCCTTATGTACAGGGGTTGAAGATTTTGGCTCGTCAGTGAGAGAAATAGGTTTATTTCTTCTGAAGTTACTCTTTCTGGCGAATCTCCTGAATGTATTAGTCAGGAGTGCCAGTGACTCATTAATTTCGGAAGGATCAGCTTCTGATGATTCATCAGAGTTAGACTCCAACTCAGAGATAGTGACAGTAGATCACTAAGTGGGCACCAACTCTGAAGAGAGTAAAGCAACATGTGTGTTTTTGGAATCTTTTACAAGATTCTTCTTAAGATGACACGACTACTCATGATTGAGCATAGTGCCAAATAAGGTAGAAAGGGTCATTGATTTCAGATCCTTTGAGAGCTTAAGACACATTGAATAAATGTCCCAACTTTCAAGAAGACTTTCTAGAAACTTTGTCAGGATCTCAAAGTTAGAATATTCCTTACCAACAGTTTTTAAGTCAATGATTAAACAGTTAAACCGTTGATGAACTTCAGAGAGGGTTTCATTCTTACCACAGATGAAACTTTCGTACTATCTTACCAGGTTAATCTTTCTTGAATCCTGGACTTCAGATGTACCTTCATATTGAACACATAGAGATGATAGAACTCTTCAGGTTCATAACGGAGTAGTAGACTTCATCAGGAAGAGCCATGGAGATGATAGATCTGGCCTTAGTGTCAATGGCCACCTTCTTCTTGTCTTCATCAGTCTACGTACTAACTTCCCTGTGAATGATTCTTTCAGGGATAGCAGCTCTAGTAGCAGTGTCTGGAACAGCATGATCTAACATGAAAGGAACATATGGTCCATTTTCAATGTAGTAAGGTATAGTAGGATCTACACCTTCCAAGAAGAGCATCATCCTATTTTTCCATAGATTGAAATTATCCTTGGAAAATCTAGGGGGTTTTGCAAGAGAACCATTATCGATATCATTTGTGTTTGTGGGGTTTGCCATTATGAAAAATAGCAAGGAAGAGAAAAAGAATATAGTATAAGTAAGATCTTGTTTATGAGATTAAACAATCTGCTCTGATATCACTTGTTGGTCCCAAAAGGGTTATACAAGTTTGTAGAAGGGGGTGGGGGGTTGAATACAAACACACAATTTTTATCTTTTTAAATTGTTTATTGATATATATCAAACAATTTACAGTTTGTTGTGGAATAAGATTGAGGAATAAACCTAATCTAAAAAAACTATGAGAACACTAAGATTTTTGCACTAGAAATAGAGATAAAGAAATAAGAACACTTAAGATAAGTATTCTAACACACAAATTCAGCAAGAGAAGGAATGGCCGAGCTTCTTCAAAATAAAGTAGGGTTTCCTTTATATATTACATGCATTTAATGCATGTCAGTATACCTTTACACGTGGCAGCCTCTGGTTGCTTGCATATTTTGACTTCAGTAGACAACCTAGTGGCCGCATGATGAACAATGTAAGATCAGAGTTGGTTGTACGATTCTGGACTAAACAGACTTAGTATTTATCTGCGATAGTTAAACTCTAATACATATTGTCTACTTACAATTTTCACTGAGGGTTTGGATCAACAGATAGTTCTTGGATCTTTTAATGACATTTCTTAAGTTGTGCAGTTAAATCAAGATTTTGTTGTTCAGCTTGTGCTTTGCCATTCAGGGCATTATATAGATCAACCGTCAGCTAATCGATATCACGAAGTCTATCAGCGTCAATGAAAGTTGGGTTATAAGAGATTGATACCTGAGAAGTGGAAGATGTAGAGGGAACATCAGCGGCTTCTTCTTTCACTTCTTGGATTTCGGCCATTAGAAAAAGACTGGCCTCATCTTCTTTATCAGAATCTGATTCTTCATCAGATTCAGCCCAATCGTGTTCTTTAGCGATTAGACCTTTAACTTTCTTTTTGAAGTTCTTCAACTTCAGATATTTTTCTTTCAGCTTAAGGTATTTGTCATATCTGGATTGAAGAAGGCTTGAAGACATTCTATGACCTGCATTCACTAGCAAAGTGTCTTTTCTTTTCGCAGTTATAGCAAGTAGCAGTTGACTTATCAATAGGAGCTGATTTTGGCTTGTCAGTGGTTGTGAGAGGTTTATCTCTTCTGAAGTTACTCTTTCTTGCAAATCTCCTGGAGGAGTTGGTTAAGAGTGTCAGTGATTCATCAACTTCTGACATGTCAGTTTCCAATGAATCATCAGAATTTGATTCCATCTCAGTGACAGTGATAGAGGACCGCTGTTAGGGTATCATATCTGAGGAGAGTAAAGCAACAGGTGTGCTTTTAGATACTTATGGATCTTTTACAAGATTCTTCTTAAGCTTACATGATTGCTCATGATTGAGCAAAATGCCTAAAGAGCGTTTAAGGATATATCTTTGAGATCCTTTGAGTGTTTAAGACACATGGTATAACTGTCCCAAAATTGAGGAAGATATTACAAGAATTTTTTCAGAGTCTCAGAATTAGAATAGGTCCTACCAACAGTTCTTAAATCAATTAATAAACAGTTAAAACGTTGGTGTACCTCAGATAAGGATTCATTCTTATCACAAATGAAACTTTCATATTCTCTTACAAGATTTATCTTTCTGGATTCTTGTACTTCAGATGTACATTCATATTGAACACAGATTGTGTCCCACATGGCATTAGAAGTTTTGAGGTTCATTACTGAGTGATAAACCTCATCAGGTATAGCCATATATATTATTGATCTGGCTTTGGTATCAATGGTTACCTTCTTTTTGTCTTCATCAGTCCATTTGGAGATTTCTTTAAGGATCTCTCTTCCAGGGATAGCAGCAGTGGTAGCAGTAGCAGGTACTGTAGCAGATATGACAGATGGAATATAGGGTTCAATTTCTACGTAGTAAGGCATAGTGGGATCTACACCTTCTAGAAAAAAGCATCATTCGATTCTTTCAGAGATTGAAGTTATCTCCAAAGAACGAGAATGAATAGATTGCGTGGTTACCTAGATAACTGACTCGGTTTGGTAAGGACCAATAATTCTTTTAAGTCCTGTCACATCCTCACCATTTGTCTTTTCACTCCAAACTCATCTATCAAGCTAGACCCGTCACTGATGTCTATAATGGATGTGTTTCTTGGGTAGGTCCATCTGGTTTTGGATAGACCATAGAAACAATATAAGTTATAACACTCCTTTTCATTTGCCAAATTAAAACATTGAAGTACACAATGAAGTACGAGTCCTGAACTGGTTTGTTCAGAAGTCATAGCATTTAAGTGTTGGTTCTATATGCTCAAGAATGATTATAAAATAATATTGCCGGTAATATATGATCCTATAGGGTCACACCAAACAACAAGTAGACACCGAATTAATGTTTATATGAATTTGATTCTTGATAAACATTATTATTTCTAAAATTATTAATGAATATGATCCATAATAATTTGATGCAAATAAAGATTCTTATTTATTAAAATAAGATGAGTTCATATTTAACTAGAAGTTAAAAAGGAGGGACTATATGTAATAAGTTTAAATAGTTAAAATAATGATTTTAACTAATTTAAACTAGAGGGGTCTTAGGTGAAAATTTGCATGAAAGGCTCAAACATCATTAGACCCTTTTGTGGTCCAATAGAAATTGCTTGGATGGTCATGTGATTTTGAATAAGCATGACAGAATACTTGGAAATTACAATACACTTGAATTTGGTTCTCTCTCTCTCCCTCCTCCCTACCTTCGACCGAAACACACACAAAAGTGTGTGGTTTTTGTGTTTTGGCTATTCAAGTCCATTGTAGACTTGATTAAAAGCTTCATTCTTACATCAAGGTAGAAGAGGAACTAGCATTCCGGAAGGTGTTCTTGCTTGTGGTGGATACCTCTAGAGGAGCTCTCTTTTGGGTTCTACATTCATCACCAACATCCAACCTCCCGTGAGGAACCAAAGGACAACAAAGGTTGTTATTTCTTTTACTCCTTGCTTGTCTTGTTGAAACTAAAAATGGCATGCAAATAGATCTTACTTTGGGTATAAAATTGTTTTATGTTGGTCAAAATATTTTAAGCTTCCGTTGCATATTTTGTTTTTGAGAAAACCGATTTTGAACAAAACCCATCAAGTGGTATCAGAGCCAAAGCTTTGCATGCATTTTTGGTTTCAAGTTTTATTGTTTTTTGGAAGCCATGGACGATTTCTTCAAGTAAGAAAATCCATGCATGGCTTTTTGGCAACCTTCTTGTTGTGACCATCTTTACATGCATGATGGGTCACAAATTATTGCCTTAGAAAAACAATGAAAATGTTTTGGTTAAAATTCTTTTGATGAATTTTTAGTGCATAAACAAGCCATGACCTTTTTTTATGATTGAATGTGAATGTTGGAGATTCGATATGGTTGTATTTTTATTATTATTAAAAGTTGGTTTGTAATAGTAAATAGGTTTTATTATTTCATGTTCTCTTGTTCTTTTTGTAAGTATTAGATTAGTTGTTAGAACTAGTTTTTTATTTATAAAATGTAACAAGATGAAGACCAACATGGAGCTTGAAGATGGAGCTTGGTGTCTTGCTTGCTTGAAGATGTTAGAGCAAGTGGGAGTTATGAAACACTCTTGTTTTGTGCTTAAGTTGCTTTTTTTTGTCCCTTAGGAATGGACTTGGCATTTCTTGTTTTGGCTCACTAGAAATGTCATTAGAAATGGCTATGTTTATGCACATTCTATTGCATGTTGTGGTTGTTTATGTTCTTGTTTTTTTTTACTTTAAAATATAGGATATTTACAAACTAGTTAAGAACATAAAAGTTGGTTCAAACGCGTTTTAAAAATTGTTTAAAATTGAAGCGACAAACTTTAAAATTAGTTTTAAAATGAAATGAACCAAACTCTAAAATAAAAACATTTAAATCAACCAATATTTAAAATGGAGATTTTAAATGGACAACATGCAAATTGATTCAAATATGTTTTATATTAAATTGTTTATTGTAAAACGACCTATCCTTAAAATTGGATTTTGAATGAACCAAATTATTTAAAATGGAGATTTTAAACTTATTCATTTTGAGAATTTTTTTCAAAATCAAAGGTACCTTGATTATTGGATGCATGCAATAATGTGGTACTATATGTTTTCCAAAAACTAGAATTGTAGAACATTTAAATCCCTTTTACAATGCAAGTCTATGCCATCTTTTTGAGAAACACTCAATACGTCACTATGACACCCTTGTGGGATAAAGGTCACCTAACCACTTCGATTGTCTTGAGATGGATGAGGTGATTCTTATGTCTTTGTGGGATAAAGGTCACCTAACCGCATGGATATGAGTTTCACATGTTGTTTCAAGTAGGATGACTTGATTGGAAATCTTTTGTGATAAATGTCACCTAAGCATTAGAAACCCAAGGCATAGATGGGATCAAACATGTCAATTAACAAACGTTGTTAAGGATCCCATAAAACTAGGAATTACATTTGGATGTAATTGGTAAACGTTACCTACCTTGTTGAAATTAAATAGATGGGATAAAGGTCACCTAACCATTTTATTTGTTTTGCAACGTTGGATCCTAGACTTTATATTATTAATGTTTAAAGAACACAAAGGGTATTAATAATTAAATATTATAAAATCGAAAATACTAAATTGTAATGACCCGTCCCAGGTATACACCATATAATAGCATTTACCATATAATAGCATTTACCAGCCAAAGATATATAACAAAAGATTCATATTATTCACATAAGGTCCGAAAGTCTTAAAGAAGTACATTACATAATGTGGTCCAAACTTTTCGCTAGCATAATTTACAATACTATCCGTACAAAATGTTTAAGGAAAACTTCTAAATCCCAAATAGCCTTCAAAAGCCCGTCATACTTTATCCTTGCCTTTATACCTTCCTTGACCTGGAATACATATTTTTTGAAAACAAAATGAGGGTTAGACCAAACGGTCTAGTGAGATAATCCCTGTCAGTTTAGTAATCCATTTGTAAAACACAAATATAAAACAAGTATTTAAATACCAAGCAAGACTCGTGCACTGTGTACATCTCCTCATTCCCCTGGCCATATTAGTTGGTTGCGAGCCAACTAATCATTTTACTCCGCTGCACTAATATACAGCCAACTCCGTTGTCCCTCCGTACAGCCAAACTCCACCGGTCCTAAGCCCGGCCAACGTGCACTCGTGTAGTGTAATACTAGTATAAATATAATATACACCTCAATATATCATACTTCATACATATACACATAATTACACTACTTGTCACATATCCAATCCACATATATGTATTCCAGTTTGAAAACATTTTAAAGTAAAACTCACTTGTTTGCTTATCAAAACGCTTCCAATCTTTTCTCAAAACGATTCAGCTTTCACCCCAAATTCACAGAATCTGAAACAATCAAATACAAATATCTCTTTACCGAATAGAACACATAAGACTTACTGGGACTAAGAACTCTAGATAAGTCCATCTAACTCTTATCCTCAAATGTTTCCCCTAAACCCAAACTTACGTCGATTCCACAGTATTTCCAGTCCTCATTCATATCCTATCCAAGAGTTGACAAAATACAAAGTTACTGGATACTCAAAAGTATCTGAAATCTCAAAAGTGACCAAACAGCTTAAAGTTTCCGGACACCACAGGACTATCCGGACAACCCAAACAATCCGGACAACACAACTTTCTGGACACATACACAATCCGGATGACACCCGGACACCAAAGCAATCCGGACACTATCCGGTATCTAATTTTAACCGGAAACTTATGGAAAAGAGGAAATTACCGGATACTGACTCGTCCGGATACTAGCAAGAAGAAACTACCGGATACCACCAAAAGAACTACCGGACATGTTCAAATTGTGTCCGGAAACCTCTGTCGGTTTACCCATTTTCTACCCAGATTCGACATAAATTAACACTAGACATGAAATTGATGATTCTAATCCGATAGAAGCTTTCTACTAGTAATTACAGACATAAAACACAAAGGAAACATACCTCAAATCACTTCCAAGTACACCAAATTGAAGCCTTAGCCACAAGACGCTTCTTTCTTCTTCTTCTTCTCTTCTCAAAACACACACACACATGCACTAATCTGATATTTTCGGCTTTTCTAACATATCTGAAGTTAAAAAGGATATTTATATTTTAGACTCAATTTACAAATAAGGCTTAAACTATTCAATAATAACCCAAACACCCCTAAACTTATAAATTACCCAAACTTACCCTAAACATCCAATTATAAAGTTAACTAATTTTAACGGAAAGAGAAATTAACTAACGAACTTACCCGGGTATTACATCATCACCCCCTTAAAAGAATTATGTCCCGGAATTCGGTTAAGCGAAAAGGTGTGAATACTTATCACTACTACTTTAACTCAATCAAAGCCATAGAAACTAACTGAATAGACACCCCACACCCATCTACATCTCTAACACCGATAAGCAACAAAAGAACGGAAATATCAATGATCGTTTTGCCCCGAAGTCAGATAACACTTTAGCACGTATAGAGTTTGTTAGAAATGTACATGTAACCTCATCCGGAATTTCCTCTGCTTCTTGTGCTGTCATTTGGAAGGCTCGACCCTTTGCTATCGGTACTTCAGGCCTTTGTATCCCTCCTGGCCGAACACCCGTTGGTCTCACCGTCATACTAGCCTGCTGTGCTTTCCATTGTGGACAATCTGACTGAATATGATTAGGAGAGTTGCAAGAGAAACAGAATCGAGTTACCCGACAGTCTTTAGCAATGTGACCAGTCTTTCCACACTTGTAACAAATTCGGGAATCCACATAACAGTTTCCTTGATGAACACGGTTGCATTTTGGACATGGTCTTTCAGCTGGTCTGAAAGGTGAACGACTATCAAACCTCAGGGATTCGTACTCCTTCAAATTATACGTCATTTCTTCCAATTTTCTTTTCCCAAAACTTCAATCACCAGCATCCCTCCCTTTATCTCTTTCTACATTCTCGGTGGCATCTACAGCGGCTGAGAAAGTATCGGTTCCATTAGCAATCACTAAACCTCTGATTTCCGAATTTAATCCAAAGATAAACCTTTCCATTTTGAGTGCTTCAGTAGCCACATAGTATTATGCAAAATGAGACTTCTCTAGAAAGCGCGCAGTGTAATCCCGAACTGATAGCTTACCCTGTTGCAAATTCATGAATTCTTCTTCCAACTGTCTTACGGCAGCTTGTGGACAGAACTGCCTTTTAAAAGCTATGGCGAATTCTTCCCAAGAAAAAGTAGAATACACTTCTGGTCCTTTAGAGGTGATAATAGCTTCTCACCAATATAGAGCATCGTCCTTCGGCATCGCGGTTCCATATAACACTCTATCTTCCTCGGCACATTTGCTGGTTTTGAAGATGGCTTCTATCTCTTTTAGCCACCTCATAGCCTTTACTAGGTCTCTTTCTCCTGAGTAAGTCGGAGGTTTGCAGCTCAGGAACATCTTATAATCACACTTCCTTGGCACCGGTATGACAGTAGGTGTAATGGGCATCTCGTCTTCTAGACTAGGATCTGGTATTTCAGTCTCAGTATGACGAGTTCGGTCGAACATAGCTTGTATATTTGCTTGTAGTCTTCCTATTTCAGCCGCCAAATCGTCTCTTGTAACAAATTCGGTGTCGTGCGACTGAACTTTGCCTCCAGTTCTGCCCCTACCTCGTTCCCCACCTCTTCCCCTTGTTCCGATTGTTGGATTCATTCTATTAGGATTTCCTTCTCCCTCTCTATTTGTACGTCGAGTACCACTTGCCATCCTGTTGACTTTAACAAGGTTAATATACACATAAGCACATACCCCAATATAATAAGGTATTCCAGTTCAAACATGTACTTGTAAGTTCACAATTACACTGGCCAGGTGTAATATGAAATTACCTTACATGATGTTCCTTCTACACTTTATATTTAGCATCCCAAGTTTCTAAAATAATAGGGACATCCTACTTCACATGCAGTTTTAGTCTAGGTATGAATCCGAATACCTAAATCCCTTAAACTAGGGCTCTGATACCATTTGTAACGACCCGTCCCAGGTATACACCATATAATAGCATTTACCAGCCAAAGATATATAACAAAAGATTCATATTATTCACATAAGGTCCGAAAGTCTTAAAGAAGTACATTACATAATGTGGTCCAAACTTTTCGCTAGCATAATTTACAATACTATCCGTACAAAATGTTTAAGGAAAACTTCTAAATCCCAAATAGCCTTCAAAAGCCCGTCATACTTTATCCTTGCATTTATACCTTCCTTGACCTGGAATACATATTTTTTTAAAACAAAATGAGGGTTAGACCAAACGGTCTAGTGAGATAATCCCTGTCAGTTTAGTAATCCATTTGTAAAACACAAATATACAACAAGTATTTAAATACCAAGCAAGACTCGTGCACTGTGTACATCTCCTCATTCCCCTGGCCATATTAGTTGGTTGCGAGCCAACTAATCATTTTACTCCGCTGCACTAATATACAGCCAACTCCGTTGTCCCTCCGTACAGCCAAACTCCACCGGTCCTAAGCCCGGCCAACGTGCACTCGTGTAGTGTAATACTAGTATAAATATAATATACACCTCAATATATCATACTTCATACATATACACATAATTACACTACCTATCACATATCCAATCCACATATATGTATTCCAGTTTGAAAGCATTTTAAAGTAAAACTCACCTGTTTGCTTATCAAAACGCTTCCAATCTTTTCTCAAAACGATTCAGCTTTCACCCCAAATTCACAGAATCTGAAACAATTAGATACAAATATCTCTTTACCGAATAGAACACATAAGACTTACTAGGACTAAGAACTCTAGATAAGTCCATCTAACTCTTATCCTCAAATGTTTACCCCAAACCCAAACTTAAGTCGAATCCACAGTATTTCCAGTCCTCATTCATATCCTATCCAAGAGTTGACAAAACACAAAGTTACCGGATACTCAAAAGTATCTGAAATCTCAAAAGTGACCAAACAGCTTAAAGTTTCCGGACACCACAGGAATATCTGGACAACCCAAACAATCCGGACAACACAACTTTCCGGACACATACACAATCCGGACAACACAACTTTCCGGACACATACACAATCCGGATAACACCCGGACACCAAAGCAATCCGGACACTATCCAGTATCTAATTTTAACCGGAAACTTATGGAAAAGAGGAACTTACCGGATACTAACTCGTCCGAATACTAGCAAGAAGAAACTACCGGATACCACCAAAAGAACTACCGGACACCTTCAAATTGTGTCCGGAAACCTCTGTCGGTTTACCCATTTTCTACCCAGATTCGACAGAAATTAACACTAGACATGAAATTGATGATTCTAATCCGATAGAAGCTTTCTACTAGTAATTACAGACATAAAACACAAAGGAAACATACCTCAAATCACTTCCAAGTACACCAAATTGAATCCTTAGCCACAAGACCCTTCTTTCTTCTTCTTCTCTTCTCAAAACACACACACACACACACTAATCTGATATTTTCTGCTTTTCTAAAATATCTGAAGTTAAAAAGGATAATTTTAGACTCAATTTACAAATAAGGCTTAAACTATTCAATAATAACCCAAACACCCCTAAACTTATAAATTACCCAAACTTACCCTAAACATCCAATTATAAAGTTAACTAATTTTAACGGAAAGAGAAATTAACTAACGAACTTACCCGGCGTATTACATAAATACTACTTTGTTAAATTTTGTAGATGGCCCAAAACGTGAACCACCATACCAATTACCTTCGGTCCATCCTTGAAAAGGAGAAATTGAACCACACTAACTTCCTTAACTGGCACCGAAATCTGAGAATTGTTCTCAAGCCAGAAAAGACGCTATATGTGTTGGACACCCCAATCCCTGATGAACCTCCTGTTACTCCTAGGGCTCCTCACGTTGATTGGTCGAAACATGTGGATGATTCGATCAAAGTGTCGAGTCTTATGTTAACTTCAATGATCCCCGAACTTCAAGAAATTCTGGAGAATCATACGGCATATGATATGATCATTCAGCTGAAAGAAATGTTCCAACAACAAGCCCAAACCGAACGTTTCGAAACTGTTCGAACGTTGCACGCATGTAAAATGGAGGAGGGAGGAAATGTGAGCAATCACGTTCTTAGGATGAAAAGTCATTTGGAATATTTGGAGCGTCTTGGCTCTAAATATCCAACGGATTTGGCAACGGATATAATCCTGAACTCTTTACCCAAATCCTATGACCCTTTCATCATGAACTACAACATGTATGGTTGGGAGAAACCTATCTCAGAATTGTATCAGATGCTCAAAACTGCTGACAAGAATCTCCCCAAGAAAACCCCTCATGTGCTCATGATTTGGGAGGGTGGGACCAAGAAGCCTAAAACCCCCAACTCCAAGACTAAGACCAAGTTCTTCAAGGGCAAGGGCAAACAGGTTTCCCGAACCCCACAACCAAAGAAGAAGGAAAGAGTGGCCAAGGAAGATGCATGTTTTGAATGTGGCGAAATTGGTCATTGGAAGAGGAACTGTCCTACTTACCTGGCAGAGTTGAAGAAAAAGAAGACCGAGGCAGGGTCTTCAGGTATCTATGTGATAGAATTAGATCTATTCACTTTTTCACCTAACACTTGGGTATTTGATACTGGGTGTGGAACTCACATATGTAATACGTTACAGGGTTTCAGAAGAAGTTAGCAGCTGATGACAGGAGAAATCGTACTCCGCGTGGGAAATGGAGCAAGAGTTGCAGCTCAAGCTTTAGGAGATTACGATGCATTTACCAAATGGCATGTATTTAGCATTAAACAATGTGTGTTATGTCCCTGGCTTGACCGGGAATATTATTTCAGTTGCTCGTTTAAAACAATCTGGTTTTACTTATCGTTTTAAACACGATTTTATTCATGCTTATAAAAATGATATACTCTATTTCGAGGCTAGACCTCTTAATGGAATATATGAAGTAAAACTAGATAATTCGATAAACGATAGTTCTATATACCATGCTAACACCAAACGACTCAAGAACGATTTAAGCGATTCTTATTTATGGCATTGTCGTCTTGGCCATATAAACAAGAAACGCATATCCCAACTTCAAAAGAGTGGTATTTTGAAGGCAAATGAGAAAGAATCATTTGATATATGCGAATCTTGTCTATGTGGGAAGATGACCAAAGCTCCTTTATGTGGTTCTAGTGAAAGGGCTAAAGATCTGTTAGGAATCATACATACTGATGTATGCGGTCCTTTCAGAACCATATCAAGAGATGGTGCTAGATTCTTCATCTCCTTCACTGACGACTTCAGTCGTTATGGGTATGCTTATTTGATGAAACATAAACATGAGGCATTTGAAATGTTCAAATTATTTCAAAGTGAAGTTGAAAATCAACTCGATAAAACCATTAAAGTCCTTCGCTCCGATAGAGGAGGGGAATATCTTAGTGATGAATTCCTAAGTCATCTAGAGAATCGTGGAATTATCTCACAACTTACTCCACCTAGAACACCACAACATAATGGTGTGTCTGAGAGGAGGAACCGAACCTTATTAGACATGGTTCGCTCTATGATGAATAGGAGTACTCTTCCTTTAACGTTTTGGGGTTATGCCTTGATTACTGCTGCCCGTATTTTAAATATGGCTCCAACCAAGAAAGTAGATAAAACACCTTATGAGATTTGGAATGGAAATGTTCCATCTTTATCCTATTTAAGGGTATGGGGATGTGAGGCTTATGTGAGACAAGAAGCTTCAAACAAATTAGATCCCAGATCTACTAAATGCGTCTTTGTAGGATATCCTAAAGATTGTATAGGATATTATTTCTACAATCCCACCAAGAATAAAGTTTTTATTGCTCGGAGGGCTGAATTCCTGGAAACCAAGTTTCTAATGGTAGAAGCAAGTGGGAGGCAAATGTTACTTGAGGAAGAACCATTAGCTGATGCGCCTGAGGTTGGCACTAGTACTCAACAACGGGATGTTGAACCTGAGCAAATGATTGGTCAGGAGACAAATGAGACACAAAGTGTTCGTAAATCTGGTAGAATACGACAGAACCAGAAAGATATGGCTTTTCCATATCTTATGATGAATGTTGTTTCTTGGTGGATTTTAATGAGCCCACCAACTACCAAAGTGATGTGACAGGTTCTGAATCTGATCATTGGCTCGAAGCCATGAACACTGAGATGCAATCCATGCATGATAATCAAGTATGTGACTTTGTTGATCTTCCTCCCAATTGCAAGACTGTATGGAGCAAATGGGTTTTCAAGATGAAAACTGACATGGATGGAAATTTGCACACATATAAAGCAAGACTTGTGGCGAAAGGCTTCACTTAAACTCATGGTATTGACTATGATGAGACCTTTTCGCCTGTGGCTATGATCAAGTCTATTAGAATACTGTTTGCCATTGCTGCATATTATGACTATGAGATATGGCAAATGGACGTCAAAACGGCTTTCTTGAATGGACACTTAACTGAATATGTCTATATGGAACAGCCTGAAGGTTTTGTCGATCCAAAATATCCTAATAATGTGTGTAAACTTAAAAGATCCATTTATGGACTGAAACAAGCATCTCGAAGCTGGAATCGTCGTTTTAATGAGAAAATCAAAGAGTTTGGTTTCATTAAAAATGAAGATGAGCCATGTGTTTTCAAGAAAACTAGTGGGAGCATTGTAACGTTCCTAGTGTTATATGGGGATGACATACTGCTCTTTGGAAATGATATTCCTTCTATGAAAGAAGTTAAAGCTTGACTTGAGAAATGTTTCTCAATGAAAGATTTGGGTGAAGCTACCTATATTCTTGGTAGAAAAATCTATAGAGGTAGATCAAGAAGACTTATAGGATTAAGTCAAAACGCATACATTGACAAAATCTTGAAAAGGTTCAAGATGAAGGAATCGAAGAGAGGGTCATTGCCGATGCCACCTGGTACAATATTGAGCAAATCTCAATGTCCTAGCACAAAGGTTGAGCGAGACAAGATGGGTGGCATTCCATATGCTTCGGCAATTGGATCTATCATGTATGCTATGATATGCACGAGACCGGATGTATCGTATGCCTTGAGTTTGACAAGTAGATACCAACAAGATCCGGGAGAAGGTCATTGGATTGCTGTGAAGAACATTCTTAAGTACTTACGAAGAACTAAAGAAATGTTCCTTATCTATGGAGGTCGGGAAGAAAGTCTTAGTGTAAAGTGTTACAATGATGCCAACTTCCAGACGGATAGAGATGATTGTAAATCACAGTCTGGTTTTGTATTTATTATGAATGGAGGCGCGGTATCTTGGATGTGTTCCAAGCAGAGCGTGGTTGCACAATCCACTACAGAGTCAGAGTACATCGCTGCTTCACAGGCTGCACAAACTGCTTGGATGAAGAAGTTCATTGAAGATCTAGGGGTGGCCCCAACAATTCAGGATCCCCTAGAAATCCTTTGTGATAATGAGGGTGCCATAGCCATAGCTAATGATGCCATGTCACAGAAAAGGACCAGGCACATTTGCCGGAAATTCAACTATATACGTGATGATGTTGAAAGCGGTGAAATAAGTATTCGCAAAGTTCATATAGATCAAAATTTAGCTGACCCATTCACGAAGTCTCTTCCACCAGCTAAGCATGAGGATCACGCTAGAGCTATAGGACTTCGTTATTCTAGTGAATGGATTTGATTTGATTTGATTTGATTTAGTATTTGGATTTTGGAACAATGAAAAACAACAACAATTGAAATGAATCATATTGTGCAGTAATTTCATTAAATACTTGTTGAGTTCCATATTAACATGTTTTAATCCTTGAATAAACCAGTTATTCTAAATGTCCTTAGTCGATCATAGTTGTGGGAACAACCATGAAGAAAGACTAATATGAATTGGATTGGTTGACCTTTTAAGAGTAAAAGGTGGCAAAGTGTTGCAACCAAGTTCATAGGTACCTGTTAGGGAATACGTATTGGACCTGACCCGCTTCAAGATCACTTCATGGATCGCCATCATGAGTGAGTCTTGAAATAAGGAGTATCTTTATAATCCTTCGACCTGAGATGCATATTAGGGACTTGAGTGTAGGGAGTACTGTGCTTTGATATTGTTAAACGCTAAGCCTTAACAAGACAGTTATAAAGGCCATCATTGGGTATAGTATGAACTACATAAGAGGCGTATGTATTCAAGAGGGGATTTGTTCCTCTTAATGATTTAAGAGTGAGACATCTAAGGCGCCTTACCAAAAGTTGAACAACAAATGAGAATGATAGCGATCCATGTCTCACGTTCAACATGATGTCCGAACAAAGGGATAACTGATACCACACCTTATATATATCAATTGAAGCTATGAGCTTATGGGAATTGGATGTTGTTGAATGGCACTTACAGTCATACATTGTTGGGGGCAGTGAGATGTTCCTAGACGTCCACCACTGTCTATATCATTATATAATGCAATCTTGAGCAAGTGGGAGATTGTTGGTTCTATATGCTCAAGAATGATTATAAAATAATATTGCCGGTAATATATGATCGTATAGGGTCACACCAAACAACAAGTAGACACAGAATTAATGTTTATATGAATTTGATTCTTGATAAACATTATTAATTCTAAAATTATTAATGAATATGATCCATAATAATTTGATGCAAATAAAGATTCTTATTTATTAAAATAAGATAAGTTCATATTTAACTAGCAGTTAAAAAGGAGGGACTATATGTAATAAGTTTAAATAGTTAAAATAATGATTTTAACTAATTTAAACTAGAGGGGGCTTAGGTGAAAATTTTCATGAAAGGCTCAAACATCATTCGACCCTTTGTGGTCCAATAGAAATTGCTTGGATGGTCATGTGATTTGAATAAGCATGAGAGAATACTTGGAAATTACAACACACTTGAATTTGGTTCTCTCTCTCTCTCCCTCCTCCCTACCTTCGGCCGAAACACACACAAAAGTGTGTGGTTTTTGTGTTTTGGCTATTCAAGTCCATTGTAGACTTGATTAAAAGCTTCATTCTTGCATCAAGTTAGAAGAGGAACTAGCATTCCGGAAGGTGTTCTTGCTTGTGGTGGATACCGCTAGAGGAGCTCTCTTTTGGGTTCTACATTCATCACCAACATCCAACCTCCCATGAGGAACCAAAGGACAACAAAGGTTGTTATTTCTTTTACTCATTGCTTGTCTTGTTGAAACTAAAAATGGCATGCAAATAGATCTTACTTTGGGTATAAAATTGTTTTATGTTGCTCAAAATATTTTAAGCTTCCGTTGCATATTTCGTTTTTGAGAAAAACGATTTTGAACAAAACCCATCATTAAGAACGAGTCCTGATCTGAGATGATCAGAAGTCATAAAAATGATAATGAATATCAAAGAACAAAGTCAAGCGCGAACTAGAATGACTAATTAAGCACATTATAGTTAAAAATCAAACAATGAATAGAAAGTTTAATTGTGAAGAACAAGTAACAATCAATATGTCAGTAAAGAATTGAATCATTAACGTGAAATGACGAACTTTGAAACACAAGTAGGAATTCAAGCGAGTGTATTTCCATCGAAAAATCAACAAGTATATGAGACATGGAAATAACTAAGTCAAGAAAATATAACACGTGGCATTCATGGAAATTAAAATTGGAGAATAACAAAAACAAGTAAGTTATCCAGAATGAATTACCACGGTTCTTTGAATTCACCGAGAAATTCATGTATGTGTCAAATACCTGATACTCCCCCTCAAAATTGGCGTAACCTTTTATTGCTGTCATGTGAAAGGAATATTCTGAATTGTGTTACACATGACATTCCTGCAAAACATATTAGAAATATTTTGGTATCCATGCTTTGATGGATCATTGATGGTTAGATGCCTTATTATAGTGAGGACCAGTGATACTGTAAGAGCCATACCAATACTTATCATGGTTTTAATTCACAAAGACACTTGTTCCACAGTAAGAACAACACAGCTTCTGTGTAGATAACCTAATTAGCTAATTAACAGAGTAAACAGCATCAGGTTTCACAAAGGGTTTAGCATAGAAAGCTTTGTTGTTCTTGTCACACTTAACAGAGACAAATGACTTTAGAGCAGGATCAGATCCTTCAACTCTCCAAGCCATCTTTACTTTCTTGAAAGATTGACTATCTGAATTGTCAAGAATAGGATCATAAAACAGATTACAAGTACAGATCTGATCTTTTGAAGAGCTATTTAATCTGATGCAGGTCTTTGAAGAAACATTTTTGTGAATAGAACTTGGAGCAGTCTTAGAAAAGCAAATTGAATTAACTGAATCATCATAAAGAGACTGATCGATAGTATCTGGACTAGTAAGATTGGGTGATTCAACATTAGAGATTTTGACTTCATGTTCCTTGTCATTGTTAAACAAAACATTTTTCTTCTCAAACATTAGATCTAACTACTTTTGGAGATCAGATTTGAGCCTCTTCTGTATCAGAATATCAGTTGATGACACAAATAATTTCTTTGTAAGCTTGGAGAACTCAATCTGAAAGATCTTTCTTTCGTTTGCAAAATCATGTTTCAAACTTTTTGCTTTAAAACCTTCAACCTTCTTCTTCTCATACTCCTTGCTTACTATGTCTAATTCTTTCTCCAAATCAGTTATTTTCAAACAACGTTCTCCGTTCTTTTTAGTGAAAGATTTGCGTTCAAATTCAAACTTCTTTCTTTCTAAAATTAGAACTTTCTCAAAGTCGGAGACCTATTTTGAAAGTTTTAGACATATAAGCTCAGGACTCTTCTTCTGTTCAAGAGAATTGCCTTTCCTTTGCAAACCCTTCTTTATCTTTTTCAAATACCTTTTCAAAAGCATTTAGTTTATTTTTAAGTTCAAGGTTTTCACAGTTCAAGAGTTTACCTTTCTCTTCAAGTGCCACATTCTTGTTTTTGAGATTAGAAATGTCTTCTTGAGAAACAGGGATACTCTTCTTCATATCCTCCAGCTCTTTCTTCAAAGTAGCATTTTTATGGAAATATTCAGTATACAGACGTGCATAGTAAATTGCATCTGGATCAGTAAGCACCTTTGGTTCTGACATATTGTTACTTGAAAGAATATGATCGTGAGACAAATTAAGATATCGATCCAAAACTATCGAACAGTGTATCAAAGAATACACAACTGACCCCCTTCGGCGACTTACCACGGAGGCCCCCCTTTGTTAGATCTGAAGTTTGTCAAAAAGCCTAAGTGTTGAAATATGAATAGAAGACTCAGACTTCTGAGAAGGAGAACTCAGAAGTTCTGAATGAAGATGAAAATGTCATGTGCTCAACTGTTATTCTGAGTATGCTTAATCAAAAGAAGTTTCAACAGTTCGGAACTAGTGGTTCAGAACTTATGTCTTAGACATTTTCATTTGATGTAATTCAGTTATTAGCTAGCATATTAGAACACGTGTCATTGTTCTAATGGGTTGTATTGTAAATGTACTGTAGCTATAGCATTTTCTTTACAGTATAAATAGATGTTAACAACTGAAAGATAACTAACTTTTGGAACACTTTCGTATTCAATCTTTGTAATCTTTGAGAGATTCTCTCTCTAGATCTGTAATCTGTACTTCAATGAATACAAAGCTTTTAGCTCCAATTCTCTATTCTTCTACTGTTTGATTGTGTTCTTATTTGACAATTGCATTGTAAGATCAATCCTGGTTCTACACCCTTCTTGATCGTGAGACAAATCAAGAAAATTTTTAAAACCTGTGGGTCAGAACACTCCTGGGTATGTGATCCTGGTGTTGTTTCCCGGATAGACAATCCAGGAATTGGGATTTGGGAAAGAAGTCCGGGACCTGGAGACCGGGACTTGGAAATTCGGGAAGGAATCGGGGACCTGGGGACCGGGACTTGGAAATCCGTTAAAGAATCCGCGACCTGGGGACCGGGACTTGGAAATCCGGGAGTCGGTTAGAGTTCCGGAACTGAGACCGGGATTGGTTATGGACTGGGAGTCGGTAAACTAGGATTTGATAAAGCGTTCGGGAACCGGAAAGGATCCAGTATCGGTACCGGATAACTTTGGATCCCGTATACGGCCGGGAGACGGTATCGGGAACCGGTGGAATCCGGTATTGTCCGGAATCGGGAAGCTCAGAGACCCGGATTCAACCAAGTCGGGAAACCAATCGGGAAAGGTATAGAACTGACGTATCTGGAGAACTCGTATGCGATGAACACAGATCTGGGTTTGGTCCTTCTTTGCAGATTTTGATTCCTGAAGATTGTTAGCACAACCAAAACACGAAAAACACCAAACACCAATCGATTTTGCCGCTGAAATCAACCTATTCCTTCAAAATTTTGAAAATTTATGAAACAGGGGATCAAAAACAATGTATCGAATTTCAACCAATTGATGACCAAAAACTTCGAATTTGACCCACAAAATTTGCAGAAATCAGTTTAACAATACATAGAATGGATTGGAAAACACTTATTTCACTTTAATCGCAAGAATCAAAACAAACCAAAAATCAATATGAACACAGCGCCGTTTTGTCAGATGTCTATGAAAACAGATGATTTTTTTTTTCTTTTGGATCGATAGCTTTGTCCCTCTACTCTAATACCACATGTAGATCCCAGTTTGATCAAGTAACAATGTAAGCACGAACCGATTAATCTTTATTGAAAGATTGTGGAGAGTTACAAGATTGGAATGAAATACAAACTCTCTCTCTAAACTCAATTAGGCGTCCTCAATATGATCAATACGTCTAACCTAAGATCTAAACAAGACAACTTTAAATACCTAGGCTTGACAGGCCCAAGCCCATTAACCTCTAAAACCCATGAACACAATAGGGCCTTTTGCAAATGAATAACTCTTATAAATACTTTATATAACTTTCTATTTTATAGGACATTTATGGTACTAACAGCGATGAACTCCTTTGTCGCGAAACTTGTCTTCAGGGATTACATATAACACTATTACCTTAGATTCCATCAGCGATACTGAACAAACTCAGTATGCTATCGCTGTCGTGAAACACTAACACATATAGATGTTAAATGCAATTTTCACTAAGTTATTCTAAGGGTCGACATCAAATCACTGAGAGAGTTTGGATCAACATGCCATATCCGTGTGCACAAGAAACAGATTCAACGCACATGGTTGAATCAACTTCCCAAGGATTCTCAACAATTCGATGTACACATCCACACTGTGCAACCCGAATCCACATACAACCATAAAATCATAAAGAACATGTAGTCAATGCTTACGTAGGAAAAAATGCTTTCACAATACATAATAATCATGCGTCATTTCAAATCGTACATGAACATGTCATCATCTCGATACCAAAATCAGTTGTTGAAAACATCCATAAATCATTTCCCATGTAGAAATGGGTTAAGGGAACTCACCTGAAGCTCCAAATCTTGCATGAAAATCCTTTTGCCTAAAGCCTTTTCAAGAGAGAAAAGCTATTTACTTCTTTCATTGAACACACACACACACACACACACAATTGTGTGTGTTTGTTGGACGAAAATTAGAGGAGAGAATGAGAGGGGTCGGCAAATGCTTAGGGGAAAGAGATAGGTGTAGTGTAGTCATTTATGAAATTAAATCACATCTCATTTTGTGTCTCACAAGCAACCTCCTCCATTTATAAAATTGGTCCCTCAACTTTTGCTTTAGTTTCTAATTAGCCCATCATTTATGATGTTTAACAAACTTTCCATCTTACATAATAATTCATGCAATTTTAGTTTGGACTTTGTGTGCGACCGAATAGGATAATGCCAATAATTAGTTATTTTGTGTCAACGGGCATATCTCCAACAGACTTCCACTTGCACTCGACACAACAATTATATAGTGGCATAGGTGTGTCATCCAAGACACTATTTCTGTTATCAAAACCAGAAGGTATGAAACAATCCTATAGGTAAGTGATCTATTATCATTTTGTTCTAGATATCCGTATGAATACGATACATGGTATAGTGTTAATCTTCAAATCGTTCAATATTATATTTCTCAATTCGGATTTGTGGTGACCTAAAATAGACTGCAAATTTGATCCAATATCAATTCAGTCTGAGTATGGCCATGCATTTAGGTGTCATCACCAAATTATTGAGGGGCCCATGGATATCACTTTTACCATGAGACAAAAGGAAAAAATTGGTTTGACTACAGAGACCTCCCCACTAATGTTGTTATATTTGATTAGTCCCTTTATAGCTGCCGGTTACGGACAACGTTGGAGAATGGTGAAAACATAACAGACTTTGTGTTAGGAGTCTCATGCATCTCCACTCTAAGATAAAATATATTACCATCTTAGAATTACTTGTGACAAAAACCATTAAGTAATCTCTAAGTGTTGGTCGTTCGAAAACTTGATCTCTATCAAGTTCATATGAATGTAGTTGCATCCGGTGCTATATCCATCTCTATGGATAATCAACTCACCCCTCATATCAGTCTTAATTTATTACTCCCTTCCTTTGGAGAATAAACGAATGTGGAGATTTTTTGAATAAACTAGTATTCAAAGGACGTTTATAAACATGTAAATTATAACACAGTGACACTCAAATTAAATGATTGCTCCATGCACATACTATGATCTCAACATAATAATCATCATGTCATATGCGAATGTAAACTGTTTAAGTTCCAAAATCTCACATCAGCTAAAATATAGTCAAGCTAAATCGCTAACAACTCTAATGCCTATAGAGCTAGTATGAGTATCATGTTTGGTCTGAGGCAAGGGCTTGGTGAATGGATCAGCCAAGTTTCTACTTAAGTCAACTCTACTAATGATAATGTCCTTGTCTTCAACAACCTTCCGAATGTAATGAAATTTCAAGAGTATATGTCGTGTAAGCTTGTGTGACCTAGGTTCTTTAGCCAAGATGACTGCACCCTCGTTGTCATAGAAGATCTCTAAGGGATCATGAATAGTGTGAACTATGGCAAGATCCCTAAAGAATCTTCCACATGGCCTCTTTTGCAGCCTCATTGACTGCAATATACTCAGCCTCTGTTATCGAACCTGCTACAGTGATCTGCTTGGAACTTCTCCAAGAGACGACTCCACCGTTTAGCAAAAAAATGAATCCTGATTGCGAACAGGAATCATCTTTATCAGTTTGGAAGCTAGCATATGTGTATCCTTTCACACATAGCTATTCCTGGCCACCATAGACCAAGAACATGTCTTTTGATCCTTTCAGGTATTTGAGAATGTTCTTGACTGCTATCCAATGGGCCTTGCCAGGGTTGGCCTGACAGCTACTCGTCATGCTCAAGGCATATGATACATCAGGCCCAGTACAAATCATGACATACATGATCGATCCCACAGCTGAAGCATATGGAACTCGACTCATCCTGTCTAATTTTTTAGTAGACTTAGGACACTAAGACTTGCTTAGTTCCATGCCATGGTGCATAGTCAAGTACCCCTTCTTGGAGTCTTGCATCTTGATTTTCTTTAAGATATTATCTATGTAGGTACTCTGGCTTAACCCAATGAGCCTCCTAGATCTATCTCTATAGATCTTGATGCGTATGTATGCTGCATCTCCCATGTCTTTCATGCAAAAACAATTCTCTAGCCAAGTTTTAACACTTCGTTGTGTTGGGACATCGTTTCCCATGAGTAGTATGTCATCGACATACAATACAAGAAAGACAACGGTACTCCCACTAGTTTGACATAGACGGATGGTTCATCTTCACTTCTGACAAAATCAAATTCCTTCTCATTAAAATAAAGATTCCAGCTATGAGATGCTTGCTTGAGTCCATAAATGAACTTCTGAAGCTTACACACTCTATTGGGATGATTTGGATGTTCAAAACCCTCAGGATGTGTCATAAACACATCCTCAGTAAGCTTTCCATTAAGGAAGGCGATTTTTACGTCCATTTGCCATATCTCATAATCATGAAATGCTACTATGGCAATCAGTATCCTAATAGATTTTAACATAGCCACTGGTGAAAAAGTTTCATCGTAGTCTACACCATGAGTTTGCGTGTAACCCTTTGCCACCCGTCTGGCTTTGTGTGTGTCTAGTTTCCCATCCATGTCGGTCTTCTTATTGATGAACCATTTACACCCAACTTATTTAAGGCCATGCGTTTCATCAACCAATTCCTAGACTTGATTATAAACAAGACACTAATGAGCCTACTTGAAAACCTCCAACCTCAACCAAAACCTGCCCAGCCTACACCGAATGTGGTCACTTCGAATGAATTCAATCAATTCAAGTCAGAAGTCTTATCAAGCTTAAGTGACATGCGAAAAGCCATTGATACTTTATCTAAAGAAGTATCTTCCATGAATCAAACTTGCAAGTCCCAAGCTCAAGGAGTTAAAAGAAAGCATGATCATGAGGGGGGGATGAATAAGAAAAGAAAGAATGATGGTGAGACTGCAAGTTTAGGAAGAACATTGACTACTGATGAAGTGGTGCATATGTTTGAATCCAGTGCACAAGGGGAAGAGAGCGGAAAACAGATAGTGCTCTTTGTTGATCCAGATACAGAACCGATGGTTGAAAAGCCTGAGGTTAATGAGGAGGAGATAAGGGAAGTGATTGATTTATATGTGGCGGTTGTTGTGCTAAGCTCAGATAATGAAGATGAGGATGGCACTGAAAATGAGTATGATAAATTCTGGAGAATTAAGGAGGAATCAGAGAATTTGTTGATGATAATTGATGGCCTTGATCCACGGAGAATAAAATAGAGTTTCTGAATCACTTTTATGGGCCAAGCACTCAAGATGATATCTCTGTAAGCCCTATCCAGTCTCCATATCCTATCTCAAGTACCATTATCCAATCCCAACCTGAATCAACCAAAATCAACATAAACCTTAGCCAACCCAAAGCAACACAACCTGAAACCACATCACCTGTTTCAACTCCCACTCAATCTATCACACCTATAACACCTTTATCAAACATACCTGAAACTGAACCTTAAACCACTACACCTATACCAACTCAATTTGAAACCGTGTCACCTGTCATACCTTATTTTCCCAACGAACCTAAGCCTGAAGAAACTGAATTCCTTACCTTTTCATCCTTGAACCCCAACACTGACCAAGCTGGTCCATCTAACCTTTCTAGTTCACATCAACGTGGCCCTTCAACATCCAGAAAACCAAACATAAGCCAGACGGAGGAAAATCAAAGAACTTTGAGGCTGAGAACACCATTCCTAGAGGATTCAGAAAGAAGGTTATTTGCTCACTATATAAGGAGATTGAATCCTTATGTTGTGTTGGGGATAAGTGATCAGTCTGATGCATTTAAGTTTGAGTACATGTACTTCATGCGAGCCAAATGTCAGAAGGTTCATGAAGTAAGGAGTAAGAAGTTGATCGTGACTATAAAGGAGGTATACACAAAGCAATTCTATAAGCATTGGTATCCAGTTTTTGTGGTTCAGAGGCAAGATTGCAAGGATTATACTTTCACTGAAGCAGATTTCTGTCACCTCTTGATTGATGATTTTGAGTTTAGGTATAACTACTTCAGAGGTCTTACAATCAGACGGGAAAACATCACTATAGCCTTGAATGCAATTAAAAGATTCTTGAGAAGGCACATCCTCTACGTTCAATGTTTTGATTTCCAATTGGGTTTGTAGAGAGTGATCAACCAATTGTGAACATGCTAAGGCCTAATCAGATGATAAATGGTGTGGAGCGAATGCCTATGTATGCTGTGCTTAGAGATCCAGAATTTGGAGTATTATACAAAAATGAAAGAGGAGAAGAAAAGGTTCATGAGATTCAACGAGGTTTCTAAGTATTCTGATAGAACGTTGAAAGTGTTGTTGTTCCAGTTGCAGAACCATTTGAAGATCAATGATCAAGAAAGAGGAGAAAACAGGATGCCTTCCCTTGCAAGATCTTTGGTGGTTAGAGCTATTAATGAGATCAACGAAAGGATAGAATTCAGAAGAGCTGTGCGGAGAATAGAAACATATCTCGGAGCTCGAAGAAGAAGAAGACCGCTACTGTCTTGATTCCAAAGGGGGAGAATGTTGGAGCTTTATTATGTGTTGTAATCAGCCAGTTTAGCTATTAATCTGTATTTTGTATTCTTTATAGTGGAGTCATGGGTGTGTCGTGTACTCACTATAAATAGCTTGCTTTAAGTCATTTTGACTAACTTTCCATTGTAGACAATCTTGTAACTCTTTGAATGATATATGGATAACTAGATTGCTCTCTCTCTAGAATCTTGATTTGTACAGTCAATCTCTCACTAGATTTGGGATTAACATTCTTCATTAAACAAAACCTTCAGAGACATCTTTTGAAATGAGAAGACTGTTAGAGCATTATTGTATTCAAGATTTACTGTAAAGTCAATATCTGTAATAGTCTATGCTGTATTGTAAATGCCTTTATACCTTGTATGTATGGGGTATAAATAGGCATGTCTAGTTCATTAGCTAGTAACAATCTAGAGCATAGAGAAACACTTACAAGCATATGTCATTTGTACTTTTGTGATCAATACATGGATGACAACTTTGCTCTCTAGATTCTCTCTACTTGTGATTATATTGTATTGCTAGATCTGAGATTTCACATTTGGTATCAGAGCACAAACAGGAAATTCAAGCAGATTCAGAAGCATTTTAGAGATTTTTTACACTGTTCATCATGATTTCGGATTGATCTTCATACACTGTTCATCGTGATTTCGGATCCTTCTGCATTTACTGTTCATCCAGAATTCATCTTTTCTGCCATTTTTTGTCTTTTGGATTGATTCTTGACGTTTCTACACTCGATTTTCATTCCTGGTAATCTTTAATTCAAGGATCTATACCAAATTCTGCACAGAAATCATCAAATTCATCAATTTAGATCTGTTTGTTCGAAAACCATATTCTTACTGTTTTGGATCTTAATTCGATTAAATTGATCGAATTAGGATTTGTGATTAACTAAGAAAGTGCGTGGAATCAAAATTCGAACAAGTCTGTGCAAATTTCATTGCAATTGATCAAGAATTGGAAAAGTTATGGCAGATTTAGTGATTTTTGGTGTTTAAGTCAGGGTTTCGGATCATTCAAGAGGGTTTCGGATCGTTCAAGCTTGGTTTCGGATCACATTGCGAACAATGATATTTGTTATTTTTTGAAATTTTTCACAAGTTTGGGTTTCGGATCCTTATACATACAAAATCTGTTGGTTTTGGATCCTTATACATACGAAATATGTGGTTTCGTATCCAACTACATACGAAACCATTGGCTTCGCATCAAGACCAATACGAAACCATTGGTTTCGCATCAAGGCCAATCCGGATTCCGTGGTTTCGCATCCTTCTTAATCCAAATTCATATGGTTTCGCATCCAACTTGATCTGAAATCTTGTGATTTGTGTTTGATCCGAATTGTGACTACTCTTCAGTGTTGATTAAAAAAAATTATAGAAATTTTTTTCTATAGTGTATTTCATACACTTTAAAAGTTTTTCAAGAAAATGTTTTATATAAACTTTTTTCTATAGTGTATTTCATACACTTTCTGCTTGATTTCCTGAAAGATCAACTTCTAGCAATACCAAAAAGAGAAATGGGTTTGAAGCAAACTCTTAAAACAGAAATACCTCCAATATCACAATCTTCTATTAAATCTAATAATGAAAGTTTGAAGCAAATTCTTAAAACAGAAATATCTCCAATATCTCAAACTTTTGTTAAATCTAGTGGTGAAGGTTTGAAGCAAACTCTTAAATCTAATTCTTCAAATCCTTCAGCTCTTGTTTTAAATAAAGAGGAAGAAAATGCTAATCTGAAGAGACAAATTTTAGCCATTTCTTCTTCAAATGCTAAACTTACTAATAGAATTACTGATCTTGAAGTTTATATTGCAGGTCTTGAAACAAAGAAAGACAACTCAAATCTGCACGATCAAATCGAGAAACTTCAAGAGAAAGTAACAACTCTTCAAAGTGAAAATCCTGATATGAAGAGTAGAGAAGAAAAAAGAGAGTCAACTGGAACTTACATTTACGAGTTCAATTAAAAGAAGATCAAGAGAAAAGAACAACGTTGGAAGGTGAAAACGTTGAATTGAAGAAAAAGCTTTCTGAACGTGAAAGAGAGTCTCTTTCTTCAAAGAAAATTCTTAAACAGAAGGAAATAATTGAACTGAAATTCATAAAACTTTTAAAACAAGTCTCCGACTTTGAAAAAGTTTTATATCTTGAAAAAGAGAAGCAAGAAAAAGAAAGAACTGTTTTTGAAACTAAAGGCAAATCTTTTGAGATTAAAAGTTCTGACCTTTCCGTGAAAATCTCTGAATTATAAAATGTTTTGGAAAATGAAAGAAATGATTTCACGGAAAAGAAAAATCTCTTTGAAAAGGAAAATAAAATCCTTAAAAAGAAAAATATGAAAACTTTCAAAGAGATTACTGATAAAAGAAAGTTTTTGGAAAAAGATTTTGAATCGGAACGCAAATATTTTGAAGATGCGATTCTTAATCTTACCAAAAGATTATCTGGTTTATCAACTGATATTATGAAGGATCAATTGATCAAATCTAATCTCCAAAAGAAATTTGATCTAATTTTTAAAGAGAAAAATGTTTTGATAAACAAAGTTAAAGAACTTGGAGACATCATTTTTAAATTTGATGTCTCAAAGAAGGTTAGTCATGATACTATCTTTCAGACTCCGTTTGTTGCTTCAAATGATTCTGAATGCTCTTTTAAAACTGCTTCAAGTTCAAGTTTTAAAAACATTCCTTCTAAACAATTTAATAGATCAACTGATTTCTCAAAAGATCAGATTCGTTCAACAAATCTCTTCTATAATCATTTGTTTGACAAATCAGATAACAAACCAAATGTGCCTAAGGTTAATACTTCCAATCTTAAAGAAGTTCCAGTCTTCAAGAAGGTGAAGATGGAATGGAGAGTTAAAGGCACAACAGATCCAAAGAAAGATGTACCAAAATCATCTGCATCCACATCAAAAGCAAAGAGGAACAATGCTCCGAAAGGTAAATCTTATATTCCACCTAATCTTGTTTATTCTATAAATCATCTGATTAGGTTGGCACATAAGAAAATTTGTTGTTCCTACTGTGGTTCAAATGATTTTGTGCATAAAGATTATACTTCTTATTGGTACGGTACTTACAGTATTCCTTCTAAGAAATCTACACCTAACACACTAGGAACTAAGTGCCATTGGATACCAAAATCTGCTTAATCTGTTTTGTAGGTTCATCATGTGTTGTGCTGATTTGGAAATATATACCACACACATGACTGAAAACAGAAGAGAAGCGGTGATTTTTTAAGAGTATTTGTGCCATTAAGGAGGAGCAAAAGAGATTATGGTTTCTAAACACTTCAGTTTAGGACCCGTACTTAAACGAGTTTGACTTCTGATCATATCAGATCAGGACTCGTTCTTCAACGACTATAACTTCTGAATTGACTTCAATTCTGGTAATTCAGAACTCGTTTTAATGATTAAGGATACTTTAATCCAAGTCTTGTTCTTTGTGCAGATTTTGTACACATAAAGATCTTTTGCACAAGTTAAGGGGGAGATTAACTATTTTTTAAATCATTATATCATGATTTGAGTGGGAGCTCAAATATTTCTAACTGTACGTATCTTCTGACCTTAATCTCAGATTGTTTGAAAGAAGAACAACTTTCAAGCATGAAAAACATTTTTTCCTTAAATGTTCAAACCACTTCTCTATTCTCAAACTGATTTTATGAATTTAGAAGTGTGATTTTAAATGTTTTTCGTGTATATCTCAGATTATTGTAACATCATTTATGACCGTGTGTTTCCAAAGATTAATACTTGCGTATTATCTTTTCTATACTTTCAAGTATTCATACACATCGGTTCAGCTTCATATTGACTTTGTTGTTACCATGTCTCAAAACGAAACAATTTTTCGATCGTAATACTCCCGTTTGTATTCCAATTTTTGTTGAGCATCATATATTTTTTCAGCGTATTACTTAAACGTTTCATTCAAAGATTGTTTATATTTGTTCATATAAACAAATTTCAATTCTTTGATATCCTATCTTTTATGATCATCATTCATATTTGATCTGATTGATTCATTGTCAGATTCTCAAACAAGTTCTTCGAATTCATTTCATTCATTCATTATTTTTGTTTTGAGAATTCTTCATCGTTCAAATGCTCAAATACTGAGGAGCATACATTCTGATAGCAATGTTAATCAAATGCCGATATTCTTAATTGTTCAAAATAAACTGTTGAACAACACATCATTTTAGGACAAAACTTCATGGGAATCAGTGTGAGTTTATCAAACTTCTATGGATCCACGTTAACCAGAGTTTCCTACCCAAGAAGTTATCCTTGAGTGATTGAGGGGTGAGGGGTCTACATCAAAGAGTGGGGGAGATATCTCATCCGGTTGAGTATCTCATTGTGCTGAGGTAAAATATAAATGAGAGTTTGGGTAGAAGTGAGCGGATTAAAAACAGAAAGAGGGTGTGAGAACAGAGTTAAAAGAATAAGAGAACTCTGCACCATCCATTTTCTGAGCCGGGAAGCCACATTACTGATTGGTTCACATTCTTTGGTGACCATCATTGAAACAGGCAGTCAGCCCATGCCAACTCTTGCATTTAACCCCACCAGCTACTCATTTCTTTCTTAACAAAGGAATGTTTCATTTTTCTTGGGGACGCAGCATATAATCTATCTGATCTTCGCTCGGGAGGTCTAGATATTGAAAAAGAAGGAAGTTTGCCCCACATTCGCTATTCATTCATGCACATTGAGTCCGTGGAAAATTGTTGTTGTCTCAACAGTTTACACACTTTGAGCCTATATTATTCAAGCATATGTTGCTTTAATTCTTTCTACACAAGCACGTACACACAAGGAATATGTTTTCTTGTTATAACGTTCATAGAATTTCCTTTGTGATTTTCGATGATTGAATGGAAGCCCTGGGGGAGTGAACATCAAAAAGCTCCTCTACAAAGTACATCCGTTGTACTAAGTGGCTCCGTGCTACTTATAGGCATTTTAACTGATTCATCCGTTGTTTCATGGTTACCACATTCTTTTGTCTGAATTTGAAAAGATTCGGATAAATTCTTTTGGAATTGACGGTTTATCAGATCAAGAAGGAAGAGAATGTTACTTGTGGTGAACAAAGTACGTGCTGATATTGATAAAGGTTTTGATGATCATGATTCTCACAATCATCAAAAAGGGGGAGAAATAGTATATTGAAGAACAGGGGAGAAATTATACCCTGAAGAAAAGGAAGTTTCATCAATGACAGATTAAGGGGGAGAAATGATATGCCAAAGTCAAGAAGACATTCCGAGATGTTTCAAGAGAGTTCGTTGTTCGAAAGACAATTAAAGATCGAAGAGATGAAGATACAAAGTTCAAGAAATCATTCAATGTTTGAGTTCAAAGCTTCAAAGTTCAAAGCTTCAAAGTTTTTCAAAGCCTCAAAGTTCAAAGCTTCAAAGTTTTTAAAGCTTCAAAGATCAAAGATGCACAGATCTGAAATTCATGTTCAAGACTTGAAGACAATTTGTTGAAGATGTGAAGATTGACTTTTCAATGTGAAAGACGAAGACTTTTCATGTTTGACTGAAGACTGTTCAAAGTTGAAAGTTTGAAGATTCTAAAGCCGTTTGAAGACTGTCAAAGCTTCAACGTTCAAAGCGGTCAAAGTTAAAGTTTTGAAGATCAAGAGCTGAAGACTGCTGTCATATTTTTTTTAAATCTTGAATCCAAAGGGGGAGATTGTTAGAGCATTATTGTATTCAAGATTTACTGTAAAGTCAATATCTGTAATAGTCTATGTTGTATTGTAAATGCCTTTATACCTTGTATGTATGGGGTATAAATAGGCATGTCTAGTTCATTAGCTAGTAACAATCTAGAGCTTAGAGAAACACTTACAAGCATATGTCATTTGTACTTTTGTGATCAATACATGGATGACAACTTTGCTCTCTAGATTCTCGCTACTTGTGATTATATTGTATTTCTAGATCTGGGATTTCACAAAGACGTTTCTGACTATGACGTCATCAGACGGATAATCCGTGGCACGACTTTTCGTCTGACACGTTCGTCCGTTTCGAATTCTTGTCCAATAAGCTTCGTGGGACGCGTCACATGTCATGATGAGTGTTTTTCCCGCTCATCACTTTCTCTCTCTACTCTCACTACATAAACTCCTTAAGTTTATATTTTTACCTTTTACGCGCACTAGACTATCTCAAGCAAGAAAACTTCCTTTGCATACTTGTTCTTGGATAAATTGGAAACCTGCTACTAGAATCATCAAATCTTCAACCAAACAGGTTCACATTTTCATCCTAGTACCACTTTTTAATCTTCTTCAAAACTTTTTTTGATCATCTTCTTTTGTTTTAAAAGATCAAAACAAATGTTTTTCTAATCATAAAATCACCTTCTTCATGATTTTATGGCCAAAACTTGAAATATAGTTTTTCTATTAAGTTTAAAATAAAAATCTTAAACTTAAAACTTCATACGTTTTTCCAGAATCCCTTCCTTAAGAGGAAACTGGAAAATCATCTTTCTTCACTAGTTTTAACTTCTCAAAACTAGAAAACCCTTATTTTACTTTTTTCTTCCCTAAAAAAGAAACTGTAAAAACCCTAAAACCTCAAAACCCTTATTTTTGGAATAACTTCCATTTTAAAAAAATTCTTCAACCTCTTTCTATTTTTGGTTACTTGTTCAGAAAAAGGCATCTACCAACACTGCTGCTGCTACAACCACTACTACTACTCGACCTACCACCATGGTCAAGAAGAAACCCAACCCTCATCTTGCTGAAGCAATTGCATTCCTGAAACAATGCCTATTGTATAGTGCAATGACATTTGCACCTCCTGCACACTGCCATCTTCTTCACCAATTTTGGTTCACCACTGATCGAACCACTCAAACCTGCACCCGTACTGGAAAGAATTCTCTGTGATCGGTTTCCAAACCGAATATGGCCACGACTGTGTCTCTCCTGCAGCGATTCGAACTACACTCAAGTTACCTGAAAGACCATTCGAATCCCTCCCCAACCAAACTGAAAATGAGAAAGAACTGATAAATTTCCTTGATCTCATGAAGTACGCATGAGACAAGAAGGGGCGCACTGACGAAGACGACAAAACCATCACAAAACATCCTCAAGGCCAAAATGGCTGCTGAACTCACATTTAACTTCGTCCACGTCATCTCCTGCATGACAGCGAAAGTGGGCTCTACTGACCAGGCCAGCAAGACTCAGCTTGCAATAGGGTATTCTCTGCTGAAAGGGTGTAAGGATGACTACGCCAGAATAATTTTTGAAGACCTGATAGAGAAGGTCGAGAATCCTGAACGTTCTCCGAAAATTCCCTACCCTCGTTTCATCTTTGCCCTCCTATAAATGATGATTGGGAAAAAATATCCCAAGCAGGGAGATTACAAACTCTCTCAGGTCGGCACCAAATTCTTCGACTACAAACCGATCACTAGCAGAGGTAAGTCTCTTTTTCCTTCCCTCTCTTCTACAAAATTCTTCTACTTCTACGGCTCCTTCAGCGGCCAAACCCATCGCTGACACCAACGCTGCAACATCCAAATCCTCAAAGAAGTGGAAACCCTCTGAACAACCCCTTGGCACCCATAAGACCAAGAAGATTTCGAAGGAGAAGCCCCGGCCTTCTCAGGTAATAGATTCAGTGATTGCCTCTTCACAAGCAACGCTTGATACATTCGTGGTACACTCCACCACAACCGCTGATGCTATCCCCACAACCACTTCAGAGGCTCAGCTCTCTGAAACTTTTCTGGTGGATTCCCCAACATCTTCAGTGCCTCAAAGCACTGGAGAGATCTTCCTCAGCGACACCAGCGCTGAACCTGCAACAACAACGTTCCCATCCCCTGCTTTTTCTACTCCCTTGGTCATTACCACTGCTTCCACGGTACCGCGTTCTCGTTGATGGATTCAAGCGCTACACTGCTGCAAAACCAAATACAGCGCAACTCTTCAGGACCTATAGGTACTTCTACACCTATTCCTACTCGTTCGTTTGAGGACGACATGGAATACTTTTGGAGGAAATAGGTACTTCTCCGCTTTCTCGAACCCTACAGGTATCCAGACCCTTAACATTTCTTCTTCTAGACCTCTTCCCTTTCATGAGCTTTCCTTTGTTCATTAGTTATATTCTTTTACAGGTCCTAACTTGGGCACATTCACCACATCCCTCAAGGATGTAAGTGATAAAGTGGTCTCGCTGACCACCAACCTCTCCACCAACACAACAGCGGTCAATGATGCTGGAGAGACGCTGAAAAAGATTGCCACCTCTATCGACAACAAAGCTTCCATCGATGTTGTTTCTAAGCTGAATGATGAGGTGGAGACACTTCACGAGGACATGAACAACAACTCTACATCTATCCAGTCCCTGACCACCAGCATCTCAGATCTCTCCAACAACTACAACACCCTCTCCTCCAACTTCCCGACTCTCAACGGTGAAGTTGGAACGCTGAAGACCGACCTCTTCGGGCTGCGAGGTGAGGTGAGCAACTTGGCCTCCATGGTAACTGATTCTAATTCTCTGCTCACCAAGATCCTTGAACGTATGGAGGCTCCCAAAGTCCATATCTTCTTCTCTCAGGGTGATCGAAACCTGCTAGGGATGACAACGAATTTTGTGATCAAGGATACTTCTCTCATTTCTGGCCTAGAAGACAAGGTTGGAAATCTTGAGAAGACCCAGGCCTCCGGTTCAGGTGCCCCTTGCCTCGAAGACAGGGCTCCTGAATCTGCCGCTGCTGCTGCTACTGTGACCGCTGACACTTCTCCTACCTCCCCCCATGTTGATGAAGAGGGGGAGAAGACACAAGAAGATCTTCCCCAACATGTTGAGGGGGAGATAGATGAAGAAAACCCCTCCATTGTTGAGGAGGGAACCACTGAAGACCCCGCTCTCTCTGAGGGGGAGCAAGGCGAATATAATGTTCCTACTCCATCCTTCTCTATTATCGTGCAAGATAGAGTGAAATCCTCTCTGATGAGAAAGATAAAGAAGATAAAGAAGAGGTGGAGATGGAAGATGAAGAACCATCACTCCATCCTGATAATAAGGATGATGATGATGATGATGATGATGAAGACGAAGACTTTTTGTTCCAACCCACTGCAATCAGGATTTTGGAACCAAAAGGTATTTCAATAAACGAAGCAGGGGAGAAGACCAAAAAGTCTCATGCAAAAAAGACTTCTCATGGCAAGCAAAAAGGGCTGCCACTGAAGGCAACTTGGCTATCCTTCTTAACAAGACAACTTGTCAGGTATGTTACTCTCTTTTCCCTTACACTGCTTATATCCTTCACCCCTTCACTACTTCTATTCTCCATAACCTGAAACCTCTAAACACTTAGCCAAATTTCTTTATCTATCTTTTTCTACCCATAAAAGATCTAACTCTCTGATCTTTTGATTCAGCTAGTCCTCTCTCCTGCTTGAGGATGTCGTTGAAGCTCCTCCTTCACTGCAAATAATCCCTGTTGTCCAAGTTGATGAAAAACAAATAATCTCGGTCTCTGTGAACGAGACTGATGAACAAGATGAAGAACAAGAGCTGCTCTCGCACCCCAACAGACCTTCTCGATTGCTTCATCGATCATAAGATGATAAATTAAAGAGAAGAGCAGCTATGATCCAATGGCTAGAAAATCAGCGGCTCATCCCTCCAATCGGCCTTAACTTTTTGACTCCTGAGGAAATCATTGAAATCCTCAAAGCTGAAAAACTCCTAGCTGAACAACAAAGGAACGAGCTTATAGACAAAGAGTTCGCTCTTAAAGTAGCCCAAAGTTCAGTGAAAGACCAGTAGCTGAAATGCTTTCCCCTCAGAGTCCGACAAGAACTTCTCAAAAACGCCGGTGAGAAGAAGAAAAAGAAATCAGATGTCAGCGACACCACTGTGGCTTGGTGTAAAAATAAAGTCGACTTCAGGAAACTACCAAGCAGAATTATCAATGTAAACCTAAAGGGGAGAACTGTCAGAGGTGTTCCAGTGATTGAGGTCACTACAATCAGAGAAAATGGAGTGACGAAGACTTGCTACCTTTCAGCAATTTAACATTATGGGTTAGATGAGTGGTTGAAAATTCGAGTACCAATTCGCATCATCCTGGAGATTATCCGCGGTCATCCACTTCGCACAGCTCTTACGAAGTTCGTCACTGTACCAGTAATCTACTTGCAGCAATTCTGGCATACACTACAATTTCACCCAGTTCACTGACGCAGTCAACATTTCACCGCAAAGGTCGATCATTTGGACGTTCGCCTAACCCTGAGAAGACTTCGACGAGCCTTAGACCTACCTTATAGCACTAACTTTGAAGACATGATTACGAGGAACAACTCTTTGCAGACATTTATAGTTTGGGATATCCAACCCCGAACAACTCAGTTCTTACAAGTTCTTCCAAATTCAAGCGGAAGTTTCTTCCAAGGATCTGGTATACTCTATTTTCCGTAATCAACCGCTGCATGACATCGAAACATACCGGTCTTGATAAGTGCAACATACCCATTCTCAGGCTATGCCATGTCGTTGCTTTCAACCGCTAAATCGACTTCGCTATAATTATTTGGAACGAACTCATCGAGATAGTCGGTGACAAGTCTAAGCCGATCAAGAAGCGTAACTTTGTGCCTTACCAGAGATTCCTTTAAATCATCATTCATCAGATTATGGAAGACAACCAGGAGATACACAGACGACCCAATCCAAGGCCCGAGCCAATGGATGCACTTTCTCAAGATGCCCTCTCCGATAAACTTTGCCCACATTGCCGTTATACCCGAAGCTGTTCTAGCCTATGCCGACCAGCAGTCTGAGGTAGTTAGACAGTATAGGATAGATAATGCACTGATGGTCCATCCAGAATTGGAGGGACCTACCCACAGTGCCAACCAATTAGGCGGTGAGGGTAAACAAGTCGAGCAGGTTCAGGAACATGGGGTTCCTGAACAGGGAGAGGTGAGGAGAAGAGAAAGAAAGAGAGGGGTAATGTGGCGAGGACTGCTGGTCGAGCATCTACATCTAAAGCTACAAAAGTACAAATCTTTGATGATAATGTCTCATGGAACTCCAAAGATGCTGCTTCTTCATCTGAGGATGAAGTATCTACCCTACCAAGACATGATGTTGTTAATGTTGATGACTCAGATTCCGATTCAGATCACGACCCCGATGCGCATTTGATACCAAGACATGTTGGTCTGAGACATCGAATAGAGAGTTCTGATGTTGATTCCACCTGGAACGTCGGACTCTCAGGCGAAACTGGTGTCATAAGGAGGGATGAGGGTGTTGTAGTTGAAAATGTTGAGAATATGAGCCGAGAGTCTGTGAGAAAAGAAACGGGAGAGACTGAGACAGGGTCACACAAAGTTTTAACTAGTGACACTCCCCAAACCGTTCTAAGTCGGGTAGACACATCCACTGCCAACAAGCGTACGTCGCCGTTGCGCATTGAAACAGACATGGTGGACCCAACCATGCAGCGCACAACCACACAAAGCCACTCATCGGCTTCTCGACAAGCCGATGTTTCATTCAGCACAAGAGATCAAGCACAACTTCTATTGGGAACACATTCGGTGTTTGCTGATATTGAACAAGGTAGGCTCCTTCCCCGGCCACCGATCTTTATTTCGCGCACCTCAAGTCTAGTGCCCTTTGGACGAACAACCTTTCCTAGGATACGAGCGCCGGTATATCACCAAGTTCGAGGATTTCATGCCCCAACCGAAACACCCCGAGTCAGGCCGCCATTTGTTGGTGCCTCACGAGGACAGGGTGGAAGTCCTGTCATAGCCAACACCATGCCAGCTATGAGCACAGGCCATTCAGTTGCTTCAACTGCAATGCAAACCGTAAACCTACGTGGTACGGGTGTTAGACCTAATTTCCGTACTTTCTCTCTTGATAAGGTGGTTGATATGCTAGGCCCGACCCCGCATTATGTAACTCTGGATTTCATAAGAGCTTCTCTAGCTTCCATCAACAACTCTTACAAGCTTCTCCGTAAGGAAATGCAAGAGACAGTTGACAGACTCTCAGCAGAAGTTAGCAGAGCCGTTAAAGGGAAAGGGATAGCAGAGTCTCCGTCGGCTCCTGAATCTCAACCATCCGAAGCTCAACCCAGATCTCAACCTCCACAATCACAACCGTTACATACCATTCCCACCCACGAGGTCAAATCTGAGCTCCTGGTCCGGTTACTTGCCCAAGGAGATACCAATACCAACGAAGAAGTAGAATTGGTAGGTTTACTCCGAAGACAATCTAAAGCCCAACACCAATTACCCAATAGTGCGGACATTCAAAACCTCCAAGCCTCTATCAAAGAGATGACACAAGCCATGGTTGCTGGTTATAAATCTCTATCTGACATAATCACAGTGTTAGAGCAACCTTGTGGTACTCAAGCTCAAGGTTCCAACAAACGAAGACATGATGATCAAGATGATCCTAATCAACATGAGGGGGAGAAGAGAGCCAGAGTTGGAGAATCCATTGGTGTACATGCTGAATAAATGGGAGGATTAGATCAGGCAGTAACTGAAGGGGCAGAGGGGGCAGGTGGACAGGAAATTGAAGTTGTCCAGGTTGATGATGATACAGTTCTAGCTGATGTCATAACTAGGGTTGAAAAGCCTCAACTTGTTGACAACAGAACCGATGAGGAAAAGATGGCAGATGATATGCTGAATGAATATATCTACATATATTCAGAGGAGGAACCGGAAACGACAACTGTTCAGATTAAGGAAGATATTGATGATGTGTTTGATACCACCGGAGCTCATGTGATTGAATTTGATTCCGATGATGATACTCCTCAAGCGCAACAACCGAATGATCAAGGTACATGTAGTTCAACTCAAAATATTCCTGTAAACACTGATGGCAAGATAAGAGATCCAATCCAAGATGTTGAGCTTAGATACTATCAGATGGTGATTGATGATAAACCGAACTATGTTTTGACTGGAGAAAGAGTAAGGATACTTACTCCATTTCAAGAAAGTATAAGGAAGGATTTTTTTGTAAAAGACGTTCAGAGGACCGACCTGGTAAAAGTATACGGACTTGAGAAATGGTCGCCTCTTCACATAATAGAGTTTTTGCACGTAATGAACAACAAAGACCTGAAGATGGATGGTGTAAGGTCTGACAAAATGATTATGAAGATTGTGAAGATAGAGTCATACAAGTTGCTCAATGTGTGGTATCCGCAATTTACTGTTAAAAGGTCAGATGACACTGAATGGGTCTTTTCAGAAGCCGACTTCAAGAGACTGAAGCTAGATGACATCCTTAGCCTCTACCATATCCTTGCCAGCGTTCTGAATAAGCCAATTGAATGGTCCGCACTTATCAGAGTGTTAAAAGATTCATGAGAAATATGCTGAAATTTTCTTATCTAACAGATTTTCAAATGGCCTTAGAAGCACACCAGTCCAGAGTGAATCTCCGAATACCCAACAAGAAACTTGCTGACATCCAAGGTATTCCTGCTTACTCCGTGCTTGATAAACTAGAACTCGGGGTCGTCTACTTCAATCATGAGAAGAAGAAGAGATTCCTGAGAATCTGTGAGATAAACAAATATAGCGATGGAACCTTCAAGATGATTCAGATCCATCTGGAGAGTAAACTCGGACTTGATGGAAGTAGAGAGGTCAAGCTAAAGGATAAGGAGAAGCGGCTGAGAAGAGTATCGGATGCCTTTACTTACAGACAAGAGTACCGGAATGCGCTGAGAAGATTCGAGATCATTCTTGGAATTCGGAAGAAGCATGTGAATCCGATGAACGCTTAAATCTATTGCCTCTACTTTGGTACAAATGGGGAGATTGTTAGTGCTCTATTTAGCACATTGTACCAAATAGATGGGCCATATTGAAACTTTAATATTTGCAACCTATAAATAGGTTTTCCCTTTTGTAATTTGTAGGGTGTCATTCCATTTCCTCTTAAGTACATTGTTTCACTTTCTCTCCCTGTTCATCATCATTGTGTACTTGAAGATTTGTTCTTAATAGAGGGATGACAACTTGAGCTATATTGTTTGATTGAATGCTTGTTCTGGGATCACACTACCCTAGAGAGAGAATGGTGCTCTCTCTAGAACACACACACTACACCTTGAGTTACATTGTGAAATGATTCTCTTAACCCTAATTACACACACTAATCCTTATATACTCCCTTGTTACACATTTAAGCCCAAACCCATATTACAATTATAACCCTTTACAAAACTATCTTATAATTAGGACATTTTCGTCCTAACAGTTGTTTTTGGTATTTGGTTGGTGGGTAATAAAAATCTTTCTGTCGTTCAAAAAATATTAAAAATTTAATTTAATTAAATTTAAAATATTCAATATTGTGTTTATTTCGAAAATATCAACGAAACCTTTAATTCTAACAGTGTAATTTGTAGAAAGGCATTTAGTTTATATTTTTTAATATGATAAAGGTATAAAATAAAAAATAAAATAAAAAACGTAGTAAATTAGAAACATTAATTTACTGAAGGCTCAAAACCGTAGTTTATCCTCAACCTGACTAAAGGTGTAGTTTTATTTTTTAAATTGGTATATAAAGCCCCTATAAATCTTAAAGTTTAGATAAAAGAAAGATTATAATTTCATTAAAAAGATTACGGTTTCATATGCAAACACCCCAAAACCTGCTTTGGAGTAATGAATGTGAAGCTTACATAGAGTGTGAGTAATTAATGAATGTGAAGCTTACATAGAGTGTGAGTCCCAACTACAACAATTCAATGAACAATCTTCATAAGATGAATATAGAAGTAAAGATTGATATTATATATTAGATTTGACTTTACGTTTTTTGAGGACGTTTTTGATCTCTCTACAAGCTCTGTCTCACTCTACATCTTTTTGTACTTACTCTACAACTTATAACTTTATATGCTAAAGTCTATTATAATGAAACTAGGTAACAGCACCGCGTCTTACGCGGTGAATACAAATCAATATATATATATATATATATATATAGGGGTGGTATCGGGTACAAACCAACTAGTTTGTACAAACTCGTACAAACCATACCTAGCTTCATGATTTTGTAAATTTGGCTTCATGAATGTATATATATATATTTTGGCTTCATGAATATATAATTTGGCTTCATGATTATATCATTTGGCATTTTTAACTAATTTTTTTACAAAAATAAGGGTATTTTAGGGTATTTTTGTAAAAAATTAGTTAAAAATGCCAAATGATATATTCATGAAGCCAAATTATATATTCATGAAGCCAATATATATATATACATTCATGAAGCCAAATTTACAAAATCATGAAGCTATGTATGGTTTGTACGAGTTTGTACAAACTAGTTGGTTTGTATTTGATACCCATCATATATATATATATATATATATATATATATAAGAGAATGTGGGAGAAAGGGTTAAGGATAGGCGTCTATGGCCAAATATTATTATAAATATAAATGTACTTTACTTAAAAAATTGATTTATAATCAGTTGTTATCTTACTAAAAGACAAAAAAAAAGTTAAAAAAAAACATAATTTATTAAAATAAGTATTGTTAGCTTACTAAAAGAAATAATACAAACATTTGTATCTTGCTAAAAAAATAAAACAATTTAAAACTTTTGATTTATAATCATTGTTAGTTTACTAAGAAAAACAAAAAATTAAATAAATAAAAAACTTACTTTATTAAATAAGTTTTAATTTATAAGTATTGTTAACTTATCTAAAAAAATGTAAATAAATAAAAATATACATATTAAAAAAATTTGATTTATAAACATTTTTAGCTTACTAAAAGAAAAAAATAAAATAAAAAATATACTCTATTAAAATAAGTATTTGATTTGTAATCGTTGTTATCTATCTTAATAAAAAAAATCATATAATATAAACATTTTTAGCTTACTAAAAGAAAAAGTAAAAATAAAAATTAAATACACTCTATTAAAATAAATATTTGATTTATAATCATTGTTATTATTGATAACGCCACTTTTTGGCGTTATTTTCGGTTCTCAAACAATTGAGATTGGCTTGTGTTCAAGTAAAAAAGGCGAGTTATTTATGGTTTACCTAGTGGAATGTGCAGGTAATCTAAAAGGCGGCAATCATCGAGAAAAGAAGCTAAAAAGAGTCCAAAACGAGTCCCAAACGAAGCCAACGGAAGCCCGAGATCCAAGTCCAAAACCGCGGCGCACACTTTTCCTATGCCGCGGCACACAGTTTTCCAAACCGCGGCACACAGTTCCCAAACCGCGGCCCATGCCGCGGCACACACTGTTCCACGCCACCGCACGGTTTGGCGCGCGGTTTGCAAACCGCGGCACGGGCTGTTTTGCAAATATAAGCTATTTTATTCAGATTTTAGGAGACTTTTCGGGATCCAACTTTGACACGACGGCCAGAGCAGTTCCAGGGGCGATTTTCAGAGCCGTGTGACACCCTTTGGAGCGACGAGAGAGGATCAATCGAGGACACGTTCACGACGCAAAGTAGATTCAATCACGGGAGAAGGGAGTTCATCACTACATCTTTCACATTCACCACGATCACATTCATTATGTTTACATACGCTTTCGTTTTTCTTTCTCTTGTGTTTGAATCCTCCAACATCATGAACTAATCTTTAGATGTTGGGGGTTGGAATGAATTAGATTTAAGTGTACAAACAGATGATTCGATGACATTTACCAGTTTTCCTTAATTAATGAAGTATGTGATTTCGTTTTTAATGCCTTTGTGAATTTGGCCAATTTACAATTGTTTTGTTATTAGCAATTAAGTTCGAGAGAATTGATTGTAATTTAGAACTAGAAATTGCATGCCTAAGGTAAGAAAGGATAAAGATATACCTAGTAAACCTTAGTCCCATTACAATCTTGTGCTTAATGTGTTTTGAACTACATAGGTTGAGATCGAGAGATTTAACTTGTGTTTTCAAGATAAAAATCATGGTTGCTTGAGAAGGAACCATGCTTTACAAATAAACATCGTTGTATCTTGAAAAAGAACAGTGGTGAGATCAAGATTGGGTATTCATTAACGGGAGTAACTGATATTTGTTTTGAGTTAAATGTTTGTATGCGAAAACCTAAGGATTTCCAACCCTCAACTAGTTTCTCTATCTGAATTTCCAAAGTTGTTTCCTGTCCGATTGTGTTGATTTACTTTATTTGCAATCAATTAGTTTATAAACCAACCTCTCAAATTTCGATCGTTCAGTTAATAGAGCTTGTAGTAATTGTGATACTTAGTTCCTAGTTCCCGTGGATTCGATACTCGTACTTACCGTACGTTATTACTTGATTTCGACACCGTACACTTGCGGTTAGATTTAGGAGGGGTGTAAACCCGCCTATCATCTATCTTAATAAAAAAATTCATATAATATTTAGATCAAGTAAGCTTACGTAGGAAAAATAAATTAACAAACTCAATAATTATAATAAAATAACCATTGTTATAAAATAATAATTATAATTTATTGATTTATAAATAGTTGTTATCTTACTATAAAATAAAAAATATATATAAAAATATAATCTAATAAAATAAGTATTGATTTATAAATATTGTTAGCTTACTAAAATAAATAATATATAAACTGTAACGTCCCAAAAATTACAATAAATTTGAGCTTTTAAAATACCATTTTTAAAAGATTAAATCACAAGCGTTTAACTCCAAATAAACGTTTATAGAAAACCTCGTTAAGTTAAACGATCATCTCAAATAAAACAGCGGAACTGTACTAAGTTTAAAAATAAATAAATACGAAGGTCTTCTCAACGCGCCAGTGTGTACCGTCACGCCTTACTGCCACTCGCACCTGAAACAGTAATTTTATAGGGAAAGGGTAAGCACGAACATAGGATAGCAATCATAAGAACACTACCCCTAACCACAGATAAATACAATTAATCCACACATGCCAGTTCAAGAACATATCCTACACAGGCAACTCATACAACAACAACTGTACATATATAAAACCATCGGTCTCCCCGATCATACAACAAAAACTGTATATATATAAAACCATCGGTCTCCCCGATTATACAACACTCGTGTAGGCATCCCTCGGTCTCCCCGAGTTCATCCCACACTTGTACACAATCCCTCGGTCCCACCGAGTACTCGGTCTCCCCGAGTTCACACAATACTTGTACACGATTCCTCGGTCCCACCGAGCCCTCGGTCCCACCGAGATGTATATAACACTCATTTATACTAGGCATTAATTCAACCTAGTACTACCCACCACAATTCAGCTAGCACACACAACAATTCAGCTAATACACACAAACTACCGTAATGTACATATAATCCCTATTCTACGCAGTGAGAGAACTCACCTCGATAAGCAACGCAGATGTCCACAAACAGCGATACGAGCCCGCCACTCCAACTCACTTCTTTCCACCTAAAGAAGTGCTACCAAGTGTCAACACGAAGCCCCAACCATCAAAAGTAAACATAAGACTAAGAGTGACATTTCAGCTTTTCGGTCTAAACTGCAGGTCTGTTCGGGACCTGCTTATCCCCCTCTAGACCCACTAATCCAGAGATTAAGTCCCAGAAACAGGAGGGTCTAGGTATTAGCTTTCTAAGGACATATTATACGCGTTCTAACGATTTTTCTATAATTTTATACAATTACTCTAAGATTGAAACATAAAGCTGGCAGATTCGGACCTGCTGCATAAACGCCCACTTTGCACCTAGTTAAAGGCCTAACCAGGTTTTCGCCAAAACACGAAAAATGTGCCCGACACAGAATGTGAACCGTGGGCACCGATTTCGCCTCAAACCGAGCTACGATGGAAAAGTTATGGCCGATACAAAACAGGGGCAGAACCGATATCACCACATAAAATGATAACTTTATAAAAACGGTTTACGCGATTAGTTTAGGTTTCACGATTTAGGTTTAAGGTTTTAGGCTACAAGGGGCTGGACTCAACCGCGCACCACCCACTGCCACCTCCGGCATTGGTGGTCGCCGGCGGCGGCGACGATGGTGGTTTGGCATACGAAACCGACGAGGCTAGGGAAGAAATCGGTTAACACCCTTCGGACCACAACTACACCTGACCAAGCCACGACCACGCACAGTACAACCACCCTCCTGGTGGTGTATGGCGGCCACACACCGCCGGCAGCCATGGCTGCGGCGGCGGTGATGGTGTTGTGGTGCATCTATGACGAAAAGAAAACGAGAAGAAAGGAAAACTTTACCTCTCGATCGAGAACGCAGCAGCAACAAGAAACTCGTCGTCTGGCTCCTCTCTCTCTCTCTCTCTCGCGTCCTCTCCCTCTCTCGCTGCACTCTCTCTCGCCGACAAAACACAGTGCCGGTGCTGTTTGGGTGTTCTCTGGCGGCAGCAGCAAAGAACCGGTGGGGAGGGCTTAGGGTCGATCGATGGCAGCAGCAAAAGGAAAAAGGGGAAGGGAAAAATAGGGTTTGTGGTTGTGGGTGTGTTTGTCGCGAAAAGAAAACGAGAAGGGAAGGGGGAAGGGGTCGGTTCCACATGGGCCGAACCCCATGCACTTCTTTATCCAATTGACACAATTAACCCCTACACTTCCATACCCTTTCAAAACAAAAACAAAAAAGAGTTTTAAGATATGATAACATTTTGGTCCTTGCCGCCTAACCCCGATAACAAAACAACGTTAAATGAAAATTTGCATTAATAAAAATAGGTCATACCGGGATACGGGCTTTAGAACTCTCCCCCGCTTGAATTAGGCTTCGTCCTCGAAGTCTACGTCCGCAAACAGCTCCGGATAGTTCTCCTGCATCTCAGCCTCGGGTTCCCAAGTCCACTCAGAACCCTTTCGGTGTTGCCACTGGACTTTCACTAACTGGAATCTAAATTTCTCTGTACGCTTGGCGACATCCCTAACTGGAATCTAAATTTCTCACACCGACTAAAAAAAATCTCGAATACTTTTCTTACCAACAAAACTCCTTCAAGAACACTGAAATTATGATCGGAAGAACACTCCAACAACTGGAATCATTCCTAGTCAAACGACTTCGGTTGTCTCCCAACCTTAGATATTCCATACATCCCGATTCAAGTTTCAAGCTCTAACCATTCTAAAGTTGCTCACCAATATACCCTACAGGATACTCGAATCCGATCATTCCTACCATTAACTGTCGATTAACTTCCACGAGTTCTAAAAGACTCCCAAAATTTATTTCACACGAATCATCAAACCAGTAAATTTATAATCACCCACGAAGGTCATTCCACCATAGCCATTCATCACAAGTGAGCATTCCAGGGTTACTACTACCATCACTATAATTATTTTAAAATCGGCTACAATTCTCCGATTACACTAAAGGTGTTTGGCCTTAAGCCCAAAAGTCGACACCTAAATATACCACTTACCTCAAAAAGGTTACTGTGCATTTATTCTCTTAATTACAAAGGGCAGCATTCCCTTAACCGATACTATTCGGCCTACAGTACCAACACGCGTGGAATACCCAACCTTCCACCGTCGACGTATTTTCCACACTCGTTCTACGAAGCCAAGTTATGCCGTATCGAGGATACATCTCGGCATCTACCTCCTAGGTAACTGTTCAATACTATGACCTTCTAGTGCCTACTGGAAAGTCAAGGTCATAAAACATAAATACCGGGGTCCCACCCCGAGATACCTAACCGACCATTACTAACGACTGACTATAATGCCTATGGATCCAATGCAATACAATCTCCCAACAACATGCCTATCCCGGGATGACTCACTCACCCAAGCATGTAAATACTCAACGTGCAATAAATGCAAAACAGTGCGACAAAAGCAACCCATCAACAAGACTCCACACCAAGCCATTAAAACCGGGCAATTGACCCATGACTATCTCCAAATCAAAACCGAGCAAAATGCTCCACGCTTGCTAGACCCATAGGTAAAAAAATGTGCTTAAACAATGTTTAAGCAAGCAATACTCTAAATCAACATTAACCCCAAAACTCAACACTAGTTATACAAAAGGGTTTTCCCAAAGGACTCACACCCTTATAATTCTCAAAATGACACATAACACTCAAAAGTGCATTTCTCAAATGGTTTACAAAAATTATTTACAAAATATTTTCAACACCAAGATTTTTCACCTCAAAAAGATCATATGCAATAAAACTACTATTACCAGGTCGGTAGTTACGCAAAAATGAACACGCTCGTCCCACGTAGGAGAATCATGTTGAAAAATCATTCCATTACAGTTCAGTTTACTCACAAAACGCAAAACGTAATAAATAATTTCTTTTAAAACGAACCACCACAGTTCTGGTATGGATTGATGACATGCACGCAAGGTAACTGCTTAATTTAAACGGTGTGCAACAATTTTCACACGTACTTCAAAAGAAGCCCAAGCGGCAATTTGCTCAAAATTATTTTCTGACCATCCAAATGGTATGGAACAAAGTTTACCAATCAAAATTTGTGCGCGTCAGTTTATTATACAAAACAAGGAAACGATTCATAATTACACCTCAATCAAAACACAAAATAACTTGTGCAAGTTCCAAGTTTAAAGACAAACTAATTCGTTTCCATCATTTGAAAAATATCGACTAAAACATCATAAAACCTTAAATCGGGGTAGGCATGCAAACTGGTAACACTTCCATAAGGAATTTTCTAAAATCGTCATCACGAAGCATTTCCTCAACATTTCGTACTTGGGACATATAACGTCAAAACACCAAAGTTTAAAATGTATTTGTCAAAAATGCTCAAAATACTCGTTCCCTCCAAAGCAAAAGTTTTTAATTTCCCAAAAATAATCGGCAATTCTAAATTAACCGAATGTCAACAATCAACGCATTTATATTTTCAAAATATAACACATTGTAAACGTATGCATGATATTCACAACACTAAAACACTCCTTTGACCAAATGGCCTTTCATTCCGACAAGAAGGAACTAAAACAATTTCATGCACGACTCGTTTATCCAAATGTCGAGAACAAAGGTTACCCAAGTATGCATACCCCCAAGTCGATAAAGCGCATTTTCATGGAAATGATAATAAAACATTTAACTGACTAAAAGCGCACCAAACAACTCATTATGAAATGTTACCAAAATATTCTTCCATGCATCACTTAAGTCACGCATAAATCAATCCATACACTGAACTATTTGCAACAAAATACTTAGTAACACAAACTTCATGAACCTCAATGACTCTAAGTCAATAAAATAGCACCATACATTGTGCCCCCAAAGTCAATTTGTTAAAAGCAAAATCAGGTATGAGACGCCAAAATCCCAAAAATCTCTTTCCACGGTAAAACCATAAACAACATTGTTTAATAAACTCATTTTAAACAAATCACCAAAATAGTTTTATACAGACATCGTGGAATGTAACTTTCCGTCTCAACTCTAACATATGTGGAGGAGTTCCAATGTTAAAGTCACAAACCGTAGTCATTTGTCCAGCATTTTAAACGGCACCAAAACACGAATATCATCTTACCCAAAAGAACCGTTGGAAAATAACGAAATGAAACACATTCTAACAAAGTTTGCAACTCCCGTGATAAAACGGTTTCATGTACTTTCAAAACCATAGTTCGAAATCTTGTGTGTGTGCTGAACATTTCCCAAAATTCCAAAACACAATCCATAAAAGGATTGGAAACACAAGAATTAGTTAATGCAATTTATTTTCAAAATAAACTTTGTGCATGACTCAGTCGGCATTCGACGTCTCGACTCATATCCCTCCAAAACTCCCCGATCCACAATCGTCATCCGGACATTTAAACCTCTTAGGCAAGTTGGGAAATTACGTCAGATAATCCTTACGGTTTTTCCTCAATTCAAAGTCGGCTTAATAAGCCTATGCTTCTAGCGCAACCATCAATCTTGACCCGAAATGGCCTACTTAAAACAAACCTCATCCTTATCGTCACTCCAAGTGATTAATACTAGAATCGTCCTTCTATTCCAATGACTACTAGTTTAGAGCCTTTATCACTACCTCCAACGATCATCACATCAAAGCAAATCAAGTACACACCTGTACTAGCAGGTTTACTATAGTTGTTCCTCCTGGTGATGGCTATTCTGGGTAGATATTACAACGAGTTATTAGCACCCAATAACTCACACTAACAACGCTCACGCTCAACTCCTTGGATTCCTCATGACTTTCCCCGACTCAAGCATTGATCCTGTGCTTCCGGTAGTAGGAGCTCTACTACTACCTTTCACACCTATCATTGCTCGTTCCGAGTCCCATCCCGAAGTGCCCAAGTAGTTTCTCGCCGATAACTATACCCATGTGCCCGCACCAGCATATGTACACACTCTTCCTAGCTCCCTAGGAATTCCACCCCAAAACACTACCCTTGCTACAACGAAATCCCTACTAGCCATAACGAGTTGCCTCGCGAATACCCCGTCACATGTAGCGTGAAACAATTAGACATTCGAATACCAGATTCTATCCTAGAACGGTTGGACTCAAACAAGAGCTGCACAATAGAACTAAATCAAATATTCTAAGGCTATGTGATTCTTACTGCATACAACCTATAGGGCATTCACTTAACAGCCTAATATGACCAGCATTAATTCCTACTAGCAAGCAATAACCCTACAGTACAGTGTAACCAACACAAGCAATCTAGCATGCATACCCTATGATCTAGAAAGCAATAAATACACTAAATATTGTATACCCTTGGCTCCGGCTGACTGTACACACTGCGCCCTCGATCACCGTTTCTCAAACGGGTTTTCCTTTCTTTCATTTCCAAAAAATTTTAAGAGAAGAATTTTATAGCCGCAAACTTGAGATCAAGATGTGTTTGATTCACTCAAGCTGTGCTCTGATACCAAGTTGTAACGTTCCAAAAATTACAATAAATTTGAGCTTTTAAAATACCATTTTTAAAAGATTAAATCACAAGCGTTTAACTCCAAATAAACGTTTATACAAAACCTCGTTAAGTTAAACGATCATCTCAAATAAAACAGCGGAACTGTACTAAGTTTAAAAATAAATAAATACGAAGGTCTTCTCAACGCGCCAGTGTGTACCGTCACGCCTTACTGCCACTCGCACCTGAAACAGTAATTTTATAGGGAAAGGGTAAGCAAGAAGCTTAGTGAATTCAAACACTAACATAGGATAGCAATCATAAGAACACTACCCCTAACCACAGATAAATACAATTAATCCACACATGCCAGTTCAAGAACATATCCTAAACAGGCAACTCATACAACAACAACTGTACATATATAAAACCATCGGTCTCCCCGATCATACAACAACAACTGTATATATATAAAACCATCGGTCTCCCCGATTATACAACACTCGTGTAGGCATCCCTCGGTCTCCCCGAGTTCATCCCATACTTGTACACAATCCCTCGGTCCCACCGAGTACTCGGTCTCCCCGAGTTCACACAATACTTGTACACGATTCCTCGGTCCCACCGAGCCCTCGGTCCCACCGAGATGTATATAACACTCATTTATACTAGGCATTAATTCAACCTAGTACTACGCACCACAATTCAGCTAGCACACACAACAATTCAGCTAATACACACAAACTACCGTAATGTACATATAATCCCTATTCTACGCAGTGAGAGAACTCACCTCGATAAGCAATGCAGATGTCCACAAATAGCAATACGAGCCCGCCACTCCAACTCACTTCTTTCCACCTAAAGAAGTGCTACCAAGTGTCAACACGAAGCCCCAACCCTCAAAAGTAAACATAAGACTAAGAGTGACATTTCAGCTTTTCGGTCTAAACTGCAGGTCTGTTCGGGACCTGCTTATCCCCCTCTAGACCTACTAATCCAGAGATTAAGTCGCACAAACAGGAGGGTCTAGGTCTTAGCTTTCTAAGGACATATTATACGCGTTCTAACGATTTTCCTATAATTTTATACAATTATTCTAAGATTGAAACGTAAAGCTGGCAGATTCGGACCTGCTGCAAACACGCCCACTTTGCACCTAGTTAGAGGCCTAACCATGTTTTCGCCAAAACACGAAAAATGTGCCCGACACAGAATGTGAACCGTGGGAACCGATTTCGCCTCAAACCGAGCTACGATGGAAAGGTTATGGCCGATACAAAACAGGGGCAGAACCGATATCACCACATAAAATGATAACTTTATAAAAACGGTTTATGCGATTAGTTTAGGTTTCACGATTTAGGTTTAAGGTTTTAGGCTACAAGGGGCTGGACTCAACCGCGCACCACCCACTTCCACCTCCGGCAGTGGTGGTCGCCGGCGGCGGCGGCGATGGTGGTTTGGCATACGAAACCGACGAGGCTAGGGAAGAAATCGGTTAACACCCTTCGGACCACAACTACACCTGACCAAGCCGCGACCCCGCACGGTACAACCACCCTCCTGGTGGTGTACGTCGGCCACACACCGCCGGCAGCCATGGCTACGGCGGCGGTGATGGTGTTGTGGTGCATCTATGACGAAAAGAAAACGAGAAGAAAGGAAAACTTTACCTCTCGATCGAGAACGCAACAGCAACAAGAAACTCGTCGTCCGGCTCCTCTCTCTCTCTCTCTCGCGCGCGTCCTCTCCCTCTCTCGCTGCACTCTCTCGCGCCGGCAAAACACAGCGCCGGTGCTGTGTGGGTGTTCTCTGGCGGCAGCAACAAAGAACCGGTGGGGAGGGCTTAGGGTCGATCGATGGCAGCAGCAAAAGGAAAAAGGGGAAGGGAAAAATAGGGTTTGTGGTTGTGGGTGTGTTTGTCGCGAAAAGAAAACGAGAAGGGAAGGGGGAAGGGGTCGGTTCCCCATGGGCCGAACCCCATGCACTTCTTTATCCAATTGACACAATTAACCCCTCCTTCAAAGGCAATCAGAAATGTGGTTTGCCCGACTCAGAAAAGAGATGGTGCAGAGTTGTATAATTCTTTTGACTCTGTTCTCACACCCTCTTTCTTTTTATCATGTATCTCACATCTAACCAAACTCTCTTTTCAATTTTTACCTCTTAAGCACAATGAGAAAAACTCAGAGAGTTATCTCCCCCACTCTTTGATGTAGACCCTTCACCTCTCAAACACTCAGGGTTTACTTCTTTGGTAGGAAACACAGGTTTAAGTGATTCATAGAAGTTCTATAAAGCTTACACATTGATCCCATGAAATTTTTTGTCCTAAAGATTGTATTGTTCCACACACTAACTATTTTTAGTCTCAGAATAGCATTTAAAATCCAACTTCTATATCAGAAAAAACATTTAGCATCTAGAATTGGTTTGACCATTTGAAAGAGGTTTTATCATTCTAAAGATGGCCATTCTCTAAAAATGATGAAAGGTTTAGACATTTTACCTTTGCATGAATATGGTCAGATTGGCATTCTCCCCCTCAAAATTGAGCATTAAATCTCATTTAAGCGCAATTTGAAATCAGATATCCTGTAAAAATAAAAAGGTGTTGGTAATCATCTTTGATGATTCCTCATTTGTTAGGAATATCCAAAAGCACAGTTAATTCAAATTAAAAGGAAACATGGTGCTGGGGGTTAGAGATTAGAAATACCAGTCAAAGTCTGATCTGTTGAGGTACTGGTCCTACACTGATGTGTGTAGAAACAACATTTAGTTGAAGTCCTGGTTCTATACTGATGTGTATAGAAGCAACTTCAATCTGATCTGATTATGGCAATGGAGATAGTGAAGTGTTGCTTTCGATCCAGCAACTATCAGCTAACTTTGACAGAGAATTAGGCATATCAGATCACTGAATTTGAGAAAACTCAGAACATCAAAGTTGTGCGTCTGTGAATTATCTTTCCAATGCAATTGGAATCGAGTAATTTGGAGCACCGAGTCAAAAGTTATGCGCATGTTTCTGAAGCAGCGCAAAGCTGACAGCAAGTAAACAAAAATCGGGCTGAGGTTCGGTCGCAGAGGTTCAGTCCACAGAGGCTCTGTCGGGTTTTACAGAGGCTCTGTGGTGAACAGTACCACAGAGGTTGGTCAGCAGAGGTCGCGTGCGGCAGAGGTTTGGTCGCGTGCGGCAGAGGTTGGTCGCGTGCGGCAGAGGTTGGTCAAGGTGTCCCACAGAGGCTGCTTCTATGATGTGCTTTTGCTTCTGTGTACAACTGCCTCTATAGAGCCTTATGGAGGCTCTGCACCAACTCTAAATAGCTTCTGAATACTATGAACCATCTCTGTGGTTAGCCTCTGTGATCTGCCTTACAGAGGCTCTGCACAACCGCAAAGCTTCTGTAGTTGACCTCTGCACAGCATAAACCACGAGATAGGCTCTGCATTGACCTCTGTGAATGATGTTTTGTATAGTTCAACTTCAGAGGCCTCTTCTGCACTTGACAAGTCTGGACAACAGCTACACTTGACACGATCACGGTTCTTAAAGACACTGAAGCAGCAATTGCTTATTCTTCTGTATCAGCAGTAGCTTAACGAGCAGCTTAATGGCTTTATGGGATCGCAGAGGCTCTGCACAAGTTCACAGAGGCTCTGTGCAAGTTCACAGAGGCTCTGTGCAAGTTCACAGAGGTAGTGTCGATATAGGGTGGTTCTGGTGAGCAGAGGGTGCGACAGAGGTTGATCGCAGTGCCGACAGATGCTTGACAAGGCTTGTTTGGCTGAGAAGTCACAACGGCTCTGATAAGCTCTGTGACTTGCTTCTGCCATAGATATGAACATCAAACAGCAGCACGTTCTGATGCAATATCTGAACATGGACACTTTGTATGAGCATAGAAACTCTGTGAAGCCTTGCAGAGGTTCTGTGAACCCTTGCAGAGGCTCTGTGGTTAACCTCTGCATTAACCTTCTGCATAACAATAGAAGTCTTCTCTATGGCCTTTGTATGTGGGACATCTCTTGATCAGTCCATGTTCACCCTCTGGACATCCAGGAACATAGCTCTGCACATTTCTTGTTCCATACAGCAGTGCTTAATCAGCAGAAGCTTTCCAGCAGCAACATTACACCTTCTGCACAAATGAACTTCAAATGACCATAACTCGCTCAAAAATCAGAATTTTGCAATGAAATTTTACAGGGTTACTCGAAATGTGATTCTGAACACATTCTCTGGAAATGTTTTCTACTAAAAACACCTACAAGTATGAGTTCGATCACACCACAGTAAACTGAACTTTTTCGAGAATTTTTTTCTCAAAAACAACAAATTGATTTTTAAACAATTTTGAACAATAAATCCCTGTCTTGATCTGAATCCAGATATGTGCAGAAATCCAATAAGCCAATTAGGACTGAGTTCTGTACTGTTGTGTACAGAAATCAATTGCCTTTGAAGGATGAGTCTTAAACTGAGTGTTTAAGAGTCCATTTCAACTGAAGATTGAGTCCTAAACAGATGTGTTTAGGAGTCCGCGTACCTGCAAGACAGATCAAACAATTTTTGGTACCCATTTCCAATTGGGTCCTGTTTTGTTAGAATTTGCATGAAATGCTTTGTTGATCTTGTCATACTCAACAGAAATGAATGGCTTTTGAACATTTTGAACAAGTTTAGAGCCTTTCACTATCCAAACCATTTTCACTCTTCTAAAAGCTTGATTAACTGAGTTGTTTAGCCTACGATCATGGAAAAAATTAGAAGTGGAGATCTGATTTTTTGAAAACTTATTTGGCTTAATGAACCTTTTTGAAGAACTGTTCTTGTTTATTGAACTTGAAGTTGTTTTAAGTGAACACTTGGAGTCTGCAAAGTCAAATTCCTTGAGCCTTTTAGCTAAATCATTCTTTTCCTTTAAATTTACCTCAAACATCTTTTGGAGATCAGATTTACATCTCTTCTCCAACATGATCGTAGTTAACAAATCAGAGAGTCTCTTTGTAAGTTTGGATATTTCGGTTTTAAAAATCCTTCTTTCTCTTTCAAAGTCATCTTTTTGACTTAATTCTTGAAATCTTAGAACTTTCAACTGTTCAGATTCTTTTCTTTCAAAATCAGACACTTTCCTCTCTTTTTCAAGAGTTTTATGTAATTCTGAGATTTTGCAAGAAAACTCCACAGACTTTGTTTCAAAAACAGATTTCTTCTTTTCAAAATTCTCTCTTTCACAGACCACAACCTTTTTAAAATCTGAAACCAGATTAGAAAATGTTAAACATTTAAGTTCAAGTCTATTTTTCTCTTTTTCAAAAAACTTTTCTGAACCAGACAGTTTTCTCTCCAGCTCAATATTTTCACGGGTTAAGAGTTTACCTGATTCTTCAAGCTTTGCAATCTTTTCTGAATCGATCAGAATGCTTTTGTTCCTTTCATCCAACTCTTTCTCAAGATTAGGAATAATTTTGCGAAAGCTGGAACTAAGTTTAGAATAATGTTTATAATCTGCATCACAACTAAATCTTAGTCTTGGCATACTTACTTCAGCAATTCTAATCTTATCCCTCTTGTCTTTTTCAAGAACAAGTTTGGTTTTTTCAAGAATAAGCTTTTCTTTCTCCTGAGTCAAAAGTCCACATTCTCTTATATAGAAATTGAGATCAAGAATATTAGAACGACCTGATGTGGAGCATTTAGAGTCTGCCATTTAAATGAAAACAGGGAATAAAAAGATAAGCACTCTTTTAAAAATGTTACTTGAGAGATCGTGAGACAATTTTAATGGTGATTCAAAGGTTTAAAACACCGATATAATGCTGATATCACAAAGGTTCAAATTTACAGTTCAAACACAGATTAATTTCTGACTTTTTAAACACAGTTAGGTCAAACTCAGCAGTTTAGGTTAACTTATTTGAACATAAGAATTCAAGAGTTAAACTCAAAAGTTCGAACCTGTGATGAATCAGCCTAGAAATCTACTGTTCGCGCTTACCAGGGCTGCTGTAGACAGATTCTGGGATGAAGTAGCAAAAATCGAATTGAGCTTCCTCTTACTTCTGCGTTTATTGAACTGCTCAGGGGCTGAATTCGAAGAGGTTGTGTCTGGACTTTGAATCAATAATTGTCTTTGCTCTGATACCAATTGTTGGAACCCAGATATAACAAGTAACAATTATAATGGCAATATATTGTATTGAGTGAGAGTTTACAAGATAAGATTGAAAAACACTCTCTTACAAAATGAAGCTCTTTCTCTATCAGTAAAATGTATGAAAATGTAAAAGAGAGGCTTGACCTAATAAACTCTAAAGCAAAACTTTATAACCAAAAACAACAATTGGTTATTTACAATTTTAGCCCTTGACACTCAACAAATACAAATAAGTCCTTGACATTATTTCTTTATAAAACATTCATATAAATTAGGGGCTAATTAAAGCTAACAGTTATGTATCTTATAAAATTATAAAATGAAAAATGAAAATTTTTAGTAATTAATATATGGCTTTTATTTAAAATAAATCAAAAATTTATAAAAATAGATAAATGGCCATGGAGGTCTATCATTAATCTTCTCTCCCACATTCTTCTTTATAAATATATATTCAAATTGATTGTTATGTATCTTATAAAATTATAAAATAAAAAATGAAAAGTTTTATTAATTAATAACAATATTTAATATATGGATTTTATTTAAAATAAATCAAAAATCTACAAAAATAGATAAATGGCCATGGAGGCCTATCATTAACCCTCTCTCTCACATTCTCGTTTATAAATATATATTGATGTTATGTATCTTATAAAATTATAAAATGAAAAATGAAAATTTTTAGTAATTAATAACAACATTTAATATATGGCTTTTATTTAAAATAAATCAAAAATTTATAAAAATAGATAAATGGCCATGGAGGTCTATCATTAACCTTCTCTCCCACATTCTTCTTTATAAATATATATTCATATTGATTGTTATGTAACTTATAAAATTATAAAATGAAAAATGAAAATTTTTATTAATTAATAACAATATTTAATATATGGATTTTATTTAAAATAAATCAAAAATCTACAAAAATAGATAAATGGCCATGGAGGCCTATCATTAACCCTCTCTCTCACATTCTCGTTTATAAATACATATTGATTACATGACTTTAAATACTTTTTTTTACAAAACTTTCAACCATTAAGACATTAATTTTGGTCCTAACAATTGTATATGGCACGTGCTCTACTACAATTACAAACACTTCTTTACAAACTTTCAAACACTTCTCTACAAAACTTTAAACAATTATGGCGCGTTTGATTTACGGGAATGAATTGAAATTGGAAGGATTTGGATTTCAATTCCATTCCAACCCTATGTTTGGTTTGGAGGAACGGAAAGTATTGACCAAATTTAAAACCCTTTGACTTTTTAAAATCCCATAGATGATGGATTTGGAAATCCTTTGGGATGAGTCGGTATTTCATATCCAAATCTGGTGGGATTTCATATTCCCTCCTAAGCCCTAATCTCTGTGGCGCTTCTTCCTTTCCAATCTGTTCAATCTCCACAGCGACCGATCAAAGTCGATTGCTTCTATTTACCAGGTTGGATTTCGAAATTGAAGTTCTGCATCTAAAATAGATTTACTTGCTACATCTAAAATCGATTAATAAGTTGTCGATTGCTTCCAAATTGAAGTTCTGTTGGATTTTGAAACCCATTGTTTACTCGCACTGTATCTTAAATTGATTAATAAAGTTGTTCGATTGCTTCTATTCATCAATTGAAATACTCGCAGTATCTCAAATCGATTTTTTAAAGTTGCAATTGCATCTATTCACCGATTAAAGCTCAGTTGAATTTCATAATGGTTGAGTTTGCTTCTTTTCTCTTCTTTAACAGTAGTAGAGTCTGAATTGAAGGGGGAACTACAGTCGATCTATCAAGCAACAACATAGCTAATTTCAAAAGTATCCTTAGCCAGATTGCTCCTTACCAGGTAAAGAGCTAATTTCAAATCCAAATCATGTGAGTGCATCCCCCCTAATCCTAAAGCTTCATGATGAGTATGGATGTCAATGTGAAAACATATGGAGAATTGCATAGTGTTAATGCCAAAAATTGCCCAAAAGAACAATTAAGATTGATGTGGACTTTTAACAACTAAAGAAACGTATCTCAAGACCAAGCAACACAATCGAAAAGAAAAAGTAAACAAGACAAGAGATTTGGTGACGCGGAAAACACCAAAACGAGGGAAAAAACCGCGGTCGAGTTGTGAGAGTCGACGGTGCACTATAGTCGCCAAACAGGGGCGAAAATCCTTTTGTAACAGGTGTTTTGTGTACAACAAATTACAAATGAATGTAAAAAATGAACTTAGTCGTGCGTAAATGACGTGTGTCGTGTGTAAATCGTGCAAAAAAGTATGATGTCGTGCGGTTCGAACTGCTGTCGTGCGAAGTTGCTTCAACAATATTCGTTCGAATGCTCTATGGATTACTGTGTTTTCGATGTGTAATTGCTTAGAAAGTAGATGGAGCAGATGTAGATCAGATAGCTTTTTCGCTTGTAGCACAAGCCTTTATATAGCTTCCGCTGATCATTAAAGGTGCTTTGACGGCTTGCTTTGTAACCGCTGTCGGGCTTTAAATGCCATTGATGACTTGTCCGTTACTGGCCGTTTGCACCATAAATGCTTGTGGACCTGCATTAATGAGCAAAAGAAACGGACGTTGACTGTTAACGGTTAGTATAATCGTACGCCCGTCTTAAGTCTCGGGCGTCGGTCGTACGGAACATACGACCAGCATAATAACGTACGACCGAGTATTCGTCTATAAATAACCTGTAAGACCGTATCTTAAAACAAGAGTGGTGTTATGAAAATGTTATCTGAGTTTTCTAGCGTCGGTCGTGAGGTGTGATTTTTTACCCAAACAGTTTGCCCCAAAATTTGAATTTTAGGCGTGAAATTCGAATTTTAAATCTGATGAAGTGTTTCGACATGTGTCGCATGGGGAGAGGATCTGGTCGAATTCCAACCGTCTTGGTTCGATTTGGATTGGAGGAAATGATGGGGTCGTGATGCATGCGAAAAGACGTTCAGAGGGCAGGTGTCATCCATCGGCATGATGCATGCGAAAAGGCGCTGGACAGGTGTCGCCATCCAGAGGGTCGACCTGACACGATCTTTGCCATAAATAGCGCGATCCAAGGAATCGTTTCCCTCTTACGCTCGCAACACATTTTCGAAAGAGTTTTTTTTTCGAGAGAAAGAGCCAGAGGATTTTTATTGTTATTCGATCGTTCGAGGTTTTTAGACATATAAGGTACAATCTTTTATCCTTCTTTTCATCATGCGACTAAAGTCGATAGCCAAGAAGGCTTCTGCGTATAAGGACCTTATGGACCTATATGTAGCACAGGTTTCTGTTCCTGACTTTTCTGTCTCCTCCGAGCCGGCGAGCTCTTTTCTAGAGAAGGAGGAGGTGGAAGCTTTCAGGTTATCGGCGGGTATTCCCGCCGAAATCCGGTTATACACTCCGGACCAACTTAGACTGGCGGAGTGTCTAGGAGGATTCTTTGTCCTGTACTAGTATCCTTTTAGAATAGGATTCATATGGCCATTTACTCCCCTAGTTAGGGAGTTTTTAGGTATTTTCGACTTATCTCATGGTCAGATCCTGCCCGAACTTTGGCAAATCTTTCAGGAGTTCGATCGGATCACCGGTGATTGGGATGTTCCTTTCACGGTGCGATATCTGTTGACGGCGTTTGACGTGAAGTCAGACGACTATCACCGTTATAGCCTATCCTCCAGGCTGAGAGGAGGACATACGTTGGTTCCTGACACCCTGGTCCGTGATCGTGAGTGGAACGCCAAATATGTTCTCGGTCGTGTACGGACGCTTGGTCGTATAGACGAGGATACTTCCTGGGTCACGTCTGGGTGGAACACCAGCGGTATATGAACTCTATTTTGTCGTACGTCTTTTAGTATTTAACTTTGTCTTTTGCCAACTTCTTTGTCACTCGTTTCAGATATAAGCTTTGCTGGGATTGGCCCTGCCGCTGATTCTCAAGAAAAGGTTGCGAGACTTTTTTCTTGTGGGGTCGGAGAGTTATTTGACTCTCCTAGTCGTACGACCGTCAGCACTCCAGAAGCTGAAGAAAGAAGTCAACAAGAGACTTCGACAAGTAAGTGTCCATTAATCGTACGTTTTCTGCTTTTCTTCGAGTCGTACGACAATATCTGACAGTTTTATTTTTTATAGGCGGTTTTGATATGCAGTCTGCTTCGGGTAAGGCGAAAAGAGAAGCCTAACTGGCCTTGGCGAAGAAGGCCTAGGAATTGAATAGGAAGGATCCTCCGACTTCGGGGTTGGGGGTTATGAAGAAGACCAAGTCGGTTCCCCCGAGGGAACCGTCGTCGACGAGTGGAGAGCCACTAAAGGTCTCCACTGCTGAGAAGGCGAAGACGTCTTCGGACGTGCCAAAGATGACACCGACGCCGCCCGGGTCGTCTACTGTAGAGGAGAAGGGGAAAGGTCCTCAGACGTAGGGGTCTTATGAAGTTACGACGGTAAACTTTCCGTTACCGTCGGACTTTTTGTTGGACGGCGTCATGGATAGGGCGAAGATTTTCCCTAACTTGGGAAAATTCCTCCTACCAACCTTCAAATATCGCTATCGTGGCGCTACCGTGGACGAGACAGGGTCTCACGTCGCAGACATGACCTTCCTGGCGAGTTTTTCATTTTCGTTGTATGTTTCCTCTCTGATAAGATAGACTTATCATTTTTCGTGCGGCTACAGGCGTTTCAGGCATCGTTGTGCCTTTTCGGCCAACTGGAGGAGCTCTAGAAGGTCGAACCTTGCATCGCTTAGAAACTTCAGCGAGGACAACAGGATGAGCGTAAAGCTCGAGAGGATGAGCGGGCGGCTAAGGCCAAGGCGGAGGCTCTCTCCATTCAAGTAGACGATCTCAAGAGTCTTCTGAAGACGTCGTCGCTGGAGAAGGAGGAGCTCTAAAATTATCTCAGGGAGACGTTGGAAGGGGCCTCTGCTTATAAAGCAGAGATGACGACGATTAAATCATCCCTCACCGTGCGTGAAAAACAGGTGGAGGAGCTTAAGTCGTCGGTTAAGGCCGTTGAGGCTAAGACGGGGGCCTTGGAGGAGAAGCTTCTCTCGTTTGAGGCGTTGACCCGTCTGATAGTCAGGGCGGCGATTATGCGTCCCCACCTGCAGGGGAAAAACCCTTTGGCTGGCGCAGAGGCCGAGGTCGCATCCTACCTCGAACACGTCAAGACCGAGGAGGATCTCGACCAAGAGGATAGGGTCGACGATATTGACTGCGCGGAGACCAAGACGGGTGGTGCGGAAGACGAGGGTGGAGTCGATCAGGGCCCTCAATGAGCTTTTGTAATTTGTATTTCTTTCTAGGGCGACCGTTGGTGGTCGTGCCTTTTCTTGTACTACTTTTGGATTTAATACAAGTATGTCTTTCATTATACCGTGTTTTTTACTTTGTTGTAAGTAAACAAAATAAACTAGTATAGAAAGTAGTAAAGCGAACGTAGAATTGTACGACACGGGTACATATAACTTTAAAAGTAGTCGGGCGACCGGGCCGCAAATATTCTAAGTATGGAAATCAAGTCATAAGACTTTGGTTCCGACACTTAGCTTAAAGAACACCTGTGACGATCATAAGACCTGTGTAATGAATCATAAGATTCCATTTGTGAGACGCAAGTCTTAGAGACTCTGTTCTCTCATAATGTAAGTCGTAAGACTGACATTCGTGCGATCCTGTGAGCCTGCGATGTAAGACTCGAGGGTGGTCGTTGGTTTGACCAACGACCCTCCGATGCTTAAGTCAGTAATCGTTTGTCGAAGTAAATCGAAAGAATAAAAATTCAAAACAAGTACTTTTTTAGGTGTACTGCGTTCCAGCTTCGTGCGATGTCCTGGTCGTCGAGGGTTTGAAGCCTGTAAGCACCCTACCCAACGACCGCCGATATTCGATAAGGTCCTTCCCACTTAGTGGACAACTTACTTGCATTTGGTTCCTTAGTGTTTTGGAACACCCGTCGCAAGACGTAGTCTCCTTCCTTAAAGATTTTGGCCTTAACATTTTTATTGAATTGTCGCTCAACGACTTGTCGTTGAGATGCCATCCTGACTAAAGCAGACTCTCTTAACTCTTCAAGAGCATCGAGTTCGTAGCTTAGGTCTACCAATTTATGATCGACGGACGTATGTCTCGATATCGGGAGCCGTATTTCAAAAGGTAAGACGGCTTCACAACCGTAGACCAATGAAAATGGTGTTTGTCCTGTCGATGTTCGGGGCATCGTACGGTTGGCCCATAGGACCGATAGGAGTTTTTTGACCCACTTCCCTTTTGCGGCCTTAAGTCTTTTCTTGATTGAATTGATGATGACTTTATTGCTTGATTCTGCAACACCGTTAGATTGGGGATAACGTGGGGTTGAGGTCGTAAGTTTGATACTACGATCCTCACAAAATCGTAGTGTAAGATCGCTTATGAACTGCGACCCATTGTCACACACGATTTCGGAAGGGATTCCGAACCTGCATAGGATGTTAGTCTGGATAAAAGAAATAACTTCTTTGTCCCGAATCTGGAAGTAAGCGGCTGCTTCTATCCATTTAGAAAAATAATCTGTAAGGACTAACAGAAAGACCTTCTGTCTTGGGGCAGGAGGTAATTTGCCAACGATGTCCATTCCCCACCTCATGAAAGGCCATGGAATCAAGGACGTATGTAGAGGTTCAGAGGGTTGGTGGGTCATACCTGAATGTCGTTGACATGCGTCACAGCCTTGGACGTACTTGGTGGCATCTTACCTTAATGTCGGCCAATAATAGCCTTGGCGTGAGATACGATTTGCAAGACTGCGACCACCTGAGTGGTTGCCACATTCGCCGCCGTGCATCTCTTTTAAGATATTTTGTACCTGTTCGGAATTATCGATACATCTTAGATTTAGGCCCGTCGACGAGCGTCGATAGAGTCTTAGATTTAGGCCCGTTGACAGTGATGGGCTGGGATTCAAAGTAGTGTCGTAACTTCTTTGATGCTGTCTCTAGTGACAAAAGCAATTTCTCCATGGACGTATATCTGGTTTTTACGTCCAATAAAGACTTACTGATGTAGTAAATCGGCATTTGCTGTCTGCCGTCCTCTCTAGTTAAGACTGCACTTACTGAGTGAGGACTTACGGCGAGGTACAGTTGTAGGGTCTTGTGTTCTTCTGGTTTTGAAAGTAATGGCGGGACGACCATATATTCTTTCAATCGTTGCAACTCTTGCTCGTGATCGTCCGTCCAGTCGAAGCCCTTGTTTTTTCTTAAGACGTTATAGAACAGATGGCATTTATCTGACGATCGTGAGATAAAGCGATTCAGGGCAGCCACACGACCCGTGAGTCGTTGGACCTCCTTGAAATTTCTGGGCGACTTGATGTACATCAAGGCCTTGATTTGATCCGGGTTTGCCTCTATGCCTCGCCGCGTGACCATATAGCCTAGGAATTTCCCGGCGCTCACCCGAAGGAGCATTTCGTAGGATTCAATTTCATCTGATATTTTCGTAGGATGTCGAAGGATTTCTTCAGATGATCGATATGGTCGGTCGCTTGCTTGAACATGACAAGTATGTCGTCAATGTAGACCTCCATGGTGTCTCCAAGATGTTCTTTGAACATCTTGTTAACCAATCTTTGATAGGTCGAACCTGCATTCTTCAGACCCAAAGGCATGACTTTGTAACAATAGATGCCTTTGTCCGTCATGAAAGCAGTCTTCTCTTGGTCTTCGTTGTGCATCAGAATTTGGTTGTACCCAGAATAAGCATCCATGAACGTCAGGAGTTAATGTCCTGCGGTCGCGTCGACCATAGCGTCGATGTGGGGTAATGGGAACGGATCTTTAGGACATGCCTTATTAAGGTCTGTGAAGTCGATGCAGACTCGCCATTTCCCATTCTTCTTTTGTACGACCACGACATTGGCTAACCAGTCGGGGTATTTTACCTCTCTGATCTTTCCAGTCTTAAGCAAGTTGTCGACCTCGTCGTTGATCACTTTGTTCCGCTCAGGAGCGAACTTTCGACGCTTTTGCTTTACTGGTTTAAAAGATGGGTCGACGTTCATCTTTTGGGATATGACATTGGGGTCTATACCCACCATGTCCTCATGCATCCAAGAGAAACAGTCCGCATATTCCTGCAAAAAGAAGATTAGTTGACTTTTTAGGGCGGGATCTAATGATGCCCCCATGAAGATCATCCGATCAGGCTTATTCTGATCCAGGATGACTTCTTCCAGACGATAGTCATTGGAAGATTCAGGGATGTCCTGGATCTGTAACTGTTGTGCCGCAGGATCTGATTGGGCTGCCATTATCCTGGAATCAACAAAAACTTTTCGAGATTGTTAGAGCGATGGTCTGAGATTTTCTCTAGATGGCGTCCCACAGATGGCGCCAAACTGTTAATGCCAAAAATCGCCCAAAATTACAAGTTAAGGTTGATGTGAACTTTTAACAACTAAAGAAACGTATCTCAAGACCAAGCAACACAATCGCAAGGAAAAAGTAAGCAAGACAAGAGATTTGGTGACGCAGAAAACCCCAAAACGAGGGAAAAAACCGCGGTAGACTTGTAAGAGTCGACGGTGCACTATAGTCGCCAAACAGGGGTGAAAGTCCTTTTGTAACAGGTGTTTTGTGTACAAGAGATTACAAATGAATGTAAAAAATGAACTTAGTCGTGCGTAAATGACGTGTGTCGTGTGTAAATCGTGCGAAAAAGTATGTTGTCCGGCGGTTCGAACTACTGTCGTGCGAAGTTGCTTCAGCGATATTCGTTCGAATGCTCTATGGATTACTGTGTTTTCGATGTGTAATTGCTTAGGAAGTAGATAGAGCAGATGTAGATCAGATAGCTTTTTCGGTTGTAGCACAAACCTTTATAAAAGGTGCTTTGATGGCTTGCTTTGTAACCGTTGTCGGGCTTTAAATGCCATTGATGACTTATCCGTTACTGTCCGTTTGCACCATGAATGCTTATGGACCTGCATTAATGAATAAAAGAAACGGACGTTGACTATTAACGGTTAGTATAATCGTACGACCGTCTTAAGTCTCGGGCGTCGGTCGTATGGAACGTACGACCAGCATAATAACGTACGACCGAGTATTCGTATGTAAATAACCTGTAAGACCGTAACTTAAAACAAGAGTGGTCTTATGAAAATGTTATCTGAGTTTTCTAGCGTCGGTCGTGGGGTGTGATTTTTAACCCAAACACCTACTGTTTGTTACAATTATGAAAGATGGTTCAGTAAATAGGTATTACATTTATGAAACGAATTGTTCCTATAATTGCAAACTGTATGGATTGATAGAAAAAATAATGTTTCATATTGACAAAAAATATATTTTGATCTTGATGGTTGTGACAAAGTGATAAACAACGTATGCATAGATTCTTTTTGATGTTTAATTGTAAGTGATCTTACTGGTGAGCAATGCAAATGTATAAGTCAAGGGTGAAGGTATTATATACTCCTCACATGGCATGCAATTCACACACTTGTTCACACACCCTAGTGGCCTTCATCCTAGAATTTTCTTGTTTTTTCACACTTGCCACCCTTTCATCAACTGCAAATTAACCAACAAATGCATAATTAAACAGAAAATTTAACCTAGAGTCAAGAAGAGATTAAAGAAAATCAAAAACCCATTTTGATTTCAATTGTAGTTGACTGTTTGAGGGTGGGTTTTTCTGTTTTACCTAATATGGGTTTGGTTACTTCAGTAGTTGAGTTTATCATCAAATGCATCTAATTAGGAAAGTAATTTTATTTATAACATCAAAAGTATAAGGGTTTACTATTTGAATTAATTTTAGGTTAAATCATAGCATTAATTTTAGTTGAACCATGGACAGAAATTTAAAGTAAGTCATCAAAGTCTCCTCTAGAATCTCTTCAACCAACCCCACAATCCCATCAACTATTGATTACCTTTTGTGATTAGAATTCATAGTTTTTGTCATTTTCTAACCTTTTTGGTCAAACATATGAACATGAGAGTTTATTTTCCTTGAAGTTGTTTTCCTCTTGGATCGATTAGAACAAGAAGGTGCATGGATCTAACAATGAGGTTTATTTAGAACACATAACAATTTGAATGTTTGAAATCATGTACTTTGATGCTTGCAACAATAAATTTGATTGAAAAACTGCTTAGATCTTTACGGTCATAAGTATTAACATATGTTATTTGAAATCATGTACTTTGATTGTCTTTTTTAAGCACATACCCATTTATGTTATTGGAGCCCACTTCCTTCCCAACAGTTCCATTTATGTTTTTGGGTTTTCAAGGAGAGACTGTAATTTCTAGGGTGAATGAAGAAATTTCAATTGTTTTATGTACTTCCTTAACCCCAAATCAAATTGCAAAGCTTCCATTTTTTAGATTTCAATATGTGTTTATAGGTCTTTTACGTTATTATGAGCAACAGATTCTCCATTTTGGAGAATACTGAGATTGTGGAGATTTTGGGATATGTTTTTGCTCCTTCAGATTCTACAAATGGAAAAGTTGTTGGAATTTAATGTAAGTTTTGATTTTAGATTCATAAACATTGGAGAATGTGTTGGAGATGCTCCAAATGAACCCGGGTTTTAAAGGGTTTCGACCTCGAATCATTTTTGAACCTAGTTCTTGTATCAATTTGTTAGGGTCATGCCTCTGTTTGGTTTGATTTGGGCTTAAAGCATTATATAAATTGTTTTATGCTAATTTCTGTTCATTATTTGGTATGCATTTTAAATTTATATTCTAACCATGGGTTTTACGTTTTATGAAGTTTAGTTTCTTTCTTTCTGTGTGCCATAAATATTGTTAAGATTTTTGAATCAGTTTGCTGGAAATATGTGTATTTGTGTATCAAGTAGCTATGTTGATAAATGTTCATGTGATTCACTTGGTTAATCTAGAATATGGTGTAACTTATGTGATGCATAGTATGATTTTACCATTATAACATGGATATATTATATGGTCATATAATGATGTATGCTAGGCTCTACCATAAATCTATTATAACATACTCTAGGAGACTTGTTATTGGTTAAATTTTCATTGGCAACAAGTAGGAGCAGGTGTCATGGGGGAGAAAGTAGTTAACAACATTGCAATTTTTATATAAAAGTTTGTACTTTGTATAAATGTCATATAAGTTAGATATATAAGATGCATGATGTTTTGTAGTTGATTCTTAGAACTACATGTTACATGTAATGTGATATTGTAACCTACAATGCAATCTTTATCGTACAGCCTTCTAGAAATATGAAGAGTTTGTTTAACCCCTCTCGAGATAAACTCAATTATATAATCCCTCATCTTAATATGATTGAGACCAACGGAGTTGTAGGCGGTGTGGTTTAATGGGCATGTTCTAGATAATCATATAGTAGCAAAGGACAGTTTCGCCCTACCGAATTATATAAAAGTTGTCTTGTAGCAAAAGATAATTTACTCTCAAGTAATTAAATTATCTTTTCTTTGCGGAGGAATTAATTATATAAATGTTTGTTTTGTTGATACATGTGTGTAAGTATGCTTATTTTCCTTTCTAATAAGGTTCTTTTCTTATTTTTTTAAGCATAGACCATTTATGTTATTGGTGTCCACTTCATTTAAATAAATAAATAAATATATATATATATATATATATATATATATATACATATAACAATAATAGTAATTGTAATCTCTTGTATTTAGAAAGGATTTATCCTTCCCGATTTGTAGATAGTTTGTTAGGGTACTCTCTATATATATTGTATCTTTGTATTCAATCGAGGCAATGGAAAATATTCATTCCAATATGGTATCAAGAGCCTAAAAACTCTAGGCAATCACGATCGCCGCCCCCCTTCCAAACCTAATTCGTTTTTTTCTCTTCTCAAACCGCTGCCATGGCTGCCGCTCCACCTCCATCGGATTCCAAGCTTCATCCGGTGTATACCGTTTCTAATATTCAACACAAAGTTCGTGTTTTAGATGGCACGAAGGTTACGTATTCCGCATGGGTTAAGCTTTTCCAACTCCATGCTCGTGGTTACAAAGTCTTGGATCACATCGATGGAACCCCGCCACCCGAGAAGAACTCCGCTACGTATGCCGCCTGGTCCGAGATTGATGCACACGTGCTTCAATGGATCTATGGCACTTTATCCGATGATCTCCTTGCTCGTGTTTTGGTCGACGAATCAACCGCCTATGATGCATGGATACGTGTTAGCAATATATTCTTGAACAATAAAGGGGCTCGAGCCGCCGCCCTTGAACAGGAATTTAATAATCTTAAACTCGAATCCATGTCATCTCTTCAGGCTTATTGTCAACGCCTACGGGACTTGGCTGCTCAATTGAAGGACGTTGATGCAGGTGTTAATGAGCAGCGCCTTGTCCTGCAGCTTGTTCGTGGTTTACCCACCGAGTTTGACACGGTTGCCTCCTACATCCATCAAACCCTTCCTTCCTTTGAGACCGCTCAAAGCATGCTTGAGCTTGAACAACATCGGAAATCCGGTCGTGACGACAACACGGATCCACCTACGGTTCTCGTTGCCCCGCTGTCATCCGACCAAAAACCCGACCAAGGTAATCGCCCCCCACCTACGAACCGCCAGCAGCCGCCTCGTCGCGATAACCGCAATAACACCAATGGCCGTGGTCGCAGTCGTAGTAATCGCCCCCGGGCCAAAACCGAAATCAACAGTGGTCACCATGGCCACCACAGTGGCACCTCCCACCGTGCCCGTATCCCACTTACCCGTGGAATGCACCAACTTGGAGCCCTTCGAACCAACCACCGGCCGCTATCCAAGGCCCGCCGCCTATGAACCGACAACAGCCGCAATCGGACGCCGGTCAAGCCCACCTTACCGACTACAACCCGCTTCGGCCCTCAGACCTGGGCAAAGCGTTTCAGGCTATGAGCCTTCATGTCCCTTCGAATCACTCATGGTATATGGATACTGGGGCCTCATCTCATCTTACTGCTGACTCTGGTATGATCTCTAACCCTACTAATCTTAGTTCTATTCGTTCTATTTTTGTTGGTAATGGTACTAGTATTCCAGTAATCGGATCCGGATCATCCCACATCCCTATTGGAAATCGAACCCTACACCTTCAAAATATACTACACGCACCTCATATCATTAAAAACCTTATTTCTGTCCGTCAATTTACTAAAGACAACTTTGTCTCTATTGAATTTGACCCCTTTGGGTATTCTATTAAGGATCTCAAGGATGGAAAGACACTTATGAGGATCAACAGTTCGGGTGATCTCTATCCGTTTCAAGCCGCCAACAACACTCCTCCACCATCCTCCTGTCTTGCAGTCATCTCTCCAGTTTTATGGCATAACCGTTAGGGTCATCCCGGCAGCTCTACTTTAGCTAATCTTCGTTCAAAGTCTTTTATTTCTTGTAAGGAGCCTAGCTCCCATTTATGCAATTCATGTCAAATACGTAAACATACGCGTTTACCGTTTAGTGATTCAAATTCTCGTACTTTACTTCCGTTTGATATTATTCATAGTGATTTGTGGACCTCTCCCGTTTTAAGTAAAAGTGGCTATAAATATTATCTCGTTCTCATAGATAATCATACACAGTTTGTTTGGGTCTATCCTTTAAAAGCAAAATCCGAAACCTTTTCCAAGTTTCAACAATTTTATCAACTTGTTAAAACTCAATTTGGCATGCCCATCAAAACATTCCAATGCGATTTAGGAAAAGAATTTGACAATTCTAAATTTCATAACTTTGCTAAATCCGTTGGTCTCACCTTCCGTTTCTCATGCCCTCAAACCTCGCCACAAAATGGAAAAGCGGAACGAATGCTCCGACGACTCAATGAAATCGTTCTCGCTCTTTTATTTCATGCCTCATTACCACCATCCTTTTGGGTTGAGGCACTCCACACCGCCACCTACCTACATAATATCTTGCCAACCAAAACCCTTCAAAACCGCTCCCCTACAACTGCCTTATTCCTTCGTGACCCTTCATATAACCACTTGCGTGTTTTTGGTTGCGCATGTTACCCCAATCAGTCCGCCAAACGACCTCACAAATTAGCCACTCGGTCTACACTATGCGTCTTTCTTGGGTATCAAACTCAATTTCGAGGCTACCGATGTCTCGACATCTCCACCGGCAAAGTCATAATATCTCGACACGTCACCTTTGACGAGTCCGTCTTCCCCTTTGCCAGCCTATCCTCACCAAATCCTTCGGTCTATTCTTTTCTCGATCACTTCCCTCCTCAATTGTTTGAGGACATTCACAACAACCACCCTCCACCCGCCATCCCTCCTAACCCTACTCCACCACCACTGACGCCACCCTCACCAACTACGCCACCCTCACCACCTACGCAACCCACGCCACCCTCGCCTCCCTCGCCACCTCCCACCGCTCCCACTCATCCCATGACAACAAGATCCCAACACGGTATCTTCAAACCTAGAACCATTCTTGACCTTCACGTTTCCACAAAGCCACCCATCTCCCCCCTACCCAAATCTCCCAGGGATGCTTTATTGGATCCTAACTGGAATGCTGCCATGCACGATGAATATAGGGCGTTACAAACTAATGATACTTGGGAACTCGTACCAAGACCATCTGATGCGCCTGTTATCCGTTGCATGTGGTTGTTTCGCCATAAATTTAACTCGGATGGTTCTCTTCAGCGACACAAAGCCAGACTTGTGGTAAATGGTAAAACTCAGCAGGTGGGTATCGATTGCCATGAAACGTTTAGCTCTGTGGTCAAACCAACCACAATTCGCACAGTACTCAGTCTATCGGCAACACGCTCTTGGCCAATTCACCAACTCGATGTGAAAAACGCCTTTCTCCATGGTAAATTAACTGAAACTGTGTTTATGCATCAACCACCGGGTTTTGTCGATTCTAGTAAACCTAATCATGTGTGCCGCTTACGGAAATCTTTATACGACTTAAAACAGGCACCGCGGGCGTGGTACCACAGGTTTGCTACTTTTTTGCAGACAAAAGGGTTCACCAGCAGTAAATGTGACACATCCTTGTTTATTTTGAAACATGGAAAGGACATGGCATATCTCTTATTATACGTGGATGATATTATCTTAACAGCATCGACTACATCTTTGTTAAATACTATCATTCACACATTATCAAATGAGTTTGCAATGACAAATTTGGGACCATTACATCATTTTCTTGGAATTCAAGTAACACGTGATCAGCATGGATTATTTTTATCCCAATCTCAATATGCCAAGGACATACTAGCACGAGTTAAGATGTCCTCCTGTAATCCTACTACAACTCCCGTGGATACCGCCAGTAAATTGAGTGCTACTATAGGCAATCTCATACCGGATCCCCAAGGCTACAGACAATTGGCTGGGGCCCTCCAATACTTGACCATTACCCGCCCGGACATTTGCTATGCTGTTCAGCAAATCTGCTTATTCATGCATGCTCCACGAGATCCACATCTCAACTTTCTCAAACGGGTCTTACGTTACGTCAAGGGCACGATTGATCATGGCTTACGCATATCATCCTCTAGCGCTCACACTCTAACCGCATATTCAGACGCCGATTGGGCGGGTAGCAGAAACAACATGGGTCAGAAATTTGCTTCTTGAATTAGAAAGCCCGATCAAGCATGCAACGGTAATTTTTTGTGACAATGTTTCTGCAATATATCTTACGGGTAATCCGGTTCAGCATCAACGAACCAAACATGTTGAACTTGACATTCACTTTGTACGTGAGAAAGTTCGTCTTGGTCAAGTTCGGGTCTTACATGTTCCATCTTCACACCAATACGCGGGCATCTTCACTAAAGGCTTGCCTAAACCGCTATTTCTCAACTTTCGCGACAGCCTCAACGTCCGCAAAAATCTCCCGCTGTGACTGAGGGGGTGTAATAGTAATTGTAATCTCTTGTATTTAGAAAGGATTTATCCTTCCCGATTTGTAGATAGTTTGTTAGGGTACTCTCTATATATATTGTATCTTTGTATTCAATCGAGGCAATGGAAAATATTCATTCCAATAAACAATTTGAGTAATTGGACAGGAAATGGACCGAATTAGTTTAACTCGTACTTCCAAATGTTTGTTTATAATAGAAATTATGGAGTTTTGGACGTGGATAATTAAATGTCTTCTTGCTATGTTACTTCACTAAAAATTATTTTTTAGTCATATATATTGTTGTACTTCAAATGATTCATTTATGTTTATAGATATGATGAGTCAAAACACGAATTATTGAGTGACGAATCATGAAGAAGCAAAACTTGTTGAGGCTTTAGTTGCCATGGCGAATACGGGAGTATTTAAAGCCAATAATGGCTTTAAATCGGGTTATTTAGCATATCTCGAACAAGCGTTAAAAGAATCATTGCCGAGCTCCGGTATTTTAGGGAAACCACACATTGAATCGAAGTTAAAAATAATGAAGAAAGACTGGACCATTGTGTATGACATGTTAAGTGGTTCATACACTAGTGGCTTCGGATATGATGGTGAAAAACATTGTGTGTTTGCCAATGATCAAGTTTGGGAGTCGTATCTTCAGGTACACGCTAAAGTTTTCTGTTTTTTAATTTACGTAATATATAATTATATGTTATATATATTAATGTTATTCTAATATGAATTCGGTCCATAAAGGGGAGGGGAAATGGAAGAACAAAGCCTTTCCCTTTTACGAGGATCTTTGTATTGTATTTGCAAGAAGCCGATAGGGAAGCTTTTGTGAAGTGGGTTTTGAAAGAATGAAGCTTGGTAATTAAATATGTGGTTTTGGAAGGACAATTTGGTAGTTAATGTGTTTTAGAACAGTTTGGAAGAATAATTTGGTGGTTAATGTGTTTTAGAACAAATTCGGAAGAATAATTTGGTGGTTAATGTGTTTTGGAACAATTTGGAAGAACAATTTGGTGGTTAATATGTATTTTGGTTGAACTAGTTTGGTGGTTGATATGTATTTTAGAACAATGAAGTGGGTGTTTAAATATATAAATATGTAGTTTTGAAGAGATTTGGTCTTTAAATATACAGTTTTGAAAAATCGATTAAAAAATGTAATTTACCAATAAAAACAAATTATTTATAAAACAAACAAATAATTAAAAAAAAATCCAAATCCAAATTCAAATCCTACAAACCAAACAAGATTTATAATGAAATGGAATTCAAATTCATTCCAAATCCTACAAACCAAACACATGAAGGGATTTCAAATCCCTCCGAATCCAAATCCTTACGTGAAATCCAATTCATTCCCGCAAACCAAACGCACCGTTAATATATGGAACGTGCTCTACGTGAATCCGGCCATCCCCCAATAGTAATGTCATTAATTAATACGTCTACCTGGTTTTGTATTTATTTCACGAAACAGATAGATTATACTTTTCTCAAATAAATTTTTAAGTTGCAAATAGTAATCAAAAAGAGAGGGAAAAAACCAACAAATGCGCGGTAAATTTCCACTATTAAAATTGGTTCGTTAAGATACTCGCCCGTACTCGGATATCTTAATGAAGCACTTAAATAATATGATTTTAATTTATTTAATAGGACTAAAAATTATGTGTCGTGACATAACTAATGACATTAGAGCAAGTTGTTAAAACAACAAGTTTTATCGATTAGAGACGCGGTACTACAAAACAGACCTTGACACTGTTGGAAATCACTAACAAATTTCCGATAAATTAGTGGCGAATCGGTCAAAAGTTGACTTAATTTTACCCGGGTCCATTGACTTTCATCGGTAGCTTGTCGGTAATCCGTCGCTAAATATAAAAAATTATAACCACTTTTTTGATTAATTCAATAATTAAATAGTATATGTCGGTCACTAATCAAGCTTTTATTTTTATTTTTTTAGAAAACTATTAAATTTATCGATAGATTACCGACTGAGTTTAATTTAATATTTAACTAAATAATTTACGTCAGTAATCTACCGATAACTTTAACCAAATTTAAAAAAAATAAAAAATTCAAGAGTAAAGTTACTGAAAGAGTTTATTTAATTGAATGTTAAATAAAATCCCATCAGTAATCTGTCAATAAACCTAATCAATTATAAAATTTAGACATTACTCGTAAATTTACCGAAAAAGTTTAATTTAATAAACTCCACCGGTAAATCAATTTTTAAAAATAAAAAAAATCTTGATTAAGATTACCGACGGAGTTTATTTATTAAAATGTTACCAACAGATTACCGACTAATTGAGTTGTTTGACGTTTGTAGGCAAAAGAACATCAATCACCCGTTTCAACTATTGACCTCTTTGGACATACCCACAATAGAGGTGGCCAAACTGACCCGAACCGAACCGACCCGACGGACTGACCCGACCCGAAACCGGCCAAGAACCGGTTCTGGCCCGACCCGGTCAAGAACCGGTTTCAAGCCCGAGAGCCGGGACCGGTTCGTGTATTTAAGAATTTTCTCGGCCCGACCCGGGACCGGTTCGTGACCCGGTTTGTGGCCCGACCCGGCCTTTTTTCAAAAAATTATAGCCGTTATATAGCCGTTTGTGACCGTTGGGAACCCATTTTTGACCGTTTTTCACCCAAAAATACCCCCTCCAACCCCATATAAATACTAGGGGTGTTATGGAGTGATCACCACCTTACAATTGCTTACAAAACGCAAAAAACACTTACAATTCTCATTTCTCGGCTCTCGTTATATTCGTTTCTCGCAAAAAACGCATACAATTCTCTAGAATTTATGTATTGTAACTTGTAACTTGTAAGTTTGTAACTTAAAATTATATATAAATTATAAAACGTAAAAATGTATTTTAGTGATATATATTATAAATAAAACGTATTTTTAAAGTGTATTTTACTTATCCAATGATTCCAATCCAATTTTTCTTTGTTAAAGTTTAGTAATTAATTATTATACAAAGAAAGCAGTTACAAAACAAAAAAATCGTAGGCCCAACTCCGAACCGGTTCTTGGCCCGGCCCGACCTGACCCGGTTCTACATACCATTAAACGGGTCAGGGGATTTCGGTTCAAACCCGGCCCGACCTGACCCGGTTCTCACCTGACCCGGTTCTCACGGTTACTGTGTGGAACCGGTTTGTCCCCCGACCCGGCCCGAACCCGATTTTTGGCCACCTCTAACCCACAAGATGAAAACAGGTTCAGAGTCATCCTCTTTGGGGAGTGGGAAACTTGGAGCCAAGGGGACTACTTCCCAATGTAGCCGAGTTGGGGTAATGTTTTTTGAATACTTGTTATAATGTTTTTTAGCTCGTCACATATATATATATATATATATATATATATATATATATATATATATATATATATATATATATATATATATATATATATATATATAGCTTGGGTTGCCAATTTATTAGGCAAACAGTAGGATTTATTTAAATTCAATCCGTCTTGTCTTTCTTATATATCTAGTTTCGGTTACCATTTATTGAGAAAACGTTAAGATTGTGTAGCCGAGTTACGGTAATGTTTTCTGCATTCTTGTTATAATGTTTTTTAGCTCGTCGTATATATCTAGTTTGGGTTATAAATTTTTTATTTAAAATTAATCCGGCTTGATTTATATATCTAGTTTGGGTTACCATTTATTGGGAAAACGTTAAGATTGTTTTAACTTTTCTTCGTCTTGTCTTGTATATCTAGTTTGGGTTGTCAATTGTTAGGAAAACCTTAGGATATTTTAACTTTATTGTTCGGAAAACCTTAGGATTTTTTTAATGTTGATCCAAACCCTCAGTGATTTGATAATGACCCTATCTTAAATACTTAGTGAAAATTGTAAGTAAACAATATGTATCAGAGTTTCACTATCGCTGATAAGTACTAAGATCTTACAGTATTGCTGATAGGAACTCTCGCACTTTTAGATTAAACATTCAGCGAACACTGTTCACCATATCGCTGAGTCTGTTCAGTCCTTATGTTGATCGCTGATAAGTTAGTTGTTTACTTATGATCCCTGAAGACAAGATTCACGTCAACAAAGGTTCTACGCTGAAGTCGAAGATCAAGCTCAAGAACCAGCGACAAGTCTCCTAATGAACTGATGCGGATCAGCGAAGACTCAGATTTGTCCACTCAACGTGAAGTATCAAGTACAAGACTTCAGCTATCGCTGAACTTTATCATTCGCTGAATAGTAAATGATAATCGCTGAATCAACGAAAGCTGATCATGAAGTCCTCCGTACAAAGTACTTTTGTCTTAACCTCCCTTGCACGCCACCGTACGAAATGTCAGAAAAGAACCTCCGAAAATCTGAAATCGTACAACCACTCTGATACTACACTGTTCATTCATGCGGCTACTAAGGTTGTCAACAAAGGTCAATGACATGCAACCAATCCGCTGATGACACGTGTAAAGGGTATACTGAATTGCATTAAATGCATGCAGTATATAAAGAGAAGAACTCACTTCATTTGAAGTAACCTGCTAACTCTGGACAAGTTCAAATCTCTCAAGATAGGATTTTATTAGTAATCTCCTTATCTTTCTTAGTGCAAGAAAACCTCAGTGTTCCAACTTGTTTAGATTTAGGTTTATCCTTAATCTTGTTTCCGCAACAAGCTGTAAATTGTTAATGATTTATCAATAAACAATTTAGAAAAGTAAAATAGTGTGTTTGTATTCAACCCCCCCCCCCCCCTTCTACAAACTTGTTTAGGCCTTTCGGGACCAACAAGTGGTATCAGAGCAGATTTGTTTAATCTCATAAACAAGATCTAATCTAAGATATTTCTCTTCCTTGCTATTATCTGAAAATGGCCAACTCAAACACAAACACTCACTATATTGACAATGGTTCTCTTGCAAAACCCCCTAGATTTTCCAGAGATAACTTCAACTTATGGAAAAATAGGATGACACTCTTCTTAGAAGGTGTAGACCCTATTATACCTTACTATCTTGAAAACGGCCCACACATCCCTGTAACAATTGATCCTGCAGTTCCAGCCACTGCAACTAGGGCTGCTATTCCAGAAAGGCTGATTCCAAAGGAAATCCATCATTGGAGCGATGAAGACAAGAAGAAAGTGGCTATAGATACAAAAGCCAGATCCATACTATCCATGGCCCTTCCTGACGAAGTCTACCATTCCGTCATGAACCTGAAATCCTCAAAAGCCATGTGGGACACAATATGTGTTCAGTATGAAGGAACGTCTGAAGTCCAGGATTCAAGAAAGATCAACCTGGTAAGACAATACGAAAGCTTCATCTCTGGTAAGAATGAAACTCTCTCTGAAGTACATCAACGTTTTAATTGCTTAATTATAGATCTAAAAACGGTTGGTAAGGAATATTCTAACTTTGAAGTTCTGACAAAGTTTTTAGAATGTTTACCTGAAAGCTGGGACAATTATTCCATGTGTCTCAAGCTGTCGAAAGATCTAAGATCAATGACACTTGCTACCTTATATGGCACATTGCTGAATCATGAGCAATCTAGCCATCTTAAGAAGAATCTTGTAAAAGATTCCAAAAGCACCCCTGTTGCTTTAATCTCAGAGGAACCTTCTACTCAGCGACCCGTGGTCACTATCACTGAGTTAGAAAGTAACTCTGAAAGGTCATCAGATTCTGATTCTTCAGATGATGAATCCTTGGCTCTCCTAACTAAAAAGTTCAGGAGATTCGCCAAGAAGAAAATGTTTAGAAAGAACAAAACTCTTTCTATAGCTGACAAGCCTAAGTCATCAGCTTTTGTTGATAAGGCTACTGCTACTTGTTTTAACTGCGAAAAGACAGGTCATTTCGCTAACGAGTGCAGGTCAAAGAAAATCATGAGACCTTCAGCCTTTACAAAGAAATCCTTTGTTCCAAGGAATAAAGACGACAAATACTTAAAGCTGAAGGAGAAGTATGCAAAGCTGAAAAGCTTTAAGAAGAAGGGAAAAGGCCTGATGGCTGACTATGATTGGGCTGCTTCTGATGAAGAAGCCTCATCATCTGATTCTGAAGATGATGAAGCAAATCAATGTCTCATGGCCAAGATTGAAGAAGAGGAAGAAAGTTCAGACATTCCCTCCACTTCAACATCTGCCATTCAGGTATCACCTTCCTTCTTTACCAATATTGTAAATATTGATGAAGCTGATAGTCTCCGTAAAATCGAACTACTGACTAGAAGTTTATACGAAGCCATGAACGGCAAAGCTGTGATTGAAAACCAAAATCTTGATCTCGCTGAAAAGCTTAAAAATTGCCACCTTCAAATAGAAAAGCTTTCTAAATTTGAAGAAGATTTTAAAGATCAAGTCCATTTAAATCAGCTAGTCAAAATCAAACGAGCGGAAGCTATCGCTGCATTAAAAGCTGAACAAGCTACTGTTGAAGGATGGTGTAATTCTTCAACAAAGATCACTGAGATAATTAAGGCTCAGATTCCTCTGAGTGATAAACGTGGTCTGGGTTATAAATATGATACTCCAATACCAACCACTGAACGTTCAATGCTTAAATTTGGAACGTTCGTATCCGCAGTAGCTGACACTTCTTCATCTCAGTACTCCTCGTCGGTTACACCAATCCCTGAGGAAACTCCTACCTCCTCAAAAGGCAAGGAGAAAATGGTTTATTCAAAACCTACCTCTGTCTCTAAAGATAAAGGTAAAGGAATTGTAATTTATCAAAATCCTCAGAAGGGTACTTTAGTACCTAAGCTGAATGCTTCCAAAGCCTTAGTGATTCATTCATCTGGTTCTAGAAATCAGACCTCTGGATCAGTTCAGCGACCTACTCCTAGACTCAGAGTAGATGTCCTTGGTAAGAAATCTGAAGAACTGAATGTTCATCCTATTTCAAAAACCAATAGTGTACTTGGTGCTGGCACTTCTAATTCCAAATTAAAAGCTCAGCACTCAAGTGGTCCTAGAACTAATTTTAGTTATAGAAAATGTTATCACTGTGGACTTACCGATCATATTGCAAGTAAGTGTCCCACAGCCACCAAAGCTGATAAGATAGCTAAGGTGAAGATAGCACCCAAGAAGACCAAACCAGTTGCAAGTCAGGTCAAGGTGACTCCTACCTCTGAGGTCAAGAAATTGACCAAAGTGAAGAAAGACAAAGCTGAATCTTCAAATGCTGCGAAGACTGCTGAACCCATTCCAACCTCTTCCACTGACAAACACGTATACATGGCTAAGTGGGTACCCAAGCAAAACTAATCTTCCTTTGTATTGCAGGTTAAGAAGGGTATCTGGTATCTCGATAGCGGATGCTCTAGACACATGACTGGAAAGAAAAGCCTGCTCGCTGAATACAAGGAAGAGAAGGGTCCCTCTGTGACTTTCGGTGGAAATGGAAAAGGACACACCCGAGGGTATGGTGTACTTTCAAATGGTACAACATCCTTCAGAAGAGTCGCATATGTTGAAGGGCTGAAGCATAATCTTCTGAGCATCAGTTAGCTTTGCGACATGAATAACAAAGTGATTTTCACTAAGGAATCCTGCTTTGTCTCTGACAAAAAGGAGAAGATAGCTCTCAGCGGTTATCGTTTGGAAAATGTTTACGTTATAAACATGGACTCAACAACCACTGAGAACTCCTGTTTCTTCTCAAAGGCATCTTCTGATGTCAACTGGCTATGGCACAAGAGGCTCTCACATCTCAACTTCAAGACACTGAATACTCTTTCATCCAAAGAGTTAGTCACTGGTCTACCTCAACATTCATACGCCAAAGAATCCTTATGTTCAGCGTGTGAAAAAGGGAAGCAGACCAAGGCAAGCTTTAAGTCCAAGCAAGTTTCCTCAGTGTCATCTCCTCTTCAACTACTCCATATGGATTTGTTTGGCCCCGTTAACAAACAATCCATCGCTGGAAAGAAATATACGCTGGTCATAGTTGATGAATTCTCTCGTTACACATGGGTAATGTTTCTCCGTTCTAAGAGTGACACCCCTGAAGAACTCATCACCTTTGTTCGGAAGATGGAAACTCTGAACAATATGACTGTTCGCTCAATAAGGAGTGATCATGGAACTGAATTCAAACACAGTTCTCTTGATTCCTTCCTTGAGAGCAAGGGTATTTCTCACAACTTTTCGTCAGTGAGAACACCACAACAAAACGGAGTCGCTGAAAGAAGAAATAGAACAATTATTGAAGCTGCACGTTCAATGCTCAGCGATTCTCACCTGCCTACTCAGTTTTGGGCAGAAGCTGTCAACACGGCTTGTTTTACGCAAAACAGGTCGCTGATAGTCAAAAGATTCAAAAAGACAGCCTATGAACTTTTTCATGGGAGAAAGCCTTCAATCAGCTTTCTTCACATCTTTGGTTGTCAGTGTTTCATACTGAACAACAGAGATGCCCTTGGAAAGTTTGATCCTAAGGCTGATGATGGAATCTTTCTTGGATACTCCTCAGTTTCCAAAGCCTTCAGAGTCTTCAATCGAAGAAGACAAACTGTAGAAGAAACTATTCACGTCACGTTTGACGAATCCCGTTCAGCGAACTCTAAACCGAACGCTGATACAGAAGAACTGAATCAATGGATGTTTTCTCATCTTTGTGATTCAGAAGATGTTCCCACTACTCATACTCATACAACTGAAAATGATGGTCCTACTATCATTCCCAATATGCAGAATAGTGAAGCTGAAACATCTTGGGTCTCAGCTGTTCCTATAAACACTATACCCGCAGTTGATCCAAATGTCTCAGAAATTCCATCTATTTCTCAGCAATCAGTGAATGAAGTGACAAATGCAAGCATTCCTCTCTTAGCTGATAATCCAGAAGTAGCTGAAGCCTCATCTTCAGTTTCTCCAGTTCAGACTGAGTCAGCGACGCATGCTCCGGCTCAGCGATGGACTGTAAATCACCCAATCGATCAAATTCTTGGTGATCCCAACGCTGGTATTCAGACTCGTAGAAGTGCAGGTAATATTTGTTTATATGTTAACTTTATTTCTCTAACTGAACCAAAGAAAATAGATGATGCCCTCAGAGATCCAAACTGGGTCAGCGCTATGCAAGAAGAGCTGACTGAATTCGAAAGAAACAAAGTTTGGAAACTTGTTCGGAGACCAACTGACAAAACAGTGATAGGCACTAAGTGGGTCTATCGAAACAAGTTGGACGAACATGGTACTGTAACTCGCAACAAAGCTCGTCTTGTTGCTCAGGGATACAGACAAGAGGAAGGTATAGATTATGACGAAACCTTTGCTCCAGTAGCAAGACTTGAATCTATTCGTCTTTTCTTAGCATATGCTGTACACAAAAACTTCACTGTACATCAAATGGATGTTAAGTCAGCGTTTCTAAATGGAAAGCTGAATGAAGAAGTTTATGTGGAACAACCTCCAGGATTCTCAGATCCTAAGCGTCCAGGTTATGTTTATAAGCTGGATAAGGCACTTTATGGCTTGAAGCAAGCTCCTCGTGCATGGTATGACACTCTTTCTACTTATCTCCACCTTGAAAAATTTGAGAGAGGTAAGATTGACAAAACTTTGTTTTTTAGAAAAATAAAAGGTCATATCATTTTAGTTCAAATATATGTTGATGACATTATATTTGGTTCTACTAACCCTGAGCTTTGTACTCGTTTCGCTGATAGAATGAAAGATGAGTATAAAATGAGTATGATGGGTGAACTAACATATTTCCTTGGTCTTCAGATTAAGCAAACTGAAAAAGGAACTTTTATAAATCTGGGAAAGTATGTTAAAGATATGCTGAAGAAATTCAACTTAACTGAAAGTTCAGCTATGAAAACCCCTATGGCACCACCGCTGATACTTGATAAGGACACAAAGGGTGTTCCTGTCAATGTCACGCTGTACCGTGGGATGATCGGCTCACTACTGTATCTTACAGCTAGCCGACCCGATATTATGTTTGCAACATGTCCGTGCGCACGATATCAAGCTGAACCTAAGATATCTCATATGAAAGCTGTAAAGCGAATCTTTCGATATCTTAAGGGTACAGCGAATCTAGGTCTTTGGTATCCCAAAGATTCAGGATTCGATCTAACCGCCTATTCAGACAGTGATTTTGCAGGTTGCAAAATGGATAGGAAAAGCACCACAGGAGGATGTCAGCTCCTGGGTGGAAAGCTGGTAAGTTGGACAAGTAAGAAGCAAAACTCAGTGTCCACTTCCACAGCTGAAGCTGAGTATGTAGCCGCTGGAAGCTGCTGTTCTCAAGTCTTGTGGATGAGAAATCAACTACTAGACTATGATCTTCAGCTCTCCAAAATTCCAATCTATTGCGACAGCACAAGTGCCATCGCTATAGCAAACAATCCAGTGCTACACTCAAAGACAAAACACATAGAAATCAGATATCATTTTATCAGAGATCATGTGATGAATGGTGATATAGAACTTCATTTTATCCCAACTGATTATCAGTTAGCTGATTTGTTTACCAAACCTCTTGATGAGACAAGATTCAACTTTCTCATCAGCGAGCTTGGAATGCTGAACTTTGAAGGGTAAAATCCTAAACGGTTCACATTGATCGCTGAACAGGAGAAGAGCGCTGAAGATCAAAATAAGAGCGCTGAAGACCTTTCCCATGATGAATCTATCAGGGGAGAGGGTAATGAAGATCTGATTACTGGACCTCAGGGAGATGAAAACCCTGAGGGAACCGAGAACCTCGCCTCTGTATCTGAGGGGGAGCAACTCGAAGAAGATGCTGAGGAATCCGAAGCAGAAGAAGACGAAGACATCGACATCCCTGAAGCTGAACCATCCTCCTCTCCAAGGAACGATGATGATGATGATGATGAAGATGACGAATTCTTTGTCGTCAAACATGCTCCTCGAAAAGCTCTTAAAGGGATCGTGATAACCGAATCCACAGGGGAGAAGACAAAAACAAAGACAAAGCACTCAGCCTCTGGCGCTGAGAAAAGCAAAGACAAAGGCATCGCTGAAGATGATAATCTGGCGATCCTACTTGCAAAGCCGATTTGTCAGGTACACTAAACTTATTTTTCCTTCCATGATCATCTCTGAACAATCAGTTATCCATTCCACAAACACCATACACATCCACATTTTTTTCTATCTTTTCTACCCAAGTTCTTCTACCCAGTTCTTATTTGTAAGATCGCTGCGTTTCAGCTAGTCCTCTCCCCTGTTTGAGGATATCGCTGAAAGATCTTCTATTGCGACTTCACCAATAATTCCAGCTACCGCTGAAGACATAATCCCAGTCTTAGATTTAATCTCTGAGACTGATGAATCAGAAGAACAACCTCTCTCGCACAGAAACAGACCTTCCTCAGTTTCTCAAAAGCTGAGTGAAGAAGATCAAAAGAGGAGAGAAGAAATGATAAAGCGATTCGAGGATCAGCGAATCATCCTAAGGCGCGATCAACTACCTTCAGTTCCTCCTAAGTTTAGAATTTCAAAAGCTGAATACAAGGATCATCTCAGAGCTGAACGCCTCATCGCTGAAAGGAAGGAAGCTGAAGATAAAGACAGAGAATACGCCATCAAGCTCACTCAAGAATCTGTCAAAGACCCCAAGCTGAAGCGTATTCCCATTCAAATCCAACGAAAGCTTTGGGAACAAGCCCAGAAGATCGTGGAAAAGAAAGCTAAAGTTTCTCAGACCACCCTGATCTGGTGTAAAGAGAAAATCCACTTCAGATATCGTCCAGCGAAGATCAACAAGGTATTCATCTCTGGAAGAACCTCCATCGGAGTACCTATTGTTGACATCAAACTGTTCAGAGAAGATGGCTCATCTGAAACCTTTCGTGCTGACACTGTAAAAAGGTATGGTCTCTCTGAATGGCTGGAGATGAGGTTAGCTATCCAACCATCAAAATCTAAGTACAAGGATCATTTCGAAAAGCTGATAAACAGACAGATCGATTTGATATCTTCTTGTGTGGATATTCCTCCTGTTCCTGATCTAAAGCCGAAAAGAAAAAGGGGCTCACCAAAGAAGAAACGTCAAGATTCAAACTCAGGTCCTGTCATACGAAATGAAACTGGAATTGGTTTCTCTCGCGCTGAAGTACTGGGTCCTGATCCTGATCTATCTGCCCTTGACATCTCTTTGCCACCATGTGAACTTTTCGTCCCTGGTAAAGTCATCAGTAATCCTTATGGAATATTCTTTCTTGACTACGACGGACGTAAATGCTTTCAATGGATCGCTGATCTTCCAATCACTCCAATCGAACAGCTCAAAGATCTCATCTACTGGTGCGACTTCAGAAAAGACATTCAGGCACGACACCTAAAACCCTTGATTTTTGAAGCTGCTCTGAAGCTAAAGAATAAAGGAGAAAAGGTTCCTGACTGGATGATTCCAACTGAAAAGACAACCCTTGATGAACTTCTCATTAAGGAAGAACCCTTTGAAGGCTGACAACAATCACCATTTTCTCTATTGTATCAGTCATCCTTCAGTACTTGTAATTTATTTCGCTTGTACTTGTAATCTTTCTTATTCATATTGTAACCTGATTCAAAGATTTAAAGAAAGATTTCAGCGAATGTACTTTACTCCATCAGTACTGAAAAGATCCCAGAAAACAGTAAAAGGGACAAATATTTTATGAGTTCTTTTTATCCTTATGTTTTCATTAAATAGCAATTTTCTTTGTTGCTATGTCATAATCAAATAGGGGGAGATTGTTGATCCAAACCCTCAGTGATTTGATAATGACCCTATCTTAAATACTTAGTGAAAATTGTAAGTAAACAATATGTATCAGAGTTTCACTATCGCTGATAAGTACTAAGATCTTACAGTATTGCTGATAGGAACTCTCGCACTTTTAGATTAAACATTCAGCGAACACTGTTCACCATATCGCTGAGTCTGTTCAGTCCTTATGTTGATCGCTGATAAGTTAGTTGTTTACTTATGATCCCTGAAGACAAGATTCACGTCAACAAAGGTTCTACGCTGAAGTCGAAGATCAAGCTCAAGAACCAGCGACAAGTCTCCTAATGAACTGATGCGGATCAGCGAAGACTCAGATTTGTCCACTCAACGTGAAGTATCAAGTACAAGACTTCAGCTATCGCTGAACTTTATCATTCGCTGAATAGTAAATGATAATCGCTGAATCAACGAAAGCTGATCATGAAGTCCTCCGTACAAAGTACTTTTGTCTTAACCTCCCTTGCACGCCACCGTACGAAATGTCAGAAAAGAACCTCCGAAAATCTGAAATCGTACAACCACTCTGATACTACACTGTTCATTCATGCGGCTACTAAGGTTGTCAACAAAGGTCAATGACATGCAACCAATCCGCTGATGACACGTGTAAAGTGTATACTGAATTGCATTAAATGCATGCAGTATATAAAGAGATGAACTCACTTCATTTGAAGTAACTTGCTAACTCTGGACAAGTTCAAATCTCTCAAGATAGGATTTTATTAGTAATCTCCTTATCTTTCTTAGTGCAAGAAAACCTCAGTGTTCCAACTTGTTTAGATTTAGGTTTATCCTTAATCTTGTTTCCGCAACAAGCTGTAAATTGTTAATGATTTATCAATAAACAATTTAGAAAAGTAAAATAGTGTGTTTGTATTCAACCCCCCCCCCCCCCTTCTACAAACTTGTTTAGGCCTTTCGGGACCAACATTTAACTTTAACATGCAAACGTCCAATTTACATCTGTTATGATGCCCAACTTTTGAAATTCACTTGAAATTTTGTTTTAACTGTAGGATATGTACCATCTTAACCTTAGCAAAAGTACGAAGAGGATGTAAGTGTTTATCCCCCGTTGATGTTGGGGAAATTCGAGAAAGAGATGAGGAAGAGGTGATCGTAAGAACTTGGATAAAACGCAGAGATTGCGTGAGAGCTCGCTTTCCGTAAAAGATATTTCGACCCTATATGCCTGGGTATCACGAAATTCTCTAGGGGATAATCTCTTTGTTTCGGTGTACCGATCAAGCCAATGATCGATTAATACTTATACACCTTTAGATAGTTGTAACCGGCCTATATTGATACTGGTAATAATATCCCACTTAATGGGATTGATTGCGGAGTTAATGACGGGAGTTACAAATGAGAAAAGCCTTCCAGACTCCGACGCTACTTTCGTGCTAGTTCAACTAGCGCCAAAAGGAGCGCGGGCAACATTTCAGAGCTTGGCGCTACTTTCGTGATAGTTCAACTAGCGCCACAACTAGCCCCGACACACAGCTCATGAAACCACTTTGTAACTTGTCAGTTTTAACCGTCCAACAATCCCGGGTTCTAGTTAGCTTACACGAGTGTGCACTCCACACCTCCTAACTCATGTTATAGTTTAGCTAACAACCCCATTATTACCTTTGTGAATCCAACTACACAAAATGACCGATGATTTCACTAAAATCACCAACATTCCTCCCCCATTTTAGTGCAATCCTTGATTCACAAATAAAATTACAATACAGGTAAACAAACTCATGCATAAATGAAAATATCTAAAAGATTGTATTTCCATCTTAGTACATTACACATTTCAAATACTCGAGAATCCGGGTGTCCTATGGATTGAACCCGTCAACCCATTTGAGTACCAGAAAATAACATACACATGAATTAAAAGACTCTCTAACGTATAAACTTGACACTATACAGGCCATGTGTCCTTATCCATTCGTGAGTGCATCAAAGCCAAGTCCAAGTTTCTTGAAGCGGCTACACTTCCCACTCATATAGGTAGTTCTTTTCCTCATGCACCTGCACATGCATTTTTACAAAAGAACAATTACCTCCTTCACTTGCAGTACCGAGCACACACCTTGGGATGATCTTCTTGTGCTCCAATCTCTTAGAGTGAGCTTCCCCATTGAATTCAACTTCTAACGTTGTATTAGAAGGGAATTGGGTATCTCACCGTTAGAGATTTAGATGGACTTTAATCCCATCCCTATCACCGACTTGTGAACCAAGTCCTTAGCTAACCCCTTCGTCAAGTGGTCCGCTAGATTTTGTTGCGACCGAACAAACTCAACCGAAATCACCCCATTCGTGATTAGCTCACGAATCATGCTATGTCTAACACCTAAGTGTCTAGACTTGCCATTATACACTTGACTATAAGCTTTAGCCAAAGTAGCCTCACAATCACAACGGATAGAAATTGGTGATATTGGTTTCGGCCATAATGGAATTTCATGGACCAAATTCCTTAGCCACTCCGCCTCTTTACCGGCAGCGGCTAATGCCACAGATTCCGACTCCATAGTCGAACTCGTGATGCAAGTTTGCTTCTTGGAAGCCCAAGAGATGGCACCTCCTCCAAGCAAGTATACCCAACCACTCGTGGAAGAGTGATCTTCCAAATTGGTAATCCAACTTGCATCCGAATTTCCCTCCAAAACCGAAGGAAATCCGACATATGTCATTTCAAGTTTACATGCATTATGCTCCATCCCGGGCATAACAAAACCTTCCGGTTGTTTTATGTAAACTTCCTCCTCCAAATCACCATTCAAGAATGCCGTTTTGACATCCATTTGGTGAATCACTAAATTGTGAATAGCACCTAAGGCTATGAACAATCTGATCGTGGAGATCCTTGCAACCGGGGCATAAGTAACAAATTAATCTATGCCTTCCCGTTGCCTAAAGCCTTGAATCACTAATCGAGCTTTGAACTTGTCGATTGATCCATCCGCTTTCATCTTCCTTTTGAAGACCCACTTGCATCCCAACGGTTTGCAACCCGGTGGCAAGTCCGATAATACCCAAGTATTATTCCCCAAGATGGAGTCCATTTCATCATGTATTGCTTCTTTCCAGAAAGCAACATCTTGAGACTTCATAGCCTCATCAAATGATTTTGGATCCTCCTCAACACTATAACAGTAAAGGAATTGGGATCCAATCTCATCTCTTGATCCCTCTACCAAGTACACTTGGAAATCGGGACCAAAGGATTTTTCAATCCTTCCTCTTTTGCTCCTTCGAAGCATCGGAGATTCGGTTGGAACAATTGCTTGTTCTTCAACCTCACTAGTTTCACTAGTACTTGGAACTATGTCCTTAGGCCTCGGCATTGAAGAGAATCTAGTCTCATCAAATATCACATCTCTCGATTCTATAACGGTGTGAATCGCTATAGAATCATTAGGTTCAATAACATAGAACCTATATGCTTTGGAATGCTCGACATATCCAACAAAGATGCATCACCCAAAGTCTTCCTTTTGGGTTCGGGTAATCGAACATCGAACTACCGCTCGACAACCCCAAACTTGAATAAAACTCAAGTTAGGCCTTTGGACCAAAGTTCATATGGGGTAATCTTGTTCTTTTATTGGGAACTTGATTCAGCCAAAAAACCAAGCCTAGAATGGCTTCACCCCAAATCCATCAAGCAATTCATTTACAATATAAAACAATTTATAAAGTAACATAAACAGAATTTGTTAAAACTAATTCATTTGCGTTATCGAAGCAAGCATGTAGGTGGAAAAATGTTAAGTCAGAAACGGAAAAGTTGCTAAAAGAGGAAAGAGCGAATCGTACAAATGACAAAATGTGCTATGAAAAGCAAATTTTGTCTCTTTCTCAGAAAGTTTCTGAAATTGAAAAGAATGAGAAGACGGAGAAGAAAGGAAATGAAGAAAAGAAAGCCCTTGAACTCAGATGCATAAAACTTTCTAAACAAATGCAGATTTTGAGAAGGTTTTATTTCTTGAAAAAGAGAAATTGGAAAAGGAAAGGGTTGAGTATGAAAAGACAAGGAAAAGCTTTGAAGCGAAGAATGTGCAACTGTCAAAGAGAATTTCTGAGCTTCAAAAGGACTTAGATATAGAAAGTCAAGAGCTAGAAAAGATGAAGAAAGCTGACTTTCAAGCTAAGTGCGTTAAAGACGAATTTTCTAAAGAGAGGAAGATTTTTCAGCAAGAAATACGAAAGCTCACAAAGAATTTGGCCGTGTTATCTACTGATATCATGAAAGAGAAGAGAGTTAATTGTGACATTCAGAAGAAGCTTGATTTCGTGACCAAGGAACGGAATGACTTATCAAACAAAGTGAAGTCACTCAACAAATCCAAAAGCTATTCAGAAAGTCCGATTCGACCGTCTAATCTTTTCTATGATCATTCAGTGGATAATTCTTCCAAGTATAAATATGCTGATCTTCCTTCATACAAGAAAGTCAACATGCAATGGAGAGTCAAAGGTACAATTCCTGAAAAAGATGTACCAAAATCATCGGTTTCTAACAAGAACACTAAACTGAAAGGTAAATCTTTTGCTAAACCTGGTTCATTATATTCCGCAAATCATTTAATCGGGTTTGCACAAAAGAATTTTTGTTGTTCTTATTGTGGAACTAATGATTTCATTGAAAATGATAATGCTCAATATTGGTACGGTACTTATCATTTTCCTTCTTCTAGAGCTTCGCTTAACAAGCCAGGACCCAAGACACGTTGGGTACCAAAATCTACTTAATCGGTTTTTGCAGATTTAGAAGCAAAGCGTTGAACTCTCGGAAGAAGATTATTTGTGCCATTAAGGGGGAGTAAAGAGATATGGTTTCTAAACACATCAGTTTAGAACCCGGATTTCACAATTAATGGTTTCTGGACAAATCAGTTCAGGACCCGTGCTTCAACGACTATGGCTTCTGGACAAATCAGTTCAGGACCCGTACTTCAATTGCTAAGACTTCTAAACAAATCAGTTTAGAACTCGTACTTATCAGGTTAAATCTTTTACCGCATGATCATACTTCTCAGGTGATATCCTTAACTGTGACATCTTTCTATTTCAAGGAACTCGTGGTTAAAGGTAACATTGCATTATGTTTTATCTCTACTGCTATGAATGTTTGAATCTTTACAAATTTAATTCAATGAGATGAAATAATTTCAATTTTCATTCAATGAATGAAATGTGTGTCAAGGGTGATTTTACAAGCATTTTTGTATTATCTGAGTTACATCTGTTTCATCTTTCACTTCTGAATAAATCGAAAGGTCGGCAAAACATGAATGAAATTATGCTGAATGCTCAAAATCATGTGATTCTAGATTTATATAGAATGTAATGCTCAAAAAGCCTTTTTGTTAGAAAGATGGATGGAAACGAAAAAATGGGGAAAGCACTATGTTTTAGAACCAAGTGATTGAGATGCTCTAAGTTTTAAATCTAATCATTTAGTTTGAAAGTTTGTGCCTGTGGCCTTTCTGGTTTGGAAGATTAAGTCCTAAGGGGTGCTCGACACCTAGTCCCTAAGACCAACTGGTCTGGGATCGGCTGACCCAAATCCTGCTATAGAACCAAATAGAAAGCCATGTTCTACTGGTACAAATGGGTTTAAGATATATCGATGTGGCCTTTCTGGTTTGGGAAAGTAAGTTCTAAGGGGTGCTCGTCACCTAGCACCTAAGGCCAACTGGTCTGGGATCCGCTGACCCAAATCCTGCTATGGAACCAGATAGAAAGCCATGTTTAACGGTGTATCTTATTCTTAATAAAATTTGTTATTAAAAGATGCCAATGAGCACAAAATTAAAAGATGCCAATGAGCACAAAATCAAAAGATGCCAATGTGCACAAAATCAAAAGATGCCAATGAGCACACATCTCTTGAAACTTGGGGAAAATACAAAGTCGCGATAAACCTGTAAATTTGTGAAAATTCTGATTTTGGACAAATAGTGTGAGTAGAGCAGAGTATTTTGATATGTTTTAGAATTGCATATGCTTGTTGCTGATCATATTTCGCATGCTAGCACACCAAATAGATTTAATAAAGGGGTTGAAACTGAACATTTTTAACTTGATATGCAATGATGTCTGGTATTTGAATCCAAACACATGCATTTGATTTCATTTGATTGAAAAATCTGTTAAATTTCATTAAGTTGGATTTCTTTTGTAAAGCTTTCAAATGATTAAATGGTAGTAGTTATAAAATGTAGTTCAATGAATTTTATTTTCTTTGTATAAATTTTCAATTACTGTGCCTAAATGAAATATATGCATACTTTCAGGGGGAGAAAACAAATTGCTCCAGAATTCTTATTTTGAGGGGGAGCAAGGTTATTCATTAAGGAGGAGATTGTTAGTGAGAATCAGAGACGCGACTGAAATTGAAGAAGGTTTTCGATGATCATGTTGCACACTTTCATCGAAATAGGGGGAGAAATGTTTAGTTCAATTTCATGTCAAAGCTTTCAAGTCAAAGATTCGATTTCATGACAGGGGGAAAAATGTTTAAAGAAGACTTCGTCTCAAGAAAGGAAAGGGGGAGATTTCTTCTTCAAGAGTTTAAGAGAAATCGATTGATCATCTCGTGATCTCTTTTTCTTAAACGTGTGCTATATGGTGAATATCCTTACGGAAGATTGAAGTTCTCAAGTCAAAGAAAGAAAAAGGGGGAGAATTCTTCAAGAGTTTAGGAAAAATCGATTGATCATCTTGGTTTCTCAAGAAGATCTCTTTTTCTTAGATTTGCGCTACATTGTATCAAAATGCCTTGTGTGAAAAAACAAATTCTCCATATCAAAGAAAGAAAATCTTCGTCAGTTCCCCGTCTGAAGATTTTGTGACAATTTGACTTTGACAAGCCTTGATAAAGACCGAAGTTTTGAAGATTCAAGAAGCCGAAGAATGCTGTTCTCAAATGTTTAAATCTTGAATCCAAGGGGGAGATTGTTAGGACAAATATGTCTTCAAGATTTAATCTTGATTTATAGAGTCAAAGTCAATGTATTTAGTCATGTGTAGAATGTCAAAGCTAGCTTATTTCCTTAATAAGTCTTAGGGTATATAAGGCTTTGTTTAGACTTTATTTGTACGCTTTTGTTCATAACTCATATATTGTAAACACATAGAGACGACATAATAAGATCTACTTTCTCTCTCTACTCTATATCTAGAATTTCTCTCTAATCTTGAAAGATCTTGGATTAACAGAATTTTAAACAAAAAATCATAGGGAGCATAAACAGAATTTTAAACACAAAATTCATTTGCAACAAAACAGAATTTTTAAACAAAATTCGTTTGCAATATAAACAGAATTTTAAACACAAAATTCATTTGCAACATAAAGCAATTTATAAAGCAACATAAGGCAATTCAATTTCATCATAAACAAAATTTGAAACAAAATCCTTTCATTCAAAATTAACTCAACCATGTAATTCAACATAAACCAAATCCTACAAAAGAGCTACCCTTTGACAAGATAAACTTGTCTGACTCACAAAATTGCCTATACCCTAACTTATTCAATATGCTACCAGAAACCAAATTCTTTCGAATTCGTGGTACATACAAAACATTAAAAAATTCAAGTACTTTGCCAGAACTAGATTCTAGCCTAACTAAGCCTCTTCCAAGAATGGTAGCACTCGACTCGTTCCCCATGTGTATCATTGATCCGTCTTCAACCGGTTCCATAGAGACGAACCAACGGCGATCTTTGAACACATGACTTGTAACACCCGAGTCGATCCACCAAGCAACATCATCATCCTGTACATAAACAGATTAGGATATTAGTGGTACATAATTCACAATTGAATTAAAAACCAAAGTCAAGAAACTGACCTTGCCGTGGGTTTTGATCCTTGGATCCTTGCCCACCACCACTTGTGCTTGCACCATTCTTATTCTTGACAACCCGATAATCCCGCTTGAGATGGCTGGTCATCCCACAGGTCCAACAGGTTAAAGTAACCTTTTTATTGGGCCCTTTCTTGGCTTCGTTGAACTTCCGTTTTCCTTTGAATTTGTTAGTCTTTCCCTCTTCCACCATGTTCACCGAAGGTGCAGAAACCACCTTTACTTTAGGTTTCTTAGCCTCTTGCGCCCGAAGAGATTCCTCTATGCGCAAGTGACTACCGAGTTGCACAAGAGACAACTCTTCCTTCTTGTGTTTCAACATGTGTTTAATGTCTTTCCAAGAGGGAGGCAGTTTATCAATTATGCTCGATACGGAGATGGATTCGTCCATCTTCATATTGTGTTGAGCATATTGGCCTAGAATGCGAAGGAGCTCATTGTATTGCTCCATCACCGGCCTTGAGTCCACCATTTTGTAATTATTAGAATTACTCACGAGGAACTTCTTACTAGAAGCATCCTCGACCATGTATTTGGACTCGAGAGAGTCCCAAAGCTCTTTGTAGGATTCCATATTTTGATAGATGTCAAAGAGGGAGTCACACATACCGTTCAAGATGTGGCCACGACAGATGTAGTCGTCATTCTCCCACTTGCCGCGACGCCGGGTCACCTCCAATGTCTCGTTTTCCATCAGCTCCGGTATCGGGGTGCTCAGCACGTACACGACCTTCAAAGTCGTCAACAAGAAGTGCATCTTCTTCTGCCATCTACGGAAATCCACGCCTTCAAACTTCTCAAGTTTTGTGAACTTGGAAGTCATGTCTCATACAGTTTGATCACCCGCCATTTCTCTTCACGAAACGAAAATATCTCTTACGATTGTTGGGGGAATTCGAGAAAGAGATGGGGAAGAGGTGATCGTAAGAACTTGGATAAAACGCAGAGATCGCGTGAGAGCCCGCTTTCCGTAAGAGATATTTCGACCCTATATGCATGGGTATCACGAAATTCTCTAGGGGATAATCTCTTTGTTTCGGTGTACCGATCAAGGAAATGATCGATTCATACTTATACACCTTTAGAGAGTTGTAACCGACCTATATTGATACTGGTAATAATATCCCACTTAATGGAATTGATTGCGGAATTAATGACGGGAGTTACAAATGAGAAAAGCCTTCCAGACTCCGGCGCTACTTTCGTGCTAGTTCAAATAGCGCTAAAAGGAGCGCGGGCAACATTCCAGAGCTTGGCGCTACTTTCGTGCTAGTTCAACTAGCGCCACAACTAGCCCCGACACACAGCTCATGAAACCACTTTGTAACTTGTCGATTTTAACCGTCCAACAATCCCGGGTTCTAGTTAGCTTACACGAGTGTGCACTCCACACCTCCTAACTCATGTTATAGCTTAGCTAACAACCCCATTATTACCTTTGTGAATCCAACTACACAAAATGACCGATGATTTCACTAAAATCACCAACAGTTGATCCGGTGGAAGCATGCAGCAGGCGGGAGCAAGAAAGACTGTATGTTAGGCATCGGTTGGAGTACCACCTAGATCCACGTGTCCCAGGCCAGGATGGGTCATTTAGTAGCATCGACACTTCTAGTAGCTCATCCGTTGGTGCTCGACTTTGTACTCTTTTCTTATTACGATGTCTAACTCTAATTTTTGTTGATATTACTTACGCTTATGTTGTCTTATATTTGTAGGATGAAACTTTAGAGGACCAGGATGATTAAGCAGGACGGGGAATTGGTGGAGGCAAGTAAGAGGTGTTGGAACTTAGTTGAGATGTGAGAAAACTAGTCTCACATAGGAGCCAAGGAAATTCTTAGAACACTTGATAAACCCAAAGTTGAGAGCATTAAATGAATCATTTAATTTCTTGGCTTGGAGTATGGTGTTCTTGGTGGGCTCTCTTTGAAACAAATATATATATATATATTAAATGTCAAAGATAGGGCCTTGGGCCTTGGGTCTCTTGGCGATTTCTTTCGGTTGGCAACAGGAATCTATAAATACCACAACTCTCTCATTCGTTTTGCATCAGAAAATACATGAATTCTCTACATAATTTCTGGGTTGCTCTCCCTCTCGTTCATCACCAAACATATGGCGATTCGCTAGATTCAAGATACCAACTTGAATTCGATTGTTGTATCCTCTAGACAACGCCCGTACCTCCGGCGAAATTTTGTATTAGGACACTGCTTCGTGCAGGCCTCAATCAATTCCTATATCTTCGTGGAATCTTCGATTCAAGTAAGATTTAATGTTGTTCTTTACTTGATTGTTTTTTTATGATGTAAAACAAAGTTTTTATACAAAGAAATTATTTCTGCTCTTCAATATTCTGTCCAATTGTATACATGATACATATATATGATTGATTACTCCTAAGAATCTAAGACAAAATTTAGTGTTAAGGAGCGATGGATCAATCATTGATGAAAAGTCATGTGGAGAAACCAGAGAAATTCAAGGGTTCGGACTTCCGACGATGGCAACAAAAGATGTTGTTCTACTTGACAACTCTTCGCGTTGCCAACGTACTCACTGAGGAAAAGCCACCGGCAAATCTTCCGGTAGGGGCGGACGGGGCGGCACCGTCACAAATACAAGTGTCCGCTCATGAACGTTCGGTCGAGACATGGAGAACGAACGAATATAATTGCAGAAATTATATATTGAATGCTCTCGACGATTCCCTCTACGACATATATTCCACTTGCACAACGACAAGGGAAATTTGGGAATCTTTGGATGCCAAGTACAAAACTGAAGTGGCATGTTCCAAGAGATTCGCAGTGGGAAAGTTATTGAACTATCGGATGATTGACTCGAAGCCCGTGGTAAAACAAGTCGAAGAATTGCAAATTCTTGTCCACGAACTCGATGTTGAAGGTATGGGGCTGAATATAAATTTTGTGATCGGTGCTATCATTGATAAACTTCCTGCGTCGTGGAAGAACTTCAAGTTATACTTGAAGCATCTTACGGAGGAAATTACATTTGAACAATTGCTCCTCAAAATTCGTGTTGAGGAGGACAACCGACTCAATGACAAAGCCGTTGCCATTCAAATCGAACCACATGCCAACATGATTGAAGGTAGTTCATCCAAGTCGAATTTCCCGAAATTCAAGGGAAAGGGAATTGCACCCAAGAGGCCTTTCAACACCGGAAAAGGCCCCTTGGCCCCACAAAAGAAACAATTCAAGAGGATGACATGCTGTTGGGTGTGTGGCAAACCGGGACACCGAGCCAAGGATTGTCGATACAAGCATGATCATGGTGGTGCCGGAGGAAGTGGTGGTGGAGGAAATGGGGCATCTACTAGTCATGCCAAACTCACCCACTCTCCGAACGAGTTCGTTGGTGTAATTGAAGCCCACATGGTTACCAACACGATGGATTGGTGGATCGACACCGGGGCTACTCGACACATTTGCAATTCGGAAAGCTTGTTTGCATCCTACCAAAAAGTGAGTGATGGGGAGCCGATGTTCATGGGGAACACATCGACTGCGAAGATAGAAGGAAGGGGGAAGGGGGAAGGTCAACTTGAAATTGACTTCCGGTAAAGATCTTTTGTTGAATGATGTTGTACATGTACCTAGCATTACCAAAAACTTGATTTCTGGCCCTGTTCTAAGTAAGAAAGGGTTCAAAATTGTAATAGAATCTGATAAGGTTGTCATCACCAAGGGTGGTGTGTACGTTGGGAAGGGCTACCTCTACGAGGGGCTCTTCAAGTTAAGCGTTGTAAATAGCTTTGATGCCGCCAATGTGAATAATAATAAGGCAGGCCCTAGCGGTGCTAGTTCTATGTACATGATTGCTCCTTCTAATCTTTGGCATTCGAGATTAGGACATGTCAACTTTAGATCAATTCAAAGAATGATCAAACTTGACATGATTCCTAAATGTTCCATTGATAAATTGACTAAGTGTGAAGTTTGTGTAGAAGCTAAATTCACAAACCATCCACACAAGTCTGTTGAAAAATCAAATGAAGTACTTGGGTTGATTCACACTGACTTATGTGATTTCAAGGCAACACCTTCACGAGGAGGTAAAAACTATTACATTACCTTCATTGATGATTGCAGTAAGTATTGCTATGTGTATCTAATCCATACAAAGGATGAGGCCTTAAACATGTTTAAGACTTATAAGGACGAAGTCGAGAATCAACTCGACAAGAAAATCAAAATTCTAAGGTCGGATCGGGGAGGAGAATACGAATCCCATGACTTTGCAGAATTTTGTGCTACACATGGCATTGTACATCAAACTACCGCTCCATACACTCCTCAACAAAATGGAGTAGCCGAGCGGAAGAATAGAACATTGAAGAATATGATAAATTCAATGTTGATCACGTCCGGAGCTCCATACCATTTATGGGGTGAGGCGTGTCTTACTGCGAATATGATCCTTAATAGGATCCCCACAAGAAGAGTGATAATTCCCCTTATCAACTGTGGAAAGGGAGATTACCATCCTACAAAAGGATGAAAGTGTGGGGTTGCCTTGCCAAGGTTCAAGTCTCTTTTTCCGAAAAGGACAAAACTTGGACCTAAAACCGTTGACTGTGTATATATTGGACCAGCTCTTAATAGTGCTGCTTATAGATTCGTAGTATATAAATCTTGTGTAAATGACATAAGCAATAACACTATCATAGAATCTGCGGAAGCATAATTCTTTGAGACTATCTTTCCTTACAAAGAAAAAGAGGATCAAACCTCTAATTCAAGGAAAAGGCTGCATGATGACACACACACTTCAATTGAAACAAATGAAAGTAATCAACCACGTGAAGGTGAAACCTCCAAGGTTCAAGAAGAATTGGAACCAAGGAGAAGCAAACGTGGTAGAGTGGCCAAAGACTTTGGACCTGATTTTATGACCTTTAATGTTGAAGGAGAACCTTTATCTTATAAGGATGCCATGGAATCATCCGAGGCACCTTATTGGGAAGAGGCAATCCATAGTGAGATAGACTCCATAGTACAAAACAATACATGGAGATTGGTTGACCTACCTCCGGGTCATAAAGTAATAGGTCACAAATGGATATTCAAGAGGAAGTTGAGACCCGATGGCACTATAGAGAAATACAAAGCTCGACTAGTTGCCAAAGGATATCGACAAAAGGAAGGTCAAGACTTCTTTGATACCTACTCTCCGGTCACAAGAATAACGTCTTTACGTATGTTGATGGCCATAGCAGCGATTCACAATTTGGAAATACACCAAATGGATGTGAAAACTGCTTTCTTGAATGGAGAGTTAGACGAAGAAATATATATGCAACAACCGGAAGGGTTTGTTGTCCAAGGTCAAGAAAACAAAGTCTGTAAGTTGATCAAGTCCCTTTATGGACTTAAGCAAGCGCCAAAGCAATGGCATGAAAAGTTTGATAACACGTTGATATCAAACGGGTTTCAAATAAATGAGTGTGATAAGTGTGTCTATGTGAAGCAATACAAAAATGCATATGTCATTATATGCTTGTATGTAGATGATATGCTCATCTTCGGATCGAACTAGGATGTAATCAATCAAACCAAGAAGATGTTGCACTCCTCGTTTGATATGAAGGATTTGGGAGTAGCAGATGTAATCCTTGGTATAAAGATTCAAAGGAATCCAAATGGTTACATTCTCACCCAATCTCACTATGTTGAGAACATACTTCGAAAGTTCGGTCACTATGATGATAAACCGGTGGTGACTCCATTTGATCCTTCTAGTCAATTGAAGAAGAATCAAGGAGATAGTGTGCCTCAATTGGAATATACACAAGTTCTTGGAAGCTTGATGTATATCATGAATTGCACACGACCGGATATAGCATATAGTGTGAGTAGACTAAGTCGGTACTCACATAATCCCGGAAAGGATCATTGGTATGCACTAGTGATAATGCTTCGATATTTGAAGTATACAATGAATTATGGGTTACACTATACGAAATACCCTCCCGTTCTAGAAGGGTATTGTGATGCCAATTGGATCTCTAACCATTCGGAGAGTAAGTCCACAAGTGGATATGTGTTTACACTTGGTGGAGCATCGGTCTCATGGAAGTCATCCAAACAAACGGTGAATACAAGATCAACTATGGAAGCAGAATTTGTAGCTTTAGATAAAGCCGCTGAAGAAGCCGAATGGCTAAAGAGCTTCCTAGAAGGTATTCCGTTGTGGCAAAAACCCGTGACTGCCATTTGTATCCATTGTGACAGTATAGCTGCTCTCACAAGAGAAAATAATCAAATATATAATGGCAAGTCTAGACATATAAGACAACGCCACAATACAATAAAGGACTTGCTGAAAAATGGAATTATTTCCATAGACTACGTAAAGTCAAAGGAAAATATCGCTGATCCTTTGACAAAAGGCCTAAGTAGAGAGCAAGTGTCCTTTTCATCGAGGGGAATGGGCTTAAAGCCAATACAATGAGTTTCCTCGGCGGAAACCTAACCTAGCGAAATTGGAGATCCCATGGTCTAGGTTCAATAGGAAAACTAGTTGAGGAACACTCAAGAGACGCTTATACACAGGTATGCCTACTCCTATGATGAATTTTATGTGTATATTTCCGTTGACGATTAAGGGTTGAATTTTATATTCTTAATAATGCTGATAGCTTTTTAGTGGAATACAACGGAATATTCTTGATCGTCATTACCTATGTGAGACTGATGTGTGGTCGCATCTTTGAAGACGAAGATAGCTACGTCTTCTAAAACTCTCATGAAGAAAGGATATGTTCACGACCGAAATGAACACAACGGTAAGAATCAAATTATGTATAGATATAATATGTGTGATGCCTATTGTCTCGATTTACTACAAAAAGTGGCTAGTTCAAGACATTAGTTCACTATCCACGAAGTAGATCCGATAGGCATTCACTAGGAAAGGTTCAAGTCCAAAAGACACCGTTTTCTGATGCATATTATAACTAGCTTGGTGATAGAAACATAAGTTCCATAATATTGCTTATTTTCTATTCAAATGTGGGGTATTATTTGGGTTTGAATAGAAAATGTGGGGTATTGTTGGAACTTAGTTGAGATGTGAGAAAACTAGTCCCACATAGGAGCCAAGGCAATTCTTAGAACACTTGATAAACCCAAAGTTGAGAGCATTAAATGAATCATTTAATTGCTTGGCTTGGAGTATGGTGTTCTTGGTGGGCTCTCTTTGACACAAATATATATATTAAATGTCAAAGATAGGGCCTTGGGCCTTGGGGTCTCGATGGGGTCGAGATTCAACGATTGAAGAATGAACGTGGTTGTGTGTGCAGTGTCTGGCGCGTATGACGGCGCGACCTAAGCCGCGCAGAACACTGGATGATTCGTGGAACAGTGCCCAGCGCGCTCTCTCATTCGTTTTGCATCAGAAAATACACGAATTCTCTGCATAATTTCTGGGTTGCTCTCCCTCTCGTTCATCACCAAACATATGGCGATTCGCTAGATTCAAGTTACCAACTTGAATTCGATTGTTGTATCCTCTAGACAACGCCCGTACCTCCGGCGAAATTTTGTCTTAGGACACTGCTTCGTGCAGGCCTCAATCAATTCCTATATCTTCGTGGAATATTCGATTCAAGTAAGATTTAATGTTGTTCTTTACTTGATTGTTTGTTTATTATGTAAAACAAAGTTTTTATACAAAGAAATTCTTTCTTCTCTTCAATATTCTGTCTAATTGTATACATGATAACTATGTATGATTGATTACTCCTAACAAGAGGTAGATGGAAGAATGCCGGAGATGGTCTCCAAGTTCAAGTAGTCGGAGTTTCTGCCGAATGATCTAGGGTTTGAGTGGTAGTTAACAATTATTTTTATTTTGTAATTTGTATTTTTCACCGGAACAATTTGTAATTGTCAAATTTGAATGTACGGTATTTGCGTTTTCGTCCGTGTGTGCCGTCGACAGTTTTAGTTTTTTTTTATTTACAGGTAAAATAATTTAATTTTTTTTAGAAACTAGACAATTATGTGTGGATCAGTGGTGAAAGTTCTCCGTTAAATATTTCACAAATTTAATTCAAAGTTTAAAAAAAATGCACCGAAAATATAATAAGTCAGCGGCAGATTACTGACGAAAATATCCGTCGCTGACTTTATTTTATCATTTAAACAATTAAGTTAACTACTCAGGAGTGGATTACCAAGTTGTATATATGTTGTTGAATTTATCCACGTGAATTAAGTCTTAATTAAGTTTTTTGTATTAATTAAAAAAAATCATCGTTGGATTTAGCGGCGAACAGAATCCGCTGGTGAGGAACATGCCTCAGGTAAAGTTAATCGTCGGCCAATATTTTAGCGATTGTGGACTTCCGTCTGTGATCCACCGCTGATTCGTTTTATCGACGAATTACCGACGAATTTGTATGTTGGTGAAGGCCTCCAATTTAGTAGTGATAACTGTTGGGTCACCAAAGATTTGAAATTGACCCACCGATTTTATCCTTAACATTTTACTTAGAATATTTTTAGTTTGGTTCTTTATGGTAACTTAGAGAAGACATCAAAAGTTCGGTGAAGTCGAAGATCAACCGAAATCAAGTTTGAAGAAGTTCCTCATAGTGGAAGTGAAGACATTCTTCTCAACCAAAGTCTAAGTTATTGTCCACCGATTTTTCAAGATGTAAAATCGGTGAAAATCTCACCGAAATCCTCCTCAAGATTGGTCAAACTTCTCACCGATGGTGAATACAAATCGGTGATCTCTTGGCCATTTTCTTTTCAAAATCGGTCAAAACATCTCACCGATTTCTAGGTAAAAATTGGTGAGATCCCTCTCTTGGAAGCCAACAGTTGAAGATCATTCATACTGGGACAATATCTAATGTCAGAAAAAAGTGACTATTTGTCGTTTTATCCAATTTCAGATAATGTCTCAATCAAGTATGCTTGTGCTTCCTGGTACTAAGAAAAAGTGTGAAAATGACTTGTCAACTTTTCTGAGTCAACTCATATTCTTGAATCTCCAAATGACAAGTGTCCTAAGCATTTAATGCTTCATACACTATATAAAGAGAAGAGGACTCTCCATGCAAGGTTACGCGTTCCTGAAGAATTTTCTCAGTGCAACAAGGCTTTCTCTCCTTTGAACTTTATAGATTTCAATCTTTGTGCATTAAAAGTTGTTTTGTTTTCCAGTTTACTTTGTGAAGATTGTTAGAATAGTTTTTCTGTTCTTTCCGCAACAATCTAGTTTTTCTATGTGTAATTCTTGATTTGAAAAATCAATAAAACAATTAATTATGTGAAAAATTGTGTATTGTATTCAACCCCCCCTTCTACAATACTTGATTAAGCCATCTCGGACTAACAAGTGGTATCAGAGCAGAAAGTTTAATCTCAATAAAGTTGATCTGCGATGGCTGCCTCCTCTTCAAACATGAAGTTCCTTCTCAAAACAATTTCTCTGAAAATGGCTCTATAGCCAAACCTCCCAAGTTTAACTCCAACAACTTTTCTCTGTGGAAAATCCGAATGATGCTTTTCATGGAAGGAGTGGATACTATATATCCAACCATTCTCAGTGAGTGACCCATAGTCCCTAGAGTCTGGGCTCGTTATGAAACGCAAAAATCCGGTAAGGAAGTTGTTGACAAAGATGATTCTGATGAAGAAAAATCTACTGCTACTACTGGTCGTTACATTCTTAAAAACCCAAAAAAAATACTGATGAAGAAAAACTTCTTGTCTCTCTTGACTCTAAAGTGAGAGCAATAATTACACTTTCTCTTCCTGATGAGCTCTACCACTCTCTAGTTAACTTTGCTACAGCTAAAGAAACGTGGACTACTCTATGTGTTATGTACGAAGGTACAGAGGAAGTTAAGAAAAGCAATAAATTGCTCTCATCAAGAAATATGAGCTCTTTACTCATGAGAAAGGAGAATCTCTTTCTAGCTATTACAATCGTTTTAACAGCCTTCTAAATGATTTAAAGTTGTTGGGCAGAGTATATGATAATGAGGAAGTCCTGTGCAAATTTATGGACTACCTTCCTGACTTTTGGGAAAACATTTGTACTTGCATCAAGACAACCAAGGATCTTGAATACATGCCTCTCACCGTCCTTTATGGAACTCTCTTTAATTATGAACAAAAAAAATGCAAAGGAAGTCTATCATTAAAGAGATAAAAGGCTCTTCTATAGACCTTATCAGTGATAACTCCAAGAAAGCCCAGTGTGTCCCTCGCATCACCTACCCTTCATCAGACTCTGACAACGATAGTCAAAATAAGTCTACTCACCAAACGGAGGCATATCTAAGTGATGCCGATGATGAAGGTGAGGAAACCTCTGTTGAACAGTTAACTGATGAAATGGCCATGGTGGCAGGGTTCAAAAACAAATCTCGTTCTTCTGGCAAACCTAGAACTTTCAGAAAACCCTTCTCTTCCACAAAAATCTCCTCTACTGATAAGTCAAATGAGGAGTGGTCCAATTGTGGTAAGAAATGACACTTTGCTTCTGAATGCAGAAGTAAACGTATTGAAAGAACTAGACTCACTTCTTCTAACAGATTTTCCTCCAAGTACGAAAATTCCAAAAACAACATTTCAAAGTCTACATTTCCTAGAAAAAGTAGTCAACCTTCCTCTCAAGAACACCAGGAACGTGTTGAGAAATACAAAGCCAAATATAAGAGAGAGAGAAGGAAAGGAATGAGGGACTTCTTAGGAAAGGAAAAAGACTCATTGCTAAAACCCATGACTGGGCTGATGAGCCAACCTCTGAGAGTGACAATGACTCTCCCAACATGTGCTTCATGGCTAAATCCAGTGATATGGAAGATTTTGAGAAAGCAATTACTTTAACTACTTTGGTGTCAACTGGGTGCTCATCATCTTACTCTCAGGTACACCCTTTCAACTCCATGTCTAAATCTGAAAAGATGGATGCTTATGAGTCTTTGACAAATGATTTTTATAATGCCAAAGATGCAAAGAAAAAGAAATCAGCTCAAGTTAAAACTCTCACTTCTCAACTTCAAACCTGCCTTTCCCAACTTGAACAGTTTGATAAGATCAAAGCTGAATGAGAGGACTTGAAAACCATAAACCACATCATAGCTAAAGAGAAAAATAAACTTTTTAAAAGGCCGAAAAGAGAGCAAGAAACTGTAAGAAATTGGACCAACTTGTCTAAGAACCTTGAGAAACATTTTCAAGATCAAATCTCTCATGAGGACAAAACCGGACTAGGTTTCGGAAAGATGGACATTGACCTCTCTTCTCAAACTCATGCTTCCACTTCTTGTGTTTCTCCAAACCTTTATGAGTCCTCGGAGTCCAGCTCCGTTGGGCCTGTCTCTATGAACTCAGCTGATTTATTTGAAGCCTTAAAATTTGGAATGTTCATAAAAGCCAAAGATCCAATCTCTTTTCCAAACAATGAGACTCAGGACTCTAATGACTCTCCGAAACTTATTCATGATCTTTTGAAACTTCTGACACTAGATGAAGCTTCTTCCTCTGAGGCCACAGATTCTAAAGAGCCAAAAAGGATAAATCTAGCCCCTCTTTAAAAAGAAAGTCCTCAGCTCTTTCTAAAACTCCTTTTACAAACTTCTCTACTAACCCCACTCCAAGAAATGCAACCTTCACATCTGGAAAAAGAATTTTAAGTTTTCCTCCTCTCATTTCTACCTTTGGTCGAAAAGCTATTCAAATTGATGTTAAAAGAAAAGGCAAAGAAAAGATTCAAAAATCTAAAAAGGTGTTCATTTATAGAAAATGTTACAATTGTGGAGTCACCTTTCATCTTGCCAAAGACTGTCCTAAGGATAGAATTGACCGAACAAAGGCTAATGACTCTTCTTCTTCTAACCCAAAAGGACCCACCACCAAATGGGTACCAAGAAACTAATCTGTCTGTGACTGCAGGTTCATGAGTATCATCAGATTTGGTATCTGGATAGTGGATGCTCACGTCATATGACTGGAAACAAATCTCTTCCTATAAACTATGTGTCTGAAAAGGGTCCAGCAGTAACTACTGGAGACAACTCTAAAGGTTACATAAAAGGTATGGTACTCTCACAAATGGGTATGTCACATTCAACAAAGTTGCACTCGTTGAAGGGTTGATGCACAATCTTCTAAGCATAAGCCAACTGTGTGATCTGGGGTACAAAGTTATCTTTGAACTTTGTATCTGTACAATTGTTGATAAAGACATGAAGGTGGTTCTATCTGGAAAAAGAAAGGAAAATGTCTATGTCATAGACATCGGTCAAAATCATGGTGCATCAAACGTCCGCTTCGTGTCAGATGATACAATCAAAAGAAACTGGTTATGGCAAAAGCGTCTGTCTCATCTAAATTACAAGACTCTGCACATTCCCTCCAATAAAGATCTAGTAACCGGCTTGCCAAAGCTGATCTTTGTGAAAGAAAAACTATGTGATGCATGTGAAAAAGGAAAACTCACCAAAACTTCCTTCAAGACAAAGCAGTGTTCCTCCATCACTCTTCCTTTACAAATGTTGCACATGAATCTCTGTGTACCAGTCAGCACTCCCAGCCTAGGTGGAAAAAGGTACATCCTTGTAATTGTTGATGAATTTACAAGATATACTTGGGTATGTTTTCTTAGGTACAAAAGTGAGGCAACTGAAGAGATCATCAACTTTATCAAGAAGAATGAAGTTCTGAATTGTCAGCTTGTACGGTCCGTAAGAAGTGACAATGGCACTGAATTCAAAAACAGTGTACTAGAAGACTTCTTCAATGACAAAGGAATTTCTCAAAATTTATCCGCTGTCAGAACTCCTCAACAAAATGGGGTGGTTGAAAGAAAGAATTGTACTCTATGTGAAGCTGCAAGATTGATGCTAAGTGAATAAAACATTCCCACCTACTTTTGTGCTAAAGCTATTAATACTCCTTGCTTTACCTAAAACAGATCAGTGATCACCAAAAGACATGGGAAAACTCCTTATGAAGTCTTCAATGGCCGAAAACCAAATATAGGATTTCTTCATGTCTTTGGTTGTGTGTGTTTCATTCTGAATGATCGTGAGAACCTTGGGAAATTTGATCCTAAGGATGATGAAGGCATCTTTGTGGGATACTCCTTATCCTCAAAGCCTACCGTGTGTACAATCTCAGAAGAAAATGCATTGATGAATCTATCCATGTAAAGTTTGATGACTTTAGATCATCATCTCTTTTAAATGATGATGATGAGCTCAATATATGAATTTCATCATGCATTGGTGATGCTCCTATAGCAGCTCCCACCGATTCCTCATTTGTTCCATTCACCCACTCTAATCCTCCTAATACTCTCCAACAAATAGGGTCACCTTCCAACTCACCAAATCCCTCTCCCACCGAAATTAACCCAAACACCTCCTGTCCTACCGATATTCAAAATCCCATTCCAATCATCCAAGATCCTCCATCTCTTCCCTCTTCAAGTTTTCCTTCCACTCTACCTCCTGTTACCAAATGGACCAAAGATCACCCCATTGATCAAATTGTTAGGGTCAAAATATGTTGAATAGAAGTTCAAGGGCTAATATGTTATTTTCTTATTTTGAGCCTTTAATGTGTAAACGGGCCATGGGCTTACATACCATAGGCCCATAGTATTTAAAGTGTTTTAGCATAGAAAAATAAGCTAGTTGTCTTTTTACACTTTCCAGAAACGTATTGTAATTCTCTCTACATTGAAAGTGAATTGGATGACCAATTGAAATCATAATAGCTGTTCATATCTATTAATTTCTATTGCTCGTTGCACTGATCTGGAGCTCACAATTGGTATCAGAGCAAACGGACGAATCGATTCAAAGTGATTTTTGGATTTCTGGTAAGAATTCTTCTCAAATCAATCGACCGTGTTCTTAGCTTTAAAATTCTATATTTTGATTCGGTTAAAATTGCTTCGTTTCGTTTATAGCATTCTGTTAGCATCATCTTACTTAGCGATTCTGCAATTTTTCTCGTTCCAATTCGATCATCTGTGTGGTTTTTAAGCAAAATCAAAGTTGTGGTTTTTGAGTTCTGTTCATATCAAAAATATAAATTTTTATTCAAAATCGTGCTATTTTGCTTAATTATCGATTTGGGTACTGTTATTTTCCTCGTTTTGGAAGGTTTCTAACGTTTCAGGAAGTTACCCATCAACCCTAATCGAATTCCCATCGAGTTGGAAACCATAACCGTTGTTTCCGGATAATTCAATCACTTTCCGGGTAAGTTTTTTTTCCTAACCTTTCCGGATACAATTGATCCGGAAACCCAAAGTTTCCGGTAAACTAGTTTATCCGGACAACTCAAAGTTTCTGGTAAATTGATTCCTTCCGGACACTGATATCCGGTAAGTCACTCTTCCGGAAAGCATCTCATCCGGATACCCACCTCATCCGGTAAGTTCTGTTTTTTATATTTTCATTCGGAAACTCATTTCATCCGGTAACTATTATCTATCCGGTAAACTAAGATCATCCGGTAACCTCTTGTTATCCGAAAACCTCAGTTTATCCGGACACTGTTGATTATCCGGACACTTCTGCTGATTGAACATCTTCTCACACAATCTGATCCAGACACTTCCAGATCAGACATCACATCCGGATTCCTATCCGGTAAGTTCAGTCTAGCCGATTTCTTACCTGTTTTTAGTATAAATCACTCTTAGAACATGCGTTAGGACTTCACTCGTAGTGCCTTGCGTTAGGATCTCACTTTGAATCGAACCAATCGTATGACGATCAAGTTAGTGCAACACAAAATGTCTTCGGGCGACGCTCTCGCTATCGGCACCGATTTCAAACCACCTTGCCTCTACCAAGGTGAGTACAGCCAGTGGCGGGACAAATTTCTAATCTTCATTGAGTCAAAGGATAACTTTGAGTTTATCTGGCGAGCTCTAGATGATGGGCCAATTCCTCAACCCATGAAGACTATACCAGCAACTGAAGAAGGTGGTCAAGTTCGTTACGAGGTTAAGACACTCTTCGAGATGACTGCCGACGAAAAAGGCATGTTTGAGGGAGAAAAGCATGCTAAGAGGTATCTTGTTCAGGCTCTACCCAACACGATCTACACAACCATCGACAGCTACAAAAAGACAGAGAAAGATGACCGCAAGTCTGAATCAAAGAAGAAAGACGAACCCGTGACATGTTATAACCGCGGGAAGCGTGGTCATTTTGCGAAAGATTGTAGGAATCCTGTTGTGAAGAATGCACATTATTACAAGGCAAAGCTCGTATTGGCAGAGCAAAAAGAAGCAGGAGAAGCTCTATTTGTTGAAGATGACTATTGGCTGGGTCGATCTGATAGTGAAAGCGACTCTGAAGGTGCTGATACTTTTATGGGCTACCACTCTCCCGCTGAAGAAGAAAAGACAAAGCTGTGTCAGGTATGTGAACCTATCTATCAAGATCTTTATAACCAAATGCAACCTCTTGTTGAACGGATAGATTCACATAAGGCCACCGCTAATGAACAACTGCTTGAGATTAAATCACTATCTGAAAAGCTAGATGTTCAAAAGCGAATAACTGAGAAACATAAGTCTGAAAATGCTAATTTAAAAGAAAAATGCAAAAATCTTTCAATAGCACCTAAGGACTTAAGGACCAAAATATCTGAACTACAGTCACAGCTTGATCAGTGTGAGAATGAGAAAGCAGAAATTGTTTATCAATGCTTTGCTCTTCAAATTCAACACAAGGAGTTTGTCACTAAAATAGTTGATCTTGAAACCAAACTCCACCAAAGAGGTCAAACTGATCAGACCATCCACATGAATAAACCCAAGGAGTTCACTTACTTTAACAAGGAATGGGGAATCGGATACGATAACCCACACTACTTGAAAAAGGGTATATTCAAAAGTCCTACGCTGTATGATTTTGGTTGTCTTGGAATAGACAAAAAGTATCCAGAAAATGGGATAAAATGGACTGGTCCTCTTGAACCTGAAAAGGAAGAGGAAACTAAGGAATATAAGCGAAAACACACGACAAAAATGCAACTTCCTTTTTGTTATGAGCCTTTGAACTATTATTATGAGAAAAATCAAAAGAAATACCTCTCGAATGACTATTTTCACTGCTATAAGGTTGTGACGCCCAAGGATTCCTCCAAAAAGGACGAGGTCCAAGCAATCGAATCCAAGACTGAGACGGATGAGTTCAAACTCTATGTTCCCCCTCTCGTCTTGGAAGCAAAAATAGTCGAGTTAGTAGAGTCACTCGAGAAGGAAAGGTCATGTTTTCAAAAAGAAAAGTCAACACTTATCAAAGAACTTGAGGAACTCAAATCCGAGAAACCCGAAGCTGTGTCGGATGAAGGACAGGAATTCCTTCGGTGTGAAATCAGCAAGCTCACATCAAAATTGTCTGCCTTGGCAACAGAAGCGATGAAGGAGCATACGAGAAATGGTCAGCTCAAAGAGCAGATTGACCTACTCCAAAATGAAAAGCAGATTTCGCCCGAACTTTCCTCCAGTTCATCTGATACCTCTTCGTGTAAAGCTTTCATTGGAAAAATCTCTTCCCAAGACGGTAATGAGTCTCAAGATAAGAGTGTGCTAAGGAATTTAAACTCTGATTTTTCCCTAGCTTCCGCACAGAATTCCCCAAAGCACACTGACACAAAGTGTTCCTCACCTTCCTCGGCCAATCCAAGTCCCACTATCCCGGATATCGATTTTTCAGAATTCATGAATTCCAAGGGCAATTATGATGACGAGTTTGAGTCGTTTCCCTTCGATAAACCTCTTCCAAGTCATACTGACTTCCTTTCACCAGTGGTTAATCGACCGGTCAATTTTCTAAAGGGTGATTGTTCCAAAACAAAGACCCCAGCTGTGATTAAGATTTCTAAAACTAAGTCATATTCTCAAAAACCATTGCAGCCGAGGCATAAGACCGATCGATCGACTGCCAAAAATCCTGTTTCCTGAAAAGCCACTGACTATGCTGTCAATGTTGTTTCAGATAAAACCGGTCGAGCTAAACAGGACAAACAAAAGTGGCTAGCTAAGGAATCTATCGAGAAAGAGGCGTCAAAGTCATTTAATATTGTTTTCTATCCTAGAACGAATAAAAATGATTGTGCTTGGAAGCATAGGAATGATTTTGTTAAACAAGATGTTAAATTTCCGATTAAACTTTATTCCATTCAGCAATTGATTCAATTATCGCATGATTGTTTGTGTTGTTCTAGTTGTGGTTGGAATGACTTTGATGATATCAATAATAATGATTGGTTTGGTTCATATCATATGTATAATTCAAAACCAAAACGCAGACCCCGTAAAAACAAAAAGAAATCTAAATCTACACGGGGTCCCCAATCAGAGGTTAAACCAAAGCAAGAAAGGAAACCCATTTCAAAACGGGCTCCTCCTACTGAGGTTAAACCTACACCCAAGAGGCAACCTGTTTCAAAACAGGTTCCTCCGAAAGGTGTAAAACCTAACCCTCCAGGACCCGTGTTAATATGGGTACCTAAAGTCCGCTAATATCGTTTTGCAGGACGGTCATGTGTGGTACATAGATTCTGGATGCTCCAAGCACATGACCGGAAGGAGGGAGCTTCTCACGAACTACAAGGAACAATGTTGCGGAGACGTGAGATTTGGGAACGATGACAAGGCGCCGATTTTGGGCTACGGTGACACTGTCCAAGACAAGATCACCATCAAGAAAGTTTCATACGTCGCGACATTGGGACACAACTTGTTCAGTATCGGCCAATTCGGCGATAAAGATCTCGAGGTCAGATTCAAAGCCAAAAGGTGTAGCATTCTCACAGACGACGGAACGAAGCTACTAGTTGGAAAGCGAAAGACCAACCTCTAGACCATCGACCTCGCAGCCCTGAAGACCGATAATCTGCCTGATGTCAAAGGCCAATTATCAGCAAGCGTGGATTTGGCATCGACGTCTCTCGCACCTGAACTTCAAAAGTATCAACAAACTTGTGTTTGGCGAACACGTGAAAGGCATGTCCGACCTTCAATTCGTGAAGGACCGACTCTGTGGGGCATGCGAAATGGGAAAGATGAAGCAAGCGACGCATAAGCATAAGGCTGCTCCGAGTACGTTTTGGTCCTTCGAACTTATCCATATGGATTTGTGTGGACCGATGCGTGTTCAGAGCATCAACAAACGCAAGTATGTCCTGGTGATGGTGGATGATTTCTCACGCTACACTTGGCTGAAGTTCCTACGCACGAAGGATGAAACCCCGGAGCTGATCATCAACCATCTAAAGACCATCCAACTGAACCTTCAACAACAAGTTCAGACTATCAGGACCGGCAACGGAACAGAGTTCAAAAATCAAACGGTGAACGAATAACTGACTTCAGTCGGTATCTCGCAAACCTTCTCGGCCGCACGCACTCCTCAACAAAACGGAGTGGTGGAAAGACACAACCGTACCTTCGTCGAAGAAGCTCGCACGATGCTTTCTCAGTCCAAACTGCCCTTATTTCTCTGGGCCGAAGCGGTGTCTACTGCATGTTACACGCAAAACCGCTCTATTATCAACAAGACGTCGTACGAGATCATGAACAAACGCGTTCCGAACATCAAGTACTTCCACGCGTTCGGATGCACGTGCTACGTCCTCAACGACAAAGATGATCTCGACAAATTCATCCCGAAGGCGGACGAAGGAGTTTTCATAGGATACTCCATGCAGGCTAAAGCATATCGCGTTTACAACAAATGGACTAAAACCGTTACTGAGAGTGTAAACGTGACATTCGACGAAGCCGCAGATTTGGCTTCTGAACAAATCAATTCAGAACCCGGTTTAACTGGTGTGTTAGCTTATGAACTTTCTCGTTCGGGATCTGCACAAACAGCAGTAAATCCGAATCACGCATCTACGTCGAATGCTCAACTTTCTGATTTAGATTTACTGTTTCAATACTTTTATGATGACATGTTTAACATTGCTACCCCTCGTGTCTCAGCGCAACCAAGACTTGAAGCTGCTCAAATCGAGGATTCGGCGAATCTCTCCGGTCCGCCACCCTCGACCCGCACTCCAACACTCACAGTGGAGACACCTCAACCATTCTCATCAACTTCATTTGATACAGTCATCCCCCCGGAGGAACCAGTACAAAACCCGGAGATCGCTCCTCAAGATTCGTCCTCTACTACAATCATAGATCAACTTCTGAATTCCTCGGAACCAGAAGTTGCGCAACCTTCGACGAATCCTCCCCCGTCTCCTCCGAGAAACCAACCTGCTACACTTGAAGCTGTTCTAGACCTTCCATCTGGTGATTACGTGGATCCAGACGCCTCACACTCAACTCAGCAGCCGCTTCCACACACCACCAAATGGACAAGAGCTCATCCCTTACACCAGATCATCGGTAATCCCTCCACTCCAGTCCAAACGCGAGGCACATCGGCCAATTTCTGCCTCTTCTCTGGATTCCAAAGTAAGATCGAGCCTACAACCGTCCGCGAAGCACTCGAAGATCCGGACTAGGTCGTGGCCATGCAAGAGGAGCTCAACCAATTCAAGGCCCTCAAAGTATGGCGTCCCACGTCCATCTCACAAGACGGTGATCGGCTCTAAGTGGATCTTCAAGAACAAGAAGGACGAGGACGGCATCATAGTATGCAACAAGGCGCGTCTCGTGGCCAAGGGATACCGTCAACAAGAAGGCATAGACTATGACGAGACATACGCTCTGGTGGCGAGGATCGAAGCAATACGTATGTTCCTTGCATACGCCGTGCACAAGAACTTCACGGTCTTCTAAATGGATGTGAAGACCGCATTCCTTAATGACGAACTCAATGAAGAAGTGTACGTTTTGCAACCGGACGGGTTCGTGGACGAGAAGAAGCCCGACCATGTCTATATCCTAGAAAAGGCGCTCTACGAATTGAAGCAAGCTCCACGGGCCTGGTATGATACGCTCTCCAAGTTTTTAATAAAGTCGGAATTTTCACGAGGTAAAATCGATACCACTCACTTTATTAAAAAAGGAAAAAGGTCATATTGTATGTTGATGACATGATTTTCGGCTCTACTATCCCTCAGTTTGCTAAGAACTTTGCCAAGTTAATGGGAATTTTTTTTAAATGAGTATGTTATGTGAGATGAATTTCTTCCTTGGTCTTCAAGTTAAACAACTGTCGACCGGGATATTCATAAATCAGGCTAAGTACATCCGGGATATTCTTAAGAAATTCCAGATGGAACAATCCTCACCGATGAAAACTCCCATGGCACCCGGTACAAACTTACACGCCGATCCTAACGGAAAGGATGTGGACACTAAAACGTACCGGGGAATGATTGGTTCTTTAATGTACCTAACTTCCAGTAGACCGGACATCATGTTTTCGACATTTCTTTGCGCCCGGTTTCAGTCAAAACCGAAATAGTCCCACTTAATAGCTGTCAAACGAATTTTTCGTTATTTACGTGGTACTGCTGATCTTGGCTTGTGGTACCCGAAAGAGACAGGTTTTGAGCTGTCTGCATACTCTGATGCGGACCACGCGGGCAGTATGATGGATCGGAAGAGCACATCGGGCCATGTGCAGTTCTTAGGCGACAGCTTGGTGAGTTGGGCATCCAAGATGCAGCAGTGTGTCTCTACGTCGACTGCCGAGGGTGAATACGTAGATGCCACAAGCTGCTGTTCACAAGTAATATGGATGCGCACGCAACTCAAAGACTACGATTTCACATACGTCAAGGTGCCCATCTACTGCGACTCGAAGAGCGCCATTGCAATATCCAGCAATCCGGTCCATCATACAAAGACAAAACACATAGACGTTCGGTACCATTTTATCAAGGATTACGTTGAAAGACTTGATCTGATTGTGTGCACGATACAAGTTCCATACATATACGAGAAATTGTCTACTCATCATCCATTGTTCACACTCCAGATGGTTGAGCATACACTTTCTCGCATCTGTATTCTACTTGTATCAGTTACACAGTTAGGTTTAGTCTGTATTTATTAGGTAGATTTCGCTTGTTTGCTTTCTTTCCACGTGTGTTTCCTTTTTCTGTTAATTACTATCGTCTACTTTCAATAATGATATTTGTGCTTTCACAAGTTTGTTCATGTGTTCAGGGGGAGCACGAACGAAGTATCAGGTAAGTACTTCCACTTCTGAGGGGGAGTGTCACACAATATTTGTTAACTGTCAACAGTTTTTGCATGTGGACACTCCAAGTGTGTTTCATTTCACTCTATGCGCACATTCTGAGGGGGAGCATATACCTATATGTTCATCATTTGAGGGGGAGCGACACACAATTTTTTTCTTTAACTGTGTACAAGTTTTTTTTGTGATTCGTCTCTCCATTGCACACACGTGCACATTCCGAGGTGGAGCAGAGAAACCCCCATGCTCCATTTGAGAGGGAGCGAGAGAATGTTATTTCCATGTCAAACAAATACTAGATTTGGGATTTTTGAACCACCAGGACCAAAATTGGAATTTCTTCTTACTTTCCGGATACCCCTATCCGGATAGTTTCCGGACCGGACACCTATCCGGACCGGGTGGGTATCCGGATGACCCATCCGGACACTTGGTCCTCTATATAAGATTTCCGGACAATGCACTATTCCTTTATCCAGATATTTGAAAAATCCAAAACCCTTTCTTACTTCTCTCTCGACCGGACACCCTCGGCAATCGACGTGTTTCATCATTTTCGGTAATCATCTTCTCAGGTATGCCATACTTTCATCATCTAATGTATTTCCATACCACACACACTCCAATAGACCGTTAAATCGACTCGATTAAGGGGTTTGGATACCCGATTTCACATCGCATCAACTTAGGGTTGATTTCGCACACTTAGGTCTCACACCAGGCACTATATTGTTGATTACATTGCGTAGGAGTGTGTTCCATGCTTAGATCTGTGGCTTGAGTACATCTTTGGTTCGATTTGAGATCACCGTAAGTCGTCCGGATACTCCCATAGTATCCGGACACATTCATCCCCATCCAGACAGTATTATAGGATTAGATATTTTATCCGGACTCTCATCACATCCGGTAACCCTAGTTGTTCGGAAACCCCAGGGTTTCCGGTAACTTCAACTATCCGGATTGTGAGAGTGTCCGGACACCAATTTTATCCGGTAATCATATCGTCCGGAAACTCCGTTTATCCGGATACCATATGTCCGGAAACCTGTGCTATATCTGGAATCCTTTGCAATTCCATGGTATTGTTGTCCGGACACTCTGGTTGTCCGGATGCATTGTTGCCCGGAAACTTTGAGTTTTCCATTTAATTTTGTCCGGACACATACAATCATTCCAGTACCTTGTTCTATCACTGCCAGTCCGTAATCCGTCTCAGATTGAGCCAATTACTGCAAAGGTACGCGCCTACACTTGTTCATCCGCCAGTTTTCTAACATTGATTATTTTCCAGATATTTTAAATGGCGGATCAAGAACAACAACAACAACCCCAAGAGCAGATTCCTCCTCAAGAGGAATTTATTGACAAAGCAACCGATAATGCCTTGGTCCACCCTGACCATGGCATCGAAATGGAAGCCAACAACCATCAGTTGGACGCCGCTGAGTTCCGACCACAACACCGTGTGGTCGTGGACATCTTACTAGGTCACCCTCTCCGTGAGGCCCTCACTGCAACAGCCGACGTCCCCATGTTATATGTATATCAAGTATGGCTCACTGCCCAAGTCGTCACGGCTGCCAATTCTCAAACCATCACGGTGTGGATCGACAACCACCCCTTCACGCTCACACCTGAGTCGTTCCGCCGCTTGCTATCCCTACCAGAAGCCAACGCCAGCGGACACCAAGCCTATAACCCCGCGGTCAATGACACGACATTCTGCGCTCAAATACGCGCACTCGGATACAACCACGCCCTCGGGCATCCTTCAGCCTTCAACAGAAAATATATTGCGCCCATCTGGTACACACTGTTCACGATACTAAACAGGTGTCTATCATCTACGTGGAGGGGAATAGACCAGTGCACAGCAGACTTCCTGCGTCTATTCCATGCGGTTTGCTACAACAGGCACGTTGACTTCGCGATGATCATCTGGTGCGAAATGGTTCAGGCTATTCGTCAAATCGGCGGGTCAAAGCAAAAGAAATTTCTACCTTATCCAAGATTCCTCTCACTGGCCGTCAGACATCACATGGACGCGAATCCGGGAATACCGCGACGCATAAACCATCTGGTATGTCCTCCATTTCATCTATAATATCTTGTGATCCGCAACCCATCTGATGCCAGAGCCATGCCCTTACCTGAGGCCCCACTGGCACACGCGGACCCCAATGCACCGAGTGTGATAGAGTATAGAAGAGAGATAGGAAATCCCATGGTCCAGCCAGAACTGGAGGGACCTTCCTAGGGAGATAGACCCGAGAGACGTGAGGGTCCACGGACGAGAGGAGGCAGAGTCCGGGTACCTAGGGCTCCCGGACGGGGTGTGTTGAGAGTACATGGGAGGGGAACAGGCGTGGGCGATGCATTGGATACGCGAGCCAGTACTACCCAATCTAGCCAAGCCGGAACAAGCCAACAACCCCCCATTCCCACCACCCGGACCATGACTGAAGCAGGACCGTCGACTAGACTACACGAGGTGGGGGTCGTCACTGAAACCGAAAGACCATCACTTCACCGTGATATGGAAATGTACATTTCTAACCCCCCCCCCCTCGCCGACCAGACAGGTTGAGGACGTGGAATCCGACTCCACCGAATCCGATACAGACCGTGCTATATGCGCATCCTTAATACCACCACGTATCGGACCAAACCCACAGTTGACCGAATGAACCCCTTCTGACTCACCAACACTCCCACCTCTAATCCCTACTACCCAACCTATTACGGGAGATACAAGGAAAGAGGAGGGAGAATCAGTTGAAGAATTGGAACATGTGAGACGGAGGGAATTGAGATCGAAAACAAATCATGAGAGATTAAGCCGTAAAAATAAAGAGGCTTCTGAGCGACCCCAAACCAGCGTTATCCAGGTAGCCACATTTGCTATCCCGTCTCATCCGTTGGGACGGGGTATTGAAGAAGCCGCCATGGACCTAGCGGTGCAAGTGCACGACCTCCATAGCCACTCATCCGTCTCTCAAAAGGCGGATGTTTCAATTTTCCACGAGGACATAGCACAACTTCTACCGATCTCTCACTTGGAGAGTATGGGTATTGAAACAAGAGACCAGCCTCCCCCGGTCTCGCGGTCTTTCAGAGCACCATCGAGTCTAGAGACACTTGAAATAGTACATTCTTCGGCTAGGACACAAGATGAGATTATACAAATCGATGCTCTTCATGACTCGATCGGAACTTCCGTAGTGTCTCCGCCTTTAAGCGGAACGCGAGGATCGGAAGGAAATCCTACCACGACCACACCATCGCCAACCGTGAACGTAGGTGGCTCTACCTCTAAGGTAGATGCCTCAACGGGTAATATAAGTGATCCCGAAGTTATTTTACCCGACTTCATGTCAAAGGGATATCTGGACATCACCCTAAAGGTTGTCCGCGAGGCAATGGAGCAGCACCTCACCACCGAGCTCGACAGAATCAAAAGCTTAATCAAAGGTAAAGAGAAGGTGGTCGAATCTGAAACCACACCAACACCTCCACCGGCTCCCGTTCAGCCAACTTATTCGGTGGACACCTTAAAGACTATGCTTCTGGCTCAGCTGCTCCAGCATATTGACACCGATGCCTCTACCGAAGCAGACATGATCTCAGTTCTACGATCACAGGTATCTGCTCCTTCGTCATCCATAACCACCAGATTGGACCAGCTTGACACGACTTCCAAGGACGTTCAACAAGCGCTCAAAACGCTGTCCGAAAGGGTCGGCTCACTCGAAGAAACCTGCAAGAGTCAAGCTGGCAGACTCAAGAGACAGCATGATGACCAGGATGATCCTGATCATTGTGAGGGGGAGAACAAGAGACTACGATTGTCTGAGTTCGCCCCAATCATCGCTGAAACAACCGTGGTTCAACCGGAACCATAAACTGGGGCAACTACAACTGAAGAAGAACCTGAAGCCCAGTTGAGCTTAGTCGAGATGGTCATAGACATGGACATCTCAAACGACGAAGACCCGACAGTTGAAAATCCTGGGGGAGAAACACAGGAATTGGTCACACATTATGCATCAGATAGGCCCGCACTTGATCTGATTGATCCAGATTCAGAGATCGACCCCGAGACTGAAAATGTATGGTACGAAAAAGCCGTCAGTGCTATAAATCTCTAGGTAAACTTGATCTTTCCTACTGATGAAGACGACAACGTTGATTATGACCAGTTTCTGCTACAAAACCTATATGGTACACCCGTTCACACTGCTCAGGCCCCCGAGACTTCTAAGATACTCGAGACTTCTAAGATACCTGTGACTTCAACTGTTGCAAATCCAACATCTCCTCAACAACCAACAGCTTCAGATCATCCTCCTCCTCAACAGCAACAAATCCGATGGGAGAAGATCATGATCCTTATTCCTCACCTGGAGGAATAACTCAAGAAGCTATACGTTCACATGTTACATCCTATCGAGCCAACTTTTTGCCTTGGGATTTCTCATTTCGACAAGGAATACCAAGGTCAGTACTTAAATGCCATGAAGCGGTGTCTGCCAGTTAGCCAAGTCCGAACCAAGCACAAGATCACTGAAGTGCTCAACATACAAACCAGTTGAATCCTTAGAGTCATGTTTCCAGTTTTCACCGTCCGACGCGAAGACGGTAATGAATGGAGAATTTCTGAAGCTGACTTTAAGAACCTTAGACCGTTCGGCTTCCTCTCTATACTGAAAGACCTCCAAACCAGAACCATCTGACCGCTTCAAGTAACTAAAGCACTCGAGGCTGTCCGTCGATTCCTAATTCACACGATCATGATGTCATACCTCACTAACTTTCAAATGGCAATCGAGAACAGAGCAAAGAAGGTAAACTTGCTGAAACCGAATCTGAAAGCGCCTGAACTGAAGATGTATACCGAGAACGCACTGCTTCTAGAACCAGAATTTGAGATAGTCTACCTCAACGATCAGAAAGAAAAGAGGTTTCTTCGCTTCAGTATGGTCGACAGATTCTGCGATGGCACACTCCTCGAGAACTGGCGCGAACTCGAACTTTAATTCAAAGGGGGAGATTGTTAGGGTCAAAATAGGTTGAATAGAAGTTCAAGGGCTAATATGTTATTTTCTTATTTTGAGCCTTTAATGTGTAAACGGGCCATGGGCTTACATACCATGGGCCCATAGTATTTAAAGTGTTTTAGCTTAGAAAAATAAGCTAGTTGTCCTTTTACACTTTCCAGAAACGTATTGTAATTCTCTCTACATTGAAAGTGAATTGGATGACTAGTTGAAATCATAATACCTATTCATATCTATTGATTTCTATTGCTCATTGCACTGATCTGGAACTCACACAAATTATTGATGATCAACAAGCTGGGGTCTAAACTAGAAGAGGAGTTGGAAATATATGCCTCTATGTGAACTTTCTATCTTTGATAGAACCAAATAAAATTGAGGAGGCAGTAGCTGATCCATGTTGGATCACTGCCATGCAAGAAGAACTTTCTCAATTAGCAAGAAACAGGGTGTGGAGATTGGTTCCTAGACCTCCAAAGAACACTATTATTGGAACAAAGTGGGTCTTCAGGAACAAAATGGATGAAGATGGTACAGTTATCATAAACAAGTCTAGACTGGTTGCACAAGGATACAGACAGGAAGAAGGCATTGATTATGATGAAACTTTTGCCCCTGTTGCTAGACTTGAAGCCATAAAGATCTTTCAGGCTCATGCTGCTTACCAAAACTTCAGAGTCTTCCAGATGGATGTAAAAAGTGCCTTCCTCGATGGTGAATTGGCAGAAGAAGTCTATGTGAAACAGCCACCTGGATTTGAAGACCCCACACATCCTCAAGATTTGTCCTCTACTACAATCATAGATCAACCTCTGAATTCCTCGGAACCAGAAGTTGCTCAACCTTCGACGAAACCAACCTGCTACACTTGAAGCTGTTCTAGACCTTCCATCTGGTGATTACGTGGATCCAGACACCTCACACTCAACTCAGCAGCCGCTTCCACACACCACCAAATGGACAAGAGCTCATCCCTTACACCAGATCATCGGTAATCCCTCAACTCCAGTCCAAACGCGAGGCACATCGGCCAATTTCTGCCTCTTCTCTGGATTCCTAAGTAAGATCGAGCCTACAACCATCCGCGAAGCACTCGAAGATCCGGACTAGGTCATGGCCATGCAAGAGGAGCTCAACCAATTCGAGGCCCTCAAAGTATGGCGACTTGTCCCACGTCCATCTCACAAGACGGTGATCGGCACTAAGTGGATCTTCAAGAACAAGAAGGACGAGGACGACATCATAGTATGCAACAAGGCGCGTCTCGTGGCCAAGGGATACCGTCAACAAGAAGGGATAGACTATGACAAGACATACGCTCTGGTGGCGAGGATCGAAGCAATACGTATGTTCCTTGCATACGTCGTGCACAAGAACTTCACGGTCTTCTAAAAGGATGTGAAGACCGCATTCCTTAACGACGAACTCAAGGAAGAAGTGTACGTTTCGCAACCAGACGGGTTAGTGGACGAGAAGAAGCCTAACCATTTCTATATCCTAGACAAGGCGCTCTACGGATTGAAGCAAGTTCCACGGGCCTGGTATGATACGCTCTCCAGGTTTTTAATAAAGTCGGAATTTTCACGAGGTAAAATCGATACCACTCACTTTATTAGAAAAGGAAAAAGGTCATATTGTATTAGTTCAGTTGTATATTGATGACATAATTTTCGGCTCTACTAACCCTCAGTTTGCTAAGAACTTTGCCAAGTTAATGGGAATTTTTTTAAATGAGTATGTTATGTGAGATGAATTTCTTCCTTGGTCTTCAAGTTAAACAACTGTCGACCGGGATATTCATAAATCAGGCTAAGTACATCCGGGATATTCTTAAGAAATTCCATATGGAACAATCCTCACCGATGAAAACTCCCATGGCACCAGGTACAAAGTTACACGCCGATCCTAACGGAAAGGATGTGGACACTAAAACGTACCGAGGAATGATTGGTTCTTTAATGTACCTAACTGCCAGTAGACCGGACATCTTGTTTTCGACATTTCTTTGCGCCCGGTTTCAGTCAAAACCGAAAGAGTCCCACTTAATAGCTGTCAAACGAATTTTTCGTTATTTACGTGGTACTGCTGATCTTGGCTTGTGGTACCCGAAAGAGACAGGTTTTGAGCTGTCTGCATACTCTGATGCGGACCACGCGGGTAGCATGATGGATCGGAAGAGCACATCGGGCCATGTGCAGTTCTTAGGCGACAGCTTGGTGAGTTGGGCATCCAAGATGCAGCAGTGTGTCTCTACGTCGACTGCCGAGGCGGAATACGTAGCTGCCGCAAGCTGCTGTTCACAAGTAATATGGATGCGCACGCAACTCAAAGACTACGGTTTCACATACGTCAATGTGCCCATCTACTGCGACTCGAAGAGCGCCATTGCAATATCCAGCAATCCGGTCCATCATACAAAGACAAAGCACATAGATGTTCAGTACCATTTTATCAAGGATTATGTTGAAAGAGGTACAGTCGAACTCTACTTTGTAAATACAGAACATCAGTTAGCAGACCTGTTTACAAAACCCTTGGACGAAAAACGCTTTAATTATCTAGTGTCCAAGTTAGGTATGCTAAATCCAAAGACTTGATCTGATTGTGTGTACGATACAAGTTCCATACATATACGAGAAATTGTCTACTCATAATCCGTTGTTCACACTCCAGATGGTTGAGCATACACTTTCTCGCATCTGTATTCTACTTGTATCAGTTACACAGTTAGGTTGAGTTTGTATTTATTAGGTAGATTTCGCTTGTTTGCTTTCTTTCCACGTGTGTTTCCTTTTTCTGTTAATTACTATCGTCTACTTTCAATAATGATATTTGTGCTTTCACAAGTTTGTTCATGTGTTCAGGGGGAGCACGAACGAAGTATCAGGTAAGTACTTCCACTTCTGAGGGGGAGTGTCACACAATATTTGTTAACTGTCAACAGTTTTTGCATGTGGACACTCCAAGTGTGTTTCATTTCACTCTATGCGCACATTCCGAGGGGGAGCATATACCTATATGTTCATCATTTGAGGGGGAGCGACACACCATTTTTTCTTTAACTGTGTACAAGTTTTTTTGTGATTCGTCTCTCCATTGCACACACGTGCACATTCCTAGGTGGAGCAGAGAAACCCCCATGCTCCATTTGAGGGGGAGCGAGAGAATGTTATTTCCATGTCAAACAGATACTAGTTTTTGGGATTTTTGAACCACCAGGACCAAAATTGGAATTTCTTCTTACTTTCCGGATATGTTTCCGGATACCCCTATCCGGATAGGTTTCCGGACCGGACACCTATCCGGACCGGGTGGGTATCCGGATGACCCATCCGGACACTTGGTCCTCTATATAATATTTTCGGACAACGCACTATTCCTTTATCCGGATATTTGAAAAACCCAAAACCCTTTCTTACTTCTCTCTCGACCGGACACCCTCGGCAATCGACGTGTTTCATCATTTTCGGTAATCATCTTCTCAGGTATGCCATACTTTCATCATCTAATGTATTTCCATACCACACACGCTCCAACAGACCATTAAATCGACTCTATTAAGGGGTTTGGATACCCGATTTCACGTTGCATCGACTTAGGGTTGATTTCACACACTTAGGTCTCACACTAGGCACTATATAGTTGATTACATTGCGTAGGAGTGTGTTCCATGCTTAGATCTGTGGCTTGAGTACATATTTGGTTCGATTTGAGATCACCGTAAGTCGTCTGGATATTCCCATAGTATCCGGACACATTCATCCCCATCCAGACAGTATTATAGGATTAGATATTTTATCCGGTAATCATATCGTCCGGAAACTCCATTTATCCGGATACCATATGTCCGGAAACCTGTGCTATATCCGGAATCCTTTACAATTCCATGGTATTGTTGTCCGGACACTCTGGTTGTCCGGATGAATTGTTGCCCGGAAACTTTGAGTTTTCCATTTAATTTTGTCCGGACACATACAATCATTCCAGTACCTTGTTCTATCACTGCCAGTCCTTAATCCGTCCCAGATTGAGCCAATTACTGCAAAGGTACGCACCTACACTTGTTCATCCGCTAGTTTTCTAACATTGATTATTTTCCAGATATTTTAAATGGCGGATCAAGAACAACAACAACAACCCCAAGAGCAGATTCCTCCTCAAGAGGAATTTATAGACAAAGCAACCGATAATGCCTTGGTCCACCCTGACCATGGCATCGAAATGGAAGCCAACAACCATCAGTTGGACGCCGCTGAGTTCCGACCACAACACCGTGTGGTCGTGGACATCTTACTAGGTCACCCTCTCCGTGAGGCCCTCACTGCAACAGCCGACGTCACCATGTTATATGTATATCAAGTATGGCTCACTGCCCAAGTCGTCACGGCTGCCAATTCTCAAACCATCACGGTGTGGATCGACAACCACGCCTTCACGCTCACACCTGAGTTGTTCCGCCACTTGCTATCCCTACCAGAAGCCAACGCCTGCGGACACCAATCCTACGACCCCGCCGTCAACGACACGACATTCTGCGCTCAAATACGTGCACTCGGATACAACCACGCCCTCGAGCATCCTTCAGCCTTCAACAGAAAATATATTGCGCTAATCTGGTATACACTGTTCACGATACTAAACAGGTGTCTATCATCTACGTGGAGGGGAATAGACCAGTGCACAGCCGACTTCCTGCGTTTATTCCATGCGGTTTGCTACAACAGGCACGTTGACTTCGCGATGATCATCTGGTGCGAAATGGTTCAGGCTATTCATCAAATCGGCGGGTCAAAGCAAAAGAAATTTCTACCTTATCCAAGATTCCTCTCACTGGCCGTCAGACATCACATGGACGCGAATCCGGGAATACTGCGACGCATAAACCATCCGGTATGTCCTCTATTTCATCTACAATATCTTGTGATCCGTAACCCATCTGACGCCAGAGCCATGCCCTTACCTGAGGCCCTACTGGCACACGCGGACCCCAGTGCACCGAGTGTGATAGAGTATAGAAGAGAGATAGGAAATCCCATGGTCCAGCCAGAGCCGGAGGGACCTCCCTAGGGAGATAGACCCGAGAGACGTGAGGGTCCACGGACGAGAGGAGGCAGAGTCCGGGTAGCTAGGGCTCCCGGACGGGGTGTGTTGAGAGTACATGGGAGGGGAACAGGCGTGGGCGGTGCATTGGATACGCGAGCCAGTACTACCCAATCCAGCCAAGCCAGAACAAGCCAACAACCCCCCATTCCCACCACCCGGACACGACCGAAGCAGGACCGTCGACTAGACTACACGAGGTGGGGTTCGTCACTGAAACCGAAAGACCATCACTTCACCGTGATATGGAAATGTACATTTCTGACCCCCCCCCCCCCCCCCTCGCCGACCAGACAGGTCGAGGACGTGGAATCCGACTCCACCGAATCCGATACAGACCATGCTATACGCGCATCCTTGATACCACCCCGTATCGGACCAAACCCACAGTTGACCGAATGAACCCCTTCTGACCCACCAGCAACTCCACCTCTAATCCCTACTACCCAACCTATTACGGGAGATACAAGGAGAGAGGAGGGAGAATCAGTTGAAGAATTGGAACATGTGAGACGGAGGGAATTGAGATCGAAAACAAATCATGAGAGATTAAGCCGTAAAAATAAAGAGGCTTCTGAGCGACCCCAAACCAGCGTTATCTAGGTAGCCACATTTGCTATCCCGTCTCATCCGTTGGGACGGGGTATTGAAGAAGCCGCCATGGACCTAGCGGCGCAAGTGCACGACCTCCATAGCCACTCATCCGTCTCTCAAAAGGCGGATGTTTCAATTTTCCACGAGGACATAGCACAACTTCTACCGATCTCTCACTTGGAGAGTATGGGTATTGAAACAAGAGACCAGCCTCCCCCGGTCTCGCGTTCTTTCAGAGCACCATCGAGTCTAGAGCCACTTGAAATGGTACATTCTTCGGCAAGGACACAAGATGAGATTATACAAATCGATGCTCTTCGTGACTCGATCGGAACTTCCGTAGTGTCTCCGCCTTTAAGAGGAACGCGAGGATCGGAAGGAAATCCTACCACGACCACACCATCGCCAACCGTGAACGTAGGTGGCTCTACCTCTAAGGTAGATGCCTCAATGGGTAATGTAAGTGATCCCGGAGTTATTTTACCCGACTTCATGTCAAAGGGATATCTGGACATCACCCTAAAGGCTGTCCGCGAGGCAATGGAGCAGCACCTCACCACCGAGCTCGACAGAATCAAAAGCTTGATCAAAGGTAAAGAGAAGGTGGTTGAATCTGAAACCACACCAACACCTCCAACGGCTCCCGTTCAGCCAACTTATTCGGTGGACACCTTAAAGACGATGCTTCTGGCTCAGTTGCTCCAGCATACTGACACCGATGCCTCTACCGAAGTAGACATGATCTCAGTTCTACAATCACAGGTATCTGCTTGACACGACTCTCAAGGACGTTCAACAAGCGCTCAAAACGCTGTCCGAAAGGGTCGGCTCACTCGAAGAAACCTCTTGAAGCTGGCAGACTCAAGAGACGGCAAGATGACCAGGATGATCCTGATCACTGTGAGGGGGAGAACAAGAGACTACGATTGTCTGAGTCCGCCCCAATCATCGCTGAAGCAACCGTGGTTCAACCGGAACCATCAACTGGGGCAACTACAACTGAAGAAGAACATGAAGCCCAGTTGAGCTTAGTCGAGATGGTCATAGACATGGACATCTCAAACGACGAAGACCCGACGGTTGAAAAGCCTGAGGGAGAAACACAAGAATTGGTCACACATTCTGCATCAGATAGGCCCGCACTTGATCTGATTGATCCAGATTCAGAGATCGACCCCGAGACTGAAAATGTATGGTACGAAAAAGTTGTCAGTGCTATAAATCTCCAGGTAAACTTGATCTTTCCTACTGATGAAGACGACAACGTTGATTATGACCAGTTTCTGCTACAAAACCTATATGGTACACTCGTTCACACTGCTCAGGCCCCCGAGACTTCTAAGATACTCGAGACTTCTAAGATACCTGAGACTTCAACTGTTGCAAATCCAACATCTCCTCAACAACCAACAGCTTTAGATCATCCTCCTCCTCAACAGCAACAAATCCGATGGGAGAAGATCATGATCCTTATTCCTCGCCTGGAGGAATAACTCAAGAAGCTATACGTTCACATGTTACATCCTATCGAGCCAACTTTTTGCCTTGGGATTTCTCATTTCGACAAGGAATACCAAGGTCAGTACTTAAATGCCATGAAGTGGTGTCTGCCAGTTAGCCAAGTCCGAACCAAGCACAAGATCACTGAAGTGCTCAACATACAAACCAGTCGAATCCTTAGAGTCATGTTTCCAGTTTTCACCATCCGACGCGAAGACGGTAATGAATGGAGAATTTCCAAAGCTGACTTTAAGAACCTTAGACCGTTCGACTTCCTCGCTATACTGAAAGACCTCCGAACCAGAACCATCTGAAAGCTTCAAGTAACCAAAGCACTCGAGGCTGTCCGTCGATTCCTAATTCACACGATCATGATGTCATACCTCACTGACTTTCAAATGGCAATCGAGAACAGAACAAAGAAGGTAAATTTGCTGAAACCGAATCTGAAAGCGCCTGAACTGAAGATGTATCCCGAGAACGCACTGCTTATAGAACCAGAATTTGGGACAGTCTACCTCAACAATCAGAAATAAAAGAGGTTTCTTCGCTTCAGTATGGTCGACAGATTTTGCGATGGCACACTCCTCAAGGTCAAAGATGCTATTCGTAACATCATCACTTACGAATCCAAAAATTAAAAGGTTTCGTATGTTCCCAAGTCTAATGATATAATCGCACGAAATGCATTGGAAGTGATCGAAGACAGCATCGACTACCGCCGAGCCATCAGAATGTTCGAGATCCACTCTGTGCTTCGAAAAAGATATGTCGAGAACTGGCGCGAACTCGAACTTCAATTCAAAGGGGGAGATTGTTAGGGTCAAAATAGGTTGAATAGAAGTTCAAGGGCTAATATGTTATTTTCTTATTTTGAGCCTTTAATGTGTAAACGGGCCATGGGCTTACATACCATGGGCCCATAGTATTTAAAGTGTTTTAGCTTAGAAAAATAAGCTAGTTGTCCTTTTACACTTTCTAGAAACGTATTGTAATTCTCTCTACATTGAAAGTGAATTGGATGACCAGTTGAAATCATAATACCTATTCATATCTATTGATTTCTATTGCTCGTTGCACTGATCTGGAACTCACACAAATTATCGATGATCAACAAGCTGGGGTCTAAACTAGAAGAGGAATTGGAAATATATGCCTCTATGTGAACTTTCTATCTTTGATAGAACCAAAGAAAATTGAGGAGGCATTAGCAGATCCATGTTGGATCACTGCCATGCAAGAAGAACTTTCTCAATTAGCAAGAAACACGGTGTGGAGATTGGTTCCTAGACCTCCGAAGAAAACTATTATTGGAACAAAGTGGGTCTTCAGGAACAAAATGAATGAAGATGGTACAGTTATCATAAACAAGTCTAGACTGGTTGCACAAGGATACAGACAGGAAGAAGGCATTGATTATGATGAAACTTTTGCCCCTGTTGCTAGACTTGAAGCCATAAAGATCTTTCTGGCTCATGCTGCTTACCAAAACTTCACAGTCTTCCAGATGGATGTAAAAAGTTCCTTCCTCAATGGTGAATTGGCAGAAGAAGTCTATGTGAAACAGCCACCTGGATTTGAAGACCCCACACATCCTGACTATGTGTACCGATTGGACAAAGCTCTCTATGGTCTCAAACAGGCCCCTCGTGCCGAGTATGATACTCTTGCTGACTTTTTCTTAAAGAATGGGTATTCCAGAGGTAAAATTGACAACCTCAAATTCCAATTTGGCTATCTCCTTGGGGTCCTTGAAAGCCTCTGCCGATGCCAAGGATACCGAACTCCAACGACTTCGTGAAAGGGATTCTCAGCAACAGTCCCTAAATTCTTACATTATGGCATCTCTCAAGTCTCTCCACCAAAAGATTGACTTCCTCAATAATAATTTAGATTGGGACTTGGATCTTGGAGACTTTTCCTTTGATAATGTGGATAGGGATCGGCTACATCAGATTCATCGAAAGATGGATCGTATTTCTAATCATTTAGGTGTCTCGTCTCCGACTGCTGCTGGGGGAGGGGGGAGAAAAGCCCACCGAAGGCTCCCAGAATACCTTCGGTTCGACATGTTGGCAGCAACAGACCTCCGACCGACACCGACACTTCATCCATCCGATTCTCCACAAAGCCCAAAACCACCGAAATCACTGTTGAGCCTTCAAAGTTTGTGGATTTCCCTATCAAGAAATCGGTGGCCACTCCTGTCAAATCGGTGGCCACTCTTCAACATTCGGTGGCCATTCCTCATATATCTTCGGCAGCTGTTTCTCAGGCCATTTCGGTGGAGCCTGAAATTCCATCGGTGGAGGGAACCCACGGACCAGTTCAGAGGGAGAAACCTAGTCCGGTCGATGGCCCAAAAGATAAAGGAAAAGGTATTCTATCTGCTAAGAACGAGGCTCTAGAGGAGAAGAAGAGGAAAGAAATTGCCAAGTATGGTGGTCGCCCATCAGATGCTGAATCCCTGAGATTTAAACCTCCTTCCCAAGGAGTTGTCTCTGTTCTAGGGCTCTCCCCTCAAGAAATTGAGGAGGCCCTTCTTGCTCAGAAGGCCTTGGATGTTGATAAAAATTTATCTCTGAAAGTTGCCAAGGAAGAAGCCATCAAAGCCAACACTCCTGATCCTATAGAAGCCCAAAAATCTGAGTTGGGTTCACTTGAAGAATCGGTGAAAAAGGCTGAAGAAGAAAAGTAAAAAGAAATTCGCTGGTACAAGAAATCTATGTCCTACCGAATAGATCGGTCACCGATTTCTTGTATCAAAATTGAAACTTCCAAAATCACCCCTTATGACATTCGGCTCATCATAGAGAGAGAGGATGGATGTTCAAGAAGAATCAAAGACTACCGTTTTAAGCAATTCGGCCTCTCTGAATGGCTTGAATTATCAAAGCTTCTGGTCAAGTGTGCAAACCCAAAGAAAGAAATCTTCATCAAGTACATCGGTGGGTTGATGGATCGCATGAAAGAGATCAAGAAGAAGCACCAAATTATTCTCTCTACTGAAGAACGTGCCCATGTTCAAACCTTGAAAGAAGTGGTGAGACTTCCTGCTACTAAGACTAAAACGGTGAAGGATACTGTCTTCAAGGATATGGCTGGTAAAGGAAGGACCCCCTATGTTGATAATCTCGACTTAAGCATCCCAACTTCGGTGACATATCCTTCCACCACATTGTCTAGCTCACCCATTGCATGTCTTTTCTTCAATGATGGGTTTGGTCGCCGACGCTTCTTTCGGTTCTCTCAAGTTCATCTTGCCGACATCTTCTTTTTGGAAGGCATCCTCAACCTCATGCCTTATATCGATGAAGCCCAACCTTTCTACCAGAACATTGTCATAGAGATCAAGCACAGAAAAGAACAAAGCTCAAAGAAGTGACATGGCTGTTACATTTTTTTAGTACTTGTAATTTTCATCTTTTGATGTACAAGCTTGCATTATGAATACAAGTACTTTCGTTTCTTAACTTAGATTTTATTTGAATTTCAGTTCCTTGTTGCACATAGTTTTCTTCTTTTGTAAATGTTGGATATATACTTAACAAATACATAAAAGATAAAATAGATCAAAAAGAACAAAAAGAATGGTCTATGTGAAAATAACCCAAAAAGAGTAAAAAGGGTCAAAAATGCATTTCATGTTCAGTTACTCTTAAAATTTCTAAGTACAAGTCTCAAATTCAAATAGGTGGAGATTGTTGGGTCACCAAAGATTTGAAATTGACCCACCGATTTATCCTTAACATTTTACTTAGAATATTTTTAGTTTGGTTCTTTATGATAACTTAGAGAAGACATCAAAAGTTTGGTGAAGTCAAAGATCAACCGAAATCAAGTTTGAAGAAGTTCCTCATTGTGGAAGTGAAGACATTCTTCTCAACCAAAGTCTAAGTTATTGTCCACCAAATTTTCAAGATGAAAAAGGTGAACATCTGACCGAAATCCTCCTCAAGATTGGTCAAACTTCTCACCGATGGTGAATACAAATCGGTGATCTCTTGACCATTTTCTTCTCAAAATCGGTCAAAACATCTCACCGATTTCTAGGTGAAAAATCGGTGAGATCCGTCTCTTGGAAGCCAACAGTTGAAGATCATTCATACTGGGACAATATCTAATGTCAGGAAAAAGTGACTATTTGTCGTTTTATCCAATTTCCGATAATGTCTCAATCAAGCATGCTTGTGCTTCCTGGTACTGAGAAAAACTGTGAAAGTGACTTATCAACTTTTCAGAGTTAACTCCTATTCTTGAATCTCCAGATGACAAGTGTCCTAAGCATTTAATGCTTCATACACTATATAAAGAGAAGAGGACTCTCCATGCAAGGTTACGCGTTCCTAAAGAATTTTCTCAGTGCAACAAGGCTTTATCTCCTTTGAACTTTATAGCTTTCAATCTTTGTGCATTAAAAGTTGTTTTGTTTTCCAGTTTACTATGTGAAGATTGTTAGAATGGTTTTTTTGTTCTTTCCACAACAATCTAGTTTTTATATGTGTAATTCTTGATTTGAAAAATCAATAAAAGAATTAATTAAGTGAAAATTTGTGTAATGTATTCAACCCCCCTTCGACAATGCTTGTTTAAGCCATTTGGGACTAACAACAACCTTAATAGAAAATGAGAAGCCTTATTAAACTATTATATGACACATTCGTAAAAAATGTGATCCACCGCTGATACGTTTTACTGACAGATTTTGCTGCTAGTGAATCTTCAGTTTTGTAAAGACAACTGTAATAGAAAATGAGAAGCCTTATTGAACTCTTATATGACACTTTTGTATAAAAAAATATAGGACAAGGTTTATAAAAAGACTAATACAATACTTTTCAAAAACGATCTATGAGAAAACTAATAAAACCATTTATTTTTTCGATGTTAGAACTTACTATGTCTCCTAAGACCATCCACTATAGTAACTAGTGTTGTCCATCGCGCGTTGCGCGGTAATGATAAACTTTTCTCTAAATCTTTAACTATGACATAAAATGTTTCGTCACGTGAATAAAATATAACTATTTAAATTAAAAAGTGGATCAAAATTTGGATGAATATTTAACATATATCTTGTCCTTTATATAGTCACTTGCAATTCCAACTTTTTACTTTTACTACCAATGTGGGACAATGAAGAATCCACCACAATTCACCATTTGATAAATTCTTGGTTCTTATGGTGCCATGTCATCGTCTTAAGGTTTTGCTTTAATACATATAAAGATTTAACCCCAAATAAGGATCAAAATTTGGATGAACATTCAACCTATATCTTGTCCTTTATATGGTCACTTGCACTTTAACCTTTTACTTTAGCCACCAATGTGGAACAATGAAGAATCCACCACAATTCACCGGTTGATAAATTCTTGATTCTCATGGTGCCATGCAATCATCTTAAGGTTTTGCTTTAATATATATAAAGATTTAGAGATTTAACCCAAAATATGGATCAAAATTTGGATGAACATTCAACCTATATCTTGTCCTTTATATATTCACTTCCACTTCTAACTTTTTAATTTTGCCACCAATGTGGAACATCAAAGAATCCGCCACAATTCACCATTTGATGAAATCTTGATTCTCATGGTGTAATGTCATCATCTTAAGGTTTTACTTTAATATATATAATTATTTAACCCAAAATATGGATCAAAATTTTGATGAACATTCAACATATATCTTGTCATTTATATAGATACATGCACTTCTAACTTTTTACTTTCGCCACCAATGTGGGACAATGAAAATTCCACCACAATTCACCATTTGATGAATTCTTGATTCTCATGGTGCCATGTTATCATCTTAAGGTTTTGCTTTAATATATATAATATAAAGATTTAACCCAAAATATGGATCAAAATTTGGATGAACATCAACCTATATCTTGTCCTTTATATAGTCACTTGCACTTCTAACTTTTTACTTTTGCCACCAATGTGGACAATGAAGACTCCACCACAATTCACCATTTGATGAATTATTGATTCTCATGGTGCCATGTAATCATCTTAAGGTTTTGCTTTGATGAACATTCAACCTATATCTTGTCATTTATATAGTCACTTGAACTACTAACTTTTTACTTTTGCCACCAATGTGGGACAATGAAGAATTTACCACAATTCACCATTTGACGAATTCTTGATTCTCATGGTGCCATGTCATCATCTTAAGGTTTTGCTTTAATATATATAAAGATTTTTATGCGATTTCTAAGTGACACACGGTAAACTATGAAGGTTTTGAATATGATTTTTTTAAATAAGAAACTCGTTTTTTATAATTGTTAATGTCACATCAATATTTTTGCCGATATTGCATTGAATCATGTGAGAAGTTGTGGGTATAGTGTCTTAATAAGAAATTGTTTTGTCACATCCACTACTTAAAAAAGGGGCAATTTCGGCGAACATTTATGGCGGATTTTCCGCCGGTATTTCAACTGCACATTACCTCCAAATATTAAGAAAGTCAACTTTCGTTGACCCCCATCAGTACTCCGTCGGAAACACGAAGCTGAATCGCCTTAGAAAAATAAAAAAGTATTCTGGTAATATTCCAACGGTGGTGGTTTATGTTTTACTTTTTCATTGAAGAATACTCAATTAAAAATATCGTCAGAAAAGTCAAATATACCGGTAAATCCGCTTCAAATTGAGTTTTCTAGCGAGTTTTTCCGGATGACATATCCTCCAAAGACCTCGAACTAACTGTCTTTTGACCATTCTTTTTTATCTTTTATGAAATATTTTTATAAATACGTATAAATAATTTCTATGTATAAAACATAGAAATTGAGAAGAAGAAATTGTGGATAATGAAAAGGGTAAGGGGATCATGCAGCAAGATACCAAGAGCATCTCCAATAACTTCTTTAAAATAGAGAAAATAAATGTTTTGTTCTGTATTTGACTCCAACAACTTCTCTATCTTGTTTTCTAAATCAGAGAGCACCACAAGAAAAAACTCCAAGTTTAGAGAATTTTCTAAAACTTGATGGGAGGTTAGAGAAGTTGTAATAATCGAGGTCCTTGAAGAAAAGAATAAGAGTTTTGTGTGGTTTGTGGTAAAATTTTAACTTCGGGGGTTGGATTGTAAATTTTAAAGAGAGGGTATAAAACCCTTAACTTGGCACAAAACCCTAGATGTTGGTGACATTCTTGAGCGGCTAAGACAGAGAGAGAGAGAGAGAGAGTTAGAGCAAGGGGAAGAAATTGATTGCCATTAGAGAGTTTTGGAAGAAATCAAGGGAGGGAGAGGCTTGGAGACTAATTCACTGCATCAGTTCTTCCAGGTAATTTTTTGATTTAGCCCTTTTGTTCTTGGTTGATTTGAAAAAATCAGTCTTTTGGGTTTTGTGGTTAAAAACTTGCAATAATTGCTCTATGTGGGTTAGTAGATTGTATTCTTGCGTTTAGCAGTGAAAGGGTTGGTAAGAGGTGGCTAAGATTAAGTGTTAATGCAAATAATACTGTTGAAATCATCCTATTTGGGTTTAGTAATCGATTGTTATCCCAAATTTGTCACATACCTCCATCCGGATAGGGTGCAGACATCCAAATAAAGTGTCCGGTAAAGAGTGACCGGACCCCAGTGTCCGGATAGCGTAAAGTCCGGACGATGTAGTGTCCGGATAGTATAGTGTCCGGATTATGTAGTTATCCGGGAAGAGGAGTCCGGATAGGGCAGTATCCGGTAAGTGGTACCCGGACAGTTGGTGTCCGGTGAGTGGTGTCCGGATAGTTGGTATCCGAAAAGCAGGGTGTCCGGTCAGTTGGGACCCAGTCAGTTACTTCTTTCATCCATTTACCCAGGTATTCCATTTGATGGTCAGAGGTGAAAGAAGAAAAGTTGTTAAGAGCATCAGGTGATTCTTTCTAACTAAATATGTGTTTTAACGTGATTTCTGAAGTAAGAAAAGAGTATGATTTGGTATATTATGTTATATGATGAATGTTTAGAAGGTCAGTTTAAAGTGTATGCATACATTGTTGATAGTTGTAAATTGGCTAAGTCGGGGGGTGTGGCCCGCTAGTGCTTATACCGGGGGGGGGGTGTCCCGTTTATGCCATGGGAGGAGTGACCCAGTAAGGCAGTGTGAGACTGACACGTTGTCACTTCTTAGTGACTTCAGTGTGCCATTTACATGCGTGATTTTATGTGAAAGCTTTGTTTAAACTGTTGTTTATTAATGTATGAAATGTTTTAAATATTGTTTAATGAAACTGCTGCCACTAGAGGGAGCTCACTAGACCTCATGGTCTAACCCTCGCTTTTCCAAAACTAAACCTTTTCATGGAAGACGTTAGTAGGAAGCTCTGGCAAGAGTAAGGAGAATATTTAGAGCGCGAATGCCTCTAGTTATTAGTAGCTCCACTTTTGCTATTTTAGACTCGTTGACATTCTCAGTTGTGTATAGGTTGTTTCCGCAAACCTAATTTTGAGACAGTTGTATTTGAGAAAATTTTGGGACCCCTATTTGGGTCGTTTAATATTCAATTGCTATGTTACTCTTTCTATTTGTTTGGGTTGTTACAATTGGTATTAGAGCCATAGTTTAAGGGATTTAGGTGACCGGACGGGCCTAGACTTAAACTGTGGGAGTATAAATCACAACTGAGAATCAGGAAAGCGTTAGGAGAGCACTATAGTAGGGATAAGACTAATAGGGTAGCGAGGACAGTCATGTAAGGTAGATTCAGGGTTGCACCTGGCCAGTGTAATTACGAATTTACAGGTTCATGTATGTGCTTAGTTTGACTTATTATCCTGGAGCTGTAGTCTTAAGTTATTTATTTTGGCATGTTTCAGTAATCCAGAATGTTTGAAAGAACTTTGAGGAGTAGATCCGTGCCGGTAGTGGGTACGATTCCGGTGGCGGGGGAGATTCACGTGGAGGAGATTCTGGAGGAGGAACCGGTGAATCCTCTGAGGAGAACGGCCACCCGTGGAAGGGGCAGAGGCCGAGGAAAGGGACGGGGAAGGCCGCCGCAGCGAGTTTTCTCCCAGGCGGTGGGGACGGGCGTGGCAACCCGAGGAGGGAAAAATATGCCGACCACCCATCGGCCTAAGAGTGTGGGAGCACCTGAAGTGCGTGATCCTCTTCATCAAGAAAGTACCGCCTCAGTACGCAGAGGGAGTCAGTCGAACTGCCCGAGGAGAAACAGAAACCAAGCGTTTGTGATGAAGGAAAAGTTTATGGCTGAAATGGCCAAATCGCAAGAGACTTTGCAAGCATTGTTGGAAAATCAGGTTAAGACTACGTCGGAGGGACGAACTAAGAGTGGGAACGAGATGAAGCCCGAGGCGTCTAGCCTACCACCGACTGTGGTAGGAGATCATTCGTTGTCAACTCCGTATGTGGCGAATGAACCGAAGACAACGAAAGGATGTACTTTTAAGACTTTTGCGTCGTGCAAACCTCCCTCTTTCAGCAGGGAACGCAATCCAGTCTTGGCTCTGAGATGGATTCGCGAGATGGAGCTAGCTTTCGACACAAGTAAGTGCACTGAGGTAGACAAAGTATTGTTTACCATGTCCATGCTTAAGGCAGATGCCATCTTTTGGTAGGATGTCGAGACTGTTGGGTAGAGCATGAAGAAGATACCTCTTAGCATGCTTTTCTCCCTCAAGCAAGCCTCTTTCGTCGGCAGTCATTTCGGAGAGTGTCTTAACCTCGTAACGAACTTGACCACCTTCTTCAGTTGCTGGTATAGTCTTCATGGGTTGAGGAATTGGCCCGTCATCTAGAGCTTGCCAGATTAACTCGAAGTTATCCTTTGACTCAATGAAGATTAGAAATCTGTCCTGCCACTGGCTGTACTCACCTTGGTAGAGGCAAGGTGGTTTGGAATCGGTACCGATAGCGAGAGCGTAACGCGAAGACAATTTGTGTTGCACTAACGTGATCGTCAGACGATTGGTTCGATTCAAAGTGAGATCCTAACGCAAGGCACTACGAGTGAAGTCCTAACGCAGGTTCTAAGAGTGGTTTATGCTAAAATAGGTAAGAAATCGACTAGACTGAACTTACCGGATAGGAATCCGGAGGAAAGCTATCTGATCTAGAAGTGTCCGGATCAGATTGTGAAAAGCTGGTAAATTTGCAGAGGTTACCGGATAGACTTAAGTTACCGGATAACTAAAGGTTACCGGATGAGACAAGTTTACCGGATGAAATAATAATAAATAAAAGCAAACTTACCGAGTGAATAAACAAGTATCAAACTTACCGGGTAGAAGAGCTTATCGGATGAAAAGCTTACCGGGTGTAGAGGCAGTTACCGGATGTAGTTACTTACCGGATGAAACAAAGAAAACAAGAGTTACCGATAACAGAATGTGATAAACGAATACAATCAATTTTAACCAAATCAAAATATGAGTTTCAAAAGCCAAGAACACAGTCGAATGATTGAACAAGATTCTTTACCAGAAATTCAATAGTCACTTTGAATCGATTCGTCCGTCTGCTCTGATACCAATTGTGTGTTCCAGATCAGTGCAACGAATAGTAGAAATCAATAGATATGAAACATGTATTATGATTTCCAATGGTCATCCAATTCACTTTCAATAATGGATAGAATTACAATAAGTTCTGGAAAGTGGAAATAGACAACTAGCTTAATTTTCTAAGCTAATACACATTATATACTCTGGGCCCATGGCATGTAAGCCCATGGCCCTTTTACATGATTAAGGCTCAAAATATAAGATTAGCAATTTAGCCCTTGAACTTCTATTCAACCAGATTTGACCCTAACAAAAAACTTTCAAATCCAAAATTACCAAGAGATTATGGCTCCTTGTCTAAAAAGAAGATAACTCAGATTCACAGTTTTATGAAACTGAATTCAAAGAAGTTATACTTCTAATTGAAGAAAAAGATATTCAATGGAAAGATAATCCAGAAATTATTCTAAAAATATATCTTTCAAATTCTTCAAGCATCCATGGTACTTTAAAACAAAGACACCTTTATGAAGGTCTTTTAATTTCTACACACTCAGTAGAAATAACTCATTTTTCCTATTCTACGAGGACAGAAGTTTATACCTTCTCAAAATTTATTATAAAAAAGATTATATCTTTTGAAGAATGGGGAATATCTCCATTAGCTGAAAGAGAATGGTTTTCTCTTCTCCATAAATGTAATTTTAAATTTAATTACTGGGATTATATCTCAAGCTTTGAAAAGGTTCTCTTATATGAGAATGACAATAAAAAAACATTCTTGGTTTTTAAAGATTTGTGAAAACTGTTTTCACTCACAGGTTCCTAATTGGTTTTTTACATGGTGGAGATATTTTGGAACTACTAGTGAAATTCTCACCGAGGATTTAAAACTTTGCTTAAAGCAATGGGTAGATTATTCTCCAAAAGTCCATGACTGTAAATCCCAATATATTATTGAAGGGCAAAATACTTGCTGGTTTTTTATAGAGTTTGGTATTCCTTGGATCTGGAAATGGAAACCAATCTATGGCTACACGGAGATTATGGCTCCTTGTCTAAAAAGACAAAGCCTCACAAAATACTGGGATAAATTATCCAGAGAAGATCGAACAACAAAGAAGCCTTATGGCGAAGAAATGGTGTCAAAAATCGTAAAGAAAATTGATCTTTCAAGAATTTTTGCACAAAGATTCGGATCTTTTATTTTTTTAAAGTTTTTTAAGATATTGTCATTTGATAAAACATTTATATTTATATCTTGAAATTGAGAAGCAAGTTTATAAAACTCATCTCCTTCTTGGAATTTAGAATCTAAATTATGAGTAAGTTTATTAAACTTATCTTCTTTATCGTTTTCTTTTTTACAAGGATAACCCGAAGAACAATTTTTACAATCTGATGAAGAAAAATTTAATTTAAGATCATTAATATCTTGATTAGAGTCATCAGAAGAACTATCATATAAACTATCATCTGAAAAATCTTCTTCTTTGTCAGAGTCGGAGTCTAAATTAAGAAAGAGTTTTGACAAAGAGTCTTTTGTAGTTTGATCAATATCTAGACTGTTAATTTTTTTCTTTGTCCAACAACTCGAGGCATAATGACCTATTTTTCCACATTTGTGACAAACTATTGAGTCTGTGTTTTTATTTCTTGAAGAATATTTGAAATCTTTTTTAAAATCTTTTTCAATGTGTTTCTTTCTTCTTCTAAAATCTTTTCTTTTTGAAGCATTTCTTGAGAATTCTTTTTGGTATTGATTTTTATGAGAAAATTTTTTCTTTTTCTTATGAAGAGGTAGATCCATTCCAAATTGATCACAGAAATCTCCTAACTGTTTTCTCTCAAGAGATCGTTGGGTTTTAATTTGTTTTTAAAGGGCTAATTCATTACATAAAGAAAGACCCTCTTCCTTTGTAGGCTGAAATATAATTTAGGCTGCCTACAAATCTTTGTAATTGGGTTCTATCTGTAATTTTATCTGGAAATTTTGAACTAAATTCCATGCTTCTTTGTATAGGAATAATTCTTCCCTTTTCGATATTATGACCTAAGAATCTAATTTTTGTTTGGAATAATAAATTTTTTGGTTTTGAAATAACTAAACCATTTTGTATCACAACTTTTTTGAAAAGCTCGAGGTGTTTAAAATGACTTTCTATATTCATAGAAAAAACTAGAATATCATCTATATAGACAATTATAAAACTGCTATAAGGATAGAAAATGTCATTCATGATTTGTTGAAATTCAGACGGAGCATTTTTTAAGCCAAAAGGCATTACCGTCCATTAATAATGTCCTATTGGAACATTAAAAGCAGTTTTATATCTATCTTTCTTGTTGATTTGAATTTGCCAGTAACCAGATTTTAAATCAAATTTTGAAAATATAATAGCTTGAAATAACGTGTCAAGTAAATCTAGAAGTCCATATCAAGAAGACCCGGTGTGCAGTTCTAACCGACGAAGGAAATGAACTTCTAGTTGGTTCGAGGAAGTCAAATCTTTATACTATTGACCTATCAAATCGTAAGCCAAAGAATGACGTTTGTCTGATGTCTAAAGCATCAATGGAAAAGAGTTGGCTGTGGCATATACGACTATCTCACCTAAACTTTCGTTACATTCAAAAGTTGACGTTGGGTGATTTAGTTATAGGTCTACCGGTTCTGCAGTTTGAGAAAGACAACTTATGTACTGCTTGTGAGAAGGGGAAGATGAAGCGTGCTCCTCACCCACCGAAACCCGAGCCCAGCACACACAAAGCTTTGGAAATCCTTCATATGGATCTCTGTGGTCCGATGAAGACTCAGTGCATAAGTGCCAAACGATACATGTTAGTCGTCGTCGATGATTATTCGAGATATACACGGGTCAAGTTTGTACGATCAAAAGATGAAACCCCTGACTTGATCATCTCATTAATCAAACAGCTTCAAGTGAATCGTCAACAAAAAATTCAGACTGTCAGGTCAGATAACGGGATAGAGTTCAAAAACAAGACTCTTGATGATTTCTTTAAGTCATTAGGAATATCTCATCAATATTATGCGGCTAGAACACCTCAGCAGAACGGAGTCGTTGAAAGACGAAACCGCACACTAGCTGAAGCCGCCAGAACGATGTTGTCTTATGCTGATCTACCTCTGTTTTTGTGGGCTGAAGCTGTATCGACGGCATGCTATACACAAAACCGTTCAATTATCCATCGACGGTTTGGTAAAACTCCATATGAATTGATCAACAATAGAAAGCCTGTAATACACTACTTTCGTGTTTTTGGATGCAGGTGTGTTGTGCTGAACGATAAGGACAACTTGAACAAATTCATTCCTAAGGGAATTGAGGGTGTTTTTATCGGATACTCGCTCACATCAAAAGCGTACAGAGTCTATCTCAAGTCTTCCAGAACTGTGATGGAAAGCATAAACGTCAGATTCGACGAAACTGAAGACATGGCTTCTGTGCAAAACAGTACAGAACCCGGAATATCTGGAATACTAGCATCCGGACAAATCCGTCCAATGCTGACTAGGACGTCAAACAAGAATCAAGTTTCCACTTATAACTCTAATCCTAATGATCTTGATTTATTGTTTGAATATTTTTATGATGATTACTTTGGAAGTAATAAATCTTCTTCATCTGTGAATGTCAGGAGTCAAGTTGCTACACCACCAGCTCATGCTACAATGTCAGGGCCTTCACCAGTACAGACCACTCCTACAACTGGTGCAACAACTCCTGCATCGTCTTCAAGTAACACACATATGGCATCTCCACAAGCAACACAACGTGAATCTACGAATGGTGCTTCTTCGTCTGGTACAACCTCAAACGTCAATGATGATGATTCTGCTAACATACCTGAGTCATCTTCTGAAGCACCTCCGGAGGCAGTTCCTGTTGACTCTTCTGTCAATGAACCAGCTCCACAACCGGAACCAACCTTGACAATCGAGTTGAACTTTGATAAAGATCCCACCATAGTAGATCCCAATGAAGACGATGTATCTCTCCATCCACACTCTATAAAGTGGACTAAGAATCACCCCATTGAACAAGTCATTGGTGACGTTTCCGAACCTGTAAAACAAGGTCCGCAACAGCAAACGAAGTCCTATTCGCGCTCTTTCTAAGTCAAGTTGAGCCCACATCAGTTCGACAAGCCTTAGAAGATCCGGATTGGATCATTGCGATGCAAGACGAAATAAACTCCTTTGAAGCATTGAATGTATGGATACTAGTTCCAAGACCCAAGGGTAAAACGGTAATTGGTACTAAGTGGGTCCTGAAGAATAAGAAAGATAAAGACGGGATTGTTGTGAGAAACAAAGCACGCCTTGTAGCAAAAGGGTACAGGCAACAAGAGGGAATTGACTACGATGAGACGTATGCACCGGTAGCTCGCTTAGAGGCAATCCGGATGTTTCTATCATTTGTCGCTTTCAGAAACTTCACTATTTATCAAATGGACGTGAAGACTGCCTTCTTGAACGACGTCTTGAAAGAAGAGGTATACGTTTCTCAACCGGAAGGCTTTGTGGACAAAGATAAACCAGAATACGTCTACATCCTTGACAAAGCTCTCTACGGTCTCAAGCAAGCCCCTCGAGCCTGGTACGAAGTTTTATCTACCTTCCTACTTAGTGCTGCCTTTCGAAAAGGTAAAATTGACACAACTCTCTTTACTCTGCACAAAAATGGTGAGATCCTTCTGGTACAAATTTACGTTGATGATATTATTTTTGGTTCAACCGACCCTGGATTATGTACTTGGTTTTCAGGAATTATGATGACTAGATTCCAGATGATTATGATGGGAGAGATTAATTTTTTTCTCCGAATACAAGTCAAGCAATTCTCAACAGGTATCTTCATCAACCAATCGAAGTATGTGTTTGACATCTTGAAGAAATTCAAGATGGAAAACTGTACCTCAATTGGTACACCTATGGCTCCTGGATCTAAAATTGGTCCGGATCCAGATGGTGTAGATGTAGATGTTAAGAATTACAGAGGGATGATAGGCTCATTAATGTACCTTACTGCGAGTCGTCCAGATATAATGTTTTCAACGTGTTTGCGTGCAAGATTTCAGGCACAACCAAAAGAATCACATCTTGGTGCTGTTAAAAGGATCTTTCGATATCTGAAGGGGACACCGTACCTTGGCCTGTGGTACCCAAAGGGAACGGGATTCGAACTCACCGCATATTCTGATGCGGATCATGGAGGTAGTATGCTAGACCGGAAGAGCACATCTGGTCATATGCAGCTTTTGGGGGACAAACTGGTAACTTGGTCTTCGAGGAAACATAACTGTGTTTCAACATCAACTGCGGAGGCAGAATATGTTGTCACGGCCAGTTGTTGTTCACATGTTCTGGGGATGAAGACTCAACTGATGGACTACGGATTCAAGTAGGAAAAGATCCCCATCTACTGTGACAGTAAGAGTGCAATTGCCATATCAGCTAACCCGGTCCAGCATACAAAGACCAAACACATCGACATCAGGTATCATTTCATTAAAGATCATGTCGAAAAAGGTACGATTGAATTATACTTTGTCACACCTGAGTTTCAACTTGCCGATCTCTTTATAAAAGCGTTGGATGAAAAACGATTTAATTTCTTAGTATCCAAGCTCGGCATGCTGAACATGAAAGTTTAATATTCTATATTGATCATATAATAGATGGAAATATGTGTATTTCAATCTAGTTATTTCTATCTAGATTGATACATTCAAATTTTCATCACATTCTATTCTCAATATAAGATATGTTATTTTCATGTCTTTGTTGTTTCTCATTGTTTATTCTTTTTGTCACTTTACATTCTTGTTAGGATACTTGTGTCTGCATAAGGTGTGTTCATAATCTCAGGGGGAGTACAGTATAGGAAGTAGGCACAAGAATAGGGGGAGTGTGCATATCTGACAAAGCGTGTAAGTTTTGATATCATGTGCTCACTACTTGAAGACCACAAGGTATGTTCTCTAATTTGTTCTACACAGACTCTTAAATGATGAAAATCAAATTTTCCAAACATACTTGCATCATTTAAGGGGGAGTGAAAATATTTCAAAAACCTTGAGTGCTCAATCAATTGGACGTTGGACATCTTCCAATGTGATAAAATCTTTCAAAAGTTTATCTGAAAAATGTCCAAGTGTCATGGTTATCACAACCTACTACTTGTGATAACACGATGAACAGTGGTTTGTGGCAACCCTCTGTTGCGATGAAACCAGGTTGTATTCTTATCGCAACCTTTCATTGCGATAAGAAGTGATGAACAGTAACTTATCGCAACCTACATGTTGCGATAAGATTGAACTTATATCGCAACAAGGCTATCGCAACCTCTTTCTTGTGATACGCTGACACAGTGGCAGGTCAAATGTTGGACCATTCAGTTGATGCCACGTGTCACTGAATTCAAAAATCGTATAAATAGCAGAGGTTTTCCAACACTTGTCTCATTTCAAACCCTCAAACTCTCTCGATACTGCTCCTGGGCTTTCGATTTTCAAGACGATTTTTGTGATTTCTGTTCCGTGCATTCGATTCAGACCAACAACAAGGTATGATTCCTTGATTTTTACAAGTTTTCATCCGGTAAATCGTATTTAACAGTCGATTTTAGGTGTATAGGGCCGGACTTTTCATATTCTGCGATTAAATCCATGAGTTTGTGTTTGTTTGAACTTAGAGTTGACAGGGTTTCACTGTCGAGGTCACTGCGAAACTGCTAGTGTAGGTTTTAACATCAAATGTGCGAAAATTGATTTTCTGGGCATGAACACATAGAAAAATATCAGTGTTCAAGCTTATCGCAACATGCTTGTATTGAAACCTTCAAACTTATCGCAAGCAAACTGACATTCAAACTTATCGCAACCCATTGTTGCGATAAGATCTTATCGCAACCTTTGTGTTCCGATAACATTTTGTCGCAACTAATGGATTGCGATAAGATGCTCCACGCATCCTTTATGTTGCGATTTCTTCATGTCTTGCGATATCATCTTGATGTGTGTTGCGATAAACCCAGCACTTAGGAAATTTTTTCAAAATTTTTCATGAAAAATCAATTTTTGGCACTATTCTAAAACTGTCAAGTGGTTCAGATGGCACAACATGAAGGCAACTCTTCAGATGAAAACACTATCATCCGTTCGCATCGCTCATCCCACCCATCCGTCAATGCTCATGACTGGGATGAGGAAATTTTCCCATGGGGTTCATTTCTAAACATTGAAGACAACAACTATCATTTAGATCGCGCAGTTGCATTCGACTATCAAATCATCTTAGAGATTATCCGCGGCCGTGCTCTACGAACCGTGCTTACCAAAGTCCAGCTTGTACCGGCCATATACCTACAGCAATTCTGGGGTACACTCAAATTCCATCCCACTCACCGTCGACCACACTTCACGGCCAAAGTTGACCATTTTGACACCAAAATTACACTAAGGGGACTTCGTCGTGCACTTGACCCACCGCACTCCGAGAATTTTGAAGATCCGATTCCAAAAGAACAATTATTCGCTGATATCCGCAGTCTTGGATATCAAGACCCTGACAACCAAGTTCTCACCGGCTCATCACAATTTAGACGCACACATCTTCCACGAATATAGTACACACTGTGCTCAATCATCAACCGTTGCATGACTTCCAAACACACCGACTTAGACAAGACAAATCTGCCAACCCTACGAATGTTTCATGCCATCGCGTTCAGTCGAAACATCGATTACACCATCCTGCTCTGGAATGAGCTCATCGAGCTGGTCAAGCACAAGGCTCGCCCGAAGAAGAACCAAACTTTTGTGCCATATCAGAGATTCTTCCAGATTCTGATTCATCATATTATGGAAGATAATCGTGAGATTCCAAGTCATGAGAATGCCCAACGAGGCCTGAGCCAGTGGATGCATTACCTAAAGATGCCCAAGTACGTGGATTTTGCTCATATCGCCGTCATCAGAGAAGACGTCCTCGCCTATGCTGACCAACAGCCCACGGTAGTTAGGCAGTATAGGATAGATAATGCATTAGTGGTCCAACCAGAGCCGGAGGGACATCCCCAAAATGCAAACTTACTAGGAGGTGAGGGTCCTAATGTCGAGGGGGTTCAGGAACACGGGGTTCCTGAACAACGAGAGGTGAGGAGACCTAAAAGAAATAGAGTCAGGAGAAGTAAAATGACTGTTGGTCATGCATCTTCTTCACGACCAGTTCAACCACCACCTCAACGACCTCAGATCTTCGACAGTGATGTATCATGGGATTCAGTCGATGCCGTTGTTGCATCATCTTCTGATGATGATGTGTCTTCATTCCTACCCTTCGGAGATGATGATGATGATGACTCCTACCATGACCCCGAAGCCGATTTAATTCCAAGACACATGGGTCGGAGAAAATGGGTTGAGAGTTCTGATGCTGATTCCACACGGAACATCGGACTCTCCGACACTGCCACTAACGTCACGGGTCCTTCAAATCTAAACGAAGAAGTAGAAGTGGATAATATAGCTAGTGGTGAGGAAAGAGGGAGAAAAGAAATGAGTGAAAATGTGATAGAGTTGGACAAAGTTTTAACTACCGACTCTCCCCAAACCGATCGAAGCCGGGTAGCCACATCTTCTGCCAACGAGCGTTTGTTGCCGTTACGTATTGAAACAGCCATGGTAGACCCAGCCATGCATAGCACAGCCCCACCAAGCGACTCATCAGACCCTCAATAGGCTGGTGTTTAATTTTCCACAAGGGATTTAGCACAAACTCTATCGGTTGCACACTCGGTGTTTGCCGGTATTGAAACAGGTAGGCTCCCGCCCCGGCTACCGACCTTTTGTAGCACATCGAGTCTAGCGCCTTTCGGAATAACATCTTTTCCTAGGACACGTGCAGTGGTACAACACAAAGTTGAGGGCTTTCGTGCCCCTACCGGAACACCCCGAGTGAGGCCGCCGTTCGTCGGTAGCCCACGAGGACCGGGTGGAAGTCCTGTCATGGTTAACACCGCGCCAGCCATGATCACAGGCAGTACGGTTGCTACAACTGCTACTTCAACGAGGAACCTTCATGGCCCGAATGTTAGATACATGTTTCCAAATATTCATCCGGAGCAGGCTATTCAGATGTTAGGCCGACCACCTTATTACATCACTCTGCCGTTACTTTCCTCCGCCTTCGGCTCTATCAACAACGCATACAAACAACATCTCATCGAACTGCAACAAACCGTTGAACAACTAACATATGAGGTCAGACGAGCGATTAGAGGTAAAGGTATTGCCGTTACACCAAATCCAAGAAGACCAAGTCAAATCAAAGTTGTTAGCCCGACTCTTAGCCAAAAGCGACTCTAGTACGGCTGAAGAAGTTGACCTTGTTGGATTACTCCGACAATATACCCAACCTCAAACCCAAACCCCAACCCAACCACCTTCTAGCAACGACTTCCAGCGTCTAACTGACTCAATGAAAGACATGACGGATGTCGTGATGGCAGGATTCACCTTCATTACTGAAAGACTTAAGGCTGTCGAAGAGAAGTGTGGGATTCAAGCTCAATCCTCATAGAAACGAAGACATGATGATCAGGATGATCCTGATCAACATGAGGGGGAGAAGAGAGCAAGGGTTGGTGAGTCCAGTGGAGCGGCTACAGAAAATGTTGGGGGATCAGATCAGCCAGCTAGTGAAAGGGAAACGGGGGCAGGTGGATCTGGTACTGATATGGTTCAAGTGGATGACACCAGAGTTCTAGCTGAAGTCATAACTGGGGTTGAAAAGCCTCTGGTTGTTGATAATAGAACAGTTGATGAAAGAATGGCGGATGCTATGATTGTTGACTACATTTATATTGATTCTGAGGAAGAACCTGAGCAGTTGAGTTATAAGATCAAAGAAGAAATGGTTGAAGCTCTGGACGATGAGTTTGACAATACTGGGGATCAGGATATGGGATTTGAATCCGAAGATGATGCTCCGCCACCGCCACAAACAACAGATCAGGGTACAGGTACTTCAGCTCCACAAGCACCAATAATTCCCGATGGTAAGATCAGAGATCCTATACTTAAGGCCGAACTTAGGTTGTATCAAGAAGTCATTGATGCTGAACCAAGATATGTAGCTACGGGTGAAAGAGTGGCTATTTTAATTCCTTTTCAAGAAAGCCTAAGGAAAGACTTGTTCATCAAGAATGTTCAAAGGATTAACTTAAAGAAATTCTACGGGATAGAGGACTGGCCATCACTTAAGAAGATCGAGTTTATATATGTAATCGGCAATAAAGACCGAGAAACGAGTGCTGTCAGATCAGACAATATGATAGTGAAAGTGCTGAAGGTTGATTCTCAAAAGCTGATCAATGTCTTTTATCCTGAATTCACTGTCTTGAGATCTGATGGTTCTGAATGTGTGTTCTCCGAGGCTGACTTCAAGAGTCTGAAACTGGATGATTTCCTAAGCCTTTACAATGCCCTAGCCACCCTCTCGGAGAAGAAAGTAGAACTGTCTGCCGCGTATCAAAGTGTCAAAAGATTCATGCGGAACATTCTAAAGTTCTCCTATGTTACTGACTTTCAGATGGCTCTTGAGTCTCACCAATCCAATGTAAATATGAGAGGACCAAACCGACGTCTGCCTGATATCCAAGGTATCCCTGCCTACACCATTCTGAAGAAACCAGATCTTGGAGTTGTCTACCTCAATCAAGACTCAAAGAAGAGATTTATGAGAGTCGTTGAAGTAAACAAGTTCAGCAATGGTACATTCAAGATGATTTTGGTACATCTGAAAAGCAAACTTCGTCTGGATGCAAGTGGAGAGGTGAAGCTCAAAGATAAATAAAGAGACCTGATCAACCATGTGATTGAAGCTATTACCTACCGGAAGGAGTACCGACATGCTTTACGAAAGTTCGAGATCATCTTCGGTATTCGGAAGAAATATGTGACCCCGGTAGACGTCTAAATCTTTTGCCTCTACATTGGTATAAAAGGGGAGATTGTTAGTGCACATTTATCTTGTACCATGTAGAGGGGCTAGTTGTGACATTTTGGTAAACTTGTAATAGGTATATAATGTTTGCTACTTTCCCTTTATAGAATTAGGTCATCTATTCTACACACATTAGCCACACACACTAGTATTGCATTCCATTCATCTTGTGTGCTTTTGGATCATCATTGGAATATAGAGATGGCTTCATTTGTTGTTTATATTGATTGATTACTTGTTCTGGGATCACAGGATTTCTGATCCATTTTAAAACTTTGTTAAGGGGTTTGTAATTTATTACAAGGCGAGGGACACCCCTTTCTGCAGGAATGAGCTCTTCACATAGTAGTTATTCCTCTTATAGAGGAAGAGGCAGTTCTTTCTCTTATAGAGGAAGAGGAGGAGAATCTTCTATCTCAGATTAGAATATCCAGATAGGGAAAAGGAAGCTAATAGCTTCAAATATTGCAAACCTTAAAGATCCATTGAAAAACCTCATAGGCACTTCTTTACCTGAAGATCATCCTCTTGCTAAAGAGTATCTTAATAATAATTATTATTATTATTATAATTATTATTATTGACGACACACCTAAGTTCCCAAAAGGAAAGAGATTCAAGTGTGGTGTTTACGGGATAGCATAGAGAAGAAAGGAGGCGATTTCTTGCTACGTACGCGACTACATCTTTGGGTGTGCTTTTGATAGAGAGAATCTCGCTATTGGTTTCTTCACCATCATCAAAAAGGTCTTTCTAATCATTCTCTTGTTTTATGTTACATGTAAATTTTGATTATAACCTGATCTCTGGAAGATTGTGTGTTGCTTTCTTCCGCTATGTTTGATCTAAAGTTTTGTAATGCACACAATGCAATATTACTAAGGTTCAAAATGTTAGTCGAAATTTATATAACAAAGAGATTTGATTATAAACTCCACAGTAACGGAACTTGATTTTATCAACTTAGTTAAATCGGCAAGATTAAGAGTTAGTAACAATGGACACTTTGTGGGCCCTTTGTAGGACCTGTATATAAAGATCCACTTTCGAGAGATCGGATTTTTTATAGACACTTTGTGATACAAAGTAACTAACCATTTTGTTACTAAATTCATCTCAAGGGAAATTCACAGCCATACCCAATCTTTAATTAAAAAGTACATTTCATATTTTAGAGTTAATTCACCAACAAATTAATTAAATGACAATTTTTTTATATCAATCGAAACTTAGGCAAGAAGTTCATGAAATTCTCTTAGTCTCAGTAATTTAGTTCATGCGGACACAATACTCGGTATTTGTCCCACTATATTACTTGTAGCGATTCCAGTGTTGGTGTACCCCCACACTACAAAACAAATGACTTTTACCCACAAATATTTACCCAGGGAATTTTTCGTCGGTATTACCCAGGGATCACTCGGGAAATATCAATGGTTCGGTAAAATCCGATGTTTTTCGGGAAAATACCCGTGGATCACCCAGAGAATCTCTGGGTAATCTGTCACTAATTTGCATTACCCACCAAAAATTTACACACCAACTTTTGTGACGGTTTTGTGACGAATCACCCTTTAGCGACAGATTTCCCAGGGAAAATGCCGTAGGTAAAAATCTTTCGTTTGGTAGTGCCACTGTGGGAACATTGTGCCCACATTCTGGATACACGATTATTTTGCTACCACAACCCAAGAAAAGTATAATCAATGTAGTACTACTAACGTTTCCGAAACAAATTCAGATAACTGAGGCAAATAAAATTTAGGAATGATCTTACCAACTGTTGAAACTAGAGATCTTAACTTTGCTACCTCTGAATGAATTTGAATCCTTACAAGATGTAAAATGAAAGCCATAGGATGTTGAGTTTTAATAGAAACATTGTAAAGATCAAGGGTTAAGTGGTTGTAATTTTTCTAGGGTTAGGGTGAAAATTTAATGGAGCGAAATTGTGAAATTACTGATTGAAATCAGCAGCCCCAAACATTATTACTACATTATTACGTTTTTGGATGATTTCTATAATCTCTCTGTTAAAATATATGATATCCTACATATGATTAAGATAAATATCACATTGTTGACCTTATTTTGTGTAGGAGAAGAAGATTTGAACGATAAAGATTTAAGCAAGTCGTCATGTAAGTTCATTTCTCATTCCTTTTGAGACCAAGTGTTTCTTTCATACAACTAAATAATATGATAATTATCAATGGAGTTGAAACTGGAACCACTTACTAGAATGAATGTGCTAATTGTGATATGATGTTAGTTCAAATTAGCAAAAGCTTGAAAGGGATGCTAACCTAACAGTCTTTCACCGGAAAAAGGGCTAAATTGAAAAATTGGGTCAACCAGATGTCTCGTAGCTATCAGGAATGAAGCTACGAGCCTAATCTATGGTAGAGCTGGACAGGTAAGGTCAGGTCTATGGTGAAGAATTTAATTATTTAAATATATTTGGATCGAAGGTCCATAGAGTTGGACCTATATATTTTGTTTCTTATAAGAATTAATTTTTTTGAAAGGCAATTGCATTTCGGGGGTATCCTGGACTTAGTCCAGACTAATCCCCCTTCGACCCTGGCCACGATTCGGCCCACGATCCGGCCCAAACAGCAGGCCCACGAACAGCCCCTTGATTCGGGGATACCTCCACGTGATCACCACGGGGTTCGAACCCGGGTAGTAAGGGCTTACACCACTTACATGTTACCGAACCACTAGGCTACAACATCTTTGGTTCTTATAAGATTTCTTATAAGAATTATTGCCATGGCCAAAATGAAAATTTCAAAAGAAGCTCGTTGAATCTATTTGGGGATCGACGTTCCCATTAAGCGCGGGCGTTTTGGAAGCGTTTTCTACTCTAAAAGATTATTCACTTCCTTCTTAGTGACCTCATGACGGATTTAACATTTGTTGATTTATCATAAACCCTTCTTAGTGCCACACCCCTCATTTGAAACCAAACGTCCACTTGTTTTGGGATTGGAAGTTTGGAACGAGTATATATGCACTATATGTTTTGTATTATTGTCTATTTTAAAGTGTTTGCTACTTGATCTAATTTGTTTATATGCTTGTAGATCTTATCGATCAAAAACTAAAGTAATAATCATTATCTTAGAGATCGAGGAATATGTTCCACAATTTTAAATTTTAATTTGTATATAACATTGCAATAGAAAACTAAACTAAAGTCCAAATCAAGTGGATGGATGACTGAGAATCTTGGAAAATAATTTAGATAAGCTTCCATTAAGTTATCAGAGTAGTAATATAAGAGCTGAATAAATGGAGTGATTAAAGTAATATATACATATAAATGACATCAACTTGGAATAAACAAGTTTCAGGTTCATAAGTAGCTAGAGAACACATGCATCTAGAAGAAAAGGGATAGATGAGGCCACCACATGCCCTTCTAAGCTTATATTGGAATCATGAATGGGAAGCTTACATAAAGCTTGTGCATGGCACGACCTCCACGTGAATCCATCCTCCAAGCAACAATGTCATTAATTTATACTTCAATTCTTTCTGGCAAAAACTTATCTTGCATCTCTCTCTCTCTCTCTCTCACACACACACACATAAACAAATATCAAATTTCACCATTTCAAATGGTGAATGGGGTTTTTTTCTTTATAAACAAGAACCCAATTGCATAAGATGATATCTGAGGAGGATTTTTATTCTCATTGATGATGTAAATCGCATGGTTTTATAATGTAAGAGTGTTAGTGCTCTAATTAGCTAATTGTACCAAGTAGAGGGACCTTTTGTGTAATTGTCAAGTTACAAACTATATATTGTTATTTTCCTTCTATTTGACATTAGGTCATCCATTACACACACACTAGTACACACATTGCACTTTCCTCTCTACAATTCATGTTGTGTACTTGGTGAGTGCATATTGAATATATGGATAGCATTATGAGTATATTGAGTACATGATTACTTGTTCTGGGATCACAATTGGTATACGAGCACAGTACATCATTTTGATCAGATTAGATTTTGAGGTTTTTTTTGCAAAAAGTTTGAGTGTTCTTCATTTTTCATCTTATTGATTGATTTTGGCCATTTGAGTACTTCAAATGGAGCAGAATTGATCAAGGAGTGTTTGTTGGTAATACCTGAGTGATTATCTTCCGCAAAATCACTAGGATTAGACTCAGATTGAGCAAAATCACCATTTTCGGACTATTAGTTTGCACACACTGTTTTGGGATTGAAAATCACTTTTCTGTTGGTTTTTGGAAAAACTTGTTGTATTAAAGTTGTCCAGAATCATAGTGCGAACCTGCGTACAAATTTTCAGCCCAATCGGATCATTTTTTAGGATTAGACTTAAGATCGTTTGAATCTTTATCTCTATCGCAACTTTAGGTGTTCTTCATTATCGCAACCTTCAATTGTGAACAGTATTATATCGCAACTGCCCTTTGTGACAAGCCTATTTTATCGCAACCCATTACACCTGAACAATAACTTATCGGAACCTTCTATTGCGATAAGAACCATCTTTGAATTTTATCGCAACCTCTTTGTTGCGACAAGATTTCCTTTTGCGACAAAATAGCTTGCGACATACTCTGATCTTGCGATAAACTTGGGTTGAGACAAAGTGTTTGTTGAGACATGATTTGTGTTGCGATAAGTTTTTTAGTTGAGATAAACTTTTTGTTGCGACAAGACTTGGGTTGAGACAAAAGTGACTTGCGACAAAAACATTGTGAACAACTATTTACTAATCAGATCAGAAGGGTACTTATCGATTATTAACAAGTAATCTAAAATGACAGCTAGAGATATACTGACTATTGGGTCAAAGGACAAACCACCTGTTCTTTTTTCTAAGGAGTTCAAAATATGGAAAGACATATTTATGGATTACGTTGAACGTCAAGAAAATGGGGACTACATTGTTCATTCACTTCAGAATGGTCCCATGGGGATAGTGAGAAGAAGAGGACTAGCTGCTGATGGTGATCCACCTCCAGAATGGGTTGAAATTCTACCACTGCATTATGATGTTGAACAAAAGTAACGTTACAATGCAGACAAAGCGGCAAAATCACTAGTTATGCAACCCTTGACTAATGATATTTATTAGAAGGTGGGCAGCAAAAACATTTCTGGGAAAGCTATGTTTGATGAGTTAGTCAAACAGTATCAAGGATCTGAGGTGGAAAATCAAATGAGAGTCTCCAATGACATAAACACGTACGAACATTTTAGACAAAAAGAAGGTGAGGCACTTAATCATACGTAGGACCGTTTCATTACAATACTGAATGAGCTGAATAGGTACAACATAAACAAGACGATAATCGAGCACAATGTGAAATTCTTGAGCGTTCTGCAACCTGAATGGAAGAAGTATGCTAACATGATGAAACAAAATGCTAGGTTAGCTGACTTGCCTTTACAGCAAATGTATGAAACTTTGAAACAAGATGAGGATGATGCTGATGAGAAAAAGGATAAGAAAAGGAAGAAAGAGAAGAAGGATGAGAAGAAAGAAATTAAGGAAGAGAAGATTGATCCAATTGCCTTGATATCTAACAAATCCACTAAGAAATATTCAAAGAATGTTGGTAATGAGTCTGATGAAGAACAGTATGAAGGAGATGGACTTGAAGAAACTGAAAGCCTGAAACAAGCAATGATACTTCTTACTAAAGCTTTTGAAAAACAGTTTGTGAGAAGGCCTGGTTCTAATAATCAGAGATATGCATCAGGCTACAAGAATTTTGAGCACAAAGATCGTGTCGAGTCAAGAAAGAAGTTTGATGAGAAAAGGGATGAGTACAAGAGCGATGACTAGAGGATTGATGAAAAGAAGGTGTTTGAGAAAAGGGATGAAGAACCAAAGTGCTATAACTGTGGGAAGACTGGAAACTTCGCCAAGGAATGCTGGAAGCCAAAAGTCAGAGATTTTGATTATTATAAGAACAAGATGCTGCTTGCTAAGCAAAAGGAATCAAAGATAGCATTGTTGGTTGAAGAAGAATATTGGCTTGATCAAACCGATGATGAAGCAGATGATGAGACGGCAACTCAAACAAAGATGTGTTTCATGACTAAAAACACCGATGAAGAAGAGTCAGAATCTACTCCAGAGACAAATAAGGTACATTCCGATCCTTATAGTCAATTTTTTACTCAACAAGCATATCTACAAAATAAATTAGCTGATCTAACAAATAACTTGAGAAAAGCAGATGAACTAATTTCCTCTCAAAGAGAAAGATTGATAGAACAAGAGAGTTACATTGAAAAACTGGAAAAGAAAAAGACTGAATTTGATGTGGTTCAAGCATACTTTCAAAGTAGAATAACTGAATTATCAAAAAAATTAGAGAGTTCAGAAGCAAAGAAGAATGAGTTTGAAAATCTTCTTCATGCCTATAAAGATAGGAACACTGAGCTGGGCGATAAAGTCAAAGGTTTGGAAGAAAAATTGTATAAAGCATGCCAAACTGAACAAACAATTCACATGAATAAGCCCAGTAAATTTCGGTACTTCAATTCTAAGTGGGGCATAGGATATGACATTCCACATTACCTGAAGAATGCCTTATTAAAGGCTCCCACTATTTATGAATTTGATTGGTTTATTCTTCCATCACTACATCCTAGCTATCAAATCAAATGGCTTAAAATTGATGAAGATGACTATGAGGCTGAGGAATAAGTAAAAAGAAAAACCACTGTCAAGATGCAGCTTCCTTTTTGGTATGGTTCTGAAAATGCAAAGGCATTAGAAAACGAAAAAATCTTGCCTAATGACTATTTTCAGAGTTATGCTGTTGAACAACCAAAGGAGAAGGAAAATACTCAAAAAGAAACTAATGAAAAACCAGTTTTTGAGGGTAAAAGGTATTTTCCACCAATGGTTCTTGAACATAAACTCATTGATCTAGAAAGCAAGATTAAGAGTACTATTCAGGAAGTCAGAAATGACAAAAAACTTGCTTTTGAGATCGAAAAGGAAGTTATGCTTACAGTATTTTCAGAAAGCTTAAAAGAAATGGAAGCTAGACATAAAGAAATGTCTGAAGAATTGTTTTGTAAAGAAAAACATTCTTCAGAGTCAGATGTTTCTTCATGTAAAGCATTTGTGGGAAATACTGTCTTTAGGAGCTCGACGGTTGATGACCAAGATGATTCTGAATCTTGGGATTTGGAAAATCAATCTGTCAAAGCTCCTCCTGAGATGTATTTTTCTATAGAAGAGGAAAAAGCTCTTCTAAAAGAACAAAATGAATTTCTCTATCCGAAGTCTTATGGTATCTTTCATACCTCATTGGATAGTCAGTCTGATTGTGATATTGAGATTCTTTGTGACGGGAAGAGTAAGCAAGCACAAGAAAATGCCATACAATTTGACTTTAACTCAAAACTTCCAGATCACTCTGATTTTATAATCAAAGAAGAAGCACCTAAGAAGAATTTCTTTAAGGGTGAATCTTCAAAATCTGTTGAAAAACCTTCTGCTAATGATTATTATTCAAAATCTAAATCCAAACGATCATTACAGAAAAAGAAAATAAAAAGAAAAAGAAAGAAGCAAAATAATTCCTTTCAAGCTCAGAATTCCAAAGCTTACAACTCCTATATTTCTGGTATTTTAGATCATTATTTGAGAAACAATACGCATCTCGAGTGGAGAATAAAGGAGTCCACACAAGATGTGGCCCAGAGAAAATCATCCCACGTTGCTTTAAATTCCAAGAAAAACAATTTTGTTTCAAATGTTAGTAATCATGGTGTTGGCAATAGACAAAAACTTGTAATCCCATACAAGCTTTATTCAATGCGACAACTGATTAATTTAGCACATGATCAAATTTGTTGTCCTTCTTGTGGTGTGGATGATTTTATCTGCAAATCTGATTATAACCGTTGGTTTTATTCAAACAACTACTTTAACACAGGTTATAGATATCATAATGTCAAGTCCAAAACTACTAATCCGAAAGGACCCATTTGGAAATGGGTACCTAAAACCATCTAATTTCCCTTTTGCAGCCCAGTCATGTATGGTATTGTGATTCAGGCTGCTCAAAGCACATGACTAGTAGAAAGGAGTTGCTGAGTAATTTTATGGAAAAGTATGGTGGTAGGGTTAAGTTTGGGAATGATCATTATTCTCCAATTCTTGGTTATGGATATATCGTCAAAGACAATGTCAGAATTACTAAAGTCAATTACGTCGAAGGCTTAGGACACAATTTGTTTAGCATAGGTCAATTTTGTGATAAAGATCTAGAGGTGAATTTCAAGAAGACCCGATATGCAGTTCTAACCAAAGGAGGAGACGAGCTTCTAGTTGGTTCGAGGAAGTCCAATCTTTACACCATTGACCTATTAAAGCTCAAGCCAAAGAATGACGTATGTCTAATGTCTAAAGCATCATTGGAGAAAAGTTGGTTGTGGCATAGACGACTATCTCATCTCAACTTTCGTTACATTCAAAAATTGATGTTGGGAGACTTAGTCTTAGGTCTACCAGTGCTAAAATTTGAGAAAGACAACTTATGTACCGCTTGTGAGAAGGGGAAGATGAAACGAGCTGCTCACCCACCAAAACCTGAGCCTAGCACACAGAAAGTTTTGGAAACCCTTCATATGGATCTTTGTGGTCCGATGAAGACTCATAGCATAAGTGCCAAACGATATGTGTTAGTCGTCGTCGATGATTATTCGAGATATACTTGGGTAAAGTTTCTAAGGTCAAAAGATGAAACACCTGACTTGATCATCTCATTAATCAAACAGCTTCAAGTGAATCTCCAACAATCAGTTCAGACCATCATTTCAGATAACAAGACAGAGTTTAAAAACAAGATTCTTGATGACTTCTTTAAGTCATTAGGAATATCTCATCAATATTCTGCGGCCAGAACACCTTAGCAGAACGGAGTCGTTGAAAGACGAAACCGTACACTAGTTGAAGCTGCCAAAACGATGTTGTCATATGCGGATCTACCTCTGTTTCTGTGGGCTGAAGCTGTTTCGACGACATGCTATACACAAAACCGTTCAATTATCCATCGACGGTTTGGCAAAACTCCATATGAATTGATTAACAATAGAAAACCTATAATACACTACTTTCGTGTCTTTTGATGCAGGTGTATCGTGCTGAACGATAAGGACAATTTGAACAAGTTCAGCCCTAAGGGAAGTGAGGGTGATTTTATCGGATACTCGTTCACATCAAAAGCGTACAGAGTTTATCTCAAGTCCTCCAAAACTGTGATAGAAAGCATAAATGTCAAATTCGACAAAACTGAAGAAATGGCTTCTGTGCAAAACAGTACAGAACCCGCAATATCCGAAATACTAGCATCTGGACAAATCCGTCCAATGATGACTAGGACGTCAAACAAGGATCAAGCTTCCACTTCTAACTCTACTCCTAACGAACTTGATATATTGTTTGAACATTTTTATGATGATTTCTTTGGAAGTAATATATCTTCTTCATCTGTAAACAACAGGAATCAAGTTGCTACACCACCAGTACAAGCTACAATGTCAGGGCCTTCACCGGTGCTGACTTCATCCAATACTGGTGCAACTAATCCTGCAACTTCTCCAAGGAACACAACCATGACATCTACGCAAGCAAGACAACAAGTATCTACGAATGGTGCTTCTTCATCGGGTACAACTTCAAATGTCAATGATCAGAGTACTGATAACATTCCTGAAAAATCAACTGAATCAGTTCCCGAGGCAGTGCCAGTTGTCACCTCTGACAACCAACCAGCCTCACATCCGGAACCGACATTGATGATTGAGTTGAACTTTGATAAAGATCCTACCCTAGTAGACCCCAATCAATATGCTATTTCTTTCCATCCATACTCTAAGAAGTGGACACGCAGTCACCCAATAGATCAAGTGATTGGTGAAGTGTCTGAACCGGTAAAGACCAGATCTGCATTCGCAAATGAAGTTCTATACGCGCTCTTTCTAAGTCAAGTTGAGCCATCAACAGTTCAACAAGCCTTAGAAGATCCAGATTGGTTAATTGCGATGCAAGAAGAGCTGAATCAATTTGAAGCTCTAAAGGTGTGGAGATTAGTTCCGAGACCCAAGGGTAAAACATTCATTGGTACTAAGTGGGTCCTGAAAAACAAGAAAGGCGAAGACGGCATAATTGTGAGAAACAAATCAAGACTAGTAGCAAAAGGATATAGGCAACAGGATGGTATAGACTACGACGAGACGTACGCATCGGTTGCTCGCTTAGAGGCAATTCGGATGTTCCTATCTTTTGCCGCCTACAAGAACTTCACTGTTTATCAAATGGACGCGAAGACTGCATTCTTGAACGGTGTCCTGAAGGAGGAAGTGTACGTGTCTAAACCAGAAGGGTTTGTGGACAAAGATAAACCAGATTACGTGTACATCCTTGACAAAGCCCTCTATGGTCTCAAACAAGCCCCACGTGCCTGGTACAAAGTATTATCTACCTTCTACTAGGTTCAGGCTTTGAAAAAGATAAAATTGACACAACTCTTTTTACTTTGCGCGAGGAAAGTGAAATTCTTTTAGTACAGATTTACGTTGATGATATTATTTTTGGTTCGACTAATCCTGTACTATGTACATGGTTTTCTAGCATTATGATGACCAGGTTTCAAATGAGTATGATGGGAGAGATTAATTTCTTTCTCGAATTACAAGTCAAACAATTCTCTACAGGTATCTTCATCAATCAATCGAAGTAAGTGTTTGATATCTTGAAGAAATTCAAGATGGAAAACTGTACATCAATTGGTACGCCTATGGCTCCAGGAGCTAAGATCGGTCCTGATCCTGATGGTATTGATGTTGATGTTAAGAATTATAGAGGAATGATAGGATCACTAATGTATCTTACCGCTACTCGTCCAGATATAATGTTTGCAACTTGTCTGTGTGCAAGATTTCAGGCCAAACCTAAGGAATCACACCTCGGCGCTGTCAAAAGAATCTTTCGCTACTTGAAGGGAACATTGTATCTAGGACTGTGGTATCCCAAGGGAACCAGATACAAACTCACCGCATACTCAGACGCAGGTCATGTAGGAAGCATGCTGGACAGAAAGAGCACCTCGGGGCATGTACAGTTTTTGGGAGATAAGCTAGTGAGTTGGCCATCTAAGAAGCATAATTATGTCTCAACATCAACGGCGGAGGCAGAATATGTTGCCACGGCCAGCTGTTGTTCACAAGTACTGTGGATGAAGACCCAACTCATGGACTACGGGTTTAAATATGAGAAGATCCCCATCTACTGTGACAGTAAAAGTGCGATTTCCATATCTGCTAATCCTGTCTAACACCCCAAAACCAAGCATATTGACATCAGGTATCATTTCATAAAAGATCACGTTGAGAAAGGAACAATTGAATTATATTTTGTTACAACTGAGTATCAGCTTGCCGATCTTTTCACAAAAGCCTTGGATGAAAAACGCTTTAATTTCTTAGTATCCAAGCTTGGCATGCTGAACATGAAAGTTTAACTTTCCTATATTGATCATATAATAGATGGAAATATTTGTATCTCAATCTGGATATTGTATCGAGATTGATACACTCAAATTTTCATCATATTCTATTCTCAATATATGTCATTTAAATTTTCATATCTTAGTTGTATTGCAAATGTCTATTCAACTTGTTATTTTTCTTTTATTCTAAATACCTTATCTGTGATTTGTTATGATATATGTATCTGCACAAGGTGTGTTCATGGTCTCAGGGGGAGTTTGGTACAGATTCTATGCACAAGAATAGGGGGAGTGTGCATACCTAACATATCTTGTAAGTTTAGATGGCTTGTGATTGTTATTTGGAGAACACAAAGTAAATATTCTAATTTGTTTTGAACACTAACTCTTAAATGATGAAAACAATTTTTCAAATCCATGCATCATTTAAGGGGGAGTGAAAACCGTTTTTAAAACCTTGAGTGCTTAATCTATTGGAAGTTGGACATCTTCCAATGTGATAAAATCATTTTTCCTGAAAAATCTTTTTGAAAAATATCCAAGTGTTCATGTTATCGCAACACACCACTTGTGATAACAATGTGAACAGTGTTTCATCGCAACCTTCTATTGCGATTAAAAAATAAAGATGTTTTATCGCAACCCGTTGCTTGCGATAACATTTTTCATTACAACCCTTGCTTGCGATAAAGTGATGTGAACAGTGTTTTATCGCAACTCCCTGTTGCGATTAAACATTGATGTTGTTGTCGCAACCTGCTCCTTGCGATAACACCAGGGTTATCGCAACCTTCTTCTTGCGATAACCTGACACTGTGGAGGTCAAACGTTGGACCAATCATACGCTACCACGTGTCCTTTATCTCAAGCTCCTATAAATACACCGAGTTTGATTTTTTATCTCATTTCAAAACATTCAAAGTTCTCTCAACTATCTGAGTTCGATTCTGAAATTCTTCCAAGTTATTCAAGTTCAAATCGATTCCTTTGCATTCAGATTCCACTCGAGGTACATTATCTATCCTTTTCGGTTGATTTTATCCATGCTATTATTATTCTACAGTCGATTTTAGATGTGTTAAAGTCGAACTCATAACTGTCATTTTAAATTCTGCCTCTTATTCGACTTATATGTGGTTATTAGTAGTTAGAATTGATAAGAATATATTTTTGTGTGTATTGCGAGCTTATTAGGATAGGGTTAAACTTAATTTTGTGCGAAAACAGTAGTTTCTGGGTTGAACACTTAGGTTAGAATTCGTGTTCAAGTTTATCGCAACACTCTGTGTTCTTCATGTTCATATTTATCGCAACCCCCTGATATTCAACGTTATCGCAACCTTCCTGTTGCGATAACATTTTATCGCAACGTGCGTGTTGCGATAACACTTCATCGCAACCCTTACCTTGCGATAAACCATGCCTTGCGATAACTCCTTGTTGTGTCTTGCGATAACCCCATGACTTAGGAATTTTTTTACAAATTAAAAAAAAAATCCACTCAAAGCCTTGTACTGAATTTTTACTACTCAGATGGCACACAATGACAGTGATTCTTCTGATGACAACACGGTCATTCCGTCGCACCGATTGTCGCATCCCTTCAGTGAATGCCAGAGACCTAGACGAGGAGCTTCTACCGAGAAGTCTCCATCTTGTCGCATCCGTCAGTGAATGCCAGAGACCTAGACGAGGAGCTTCTACCGAGAAGTCTCCATCTTTCCCTCCTTGACAACAACCACCATCTAGACCTCAGCGTGGCATTCGACCACCACATCATCCTGGAGATCATCCGAGGCCATCCTCTCCGCACAGCTCTTACAAAGGTAGTCACTGTGCCACTTATCTACTTGCAACAATTCTGGCACACACTACATTTTCATCCAGTACACCGACGGGGTCCACATTTCACTGCTAAAGTCGATCATTTCGATGTTCGACTTACCCTTAAGCGACTCCGTCGAGCCTTAGACCTACCCTACAGCGTGGATTTTGAAGATATGGTTCTGGAAGAACAACTGTTCGCCGACATCAGAAGTCTGGGTTACCAAGATCCACGAAACCCAATGCTTACTATCTCATCAAGATACCAGCGAAGATTCCTACCACCAGTCTGGTACACTCTATGCTCCATCATCAACCGCTGTATGACCTCAAAACATAACGGCCTCGACAAATGCAACCTTTCAACGCTAAAGATGTTCCATGTTGTCGCCTTCAACCGACGCATAGACTATGTCGTACTCATATGGAACGAGATGATAGAGCTAGTAGAAGATAAATCCAGACCAAAAAAGAACCGGAACTTCGTGCCTTACCAGCATTTCTTCCAGATCATTATTCAACAGATCATGGAAAACAATCAAGAGATTCCACGACGCCCAAACGCAGTCCAAGGCCCGAGCCAATGGATACCCTTCCTGAAGATACCCAACCAAATCGAATTCGCTCATATTGCAGTGATACCCAAAGTTGTGCTCGCCTATGCCAACCAGCAGTCTGAGGTAGTTAGGCAGTATAGGTTAGACAACGCACTAATGGTCCATCCAGAACCGGAGGGACCTGCCCAAGGTGCAAACCAATTAGGAGGTGAGGGTATCCAGGTCGAGCAGGTTCAGGAACACGGGGTTCCTGAACATGGAGAGGTGAGGCGTCCTACAAGAAAGAGAGTTAGGATTGTGGAGAGGACTGTGGGTGTGGCATCTACTTCCGGAGCCAATCAAGCTGAAAGAGTTCAAGTATTCGCTGACGATATTTCATGGAACTCGACCGACGATGCTGACTATGTACCAAATGCTTCTTCATCCGAAGATGAAGCATCAGCCCAACCCATAAACGATGATGATGGAAACTCAAATTCTGATTCCGACCTTGACCCTGATGCAGATATTATTCCAAGGCATGTAGGTCGACGATAACATATAGAGAGTTTCGATGCTGATTCCACATGGAACATCGGACTCTCCGGTGATATCGGTGACATAAGGCGGGACGAGGGTGTTATAGTTGAAAATATTAGTGTGAGCCGAGAGACGGGGAGAAAAGAAATGGGAGAGACTGAGACAGGGTCATACAAAGTTATAACTAGTGACCCTCCCCAAACCGTTACTAGCCGGGTAGCCACATCCACTACCAACGAGCGTTCGTCGCCATTGCGTATTAAAACAGACATGGTGAACCCAGCCATACAATGCACAGCCCCTATCACCCACTCATCGGCATCTCGATTTGTCGATGCTTCATTTTACACAGGGGATTCAGCACATACACTATTGGCAACACAATTGGTGTATGCCGGTATTGAACAAGGTAGGCTCCTGCCCCAGCCACCGACTTTCATTCCAAGCATGTTGAGTCTAGAGCCCTTTGGACGAACAACCTTTCCTGGGCCACGAGCGTTGGAATATCACCAAGTTGAGGGCTTTCGTGCCCCAACCGGAACACCCAGAGTACGGCCGCCATTTGTTGGTACCCCACGAGGACCGGGTGGAAGTCCTGTCATAGCTAACACAAGGCCAGCTATTAGCACAGGCCATTCAGTTGCTACAACTGCAATGCTAACCGAAAACCTAAGTGGTTCGGGCGTTAGTTCAGTTTTCCCCAATATGCCAATTGAACAGCTTCTTGCCATGCTAGGCCCGCCCCCACATTACATCACTCTACCGCTTCTAGGTGCAGCATTGGGCTCGATCAACACTACTTACAAGAATCACCGTTGGGCTATGCAAGAAACTGTTGACCGACTTGCAAATGAAGTGAGCAGAGCTATTAAGGGCAAAGGTGTAGCAGAATCTTCGGCAACTCCTCAGGATCCATCATCTAGTGATCAAAACCAACCACAAACACCATCATCAGTTCCCCTACATCAAATCCCTACCCATCAACTCAAATCCGAATTATTAGCCCGTTTACTAGCCCAAGGAGAATCCAACACCACCGAAGAAGTAGATCTACTTGGATTGCTCTGTCAACAAAATGAATCTCAAACCCAATTACCATCCAGCACCGACTTCCATCATCTCACCGACTCCATGAAAGACATGACGAATGCCGTGATGTCAGGATTCAGTTCCTTTTCTAACAGGCTTAAGGTTGTAGAAGATAAGTGTGGGATTCAAGCTCAGGCCTCACGGAAAAGAAGACATGATGATCAGGATTATCATAATCAACATGAGGGGGAGAAGACAGCTAGGGTTGGAGAATCGAGTGCTGCTACTACTGAAAACATCAGGGGATCAGATCAGGCAGTAAATGAGGGGGCAGCAGGGGCAAGTGGACCGGAAACAGATGTGGTCCCGGTTATTGATGAAGTAGTTCTAGTTGATGTCATAACTGGGGTTGAAAAGCCTCCGGTTGTTGACAATAGAACGGAAGAAGAAATGATGGAGGATCACATGATCACTGATTATATCTACATTGACTCTGAGGAAGAGGCAGAGATAACGACTGTCCAGGTCAAAGAAGAAATAGACGATATATTTGATACCACCGGGGCTCTTGTGATTGCTTCGGATTCTGATAATGACACTCCTGATGACTCTCCTCAACAGCAACAACAAGCAGATCAAGGTACAAGCTCTTCAGCTCAACAGGCTCCAGTAGTTCAAGCGAATGCTCCAGTAGTTCAAGTGAATGCCGATGGCAGGATACGGGATCCAGTCCTAGAAGCTGAGCTCAGACTATATCATGATGTAATCGTCGCTGAACCTGGATATGTTGCAACTGGTGAAAGAGTGAGGATCTTAACTCCATTCCAAGAAAGCTCCAGAAAAGACTTATATGTAAAAGACGTCCAGAAGATAGACTTAGAAAATGTAAACGGCATTGAGAACTGGCCATCACTTCACAAGATTGAATTTCTACGCGTTATGAACAACAAAGACCTAAATACGGATGTGGTAAGGTCAGATAAAGTCATTGTGAAGGTGTTGAAGATAGAATCACGCAAGATTCTCAATGTCTGGTACCCACAGTTCACTGTTAGAAGATTTGATGGCTCCGAATGCGTCTTCTCAGAAGCATACTTCAAGAGCTTAAAACTTGATGACTTCATAAGTCTGTATGACATTCTGGCACGGGCTCCTGAAAAGAAAATAGAATGGTCTACTGCTTATCAGAGCGTCAAGAGGTTTATGCGGAATATCCTAAAATTTTCTTATCTTACGGATTTCAAAATGGCCTTGGAAGCACACCAAACTAGAGTAAACCTCAGAGGACCAAACAGGCGTCTGCCAGACATCGAAGGTATTCTCGTGTACACTGTGCTGAAGAAACCCGAACTCGGAGTCGTTCACTTCATCAAGACATGAAGAAAAGATTCCTGACAATATGTGAATCCAACAAGTACTGTGACGGAACCTTCAAGATGATTCAGGTCAATCTGGAGAGCAAGCTGAGATTGGATGAAAGAGGGGAGGTAAAGCTCAAAGAGAAGGAGAAAGAGCTGGTCAAGCAAATCTTGGATGCTATATCTTAAAGAAGAGAGTACCGAACGCGCTGAGGAGATTCGATATCATCTTTGGAATCCGGAAGAAGCATGTGTTCCCGGTGAACTTCTAGATCTGATGCATCTACATTGGTACAAAGGGGGAGATTGTTAGTGCTCTAATTAGCTAATTGTACCAAGTAGAGGGGCCTTTTGTGTAATTGTCAAGTTACAAACTATATACTGTTATTTTCCTTCTATTTGATATTAGGTCATCCATTACACACACACTAGTACACACATTGCACTTTCCTCTCTACAATTCATCTTGTGTACTTGGTGATTGCATATTGAATATATGGATGGCATTATGAGCATATTGAGTACATGATTACTTGTTCTGGGATCACAAAGAAGAAATGAATAGTTACCAGTAATGGTATAAGTATACCAACTCATTATCCTCATATTCTCATCAAACTTTCTACATCAAAATCATTCTCAAAAATAGAACAGAAAGAAAAGATGATGGCATTATCCCCTCCTTTGTTTTCCCCCACTTATGGATGGCCTTTGGAGGATTTCGTTACCCAAAATCTTCTACAGGATTGTAATGATATATCTAATGCATATCATTCACCTATTCGTTTTCCTACATATGATCAAACTCAGCATGATTTTGTGTAACATCCCTAACCTACCGTACACGATATTGTCCGTTTTGCGCATACCCTCTGCATAACAGCATGCCAGTACCGCTCACGGTTTTGTTCCTACCCGCACAGGCATACGCGGGACGCACCCAGACCGCACCTAGTGACAGGCAACCCACTGTCGCAACCCACTGTCGCGACATACGTCTTATCGCAACCCACTGTTGCGACATACGTCTTATCGCAACCAACTGTTGTGATATACAACTTATCGCAACCAACTGTTGCGATACAACAATCTTGTCGCAACCCAAAGTTGCGACATTCATCCTTATCGCAATTATCATCTTTATCGCGACTAACTGCGTTCATCTTTGTCTCAACTAACTGTAAACGTAATTAAGTCCAAATTGATACTTTTAAGCTATGCATGCACCTATAAATTTGCAGATATGCATAATATCATATTTAGAAGAGACTTATAAACATAGATTTTCCATAACTTTCCAAAATCGTCAAAACCTAATTTCTAAACCATTAGAAAGCTTTAGCTATATGAGAGGAAGGATTTATGTGAGAGATATACCTTTGTTTCTTCAGATTGTCTCTTAATCTCCAGCTAAAATATGCTTTTCTTCTTCTTTCCCTCTTTTCTCGGTTCTCTCTTTCTCTCTCTTTTTCACTGTAAAACACACACATACACAAACTAAAGTGAAGTAAAATATCGCACTTATCCACATGTTTGTACATGAGGCGGTGGTGGTGATAAATCTTTTATCACTTAGCCATTTTAGTCCCTCAATTATTATCAACTGAAAATTTATACCCTCCAACTTATAAATTAAAATTAAAGTTTACCCCTTAACTTATAACTTCAATTAAAACCAATAACGTAACTTACTCGGGGATAAACTCTAAAATTAATCTATCAAATAATTATACTCAAATTATTCAATAACCAAACATATCACTTTATATAGAAAAATCGAGATGTTACAATTGTGAGATCCCACATCGGCTAGGAGGGGGAACGAAGTCCTCCTTATAAGGGTGGATGGATACCTTCCTTGCATGAGGCCTTTTGCTTGTCACTGGGTGCGGTCTGGGTGCGTCCCGCGTATGCCTGTGCGGGCAGGAACAAAACCGTGAGCGGTACAGGCATGCTGTTATGCAGAGGGTATGCGCAAAGCGGACAATATCGTGTATGGTGGTTCTGAGGATGTTACAATATGGTATCAGAGCATTAGTTTAAGTGAACTAGGTATGCTAGTGAGATACCTAGACTTAAGCTGAGATGAATTAAGTTATGATTTGTGAGATATGGGTAGAAGTACTAAGACGGGATAGTCTTAGAGTCGACGGAAATACATGAAATTGGTACTGTAACGATGGTAATGAGGATTCTCATGTATAATATATTCACAATTTCAATTAGCTACTGTTATTATGAATATATTGTTACGCAAGCATGCTTATTTGTAAATTGTTACATTGACTAATGATCGGTAAAGTACGTTTCGTATCTCTAGATATGTGTAACCATTTCTTATGGTTATTTTCTTATTTTTATGTCGGAACGATGGTGAATACACCACCAAGGTGATTGATTAGTCGGTAGAAAAGCGACCTGAAATGGTTGGGACTCATGAAAGTCCGCCGAGGTTACCGTTTACGGGAGGAGCGAACAGTCGGGTACACAGAACGAGTACCAGTACCGTCAACCCAGAAATGGCGGAATCGACAATGGAGTCTCGCATGATGGTGAACATGACACGAATGATGAATACGGCAATGACACAACAAACAGAGATGTTCATGAAAGCATTGAATGATCGAAGTTCTGAACTACGACGAACGGAGACTGACACTGGAGTAATAAATCAAATTCGTAATCCTGTGACATATATAAACAGGAGGGTGGAAAGAGTCTGCTCATTTAAAACATTTCTAAGCTGTAAACCGCCAGAGTTTACCGGAGCAGACAATCCAGTGGCATGCATGAATTGGCTCCGAGAAATGGAACAAGCTTTTTGAGCTTGTGAATGTGATGAGAAATCAAAGGTTAGATTTGGGTCTTAAATGTTACGAGGTAATGCGTTGACTTGGTGGAATATAGTGACGTCTACTGTGACGGCTCCAGTCTTAGCAGTTATGACATGGGAGTCATTCAAGAAAAAGATTTTAGAAGAATATTGCAATGAAAATGAAATGGATAGGATTGAAGAAGAGTTTCGGACTCTTAAGAAATGTACTTTAACGGTTCGAAAGTACACTAAATCCTTCATGGAGACACTAAACTTAGTGGGGCATGTGGCTCCAACTGAGAAGGATAAGATTAAAGCTTATTTGAAAGGTTTGCCAGCGGACATGATGTCCCGGGTGCGAAATGCTAAATCTTCAACGTTGAGAGAGACAATTGAAGAAGCTAAAGTTATGGAAGAGGTTTATGCTAAAGACGAGGAAGAAAAGACGCAAGTGGGAGAGAAACGGAAATGTGAAGGCCGGTCAGAGTCTTCTCAGAAGTCAAAATCCTGTGGTAAAAATATTCGTTATGAATCTCGTCGGGAGCCGAATTGGTGCTCGAAGTGTCGGAGTAAACATTATGGTCCATTTCGGGTGTCAACGCTGGAATGTTATAGGTGTGGTAAAAGTGGACATACTTTGAATAATTGTCCTGTCCAAGGATCAAAGTGCTATGAGTGTAAACAACCCGGTCATTTCCGCCGGGATTGCCCAAAGCTGAAAAAGAGTGGAGACCAAAGCAAGAAATCAATTGTTCCCAAGCCAACGGGTCAGGCATTTCATATGACGGCTGACAAGGCCAAGGAATCAAAAGACGTCGTTTCGGGTACATTTCTCGTTAATTCCATTCCCGCGCACATTTTATTTGAATGTGGTGCAAATTTGTCGTTTGTGTCCAAGTCATTCTATCACAAGTTAGCTATGCCTGTCACTACCTTGGAAGATGCCTTAGTAGTCGAGATAGCTAACGGGGGTCATGTCTTGGTTCGCGAAAGACTTGAGAGTTATTTTATATCGATAGGAGAAACGAAATTTTCGATCGACTTGTTGTTGATGGAAATTGGAGGGTTTGATGTAATTGTGGGTATGGACTGGTTGACAGTCAACCAGGCAGAAATACATTGTGTAAAGAAATTAATTCGGATTCCGATGACTGATAAGGATGATGTACTCATCTTTGGAGAAAAGCGAAAAGGGGAAGTTCCGTTAATTTCTGTTGCTAAAACACGTAAATGTCTGGTTAAAGGATGCTTATCTTATCTAGCTTATGTTTTAGATGGGAAGACAGAAAAGAAACAAGTGGAAGACATTAAGGTTGTACGCTAATTCTCGGATGTATTTCCCGATGATCTTCCAGACCTACCGTCTGAACGATAAGTAGAGTTTTGCATTGATCTTATCCCTGGATCGACACCAATAGCGCATGCACCGTATCGCCTAGCGCCAGCCAAAAGGAAAGAGATGATAACTCAACTACATGAGCTGTTGGATAAAGGTTTTGTAAGACCACGTTCTTCACCTTGGGGAGCTCCGGTATTGTTTGTTAAGAAAAAGAATGGCACTATGAGGATGTGCATTGACTACCGCGAGTTGAATAAGGTGACTATTAAGAACAAGTATCCCCTTCCAAGGATAGATGATCTGTTCGATCAACTCCAAGGTGCGGGATGCTTTTCCAAGGTTGATCGAAGGTCAGGGTACCATCAAGTTCGAGTAAGAGATGAAGATATTCCTAAGACAGCATTCAGAACGAGGTATGGGCATTATGAATTTCTTGTAATGCCATTTGGGTTGACAAATGCTCCAGCTGTGTTCATGGATCTGATGAACAGAGTATGTCGACCATTCTTAGGCAAGTCTGTCATTGTATTCATTGATGACATACTTGTTTATTCGAAGAATGAAGTAGATCATGAACACCATCTTCGTGAAGTCTTAGAAGTGTTGAGAAGAGAGAAATTGTACGCAAAATTCTCGAAATGTGAATTCTGGTTAAAAGAGGTACAATTTCTAGGGCATATGATTACTTCGGAAGGAGTCAAAGTAGATCCAGCAAAGATAGAGGCAATGACTAAATGGGAGACACCGAAGAGCGCGTCTGAAATAAGAAGTTTATTGGGTCTAGCAGGTTACTACTGAAGGTTTATTAAATATTTTTCAAAGATTGCTTTTGCTTTGACCGTGCTGACTCGGAAGAATGTAAAGTTTGTTTGGACTGAAAAACAAGAGTCGGCTTTCATAAATTTACGACAAAAGTTATGTGAAGCTCCTATTCTTCCACTACCGGAAGGAACGGAAGATCTAGTCGTGTATAGTGACGCATCAAAGATGGGTTTGGGTTGTGTATTGATGCAACGAGGCAAGGTGACTGTTTACGCATCAAGACAACTTAAAGAACATGAGAAGAATTACCCTATCCACGATTTGGAATTAGCAGCGGTCGTGTTTGCATTAAAGTTGTGGCGACATTATCTGTATGGAATGAAGTGTACTCTTTATACTGATCACAAGAGCTTGAAACATGTCTTTGATCAGAAAGAGTTGAATATGAGGCAGCAGCGTTGGTTAGAACTACTTAAAAATTATAATTGTGAATTGCATTACCATCCCTGTAAAGAAAATGTTGTAGCTGATGCTTTAAGTAGAAAAGAATATAGTGGGTCCTTGAAAACGACTAATGCCAGGATTGATGTAACGTCAAGTTTGGTTGAAAAGATAAAAGCGGCTAAAGCGGAAGCTTTGTTAGAGGAAAATTTGAAAGATGAAGTCATGATCAAACAGCGACTTCAACTGACTGATGATAGTCGTGGAATTAAACTGTTCCAATGTCGTGTTTGGGTGCCAAAGGTTGGAGGAAATTGAGAGTTGATTCTTGAAGACGCCTACAAATCCAAGTATTCTATACATCCTGGGAGTACTAAGATGTATAGGGATTTGAAGCTACACTATTGGTGGCCAGCTATGAAAGTAGATGTGGCACGAATAGTAGAAAAGTGTGCGACATGCTAGTTAGTAAAAGCCAAACATCAAAAACCTTACGGAAGTTTTCAATCTTTGGAGATTCCGGAATGGAAGTGGGAAACGATTACCATGGATTTGTGACGAAATTACCAAGGACGCAAAAAGGGTAACGACACTATATAGGTAATCGTGTATCGATTGACTAAGAGTGCTCACTTTTTGGCTATGAAAGAAGCATCACCAATAGATAAATTGGCGAAGCTGTATATTGATGAAGTGGTGTCAAGACATGGTATACCGAGGTCTATAGTTTCTGATCGCGATAGTCGGTTTACCTCGAGGTTTTGGCAGTCAATACAAGAAGAATTGGGTACAAGAGTTAATTTGAGCACTGCTTACCATCCACAAACCGACGGTCAAAGTGAAAGAACCATTCAAACTTTGGAAGATATGCTCAGGTCATGTGTATTAGACTTTGGAGGTAACTGGGATACACATCTACCGTTAGTAGAATTTGCGTATAACAATAGTTATCATTCCAGTATCGGAAGAGCACCTTTCGAAGCTTTGTATGGTCGAAAATGTAGAACTCCAGTGTGTTGGTTAGAAGCTGGAGAAAAGCAATTTGTTGGTCCTGAACTTGTGCAACAAACGGCTGATAAAGTAAAAGAAATTCGGAAGCATATGAAAGCAGCTCAAGATCGACAAAAGAGTTATGCTGATCCGAAAAGAAGACCAAAAGAATTCCGAGTTGGGGAGCGTGTGATGCTTAAGGTATCCCCATGGAAAGGTGTGATAAGGTTTGGTAAACGTGGAAAATTGAGTCCTCGTTTTCTAGGACCTTTCACCATAACTAAGAGAGTTGGATTGCAAGCATATCAGTTGGATCTTCCATCTGAATTGGAAGGAATCCACAATACCTTTCATGTTTGCTATCTTCGGAAATGTTTAGCCGAAGAGAATGATGTGATTCCACTTACTAATGTAAGGGTGGATGAAAAGAGCCGTTGTGTGGCCGGAGGCGATCTTGGAGAGATCAGTTAAAAAGTTACGTAATAATAAGGAAGTGGTTATCTTAAAGGTACAATGAAAACATCATCGAGGTGCTAATGTGACTTTAGAGTTGGAAGAGGATATGAAGATTAGATATCCTCACTTGTTTACCTAGCTTTGATTTCGAGGATGAAATCATTTTCAAGTTGGGGAGTATTGTAACATCTCGATTTTTTCTATATAAAGTGTTACGTTTGGTTATTGAGTAATTTGAGTATAATTATTTGATAGATTAATTTTAGAGTTTATCCCCGAGTAAGTTACGTTATTGGTTTTAATTGGAGTTATAAGTTAAGGGGTAAACTTTAATTTTAATTTATAAGTTGGAGGGTATAAATTATCAGTTGATAATAATTGAGGGACTAAAATGGCTAAGTGATGAAAGATTTATCACCACCACCGCCTCATGTACAAACATGTGGATAAGTGAGATATTTTACTTCACTTTAGTTTGTGTATGTGTGTGTTTTACGGTGAAAAATAGAGAGAAAGAGAGAACCGAGAAAAGAGGGAAAGAAGAAGAAAAGCATATTTTAGCTGGAGATTAAGAGACAATCTGAAGAAACAAAGGTATATCTCTCACATAAATTCTTCCTCTCATATAGCTAAAGCTTTCTAATGGTTTAGAAATTGGGTTTTGACGATTTTGGAAAGTTATGGAAAATCTAAGTTTATAAGTCTCTTCTAAATATGATATTATGCATATATGCAAATTTATAGGTGCATGCATAGCTTAAAAGTATCAATTTGGACTTAATTACGTTTACAGTTAGTTGAGACAAAGATGAACGCAGTTAGTCGCGATAAAGATGATAATTGCGATAAGGATGAATGTCGCAACTTTAGGTTGCGACAAGATTGTTGTATCGCAACAGTTGGTTGCGATAAGTTGTATATCGCAACAGTTGGTTGCGATAAGACGTATGTCGCAACAGTGGGTTGCGATAAGAATGGATATCGCAACAATGGGTTGCGATAAGTATTGTGCCGCAAGTAGTAGGTTGCGACAAGTGTTATCGCAATTAGTGGGTTGCGATAAGTGTCGAGGATTTTGGTTATTTAGGATTTTAAGAGTCTTAATCAGTAAATTGATACAAGTACAATATGTATTTGGGTATTTCAGACTTTGTGAAGTTTGGAGACAGAAATTCATACAACGGTTAAGAAGTAAGTAAGAGTGACGCTACTACTATCAGGTGAGTTCATTCTTACCTTACCATTTTTATAAATGTATTTCAAAGTATGGTAAGGTATATTTTATAATGAATGTTTCCTGAATGAGTTTTGATACAAAACAAAATTGGTTATCTTAAAATTAATGGTTTTGCTTAAATTCATTAACGTTATTTGAAAATGATTTATATTAAGCGATAACCTGCACGAGTATGGTTAAGTGTAATGGATCCATAGGCACTAGTTTTTATGAACACATGGAATAGGTGTGGACTAATCGTAATTCCAGTGTGTATGATAAACGTGGAGTAGGCGTGGACTAATCGCAATTCCCGTTTAGGTGAAATGAGGAATAGGCGTGGACTAATCGTAATTCCCGTTTCACATTGATGAGAAATCGTAGGATAGGCGTGGACTAATCGTAATTCCCGATTTCAAAGGAAGGAAAGAGATAGGCATGGCTTAATTGTAATCTCTACTTCCTTTCCAAGAAATTGACATGTGTAATTGTTATTTCTTGGATATGAGCATTAATTTAGAATCCGTGGAGATTCGTAGTGGGCTCTGGAACATGATATCGTGACTGACTTGGTGTCGGTCATATTCATGGAATCGGGTTTAATCCCGTCATCGTAATATGTTGATACATTTGGTAAGAAAAAGGTAAACCAGGTTTGTTATGCCTTGTTTACATTGATTTAAAAGTATTATTTGGAAACCGAATGTTCTCACTAGGCGTTAGCCTAATCGTTTCAACTTATATTTTCTTACCAGGTACTAGCTCGGGAAAGTAAAGGGTTGTGGGATGAGTGCATTCGAGTACATACTTTTGTGGAAAGTGGAGAAGTTAGCCTTAGTGAGGAGTTTTTGATAAATCCTAGATAACCGGTTTAATCTGATCTTAGTTGACAAGATTAGATTAATAGGTTATTTTATTTTGCATTGATGTATATATGAATCCTCAAGGTTAATTCTTTGTTATGCATAAAAGTTTGGAAGATCTTATGGTTAACCTTGTTAGAATTAAGGTTTAAATTTACCCTGATTTTTAGGGTGTTACATTTTGCACCATCGAATTCCATTTCATACGGAGGAGCTGTAAACGGCGAGATTGAGAATCCTATTGTTATGACACAAAATGTCCTAATTATAAGATAGTTTTGTAAAGGGGTATTAATTGTCATATAGGCTTGGGTATAGTGTTATGGGCTTGGGCTTAACTATGTAACAAAGGGGTATTTATAGAATAGTTTGTGTAATTTAGGGTTAGTAAGAATCATTGCAATGTAGGCTAAGGTGTATGTGTGTGTAAACTAGAGAGAGATCCATTCTCTCTCTAGGTAGTTCTTCATCAATAATACACCACTTTGTCTATTATCCCTTCTTGTTACAATCTTCTACACAATATATGAATCGTTGCCTTGTTTAAATGGGACTAACAAGTTGAAAGACGGAACCGCACACTTGTTGAAGCCGCCAGAACGATATTGTCTTATGCTGATCTACCTCTATTTCTGTGGGCTGAAGCTGTATCGACGGCATGCTATACACAAAATCGTTCAATCATCCATCGTCGGTTTGGTAAAACACCATATGAATTGATCAATAATAGAAAACCTGTTATACACTACTTTCGTGTTTTTGGATGCAGGTGTGTTGTGCTGAACGATAAGGACAACTTGAACAAATTCAGTCCTAAGGGTATTGAGGGCGTCTTTATCGGATACTCGCACACATCAAAAGCGTACAGAGTCTATCTCAAGTCTTTCAGAACTGTGAAGGAAAGCATAAACGTCAGATTCGACGAAACTGAAGACATGGCTTCTTTGCAAAATAGTACATAACCCGCAATATCTGGAATCCTAGCATCCGGACAAATCCGTCCAATGGTGACTAGGACGTCAAACAAGAATCAAGCTTCCATTTCTAACTCTAAACCTAATGATCTTGATTTATTGTTTGAATATTTTTATGATGATTATTTTGGTAGTGATAAACCTTCCTCATCTATAAATAACAGGAGTAATGTTTCCACACCACCAGCTCATGCTACAATGTCAGGGCCTTCACCGGTACTGACTACTCCTACAACTGGTGCAACAACTCCTACATCGTCTTCAAGTAATACACATATGGCATCTCCACAAGCAATACAACGTGAATCTACGAATGGTGCTTCATCATCGGGTACAACTTCTAACGTCAATGTTGATGATTCTGCTAACATACCTGAGTCATCTTCTGAAGCAGATCCGGGGACAGTTCCTGTTGACTCTTCTGTCAATGAACCAGCCCCACAATCGGAACCTACCTTGAAAATAGAGTTGAACTTTGATAAACATCCCACCTTAGTGGATCCAAATGAAGATGTTTTATCTCTCCTCCTACATGGTACAAAATGGACTAAGAGTCACCCCATTGAACAAGTCATTGGTGACGTCTCCGAACCTGTAAAGACAAGATCTGCAATGGCTAACGAAGTCCTTTACGCGCTCTTTCTAAGTCAGGTTGAGCCTACAACAGTTCGACAAGCCTTCGAAGATTCGGATTGGATCTTAGCCATGCAAGATGAGCTGAACTCTTTTGAAGCCTTGAACGTGTGGAGACTAGTTCCTAGACCTAAGGGTAAAACGGTAATTGGTACAAAGTGGGTCCTGAAGAATAAGAAATATAAAGATGGGATTTTTGTGAGAAACAAAGCACGCCATGTAGCAAAAAGGTACATGCAACAATAGGGAATCGACTACGATGAGACGTATGCACCGGTATCTCGCTTAGAGGCAATCCGGATGTTTCTTTCATTTGCCGCTTTCAGAAATTTCACTTTCTATCAAATGGACGTGAAGACTGCCTTCTTGAATGGTGTCTTAAAAGAAGAAGTATATGTTTCTCAACCGGAGGGCTTTGTGGACAAAGATAAACCAGATCACGTCGACATTCTTGACAAAGCTCTCTACGGTCTCAAGCAAGCTCCTCGAGCCTGGTACGAAATCTTATCTACCTACCTACTTGGTGCTGGATTTCGGAAAGGTAAAATCGACACAACTCTCTTCACTCTGCATAAAAACGGTGAGATCCTTCTGGTATAAATTTACGTTGATGATATTATATTTGGTTCAACTGACCCTGGATTATGTACTTGGTTTTCGGGCATTATGATGACTAGATTCCAGATGAGTATGATGGGAGAGATTAATTTCTTTCTCGGATTACAAGTCAAGCAATTCTCAACAGGTATCTTCATCAACCAATCCAAGTATGTGTTTGACATTTTGAAGAAATTCAAGATGGAAAACTGTACCTCTGATAAGTCCAGATCTATTAGGTAAACAAGAATTCATCCATTGATCTTCAAGAATCTAGAGAATTACATAAGAATTCCAAGCTTTCTCTCTCTAGATTCTCTCTCTAAAATCTCTCACTAGATATTACAATTAAGATCATTACCTTGCTTAACAACTAAGCTAAATCTATTTATACCTATGAATTACAACACATTAAATGCTAATTACATTGACTCTCTATTTAACACTACTTTGACTTTAACATCTTTGACTTTTACTTTGACTTTACAATGTTTGACCATTACAAGACTTTACAATAAATCTTGAATACAATAATGCTCTAACATTCTCCCCTTTTTGGATTCAAGATTTAAAAAATATAGCAGCAGTGTTCAGCTCTTGTACTTCAAAACTTTAACTTTGACCGCTTTGAACGTTGAAGCTTTGGCACTCTTCAAACAGTTGAATCTTCACCAGTTCACGTTGAACTTTGATGCTTTGATAGTCTTTAAACTCTCATATTTGATCAGTCTTCAGTCAAACATGAAAAATCTTTGTCTTTCACAATGTAAAGTCAATCTTCTTCAATACAATCTTCAACAAATTGTCTTCAAGTCTTGAACGTGAATTTCATATCTTTGCAGCTTTGATCTTTGAAACTTAAAAAACTTTGAAGCTTTGAACTTTGAGGCTTTGAACTCAAACGTTGATTGATTTCTTGAACTTTGTATCTTCATCTCTTCAATCTTGAATTGTCTCCGAACAACGAACTTTCTCGAAACATCTCGGAATGTCTTCTTGACTTTGAGAAATCATTTCTCCCCCCTTAATCTTTCATTGACAAATTTCTCTTTTCTTCAGGGTATTATTTCTCCCCTTGTTCTTCAGTATACTATTTCTCCCCCTTTTTGATGATTGTGAGCATCATGATCATCAAATTCAGCACACTTTTTGTACACCACAAGTAACATTCTCCTTCTTTTTATCTGATAAACCGTCAATTCCAAAAGAATTTATCCGAATCTTTTCAAATTCAGACAAAAGAATGTGGTAACCGTGAAACAACGGATGAATCAGTTAAAATGCATGTAAGTAGCACGGAGCCAGTTAGTACAACGGATGTACTTTGGAAAGGAGCTTTTTGATGTTCACTCCCCCGGGGCTTCCATTCAATCATCGAAAAACCACAAAGGAATCTCTATGAACGTTATGACAAGAAAACATATTCCTTGTGTGTACGTGCTTGTGTAGAAAGAATTGAATAAAGCAACATATGCTTGAAAAAATAGGCTCAAAGTGTGTAAACTGTTGAGACAGCAACAATTTTCCACGGACTCAATGTGCATGAATGAAGAGCGAAGGTGGGGCAAACTTCCTTCTTTTTCAATATCTAGACCTTCCGAGTGAAGATCAGATAGATTATATGTTGCGTCCCCAAGAAAAATGAAACATTCCTTTGTTAAGAAAGAAATGAGTAGCTGGTGGGGTTAAAGCAAGAGTTGGCATAGGCTGACTGCCTGTTTCAATGATGGTCACCAAAGAATGTGAACCAATCAGAAATGTGGCTAACCGGCTCAGAAAATGGATGGTGCAGAGTTCTCTTATTCTTTTAACTCTGTTCTCACACCCTCTTTCGGTTTTTAATCCGCTCACTTCTACCCAAACTCTCATTTACATTTTACCTCAGCACAATGAGATACTCAACCGGATGAGATATCTCCCTCACTCTTTGATGTAGACCCCTCACCCCTCAATCACTCAAGGATAACTTCTTGGGTAGGAAACACTGGTTAACGTGGATTCATAGAAGTTTAATAATCTCACACTGATTCCCATGAAATTGTCCTAAAATGATGTGTTGTTCAACAATTTATTTTGAACAATTAAGAATATCGGCATTTGATTAACATTGCCATAAAAAAGTATGCTCCTCGGTATTTGAGCATTTGAACGATGAAGAATTTCTCAAAACAAGAATATTGAAAGAATGAAATGAATTCGAAAGACTTGTTTGAGAAATTGACAATGTATCAATCAGATCAAATATTATGAATGATGATCATAAAAGGATAGGTTATCAAAGAATTGAAATTTGTTTATATGAACAAATATAAACAATCTTTGAATGAAATGTTACTAATACGCTGAAAGAATGTATGATGCTCAACAACATTGAAATACAAACGGGAGTATTACCATCGAAAAATTGTTTCGTTTGAGACATGGTAATAACAAAATCAATATGAAGCTGAACCGGTGTGTATGAATACTTAGAAAAGATAATACACAAGTATTAATCTTTGGAAACACACGGTCAGAATTAATGTTACGATAATCCAAGATTTCTATGAAAAACATTTAAAATCACACTTCTAAATTCATAAAATTTGTTTGAGAATAGAGAAGTGGTTTGAACATTTTAAGAAAACGTTTTTCATGCTTGAAAGTTGTTCTTCTTTCAAAAAATAAGAGATTAAGGTCAGAAGATACGTACAGTTAAAATATTTGAGCTCCCCCTCAAATCATGATATAATGATTTATAAATAGATTAGCTCCCCCTTAACATGTGCAAAAGATCTTTATATGTACAAAATCTGCACAAAGAACAAGACTTGGATTAAAATATCCTTAAACATGAAAACGAGTTCTGAATTACCAGGATTGAAGTCAATTCAGAAGTCATAGTCGTTGAAGAACGAGTCCTGATCTGATATGATCAGAAGTCAATAATGTTGAAATCCAGGTTCTAAACTGATGTGTTTAGAAACCATAATCTCTTTGCTCCCCCTAAATGGCACATGTACTCTTCAAAAAAAAATTCACCGCTTCTCTTCTGTTTTTCAGTCATGTGTGTGGTATATATGTAACATTCAGCACAACACATGAAGAACCTATAAAACAGATTAAGCAGATTTTGGTACCCAACAGGACTTGGGTCCTAGTGTGTTAGGTGCAGTTTTCTTAGAAGGAATGCTGTAAGTACCGTACCAATAAGAAGTATAATCTTTATGCACAAAATCATTTTATCCACAGTAAGAACAACAGATTTTCTTATGTGTCAATCTAATCAGGTGATTTACATAATGAATAGGATTAGGTTGAACAGAAGATTTACCTTTCGAAGCGTTGTTCCGCTTTGAATTTGATGTGGAAGCAGATGATTTTGCCACATCTTTCTTTGGAATCGTTGTGCCTTTGACTCTCCATTCCATCTTCACCTTTTTGAAGACTGGAACTTCTTCAGGTTTGGAAGTATTACTTTTAGGCACATTTGGTTTGTTATCTGATTTATCAAGCAGAGGATTATAGAAAAGATTTGTTGAACGAATCTGATCTTTTGAGAAATCAGTTGATCTATTAAATTGTTTAGAATAAATGTTTTTAAAACTTGAACTTGAAGCAGTTTTAAAAGAGCATTCAGGAACATTTGAATTTACAAATGAAGTCTGAAAGATAGTATCAGGATTGACCTGCTTTGAGACATTAAATTTAAAAATGATGTCTTCAAGTTCTTTGACTTTGTTTGTCAAAACATTTTTCTCTTTAAAAATTAGATCAAATTTCTTTTGGAGATCAGATTTGATCAATTGATCCTTCATAATATCAGCTGATAAACCAGATAATCTTTTGGTAAGATTAAGAATCACATCTTCGAAGTATTTGCGTTCTGATTCAAAATCTTTTTCCAAAAACTTTCTTTTATCAGTAATCTCTTTGAAAGTTTCCATATTTTTCCTTTTAAGAGTTTTATTTTCCTTTTCAAAGAGATTTTTCTTTTCCGTGAAATCTTTTCTTTCCTTTTCCAAAACATTTTCTAATTCAGAGATTTTCACGGAAAGTTCAGAACTTTTAATCTCAAAAGATTTGCGTTCAGTTTCAAATTCAGTTCTATCTTTTTCTTGCTTCTCTTTTTCAAGATATAAAACTTTTTCAAAGTCGGAGACTTGCTTCAAAAGTTTTACATATTTAAGCTCAATTTCTTTCTTTTCTTCAAGAGAAAAATTAGACAGTTTTCTCTTTAGCTCAGCGTTTTCACTGTCCAAACTTTTTCCTTTATCTTGAACTTCTTTTAATTGAGCTCGTAAATGCAAGATCCACTTCTCTCTTTTTTCTTCCCTACTCTTCATATCAGTATTTTCTTTTTGAAGAGTTGTTACTTTCTCTTGAAGTTTCCCGATTTGATCGTGCAGACTTGAGTTGTCTTTCTTTGTTTCAAGACCTGCAATATAAACTTCAAGATTAGTAATTGTTTTAGTAAGTATAGCATTTTGTTTTTTCAAAATAGATTTTTCATTTGAAGAAGAAATGTCTAAAATCTGTCTTTTCAAATCAGCATTTTCTTCCTCTTTATTTGAAACAGGAGTTGAAGGATTTGAAGCATTATCTTTGACAAAAGTTTGTTTCAAACTTTCATTATTTGATTTAACAAAAGTTTGTGAGATTTGAGGTATCTCCTTTGTAAGGGTTTGCTTCAAACTTTCATTGTTTGATTTAACAAAAGTTTGTGAAATTGGAGGTATCTCTCTTTTAAGAGTTTGCTTCAAACTTTCATTATTAGATTTAACAGAAATTTGTGGAGTTAGAGGTATTTATGTTATAAGAGTTTGCTTCAATCCTTGTCCCATTTCTCTTCTTGAGTAACATGTTACCCCATTTTCATCTGTTGTCGGCATTTTGATATGAACCTGAATAATGAAAGACAAACAAAATTAGATCAAAAATATAAAAAATATTAACAAAAATATACCTAATAGAGTGATCGTCAAAAGAAACTTCGCTTAGAAGTTAGAATTATGTGCACACTCTCAAAAATCAGAAAAACACAATTAAAGTCAGAAAAATTTTCAAAAATAAAATTTGAAAAACAAATTATAAATTTTTCTTCCAAAAATTAATTCTGAAAAATTTGCACGGAAATATTGGACTTTAATTGATAAACCTGCAAAATAAGAGAAAAATATGTCAGTTACGTATAAAAGAAGGTAAAATGACAAAGATTCAACACTAAAATGACTAAAAAGTAAAAATACAAAATATAAAGACTAAAATCAACAAAAATGACACTAATACGAAAAATAAGGACTGAAAATGACAAAAATTGAAACTTAAGAATCTAGGGACTAAAAGTGTAAAAACCTAGAAGATATAACTAGAAGGACTAAATCTATAAAAGTCTAAAACTTGAAATTACAGGGACCTAAAATGTAAAAATCTAAAACTTAAACTAGTGGGAGTAAAATTGTGAAAAACATAAACTAAACTACAAGGACTAAAACTAACAAATTTTGGAACTACAACTAGAGGGACTAAGAATGAAAAAAAAAACTTAAACTACACTACAGGGACCAAATCTGCCAAAAACTGAAACTGACTAACGGATTAGGACCAAAATTGTTACAAATTTAACGGCAGATTAACGAACAACCGTTAGATGCTGTTACTGTTCATCGTCTTTTTCAGTTGACAGCCTGATTCTTTCTTCTTCAGTTTTCTCATTCGTTTCTCGATCAAAATTGATGAAATTTGTTGCTACACAATCCTTAAACAAACGCCAATTGAATCCAACTAAAGAAACTCGATCATGCAACCAAAACCTGTGACCCACTAATTTTCCGGCGAGATCTCCGGTGAGGATGAACACTTTGTGGTTTATTGCTGCAAAAAAAACCCCAAATAAATGCTTTGTGATTGAAACAACTTCACGAACCGATCTGTGATGGAATTAACGCCTAATACCGATTAAAATCACAACTTTCCGGTCAAACTCGGTTTTCCGGCAAAGCTCCGGTGAAGTCGAAAAATGACTATTTCTCAACCAAAAACAAAACTGAAGCTTGCTTTCTGTTCTAAATCTCTAAGCCAACTGATTTTAATAGATTTGATCGAGAAAGTCACATGGAATCTTCAAGACCCACACACAAAAAAAAATTTCAAATTTGATATAAAAAATTTCAATTGGTACACCTATGGCTCCTGGATCTAAAATTGGTCCGGATCCAGATGGTGTAGATGTAGATGTTAAGAATTACAGAGGGATGATAGGCTCATTAATGTACCTTACTGCGAGTCGTCTAGATATAATGTTTTCGACATGTTTATGTGCAAGATTTCAGGCACAACCAAAGGAATCACATCTTGGTGCTGTTAAAAGGATCTTTCGATATCTGAAGGGGACACCGTACCTTGGTCTGTGGTACCCAAAGGGAATGGGATTCGAGCTCACTGCATTTTCTGATGCGGATCATGCAGGTAGTATGCTAGACCGGAAGAGCACATATGGTCATGTGCAGTTTTTGGGTGACAAACTGGTAAGTTGGTCTTCGAGGAAACAGAACTGTGTTTCAACATCAACTGCGGAGGCAGAATATGTTGCCGCTGCCAGCTGTTGTTCACAGGTTCTATGGATGAAAACTCAACTGATGGACTATGGCTTCAAGTACGAGAAGATCCCCATCTACTGTGACAGCAAGAGTGCAATTGCCATATCAGCTAACCCTGTCCAGCATACAAAGACCAAACACATCGACATCAGGTATCATTTTATTAAAGATCATGTCGAAAAAGGTACGATTGAATTATACTTTGTCACAACTGAGTTTCAACTTGCCAATCTCTTTACAAAAGCCTTGGATGAAAAGCGATTTAATTTCTTAGTATCCAAGCTCGGCATGTTGAACATGAAAGTTTAATATTCTATATTGATCATATAATGGATGGAAATATGTGTATGTCAATCTAGTTAGTTCTATCTAGATTGATACATTCAAATTTTCATCACATTCTATTCTCAATATAAGATATTTTATTTTCATGTCTTTGTTGTTTTTCATTGTTTATTCTATTTGTCACTTTACATCCTTGTTATGATACTTGTGTCTGCATAAGGTGAGTTCATAGTCTTAGGGGGAGTACATTATAAGAAATATGCACAAGAATAGGGGGAGTGTGCATATCTGACAAAGCTTGTAAGTGTTGATTTCATGTGCTCACTACTTGAAGATCACAAGGTATGTTCTCTAATTTGTTTTAACCACAAACTCTTAAATGATGAAAATCAAATTTTCTAAACCTACTTGCATCATTTAAGGGGGAGTGAAAATATTTCAAAAACCTTGAGTGCTTAATCAATTGGAAGTTGGACATCTTCCAATGTGATAAAATCTTTCAAAATTTGAACTGAAAAATGTCAAACGGTCACTGTTATCGCAACCTTCTCTTGCGATAACATGGTGAACAGTGTTTTATCGCAACCTTCTGTTGCGATGAAACCAAGTTTAATTCTTATCGCAACCATGCATTGCGATAAGACGAGGGGAACAGTATCTTGTTGCAACCCGTACGTTGCAATAAGATTGAAGGTTTATCGCAACTTGTTCATTGTGATAAACTGACATTGTGGCAGGTCAAAACTCGGACCATTCATTCTATGCCACGTGTCATTTTTCAAAAATCGTATAAATAGCTGGGATTTCTATTTCAAAAATCGTATAAATATCTGTGGCAGGTCAAAACTCGGACCACGTCTCATCTCAAAACCCTATTCTCTCTCGATAATTGTTCATGCGATTTCTATTTTCAAGGCGAGTTTGTGACTTTCTGTTCCGTGCATTCTACTCAGACCTACATCGAGATGGCTCAACATGATGGGAATTCTTCGGATGAAAACACCATCATCCCACCCGTCCGTCAACGCTCGTGACCGGGATGAAGAGATTTTCCCAAGGGCCAATTTTCTGAGATTTGATGATAACAACCATCATCTGGATCTCGCGGTTCCATTCGACTATCAGATAATCATAGAGATCATCCGCGGCCATCCTCTACGAATCGCGCTTACCAGAGTTGAACTTGTACCGACCATCTATCTTCAATAGTTCTGGGGTACCATTCAATTTCATCCGACTCATCGTACACCACATTTCACGACCAGAGTTGATCATTTTGTCGCCAGAATCACTCTACGAGGACTCCGTCGTGCACTTAACCTACCTTATTATGAGAACTTTGAGGATCCGGTTTCTGAAGAACAACTATTCGCTGATATCCGAAGTCTTGGATATCAACACCTTGACAACCAAGTTCTCACCGGTTCATCACAGTTCAGACGCACATATCTTCCAAGAGTATGGAACACACTATGCTCTATATTTAACCGTTGCATGACTTCCAAACACACAGGGCTAGACAAGATGAATCTGTCTATCCTACGGATGTTCCATGCCTTCGCGTTCAATCGAAACATCGATTACGCAATTCTGCTTTGGAATGAGCTCATTGAGCTAGTCGAGGACAATGCATGCCCGAAGAAGAACATAACCTTTGTGCCATATCAGCGATTCTTCCAGATTCTGATTCATCAGATTATGGAAGATAATCATGAGATTCCACGCCGAGAGAATGCTCCACGAGGCCCTAGCCAGTACATGCATTACATAAAGATGCCTAAGCACGTGGATTTTGCTCACATCGCCGTCATACGAGATGACGTACTCGCATATGCTGACCAACAGTCCTAGGTAGTTAGGCAGTATAGGCTAGAAAATGCATTGGTGGTCCAGCCAGAGCCGGAGGGACCTACCCACGATGCAAACCTACTAGGAGGTGAGAGTCAGAATGTCGAGGGGGTTCAAGAACACGGGGTTCTTGAACAATGAGAGGTGAGGAGACCTAAAAGAAAGAGAGTCGGGAGAAGGCTAAGGACTGTTGGTCATGGATCTTCTTAAAGACCAGTTCAACCACCACCTCGACCTCCTCCAGTTAAGATCTTTGACGATGATGTCTCATGGAACTCAGCCGATGCCGCTGCTGCATCATCTTCTGATGATGATGTAGATTCATTCCTACCGTTTCATGATGATGATGATGATGATGACTCCGACCATGACCCCGAAGATGATCTAGTTCCAACTTCCAAGACACATGGGTCGGAGACCACGAGTCGTGAGTTCTGATGCTGATTCCACACGGAACATCGGACTCTCCGACACTGCTACTGACGCCACGGGTCCTTCAAATCTAAACGAAGTAGTAGAAGTAGAAGTGGAGAATGTAGCTAGTGGTGAGGAACGAGGGAGAAAAGAATTGAGCGAAGCTGTGATAGAGTCGGACAAAGTTTTAACTACCGACTCTCCCCAAACCCATCGAAGTCGGGTAGCCACATCTTCTGCCAACGAGCGTTTGTCGCCGTTGCGCATTGAAACAGCCGTGGTGGACCCAGCCATGTATAGCACAGCCCCACCAAGCCATTCATCGGTCTCTCAACTGATCGGTGTTTCATTTTCCACAGGGGAATTAGCACAAAGTCTATCGGCAACACAATCGGTGTTTGCTGGTATTGAAACAGGTAGGCTCCCGCCATGGCCACCGACCTTCCTTCAACGCACATCGAGTCTAGGGCCATTTGGACGAACATCTTATCCTAGGACACGAATGATGGCACCCTACAAGGTGAGAGCTTCCGTGCTCCAACCGGAACACCCCGAGTTAGGCTGCCATTCGTTGGTGCCTCGCGAGGACCGGGTGGAAGTCCTGTCACTGCTAACACCATGCCAGCGGTGAACACAGGCCGTATAGTGGCTACAACTACTACGTTAACCGAGAACCTACGTGGCTCGGGTGTTAGATCCATGTTTCCTTCTTTAACTGTTCAGCAGGTGGCTCAGAACCTTGGTCCTTATCCGCACTACATCACATTGGAGGTTCTGCGAGCTTCACTTGCATCTATTGACACCGCCTATAGGAAACACACCGACGAGTTGAAGAAGATTGTTGGTGACCTATCTGCTGAAGTTAAAAGAGCAGTAAAAGGAAAAGGCGTTATTGAATCTTCGTCAACTCCTCCGAATCAACCATTCCGCACTAAATCCGATCCACATACACCACCACCAATACCGTTACACCAAATCCCAGAAGACCAGCTCAAATCAGAGCTGTTAGCCCGACTTCTAGCCAAAAGCGACTCTAGCACAGCTGAAGAAGTTGACCTAATTGGATTACTCCGTCAACATACCCAACCTCAAACACAAACCTCAAACCAACCACCCTCTAGCAACGACTTCCAGCGTCTAACCGATTCAATGAAAGATATGACGAAAGCCGTGATGGCAGGATTCACCTCCATCACTGACAGGCTTCGCGTTGTCGAAGAGAAGTGTGGGATTCAAGCTCAAGCTCCACAGAAACGAAGGCATGATGATCCTAATCTTCATGAGGGGGAGAAGAGAGCAAGGGTTGGTCAGTCTAGTGGTGCGACTACGGGAAATGAAGGGGGTTCAGTCAGTGAACAGGTACCAACTGAAGGTGGAACGGCGACTGATGTGGTACAGGTACAAGATATAGAAATGGAAGTTCTAGTTGATGTCATAACCGGGGTTGAAAAGCCTTCGACTGTTGAAAATAGAACGGAGGACGAGCGGATGGCCGATGATATGTTTGTTGACATCATCTACATTGATTCAGAAGAAGAGACAGAGCAGTTGAGCCACAAGATCAAAGAAGAAATGGTGGATGCTCTAGACGATGTTTTTGACACTACTGGGGATCAGGATATGGAAATTGAATCCGAAGATGATGCTCCTCTACTGCCAAAAACAGCAGATCCGGGTATAGGTACTTCTGCTCCACAAGCACCGGGAATTCATGATGGCAAGATCAGAGATCCAGTACTTGAGGCAGAACTCCGAATCTATCAAGAGGTTATTGATGTTGAGCCGAGGTACGTAGCCACAGGAGAAAGGGTAAGGATTTTGATTCCCTTCCAAGAAAGCTTAAGGAAATATCTGTTCGTAAAAGACGATCAGAGAATGAACTTGGAAAAGGTTTACGGGATAGAGGATTGGCCATCACTGAAGAAGATCGAGAAAGAGAAATAAAGAAAGAGAAACAAAGAAAGAGAAACAGGTGCTGTCAGATCAGACAACATGATAATGAAGATGCTAAAGGTTGAATCTCAAAAGCTGCTCAACGTCTTTTATCCTGAATTCACTGTCTTGAGATCTGATGGTATTGAACATGTTTTCTCTGAGGCTGATTTCAAGAGTCTGAAACTGGATGATTTCCTAAGCCTCTACAATATCCTGGCCACCCTACCGGAGAAGAAAGTAGAATTGTCTGCCACATATCAAAGTGTTAAAAGATTCATGCGGAACATTTTAAAGTTCTCCTACCTTACCGACTTTCAGATGGCTCTTGAGGCTCACCAAGCAAATGTAAATCTGAGAGTACCAAACCGACGACTGCCTGATATCCAAGGTATCCCTGCTTACACAATTCTGAAGAAGCATGATCTCGGAGTTGTCTACTTTGATTCAGACTCAAAGATGAGATTCATGAGAGTCATTGAAGTAAACAAGTTCAGTGATGGTACATTCAAGATAATTTTGGTTCATCCGGAGAGCAAGCTTCGTCTGGATGCAAGTGGAGAGGTGAAGCTCAAAGATAAAGAAAGGGATCTGATCAACCAAGTGATTGAAGCCATCACCCATCGGAAGGAGTACCGCAATGCACTGCGGAGGTTCGAGATCATCCTTGGTATTCGAAAGAAGTATGTGGCCCCAGTAGACGTCTAAAACTTTTGCCTCTACATTGGTACAAAGGGGGAGATTGTTAGTGCTTAATTATGATTGTACCAAGTAGAGGGACCTAATATGTCAATTTTCAATAGTTGTAGCTAGTATATATTGTTTGCTTATTTCCTCTTTAGGAATTAGGTCATTCTCTACACACACTAGCCACACACACAAGTTCTTGTATTGCATTCATCATTGTGAGCTTTTGGGATTATTGAATATAGAGATGACTTCCTTTATTGTTTATCTAGATTGATTACTTGTTCTGGGATCACACCTATGAAGGTGGCCAAAAAGCTCAATCACAATGCTAGTGAAAGAGAACGTCGTAAGAGGGCTAATGATTTATATGCATTTCTACGTTCACTGCTAGTGATCAAAAGGTACTTAAAACACATCTTGGTGTTTCTGTTAATGTAAAGTCGGAAAAAGCTATATTCACAAGTTTCTTATACATTTGTATTTTTAATCCCTACTAAACGAAAGACTTTTACCTACAAACATTTCCTTGGAAAATCTGTCGTTAAAGTGTGATTCGTCACAAAAGTTGGTGGGTAAATTTTTGGTGGATAATGCAAATCAGTAATAGATTACCCAGCGATTCTCTGGGTGATCCATGGATATTTTCTCGGAAACATAAGATTCCACCGAAGAATTGGTATTTTCTGCATGATCCCTTTGTAATCACCGACAAAAATTTCCCTGGGTGGATTTTGTGGGTAAAAGTAATTTGTTTTGTAATGAATGCAAGCAGATAATTTTCATATGCCAATTCTTGCTAGTACCTTGTGTTTTTATTTAACTAAATATATATGTAATTGTTTCTTGCAACAGAAAAAAATAAGCATCCCTGGCATTGTATCACGCGCGCTAAAATACATACCCGAACTGCAGAAGGAAGTGGAGACATTGATGCATAAAAAGGAAAACCTTTTGTTGTATTCTTCACCACCCAATGTTACAGTGCAAGAACATCTTGATACGAGGAATCAAAGTGCTAAAAAAGCTATGATCCAAACTGTATCATCAGTAGTTTCTTCTGTGAGTGTTCTAGATGAGAAAGAAGCTGTGATCCAGCTGATTTACTCAACTGATCATATGAACAAAAACAAAGAGATTGGGTTCTTATCTAAGACTTTGGAATACTTAGAGGAGGAATATGGGCTTGTTTTGATAAATGCAACTACCTTTGAGTGGTATGGAGACAAAAAGTTCTTAAGCACACTGCATCTTCTTCTTCACGTACATATACCATCTTTTGTGGTAATATTATGTTGTTTTATGGAAATGATAATAATCAATCATTGTTGTAAACAGATGCAAGGGGATCATAAAATAGAGGCTGAAAAGTTGAAGGAGAAGCTATGCTCTTTCTACCAATTAATAATCTCATGAACTTTTACCTTGACTAGCATTTGGGGCAGAGAAATCTAGCTAGTAATCAGAAGGCTTTAGTTAATCCTAACTCAAATTTGAGTAACAAACTAAAGCTTCTAATCAATCTGTGGTGTAGAAAGAGATCACCTAGAGTGTAAAACTCTATTGATTTGTTTATACTAGATGCTTGTGACAGGACATAGATATTGATGTAACAACTTGGATAGTATATGGATCGTGAACGGAATCATTGTCCATTAGTAATATTTCGACCTTTTTGCAGGGATAATCCAAATACAGACTCAAGATTAATAAGCAAAATGAAGAGCAATAACACGCAGATGTTGTTGTGTTTTCTATATATTAAAAATGAGATTAAAAACCCCTTTAAATAGATAGTTATTCGACAGTTATTTGGTTGTTTAGATGGTTATTTGTAGATAATATCAGTTACCAAATAAGTACCCACGGATATGATCAATTTTGGTAATTGCACCAAAATTGGTGACTTGCCTTTTAAATTCAAGTCTCAAGTTCAAAAGTGAAATTCAGAAAGCAATATGCCTTTCTGAATAAAGTTCAAAAAGTAACATTCCTTCTGAAAAAATACTTGGTGCATAACATTTCTGGACGGCACCCCGCCCCCTGGTTTATGGTGATTTTATGTCAACGGTAGCTTATACGAGAGTGTGTTAAAACACCTCGTAATTCATATTACAGCTTAACCAATGAAACCTCACTGATCTCAAATAAATCAAACTACACTAAAATTCTTTGTTGAGACTAAATTCACCAACGACTTGGATTTTGTGAAATGATTTGGATTTGGAAAGATTTGCAATATGTTTGGTTTGGAATGGAATTGGATTCCATTAATTCTTTATAAATAATTTATAAAAAAATATAAATAGTTATAGAAATAATAAAATTGCCTCTTTATTAATTGATTAGTACAAAATAAACGTCTTTAACATATTGTTAGTACCAAATGTATTCAAGATTTAGGGTAAATGTAATTAGTCAACAATAGTCAAAGTCAAGGTATCTAATGGTTAAAGTCAAAGGTATAATTAGGTATTTGTGAGGGAATTGAGTGTAGCACAAGGTAGCACATTGTAGGGAGTTGAATACGTGAGTGTGTGTGTGTGAAATTGAGAGATGACCCAATGAGAGAGAATTAGATCACATTCCAATCTTCTATCAATTCTCTTCTAATCAAGTGCTTCATGGATTAATTCTTGTTACCTGAAACTCTCACATATTTTAAAACATTGTTACAAACAAATTCTACGAAATTCTGTGAAATACCAACCACCGTTCTAATTTGAAAATTCTATGTTTATAGGATTTCAAACCAGAAAAGCATTCAAACTAAAGAAAGGATTGGAATCGAATACAATTCCAAATCCCAACAACTCCAAAACCTAATGGAACCTAATTTACTTCACACAAAAACAAAATCCGTCGAAAAAGTCAATTTTCGGCGGATTTCCGACGTATTTGACTGCCACAATAAAAGGCGTCAAAAACTGACTTTTCTGTCGGAAAGTTTTTTCTTGTTTAACGATTTACTTAATTAAAAAAGTAATTAAGATTAATCTTCCGATAGATATATCTGCCAGGAACTATTTAATTATTTAAAATATGATTTTGAGCTAAATAAGTAAATAGAATTTCCCGACAGAATCTTCCAACAGATTATCGATGGATATGTGAGTCAAAAATAATATTTATTTATTTGTTTTAAAAAAACGATTAATAGTTTCCGAAGGATTAATCCGCCAGAAATGCGTCCAGTCAAGAAAAAGAAAAAAAATATATTTTTTAATTTAAAATCTGCTAAAAGCTGTAAAAACTGCTAAAGCATAAAATGCTACTATATAGCATAAATTAATATAATGTCCAATACATTGTTCCGGGCGGAAATACCAAATAATTGTTCCAAACATCATTCGAACAGCACAAGTTAAATGGTTCCAAACATAATTAAACTTGTTTCAAAGCTACACACTCAACACACGTCTGGCGGTTGTGGCGACAAAAACTGTTACGACTGATTGATCTTCCTGACCAATTCACACATCTCATCATATTGTTTGTTACATCTCTCTTATTCCGCCCGACGACTCTCATCTCGATCCCTCAACTCCTGAACTTGAAACCTTAAGTCCTCTATTTCCTGACAGTGCCTCGGAAATTGAAAGAAACTTTGTTTTAACGAAGAGTTTTGATGATCATGATGCTCACAATCATCAAAAGGGGGAGAATTTGAGCTAATGTCATACCGGGGAAGATAATTCTGACAAGTGAAATTTATGAAATTTTCCGAGGAGATATAACAAAGAGTTACTGAGAGATAAGTCAAAGACAGTTTGTTTATGTAGGAGATTATACAAAGTGAAAAGAGAGGAATATCAAAGGAATCAAAGTTTTTTTGGATGATCATGTTTGAAGAGACTGTTAGTCCCATTTGAACAAGCAACAATTCAATTAATCAAGAGATAGAGTAACAAGTAACAAGATGAGATATAATTGAAATATGGTGTATTGTTCATATGTAAGAGGACTACCTAGAGAGAGAATGGTTATCTCTCTAGAACACACACACTACACCATTGACCTACATTGTAATATTATTTCTTACCCTAATTACACACACAAATCCTATATATACTCCCTTGTTACACACTTAAGCCCAAGCCCATATTACAATAATAACCTTTTACAAAACTATCATATAATTGGGACATTTTCTGTCCTAACAAAGACTCTTACAAGATTTTTACAAGATAATTGTCAAAGATCAAAGCAGTCAAAGATCAATGTTTGAATATTATTAAACTAGCAAATTCAAATGTGTAACATCCTGATTTTTATAAATGGAATATGTTTGGTTTATTAAATAATTTGAGTATAATTATTTGATAAGTGGTAATCGGTTATTTGATAGATTAATGTTAGAGTTTATCCCCGATTAAGTGACGTTAATTATTTTGTGGAGTAATAAGTTAAGGGGATAAACTTTAATTTTAATTTATAAGATGAAGGGTGAAATTTGACAAGTAATACAAGTCAAGGGGGTTGTTATGAATTATGTGGTGACTCACCACCACTTTATCCATATATGTTGAGGCAAGATAGCTTTCATGCTATCTTGTGTGTGTGTTTCACGGTGAGAGGAAGAGAGAAAAGAGAGAGAGAGTCGAGAAGAAAGAAAGACAAAGAAGAAGAAGAACAGAATTATTCAGCTGTAATTAAGTGAAAGCTGTGAGAATTAAAGGTATGTTTCTAGATAAATTGCTCTCTATATATGTATTGAGTTTTCTATGAAGTTTAGAAAATGGGTTATGATGTTTTTGAAGATTATGAGAAATCTGGACTGATGTTTATGTTCTATTAGTAGTCTAAAACATATCTGCTAAATTACAGAAACATGCATGGCTTAAAACATAAGATTTCTGGATTTTATACGATTTCAGTTAGTTGAGATAGTTTTGAATGTCGCCATAGTTGGTTGCGAGAGTTATGAAGGTTTGAGATATTCATAAGTGTCGCAACCTTGGGTTGCGACAAGCTCATTAGTATCGCAATGGTGTGTTGCGATGAGAGGTATATCGCAACAGTTGGTTGCGATAAGGGGGAATATCGCAGGTGTTGGTTGCGATAAGGGGGATTATCGCAGCTGTTGGTTGCGATAAGTACTGTGTGTTGCGATGAGGGTTATCGCAGCTAGTTGGTTGCGATAAGAAACGAGAATTTTGGATATTTAGGATTTCCAGTCTTTAAGAGTCCTAAACAGTATATTGATACATGTACAATATGTATTTGGGTATTTCAGATCTCTATGAAAGTAGTGACGGAAATTCCATACAACTTTGAGAAAGGAAGAGTAGCGCGACTACTATCAGGTGAGTTCATTCTTACCTTACCTTTTTATAATGTTTTCAAATTACGGTAAGGTACATTTTTATAATGAACTGTTTGGATGGATTTTGAAAGAAGGATTTTATAAAGTAAAATCTAATATTCTAAATTGTTGGTTTTGTTTAAGTTCATAAATGATATGAAGGAATTATAAAGAAAATTCGGTCATACCGTTGCTATGAGGAATCTATATGAAATAAATATGATTTGCTCATACTGAATGATACGAGGAATCTATATGTTATGAATAAGATTTGCTCATACTGAATGATATGAGGAATCTATATGAAATGAATGTGATTTGCTCATACTAAATGATATGAGGAATCTATGAGGTATAAATATGATTTGCTAATACTGATTGCTATGAGGAATCTATTTTAAGTAAATACTTGTACGAGTACAAATAGGTGGTATGGATCCATAGGCCTAGTGTTTGAGAAATCGTGGAATAGACGTAGATTTATTCGGAATTCCCGATTTCTAAGGAAAAGAAGGGATTGGCATGTGTATATTGTAATCTCTATTTCCTTTCCAAGAAATGGGCATGTGTATATTGCGATTTCTTGGATATGAGCATAATCTAGAATCCGTTGAGATTCGTAGTGCGGCTCTAGATCATGAGAAATGACTGACTTAGGGTCAGGTCGTAGTCATGTAATCGGGTTTAGCCCCGTTATTGAAAGATGGTTATGCATATGGTAAGAAAAAGGGTAACCGGGTTTGTTATAACTTGTTTACATTGTTTTTATAAATATTATTTTGAAACCGAATGTTCTCACTAGGCATTAGCCTAATCGTTTCAAATGATGTTTTCTTACTAGGTACTAGCTCGGGAAAATAAAGGGATGTGGGATGAGAGCTTTTGGACTAACGGAAGAATTATTGAATACTTAGGTTTTGATGAAAGGCTTAGATAACCTAGTTAATCTGATTATAGTGACATGAATAGATTAATAGGTTATTTGAAGAATTCTATATTTTGTAAATATGACCTCGTAGTTAATTCTCGGTGTATATATGAAGTTTAGAAAGTTTGATGATTAAATTTGGTTATAAATTGAGGTTTAAATTAGCCCTGATTTTAGGGTGTTACAATATGGTATCAGAGCATTAGTTTAAGTGAACTAGGTATGCTAAGTGAGATACCTAGACTTAAGCTGTGATGAACTAAGTTATGATTCGTGAGATTGGGTAGAAGTACTAAGACGGGATAGTCTTAGAGTCGACGGAAATATGTGACATTAGTACTATAACAATAGTAATGAGGATACGCATGTATAATATGTTCACAATTTCAATTAGCTACTGTTATTATGAATATATTACCACACGAGTATGCTTGTTTATAAATTATTACAGTGACTAACGATCGGTAAGGTATGTTTCGTATGTCTAATTAAATGTAACTATTTCTTATGATTATACCTTTGTGTTATATCAGAACGATGGTGAATACGCCACCAAGGTCCTCTAATTCTTTGGAGGACAGAGCAGTAAATGATTTGGGGTTGGAAGGATAACCTGAAATTGGCGGGACCCATGAAAGTCTGCCGAGGCAACCTCTAATAGGTGGATTGGAAAGTCAAAAGCATAAAACGAGTATTGGTGCTTCTGATTCGGTAATGACGGAACCTACTATGGAGTCCCGTATAATGGAAAACGTTATGCCAGTTATGAATGTTGCACTGACTCAACAACAAGAGATGTTTATAAACATGCTGAATGATCATATTGTTAAGTTGCATAGGCCAGAGGTGAGTACCGGTGTTGTAACTCCACCTGTTAATCCAGTATTAAATACTGATGATAGGATGGAAGAAGTTTATGTTGGAAATAGAGTTGAAATAACTCAAGTGGGCGAGAAAAGAAAGTGGGAGGATAGATCAGAACCTTTCAAGAAGTCGGAAACTTTTGTTAAGAATTATTGTATTGAATCATGTCAAGAAACCAAATTATATGTGAAATGCTTTAAGTGTGGAGAAGCTGGCCACACGATTAAAAACTGTCATATTCAAGGGTCAACTTGCTATGCATGCAAGAAACCTGGTCATTATTGAAGGGACTGTCCGATGCTGAAAGAGAGAGGGAATAAAGGGAAGAAACCCAATATGTCAACCTCAAGGGATTGAAACTTTTCGCGTGACGAATGGGAAGATGTTAAGGAATAGATGGATATGTTTTTGATACTGCCCTTGTTTGTTCTATGTATAGGTTTATGAATACTATGCAAGTAAGGCTACATTATCTTTTGTATTTTGGGTTATATCAAAAGTTAACTATATTAGTTGTTATTATGGATAGATGCTTTAATGATTCAAAAGAGTAAAATAAGATCAAGTTATAGTTGGATAAAAGATTTGTTAATTGAATAGTTACCCCAAGGAGATCAGCAAAGTTTTAAGTTGGGGAGTGGGAAATGTTGAAGGATGTAAGATCCAGAAGATGTGGAAAGCCAAGTCCTTGTTCTTCCTGGAATTTTTTTTTGTGATTAAGTATAAAAGACTAGAAGTCATTAACGCGTTGGTATTATCAACTCGTTATGAGTAGTGTGATGAAGTGGGAATGAAATATCCTTGACGTCAAATAAGAGTTTTGAGGTGATCTTGTGATATTAACGTTGCACGAATAAGTTTGAGATGAAGACGACGGAATGTAAATTGGATTATGATATGTTGGAAGGATTAGGTTCAGTTAAGGATCCTTGTTGAAAAATAAGTTAAGGAAGTATCAAATGGAAGTTTTCGGGGATTTCGAATGAAGTGTACGATTTGTCAATAAAGTTGTGGGAGCATGTAGTTTGTAAGACAACGTTGTGATATGGTTAATATAGGAATAGAATGTCGGGGCGGTAGTGGGTGTTTACCCAAATGAGGAACCAAGTGTTTTTGGTTGTGTGAGTCGCTAAGTGAGTATATTTTGGAATCATTGGATGCTTAAAAAGGATAATGGGTGTGTTAGTCAAAATGTGGTATAGTTGATGCAAAATCCTTAAGGAAATGAGAGTTGCTTCTTATGTGTGAAAGAATGGTCCGAGAAAGTAATAGTTGAAAATCAAAGAATGTGTAGTAATTTCGAATACTGGTGTCAATTCAAGATGACTTGGTCGAATGACTTAAGTTAGAATATTGGTATAACTGTTTGATTATGTATAATAATGAGAAAATGTTATCAATATGTGGAAGGGTTGGGAGAAAGAGGCAAGTGATGTTTGGAGGATGGTGCTCCACGTTAACGTGGAGAAAGATGTTAGAACATCGGATCTAAGAATGTAGTCATACTACAGGTTTAATGGAAACATCATCGAGGCGATAATATGACTTTAGAGTCGGAAAGGATATAAAGATTGGATATCCTCAATTGTTTACCTAGTTTCGATTTCGAGGACGAAATCATTTTCAAGTTGGGGAGTATTGTAACATCCCGATTTTTATAAATGGAATATGTTTGGGTTTATTAAATAATTTGAGTATATAATTATTTGATAAGTGGTAATCGGTTATTTGATAGATTAATGTTAGAGTTTATCCCCGATTAAGTGACCTTAATTATTTTGTGGAGTAATAAGTTAAGGGGGTAAACTTTAATTTTAATTTATAAGATGAAGGGTGAAATTTGACAAGTAATACAAGTCAAGGGAGTTGTTATGAATTATGTGGTGACTCACCACCACTTTATCCATATATGTGAAGGCAATATATCTTTCATGTTATCTTGTGTGTGTGTTTCACGGTGAGAGGAAGAGAGAAAAGAGAGAGAGAGTCGAGAAGAAAGAAAGACAAAGAAGAAGAAGAACATAATTATTCAGCTGTAATTAAGTGAAAGCTGTGAGAATCAAAGGTATGTTTCTAGATAAATTGCTCTCTATATATGTATTGAGTTTTCAATGAAGTTTAGAAAATGGGTTATGATGTTTTTGAAGATTATGAGAAATCTGGACTGATGTTTATGTTCTATTAGTAGTCTAAAACATATCTGCTAAATTACAGAAACATGCATGGCTTAAAACATAAGATTTCTGGATTTTATACGATTTCAGTTAGTTGAGATAGTTTTGAATGTCGCCATAGTTGGTTGCGAGAGTTATGAAGGTTTGCGATATTCATAAGTGTCGCAACCTTGGGTTGCGACAAGCGCATTAGTATCGCAATGGTGTGTTGCGATGAGAGGTATATCGCAACAGTTGGTTGCGGTAAGGGGGAATATCGCAGCTGTTGGTTGCGATAAGGGGGAATATCGCAGCTGTTGGTTGCGATAAGTGTTGTGTGTTGCGATGAGGGTTATCGCATCTAGTTGGTTGCGATAAGAAACGAGAATTTTGGATATTTAGGATTTTCAGTCTTTAAGAGTCCTAAACAGTAGATTAATACCTATACAATATGTATTTGGGTATTTCAGATCTCTGTGAAAGTAGTGACGGAAATTCCGTACAACTTTGAGAAAGGAAGAGTAGCGCGACTACTATCAGGTGAGTTCATTCTTACCTTACCTTTTTATAATGTTTTCAAATTACGGTAAGGTGCATTTTTATAATGAACTGTTTGGATGGATTTTGAAAGAAGGATTTTATAAAGTAAAATCTAATATTCTAAATTGTTGGTTTTGTTTAAGTTCATAAATGATATGAAGGAATTATAAAGAAAATTCACTCATACCGTTGCTATGAGAAATCTATATGAAATAAATATGATTTGCTCATACTGAATGATATGAGGAATCTATGTGTTATGAATAAGATTTGCTCATACTGAATGATATGAGGAATCTATATGAAATGAATGTGATTTGCTCATACTGAATGATATGAGGAATCTATGAGGTATAAATATGATTTGCTCATACTGATTGCTATGAGGAATCTATTTTAAGTAAATACATGTACGAGTACAAATAGGTGGTATGGATCCATAGGCCTAGTGTTTGAGAAATCGTGGAATAGACGTAGATTTATTCGGAATTCCCAATTTCTAAGGAAAAGAAGGGATTGGCATGTGTATATTGTAATCTCTATTTCCTTTCCAAGAAATGGGCATGTGTATATTTCGATTTCTTGGATATGAGCATAATCTAGAATCCGTTGAGATTCGTAGTGCGGCTCTGGACCATGAGAAATGACTGACTTAGGGTCAGGTCGTAGTCATGGAAGTGGAACATGAGAAGTGACTGACTTAGGGTCAGGTCGTAGTCATGTAATCGGGTTTAGCCCCGTTATTGAAAGATGGTTATGCATATGGTAAGAAAAAGGGTAACCGGGTTTGTTATAACTTGTTTACATTGTTTTTATAAATATTATTTTGAAGCCGAATGTTCTCACTTGGCATTAGCCTAATCGTTTCAAATAATGTTTTCTTACCAGGTACTAGCTCGAGAAAATAAAGGGATGTGGGATGAGAGCTTTTGGACTAACGGAAGAATTATTGAATACTGATGTTTTGATGAAAGGCTTAGATAACTCAGTTAATCTGATTATAGTGACATGATTAGATTAATAGGTTATTTGAAAAATTCTATATTTTGTAAATATGACCTCGTAGTTAATTCTCGATATATATATGAAGTTTAGAAAGTTTGATGATTAAATTTGGTTATAAATTGAGGTTTAAATTAGCTCTGATTTTAGGGTGTTACAAAATGAGAAGACAAAGATTGTTGATTTTTAAAGATTTGAGAAGATTGTTATCCTTCAAGAAAAGGGGGATAAAGTTTGATACATTAAGGTTTTGAGGAAATTATTCAAAAACTCTTCGGAGTTATTTAGAAGACTATCAGTTGAAAAGATTTCTAATTTCTACGAAGAAGGAGGTCGATAAAAGAGAAGAAAGTGACAAAGTTTCGAAGACAAAGCTGCAGAAGACTGCTAACAAATTTTTTTAATCTTGAATCTAAAGGGGAAGGTTGTTAGGACCAAACTGATTGTATTCAAGATTTAAGGGTCTAAAGTGTAATTCTTGTAAAGCGAGCTTAAAAGGTCAGAGTGTTCACCAAGTATAAATACTTTAGTTTCTTTGTAATTTCTAAGAATGGGAGATCATTTGTAATAGAGAGACGAGATCTTAGAGAGGGAATATTTTGAGAGCTTATAGAAAAGAGCGTATTGTGTAATACACTTCAAATAGTGATATGGGAATCGGTGTTGTTCTTGATCTTGTATTGTGATTGAATGATTTGGACTTGATTCTAGGACTAACAACTTGGTTGTGAATCAAGAGACACCTCAGATATCGATAGCCAGTGTCATCTGACATATCTGCAAACATATTATTACTAAAATCACAAACAGAGACGTGTGCTTTATACGTATGTGTGTTATACCAAACTCCAAACCCATCAAATTGAAAGCAAGCTTCAAAATCAAAAGTAAAAGGTGAATAACATTAATTTAAATACCATAAGCAACCATCAAGTGTCAAATACATATAATAGGTCAAGGATAGAAACTAACATATGCAAGATCTTTCTAAGTGTTTGGACATACTACAAATAACATTTTCATGTAGAAAATATTTAAAATGAGCAGAAAACATGTAAAATATCCCCCCCCCCCAAAAAAAAAGAACCGACATCTCTCACTTTCCAAAGGTTTTAAAACCCCTTTCGGGGCCCGAAACAACGACATGAAGTATAGAGATAAAATCCCAAGGACCGACCGCACCAAATCCATCTACCACCAAAAGAAAATAAGCTTTGCCTTCCAAGAGGCGAGTCTGTTAGATCTGAAGTTTTGTCAATAAACCAAGTGTTGAAGATCTGATAAGAAGACTCAGATGTTCTGAGTAGAGAAGTCAGAGGTCTGACTGTGAAAGCTCAGAAGTATTGATCAGTGAAATTAGAAGTCTGGAAAGAGAAGTCAGATGTCTGAGTTAAGGAGTCAGAAGATCTGAGAAGCTTTATCAGAAGAATGTTCAGAAGTTCTGAACTACCTGTTCAGAACTTATGACGAGATACTTTACTTAGTATTTTATAAACTAATTAGGACACGTGTTATGTTCTTATTAGTCTTTCTTATTTGTACTGTAGCTTTAAGATGTCCGTTGCAGTATAAATAGTAGTTAGCTCTATGTTGCTAACTGATTGATTTTTCCCGTATAACTTTGTATTCATTCTTTGTAATCTTTGAGATTCTCTCTCTCTTAGATCTGTAATTCTGTTCATCATTGAATACAATTGGGCTTGATCATACAACTTCTCAATTACTGCTTTCTATATTGATTGTAAGATTAGATCTTGTTCTTTCAATTGGTATCAGAGCCAATCAACAAACAAATTCGTTCAAGATTGTTATAGCGAAGATCAATTGATCAATTTCTTGAAGATTTCTTGATTCTTTCAAAATTCGATTCCGCTGCTAGGGCTAGTTCTTGAATTCTTGGCAATTCTTGAATTACCTGTTACATTTCGATCAAGAAACTCGAATTTGTCTTTCTGTTGAATTTTCTTACAATCATGTCTTCTAAAGAATATCTAGCCATGGGATCTGAAACCAAACCGCCTGTTCTTATACCAGAAGAGTATCAGCAATGGAAAATCCGAATGATCCAATTCCTAGACAACATTGATGAAAACCTTATGATCTCTATTCGAGAAGGTCCAATTGAAGTGTACATCGATGTTGCTGCAACTCCTGCTACAGAGACAACTCCAGAAATTCCAGCAACCAGGGTGAAAAAGAGTTATTCCCAATACACAGCTGAACAGAAAAATAGGCATGCTATTGACAAAAGAGCAATTACTTTGATGACTTTGGCTGTCCCAAATGAGGTTCTTAACAGGATTGACAGTGGATCATCAGCTAAAGAAATGTGGGACGAATTGGAAAGGCAGATGCTAGGAACAGTAAGATCTATTCAGGCAAAGTTAAATCAAAGCATAAATGCTTATGAAAGGTTCAAAGCAAAAGAGTCAGAAAGTTTGACACAGACATACAGTAAATTTTGCACTATTCTAAATGACTTGAGAAGAAATGGACTGAAGAAAACGAAGTCAGAAATAAATTACAAATTTCTGAACAGTCTAAATTCAGAATGGTCATCATTTGCCATAAGTCTGCAAATGAACAAGGATATGTGTGAAGAAGACTTAAATGATCTGTTCTGTGTTCTTAATCAACATGAAGATTCTGTCAAGTTAGTTGTGGAAGAGAAGAAAAATGTTGCTGATCAGTTAGCATTCTTATCAAAGTCCAAAGCAATCAAAGCACCCAAAAAGACTGCATATCTATCAGAGATACCTAATCTGGAAGAATCTGACAAGGAAGAAGGATCAGAAGATGATGAAGATATCAAGATAATGGCTGAGAAACTAGCTTTGTTGACAAATACTTTCAACAAAAGGTATGGGAAGGGTAGATTTCAAGGAAATTATAAGAGAATTGGGAGTTCAGATTATAAGAAGAAAGAAGACATAGAAGAAAATAAGTTTGAAAAGAGAGTAGAGAGAAGTGAAGAAAACAAAGAAGAGAAGGATGAGAGAAAAGAAAAGAATCTGTGTTTCAAATGTGGAAAATCTGGCCACTATGCTAAGGATTGCAAAGTTAAAATTGTAAAAGACTATGAGTACTACACCAAGAAGGCTCAACTTGCAAAGAAGAGAGATGATAAAATTGCTTTGTTGGTTGAACAAGAGAATTGGTTGTACTATACTTCTGATGAAGATGATCATATCAACTTTCCACAGATGCAGAGCTATATGGCAAAAATGAGGAATGAGGATGATTCTGATTTTGAAGATGCTGATTCTGAGTCATCTGCTGAGGTACATTCTTCACTTGAATTAGAGTTAATGACACAGATTGGTGAAATGAAAACTGAATTTGCTAATCTAAGAAAACAGATAAAAGGAGAAAGAAATTTGGTTAACAAATTCAGAATTGAAAAAGAAGTAATAAAAGAACAATATGAAGAATCTGAGGCTAAGAAACAAAAAGTTAAAGATGAAAATTCTGAATTGATGAAAAGGCTTTCTGAACTAAAAGTTGAGTTTTCAAAAATAAAAGATGAAAAAGGTGATTTACAAATAAAATTTGATATGTTATTTGAAGAAAGAAAGAATTTATACACCAAAATTAAAGAATTAAAAGATCTGAATTTGAAAAGGGGTCAGACTCAGCAAACACTAAATCTTTTATTAAGCAATGTTAAAGATACAAGATTTTACAACCCAAATAAGGGATTGGGATTGGAAGAAAATGTCAATTTAAAAAGAGCTCCAATCAACTTATATGAAAAACTTCAAGTTTCTAAGCCAAAAATTCCAGAAATTGTTGAAGTTTTCATAAGACCTGCTAGTTCTATAACAAGTTCTGACAATTTGCAAAGACCAAACTCTAAAAAGTCAGATGAGAAAATTTCTGAATCTAAAACAGAAAAGTCAGTTGGTTCAGAAGAAAAGGTTAAGGAAGAAGTTTCTAAACAAACAGATGAGAAGCCAAGATACAATGATACTAAATTCAAATATGATTCTTTAAATATCAGCTACAAAAATAAACAACCAAGTTTTTCATATCATGACATTGAGAGCATATTTGACACAAGTAAAAATTCTGAAACAGTCAATCAGAAGTCTGATACTTCTAGTCAGGATTCTGAACTCTGTAGTCAGAATTCTGAGTCTAAAGATCAGACATCCGAGTCTGTAAATCAGAACTCTGACTTAGGTAGTCAGAAGTCTGATTCAACTGGATTTTCTGAAACAAAATCAGATGAATTTTTACAACTTGAAAAGAGATTTAATCTTGTGAGTCAAGAACTTGAGGACTTAAGGAAAGCTTATGATGAACTTGAAAATGATTTCTGTGAGGTGGATATTAAACTTGAAGAAGCTTTGAAAGAAAAGAATATTTTTATTCAGAAAATAACAGAGCTTGAAAAACTGAAGACTGAGTATGATCTTTTTAAAATTAATGCTTCAAGAGAAAATGATAAATTCTTTAATGAATCAAGTACATATGAAAAAGGTGAATCATCTAATTCTTCTAACAAAAAGAACTTGAATTTTTCAGAAAAAGAAGAAAGCAAAAGGAAAGATGATCTTGCAAAGTTGAATGATCTGAAAAGGGATCTTGAGAAGCTTAGAATGCAATCTACGTCTGAACTCAAAGCTAGAAATTCTTGTAATAAGGGCAATTGTACTCTGAACAATATCAATAAAAATGAAATGATCTATGTTTCAGATTTATTGTCACTTGCAAAGAAAAATCTTATTTGTGTTAGATGTAAAAATGATTCATTTCAATATTCTCATAAATGTCAAGTCAAAATAACTTCTGTTTCATACATAAGAAAAGATATTCAGAAAATTTCTGTTCCTCAAAATACAGAAAAGAAGAAAATTTCTGTTCCTCAGACTCAGAAGAAAGAAAAGATAAAAGAAAAGAAAGTTGAAAATATAGCAAAACCAAAAGCTACAAATCTCAAAAATAATTTGAACAAGCTTGTAAGCAGAAAATGTTCTGACTTCATAAAAGTTCAAGGAAAGTGGTGTTTGAAGAAAGATTTTGAGTGGAGAGTAAAAGGTACTAATGTTAAATCCAATGACAAAGCTAACAAAAATGGACCCATTCCAAAATGGGTACCTAAACCTAACTGATCTTTTTGCAGGGCTGTCATGTGTGGTTTTTAGATTCAGGAGCTTCAAGACACATGACAGGTCAGAAGTCTTTTCTATCAAACTTCACAGAAAAGGCTGGAGGAGCAGTAAACTTTGGAAATAACAGCAAAGGACAAGTCAAAGGTTATGGGAATTTAACTAAAGGGGATCTGACTATCCAAAAAGTTTTCTATGTTGAAGGATTACAGCATAATCTTTTCAGCATAAGTCAGTTTTTAGACAGTCTTTGTCAAATTAAGTTTCAAATAACAGGTTGCATGATTTTAACTGAAAATGATGTTAAAGTCTTCTGGGCCAAAAGACATATGGACTTATTTGTAGTTAATTTTTCAAAATTGAAAACATTAAATACAGTTTGTCTTTTATCAAAATCAACTGCAAATGAATGCTGGCTTTGGCACAGAAGATGTTCTCATCTGAATTTCAAAGATCTTAATAATCTCGTTGCAAAACATCTGGTTAAAGGCTTACCAAAGCTTAAATTTGAAAAAGAATCATTATGCTCAGCTTGTGAAATGGGCAAGATGAAAAAGAGTTCTCACAAATTAAAAATGGACTCATCTTGTAAAGCACCATTAGAAATGATTCATACTGATCTTTGTGGTCCAATTTCAGTTCAATCTATGGGAGGAAAGAAATATATGCTTGTGATTGTTGATGAATTCTCCAGATACACATGGGTTGAGTTCCTAAGAGCTAAGTCAGAAGCTGCTACTATATTGATAAATTTTATCAAAAGGATTCAAGTTCTCTTACAACTTCAAGTTTAGAAAATCAGAAGTGATAATGGAACAGAGTTCAGAAATGAGACTCTTCAGAATTTTTAGAAAGTTCTGGGATTTCTCACAATTTTTCTGCTATCAGAACTCCTCAACAAAATGGTGTTGTTGAAAGGAAGAATAGAACTCTAGTTGAAGCTGCGAGAACAATGCTGGCTTATGCAAATCTTCCTACTTTCCTATGGGCTGAAGCAATTGCAACTGCTTGTTTTACACAAAATAGAACTTTAATCAATAAGAGATTAAATAAGACTGCTTATGAACTGATAAATAAAAGAAAACCTTTAATCAAATTCTTTCATGTTTTTGGTTGCAGGTGCTATGTTCTTAGAGACAGAGAAAATCTTGCCAAATTCGATAAAAAGGCAGATGAAGGATACTTTGTGGGTTATTCTTTAACTTCCAAAGCATTCAGAATCTACAATAGAAGAACCAAGAGGATGATGGAGAGCATAAATGTAACTTTTGATGAACAAGACAAAAATGACTTCTGATACAGATTCTAATCCTATTTGTTCAGAACTCAATTTACTGTTTAAGGATGCTTTTAGTGAACTAATTTCTGATTCTTATGCAGAATATGAAAACCCAAAGATGGTCAAAGAGATGAAAAATAAGACTCCAGAAATAGTTCAATCAACTGTAATTTCTGACAAAGGTACATCAGAGGAATGTCCAAATCTAATACATACAAGTGGTGAAAATTCCGAACCTTGTAATCAGAATTCTGATTCTTGTACTCAGAACTCTGAACAAGTCACTCAGAATTCTGACTTCATTAATCAGAACCCAAACTTGGATATGACTCCTATTCATACATCAGAACAAGGGGACAGTTCAGAATTACAAGCAATCATTGATGAGAATGATGCAAACAACAATTATTCAGAGATTGATGTACTTCCTAGTGAAAATAAATGGACTAAAAATCATCCTATTCATCAAGTAATAGGTGATCCTTCAGCAGGAGTAAAAACCAGATCAGCTACAGCAAATGAAGCAATGTTTGCTGGTTTCTTGAGTGTGATTGAACCAAAGAAAGCTAATGAAGCCTTAGAGGATCCAGACTGGATTTCAGCAATGCAAGAGGAATTGCTTCAATTTGAAAGAAATAAAGTCTGGAGACTCATCCCAAAGCCTGAAGGTAAATCTATTATTGGAACTAAATGGGTGTTCAGAAACAAAAAGGATGAATCAGGTGTTGTCATCAGAAATAAGGCAAGATTGGTTGCTAAGGGATACTGTCAACAAGAGGGAATTGATTATGATGAGACATTTGCACCAGTGGCAAGAATAGAGGCAATCAGAATATTTTTAGCCTATGCTGCACATAAAAATTTCAAGGTGTATCAAATGGATGTCAAATCAGCCTTTCTAAATGGCAAACTTAATGAAGAGGTGTATGTCCATCAACCTGAAGGTTTTGTTGATCCAGAATTCCCTGATCATGTTTATATTTTAGACAAAGCTTTATATGGTCTAAAACAAGCACCACGAGCCTGGTATGACACTCTTACTAAACACTTGTTAGGTTCAGGATTCAAGAAAGGTAAGATTGACACAACTTTGTTTTTAAAGAAACAGGGTTATGATTTGATTCTGATTCAGATTTATGTTGATGACATAATATTTGGTTCTACCAGTCCAGAATTATGTGATAATTTTTCAAAAATCATGTCATCTGAATTTGAAATGAGCATGATGGGTGAACTGAATTTTTTCCTTGGTCTTCAAGTCAAACAATTACCAAAAGGTATTTTTATAAATCAAGGAAAATATGTTAGAGATATTCTGAAAAAGTTCAAAATGTCTGATTGTGCTTCTATGAGAACACCTATGGCAACTAACATAAAGTTAGATGCTGATCTCAAAGGTGTTTCAGCAGATATCAAACTTTATAGAGGCATGATTGGATCATTACTTTATTTGACTGCAAGTAGACCAGATATCATGTTTTCTACCCGTTTTTGTGCTAGATTTCAATCTAACCCGAAAGAATCACATATGTTGGCTGTCAAAAGGATTTTAAGATATCTCACAGGAACACCTGATCTAGGTTTATGGTATCCAAAAGAAACTGACTTCAAATTGACTGCTTTCACTGATGCTGATCATGCAGGAAGTAGGTTGGACAGAAAGAGTACATCTGGTGCTTGTCACTTTTTGGGAGATAAAATAGTGAGTTGGGCATCAAAGAAGCAGAATTGTGTATCCACTTCAACTGCTGAAGCAGAGTATGTTGCTGCTGCTGCTTCATGCTCTCAAACATTGTGGATGAGAACACAACTCATGGACTATGGATATCAGCTTAACAAGATTCCCATCTATTGTGACTCAGAAAGTGCAATTGCCATTACTCAGAACCCTGTTCAACATTCAAAGACTAAACATATAGATGTGAGGTATCATTTTATAAAGGACTATGTGGAAAAAGGAACTATAGAGATGCACTTTGTGCATACAAAGTATCAATTGGCTGACTTGTTCACAAAGCCTCTTGATCACAAAAGGTTTTCTTTTCTCATATGTAAAATAGGAATGCTTAATCTGCCTAATTAAAAAAAAAATTCTTAAAAATGCTAAATTTTTCTAAGTAAAATTGTCTGAGTAGTGTACTCAGAACTCTGAGTCTTAAGAATCAGAATTTCTGAGTACTAAGATCAGAACTTCTGAGTCTTGAGTTCAGAATCTCGGAGTCTTGAGTTCAGAACTTCTGAGTCTTAAGATCAGAACTCTGAGTCTTGAGTTCAAAACTTCTGAGTCTTGAGATCAGATCCTCTGAATCTTACGGTCAGAGATTCTAAGTCAATACATCAGTAATCTAGCTTTCAAAAATATATTTTTGAGAAATTAAAATACTTCATCTCATCTTTATGTATCATTAATAGTCAAATGCATGCTCAAGTCAAGGGGGAGCATCAAAATTCCTTTGGAAATCATTCTGTGATGCTTAAAAGATTTGCTTTCATTTTCTATCTCTGATTATTCTAAGAAGAACAAGCTTTTCATGATAAATTTTGTTGTTATTCAAACTATATCTGAATTAATTTTTTTTTTCAGATATAAGAGTTTAAATGATTTTTTAATTCATCATAATATGAACAGAATTTTGATGATAAAAAGTGTTTCTATCTGTTCAAACCTCTTCTGAATAATCAAAATGTTTTATATTTGTCAGAAGTTGATTTTAAATGACATTTTGGTTACAAGGTAAAATTCTTCTGAGAAGAACAATAAGATATCTGATAAAGAAAAGTCAAAACATCTGAGCGTGTTATTCAGATCTTTGACTTGAGTCAAAATTCTATCCACTAACACGTGTCAGCTTCATATTTGTTTGATTCTGCCACACATTTCATTTAAATCCTCTGTGGCATTTCAAATGTGTTGACTCCGTTATAACATTGATTTCGCTTTTCCGTTAAACCTTTCAACTTCGCGGATTTTAAATAGGTCTTAAAATCCCTATTTCAAATCTTTTCAAATTCCAGAGCGAAAAGTGAGATACGAATCAAATCCAGAGTTCTTTGAATTTGTTTTCTTCTTAAATCATGTCTAGAATACAAAGGAGTGGTCAAATTTCGCTACACTCTACAAAATCAATAATGGATTCATCTGATTCGGATAATGATGAAGTACAGAATAGAGCTGTAGAGGAAGGAGCAATAAGAAATGATGGAGAAGATGAACAAATGGATGAATCTGAAGGAAATGCGGATGAGGTAAATGTTAATATTGAACATGAACAAAGTGTTGCAGGTTCTATTATGTCAGATAGACCTATTTTAGTGGAAAGAATTGTTCCTGAGAGTGAATGGCTGAAATTATCTGAAAATAACTGTGTTATATTATTTGAGGAAAGTCGTTTTAAGCCTGAACACAGAATTATCATGGAGTTATTCAAACATCATCCGTACAGAAAATGGTTTACAAGAAGTAAAAATGTGCCTGTTCAGTACATACAACAATGGTGGAAACATCTTAGGTTAGAAGATAATAAGTTTGTGTCTGAAATTGGAGGAGTGACATTTGTCTTATCTATTTCTGCACTAAGAGAAATGCTGAATTTACCAGAGAAAGATGATGTACAAAGAAGAACAGATTTTGAGGATTCACCCTTAACAGAGGAATTAATAGCAGAGTTTATGAAGTTGGGATACAATGAAGGATTGAGGACTCTCAGTTTGTTCAGAAGAAACAAATTACCACCTATTTGGGCTTGCTTCTTTCATGTGGTAAATAAATGTGTGTCAGGGAAGAATAGTTCTGCTGAGCAAGGTTCTAAACAAATTCTTCAGATATTTCAGGGTTTAGTGAAGAATAGGCATTATGACTATACTTTAATACTTTGGGAAGATATGAAGAATACATTTGAGAAGAATCAGAAAGCAATTCAGAAGAAAACAAAGGATGCTCCACTTACATACATTCCTTACATAAGGTACTGGCAAATTGTTATTTGGTATGCCATGCAGGAAAACAGAACAATCTCAAGAAGAACAAATGAAGAGCATGGTCCTACATTTTATTTGGGTATGATGACCTCAGTAACAAGACTTGAAAACTATCCCAATCATACACTATTGCCAAAATCACTTAGGAACTATATTCCAAGGGAGAGTGAGATTTTAAAAGCTTATTGCACCTCTATGGGAATTGAATTACCTCAAATCCCTACCCAAGAGGACCAACCTGAGAAGAGAGGTGAGGGGTCTAGTCGAATTAGAGAGGGGGAGGATGTTCAGATGGGTGAACATTCTGAGAGACCTGAGAGGGAAAATTCTGAGAGCTTGGTTAGATTTGGTGAGGAAAAACAGAATGAGAATGATGAGGATGAGAGATTGTCAACAGAGGTTCAAACAGAAAGAGATGCCTCTGAACCAGCTAATCTTGACCAGGTAACCACAAATGCTATTGGTTCACATCTCTTGGTGTCCAATATTGAAACAAACACCATGGACCTAGTGGTGGATCTTGAACAACCCATCCATATCCACTCAGAAGCATTTCAACATGCTACTGTTTCACACAAATCCGGGGAACCATCCCAAACTCATTTGGAGGGAGGTGATAAATCCCAATTTATTTTTCAACACATTGAGTCTGAATATCACAGTCCTATTCATATTGAGCCTGAAATTCCTTTTGACACTTGCACAAATCAGGAATTTCGTATTCCTGAAACAACATTCATAGACATACCTAATGTTGGGTGTCGAGGATTGGATGGAAGTCCTGGTGAGGTGAACATTACAAAAGCCTCATTTAAACGTGCATCTGTTGTACAAGATGACTGTGTGTTATCTACAGGCCATGAGCCCTCTGGGCACATGAAAACTGGACCATCTGTTGGTTCAGGTTCACTGTTAGAAACTTCTGAATTTGAAAAGATTCAGGAACAAAACAAGGAGATGGGGGAAAAAGTAGAAAATTTGGAGAAGAAGGTGGAGGATTTGAATGATGAGATATCAGAGTTGAAAGTTGTGTTGGAGAAAAAGTTGATTTCTGTTGAAACCAAAGTAGATGATGTAAAGAAATCCTTGGATTCTCACAAAAAGGAGATCGTGGATATAATGTCTGGTTTTCAAAAAGATATGTTAAAACAAATGCAAGGTATGCAGGAATCTATACTGAAAACACTGAGTGTATCTTTGGCTTCTACTTCAAAGCCTCTTGATCCTGTTCCTATTGCAGAAGCTGAACCTGAAGTTACTTTTAATCAGAACTTGAAAAGAAAGTTTGATGATAATGAGCCTCATGATCATCAAAAGGGGGAGAAAAGACAAAGGTTAAGTTCTGATGATGATATTGGCATAGAAGATTTTGAGATGGCAGATATGCAATTAGCTAGTACAAAAAGTTCAGAAGATCAGACACAGGAAAATTTAAAGGCAATAACTCAGATAGTTCAGATTGATAGCTCAGATACAGAGGAAATGGAGTTGGAAAGTACAGATGGTGGTGATTCAGATAAAACAGAGGAATTGAACTTAGACATAGAAATGGAAAGAAACTCAGATGAAACTGAAGCTATTGAGGAATCTGTATTGAGATCAGAAAAGACAGTGGAAAGTGAAGTGGTCAACATGTGTACAGATATTGTGGTGTATAACAAAGAAAATATGACGGATTCTGAATTAAATAGAAAGGAGGTTAAGTGAAGAGTTGATCAGAAGGATGCATAATAATTTAGTCAGAGCTTTGAATGTTCAAAAAGTTCAGCAAGGAATAAAAATGATAAGACCTATTGATCTAATGGGAGAAGAAGACAGAACTGTGAATTATACTCAGGATTTTGAAGATGATTTTAGATTTAACTTTTGTGATGAGTTAAATATAGAAGAAGAGTATGTGAAAGTGAAAGACTTCTTTATGCCTTCTGAGTATGTATTCAGAAAACCAATTGAGATCCCAAAGATTAAATTGCAAAGACTAGAAGAACCTGTATGTGATTTCATTCTAGAGTTAAGTGATGTGCCATTAGCCAGACAATTTCATGATGATATTTTTCCTGAGGAAATATATGATAATCTCTACTACACAGAAGGAGAGTATGAGCCTTTGGAAAGTAACATTGATGGTTTTATGGATGACAGAGCTCAGATGGTCTACTCAGAAGCTTCTAACAGGTTCAGAGTTCCTGACTCAAAACTGCATATTCAGAAAAGAATTGAGAAAGTTCTGATGTTTCAACAAGATGAATTCAATGGTTTAATGTTTGTTAGAATGGAAGTACTGAAAGAAAGAAATACAAAGGTTTCCATGTCTACTTTTGATTTTCACAGATTGACTCTTGATGATCAGATCTTTCTAGTCAAGTTCTTTGCTAGCACTGAAGAAGCCTTGATAGAAATTGAATGCAGAAGACTTCTGGGTATTTATGTCAGAAATATATACTTGTATGACTTCCAATTAGCTATTGAAGAAAGAAAAGAAAAGTGTAATCTGAGTTCTCCCACAAAGAAAACAGAAGTTGATTTGCATTTGAAGGGATTTGTGAATGAAGGAATGGAGACAGAAGGGTTCACATATATAGTTCACGAAAGGCTTGAATTGTTCAGATTAAAAGAGTTGGTGAAGTACAGTGATACAACTCTGAATTGGTTATTGATTAAAATGGAAGTAAGTGTGGAAACTGAAAAAGAGAGTTTAAAGAAGAGATGTATAAACTGTGTGAAGAGGAGGTTGGATCATAGAAGAAAAATCAGAAACAGTGGTGAATGGTTGCTATCTGAGGTGAATCCCAAAAAGATTCTACATAATGATTTTGTGTTTCCTGCTGAGTATGAAGTGAATGAAATTTTGTCAGATGAAGTTGAAGAAGTGCAGAACACAACATCTCAGAATGTGCAGATAACTAGTTTTGATCAAGCTGAACAGTCTGAACCAAAAGAAGATGAAATATCCATTGATCTAAATGGATACTTTCTTGAATTTGATTTACCTGAGTTCTTCAAACCAAAAGAAGTACAATTCTTGGATGTGTATTATGATAGACCTAAGGAGACTCAGATCTGGTTGGCTGAAAAATTAAGATGTCTTGGCAAAACAAAGCAAGCTGTTTACTCAGATTTTTTAATAACTGGAATCAGAGAATTGAGGGTTAAGAAATTCAGAAAGATGGAGTACTTATCTTTTGAAGTTCTGAGAGAAGATGGCAAGGTTTATTACTTTACTGATGCAGATTTTGAGAAACTATCAGTAGTTGACTTCTACAGATTACACAGCTTTCTATGCTTCAAAGAGTCGAGCAAAGACAGAAATGAAAGGAAGGCCAGAAGTGTGGTAATTGAGGCCATGTTCTACATCTTAAGGTGGCACTGTTATACAGATTTTCAAATAGCTTTGTACCTACAAAAGTCATGTGTTTATCTGGCAAATCCCAACACAGATCATGAACAGAAAAAGAAGTTAAAGACTGGAAGTGTTCACAAATATCCAGATTTGGGAGTATTTTTGAAAAACAAAAGTGGAAAGATTTTCTTCAGAGCAAAGGAAACCGCAAAATACTGTTCTGGAACTTTAAGAATCATAAAGCATAATTTGGAGAAAAAGATGCTGAAAGTGAAGGAAACAAACATGACTCAAGAAGTAATCAATCAGCAAGTTGAAATTATTCAAGAAATCATTGACAAAATTGATAAAAGGCTTAATCTGAGAAATGTGCTACTTCAGAAAATTGTTCCTGCTCTGAAAGAACTGGATGATGCAAAGTTTAAGTTTATTTGACAAAAAAGGGGGAGATTGTTAGATCTAAAGTTTTGTCAATAAACCAAGTGTTGAAGATCTGATAAGAAGACTCAGATGTTCTGAGTAGAGAAGTCAGAGGTCTGACTGTGAAAGCTCAGAAGTATTGATCATTGAAATCAGAAGTCTGGAAAGAGAAGTCAGATGTCTGAGTTAAGGAGTCAGAAGATCTGAGAAGCTTTATCAGAAGAATGTTCAGAAGTTCTGAACTACCAGTTCAGAACTTATGACGAGATACTTTACTTAGTATTTTATAAACTAATTAGGACACGTGTTATGTTCTTATTAGTCTTTCTTATTTGTACTGTAGCTTTAAGATGTCCGTTGCAGTATAAATAGTAGTTAGCTCTATGTTGCTAACTGATTGATTTTTCCCGTATAACTTTGTATTCATTCTTTGTAATCTTTGAGATTCTCTCTCTCTTAGATCTGTAATTCTGTTCATCATTGAATACAATTGGGCTTGATCATACAACTTCTCAATTACTGCTTTCTATATTGATTGTAAGATTAGATCCTGTTCTTTCAGAGTCTATTCCTTACTTTCTCGATTACCGGCTTCCATTTCTCGACTCTAGTCATTGCCGCTCCCACGGGTAATCCTAAGTAAGTAAACGGTGCCTTGTCTACTCCACACCCTATGCCATTTGCCCATAGCCGAACTTCCAAATCGGTTACTCCAATTCCAAAAAATTTGCTTCTCCGCACGTTAATTTTCAGCCCCAAAACTGCATGGAAACACTTCAAAAATTTCAGCAAGTTCATTAGATTGGAGAGGTTCCATTTTCTGAAGAAGATCACGTCGACTGCATATTGTAAGTGGGTTACCGACACCCCATCGCCCACATTGATACCCTCGAACAAACCTTTCTCCTTTGCTTCCTCCACTAGCACGTGCAAGCATTCGGCTACAATTAGGAAAAGAAATGGGGCTAGAGGGTTCCTTTGACGTAAACCTTTATCCATAAGGAATTCCTTCCCAGGTGAACCGTTTACCAAAACCAAAACTGAAGATGACACTAAACAAGTTTTGATCCACCCACACCATTTTCTACCAAAACCCTTCTTTTTCACAACTTCCAACAGGAAGCCCCAATCTACGCTATCATAGGATTTTTCGAAGTACACTTTGAAAACCAAACCTCTTGCCTTTTCTCTACGAATCACATCCACCACTTCATTTGCGACGAGGATGACGTCTAAAATAAATCTACCTTTGACGAATGCGCTTTGGACTTTACTAATGATCGTGCTCATGACTTCATTTAATATTGATGCCAACACCTTTGCAATAATCTTATAAAAGACACCGATTAGACTTATCGGTCTATAATCTCCAAGGTCGGAGGGATTCTTGACTTTTGGAATTAAAGTCAAGATTGATGCGTTGCAACCACCGTTTATCGTCTCTTTCTCCCAAAATCACCTCAATGCGTTCATAAGATCAACTTTGAGGACATCCAAAATCTTTTCACAAAGCCGAAAGAGAAGCTATCCGGGCCCGACGCCTTGTCACTCCCTCAATCCCTTATAGCATTCCACGTCTCTTCTTCCGAAAATGGCCTTTCTAGACCCAACGCCTCTTCACTAGATAGCTTCTTGATTTTCTCACTAACAAGAGAAGGGTCGTATGAACGAGAAGACCCAAACTCTTTTTTGAAAAAATTGTGCACATGGTTCTTTATAATTTCTGGGTCTTCAACCCAAATGGAGTCAATAAACATACCTCTCAATTGGTTTTTTCTTTCCCGATATTTTACCACCGCGTGAAATTTTTTTGTATTTTCATCTCCTCCCACATTCTATCGAGCTTTTGCTTTTTGTTTGATGTCTATTTTCCTAGTTTCAAGATCTAACCACCTCTTCCTTGCCTCCATCCATCTATCCCGCTCAGTATTTCCTCGACTTCCAATTCCAACTTTTTTGCCATCTCCTTATGTTTCAACAAGTTTTCTTCCAATTCTCCACGTTTCTCTTTGCTCCAAGATTTTAAAGCCGATTTTACACATTTCAATTTATCCTGGAAAATAGCATCCGGAGTTTTAGAACTTACCCGTTGCTTCCACGCCTCAAAAATAATCCTTTCGTATCCTTCTTCTTCCATCCAAACATCAAAGAATTTAAATGGATTCGGGCCAAAATCCGATTTAACGTCCGAGAGCATGATTGGAGTATGGTCCGACCATCTTATTTCCAAGGCTTTTACCCATTATGAGTCCCACTCCGAGCATAAATTATGTGATCCTAGGAACATGTCAAGTTTACTGAACTTTAGGCCATCGTCGCTTACACGAGTAAATTTTCTCCCGCTCATAGGAATATCCAATAAGTTACAATCTTTGATAAAATTATTACCTCTTTCGTTTTGAGATGCGAAGAATCATATCCCAAAACTAACTAAGAAGGAATCAAGCAGCAAACTTTCCTCCTCAGATGAGGCTTAGTTCAGCTAGCCTTAGACAGATCACATCTCGTTAGAAAGGCAGGCATTGAATTATCATTAGAAAAGGTTTCCCAGTAGAAAGAATTGAATTAGCTAAGTCAGTAAGAATGACTGGGGCTCGTAGAAAGCACAATACGTTCTTAGATTCGACATTAATTACCGGTGAAAGCATTGATTCTAAGCCTTTCGTTAGCTCGCTACAAATCGATAAGAAGGGGATTCTAAAAGCCTTTTTTAGGCCTTAGGTAGGAGAACTCTTCCTATTACGGATAGTACTACTACTCTTTGTTATCCACGTAGTATCTTCGTAACAACCACAGAGGGAAAGAGCCTTAGCTTAGGTTGAATCTTTGTTTACGTTGATTGTCTGGAGTTAAGCGTTGAAGCCATCCCATTTTAAAAAGGAGAACCGGGCTCCATCTAACTACAAGAAAAACAACCTTAACGCATGCAGCTATAATGCGCCTGTCTTCCGATCCCTTCCTTGGTAATTCAGTAAAGCTCACTTCGCTTGACAAATTTATAATTTATCTTTCGACTAAGAAGTGAACCAAGTTGGCACCGATATCATAATGACTCCTAGTCACTTTTTACCATGCTTTTTATCACTTTTGGAATCAAACTTCACAGATTCTTTATCTATAGAAGAATCATTATTCTTTCAGGACATAATCATTGATGGTTGCACTCGAGCTAGCATATATCTCTTTTATTAGGTCTATGGTTCTCGCTGGGAATTGAGTGAGTCCTTGCTTATTGATTAGTTATAAATTTATGCTAAAGGAGCTTTTAAGCCACTTTTAGGAATCAAATAAGCAATCACAAAGAATGGTAAGCGCTACGAACCTTTGCCCAGTTAATCCGAGTAAGGTTTAAGCGTATATATAGATAGGTTAGGGAATGGTCAGCAGTTTAGTTCCCCACTAGGGGCACATTTGGTTTGAAACTCTCTATCTAAGAGTCTTGGGTTATAGAAAACCCTATAGTAAGATGCAAGCTTATTTGAGTAAATTAGTAGGTAGGGCGGACTACTCAATTTACCCCAGGGTTGTTTATGTAGTTGCTTGTAGTTTTTTTAGTTAATAGCTATAAATAATGATTTATAGTTCAGGAGAGAGAATCAATGTTCAGTAGTACGCCCGGTTCACCGGGTTCTACCACTTCACGTCCTAATCTTTGGTATGTCCCTTAGTTAGCTAGGCATACCATTATAATGCTCTCGAAAGAGACTTATTGGCATATGATATGTTGTTATATGATTTACACATGTATGTTGGACTCTGCTTTCTATATTGATCTTTAGCTGAAAGACCCGATCCTTTCTCATGTTCCTGAAACGAATGAGTGTCTTGTGATTCGCTTTCACATTCGATAAAATGGCACATTCAGAAGTGTGAAAATGGCCAGTTTTTTCCCTTTCTCTCTTGGTTCAAAGAAAGAATAGAAAGTTGCATGCGAGAAGAAGGGTTCGTAGACAGCCCGAAAGAACGAAGAAGAATCTAATGCTTTCCCTAATTCTGTGAGAAAGAAAAAACAGTTATCCCTCTCTATGGGTATTTTAGTGATAGATTCTATATGAACTGGACGATCTTATTTGGTCAAATACCTAGCAAAAATCTCCTATCTTCCTTTAGTTACGGTCTGTCTGAACAAGGTCCTGGGTAATCGTCATTTAAAGCATCTTGGGCATCTTCCACCAAAGAAATATTCGGCCCAAGGAGATAGAAAGTTAAACATTTAATAGATTTAACTACCTTAAAGACTCTTTAATGGAGATTTGGAAAGAAGAAGAGTTGGAATTGTCTAGAAGCCTCTGTATTGATTAGAAGGAAGAAACAGTATCGGTGACGAAAATCAGCGACGGAATGACCAAGAACATAATCCGTCACTCATCTGTCACAATTAGTGACATATTAGCGATGGGCCGTAATCCGTCACCAACTAGTGACAGATTACCGACAGAATATATGTAAAAAATAAATAAAAAATAAATTATATGTGTCTGTCGCTAATCCGTCACTGATCATCGACGAATTAGCGACGAACATCGACGGAGATGGACATCGACAGATTAGCGACGGACACGACGAATCAGTAAAGAATTAGCGACAACAGTTTTTATTTTCTCACGTTTATGTGTTATATGTACCCATATGTATTTGCAGTCGTACTGTATTTTGGAATTTGGTATTTGGTATTTGGTATTTTGAATTGTGAATTTGGTATTTGTTAATTTGAATTTGTTGGGTTGATGTTTTCAAATTATGGGCAGATATTTGTATGAAAATACACAAAATACAGTTTTTTATATATATATTTTTAATCTTTTTCTACAATCAGCGATGGATTAGTGACGGAATCCCGTCGCTAAAAGTTTTTATATATTTATTTAATTTATTTTTTTCCAAAATAAGCGACGAAATTCCGTCACTGATCCGTCGCTGAATAAATATGTCGCTGAAAATTTTGTCGATGAGTTTTGTCTCTTGTCCGTCGCCGATAGTATCATCCACCACCTTTTCAACAACAGACTATCAGTGATAGATCAGCGACGGAATTTTCGATAGGGTCGATTTTTGTAATGTCCTAAAAATTGTGCTCCTAATCTAACCCACCGAATGGTTCCGTTCAGGTAAAATTTCGGGTATGTTTTATTTAAATGGAACCCAAATTATCTTAAAAAAATTGGGTACTATTGTCGTTCCCAAATTTCGTACCTAATATAACTAGTTATCTGATTAGGAACAAATAGAACATGACTTTTTTTATTAATCGGGTTATATTTAAGGGGTTGTATTAAACTTTATGTAGTAGTGATCGGAAACTTACAGACGAATCATCAACATCATAGATAAATACCAAGCCTTGTCATGAATCGAGACTCAAGCGTATCACGTTCCTCCTCTAGCCTTAGACAGTCCCCTACTTCTAAAATAGATCAGCTATATGAGATTTCCAAATATTGTATAGCCCAAGGATATACCCATATCCACTTCGGTGCTATTAGGTTAGCCCTCACGTTCCACGGTAGGAAAGGCCTCTAAAGGCATCTATGTGAACCAAAAAAGCTAATGTGAATAAATGGCAAATATGTTATATTTTCTCATTTCTTTTAAAGGTTGTTCTTGAAATCCACCGGTTTTTATATCTATAACAAATGGATTATCAACAACGTTTAAAGTTTGAGCTTTCAATCCCAATTTTTTCATAAATGTTCCTAACCTTAAATTTTAAGTTTAATTATAATTTGCTAATTGAATTTTTTTTGTTAGTCGTTATTTTTTGCAACCACGTGTGATCCATATCTTTTTTCTCATATCCTAGTCTTTAGTTGGGTTAGCTTGCCAAAACATATAAGGTCCAATATACGGGTTGTTATAGAAAGAACATGTCATTTGGTGGTACATGAAGGCCTTAATTTCTCTCCGAAAATTTAAGTTTGTTTTCATGCCTATTTTCATCTAGGATTAAACTTTGATGGTTTAATTAATATGATATAAAATCACTTCCATCTCTAAAAACACAAGATTTCTTTTTGTAATTGTTAAGGTCAATTAAAGTCAACCTCCACTAGTCCCATATCCCTAGGTCGATGTATGGTTTTCCTTTCTAAATTCGAATATATATTGCCATACCTTCTTAAAAAATGATGTATTAGAAAACATTCTATGTGCATCAAATCTAGAAATGTGTGTAGAATAGAAACTAACTAAACTTAAAGACTACGATACTTGCAATTGAAATCTAAGATAAGATCAGGATCATAGACGACATTTTCATGTCAAAGTGTACAAGTTTGGAAATATACAGGCAAAGCATATTTGTTCACAAGTCAACATCAAGTAACAACATCTATCAGAAATTCGACATAAATAAGATTTAAAAGACTAATTATTAATTTATCGAAGCTTATATATGTCATGGATGACATCAACTTTTAACATATATATATATATCTATATCTATATCTATACTACTTTAATATTCATCTTGATCAAAACTCTTAATTACAAATCTTCATGCATGATGTATAACTATTTTATGCATAAAAGTTAAAAACTCTTAATTACAATCAAAATAGCAAGATGTACAAGTTTGTAATGCATAAATAGTATTCACGCAACACCAACACCAAATTTAGTAGCTCCAGGGCTTTCTTTCTTCTGATCGACCTTCTTCTTCCCTGTTCCGGACGATTCCCGCTCTACTACTCCACCATTTTCAAATTTCAAATGAGGGAATGATAATAATGCTCTCATCTTCCAACACACAAAAGAGGTTTCCATGCTCTCTTCTCCATGAGATCTCCCTCTTCGAGATGTTTTCCCGTTCCATCTATATCTATATCTTGTCTTTGAGTATCTGACATCGATCTGAAGAAGTTCATCGAACTCTCATCGCAAGGGACCTAACCCCTTACTGCCATGGTCACGATGTTCTTCACAGGTAATTTTATTTCTCTACCATAAGATTATACATCAGGGTTCTCAACACTTCTTGCTTCCATCCCCATTTCTCCAGATTATTCATAGCTCCTCTCATGCGGTTAGGGTTCTTCTCCATACTCGCTCAATGTTCTCCCAATTCAAGGTTTGTGTTCTTTTCTTATATGTTTTCATCTAGATTTGACATTACTCGAATGTATTTACTTACATGTTTATCTCGAAGTTTCTCCATTTCACTTACCTTTTTATTTGATATTAGTGATACAGAGTTCCTTTGTTTTAACATATTCTGTTTGACTCTTGCAATGGTCTCTTGGATATCAGCAGGAGGTTCGTTTTCTATATTTCTTTTCCTACTTATCCTTGCAGACCCGCTTTCTATTTCCTTGTACAAGTTTTCATTTACCAAAGAAAACTGGCAGGTTTGAATTTAATATTTTTTAGGGAAGATGTTGGTTTTCCTTTTTTTCTTCTCTTTGCTTCGCTTTTATGTGTTATGTATCGTTGTTGATAGTTATCACCGGTTTTCTTCTGTTTTAAATTGGTAGGCTCAATGTTGTTAGAGATGTTAATGAAAAAGGTCAATGTTATAACTACTACATGTACATGATCAATGGAACTACAAACGTCAATGTTGTTAGAGATGTTAATGAAAAAGGTATGAGTTAAAGCTACTTGTAACCAAAATGTTATATTTTTCATGCATAGTTATGTACCTGGTAAAAAAATGGTGATTTTTGTTAGAGTGGACATGAAAGCCATTTCAGTATTCTACTTCAATATTCAGGAAAAACTTTTGAGTTTGTTGAAAAACTTTAGGTGGATATCTAACAATGCACTTATACTTGAGGTTTAAAAATGTTATCTTGATTTTGTGGGTGAAACATTTACCTTTTGATTTTTAGTTTTTGTTTGATTCATTACCATCTTGCCATGTGGTCATACAATAAGTTTGGGCTGCCTGAATGAGATCGAACAACATCAGAGGTAACATTCAATCTAAACAGATGGTCTTATAGTTTCAGTCTAACATATCTTACTGTAATATCATAGGTTGAAGCAACTGTGATGTCAATGGATTCTAGGATCTGCCCCTATTGTCGTTATGGTTCCGGTAGCTTCGGATGCTTCTGAGAAAAACACTAATTCTGCAAAACAGAGGTAATTCAACTGTGTAATTTTTTCACCTTTGTGGTTTTACGTTTTTGTTTGATGGATCTCATAATTTCATATCGTGGCTTGATCAATGGATATTTTTGGACGTTGATGTAGAAATACCATGGCTTGATGTAGAAAATTGGGTTTTAAAAAAAAAGTACCAAGGTATGATGAACTGCAAAAGAACAATGGATAAGAGTCGTCCCCTCACATACCAGGTAAGACTGTTGGTGCTTGCCTCGCTCTTACCGGGTAAGATTCTTGGTCCTTGCCTTGCTCTTACCGGGTAAGTTCTTGGTCCTAACTATATTCATTCCGTAAGGTAATGTGACTTGGTAAGCACTTACCTGGATAAGGTGAGTTGTCTATGGATATACTTCACCATATAAATTGTTCTACCTACACTTGTTTTGCCCTCTCTAAGTACAGGTTACTCTTACAAATGCACGACACAACAAAAAAATATGTTTTCATAGATAAATAAAAACAACCAGAAACATAAATAAAAAATTTACATAAATGAAGTCATTCGGTTTTGGATGCCCATCATCTATAATTGTTAAACATCCATCCTGTTTTCTCTTTTCCCAGCTTCCGGTTGACAAGGAAAGGAACATGAAATCAATGGTTGACTATTTTCATAAGATGTGATTCATGCACCATGGATCCTTAAGAGAATTTCAATTTATAATTGATGTTGGCCTTTAAATTCCATTTCTATTTACCTGTATCAGTCAAATATACTGACGAGGTAAATAATATGTGAAGTCTAAACTAGAGCAATGACATTGTACATTTGAATATATGATTTCTCGACTGTTCAAGATTCAAAGGTTGAGATTAAATCTGGTAAAGGGACCAATTTTCCGGCTCTTAATGTTGGTCTAGACAAACATCTTGTAGTGGTATTGTTGTTGCTTTCTCTTTTTGTTATGACCATTCACTTGTAGACTAAAAGGATCTGACAAAATTTGATGGATAATGTAATGAGGTTGGACTTTTAAATTTACTACTTCCTCTAAAATGTTATATATTTATTGCTTAATGTTGAATATTTTTCATGGTTGAAACCTTCAATGCGAAATTCTCATGTAATTCTTCTAAATAGTGATGCATCGGATAGCTTGCCAAACAACACAATGATTATACTCTACATCGGTCTGGATGCAGAACAATGATTGGTAAGATATAGCAAGTCTGCAAGTTGGTGTTGCATAGGATGGATTAGTGTTGTTGGGAGATAGATATAGTAAGTAAAAAGTTCTTTCATAAAATTGTATCATATTCATCCGCATAATGCATATGTAGGTTCAATACATTGATGCATCATGCTTTTGCCTTATGCTAAATTAGAGCTTTTAACATCATGGGAACTAAATTATTAGTGGATGGTGGTTGATTTTTTATAAAGTAACTGAAACTTTTATACTCTTATCTTTAAGTGTTCAACATGTAAGAGTTTGGGTAGATGGCCCCTTTGTGTTATAACCATTACACCATTACCCAAACACTTATCATGTAACTGCTTATAGGTAAGAGTCTAACACTTTCAATAATCTTATAAGTAGGAATGTAAGATTGTAATCCATCAAAATTGTATCATATGCAGTAATTACTTGGTAAGAATCTCCATCCGTATCATTGTTTTTGTCGGGTATGATTGTCGGTCCTTGTCAAGTTCACCTGGTAAGCATTTTGTTGCAACAATATTTATGGTTTGTTGATGATTTGCTTTATAGCCTTTAGAAATTACATTTTATCACAAGCTCTTTAAATTAAAGTACATGGCAGTGAATTTAGGCAATTCCCTATCGAAGAACGGTTGGGTTAGACAAAGTTTGGAAGCAATGTTTGTTGCATCATCTTGCTGGTTGAATGAAAGAATCGTATAATATCTTGATTCATGTGAGTTTTAAGTATAATTGGTTGAAGATCTATTGGATTCATCTCTCTAGGTGTTGAATCCAATAGCACAGTTGGGTTAGACACAATATTTGATAGTTTTTTATAAGTAGTATTTTCTTTCGTTTTTTGGGTGTGTTGGGAGGGGTAATGTGGTATATACTATTTGGTTATTTTTACATGATCACTTGATTCCTTCTTCTTTATTACAATATATATAACCTATGTGGAAAACTTCAATGGTGTACATGAATGACAAATCAAAGGCCTCTGTTGCAAATGTTGATCATTTTACGTTGTCATATCCTTAAGTAGGTGAAATGTAAGTTACTGATAATGTATTAAAATCTTACTATTCATCACACTAAATTTAGTGTGGAAAATAGTGACGCCATTGGAGATGTGAATAGTGAGATTTACACCAAATTTAGTGTTTAATGTATGATTTAGTGACCCCATTGGAGATGTGAATAGTGAGATTTACACAAAATTTAGTATTTAGTGTAAGATTTAGTGACCCCATTAGAGATGTGAATAGTGAGATTTACACCAAATTTAGTGTTTAGTGTAAGATTTAGTGACCCCATTGGACATGTGAATAGTGAGATTTACACCAAATTTAGTGTTTAGTGCAAGATTTAGTGACCCCATTGGAGATGTGAATAGTGAGATTTACACCAAATTTAGTGTTTAGTGTAAGATTTAGTGACCCCATTGGAGATGGTCTAAGCTAGGAAGAGTAAATTCGAGTGTAAATGATTATCAAGTTGCTCAATGAAGTGGATCTTGAAAATCATATGTACCTAATGGTGGCTCCGAATTTCTGATTCTATCATTGTTTTTCACCCTTTCTTGTTCTATAAGGTTAGATTTTTGTGGATCCCTGTTTTTGAGTTTTATGGCAATGAAATCTAGATAGGGTTGAACCTCCCAGCAAAACCCACATGCGGTCTTTTACTTTAACTTTAAGATAATAGGTGTTTGGAGTTTATATATTACTTCACTTTAGGCATTTTCATTTTCAATTTTGGAATTAAGGCTCCTTTTTGTATGCTTAAATAAACCATGGTGGTACGATATTTTGCCAACCCGAAATAAAGCAATGAACCATATGTGATTTACATCTTTCTCTATTGGATAAATATGGTTGATAAGTTGATTATAAGTCAACATGTGAATTACATCTTTTTTATTACTATATGTTTGTTGTAATATGTATCTGATCATGCAAAGCATGTTTACAGATGGACGCAACAAGTAATATCAACTTACATTACGTCCAAGTATATGGGTTTTGAAGTTAAATACTTATGCAATTGTTTTTTCAATATATCTTGCTAACATACCATATTAACCTCAACCTTTATATATTAGTTGATTTGCAAGCGAAAGTGATAAACATGATTTGAGGGTAAATTAATGTTTCAGAATTGTGATTCACCCGCGCTGCATCGCGCGGGTACACAACTAGTATATATATAAACAAGTGTCAAGTTGAGGTTGAAAACAAGAAAGGGACGATGTAAACTCTGGATTTTTTTTTTTGAAAATGATTGCGTTACGAAACGAGCAGCGGTCTAACCGTCACCCGAACGGAACAATCCTATCATTAAAGTAAGGAACGTTACATAACAAGGAAATACACCAGAAATGAAAGGACTTAAAAACAACATAAAGTTAAAGACAAGATAAAAACGGAAGTGACTCAGATAAGCCGCTTCGTAAGCTCGTCTTTCCACCGCAAGGATAAGTCCCCAACCGTTCCAACTGAAGGCAATCAAAACTGATTCCTTGACATTCTTGCATAAGCAAACCTGAAGGTAAGAGAAAAAGTGGGAAGGTGCCACTTTGAAGTTTTTCTCTTTGACGAAAGTGGGTATGATCCACTCTACTTGGTTGTGTTTTCCTAAATGTTGCTCATGCCTGGAAACAAAGACTAAAAAAGCCACAAGGGGTTTAGAGCCACACTGGGATTTAGAGCCACAAAGGGAGCGAAGCACCAGCGGCGGCGAGGCAGCGGCGGCGAGGCAGCGGCGGCGAGGCAGCGGCGGCGAGGCAGCGGCGGCGAGGCAGTGGCGGTGTCGTATTAGCGGGCGGTGGCCGTCGGAGCAGCAACGGCGCTCTCTCTCTCTCTCTTTCTCGGTCACCCACTAGGCCTGGTGGAGGTGGCGAGATGATGGTGGTGAGATGGAGGTGGTGGTGGCGGCTAGGTTAAGGGAAAGAGAGAGAGAGAGCTTCGATGGAGAAGTGCTAGGGTTTTGTGTCTACACGAGAGAGAGAGAGAGAGAGAGAGAGAGAGAGAGAGAGAGAGAGAGAGAGAGAGAGAGAGAGAGAGAGAGAGAGAGAGAGAGAGAGAGAGAGAGAGAGAGAGAGAGAGACCTCTTTGGTGGGTGTCATTCTTTAATTGGTCATGTAAACTCTGAATTTGGTGACGGAAAAAGTGTGGATACCACATGCCCATTTAATTAGTAATGGATGTGAAGCTTATTTAAAGCTTGTGTATGGCACAAGCTCCACGTGAATCCACGCCCCAACAACAATAATGTCATTAATTAATACTTCTTCCTGGTTTTGTATTTATCTCACAAAACACAAAACACAATACTCAATTAGATTACATTTTTCTCAACGATTTTTTTTAAAGGCAATTGCATTTCGGGGGTATCCTGAACTTAGTCCAGACTAATCTCCCTTCGACCCGGCCACAATTCGGCCCACGATCCACGACCCGGCCCAAACAACAGGCCCACAAACTGCCCCTTGATTCGGGGATACCTCCGCGGGATCACCACGGGGTTCGAACCCGGGTAGTAAGGGCTGCCAACCACTTACCCCCCTCAGGATGTTACCGAACCACTAGGCTACAATGTCTTTGGTTTTTCTCAAAGAAATTTCTAAGTTGTATAACTTAAGATTATCAATTCAATTAGAAATACGAAAAAACCCAATAAATGGTCGGTAAATTTCCATCGTTTTCTAGCCATGATAATAAACTTGATTTTTTAGGATACTCAATCGTTCTTAAACGCCTATTGAAGTACCAAATTAAAGTGAACAAGTTGTTAGAAAGGGAAGAAAAATATTGTTGATTTTCCTCCCAAAACTTTCCGCCCAAAAATGGGAGACAACGGATGGAAAGAGAGAAAAGAATTTAATATTATTGAAATTATTTATAAAATTGCACATATACCTATTAATTACATTCCACAATGAAATAAATAAGGGTATATCGGTAAAAGTGATAACTTTTCTTTCCTTTCTCTCATACTCAAAGAATGAAAATTTATTTTCTTTCCTTCCTTCCCTTTCCTTTATTTTCCTACAATTTCATTAAAAAACAAAAATAAATATTTCTTTCTTTTCCTTCCTTTTCTTTTTTCTTCCTTTTCTTTCCCTTCTTTTCTTTTCTTTCCTCCCAAAACTCGAGAACACAACGTAAATGATCGTAAATCTAATAACAGTTTAACGCAGAGTCTGTCTAATTATAATCCAAATTCATATTCATGATTTAAGATAAATAATTCAATTAAATAATTGACGAAAATGGACGATTTGATGTGTTAGTAAGAGTATAAATAATCATTTTTATAATGCAATTTAAAAATATTGAAAACTTGTTATTCCCTTTTAAACCATTCATAACTATTATATGTTAATATAATCTCTAAATAATCCATTTTTTATTTATTTCAAATAGAATATTTAAATCGGAAGACAAATGAATCCGTGTTCACAGCATAAATACTCCAACTTAGAATCCTCACTCTCTCATCAACCTTCCTGAAAAAAGTCATTCCCTAAACAATACTGAATAAAAAACAGATAAAGAATGATGCTAGTATCCCCTCCTCTGTTTTCAACACCCTATGGATGGCCTTTGGAAGATCTCATAACCCCAAATCTCCAACAAGGTTGCAATGAAGCAAATTCATATCATTCCATTCTTGATTATCCTTCATTTGATCAAATCCACCAAGATTTTGCACCGGAAAACTCAAATTCATCTGGAGAAGCTGTAAATGGTGGTACTGTAGATAATACAATTGTCGGCAAGAAGCTCAATCATAATGCAAGTGAAAGAGATCGAAGGAAGAGGGTTAATGAATTGTACGCATTTCTTCGTTCATTGCTACCCATGTCAACCGATCAAAAGGTACCTAAATTAATATCTTATGTGTATTATATTTGCATATCTATATATTTGCTTAGGATTGGCCTGATTTTTTTTCCTAGTTTTAATTGAATTCCAAATCTAAATAATTCTTTTATATTTGCAACAGAAAAAAGTAAGTATCCCAGGGACTGTATCGCGTGCACTAAAATACATACCGGAACTACAAAAGGAAGTGGAGAGATTAACTCGTAAAATGAAACAGCTATCGTCGCGTTCCTCACCAACCAATATTAGTGGGGTAGAGCATCTTGACATCAGGAATCGAAGTACTAATGATGCTACAATCCAAACATCACCAACAGTCATTTCTTCAGTGAGTTTTATAGATGAGAAACTAGTTGTCATCCAGCTGATTTCGTCAATTGCCCGTATGAACAAGAACAAGGAGATTGGTTTCTTGTCTAAGACTATAGAATATTTAGAGCAAGAAGAAGACGAGCTTGTTTTGCTAAGTGCAACTACCTTTGCGTGTCTTGGAGAAGAGCGGTTCTTAGACACACTTCATCTTCAGGTACATATACCAGCTTCTCGATCTGTTACAAATTGCAAATAATTTATTTCTTGAGAACAGAATCAAGCAGTATACCTGCATCTTTTATAATAATTTCCAACATGCTAATATTTTAATAAAACTAAATATAATCATTAATTGTGTTGCCAGGTACAAAGGGATCATAATGTAGATGCTGAAAAGTTGAAGGAGAAGCTTTGTTCGTTCTACCAAAAATCACAACTTTTACTCTAATTGTATGTGATGGGTTGCAGAGAAACCAGTAATGATCAGGAGACTTCAAATTTTATGTTAATATGTAGTCAAGGAATATAGAATTGTTTGTATGTTTGTGATCTGTAGATGCTAGTATCAATGGAATGATAGTAGATTTTTTTTTTTTTTTTCTCATTTACTTTGTCCCTTGCGGCCGGGTTTCTTTATTTATTTTAGTTTTTAGGCTAGACGGAAAGCAAAGTTAAATATATAAAAGAAAGAGTGCACGGAAGGTATACGAAAGAATCGAAGAAAAAAGGGAAGGGACTCCCAACCTCTATTGGTGTGAGATGCACTTTTTTTGAGTATTCAACCTTGAAATATAAAGTTTTCTGTCCCTTTAGAGGCATCTTCATATACCCAATCTAAACAGAAAGGGTTCTCATTCCCAATGAGAAGTGATCTTTAGAAAGGCTATTAATTACGGTTAGAGTTCCAACTATGCGAAGGAATATTGTTAGATCTTAATAGTGCTGATTCGAGCTAGCTTAATTATGTAATTGTGACTAACTTCATTAAGATTTCTTTTAGGAATAATGTTAGATCTGTATACAAAGAAATCAGCTCTTTCCAATAACGATGAAACATGCAAATTTGCAGTTGAATAATTAGACATAACAAGTATTGAGCCCTATAATTTACTACCAACAATAAACACTAGTTTTTCAAGCTGTGTTCATGTAAATTGAGAAAAGCAAAAATCAAGATTTTATAATCAATGAGGAAAAGTTGCAACATACATGCTAGAACGAGAGAATTTCCTGTTGGTTAATACATTAACAATAGATTTGAAATGGTCATAACCTTGAGGGATGGGACAGGGCACTACAAAATTAAACTAAAAATGGGCCTTTCAACGTCCGTGTGTCATAATAAAGTACTAAATGGGACTTTAATTAGTTTTTAAGACCAAAAATTGTATGTCCTGTCTAAAAATGTTATAATAATTTGCTAGGATAAAAGTTACGCGGCTTAAAAAGTTTATTGGCGTGGCCAACCTAGTAGGACACAAAAAGTAAATCGTCATATTAGTCTTTTTATATATAGGATATTTGTGATCAAGCCATGACAACATTATCTCTCGTGAGAGGTTGAGTCGTGCGTCGAGCTTTCAGGAACTTATGAACCAACAGGAGACATACAACCTTTGCATCATACCCCAAAGAATAAACAATTGGGGATGTGATGTCGTACCAATATCAGATTGCATGAATAGTGTACAAGAGCTGACGAGATGGGTTATATGAATACATGGATGCATAATATAGGACGTTGTGGCAGAGTGTGGATCATATATATATATATATATATATATATATACATATATGTGTGTGTGTGTGTGCAAACCGGTATTGTATTGGCAAAATTCCAACTCAATAAACTCGTGAGGGCAAGGGTATGGGTTAAAAGGTTCCTTCCATAGGCCATCTGGAAATGGAAATTGAGAATACAAGATCAAGTGTAAGTTGCATTTTGGTTATCTCTAATCACAAATGGAAATATCGTTTGGAATAGTTTATATGCTTGTTCGTATATGTTTTGTGCAATCATGAGAGATTTTGAAGGTGATGGGTTCAAATGAAAGGCGTGCTACGAGGACGGTACTTGTAAAACTCATTTGGAAGATCATGCTGCCAAGGTCGAAGTCATCGAATAAGATAAGAAGAAAGAAAGTCAAATCAAACAGAAGAAAGAAATTAAAGTGAAGGCCAAGTCATGAAATGAAGAAAAGGTTGAAAATCTTTAGATTTGAGGATTTTAGCTTCCCCCTTCTTCCCACATGTGAAGAATTCCTTTGCACCCTTAATTAATTGTTAAAATATGTTATATAGATGCAATCTTGACATCTTGCCAATTCTCTTTGTAATTCTATGTGTTTTAGTGTGTAGGAACTTCAGGGGCTGTTTATAACTTTGTCTGAAGTAGTGGGTGGCGCCTCACTTTCTGGATAAGTTGGAGGGCAGAGCAAACATTAGAAGAGATGAGGGACTAAAGCTGTATTTTTACTGAAGATATAAATAAAGGCTTTGCTGAAGAAATCGTGAATCGGATTTCATTTTTCTTACATTCTTTTACAAGTTATTTCTCTTTTCTCTCTCTAGTTCTTCATCTTAACTAGGGTTTTTCTATTTCTTCTTTTGTATAGATTTAGAGAAATAAGTTGTATTCTTGTTCATCTTTTTCTTAAATAAAACGAGTTGTTATTTTCTAGATGTTATTGTCTTGTAATTTTCAGTATGCCTGAAGCTGAGGTAATCTCTCCCTCTAGTTCTAAGAAATCCAGATAACAATGAATCAACACAATAGAACTTGATTAGAGATGAGAATTGATACAAGATTGGGATGAGATCTAATTCTCTCTCATTGGGTCATCTCTATATTACACACACACACACACTCACATATGCTTTACTCTCTTAATGACCTCTCAATGTGCTACCCACACAATTCCTTCACAATACACTATTTATACCTTTAACCATTCCTAACAATTACCTTGACTTTGACTATTGTTGACTAATTACATTTACCCTAAATCTTGAATACATTTGGTACTAACAATCTCCCCCTATGGATTCAAGATTGAAAAAAATTATAACGACAGTCTTCAGCTCTTTTGATCTTCAGATCTTCAATACTTTAAACCTTTGACGAATCTTCAGATAAGGCTTTATCTTCAAGAATCCACATTGACAGCTTTAATCTTCAATAGGGTCTTCAGAAACAAATAGTCATAAAGTCTTGAAACGAGAACTTCATATCTGTGTAGCGTTGATCAAAGTCTTCAAAATAAAATCTTTAAATCTTCGTATCACTGATCTTTGCAACTTTGAATTTTGATAAATTTCTTCAGTCTTTGAACATGAACGGGATTTGAGGTTTTAACGGGCTTTGAGCTTTAAGACATTCTTGAATAATCTTTAAGCACAAACTGTCTTTGTATCTTCACACGTTTGAACAATAATGAACTCTGAACTTTTACCTTTCTTTGAACATCTCGAAAACATCTTGACTTGCCTTTCTTTGACTTTGGCAAATATCTCTTTGACTATTGGAAATTGAAATATTCACCTTTTCTCCCTTTTCCCCTGTTTGATATTTCTCCCCCTTTTTGATGATTGTGAGCATCATGATCATCAAAATTCTTTTCAATTTCAGCAGTCTTTGAATACTAGAAACAATCTCCACCTTTTGATCTGTTTAACCGTCAATTCCAAAAAAAAATGTTTATCCGAATCTTTTCAAATTCAGATAATATGAAAGTTGTAACCCTGAATCAACAAATGAGACAGTTAAAATGCATGTAAGTTGCACAAAGCCACTTAGTACAATAGATGTACTTTGGAAATGAGGTTTTTGATGTTCACTCCTCCAGGGCTTCCATTCAATCATCGAAAAACACAAAGGAATTTCTATGAACGTTATGACAAGAAAACATATTCCTTGTGTGTACGTGTAAGTGTAGAAATGATTGAAGCAACTTATGCTTGAATAATAGATAGGCTCAAATTGTCTAAACTGTTGAGACAACAACAAGTTTTCCACGGACTCAATGTGCATGATTGAAGTGCGAAGGTGGGGCAAACTTCCTTCTTTTTCAATATCCAAACCTTTTGAGTGAAGATTAGATAGATAATATGCTGCGTCCCCAAGAAAAATTGAAACATTTCTTTGTTGAGAAAGAAATGAGTAACTGGTGGGGTTAAATGCAAGAGTTGGCATGGGCTCACTGCCTGTTTCAATGATGGTCACCAAAAAATGTGAACCAATCAGGAATGTGGTTGCCCGACTCAGAAAGTGGTTGGTGTAGAGTTCTCTTATTCTTTTAACTCTGTTCTCACACCCTCTATCTGTTTTTAATCTGCTCACTTCTAACCAAACTCTCTTTTACATTTTACCTCAACTGGATGAGTTATCTCCCCCACTTTTTGATTTCGACCCCTCACCCCTCAATCACTCAAGGTTAACTTCTTGGGTAGGAAACACTGGTTAACGTGAATCCATTGAAGTTTAATAATATCTCACACTGATCCCATGAAATTTTGTCCTAAAAAGATGTTGTATTGTTCAACAGTTTAGCTTGAACAAATATGAATCTCAGTTTTTGAATGACATTGTCAGCAGAATGTATGCTCCTTAAAAATATCATGAATATTTGAGCATTTGAACTTTGAAGATTTCTCAGAACAAGGATATTGAAAGAATAAAATGAATTCGAAACACTTGTTTAAGAATCTGACAATGTATCAATCAGATCAAAAATGAAAGATAATCATGTAAGGTTTAGGGTATCAAAGAATTGAATTTTGTTTAAATGAACAAATATAAACAATATTTGAATGAAACACTTAAGTTCTCATGCTGAAAGAATATGATGCTCAACAACCTTTGAATTACAAACGGAAGTATTACTATCGAAAAATTGTTTCGTTTTGAGACATGGTAATAACAAAGTCAATACGAAGCTGATCTGGTGTGTATGAATACTTGAAAGTATATAAAGGATAATACGCAAGTATTAATCTTTGGAAACACACAACCAGAAACAATGGTATAACAACCCGAGATATACATTAAAAACACTTAAAATCACACTTCTAAAATTATAAAATCTATTTGAATTAGAGAAGTGGTTTGAACATTTAAGAACTCATTTTCATACTTGAAAGTCGTTCTTCTTTCAAACTATCTCAGATTGAGTGCAGAAGATACTTACAATTATATGTTTAAGCTCTCCCTCAAATTATGATCGACTGATTAAAAATCAGATAAGCTCTCCCTCAAAATATGCAAAGAAATCTTAACGAAACAAGATTAGGATATGTAACAATCAACGTAAAAAAAAATGAAGTACGAGTTCTGAACTGATGTATTTAGAAGTCAAACACATTGTATGCTCGGGTTCTAAACTGAGTTGTTCAGAAACCATAATCTCTTTAAAATCCGGGTTCTAAACTGATGTGTTTAGAAACCATTATCTTTTATGCTCGGGTTCTAAACTGAAGTGTTTAGAAGCCATTATTGTGTATTCTCCCCCTACCAAGAAGCATAAAAAGATATGTCATTAAGCACATATATATCAAAAAATTTGAATCTCTCCCCCGAAAATTATGCAAATAGTTCAGCATTTGTACTCTTCTTCAAATTGCACACTTCTCTTCTGTTTTCCAGTCATGTGTTTGTATAGTTCTGACAATCAGCACCACACATGATAACCCTGCAAAACAGATTAAGTAGATTTTGGTACCTAACGGAACTTGGGTCCTGGCTTGTTAGGTGCAGTTCTATTTGAAGAAATATTGTAAGTACCGTACCAAAACTTAACATTTTCTTGCTTACAAAATCATGAGTTCCACAATAAGAACAACAAATTTGCTTTTGTGCCAACCTAATCAAATGATTTGCAGAGTAAACAGGATTAGGTTTAACAAAAGACTTACCTTGATAAGCTTTGTTCTTCTTGTTCACCGTAGGTGGAGGAACAGATGATTTTGGTGCATTTCTTTCAGGATTTGATCCATTTACCTTCCAAACCATTTTCACTCTTTTGAAAACAATATTTTATGTAGGCTTCGAAATAGAAGCATCTGACTTATCAGCAGAAAGATTATAGAAGAGATTGGAAGGACGAATCTGATCCTTTGAAAAACCCTTTGATCTATCAAATCCTTTAGAAGAAACATCATTATTAATTGAACTTGAAGCCGTTTTGAAAGAACATTCAGAACCAGTTGAGTCAACAAGTGGAGTCTGGACAATCGTGTCAGTACTTGCTTGTTTTGAAACCTCAACTTTAAAAATAATGTCTTCAAGTTCTTTAACTTTGTTAGACAAAACGTTTCTCTCTTTGGATAACAAATCAAATTTCCTTTGAATCCCATATTTAACCTTCTTCTCTATCGTAATTTCAGCAGATAAACCAAATAAATTCTTTGTGAGCTTCTTGATTTCATTCTGAAAAATCTTTCTTTCATGCGCATAAACATCTTTCACACTCTTTGCTTGAAAATCTTCAATTTTCTTCTTTTCAGATTCTTTTCTTTCGATGTCTAATTCTATTTCCAAATTAGATATTTTCAGTGAAAGCTCAGCACTCTTTGATTCAAAAACTTTTCTTTCAATATCAAACTCATACATCTTTTTCTCAAGCTTTTCCTTTTCTAAAAATAAAACTTTTTCAAAATCATAATTTTGTTTTGAAAGTTTTATGCATCTAAGCTCAATAGCTTTCTTTTCTGCAAAACTCTTCTTTGAAAATTCATATTTTTTTTAGACTTTTCTCTCACTATTAACAAGAACAGTTAGCATACTTCCATTTCTATCTCAAAAGCAATTTTGTCTTCATTTCGAATGTCTTCAATCTTGCTTTCGAGTTCTACGAGATTCTGTTCAAGTACCAAAGGAGGATAATAAATTTTTCCTTCAAAAACTGTTTTTTCACACTCCTTTGGTTGCTCAACCGCATAGCTCTGGAAATAGTCATTAGACAAGGTTTGCTTCCAATTCCAAACCAAAGCCTTCCTGTTCTCCCATTCGTATGCTTTACTCTCTCAATGACCTCTCAATGTGCTACCCACACAATTCCCTCACAATACACTATTTATACCTTTGACCATTCCTAACAATTACCTTGACTTTGACTATTGCTGACTAATTGCATTTACCCTATATCTTGAATACATTTGGTACTAACAAGTTCCACTATGAAGACTCAGATTTCCAAACTTGACTTTGGTGATCCGTTGTATCTGCATCCTAGTGACACTAGTGGGGCGTCTATCTTGAACTTTAAGCTAAGTGGAACTGAAAACTACAAGGTTTGGTCATGTGCCATGCTTATTGCCCTTGAAACGAAAAACAAAATTGGATTTATTGACGGTTATTATATTAGGCCTAATAGCGACCTTATTCTTGCTAAACAATGGGATAGATGTAACTCTATTGTGCTATCTTGGATTCTAAGTTCTGTAACAGAAGAATTATTCTTGGGCCAAATTTTCTCAAAAATTGCATCTGAGGTATGGTTAGAGTTAAAAGAAACCTATGACAAAGTTGAGGGATCTGTCACATTTAATCTTCACAAGAAAATCAACTCGCTACCTCAAAATGGGTCCTCTGTTTCTGATTACTATCACAAATTAAACTCTCAATGGAGACAATTTGATGCCTTGGTAAAACTTCCATCATGCACGTGTAGCGCTTCTCACGAATTCTCTAAACATAATCAACTCTTGAAACTCAAGAAGTTCCTAATGGGGCTGGATGATGTTTATCAACCTATCAGAAGCACCATATTGACCACAGATCCTCTACCCTCCGTCAAAACTGCCTTTTCTATTATTTCTAGAGAAGAATCTCATCGTGGAGTCTCTGGTACCTCTTCAAACAAAAGTCAGAACTCTGGTTTTTTCAGTAAGGTCCCGGAAAATAAGAAAAAATTTATGAGAACCCCAAATCCAAATCTCGTGTCTAAGCATTGTGGTATTATTGGCCACACCATTGAGAGGTGTTACAAGCTAAATGGTTTTCCTAAAGATTTGCAAAGAAAACAAAATTTTAATCAAAACTTCAAACCCTCTAGCAATAATACCAGCTCCTCTACTAACACAACTTCTTGTCAATCTTCATCGGGATCTCACGTTCCTTCCTCCTTGAACTCTTTAACTCAATACCAAGTCTCCAAACTTTTAGCCTTACTCGAACAACGTACTACACACGAAGCAATGGCAAATATGGCAGGTACGTCTGTTCTTTGTAGCTCTCTAACTGGATTATTGATTCTGGGGCTACCCAATATATGACGTCGTCTATTTCCAATCTGGAGGATGTTGTGGATATTTCAGACTTCAACTTAATTGTTAATCATCCAAATGGTTCAAAAGCTATGATTAAAAAAATTGGAAATATGAAATTAACCAAGAACCTTGTCTTACTTGATGTTTTAGTTGTCCCGGACTTCAATGTTGACCTGCTATCTATTCACAAACTTGTTCGTGACAATAAATTGTTTGTTGGTTTTGATGAAAATAAATGTTATGTTCAAGACTCTCAACGAACGAAACTTGTGGGGAATGGTAGTGAGAAAGGAGGGCTTTACTATTTTGATGTAGTTTCCAGGGGTAAGTCTGTTTGCACAAATGAATCTATTTGTTGTCATGTCTCGTATCCACTGTTCTAAAAGGCTCGCTACGACAGCCGCCATGGCGCGCCGTGGCTTAAGGCTTGTGTCTCACGCCACGTTATGTTTGTGGCACGCCATGGCTTAATGTGCGGTCTTTTATAACGCAATATTTGATTTTTCTTTACGTTTAGATGTCAAGATTGAGGGTCGACGTTAAAATATGTTTTTTTAAGTATATAATATTTATATACGATAAATGCAACAAATAAACTCACACACCCTCCTCACCTTTGGTGAGGTTTGAACCCCTGACCTCCTAGGAGGAAAGAGGCTCGGATACCACTAGACCAAACGTCCTTCGATGTTAAAATATGTTATATAGATGCAATCTTGACATCTTGCCAATTCTCTTTGTAATTCTATGTGTTTTGATGTTGTAGGAACTTCAGGGGGCTGTTTGTAACTTTGTTTGAAGTAGTGGGTGGCGCCTCACTTTCTGGATAAGTTGGAGGGTAGCGGAGCAAACATTAGAAGAGATGAGGGACTAAAGCTGTATTTTTACTGAAGATATAATAAAGGCTTTGCTGAAGAAATAGTGAATCAGATTTCATTTTTCTTACATTCTTTTACATGTTATTTCTCTTTTCTCTCTCTAGTTCTTCATCTTAACTAGGGTTTTTCTATTTCTTCTTTTGTATAGATTTAGAGAAATAAGTTGTATTCTTGTTTATCTATTTCTTAAATAAAACGAGTTGTTATTTTCTAGATTAATGTCCCTTGAACTTTAAAAACTATTTGTCTCTTGCTCACTAGCATGATGGATTCCTTCATGGTTGTCAAGAAATATGCTTAAAACCTCGATCTTCTTTTGTTGTCGTTTCACGCCCATGATGGCTCCATTTCGCGACTCTAAACCCTTTCAAGCCCTTGAAGGATTCCTTCACGACCACGAATGGCCCCTGGCTATATACTTGATTTTTTAGGGACATCTTGGACTTTTTCCCATGTTACATAAATATGGGGGTTATTTCTTAATCATAGAGCCACATTTACCTAGATCTACTCCTAAAACACTATCTAGGTCAAAAATACATGCATAGTTTCAAGTTGAGAGGAAGAACCGAGTGCTCTTAAGCTTATGCATTTATATTTCAATCTTCAAGCAGCATTGTTCCATACATTATATGTGTTCTTTGTTTGATTTTGGTATTGTTATCTTGTTCTTGATGTTTTTTTTGAACGGCGAAATTTAATAAAACTAGCAAGAAGCTAGAAAAAGATACAAATACAATCTTGTTCTTGATGTCCTCATTGCTTCATTCAATTTTCTGGGCTTGTTAATTTCTTATTTACTGCAATACTTTATTTGAATTTTGCACAAGTTTCGTAGACTTTCTTTGTTGTAAATCTACTCAATTAAATATTTACATCTAATTTTACTGCACATTTTTGTGTCCATTACATTTCTTCACTTATATTTCTACATTATTTGAGTTTAGTGTGCTTCTACACTTATTTCCCTCTAGATTATTAGATTATGCAATTAATGGTTCATGACTTCATGCATCAACCTTTTGGTTTACTCTAGGTTTCTACACATAGTTACAAATTAAGCACATAAACTATTTATGTATTTGGTTATCTACTTTCCTGCAAAATAGTTGTTTTTCTATACTTAGTGTAGTTGTTGGTTTATTGCTTCATTTATGTTTTAATGTGATTCTAGTTATTAATTATGATGTAGTGAGGTAATTTTGTTAGAGTTTGTTTGCCCCAATTTCATTTCTAGATAGGTTTAATACATAAAGCGTGTTATTTTGTGTTTAATTCATTAATCGTTTGATTGGGTAATTGTTGTTTTGGGTCGACATTTTGGTATTGATCAATTGTTTGACAACAAAGATTGAACTATAAGTGTTTGTTTTCGCCTAATGAATGTTAGCATTTGATTAATCGATTCTTATAAATGTATTTAGGTAACTTAATTGGTTTGATTCAAAATAGAGTTTATATTCTAAATAATCCATTGAGAGTTACCAATATACATCAACTAATAGAGTTTTTAATTCTAAATAATCCATTGGGAAATTCTTTGTACTTCACACCAATATATATATACAGGGAGCTAGTTACAAATATACATCAAACTAATATATGAAAGGACACACATACATATGGACCATATCAAAACAAATTATGTACAATATTATCGGCTCTAACACCCACATAGTGTGAACGGTAGGAGGGATTACGTTATGACTTAATATGATCTAAATGAATATGTTGGCATATTGGAACTCAAATGGAACATGCATAACTCGTACTTTGTTGAACCATAATTGTTCACATGATTGGTGCGTTGATGTTGAACTCGATTGCCTAATAAGTAGATGGTTGTGACAATGTAGTAATAGACTAGTATGATGAAACCAACTTGTTTTTCAACAACTACGTTTGCAACCCCATTATATCCACTTCAATGCTAGAACGAGAAATTGGTTGTCGCTTGGAAGATCAAGAAACCGAGTTGTCACCAAGGTAGACGCGATATCCTGAAGTTGAATAAATGTGAGTCCGGACATCTACACCAATCAACGTTGGAATATACAGTAAAGGGGTGGGAATGTGAGACGGATAGATAAGAGTGAGGCTTGATGAAGAAAAAACAAATAAGGAGAATGGATAGAGAAGAAAACTTCTTTACTTTGAACTCTTTCTTCTTTTTTTCTCTATATTTCATCCTCTTCACACATACAATAGAGATATTTATAGGGAAAACATTTACTCTTACATTTACCACCACATTAAACTCAAAAGACTTTTCACTTTTCAACTTCCTAGACCTCTCATAGGTGGTTACATGAATTTAGACACCAATATAAACTAGAAACATGCAAAGTTAATTTATTATGCCAACAATGCCTCCCCTAAATTAAACTTGCTCCTTACTCCCAATCTTTGAACATTTTTCATAAAGACTTCTCCACTTTGCGACTTCGTGAAAATATCCGCAACTTGATCTTCCGTCTTACAATACTCAACCTGAGCATCTCCTTCATCCACAAGTTCTCTCAAAAAATGATACCGAATGCGGATATGTTTCGTCCTTCCATGAAAAACCGGATCTTTTGTAACCGATATAGTCGAACTATTGTCACAAAACAAAGTGGTTGACGTGTTTTGCTTCTGATTTAGACTTTCTAAAATTCCGCGTAACCAAATCAATTGACATCCCGCATAAACTGAAACTATATTTTCAGCTTCCGTTGTAGAAAGTGCCACAATTGGTTGGTTCTTCGAGCTCCATGAAATTGCACCACTTCCAAGATGAAACACATACCCATAAGTACTTCTACTATCATGAACATTTTCTCCTAGGTCACTGTCTGTGTAGCCAATTAGGTTAACCGGAACATTAGCCTCATAAAAAATTCCATAATCAATGGTTCCTTTAACATATCTCAAAATTCTTTTAACAACCTCCCAATGATTAGAGTAAGGTTTCTCCATGAATCTACTCACCAAGCTAACAGCATACACGATGTCAGGTCTTGTAGAGGTTAGATACATCAAGTTTCCAACAAGACTTCTAAACATAATAGAATTGACAAGTTTACCTTCACCTTCTTTGGATAACTTCAAACCTGTGATGCATGGAGTAGAGACAGAATTTGCATTCTCCATCTTGAGCTTCTTAAGAACTTCTTTTTCAAAACTCTCTGGTGAAATAAAAATACCTTTCTTGGATTGTTGAACTTCAATGCCAATAAAATGATGAAGCTCTCCCAAATCTGTCATTTAAATTAAAATTCTCCCATTATTGAGTGCTTGAATTCATTCAACATCTTCACATCATTTCCTGTAAAAATAAGATCATCAACATAGAGACTAACGACCATGAATGTTCCTTGAGAATCGCCTTTGATGTAGAGAGTATGCTCATATGGACATTTATTAAATCCATATTTCATAATGTAAGAATCGACGCGGCTATACCAAGCTCGGGGTGATTGCATCAACCCATACAACGCTTTCTTCAACTTGTACACCTTATTCTCTTCTCCTTTCTTGATAAACCCGAGTGGTTGATCAACATAGACTTCTTCTTTAAGAACACCATTCCAGAACACAGATTTTACGTCCATTTGAAACAACTTCCAATTGTTTTGAGCAACAAGAGAAATAAGTAAGCGAACTGTCTCATGTCTTGAAACAGGAGCAAATACTTATGTAAAATCTTTACCTTCCTTTTGCTTGTATCCTTTAGCGACTAGTCTTGCGTTGTGCTTATTGATAGAACCATATGGATTCATCTTTCTCTTGTACACCCATTTTACTCCAATGGATTTTTTGTGGAGGCAAATCGGTAAGCTCCCATGTATCATTATTTTCAATCGATCCAATCTCTTCTTTCATAGCTTTCCTCCATATTTCTTCTTGATAAGCATCACCAAAAGAAATTGGATCTTCCCCTGTAAAGAAAGCAAAGAATACAATATCATCTTGTTCAACTTCATTAGTAACATCATATAACTCTCGGAGACTTCTTGTTTTTCTTATTGGGCTGCTTGAAGAAGAACTTAATGAAGAACTTGAGGGCGAACTTAGGGAAGCATGAGGATTTCCTCCTTGATCATCATCTCCAACACTTTCAAACACTTCCTCATCTTCTTCAAGTTGAAAAGGAAAAATTGGCAAATTCTATTTTTCAACTTCCATCTCCTCAAAGAACGAATTTTCATCAAATCGAACATCTCGACTTATCACCATCTTCTTTGTCACCAGGTTATACAACTTGTAAGCCTTGCTTGTTTCACTATAGCCAATGAAAATACACTTCACTTTTGTCATCCAATTTTCTTCTCATTGCATCCGGAATATGAGAGTAAGCAACACTCCCAAATACTTTTAGATGATGCACACTATGTCTTGTACCATACCATGCTTCATGAGGCGTATATTTCTCCAAGATCCTTGTCGGTGACCTATTAATTAGGTAAACCGCACAAGAAACATCTTTAACCCAAACATTTCTCGGCAACCTCTTCTCTTTAGGTAGACATCTAGCCATCTCCATAATTCTTCTATTCTTTCTTTCACACACACCATTTTGTTGTGGTGTATAGCGAACCATCATCTAATGTCGAATGCCATTGTCTTTGCAATATTTCTCAAAATCATTTGAAAAGTATTCACCACCACGGTTCGTTCGTAAAGTGTTTATCTTTAGCCTTGTAAAATTTTCCACTTCTGCTTTGAAATCTTTGAATTTATGAAAAGCATCCGACTTTTCTTTAACACGATACACCCAAATTTTTTGTGAGTAATCATCAATGAAAGAGATAAAATAACGGTTACCTCCTAAAGATGAAACTGTCATCGGACCACAGAGATCTGAGTGAACAAGCTGTAATGGTCTTTTAGCTTTCCAAGAGGATTGAGAAGGAAAAGAATTCTTATGTTGCTTTCCAAAATGAAATGCTTCACAAACATCATCAAGGCGATCAATTTTAGGCAAAACTCTTACCATCATTTTCTCTAAAAGCTTCTCCAAGTCTCCATAGTTCAAGTGTTCATATCTATCATGCCATAACTTAGAAACTCCTTTATCAACACCAACAAAACAAGACATGTTTTGACCTCGAAGTGTGAGTGAGAAAAGATTATTGGAAGAAACTACAACTCTAGCAACCACCTTATTTTTCCTTGACAAGTAGCAAGCCATGTCATGGAAGTGAATGTCATAACGTTTCCATAAAAGATGGCCAACACTTAGCAAATTGTTTTTAAGCCAGGAACAAAATAAACTTCAGACATCTTTTGTAACACCCGTATTTTCAGGAAAGTAAAGGTAACATCTAGCCCGTTTGACGTTTGGTGAAATAGGCTATGGGTATCGAAAGACCGACATTGAACCCTCTTCAGTGGTAGAAGGGTTTCGGGTGGAAATTAGCTCAAAAGAGCTTTCGGCACACTTCTAGCGACCTTGCCATGCGAGAGTGACATTTGGTCACAATCGCTGGCAAGGTCGTAGGCGAGGAGGAGCCCGTGGTACACTTCTCACGAGAATGACCGGCGAGAGTGACAGATGTCACAATCGTCGGGCACTATCGCCGTCGGCCCCTGATTGCATAAAAACACGATTTTTTCCTCTCTCCTCATTCCCACTTTACCCACTTCTATTTTCTCTCCCAAGAACCGAACCCCTTCACCCCCATTGTCGATTTTGAGCCTTTGAGACCCCAAGACTCGATATTTCAAGTGGTTCTTCTACCTCTCGCAAGGTTTTGGAAACTAAACCTAGAATCTCCTCACCTCATCTTCTCCATCAAGTTTTTTAGGGTTTCATCCAACCATTTTTCTCCATTTTGAAGATTTGGAGTTTGAAGTTCATTTTGGTGGCACTAGAGGAGTTTTGGTTGGTGGACTCAAGTTGTGGTTAAGGTAATAATCTATTTTCTTCACCTAAGAAATTAGGGTTTTGGTATATTTGAGATATGGATGTATAATGTTTGGGGAACGATTCTAAGCACATGGAATTGTTGTTTTGTGTTGGGAGTTTGTGGATCTAGGTTTCTTGGGAAGGTTGCTCATGGATTCAAGTTCTCCAAGGAAGCAAAATGGGGTAAAATCTAGATTTAGCCAAAATCTAGCAAGGTGAGTTCAAGTTGATTTGTGAAAACGTTGTACATGCCAAAAATGTTCGTTTCCATGTATTTATGTGTTTTACATAAAATTATCAATTGTTGAGTTATTTGGTGGGTTTCGATTATTTAAAGTATTTAACTTTATAAACCTTGTAAAACACCCACATTTGGGATTTTTGGATGATTTGATAAAATAATCATAAATGAAAGTGTTTTGACGATTTGATGCATAAACAGGTGATTATTTGGTAAAAATGCATTTCTAGTGTTTGTTATAAATATGCATAATGTATGTTATAGAACGTTCGAAAACACAAAAGTGTGGTGCATTGGATTTTGGTCATTCCCGACCTTGTGGACATTTTATAAAGATTAAATCTTTTTGGTTTTGAGAAAAGATGCATTTTTAGTTTTGATGTATAACTCTTAAATATTGGTTTTTCAACGATTCATCTTACGAAGGTAATTTTTTTGGTATAAATACTTTTGACGGACGCTTTGGGAAAATGATTTGGCTTAATCTAAAGTGGAGTTGAGTTACTCATGACTATGGAGCATGTTTCACATAAACATTGGTTATTTGTGTTTGTTGCATTTACGACCTCTAATAAATGGTCAATTGATTTTGGTTGAGCTTATGGCTCGACTTATAACTTTATTGAGTCTTGAGGACATTTGTCCAATTTTAATAATGTAATAAGGAAATTTAGGTGTGAGTTATATTTATTGTATTTTATTTGGAGAGTACATGTTTTGAGTGTGTATGTGTCATTCAAGTGGAGTCATGTATTTTTTAGATTGTAATGCATTGGATCCATAGGCATGTAAGCCAATCATATTTAATAGTGAGGAGTCTTGATATTCTCACTTTGGGATTTATGCCCACACGGGCATTGTTGTTGTCCCGTTTCTTTTGTGGAGAGGAACCCAATATGGGTTGTACTCCGGGGCTATGGATTATTTGGTGTCTATCTCCTTGTGCATGAGGATTTGGACCGTATGGGTTATATTCTCATATCTTGTTGGCCATCTTGGGTCACTAGCGAGTATGCAATAAGGGACATTGAAGTCCTTGAGGTGTAACTCGTCTAGATTGGATAGGCAATATAAGGCATGTATATGGTTTGAGGTTGTGATGTCCTTATGGCATGGGAACTAAAACCTGGACTTGAGGTGTAATCCAATAACATCATTGGTGACCCCACTCACGTGTTCTCATCACCTTGATAGATACGGGTCTCTCCCGTCATCGGAAGGTGTGTTTGGGTATTTATTTTTATCCATGTTTTCGGTGACGTGTTTTATTATTATAGAATTGTTTTCCATATTTTATGGGCTGTGATGTATGCCTCATCCATGTTTGGAATGTATTGAATAATAGAGATTCATTCATGTTTTTATTATCTTGGAAATCAATTACTAGTCCAATTTTCAAGCGGGTTTTGGGTTGAGTCCATTTTGAGAATCGTTTTATATTAGAGCTTTCGTCACATGATTTGTGTGAATTGAAAAATGGGTGGTTTGCATTTATAGTACATCCCATTTTGAACTCATGATTTAAATTTCACTTTTCTCGTGTTACGAATTATATAACCATGATAAAAACTCTTGAACTAACTAGGCGTTAGCCTAACCTTTTTATTTGTCGGCATTTACAACAGGTTCCGGTTGGGATATAGTTCTAGTGACATTGCGAAGAGTGGAGAGCTAGTTGTGTGCTCAAGAAGTAAGTGGCTTGGTGAAGTCACGGAATAGCAACTTGATATGGGGTTGAGTAACACCCGACCTTTTGTAGCTTTGGCGTATGACTTAGGTTTAAATGTTGAAGTTATTATGTTTTTATGCATTGAGGTAATTCCAAGGATGGTTTGTAGAAGAAATTTTATCCTTATTTGGTTATTTTATGGTAAATTTTATTTAGTTGCTCTTTCCAATTTTGAGGGTGTTACAAGTTGGTATCAGAGCTTAAGTTTGAGAGAATTAGGTTTTGATTTTGGATACCTAGACTCAACCTAGCGTTCTTTTAAGTGAATAAGAGTGAAGTTTGCACCTGTTAATGCCAAAAATCGTCCAGAAGGATAACTTAAGGTAGATTATGGAGCTTAACAACTAAAGAAAGGAATATTTCGACAAAGCATGCGACAAAGACAAAAATGCAAATGAGACAATGATTTTGGTGACGCGGGAAAAACCTCAACGAGGAAAAAACGCGCGGACGACAGGGATGATGTCGTCGCTGCACTATGGTCGCCAAACAGGGGCGATATCCTTGTGTTTCGGGTGTCGAGAGTACAATGATTACAATACAAATGAAAGGAAAATACTTTAAATGTAAAGTAACAAGTGTATCAAATGTAAAAATGAGTGTGTCGTGTATAAAAACAATATGTCGTGTGTGAAAGTCGTGCGTCGTGAGCGATCCCTTGTGATAGAATCTTTTTCTTCGAGGTATTTTTGATGATTCCAGATACGTGAAATGATGCTCTAGCCTTCGCTTTTATAGTCTTCGAGAGCTTTGAATGACTCCATAAAGACCCTTGGTAACGGTCGTAACGGTTGTTGAATTCAATGCTCGTAATAGCCTCTGTCGGTTATGGCCGTTGATCATCAATGTCATTAATTCCTGCATTAAAACACTGAAAAAGTAAGAGTAATGTCATATGTTAGTCGGTCGAGGTCGTGAGGTTCCATACGACGGACGTATGAATGAGACGACGTCATTGTCGAGTGTCGTGAGGAAAATATCTTTCGATTTCAATTATGATCAGAGGATAAAGTATTATGATTTTACCTTATTGTGAGGAAGTGTAATAAATGTTTTCCTTACCTTGGTCGTGGTCGAGACCGGTGAAATTTTACCCAAACAGTTTGCCCCCAAAATTTTAAAATAGAATGGAAAATTTAAATTTTAAATTTTGTCAGTCATACGTCTGGGGTCGTGACACGTGTCGAAAGTTACCTTAGTTGCCTTGGAACTGGATCGGTCCAATTCCAACTAAAGAGGAAGTTGAAAAGGGGATAAGATCGTGACGTCATGCAGACGCACAATCATGCTTAGCAGGTGTCATTGCCAGGTGTTGACGATCCGTGTGGTCATACGAAAAGGCAAGGGTACGTGTTGATTATCCAGGGATTCGACCTGACACGATCGAACACATAAATAGAGACCCACGGTGGATCTTTTCCTTTTTACGCTTACAGTGAGTTCTAGAAAGAGATTTTCTTCCCAATTTCTTTTGCTGTTCTTCGTTCAATCCTTTCCAAATCTCTTGTAAGTCTATTTAGAAATGTCGATTGAACCTGTAAGTTCCATCCGGGAAAAATCGGATCTCGATGATCTTAGGAATTTAGCAAAAATCCCTGCGGGGATTACATTGATTAGAGCAGGTCAGACCCGACCAAATAAGTGTCCCGAGGGGTATATCGCGATATATGAATATCCCTTTAAGATAGGTTTTGAATGGCCCTATTCGCCTTTGGCCAAGGCTTTTATGCTTGAATTCGATTTAGTGCCGGGCTAATTAATGCCTCAATTCTGGCGAGTCGTCCAAGTGATTGAGCGCCTTACCGAAAAATGGGAGTCTCCCATGAATGTGCGCGACCTTCTCTTGGCTTATCAAGTCAAGAAGGATGGGTATCATCGATGTAGCCTATTTTCTAGATTTAAGGGCGATCGTACCTTGGTCTTAAAGACTGCCGTAAATGACCGTAAGTGGAAGACCAGGTACGCATTTGTGTGTAAGTCGACTCTTGACTCTGAGAGCGGTTGGATTAGGGCCGGTTGGAACGTGTCGGGTGAGATTTACTTAGTTTTTTGTCGTATGTCGTATGTTACTTTTTTTATTTATCCCTGACCTGTCTTCTGTGTATCGACAGAAATTAAATTTGAGGACGTGAAGCCCTACGCCAACTCTCAAGCAAAGGTCGACGCGTTCTTGGAGTTCAGCGTTGTAGAACGGTCGTTTGTCGTACGACAATTGGTGGACGACGACGAAGACTTGGTATATTTAGGAGAGAAATGTGAGGGAGAAGAAGAAGAGATAGAGGAGAAAGAGGAAGAGTCGAGGGAAGAAGGAGAAATGACCGGTAAGTGTTGTTTGGGTAAAAAAATCACACCCTCGACCGACTTGGGAAATTCCCTGACATGACCCGTGGACCTTGATTACCCTAATATCTACAAAAGTCATACCCCCGATCGACAAGGGTAATACTCATTATTGCCATATCCCCGACATACGATAGTTGGTTATTAAACGACATCATGTGTCAATAGTCACTCAGGATAGTGACTTTACATCTCATGATCGCTCGGCACGCATCGCATGTCACACCTGTCGCCAGCCACTCGTCGCACGTCACTCGTCACTAGTCTTACGTTATTAGTCTTACGTCACTAGTCTTATGTCGCTAGTTACGTGTCGCCAGTTACGACTCGTTGGTCTTATGTCGACAGTCTCCTGTCGTCGGTCTTATATCGCTCTGGTCCTACGACATCATCATCTTGGTCTTACGACCTAGTGGTCTTACGACATTTTTATCCTAGTCTCACGACATTTTTATAAGACCATTTTTATATTAAGATAAGGTCTTACAAGACGTTTACATTCATATATATGGTCTTGTATTTCGATGACGGACGTATGCTCCATAAGGCCGACGTCCTGAATTTAAGATGGTCTTACGATTACACTAACTATCAATGGTCGACAGCCGTTTCTTTTGTTCATTAATGCAGGACTACAAGCCATCATGGTACAACGGTCAATAACGGTCGAGCTCTTAATGACATTAAAGACTCGACAGCGGTTAAAAAGCCAATCATCAAAGCGCATTTAATATCGGCACCGGTTACAAGACCAGCCATTAACAGCACTAAAGACGACGTCCGTTACGACAATTATCGAAGTATTTAATGAGCCAATTAAAGCGCCCGGAGACTATAAATTCCAAGATCAATCCTCAGTTCAGGGGACATCGAACAACAGACATAAACACTATAACTCGAAAGAACACTTGAAGCACAGAAATCGCTCTTAGAAGAATCGCTCTCGACGCACGACATCAGCGCACGACACACAGTTTAAACACACGACGCACATTGTTTTTACATTCGAAACACTTGTTACTTTACATTTTGAAGTCTTTTCTTCATTTGTATTGTAATCTCTGTACGATTGACACCCGAAACACAAGGACATCGCCCCTGTTTGGCAACGATAGTGCACTGTCGACTCTCACAGACTCGACCATGGTTTTTTACCTCATTTTGGGGTTTTCCGCGTCACCAAATCTCTCGTCTTATTTAATTTTTCCTCGCAATTGTGTTATTCGGCTTGAGATACGTTTCTTTAGTTGTTAAATGTCCACATCGACCTTAAGTTGTACTTTTGTGCGATTTTTGGCATTAATAGTTTGGCGCCATCCGTGGGACCCCATCTAGAGAAAATCTCAAGCCAACGCGCACTACTCTAACGATCTTGTAAAGTTCTTTCAGGTACATGGCAAATTGTCAAGACCCCTGATTCAACTTCAATCGGAATCGAATACGACTCGAAGCCAGATTCAAGCCCTGAAAAAAAATGTTTCGTCAAAGTATTGCGTGTATCGCATCATCCAAGGGACTCGGGGGCTCGAAACACCCTTCACAAACTGACAAATACCGCATTTGATTTCAAAAGACCTCGGAAAAAGGCGCCTATCGACTCCATGTTACGGTAACTGTGACGTCCCACTTAGAACAACTCTATATATATACTCTAAGTATATTCTCCTCGTTTAGTTATTTTGATCTAATATATGATCGTTGGTTCAAGCATCAAAAGATCATTGGTCAAAATCAACGACCACCCCCGATTTTATATTGCAGGCTCGCAAGATCATATAAATATAGGTTTTACGATTTACATCGTGACAAACCAAAGTCTCTACGACTTAAAACACAGGTCCTACGATTTAAAATCGTCAATTAAAGACGATTTACATTTTTAACCTTATGATCGCCAGTCATGGCAAACGCATGTTGCAATTTACTGTTGACTTACGTTTTTTCTTACGATCGCCAGTCATGGCAAACGCAGGTTGCAATTTGTAATCGTCGATAAGAGACGACTTATATTTTACAATCGCCAGTCAAGGCAAATGCAGGTCGCAATTTATAGTCCTCAGTAAAAGATGACTCACATTTTCTTATGATCGTCAGTCACGACAAACGCAGGTTACAAATTGTTGGTCCCCAAAGCACGATCACTAGTCATAACATATGTCGTCAATAAAGATGACTTGTACATTGAATCTCACAATCACCAGTCATGGTAAGACGCATGTCAAAACGCAAAAGTCGCCAATAAGTACGACTCGCATATTTTAATCTCAAGATTGCCAATAAGGGCAAGTCGCAAGATTAACCGTATAATCACAGGCAAGAGTCTTTCAAGAAGGCGATTGCGTCCTCCGACGAGTGTTCCAAAGCACTCGAGAGCTTAATGCAGGTAAACTTTCCACCAAGTGGGAAGGTCCTTATCGTATCTCAGAAGTCGTGGGTAAAGGTGCCTATCGGCTCCAAACCCTCGACGGTCGAAATATCCCACGCAGCTGGAATGCAACACATCTGAAAAGGTATTTCTTCTAAGTCTTTTTCCTTCTTTCATACGATTTTTGTATTCATCACGACGATTACTGACATAAGCATCGGAGGGTCGTTGGCTAGCCAACGACCAACCTCTGACATTGCTTTATCGCAGGGTCGCACTACATAAGTTACTAAGTCTATCATAACTCCAGTAAAATCCTACGGTATAAACAATCAGTTTTATTAGACGACTCGATTGTATAACTACAGGAACACATGATTCAAATTCATCGTATGATCAAATCACACGATCGTGAGGTCTAGCGACTGTTAATGCCAAAAATCGCACAAAAGTACAACTTAAGGTCGATGTGGACATTTAACAACTAAAGAAACGTATCTCGAGTCAAATAACACAATCGCGAGGAAAAAGTAAAAGAGACAAGAGATTTGGTGATGCGGAAAACCCTAAAACGAGGGAAAAAACCGTGGTCGACTCTGTAAGAGTAGACAGTGCACTATAGTCACCAAACAGGGGCAAAAGTCCTTGTGTTACAGGTGATTTGTATACAACAGATTACAAATAAATGTAAATATAAACTTAGTCGTGTGCAAACGACGTGGGTCGTGCGTAAATCGTGCGAAATAACTTGTCGTCGTGTGGTCCGAACTGTCGTCGTCAGGTGGTTCAAACTGTCGTCGTGCGATACTTGCGTGTTCAAATGCCTCGTTGTATTGAGAGAGAAATTTAGAAGTGAGTATAAGTAGCTCTGTCTGTTTTTCCCCTTTTGCTCGAAGGTGGAGCAGCCTTTATATAGCTTCGGTCGGTACTAAATGTGCTTTGAATCGTATAAGCAAACAAGAGCGCATGCGATCAAAGCATTCATTCAGAACATGAATTTTTTCTAAGTTAAAGAACTTAGCTTGTGGGGTCGCTAGACCTCACGATCGTGTGATTTGATCATACGATGAATTTGAATCATGTGTTCCTGTAGTTATTCAATCGAGTCGTCTAATAAAACTGATTGTTTATATCGTGCGATTTTACTGAAGTCGTATGATAGACTTAGTAACTTATGTCGTGCGATCCTGCGATAAATAAATGTCAGAGGTTGGTCGTTGGCTAGCCAACGACCCTCCGATGCTTAAGTCAGTAATCATCGTGATGAGTAAAAAATCGTATGAAAGAAAGAAAAGGACATGGAAGAAATACCATTTCAGATGCGTTGCATTCCAGTTGCGTAGGATATCATGACCGTTGAGGGTTTGGAGCCGATAGGCACCTTTACCCATGACTTCTGAGATACGATAAGGACCTTCCCACTTGGTGGAAAGTTTACTTGCATTAAGCTCTTGAGTGCTTTGGAACATCCGTCGGAGGACGTAGTCGCTTTCTTGAAAGACTTTTGCTTGTGATTATACGGTTAATCTTGTGACTGGCCTTTATTGGCAATCATGAGATTGAAATATGCGAGTCGCACTTATTGGCGACCTTTGCGTTTTGACATGCGTCTTACCATGACTGATGATTGTAAAATTCAATATACAAGTCAACTTTATTGACGACATATGTCATGACTAGCGATCATGAGATTTCAATATGCGAGTCGCTTTTATTGGCGACCGAGAATTTTTACCTGTGTTTGTCGTGAAGGGTGATCACAAAAAATGTGGGTCGTCTTTTATTGACGACTATAAGTCGCAATCTGCGTTTGCCATCACTGGCGATCATGAGAAAAAAATGCGAGTCGTCTTTTATTGACGACTATAATTTGCAACCTGCGCTTTTTTAAGTCGTAGAGACTTTGGTTTCTCACGATGTAAATCGTAAGACCTGTGTTCATATGATCTTGTGAGCCTATAATGTAAAATCGGGGGTGGTCGTTGGTTTTGACCAATGATCGTAACATGGAGTCAATAAGCGCCTTTTTTCCGAGAACTTTTGAAATCGAATGTGGTATTTTTTCCAGTTTGTGAAGGGTGTTCCGAGCCCCCGAGTCCTTTGGATGATGCGATACATGCGATACTTTGACAGAGCATTTTTTATCATGGCTTGAATCTGGTATCGAGCCGAATTCAATTCCGATTGAAGTTGAATCGGGGGATCTTGATAATTTTCCATGTACCTGAAAGACTTTACAAGATCGTTAGAGCGATATATGTGTTGGCTTGAGATTTTCTCTAGATGGGGTCCCACGGATGGCGCCAAACTGTTAATGCCAAAAATTGCACAAAAGTACAACTTAAGGTCGATGTGGACATTTAACAACTAAAGAAACGTATCTCGAGCCAAATAACACAATCGCGAGGAAAAAGTAAAAGAGACAAGAGATCTGGTGACGCGGAAAACCCTAAAACGAGGGAAAAAACCGCGGTCGACTCGGTGAGAGTCGACAGTGCACTATAGTCGCCAAACAGGGGCGAAAGTCCTTGTGTTACAGGTGATTTGTATACAACAGATTACAAATAAATGTAAATATAAACTTAGTCATGTGCAAACGACGTGCGTAAATCGTGCGAAATAACTTGTCGTCGTGTGGTCTGAACTGTCGTCGTCAGGTGGTTCGAACTGTCGTCGTGCGATACTTGCGTGTTCGAATGCCTCGTTGTATTGAGAGAAAAATATAGAAGTGAGTATAAGTAGCTCTGTCTGTTTTTCCACTTTTGCTCGAAGGTGGAGCAGCCTTTATATAGCTTCGGTCGGTACTAAATGTGCTTTAATGATTGTCTTTGTAACCGCTGTCGGGCTCTGAATGGCATTGATGATTCGTCCGTTACTGGTCGTTGTGCCATAAATGCCTGTAGACCTGCATTAATGAACAAAACAAACGGCTGTTGACCATTGATGGTTAGTGTAATCGTAAGACCATCTTAAGTTCAGGACGTCGGTCTTATGGAGCATACGACCGCTGTCGAAATACAAGACCATGTATATGACTGTAAATGTCTTGTAAGACCTTATCTTAGTATAGGATTGGTCTTATAAAAATGTCGTGAGACAAGGATAAAAATGTCGTAAGACCAAGATGACGATGTCGTAGGACCAGAGCGATATAAGACCGACGACAGGAGACTGTCGACGTAAGACCAACGAGTCGTAACTGGTGACATAAGACTAGTGACATAAGACTAATAACGTAAGACTAGTGATGTGTGACTGGCGACGGGTGACTGGCGAGATGTCGCTAACGATGTATGTCATACGACGTGCGACGTGTAACATGCGACACGTAACGTGCAATCATGAGATGTAAAGACACTATCTTGAATGACTATTGACATAAGATGTCTTTTAATAATCAACTATCGTATGTCGGGGATAAGGCAATAATGGGTATTACCTTCATCGATCGGGGGTATGACTTTTGTAGGCATTAGGGTAATCGAAGTCCATGGGTCATGTCGAAGGAATTCCCCAGGTCGATCGAGGGTGTGATTTTTTACCCAAACAGTGACCCCACAAGCTAAGTTCTTTAACTTAGAAAAATTTCATGTTCTGAATGAATGCTTTGATCGCATGCGCTTATGTTTTCTTATGTTTAGGCAAAATTTCACAGGTCTCGACCACGACCAAAGAAGGTAAGACGCATGTCATGAGTTATACCTTGTATTAAGATAAGGTCCCGACGAAGACACAAAGAAACTCCGTCATCCCACCTAAAAGGTAAGTCGAGAGTTCCTCACGACACTCGACCTCGACGTCGCCCATTCCGCACGACCGTCGCATCAAACCGTACGACCTCGACCGACTAACGCGTTATACAACTGTTATATTTATTTAAGTGTTTAATGCAGGAGTCAAAGTCATTTATGGACAAACGGCTATAACCGACGAAATCAGTTATGAGCATCTAAACTCACATTGAAGACGACGACCATTACAACAATCATCAAATATCTTAATGACTCAATTAAAGTCATCCAAAGAATATAAAATCCCAGCTCAATCATCAGTTCAAGGGACCGGATCAACACTGGATGAACACCTGATCAACAGCTGATCAACACCGAATAACACAGAGAGAAAGATAGAACAAGAGCATCGAACAACATAAGCAAACACAAACACTCGAAGAATATTCATTCGAAGCAAAGAGATCATTCATAGAAGACCACTCTCGAAGCAAGACTCTCGCCCTCGACCAACAGTTTATACATAGTTTTCACACACGACACACACTGTTTTTACATTCTAAACACTTGTACTTTACATTTCGAATTCTTTCCTTCATTTGTACTGTAATCTCTGTGCGATCGACACCCGGAACACCAAGGACATCGCCCCTGATTGGCGACCATAGTGCCGCGACGACATCCACTGTCGTCCGCAGGTTTTTTCCTCGTTGAGGTTTTTCCTGCATCATCAAATCCTTTGTCTCATTTACATTTTTGTCTTTGTCGCACGCCTTTGTCGAAATATTCCTTTCTTTAGTTGTTAAAGTCCACATCGACCTTAAGTTGTCCCTTTGGTGCGATTTTTGGCATTAATAGTTTGGCGCCATCCATGGGACCGTTCAGAATCAGCTTGCAGGTCCGACCATGCAAAACCAGCAACCGGGACCGTTCAATCCAAATCCCCAGTTCGGGACGGTCCCTCCTCAGCATATAAGGCCACCACCCATGCAGAATGGACCGTAGCCATTTAAGAATGGATCGCAGCCATTTTAGAATGGGTCGCAGCCATTTCAGAACGGGTCGCAACCGTACTTTGTTCCTTTCAACGGAGATACCAATGGCTCATCGCATGTCAATGGCACCAGCTCAGGAATCAATCCACAAGCAAGGGAAAATCTCAACCCCAATGACCCCGTCGCCCAGCGATTGAAAATGCTAGAAGATCAGAACGAGCGCGTCCTATCTTTGCTCGCCAAGCTGCCTGGGGTAGCCGTGCCCGTAGACGTCGAGCCCCGATCAGGATTTCAGGCATCACCATTCATCGATGAGATCGCGACTGTCGAGGTCCCAAAGATGTACAATGTCCTCGCCTTCACGCCCAAGTACTCGGGAGTGACCGATCCGATAGAGCACGTCGCACAGTATAAGCAGCTCATGTGGACGATCTCAATCCCACACATGTATCAGGAAGTATGTATGTGCAAAATCTTTGGTGCAACTCTCATTGGTCCTGCTCTCCAATGGCTGATCAATCTCAAACCCAAGTCCATCGGGTCGTTCGCTGAATTAGTCAATCAATTCTCCCAGCAATTCGCCAGCAGTCGCAAGATGGAGAAGCAGACCAGTGACTTGTATTACGCCGTGCAGAAGACCAATGAGTCTATCCACAGTTATTTCAATCAATTCAATGCAGAGATGATCAGCATTCGCAATTGTGACATCAAGACCGCGATCGAAGCCTATAAGCGTGGTCTGGACGACAGTTTAGGTTTATACACTGACCTGACTAAGTATCCTCCGGAGAATTTCGAAGACGTCCGAGCTTGAATCCTGGCGTATATGAGAGTAGAGGACGACGTTGCCTTTCGTCGCAAGCATGCCGACGACAAGAGGTCGTTTGGCGTAAAGAAGCCAGAGTTCAAGGCGAAAGCGATTTCCAAAATGGAGCCCGCCCGCCAGATCTCGAACGTCCGATTCAAGACAAAAGCAGAGGCTAAGACCGCGACCAAATTTCCTCAATACCCCAAGATATCCTCTTACGGATTCAAAGGGTCCACTAAAGATTTGGTCGAAGCTCTGAAGACCGCCCAGGCGTGTATTCGTTGGCCAACGAAGTCCGGTCAGGACGACGCTAAGAAAGATAAATCTAAGTGGTGCGACTTTCACGTCGACCATGGTCACGCGACAGATGATTGCATAGCTCTCAAAAAGGAGCTGGCGTATCACGTCCCAAAGGGCAATCTCAAAGACGTCATCGACGACGTCGTTACCCCAGCTAACGATGTTCGACCGTCAACCCCCGAGCATGCGAAAGTCGTCAATTGTATCACTGGTGGTTCCGACGTATGCGGTCTAACGTATTCCGCAGCCAAACATCATGCCAGTCAAGCGCATGACGATCGGCCTATCCCGCGTTCATCAAGGCCTAAAGGAGATTTGGAATTGGAAGCCATGAAAATTGTATTCGACCAAGACGTCCTCGGCGACTCGTACCAGAAACACCACGACGGGTTGATCATTCAACTCACGGTTGGTAATTATTTAACTCGACGAGTCTTGGTCGATGGGGGCAGTTCATCGAATGTCATCTTCCTTGACACCATCAAGGCCATGGGAATCGATCGCTCGGAAATCACCCGACCTTCGACAACTTTGGTCAGTTTCAATGGAGAAGCGACGAGCATATATGGAGATATCATCTTACCAGTCTACGTCGGAGGAATCAACAAGCCGACCAAGTTCAACGTCATCGACTGTGCGTCGGCCTATAACATCATCTTAGGTTGACCATGGATCCATGAAATGAAAGTCGTTCCCTCGACATATCATCAGACCCTGAAGTTCCCTACGCCGTGGGGCATCCAGGAAATCAAGAGTGAGCCGAAAGTCGCTCGTGACTGCTATAAATTCACTCTGAAACCGCGAAAGTAAACCGCTTAGCAGATGCGGCACGACAGGTTCGTTCTTCTATCCTTAGAAACCAACTTATGCTTCGTCTACAGGAATAAAATGACCATATGGCCCTGTCGCGCGAAAACACAGTCAATGCACACCTAGATGGCATTATTTATTTCGTAGAATCGCACGACAATAATCAAACGACTCTAGTTTTGCCAGGTCGCACGACATAAACGACCATGTCTATGACTTGATCATCCTTTACAGGGACACACGATTCAAATTCATCGCACGACTCAGTCGTACGATTGCAAAGTCTAACGATCTCATGATCTAAGTTTCTTGACTTAGAAAAATTTTATACTCTGGATGTATGCTTTAGTCGCATGTGCTTATGTCTATACACACGATTTAAAAGTCTTATGGCTTACATTCCAGTTATTGTGTTACAATAGATGCCTAAGTCGCATGATTCCTTGTACTTTATGAATTTAACAGTCGATGTGATGTTTGTTTGCCAAATATATAAATCGCAAATTCAAAAGAAGACCGAATTTCATTCATCAAAAAACTGTCAATTACAACGGTCGATCAATAAAAACAAAAAAAAATTAAACTTGAGGAGGAGCATCAGTCGCATCCTTGCCTGAGGTCCCGCCCTGAAGACCTCCATCCACCTCTTCCTCTATCTCCTTCTCATCGTCCGAATCAAGGTCTCTCACCGACCCGACGCCCTTCAAGTAAATGTCGAGCTCTTCTGACGCCGAAGCAAGAGGGTCCTTCCCCGCTAGATGTCGCCTCATAATCGCTGCCCTAGCAGTCAGACGAGCTATGGCAAAAACAGACTTACCCTCGTCCTTAGCAGCTTGTACATCTCTCTCCAGACCCTCTACCTTGGATTTGGAATCCTCAGCTTCCTTTGTAGCTGCAGCCAAAGATCCTTTAATCTTCTCTATCTCCTCCCTCTGGTCGGCAATCATGGATAAGGACTGCGCTAAACGATGACTGACATCATCCTTCGCACGACCGACGACCTCTAAATTGTTTCGAGCGTCATCCAGACGTTTTAACAGAGCCTCTTCACGCTCTGCGGCGACCTTCGCCCTATCCAACGCCGCGTTCTCCCTCTCTTGTGCAGCAGATGTTAGATCCTTTATCTTCATCGTCTCACCCTGCAAATCCAGGGAAGCCTGGAACGCCTACAAAATCATAAAACAAACATTTTGAGTATACAACGACAACGAACAACGAACAACGACAACGAACAACGAACAACGACAACGACAACGAAACAACGACAAAACTAAGTCTTGAAAGAGAGACTTACCATGAATGCCAGCCCGGCGACATGAGCCCCCGGCGACATGAGCCCCCGTCTCCTCGATAGAAAATCCCACGAAATGCTCCCTGAAAGAAGGGAACAAATATTTCCCCAGGTGGGGAAATAAGTTCGTCCCGTCTAGGACACTGCTGGCCAAAAAGTCCGACGGCAATGTAAAATTAACCGTCGTGACCTTAGCCCCTCCCGTTGAGTGATCCTTTCCCTTGCCGGCCGACAAAGGATCCGACGTGGCAGACGGGGACTTCACTGTTTCCGTCGGAGGCGCAGAACTAATAGGTTTCGCAGCAATCGCATCAGAAGACGACTTCTTGGGCGATGCGACCTTTGCCTTCTCAGGCGTAACGACTCTAGACGAGTCGAGAACTCCCGAAGACGGTTCCCTCGGAATCGTCGTCCACGTCTTCTTCGGAATATCTGGACCAGCGGACATAAGCTTCTGCCTCTGCTACTTGCCCTTACGAGCAAGCTCGAGCTCAGCTGCTCTTTTAGCAGAGACAGGCGGCATCCGTGGTTGAGACTCCCCTGGAAACCACAGAAGAATAAAAATTATGAAAATCAAGGGAAGAAGAATCGAATTAACACTGAAAGAAATAAGAAGGTACGCTTACCAGTCATCTCTCTTTCTTCTTTCGACTCCCCTTTTTCCTCACGTTTCTCCCCCTGATTTTCTCCTAAGTATACTAAATCCTCGTCGTCGTCCACCAATTGTCGTACGACAAACGACCGTTCCTCGGCTCTAAACTCTAAGAAAGTGTCGATCTTCACCTGAGAGTTGGCATAAGGCTTTATGTCCTCGAACTTTATGGCTGTTGACATATAAAAAACAAAGTTAAAAACCAAACAAGAAACGCAGACGACAGACGAAAAAAGGTACAAATCTCACCCGATGTATTCCAACTGGCCCTAATCCAATCACTCTCAGAGTCAAGGGTCGACTTACGCACAAATACGTATCGAGTCTTCCACCCGCGATCGTTTACAGCGGTGTTGAGGACCAAAGCACAATCATCTTTAAGCCTAGAGTATAAACTACAACGATGACATCCGTCCTTCTTGGCTTGATAAGCCAAAAGGAGGTCGCGCACATTCGTGGGAAACTCCCAATTTTTAGTGACACGTTCGATCACTTGTACAACTCGCCAAAACTGGGGCATCAGCTGACCTGGTGCTATGTCAAATTCTAGCATAAAAGCCTTAGCTAGAGGTGAGTAGGGCCATTCAAAACCTATCTTAAAGGGATATTCGTACATCACGATATACCCCTCAGGACATTCGTTCGATCGAATTTGACCTGGGCTGATTAATTCAACCCACGCAGGGAGCTTAGATAACCTCCTAAAGTCATCAAGATCCGACTGATCTTGAATATTGCTCTCAGGGTCCATCGACATCTCTAAACAGATTGGAGGGATCAAGGAAGTCGTACCTTATATATAAGCGCTCTAAGACCTCGAAAAACATAACTGAGTCGCAGATTCTCGCAGAATTTGTAAATAAGCAGGTAAAGAGCAGCAAGAAGATCAAAGGGAAATCATTGCTCAAAGACGCTTCGAAATCATAAACCAGAATAGACCCATTGAGGTCTCTATTTATGCAAACGATCGAATCCCTTAGATGATCGCCACGTGCCCTCGTCCCTTCGTATGACCGCAAGGATCTTCGACACATGTCATCGACAACTGGTAAGCACCATCGTGTGTCGGCATGATGTCACGACCTCGTTTTCTCTTCGACTTCTCGTTCAGTTAGAATTGAACCAATCCGGTTCCGAGATAACCAAGGTAATTTTCAACGCAAGACCCTGAACACCCGACAAGTAAAATTTAAAATTCGAATTTGCCATCCTACTTACAAATTTTGGGGGCAAACTGTTTGGGCAAAATTTCACAAGTCTCGACCACGACCAAATAAGGTAAGACGCATGTCATGAGTTATACCTTGTATTAAGATAAGGTCCCGACGAAGACACAAAGAAACTCTGTCATCCCTCCTAAAAGGTAAGTCGAGAGTTCCTCACGACACTCGACCTCGACGTCGCCCATTCCGCACGACCGTCGCATCAAACCGTACGACCTCGACCCACTAACGCGTTATACAACTGTTATATTTGTTTAAGAGTTTAATGCGGGAGTCAAAGTCATTTATGGACAAACGGCTATAACCGATGAAATCAGTTATGAGCATCTAAACTCACATTGAAGACGACGACCGTTACAACAATCATCAAAGATCTTAATGACTCAATTAAAGTCATCCAAAGACTATAAAATCCCAGCTCAATCATCAGTTCAAGGGACCGGATCAACACCGAATCAACACCTGATCAACAGTTGATCAACACCGAATAACACAGAGAGAGAGATAGAACAAGAGCATCGAACAACATAAGCAAACACAAACACTCGAAGAATATTCATTCGAAGCAAAGAGATCATTCATAGAAGATCACTCTCGACGCAAGAGTCTCGCCCTCGACCAGCAGTTTATACATAGTTTTCACACACGACGCACACTGTTTTTACATTCCAAACACTTGTACTTTACATTTCAAAGTCTTTCCTTCATTTGTACTGTAATCTCTATGCGATCGACACCCGGAACACCAAGGACATCGCCCCTGATTGGCGACCATAGTGCAGCGACGACATCTACTGTCGTCCGCAGGTTTTTTCCTCGTTGAGGGTTTTCCTGCGTCATCAAATCCTTTGTCTGATTTACATTTTTGTCTTTGTCGCACGCCTTTGTCGAAAGATTCCTTTCTTTAGTTGTTAAAGTCGACATCGACCTTAAGTTGTCCCTTTGTTGCGATTTTTGGCATTAACAGCTTATAAGATTCAAAAAGTCTTATGACTTACGTTCTAATCGTGGTATTATAATGGATGCCCAAGTCGCACGACTTCTTGTTCATTTTTGTGATTAATGAATTTTTTGACATTACATCTGTCCATGACATGTATGAGTCGAAATAATACTCAGGTTCAATAGAAATGTAAATTTGTTTTACCGGTTATCGCTAAAGCAAAACTTACACAACGTAACATAGGTCTCTAGCGACCGTATCAGCTGTAAATGCCAGATCATAGGTCTCTAGCGACCGTATCGGCTGTAAGCGCCAGATCTTAGGTCTCTAACGACCGTATCGGCTCGAACGCCAGATCATAGGTCTTTAACGACCGTATCGGCTCGAACGCCAGATCATAGGTCTTTAACGACAATATCGGCTCTAAATGCCAGATCACAAGTCTATAACGACAGTATCGGCTCGGAACGCCAGATCAAAAGTCTATAACGATAGTATCGGCTCGAAACGCCAGATCATTGGTCTATAACGACCATATCGGCTCTAAACGCCAGATCAAAAGTCTATAACGACCGTATCGGCTCGAAACGCTAGAACATAAGTCTTTAATGACTGTATCACAAGATCCTTAAATTTTATCTTGGTTCGATCATCTTATGATCGCCGCCAAGCTTTATTTCGAACCAATCGTCTTACGATTGACTTCTGACCTATATGTCTCATTTTGATAAAGATCGTCTTACGATCACCGTCGGTTCCTTACGTTTTAAGGTCGTCTTACGACCGTCAGATGAACACCACAGGTATCTTGCGCATTAAAAGTCATCATTCGATCGTCACAACTTACTTAAACACCATCGACTGGACTCACGATTTTAGCTAACCAAGTCGATTTTCTTAGCAAAAATGACACGTCTCCGTATAAACACATTTTACTTTGGTACGAGATCTGAAATTCAAATGGCTTTGAAATTCAAATCCTGGGGGGCTAACTGTTTGGGTAAAAAATCACACCCTCGACCGACTTGGGAAATTCCCTCGACATGACCCGTGGACCTTGATTACCCTAATATCTACAAAAGTCATACCCCCGATCGACAAGGGAAATAGCCATTATTGCCATATCCCCGACATACGATAGTTGGTTATTAAACGACATCCTGTGTCAATAGTCACCCAGGATAGTGACTTTACATCTCATGATCGCTCGACAGGCATCGCATGTCACACCTGTCGCCAGCCACGCGTCGCACGTCAGTCGTCACTAGTCTTACGTTATTAGTCTTACGTCACTAGTCTTATGTCGCCAGTTACGACTCGTTGGTCTTACGTCGACAGTCTCCTGTCGTCGGTCTAATATCGCTATGGTCCTACGACATCATCATCTTGGTCTTACGACCTAGTGGTCTTACGACATTTTTATCCTAGTCTCACGACATTTTTATAAGACCATTTCTATATTAAGATAAGGTCTTACAAGACGTTTACAGTCATATACATGGTCTTGTATTTCGGTGACGGACGTATGCTCCATAAGACCGACGTCCTGAACTTAAGATGGTCTTACGATTACACTAACTATCAATGGTCGACAGCCGTTTCTTTTGTTCATTAATGCAGGTCTACAAGCCATCATGGTACAACGGTCAATAACGGTCGAGCTCTTAATGACATTAAAGACTCGACAGCGGTTACAAAGCCAATCATCAAAGCGCATTTAATATCGGCAGCGGTTACAAGACCAGCCATTAACAGCACTAAAGACGACGTCCGTTACGACAGTTATCGAAGTATTTAATGAGCCAATAAAAGCGCCCGGAGACTATAAATTCCAAGCTCAATCCTCAGTTCAGCGGACATCGAACAACAGACATAAACACTCCAACTCGAAAGAACACTTGAAGCACAGAAATCGCTCTTAGAAGAATCGCTGTCGACGCACGACATCAGCGCACGACACACAGTTTAAACACACGACGCACATTGTTTTTACATTCGAAACACTTGTTACTTTACATTTCGAAGTCTTTTCTTCATTTGTATTGTAATCTCTGTACGATTGACACCCGAAACATAAGGACATCGCCCCTGTTTGGCGACCATAGTGTACTGTCGACTCTCACAGAGTCGACCGCGGTTTTTTCCCTTGTTTTGGGGTTTTCCGCGTCACCAAATCTCTCATCTTATTTAATTTTTCCTTGCAATTGTGTTATTCGGCTTGAGATACGTTTCTTTAGTTGTTAAATGTCCACATCGACCTTAAGTTGTATTTTTGTGCGATTTTTGGCATTAACAAGCGTACCTTCACATTCTTTCTTACTTGATCTTGATCTTTTATCTCTTATGCTTAATGCATAGCACTTCATTCTTCTTTGTTTCAAGGAGAATCTCAGACAAAGGTGCCGACCGTCTCTGCTAAAAGAGCAGCTCAACTTGAGCTTGCCCGAAAGGGAAAGGAAAAGAGGCAAAGGACCTCGACCACTGGTCCTGAGGTTCTGAAGAAGGCGAGGATGAGAGGATGACGATCCTGTGGGAACCGTCTTTAGGGGCTGACGACTCATCGAGAGTCGTTATGCCTGAGAAGGCGAAGGTCGCATCGCCTATGAAGACGTCTTCTAGCGCGATTGCTGCGACACCTATCAGTTCGGCGCCTCCGGCGAAAACAGCGAAGTCCCCGTCTGCCACGTCGAACCCTTCGTCGGCCGACAAGGGCAAGGATCACACAACAGGAGGGGCTAAGGTCACGACGTTCAACTTTACGTTGCCGTCGGACTTTATGGTTGATAATGTCCTGGACGTGACGAATTTGTTCCCTCATATGGGGAAATATCTTCTCCCTTCTTTCAAGGAGCATTTCGAGGGGTTCCCAATCGAGGAGATGGGATCCCACGTCGTCGGGCTGGCATTCATGGTGAGTCTTTCTTCTAAGACTTGTTTTATTTTGTCGATGTTTACTTTGTCGCATGTTTATTAACAATGCTTGTTTTATGTTTCAACAGGTGTTCCAGTTCTCCCTTGCCTTGCGTGCCGAGACGATGAAGATAAAGGGTTTGGTGTCTGCCGCTCACGAGAGAGGGACCGTGGCATTGGACAGGGCGAATGTCGCCGTAGAGCGTGAAGAGGCTATGTCCAAACGTCTCGACGAGGCCCTGAAAGAGTTAGAGGCTGTCGGGCGTGCAAAGGATGAGGCCAACCATCGCCTAACGCAGTCCTTATCCATGATCGCCGATCAGAGGGAGGAGATGGACAAGATTAAGGAATCCTTGGCCGCGACCGCAAAGGAAGCTGAGGATTCCAAGTCCAGAGTGAATGTTTATTAACAATGCTTGTTTTATGTTTCAACAGGCGTTCCAGTTCTCCCTTGCCTTGCGTGCCGAGACGATGAAGATAAAGGGTTTGGTGTCTGCCGCTCACGAGAGAGGGACCGTGGCATTGGACAGGGCGAATGTCGCCGTAGAGCGTGAAGAGGCTATGTCCAAACGTCTCGACGAGGCCCTGAAAGAGTTAGAGGTTGTCGGGCGTGCAAAGGATGAGGCTAACCATCGCCTGACGCAGTCCTTATCCATGATCGCCGATCAGAGGGAGGAGATGGACAAGATTAAGGAATCCTTGGTCGCGACCGCAAAGGAAGCTGAGGATTCCAAGTCCAGAGTGACGGGTCTGGAAAAAGAGGTGAATGACCTCAAGGACGAGACTAAGTTCGTCTTTGCCTTGGCTCGTCTGACTGCCAGAGCGGCGATTATGAGGCGACATCTATTGGGGAAGGATCCTCTTGCCTCGGCGTCGGAGGAGCTTGCCGTCTATCTGAAGGACGTCGGATCTGCGAGAGATCTCGATTCAGATGACGAGAAGGATGTCGAGGAGGAGGAGATAGACGAGGGTCTTCACGACGAAGCCTCGGGCAAGGATATGACTGACGTTCCTCCTCAAACTTAGAACATTCTTTGTCTTTGTTTTTATTGATCGATCGTTGGGGGTCGGATCTTTATAGTGTAATTGTATTTAAGTATGAACGAAATTTCTTTCGAACATAAGATTTTCTCATTGTTAATTACAAGCAATCTTCGAGTATAATATCAATCGTATGAAAACAATCGTAAGTTGTATATAATCGTAGATACGTGCGACGAAGGCATTTATTGAAAGATAACGACTAAAACATAAGTCGTGTAAGCAAACATATGTACATGCGTTCAAAGCATACATCCAGAACATGAGATTTTTCTAAGTTAAAACACTTAGATCGTGGGTCGATCGCACAATTAAATTATACGGTGAATCTGAATCATGCATCTATGCGACAAAATAGCCAAGTCATATAGTAGACCCGATTACTTGTGTTATGTGATCCTGCGACAAAGTATTTGTCAAGGGTTGGTCGTTGGCTAACCAACGACCCTCCGATGCTTAAGTCAGTGCTCATCGTGATGAATAAAAATCGTAGGAGAGAGAAGGGTTAAAAAGAAAAACTTTTTTTAAATGTGTTGCATTCCAGCTACGTGGGATATCTTGACCGTCGAGGGTTTGGAGCCGATAGGCGCCTTTACCCACAACTTCTGAGATTAGGTAAGGACCTTCCCATTTGGTGGAAAGCTTACCTGCATTGAGCTCTTGAGTGCTCTAAAACACTCGTCGTAGGACATAGTCGCCTTTTTGAAAGATTTTAATTTTGACATTCTTATTGAAATGCCGCTCGACCGCTTGCCTCTGTGATGCCATTCTGATCAAGGATGATTCTCTGAGCTCTTCGAGGGCGTCGAGGTCATAACTTAAATCGACCAGGTTGTGGTCGATGGAAGTATGTCTCGAAGTTGGGAGCTGGACCTTGATCGGCAGGACTGCTTCGCAACCATAGACAATAGAGAAAGGGGTTTGCCCTGTGGATGTGCGTGGTGTCGTGCGATTCGCCCACAGGACCGAAGGGAGTTCTTCGACCCACTTTCCCTTTGCAGCTTTTAACCTTTTCTTGATCGAAGCAATAATGGTCTTATTGCTTGACTCAACAAGTCCGTTTGCTTCGGGATATCTGGGGGTCAAGGTCGTCAGCTTGATGTTACGATCTTCACAGAACTGTCGAGTCTTGTTGCTTATGAACTAGGATCCATTGTCGCAGACAATTTCGGATGGAATCCCAAACCTGCATATGATGTTAGTCTGGATAAAAGAGACGACTTCCTTGTCCTGAACTTGGGAAAAAGCAGCCGCTTCATTTAGAAAAATAATCCGTAAGTACAAGGAGGAATACCTTTTGCCCTGGAGTAGGTGGTAGCTTGTTGACAATATCCATTCCCCACCTCATGAAGGGCCATGGGATAAGTGTCGAATGCAAAGGTTCAGAAGGTTTATGGGACATACCTGAATGTCGTTGACAGGGACCACAATTCTGGACATACCCGATGGCGTCATATCGCAGTGTTGGTCAAAAATATCCTTGTCGAGAGATACAATTAGCCAAACTGCGACCTCCTGAGTGATTGCCACACTCTCCATCGTGCATCACTTGAAGGATTTTCTGAACTTGACTTTTGCTGATGACGCATCTTAGGTTTAAGCCTGTCGACGATCGTCGATAGAGCCTATCTCCGATCATGACATACTTGGATGCTTTGAATCTGATCTTCCGAGCTTCCATCTTGTCTTTTGGGAGTTGGTCGTGCATAAGGAAATTTATGATGTCGCACGACCAATCATCTTCTTGTCTTCGAACTGGACGACATCGACATTTTCAATGGACGATGTCGCCAGATGGTTCATGGGAATACTGTGGAATATTGGTTCGACTAGAGCAGATCCAAGGTTTGCTAAAGCATCTGCTTGGGTGTTCTGGTCCCTTGGAATCTGTTCAATAGAAAAAGATTTGAACTTTTCGGAATTTTCTTTTGCTATCTTTAGGTACGCTGTCATCTTTGAATCTTTGGCCGCAAATTCTCCGTTGATATGGTTCACGACCAGAAGAGAATCGCTGTTGACATGTAACGCGGTTGCCCCCGAGTCGTGGGCCATATTCATTCCCACGATCAAGGCTTCATACTCAGCTTCGTTGTTGGTGGTTTTGAAGTCGCATCGGACTGAATATACCATCTTTCCCCCCTGTGGCGACTTTAAGACGACGCCTAGTCCTGAACCTCTAGTGTTGGATGATCCGTCGACATACAGAGTCCAAGGCACGTCGTCGTGAATCGCCACAGTTGACACTTCGAGGTCTACTTCTTTCTCCATTTCAGGGCTGAAATCAGCAATAAAATCCGCCAATGCTTGCGATTTGATCGCGGTCCTGGGCTTGAAATCAATGTCGTAACTGCTGATATATATGCTCCATTTTGCTAAGCGACCTGTCAACTCAGGCTTTCTCAAGACAGACTTAAGAGGAAAGTTAGTCACGACAGTAATAGGATGCGATTCAAAGTAGTGTCGCAATTTTTTAGCAGCCGTGACTAGCGGCAAAAGTAGTTTTTCCATAGAGGAATACCTGGTTTCTGCGTCCAAGAGAGGTTTACTTACATAGTAGATCGGCAGTTGCTGCTTTTCATCTTCTCGTGTCAGGACGACACTTACTGCATTAGGACTAACAGCCAAATATAGTTGTAAGACCTCATGATCGTGAGTTTTTGACAACAAAGGAGGCGACGTCAAGTACTCCTTAAGTTTCTGCAATGCTTGCTCATGACCGTCGGTCCAATCGAATCCTCTATTTTTCCTGAGGACATTGTAAAATAAATGACATCTATCTGAAGATCGAGAGTTAAACCTGTTCAGAGCCGCCACCCAACCAATGAGCTTTTGGACCTCTTTGAAATTTCTCGAAGATTTGATCTCGATTATGGCTTTGATCTGGTCGGGGTTGGCCTCGATTCCTCGACGAGTGACCATGTAGCCCAGGAATTTCCCAGTATTAACACCAATAGAACACTTTGTCGGGTTGAGCTTCATGTTATACTTCCGAAGGATGTCGAACGACTGCCTTAAATGCTCGACATGGTCGATTGCTTGCTTTGACTTGATGAGCATGTCATCGATATAGACTTCTATCGTGTCGCCGAGATGATCTTTGAACATTTTGTTCACCAGGCGCTGGTAGGTGGAACCTGCATTTTTTAGACCGAATGGCATAACTTTATAACAGTAAATACCTCGATCCGTCATGAAAGCAGTTTTTTCTTGGTTCTCAACGTGCATCAAGATTTGATTGTATCCAGAATAAGCATCCATGAACGTCAACAGTTCATGTCCTGCTGTCGCGTCGACCATGCATCGATATGTGGCAATGGCAAAGGATCTTTTGGACATGCTTTGTTGAGATCTGTGAAGTCAATACAGACCCTCCACTTGCCATTTTTCTTTGCCACGACTATGACATTAGCGAGCCAATCGGGGTACTTTACTTCTCGAGTTTTCCCTGTCTTCAGGAGGTTGTCGACCTCATCATTTATCACCTTATTCCCTTCAGGAGCAAATTTCCGCCGCTTTTGCTTGATGGGTTTAAATGACGGGTCGACATTGAACTTATGGGAAATGACGCCAGGGTCTATGCCGACCATGTCTTCGTGCGACCAGGCAAAACAATCGGCGTGTTCCTGCAAGAAAGATATTATCTTGTCTTTTAGGCAGAGATCGAGGGATGATCCTACAAAGAGTTTCTAGTCATGTTTGCTCTAGTCCAGGATGATTTCCTCCAGGCGATAGGCAGTGGCTGCCCCAAGAGCATCTCGTGCATCTTCAAGCTTCTTATGCATCTGGGCAATGATATGCTCTTGGTTTCCGTTATCTGCCATTTTCCTGAAACAGAACAGAGAGAGGAAACTCCAAGAAACCGTTAGTAACACGCACGTTTGTCGAAGATTTTCTCTAGATGGGGTCCCACGGATGGCGCCAAACTGTTAATGCCAAAAATCATCCAGAAGGATAATTTAAGGTAGATTATGGAGCTTAACAACTAAAGAAAGGAATCTTTCGACAAAGCATGTGACGAAGACAGAAATGCAAATGAGACAAAGATTTTGGTGACGCGGGAAAAACCTCAACGAGGAAAAAACCCGCGGACGACAGGGATGATGTCGTCGCTGCACTATGGTCGCCAAACAGGGGCGATATCCTTGTGTTTCGGGTGTCGAGAGTACAATGATTACAATACAAATGAAAGGAAAATACATTAAATGTAAAGTAACAAGTGTATCAAATGTAAAAATGAGTGTGTCGTGTATAAAAACAATATGTCGTGTGTGAAAGTCGTGCGTCGTGAGCGATCCCTTGTGAGAGAATCTTTTTCTTCGAGGTATTTTTTATGATTCCAGGTACGTGAAATGATGCTCTAGCCTTCGCTTTTATAGTCTTCGGGCGTTTTGAATGACTCCCTAAAGACCCTTGGTAATGGTCGTAACGGTTGTTGAATTCAATGCTCGTAATAGCCTTTGTCGGTTATGGCCATTGATCATCAATGTCATTAATTCCTGCATTAAAACACTAAAAAAGTAACAATAATGTCATATGTTAGTCGGTCGAGGTCGTGAGGTTCCATACGACGGATGTATGAATGAGACGACGTCATGGTCGAGTGTCGTGAGGAAAATATCTTTCGATTTCAATTATGATCAGAGGATAAAGTATTATGATTTTACCTTATTGTGAGGAGGTGTAATAAATGTTTTCCTTACCTTGGTCGTGGTCGAGACCGGTGAAATTTTACCCAAACAGCACCATTAGGCACTTTAAGATAGGACATTTTGAGATTAATGGAGTCACTTGAAACAGGAATCACGTCGAGGGTAGCAAGGATGATCATGTATGGTACGTTCATAATTGCACATGGCCAGTGTTAGGGTCAACGTACAAGTTACATGTGTATACTTTGACTACTTTGGTGTGACAACCGTTGGGGTAGTAATAAAGTTTCTAAGTGGTTAGCCGTTAAAAGATATTAGTGATTTAAACATACGTCACATGGAGTGACAGTAAGCATGATGATTGCATTAAGTGAACCGTTTCGGGTCGGAATTGTTGGTTGAATTAGAACCACAGGCTTATGAAATCAACGTTCTTCGAGGAGATGCTATAAGGTGAACCGAAGAAACTTCCAAGTGTTACCTTAAGATGCTTGAGCATCCGGATGACAATAGTGTGACCGGAGGAATTCGAGGAGTGTCGTATTGAGACGTTGAGTGCCGACTAAACTCTGCATCAATTATTTCTCATGTTCCCAAGTCATCATGTGATTTATGTTACAAAATCTTGGAAAAATATTTTAGCATGCACAGGATTTTAAATCGTAATTTTAACACGCATGAAATTATTTTATTGCATATGATTGCAAACTTAGCTGAGACTTTCTTTATTTTCATTGATTGGCGGATGCTATTTTCGGATACTGTGTTGTCCATGTTTTGACGTTATGTAGAGTCTTGGGCACGTAACCTCGACTTGTGACTTTAACATTGGATCTCCTCCGCATATGTTAAGGTTTAAAGGGAGAGTTACCTTCCATTATTTTTGGTGTTGAACCTTATTGGGAAATATTTTATACGAGTGTTATTGAAGGGTGTTTCTTTATATCATGTTACAACAAAAGAGAAAATTTTAGGATTATGACATTTTAGTCATAACCTTGTTTATGCAATTTGACTATTGGAAAGGAAAATTTTGGCACCATTCGATTGATTGGATGTCATTGGTTTCAATGAGTTTATGGAAGTTTTGTCTTGAGTATTATGGTGTTTGGTGTTATGACGTTTTGTGTCGCGTGTGTGCAACTTTGGAATGTGTATACTTCAATTATTATGTGTGACAACTTATGGGTTTTATTGAGCATTTTGTCTCATGTGAGTTTTGTTGGGAAATGTCATTTTATGTCGTAAGACAACCAAAATGAGTACTTTTGGAACTTTGGTGTCGCTTAGTTTTCTCTTTCGAGATTTAAGTTGGCATGTTTAATTGCACCTTGTTTAGAGTACGAATTGAGTTATACGTGGCGTGAGTAATGCATATAATAGTGTCACGATGGTTTATCTTAATATTTTGCCTTATGTATTTTTGGTTAATCGGTTCTTTTACTCTCATTTCACGCTGACGCATTAAATTGATTTATCGGTATGCATATCATTGTAGCCACTAATTTTGGAACATTAATGCACCTCGTTTGGGCGGTTCGAAATTTGAAGTCGATTTAAATTCTTCTAAGTGTCAACCAAATTACCTTCACCTATTGTTTTTCTAGGTTCTGAGAAAATATTTTAATGTGTGCAAGTCTTGTTAGAATATTTTACTTCCATGTCATTATATGACTAAATGAGAAAATTTTGGAATTTGATTTGCTGAATTTCTTCTTTTGAAAATTCGTAAAGACCATCTGCAGTGTGTAACATTGTTTCAGGATAACTACTAGGAGAGTGTTACAAGTTTGCATGCATATTTTGATTTGAGACTTCTTCACGGTATTTCAGTCGATATTTTCGAAGGATGAAAGCATGTTGTTATTTTTCTTTAAGATGGAGACCGACACAAATTATTTCATAATTTAACCAAGGTGTATATATACATCGCACATCATTTTGTGAAATAAACTAATACATGCGACTTTTGTTGGCGAATTATATTCCATGTCGTTTTATGGTTAAAAGTGGAAATTTTGGAGTTTGATGTCATTTAAAATTCTTTCCAAAGTTAAGTACGAACATTTTGTTGCACACTATTTTAATGTAAGAAGTTACTTTACGTACATGGCACAAATAAATGCATGATAGGACCATAGAGGTTCATTTGAAAGATTTGTGATCATACTCTTGTGTTTCGTTAGTAACTTGAATAGTGATCAAGTAGTTTTCAAAATGATTTTTATATTTGACGCATGTGTCCACTTTGCACAACTACAAAGTAAGTGGTAGCAGATGTTTTTTACATGTACAATTAGTTGTTACAGAAACTTTGCGTTTGAAGAGTCTTACAAAGATTTCGGTTTGGCACATATGTTGAGTCTTACACGTGAAAACTTTGAACTCATTAGAACCTTGAATGCTAAGAAACCCTTATGAAGAGTGAAGCTTGTAGAGCCTTGTCAGTGGAAGTGTTGGATGGTCCGACTTTTGGTGGTATGGGAATCCGAACGGTTCGGTTTGATAATGTCATGTACTTTAGGTGACTGACGGAGTAGACTCGTGAATTTTTGGTAACTTTAGAAGTAGGTCGCAGTTGTGGTAAACTTTGAATTGGAAGTGGAAGTCAAGTTGCACCTTCTGGAATCTAACCGATAGTCTGGAATCGGAGTGGTCGAGTAAGGGAGATACAAGGGGATATTTGGTGGTGACCGTATCTTGTGATATTTGAAGTTTAATCTCGAGACGTATAGGTATGAAACTAGGCTAGTTATTGAGGAATTATGTCAAGAAAGAGTTGATGAGTACTTTTCGATGTTGATTGTTGGAAATTTTAGTGAGAGTATCGAAGCGGACCTTAAATGAAAATCTTTTATCGAAAGAACTTTAGTTGTTGGGGTTAATTATCAATGTGATAGGGAACACTATCATTTGAAGGTGTCTACACGTGATTGAACGTTGGATGCGGAATACATCAAAGTGTTGAAAATGTAAAGGGGAAGAGTATCACGGTTAAGTAGGGGTTATTAGAGAAATTTAAGAGTGAATTATTCTTGAACAAAGTGATGTAATGGAATAGTTGTAGTGTGAACTACTATTAAGGTGGTGTGGACCATTCTAAGGTTGGGGGACAACTGGAATCAGGCGGTCGTGAACTACTTGTGGAAAGGTTACAAGTTCACTCTGATACGAGCGTGATGTATCGAAATGGATAGTAGACAAAAGAATCAATATGGGGTCGATATGACAGATTTGCTAGGCACATGATTAATGTCGCTTAAAATTGGATTGGGCCATGGTTTGCAGGCTTAGATAAGGAGATGGTTGTTTTGGGAGAAACAATGTCAGATGCGAGTATATCTCTGGAAGGCACCCCTAGGTTGGGCAAATGTCAAGATAATTGAGTTGTGCTCCGTGTTGTGGGGTGTGTCTCGTTAAACTCATGTTTCTCACACAGTTTGGGTGGCATGTAGGATATAAGATCCGCATGGTGTTAGCGTTCATGGAAATCCTTTGATCAAGGTGTTAGCCCTAGGGAAGGGACTGAGCTATCTTCAGGGACTGAGGAAATTCAGTTGGTATTGATTGGAGTATCCGAATGTCTGGTATGAGGACTAGATTTCGAGGACGAAATCTGATTTAAGGTTGGGAGGATTGTAACATCCTTTAATCTTCTCTATCTCCTCCCTCTGGTCGGCAATCATGGATAAGGACTGCGCTAAATGATGATTGGCATCATCCTTCGTACGACCGACGAGACCTCTAAATGGTTTCGAGCGTCATCCAGACGTTTTAACAGAGCCTCTTCACGCTCTGCGGCGACCTTCGCCCTATCCAACGCCGCGTTCATCCTCTCTTGCGCAGCAGATGTTAGATCCTTTATCTTCATCGTCTCACCCCACAAAGCCTGGAACGCCTACAAAATCATAAAACAAACATTTTTAGTATACAACGACAACGAACAACGACAACGAACAACGAACAACGACAACGACAACGAACAACGGCAACGACAACAAAACAACGACAAAACTAAGAAGGGAGCAGATATTTCCCCGTCTCCTCGATAGGAAATCCCACGAAATGCTCCCTGAAAGAAGGGAGTAGATATTTCCCCAGGTGGGGAAATAAGTTCGTCCCGTCTAGGACACTGCTGGCCATAAAGGCCGAAGGCAATGTAAAATTAACCGTCGTGACCTTAGCCCCTCCCGTCGACTGATCCTTGCCCTTGCCGGCCGACAAAGGATCCGACGTGGCTGACGGGGACTTCACTATTTCAGTCGGAGGCGCAGAACTAATAGGTTTCGTAGCAATCGCATCAGAAGACGACTTCTTGGGCGATGCGACCTTTGCCTTCTCAGGCGTAACGACTCTAGACGAGTCGAGAACTCCCGAAGACGGTTCCCTCGGAATCGTCGTCCGCGTCTTCTTTGGAACATCTTGACCAGCGGACATAAGCTTCTGCCTCTGCTCCTTGCCCTTACGAGCAAGCTTGAGCTCCGCTGCTCTTTTAGCAGAGACACGCGACATCCGTGGTTGAGACTCCCCTGGAAACCACAGAAGAATAAAAATTATGAAAATCAAGGGAAGAAGAATCGAATTAACACAGAAAGAAATAAGAAGGTACGCTTACCAGTAATCTCTCTTTCTTCTTTTGACTCCCCTTCTTCCTCACGTTTCTCCCCCTGATTTTCTCCTAAGTATACTAAATCCTCATCGTCATCCACCAATTGTCGTACGACAAACGACCGTTCCTCGGCGCTAAACTCTAAGAAAGTGTCGATCTTCGCCTGAGAGTTGGCATAAGGCTTTACGTCCTCGAACTTTATGGCTGTTGACATATAAAAAACAAAGTTAAAAACCAAACAGGAAACGCAGACGACAGACGACAAAAAGGTACAAATCTCACCCGATGTATTCCAACTGGCCCTAATCCAATCACTCTCAGAGTCAAGGGTCGACTTACGCACAAATGCGTATCGAGTCATCCACCCGCGATCGTTTACAGCGGTCTTGAGGACCAAAGCACGATCACCTTTAAGCCTAGTGTACAAACTACAACGATGACATCCGTCCTTCTTGGCTTGATAAGCCAAACGTAGGTCACGCACATTCATGGGAGACTCCCAATTTTTAGTGACACGTTCGATCACTTGTAAAACTCGCCAAAACTGGGGCATCAGCTGACCCGGTGCTATGTCAAATTCTAGCATAAAAGCCTTAGCTAGAGGTGAGTACGGCCATTCAAAACCTATCTTAAAGGGATATTCGTACATCACGATATACCCCTCAGGACATTCGTTCGATCGAATTTGACCTGGGCTGATCAATTCAACCTACGCAGGGAGCTTAGATAACCTCCTAAAGTCATCAAGATCCGACTGATCTTGAATATTGCTCTCAGGGTCCATCGATATCTCTAAAAAGATTGGATGGATCAAGAAAGTCGTACCTTATATATAAGCGATCTAAGACCTCGGAAAACATAATGGAGTCGCAGATTTTCGCAGGATTTGTAAATAAGCAGGTAAAGAGCAGCAAGAAGATCAAAGGGAAATCTTTCTCAAAGACGCTTCGAAATCATAAACCAGAATAGACCCATTGAGGTCTCTGTTTATGCAAACGATCGAATCCCTTAGATGATGGCCATGTGCCCTCGTCCCTTCGTATGACCGCAGGGATCTTCGACCCCTGTCATCGACAGCTGGTAAGCACCATCATGCGTCGGCATGACGTCACGACCTCGTTTTCTCTTCGACTTCTCGTTCAGTTATAATTGAACCAATCCGGTTCCGATATAACCAAGGTAATTTTCAACGCAAGACCCTGAACACCCGACAAGCAAAATTTAAAATTCGAATTTGCCATCCTACTTTCAAATTTTGGGGGCAAACTGTTTGGGCAAAATTTCACAGGTCTCGAGCACGACCAAAGAAGGTAAGACGCATGTCATGAGTTATACCTTGTATTAAGATAAGGTCCCGACGAAGACAACAAAGAAACTCTGTCATCCCTCCTAAAAGGTAAGTCGAGAGTTCCTCACGACACTCGACCTCGACGTCGCCCGTTCCGCACGACCGTCGCATCAAACCGTACGACCTCGACCGACTAACGCGTTATATAACTGTTATATTTGTTTAAGTGTTTAATGCAGGAGTCAAATTCATTTATGGACAAACGGCTATAACCGACGAAATCAGTTATGAGCATCTAAACTCACATTGAAGACGACGACCGTTACAACAATCATCAAAGATCTTAATGACTCAATTAAAGTCATCCAAAGACTATAAAATCCTAGTTCAATCATCAGTTCAAGGGACCAGATCAACACCGGATCAACAGCTGATCAACAGTTGATCAACACCGAATTACACGGAGAGAGAGATTGAACAAGAGCATCGAACAACAGAAGCAAACACAAACACTCGAAGAATATTCCTTCGAAGCAAAGAGATTATTCATAGAAGATCACTCTCGACGCAAGATTCTCGCTCTCGACCAACAGTTTACACATTGTTTTCACACACGACGCACACTGTTTTTACATTCCAAACACTTGTACTTTACATTTCGAAGTCTTTCCTTCATTTGTACTGTAATCTCTGTGCGATCGACACCCGAAACACCAAGGACATCGCCCTTGATTGGCGACCATAGTGCAGCGACGACATCCACTGTCATCCGCAAGTTTTTTCCTCGATGAGGTTTTTCCTGCGTCATCAAATCCTTTGTCTCATTTACATTTTTGTCTTTGTCGCACGCCTTTGTTGAAAGATTCCTTTCTTTAGTTGTCAAAGTCCACATCGACCTTAAGTTGTCCATTTGGTGCGATTTTTGGCATTAACACCTCTTTTTCTGTTTTAGGAAAATGGCAGGTTATGGAAATCCAGAGCAGATTATCGCCAAGAAGCATCAGGAGTTGGAAGCTGCGCGCAATCAAATCGATGCCCTTGCTGATCAAAGCCGAAGGGCAGCTGAAGAGATCGCGCGATTGCGAAATCAGAATCCAAATGGATCATTCGGACAACAGAATGGTCCAGGACCATTTGTGAGCAATCCAGGTTCAGGTCCATTCGTCCGAAATCCACAGTATGGTCCATTCATTCAGAATCCACAGCAGGGATCGTTCGTCTATAATCCCCAGTTTGGGCCAATTCCTCCTCATCATTTGAGGCCACCACCCCTACATAATGGATTTCAGCCGTATTTCGTCCCTCTCAATGGGGATGCCCATGGATCGTCTTATGGAAATGGCATAAATTCAGGGATCAACCCTCCAGCAGGTGTCGACCCCGTCTCTCAACGACTAAAGATGTTAGAAGACAAGAACGAGCGCGTCCTGTCCTTGCTCGCAAAATTGCAGGGGGCAGCCGTGCCTGTCGACGTCGAGCCTCACACGGGGTTTCAGGCATCCCCTTTTCTCGATGAGATTGCTCTGGTCGGCGTCCCTAAAAATTATAGCATCCCGACATTTACACCTAAATTCTCTGGTATCTCGGATCCCACATAACACGTCGCTCAATACAAACAGCTGATGTGGACTATATCGATCCCCTACCAGTATCAAGAAGTATGTATGTGCAAGAGTTTTGGGGAGACCCTCACGGGTGCTGCCCTCCAATAGTTTATTAACCTCAGGCCCACATCCTTCGGGTCGTTCGCTGAGTTAGTCAACCAATTTTCCCAGCAGTTCGCCAGCAGTCGCAAGATGGAAAAACAGACCAGCGACTTGTACTATGTCGTGCAGAAGACCGGTGAATCCATCCAGAGTTATTTCAACAGATTCAATGCAGAGACGATTGGTGTCCGTAACTGCGACGTCAAGACCGCGATCGAAGCCTATAAACGTGGTCTAGACGACAGTTCGGGTCTATACACTGATCTGACCAAATATCCTCCAGAAAATTTCGAAGATGTCCGTGCAAGAACCCTGGCTTATATGAGGGTGGACGACGACGCTGCCTTTCATCGAAAGCATTCTGACGATTGTTAATGCCAAAAATCGTACAAAAGTACAACTTGAGGTTGATTATGGAGCTTAACAACTAAAGAAACAAATCTCTCGACAAAGCGTGCGACAAAGACGAAAATGTAAATGAGACAGAGAATTTTGGTGACGCGGGAAAAACCTCAACGAGGAAAAAACCCGCGGACGACTGTGGAAGTCGCCGCTGCACTATGGTCGCCAAACAGGGGCGATATCCTTATGTTTCTGGTGTCGATCGTATAGAGATTACAATACAAGTGAAATATAGACTTTGAAATGTAAAGTAACAAGTATTTTGAATGTAAAAACAGTGTGCGTTGTGTGTAAAAACTTTGTGTCGAGCGTAGATGTCGTGCGTCGAGAGCGATTCTTTAAGAGAGAGTTCTTTTCTTTGATTATTCTTCTGAGTTTGGAAGGTTGTGTCTCTGATGTGTGATGCGATGATTCCAAAATGAAGGTCGAGCCTCCGCTTTTATAGTCTTTGGGTGCTTTAATTGATTCGTTGAATGTTTCATGTAACTGTCGTAACGGTTTGCTGACTTGAATGCTCATAACTAACCTCGTCGGTTATAGCCGTTGATCATGAATGATATTGACTCCTGCATTAAAACACTGAATAAACGTAACAGTCATAGTATACGTTAGTCGGTTGAGGTCGCATGGTTTTATGTGACGGTCGTGTGAAATAGGCGACGTCGTGGTCGAGTGTCGTGAGGTAAATAACTTTTCGATCTCAATTCCAATCAAGGGATAAAGATGCTTATGATTTTATCTTACCAAAGAAAATGGAAGTAGGCATTTTCCTTACCTCGGCCATGGTCGAGACTGGTGAAATTTTGTCCAAACAGTTTGCCCCCAAAATTTGAAAAAGTGGAGTGGCAAATTCAAATTTCAAAGAGTTTTTTAAATTTTGCTTGTCGGACGTCTGGGATCGCGACACGTGTCAAATAATTTACCTTGGTTGCTCTAGAACTGAATCGGTTCAATTCCAATTAGAGAGGGAAGTCGAAGAGAGGATAAGGTCATGACGTCATGCTGACGCACAGTTATGCTAAGCAGCTGTCATTGCCAGGTGTCGGCGATCCAGGTGGTCCTACGAAAAGACAGGACGCGTGTCCATCATCGAGGGACCCGATCTGACACGATCGTTTACATAAATAGAGACCACGGAGGATCCTTTCTTTTTATAACCTTGGAAAGTTTTTAGAGCGAGATTTTTTTCTTCAATCCCTTGTTTGTTCTTCGCTTAATATTTTCCAAAATTGCCAGGATTTTCGACTTGCTTAAGATTTCGAGGTCTTTGAGCACCTATATAAGGTATGATCTATGGTTCTGAAGATTTCGGCCTTCATTGTTTTTAAGTTCGCTTTGTGATGCTCTTCTTTTGTATGTTCTTAGGGGGACCGGTGACGAAGGTGTCAACCATCTCTAAGAGAATGGCACAACTCGAGCTTGCCTGCAAAGACCTTGATCACTGCGTTGGGGTTTTACTAAAGTCGAAGACGACAGGGATGACAACTCCGAGGGAGATGCCTTCGAAGGTTGATGACTTATTGAGAGTTATTACGCCTGAGAAGGTGATGGCATTAATCGCGATTGACACGACATCAGTGAACTATGCGCGTCTGGCGACGATGTCCTCTGCTGCCATGTCGACCCCTTTGTCGGCCGACAAGGGCAAGGGTGCAAAGATTGGAGAGGGTGAAAAGAAAGTCACGATGGTCAATTTTATATTTCCGTTTGACCTCTTAGCTGACAATGTCCTTGACGGGACGGAGTCATATCTGCATCTGGGGAAATATCAGCTCCTATCTTTCGAGGAGCATTTTCGAAGGACCTCCATCGAGGAGATGGGATCACGTATAGCCATACTGGCGTTCTTTGTAAGTTTCTCTTTCGAAACTCGTGTTTCCAATGTTTTCTTAGCTTTTGTCGGGCATTTGTTTAACACATTTCTTTTGTATTTTACAGACATTTCGATCTTCTTTCGCTCGATATGCGAAGATAGAGAAGTCGTTGGATCGGAAGTCGATTGTCAAGAATATAGTATTCCTTCCTCCATCCTTAACATTAATCTTAAGAGTCTCATTCTCAAAATACTGCGGACTTACCTTCGTAACGTGTCGCGGTGTAAGGTGTTGGGAAACAACTCCCGACTTTGTCTTTCATACTCGTTTGATCCTTGCATAAGTTCTTTAGCATGCTTCGGGGCTGATGAGGATTCCAAGGTCGAGACTTCGGGCAAAGATGCGACCGACACTCTTCATCCTCCTTAGGATAGATTTCTTGTTTTATGAATTTTGTTTTCCATGCTCGACCGTTGGCGATCGAGTCTTTTTGGTGTAATTAAGTACGAACGAAGTTTCCTTCGAATGTAAGGTTTTTCACTGTTCATTATAAGCAATCGTCGAATATAATTTCAATCGTATGAAAATACTCGTTTATATAACGTGCGACAAAGTCTTTTTATTGAAAGGTAACAACCAAAACATAAATTGTGTAAGCAAACATGCGTACATGCGTTTAGAGCATACGTTCAGAATATGAGATTTTTCTAAATTAAAACATTTAGATCGCGGGTCATTTGTACGAGTTAGACCGTACGATGAATCTAGATCACGTGTCAAATCATGTATTTGACCCGAATACTTATGCTATGCAATCTTGCGAAAGTCATGTGATAGACTCATGTCGTGCGATCCTGCGATAGAATATTTTCAAAGGTTGGTCGTTGGCTAACCAACGACCCTCTGATGCTTAAGTCAGTTACTGTTGAGTCGAAAGTCGTATGAAAGAATAGGGGTTTTAAAAGAAATACCTTTTTAGATGCGTTGCGTTCCAACTACGTGGGATTTCTTGGTTATCGAGGGTCTGGAGCCGATAGGCCCCTTTACCCACGACTTCGGATATACGATAAGGACCTTCCCACTTAATGGAAAGTATACCTGCATTGAGCTCTTGAGTGTTTTGGAATACTCGACGGAGGACGTAGTCGCCTTCTTGGAAGACTTTGATTTTGACATTTTTATTGAAATGTCGCTCGACCGCTTGCTTTTGCGACGCCATTCTAGTCAAAGCTGATTCTCTAAGTTCCTCGAGGGTGTCGAGATCGTATCCTAAATCGATCAAGTTATGATCGACGGAAGTATGCCTCGACGTTGGGAGTTGGACCTCGATCGGCAAAACTGCTTCACAGCCGTAGACTAGAGAGAAGCGGGGTTGTCCTGTGGACGTGCGGGGCGTCGTGCGATTTGCCCATAGGACGGAGGGGAGTTCTTCGACCCATTTTCCCTTTGCAGCTTTTAACCTTTTCTTGATCGAAGCAATGATGGTCTTATTGCTTGATTCAGCAAGTCCGTTGGCTTGAGGGTATCTGGGAGTCGAGGTTGTCAGCTTGATGTTTCTATCTTCACAGAACTGTTGAGTTCTGTCGCTGATGAACTGGGATCCATTGTCACAGACAATTTCAGATGGAATCCCAAACCAGCATATGATGTTAGTCTGGATAAAAGAAATGACTTCTTTGTCTGTAACTTGGGAAAATGCAGCCGCTTCGATCCATTTGGAAAAATAATCTGTAAGTACGAGGAGGAATACCTTTTGTCCTGGGGCAGGTGGTAGCTTGCCGACAATATCCATTCCCCACCTCATAAAAGGCCATGGGATAAACGTCGAGTGTAAAGGTTCAGAGGGTTTATGTGACGTACCTGAATGTCGTTGACAGGGATCACAGTTTTGGACATACCTGATGGCGTCTTATCGCAGTGTTGGCCAAAAATATCCTTGTCGAGAGATGAGATTAGCCAAACTACGACCTCCTGAGTGATTGCCACACTCTCCGTCGTGCATTTCTTGAAGGATTTTCTGGACCTGACTTTTGCTAATGACACATCTTAGGTTTAATCCTGTCGATGATCGTCGATAGAGCCTTTCTCCGATCATGATATATTTAGATGCTTTAAGTCTGATCTTCTGGGCTTCCATCTTGTCTTCTGGGAGTTGGTCGTGCATGAGAAATTTCGGATGTCGCACGACCAATCGTATTCTTCGTCTTCGATTTGGATGACATCAACGTTTTTTATGGACAATGTCGCCAAATGGATCATGGGGATAGCGTCGAATATTGGTTCGACCAAAGCAGATCCAAGGTTTGCCAAAGCGTCGGCCTGGGTATTCTGGTCCCTTGGAATCTGTTCAATAGAAAAAGATTTAATTTTTTCGGATTTTTCTTTTACTACCTTTAGGTACGCTGTCATTTTTAAATCTTTGGCTGCGAATTCCCCATTGATCTGGTTTACCACCATGAGAGAATCGCTTTTGACATGTAACGCGGTTGCCCCCGAGTCATAGGCCATATTCATTCCCATGATCAAGGATTCATATTTAGCTTCGTTGTTGGTGGTCTCGAAGTCGCATCGGACTGAATATACCATCTTGCCCCCCTTGTGGCGACTTTAAGACGACGCCTAGTCCTAAACCTCTAACGTTGGATGATCCGTCGACATGTAAGATCCAAGGCACGTCGTCGTGAGTCGCCACAGTCGACACTTCGAGTTCTGCTTCTTTCTCCAATTCAGGGTTGAAATCAGTAATAAAATCTGCCAAGGCTTACGATTTGATCGCATTCCTGGGTTTGAAATCGATGTCGTAACTGCTGAGATATATGCTCAACTTTGCTAAGCGACATGTGAACTCAGGTTTCCTCAAGACAGACTTAAGAGGAAAGTTAGTCACGACAGTAATAGGATGTGATTCAAAGTAATGTCGCAATTTTTTAGCAGCTGTGACTAGCGACAAGAGCAATTTTTCCATAGAGGAATACCTGGTTTCTGCGTCCAAGAGAGATTTACTTACGTAGTAGATCGGCAATTGTTGCTTTTCATCTTTTCGCGTCAGTACGGCACTTACTGTATTTGGACTAACAGCCAAATATAGCTGCAATTCCTCGTGATCGTGAGGTTTTGATAACAAAGGAGGCGGCGTCATGTATTCCTTAAGCTTTTGCAATGCATGTTCATGGCCGTCGGTCCAGTCGAAGCCTTTGTTCTTCCTGAGGACATTGTAAAATAAATGGCACTTATATGGAGATCGAGAGATAAACCTGTTCAAAGCCGCCACCCGACCGGTAAGTCTTTGGACATCTTTGAAATTTCTCGGAGATTTGATTTCGATAATGGCTTTGATCTAGTCGGGATTAGCCTCGATTCCTTGACGAGTGACCATGTAGCCCAAGAACTTTCCAGCACTGACACCGAAGGAACACTTTGTCGGGTTGAGCTTCATGCTATATTTCCGAAGGACGTCGAACGACTGCCTCAAGTGCTCGACATGATCGACTGCTTGCTTTGACTTGACGAGCATGTCGTCGATATAAACTTCCATTGTGTCGCCAAGGTGTTCTTTGAACATTTTATTCACCAGACGATGGTAGGTAGAACCTGCATTTTTTAGTCCAAAAGGCATAACCTTATAACGGTAAATACCTCGGTCTGTCATGAATGCGGTTTTCTCTTGATCTTCGACGTGCATTAGGATTTGGTTGTATCCAGAATAAGCATCCATGAACGTCAATAGTTCATGCCCCGCTGTCGCGTCGACCATGGCATCGATGTGTGGTAATGGAAATGGATCTTTTGGACAAGCTTTGTTGAGATCGTTGAAGTCGATACAAACTCTCCATTTGCCATTTTTCTTTGCCACGAGCACGACGTTAGCAAGCCAATCAGGATATTTTACTTCGCGAATCTTTCCTGTCTTGAGGAGATTGTCGACTTCGTCATTTATCACCTTATTCCTTTCAAGAGCAAATTTCCTTCGCTTTTGCTTGATGGGTTTGAATGATGGATCGACGTTGAGCTTATGAGAGATGACATCAGGATCGATACCGACCATATCTTCATGCGACCAAGCAAAACAATCGGCATGTTCCTGCAAGAAAGATATTAGTTTGTCTTTAATGTGGGGATCGAGGGAGGATCCTATAAAGACTTTTTGATCAGGCTTGCTCGGATCTAGGATGATTTCTTCTAGGCGATAGTCATCAACTATTGTAGAGGAATCTCGTGCATCCTCGAGCTCTTCGTGCGTCTGGGCAATGATTTGCTCTGGATTTTCGAAGCCTGTCATTCTCCTGAAAAAGAAAGCAGAAGAAACTCCAAGAAACCGTTAGTACGACGCACGTTTGTCGAAGATTTTCTCTAGATGGGGCCCCACGGTGGGCGCCAAACTGTTAATGCCAAAAATCGCACAAAAGTACAACTTGAGGTTGATTGTGGAGCTTAACAACTAAAGAAAGAAATCTCTCGACAAAGCGTGCGACAAAGACGAAAATGTAAATGAGACAGAGAATTTTGGTGACGCGGGAAAAACCTCAACGAGGAAAAAAAACCGTGGACGACTGTGGAAGTCGCCGCAGCACTATGGTCGCCAAACAGGGGTGATGTCCTTATGTTTTTGGTGTCGATCGTACAGAGATTACAATACAAGTGAAAGATAGACTTTGAAATGTAAAGTAACAAGTGTTTTGAATGTAAAAACAGTGTGCGTCGTGTGTAAAAACTATGTGCCGAGCGTAGATGTCGTGCGTCGAGAGCGATTCCTTAAGAGAGAGTTCTTTGCTTTGAATATTCTTCTGAGTTTGGAAGGTTGTGTCTCTGATGTGTGATGCGATGATTCCAAAATGAAGGTTGAGCCTCCGCTTTTATAGTCTTTGGGTGCTTTAATTGATTCGTTGAATGTTTCATGTAACTGTCGTAACGGTTTGCTGACTTGAATGCTCATAACTAACCTCGTCGGTTATAGCTGTTGATCATGAATGATATTGACTCCTGCATTAAAACACCGAATAAATGTTACAGTCATAGTATACGTTAGTCGGTTAAGGTCGCATGGTTTTATGTGATGGTCGTGTGAAATAGGCGACGTCGTGGTCGAGTGTCGTGAGGTAAATAACTTTTCGATCTCAATTCCAATCAAGGGATAAAGATGCTCATGATTTTATCTTACCAAAGAAAAGGGAAGTAGGCGTTTTCCTTACCTCGGTCGTGGTCGAGACTGGTGAAATTTTGCCCAAACAACGATAAAAGGTCCTTGGGTATAAAGAAGACCGAGTTCAAGACGAAGGCGATATCCAAATCTGAACCCGCAAGGCAAATCTTGAATGTTCAATTTGAGAAAAAGAAGACCACAGCTCCGACCAAATTTCCTCAGTATCCTAAGATATCCTCCTATGGATTCAAATGAACCACTAAGGACTTGGTCGAGGCCCTGAAGACCGTCCAGGCGACCATCCGGTGGCCAAAGAAGTCTGATAAGAAAGATAAATCAAAGTGGTGCGACTTCCATGTCGACCACGGTCATATGACGAATGACTGCATAGCTCTCAAAAAGGAGCTAGCCTACCACGTCCCGAAGGGAAACCTCAAGGATATTATTGATGACATCGTTACTCCAGCTAACGACGTTCGACCGCCGACTCTCGATCACGCAAAGGTCTTCAACTGCATAACTGGTAGGTCCGACGTATACAGTCTGACGTATTCCACGGCAAAATGTCACACCAGCCAAGCACCTGACGATCGACCTACCCCTCGTCCATCAAGACCCAAAGGAGGTCTGGAGTTAGAAGCCATGAAGATTTCATTCGACCAAGACGACATCGGTGACTCGTATCAAAAGCATCATGACGGGTTGATAATTCAACTCACAATTCGTAATTATCTGTCCCGACGAGTCTTGGTCGACGGAGGCAGTTCAGCGAACGTCATCTTCCTTGACACCATCAAGGCCATGGGAATCGACCGAGCGAAAATTACCCGATGCTCGACAACTTTGGTCGGTTTAAATAGAGACGCGACGAGTACCTTTGGAGAGATCACCCTGCCTGTCTATGCCCGAGGAATCAACAAGCAGACCAAGTTCAACGTCATCGATTGGTCGTCGGCCTATAACATCGTCTTAGGTCGACCGTGGATCCATGACATGAAAGCCGTTACTTCGACGTATCATCAGACCATGAAATTACCTATGCCGTGGGGAGTTCAGGAAATCAAAAGCGAGCCGAAGGTCGCCCACGACTGCTACAAGACAACCCTGAAGCCACAGAAGCAGGCCATCTAGCAATTACAGGTCCAGGATGCTCCTGGAACAGCCGACGACTATCACCTGGAGGAAGTCGTCCTGGACCAGAGCAAGTATGACCAGACCGTCTTTATTGGTTCGTCCTTCGATCCCTGCCTTAAAGACAAACTAATATCTTTTTTGCAGGAACATGCCGATTGCTTTGCCTGGTCGTACGAAGACAAGGTCGGTGTTAAGGCCAAAAATCGCACCAAAGGGACAACTTAAGGTCGATGTGGACTTAATCAACTAAAGAAAGGATCTTTCGACGAGACGTGCGACGAGGGAAAAATAAATAAGTCAAATGATTTGATGACGCAGGAAAAACCTCAATCGAGGAAAAAACCTGCGGACGACAGTGGGTGTCGTCGCTGCACTATGGTCGCCAATCAGGGGCGATGTCCTTCGGTTCTGGCGTCGGTCGTACAAGGGTTACAATACAGATGAAGGAAATGCTTCGAAATGTAAATTACAAGTGTTTTTAGTGTTTAAACAGTGTGCGTCGTGTGTGAATACAAAGTGTAAACTGTTGGTCGAAGGCTAATGTCGTGCGTCGAGAATGATAACGGTAGCTGCTCTTCGAGTGTTCTTGAGTTCGCACCATAGTTCTTGAGCTTGAGTGTTAGATTCTCTGAGCTCGGAAGTCTGTAGTGGATTGTTCTCCAGATGATCTCTGCTCGGTGATCGATGTCCGGTCCCCTTGAAATGATGATTGAATTTGATATTTATAGTCTTCGGGAGCTTCAATTAGCTCATTAAAGGCTTTGATGGTTTGGTCTTGTAACCGCCGGGGAGCTTTAATGTCATTGATGAGTGGTTTTCGTAACCTCTGTCGGGTCATTAATGCGCTTTGATGACTCGTCCGTTACTGACCGTTGTCCATTAATGACGTTGACTCCTGCATTAAACACTTAACAAACATAACAGTTATATTATGTGTTAGCTTGCTTGAGGTCGCATGGTCTTTATGCGGCGGTCGTGCGGAGCGGGCGACGTCGAGGTCGAGTGTCGCGAGGAACTCTCGACTTACCTTTCAGGAGGGACGACGGAGGTTTTCTGGGTCTTCGTCGGGACCTTATCTTAATACAAGATATGGTTCATAACAAGTGTCTTACCTTTTCTGGTCGTGGTCAAGACCTGCATTGATAAACAGAAGAAACGGATGTTTGACTGTTTTAACGGTTAGTATAATCGTAAGACCAGGTCGTAAGACCAGGATGTCAGGACGATGTTGTCGTAGGACCAGAGCGATTTAACATCGATGACAGGAGACTGTCGACGTAAGACCGACGAGTCGTAACTGGCGACATAAGACTAGTGACGTGTGACTAGCGATGTATGACGTGCGATCACAAGATGTAAGATGACTATTGACGCAAGATGTCTTTTAATAACCAACTATCATGGTTATTAACGTATGTCGGGGATATGATAATAATGGGTATTATCCTTGTCGGTCGGGGGTAATCAATGTCTATGAGTCATGTCGAGGGAATTTCCCAGGTCGGTCGAGGGTGTGATTTTTTACCCAAACAGTTAGCCCCCTGAGATCTGAATTTCAAAGCCAGTAGAATTTCAGATCTCGCACTAAAGTAAAATGTGTTGCTACGGAGACGTGTTACTTTTGCTAAGATCATCAGAGGAAAACTGACTTGGTCAGCCAAAGAAGGTGACGCAAGTTGTGCTTGCCCTTCGAGGCCGGGAAAGGAGAAAGAATGCCCCGACAGCTGGGTCAGGAATCTTGAAGAAGACAAGGACGGTAGTCCTGAAGGAACCGTCTTCGCGGGCTGACGTTTCGTCGAGAGTTGTCGTGCCTAAAGAGGAGAGGGCGTCATCCAGCCATTTTGGCGCGATGTACGCGACACCACCAAGTTCGGCGCTTCCGGCGACAGTGATGAAGCTAGTGTCTAAGGTGTTGTCCACAGCGTCTGCTGACAAGGGGGACGGGTCATCGGCCGATGGTGTGCTAGACGGGACGACGTTGTTGGTGTCCTAGACGGGACGACGTTGTCTCCTCATCTGAGGAAATATTTGCTCCCGTCTTTCAGGGAGCGTTTTTCTATCGAGGAGACAGGGGTCCATGTCGTCAGGTTGGTGTTCCTAGTCGACGTGGTCCTGGCGTTCACAGCCGATACGGTCGTTAAAGACATATGTTCTGGCATTCCCAGCCGATATGGTCGTTATAGACCTTTGGACTGGCGCTTACAGCCGATATGGTCGTTAGAGACCTATGTTACGTTGTGTCAGTTTTGCTTTAGCGATAATCGGTAAAACGTTTTACCTCCCTGAGTATTATTTCGACTCCGACACGTCATGGACATATGTAATGTCGACTGTAAAAAATTCTTTAAGTACAAAGAGTCGTGCGACTTGGGCATCCATTGTAATACAACGATTAGAACGTAAGTCATAAGATTTTCATATTTCTGAATTGTATAAGCAAACATAAGCGCATGCGATTACAGCATTCATTCAGAACATGAAGTTTTTCTAAGTTGAAGAACTTAGATTGTGGGGTCGCTAGACCTTATGATCGTGTGATTTGATCATACGATGAACTTTGAATCATGTGTTCCTGTGATGGAATGATCAAGTCATAGACCTGATTACTTATGTTGTGCGACCTTGCGAGGTTAAGATCGTACGATAGACTTATATATCGTTCGATCCTGCGAGACTTAAGTCATATAATAGACTTTAGTAACTAATGTCGTGCGATCATGCGATAAAACAATGTCAAAGGTTGGTCGTTTGCTTTTCAGATGCGTTGCATTCTAGCTGCGTAGAATATCTAGATCATCGAGGGTTTGGAGCCGATAGGCACTTTTACCCACGACTACTGAGGTACGATAAGGATCTTCCCACTTGGTGGAAAGTTTACCTGCACTAAGTGCTTTGGAACACTCGACGGAGGACATAGTCGCCTTCTTGAAAGACTTTAGATGTGACGTTCTTGTCGCTCGACTGCTTGCTTCTGGGTGTCGGGGTCGTCAGCTTGATGTCGCGGTCTTCACAGAACTGTCGAGTGGCTTACGAACTAGGATCCATTGTCGTAGACAATTTCGGATGTCGTTTGACCAATTATCTTCTTGGTCTTCCATCTGGATGTCATCGTCATTTTTTATGGACGACGTCGCAAGATAGGTCATTGGAATGCTGTCGAGTATTGGTTCGAGCAAAGCAGAGGCAAGGTTTGCTAAAGCGTCGACTTGAGTATTCTGGTCCCTTGGAACCATGACTGGTGATTGCGAGATTCAATATACAAGTCGTCTTTATTGACGACATATGTCATGACTAGCGATCATAAGGTTAAAAAGGGGTGACTCGTCTTTTGTCGACGACTACAAATTGCCACCTACTTTTGACATAACTGGCGATCATAAGATTTAAAATACGATTCTTCTCTTATCGACGGCTATAAATCGTAACCTGCGTTTGCCGTAGCTGGCGATCATAAGATTTAAAAAATATGAGTCGTCTTTTATCGACGACAATAAATTTCAACCTGCGCTTGCCATAACAGGCGATCACAAGATTAAAACTGTGAGTCGTCTTTTATCGACGACAATAAATTGTAACATGCGTTTTAAGTCGTAGAGACTTCATTTCTTACGATGTAAATCGTAAGACCTGTATTTATATAATCTTGCGAGTCTGCAATGAAAAAATCGGGGGTGGTCGTTGGTTTTGACCAATGATCCTTTGATGCTTAAATCAACGATCATATATTAGATCAAAATAATTAAACGAGGAAAATATACTTAGAGTATATATATAGAGTTGTTCTAAGTAAGACGTCACAGTTACCGTAACATGGAGTCGATAAGCGCCTTTTCCGAGGATTTTCAAAATCAAACGTGGTATTTTTTCAGTTTGTGAAGGGTATTCTGAGCCCCCGAGTCCCTTGGATGATGCGACACATGCGATACTTTTGACGGAGCCTTTTATATCTTTTTTCAGGGCTTGAATCTGGCTTCGAGCCGCATTCAATTCCGATTGGAGTTGAATCATGGGATCTTGATAATTCGCCATATACCTGAAAAAGCTCTACAAGATCGTTAGTAGAAATGCACGTTCGTCGAAGATTTTCTCTAGATGAAGTCCCACGGATGGCGCCAAACAGTTAATGCCAAAAATCGCACCAAAGGGACAACTTAAGGTCGATGTAGACTTAATCAACTAAAGAAAGGATCTTTCGACGAGACATGCGACGAGGGAAAAATAAATAAGACAAATGATTTGATGACGCAGGAAAAACCTCAATCGAGGAAAAAACCTGCGGACGACAGTGGGCGTCGTCGCTGCACTATGGTCGCCAATCAGGGGTGATGTCCTTCGGTACTGGCGTCGGTCGTACAAGGGTTACAATACAGATGAAGGAAATGCTTCGAAATGTAAAGTACAAGTGTTTTTAGTGTTTAAACAGTGTGCGTCGTGTGTGAATACAAAGTGTAAACTGTTGGTCGAAGGCTAATGTCGTGCGTCGAGAATGATAACGGTAGCTGCTCTTCGAGTGTTCTTGAGTTCGCACCATAGTTCTTGAGCTTGAGTGTTAGATTCTCTGAGCTCGGAAGTCTGTAGTGGATTGTTCTCCAGATGATCTCTGCTCGGTGATCGATGTCCGGTCCCCTTGAAATGATGATTGAATTTGATATTTATAGTCTTCGGGAGCTTCAATTAGCTCATTAAAGGCTTTGATGGTTTGGTCTTGTAACCGCCGGGGAGCTTTAATGTCATTGATGAGTGGTTTTCGTAACCACTGTCGGGTCATTAATGCGCTTTGATGACTCGTCCGTTACTGACTGTTGTCCATTAATGACGTTGACTCCTGCATTAAACACTTAACAAACATAACAGTTATATTATGTGTTAGCTTGCTTAAGGTCGCATGGTCTTTATGCGGCGGTCGTGCGGAGCGGGCGACGTCGAGGTCGAGTGTCGAGTGTTGCGAGGAACTCTCGACTTACCTTTCAAGAGGGACGACGGAGGTTTTCTGGGTCTTCGTCGGGACCTTATCTTAATACAATATATGGTTCATAACAAGTGTCTTACCTTTTCTGGTCGTGGTCAAGACATGCATTGATAAACAGAAGAAACGGATGTTTGACTGTTTTAACGGTTAGTATAATCGTAAGACCATGTCGTAAGACCAGGATGTCAGGACGACGTTGTCGTAGGACCAGAGCGATTTAACATCGATGACAGGAGACTGTCGACGTAAGACCGACGAGTCGTAACTGGCGACATAAGACTAGTGACGTGTGACTAGCGATGTATGACGTGCGATCACAAGATGTAAGATGACTATTAACGCAAGATGTCTTTTAATAACCAACTATCGTGGTTATTAACGTATGTCGGAGATATGATAATAATGGGTATTATCCTTGCCGGTCGGGGGTAATCAATGTCTATGGGTCATGTCGAGGGAATTTCCCAGGTCGGTCGAGGGTGTGATTTTTTACCCAAACAGTCGACATAGACCCCAGTGTTATTTCTCACAAGCTCAATGTCGACCCGTCGTTTAAACCTATCAAACAAAAGCGACGAAAATGTTCTCCTAAACAGAATAAGGTAATTAATGACGAGGTCGACAACCTCCTCAAGACAGGAAAAATTCGAGAAGTAAAGTACCCCGACTGGATCGCCAATGTCGTGGTCGTACAGAAGAAAAATGACAAATGGAGGGTCTGTATCGATTTCACAGACCTCAACAAAGCTTGTCCAAAATATCCTTTTCCATTGCCACATATCGACGCCATGGTCGACGCGACAGCAGGACATGAACTATTGACGTTCATGGATGCTTATTCTGGATACAATCAGATCCTCATGCATGTCAAGGACCAGGAAAAGACTGCATTCATGACAGGTCGAGGTATTTATTTTTATAAGGTTATGTCCTTTGGACTAAAAAATGCAGGTTCCACCTACCAGCGTCTGGTGAATAAAATGTTCAAAGATCATCTTGGCGACACAATGGAGGTGAATATTGACGATATGCTCGTCAAGTCGAAGCAAGCAAACGTCGAGCATTTGAGGCAGTCGTTCGACATCCTTCGGAAGTATAGCATGAAGCTCAACCCGACGAAGTGTTCCTTTGGTGTCAGTGTCGGGAAATTTCTGGGCTATATGGTCACTCGTCGGGGGATCGATGCCAATCCCGATCAGATCAAAGCCATTATCGAGATCAAATCTCCAAGAAATTTTAAAGATGTCCAAAAGCTCACTGGTCGGGTAGCAGCCCTGAACAGGTTTATTTCTCGATCGTCGGATAGATGTCATCTATTCTATAACGTCCTTAGGAAAAATAAAGGCTTCGACTGGACCGACGATCATGAGCAAGCACTGCAGAGATTAAAGGAGTATATGACGTCGCCGCCTTTGCTATCAAAGCCTCACGATCATGAGGTCTTGCAACTATATTTGGCAGTCAGTCCTAATGCAGTAAGTGTCGTCCTGACACGCGAAGATGAAAAGCAGCAACTGCCAATCTACTAGGTAAGTAAATCTCTCTTAGACGCAGAAACCAGGTATTCCTCTATGGAAAAATTATTTTTGTCGCTGGTCACAGCCACAAAGAAATTGTGACACTATTTTGAATCGCATCCTATTACTGTCGTGACTAACTTTCCTCTTAAGTCTATCTTGAGGAAACCTGAGTTGACAGGTCGTTTGGCAAAATGGAGCATATATCTCAGCAGTTACGACATCGATTTCAAGCCCAGGATCGCGATCAAATCGCAAGCTTTGGCAGATTTCATCGCCGACTTCAGTCCTGTGCTGGAAAAAGAAGCAGAGCTCGAGGTGTCTAATGTGGCGACTCATGACGACACACCCTGGACTCTACATGTCGACGGATCGTCCAATATTAGGGGTTAGGACTAGGCGTCGTCTTAAAGTCGCCACAGGGGGGTAAAATGGTGTATTCCGTACGATGCGACTTCAAAACAACCAACAATGATGTAAAGCCCGTGTTCCGGTACGGTTTTATTTTATGTATTTATTTATTATTTTTTTTCTCTAAGCGAATTATTTGTTAACGGGATGGTCGAGAAAGATCAAGAGGGAATTAGTTTTAGCGTTAGTTGGTTCATTTGTAAAATTTTAACTTTTAGGGGTGGAAAATGAAAGTAGGACAACCTAGGGGTTAAATGTGTAAGTTTGGAAAATGTTGCTTGGGGTCGGCCCATAAGGGAACCGACCCCCTCCCATTCTTTTGTTCTCGTTTTCTTTCCTGCGTCCAACAGAAGTGGCACCAACAAGAAACCATTACAAAACCCTATTATCCTCTCCTTCGTTTTTTTCTTTGCTGCGCCGTAAAAACCCTACCAGCACACCTTCTTCCTTCTCTAGCGGCTGCCGTGAACCACCAGGACCACCACCAGCGTCGCCGCTGGTTTCTGCCGGAGAGAGAGAAAGGGAGCCGGAGTTGGATATCGCTTCGGTGTCGTTACAAGGTAAGGTTACCCATTCCTTTGCTTTATTTCTCCGTCGTTTCAGCCACAAAACAACCACCACCGCCGGCGCCGCCCTGTTCTGCCGGCGAGTGTGTAGAGCCGAGAGAGAGAGAGAGTGAGACAGCGAGAGAGCCGTCGAGCGGGTGGAGGAAGGAGCGTGACTGCGTGAGGGTACTGCTGTGGTTTCTCGAGAGGTACGGTTTCTCTTCTCGTTTCTTCTTGTTTTTCGTTTCGTCGTCATCTCGCCGCCGTGAAACCACCACAACCGCCGTCAGCCTGGGCTGCCGACGTGTGGCCGCCGTGCACACCAGGGCTGTGGTTGCACCGTGCGGGATTGTGGTTTAGTTGTGTGTAAGTGTGGCCGAGATGAGGTAGATCCTTTTGTTGTCTCGTCGGAATGAGATACCGTAATCACCACCACCGCCGGTGGTGGCTGCCGCCGCCGCCGCCGGCGACCACCACTGCCGAAGGTGGCAGTGGGTGGTGCTCGAGTGGTTGAACCTTTTTGCCTAAAACCCTAATCGCGTGAACGCTTGTTGCAAACCCGAATCGTTTTAACCGAACGCATAAACCATTCTATCATTTTATGTGATCGATATCGTTTCTGCCCAGTTTTTACTTCGTCCATAACTTTTCCGTCGTAGCTCGGATTGAGGCGGCACCGGTGCCCACGGTTCACATTCTGTGCCGGACACACTTTTCGTGTTTTAGCGGAAGTCCGGTTTGGCCTCTAGCTAGGCTTAAAATGGCTGTTTGTACAGCAGGTCTGAATATGACAATTTCGCGTCCTGTTTTTAGAAAATTCATATTAAATTGTAGAAAAATTGTTAGGAGGTGTATAATATGTCCTTGGAACCCTAACTCGGAGTACTTTCTGGTTATGTAATTTAATGGAGGATTTTGTGGGTTTAAAGAGGTCGGATCAGGTCCCGAACAGACATGTTTGGTTAGACCGAAAAGTCGTTTTAGTGACATTTTAAGGGTGCGTCGTGTTTTAGGGTCCGGGTCTCGTGTTAATACTTTTTAACGTTCGTTTAGGTGTTGGGAAGTGATTTTGGACTGTGAAGCTTGAGTTACTGGTTGTAAGCTAGACGCGCTTACGAGGTGAGTTCTCTCACTATATTTAATATCAGTCGTTTTACATTACTGTAGCTCGTGTGAGGTAGCTTTAATTATTTGTGATGCGAGGCTAGATAGTGGGGTGGCTAGTTAGACCTTTGTTGACATGTATACGCGGGTGGCGTTGTCATGTATACGCGGGTGGCGTAGGGACTCGGGGGCCGGTGTTTGTATACGCGGGTGGCGTAGGGACTCGGGGGCCGGTGTTTGTATACGCGGGTGGCGTAGGAACTCGGCGGGGCCGAAGATTGTACACGCGGGTGGCGTAGAATCTCGGTGGGGCCCAAGATGTTATACGCGGGTGGCGTAGGGGTAGGTATGCATGTTTATGATTTGTTCGTAGACTTGTATGCTTGTTTATGTGCAACTATCTGTTATAGGGGTAGTGTGGAATAACTGTGTTATCTATGGTGGTTGAATTCACTAAGCTTCGTGCTTACCCTTTCCCAATAAATCATTGTTTCAGGTACGAGTGGCTCCAAGGCGTGACGGGTACACACTGGCGCGCGGGAAGAGCTGATTATTTTATGATTTCAATTTTAAAACAATTATTCCGCTGTTTATTGTTCGTAATAATTTTATTTGGTGGTTTGCAAACGAAACGTTTTGGGTTATTTAACGAGTTTAATTAATGAAATGTCATTTTTAACAATCTAAATTTTCTTGTAATTTTTGGGATGTTACAACTTGGTATCAGAGCACGACTTGAGTGAATCAAACGCATTTCGGTGTGTTTGATCTCAAGTTTGCGGCTATAAAATTTTCTTTAAAGTTTTTTTTTGGAAATAAAAAGAAGGAAAAATCTGTTTGAGGAACGGTGATCGAGGGCGCAGTGTGTACCGTCAGCCGGAGCCAAGAGGGAAAGGTACATTGCTTAGTGTTGTATTGCTTTCTAGGCATAGGGTATGCATGCTAGATTGCCTGTTGTTGACACTATGCTGTATGATGATTGCTTGCTAGTAGGAATCAATGCTAGTCATAGTAGGTTGTTAAATGGAGGCCCTATAGGTTGTATGCAGTAAGAATCATATAGCCTTAGAATATTTGATTTAGTTCTATTGCGCAGCTCTTGTTTGAGTCCAACCGTTCTAGGATAGAATTTTGTATTCGAATGTCTATTTGATTCACGCTGCATGCGACTGGGTATTCGTGAGGCAACTCGTTATGGCTAATAGGGATTCCGATGTAGCAAGGGTAGTGGGATGAGATGAAATTCCTAGTGAGTTGGGAAGAGTGTTTATATAGAAGTATGTGTGCTGGATTGCTTGGTGCTTATTACACTGTACTGCATGTTTGTTGTTTGCTAATAGGTGTTCATGCTAGCCCTGATAAGTTGTTAAGTGAATGCACTATAGGTTGTATGCGGTAGGAACCAAATAGCCTTAGAATGTCGGATTTAGTTCTATTGCGCAGCTCTTGTTTGAGTCCAACCGTTGTAGGATAGAATCTTATATTCGAATGTCTATCTGGTTTTACACTGTGTGCGACTGTGCATTCGCGAGGCGACTCGTCATGACTAGTGGGGATTTCGTCATAGCAAGGGTAGTGGAGTTGGGTGGAATTTCTAGGGAGCTAGGAAGAGTGTGTACATATGCCGGTGCGGGCATATGTGTGTAGTTATCGGCGAGAAACTACTTGGACCCGTCGGATGGAACTCGGAACGAGTGATGATAGGTGTGGAAGGTAGTAGTAGAGCTCCTACTATCGGAAACACAGGATCAATGCTCGAGTCGGGGAAAGTCACGAGGAATCCAAGGAGTTGAGCGTGAGCGTTGTTAGTGTGAATTATTATGTGCTAATAACTCGTTGTAATATATACCCAGAATAGCCATCACAAGGAGGAACGACTATAGTAAACCTACTAGTACAGGTGTGTACTTGTTTGCTTTGATGGGATGATCGTTGGGGCAGTGTCGAAGGTTATAATTTAGTAGTCGTTGGTAATGGTCGGTTGGATATCTCGGGGTGAGACCCCGGTATTCCTGTGTTATGACCTTGACTTTCCAGTAGGCACTAGGAGGATATAGTCTTGGGCACTTACCTGAGAGGTAGTTCCGATGTGCCGGGCCTTGAGACGTACCTGGGAGGCAGGCGTTAAGGCGTATCTTGTTACAGTATAACTAGGTTCCCTATGGCGGGCGAGGAAGATAAGTAGACGGTGGAAGATTGGGTATTCCACACGTGTTGTTAGTGTAGACCGAATAGTGTCAGTTAAGGGAATGATGCCCTTTGTAATTAAGAGAATAAAGGCGCAGTAACCTTTTTGAAGTAAGTAGTATGTTTAAGTGTCGACTTTTGGGCTTGAGGCCAAACACCCTTAGTGTAATCGGGGATTTGTAGTCGACTTTGAAATAATAATGGCGACGGTAGTAGTAACCCTGAAATGCTTAATTGTGATGAATGGTTATGGTGAAATGACCTTCGTGGGTGATTATAAGTTTACTGGTTTGATGATCCGTGTGAAATAAATTTGGGAGTCCATTAGAGCTCGTGGAAGTTAATCGACAGTAATGGTAGGAATGATCGGATTCGAGTATCCTGTAGGGTATATTGGTGAGCAACTTTAGAATAGTTAGAGCTTGAAATTTAAATCGGGATGTATGGAATATCTAAGGTTGGGAGACAACCGAAGTCGTTTGACTAGGAATGATTCCAGTCGTTGGAGTGTTCTTCCGATCGTAATCTCAGTGTTCTTGAAGGAGTTTTGTTGGTAAGAAAAGTATTCGAGAAATTCTAGACGGGGTGAGAAATTTAGATTCTAGTTGAGGAAAGTCCAGTGGCAGCACCGAAGGGGTACGAGTGGACTTGGGAACCCGAGGTTGAGATGCGGGAGAGCTATCCGGAGCTATTTGCGGACGTAGACTTCGGGGACGAAGTCTAATTCAAGCGGGGGAGAGTTGTAAAGCCCGTGTTTCGGTACGGTTTGATTTTATGTATTTATTTATTAATTTTTTCTCTAAGCGAATTATTTGTTAACGGGATGGTCGAGAAAGATCAAGAGGGAATTAGTTTTAGCGTTAGTTGGTTCATTTGTAAAATTTTAACTTTTAGGGGTGGAAAATGAAAGTAGGACAACCTAGGGGTTAAATGTGTAAGTTTGGAAAATGTTGCTTGGGGTTGGCCCATAAGGGAACCGACTCCCTCCCATTCTTTTGTTCTCGTTTTCTTTCCTGCGTCCAACAGAAGTGGCACCAACAAGAAACCATTACAAAACCCTATTATCCTCTCCTTCGTTTTTTTCTTTGCTGCGCCGTAAAAACCCTACCAGCACACCTTCTTCCTTCTCTAGCGGCTGCCGTGAACCACCAGGACCACCACTAGCGTCGCCGCTGGTTTCTGCTGGAGAGAGAGAAAGGGAGCCGGAGTTGGATATCGCTTCGGTGTCGTTACAAGGTAAGGTTACCCATTCCTTTGTTTTATTTCTCCGTCGTTTCAGCCACAACACAACCACCACCGCCGGCGCCGCCCTGTTCTGCCGGCGAGTGTGTAGAGCCGAGAGAGAGAGAGAGAGAGAGAGCGAGACAGCGAGAGAGCCGTCGAGCGGGTGGAGGAAGGAGCGTGACTGCGTGAGGGTACTGCTGTGGTTTCTCGAGAGGTACGGTTTCTCTTCTCGTTTCTTCTTGTTTTTCGTTTCGTCGTCATCTCGCCGCCGTAAAACCACCACAACCGCCGTTAGCCTGGGCTGTCGGCGTGTGGCCGCCGTGCACACTAGGGCTATGGTTGCACCGTGCGGGATTGTGGTTTAGTTGTGTGTAAGTGTGGCCGAGATGAGGTAGATCCTTTTGTTGTCTCGTCGGAATGAGATACCGTAATCACCACCACCGCCGGTGGTGGCTGCCGCCGCCGCCGCCGGCGACCACCACTGCCGGAGGTGGCAGTGGGTGGTGCTCGAGTGGTTGAACCTTTTTGCCTAAAACCCTAATCGCGTGAACGCTTGTTGCAAACCCGAATCGTTTTAACCGAACGCGTAAACCATTCTATCATTTTATGTGATCGATATCGTTTCTGCCCAGTTTTTACTTCGTCCATAACTTTTCCGTCGTAGCTCGGATTGAGGCGGAACCAGTGCCCACGGTTCACATTCTGTGCCGGACACACTTTTCGTGTTTTAGCGGAAGTCCGGTTTGGCGTCTAGCTAGGCTTAAAATGGCTGTTTGTACAGCAGGTCTGAATATGACAGTTTCGCGTCCTGTTTTTAGAAAATTCATATCAAATTGTAGAAAAATCGTTAGGAGGTGTATAATATGTCCTTGGAACCCTAACTCGGAGTACTTTCTGGTTATGTAATTTAATGGAGGATTTTATGGGTTTAAAGAGGTCGGATCAGGTACCGAACAGACCTGTTTGGTTAGACCGAAAAGTCGTTTTAGTGACATTTTAAGGGTGCGTCGTGTTTTAGGGTCCGGGTCTCGTGTTAATACTTTTTAACGTTCGTTTAGGTGTTGGGAAGTGATTTTGGACTGTGAAGCTTGAGTTACTGGTTGTAAGCTAGACGCGCTTACGAGGTGAGTTCTCTCACTATATTTAATATCAGTCGTTTTACATTACTGTAGCTCGTGTGTGGTAGCTTTAATTATTTGTGATGCGGGGCTAGATAGTGGGGTGGCTAGTTAGACCTTTGTTGACATGTATACGCGGGTGGCGTTGTCATGTATACGCGGGTGGCGTAGGGACTCGGGGGCCGGTGTTTGTATACGCGGGTGGCGTAGGGACTCGGGGGCCGGTGTTTATATACGCGGGTGGCGTAGGAACTCGGTGGGGCCGAAGATTGTACACGCGGGTGGCGTAGAATCTCGGTGGGGCCCAAGATGTTATACGCGGGTGGCGTAGGGGTAGGTATGCATGTTTATGATTTGTTCGTAGACTTGTATGCTTGTTTATGTGCAACTATCTGTTATAGGGGTAGTGTGGAATAACTGTGTTATCTATGGTGGTTGAATTCACTAAGCTTCGTGCTTACCCTTTCCCAATAAATCATTGTTTCAGGTACGAGTGGCTCCAAGGCGTGACGGGTACACACTGGCGCGCGGGAAGAGCTGATTATTTTATGATTTCAATTTTAAAACAATTATTCCGCTGTTTATTGTTCGTAATAATTTTATTTGGTGGTTTGCAAACGAAACGTTTTGGGTTATTTAACGAGTTTAATTAATGAAATGTCATTTTTAACAATCTAAATTTTCTTGTAATTTTTGGGATGTTACAAATGAAGCCGAGTACGAGTCCCTGATCGTAGGGATGAATATAGCCCACGACTCGGGAGCAACCGCGCTACATGTCAAAAGCGATTCTCTCCTGGTCGTGAACCAGATGAATGGAGAATTCGCGGCCAGAGATTCAAAGATGACAGCACACCTAAAGGTAGCAAAAGAAAAATCAGAAATGTTTAAATCATTTTCTATTGAACAGATTCCAAGGGACCAGAATACTCAAGCCGACGTATTAGCAAACCTTAGGTCTGCACTTGTCGAACCAATATTCGACAGCATTCCTATGATCCACCTGGCGACGTCGTCCATCGAAAATGATGGTGTCACCCAAATCGAAGACCAGGAAGATGATTGGTCGTGCGACATCAGAAACTATCGTATGCACGACCAACTTCCAGAAGACAAGATGGAAGCTCGGAAGATCAGGTTCAAGGCATCCAGGTATGTCATTCCAAGAAGGCGACTATGTCCTCCGACGAGTGTTTCAGAGCACTCAAGAGCTCAATGCAGGTAAACTTTCCACCGAGTGGGAAGGTCCTTATCGTATCTCAGAAGTCGTGGGTAAGGGTGCTTATAAACTCCAAACCCTTGACAATCGAGATATCCCACGCAGCTGGAATGCAACACATTTGAAAAGATATTTCTTCTAAGTCTTTTTCCCTCTTTCATACGATTTTCTCATCATGACGATTACTGACTTAAGCATCGGAGGGTCGTTGGTTAGCCAACGACCAACCTCTGACCTTGTTTTGTCGCAGGATCGCACGACATGAGTTACTAAGTCCATCACACGACTTCAGTGCATTTTCGCAGGATCGCACGACATAAGCAATCAGGTCTATCGTATGACTTGATTGCACAATTGCAGTAACGCACGACCCACATCTGTCGCACGACCTAAGTTTCCCTAACTTAGAAATTTTTTCATGTTTTAGGTGAATGCTTTAATCACACGTACCTATGTTTACTTTACACGATTTAGAGGTCCAAAGATCCTACAACTTATGTTCTAATCAGTGTATTGCGATGGATGTCTATGTCGCAAGTCTCTATGTTCATTTTTACACGATGTACGTTTACTTAGTGAATTTCACGATTGATATTGTATTTACTTACAAAATGAACAAGACAAAGTAATGCATGAGTTCAAAAGAGAAAATCTTTTCATTCCATGTCAGAAAAATGATTACATCCAAATGACTCGACCACCAACGGTCGATCGGTAAAAAATAAAGAACAAAATATTCCTAAGGTTGGGGAGGATCAGTGGCCGCATCCTTGCCAGACGCTTCACCCTTGAGGTCCCTATCAGACCCGACACTCGACATGTAGAAAGAGAGCTCTTCTGATGCAGAGGCAAGGGGATTCTTGCCCGACAAATGTTGCCGCATGATCGCCGCCCGTGCAGTCAATCGGGCAAGAGCAAAAATGGACTTCACCTAGTCCCTCAGCTCCTTCACCTCCCCCTCCAATTCCGCCACCTTGGACTTGGAATCCTTGGCTTCTTTTTCATTCACAGCCAAGGACTTTTTGGTCCTGTCCAGCTCGGCCCTCGAGTCGACGATTAGGGCCAGGGACTGCTTCAGACGACGGTTCGATTCGTCCCTTTCACGTTCGACGGTTTCCATCTAATTCTGGACGTCGTCGAGCCTTATAGACATGGCCTCGACGCGCAGCATAGCGGTCTTCTCCCTCTCTAGTGCCGCCTTCTCTCTTTCGAGAGCTGCGGGCACTAAACCCCTTGTCTTCTCCATTTCAGAGTACAGAGTAAGGGATGACTGGAACGCCTGAAAACACAAACGACGCAAGTTAGAAAACACCCGACAAAGATTACAAACATTGAAAAAATAGGTTTTGAAAGAAAAACTTACCATGAATGCGAGTCCCGCGACGTGGGATCCCGTCTCCTCGACCGGGACTCCCTGAAAAACGCTCCTTGAAAGAATGGAGCTGATATTTCCCCAGATGGGGGAAAAGCTTCGTCCCGTCCAGGACATTATCAGCCATAAAGTCTGACGGCAACGTAAAGTTAACCGTCGTGACCTCAGCCCCTCCCGACGAGACGCCCTTGCCCTTGTCGACCGATGAAGGGGTCGACGTGGCAGTCGGAGACATCGCCGCTTTCGTTGGAGGCGCAGAATTGACAGGCGTCGCGTCAATCGCATCCGAAGATGTCCTCGTCTTCTCTGGGGATGCGATTGACACCTTCGCCTTCTCGGGTCTGACGACTCTCGACGAATCACCTACCTTTAAAGACGGTTCCCTAGGGACCGTCATTTTTGTCCTTTTTAATACCCCCGACCCAGTGGTCGAGGCCCCTTCCTTTTTTCTCTGCCCCTGTGGGCCAGCTCAGCTTGGGATTCCCTCTTAGCAGCCGCAGACGACATCTTCGCCTGAGATTCCCCTGGAAAAAACAAAGGAAAAGAAAAAGACGTCACACGACTGAATGAATGGAAAAGTTACGTCGAGAAAAATAGGTACACTTACCAGTCATTTTTTCCTCCTCTTCTCTCGACTCCTCATTCTCCTCTTTCTCTGTCTCCTCTACCTCTTCCTCCTCCTCTTGTCTCTCCTCTCGATTTTCTCCCAAATAGACCACGTCTTCGTCCTCGTCTATCAGGTGTCGCGTGACGAATGATCGCTCGTCGGCACTGTACGAAAAAAATTTGTCGATCTTGGCTTGGGAGTTGGCGTAGGGCTTCACGTCCTAAAGTTTGATATCTGTGGACAATCAAAAGAAAAGGTAAGTAAAAACACAAGTCAATAAAGTACGACATAAGACACACAACAAAGTCTTAAAACTCACCCACCATGTTCCAGCCGGCCCTGATCCAGTCGCTCTTAGGGTCGAGCGTCGCTACGCGTACGAATGCGTACCTGGCCTTCCATTTGCGGTCGTTGACCGCAGTTTTCAAGACCAAAGTACGGTTGCCCTTGAACCTCGAAAAGAGGCTGTAGCGACGATACCCGTCCATTTTCACCTGGTAGGCCGTCAGGAGATCGCGCACATTCATGGGAGAATCCCAGTCTTTGGTAAGTCGCTCGACGACTTGTATGACGCGCCAGAACTGGGGCATTAACTGCCCCAGCGAGAGTTCGAACTCGCACATAAACACCTTAGCGAAAGGCGAATATGGCCATTGGAAGCCTATCTTGAATGGATACTCGTATATCACGAAGAACCCATCCGGACACATATCTGGTCGAACTTGACCAGCCCTAATAAGTGCAATCCCCGCAGGGATTTGGGCTAGATTCCTAAGAGAATCGAGATCATCTTGATCTCGAATGGAACTCGCCGGCTCGGTTGACATAAATAATCCCGTGAGCCAAATTTGCAAGTCTGAAAAGGCAAAAAGGTCCCAATTCTTCCTAGGCTTTCTAGCGATAGACTTACGACACATACAAAGGATGAGAAATCGTACCTTAAATAGCGCTCTAATCCTCGAAATAACTCTAAATCGACTCAAGATCTTGCAGGTTTTGGAATGGATTTACTGAAAGATAACAAAGATCGAAGAAGGAAATAGCTCTAAGAGGTTTCTGAAAGTGTAAAACCGAAAAGATCCACCAAGGGTCGCTATTTATGTAAATGATCGTGTCAGATCGAGTCGTCCAATGATCGACACGTGTCCGTACCTTTCCGAAAGATCAACAGATCGTCGACACCGGGCATTCACATCTGTTAGGCATGATCGCACGTCAGCATGACGTCACGATCTTATCTTCTTTTCAACTTCCCATTCAGTTGGAATTGGACCGATCCAGTTCCAAGGCAACTGAAGCGACTTTCGACACGTGTCACGACCCTAGAGGTCCTTCTGACAAAAAATTTAAAAATTCGAATTTTGAATTTGCCACTCTATTTTTAAATTTTGGAGGCAAACTATTTGGGTAAAAATCTACCAGTCTCGACCACGACCAGATAAAGGAAAACATATTTCTTACTCTTTTTTATAATAAGATAAAATCATAAACACTTTATCGCCAGACCAAAGTTTAAAGTCAAAAGTCACTCACGACACTCGACCGTCGTAACATACCTTACGACCTCGACCAACTAACGTATGACGCAATTGTTATGATTTCTTTGTTCAATGCAGGATCAACGTCATTAATGGCCAACGGCTATAACCGACGAAATCATTATGAACATTAATCTACGGGATCCGTTACGACCGTTATCTGAGGATTTTATGGGATCATTCAAAACTTCGAAGGCTATATAAACAAAGGCTCATACTTCATTTGCGCACGGCTGAACTCCCGAAAACACCTATAGCATATTGAAAGCTCACAAACGAAGAAACATTCTCTCTTGAGCAGACGACGCACGACACATAGTTCTTATACACGACGCATTTGTTTTTACACACGATACACTTGTTTACTTTACAAATTAGCTTATTTATGTTATTTGTATTGTAATCATTGTACCCTCGACATTTGAAACACAAGGACATCGCCCCTGTGTGGATCCCAGTTTGACGATCAAGTAACAATGTATATAAAAAAACAATAATCTTTATTGAACGATTGGACAGTGTTACAAGATTGGAATGATGAATACACACTCTCTCAACAATGAATCACACGGCTAATCTCAACTCTAACCTAATTACCTCTCTAACCACACTTTAAATACCTAGGGCCCATGGTCAAAGCCCATGGCCCGTTAACACTAAACAAGCCCATTTAACCGATTAAAGGCTTTTACTAACAATTAAATTAAACAATTCTTTTCTTTATATCACTTTCTATTTTATAGGACTTTTAGTCCTAACACCCTGTTTGGCAACCATAGTGCAGCGACGACCATCACAGTCGTCCGCGGGTTTTTTTCTCGTTGAGGTTTTTCCCGCGTCACCAAAATCCTTTCGTCTCATTTATTTTTTGTCTTTGTCGCATAGTTTTGTCGAACGATTTTTTTTCTTTAATTGTTAAGCTCCACAATCAACATTAAGTTATCCTTCTAGACGATTTTTTGGCATTAACAGTAATCATCTATTTTCGTCACCTAAGAAATTACGGTTTTGGTATATTTGAGATATGGATGATTAATGTTTGGGGAACGATTCTAAGCACATGGAATTGTTGTTTTGTGTTGGGAGTTTATGGATCTAGGTTTCTTTGGAAGGTTGCTCATGGATTCAAGTTCTTCAAGGAAGCAAAACGGGGTAAAATCTAGATTTAGCCAAAATCTAGCAAGGTGAGTTCAAGTTAATTTGTGAAAACGTTGTACATGCCAAAAATGTTCGTTTCCAAGTATTTATGAGTTTTACATAAAATTATCAATTGTTGAGTAATTTGGTAGGTTTCGATTATTTAAAGTGTTTTAACTTTATAAACCTTGTAAAACACCTACATTTGGGATTTTTGGATGATTTGATAAAATAATCATAAATGAAAGTGTTTTGACGATTTAATGCATAAACATGTGATTATTTGGTAAAAATGCATTTCTAGTGTTTAAACCTGTGATTTAATGCATAAACATGTGATTATAGAACGTTCGAAAACACGAAAGTGTGTCGTTGGATTTTGGTCATTCCCGACCTTGTGGACATTTTATAAAGTTTAAACCTTTTTGGTTTTGGGAAAAGATGCATTTTTAGTTTTGATGTATAACTCTTAAATATTGGTTTTTCAACGATTCATCTTACGAAGGTAAATTTTTTGGTACAAATACTCTTGACGGACGCTTTGGAAAAATGATTTGGCTTAATCTAAAGTAGGGTTGAGTTACTCATGACTATGGTGTTACATCTTTTCAATAGTTGAGTTACGAAAATTTTATTTAGTTGAGTTACGAAAATTTTATTTAGTTGCTCTTTCCAATTTTGTGGGTGTTACATCTTTTCAATAGTTCCTTGTTTTGTTTTAAAATCCAATTCACCAATGCCACTCACTTTGTATGATTTTTCGTCTCCAACTTTAACTTCTCCATAATTACTTTCAAATAACTTGGAAAATAAATTTTTGTTACCTGTCATATGTTTGCTAGCACCATTGTCTATGTACCAAAATTCTTCACAATCTCCACCATGAGACACGAACAACAAAGTATCTTGGTTATGATGTACTTGGTTTCCATGGCCAGACACCCGATTAGCATCATGTTTTTCTTCTTCTTTGTACTAACATTCAATTGCCAAATGACCAGGTTTATGGCAATTGAAACATTCAATATAACCACGACCTCTTCCTCTTTGATTTCCACGTCCACGTCCTCTTTGTGAATCTCTGAAACTATAAGTTTGATTGGCTTCACTCCAACCATAACCTCTTCCTCGAGCATTTGAGCCTCCTCCTCGATAGATTCCTCCTCTTCCACGACCACGAAATCCACCTCTTTGGGTTTTATAATCTTCCTTCTTCTCCTTTAGAGACAACTTTGACTGGAGTGCTTGATCCATAACTACATCCTTCTTAGTCTTGTTTAATCTCTCTTCGTGAGCTTGTAATGAGCCCGTGAGTTCATCAATGGTCATGGTAGTTAAGTCCTTAGATTCTTCAATGGCTACCACAATGTAGTTAAATCTAGAATCTAACGAACGGAGGATTTTTTCTATGACATGAATATCATCCATATCTTCACCGTTTCTTTTTAATTGGTTAACTATAGACTACCCACAAACAATAATCTGAAACGGATTCCAACTCCATTTTATGCAAGCTTTCAACCTCTCCTCGAAGAGTTTGCAACCAAACTCGTTTCACCTTAACATCTCCTTTGAATGAAGTTTCCAAAATCTCTCATGCTTGCTTTGCCGAAGTGGCACAAGCTATTTTCTGTCAAGCGGCTTCATACGATTGTACTCCTTGATATATCCAAAACAAAGCTTGCTTATTTTTTCCTCTTGATCTTCTTAGATTCTCCCTTTGAGCTTGTCATAATTCTTCCTCATTTTCAACTTCGGTATATCCATTTTCAACTAACTCTCATTCTTCTTGAGATCCAAGAAGAGCCTTCATTTGAATACTCCATTTACCATAGTTTTCTTTTGTTAGTTGAGGAACGAACGAAATAGGAATATTAGAGTTGTTCATATTAATCGAACAGAGCTCTGATGCCAATTGATTTAGAAAAAACACAGATGGAGAATGGATAGGGAATAAAACTTCTTTACTTTGAACTCTTTTTTTTATTCTTCATCCTCTTCACACATACAATAGAGATATTTATAGGGAAAACATTTACTCTTACATTTACCACCACATTAAACTCAAAAGACTTTTCACCTTTCAACTTCCTAAACCTCTCATATTTGTAGGTGGTTACATTAATCTAGACACCAATATAAACTAGAAACATGCAAAGTTAATTTATTACGCCAACAAGGCTCTCATGGATCATTCATGAATGAACATACATGTTTGTACAACATATGTCCCTACTAAACAGAAGCAAATTTCCGGCGGAAAAATCCGTCGGAAATCCGCCGGAAATGGCTAATTTCGGCGGATTTTTCGGCGGATGCGGTCGCCGGATAAATGGGCGCCGAGATGGCCCATTTTCGGCGGAATTTTCGGCGGATAGTTTGTTTTCGGAGGACGTTTCGGCGGAATAATCCGTCGGAAAAAAGTAGAAATAATTAACAAAATCTTAATTAACAAGATAATCATAGATATATTTTCGGCGGCTTTTTCCGCCTGAAATATATTTATTTATTTATTTATCAATTAATAAAAAATAATAATTTCGGCAAATATTTCGGCGGATTTTTCCGCCTGAAATATATTTATTTATTTATCAATTAAAAATAATAATAATTTCGGCAACTATTTTCGGCGGATTTCGGGCGGAAAATTCCGCCGAAAATAATTTAATATATTTTTAATTAATTTTTTTATTAATTTAAAATTTATTTTTTCCTTGGAATCAGCTGAAAACCTGCTAAAACCTGCTAAAAAATTGTATAATCTGCTAAAATGCTATATATCATAAATTAAAACGCCCAATACATTGTTCGGGCCAAAACGACCAAATCGTTGTTCCAAATTGTTCCAAATTCGTTCAAATAACACAAAACACAATTATAAAAGTTTCACATCCCTATGGAGGCGGACGCGGACGCGGCGTACTTTGACTGAGACTTCTGACCAACTCGCACATCTCTTCATATTGTGCTCGTTCCAAACGACGGGCCTCTTCACGTCTCGCTTCCTCTTCCCGAGGTCTCGCATCCTCTTCCCGACGTCTCGCATCCTCTTCCCGACGTCTCTCATCCTCTACCCGACGTTCCTCCTCTTGTGCCTTCAACTCTTGCACTTGGCTCATTAAGGTCTCAACGATGTGCTACAAAATAAAAAAGACATTAGAATATTTAATATGAATTAAAAATCAAATTGATAAACATCATTTAATGAAAAAAACTGGTACACACCTGCTGGGAGGAAGACGACGCACCACTTGTCGAAGATGACCCACCCAAGATCGCATTGGGATCTAGATGGTTTCCAAACCCAAACGAACGACCTTTCTTCGTTCCCCCGGTCACGTCATGCCATAACTGGGTATCAAGTGACGGATGATTGGCAAGGTCCTCGCCGTATCTCTCTATGGCGCCCGCCCGATACCCACCCTATGGTTTTTACAAAATTATACAAGTCAATTTCGACAGCATAACGACTGTAAATAGGACGTTTCCATTTTCTTGTTAAACAACAATCCTAATGTTTGCCCAACAAATGGCAACCCAAACTAGATAGATATTAACGGCAAGATATATAACAAAACAATTATAAAGCAAAAAGTTAAACAATCCTAATGTTTGCCCAACAAATGGCAACCCAAACTAGATAGATATTAACGACAAGATATATAACAAAACAATTATAAAGCTTAAAGTTAAACAATCCTAACGTTTGCCCAACAAATGGCAACCCAAACTAGATATATAAGATAGCTAGTTACCTAGTTATAATGTTTATAGTTAAACACAAACTATGTAGATATTGTAAAGTCTTGGTCAAAAAATACTTACCGCAAAACGGCTACACCGCGTTGTCACATACTCCTCGGATTCGGAAGATGTGTTATTCGCTCCCGACCGCTGCTTCTTCTTCTTCTTATGGGTATGGTCGAAGAGCTCAATACCCGACGGTGGCACGCCTCCTTTTGCTCTTGTCTGCAAAGATCAAATAATACAAACAATGGCGAATTATAACATGTTAAGCAAGCAACAAACTAGTAACGCAATTGGTTAATTATAACATATGAAGGTCATACCAATCTTGAAGCCGTCTCCCCGAAAGAAATTGAGCCATTAGTGTGCTTCGATATTTCTCCATCAATCTCAGTCATCCGGTTCGAGCGTGCCGTCACTAAAATCGACTTCCAATGATCGGAGTTCCAGGCATCGATCATTGTGTTCCACTGATTCGCATCTAACCAGGGGGATTGAACGGCCGTAACAAGTCCATGTCTCTATTTGGGTCGTTCTCATCATAACAACGACCATTTGTTGCACATACGGATGGCTCTATTTCGTGCATATGAAAGATTGTCATTGTGGCATTTCCCAGATTCCCTCTCCCAAATTTGACGCATTAGAGAGTCCAACGTCGGGTCACATTGGAAGTATTGCTGAACGTACATGTTTAGTTATTTTTAAGTTTACAAGAATACTACCAAGGATTTAATTACTTAAATATACACTATGAACCTGGAACTTCTCAAACATTTGGTTCCGAGTAGAAAGAGGGATGTGGGACCAAGTGCGACATGCCCCGATAGTGTATCGCCGATTAATGCTCGTCGCAACTCGGCTCGCTCGATCATAATCAAACCTACATAATGAAATTAATTAATATCAATACAAAGAACAATTAATTTGATCAATAAGTTAATAGAAATGAATTTACTCCATTGATTCTGTAGAGCGTGGAGCAATCATCCTCCTCTCCGACGGAGCCGGGACCTGCTGTGGAATATCACTGGCACCGTCATCATATCCAAACTCTGCCTCTGGATGTGCCGAGCCACTACTGGAGGCTCCGCCAGTACCTCGAGTAGGAGTACCTCGACTAGAACTACCTCGTCCGGATCCCGGGGTACGCGGCATTGTCTACAAAGCAACGTTAGAAAACATACAACAATAATTCAAGTTTACAACAAATTGTTAGATAGGTAAACATGGTCACAAATCAATAGATAACTTTGTAAATGTGACAAAACAGATAGCAAAACATGGAAACAATTAGACAAAGTTTACTAAGTCTAAGATTAACATAGTATTTATTCATCAGATGAGTGATCAGACAAGTCAGGTTCTTCTTCGTCAGAGTCACTACCCGAGTCTTGGAACTCGTCCTCTTCATCACCACTCTCGTCAATATACCAGAAGTCGCGACCGTCATTGGAGATTTTGATGCCCTCTCCAACCGTGTTAAGACGGATGGGTTCATCGACGTCTTCGTTTCCAATTATGGGTGCAATTCTATCATCTTCTTGGAAAAACTGTTCCCCATCCACATTTTCAACTTCCGATACTTCAAGTGTACTTGATGCCAAGTCATAGACCCCTCTAGGCTTTGTCTTCACCACGGACCACCAATCTTGGATTTTGCAAGCATGGATCTTCTCTTTCGACAGACTAAGTTGCTTCAACATCTTCTTTGTCTCGTAAAAGCTACCAACCAATTGTTCATTTTTAGGTAGCATTTATTTCACCATAGCAATGTTACGATTGTAGGTTGTCTCTGGTACATTGCAATCTGACTTCCAGTTCAAAAACCTTGCCGCTGCCTCTAACTTTGAAAAGTTCTGGCATCCCACCCACAACGGCTGGTCTGAAGCTTCTAACATCTCTTAGAAACGGCGTGCATGTTGATTCGGTTCTTGTTCCTCCCACGTACTTGATGTACCGGGAATATTTTGGTCCATCGCCATTTGTTGAACACCGTCAACCTCGGAATAATCTTCGTCTACTATTGCCTGTTGAACTAAGGGTTCTATTTCGCCGTGTGCATACCAGTGAGTATAAGAAAGCATGAATCTTGTTCTTAATAAGTCTAAATGAACCTCATCTCTAATTTTATACTTTTAAGTTTACATTTCTTACAAGGACATTTTGTAAATAATGTTACCCCCTCATCTATGCCTCTCGGTAGAACAGATTGCTCATATGTGAAAGCAAAATCCAAAAATCGTTCAACTTCACATCTAAAAACAGAATTTATTTCACCACTCCTATTTACTCGTTTATACATCCATCCTCTATCTGCATTAGTCGACATAGCTACAAACACATAATATATACACATATTAGAAAGAAAAAAAGTTCATTTATAACTTACATTTTATATATATATAATATATATACACATATTAGAAAAAAGTCCATTCATAACTTGCATTGTTAAATATTAACTGTTAAATAACACATACCTCTGAAACAATATTTTAGCCTATATGCTTCAACTTCAAGTCCTTTGTGTTATAAATACAAAACATTTACAAGAATGATTTAAAAATCATGACATATATACGTTCTTGAACTGATTAAGAAACCCATTAATAAATCAATCCATGTTAAAAATATTTAAAGTAATTGTATCACTGTATTATAAGTTTATAACCTATTTATTTCAAGAACTTATGTAATATTAGTGAATAAATGGCAAAAAAAGTTACAGCATTTCAATCACCATTCACAAAATTTCGTAAGAAAGCAATCGATTTCAAACAGACCAAAAAACGAGCAGAGATGGAGATGGAAATTTCAATTTCTATACATATATTGTTTCAATCTCATATATCAACAATATATATATATATTAATAGGAAATTTCAATTTCTATATTAATATATTGTTTCAACAGGAAATTTCAATCGCATACATCAATAGCAAATTTCAATTTCTATATATATAATGTTTCAATCTCATATATCAACAGTATATATATATATATATATATATATATTGTTTCAACAGGAAATTTCAATCGCATAAATCCAGGAAATTTCAGTCGCATACATACATATATATATATATATACATCAAGAAAATTTCAGGGTTTTCAGAAGATGAATTCAATCGCAATTTCAGGGGTTTCAGAAGATGAATTCATAAAATTTCAGGGTTTTTCAGAAGATGAAAATTTCAGGGTTTTCAAGAAAATGGAGACTGTAGAAAAATCGGAGAGATGGAGAAGACAATAGCAAGAGAAATTGACCATGAAATCGACGAGATGGAGAAGAAGAGAAGGGTAAATCGTACCTGAAATCGACAAGATGGAGCAGAGGGGATGAAGTCGTTCTTGCGAGATGGAGCAGAGGGGATGAAGTGTTCTTGCGAGATGGAGAATGGAGGCTCACGATTTTAGCTAGGGTTTATATGATCAGAGTTGTTATAAGGGTTTCGGCTGAATTCCGGCGGATTATGCCGCCGGAAAATAAATTTTCAAGATTTCAAAACTAAATTTATTTATTAATATGTATTAGTTATTATTATTATCATTAATATATTATTATTATTATATATTATTTATTAATATGTACTAGTTATTAATATATTATTATTATTATTATAATTATTATTATTAATATATATTAATATTATTATTATTATAATTATTATTAATATATATTAATATTATTATTATTACTATAATTATTATTAATATATATTAATATTATTATTATTAATATCTATTAGTTATTATTATTATTATTAAAAAAATATTATTATTATTAGTTATTAATATATTATTATTATTATTATTATTATTATTATCATTAATATATTATTATTAATATATATTATAGCATCGAAATCTCATTTGGATCCAATAAACCCCTGTCAGATCCATTTGACAGCCCAATACAGTCTATTGAAGCCGAAATCGTTCCATAAGCCCATAATGGTCAATTAAAGCCCAATACGTCCCATTAAAGCCCATAATGGTCTGTTAAGCCCATAACGGCCCATTGAAGCCCAAATGATCAATGAAGGCCAATACGGTCCATTAAAGCCCAATACGTTCCATAAAAGCCCATAATGGTCTGTTAAGCCCATAACGGCCCATTGAAGCCCAAATGATCAACTAAAGGCCAATACGGTCCATTAAAGCCCAATACGTCCCATTAAAGCCCATAATGGTCTGTTAAGCCCATAACAGCCCATTGAAGCCCAAATGATCAATTAAAGGCCAATACGGTCCATTAAAGCCCAATACGTTCCATAAATGCCCAATACAGTCCATTAAAACCCAATCCGTTCCATAAGCCCTTAACGGTCCATTACAGCCCATAACGGTCCATTAAAGCACAATACGGTCCATTATAGCATGGTACGATCCATTAAAGCTTAAAAGAATATATTAAACCACAAATAAACCCATTATAGTTCAATTGAGTTGATTAAACACCTAGTAGATCATTGAAACCCCAATAGGATCTATTAACGGCCATTTGGATCCAATAAACCCCTGTCAGATCCATTTGACAGCCCAATACAGTCTATTGAAGCCAAAATCGTTCCATAAGCCCAAAATGGTGAATTAAAGCCCAATACGATTCATTAAAGCCCAATACGTCCCATTAAAGCCCATAATGGTCTGTTAAGCCCATAACGGCCCATTGAAGCCCAAATGATCAATTAAAGGCCAATACGGTCCATTAAAGCCCAATACGTTCCATAAATGCCCAATACAGTCCATTAAAACCCAATCCGTTCCATAAGCCCATAACGGTCCATTACAGCCCATAACGGTCCATTACAGCCCATAACGGTCCATTGAAGCACAATACGGTCCATTATAGCATGGTACGATCATTAAAGCTTAAAAGAATATATTAAACCACAAATAAAACCATTACAGTTCAATTGAGTTGATTAAACACCTAGTAGATCATTGAAACCCCAATAGGATCCATTAACGGCCATTTGGATCCAATAAACCCCTGTCAGATCCATTTGACAGCCCAATACAGTCTATTGAAGCCAAAATCGTTCCATAAGCCCATAATGGTCAATTAAAGCCCAATACGATTCATTAAAGCCCAATACGTCCCATTAAAGCCCATAACGGCCCATTGAAGCCCAAATGATCAATTAAAGGCCAATACGGTCCATTAAAGCCCAATACGTTCCATAAATGCCCAATACAGTCCATTAAAACCCAATTCGTTCCATAAGCCCATAACGGTCCATTACAGCCCATAACGGTCCATTGAAGCACAATACGGTCCATTATAGCATGGTACGATCCATTAAAGCTTAAAAGAATATATTAAACCACAAATAAACCCATTACAGTTCAATTGAGTTGATTAAACACCTAGTAGATCATTGAAACCCCAATAGGATCCATTAACGGCCATTTGGATCCAATAAACCCCTGTCAGATCCATTTGGCAAAACCGTTCCATAAGCCCACAACGGTCAATTAAAGTCCAATACGATTCATTAAAGCCCAATACGTCTCATTAAAGCCTAAAACGGTCTCTTAAGCCCGGCGGATATGAATTTTTTTTTATTTTTTTAATTATTTTTTAACTAATTATAAAAGTTCCGGCGGATTACCGGCGGATGAGGATTTTTTTTCTATTTTTTAATTATTTTTTAACTAATTATAAGATTTCCGGCGGATGTGAATTTTTTTTATTATTTTTTAACTAATTATAAAAGTTCCGGCGGATTTCCGGCGGATGTGATTTTTTTTTATTTTTTTTATTATTTTTTAACTAATTATAAAAGTTCCGGCGGATGTGAATTTTTTTTCTATTGTTTAATTATTTTTTAACTAATTATAAGATTTCCGGCGGATTTCTGGCGGATGTGAATTTTTTTATATTTTTTTAATTATTTTTTAACTAATTATAGAAGTTCCGGCGGATTACCGGCGGATTTTAATTTACAAATAATTAATTATATTCCCCCGAAAATCCGCCGAAATATTGTCGAGTTTTATAAAACAAAATTAAAAAAAATATTTTTTGGGGATTTTTCGGCGGATTTTCGGCGGAAGTCAACGAATTTTGACTTTTTTAATTTCCGCCGAAAATCCGCCGAAATATTGTCGAGTTTTTTAAAACAAAATTAAAAAAAATATTTTTTGGGGATTTTTCGGCGGATTTTCGGCGAAAGTCAACGAATTTTGACTTTTTTAATTTCCGCCGGAAATCCGCGGAACATTCTCTAGTCAAATAGCTATTGTGTTATTCTTTTTTCTCAATAAGATATCTACTTTTGAACACAGATTATTTCTTATTTACAATTTAATTTATATTGTTTTGATTAACAAAGAGACTTTCATATTTATTTTTTTGTATTGTTACAATAATAATTCTGAAAAGATCCAACATAAGTAAAAGTCCTTAAGGAAAATGTCCATGAAGAGCTTTAGGTACATGTTAATATGAAAACAATGGAGATAATGAAATACAGCCAAAGTTCATTAACCTGGAAAAGAAGCAACATAAAATAATTACGATATATGCTTGTTTTAAATGGAATTTTCATGAAATCCACAACAATACTGAAAAATGTTTGACTATTAATGTTTGAAAATCGAAAGAAAAAAAGTTATTCAAACAAATATTGTTTTACCGTTAATTAGTTTTGTGAATTTTTGAGCAACCAATAGATAACCCACTAAGATTGCAACAAAAAGCTTTAAAAAAACATATCATGAACATAAAAACTAAAACCTAATAGAGAAAAAGAAGTTGAGAGATGGATAAAGCAAGAACTCTAGAGGAAATACCAAGAGAAGATGGATATGTTGTAGTCTTGTAGATTAACCATATACATACAAAATGTATGCAAAATTACCCAAAAAAACTCCACTAACTGTTACATGTAGATTTTTTGTGTATGACAATGGTCCTCATAGCCACACTTGCAAGAGTTTATATGTTAATCTATTTCTTTTAAAGAAAGTGGGCAGCAGACAATTATTTTCTCGTCCGTCACTTATGATTTCCTTGCTAGGAAAATAACACAAAGTTTTCCATAATACACATTTACCTATTACATTTCTAATCAAATATAAATGATAAAGAAATAAAATAGAAATTAAAAATTAAAAACAATAATAAAAAATTTTAAATTTATAAATTTTCAACGATTCCTCATTCAAATTGTTGTCATCAGACACACTTTCAACATAAGTAGAGACGGGGAGAAAACAAAGTAAGTATGATATACACCTTTAAAAAGTAAGCCTGAAATGAGATGAATTGAGAAGATTTATAAGAGATGAGCGAAGCTGGACAGTTGGATGTTAAACATAGTCTTGCAATTAAATTACCAAGAGAACAACCAAATTATAATGAAATATATTGTTTTAAAATGATTTCAAAAAGTAATGAAAAAGTATACCTTACAATTGTTTCATGTTCAATTTCACAAAAGAAAAACTCATGTCCCAAGCAATCCTAAAATGACAACACAAATCTTGTTCCCTTTATATATTGATTGATATTGATTGTAACAATTATTCATTTGTATATATTAATGATTTATAATTGGGAAAAATGAAATGTTTTTTATATTCATAAGTGGCTTTAATTGTTGAAAATAATCAATATATAATGTATTTTTTTTAAAATAAAAGAATTGCTTATATATTTATATATTAACAATCGTAGTAATATTCTTGCTTTACTAAATAAAATAAAGAAATTTAATAGAAATTTTAAAATATAAACATTGTTAGTTTGCAAAAAGATTATAAAATTAATCAGTTTAATAGAAATGTTGATTTATAAGCATTGTTAGCTTATAAAAACATATATAGTGAATTCAATAAAAATAAATTCATTTAATAAAAGTATATTACTTTATAAGCATTGTTAGCTTAGTAAAAAATTGTATCTTATTAATTAAATAAAAAAATAATTTGTTTATAAATTTAAACTAAAAAATTTGATTATTAGCTTATAAAGAAATATAAAAAATTATATAAAAATAAATTCATTTAATAAATGTATATTGATTTATAAACATGTTAGCTTACTAAAAAATTTGTATCATATTAATTAAATAAAAATAATAATAAGTTTATACATTTAAATAAAAAATTTGATTTATAAGCATTGTTAGCTTACAAAGAAATATAAAAAGTTCAATAAAAATAAATTCATTTAATAAAAGTATATATACTTTATTGATTAAATAAAAATAATAATAAGTTTATAAATCAATATAAAAATGTTGGATTCGTTGTATAATTAAAAATGCAAGGTAAATAATATTTTATATAATACCAAATATATATTGGTTAATGGTTTTTAGTTTAAATTAAAAAAGAAAATGAAAAGTTTAAGCATTTAATGTGTTGTAATCAATTAAAAATAAATCAAAATTATAACAAAAAAAGATAAAAGGCCATGGAGGCCTCTCCTTAACTCACTCTCCTACATTTTGCTTTATATATATATAAAAGAATTGCTTTAATTGTTGAAAATAATCAATATATAATGTAATTTTTTTAAAATAAAAGAATTGCTTATATATATATATATATATTAACAATCGTAGTAATATTCTTGCTTTACTAAATAAAATAAAGAAATTTAATAGAAATTTTAAAATATAAGCATTGTTAGTTTGTAAAAAGATTATAAAATTAATCAGTTTAATAGAAATGTTGATTTATAAGCATTGTTAGCTTATAAAAACATATATAGTAAATTCAATAAAAATAAATTCATCTAATAAAAGTATATTGCTTTTTAAGCATTGTTAGCTTACTAAAAAAATTGTATCTTATTAATTAAATAAAAAAAAATTGTTTATAAATTTAAACTAAAAAATTTGATTATTAGCTTATAAAGAAATATAAAAATTTATATAAAAATAAATTCATTTAATAAATTTATATTGATTTATAAACATGTTAGCTTACTAAAAAATTTGTATCATATTAATTAAATAAAAATAATAATAAGTTTATACAATTAAACAAAAAATTTGATTTATAAGCATTGTTAGCTTACAAAGAAAAATATAAAAAGTTAAATAAAAATAAATTCATTTAATAAAAGTATATATACCTTATTGATTAAATAAAAATAATAATAAGTTTATAAATCAATATAAAAAATGTTGGATTCGTTGTATAATTAAAAATGCAAGGTAAATAATATTTTATATAATAATAAATATATATTGGTTAATGGTTTTTAGTTTAAATTAAAAAAGAAAATGAAAAGTTTAAGTATTTTAATGTGTTGTAAACAATTAAAAATAAATCAAAATTATAACAAAAAGGATAAAAGGCCATGGAGGCCTCTCCTTAACTCACTCTCCTACATTTTGCTTTATATATATCAATTGATGTTAGTTTGCAAAAAGATTATAAAATTAATCAGTTTAATAGAAATGTTGATTTATAACCATTGTTAACTTATAAAAACATATATAGTAAATTCAATAAAAATAAAATCATTTAATAAAAGTATATTTCTTTATAAGCATAGTTAGCTTACTAAAAAAATTGTATCTTATTAATTAAATAAAAATAATAATTTGTTTATAAATTTAAACAAAATTTTTTTATTATTAGCTTATAAATAAATATAAAAAATTATATAAAAATAAATTCATTTAATAAATGTATATTGATTTATAAACATGTTAGCTTACTAAAAAATTTGTATCATATTAATTAAATAAAAATAATAATAAGTTTATACATTTAAATAAAAAAAATTGATTTATAAGCATTGTTAGCTTACAAAGAAATATAAAAAGTTAAATAAAAATAAATTCATTTAATAAAAGTATATATACCTTATTGATTAAATAAAAATAATAATAAGTTTATAAATCAATATAAAAAATGTTGGATTCGTTGTATAATTAAAAATGCAAGGTAAATAATATTTTATATAATAATAAATATATATTGGTTAATGGTTTTTAGTTTAAATTAAAAAAGAAAATGAAAACTTTAAGCATTTAATGTGTTGTAATCAATTAAAAATAAATCAAAATTATAACAAAAAAGATAAAAGGGCATGGAGGCCTCTCCTTAACTCTCTCTCCTACATTTTGCTTTATATATATATATTGATTGTTATCTTACAAAGAAATATAAAAAGTTAAAGAAAAATAAATTCATTTAATAAAAGTATATATACCTTATTGATTAAATAGAAATAATAATAAGTTTATAATTCAATATAAAAAATGTTGGATTCGTTGTATAATTAAAAATGCAAGGTAAATAATATTTTATATAATAATAAATATATATTGGTTAATGGTTTTTAGTTTAAATTAAAAAAGAAAATAAAAAGTTTAAGCATTTAATGTGTTGTAATAAATTAAAAATAAATTAAAATTTTAACAAAAAAGATAAAAGGCCATGGAGGCCTCTCCTTAACTCACTCTCCTACATTTTGATTTATATATATATATATATATATATATATATATATATTGATTATTGATTATTGCCATGTCCAAAATGAAAATTTCAAAAGACGCTCACATTTGGGAACAATCGATGTTCTCAAGATTGGTCATTTTGAAAGTGTTTCTACTCTAAGAGATTAATCGCTTCCTTCTTAGTGACCTCATGCTGGATTCACTGCTAAACATATGGTCTTTATCGACGAAAATCACAACGGATTTTTCTGCCGGTGATCGATCGGTGGCGGACCGGTCAAAGTTAACACTTAAATCAAAATTCATTAACTATCGTCGGTGATCCTTCGTAAAATTTTAATGCAATAAAATTATCGATAGATTACCGACGGAAATGCATTAAATTAAAAATTAAATAACTTTCATCAGTAATTCGCTGGTAATTTAATCAATATTTTTTAATTTTTTAAATTTGAATAAATTTACCGACGGATTAACGATGACAATTAATTAATTAAATAATCAAAAAATTAAATAACACAAATCAAGTCTAGCTCAGTTGGTTCGTCGAAGGACGGTAACATCATGGGGGGGGGGGGGGGGGGCTGCGGATAGTATCCCAGTCTACCCGGGTTCGATCCCTAGGGGAGTCAGTTGGGGGCTTGAGGAGTACCCGTCCTTGGATGGTCCAGTCTTTGACTAGGCTTATCCCCCCAGTCGCAAGGCTGGGCCTTAGGTCCAGCGTAAGCTGGGCCGGGACAGAGGCGGACTAGGGGGCTGCCCAATTGGATGCCCGATACCGCCCGGGAGGTGTGTGTGTGTGTAACGTCCCAAAAACATAGCATGCAATAAATCAGAAGTTAAACATCCAAATTACATAAATAGCTTGTCTTTAACATCATCAATGAACTATACTAAACAAATCTTGCTAGCGGAAGTCTCTAAGCTCACAGCCGAGCACTATCTATATTCTTCAAGGCAAAACTGGGAGCCTCACACGCTCCATCACCTCCTTGCTACCTCTCGATTCTACTTGGAAGAACTCGAAGGTCGCTTACCTGAAAATGGTTTAGTTTTTGAAAAGCGAGGGTTAGACCAGAAGGTCTAGTGAATTCCCTTCATAAGACAACATGTATAAGTAATATGAAATCATTTTTCGTAAAGCGTCACATATGGTACTGCACTATGTGGTGGATCGCTTAACCAATCGCGATCGGGGCCCAAGAAGACTCCCCTTTCGCCCTCTCGTATCGGGGCCCAAGCAGACTCCCCGATACCCGCCTAGGAGGAAACGAATTCCAACCTACCGTCTCTTCGTACATAGCCAAGGGACCATCAGATCCCGAGGCTCATTGATCCCATAGTGCAGACCGACATCACATAACATGCACAACGGTTTATAAAGGCATTTGACAGTTTATAAATCATGCGCATCAATACAACATATAAAACATTCCTTTCCTTCCATGCAAATCAGATCGTAAACATTTCATGCGCGTAGTTGAAACCATAATCAGTTCAAATCATGTAACACTTTAAGTCGTAAAAAGGGGTTTAGGAAACTCACCTGATAGCAAATTATCTTCCTAACCTCTTGCCTCGATCCGACCGTACACCTAGTAATTAAATTTAGAATTTAATTAGATGCATTTAAGTTTTCTTAGCGGGTCTCTTCTAAAGATTGCTAAGTTCAAGGTCTGCCCCTACCTTAGCCCAACAGGGATCCGAAGTCATTTGGTCCAACTCAATGCGTCGGTCCACTAGACTACCTGGCACACTACCGAGTTAAGCTCGGGACTCCCGATAGTCTCCAACTCCCGGTACCCAAGACTCCCGGTGCCAGACTCCCGGTGCCTGACTCCCGGTACCCGACTCCCGGTACCCGACTCCCGGTACCCGACTCCCGGTACCACCGACTCCCGGTACCCGACTCCCGGTACCACCGACTACCGGTACCACCGACTCCCGGTGCCACCGACTACCGGTACTATCGATTACGAGCAGAAGATAAGCTCCACTCCTTTTCAACACCAATCCTTCCTATTCGGTCCAAAAATACGAGGTTTTATCTCAACATTCTTACCCAATTTATTCCATAAAGTCCTTAATCAAGCAACTTCCTAATCGTTCGATTCATTGGATTATCAACCCAACTACAACATGAGTTCTAGACTGGAAAATAACTTATCTATCTATTTCATTAAGCATCAATAAACAAGGAATGAAGGATTACTCACCAATTAAAGCCTCTTCCCCAAGAATCGTAGTCCAATTCCCTCTTTCGCTATATTCTCTTCTTCCAGTGCTCAGCCGCCAACAGTATGAGAATGATTGACAACCCTAGGGATCTGGTCATATATATAGTTCCCAACATTTACAGGAACAGTCCCTCTACTAAACTTTCATTTCATACACTTTGGCCACTAAACTATACACTTGACAAAACGGGTTGTTACAACACTTCCCTCCTTAAAAGAATTCCGTCCCCGGAATTCCTCATTGAAAGAGTTGTGGGTATCTCCCCCTCATCTCCGACTCCAACTCCCATGTGGCCTCCGGCCCTTTATGGTGTCGCCACTGAACCTTTACTAGCTTAGTCTCTTTGTTCCGCGACTTCCTCATCTTAAAATCTGTTATGGCTTCGGGTTCCTCTATGAAATTCAACCTCTCATCCACTTTAATGTCGTTCAACGGCACTACTTTAGTCACGTCGGCTAAACATTTCCTCAAGTTAGACACGTGAAATGCGTTGTGAATGCCTTGCAACTCTTCTGGTAGATCTAGTCTATACGCCACCTCCCCAATTCGTTCAGTAATTTCAAACGGTCCGATGTAACGTGGGCTTAGTTTCCCACGTTTTACAAACCGTACTACACCTTTCCACAGGGAGACCTTTAACAACACGAAGTCTCCGACCTGAAATTCTATGTCCTTTCTCCTCTTATCCGCATAACTCTTTTGTCGGTTGCGGGCGACCTTCAGTCTTTCCCGCACTTGATCTATCTTGTCCGAAGTTAGTTGCACCAACTCCGGTCCGGCTAATTGTCTTTCTCCCACCTCGTTCCAACACAGAGGTGTCCGACACTTCCTACCGTAAAGTGCCTCGAATGGCGCTGCCTTGATGCTCGAGTGATAGCTATTATTGTAAGCGAACTCGATTAACGGTAGGTGCTTCTCCCAAGATCCTTGGAAGTCTAAAGCACACGCTCTTAACATATCTTCTAACGTCTGGATCGTTCTCTCACTCTGACCATCGGTCTGAGGATGATATGCAGTACTCATCTTTATCTGCGACCCCATTTCTCTTTGGAAACTCCTCCAAAACATAGAGATAAATCTGCTATCCCGGTCAGATACTATTGCTGAAGGCACCCCATGCCGGGTTACAATCTCATCGACATACAACTTGGCTAACTGCTCCATCGAGTAAGACTCACGAATAGGTAAAAAGTGCGCCGACTTCGTGAGTCGGTCCACAATCACCCATATGGCGTCATAACCCTTTCGAGTTTTAGGCAAATGGGTTACGAAGTCCATCGTAATTTGATCCCACTACCACATAGGTATCTCTAAAGGCTGAAGTTTCCCGTATGGTCGTTGGTGCTCAATTTTAACCCTCGAACACGTTGCACAGGTCTCCACAAAGTGAGCTACGTCCTTTTTCATTCCAGGCTACCAGTAGTCCCGGCGTAGATCTCCATACATTTTGTTAGCTCCGGGGTGAATCGAGTACTTGGACTTGTGAGCCTCTTCTAGTATCAGCTTTCGGAGCCCTCCGAGTTTCGGAACCCAGATCCTCCTACTAAGACACTTCACCCCTCGATTGTCTTCCTCCAGCGAAGACACTTGCCCTACCATCCTTTCCTCCTTAAGATTTCCGGCTTCGAGTGATTCAACTTGACATTTCTTTATTTCTGCGATTAAATTAAACGTCACGTCGGCTCTCATAGCCACGATGCTGGGAATCTCGCTTCTTTCCTTACGGCTCAAGGCGCCCGCCACTACGTTTGCTTTACCCGGATGGTATTCGATCTTACAATCGTAATCAGTCAGTAGCTCAATCCACCTTCTTTGGCACATATTCAACTCTTTCTGGTCAAAGAGATGACACAAGCTTTTGTGGCCCGTAAAGATCTGACACTTTGTACCATAGAGATAATGTCGCCAAATCTTCAAGGCAAAAACTACGGCCGCCAGTTCTAGATCATGCGTGGGATAGCGAGCCTCGTGATCCTTCAACTGCCGGGAGGCATAAGAGATCACCTTCCCGCGTTGCATCAACACACATCCTAGACCAAGCTTCGATGCGTCACTGAATACCACGAAATCATCCGAGCCGTCCGGTAAGGACAATATCGGGGCACTGCTCAACATATCCTTCAACTTTTGAAAAGCTTATTCTTGTTTCTCCAACCAGGCGAACTTGACGTTCTTCTTCGTTAACGAAGTCAGTGGCGTGGCAATACGCGAAAAGTCCTTGATGAACTTTCGGTAATACCCCGCCAATCCGAGAAAACTTCAAACTTCTGCCGGGTTCTTAGGTTGTTCCCAATCTTTGATGGCTTCCACCTTAGCTGGATTAACCATGATTCCCTTCTCAGACACCACGTGCCCGAGAAACTGCACTTCTCTCAACCAAAACTCGCATTTGGAAAACTTTGCGTATAGCTTCTCCTGTTTTAACAGATCGAGGATCGTTCGAAGGTGACTCTCGTGCTCCCCTTCCGATTTTGAGGATATCAGGATATCATCTATGCACACTATCACGAACTGATCTAGATAGGGTTGGCACACCCTATTCATCAAATCCATAAATGATGCCGGGGCGTTAGTTAACTCGAACGGCATCACCAAGAATTCGTAGTGTCCATATCTGGTCCTAAAAGCAGTCTTCGGCACATCCTCCTTCCTTACCTTGAGTTGGTGATAACCCGACCTCAAGTCTATCTTGGAGAAGTAACTAGCTCCTTGTAACTGATCGAACAGGTCGTCGATCCTCGGTATCGGATATTTGTTCTTGATCGTGACCTTGTTGAGTTCTCGATAATCTATGCACATCCGCATAGTACCGTCCTTCTTCTTCACGAAGAGCACGGGTGCTCCCCATGGAGACGTACTTGGTCTAACGAACCCCTTGTCTAACAACTCCTGTAACTGTGTCATCATCTCCTTCGTTTCAGATGGTGCCAATCTATACGGTGCGCGAGCAATAGGTGCAGCTCCGGGCATCAGATCGATTCTAAACTCGACCTGACGATCCGGAGGTAGACTTGTCAGGTCATCCGGAAATACTTCCGGGTACTCACTTACTACTCGCACATCACCCACCCCACGCTTCTCCTTCTTGGCATCCACCACGTATGCCAAGAATCCTCGGCACCCTTTCTTCAAACACTTAGTAGCCTTAACCATAGAGATAAGGCTATTCTTCCTATCACGGCGGTCCCCATAAATCACTATGGGATCCCCATTCGGTGACTGAATCCGAATTAGCTTTTTGTTGCAAACAATATTCGCATCGTTCGCGGCTAACCAATCCATACCCAACACCACATCAAACTCTCCCATTGCCATGGGATATAACTTCATAGGCAATAACCTTCCTTCTATCCCTATCACACAACCTTCTACCACCTCCTTAACATACACCAAACTATCATTAGCAGTTTCCACCTCTAGTGCCCTCTCCAAACGTTTAGGCCTTACCCCCAAACATTTCATAAAAGCAATTGATATAAAGGAGCGGTTTGCTCCTGAATCGAACAACACCTTAGCACATTGAGAATTCACTAGAAACGTACCTTCCACAACATCCGGCATCTCTTCTGCCTCCTCCGCAGTCATGCGGAAGGCACGCCCCTTCGGACGCGCCGGTTCTGCTCCTTTACCACTGTCTCTTCCACCATGTCGGTCACCAAATTGAGCTGATCCACCCCTTTTCAACTGCGGACAGTCAAACCGAGTGTGACCAGTAGCTCCACATTGGAAACATGATTTTCCCTTGGGACAATCTCTTGACAGATGACCGGGCAACCCACACCTGTAACATGAATTGGAGCCTACCATGCACTCCCCACGATGCATTTTGTTACACTTCGAACACGGTTTCCCAACGGTATCCTTACTAGCGCGATTGTCTGGTCGAAATACTTTCCCCTTTCTGGAGTCATTACTCGACCCATCCCATTTGCGCTTATCCCCGCCCTTCTCGGTCGTTTGGCGAACCTTTTCTTTCTCGATCATTTCGGCCGCGTCGATGGCCGCTTGGAAAGTGGTCGGGTTCCTCGTCATCACTAGCTCTCGGATATTACTCTTCAACCCATGAATGAAACGTTCCACCCGACGTCCCTCCGTAGGCACATACAGATCTGCAAACCGAGACTTCTCGATGAATTTGGTAGTATACTCTCGCACTGTCATACTTCCCTGCTCGAATCCCAATAACTCTTCTTCCAGCCTTTTCACTGCCGCCAACGGGCAGAACTGAGCCCTAAACCTGTCGACAAAAGCTTCCCACAACATCCCCTTGGCCATTGCCGAACCCTTTCCCCCGGTCTCAGCATCCCACCAGTACACTGCCTCGGCCTTCAACATGGATAGGGCAAACATTACCCGATCCCCATCAGCACACTTGCACGTATCAAACACTAACTCCATTTCTTTCACCCATCTCATTGCCAGAACCGGATCACACTCACCTTTGAAAGTAGGAGGCTTGCATGAGGCAAAGGCCTTGTAGCTACACCCCTTAGCTGCTGACTCATTCACCACTAACGAGATCGCTTTAGAGTGACTCCCCGTACCAGTCTCTACTGGGCTCGACAACTCCGCACTCTCCTTGTTTTCACTAGCTTCCTTGCTTCCCGAAGCTGACTCATTCTGCTTAGTGAGAAGAGCTTGCAGAGTCTCTTGAATCTTACCAAGCTCCGCTGCCAGATTCTCTCGGGTGACGAATGCAGAACCACGACCCCGGCCGCGTCCCCTTGTCGGATTTGTTCGTCTGACCGAAGCTGAACTCTCCTGATGAGAGCTCTCTTGATGTGCGGGCTCCGTACTCTGTACCCGCCGAGTCACTCGGGTCGTTCTTCGAGTCGGGTGTTCCCCATCTCCGGCCACCTGAGTGGCGGCACGGCGAGGCGTCCTTCCCCGACCATGTCCACGACCTCTACCTCTACCTCTTCCCCTTCCACGGTTAGCTGTCGCCCTTGCCGGCTCCACCGGTCCATTCTCCAGAATTTCATCATATTGGTTCCTCGGTACCGTAGGTACTGACCTACTTCTCAGAGTTCTTCCAGCCATTACGCACACGCTGAAAGAAAACAATCGTTAACCTTTGCTAGACATGACACCACAAGAGTTTGCTATATAAGGTAATTTAAGCACGCACCTGTACCTGTAAGTTTGTAATTACACTGGCTAGATGCAATCTCAAACTTACCTTACACGTTTGTCCTTGGCACCTTATTCCTAGCGCGTTTAGTGTTGTTCCTAGAGGCAATCCTATGTCTCGGGTGTGTTCCTTATCCTACAGTTTAAGTTTAGGCCCTAATGGTTACCTAAATCCCTTAAACTAAGGCTCTGATACCATTTGTAACGTCCCAAAAACATAGCATGCAATAAATCAGAAGTTAAACATCCAAATTACATAAATAGCTTGTCTTTAACATCATCAATGAACTATACTAAACAAATCTTGCTAGCGGAAGTCTCTAAGCTCACAGCCGAGCACTATCTATATTCTTCAAGGAAAAACTGGGTGCCTCACACGCTCCATCACCTCCTTGCTACCTCTCGATTCTACTTGGAAGAACTCGAAGGTCGCTTACCTGAAAATGGTTTAGTTTTTGAAAAGCGAGGGTTAGACCAGAAGGTCTAGTGAATTCCCTTCATAAGACAACATGTATAAGTAATATGAAATCATTTTTCATAAAGCGTCACATATGGTACTACACTATGTGGTGGATCGCTTAACCAATCGCGATCGGGGCCCAAGCAGACTCCCCTTTCGCCCTCTCGTATCGGGGCCCAAGCAGACTCCCCGATACCCGCCTAGGAGGAAACGAATTCCAACTTACCGTCTCTTCGTACATAGCCAAGGGACCATCAGATCCCGAGGCTCATTGATCCCATAGAGCAGACCGACATCACATAACATGCACAACAGTTTATAAAAGCATTTGACAGTTTATAAATCATGCGCATCAATACAACTTATAAAACATTCCTTTCATTCCAAGCAAATCAGATCGTAAACATTTCATGCGCGTAGTTGAAACCATAATCAGTTCAAATCATGTAACACTTTAAGTCGTAAAAAGGGGTTTAGGAAACTCACCTGATAGCAAAGTATCTTCCTAACCTCTTGCCTCGATCCGACCGTACACCTAGTAATTAAATTTAGAATTTAATTAGATGCATTTAAGTTTTCTTAGCGGGTCTCTTCTAAAGCTTGCTAAGTTCAAGGTCTGCCCCTACCTTAGCCCAACAGGGATCCGAAGTCATTTGGTCCAACTCAATGCGTCGGTCCACTAGACTACGTGGCCCACTACCGAGTTAAGCCCGGGACTCCCGATAGTCTCCAACTCCCGGTACCCAAGACTCCCGGTGCCAGACTCCCGGTGCCCGACTCCCGGTACCCGACTCCCGGTACCCGACTCCCGGTACCACCGACTCCCGGTACCCGACTCCCGGTACCACCGACTACCGGTACCACCGACTCCCGGTGCCACCGACTCCCGGTGCCACCGACTCCCGGTGCCACCGACTACCGGTACTATCGATTACGAGCAGAAGACAAGCTCTACTCCTTTTCAACACCAATCCTTCCTATTCGGTCCAAAAATACGAGGTTTTATCTCAACATTCTTACCCAATTTATTCCATAAATTCCTTAATCAAGCAACTTCTTAATCGTTCGATTCACTGGATTATCAACCCAACTACAACATGAGTTCTAGACTGGAAAATAACTTATCTATCTATTTCATTAAGCATCAATAAACAAGGAATGAAGGATTACTCACCAATTAAAGCCTCTTCCCCAAGAATCGCAGTCCAATTCCCTCTTTTGCTATATTCTCTTCTTCCGGTGCTCAGCCGCCAACAGTATGAGAATGATTGACAACCCTAGGGATCTGGTCATATATATAGTTCCCAACATTTACAGGAACAATCCCTCTACTAAACTTTCATTTCATACACTTTGGCCACTAAACTATACACTTGACAAAACGGGTTGTTACAGTGTGCGTGTATGCGTGTGTTCGTGGTAGTTGATCGTGGGGTCGATGCCGCTATGCCTTCCAAAAAAAAATTAATTAAATAACGCCAGTATTTTTTAAATATATGGATTTAGATATTAAATTAGAATTAATTAATGATATTCTAGTTGAATATAATTATTTAATTTTTTTAGATTAAAACAAATGTACGTCGCAATTCACAAGTATCGATTAAGAATTATACTACATTGGATCCATAAATGTACCGGTTCAAATTCATACATCTGTATATGTTCATATGTTCATCCGTATACATGTACTGGTTCACATACATACTACATATACATAGTGGTTTATATGTAGTGGTTCACATACACACATAGATATATTTGTTCATATATGGTTTACATGTATCCGTTTACACACATACTACATATACATTTGGTTCACATACATACACATATGTATATGTTCACATATACTTGTTCACCTGTAGTGGTTGACATGTAGTGGTTCGAGCGGCTATGTACAGGTGATAACTCTATTTTTAGAGTTATTATTTCCATTTATTTTCCACTTTATTTTGTCAATTTTAGCCATTTCACTTCTAAAAACCCCCATTCTTGGTATGATTTACGAAAACGAGCAAAAGGAGTGAACCATGGTCTTTAATAAATTATTTGGGGAAGTTTTGGGTGTTTTCTCGATTTTTCATCCGCAGTGACGTATACAGTGCCCACTCCGGTTCCCCACTCTTCGAGCTGATAAAAAAGAAATCAAAAAGAAACTTTTAGTTGGGATCTAATTTTCTGGAGGAGGAAGGTTCATATGGCAGAGAAATGGCTGGAGAAGTACAAGGTAGTTCTCATTGAAGATAGCATCAAGTACACCTCTTTGTACTTGGAGATTGACTTGGAGAAGGGACCATTGGATAAAAGAATTGCACAAGGAGCTGAATTCTGCCACAACTCAGCAGTCTTTACCCATTGGAAGACCCACCTCTTTTGTGTAATACCCAACTCCTTCTCCTAGTATATAAAGGAGCACTTGGGTGCCATTAAATGCATGCTTGGTTTTCATCCTTGAATACTTTTAGTCTCAAATTCTCTCAACTACCACATTAGTTTTAGTCTTTTATTTACTGCAGTAACTAGCTTTAATTTTTAGTAATTTACTTTCTTAGTTTAAATTGTAGTTCGTATTACACAGTGCAGGGACGACTTCTCGTTCCCCACTGTGAGCAGTTAATTCAAATCACTTTCAGTTTTATTATGTGCAAATCTTCATCTTTTGTTTTCTTTACTTCGGAAATGTTAGGCTAAGCATCCTTTGGGATGTAGGAAGGAGAAGTACCTGGATTTTATAGAAAATGCTTGAGTAATCTTTATACTTAGAATATTTATTGTTTTGGTCATTCACTCTCGATATTTACCCAAAGATGCGAACAAGCCGATCACTTGCAAGGATCTAAAAGTCTAGTTCTTAACTTAGAAATGAGTAGAACGCAGTGACACGAGCTTGAATGATGCTAGGGGATTCGAAAGAATTCTTATGACACTTACGAAAGTGAGGTCGGCATAGTGAGCTAATCTCTGCCCACTGGAGTAGTAGGCAAGCTAATTTGTGTATTAAAAACACTTAGAGTATTTGTCTCTACACATTCCATCGAGGCCTGAAAAGGTCCATTTAGAGATTACCATTGACAAAACAACAAGTACTAAGAGTATGGGATTTTTATCTAACGGTGTGAGTATTTTGTAACCGGGCTTTTCTAGCGAAAATGTCCACCACGAATACGAGGATCACTCTAAGGACCGAGTATTTGAGATAAAATTTAGGGAAAATCCAACCTACATTCCTCCTTTTTAGCATTTAGTAAATCGTTTCAATTAGCTATTTTACCAAACCAAACCAAAGTATTATTTTCCTCTCTAGTTGAAACTTGTAAAAGGAGCTCATGAGAACCGTATTGTCTTGATTGTCCAGTCTCTGTGGATTCGATTCTGGTATTTTACCAACTATTACTTGCTGTGACGATCATAGTGGACAGTGTACACTTGCACTTCCCACTGTGGACAGTTTGCAACCCACTGCGATTAAAACACACATTTCGCACGTAACAAGTTTTTGGCGCCGTTGCCGGGGACTGGCGTGATTTTAAATCTCAAGACATTAGTTTTTGTTCGAGCCCGAGTCACTAGTTTTTCTAAGCTGTTCGTATTGTATGCCACGGCGACAACTCGAACATTTGGTTCCAATAGATCTCGAAATAGAAAAAACGTTGCGAAAAACACGAAGAAGCAAGAAAACAAATCGACAACCTCCTGTGATCCCCACTGTGAACATGGCTGCAGTACCGCCACCTATAGTGGAGACCACAATCACGATTGCCGATAACAAAGATCGAAAAATACGGGACTATGCTACTTCCGGAGTTGGTGATTTAAGCTCCGGAATTTTGAGACCCAATATTGTTGCAACGCATTTTGAACTCAAACCGGTGATGTTTCAAATGATCCAAGCCATGGGTCAATTTGGAGGATCGCCATCTGAGGATCCGCACTCGCACTTAAAATCTTTTCTAGAAATGACCGATTCCTTTCAATTGCAAGGTGTTAGTGATGAGGCATTAAGACTAAGGCTTTTCCCTTTTTCATTAAGGGACAAAGCAAAATCTTGGCTGAACGCACATGCACCTCACTCGATAACCACTTGGCAAGAACTTGCCGATAGATTTTTGCAAAAATACTTTCCTCCAACAAGGAATGTTAGATTTCGAAATGATATAATTTTATTTAGACAAGAGGAAGATGAGGCTGTTTCGGATGCATGGGAACGATTTAAAGATTTACTTCGAAAGTGCCCACATCATGGCATCCCACATTGCATCCAATTGGAGACCTTTTACAATGGTCTTTCCAATGCAGCCAAAATCATCTTAGATGCAACAGCCGGTGGAACATTTACGAGTATGACTTACAACGAAGGATATCAAATCTTAGAAAAAGTGTCCAACAACAATACCGAATGGTCAAATCCGAGAGCACCCATGTCTAAGACCAACACCATAGATTCCGAAGCACTCAAAACCATGAATGCACAATTAGTGGCCTTGACAAAAATCGTTTTAAATCAAAATCGAGGCCAAGTCAATTCCGCAACCCATCTCGCTGATAACTGCTCCCTTTGTGGAGAGGAGCATGTTTTCGACTATTGTCCAGCAAACCCCGAATCTGTTAATGTCATAGGGACCAACCAAAGGAACAACCCTTATTCGCAGACTTATAATCCAGGTTGGAGAAATCATCCGAATTTCTCTTGGTCCGGTAATCAAGGACTCCAACCCCAAGGACCGAGTCACATCCAGCAAAGACCATACAATCCCCCGGGATTTCAGCAACATCACAGTGGGCAATCCCCACATCACAGTGGGCAGTCCCCACAACCATACCAACCACGATCCAACCAACCAGCTGAGGCTCAACAATCGATCGAGTCGATTCTCAAAGGTTTTATGAATCAAACCCAAGCAGCCATTAGGAATATAGAGACCCAAGTAGGACAGCTAGCCGTTGAAGTTAAGAATAGACCACCAGGAACGTTACCGAGTGATACCGAGCAAGCTAGAGTGATAGGAAAAGGACCAGAACATGTCAAGTCCATAACTTTAAGGAGTGGAAAGGATCTGAAAAATATCATTTTTGAATCTGATGATTCGCCTCAAAAACCCACTGTGAGCACCTCAGTGGGCACTCCTCAAGTCACTGTGATCCCCACAGTGGGGACCGACATCCCTGACCTTCCCACTTTTGGACCTGTCCCAAAGACTACTGTTCCAAAGCCAATACCACAGCAAACTCAGATTGACCCACGAAACATTCCATTTCCTCAAAGAATGAAGCCTAAAAATGTCGATGTTCAGTTTAAAAAATTCTTAGACATTTTTAAGCAACTTCACATTAACATACCCTTGGTAGAAGCTCTCGAGCAGATGCCAAGCTATGTTAAATTCTTAAAAGATATTTTGAACAAAAAGAGGAAGTTGGGTGAATTTGAAACTGTGGCTTTGACCGAAGAATGTAGTGCCCTCCTAACAAGCAAGATTCCACCTAAGTTGAAAGACCCGGGTAGTTTCACCATTCCATGCATTATAGGAGGACAAGAAGTAGGCCAAGCACTCTGTGATTTAGGAGCTAGTGTCAACTTGATGCCTTTGTCCATTTTTAACAAGTTAGGGATTGGAGAGGCTAGACCCACAACCGTGACATTACAACTAGCCGACCGATCCATTGCCTACCCCAAGGGAAAAATAGAAGACGTTTTGGTCCAAGTGGATAAATTTATCTTCCCCGCCGATTTTCTTGTTTTAGATTATGAGGCCGATAAAGAAATCCCAATCATCTTAGGACGTCCGTTTCTTGCAACCGGACGTACTTTGATCGATGTGCACAAAGGAGAACTCACGATGCGAGTTAATGACCAAGAGGTAACTTTTAATGTTTTCAAATCTCTCAAATATATAGACACCGAAGATTGTTTTGCCTTAAGTTCGATTTATGAAACCCAAAATTTTGGCAATTTGCCCACAGTGGGGAGTACAGTTCCCACAGTGGGGATTGACAGTGAGCACTCTGAATCAGAGAGTAATGACACTTTTAAGGATGAGTGTAATAAGATGGTTGCAGCTTTTGAACCTCTGGACTTCAAGGATAGAGATGTTCAATCCCCTTCAATAGAACAACCTCCCGAGTTAGAGCTTAAACCATTGCCTTCCCATTTAAAGTATGCTTATCTCGCTAAGGATAATAAACTTCCCGTCATTATCTCTTCCAAACTTAGTGAGAAACAAGAACAACTTCTGATTGATTTGTTGATAAAGCATAAGGGAGCAATTGGTTGGACCATAGCGGACATTCGAGGGATTAGCCCCTCTTTATGTCAACATAAGATTAACTTGGAGAATGACCACCCGGGGAAAGTCCAACCCCAAAGAAGGTTGAACCCCATCATGAAGAAGGTAGTTAAGAAAGAAGTCTTGAAATGGTTAGATGCCGGTATTATCTATCCCATTGCCAGTAGTAGTTGGGTGAGCCCCGTTCAATGTGTCCCTAAAAAGGGAGGAACAACAGTGGTCAGAAATGAAAAGAACGAACTCATTCCAACTAGGACTGTTACGGGATGGAGAATATGCATGGATTATAGGCAACTGAATCTAGCAACAAAGAAAGACCATTTCCCGTTACCTTTTATTGATCAAATGCTTGATAGATTAGCGGGAAAGGAATTTTATTGTTTTCTAGATGGATACTCCGGATATAACCAAATCGACATCGCACCCGAAGACCAAGAAAAGACCACCTTTACTTGTCCATATGGTACTTTTGCATTCCGGAGAATGCCTTTTGGTTTATGTAATGCTCCCGCTACTTTTCAACGCTGTATGATGGCCATTTTTACTGATATGATAGAAGATACCATAGAAGTTTTTATGGACGATTTTTCTGTGATCGGCACATCATTTGATAACTGTTTGAGGAATCTAGAAAAAAGTTTGGTGAGATGTGAAACCCACGACCTTATTCTAAATTGGGAAAAATGTCATTTCATGGTCGAAGAGGGCATCGTTTTGGGTCATCTTGTGTCGAAAAAGGGTTTGGAAGTTGATGAAGCAAAACTAGAAGTAATCTCCCAACTTCCCGAGCCCACAACGGTAAAAGGCATTCGCAGTTTTTTAGGTCACGCAGGTTTCTATAGGAGGTTCATAAAAGATTTTTCCAAAATAACTAAACCCCTATGTAACCTGCTGCAACATGAAAGAAAGTTTGTTTTTACCAAAGAATGTAGAAACGCATTTGAAATAATCAAAAATGCTTTAGTTACTGCACCCATAGTGACCACTCCTGACTGGTCACTCCCATTTGAAGTCATGTGTGACGCCAGCGATTGGGCTATAGGTGCAGTACTAGGCCAACGAAAAGATAAGATTTTTCATCCAATATACTATGCAAGCAAGACTTTGATCGAGGCTCAAATCAACTACACTGTAACCGAAAAAGAACTACTTGCAGTAGTTTTTGCTTTTGATCGTTTCAGGTCTTACTTAATTGGAGCAAAGGTCATAGTACACACCGATCACGCAGCCATCAAATATTTGATCAACAAGGCTGACTCTAAACCGAGGTTGATCAGATGGGTGCTGTTGCTGCAGGAATTTGACCTCCAGATCGTCGACAGAAAAGGAACAAGCAATCAGGTTGCTGATCATCTGTCCAGGCTCGAGAAGACAGTGGGCACTGTTGACCCCACTCCTGACCCCACTCCGGTAAAAGAAACTTTTCCCGATGAACAATTATTATCTGCGCAACATCATAATGAAACTCCTTGGTATGCTGATATTGCAAACTTTTTAGCAAGTGGATTTAAGCCCCACGGGATGAGTGGACAACCATTCAAGAAATTTTTACACGACACACGACAATACGTTTGGGACGATCCCTTCTTGTACAAGATAGGGGCGGACCAAATATTAAGGCGTTGTGTCCATGGGAGTGAACAACATCAAATACTCCATGGTTGTCACACATCCCACTACGGTGGAAACCGTACCGCAGCAAAAATTTTGCAAAGTGGATTCTTTTGGCCCACTGTTTTTAAAGACTCATTTGAATTCGTGAAAAATTGTGAGCAATGTCAACGTACGGGGAATATATCGCAAAGAAATGAAATGCCTCTTAACAACATTCTAGAGGTCGAACTTTTTGATGTATGGGGGATAGATTTTATGGGACCTTTTCCAAATTCCAACAATAACTTTTACATCTTGGTTGCGGTAGATTATGTTTCAAAATGGGTAGAAGCCATTGCTTGTCACTCCAATGATGCTAACACTGTGGTGAAGTTCTTACACAAAAATATATTCACTCGCTTCGGAACACCACGAGCATTAATTAGTGACGAAGGCACCCATTTTGTAAACAAAGTCATGGCCTCGGTTCTTGCTAAATATGATATTCATCATAGAGTGGCCACCGCATACCACCCACAAACCAATGGGTTGGCCGAGCTTTCAAATCGTGAGATCAAGGGAATTTTGGAAAAAGTTGTTAAGCCACACCGTAAAGATTGGTCAATCAAACTCGATGATGCTCTTTGGGCCTATCGAACAGCCTATAAAACTCCTCTGGGAATGTCTCCATTCAAATTAGTTTTTGGCAAAGCTTGCCATTTACCGATTGAATTAGAGCACAAGGCGTTCTGGGCCCTTAAAGAGCTTAACATGAGTGAGGATGCCGCGGGAATCAAAAGGAGTCTGCAAATACATGAGCTAGAGGAGTTGCGATATCACTCCTATGAGAATGCAAAGTTATACAAGGAAAAGACCAAGATGTGGCACGATCGTCGAATCAACCATAGGGAGTTCATGGAAGGACAACAGGTACTATTGTTCAATTCTCGTCTCAAACTCTTTCCAGGTAAACTTAAATCAAGATGGACGGGACCATACACCATTGTCAAGGTGAGTCCTTTCGGAACAGTGGAGTTGAAATCCCCACAATCGGGTCAAACCTTTAAAGTTAATGGGCAAAGGGTAAAGCATTTTTTGCATGAAAGTGCCCACATCCCTGCCCACTCTCCGCCTCGCTATGGTTAAGCAATGTCACAACCGTTTGTAAATATTTTATTTCAGTTATTTGCTATCTTTTTATTATTTTTGGTCTTTTTAATTCTGCATGGTAGTTTGTTTTAATGTGTGTAGGAGAAATTGCCGCTTTTTGGAGGAAAAATCAAGAAAAAGCTTCGCAGTGGGGAGATGCATGTCCCTGCGTTCCTCACTCTCGGTCTGGCATAGGAAAAGACGGTTTGGGAGGGACCCACGGCTGACGCACATCATGCTTTTTCTTACAAACATCAACTTTTCCTGCCACTTGTCAAAAGCCCACCTATTCCCAAGATAAACCATCATTATCTTTTTCTCTCTCTACTAACCGTCCCCAATCAACTCAAAAACCATCACCCTCAAATCAGATTTTTACTTTAACTTCCCTAAACACACCAAGTTTCTTCATCTTCTCCATTTCTCTCTCAAAGAAAACCCACAAACCTAAAACCCTTCCTAAAACCCTAAAAATGGCAAGAACCAAGAGAATGAACACCAACCCCGATGCACTCACACGTGCGGCCGTCCGCCGCAGGACCGCCGAGGAACAACCACCGGAAGCCGTCACCAATGACCTGAATGAACCGCCACCGGTCTCCGGCGAAAACCCGATCATCTCCGGTGCAGCCGACGAGGGTTCTTCAAAGCACGAAAGCCCAAAAGCTACTTCATCATCGCAAGTCTCAGACAACAGTATCACCCATTTCGAGACCGAGACACTTCTAGCCGAAGAAGAAGAGAGACGGTTAGCAGAGGAGTTCAAACAGAAAATGGAAGCCATTAGAAAAAGAAAGGAAGAGGTCGAGAGGAGGCGTCGAGAGGAAGAAGAAAGAATCAGAAAGGAAGAAGAAGAAAGAATCAAAAGAGAGGAGGAAGAGAGATTGAGGAGGGAAGAAGCCGCAAGATTGGCCAGAGAGGAGGAGGAGCGATTGAAAGAGGAAGAACGAAAGAAGGATGAAGAAGCAAGGATATTCGAGCAGAAAAAGAAACAAGCAGAGGAGGAGTGTTTGGCTCGTGAGGAAGAAGAAAGACAGAAGAAGATTAAGGAACAGACTCAGACATTAGACATTCCCCAGAACAAAAATGCTGATAGTGTGGAGGATGTCCACACCACTGCCCACAGTGAGGAAACCCCAACCAGAGCACTCCAGAGGAATAGGGGAATGGTTACACGATCTGGTGCATCCAAGAAGGCATCGTCTGCAAAACCAAAAAGAAAAGCGTCGAGGAAAGGTAAGGGTATCGAACCCTCTTTAAGTTCTTCTTCTAGTGATACTAATACGGGAAGTGAACAAAACCTTTCTAAAAATCCACATCTGTCCACTGTGGGGACTGCTCATGCCCCCAGTGGGATACCGAGGCAATTCACTTCCCCAGCTGCTAGAACCCACTTTGAGTGTATTTATACTCGGAAGTTGAATTTAGAGAGGGGTTTCGACCCCGACTTTGTAGAAGCAAATCCCTTTGTCAAAGATAAACTTGTAGCTCAAGATTGGGCAACCATTGCCACTGCCAATCGCCGCGCTAATGCATCATTAGTCCGAGAATTTTATGCTGAGGCCTCCCAAGCCAAAGAATCATTTGTTAAGATCAGAGGAAAGGTTGTGGACTTTACTCCAGGCAATATAAACCGAGTGTTAGGTAGAGGAGCTCCGGAACCTTGTGCTTTCGGACAGTTCCTGGCAAAGATGACTCCGGCTGATGAGGAATTGATTTTAAAAGAAATAGCAGTTGAGGGAAGGCCATGGAATCAGGATGGCCAAAGAAGGTGTCTATATGCTGGCAGCCTCACCACTGAGGCTGCTGTGTGGTTCCAATTCCTAAGGGCCTCGGTGGCCCCAACATCGCACGACACGACTCTCTCCATGCATAAGTGTGCCATGCTTTACTGCGTTCTCACTAAAAAGAAGATCAATCTGGGAATCATAATGCATGGTGCCATCCATCAGGCCAGAACACGAACCAAGGTAATCCTACCCCTTCCTTGCCTTATTACACTATTGCTAATAGATGCCGGAGTGCCCACAGCTGAAGAAGACCAGTGGATCATTTCCACGAAAAACATCAGTATTCAGACAATTAAGAAGATGAGAAGAGAGATAGGAGGCCCGTCTGTTGAGCCTGCCCAGGTACAGCCCAATGTGCGAATAGCCGACGAGCACATAGTGGGCACTGAAGTGCCCACTGTGGGGAAGAAGGGTACCCCACTCCATTCAACTGAGGCAGGTTCGTCCAGCAACCAAATGGGAGAGATTTTGGCAGCTTTGAAGAAGCTCACATACAGGATCGAGTTGCTGGAAAGTGAGCAGCGATATCAGAACCGGGCCACGCAGAAATTTTGGATGTATACAAGAGAAAGAGATGAGGTGACGGGCCTGATGATGAAAGAGGCCAACCCAATGCTAGCTGCTCAGCTACCAGAATTCCCGAAAGATATCTGCCCGGTTAATGACAGTGAGGATGAGTTCGATGATGATGATGCGGATCTGTCACCGCAAGCCACCCAAACCCCGTGAATGGTTTGTTTTTAAAACAATGGTTTCGCTCTTTTGCTCACCAAAAACAATTTTATTTTGTTTGGTTGATCTTTTTGTGCCTATGACTAGGCATTGACACTATTTGCTGTTTTAACTTTTTAAATATCGATGCATGAAAATCCTACCGGTAGGTAGGTACTTTTGGGTACTAACATATTTATTGTTTGAATGCTTGTTTGACCTCGTTTCCATTTCAAGGTACAACTTTCGGCTTCCGACTTAAAAGGTCACTTTTGTAAGTACAAATCTCAACTTGTCCCGTGAAATGATATAGGCCATTTTTCGCATCCAAACACGATCCTTTTTGTACCCCCAAACCACCACCTTTGTTCATTAATTCAATGTCACAGTGGGGACACTGTGAGATTTTAAGTTTGAGGTGGGAACTTCCAGAGTGACCTCCAGTTTGCTCACAGTGAGGACACTGTGAAGTCCAAGTTTGAGGTGGGTAAGCCGTACCCCCCTCCAAAAAAAAAAAGAGAAAACACAAAAATACAAAAACAGAAGAAAATAGGAGTAGCACTAACAAAATTGATGGTGTGCCTTTTCTGGACCATCAAAGTGCTCACTCCCAGAAAACGATGGTGTGCCTATTCTGGACCATCAGAATACCCACCCTCACAAAAAAATAGCCATACTCATTATACCCAAATAAAGCCTGAAAGTGTACGTTCTTATCATAGCAAAATACTAAACACTCACTTCTTGAAATAAAAATCTCAAAGCGAGATCTTCGGTCCATGTTTGGAAATTTTTGCCAAAACCCTTGGGAAAAGATTCAAAGCCATAAACCCTTCAAACCCAAGAAAGCCCTATTGATCAAAAGGTAAACAAGGGAAAGGTTTCGTCAAACACAAAAGTGAAATTTTCAAAGTTTGGAACCGAAGGAAGTATCGAAGGAAGGAGATCAACGCCCATTCAAGTCAAGAAATATGTAAGTCCATCAAAGACCTTTTATGCATTGTGTTTCATTTTATTTCTTTCTTTTTTATTACTTGGGGACAAGTAATGATTTAAGTTTGAGGTTGTGATAACTCTATTTTTAGAGTTATTATTTCCATTTATTTTCCACTTTATTTTGTCAATTTTAGCCATTTCACTTCTAAAAACCCACATTCTTGGTATGATTTACGAAAACGAGCAAAAGGAGTGAACCATGGTCTTTAATAAATTATTTGGGGAAGTTTTGGGTGTTTTCTCGATTTTTCATCCGCAGTGACGTATACAGTGCCCACTCCGGTTCCCCACTCTTCGAGCTGATCAAAAAGAAATCAAAAAGAAACTTTTAGTTGGGATCTAATTTTCTGGAGGAGGAAGGTTCATATGACAGAGAAATGGCTGGAGAAGTACAAGGTAGTTCTCATTGAAGATAGCATCAAGTACACCTCTTTGTACTTGGAGATTGACTTGGAGAAGGGACCATTGGATAAAAGAATTGCACAAGGAGCTGAATTCTGCCACAACTCAGCAGTCTTTACCCATTGGAAGACCCACCTCTTTTGTGTAATACCCAACTCCTTCTCCTAGTATATAAAGGAGCACTTGGGTGCCATTAAATGCATGCTTGGTTTTCATCCTTGAATACTTTTAGTCTCAAATTCTCTCAACTACCACATTAGTTTTAGTCTTTTATTTACTGCAGTAACTAGCTTTAATTTTTAGTAATTTACTTTCTTAGTTTAAATTGTAGTTCGTATTACACAGTGCAGGGACGACTTCTCGTTCCCCACTGTGAGCAGTTAATTCAAATCACTTTCAGTTTTATTATGTGCAAATCTTCATCTTTTGTTTTCTTTACTTTCGGAAATGTTAGGCTAAGCATCCTTTGGGATGTAGGAAGGAGAAGTACCTGGATTTTATAGAAAATGCTTGAGTAATCTTTATACTTAGAATATTTATTGTTTTGGTCATTCACTCTCGATATTTACCCAAAGATGCGAACAAGCCGATCACTTGCAAGGATCTAAAAGTCTAGTTCTTAACTTAGAAATGAGTAGAACGCAGTGACACGAGCTTGAATGATGCTAGGGGATTCGAAAGAATTCTTATGACACTTACGAAAGTGAGGTCGGCATAGTGAGCTAATCTCTGCCCACTGGAGTAGTAGGCAAGCTAATTTGTGTATTAAAAACACTTAGAGTATTTGTCTCTACACATTCCATCGAGGCCTGAAAAGGTCCATTTAGAGATTACCATTGACAAAACAACAAGTACTAAGAGTATGGGATTTTTATCTAACGGTGTGAGTATTTTGTAACCGGGCTTTTCTAGCGAAAATGTCCACCACGAATACGAGGATCACTCTAAGGACCGAGTATTTGAGATAAAATTTAGGGAAAATCCAACCTACATTCCTCCTTTTTAGCATTTAGTAAATCGTTTCAAGTAGCTATTTTACCAAACCAAACCAAAGTATTATTTTCCTCTCTAGTTGAAACTTGTAAAAGGAGCTCATGAGAACCGTATTGTCTTGATTGTCCAGTCTCTGTGGATTCGATTTTGGTATTTTACCAACTATTACTTGCTGTGACGATCATAGTGGACAGTGTACACTTGCACTTCCCACTGTGGACAGTTTGCAACCCACTGCGATTAAAACACACATTTCGCACGTAACAACAGGCCTTAGACCGGGAAGCGAACCAATAAAATGATTTCCTTTTGGTTTCTTTTGTAGGGTTAGTAATCAGGACACTAGACACTAGATATGGGGATATTCTCAATCTTTGTTGTCTCTTCAGAATTTTAAGAAGAATTTGCATTTTTCTTTTAAAAAAAGATTGTTTTTTATGTTGATCCATGTGTCAAATAAAGTAACAAACAATCAAGAGATTTCGAATGCCCAGGGCGAAAGGCCAAAAAATGCCCTTACACATATGAAAATCAAGATAATTATTTGAAGGGGTCTGAAACTTAATCAAAGTAGGCGGCTCATCCCACGCTATTTTATGAGAGACGACTTTATCAAAATCTTTTGAATAAACAATTTTGAGGGTTGTGATCGACGATACAAATCTTAAACAAGTAACTAGTGATATGATATATGGAATAAAAAGATAACACCTGATTTAGTGATTCGTGAAATTGGCAAATGGATTGAAACTTCAAAGTTGGAAACAATTTTCTTTTTGCAATGTGGACAACTAAAATAACAACAAAATTATAAACATTAACTTTAACACCAAACAAACAGATAAAAAAACTTAATTTGAAATCTAAAATATAATAAACCTAATATAAACACTAAAAATATGAACCTAAATGAGTTCATCTAAAAAGATATATTGATAAAAAAAATAGGATTAAATATTAAAATGTAAAACAATAAAGGTGAATCATACCACACTCCAAAAGACTGAAAAAGTGAAAAGTTTTCGACCTTCCAAAGAGAGAGGAGAGGAGAGGAGAAAAGGTAGAGCCGCATAGGGCAATTGGGCAAGGCAGGTTCCAAGGAGTTTGAGTAATCTAGTCTTCAATCAAGAGAGCGAGTGATCGAGTTTGAGGTTCAAGGTATTCAATCGAGAGAGTGAGTGACTGAGTTTAAGAGTCTTCAGCCGAGAGAGAGAGAGAGAGAGAGAGAGAGAGAGAGAGAGAGTAAATGAGAGTTCGAGACTCAATTACCGTTCAACGTTCGGTTCGTATCGTGAAGGTGAAGGCGAGGCTGAGAGAGAGAAGCGCTGATTGGGTTTAGGCATATCAATCAAGTATGAGGTTGTATAGGGCAGTGAATCACTCATGAATCTAACGGTATTCGATTTTGGGAAGAATCCACGACACAAGACCACAACCGCGAGTCCATAGAATCCACAACCACGACTCGTCGACTCCACTCGAGTAATCGATTTAGGGCAACCGCCAACCAATCGATGGAGAATTTGAGGGAGAATTTGAGGGAGAATGACGAGAGCTGAGACTTGAGAGGCAAGAGTCGTTCAATTGAGTTTAGTGTTTGAGAGATTGAGAGGCGAGAGGCGACAGAGAGAGCTGAGACACACGCGTTAGAATCGTGAGGGTGTGAGAAATCGGAGACGCATGTGTGAACAGTAGATTTTTTTTGGCAAGGCTGCAAACAACATCAATAATTCAGTACATAGTTAATTTATTTTTGAAGAACAAAGTGTTATATATTGTCACTCAAGCAATAGAAAAGTAGTTTAATCAGAATACTTTAAACTTTTCTCAATAGTAAAACATCATAAAACCTTAGAACTCAAAAGTATCAAATATGACAATATGTGATTCAAGGCTATGATTCAATTCGCTAAAATATATAAAATTCGTCCACCAAGTTTGTGTGACAACACTTTTCAACAATGTATACAATACAATATACGCCAGTAAAAAACGAATATAAATTAGAAAACAAAGTTATACTTTTTAATATAACTATTATGTTACTAAATTGTTTTGTTATTTCAGTTGATTATATTAAGTATCTGTTCAAATCTTATTCATCAACAAAAATACAAAACAAAGATCATGAAAACAATAATTAACTTCAAGAGAAATGAAGTTGAAAACTAAACCCTAATCTAGAACAAGGTCAGAAACCCTAAACTAGATAAAGAGAGAAAGTAAGCTAATCTTCAGAGAAAATGAAAGATGAAAAATGAGTCGTTCCATTAGAAAATGAACGAAGGAAACACTTTATATATGAACTCAAGAATTTTCCACTTCATCCCTTCTACTTTCAAGCACGAACTCCGCTACCCTTGTACTTCTCCAAAGTGTGAGGCGTAGTCCCTCATATCCTCTACTATAAGCCCTTGTCCATACTGCACCCTCAACTTCCTGAAATATCACAACCACAAACAATAACTTACTAGAAGACAAGATTGGTATAATGAACTTACCTTTTAACACCCTCCCTCAATCTTGACATCTAAACAAATCCAACATATGTAACTTATCACAGAGATAGTTATGTTGGTTTACCCCCATAGATTTTGTGAAAATATCTGATGGGTTTTTAGTTGAAGGAACTTTAACTGTTTTCAGCATTCCAGATGCAACCTTTTCTCTTACTTGATGAACGTCTATTTCAATATGTTTTGTTCGTTCATGGAAAACAGGGTTATTAGCAATCTGAATTGCAGACTTGTTGTCACAATTAAGATTTACAGGAAGTAAATTTTTTATTTTTAAATCCTTCAAAACACTAAGTACCTTTATAATTTCACAAAGAGCAGATGCCATTGCTCTGTACTCAGATTCCATAGAAGAGCGAGAAAGTTGTATGTTTCTTACTCTTCCAAGAAATCATACAATTGCCTAAGAGAAGGCAATAACCAGTTACCGAACGTCTTGTGGACAAACACTTGCCCCAATCAGCATCAACAAATACATTTAGTTTAAAATCAGAAGTGGACATGGAAAAATTAACACCTTTACCTGGCGAAGCTTTTAGATAACGCAAGACTCTAAGTGCTAACTTTAAATGGGATTGCCTTGGTGAATGCATGAACTGTCTTAAACAATGAACAACAAAAGCTATATCTGGTCTATTAGCTAATAGATAAATCAATTTACGAATTAATTTTTAAAAACCAGTAAAATCTTTTAAGATAGGATCTTTGGAAGCAGAACCAGAAGAATCTGTCACTATTAAGTTCATATCCATTGGAGTGAATCTGTCACTATTAAGTTCATATCCATTGGAGTACCAATCGTTTAACTCTCAAATATCCAAAATAATTTAAAACTTCAAGGCAATACTTACGTTGTGACATACAAATTCCCTTTTCAGTTCTTAAAATTGTTATTCCTAAAAAGAATTTTAACTCACCAAGATCATTGATTTTAAAATTTGATTGTAAATGATTTTTTACTTTATTTATTTCATTTATACAGTTTCATGTCAAAACAATATCATCAACATAGACCAAAAGAATAAGAAAAATAGAATTAACACTTTTGGTAAATAAGGATTAGTCACCGGAGGTTTGACAGAACCCGTTTTTAGTTAAACAAGAAGATAATTTTGCATACCATTGTCTAGGAGCTTGCTTTAAACCATATAAAGATTTAACTAATTTGCAAACTCTTTTATCATTGGTAGAAAAGTATCCAGGAGGCAAACACATGTAAACTTCTTCAGCTAAGTCACCATAAAGGAACGCATTATTTACATCTAACTGACATAAAGTCCATTGATACTGAACAGCTAATGCAATAACACAATGTACAGTAACAATCTTAACTACGGGCGAAAAAGTTTCCTCATAATCCAAACCCTCCCTTTGAGAATACCCTTTGGCAACAAGTCTTGCCTTGTATCTTTTAATTTCACCAGTAGACTAATATTTTATTTTATAAATCCACCTACGACCAGGAGGTAAATCGGTTAAAACCCAAATTCTATTCCTATACAAAGCTTCCATTTCATCATTCATAGCACTCACCCAGTTTTGGTCTTTACATGCCTCAAAAAAATTGTTAGGTTCAACAACTTTATTTAATGTGGAAACAAAATAGAAATTATCCTTATTAAGAAAGGAATAGTTAACAACGTTTTCTAACCCATACTTGACCTTTCCTTCAATAACATAATCATTAAAACATCTAGGCGTATTTGAAGGAAGATTTGAGTTTCTAACAAAAATAATATAAGGGTCAGAAGAAGTACCCTCAGAAAGGGGAACTCAAATCATCATCATTATGTTGAATACTTAAGGGGCTAAAAACAGTGTCACCTTGGAGTCTGGCAACCCTGTTAGAAGTATTAATATCATTAGTACTGCCAGATGTCATTCTGGTAGCTCTATCTGGGCTACTGATAACTCTCATTTTTTAGAGTTTATTATTACTCTTTTTTCTAGGATTCTATATCGTTTTTAAACCCACTTTGCTTCTTTCCCCTTTATTTGGTCTAAAATGTGATAAAAAGATGATGACGTTTCAAAAGTTATTTTCTTGGAAAAATCTGCACTATCGACTGTGGGCACAGGACTGCCCACTGTGGGCACGAACGGATTTTCTTATGGACCAGCGGATATTGCGATTATCTGGGTAAAAGAGAGCATCTAAGAGCTGGCATTCTAAAGATCTGGGAAATCTCAGTAAACTATGGGCTTTGGAGGGTGGTATTGGGTATTACCCTTTGGATAAAAGGAAACTTTGTCCATTGGGTATTACACACTCTTGGGACTATAAAAGAAAGGGTTTGGATCACTTGAGAAATCATCTTTACTCAGCTACTTTTACTTGCTTTCCAGTAGTTAATTCCTCTTCTTGTTTCCTAAAAACTTGAAGAGTTGTAGCAATTTACTTTCTTGTTTGTAATTTCCTTTCTGCCCGCAGTGAACCCACTGTGGGCACGTCTTTAATTTTATGCAAGTAACTTTTATGCATTTCTTCTATATTGTTATGTCTTTTACTTTCATTATGAGCTAAGCACCCTTTGGGTGTGGATGTGAACAAACTTGAGACTAGTAGGAAACACTTGGGCGTGGCCATTTGTTACTAACTCTCGAGATTGGTCACTTGAGTCGAGACTTAAACTCAACGCGGATAAGCCGATCACTTTGATGTGTTAATATTAGATCTTAGACCTCGAGAGGGGCGGATTCGAAATACGGCTTAAGTGATGCACAAAGATTTGAGAGAGTCTTTGATAACCATGTCGAGAAGCGGGTTTTGTATGATTTATTAAGGTTCAAACGCCGGTGGAGATTTATATCACAAAGAGATTTGGGTGTAAATCTCCATATTGGTAGAACTTGACGTTTAGAGTCAAACTTAAATAAATCGGCAAAATCGGGAGTTGGTAACAATGGAAACTTTGTAGGACCGGTTTATAAATCGCATCATTTCGAGAGATCGGGCTTTTTGTGAACTTTTTGTCCTACAAAGCAACTAACCATCTTGTTACTACAAAAATCTCAAGGGAACTCACATCCATACCCATTTTTAATTATTCAAAAGTTTAATCTTTTTTTCCAAACAAACCAACAATATTTTCAAACCGAGACTTGTGCAAGAAGTTCGTGACATTCTCTGATTCTCAGAAGTTCAGTCCTCGTGGGTACGATACTTGGTAAATACTTGCCATTTTATTACTTATAGCGATCATAGTTGAGGCGTATACTTGCGCCCCCACTGTGGGCACACTGTGGCCACTGGTTGGAACTATACGTTTTTCCGCTATCATAGTTTTTGGCGCCGTTGCTGGGGACTGGCGCGATTTTACATCCTGAGATATTGAATAATCCCTTGAGCCTGTGTCACTTGTTTTAAAACAACATCTTTGCGTTGTATGCCACGGTTACAACGCGGATAACTTTTACCTCTTGATAACGAAATCGAAAGAACTATTGCTAGACGTAGAAGAGGTAATCGGCAAAACCCACCGCCTTTAAACCGAAATATGGCAGCTCCACCGCCGCCACCTCCACCAGTTGAAACAACGGTAGGTATTGCCGATAGTAAAGATAGGAAAATATGGGACTATGCAACACCCGAGTTTGAGCAATTAAAATCGGGAATTATTAGGCCCAACATGAATACACAAGCTTTTAAACCCGAACCCGTAATGTTCCAAATGATCCAAGCGATGGGTCAATATGGGGGATTACCTTCGGAGGATCCGCATTCACACTTGAAATCATTTATAGAAATGACGGATCATTTTCGTATTCCCGGCGTAACACCGGAAGCCTTACGTTTGATACTCTTCACTTACACGTTGAGAGATAGAGCTAAAGCATGGCTAAATTCACAACCACCGGAATCCATCGATACTTGGGCGGGTCTAGCTGAAAAGTTTCTAAAAAAATCCTCCAACAAGAAACGTAAAGCTTAGGCACGATAACATGAACTTTCGGCAAGAGAATGACGAGGCAGTCTCGAATGCATGGGAAAGATTTAAAGATTTAATTCGAAAATGTCCTCATCATGGAATTCCCTATTGCATCGAATTAGAAACATTTTATAATGGTCTTTCTAATGCTGCTAAAATTATTCTCGATGCTACGGCCGGTGGTGCTTTTGTTTCAAAAACTTACAACGAGGCATTTGATATTTTAGAAAAAGTTGCCAACAATAACACCGAATGTCAAATGCTCGTGCCATCACCACACCAAATGCATCGGGAGTTCATGAAATTGATGCCATCACTTCTTTAAATGCGCAAATTGTAGCTTTGACTAACTTGGTAAAAAATAATTTAAACATCAATGGAGAGAAAAACCAAGCTCAAGCTATTAATGAGTCGTGTGCATTTTGTGGGGAAAGTCATAATTATGAGAATTGTCCGGGAAATCCCGCTTCGGTGATTTATTTGGGAAATGCTAGGAATAGCCCTTTTTCTCAAACTTATAACCCGAATTGGCGGAATCACCCGAATTTTTCTTGGTCGGGAAATCAAGGACTTCAACCCCCCGGGGCGAGTCAACAACAAAATCGAGCACAAAATCCCCCGGGATTTTATCAAAATCAACAATCCGCGTACCAACATGGTTAATCTTCACAATCACATGCACATAGGCAACAAAATGCATCGAAAGGTAACGGTTCACTCGAATCGTTGCTTAAAGGTTTTATTAACCCAACCAATGCAACCTTGAGAGGGTTTGAGACCCAACTTGGTCAATTTGCGACCGAGCTCAAAAATAGACCACAAGGGACTTTGCCTAGTGGCACCGAGAACCCAAAAGGGCCACACAAGGAACATGTCAAGGCCATAAGCATAATAGAAATAGGTAACGTAGAGGATTCGCGTGAAAACGATAAATCTTCTACCACACCTAACGTGCAAAAAGATTCGCATATCTTCGATAGGGAGAATTTTCCTGGACTGTTCACTACTGTTGAAAACAAGCCTGTTTTTGTGTCTAAAACAGCAGATTCTTCCGATACTGTCAAAAATGCGGAGCAGCGTGCTCACTGTGGGCAGACTGTGCCCACACCCAGTAAAAAGCAAACGAGCTTGGATCTACATGAGTTGCCTTTTCCTGAAAGATTTAAAGATAAAAAGATGGATGTTCAGTTTAAAAAGTTTTTAGACGTTTTCAAACAACTCCATATTAACATTCCTTTGGTAGAAGCTCTCGAGCAAATGCCAAACTATGTTAAGTTTTTAAAAGACATTCTCAACAAAAAGAGGAGACTAGGAGAATATGAGACGGTTGCTTTAACCAAGGAATGTAGTGTAATTCTTACTTGTAAAATCCCTCCGAAACTCAAAGACCCGGGAAGTTTTACCATCCCATGTTCCATTGGCGGTCAAGAGGTCGGAAATGCACTATGTGACTTGGGTGCAAGCATAAATCTCATGCCCTTGTTAATTTTTAACAAGTCAGGAATTGGTGAAGTTAGACCCACTATTGTCACTTTGCAACTCGCGGATAGATCTATTGCTTATCCGAAAGGAAAAATTGAAGATATTTTTGTCAAAGTTGATAAATTCATTTTTCCGGCCGATTTTCTAGTTTTGGACTTTGAGGCGGATAAGAATATTCCCATCATCCTAGGAAGACCTTTTCTTGCGACCGGCCGAACCTTAATTGATGTCCAAAAAGGTGAGCTAACTATGTGAGTGAATGACTAACAAATAACCTTCAACGTCTTTAAATCACTAAAATTCACCGGTGATTTAGAAGATTGTTACGCCATTGACACTTTAGGTGATGATTTTGAGCCTAGCCTTTTAGGAGACTTTCATGAAGAACCAATTATAGGCTTTGAAAACGATGTTTCGGAAGAAGATTTGATGGAGGTTATAGATGCCTTTGAACATTTAGATTTTAATGATCGATCTCCACAAATGCCATCAATTCTTAAAGCTCTGGAATTAGATTTGAAACCTCTCCCTAGTCACCTTAAGTATGCTTATCTCATGGAAGAAGAAAAATTACCCGTAATCATTTCTTCCAAGTTAAGTGATGGTCAAGAGGAGAAATTGTTAGAATTGTTGAAAAGTCACAAGAAAGCCATAGGTTGGACCTTAGCGGACATTAAGGGGATTAGTCCATCTATTTGCCAACATAACATTATTTTGGAAGAAAATAGTATTGGCAAAGTGCAACCACAAAGACGACTAAATCCCATCATGAAAGAGGTCGTTAAGAAGGAAATTTTAAAATGGCTTGATGCGGGTATTATTTACCCCATTTCAAGTAGTGATTGGGTTAGCCCGATGCAATGTGTGCCTAAAAAGGGAGGTACCACGGTTATAACAAACGAGAAAAATGAACTCATCCCTACTAGGACCGTCACCGGTGGAGAATATGCATGGATTATAGACAATTGCACCTCGCCACAAAAAAGACCATTTTCCTTTGCCTTTTATTGACCAAATGCTAGATCGATTGGCCAGAAAAGAATTTTATTGCTTTTTAGATGGATACTCGGGATATAATCAAATCCACATAGCTCCCGAGGATCAAGAAAAAACAACTTTCACGTGTCCTTTCAGAACTTTTGCTTTTCGGCGAATGCCATTTGGGTTGTGCAATGCTCCCGCGACTTTCCAATGTTGCATGATGTCTATTTTCTCGGACATGATCGAGGATACCATGGAAGTTTTCATGGATGATTTTTTGGTAATTGGGACGTCTTTTGATAATTGTCTTGATAATTTGAGAAAAAGTTTAGAAAGATGCGAAACGCACGATTTAATCTTGAATTGGGAAAAATGCCATTTTATGGTTCAAGAGGGAATTGTGTTGGGTCACATGATTTCTAAAAAGGGTTTGGAAGTTGATAAAGCTAAATTAGAAGTAATAATGCAATTATCCGAGCCCACTTCGTTTAAAGGCATTAGAAGTTTTTTGGGACATGCAGGATTTTACCGACGCTTTATAAAAGATTTTTCAAAAATTGCAAAACCGTTGTGTAATTTACTGCATGTTGACCAAACTTTTGATTTTACTTCTGAATGCAAAACGGATTTTTCAAAAATCAAAGAAGCTCTTGTCTCTGCACCTATTGTAATAGCACCGGATTGGACAAAACCTTTCGAGGTAATGTGCGATGCTAGTGATTGGGCGGTAGGTGTCGTTTTGGGACAAAAGAAAGAAAAGATTTTTCACCCCATTTACTACGCAAGTAAAACTCTTATTGAAGCTCAAATAAATTATACAACAACTGAAAAAGAGTTACTTGCCGTAGTATTTGCTTTTGACCGTTTTCGTTCTTATTTGATCGACACAAAAGTCATTGTTCATACGGACCACTCCGCTATCAAATATATTTTTAACAAAACCGACGCTAAGCCAAGGCTTATCCGGTGGGTTCTTCTTTTACAAGAATTTGACATCGAGAGTTTTTCCGGATGAGCATATTTTAGCCATACAACATGTTGAAAAGGAATTGCCATGGTATGCCGATATTGCAAAATATCTTGCAAGTGGAATTAGGCCTTACCACATGAACGCGCAAAAGTTTAAAAAGTTTCTTCATGATTGTAAACAATATTTTTGGGATGATCCTTTTTGTATAAATTAGGATCAGACCAAATTTTGGGGAAATGCGTTCCGGATTTTGAAATGAAAAATATTTTGCGGGATTGTCACGCTTCACCTTACGGGGGCCATTTCGGTGGTCAACGTACGGCCGCAAAAATTCTTCAAAGTGGTTTCTTTTGGCCTACAATTTTTAAAGATTCATTTGAGTTCGTAAAGAGTTGTGACCAATGCCAAAGGACCGGGAATTTGTCCCAAAGAAATGAGATGCCCTTAAATAATATTTTGGAAGTTGAACTTTTTGATGTGTGGGGCATCAATTTTATGGGACCATTTCCTATGTCCTTTAATAATCAGTATATTTTGGTGGTGGTAGATTATGTTTCGAAATGGATAGAAGCCATCGCGTGTCCAAGAAATGATGCTAAAACTGTGATTAACTTTCTCCATAAAAACATTTTTGTTTGTTTTGGAACACCTCGCGCTTTAATTAGTGACGAGGGAACTCATTTTGTCAACAAAATGTTAAGCACAGTTTTGAGCAAATACAACATCCATCATAAGGTATCAACGGCATACCATCCTCAAACTCAAACAAACGAGCTTGACGAAATTTCAAATCGGAAATAAAGTCGATTTTGGAAAAAGTGGTAAAACCCGATAGAAAGGATTGGTCCCTTAAGTTGGATGACGCACTTTGGGCATATCGAACAGCTTTTAAAACACCACTAGGACTGTTGTCATATAAACTGGTTTTTGGCAAAGCATGTCATTTACCCTTGGAACTTGAGTACAAGGCATTTTGGGCCATAAAAGAATTAAACCTCAATGAAGAAGTGGTCGGGAGCAAGAGAAAACTTCAACTAAACGAGTTAGAGGAGATACGTCATCATGCCTACGAGAACGCCAAAATTTATAAAGAAAAGACGAAAGTATGGCATGATCGTCGTATTAATCAAAGGAATTTTGAAAAAAATCAACAAGTGCTCCTTTTTAACTCTCGGTTGAAGTTGTTTCCCGGAAAATTAAAATCACGTTGGTCGGGACCGTTTACCATTGCGGATGTCGGTAAGTTTGGGATAATCGATTTAATTAACCCACAAGATAGAAGTATCTTTCGGGTTAACGGTCATCGGGTCAAGCACTTTATTCCAAATAATTAAAGTGCCCATACCCGCCGGAAGTGACGAGTGATTTTTGAAGGAACCACTTTGTATATAGTGTAAATATTGTTTCGTAACCTTTGTTTTATTTTATTGTTAGAATTAAAAGTGCAGGTCTGCTCACTGTGGGTACTCTGTGCCCACAGGCCTTGAATCTCGAACAGGAAAGTTTTGGGGGGTGGAAAGTGTAATTTTTCAGCAAAATGTGGGGCAAGTTTTTAAGAAAACCATTGGTTGGGATGCATGCAGAAAAAAGAACTTTCCTTAGTACATCAAGTACTCTCTAGGTACAAAAAGGAATATTTTTTTAAAATTTGAGATGTACTTGGGAGGGTTCCCAAGGCAAAACCCAGCTAGAAAGAAAAATAAACCATGGGTTGTTTGAGTTTCAAAAATTTTAACCAAGGGTCAAGTCCTTTGTCCAATGGGTGCAAGTTTTTTTGAAGCATGAAACAATTTTTACAAAATATCTTGGTTATGTGTCAAAAACCCTTGGATTTCTTGTTTAAAGCAAAAACCCTTTTTGGGTCTTCTTCTCCACCAAACCACCCGAAGAAAAACCCAGCAGAAAATTCTTCCCCCTTGGCTAAAAAAAATAAAAAAATCCCTTGACCCCAAAAGTCAAAACCCACTTCCTTTCTAAACACAAAACCATCAAACTCCTAGAAACCACTCATCTTTTCCAAAGTTCTCTTCCATGGCTAGAAAGAAGAAGCTAGTCTCCTTGCACAACCAACCACCTCGTCGGTCGGCCGTCAAAAGTGCTCCGTCGGAGGAACCCCCTTCACCACAATCGCCGGTCGCCACCATCACCGTCGCCAACGCCGTCGCTACTCAACCCAACACCATCGCTGCTGCTGCCGACACTGATGTCGACACTCCGGCCGCCATGAATGTCACTGCACCGCATCTTCTACCATGGTCGTCCAGGACACAGCCGGTGCCTCCTCCGAAAAAAATGACTTTTGGTTCATCATCATCCTTTCGAACATTCTTACTCTTATCTATCTTTTGGGTTTGTTTAAACAATCGTAACTGTGCGTACCCGCCTTTTGTGTAACATTTGCGGGTTATGGTTGTTGTGTGCTAATCATTTTTTTGCTTGAATTTTTTTGTGAATTCCTTTCATTTTCATTTCTGGTACTCGACTTTGTTGACTATTTTTAGGTAACTTTGAGAGGACGTAGGCCCTCTTGCATGGCCTAAACACTTTTCCCTTCGTTCGCACAACCAAGTCGATTACAAAGCCAATATGGACATTGTCCATCTTTAAGTTTGGGGGTGGGGAAAATTGCATGATCATTACTTTTATGATCCAAAAAAAAAGTCTTCAAAAAATTGGAAGACCACCTTCGAAAAATCGGAAGGAAAAACATAACCCAAAAATCTCGTAGAAAAAATGAAAAATCAAAAAGCTTGGGTTTTGTGACTGAAATAGAACTCAAAGGAAAAGCAACAAAAATATATCAAAATTCCTTTGTAGTTTTGTTCAAGTTTGGGGGGGGGGGGGAGAAATTTTTTAGCCACAAACACTAACCCGAAAAGTCCTACCGATCAAAGTTCCAACAAATAGTCAAGAAAGGAAGAAGTACACATTCCGAGGAATCATTCAAGCATGTTTGTAAGTTTCGTCTTCTTTCCCTCCGTAAAAATTCATTTTTTTTTCTTTTCATTTCTTTTACTTGAGGACAAGCAAAACCTTAAGTTTGGGGGTGTGATAACTCTCATTTTTTAGAGTTTATTATTACTCTTTTTCTAGGATTTTATATCGTTTTTAAACCCACTTTGCTTCTTTCCCCTTTATTTGGTCTAAAATGTGATAAAAAGATGATGACGTTTCAAAAGTTATTTTCTTGGAAAAATCTGCACTATCGACTGTGGGCACGAACGGATTTTCTTATGGACCAGTGGATATTGCGATTATCTGGGTAAAAGAGAGCATCTAAGAGCTGGCATTCTAAAGATCTGGGAAATCTCAGTAAACTATGGGCTTTGGATGGTGGTATTGGGTATTACCCTTTGGATAAAAGGAAACTTTGTCCATTGGGTATTACACACTCTTGGGACTATAAAAGAAAGGGTTTGGATCACTTGAAGAATCATCTTTACTCAGCTGCTTTTACTTACTTTCCCGTAGTTAATTCCTCTTCTTGTTTCCTAAAAACTTGAAGAGTTGTAGCAATTTACTTTCTTGTTTGTAATTTACATTCTGCCCGCAGTGAACCCACTGTGGGCACGTCTTTAATTTTATGCAAGTAACTTTTATGCATTTCTTCAATATTGTTATGTCTTTTACTTTCATTATGAGCTAAGCACCCTTTGGATGTGGATGTGAACAAACTTGAGACTAGTAGGCAACACTTGGGTGTGTCCATTTGTTACTAACTCTCGAGATTGGTCACTTGAGTCGAGACTTAAACTCAACGCGGATAAGCCAATCACTTTGATGTGTTAATATTAGATCTTAGACCTCGAGAGGGGCGGATTCGAAATACGGCTTAAGTGATGCACAAAGATTTGAGAGTCTTTGATAACCACGTCGAGAGGCGGGTTTTGTATGATTTATTAAGGTTCAAACGCCGGTCGAGATTTATATCACAAAGAGATTTGGGTGTAAATCTCCATATTGGTAGAACTTGACGTTTAGAGTCAAACTTAAATAAATCGGTAAAATCGGGAGTTGGTAACAATGGAAACTTTATGGAAACTTTGTAGGACCGGTTTATAAATCGCATCATTTCGAGAGATCGGGCTTTTTGTGAACTTTTCGTCCTACAAAGCAACTAACCATCTTGTTACTACAAAAATCTCAAGGGAACTCACATCCATACCCATTTTTAATTATTCAAAAGTTTAATCTTTTTTTCCAAACAAACCAACACTATTTTCAAACCGAGACTTGTGCAAGAAGTTCGTGACATTCTCTGATTCTCAGTAGTTCAGTCCTCGTGGGTACGATACTTGGTAAATACTTGCCATTTTATTACTTATAGCGATCATAGTTGAGGCGTATACTTGCGCCCCCACTGTGGGCACACTGTGGCCACTGGTTGGAACTGTACGTTTTTCCGCTATCAGCTACCCAGATGACCATGGTTACTGTGATTCTCAGAGTTGTTAGAATTAGACCCACTTTGAGTTTTCTCCCTATTCTCATCATCGGGCATTCCAGAAGTGAATTCATTAGTTTGAACAAAAATTGTATCAAAAAAGTTTAAAGTATTTATGTTACTAGAGTCTAAAGCTTGCTTGGTTGTACTCATTTTGAAAGGAAATATTGTTTCATAAAATTTCACATCTCGAGTAATTATGATTTGTTTGGAATAATATAGACTATACAGTCTATACCCCTTTTTTGAATTCGAATAACCAAGTAAAACACATTTTTCAGCCCGAGCAGAAAACTTGTCAGAATTATTAGGCTTAATTGCAAAGCAAAGACATCCAAAATTTCTTAAATGAGAAAGCACAGGAGCAAAACAAAACACAAGTTCGCAAGGACATTTTCCATTTAAAACAGATGAAGGAGTCCTGTTTATAAGATATGTGGCAATGAGAATACACTCACTCCACATGTTCAATGGAACTTCTCCTTGGAACATTAAAGCTCTAGCAACATTCAACAAATGTCTATGCTTGCGCTCTACTACCCCATTTTGTTGGGGAGTATATACACAAGATGTTTGATGAATAATACCATTGATTTTAAAAAACTCACCTAATCTATTATTAACAAATTCAGACCCATTATCACTTCGGAACACCTTTACAGATTTGCCAAATTGAGTGAAGAGTAAATTGTGGAAAGCAACAACATTGTCAAAAACTTCATCTTTATGTTTCAATAAGAAAACCCAAACAGAACGAGTAAAGTCATCTACCACGGTAAAAATATAACGATATCCTTCTTTGCTTGAAACACGATAGGGACCCACAAATCAATATGAACTAAGTCGCCTAAGCTAGTAGTTTTATGTTCACTAAGATTAAGTTTGTCTCTAGCTTGTTTTGCCTTATCACACACTTCACAAGGAACATAAACATGTTTGTTACTTAAGTTCACTTTATGTTTTAAAACAGTTAAAACTTGGTCAGCAGGATGCCTTAAACGACTGTGCCAAAGTTGGCGAAATACATTACAATAGATGGACATGTTAGAACTATTAACACTATTATTTGAAAACTTAGAAGTAACAATTTCATTCTCATTGACCTGATCAAAGAAGTACAAACCTCCATGTTCACTACAGTCCCCCCAACTTTCATTGCAAGAAAGTCCTGAATTAGAAAACATTTATACTCATTAAATCCCACAAAAATATTGTTATCTCTAGCTATTTTATGCACGGATAATAAATTCACATGAAAATCAGGAATAACAAGAACATCAAACAGAGTAACTCTGTTATTTTGTTTAAAATTTCCAATCTTATTAATGATAGCCTCGTCACCATTTGGTCGAGTAACTTTTAACTTAAGATAAGAAATATCAACCACGTCTTCTAAAAAACAAATAGACACCAGAGTAAATGATCCAACCACATTTATTTAGATTTGAAGAAAAATTAGACATACGTGCCATATTGGCAGAAAACATGCCGGTCATATTGATGGAAATGCCATCAGGCTGTTTCTGATCAATAAGGGATAACAACTTGCTGATTTGTTCTTGTGAATCCCAGTTTGATCAGGTAACAATAAATCAGTAAACAATAACACGAACAATTGATTATTTCAATCTGTCATCCCTCTCGTATTCATAAATCAAGATAGTTACAAAGGATAGAATGAAGAACACAACTATCTCTCTCTCTCTAATGAATCTCTTGGATGGCTAATCAATTGCTTACCCTAATTCTAAGGCTAATACTAACCTTATATACTTAGGCCTTAAACAACAAGGCCTAATCCCATTAAGCAACACTAAGCCCAATTAACTAATTAAGGATTTTACAATAAATAACCTCTATAATTAAACTAATTACGCTCTATTTAATTATTTATATATCTTTCTAAGATGTAGGACATTTATGGTCCTAACAATCTCCCCCTAAAGATATATAAATAAAAATCGGTCTTGAAATCTTCAAGTCTTGAACTTCTCTTCTTTCTTGAATCATTGAAACGCATTGATGTTGCTTGTCTTCGTGTCTTTTGACGCTCCCCCTTGAATAAAGCTCTTGAATTTGTTTTCAGCTTTAAGAGAACTTGTAGAACCAATATGATTGATGGAGGAAATAATTTGAAGCGAACACCACTTGATAAACGATGAGAAGAGTTGATCACGTGTATGCACTTTGAGCTCTTTGGATCTCGGAACAGATCAATCATTCGATTAAAAATCGGTCAACAGTTACTCCCCCTCGGCTTTTGCATGTGGACTTCTTTACCCCCCCTCGGCTTTACTCCCTCTCGGCTTTTGCTAACTCCCCCTCGACTTGATATTCCATGTCTTTGAATCTGTACCCTTTCTCCCCCTCATGATGAGTAGGAGCATCTGTAGCATCATGTACGTTCAAAGACAAAAGTAACGAGTAGCAAAAAAAAATCCAAAGAAAACCATTAAGTAATCAGAACGGGGTAATCAACTAACACAGAAACACGTTAGTAACTGTTATCACAACAATTTAAAAAATTGTGTGGCCTATGGTCAGAGTTGGCAAAGAGAAATCTCTGATAGGACTTCCAGTTATCACTGAAGAAAATTTAAAAATTTAACTTCTCAAACTGTTCCGGCAATATCACGAAGATATGCAAATGGAATCACAAAGACTCGTGCATGTGTGAAAGAATAAAATTATATCGATTTGGCTCAAAAAATGATTTAACTTGGGACTCAAGTTGAAATCAATTGACACAGTGATTAGAATATGAAGTTCGGAGACCGGAGCTGATGTCTTCCTGTTTCAATATCTAAGACCTCCGAGTGAGGAATAGATAGATCATGTGCTAAATCTCCGTGAATATAATCTTTTGGGAGATACTTGAGTGGCTGGGTGGGGTGACACGAGTTATCGACACTGGGTCCATGTCTGTTTCAATACTCATCTCCAAAGAACGAGAATGAATAGATTGTGTGGTTACCCGGATAACTGACTCGATTTGGTAAGGACCAATTAATTCTTTTACGTCCTGTCACAGCCTCACCAAAATTCTTTTCACTCCGAACTCATCTATCAGTCTAGACCCCTCACTGTAGTCTATAAGGGATGTGTTTCTTGGGTAGGTCCTTCCGGTTCTGGATTGACCATAGAAACAGTATAAGTCCTAACACTCCTTTCATGCATCGAGTAAAGCGTTTAAGTAAACAGTGAAATACGAGTTCTAAACTGAGGTGTTTAGAAGTCATGCATTTAAGAACGAGTCCTGATCTGAGTTGATCAGAAGTCATTAAAAATTAAGTCCGGGTTCTGATCTGAAGTAATCAGAAGTCATAAAAATGAAGTCACAGAGTTTCAAGAAACAAGATCAATCGCAAAACAGACTGACTCAGTAAGCACAGTATTTGCAATAAGTGAGACAATGATCAGAAAGTTTAATTGTGAAGAACAAGTTACAATTATTATATCAGATAAGAATGGAATCATTTGCAAGAAATAGCGAACTTGGAAAAACAACTAGGAATTCAAACGAGTGTATTTCCATCGAAAAAATAACAAATATGTGAGACATGGAAATAACTAAGTCAATGAAAAATGACACGTGGCAATCATGGAATTTTAAAATTGGAGAATAACAAACACAAGTAAGTTATCCAGAATAAATTACCACGGTCTTTGAATTCAGTTGAAGTTCACTAACCTTTCATGAGATAGTACTCCCCCTCAAAATTGGCATAACCTTTGAATGCTCGTCATGTGAGATGAATAATAGGAATTAAAACCACACATGACATTCCTGCAAAACAGATTAGACAGATTTTGGTATCCATCTTTTGATGGATCCTTGTTGGTTAGATGCCCTATGAGGAGCTGGGAAACTATAAGTACCATACCAATACTTAGCATGGTCTTTCTTCACAAAGTCACTTGTTCCACAATAAGAGCAACACAACTTCTGTGTAGATAAGTTGATCAGTTTGTTAACAGAGTAAACTCGATCAGTTTTCACAAAAGGTTTAGCGTAGAAAGTTGTGTTGTTCTTGTCACTTTTAACAGAGACGGATGACTTTGGAGCAGGAGTGGTTTCTTTAACTCTCCACACCATGTTTACATTCTTGAAAGATGGATTATCTTTATTGTCAACACGAGAATTATAGACAAGATTGGAAGGTCGAATCTGATCTTTTGAAAAATCATTTGATTTGACAAAATTCTTTGAAAAACGATTTGTAGAAAATGAACTTGAAGCATAAGAAGGTTGAACACCTTTGAAATTGCTTTCTTCAAGTTTCTTGACCTTAACGGATAAAGTATTTCGTTCTTCGAGAATTAAATCAAATTTCTTTTGTAAATTAGATTTAACCATTTGTTCTTTCAAATTCTCGGTTGCTAATCCAGATAATCTCTTTGTAAGTTTAGAAATCTCGGACTGAAAAATCTTTCTCTCTTTTGAAAAATCATCTTTTAAACATTTTGCTCTAAAACCTTCAACTTTCATCTTTTCAGACTCTTTGATTAGAACGTCTAATTCTTTCTCCAACTCAGTTATTTTTAAAGAAAGTTCGTCATTCTTTTTAGAAAAAGATTTGCGTTCAGTTTCAAACTTTTCTCTTTCTAAAATCAAGACTTTTTCAAAGTCGGAGATTTGTGTTGAAAGCTTTAGACATCTAAGCTCAAGACTTTTCTTCTCTTCGAGAGATTTGGTTGAAAGCCCAGATTGCTTTTGTGTAAGCAATTGTCTTTCCTTTGCAAAGCTTTCTTTCTCCTTTTCAAAAATCTTTTCAAGAGTATTTAGTTTACTTTTAAGCTCAAGGTTTTCACAGTGCAGGAGTTTACCTTTCTCTTCTTCTTCAGCCAGCTTCTCAGAACTATTCCAGATTTGAGATTTCAGTTCCTTCAGTTCTTTGACGTACTTGCTGATCAAATCATCTGATCGCTTGATGTTCTGTTCATGTAGCCTTGCTTGCTTAGTCCCAGTCTCCTTGATATCATCTCGTGATGATAAATCAGATAGCTTCTTTTTCAGCTCAGTGTTTTCAGATTCTAAAATCTTTGCCTTTTCTTCAGATTTAAGAAGTTTCTCAGAACCTTCAGATATTTGCATTTTCTGTTCCTTCAGTTCTTTGATGTGCTTTTTGTACGTTTCATTTGCTCGCATCCAATTCTCTTCATGCATTCTTATAATGTCTTTACACGCAGGATTGAAGCAATACATCGACATTAGTACCTGAAATATTATGATCGTTGATCGGTGTTATTTTGAAGAATAAAACTTGCGGAAGAAAAATCAAAAATTAAATCAGAAAACAAATTTATAAAATAAATTCGTTTCCAAAAATTAAGATTTGATTATTGACGGAACGAACGAAATCAAACTTCGATAACTTACCAATCAAAACTTATTAACCACAACTTACCGGATGACGAGGAACTTACCGGACGCGAAGGAATCCGGATACGGTTACAGTTACCGGGTGGATACCGGGTAAAAGTTATTTGCGATTTACCGGGTGAAAGCGAACTTACCGGGTGATGATGTTCTCGCAAAAAATAGCACTTACCGGGTGATGATTGGGTTACCGGATACTTGAATCGCGAATGAGAAACTTAACCGGAAGGATCAACAGTGATATATATATGGGTGTGATGTGTATGGAACTTTGAATGAATGCAACAAATATCTAAATCATGCGATGACAATTAAATTGAAACAAACAGTTAAGCTATGGATGCAATGCATGAATGGATGTATGCAGTATGTATGTATGTGACAAGGATGGTTGAAAAACAATGATGGTTCTACGCCACGTATTATATGTATGAACAAGAATAAGACTTGAAGTCAACAGCCAAAACAATTTGTCAAGAAAAGTGTCCTGTGAGGGTATGAGGTTACCGGAAAATTGGATTACCCGGAAAGTGAAATATCATCCGGTAACCAAAAATTTATCCGGTAAGATTTCCTAAAAAATATCCGGAGACTTTGTCTTTGACCGGAAAGATGGTATTTGACCGGAAGTGAAGATTTTATCCGGAACCTTGATTAAAAAAATTATCCGGAAAGAATTGTTTTGTCCGGAAACAAAGAATTACCCGGTAACCTTTTTAAACAATTATCCGGTAACTTAAGATAATAGGAAACTTACCCGGACACTGCGGCTGTGGTTGCAATTCTGATCTGGAATCGATAGGGTTGCTTGATTTCACTCCTGTAGGGTTAGATTTTACAAACACACCCAAATCGATTTCTAAGCAAAATATATACTATTTTTCAATAACCACCACAAAAATTCAAGAACACCAAAAAAAAACTCAAGAATTGTTTTTTAACATGAAAAATTAAAAACTTTGAGTCCTTGTAAACGCAGATAGAGACTAGATTAAAGCAATTAGACAATCGAGATATAACAGAAAAATATTTAATCGATGAAAAAACTTTGCAAACCCGATTGAAGAACGATTTTCTTCAATAAAAAAACTGCTGTATTACGAAAATAATCTTGGAGCCTTCTGGACCTCAAACGATTAATCCAACCGTTCAGAATGTAAAACAGAGTGTTGTGAAGCTACTGTCCAAAAATCGCGAAAATCCTACGGTTCAATCTCCGGGAATAAGCGAAACGGCCTGCTGCGTTTTCCAGAAAATTTGAATACGAAAAATCTTTCTTTTCTCTTGCTTTCGATTGGCTTTTTCTTTCTTCAAATCACCGATTAGGCTCTGATACCAATTGTGAATCCCAGTTTGATCAGGTAACAATAAATCAGTAAACAATAACACGAACAATTGATTATTTCAATCTGTCATCCCTCTCGTATTCATAAATCAAGATAGTTACAAATGTTAGAATGAAGAACACAACTATCTCTCTCTCTCTAATGAATCTCTTGGATGGCTAATCAATTGCTTACCCTAATTCTAAGGCTAATACTAACCTTATATACTTAGGCCTTAAACAACAAGGCCTAAGCCCATTAAGCAACACTAAGCCCAATTAACTAATTAAGGCTTTTACAATAAATAACCTCTATGTTCTTCGGTGAGGGAGGAGGAAGAAGTCTGACCATGGCCAGACCCATCAATAATACAAGCATTGCTTGATGGAGATTTAACAAATTGATTTGATTTACTTTTGGTGAACATAAAATCCTTTGGAAACCCGATCAATTTGAAACACCGCTCAATAGTATAACCAATTAAACCACAATGTTTACATAACAGAGGAAGTCCAGACTGTTTTTATTATTATTTGATGTTTTTCCAAAAAAAAAACAGAATTATGAACCTTAGTATCAGAAAAGGTTCGAGTCACACCTCGGTGTGAATCTTCTTTTGATACCAAAGAAAAAGCAGTCTTAACAGAGGAAAGCGGATCAGTGGTTAAGATGTTACTTCGAACATTAATATACATGTTATCAAGACCCATTAAGAACAACATTAGTTTTAAAAGATGATTGTGTTTAGAAAAATCATGAGCGGCATGACAAGAACATGATGGTAACTTTATTAAAGTATCGAATTGTTTCCAAGGAGCATTTAACTTGTGATAATATTCTGAATCAGGAGCACCATTTTGACTCAAGGAGTTAATTTTCTGATGCAAATTAATGGTTACAGATCCATCAATCTTATCATAAGTCTCTTTGAGCTCTTCCCAAACTTCGGAAGCAACTCTTGAGAAAACTTGACTCACAAATAATTCATCAGAGATAAAACCAAGAATCCAAGATAACAACACGGAATTACACCTATCCCGCTGTTTTCCTAAGATCTCATTATCAGTGGGACGAACAACATAACGATTTATGAAACCCAGTTTATTTTTGGTTTCTAAAGCCAAAACCATCGCACAAGACCACACCTTATAATTCTCCGTACCACTCAACTTCATACTCATAATAGAAACACCAGAAGTATCACTCGGGTGGAGATATGAAGGGTCTCCAAAGTCTAGTTTAGCAATCAGAAATTGCTCTCCAGGACCTTTGGATGGATCTCCACCGGTCATGATAGCAACAAAAAAAACACGCAAAGTGAAACCTAAGAGACTTAAAGGCAGGATTCCTTGCCACTCAGAGGTGGTAGGTCAAGCCAATCTCTCAGTCACCAAACAGAATGAGAAGAGAAGATAAGCACACATGAGTCAAGGAAAGAAGAAAACTTACCAACACACCTGCTACAGTCACCAAGGAGCAAGAACAACTTATAGAGAGTCCTTATATGAAAAGCACAACGGAAAACACGGTCCCATATCTCAATAGCACCGAGATCAGAATAGTCACCTGAACACAGGGAAATAAGAGATCAAGAGTTGAGTCTCAAGTGGTGGTCAAACAGCACACACAGACACCACCAACTCAAGCCTTTGACCAGATTAAACCAAACAAAGGAGACGTAAGGCACACACACAAAAAACTAAGACAGAAAATCAGAGAAGGTTGAAACAACCAAGAACAGTTGGAAAAAAATCTATACAACAATTTTAGTGTAAGTATTTTGAGAAAACAGTGTTGCAGAAGTCAACACAATATGCATGTATGAAGATGAAACAAAACAAGAACAGATTTAACAGAATCTGAAATATAGGAAAAAAATTGCATGATCGAAGCAAGAGAAGGACAGATCTAGTGCAGATCTAACAAGATCTGAAGATACGAGACCAAAAAACCAGATCTGAACTTATAACACCAATTTTTTTAAACACTTTGAAAGAAAGAACAACACATTCACATATCTGTCCAGATCTACAAAGATTAGAACAAACTTTGAGTGAAGAAATGTACAATACTCAGAGGATGTCCAGATCCACAAGGATAAAAACATCAACTGAGAAAGAGAAGAGTTAACGAATGAAAACACAGAGATCTGTCCAGATCTAAGAAGATCAAAACAAACCTTAAGTGAAATATGTGTATAACTCAGAAGATGTCCAAATCCACAAGAATAAGAACATCAAACGAGTATAAAATGAAGAATAACTCACGAAGTGGTTCAGATCTATGAAGATACGAACCAAATCGTTGATTCAACAAACATAGAAATAGAATCGAGATTAAACAACAATCCTATGAGCAAAAAGGAAAAATCTGAAACGAACTAAGTCGTTCCAGTTTTATAAACCTTTTGAAAAAAATTGAGAAACACATGGAACGAATAACACTGAACAACTTACTACCTTGTTGATGAAGACACGAATGGATCCAGTTTAACGCTCTGATACCATGTTCAAATCTTATTCATCAACAAAAATACAAAACAAAGAACATGAAAACAATAATCAACTTCAAGAGAAATGAAGTTGAAAACTAAACCCTAATCTAGAACAAGATAAGAAACCCTAAACTAGATAGATAGATAGATAGAGAGAGAGAGAGAGAGAAAGTAAGCTAATCTTCAGAGAAAATGAAAGATGAAAAATGAGTCGTTCCATTAGAAAATGAACGAAGGAAACACTTTATATATGAACTCAAGAATTTTCCACTTCAGCCCTTCTACTTTCAAGCACGAACTCCGCTACCCTTGTACTTCTCCAAAGTGTGAGGCGCAGTCCCTCATATCCTCTACTATCAGCCCTTGTCCATACTGCACCCTCAACTTCGTGAAATATCACAAACACAAACAATAACTTAATAGATGACATGATTGGTATAATGAACTTACCTTTTAACAGTATCTTACAAGTAGTAAGAGGTTTAGTAAATTGAAATTACGTTCATGGCCTATAACAACGAGGAGAAAAATCAGAGCCCCCCCATGCATTACCCTAAAGTCCCTCCACCATTGAGTGGTTCACATACATACTATATATATATATATATATATATATATATATATATATATATATATATATATATATATGTTCATATATGTAGTGGTTCACATGTATAGGTTCAGATACATATTAAATATCATTCGATTCACATGTAGCACTTTACATACATACATATATGTATATGTTCATATGCTACGCTTCACATACATGGTATGTATACATTATGCTTGCATGTAGCTAGTGGCGGATCCAGGATTTTTACTGGGGTCCCTTTTAAGTAGCTTAAATGCCTGAACAATTTCTCGATATATTTTTAGACTAAATCCAACGTTTCGAGATCTTTTTAAAGTTTTTTTTGGTAGATTTTAAGAGATTTTTAAGTTTTTTTGTCGATTTCCAAGGATTGTTTTTTTGTTTTTTAGTCGATTTCGAGAGGAGTTGGTTTTTTGGTTGATTTCAAAACATGTTTTTTAGTTGATGGGGTCCCGAACGAGAAATTACTGGGGGACATTAAGATAGAAAGTAGAAAAATCCATATTTTTAAACTAAAATTTTCAATTTTTTTCTTTTTAATGGGGTCCCATCCCCCACTAAATATACACTACATCCGCCAATGCATGTACCGGTTCACATACATACATATATGGGACGATAATCAAATGAGAACCACATGTCTGTTACAAACCCGTGAGAACTAATATAGAAATATTTTTTTACATGATTTTTCTCATCAAATCCTATGATTTACGATATTGTTTCACATATGTTCGTGTTCACCTTATGAAAAGATTACATGTAGAATACATGTAAAAAATATTTGTATATTGGTTCTCACGGGTTTGTAACATATGTGTGGTTCTCATTTGATTTAAACCCTACATATATATATATATATATATATATATATATATATATATATATATATATATATATAGCCATAGGTTCAATAGAGAAGTCCAAATATTTAGAGAAATAGAGAAGTGATATTGACCATTCATTCGGTCAAGATCGGTTATAATTGGTCAAAAGTTGCGGCTTTGACCGGTCAAAAGTTGCGGTTGTTCCAAAAATAGAAGGGCAATTTCATAATTTTTATAAAAAACACGGGCTGAGTTCATATATGAATTTGTGTGATTCACATATGAACTATACGTTCATATATGAACCTTTGTAATTCACATATGAACTCTTTATAACTAATTCATATATGAATCTTGTGATTCATATATGAACCTTTGTGTGTCATATATGAAACTAATTAACTGTAGGTTCATATATGAATCAGTTGAACCAATTAACTTATTCATATATGAATGTTTGTTTTCATTTATGAACCTTTGTAATTTACATATAAACGATTTTTAACAAATTCATATATGAACCTTTGTGATTTATATATGAATCACAAAGGTTCATATATGAATCACAAAGGTTCATATATGAATTAGTTAAAAATATTTTATATGTGAATTACAAAGGTTCATATATGAACACAAAGGTTCATATATGAATCACACAAATTCATATATGAACCTGTCCCGCGTATTTTTTACGAAACTACCCATCTATCTTGTGCAGACCACGCAAGGAATTATCCTCTGCTTCTCGGTCAAAGCCGCCGATCTTGACCGAATACATGGTCAAGATCACGTCTCTATTTCTCTAAATATTTGGACTTCTCTATTGAACCCTTCCCTATATATATATACGTAGCGCTTCTCGTAGAAACTACATATATAAATACATGCAAATATGTATATGTTCATATGTAGCAGTTCACATGTATTGGTTCACATATATACATACATATTTAACTTTACTAGGGTATAGTGGGTCTTGGCTGTCTTAATGAGCTCCAATTCAATATACATATATACAGTACATACATGCATACAAATACGATATTAATCATAATTGGTGTTATTAGGCTTTAAAGGTCTTAGCGGGTTATAATGAGTCGTAGTGGGCTTTAATGGGTCGTAACATACATGAATGTGTACGTATGTGTGACTATGTGTGTGACTGGTGAACAATATTTGCAGTGAACAAATAGTCAATGTGAACAATGTTTACTAATGAACATTGAGTGCACGCTCATGCAAGTTGATTATCACTATGTTCATGTTGACTGCCACCATGTTCATGTTGATCATCCATCTTTGTTATTCAATTGTCTTGATCATTAAGAAACTTAAAAAAACCGATATGATTAAAATGACTTAAATCATGGAATCATGTCTTCATTGTAACGGTCATTCTAATTCATAAAAGTAGGATAAAACATAAAATTACTTAATTACCCTCAATCAATACCTACATTCTTTGAAACAACCTCGTTTAAAATTGGTTTTTTATTGGTTTAAAGTAGTTTGTAGAGTTAACATCAATGAATGAGTTGGTTAGCCAAAGATCCTACATATATATATTGTGTGTAAGGGGACATTTAAGGGAGAACTCGGTTGTTTGTGATAACCGTGAGATCAATCTCAACCACAAATAAATGATAAATAAATAAAATCAATAACATTGGTAAATTTCACTTAAATTTTTAATCAAAGGGTATTTTAGGTATTTTAAAAATCTTCTCTCTCATCTCTCTTCTCTCTTCTCTCTTCTCTCTTCTCTCTTCTCTCTTCTCTCTTCTCTCTTCTCTCTGGTGTCCTTTTTCCGATCTCCAACCTCTAGTAAACCTTATTCCGACGAACACCAAGTAAACACAAGATACATAATGTGATACCTAAAAACATTGACACTATTAAGAAAGATACATACAAACAATCCTTAACAATCCTTAGTCTGGTACCCAAAATACACATAAGATGCAACGTAATATACGGTGTGATAACATTGTGATATCCATTGTACCCACTATGATACCAAAAAATGAGAAATGTTTAAACATTAATCAATTGATCGTGGAATATACGAGGAGTTTGGTGCTAGAGAAGCCGAGAACATTAAATGGTGAACATCCTTTCATGAATGCCTTGATCTACTACGAATATTTCTTCATAGACCGCCTCTCCTACGTCGGGCATCTGGTTTGCCTTTTGCATCGGCATCTGGTTCACTGGATTTTGTAGAAGTATGGTGTGGTGAATGGAGTTTGATCGACAAAGAATAAAACGGGCAAGGAGTGGTGGTGCTCGTGGTTGTAGATAATCGGTTCGTCAACATGCAACCATTAAGATATAGAACCATCTTGGCATATCTTTTAGTCAACAGAAAACTGGGTTATCTAACAGCAATGGGTGGACAAGGAGCCATCATCATCAACCAAAAATCAGGTCTTGGATTGTTCTAAGTCGTACTAGGAAAAATTAGGAGGCATCATCAATGGTCTGCGGATGATGGTCTCTATTGTTTGTCGGCGTAGGGATGGTGGTCGTTGTTTGCCGACGTAGGGATGGTGGTCGTGTTGTTTCCGGTGATGGAAGTTTTAGAGGCATAAGAGGCCATGGATATGGTGAAGAAGATGATATGGGAGGCGGCTATATCTAGAGAAAGAAAAGAGATATTTTAGGATTTAGGTATATGGTAGAGAGAGAGATCGAGAGAGAGAGGACGTATAAGAGAAGATTGGATTAACAAACTACCAAGTTCTCTTTTGATTATGCCCCTATATGTGTAACATATGTATATATATATATATATATATATATATATATATATATATATATATATGTTGTATATGTGTTTATATATATATATATATATATATATATATGTGTGTGTGTGTGTGTGTCGTATATATATATGTAAATCTCTTCTCTGTATATTAATGTAAATTGTTGTGTACATTGTTATGTATTTAATGTTAGAAATTTGTTGTCAATTGTTGGGCAAACGTTATGATTATATTTTACCAATTGTATGTGCAAGTTTTTTAAATTTCGAATTTTAAAATTTTCAGAAAATGGACTGCCAATTGTTGGTCAAACTTTAGGATTATTTGACTTCAAATTGTATATGCAAAGTTTCTTAAATTACAAAGTTTTTAAATTGTTAGAAATGTATGTATGTAAGTATAGGCATGTATGTGTGCATGCACCGCTAAACAAATGACCTTTTCCGACGGAGTTCCGACGAAATCAATAAAAGTCAACAAAGGTGTTAATGTGTCCGAAATCCGTCACAAATCCGCCACTGAAATTTTGAAAAAAAGAAAATTATATATTCTAAAAAATGTTTCTGACGGATTTGTGACGGAAATCGTATACGCCAAAAAATCCGTCACAAATTCGTCACAAATATTTGTTAAATTACAATTAACTTAACTAATTTAATTAGCAATTAAATAATAAGATTACAATTAAATAATTAAATTAAATAGCAAATAAAAAATAATATTAATTTTTGACGGATTTCTGACCGAAATTAAATTAGTTATTTTTTTTAGTTTTCGTCGGAAATTAAATTAATTAATTTTTTTAGTTTCCGTCGGAAATTAATAAGATTTTTAAGTGAATATTTTTAACATTCAAAGTTCTTTAAAAGAATTATTATTTTCCGACGAAAAATTAAAAAATTTATCTTTTAAAATTCCTTCGGAAATATCCTGAAATGTATTTTTAAAATTAAGGGGTTTTAAATAACAAATTTTGAAAAAATCAAGATTTTTTAAAAGTTTTATTATTTTCCGACGGATATCCGACGGAAAATAAAAAATTAATTTTTTTTTAATGTCCGTCAGAAATCCGTCGGTTATATCTTGAAATATATATATATATATATATATATATATATATATATATATATAATTTTGTAATTCATTTTTAATAAGGGTTTTGAATGAATATTTTTTAAACTTCAAGGAATTTAAAAATCTTATTATTTTTCTTTTCCGACGACAATTAAATTTTCGTCGGAAATCCGCCGGAAATATCTTGAAATATATATATATAGAGAGAGAGAGAGAGGTGGGTTCAAACGAGAACACTAACTATTTACGAGAACTACGAGAACGGCCGACCATGTACAAAATCAGTGGTGATTCACAGTACAAACCGCGGGACAAACCGCGCGCTTTGCAAACCGCGGGACAAACCGCGCGACAAACCGCGCATGTCCAGAATTTTAATCACATATGATTTTGTATGTGAATCACCAGTGATTTTGTACATGGTCGTCCGTTCTCGTGGTTCTCGTAAATAGTTATCGTTCTCGTTTGAACCTTCCTCTCTCTCTCTCTCTATATATATATATATATATATTTATATATATATATATATTGCATTTACTTTGAGACGGATTTGTGGTGGATTTGTGTCAGATTCTTTTAAAATTTACGTTTTTGTGTTTTTTTTTCACAATTCCTCTCCATATATACTTATCCATGTCAATTTGGTCGTTTGTGGGGTTTATTATGGCTTAGTGGTTCGTATTGGACTATAGCGAGTCTTAATTGTCTTATCGAACCAACTAAACTCCACATGCATATTTGTAGTACATATTTGCACACATACACGTAAGAAATCACATCTGGTTTTATATTGGGCCTTAATTAGTCATAAAAGATTATATTAGGCTATAATGGTGGTTTAGTGGTTCATGTGGGGGTATAATGGCGGTTAGTTGTCTAGTTTACCCTAATAGATAACAAATGCATCTATGTAGTCGATACGTGTACACAAGCATGTAATTGTAAACACTTGTGTTATTGGGTCTGAATAATTCATAAAATGTCATAACTGACTATAATGGTTGTCTAGTGGTTCATATAGGGAACTGTTAGGTCTAAATTGTATTGAATAGAAGTTCAAGGGTTGAAATTGTAAATACCTCTAAAAGTGTATAAATAGCTTGTTTAGCTTTATTGTTTAGGGTTAATCTTCATATTCATTCCTATACGTATTGTATACACTCTCTGAATGTTGTATGAATGACTTATGGATGACAAGTTGAAATCAATCGTTCTTATTGCTTATTGATCGTATTATTGATATTATTGCACTAATCTGGGATCCACAATTGGTATCAGAGCAAGCAGACAAATCGATTCAAGGTTTCTAGTAAGTTCTTTCTGTCGACTATTCTTGTTCTAAAAATCTCATTCTGTTGATTCGGGTAAAATTGTTTGATTCTATTCGTCTCAATCGTTTCATTACAGTATTATTAGTGTTTCTGCAAAGTTTTAGAACCTAATTCGATCGTTTGAAAAAGCAAAGTTTAAGCAAAATTGTTTTCCAAATTTTTGGTCTCTATTTTTGAAAAAGCATCAATTTTTTCATCAAAATCGTGATATTTTGCTTAAAAATCGATCTGGGTTTGCTTGTTTTCGTGGTTAGGTCAAAATCTAACCCTACAGGTGAAATCGAGCAACCCTAATCGATCCCTGATACGATTTAGTCGAGCAGCCGCAGTGTACGCAACATCATAATCGTTTCCATGTAAGTTTCCTTTTCTCGTCACTTTCCGGACGACATCTGTCCGGATTGTTATTTATTCCTGGTATATCTCCAGTTTCCGGACAACTATCCGGACTGATCCAGTATTCGGATGTCTATATGGATTGCTATTGTTTCTGGATGACACTTGTTCCCGGGTAAGTCTTTCCGGATTACTCACGTATCCGGTCACCGTCTCTATCCGGTATCTCTCGCTTCCCGGACATCCTATCTGGTAAGTATTTCATCCGGTAACATTGTTTTATTCGGTAACTGATTTAATTCGGTAACCTTGTTTGATCCGGTAACTTTGTTTACTCGGTTTCTTTGCTTTATTCGGTAACTTCTTTATTCGGACACTTCACATACAACGGATCCGGACACTTCTATCCGGATTCCTATCCGGGTAAGTTTGTTGTGTTATTAATCTTACTTGTTAAGTACAAATCACTCCTAGATTTTGCGTCAGGACTATCACTCTTAGTGCCTTGCGTTATGTGTCAACCTTGAATCGACACTACTATCTAAAGATCACTTTAGTGCATATTTAACCATGTCTCGCGACGCTCTTGCTATCGGTACCGACTCCAAGCCTCCGATTCTCTATCGAGGTGAATACATACTATGGCGAGGCAGATTTCTGATCTTTATCGAGTCTAAGGACAACTTCGAGTACATATGGAAAGCACTCACTGAAGGCCCACAAGAGACTCCGATGCAAGCTATTCCAACGCAAGCCAAAGGTCCTCAAGAGCAGGCAAAACCAAAGACGTATGCCATGATGACTAATGAGGAGAAGAACAGATACAACGGGGAGAAGCATGCCAAGAGATATCTGGTTCAGGGTCTGCCAAACGAGATATACACTGCAATCGATAGCTTCAAAGAAACTTCAAAAGGCATGTGGGATCAAGTTGAAAAGATGATGAGTGGCAGCAAAGATGGAAATCAGTTGAAGGTGAACAGCTGCATCACTCGATATGACGGGTTCAAGCAGCGAAAGGGTGAATCGTTGACTCAAGCGTACGAACGATTCTGCCTTCTACTGAACGAGCTCCAAAAGAACAAGATCACCCGATCCAACACTGAGAATGGCCTCAAGTTCCTTAATAACCTTCAACCAGAGTGGAAAACCTTTGCCTCCCACATCAGACATAATCATCTAATTGAGAACGTTCCAATCAATGAGTTGCATGAAATGCCCATGCAAGACGAGGACGAAGTCATGGAGATATTGAGCACTCAGAAACCGTCTTCTAAGCCTCAAAAACGCGGTAAGTCATCCGGCGGAAATTCCAAGAGAACCCAAGTGTCAAGCGAGTATGAAGCAGAAGATGAAGAATCCGAGGAAAGCGACTCTGACCCCATGCTGACAGACATAAAGAAAGCTATGCCATTCATTTCCAAATCTTTCCAAAAAAAAGTTTTCTTCAAGAAACCTTCCTCTAATACTCAGCGCTATTCTACCACTCCCAACAAGTGCCACGATTACAAGGAAAGGTACAAAGGCAAGAGAAAATCTGATGAGCACAAGCATTCCGATCACAAGGAAAAGCACGAACGCAAGCCCGAATCTAAGAACAAAGATGAGCCAGTCACATGCTACAACTATGGCAAATTGGGCCATTTTGCCAAGGACTGCCGCAAGCCTGTAGTTCGCAACGTGGAGTACGACAAAGCAAAGCTGCTCTTAGCACAACGGAAAGAAGCTGGTAAGGCATTGATGGTCGAAGACGACTACTGGTTAACTCGATCTGACGAAGAAAGTGATTCTGAAGATGATGATGCTCACCTATGCTTCATGGGCAGCCATACTCCTTCTCCAGATCTCAGAGAATCGTGTCAGGTATGTATCCCTAATCATCAAGCCTTAGTCGATCAGATGCAAACCCTTGTTCAAAGAATAGATTCCCATAAAGCTACCACTAATGAACAACTACTTGAAATTAATTCGTTAAAAGAAAAGCTAGATGTTCAAAAGAGAATCACATAAAAGATTAAGTCTGATAATGCTAATTTAAAAGAAAAGTGTTCAATTCTTTCGATAGCACCAAAGGACTTAAGGGCCAAAATAACTGATTCAAACGCTAAGATTGATCAGTGTGAGAATGAGAAGGCTGAGATTGTCTATCAATGCTCTTCTCTTCAAATACAAATCAAAGAGCATATTTCGAAAATAACATATCTTGAGATTAAACTCTACAAATGAGGTCAAACCGATCAAACGATCCATCTGAACAAACCTAAGAAATTCAGTTACTTTAACAAAGAATGGGGAATTGGGTACGACAACCCACATTATTCGAAAAAGGTTTTGACGATGAGGCCTACTCTATACGAGTTTAATTTCTTTGGCCTCGATAGAAAATACCCTGAATATAAATACAAATGGACGGGACCTCTCAAGGAGAAGGAAGAGGACACTGAGGAATATAAACGCAAACATACAACTAAAATGCAATTACCTTTTGCGTATGAAGTTCTTAACACCTCTTGTGAGAAAAAGAAGTCCTAGTACCTTTCAAATGACTACTTTGACGGCTACAAAGTTGCAAAGCCCAAGGATTCCTCTAAAAAGGATAAAGCCCCAGCAACTGAAACTAAAACTGAGACGGACGAGTTTAAACGCTATGTTCCTCCTCTTGTTTTGGAAATGAAAATAGTCGAGTTAGAGGAGTCACTTGAAAAGGAAAGGACTAAATTTCAAAAAGAAAAACAAGAACTTTTACTTAAACTTGAGAATTCCAATTCTATAAAAATCAAATATGTATCTGTTGAGGAAAAGGAAATTCTTCGGACAGAAATCAATCGGCTCAAATCTAAACTGTCTGCTTTAGCAACAGAAGTGATGGAAGAGCGAATGAGCAAAGGAAAACTTCAAGAGAAGGTTGACCGGCTCCATAATGAAAAAATCACTATGTCCGAACCTTCCTCGAACTCATCAGATACATCTTCGTGTAAGGATTTTATCGAAAAATTCTCTTCTAGAAAAGGAAAAGGACCTCAAGTGGTAAGTCTACCAAAGAATATAAACTCTGATTTTCAAAAAGCTTCCGCAACCGATTCTTTGCAAAACACCATTCCAAATTGTTCCTCACCTCCTTCACCTACACCTACTGGTATTCCATCTGAAAACGAAATTGATTTTTCAGCACTCATGAATTCCAACATTTGTACAGATGATGAGTTTTCTAAGTTTGAATTTGACAAACCTCTTTCGAGCCATACCGATTTTCTTTCAAAGGTGGTTAATCGACCGGTCAAATTTCAAAAAGGTGAATGTTCCACATCTGCACCTAAAACCCAATCTGTGAACGATGTTGCTAAAACCGAATCTAAATCCAAAAAACATTCATAGAAAAGGAAAAAAAATCGATCGACCCCAAAATAGACATCCTTACTACTCAAACTCTACTATCATACCTTTAATGATTTTTCAGATAAAAATGATCGGGCCAAACAAGTCAAACAAAAGTGGGTAGCTAGAGGATCTAACGAGAGCAAGTCGAAGGCAAAGTCTTTTAATTCTGTTTTCAATTCTAGGAAAGACATTAAGAATTGTGGTTTGCATCATTCGAATAATTTTACTGAACAATGTATTAATTTTCCGGTAAGACTTTATTCAATACATCATTTGATTCACTTATCTCATGATTGTTTGTGTTGTTCAAATTGTGGATTGAATGACTTTGTTGATAACCGGTATGCATCTGATTGGTTTGGTTCTTACCATGTATTTAATTCTAGTCCTAAGCGTAAATCTCGTAAAACCAAACGGAAGCCTAATTCAAAATGGGTTCCCAACACAGGTGCTAAACCTAACCCTCCAGGACCTATTTTCAAATGGGTACCTAAAAATGTCTAAACTCGTTTTTGTAGAACGGTCATGTGTGGTACTTAGACTCAGCATGCTCCAAACACATGACCGAAAGGAGGGAGCTGCTCACGAACATTACTGAGAAATACTGCGACACCGTGAGGTTTGGAAAGGATGATAAAGCACCGATTACGGGTTATGGCGACATCGTTCAAGACAACATTACCATCAAGAAGGTGTCATATGTCGCTGGGTTAGGACACAACTTGTTCAGCATCGGACAAATTCTGCGATAAAGACTTGGAGGTCAACTTCAAATCCAAAAGGTGTAGCGTCCGTACTGAAGATAGAAAGGAACTGCTGCGCAAAACCAACCTCTACACCATCGACCTCTCGTCACTGAAAACCGATTGATGTCAAAAGCCAACACTCAGCAAGCTTGGAGATGGCATCGACGACTTTTGCACCTCAACTTCAAGAACATCAACAAACTGGTGCTAGGCGGACATGTCAAAGGCATGCCCGAGTTCAAATTCGAGAAAGATAGACTTTACGGAGCATGCGAAATCGAAAAGATGAAGCTAGCAACTCATAAGCCGAAGGCTGCTCCAAGCACGTCCCGGTCCCTCGAACTCATTCATATGGATTTGTGTGGACCGATGCGCGTTCAGAGTATCAACCACAAGAAATACGTCTTGGTCATGGTCAACGATTTCTCATGCTACACATGGGTGAAGTTTCTGCACTCCAAGGACGAGACCCCGGAGCTAATCATCACCCACTTGAAGACCTCTGGTTATAACCATTAGGACGGACAACGGGACGGAATTCAAAAACAACACGCTGGACGAATACCTCACCTCGGTAGGTATCTCTCACACTTCTTCCGCCGCAAGAACTCCTCAGCAGAAGGGAGTCGGAAAAGCAAAACCATACCCTTGTCGAAGCCGCTCGCACAATGTTGTCCCAATCAAAACTGCCTCCTTTTCTCTGGGCTGAAGCAGTTGCATCCGCCTGCTACACGCAGAATAGATCCATTCTCAACAAGTGGTTCAACAAAACCCCGTACAAGATCATCAACAACCGTATCCCGAACATCAAGTACTTCCGCGCGTTCGGGTGCACGTACTACATACTGAACGACAAGGATGACCTCGGAAAGTTCAGCCCCAAGGCAGATGAAGGAGTTTTCATCGGATACTCTACGCAGGCTCAGGCGTTCCGCGTTTACAACAAATGGACTAAAACCGTCATCGAAAGCGTAAATGTGACGTTTGACGAAGCCGTGGATTTGGCTTCTAAACAAATCAGTTCAAAACCCGGTTTAACTGGTGTGTTAGCTTCCGAACACTCTCGTTTGGGATCTACACAAATCCCAGTAGATCCAAATCACGCATCTACGTCAAAATCATATCTTTCAGATTTGGACTTACTTTCTGAACATTTTTATGATGATTTCTTTCCTGCATCTAACTCATCTGTCAATATAACTAAAAGGATTGAAGTGATACCACAAGAAGATTTAGCGAACTTGACCGGTCCCCCGCCATTTACTAACGCACCAATAAATACCTCTGAAACTCCTCAAAGCTCGAGTGACACCACGTTCGAAGATGGAATCACACAGGAGACTGCCTTGCCTCTCCAAGTTGTTGCTGCTACTGATTCGTCATCCACAACTCGAAAGGAACAACCGTATTCCTCTCCGAAAGTGGTCCAACCACCAACGAATCCGGCACCAGCTGCTCCAGCTCGAATGCCATCCTCACTTGAAGCTGTGCAAGACCTTCCCCTCAGCACATACGTGGATCCGGACACATAGCACACAACTGCTCATCCGTTTCCACACACTACCAAATGGACACGTGCACACCCTCTACATCAGATTATCGGCGATTCTTCCACTCCAGTTCAAACGAGAGGTTCCTCCGCCAATTTCTGCCTCTTCTCCGGCTTCCTTAGTCGCGTCGAGCCCACTACCGTCTCCGATACACTCAGTGATCCAGACTGGGTGGTCGCATTGCAAGAGGAACTCAACCACTTCGAAAGCCTTAAGGTATGAAGACTTGTTCCCCGAACATCAAACAAGACGGTTATCGAAACTAAGTAGGTGTTCAAAAACAAGAAGGATGAAGATGGCATCGTTGTACTTCCGAAAGGCATGCCTTGTGGCAAAAGGATACCGCCAACAAAAGGGAATTGACTACGACGAGACATACGCTCCAGTAGCTCGAATCAAACCGATACGAATGTTTCTTGCCTACGTCGCGCACAAAAACTTCACGGTCTTCTAGATGGACGTAAAGACCGCCTTCCTCAACGACATACTCAAAGAAGAAGTCTATAACCGGACGAGTTCGTGGATGACTCCAAGCCGAACCATGTATACATTCTCGACAAGGCTCTCTATGGCCTTAAGCAAGCTCCACGTGTCTGGTATGATGCTCTGTCCACATTCTTAGTCAGAGCTGGTTTTTCAAAAGGTAAAATCGACACCACTTTGTTTATTAAGAATGAAGAAGGTCACATTATTCTTGTTCAAGTATATGTTGATGATATTATATTTGGCTCTACAAACCCTCAGTACTGTAAGAACTTTTCAGTTCTCATGAGGAGACATTTTCAAATGAGTATGATGGGCGAAATGAATTTTTTCCTCGGTCTTCAAGTTAAGCAACTGTCGATCGGGATATTCATTAACCAGGCTAAGTACATCCGGGATATTCTTCAGGAATACCAGATGGAACAGTCTACGCCTATGAATACTCCAATGTCTCCGGGTACGCGGTTACACTCCGATCCTAATGGAAAGGATGTGGACACCAAGACCTATAGAGGAATGATTGGTTCTTTAATGTACTTGACGGCAAGTAGGTCGGATATCATGTTTTCGACATTTTTGTGTGCCCGTTTTCAATCAAAACCGAAGGAATCTCACTTAATTGCCGTTAAGCGCATTTTTAGATATTTAAAAGGTACTGCTGATTTTAGCTTGTGGTACCCGAAAGAGACAGGTTTTGAACTTTCGGCATATTCTGACGCTGACCACGCGGGTAGCATGCTGGACCGGAAGAGCACATCGGGTCATGTGCAGTTCCTGGGCGACAGTCTTTTAAGCTGGGCATCCAAGAAGCAGCAATGCATTTCTACATCTACTGCCGAGGCGGAGTACATGGCCGCCGCAAGCTGCTGCTCTCAAGTAATCTGGATGCGCACCCAGATCAAGGACTATGGATTATCTTACTCAAAGGTGCCCATCTACTGCGACTCGAAGAGCACAATCGCGATATCAAGCAATCCGGTTCAGCACACTAAAACGAAGCACATTGACGTTTGATATCACTTAATCAAAGACCACGTCGAACGAGGTACGATTGAACTTTACTTTGTTAATACTGAGCATCAGATAGCAGACATGTTTACTAAAGCCTTGGACGAAAAACGATTTAGTTATTTAGTATCCAAGCTAGGTATGCTAAATCTGAAGGTTTAATTACATCTGAATCATATACAGCTTTTGTTCAATTACAAGGAATTGCCTTATCACCATGTGTTGATAACACCAATATTGGCGAAATTCGCACTTTCCTGCTCTTGAACTTTATCTCTATTTGCTTCAGATGTTAGTAACCTCTGTATTAATTAGTTAGATTTCATTCGTTAGTTTGTTCGTGTCGTTCTTTGTTTGTTTTTTCATTTCATTTCGTTAATTTTTGATACACGTACGTTTGATAGTTTGCTCATGTGTTCAGGGGGAGCACAACTAAATTATGCGCCAAGTAAGTCCGTTCACACGTTAAGGGGGAGCAACACACAATTTTTTTCCTCTTAAGTGTGAAAGATTTTATTTTGTGTATCACCATCTTGTCTTTTTAAAAGATCATGCACAATCTGAGCGGGAGCGAAATTTTGTTATCCGTGCACACACCGAGGGGGAGCAATTTTAAATTGATTAAATTTTTTGGGCAGAAACTGTCAGTTTGAAAATCCCTCAGGGTCAATTTTTTTTATTTTAACCAAAAGTTCCCGGATGAGGTATCCGGACCCCTCACCCGGAAACCCACCTATCCGGACAAAGTATCCGGACCGGGTGGTTTCCGGACAAGGCATCCGGACACCTATCCGGATCTTGGGTCGAGTATAAATATTCGGATACCCTTATTTTCTCATTTTTCCCGGATACTATCTCCAAAAACCCTCTCGTCGCACAAAAACCCCGGCTCACACTCCTATCGCACGATTCACTCGTCTATGGACTCAAATCTAAGGTATGTCAATCGATTATCTCTTTTACATGTATTTCGAATGCCATCGCTCCCAACTCGCACCTCAAATCCATCGATTCATCGATCAATTTTTGAGTTCGGTCCACTGAACCCCTGTCGGTTCGTATTCCCACGACATTAGGGCATTTTCTTGTTCCATTTGTCGATTACTTCCCTCGAACACGATCACATCACGTTGTTAAAATTTGATCCATTTTTTAGTCAGTGATTTGATCGATTTGACTTTACCCGGAAGTCGTCCGGATAGTTCCAATCTATAAGGATAGTTTCTTGTTGTCCAGTAACCTATGTTGTCCGGTAACCTATGGTTATCCAGAAAATTATGTTATCCGGAAACCTCTGCTAAGTAAATGTTTACCCGGTAAGTATCTCTCATCCAGAAAGCCACATCATCCGGTAAGTTTTTTATCAAGCGTCCCAGAAGTTTATCCGGTAACAATTTTATCCGGAACATTGTGGTATCCGGATACCAATGCATCCGGTAACCATTTGTTATCTGGTGACCATTGTATCCGGACACCCAATGTTACCGGACACCTTAATGTATCCGGACACCCATACCTATCCGGTCACTTTGCCCAATCCAGATACCCTGCCTCACTGCCATATCTCGCACTTTTCTGCGATTGAGCTGGACAATGTCAAGGTACGTACCACCACATTTCTTTTAGTCGCATACTGAAACTTTATCTCTCAGGTACTCAAATGGCTGACCAACAACAACACCAAGGCGACAAACGCCATGAAGAATTCATCGATGAGGGGGCCGACAACGCCCTCATCTCACCCGATGAGATTCTCGAGATCAAATGCAACAATCACCATCTTGACGCCATGGAGTTCCGACCTCAACACCGAGTGATCGTTGACATCCTCATTGGTCACCAACTCCATCACGCACTCACGGCCACCACCGACGTTCCTGTTATCTACCTACAACAAGTCTGGAACACAATCCGAGTGGTCACTGGTCACAACACTCAGAGGATTGAAGCTACAATCGATCATTATCCATTCGTCTCACACCAGACTCATTTAGACAACTTCTATCTCTACCGGAAGCCACTCACAACGGCCGAGCAACTTTTGATCTTTCGATCAACGATGACACCCTTTGTGCCGAAAATCGGGCCTTGTGGTACAACCATGATCTGAACCGACCATCTACATTCAACAGGAAGTACCTCGCACCTCTCTGGTACACACTTTCATCATACTCAATCGGTGCCCATCATCCAGATGGAAAGGCATTGACCAGTGCACCAGCAACTTCCTGCGCCTCGTTCACGCCGTCGCATACGACCGACACGTCGACTTCGCCACCATCATCTGGCATGAGTTGGTGAAGAACATCCGGGACAATAGCGGAACCAAAGAGCATAAGTTCATCCCTTACATCTGTTTCCTACAACTTGCTATCCGCCAACATATGAACACTAACCCAGACATTCCTCGACGCGCTAATCACTCTGTATGTCCCCATTTTAGCCTTCACTACCTTGTCATTCGAAACCCTACAAATGCACAACCCACGCATATCCCTGAAGCTCTACTGGCCTACGTGAATCTCCAAACACCGAGTGTGATAGCTTATAGACAACAACTAGAGTTAGGTGCTCCGATGGTCCAGCCAGAGCCGGAGGGACCTCCCCGCGGAGCTAGACCCGATAAACGCGAGGGTCCTAGAATTAGAGGCGACAGAGTTCGGGTAGCTGGGGCTCCCGAACGGGGTGTGCATAGAGAACATCTTGGGAGGGGAACTAGAGCGGGTGGTGCTGTGGATTCGCGTGCCGGTACAAGCCATTCATCCCGACCTTCCACTAGCCAACCGTCCCGACCCTCAACCAGCCAACAACCCAATCCTTCCCAAACTACCACCCGTACCACCAATGCCGACGGACCGTCGACTACCTTACACGAGGTCCTGGTAATCAATGACCCTCTCCTCGAACGAGACCCCGAAACTGATACAACTGAACCTCAATCTCCGATCATCAAACATTCCACAGCTGGTTCTGAAAGCACCGACTCTGATATGAACCGAGCCATCCGCTTATCCAAGATACCCGCCGGTATCGGACGTCGCCCACCCTTGATTGAAGATACTCCATCCACCTCACCTTTTCACGCCTCTACCCTTCAGCCTAATACGGGAGATATAAGGAGAGAGGAGGGAGAATTAGTTGAAAATCTAGAACAGGTGAGACGGAGAGAATAGAGATCAAAACAAAATCATTATAGAGCTAGCTTACAAAATAGAGAAGAAAATGCGCTAGCCCGAGCCCGAGTCACCCTGGTTGCCACATCTACTATCTCGTCTCATCCGTTGGGACGAGATATTGAAGAAGCCGTCGTGGACCCAACGAAGCAATTGCACGCCCCTCCTAGCCACTTAAGTCTCTCAACAGTTGCTTGTTTCAATTTCTCATGAGGATTTGGCACAAAATATATCGTTCTCTCACTCGGAGAGCTTCTGTTTTGAAAACAGACAACAACTGCCCCCGTTCTCGCCTTCTTTCAGTGCACCATCGAGTCTAGAGCCCTCTGATGCTTTAATACATTCCTTGGCTAGGACACAGGTCCATACTTCTGCTAATATCGGTGAATTAAGTGAACTGATCGGAACATCCATATTAAGTCTGCCCTTGAGCGGATTACAAGGATCAGATGGAAATCCTACCACAACTATCCTCACACCAACTATGAACGTAGGTGGCACTTCTGTTGTTTCAACACTTGTGACCTCAACGGGTAATCTAAGTGATCCCGGTGGTGACTTACCCGACTTCGTGTAAAGGAAATATTTGGACGGCGCCTTAAAGGCTGTCCGGGAAGCACTGACCCAGGAGTTTAAGGCGGAATTGGATAAAGTCAGGAGTTTGCTGAAGGGAAAGGAGAAAGTGGTCGAAACTGAGTCCGCACCAACACCTCCACCACCAACTGCTCAGACATCTTACTCGGTGGATGACCTTAAAACCATGCTCTGCGCCCAACTGCTACAGCAATCCAATACCGAATCCTCAACTGAAGTTGATCTACTTTCCTTGCTCCGGTCACAAGTATCCACTCCACCAACCACGATCACTACCAGGTAAGACCAACTTGACTTGACCCTGAAGGACGTTCAGAACGCTCTTTCAACCTTATCGGACAGTGTCGCCTCGCTCGAAGATACGTGTAAAGGTCAAGCTGGCGGACTCAAGCGCTCGTACGATGACCAACATGATCCTGATCACCGTGAGGGGGAGAACAAGCGCCGATGACTATCTGAGTCTGAACCGATCAACGTCGACACAACATCAGAGGTTCAACCGGAACCATCTACAGTGGCACCATATGAAGACCAGCCACAGAACTAGCTAAGCCTAGTCAATATAGTAGTCGATATGAGATATCAGATGAAGAAGACCCAACGGTTGAAAAGCCCGATGGAGGAAAAAAACCTGACCGAATTCACAGCAACGGAACGACCTGCACTTGAACTGATAGATCCAGATTCAGAGATTGACCAGGAAACCGAAAACCTATGGCATGAAAAAGCCGCTAGTGCAATCAACTCTGAGGTAAATCTGATTTTCCCAACCAAAGCTGATGATGAGTTTGACTAGGATCAGTTCCTTCTTCAATCCATTTAGAGTACACCCTTATATGCTATACTTTTTCCCGAGACTTCTACATCTGCTCAACCGACATCTCCTCAACCTGAAACAACTTCTGATCAACCGAGACAACCAGTGCAATGGGAGAAGATCATAATCTTGATTCCTTATCTGGAAGACTCCCTAAAAATCTTTTTGTTCACAGGCTAAGACTACTCAACCCGACTTTGTGCCTTCGAGTGTCAAAGTTTGACGACGCCTACAAAAAGCAATACTTGAAGTAATGAAAAGGTGTCAGCCGGTCAGCAATGTTAGGACGAAGTCTAAGATAACCGAAGTTACCAACATCCAATCAGGCCGTATTCTGAAGATCTGGTACCCTGTTTTCACCGTCAAAAGAGAAGATGGGAAAGAATGGACGTTTTTTGAAGACGACTTCAAGAATCTATGACTGAGCGACTTCCGTCCTATCGTTAAAGACCTCCGAACTAGAACTATCCGACCACTCCATGTCACCAAAGCACTCGAAGCAGTTAAACGATTCCTGAAATTCACCATCACCATGTCCTACATTACAGATTTTCAGATGGGAATCGAACACCGATCGAAGAAGATCAACGTAGTGAAACCCGATCAGAAAGCTCCCGAATTAAAGATGTACCTGGTCAACACAATGCTGCTTGAACCAGAGTTCGGAATAATCTACCTCAACGAACAGAATGAAAAGAAGTTTCTCCGCTTTAGCTAAGTTGACAGAATCTGCGATGGAACGTTATTGAAGGTCAGAGACGTATTGAAAGAGATAATTGCCAAGGAAGAGCTGATCCCGAAGGTATTTCTGGGAAGTCTTAAAGAGCATAACGCCCGAGAAGCCTTGGAAATTGCTGAAGACCGTCTCGAGTTCCGCAGATCCATCCGAAGCTTTGAGATTCTTTTTGCCCTCAGAAAGAGATATATTCCGAACTAGCGCGACATCGAACTTCAATTCAAAGGGGGAGATTGTTAGGGCTAAATGTATTGAATAGAAGTTTAAGGGTTGAAATTGTAAATACCTCTAAAAGGGTATAAATAGCTTGTTTAGCTTTATTGTTTAGGGTTAATCTTCATATTCATTCCTATACGTATTGTAAACACTCTCTGAATGTTCTATGAATGACATATGGATGACAAGCTGAAATCAATTGTTCTTATTGCTAATGGATCGTATTATTGATATTATTGCACTAATCTGGGATCCACATGGTCTAATGGTAGTCAGTTGTCTAATTGACCCTAATACACAACACATGCATCTATGCAGTCCAGAAGTGTACACAAGCATGTAATAAGTCACAACTTATGTTATTGGACCTTAATAAATCATAAAATGTCATATTTGACTATAATTGTGGTTTAGTGGTTCATATCGGGGTATAGTGGTGGTTAGCTGTTTATTTGACCCTGATACACAACACATACATATATGTAGTCGATACGTGTATCCAAGCATGTAATAAGTTACCACTTGTATTATTGGGCCTTAATAAGTCATAAAATAGCTTAGTGGCTTATAATGCTTTGTTTAGTGGTTCATATCGGAGTCTAGTGGTTCTTAGTTGTCTAATTGATCCTAATACACCACACATGCATTTATGCATTCGATACGTGTACACAATCACATAATAAGTTATGACTTGTGTTATTGTGCCTTAATAAGTCACCAATGATCATAATGGGTTCTACTAGGCTTAATTGGTTCTATTGGACTATGATAGGTTCTATTGGTCTTATATCGGTTCAATTGAGTTTTGATTGGTTCAATTTGGTTTTAATGGATCTATTGGGTTGTTCAATTCAAGTGGGTTTTAAATAAGTTTTATTCGATTATAGCAGCTCAAGATAGTTTTTATTCGGTTTTGTTCGACTTTAACGGGTATAATTCATTTTTTTAACATGTAGTAATAATATTATTAGTATTATTTAATAATAATAATAATAATAATAATAATAATAATAATAATAATAATAATAATAATAATAATAATAATAATAACAATAATAATAACATGATAAATAATACTAAGAATAAAATTAAAATTACAAAAATAATAATTATTATATTAATAATAATATTAACAATAATCACGTGAAAAAAATCAAATTTATTAGGGTTGGGGGGGGGGGGGGGGGGGGTGGAAGCAAGCTAGTCTTGAAAGAAACTCAATAAATATTGCCTTACAAGAGAGTGCTTCGCAGGAAGGAGCACGAACGATAGTTCTTTCGTGCTCCCCCCTTTGAGAGGGGGAGCGCCAAAACGAACAAATAATAAAGTACTTGTCGGAGAGGAGAACGATATGTAGCTGGAGTGAACAAATAACAAAGTACTTGAAACTGCAGGAAACGGCACTAAAAATCTTGTGCCCTTACCGGTTTATTGCTTTTATATAGCTGGAGTGAATGCCAGATTTCAGACGGAAAATAATTTTTTTTCCCATCGGAAATTTATAAATCTGATTTTTTTTTTAAAATCAAGGTTGTTTATAAAAGCAATTTTTTATTTTAAAAAACATTTTCCACGGAAGTTGCGCCACAAATCTGCCGGAAAATCAAAATCCTTCTTTAGGGTAGAAGCCGTGAAACCCTCCCCTCCTTCACAAATCAGAAACCCTTCCCTCCTTCTCAAACCCTTCCCTCCGCCACCTCCGGGCCGCCGGCAACCCATCTTCGGTCGTTGCTCCTTCTCCATATCCGTTCACCGCCGTCGCCGCCGCTTCTCCATCTCCGGCCTCCTTCTCCATCTCTCCAAAAATATCGACTACTGCTTCTTCCCCAACACTCCACAGCCAATCGTTCTCTCCAGACCTCCTTCATTTCTTCGATCGAAAGGTACTATTGACTTCGTGGGTTACCAATTTTTATTTTGGGTCGTATCCGTTTTTACTCATCCAGGTAATGATTTATCAATAGAAGTACAACTCGATGTATATAAAAACTGTTAAGTACTTATGGAGTTCACAATGCAATCTGTTGGTTGTTGAGATGATACACACATTAGGATTTAGATTGTATCCTACATCTTTGAGCATCCACACGCGTCTTGCACAAGGCCTTGCAAGATGACATGGCATGCCATGTGTCTTGCAAGGTCTTGCAAGTGTAGCCATTTCTTTCACAATTAGAAACATCTTTCACAAACAAATATGTATTAAACAAATCCATTTTTGTTTAATTTAATTAATTTATTTATTTGTTTAAACATTAATTGTTAATATGTTTATTAAATTTTATAGTTTATTTGAACATTATTTTTTAATTATTTTTATTAAAATTTCTTACCCACGCTTTATTTATAAAAAATGGTATTTGCATGCGATGTGTTTTATTTAAACTACTAAAATAAAAGTACATTAATATAAAAATTACGAAAATACAAATACTAATTTATTTGTTAATTAAATTATATTTACACAAAATATAGTAAAAGAAAACAAAAGTAAAATTTTAATTATCTATGTTTTATAATTAATTTATTAGTTTTATTATAATTATCTATATTATTTATATTATAATTATCTGTTTTATTTATATTATAATTTATTACTTTAGAAAGGAGTTTGGTCTTGTGTGGGTGTGGAAGGTATTATTGCAAAGCTGATGTGGCACTTTAGAAAGGAGTCTGGTCTTGCAGGGGTGTAGATGGTCTTACCCTTCAAAACTGTCCATTCTACACATGATAATAAATTTTATTTTTAGGTTTAATATAAAATATAAATTGACGAAAGTAAATCCCATTGAATACTGACAACTCTCAAACATGATAGTCTTTGTATCACTACTAAACAAACCTCATTTTCCGACCGATTTTTCCAGCGAAAATTCCTTCGGAACGGTTCCGACGGAAATTAAAAAAGTCAAATCCCATTGACTTCTGTCGGAAATCCGTCTAAAGTATATATATATATATATATATTTTTTTTAGAAAACCTCCCCATTTTCCGGCGGATTTTCGACGGTTCCAAAATTAATACGTAATTATTTCTTTTTAATCAATATTTTCGGCGGATTTTCGGCTGAACTTAATTAATTATTTTTATTAATTTACGTATGTCGGAAATCCGTCGGAAATCCGCCGGAAATAGTTTTTATAAAGTAAAAAAAATTAATTTTTATTGTCCGTCGAAAATCCACTGGAAATAGTTTTTATAGATTAAAAAAATTAAAGTCTGTCGGAAATCCGCCGGAAATAGTTTTTAGAAATTAAAAAAAAATTATAGTCCGCTGGAAATAGGTTTTAAAAATAAAAAATTATTTTTTATCGTCCACCGGAAAGCCGCGGAAATAGTTTTTATAAATTATTAAAAAATAATTTTATATTGTCCGTCGGAAATCCGCCGGAAATAAATTATATGAATTTAAAAGAAAATTAAATTTTTTTAATGTCTGCCGGAAATCCGCCGGAAAATTGTTAGTGGCGGATTTCCGACGGATTTCTTTTTCCTATATATTTTAAATATATTTAATGATAAATTAAACCAAGTTTTCTTTATTGTAGAATATATCGGCGGATACACAGTTTTCAAATTAAAATGCGTAGTATATACATTCGGTTCTGTTGGTCCCGAAGGGTTATACAATTTTGTAGAAGGGGGGGGGGTTGAATACAAACACGATTTTTACTTTTCTAAATTGTTTATTGATATGTATCAAACAATTTACAACTTGTTGGGGAACAAGATTAAGGAGTAATCCTAATCTAAACAAGTTAAGAGAATCACTAAGATTTCTTGCACTTAGAATTAAGCTAGAAAGGAGATAAGAATACTAAGATTAATATTCTAACACACAGAATAGTAAGAAGAAGGAAATGGCCGAGCACTTCATTTCTAAAGTAGGGTTTCTTCTTATATACTGCATGCATTTAATGCACAACAGTATCACTTTACACGTGGCAGCAGCTGATTGGTTGCATGAGTTGACTTCAGTGGACAGCCTAATGGCCGCATGATAAACAGTGTAGAATCAGAGTTGTTTGTACGATTCTGGACAAAAGGGATGTCCGTTCTGACAAATCGTACGGAGACGTGCAAGGGGATAAGACAAAAGTAACTTGTAGAGGAAACTTCATGATCAGCGTTTGCTGAATAGTTCTTTATCAGCGAGTGATAAAGTTCAGCGTTCGCTGAAGTCTTCTACTTGAAACTTCACGTTGAGTGGACAGGTCTTGGCTTCGCTGATATCCGCATCAGTTCATTAGTAGACTTATCGCTGGTTCTTTGGCTTGATCTTCGACTTCAGCGTAGAACTTTGTTGACGTGAAACTTGTCTTTAGGGATCATAAGTAAACAACTAAAACTAACAGCGATCATCAGTAAGACTGAACAGGCTCAGGGCTTGCTGATAAACAATTTCGCTGAATGTATAATTTAAAGAGCATGAGTTTCCTATCAGCGGTACTGTAGAGACATAGTACTTTTCAGCAATAGTGAAACTCTAATACATATTGTCTACTTACAATTTTCACTAAGTGTTTCTCAAAGAGTCATTATCAAATCACTGAGGGTTTGGATCAACAATCTCCCCCTATTTGATTATGACATAGCAATAAAAGAAAATTGCTAAGTAAGAAAACATAAGGATAAAAAGAACTCAGAGTATTTGTCCCTTTTACTGTTTTCTGGGATCTTTTAAGTACTGATGGAGTAAAGTACATTCGCTGAAATTTTTATTTAAACTTCGTAAAGGTTACATAGGGAAGTAGAAAAATTACAAGTACATCAAATAAAATTTACAAGTACAAAAGATATAAGCTAATAAGGATAGAAGAATTTATAGGAAATCCTATCAGCTATACAGGTTCATCCTTAATGAGAAGTTCATCAAGGGATTTTGTTGTAGGGATCATCCAGTCAGGGACAGTTTCTCCAAGATCCCGTCTATGCTTTGCTTCTTTGAAGATCAGGGGCTTCATGAAGTGTCCGAAAAGGTCTTCTCTAAATCCACACCAATAGACGAGATCCCTAAGCTATTCGATAGGAGTGATGGGTAGCTCAAAAATGCGTTGAAAGCATTTTCGTCCATCGTAGTCTCTGAAGAAGATACCGTAAGGGTCGCTCAAGACTTTTCCAGGGACAAAGCGTTCACCAGGGGGCAGGGAGATGTCGAGAGCTGAGAGGTCACGTTCAGGACCAATAACTTCATCGCATGAAAAGCCGATACCGGTTTCATTTCTGATAGGAGGACCTGAGTCTGAAGGTATTATCGTTTTCTTTGCAGAGGCCCTTCTTCGTTGAACTGGAGCAGGAGGAGGAGGAATATCCACAGCAGATGTAACCAAGTCGATTTGTCTATTTAAAATCTTCTCGACATGGTTTTTAAAGGCTGAGCGAGATCGCTGAATGGCTATTCGTATTTCCAACCACTCAGATAAACCGTACTTGTTGATCGAAGAAGCGTAGATGGTTTCCTTAATACCATTTTCTCTGAATATGTCAGCTTCAACAACTGGAACTTTTACTAAGTACCTTCCCCTGATGTTCACCTTGTTGATTCTTGAGACATGGGATCGATAGTTTAGTCTTTCTTTGCACCATTCCAAGGTAGAGTCAGATACCTTGGTCTTCTTCTCGGTGATCAAGTTTAAGATTTTTTTTGGAAAAACATATTGAAATGGTCAAGTTTTAGATTTTTTTGGTTTAAACTTGAAGAACAATCATGAAGATTGTGTTCATAAAATCATGAAGTGAAATGATTTCATTTTAAAAAAGTTCTTTTGTTCGATCTTGTAAAAACAAGAATAAGATCAAAAACAAGTTTGTAAAGGTAAATGACAAGAATATTAACCTTTTGATTGTTGAAGAAGATGAACAGTTCTGGAGAAAAAAAATAAGTTCGAATGCAATAGTTGTTCTTTGCTCGAGAAAAGTGATGTTCGCGTAAAAGGTAAAAATATAAACTCAAATGGGTTTATATAGTGAGAGTAGAGAGAGAAAAACTATGAGCGGGAAAGTTTTTCATGATGACACGGACACGTCCCTTGAATTTGATTGGTCAAGAAAAACGAAACGGGCAAACGTGTGTCAGAGAAAAGCGTGCCATTGTTATCCGTTTGATGACGTCATATACGTCATTTCATATTTTAGGGTGTCTCTGAGGATATTGAAAACTCAGGGACATTTTTAAAACATGAAGCACTGATTAGAACTATCAGTGATAGTTTTAGAAATTTCAAAAGAAACGCCGAAAAGGAAGAGATATTCAGTGATGTAATTTGTTTTGAAATCTTGCAGTTCTAGGCGAACGTCAACGAGTAAGAGAGAACATACCTTGATATCAGTGAATCAATTTTGTTCAGAGAGTAGGTGAAAAATAGAGTTATACACATTCATTATATCACTGATCAAATGTGAACCGTTGAAGATTTTACTCTTCTAAGTTCAACATTCCAAGCTCGCTGATGAGAAAGTTGAATCTTGTCTCATCAAGAGGTTTGGTGAAAAGATCAGCTAACTGAAAGTCAGTTGGGATAAAATGAAGTTCTATATCACCATTCATCACATGATCTCTGATAAAATGATACCTGATTTTGATGTGTTTGGTCTTTGAGTGTAGCACTGGATTGTTGGCTATAGCGATGTCACTAGTGCTGTCGCAATAGATTGGAATTTTCGAGAGCTGAAGGTCATAGTCTAGTAGTTGATTTCTCATCCATAAGACCTGAGAACAACAGCTTCTAGCGGCTACGTACTCAGCTTCAGCGGTTGAGGTGGACACTGAGTTTTGCTTTTTACTTGTCCAACTCACCAGCTTTCCACCTAGGAGTTGACAGCCTCCTGTGGTGCTTTTCCTATCCAATTTACATCCTGCAAAATCACTATCTGAATAGGCGATTAGATCAAACCCTGAGTCTTTGGGATACCAAAGACCTAGTTTAGGAGTACCCTTAAGGTATCGAAAGATTCGCTTTACAGCGATCAAATGAGATTCCTTAGGTTCAGCTTGATATCGTGCACACAAACAGGTTGCGTACATAATATCAGGTCGGCTAGCTGTAAGATACAGAAGAGAGTCGATCATCCCACAGTACGCTGTGACATTTACAGGTTTCCTGAAGGATACTTGTATAGTGTCAGCGGCGGTGCCATAGGGGTTTTCATAGCTGAGCTCTGAGTTAAATCAAATTTCTTCAGCATATCTTTAACATATTTTCTTTGGTGAATGAAAGTTCCTTTTTCACTCTGTTTGATTTGAAGACCAAGTAAATAGGTTAGCTCACCCATCACTCATTTTGTATTCAACTTTCATTCTTTCAGCAAAACGAGTACATAGGTCAGGGTTAGTGGAACCAAATATAATGTCATCGACATATATCTGAACAAGAATAATATGACCTTTTACTTTCTGGAAAAATAGAGTTTTTTCGATTTTACCTCGCTCAAATTTTTCGATTTGGAGATAAGAGGAGAGAGTGTCATACCATGCACTAGGAGCTTGCTTTAAGCCATAGAGTGCCTTATCCAGTTTATAAACATAACCTGGATGCTTAGGATCTGAGAATCCTAGAGGTTGTTCCACGTAGACTTATTCATTCAGCTTTCCATTGAGGAACGCTGATTTAACATCCATCTGATAAACTTTGAAGTCTATATGTACTGCGTAAGCTAATAATAGACGAATGGCTTCTAGTCTTGCCACTGGGGCGAATGTTTCGTCATAATCTATACCTTCCTCTTGTCTGTATCCCTGAGCAACAAGACGAGCCTTGTTGCGGGTTACAGTTCCATGTTCATCCAACTTGTTTCGATAGACCCATTTAGTGCCTATCACTGACTTGTCGGATGGACTAGGAACAAGCTTCCAAACTTTGTTTCTTTCGAATTCTGTCAGCTCTTCTTGCATTGCGTTGACCCAGTTTGGATCTTGGAGGACATCATCTATTTTATTTGGTTCAATCAGAGAAATAAAGTTAACAAATAAACAAATATTACCTGCACTTCGTCAAGTCTGAATATCAGCGTTTGGATCACCAAGAATTTGTTCAATAGGGTGATTGATAGTCCATCGTTGAGCCGGAGCATGACTTGCTGACTCAATCTGAACTTCTGGAGGAGCTGAAGATGAGGCTTCAGCAACTTCTGGTATATCAGCCAAGAGAGGAATAGGTTCAGATGGCATTTCATTCACTGATTGCTGAGAAGTAGATGGTATGTCTGAGACAAAAGGTTCAGAGGCAGGCATAGTGTTAATAGGAACAGCTGAGACCCATGATGTTTCAGCTTCACTTGTCTGCATGCTTGGGATGATAATTGGATCATCACCTTCAGCGTTATGAGTATGAGATGGAGGAGTGGGAGCGTCTTCTGAATCACCAAGATGAGAAAACATCCATTGATTCAGTTCTTCAGTATCAGCAGAAGGTCTGGAATTCGTTGAACGGGATTCGTCAAAGGTGACGTGGATTGTTTCTTCTATAGTTTATCTTCTTCGATTGAAGACTCTGAAGGCTTTGGAGACTAAAGAATATCCAAGAAAGATTCCATCATCGCCCTTAGGATCAAACTTTCCAAGGGCATCTCTGTTGTTCAGTATGAAACACTGACATCCAAAGATGTGAAGAAAACTAATTGAAGGATTTCTCCCATGGAAATGTTCATAGGCTGTCTTTTTGAATCTTTTGACAATCAGCGACCTGTTTTGAGTAAAACAAGTAGTGTTAACAGCTTATGCCCAAAACTGAGTAGGTACATGAGAATCGTTGAGCATTGATCGTACAGCTTCGATGATAGTTCGATTTCTTCTTTCAGCGACTCCATTTTGTTGAGGTGTTCTCACTGAGAAAAAGTTGTGAGAAATACCCTTACTTTCAAAGAAGGAATCAAGGGAACTGTTTTTGAATTCAGTCCCATGATCACTCCTTATTGAGCGAACGATCATGTTGTTCAGGACTTCCATTTTCCTGACAAAAGTGATGAGTTCTTAACGGGTGTCACTCTTAGAACGGAGAAACATTACCCCAGGTATAGCGAGAGAATTCATCAACTATGACCAATGTATATTTCTTTCCAGCGAGGGATTGTTTGTTAACAGGGCCAAACAAATCCATATGGAGAAGTTGTAGAGGAGATGACACTGAGGAAACTTGCTTAGACTTGAAGCTTGCTTTAGTTTGTTTGCCTTTCTCACACGCTGAACATAAGGACTCCTTAGCGTATGAGTGTTGAGGTAGACCAGTGACCAACTCTTTAGAGGAAAGAGTATTCAACGTTTTGAAGTTGAGATGGGAGAGCCTCTTATGCCATAGCCAGTTGACATCAGATGAGGCTTTCGAGAAGAAACAGGAGTTCTCAGTGGTTGTAGAGTCCATGTCTATAACATAAACATTTTCCATATGGTAACCGCTGAGAGCTATCTTTTCCTTTTTGTCAGTGACAAAGCATGATTCCTTAGTGAAAATCACTTTGTTATCCTTGTTACATAGCTGACTAATGCTTAGAAGATTATACTTTAGTCCTTCAACATATGCGACTCTTCCAAAGGTTGTTGTATCATTAAAGAGTACACCAAACCCTCGGGTATAGCCTTTTCCGTTTCCACCGAAGGTCACTGAGGGACCCTTCTCTTCCTTGTATCCAATGAGCAGGTTTTTCTTTCTGGTCATGTGTCTAGAGCATCCGTTATCAAGATACCAGATACCCTTTTTAACTTGCAAACAAAGGAAGATTAGTTTGACTTAGGCACCCATTTCAGCATGGGTCCACACTTGTCAGTGGTGGTAGAGGAAGTGGAAGGTTCAGCAATCTTCGCAGCATTTGAAGATTCAGCTTTAGAACTAGTCTTCACTTTGGTTAATTTCTTAACCTCAGTGGTAGGTTTCGCCTTAACCTAATTTGCACCAGGATTGGTCTTCTTTGCCTTGGGGGCATTGATCTTCACCTTAGCTAACTTTTCAGCTTTGGAGGCTGTGGGGCACTGTAACATCCCAAGTTCATAACATGCATTCATCTAGAAAATAAGCATTCACATTACATAAATATCTTGTCTTTACATCATCAATAAAGTGATCTAAATAAAGTTGACAGCGGAAGGCTCTACGTCCACAACCGAGATTCTATCTATAGTCATCATTCAAAACCTTGGAGTCGCTATGAGCTCCACGTCTTCCTTGTCCTCATCTAATTCTTACTAGAATTTCCCACTGTATGCTTACCTGAAAATGGTTTAGTTTTTGAAAAGCGAGGGTTAGACCAAAAGGTCTAGTGAATTCCCTCCATAAACATTTATCACAGTATAAAGATCATTTCATAAAGAAAATACTTTCACATCTTTCTCATAACATCATCCAAGGTTAAACACGGGGTTCAGGGAATTGCATAAGCTACTCCGATCGGGGCCTAACGGACACCCTCTCGTCTACGCGGGAATACAAATGGACTCCCCGTTCCTTCATGTAGGAGAAAACGAATTTCAACCTACAAACTAACCACCATATGCCCAAGGGATCAGAGATCCCAAGGTACCCTGGCCCCACCGTGCAACCGACTCCACATAGCATACACATACATTTGACACCATATGCATGAAAACATTAAACATCTTTCGTTTGTGTGTAAACATGTAAATCATGAAAGCATGCATAACTTTTATAAATCAATTCATGCTCGATAAAGGAACCATATTCAGTAAAAATGGTACGTCATAAAAAGGAGTGAGAGAACTCACCTTTGATTATCGTAGAACGCACTTCTTATATACCTCCCAGCTAAACCAGTCGAACACCTAAGGGCATTAGATTCGGATCAGATTAAACGGTTCAAACCTACTGTCCAACACACACTTTCCGGGTACCAACCTGTCCGGACACCAAGACTGTCCCGATACCCATACTATCCGGATACCAAGACTGTCCGGATACCCATACTATCCGGATACCAAGACTGTCCGGATAGCCATACTATCCGGATACCAAGACTGTCCGGATACACCTTCTTTCCGGATACTGCATCCGGTAACTCAACCTACCCGGGAAATCACCCACCCGGGAACTACCATCCTTATCCGGAAACTACCATAAAACTTCACCCGGAAACTAGCATCCGTATCCGGAAACTACCATGATCATCACGAACTGATGGTGTCCGGATACGACTGCTGTTCGAAAATAGCAAATTAAAAGTGATCGATAACTCCAATTTCTACAATAAATTCGATTAGACAACCATAAGGGTTCATTCACCAATCTAAACATCCACTTAATCCATCTTTCTTACCATTAAATCGATTTGCAAAGCCAAAAACCCTTAAAACCCACTTTTAAGAAGGAGGTGGTTAAAAACCCATTGAATCCTTATAATCAGACCTAAGAATCCAAACCAATTAAGAAAGGACCATTATAACAACAAGGAATACGAATTTAGAATGGAATACCTTGATGATTTCTCTTTTCTTTTTATCTCTTCTTCCAAAATCCCTTTCTTCTTCTCTTTTCTTTCCTATCCGCCAACACCACCAAGCATCCTCACAAAACACTAATTTTAGAATAATCGAGGCTGCCCTAGGGAATTGAGTCCATAAATACCTTTCATTAATTGTAAATAAGTCCCTCAACTTTAACTTTCATTTCGTAGACTTTAGCCACTAAACTTTCAATACAAGTTGAAAATTCGGGTTGTTACAACACTCCCCCTTTTAAAAGAATTATGTCCCCGGAATTCCTTATTGGGAAAAGATGCGGGTATCTTGCCCCCACTAAAACTGACACTTCCCTGAAGTAAAGCCACATTCTGACTCAGTCAATAACCTCACTAAATTCGAAACCTGGAATAATGGGTGTATTCCCTTCAGTTCTTACGGTACTCTAACTCGTAGGCTACGGTTCCTATTAAATACGGCTTCTCAAGCATCTTTACTTCCCTTAAGGAGGAATCTGGCGGAATCCCCCGCTACAACATGAGATCCAATTACTCGGAAACAGTCACTCACTTGACAGCTTGGCACAAGGCCAACCTTGTACGTCCTGACAACCCACAACCCCGAGTTCCTTCATTAAATCACAACTCACTACCCTGCACCACCCAACAATCGTCTTTGCTGATAACATTTCCTTTTCCTCGGACCACCTAGACCACGGTTCGTCACTCATCCCTCACATTCTCACTACTTCACCACCCTATACTTATATGTAACTAAGAGTAGGAACCTCCAAACCCATCGTTAGATCGTTCACTTACTCGAATTAAACTTATCCTGAAACACATCAATTCCTCCCGGGTTGCCACATTCATTTATTCCTATAAAACGTAACTCCGGTTATCCTCACTCCACTGGGAGGAGTAACCATGGTCACACCATACTATTCTCACTAGCTTAATCACTGCACGACCAATTCGTTTAAACATTTCTCACAAAGTCACTAACTTAACTCATTCGACTGTCTTATCCACTCCTTTTCTGCACAACCTCGTACCCAATTCCCCTCCTCAATACTCTTTCCAACGGTTCGCACACTTATCAATGACAATCTACACAACACAGCACCTTTCGGCGTTACTGACAAGTTTACTACTTCCAATTTACTCACTTATTTCGACATGCTATCTTCACCTCCCCACGTTAGCGTGGAGCATTTCCCACCGAACATTACTTGCCCCTCTTTCCCGACCTTTCCACATGCTGGTATCGCTTTCTCATTACTCACATAACCAAACAGTTGCACCAAGTTCTTGTCTTAAGGCATTCAACCAAGCCATCTTGAAACGAGACCAGTGTTCGACGTCACTACACATTCTATAAATCTCCAACTGTTACCTTCTCAGACATTTCTCTCACACATAAGCAACAATTCACATTCTTTAAGGATTTCACATCAATCCCACCACATTCTGACTAACACAACTCTCATCCTCTTTAAACTTCCAATGACCCCAAAGTGTGTTCCTTAGTAACGTCCCCTATTCACTCTAATAATCCACCCCCTTGGATTCCCTATTACAAACGGATCTATTAATTCAGGAACACCCCGAAAGTCGGGTTCCACAATTCTTTCGACTAACCACCATGATCATAAAATCAGATAGATATATATATATACCGTCATCCCGACTTTCTTACTTAGATTTACCTTAAATAATTCTTTAACAATCAGTGTGTTAATCTCAATAACACTTCCCCATAAATTGTAACACATCCTGTAATAACAAATGAACGTCATTACTTAACAAATCTATAAAATTTTAATCAACCAACCAAAGGCTTATACCTCTATCATGACATTTCAAATCAACTAACGATCATACTACTACTCCGACCCACAATCATCATCATGTCATTCCTTAAACATAACCAAAATTTCCAACTATTTTCTTCTAGGATCATTCCCTCACGCATAAGGAACAATTTTCATTCTTTAACGATGTCTCATCTACTATACTACAGCTTGACTAATCTATTCATCATCTTCTTTAAACTTACTCTGCCTTCAAGAATATACTTAACAACATACGTAACCACAAAGCTTGGTCTCACAGCTGGGCAATCACCCAATTCTGCCCCGACATTCCATTCCGATAACAGTCAAAATACACACCTACTTACAAACCACGTACTTCAACAACTGGGATTGCAAAACGTACACTCTATCCGAAATCCCAAAAGGACTTCCTTCTGATCCTTCATCTTTCTAACATCGCCTTACTACATCACCGACTGACACAGATATCTTGGCAATTGAAGCTACTATTCATTCGTACATTCACCACTACTATTATCACACTACCGACCAAGTCTCTCATGGTCATTCGTACACAATTCACACTTTCCTTCATATTCTCCCGTATACTACAATCGAGTCTGTCTCGCTACTTAGTTCTCTCCCAACTTGTTGAACTATGACTCACGAGTTCACACTTAGCTCAAACACGAACATCCTAACTAGCTCTTTTATGACCCGAGTCCTTTCTTAGCCGCGGCACATTTTCTTACAGACTGGTATAGTCTACACTCACTCCGCTTGTGTTACACACCTTGTCCTTCTACGGACCCTCCTCGCCTCGTAAATAGAACGCCTATTCAACAACAACAGTGTCTTACTAATTTAACACCTCTTCAAGATATTCTATCAACTTACACTCATCTGGTTTGAGTCTTAGGCCTCGGCCAACATACACCGTTGCCGACTTCAACAACAAAAGACAACTCTTAACTACTTCCTTAACCTATCCTTTAACATGAGTTCCTTACGGGACCTATTCCTCCATACACATCATAGTTAACTTTATAATCCGTCGCCCCCCATTTCGAAACTTACTCATGTAACATCAATATTACAAGGTCCCTTCGAAACTCATGACCCACATCGTGGACCTTTCATTCCTGCCTCACAGCACTACTCATAAAGAGTTGCTAAAACCAATACCTTGATGACTCCTAGTCCTTCCTCCGGGCACCATCGCCCCTCGGCAACTGTGTTCTCAGTCATCGAGCAAAGGTACAGACCCTCATACACCTGACACTAAAATCCATTCCCGACTCTTCCAAGGTCCAACTCTCCTTTTAAACACATATACCAAAACTACATACGTTCTCCCCTGACTTGACCAACGCCTCTTCGCTCTCGGAGTTCTTCCTTAGCTTAAGACGTAATACTCTACGACCTAGTGGGTTCATAGCCTTCATGCATGACAATACAGTAAACAAATCCTTTTACACATTTTATCATTTTAAATAAACAACATTTAGAAACACTCGGGTACCCGTGACCCCATCACTCTTATAACTTCAAAACCCTGCACAACGATTCGAGAATCGTTGGCATGCATCTTCTCGTGAACCTCAATCTTGCTCAATCCGAACAATGTTATTACGATAGTAATATATTGCATGAAAATCTTTTCGTATGAGACCATTCTGAAAGAATTACCGACACAAAGTAAACCAGTCGGTTCTCACACTCAATTGTATGATATCAAAAGGTCAATAAGCATTTTGGTATAAGTGAATTGCAGGTAACCATTTTTTTGACCATTTTTGTAACAATTTGACTTATCATTAAAAGTGTGGAATACTTTGCCAATCGTTAAGCCCAATTTTTCAATGTGCGACGTAACTGAAATCGCTTTTTCTTTAAACGTGTACTCGTACAAGCTGACTCATTTTGTTCAAAGTTGACAGTTATGTTTTTATTTTGAATCGTGAAAATTTCATGTTACATAAAAGAACGCTATGCATGAGACTCTATTTGCAATAGAAGGCTACTCACTCAACAAGGTCAACCGCTTACTCACGCAGCTTATCCTTGATACTCCACTTACGACCAAGGGTCGCCCCCTCAATCAAGCACTAACTTGATGTACATGCGTTCCACATCTCACTTACTCAACCATTTCACACTATTTTCGCTTTGATCGACTATCTCACTTTCTACTTCTACATGCTTTCAATTCACTATAAGTATCTTATTCCATTTATCCTGCCAATGAAAAGCTCGGCTAAAAGTCAGGGCTCCATTGATACTTTCAAGGTTTTGACACTGTTCTATCTTACCATCCCAACTGATCTATCCCATAATTTCCATAACTAGGACTCTCTCAAAACTGGAGTCTTACTCAAACTCAAACACTCATCCTCTCTGAATCCACGAAGAGCTACCTCTAGACGACTCGTAACATTCTTTACAACGTTTCTTCTCTACGATGTCTACATACATCACATCATAATGACTCTTACACGACACTTCCCCAAGCAATGGAGCTCGGTCTATCCCTCAGGGATCTGGCTGACCTATTCCTCAGCGTTCTCCCAGCCATAGCGCTAAACTGAAAGAAACCGATAGTTAATCCTTGCTAGACGTGACATAACAAATTTGCTATAAGTAAGGTATTGTAAGCACGCACATGTACCTGTAAGTTCGTAATTACACTGGCCAGGTGCAATCCCAAACTTACCTTACACGTTTGTCCTTGGCACCTTATTCCTAAGCGCATTTATAATGATCGTTCTCAGAGGCAATCATATGTCTCGGCTGTGTTCCTCATCTTACAGTTTAAGTTTAGGCCCGAATGGTCACCTAAATCTCTTAAACTAAGGCTCTGATACCATTTGTAACATCCCAAGTTCATAACATGCATTCATCTAGAAAATAAGCATTCACATTACATAAATATCTTGTCTTTACATCATCAATAAAGTAATCTAAATAAAGTTGACAGCGGAAGGCTCTACGTCCACAGCCGAGATTCTATCTATAGTCATCATTCAAAACCTTGGAGTTGCTATGAGCTCCACATCTTCCTTGTCCTCATCTAATTCTTACTAGAATTTCCCATTGTACGCTTACCTGAAAATGGTTTAGTTTTTCAAAAGCGAAGGTTAGACCAAAAGGTCTAGTGAATTCCCTCCATAAACATTTATCACAGTATAAAGATCATTTCATAAAGAAAATACTTTCACATCTTTCTCATAACATCATCCAAGGTTAAACTCGGGGTTCAGGGAATTGCATAAGCTACTCCGATCGGGGCCTAACGGACACCCTCTCGTCTACGCCGGAATCCAAATGGACTCCCCGTTCCTTCATGTAGGAGAAAATGAATTCCAACCTACAAGCTAACCTCCATATGCCCAAGGGATCAGAGATCCCAAGGTACCCTGGCCCCACCGTGCAACCGACTCCACATAGCATACACATACATTTGAAACCATATGCATGAAAACATTAAACATCTTTCGTTTGTGTGTAAACATGTAAATCATGAAAGCATGCATAACTTTTATAAATCAATTCATGCTCGATAAAGGAACCATATTCAGTAAAAATGGTACGTCATAAAAAGGAGTGAGAGAACTCACCTTTGATTATCGTAGAACGCACTTCTTATATACCTCCCAGCTAAACCAGTCGAACACCTAAGGGCATTAGATTCGGATCAGATTAAACGGTTCAAACCTACTGTCCAACATACACTTTCCGGGTACCAACCTGTCCGGACACCATGACTGTCCGGATACCCATACTATCCGGATACCAAGACTGTCCGGATACCCATACTATTCGGATACCAAGACTGTCCGGATACACCTTCTTTCCGAATACTGCATCTGGTAACTCAACCTACCCAGGAAATCACCCACCCGGGAACTACCATCCTTATCCGGAAACTACCATAAAACTTCACCCGGAAACTAGCATCCGTATCCGGAAACTACCATGATCATCACGAACTGATGGTGTCCGGATACGACTGATGTTCGAAAATAGCAAATTAAAAGTGATCGATAACTCCAATTTCTAACAATAAATTCGATTAGACAACCATAAGGGTTCATTCACCAATATAAACATCCACTTAATCCATCTTTCTTACCATTAAATCGATTTGCAAAGCCAAAAACCCTTAAAACCCACTTTTAAGAAGGAGGTGGTTAAAAACCCATTGAATCCTTATAATCAGACCTAAGAATCCAAACCAATTAAGAAATGACCATTATAACAACAAGGAATACGAATTTAGAATGGAATACCTTGATGATTTCTCTTTTCTTTTTATCTCTTCTTCCAAAATCCATTTCTTCTTCTCTTTTCTTTCCTAGCCGCCAACACCACCAAGCACCCTCACAAAACACTGATTTTAGAATAATGGAGGCTGCCCTAGGGAATTGAGTCCATAAATACCTTTCATTAATTGCAAATAAGTCCCTCAACTTTAACTTTCATTTCGTAGACTTTAGCCACTAAACTTTCAATACAAGTTGAAAATTCGGGTTGTTACAGGCACTTACTAGCAATGTCATCGGTATGTCCACAGTGATAACATTTTCTATAGCTAAAAATAGCTTTAGGACCATTTGAATGCTTAGCCGAGATTTTTTAATGAGCAGGGCCAGCACCAAGTATACCTTTGGCATTAGAAATGGGAGTAACAATCAGTTCTTCAGATTTCTTACCAATAATATCCACTCTGAGTCTAGGAGTAGATCGCTGAATAAATCCAGGGATCTTGTTCTTAGAAGTAGAGGGATAAGTCACTGAAGCTTTAGAAGCATTCAGCTTAGGTACAAAGGTACTCTTCTGAGGTTTTTGGTTGAAAACTTTTTATTTACCCTTACCTTTAGAAGTTAAGGTAGGTTTTTCCTCAGGGATATGAGTTTTTGAAGAGGAACACTGAGATGAGGAGGTGTCAAGGACTGAGGATACGAACGTTTTGAATTTAAGCATGTAACGATCAGTGGTTGGTTCTAGAGTATCAGCATTGTAACCAAGTCCACTCTTATCACCCAGGGGTATCTGAGACATTATAATCTCAATGATCGTTGTTGAGGATTTACACCATCCTTCAATAGTAGCTTTTTTAGCTTTTAATGCAGTGATAGCTTCTTCACGTTCGATTTTGACTAGCTGATTTATATGGACTTGATCTTTTAAATCTTCTTCAATTTTAGAGAGCTTTTCTATTTGAAGGTGACAGTTTTTAAGCTGTTCAGCGAGATCAAGGTTTTGATTTTCAACTAAGGTCTTGCCATTCATGGCATCATATAAATTCATAGTCAGGAGATCGATTTCCGAAGACTATCAGCTTCATCAATATCTGAGATATTAGTAAAGAAAGAAGTTGATACCTTAGAGGTAGAAGTTGAAGCAGATGGAATGTCAGAATTTTCTTCCTCTTCTTCAATTTTAGCCATGAGGCAGAGATTGGCCTCATCATCATCTTCAGAGTCAGATGATTCTTCTTCATCAGAGGCAGCCCAGTCAAAGTCAGCGACCAAGCCTTTGCCTTTCTTCTTTAAGCTTCTCAGCTTAGAATATTTTTCTTTCAGCTTCTTGTATTTTTCATCTCTAGCCCTGGGGTTGGAGGATTTCTTGTGGGAGGAAGATGAGGGTCTAGAGACTTTCTTTGACCTGCATTCACTAGCAAACTGTCCTACTTTTTCACAGTTAAAGCAGGTAGCAGTAGCCTTATCAACAGGGGTTGATGATTTTGGCTTGTCAGTGAGTGCGAGAGGTTTATTCCTTCTAAAGTTATTCTTTCTGGTGAATCTCCTGAACTTATTAGATAGGAGTGCCATAGATTCATCAAGATCTGAAGAGTCAGCATCTGATGAACATTCAGAGTTGTGATAGTGACAGTTGATCGCTGAGTGGAGGGTAACTCTGAGAGTAAAGCAACACGTGTCCTTTTGGAATCTTTTACAAGATTCTTCTTAAGATGACACGACTGCTCATGATTGAGCATAGTGGCATATCAGGTAGAGCGAGTCATAGATTTTAGATCCTTTGATAGCTTGAGACACATTGAATAATTGTCCCAACTTTCAGGTAAACATTCTAGGAACTTTGTCAGAACTTCAAAGTTAGAATATTCCTTACCAACGGTTTTCAGATCAATAATTAAACAGTTAAACCGCTGATGTACTTCAGAGAGAGATTCATTCTTACCACAAATGAAGCTTTCGTACTGTCTTACCAGATTGATCTTTCTTGAGTCCTGGACTTCAGATGTACCTTCATATTGAACAAAGATTGTGTCCCACATGGCTTTGGAGGTTTTCAGGTTCATGACGGAATGGTAGACTTCGTCAAGAAGAGCCATAGAAAGGATAGATCTGGCTTTCGTGTCGATAGCCACCTTCTTCTTATCTTCATCATACCAATTATGAGGTTCCTTGGGAATGATCCTTTCAGGAATGGCAGCTCTAGTAGCAGTTCCTCGGACTTCAAGATCAATTCTAACAGGAACATATGGGCCTTTTTCGACGTAATAAGGCATAGTAGGGTCTACACCTTCTAAGAAGAGTATCATCCTATTTTTCCACATATTAAAGTTATCTCTAGAATATCTAGGGGGTTTTGCAAGAGAACCATTGTCGATATAGTTTGTGTTTGTGTTGTTAGCCATTATGAGAAATAGCAAGAAAGAGAAAAGATTAGTATAAGCAAGATCTTGTTTATGAGATTAAACAAACTGCTCTGATACCACTTATTGGTCCCGAAGGGTTATACAAGTTTGTAGAAGGGGGGTTGAATACAAACACATGATTTTTACTTTTCTAAATTGTTTATTAATATGTATCAAACAATTTACAACTTGTAAACAAGGTAAGAGAATCACTAAGATTTCTTGCACTTAGAATTAAGCTAGAAAGGAGATAAGAATACTAAGATTAATATTCTAACACACAGAATAGTAAGAAGAAGGAAATGGCCGAGCACTTCATTTCTGAAGTAGGGTTACTTCTTATATACTGCATGCATTTAATGCACAACAATATCACTTTACACGTGGCAGCAGCTGATTGGTTGCATGAGTTGACTTCAGTGGACAACCTAGTGGCCGCATGATGAACAATGTAGAATCAGAGTTGTTTGTACGATTCTGGACAAAGGGATGTCCGTTCTGACAAATCGTACGGAGACGTGCAAGGGGATAAGACAAAAGTAACTTGTAGAGGAAACTTCATGATCAGCGTTCGCTGAATAGTTCTTTATCAGCGAGTGATAAAGTTCAGCGTTCGCTGAAGTCTTCTACTTGAAACTTCACGTTGAGTGGACAGGTCTTGGCTTCGCTGATATCCGCATCAGTTCATTAGTAGACTTGTCGCTGGTTCTTTGGCTTGATCTTCGACTTCAGCGTAGAACTTTGTTGACGTGAAACTTGTCTTCAGGGATCATAAGTAAACAACTAAAACTAACAGCGATCATCAGTAAGACTGAACAGGCTCAGGGCTTGCTGATAAACAGTTTTGCTGAATGTATAATTTAAAGAGCATGAGTTTCCTATCAGCGGTACTGTAGAGACATAGTACTTTTCAGCGATAGTGAAACTCTAATACATATTGTCTACTTACAATTTTCACTAAGTGTTTCTCAAAGAGTCATTATCAAATCACTTAGGGTTTGGATCAACAGGTTCACATAACGGTTCACAAAGGTGAAGTAGACACGGGTATATACATTCGGTTCACATAACGTCTAAGCCCACAGTAAACATCTGATGAGCCCAAACAAGAGATCCAAGAACACGATCATGGCAGTTTATGTTTGCGCCACACATGTATGAGTTCACATGTAAATCATACACTCGGTTCACATGATTCACATGCATACATATATGTTTATAGATCCATTTAGGTTTTAATGGATCTCACAGGGGTTTATTGGATCCAAATGGTCGTTAATGGATCCAACAGGGGTTTAATCGACCGTTATGGGCTTTAATGGAACGTATTGGGCTTTAATGGACCGTATTGGGCTTTAATGGATCGTATTCTGCTTTAATAGAACGTATTGGCCTTTAATTGATCATTTTGCGCTTTAATGGACCATTATGGGCTTTAATGGAACATTATGGGCTTTAATGGAACATTATGGGCTTTAATGGACCGTATCGGGCTTTAATTTACCGTTATGGGCTTTAATGGACCGTTATGGGCTTTAATGGACCGTTATGGGCTTTAGTGGAACGTATTGGGCTTTAATGAGCCGTATTGGGCTTTAATGGATCGTATTGTGCTTTAATGGACCGCATTGGCCTTTAATTGATCACTTTGCGCTTCAATGGATCGTTATGGGTTTAATGGACCGTTATGGGCTTTAATGGAACGTTATGGGATTTAATGGACCGTATCGGGCTTTAATGGACTTTTTAGGGTTTAATGGATCATTTTGCACTTCAATGGACCGTTATGGGCTTTAATGGACCGTGTCGGGCTTTAATGGACCGCTTGTGGCTTGATGGACGATGATGGTTTTGAATTGACCGTTTTTGTCGTACATGGACTGTATTGGGCTTTAATGGACCGTTTCGGGTTTTAATGGACCGAATCGGGCTTTAATGGACTTTTTGGGGTTTAATTGACCATTTCGGGCTTTAATGGACCATTTCGAGCGTTAATGGACCGTTATGGGCTTTAATGAACTTTCGGGCTTTAACGGTATAATAATAATATATAAATAATAATATTAATATATATTAATAATAATAATAAATAAATAATAATATTAATATATATTAATAATAATAATATATTAATAATAATATTAATATATATTAATAATAATAATAATAAGTAAATAATAATAATATAAATATATTAATAATATCAAATAGTCGAAGAAATGGTTGGCATTTCAAATAATTGAAGGATTGGTCGACATCAAATGGCCTTCTTTCAAGATCTAGATCCATGAGATCTCATTGAAGACCTATTGATTATGTAGTTGACCAACAATCCACCCGAACGTCTACTTCTTATATAAGAGAAGACGTAAGGGAAGAAGAAGATAAATCTCAAAGCTCTTTAGATCCTGTTGATGAATTAAGGATCCAAATAAATGGTATCGTTAATGAAAGCAATATACATAAAATCAGAGAAACTGACAGGATGTCAAATTTAAATTTTGTTTAAATGATTGATACAATTGATTTCTCAAAAGCTTCTACTACCAGAAAAATTATTGCTACTGATTTTAGAACAAATCCAAATTGGATTCCTTTTAAAAATGGTATTTTAAAAGCTTTATGGATGCTGAGATAAAAGCCTTAGCTGATGAGTTTTATAAATTCAGCGAAAAAGAAAATAAGATTTTTGCTTATATCCCTTGGTTTATAAATAACTATATTAAAGACCATATTAATGTTATTGAAAGAAATTTCAAAATCTTTGGAGGTGGAGGAATTCAGACTTCTATCTATCCCCTACAAGCTGCTTTTTCAACAGAAATAAATAATGTTTATATAACTTATTCTGCTTTCTCCAAACTTATAAATGAAAAGGTTTTAGATGTGACAATTCATCACATAAATGAGCTTTTAGAAAAGCAAAATTATACTAATCTTTATCTTATCATCTTAGGAGAAAGATTAGATTCCTTACAAGAAAGTATGGAAAATGTTTTAGAAAAAATTTCTATTCTCCAAAATATTAAGGATGAAAGAAAAAATCCCAAGGTTAAACCTCCAGGAGATATAATTTTTACTTCACCCTCTATTCAGCCTCTGAAATAATACATTTTAAGCTAAAAAACTCAACCCTTGATATTTAAAAAATGTTAGAAGAGATTTAAAAATCTCTCTATTTCAAAATCTTCAGTTTCTACTGTAGAAAAACCTTTATTTTCTAACACAGAGGAAAACTCTGATGATGAACCTCGTAAGGACACTATAAATAAAATGAAGGGCTGATAAACCTACTTCTAATAAATATTATTATCATCGTCCTACTCCTATGGATGTTCTTCATGAAGAACAGGAATATATTTTCACAAATAGTTATAACGGAAAATGCATTTATGAGTGGAATCTTGATGGTTTTACAAACAAACATATTTATAATATGGCTCATCGTATGATGATGTATTGTACTGTTTGCAAAAATTCTGGAAATACAGATAAAAATATTGCAAAAATGCTAGTAGCAGGTTTTACTGGTCAATTAAAGGGTTGGTGGGATAATTATCTTACCACAGCCCAAAAGGAAGAAGTTTTTAGTTCAGTTAAACCTGATCCTATTACTAATAGTACCACTGAAAACGTTGTTTATCCTCTTATTATGACTCTTATAGAGCATTTTACACGAAGATTTTCTGATAATAGTAAAAGCATTAGAACGCTTTTAATAAATTTAAGATGTAAAACTTTAACCAGATTTCGCTGGTATAAACACACTTTTCTTTCTCGAATTTTTGAGATTAAAGATTGTAATAACGTATATTGGAAAGCCAAATTTATTGATGGCTTGCCACATCTTTTTGCTGAAAGAATCAAAAAGACGCTCAGAAAAAATGATATGATTATAGATTATGATTCTTACACATATGGCATGCTTATAAATGTTTGCATCTCTGAAGGACTTTCTCTGTGTAATGAGTTAGCCCTTAAAAATCAAATTAAAACCCAATAGTCTCTTGAAAAAAGACAGTTAGGAGATTTTTGCGATCAATTTTGGGATGGATACACCTTCCTAGAAAAAGAAGAAAAGATTTTCACATGAAAATCATCAATACCAAAAAGATTTTTCTCGCCACTTTTCAAAAAGAAAAGACTTTAGAAAAAGAAGAAAAAATATAGAAAAAGATTTAAAAAATAGTGATAAAAAAGATATAAGACGCTTTTCAAAAAAGAAGAATGTGAATTCTATAGTTTGTCACAAGTGTGGTAAAGTAGGCCATTATGCCTCAAGTTGCTGGACAAAAAAGAAAATTAATAGTGTTGATGTTGATCAAACTATGAAAGATTCTTTATCAAAACTTTTCCTTCTTTCAGACTCTAGTTCTGATGACGAAAAAATTTTATCAGATGAAAGTTCCTATGAAACTTTTTCTGAAGATTCTAACCAAGATCTTGATGACCTTATGTCAAACTTTTCATTCCCGGATTATAATGCTTGCTCTTCTGGTTACCTTTGTGAAAAGGAAAAGCTTAAAAAAATTAATAATCTTACTTCTAATTTTAGTCCTAAATTCCAAGAGGGAGATGAGTTCTATAAACTAGCTTCCCAGTTTCAAGATATAAATATAAATGTTTTGTCAAACGATAATGTCTTAAAAATCTTAAAAAGGATAAAAGACCCTCTTATTTGTGCGAAAATTATTAGTAGTCTCGAAGAACCTACTCATGATTCTTCATCTAAGACAAATCTTCAAGATTATTCCATGAAGGAAGTTAATAGACTTTTGGCTGAAAAACATTCAGTTAATCATACCGTTTCCTTAAATGATTTAACAAAAGACATTGACAATCTTAAAACAGAAATTAAAATTCTTAAAAATGATAATATCATTGTTCATCAAAATATTGATATCATTTATTCAAACCTTAAAGATAACAAGGATAAAGCTGATAAAGCTTCGACTTCTGAAAAGATTTTGGAAGAAACCCAAGGTTCAGATAGTGATCATCTGAATATTTTAAATATGATTATCTCTAAAAATGGTACACTAAAATCACCCTCTTTATAGAAGGAACTTTTCAAAGGGATTTTATTGCAATGATAGATAGTCGAGCTGATTTAAATGTCATTCAAGAGGGCTTGATCGCTACCCGATATTTCCAAAAAACTTATCATTCTCTTTCACATGCTGGAGGAGGATCTCTAAACATCAAATATAAGCTTCCTAAAGCATATATTTGTAAAAATAAAAATTGTATTCGTACAAGTTTTCTTTTAGCTAAGGATATTTCTAGCCGACTTATTATTGGCCTTCCTTTCATTTATGATATTTATCCCATAACCCAAGTTGATGAAAAAGGTTTAACATGATTTTTTAAAGGAAATCAGTTAAGGTTTGATTTTATAAACAAACCCGTTGAGAAATTCTTAAAGAATTACAAGAAAGAATTAATAGAAAAAAAATTCAATTATGTTCTTTAAAACAAGAAATAAATTTGTTAACCATTGAGGAAAGACTTTCAAATCCCAAGTTACAAAGAAAAATTAGTTATATTAATAACCAGTTTTCCTTGGAAATTTGTAACGATCATCCAAATGCTTTTTGGGATAGAAAAAAGCATGTGGTCTCCTTGCCTTATGAAAAAGGATTTTTTAGAAAAAAAATATCCTAACAAATGCACGACCATGTCAAATGAATGCTGAGTACATAGAGCTTCGCAAAAAGGAAATAACCTCTTTATTGGACAAAGGTCTTATAAGACCATCAAAGTCTTCTTGGTCATGTACAACTTTTTATGTTAATAAACACTCAGAGCAAGAAAGTGGAGTCCCTCGTCTTGTAATAAATTATAAAGCTTTAAAATGGATCAGACACCCGATCCCAAATAAAAAAGAATTACTTGACAGATTATTTCAAGCCCTTATATTTTCAAAATTTGATCTAAAATCTGGATATTGGCAAATCCAAATAGATGAGAAAGACAAATATAAAACTGCTTTTAATGTTCCTATAGGACATTATGAATGGACGGTAATGCCTTTTGGTTTAAAAAATGCTCCATCCGTATTTCAACAAATCATGAATGATATTTTCTATCCTTATAGTAGTTTTATAATTGTCTATATTGATGATATTCTAGTTTTTTTCTATGGATATAGAAAGCCATTTTAAACATCTTAACCTCTTTAAAAAAATTGTTATACAAAATGGTCTAGTCGTTTCAAAACCAAAAATGGCATTATTTCAAACCAGTATCATATTTTTAGGCCATAACATTGAAAAAGGAAAAATCATTCCTATTCAGAGAAGTATGGAATTTGGTTCAAATTCCCCGATCAGATTACTGATAGGACCCAACTACTAAGATTTTTAGGCAACCTAAATTATATTTCGGCCTATATAGAAAATCTCAGTAGTGATACCTCTATTCTCAATGATAGATTAAAAAAGAAAAGTTCTCCTTGGACTGAGAGTCATACCCAGGCTATCAAAAATATAAAACAAAAGGTTAAAAACCTCCCATGTTTGATGTTAGCAAACCCCCTTTGCGAAAAAGTCATTGAAACAGATGCTTTAGATATAGGATTTGGAGGCATTTTAAAACAAATAGATCCTAAATCAAAACAAGAAATTCTTGTAAGGTTTCATTCTAGAAAATGGAGAGGTGCTCAAAAGAACTATGCTACTATAGCAAAAGAGCTCTTTGCCAATGTAAAATGTGTTTTAAAATTTCAAGATGACCTTTATAATCAAAAATTTATTATAAAAACAGATTGCATATCGGCTAAATATATGTTTCAAAAGAATTTCAAACATGATGTTTCTAAACAAATGTTTCTAAACAAATGTTTGCCCGATGGCAAGCACACCTAGCCCCTTTTGATTTTACTATTATTTATAATACAGGGGTAGAGAATCGTCTACCTGATTTTTTAACACGAGAATATATTTCATGATTGCAGGTATTAGCTCTTCAAGTAGCTATTCCTCTTATAGAGGAGGAAGAAATTCCTCATCATCTAGAGGAAGGGGAAGAAAAAGTGGAAATTCTGCCTCAGATTACACCATTCACATGGAAAAAAAAGAAGCTAATAGCTCAAAACATTGCAAATGCTAATGATCCATTAAAGAACCTTATAGGAGCTTCTCTCCCTGAAGATCATCCTCTTTAGAAAGAATACCTTAATTATATTAAGGAAAAACAGAAAAATGAAATTTCATCTTATGCTAATATTAGCAAAAAAGAAAATTCAGATTCTCAATTTTTCGAAACTAAATTCTAAGAAGTCATACTTCTAATTGAGGAAAAAGATATTCAATGAAAAAATAATCCAGAAAGTATTTTGGAGAGATATCTTAATAAAACTTCGAGCATTCATGGCTCACTAAAACAGAGACAATTTTATGAAGGTCTCCTAATTTCTACAAATTTTGTAGAAATTACTCATTTTTCTCCTTCAACAAGGACAAAAGTTTATAACTTTTCAAAATTAAAGATTATATCTTTTGAAGAATGGGGTATATCTCCATTAGCTGAAAAAGAATGGTTTTCTCCCCTTCATAAATGCAATTTCAAATTCAATTATTGGGACTATGTTTCCAGTTTTGAACAAGTTCTTTTCTATGAGAATGAAAATAAGAAACATACTTGGTTTCTTAAAATTTGTGAAAATTGTTTTCATTCCCCAGTTCCAAACTGGTTTTTCACTTGGTGGAAACAATTTGGAACAACTAGTGAAATCCTCCCTGAGGATTTAAATCTTTGTTTAAAACAGTGGATATTTTATTCTCCAAAAGTTCATAACAACAAATCTCAGTATATTATTGAGGGCCAGAATACTTGTTGGTTTTTCATAGAATTTGGAATTCCTTGGATTTGGAAATGGAAACCCATTTTTGGCTACACAGATATTATGGCCCCTTGTTTAAAGAGACAAGATCTTACTAAATATTGGGATAAATTATCCCGAGAAGATCCTACAACCAAGAAACCTCATGGTGATGAAATGATGTCAAACATCATCAAAAAGGTTGAGCTTTATAAGCAACAATATGATCAAAGACAAGAGGACATGGAAGAAGTCAGTCCTTTTCAGCGGCTTTATCAGAAATATGCAGAGACCCATTCAAAAGAAGAGATAATAAATCTCTATATTGCAAAAATGAAGAAAGACTTATACAAGAACATAGGATTTCCAGATTCAAGATCAGACGTTTCGATGACATCTGATACACACGACGCTCAAGATCATGAAAATGGCCAAATTGGTTTATCTCTAGATGATGCGCTGGAAACTCTAAAAGATTCCATTAGAGATAATATCAAATAGTCGAAGAAATGGTTGGCATTTCAAATAATTGAAGGATTGGTCGACATCAAATGGCCGACAAGTGTCTCTGTCATATTCAGAAAGGACGGTTGACAAGTGTCCCTATTTACTTTTAAAAATTTGTTGTCCTGTTTACTTTTAAAAAGTTGTTGTCTTTTCTCCCTTATGTTTTCTTATTTAAGTATCCCTTCTCTTTTCTAAAGAGGCAACGGTTTTGAGCTTAGGTAGTTTTTCTCTCTAAAATTCCCAGTTTATGTACTAATCTTGGTGTGCAATAAAGAAAATCTTGTGGATAGCATAAAGCTCTTGTAAGTATTCTGTTTCTTTTAAATTTATGTATTTATTGTTAACATTCTAGATCATATTTAGCCATGATCGGCTAAATTAAGATTTTGTGTTAAAACATACTTGTTATGTTTACATTTATAGATTAACATGGATATATAGTTTCTAATTCATAACTCTGTGATCTAAGTCTTTGGTCGAGTGCCAACTTCATTGTTGATTTCCACCCTATCCAGGCCAGTAGAGCCGTTTTATTGGGTTTCTTTGTCAACTCTATTAAGGTGTTAAATGGTGGCTTGAAGACTTAGTAGTAACAGATCCATGGGAGAAGATATGTATAATAGTAATAATAATAATATAATATACTAATAATAAAATTTCTTTTTCCGGGGGAAACACAATATTTCGGTGGTTTTCCGCGGATACGGCCGTCGGAAACCGAAATTTCAAATTTTTTTAAAAAATGGGCAGATTTTTCAAAGTGAATTTAATTTCCGGCGGATGCATCCGCCGGAACTCCGCCGAAAACAAAGAGGGTTTTTAACGCTACTCCAGCCACAAAAACACACAACCAAACCAACACTTCTCCTCTTCTCATCTCTGCTCCAGCCGACGAAAACCAAACACCGAACAGCCGGCGAACGCCACCGGACAGCCGCCGGCGCTTCCCTCTTCTCGTCTCCGGTCGGAAACCGACTCCCACCTCCTTCTCCAGCCGATTTCTACACATTTGGGTAAAAAAAATCTTTGATTTGAAGAAAATATATGTATATGTATGTGAAAAAATTTATTTGATATGTATGTGATGTATATATATATATATGTATATGTATTTTCTTTGATATGTATGTGATATATATGTATATGTATGTGAAAAATCACATTCACATGTATATGTATGTGATGTATACATATATATATATATATATATATATATATATATATATATCTATATGTATGTGAAAAAATTTCTTTGATTTTAAAGATTGTAAATTTTTTGATGTATATATATATATGTGAATGTGATGCATATATATGTGATGTGTATATTTTTGAAGATTGTAATTTTTTTGAAGAATGTGATGTAAATTTTTGAAGATTGTAAATTTTTTTATGTATATATATGTGATGTATATATTTTTGAAGATTGTAAATTTTTTGAAGAATGTGATGTATATTTTTGAAGATTGTAAATTTTTTGATGTATATATATGTGAATGTGATTTTTGATGAATGTGATGTGTATATTTTTGAAGATTGTAAATTTTTTGAAGAATGTGATGTAAATTTTTGAAGATTGTAAATTTTTTATGTATATATATATATATGAATGTGAGTTTTGATGAATGTGATGTATATATATATATATATATATATATATTGGCTTAATCAAATGACACTGTTTATTTTGTGGTAACCGTAAGAACCAATGTGAGCCACATATTTAAAATAACTAATATAAATTTTAAATAAATACAAAAGGGTGTTTTAGTAAATTTGTTTCCTAAATCTAATTAAATAATTAAATCCTAAAATATCTCCAATTTGTTATACCCCACGTCTCTCTCTTTCTCTCTCTCTCTCTCTCTCTATCTCACCGCCGGCCACAAATTCAAATCTGCTCTCTCCTATCTTCTCTCTCGCTTGAACCAACCACCACCACCGTCGCCTTCCGTCAACCGTGCTCACCACAGACCGCAGAACCTGCTCCCACTCTCGTTCCTGCCCTCCCTCTCGCTTTCGTTCTTCCACCACAAACTTGCAGCCTTCTATCACTCTTATCGCAACCCTAGTTTCTCTCACCACGCTCGATTTCACCAACCACAGCAACCACCCATCTGCACCATGACCGCCACCCTCACCCTCCATCGATTTCTTGCCCTAATCGACCTCTTGTCCACCTGATTTCTGCCCTAATCAACTACTTTTCCTACTGATTTCACCCACCAAATCGCACCACCCATCCAGCGCCCTCTCTTTTCTCTCGTCGATTTCAACCCAGCAGCAAGAAACCATCGATTCCACTTGATTTCTCCATTGTATCACCACATAACCACCCTGCGACTTCACTCTAACCACACCATTTCTTGATAGGAGAGAGCAGATCTGAATGAAATATGGGTATCACATTGGTATCACAGAAGTTCTTGGATATACCAAAGTAATGAATGTGATGATGAATTGGCAGTAGGTATCACAATAGGTATCAAAGTGATATCACAAAAGTTCCTGGGTATCACAATAGTAAAGAACGTGATTATGAAATGGATGGTAGTATGCATCACAATGGGTATCACAGTGGTATCACAGTGCCTCCATACCTTCTTAGAAACCAGGTTTGATTTTGATATTGAACTATTGTTTTGTGTTTTGATGATTATGGTTTGATTTTGATTTTAGGGTTGGGTGTAACACAAGGATATCACAGTGCATTTTCAAAGGCAAAGGGTATCACAGTGCCTCCATACAAGGGTATCACAGTGGATCATAATTGTATCTTGGTATCACAATGTGTCACCGGCGGCCGGAGGTATGAGGCCGGAGACCGGTGGCAAGAGGCAAGAGGCAAGAGGCAAGAGGCTGGAGAGATGAGAGAGGAGAGAGGAGAGATAAGATTTTAAAATACCTAAAATTCCCTTTTATTTAAATTTCAAACAAAATTACCAAAATTAATAATTTCCTAATTTATAGCTTAATATGTGGCTCACATTGGTTCTCACAGTTACCACAAAATAACTAGTTCTCCCTTGAATGGCCCCCTATATATATATATATATATATATATGTGATGTGTATATTTTTGAAGATTGTAAATTTTTTAGTATAACTATTATACTTGTTAAAATGCTTATTAAAATGCAATTATTATACTTGTAAAAATGCAATTGTTATACTTGTTAAACTAACTATTATACTCTTATCTCAAACTAACTCTTATACTTGTTAAAATGCAATTATTAATTCACAATGATATTACAAAATATAAATATATAGTGTTGAATATGGATAAATATGACGTGTGACATAGTGTTGAATATTATCCTTAATGGGTTATGTTGGGTTGTAATATTATCTCTAACTTGTAAGTTTTGATATGTATGTCAATTTATATAGGTATGTGTTTGTAGCTATGTCGACTAATACGGATAGAGGATGGATGTATAAACGAGTAAATAGGAGTGGTGAATATATCCTATTTTCAGATGTGGAGTAGAACGATTTTTGGATTTTGCTTTCACATTTGTGACCATGTTTACTTATCTAACATTGTGTTGTAAACTTGAATTACTGTTGTATGTTTTCTAACGTTGCTTTGTAGACAATGCCACGTACCCCGGGATCCGGACGAGGTACTCCTATTAGTAGCCGAGCTACCGGGAGAGTGTCCAGTAGCGGTTCGGCACAACCAGAGGCGGAGTCTGGATATGACGACCGTGGCAGTGGTGCTCCGGAGCAGGTCCCAGCGCCGTCGGAGAGGAGGAGGATTGCACCACGATCTAATACGTCAATGGAGTAAATTCATTTCTATTAACTTATTGATCAAATTAATTGTTCTTTGTATCGATATTAATTCATTTCATTATGTAGGTGGGATTATGCCCCCACGAGCCGAACCGCGACGAAGCTCAATCGACTCTACTTTAATTGGGCATGTCGCTCTTGGTCCCACATCCCTCTTTCGGTGAGGAACCAAATGTTTGAGCGTTTACAGGTTTGTAGTGTATATTTAAGTAATTAAATCCTTGGTAGTATTCTTGTAAACTTAAAAATAACTAACCATGTACGTTCAGCAATACTACACATGGGATCCGGAGATGGACTCTCGGATTCGTCAAATCTAGTAGAGGAAATGTGGGAAATTCTACAACGACAATCTTTCCAGTGCACGATCTAGAGCCGCCCGTTTGTGCAGAGCGAATGGTCGGCCTTATGACGAGAACCAAACGAATAGAGATATGAACTTGTTGAGGCCCTTCAATCCCCACTGCATAGATCCGCCGTAGTGGAACGCAATGATCGATGGCTGGAACAACAATCATTGGAAGGAGGTTTCAGTGGTGGCGCGTTCGAACCGGCTGACAGAGGTGAATGGCAAAATATCGAAGCACACCAATGGATCGATCTCTTTCGGAAAGACAACTGCAAGATTGGTATGACCTTATTATGTTATAACTATCCCATTGCGTTACTAGTTTCTTGCTTGCTTAACATGTTATAATCCGCCTATGTTTGTATTATTTGATCTTTGCAGACGAAAGCGAAAGGAGGCGTGCCACCGACGGGTATTGAGCTCTTCGACCATACCCATAAGAAGCGGCGGTCAGGAACGGATAACACATCTTCAGAATCCGGGGAGTATGTGACATCTCGGTGTAGCCGGGCTGCGGTAAGTAGTTTTTGAACAACACTTTAGAATATCTACATAGTTTGTGTTTAACTATAAACTTTATAACTAGGTAACTAGCTATATTATGTATCTAGTTTGGGTTGCCATTTGTTGGGCAAACGTTAGGATTGTTATATATACGACATGCACTTTATTGTTTAGCTTTAAGCTTTATAATTGGTTTGCTGTATATCTTGCCGTTAATATCTATCTAGTTTGGGTTGCCATTTGTTGGGCAAACATTAGGATTGTTTAACAGGAAAATGGAAACATCCCATTTATAGCCGTTATGCTATCGAAATTGACTTGTATTATTTTGTAAAAAACACAGGTTGGGTATCGGACAGGCGTCGTAGGGAGGTACAGCGAGGACCCTGCCAATCATCCGCCACTTGATACACAGTTGTGACATAAGCTGACCGGGGGAACGAAGAAAGGTCGTTCATTTGGGTTTGGGTACCATTCAAATCCCAATACGATCTTTGGTGGGTCATCATCGTCAGGTGGTGCGTCGTCTTCCTCCCAGCAGGTGTGTACCAATTTTTTTCATTAAATGATGTTTATCAATTTGATTTATAATTCATATTAAATATTCTAACGTCTTCTTTATTTTGTAGCAAATTGTTGAGAACTTAATGAACCAAGTGCACGAGTTGAAGCAACGAGAGGAGGAACGTCGGGCAGAGGAAAAGAGCCGTCGGGAAGAGAAAGCGAGACGTCGTTTGGAAGAAGAGAGATTTCGAAAACAATATGAAGAGATGTGCGAGTTGGTCAGAAGTCTCAGTCAAAATGCGCCGCGTCCACCTCCGTAGTGATGATAAAACTTTTATAATTGTGTTGTCTATTGTTTGAACAAATTTGGAGCAATTTGGATTCATTTGGAACAACTATTTGGTCGTTTTGCCCTGAACAATGTATTGGGCGTTTTTAATTTATGATATTTAGCATTTTAGCATTTTTAACAGTTTTTAGTAGGTTTTTGAATAAAAAACAGGTTTTAGCAGTTTTTAGCTGATTCCTAGAAATTTGGCCAGTTTTTCGGCGGATTTGCGGCGGATATATCCGCCGAAAACAAAAAATATTTTCGGCGGATATATCCGCCGCAAATCCGCCGAACAATTTGGCCGAAAATATATTTTTTTCTCGTTTAAATAAATAAATAAAAAATATATTTCCGACGGAAAAATCCGCCGAAACTAAAAAATTTAATCATTTTCTTAATCAAAGATTGACCAATCGGGTCCTTTTTGTTCCGACGGATTTTCGGCGGCCCATTTCCGCCGAACACGCAATCCGCAAAAAATCTGCGGAAAATGGGTTTTTCCGGCCGATTTCCAGCGGATTTGTCCGCCCGAAATTGTGTCCTATTTTGTAGTTTATCTTGTGGCATACAGTTTAATCTAAAATATAGATTGACGAAAATAAATCCCATTGAATACTGACAACTCTGGAAACATTCTTTTCTCAAGGAACGTGAAGTTTTTCGAAAATGTTATTCGTTTCAGGTTAGTTGTGAATTCTGGTTCTGAGGGTGTTGGTTCTAGTAATGTGAATCATTAAAAAAAAATTGATTGCATTATAGATGTTGATAAAAGTACTAACGAGTTGTTGCGCAATATCAATATTGATAATTTGGTTGATTCTTGTAACGTTAATACAAGACAAGAAGTAGATAGTAGTCTGGTTAGAATTAATTATTGGTATACAGATAGTCTGATCTGATTAAGACTGGGTCTACTGGTGGTCTCCCTGTTAGTCATTTTTCAAAAACCCAAGGTGGTATTCCATTTGTGAGGCTACTGTCTTGCCAAAGTTTAACCAAGTTTTAAATTTATCAAAGTAGTTTTGTGATGTCATTGCTGAAAGCAAAGAAATGTATGCTTTGGAAAGAGTTTTTTGCTTTTCTAGCTAGTGTGGATGTTAAGTTTATCTCTATTGGTATTTTAAATAAAATTGTTGCCAACATCAAAAGTGTAAAAGACTTGGAATTTGAAAATGTTTTCTGTTTGTTCCAACGACAAGTTTGTTTAGAATAGGTGAATAAGTTTGGGTAGGGGTGGCAAAAAGTGACCCAACCCGCCAACCCAACCCGAACCCAGGCCCGGCCCTGGCCCATGGCAAATGTGGCTGCTGCCATGGCCCCAGGTCCAACAGGGGCATCACAAAAAATAGGGCCTTTATACATATAGTCATCAATTTTGGGGCCGAGCGATTCAATTGTCGATTGATTGAAATCAGAAGAGTGCTGCGTGCGAATTGCGAAATAGGAAGAGTCAAGAGGAGTGTTGCGTGCGATTGATTGAAATCGAATCATCTCTCTCTCTCTCGTTCAGTCATTGTCTCGTTGATTCGTTGGCATCGTTGCTTGCTGCCCTAATTCCTAAATCGTTGCTGCCCTCCCTAAATCAGAAGTGTTGCTGTTGGATTTCTTAAATCATAAGTTCAGAACTAAGAAGAACTGAAGAAATAGTTGGATTTCTGCCCTAAATCAGGTGTTTTCTATCCTTTTTTGAACTTTGAACTTGCTGTTGCCTCACTCGCCTGCAGGATTGTTGATTGTTCTTGTTCATTGTTTGTTTCATTGTTGCTATTTGGCTGCCTTATATGGACTGTGGTATTCACTAAATAACTATTAAGTAAGTAAATAAGTAATATACTAATATTAATGGTATTTTGGTTAATTTCATGATTTCATGATTTGTTTAATTGGTATATGTTAAGACTTAAGATTAGTTGATTAGGGATTTAGGGTTAATGTCTTCATGGGTTATTTGTTTAGTTTAGATTATTGATAACTGATATGTTTAATTGTTAAAATTGTTAATTTGTGATTGTTGTTAACTAGGTTAATTCTAAGTTTGAACTTTCAAGTTTCAACAAGTTTGGCAATTTCACGGTTCACAAACCAGGACTAAATCAGGTGTTATCCTTCGAATCTCTGTTACTTGATTATTTGATTATTAGTTTCGTGTTTAGGATTGGTTTATTTGATTATTTGTTTTATGTTTAGGTTATGTTTATTTGATAAATTTTGATATACAGAACATAAGAAAGACATTTCTCCAACACAAATGCTTCTAAGAAAAAAAATGCAACAAGGGGATCTTAAAAATGTTAACATTCCATCTGCAAGGAGATTAAAAATGTTAACGGGAGGCGGGTACTCAGGTTATCCAATCTTTCAACAAATAAACACACTAAAACTAAACATAAGATACCTTCTTCCTTTTGCAATAGTAGGGTGGCTCTTCTGACGTATTGACCATGGTTTACATATGATGTACATCTAAGGACCACAATGTTTATGCTAGACTAATACATTGTTTTTACAATAGTTTGCCATCTCTATGGTTTACATTATGAATGCTCAAGCCACTAAAATAACCTGTCCCATTATACTTGTAATAACACAAACCAATGAAAATATTGATTCAAGTAATTATGAACCTAAGAACAACACCAAAGAAGCTGCTGCAAAGCAACATAGTACCTCAAGCCACTTGTTTCCAAACTTAGGTGCCCAATGTAACGACCCACCAACTTAAATTCAGTTATCTAGAAATTCCAGAGTCTTCTACACTACTCAAGAGACTTCAAGTACCATGGAGAGAACTCTAGAAGCCTCTCTATAATGTTTTATTTAATAAAGATCCGATGTGGGGATGAACCGCCTAGTTTGACTACGTTCCAAACCCCTTTAAATTGTTTTCCAATTGCGTAATAAAGGGGCATTTTTTTTGCCTTTCGCCATGGGCATCCGAAATCTCAGGACCGGCCCTGCCCGAACCCAACCCAATAGTAGCAGGTTGGGTTGAGATTTTCAACCCATTTAAGTTAAATGAGTCAACCCACCTAACCCAATTAATAAATGGGTTGGGTTGGGTTGAAATTTTCGACCTGTTTCCAACCCGATTTCAACCCATTTACAACATGTTTTTAACTCATTTACAACCTGCTTTTAACCCATTTACAACCTGTTTGTAACCTATTTATGACTTTTTTTTAATTTATTATCATTATTTAATTATAATTAATAAACATGATTCCACTAAAGTCTAAACAGAACTCCTTTGGTCCTTCCATTTCAATATTACATCATTCAAACTTTCATAGTCTAAACTTTATAAACCCTAGCCTACACTTCCTTCCGGTTCCAGCCAAGAGAGCGACGCCGACCAAGATTCATACGGAGTTAAATTTGTTTGGTTGTGGCATACACTTTAAAATATAATATAGATTGAGGAAAATAAATCCCATTGAAAACTGACAATTCTCAAACAGGATAGTCTTGGTATCTTGTGGCATACAGTTTAATGCTCTTTATTGAAATTAACGTTTTTGCTACATTGAATTATTATAGCCCGATATAAAGAAAAGTAAAGATTCAGCCTATTGATATTGGCTCTTCATTCTTCCTAATTTTGCAAACTTGATAACTTCATTGTGTGGTTTGCAAGTTAGATTTGACAAACTTTGATATGAATGCGAGGTAATAAAATCTGATGCTAGCAGTTTCTTATGTATATCTTGGTTTCGATTCCAGTTTTATATGTATATCTTGCTTTGAATTCCAATTTATATTTAGGATTATTATGTGTCAATGTTATCATTTAATTGAAGTTAAAAGGTTTTAAATAACAAAAGAAGGCACCGTAACTTTTTGAAATAACATTTTTGAAAATAAAATTAAAGTACAAAACTTTTTAAATTATGTGTCAATGTTATCATTTAATTGAAGTTAAAACTTTTTGAAATAACATTCCCAATCACAAACTCGAAAGTATGCATCTTTTTTGGTTTTTACATATATTCTTAGGTGGGGTTCATCTCTTTAAATCCCAATCGATTCTGACATTTTTTGGTACAATTGATGGTATGTATACATACAGGTGTATAAATTATAAAAATGGCAAAACATGTATCTACGATTGAGTCATGCCAGATTTTTCCTAGATATATTATTCTAAAGATTAGGTTAAACTTTATTTCAAGTCTATAAACCTATATATGTAAACACTAATCACACTGTCATAGATTTTCAAAGTTAGAGGCAGCCGCAAGGTTTTTGAATTGGAAGGCAGATTGCAATGTACCGGAGGAAACCTACAATCACAACGTTTCGATGGTTAAAGAAATGCTACCCGACGGTGAACAACTGGTTGGTAGCTTTTACGAGACCAAGAAGATGTTGAAGCAACTTGCTTTTCCGAAAGAAAATATTCATGCTTGCAAAAACCATTGCATGCTATTTTATAAGAATTCTGCTAATGAGGACAATTGTCGAGTGTGTGGGGAGTCTCGTTACAAGACAACTGATCGGAACACTAAGGTGCCTAATCTGGTGATGACTTATTTGCCGATTGCACTAAGATTACAACGGTTATACATGTCTAAGGAAACAGCAAAGGAGATGACTTGGCACCATGATCATCAGACTCATTTGGGAAAGATGGTACATCCGAGTGATGAGAAGGCCTGGAAACATTTTGACATGGAGCATCCCGATTTTGCTCAAGAGATCGGGAATGTTCATCTTGGCTTATGTACGGATGGTTTCAACCCCAATAACTCGAACTCAAATCCGTATTCACTATGGTCCGTCTTTCAACAAACTACAATCTACCGCCTTGGATGTGCATGAAAGAGTGTTACGTCCACCTGACTTTGCTTATTCCTGGAAAGAAGAGTCCCAGACAGAATTTTGATGTATTACTTCGACCCTTGATCGACGAGTTGAGGACATTATTCTTCGAGGGTATCTATACCTATGATGCTTATTGTAGGACGAAATTCACAATGAGGGTCATACTGTTGTGGACGGTTAGTGACTTCCCTGCTTATGCCATGCTTTTTGGTTGGAGCACGCATGGGAAGTTAGCTTGTCCATATTGCATGGGCAATGCATGTGCGTTCCAGTTACGAAGTGGATGGTAGTGGTGTTGGTTTGACTGTCCCTGCAAGTTTCTACCAATGAGACACACGTTCAGGCGTGACAGACTTCGATTTCATAAGCGACATACCAAAAATCTGATCCACCTCTAGTGCCAACCGGGGCCCAAATATGGAATCAAGTCTGTAGCCTTCCTACGGTTTATGATGGTGTCCCACACGATTCAAGGCATTATAGAAATCTTGTGGGTTTTGGGGTAACACATAATTGGGTAAAGCGGAGCATTTTCTGGGAGCTGCCGTATTGGCACACTTTGTTGATACAACACAACCTAGATGTAATGCACATTGAGAATAATGTGTTTGATAATTTGTTTCACGCGATAATGGACACACCAAAGTCAACGGACAACATCAAAACAAGGAAAGACATTGAATAATACTGCAATCGACCGGATTTGCATATTAGGGAGGAACGAAATAAATCATTAAACAAAAAGCTTCATACACATTGAACAAAGAGCAAGTAATCTTAGTAAGTAAGTGGTTGAAGAAGTTGAAATTTCCAGACGGATATGCTTCCAACATAGGGTCATTAGTAAACCTTGAGCAAGTAATCTTAGTAGTCATGACTGTCACGTGTTCATGCAAAGATTGCTCCCTATTTTCATTAAAGGGATGGTACCGACCCAGATATGGGATGCCATCACTGAGTTGTGCACATTCTTTCGTGCAATATGCTCGAAGGTGTTACATGTTGGTGACTTGAAGCAATTTCAGACAAGTATAGTTGAAACTATCCGCAAGTTGGAAAGAGTTTTTCCATTGGGGTTCTTTGATTCCACCGAACACCTTGTGGTACATAGGGCAGCTGAGGCACTAGTTGGGGGTCCGGTTCAGTACAGATGGATGTATCTCTACTAGTGTAATGTCTCAGGTAAGTTCGTATTTTTAATTTGGGTCCTGTTTTATTTATTTTGTTTATTTTATTAGTTTGGGGTAAGTTTGGGGTTGGTTGTGTAAGTTTAAGGGTATATTGTTATTTTAGTATAGTTCGAGTCCTTCATTTCGATTTGGTGGAATTATAAATTAACTCGCCTCCTCTTTATTTCATTCAAGTCGGTTTCTTGAGAGAGTGTGTGTGTACTGCTGAGTCGAGAGAAAAGGGGTGAGAGCATAGAAGTTAGCTCGATTCGGGATCACGGGAAATTCTAGTTGAATCGTTTTTTTAGGTAAGTCTCTTTTCAATTTATGTCGGTATCAAGTTGTTCTATATTTCTATCGGTTTAGAATTGGTTGATTTTGATTCTTAGATGGTATTGATCGAATTTGGGTTCGAACAATTGTCCGGATTCTTTGTAGCTCGGATTCTATATTTTTCCGGATTCTATATTTTTCCAGATGGAGTTTTCTGGAGGGAGTTTCCGGATAAGACTTTTTGGATGGAAATTGTCCGGATGCGTTTTCCGGATAAGTTTTCGGATAATGTCCGAACTTGGTTTCCGGATCATTGTTGTCTGAACCGAGAGGGACATTTTTCGGATAGTTTTCCGGATAGACCCCGCAAGGGCATTGCCCCTTGACCCCACCCGCTAACCGGGTAGCGGGACCCCCGTGCTAAGTCGCCGAAGAGGGACATTTGTGATTGTTTTCTGGGTAAGGGTATGGTAGGCTTATTTAGAATTCTTAGCCTGCTAGAGAGTCTTATGTGTTTAAATGGTAAATGGATATTTGTATTCAATTTATTTCAGATTCTGTGACTTTTGGTGAGAGATCGAATCATCGGATTATATGAGAAAAGCTTGAAAGTATTTTGATAGCAATCAAGTGAGTTTTACTTTAACCATTTTCAAACTGGAATACATATATACTGGATAAATATGTGGTAGGTAGTGTGATGATGTGCTTATGATTGAAATATGATATATTGAGATGTATGTTGCATTTATATAAACATTACACTACACGAGTGCACGTTGGCCGGACTTAGGGTCGGTGGAGTTTGGATGTACAGAGGGACATCGGAGTTGGCTGTATTTTAGTGCAGCAGAGTAAATTGATTAGTTGGTTTAGCGCAACCAACTAATATGGCCATGTGAAAGATTTGTACACGGTGCATACGAGTCATGCTTGGTATTCAAATACTTGTTGTATATCTATGTTTTACAAAATAATTACTAAACTGACCGAGATTTTCTCACTTAGACTAATTGGTCTAACCCTCATTTTGTTTTCAAAAATATGTATTCCAAGTCATGAAGCAAGTAAGAGCAAAAGAAAGGATAACTTGTGATATGGTTTTGAAGGTTGTGCGTGTTTTTGAAGTTTTCCTGAAATGTTTTTGTATCAATAGTTTGTTGAATGTAATGTAAACTATTAGCGAAAAGTTTGTACTGAATTATGTATTGTATGGTTTTGAGACTAAGGGACCGTATGTGATATAATATGTATCTATGTTCTTTTATGATGATATGTATATTGTGTTATATGAAGTATGTTTAGGATGGGTTGTTATAACTAGAGACGTCTAAGGTCTTTGAAAAGGACAATGAGAAACAGAGCAATGGTAGAAGGGTCGATTGTGGAGGCATATTTTGTTAACGAACTATCTACCTATTGCACGTTATATTTTGATCCAACGGTAGAGACACGGCTAAACCACGAGCCTCAGAATTTTTCCCCCGAATGTGAGTCTTCCAACCAACGGTTAAGCTTATTTAAAACCTCCTGTCGTCCGTTATATGACAAGGCCGGAACACATTGTCAGCTAGAAGTTGGAGATATGCACAAGGCTCACACATACATCTTGCTTAATTGTAAAGAGGTCTCTCATTTCAATTTGCTGGATGGTTTGAGAGATACGTAAATGTATACATATTACTTGTCAATATATGTTATTTGTCCTTTTTATATGTTTTTTATGATTATTTGTCATGTATAGGTTATGTCTTCTACCGACCCCACTACCGATCGTCTGAAAGTGTTCGCAGCTAGACCGCTCTGTTATTCTTGGAGACACCCGGGTTTTTTTTTTGCAAATGGCTACAAGTTTCACACCCAAACTCACGGTACCGGTCGCACCACACATAACAGTGGAGTATGCATGAGAGGCTCATGTTGCTCAGAGTATGAGTCTGACTACTATGGATTGTTGGATGAAGTCCTAGAGATAGAGTATCATGGGTTTGGACTCGGTCGTTGTGTTATTCCACTATTCAGATGCACATGGTTTGGTACAGTTAACGACGTCCGAGTTGACCCAAAACATAATCTCGTTGACGTCAAACCCAGATCAAGACTTCCTTCAGACGACCCGTTTATCCTAGCATCACAAGCTGAAAAAGTCTATTATGTACCTTATCCATCAAAAGAATTAAAAGATTGGTGGTCTGTGGTGAAAACAAAGCCAAGAGGGGTATACCAGTTAGCGTTCGAAGTACCGTCCGATGAAAATGTGGATGATGAACAAATTTTCCAAGAAAATGATAGAATAACATCCATAGGTAGAAATGAAGATGTGGATGAACCTATCCGTCTTGTCATAGTGAACGAAAATATAGAAATTGCCAATGATGGTCGTGATAACTGGCATGTTGATGAGAGTAGTGACGAAGAACAAGAGTTTGAAGACTTGGATGGTGACTCTGATCACTCCTCATATGATTATTAAACTTTGTCTAGGTGTTTTAAATCTTTATTTGGCAAACATGTTTAGTTGTTTATTTGTTATCCTTATGAATTTGGAGAAAAAATGTTTTGTTGTTTATTTGTCTAGGTGTTTTAAATCTAATGTTGTGTTGTATACTTGCATTATTGTTCTATGCTTTCTAACTTTGTTTTGTAGACTTTCTACAATGCCATGCGTTTAGAGTTTTGGAGGTAGGGGTAGGGGCAGTTCCAGCAGCTGAGGAGAGGACCCTTCTACCCCCGGAGCAGACCCTTCTACTCCCAGAGCGAGACCGTCTACTCCTGTAGCCTCTAGTAGCGCTTCGGCACCTATAGATGAACTTGAGTCCAGAAATGTCTGTGGCATCGTCAATCTGGAACAAATTCCGAGTGAAAGGAAAATGATAGGGATAATCGGCAACGAGTAAGTGTCATATTAACTAAATGATCAACTTAACTATTTTGGGGTATGAATATTCAAGTCATTATATAGCCTTAGCAACGAACACGCCATTCGCCATAGGAGCAAATTAATCGGTCCCTGGTTGGTTCAGCGTGGTGTACTTGGACGTAGATCCCTAGGGAGATCAGGACCCGGATGTGGGAGCATTTCCAGGTTTGTAGTATGCATTTAACTTGTTATAGTTTTGAACTTAAAAATCAACTAACAATTTATTTTACAGAGTTATTATTGTTGGGATTCGGCCTTAGACGGTCGTATGCTACAGATTTGGGAGGCCAAATCAATGAACAGTTACAATGATGGAATGAATGCAGCAAGGACTAGAGCAGCCGAATTGGCCGTAAATCAAGGACCTCCATATCGAGATGATGACCCACATCGGGATATGAATATTTTGAAGGACTCCCCTCCCCCCCATGGCTCACTAAGCGTATATGGGGCGAGTTGATCGACAAATGGAACAACGGCCAATGGAAGAGCGTATCGAAGAAGTCTAGCAACAACCGGATGACAATGATTGATGGTGAAATATCCAAACACACCAACGGGTCGATCTCTACCTCTATGCACGACGAACGATTGGTAGGTCCTTAAAAATGATTTACTTTAGTACCTTGATTTTAAGTATGTTACAATTAACACATGTATGTATTGACCTTTGTAGAGAAAAGCAAGAAATGGCGTGCCACCGACTTGGGTGGAACTCTTCGATTATACACATAGGAAGAGGTCGAAGTCAACGTCATCTTCTTCGGATGGCGGGTCACTAGGGGATTACGTGACTCCGAGCGATGGCTGAATTACGGTAAGTGTAGAATACCTATAACTTTATAATTGTTTACCTTTAATTACAAATCTTTATCTAGTTTGTTCGGGAAACATTACGATTGTTTAACTTAAAATGTTAGTATATATATATATATATATATATATATCCGTCTAGTTAATTTTGGTTGCCATTTGTTGGGCGAACGTTAGGATTGTTTTATTTGGAAACATCCCATTTACAACCGTTATGTTGTCGAAATTGACTTGTGTTTTAAGCCATAGGGTACGTATAAAAGCGATGTCAACCAAAAATATGGCGAGGATGCCGCTTCCCAGCCCATACTAGATGAAGAATTGTGGAAACATGCAGTCGGGGGAAGCAAGAAAGGCCGAATATATGGCTTTGGGAACACCAACAATCTGAATTTAGTCTTGATGGGGGTACCCTCAAGTGAATATGCGAGTGGTGCATCGCCTTCTGATACGTGGGTGTGTACCTCCTTTTCTTTGTGTATGATGTTTATCTAATCGTACATAATTCATTATAATATTTTTTTATGTTTTTATATTCAAGCATTGGTTGTACTCATATTTGTATTTTTGTCTTGTTACAATGCCTAACTCTAATATTAGTTTATAGAACGACACGCTAATGTTATCTTATATTTGTAGTTGGAACCTTAGAGGTTCAGGTTAAAGAGATGAGGCCTCAGGAAGAGGAAAGGCTGGTGGCGAGTAGGAAAGAGTTGTGGGCATATTGGTTGCCAAGTTCACACAATATCCATTTTCTGTCAGCCGAGTTGAAACACCCGAAAAATCACAATAAATTTAAACATTAAATCACAAGATTTACAACTACATCTTCCAAAATATCTTCGTCATAAACTAATACCATTATCCGCTCATCACTTCACATCCCCTCCCAAGCCAGTACCTGGTAAGAAATTTAATTTGGAAACATTAGGCTTGTGCCTAGTGAGAACATCAATTTTAAATCAAAACCTTTATAAACTTTGAAAATCCAATTTGTAAACAAAGCATATAAAATAACCTTTTCACAAACATTCTTACCGTACACATAACATCTTTCGATGACGGGATTCATACCTGATTCCATGAATATGACAAACACTAAGTAAGTCATAGTAACACGTTTAAGAACGTCACTACGAATCACTGAAGATTCTATATTACAGCTCATGTCCAAGAAATTGCAATTAAGCGTCATGCCTATTTCTTGGTGTGGAAGTAGGGATTACAATTAAGAGCCATACCTACCCCTTATCTTCCAATAGAAAACGGGAATTACAATTAAGAGACATGCCTATTCCACGTTTTACATCACAATACTAAATGAGAATTACAATTAAGAGTCACGCCTATTCCTCATTTCAAATCAACAGAATAGCAATTATACCTTACGTACTCCTCATTTCCAAATATAAACGGGAATAACAATTATACCTTGCCTACTCCTCATTTCCAAATATAAACGGGAATAACAACCTGCTCCTCATTTGCAAATATAAATGGGAATAGCAATTATAGCTTTCCTACTCCTCATTTCCAAATATAAATGGGAATAGCAGTTATACCTTGCCTATTCCACATTTCCGAATCTAAATGGGAATAGCAATTATACCTTGCCTATTCCTCATTTCCGAATCTAACCGGGAATAGCAATTATACCTTGCCTATTCCTCATTTCAGATTATAAATGGGAATAGCAATTATGCCTTGCCTATTCCTCATTTTGGATAATGCTAGTGCATATGGATCCATTACGCCTCTAGTATGCGTGCGTACCAAATCAAAACACATATCAAATCGTATCATACTCACAGTTGAGTTGTAATTATGTTCGTACTGTTAAAACAATCAAGATATGTTTCATATTCGGAAAGCAGTTGATCAGGAGAACCTCATACAAAATTATCCAGGAAACTTGTCTAGTAAACTAATAATATCTCATTTAATTAAAAGTTTACCCGGAACTACAGTATCCGGATATCTCATCCAGAGATATAACTTCCGAATATCTCCCTACGGAGATATAAATTCCGGATATCTCCCCACGGAGATATAACTTCCGTATTCCGTATATCCCCCTCCGGAGATATAACTTCCAGATTCTGTATATCCCCTCCGGAGATATAACTTCTGGATTCCGATATCTCCCCATGGAGATATAACTAATTCCGGATTCCGATATCTCCCCACGAAGATATAACTTATCCGGGAAATCAAACTCCGGGATTCATCCGGAAAAACATCACTTCCAGACTGTTCGATAAACCAATATGATTCGTACTAAAATCGTATTTCCCAGTTCTTCAATCGATTTCACCATACTTTTATTGATACATATAAACATAATTCGAAATATGACTTCAATTTCAACTAATGATTTCAACGTATTCATGGTAATTAGAAAGGAAGGTGAACTCACCTAGAAACTAAATTTCAAGTTTGTGCAAATAGAACTCAACCCAGTAAACTCAAATTCAAACCTGTCTCATCAAATTGATTCAAAATTCTCATTGAAAACACGTTGAACTTAATCATAAATCCTTAAGGAGTGAATCAAAGAAATCGATTGAAGTTCCTTACCGAACGAAGACTTGAATCGTCAAACTCTTTCTCTGCTTAGACCGACTCCAAGGAAATGAAAATTGAGATAATCCCAAATTTTCAACCGACTTCCAGGTTTTATATGTCAATTTCACCAATTTAGCCCAAAACTATGGCCAAATACACTTTTGACTCTTCGACTTTAAATTATAACATAACGTTTAAAATAAGCCCTTCTAATATTTTAAACGTTCCTCGTACAAAATTATGGAAATTTCAAGGTGTTACACGAGTGATCTCGAATTTAATTAGATTGCTTTTCATGGAGCAAGAGCATCCACAACAATGAAATTTCAACACAATTTCTAAAGTGCCACATCAGCGCCACATCAGTTTTGCAATTATCTTGAAATTATCCTCCACAACAATGAAACTTCAACCACTTTCTAAAGTGACACCTCATCATAAAAAACTATATTTTAATCAAATAACAACAAAACTACAATTAAATATTCTTAACTATAATTTAATATGAAATATTTTCTTAATTAAATAATTATAATAAAATAAAATAAATAAAATATTAAATTTATAAAATATTAAATTAAAATACAAAGTAAAAATATTACATTAATCGTCATTTTATTATTCTCTAAATCTCTGTCAAATCTCTTCAAATCTGATTGTAAATAATGTTTCGTTGACCGACTACGTACTAGTATATGGTTTTGGAGATAGTTTTCGTACTCAAGAAGTATGCTATGAGAGATTTGACGCATAGTTATAGTAAAATTAACATCATCGTTTATATTATCAAATTTGCGAATATAAATATGACGTTCATCTTCGATGATTATGTTGTGCATGAATATAAATGCTCTCATTATATCTTCAATTATTTCTTTGCACCACATACGAGATGACCCACATATAATAGTGAAACGTGATTTGAGTACCACGACGGAGGTTGTACGAACATCAACTTCAAGAATTTATAAACGAACAATGATGTATTTTTATGTGTAAAATTTGTATTTTTTAGTATGTAATTTATTTTATTGTACTTTAATATAAATTATATTTTGCATTTTTTAAATATTTATTAACAAAAAAAACTATTCATACATTTTTTCATAAATATACTCTACAAAAAGCACAAAACATGATTTGACATAAAACAAATTCTAATTTAAAAGTTATTTCTTACAATTTCTTATTCTATTCACTGTCACATCAACAAAATAGTACTGACTTGACATTTACAATTATTAAAAACCAATTTCTAATTTAACAATCATACTCACAACCACCATAATTTTTAAAATAAAAATCATACGTGGCACATTTGCAGTCTATTTGCAATTCATATGAAATCTTTGTTGTGGATCTCTAACAAACAATTATTTTCAGTTTTTGTTGTAATTTGCATTTGTCACCGCAACAATTTGTGGATTTTAATTTGAATGCATAATACTTCAGTTTAGTTTTAAATTTAAACTGCGTCTAGAGTTTTTAGGATTTTTTTAATTTACATGAAAAATATTAAAAAAGATTATTAATTGGACAACTATCGGCGGATCAATTGGTGAATATCCCGCCAGTAATAATTAAAAATTTAAACAATAATAATCGACATGGATCTGCCGCCGCCGGTGATCGGTGCACAAGAAACAAGTGTTTTAGCAACGATTTTTGTTATCGTTAAAAGTCAATTTATCGTCATAAACAGTTTATAGAAACGGCATGTGGCAGCTGTGCGTCGCTGAAGCTCACTTTTCGGATTACCGGTGGATATGTCTATTGAAAAAATTAGCGGATTCGGTGAATTAATCCGCCAAAACAATTGAAGGTTTAACTAGTTAATTTTTCTCACTAATTTGAAAAAATTAGCCGTGGCCTATTTCCGCCGGTGATTTAATTGCCCACCATTGGTGATCCCCGGTAAAAGCAATCACCGGACAAGTTTTTTGTGACGGCGTCATTCCGCCGGTAACCGCTGTTGACTGGTTTTACCAATGGATCACCAACGACCCGTTCGTGAGTGAAGACCCCTTGTTTTGTAGTGATTTAACATATATTTGATTTATCAGCAACCCTTCAAAACATGATCAGAAATAAAACATATGCTGCAAATCATGCAACACCCCTCATTTGAAAGTTGAAACGAAACGTCCATATGTTGTGTGATTGGAACGAGTATAATGTGCTATATGTTTGTATTTTCTAGTTCAAAGCGTTTGCTACTTGTTCTAATTAGTTTATATGTATCCTATCGATTAAACACTATTAAACGGAAGACTTTTTTCTGGGAAGTCGCCAAAGGGTGATTCGTCACAAAAGTTGATGGTAATTTTTTGGTGGGTAATGCAAATCAGCGACAGATTATCCAGGGACTCTCTTGGTCATCCATGGGTATTTTCTCGAAAAACATACCGAACCATTGGTATCCTCTGGGTGGTCCTTGGTTAATCACTCGCAGAAATTTCAGTAGGTAAATTTTGTGGGTGAAAGTCAGTTGTTTTGTGAGTGAAAAACTGAAGTAAGCATTATCTTTAGAGATCAAAGAAGATGGTCCTCAAAATTTTGTATAGAACATTACAATATAAACCTAATTAAATTAAGGTTAAATCAAGTGGGTCGGATGGATGACTGGGAATCTTGCAAAACTTCAATAGATTATCAAATCAGTAGTGATGTCATAGCTGAACAAATGGAGTGATTGAAATAATATATAAATGACATCAACTTGGAATAAACAAGTTTCAGGTTCGTTAATAGAGAACACATATAGAAGAGTAAGGATGGGTGAGGCCACCACATGCCCTTCTAAGCTTCCATTGGAGTCATGGATGGGAAGCTTACTTAAACCTTGTGCATGGCACGACCCCCACGTGAATCCATCATCCAAACAACAATATCATTAATTTATACTTCAATTCCTTCTGGCAGAAACTTGTATAGGCTCCGGGTGAGATGTAAAAATTAGCCCTCGATAATTACGATTTTTTCAATATATTGTCGATATCATCAAATATAACATTGAATTCAAGAAACACTAATGGTTTTCATATCATATCGTTTTTACATAATATCGTCAATCCGTGTATTCCTAGCGCAGGATCAATCAATAATTATTTCTAAATTAATATTATCTATCATATCATTTTTACATAATATCGTCAATCCGTTCCACCATCAAAGGAATATTATGATATATCTTTAACATATAGATTGAAATCATTTGAGGTCACTATGTTGACCATTGGGAGTAATACTTTAAGTAAATCAACATAAATCAATTGAGTTCTCACATGTTATATGATGTTAATGGTTAATTTTCATCACCATCAAACTTTTAGAGTTGTCTTGCATCTCTCTCTCTCTCACACACACACACACATACACATACATAAACAAATATTAAATTTGACCATTTCAAATGGTAGATGGACGATTTTTATTCGGCCAGGTGATGTCAATCGCATGGTTTTATAATGCAAGAGGAGATGAATAGTTACAAGCAATTGTATAAATATACCAATTCATTATCCTCGCTTTCTTATCAAACTTTCTTCATCAAATCATCCTGTAAATTGTAAAATACAACACAAAGAGAGACAAAATGTTGGCATTATCCCCTCCTTTGTTTTCCACAACCAATGGATGGCCTGTGGAGGATTTCATTACCCAAAATCTTCAACAGGATTGGCATGATATTTCTGTACCAGTTGAAGCAAATGCATATCATTCATGTATTCAACTTCCTACATATGATCAAACTCAGCATGATTTTACACCATCAAATTCCATTTTATATGGAGGAGGTCTAAATGGGGATGTTGGTAAGCCTATGAAGGTGGCCAAAAAACTCGATCACAATGCAAGTGAAAGAGAACGTCGTAAGAGGGTTAATGATGTGTATAAATTTCTTGGTTCACTGCTGCCCATGTCAAGTGATCAAAAGGTACTTAAACACACCTTGGTGTTTTTTGTAATTGTGAAAAAACTTCACAAATTCCATAAACATTTGTCTTATGAATGCAAGCATATGACTTTGATATGTCAATTCTAGCTAGTAACTTGTGTTTTTATTTAACTAAATATATATGTAATTGTTTCTTGCAACAGAAAAGAGTAAGCATCCCTGGCATCGTATCACGCACGCTAAAATACATACCTGAACTCCAAAAGGAAGTGGACACATTGATGCATAAAAAGGAAAAACTTTTGTTGTATTCCTCACAAAATGTTAGAGTGCAAGAAAAACATCTTGATATCAGGAATCATAGTGCTAAAGAAGCTATGATCCAAACTGTATCATCAATAATTTCTTCTGTGAGTGTTTTAGATGAGAGAGAAGTTGTGATCCAGCTGATTTCATCAACTGATCATATGAACAAAAACAAGGAGATTGACTTCTTGCCTAAGGCTTTGGAATACTTAGAGGAGGAAAATGGGCTTGTTTTGATAAATGCAACTACCTTTGAGTGGTATGGAGACAAGAAGTTCTTAAACACTCTCCATCTTCAGGTACATATACCTTCTTTTGTGGTAATATTATGATGCTCTATGGAAATGATAATAATCACTTATTGTTTTGAACAGATGCAAGGCGATCATAAAATAAAGGCTGAAAAGTTGAAGGAGAAGCTATGGTCTTTCTACCAACAATCTCATGAACTTTTACTCTGATTAGCATCTATTGGGGTAGAGAAATCTAGCTAGCTAGTAATTATTAGAAGGCTTCAGTTTCTAACTCGATAATTGAGTTACAAATGAAAGTCTTCTAATCAACCTGTGGTCAAGAAAGATATCACTAAGAGTGTAAAATCTGTTGATTTGTGTATACTAGATGATTGTGTTAGCTAGAGTTTGCGTTTTGAATTGTATAGATATTGATAGTATATGGATCTCGAACAGAATCATTGTCCGTAAGTAATATTTCGACCCTTTTTGCAGCCCATGGAATTAAATCTAATTTCAAATTCCTCCAAATCCAATCTAATAGCGCTAACTAAATGGACCTAAGCTATTTCACACAAAGCATAGTCTCACAAGAGTAGGATTTACACATACCTTACTTCCACCCCATAAAAGTAGAGGATGCTTGCATTAGATGGTAAACACTTTGCGGGTTTATATTCACACGCCCTTTGAGTATTTGTAAACCAGTTGAAAAATAATGTCAGAGCTTGTATACGAGAATTTGGCTGAGTGATCAATTGAAGTGTGATTTGACCAAATAAATTGGCTTTCTTGGATACATAGATACAATATAATTCTTCTATATAATGGGTTAACAACCTAGACAAGCCTATTGAACCGCAATAGAAGTGTTTAATCCTAGCTTAAAGACAATGTTAACTTAATATACCACAAGTCTGTATTTTTTTTATGACCATGCATATTTTATGTCTCGAATAAGTAGTAAATGAATCATTAATGTTTGTTAAATGTGGCTAAGAAGGATGTGGAGGCTTATATGATATAAGAGAAGTATCATCACAAGAGGTCTTAATCAAGAAAAGCATAATCATGTTATGGTTGTTTGTTAGCAGCATAATGAGCTTCATAGGACTTATAGCTTACTTGGTCAGTTATATATGACTGTTTGGTAGTGACTTAATGATATAAAAAGTGACTTATCAAGTAACCTTCTAGGGGAGAGCTTTATGCATAAATCCAAGCTTTTTTTCCAAACATATTCCTCTCGGTTAAAAACACGCTGAAAAATGCTCTTGATTGGCATCAATCGAAGATACTTATCTGCAACTTTTTCCCACATAAATGACAATCAATATCGATGTGTTTTGTACGCTCATGTAGGGTTGGGTTTGTAGTAATCAGGCATGCTGATTTGTTGTCACAAAACAATAGTACAAACTTGGCATGAGGAATGCCCAGATCATGTAATAGGTGCTTAATCCAAATCAGTTCACAATTTGTAGCTGCCATGGCTCTGTATTCGGCTTCCATATATCTAGACACGGTAGCCTACTTTTTGGACCTCCACGAAGTCAAAGATTGACCAAGAAAAACACAAAACCCCGTCGTAGACCTTTGTGTATCTATATATTTACCCCAGTCATAATCACAATACACTTGAATCTGACATGTGGATTTGGCAGAGAGAAATATACCTTGTCTAGGTTGTCGCTTCATGTAGCGAACTAAATGTAACACCGCTTGCCATTGAGGTAATCAAGGATTGGCCATGAATTGCGACAACTTCTGAACTACGAATGAAATACCGAGTCTCGTTACAGTAAGTTATAACAGCATGCCAATTAGCCATCTATATTTGGATGGATCTTCAAGAATATCCCCATCCTTGTTATTAAGAAAAATCTTATGTTTCATATGCACTAATGTTGGTTTACAAGGAAGAACAACATTAGTGCCTATGAAACATAAGATTTTTCTTTGGATCATGCAATCCCCAATCCAAGGAAGTACTTCACCTTACCAAGATCTTTGAGTTTAAACATGCAACTCAACCTTTCTTTAATGTCCATAATGACAGAAGAGGATATGATGCCCCTGTGATATACCAATAACGCAACATATTCTTTATCACTCTCTTTATATAATAGGGAATAATCTGCATTTGACTGAACAAAACCCAAACAATCGAAAATGTCGAAAGCTTGGTGTTCCAATGATGTGGATCTTGTTTAAGGTCATATATCGACTTATGCAATCGACACACCGGTTTGGTACCAACTGGGAACTCCCCCTTGATTAGATATCCATGAGGGATCTCCATATATACCTCCTCATCCAGATCGCTATTTAGAAAGACCTTGTTTACATCCAATTGGATTAAATCCCAATCATTGATGGCTGTTACAACAAGCATCGTTTTAACAGCCACCATTTTAGCAACCGGGGAAAAAGTATCTACGAAATCCATGCCCTCTTGTTGATGAAAACCATTAGCAACAAGACGACCTTTATAATGCTCAATCTTCCCATTTAGACCATATTTTAGTTTGTATACCCATTGACATCCCACGGTATGTTTACCTTTTGGCAAAGTGACAACATACCATGTCTTATTAAGTTCCATTGAATCTAACTCCTCCTTCATAGTTGAGCACCATTCAGTTTGTTAAACTGCTTGAGCATAAGATTTTGGCTCCACATTGGCAGACACATTCATGATGAAGGCTCTATAATTCCCTAGATAAAGGATTATATCCCAGATAATTTTCCAATGGGTAAGGAGAGTTGTGATCTTGATTGTAACAGTGTTACAATGAAAATATCGTAAATAAGATGGAGGTCGATGACTCCGACTTGATTTTCTCAATGGTTCAATAATTCGTTATGTTGGAGATATGTCCGTTGACACAAAACAAATAATTATTGGCATTATCCTATTCGGTCGCACACAAAGTCCAAACTAAAATTGCAAGAATTATTATGTAAGAGGGAAAGTTTGTTAAACATCATAAATGATGGGTTAATTAGAAACTAAAGCAAAAGTTGAGGGACCAATTTTGTAAATGGAGGAGGTTGCTTGTGAGACACAAAAGAATATGTGATTTAGGGTGTGTTTACTTGTGACTTAATAGGCTTAATGAGAAAATCGGCTTATTCACACAGACAATTTTTGGTGTTTACTTACGACTTAATCGCACAGCAATGGGCTTATTCGCATAGTGGGCTAAGGGGTGTTGTCCCCATTCAGATGAAAATATGACATTTCTACCCTTATTTACAAAAAAAAAGAGAACAACCTAACCCTACCTCCTCTCCATCGCCTCCAACTTCCAACCCCTCTTTCCCACACCCTTCTTCTCCAGCAATCCATTGACGCTGCTCTCTCTCTCTCTCCGGCGGCAAGCTATCTCCGACGACAAGTTCTTTCTCCGGCGCTCCTAGCGGCTGGTCGCCACTCCTAGTCGCTGCTCACTGGTGACATTATTCCTCAGGTCACCTACTCTCTCTCTCTGCATCCCCTTCCTCCATTGTTGCTTCTCCTCACAATCGAAACCCTACATCTCCTTCTCTCATAATCGAAACCATTGTTGCTTCTCCCAAAATCGAAACCCAACATCCCCTTCCCAGATCGATTCACATAGCGAAAAAATATTGTACTGTTTACCGAAAATGCCGAAGAGAAAAATATAAAATCATTCTGAAACACACGATTTCTAGATGTGTAAAGTAAAATAAACAATGAAACTGGAATTTGATGCTTTGGATATGGGTACCTCTTCAATTTTTGGTTTTTCTTGGGTTTTTTTTTTCAATCTCCTAGTGTTATTTTCTGCTGCTATTGATTTTTGAACTTTGCTTTTTTATCATCTTGTTGGTTTTTTGCCAACCTCTTGATGGTTTTGTTTTGAGAATTCATTGATTGAAATGGTGTGAACAAAATATGGTTCACGCATTGGATTGCTATTATTCGGATTGATTTTTTGGTTATTACATTTGATTGGTTGCTGATATTAATCTGATGATAAGAGATTCACACCCATGGGTAAAATAGTCATTTCCACTATTCAGATGGTTGATTCAGGAAAAAAGTAAACACCAAAACATTTTTACTTGGACAGACAAATTTACCTGGTAAGACAAATTTATCCATACAGGACTTAATGAGAAATTTGGTAAACAGCCCCTTAATGTCATAAATGACCACACTCCACCTCTCTCTCTTTTCCCTAAGCATTTGCCAACCCCTATCCCTCTCTCCTCTAATCTTCGGCCAAAAACACACACAAGTGTGTGTGTGTGTGTGTGTGTTTTTAATGAAAGAAGTAAATAGCTTTTCTCTCTTGAAAAGGCTTTAGGAGAAAGGATTTTCATGCAAGATTGGGAGCTTTATAGAGTGATTCTACTTTGGATCCTCCATTGTCTTCAAGGGTATGTTTTATCTTCCTCCTTTTAAGTTGCTAGTATCACTTATACAATGGATCCTCTCTTAGAAGAAGAAGTTTGTTTTTCGTTTTTTTTGTTGCATGTTTATGTTTGGCAAAACTTCTTCTTCCAACAGTGGTATCAGAGCCACTTGTACAAGGTTATAACACTTTGCTCATCTTTTTCTTGAAGAAATCAATTTTGAATGTTTTTGTACACATTTCGGGAAAAGGTGTGTAAAGAACATGCAAAAGGATTTCCAAGGCTTTTCAAGTTTTAAGTTTTTTTCCTCCCTCTTGGACCTTCGATTTTGACATGCATGTTGGAAAACGAAAGTTTTTTTTGTCATGGTCCGATATTTATAAAGATTAAAATTTCGGAATTTTTGTGATGGATCAGAAAATACTAAGAGATTTATTTTGTTTTGATATAAAATAAATAAAAGAGGGATAAATAAATTAAAGTCTTGAAAACCTTGTTTTATAAAACTAGTGTTTGTAAAAGTAAAAGAAAAAGTTGTTTTTTCCATTAAATATGATTTTTTTGGTTTTGTTTTCCCAAAATATTTTGATTCACTTGCATGTTGTTGTTTGGATGGTTTTGGCATGAAAACCATACTTACAAAACATAAAAGTGTGTTTATGTTGTCAAAAAAAATTGATGGCATAGAAACATGCAAACAAAGATTGATTTTGTTTAAAAGTGCCAAAAGTGTATGTATAAATCAATATTTATCAAAATACGGCTTACAAGGATTTTGGCACTCCTAGTTTTTGTTCATATTTGTGTTTGTATGGATCCGGTAACAAGTGCCTCTCTTGACCTATGTGATTGAAATGTTTGGCTGATATTCGATATATTATTGGTTTGTAATAATTTGCGCGACTTGCATGTCGTTTCATTCATGTTATGTAAATGTATATGCGACCTACGTGTCGCTTCTAATTTTATGTATTTGTAAAATAGCATAGAATAGAGTAAGAAATTATTTTCCAAAGTTGTAATCGAAGATGGTGCAACCAAATGGAGATCGTGGAGAATGACGTTTTGAAGGCGACCCATCCGAGCATCGTTTGGTGAAGGCGGTTTTATTGGGAGTCGATTCTCGTCTCTTTGGTTATGTCCCTAAATTGACCATGTTTTTCCGTGTGTTGGCTCACTGGAAAAACGCATAGGATTTGACGCATTGTTACCATTTTTGCTTGTTGTGGTTGTTTTATTATTTTATGAATTTGTCTAGGCCTTGCATGCTAGAATTTTAATTTTAAAATAATTAAAGAATCACAAAGTTTGGTTAATGACTTAATAAAACTAAACAAGCAAATGAATTTTAGCAAAAATATAAAAACTGTTTTAAAATGGTATAAAACAAAAAAAATTCTAAAAGAAAGTTAAAAGGTTTTAACTAGAAAAACAAAAACCTGTTTTTAAAAGTAAATCAAACGCTACCCATGACTAAAACACACATTTGAACTAATTTCGGCGTAGGAAGTGCTAAAGTCAACACGTCGGTTAGACATTAGGGATGATGATTTGAAATTCGCAAAACCCGAGAGTCTTGGGCCGAATGTCACGTGTTTTGTCATGGACTGTTGGGTCACCAAAGATTTGAAATTGACCCACCGATTTTACCCTTAAAATCTTACTTAGAGTATTTTACTTTGGTTCTTTGTAATAACTTAGACAAGGCTATAAAAGCTCGGTGAAGTCGAAGATCAACCGAAATCAAGCTTGAAAAAGTTCTAATCGTGGAAGTGAAGACTCTCTTCTCAACAAAAAGACTAAGTTATAGTCCACCGTAATTCCTAATGAAAATTGGTGGACTCTCAGCCGAAACTCCCTTCTACTTTGGCCAAACTTCTCACCGATGGAATACTCAACTCGGTGAGAAAGTGGCCGAAAGTCTTATACATTTCGGTCAAGCATCTCACCGATGTTATGGCTCAAATCGGTGAGATCCCTCTTTTGGAAGACAACATGAGAAGATCATTTATTGTGGGACAATATCTAATGTCAGGAAAAAGCGACTATTTGTCGTTTTCCCAATTTCAGATAAAGTCTCAATCAAACATGGTTGTTCCTCCAGGTACTGAGAAAAAGTATGATAATGACTTGTCAACTTTTCAAAGTCAACTCCTATACTCAAATCTCCAGATGACAAGTGTCCTAAGCAATTAATGCTTCATGCACTATATAAAGAGGATGAAGCTCTCCATGCAAGGTTGTGCATTCCTGAAGGATTTTCTTAGTGCAAGATTACTCTCCTCCTTTGAACTTTATAGCTTTGATTCTTAGTGTGTTAAAAGTTGTTTTGTTTTCAGTTTGCTTTGTGAAGATTGTTAGAATAGTTTACCTGTTCTTTCCGCAACAATCTATAGTTTATGTGTGTAATTCTTAGTTGAAAGTTTTCAATAAAAGAATTAAATAAGTAAAATTTGTGTATTGTATTCAATCCCCCTCCCCTTATACAATACTTGTTATAACCATCTGGAACTAACAAGTGGTATCAGAGCAGAAAGTTTAATCAATAAACTTGATCTGCAATGGCTGCCTCCTCTTCGAACAAAGAAATTTCTCCTCAAAACAACTTTTCTGAAAATGGCTCTATAGCCAAACCTCCCAAGTTTAATCCCAACAACTTTTCTCTGTAGAAGAGCCGGATGATGCTTTTCATGGAAGGAGTGGATAGTAGATATCCAACCATTCTCAGTGAGGGACCCATTGTCCCTAGAGTCTGGGCTCACTATGAAACGCAGAGGCCCGACAAAGAAACTGTTGATAAGGATGATTCTGATGATTCTTCAGATGAAGAAAATCCGATGCTACTGGTCGTTATATTCTCAAAAACCCAAAGAAATATACTGATGAGGAAAAGCGTCTCGTATCTCTTGACTCTAAGGTTAGAGCAATCATTGCACTTTCTCTTCCTGATGAGGTCTACCATTTTTTAGTTAACTTTGCTACGACTAAAGAAATGTGGACCACTCTATGTGTACTGTACGAAGGTAAAGAGGAAGTTAAGAAAATCAAGAAAAATTGCTCTCATCAGGAAATATGAGCTCTTTACTCATGAGGAAGGAGAATCTATTTCTAGCTATTACAACCGTTTTAACAGTCTCTTAAATGACTTAAAGTTGTTGGGCAGAGTATATGATAATAAGGAAGTCATGTGCAAATTTATGGACTGTCTTCCTGACTTCTGGGAAAACATATGTACTTGCATCAAGACAACCAAGGATCTTGAATACATGCCTCTCACCGTACTTTATGGAACTCTCTTTAATTATGAACAAACTAAAATGCAAAGGAAGTCTATCATTAAAGAGATAAAAGGCTCTTCTATAGCCCTTGTCAGTGATACTTCCAAGAAAGCTCAATGTGTTCCTCGCATCACCTACCCCTCATCAGATTCTGACAATGATAGTCAAAATGAGTCCACTCACCAAACGGAGGCATATCTAAGTGATGCTGATGATGAAGGTGATGAAACTTTTGTTGAACAGATAACTGATGAAATGGCTATGATGGTCGGGTTAAAAAACAAACCTCGTTTTTCTGGCAAACCTAGAACTTTCAGAAAACCCTTCTCTTCCACAAATGAGGAATGCTTCAATTGTGGTAAGAAAGGACACTTTGCCTCTGAATGCAGAAGCAAATGTGTTGAAAGAACTAGGACCACCCCCTCTGACAGATTTTCTTCTAAATATGAGGAATCCAAGAACAGCGCCTCAAAGCCAACCTTTCTTAGAAAAGGTAGTCAACCTTCCTCTCAGGAACATCAGGAACGCGCTGAAAAATACAAAGCCAAATATAAGAGAGAAAAGGAAAGGAGTGAGGGACTTCTCAGGAAAGGAAAAGGACTCATGGCTGAAACCCATGATTGGGCTGATAAACCAACTTCTGAGAGTGACAAGGACTCTCCCAACATGTGCTTCATGGCTAAATCCGATGATATGGAAGATTCTGAGAAAGCAATTATTTTAACTGCTCTAGTGTCAACTGGGTGCTCATCTTCTTACTCTCAGGTACACCCTTTCAACTCCATGTCTGAATCTAAAAAGATTGATGCTTATGAGTCTTTGACAAATGATTTTTATAATGCCAAAGATGCAAAGAAAAAGGAATCAGCTTAAGTTAAAACTCTCACTTCTCAACTTCAAACTTGCCTTTCCCAACTTGAACAGTTTGATAAGATCAAAGCTGAATTAGACAAAAGGTTATGGTACTCTCTAGAGGTTACACAAATCTTCTTATAAACTATGTGTCTGAAAAGGGTCCGTCTGTAACTTTTGGGGACAACTCTAGAGGTTACACAAAAGGCTATGGTACTCTCACCCATGGATCCGTCACCTTTAATAATATAGCACTTGTTGAAGGACTCATGCACAATCTTCTGAGCATAAGTCAACTGTGTGATCTGGGTTACAAAGTTATCTTTGAACTTTGTGTCTGTACAATTGTTGATAAAGACATGAAGGTGGTTTTTTCTGGAAGAAGGAGGGAAAATGTCTATGTCATAGACATGGGACAAAGTCACGACTCCTCAAATGTATGCTTTGTGTCGGATGATACAGCTAAAAGAAACTGGTGGTGGCATAAACGCTTGTATCATCTGAATTTCAAAACTCTTCATATCATCTCCAACAAAGATCTGGTGACTGGCATGCCGAAGCTGAACTTTGTGAAAGAAAAGCTATGTGATGCATGTGAAAAAGGGAAACTCACCAAGATCTCCTTCAAGACAAAGTAGTGTTCCTCCATCACTCTTCCTCTTCAAATGCTGCACATGGATCTATGTGGACCAGTCATCACTCCTAGCCTAGGTGGCAAAAGGTACATTCTTGTCATTGTTGATGAATTTACAAGATATACCTGGGTTTCTTTTCTCAGGTACAAAAGTGATGCAACTGAAGAAATCATCAACTTTATCAAAAGGAATGAAGTTCTGAACGGCCAGCTTGTACGGTCGGTAAGAAGTGACAACGGCACCGAATTCAGAAACAGTGCCTTAGAAGACTTCTTCAATGACAAAGGAATTTCTCAAAATTTCTCGGTCGTCAGAACTCCTCAACAGAACGGGGTAGTTGAAAGAAAGAATCGGACTCTGTGTAAAGCTGCTAGATCAATGCTGAGTGAATCCAATCTTCCCACCTATTTTTGGGTTGAAGTTGTTAATACTGCTTGCTTTACCCAAAACAGATCGGTAATCTCCAAAAGACATGGGAAAACTCCTTATGAGGTCTTCCATGGCAGAAAACCAAACATAGGATTTCTCCATGTTTTTGGTTGTGTGTGCTTTATTCTGAATGATCGTGAGAACATTGGGAAATTTGATCCTAAGGTTGATGAAGGTATCTTTATGGGATACTCCTTATCCTCAAAAGCTTACCGTGTGTACAATCTCAAAAGAAAATGCATTGATGAATCTATCCATGTGAAGTTTGATGACCTCAGATCATCATCTCTTTCCAATGATGATGATGAACTCAATAGATGGATCTCATCATGTATTGGTGATGGCCCTGTAGTAGCTCCCACCGATTCCTCATCTGTTCCTTTCACCCATTCTAATCTTCCAAACCCTCACCAACAAGTTGGGTCACCTTCCACCTTACCAAATTCCTATCCCACAGAATTTGACCCAAACACCTCCCATCCTACCGATTTTCAAGACTCCACTCCAATCATCCAAGACCCTCCATCTCTTCCCTCACCAAATCTTCCACCTTCTTTACCTCCTGCTACCAGATGGACCAAAGATCACCCCATTGACCAAATAATCGGTGATCAGCAAGCTGGAGTTCAAACTAGAAGAGGCATTGAAAACATATGTCTCTATGTGAATTTTCTATCTTTGATAGAACCAAAGAAAATTGAGGAAGCATTAGCTAATCCATGTTGGATCACTGCCATGCAAGAATAACTTTCTCAATTCACAAGAAACAGGGTGTGCAGATTGGTTCCCAGACCTCCAAAGAAAACTATCATTGGAACCAAGTGGGTTTTCAGGAATAAAATGAATGAAGATGGTACAATTATCAGAAACAAGGCTAGACTGATTGCTCAGGGATACAGACAGGAAGAAGGAATTGATTATGATGAAGCTTTTGCCCCTGTTGCTAGACTTGAAGCCATAAGGATCTTTCTAGCTCATGCTGCTTACCAAAATTTCAGAGTCTTCTAGATGGATGTTAAAAGTGCATTCCTCAATGGTGAACTTGCTGAGGAAGTCTATGTGAAACAGCCACCTGGATTTGAGGACCCCACACATCCTAACTATGTGTACCGATTGGACAAAGCTCTTTATGGTCTCAAACAGGCTCACCGTGCCTGGTATGATACTCTTGCTGACTTTATCTTAAAAAATGGGTATTCAGAGGTAAAATTGACAACACCTTGTTCATCAAGCAAACCTCAAGTAATATCATACTTGTTCAAATCTATGTAGATGACATCGTCTTTGGTGCCACTAATGAATCACTTTGTGACGAGTTTGCTTCTCTCATGATGAGTCAATATGAGATGAGCAAGATGGGAGAGCTCACATTCTTCTTAGGCCTTCAGGTCAAACAAACTTCAGAAAGGATTTTTATTAATCAAAGCAAATATATTTGTGACCTTCTGAAGAAATTCAATTTTGAAAATTGCTCTCCTATGAAAACTCCCATGGCACCACCCTTGAAAATTCATGCTGATCCAGATGGTAAATCTATTGATGTAATAAATTATCGAGATATGATTGGGTCCCTTCTTTATCTTACTGCTAGTAGACCCGATATTATGTTTGCTACTTGTCTGTGTGCCCGTTATCAGGCCAATCCAAAAGAATCTCATTTGGCTGTTGTAAAACAGATTTTCTGGTACCTAAAAGGTACCTTGCATCTGGGTCTTTGGTATCCCAAAGACTCAGGTTTTGAACTAATAGGGTATTCAGATTCTGATTATGCAGGTTCCAAAGTTGATAGAAAGAGTACCACGGGTAGCTGCCAACTTCTTGGTGGAAAATTGGTCAGTTGGTCCGGTAAGAAGCAAAACTCAGTCTCAACCTCAACTGCTGAAGCTGGATATGTTGCTGCTGGAAGCTGATGGGCTAAGATCCTGTGGATGAAGAATCAACTAAGGGACTATAATCAAGTCTACTCTCAAGTTCCAATTCTATATGACAACTATAGTGCAATAGCTATTGCATACAACCCAGTTCTGCACTCAAGATCAAAACACATAGATATCAGATATCACTTCATCAGGGATCACATTTCCAAAGGTGACATTGAGTTGCATTTCATTCCTACTGATCTTCAACTTGCTGATCTGTTCACCAAGCCCTTAGATGAAGTCAAGTTCAACTTTCTGATTAGTGAACTTGGAATGTTGTACTTAGATAGTTAAAGAAATGTTGTAATTTTAATTTCCATCGGTGGTATGTTCCCAATGATACACTTCTCTTCGAAGCCTCTTCCATCTCTCTGATACATCGGTGGTGTGTTCCCACCAATCCACTTATCACCACCGACACTCTCATCAAACATCCCTTTCACCAAAACTCTATCGGTTGGACCTCTCACCGATATCCCAAACACCAACCACAAACCTTTTTCTCATCGGCTCCACATCGGTGAAAGATTATCGATAACCATTTAGAAATCCTCACCGATCCAATTGGTGGACTCTCTCCACCGAACCACCCTCCGAAAACCCTACCGACGTACACATCGGTGAGATTTGCCACCGCCCATTCATATCTCACTGATTTCCCACACTCACCTAAGACCCCTTTTCACCCACACTTCTTATCAGTGAGCAATCTCCTTTCACCGATACCTTTCCACACATCGGTAGCCATCACCATTACCTCTCGCCGACACATCCACCGAAAACTCACCGATCCCTTTGATCTTATCCCACCTACTTCTCAATGCTTACATCACTTCTATACCTATTTGTCAGGTAACTTTGACTCTTTCCACTTCCGAATTGCTCAAGACATCTTTTCGGCCACTCCTTTTTCACTTGTCATGATTACAATTTTTAAACTGATTCTTTTAAACCCTAAACCCTTCATTTTCTTTATAACCTTCACCGCCTTTTTACACCCTTTCAAATTCTTCTCCTATAAATATTCATCTTCTTCTTCACTTCTTCTTTTTCGCATAACCTGCAACCCTCGATCATCCTCTCTCTCTCTCTCTCTACGAATAAACCCACAACTTCTCTCAATCTTCATCAATGGCATCCTCAACCTCTTCCAAGGCTACCAAGAATCCAAAGATTGTCAAGGAAGTTCCCACTTGCTTTGAAGACCTCAAGTTCAATCCTTTCAATCATGTTGCAAGATTTGAAGCTGATCCCGCACACCCGGAGTTCACCACGGTATCTAAGTTCCTATATTGATCTCCTCTTCTCCATGCATTCACTTGCAACCCCAAAATGAGCAAGTTTCTGGTTGGAAAGTTTTGGCTCACATGTGTTCATGATCTATCCAATGAGTCTATCCATGCCTCGATCATTACTGATGCTGATGATGAAGATCATGATCTAACCTTTGGTGTTGATGATGTTTGTGTTGCCTTGAAGATCCCTTCATTCCCAGAATATGAAGACATGCATGTGGACAATGCACACGAAGAAGTGGTACGTACTCTTGGCTACATACATCAAACCTCCTCCAAATCTTCTAAAGGTCCAAGTACCTATTTGGGTAAAAAATCACACCTTACGACCGAAGATAGAAAACTCAAATAACATTTACATAAGACCACTCTTGTATTGAGATAAGGTCTTGCAGGTTATTTACAGACGAGCATTTGGTCACACTTTCCTGATGGTCGTATGTTTCATACGACCGGCATTCGAGACTCAAGACGGTCGTACGATTACACTAATCATTAACAGTCAAACATCCATTTCTTTTGTTTATTAATACAGGTCCACGGGCATTCATGGTACAATGGCTAGTAACGGGCGAGCTCTTAATGGCATTAAAGACCCGACAGCGGCTACAAAACAAGTCATCAAGACACATTTATTGCCCACGAAAGCTATATAAAGGCCTGCTCCACAACCGAAAAGAACAAGTGTGATCAATCTGTTACACATCAATTACAAACATCCGAACTAAACTCTTCTACGTTTCTTACACAATAAAATAGTGATCAACAGAGTATTCGAACACACATCGCTAACGCAACGTTCGCACGATAGCAGTTCGAACCGCACGACAACAGCTTATATCGCACGATTTACGCACGACGCATGACTTTTTCTTACGATTAAGATTACTTTTTCTCTTATTGTAATCAGTTGTACACAAAACACTTGTTACAAAAGGACTTTCGCCCCTGTTTGGCGATCATAGTGCACCGTCGACTCTCACAAGTCGACCGTGGTTTTTTCTCTCGTTTGGGTTTTCTGCGTCACCAAATCTCTTGTCTTATTTACTTTTTATCGCGATTGTGTTGATTGGTCTTGAGATCCCTTTCTTTAGTTGTTAAAGTCCACATCAACCTTAAGTTGTCCTTTTGGGTGATTTTTGGCATTAACAGTTTGGCGCCATCAGTGGGACCCCGTCTAGAGAAAATCTCAAGCCAACGCATTCATCGCTCTAACGATCTTGTGAAGTTTTTGTTGTTTCCAGGATAATGGCAGCCCAACCAGATCCTGTGGCGTAGCAGTTACAGATCCAGGATATCCTTGAATCCTCAAATGATTATCGTCTAGAAGAGGTCATCCAGGACCAGGATAAGCCTGACCAGATCATCTACGTGGGGGCATCATTAGATCCTGTCATAAAGGGTCAGCTAATCTCCTTTATGCAGGAACATGCTGACTGTTTCGCCTGAACACAAGAGAACATGGTGGGCATAGACCCCAATGTCATATCCCACAAGCTGAACGTCGACCCATCTTTCAAGCCAATAAAGCAAAAACGTCGAAAGTTCACCCCTGAGCGGAACAAGGTGATCAACGATGAGGTCGGCAACTTGCTTCAGACTGGGAAGATCAGAGAAGTAAAATACCCCGATTGGTTAGCCAATGTCGTGGTCGTACAAAAGAAGAATTGGAAGTGGCGTGTATGTATCGACTTCATGGACCTTGATAAGGCCTGTCCTAAGGATCCGTTCCCACTACCCCACATCGACGCTATGGTCGACGCGACCGCAGGACATGAACCCTTGACGTTCATGGATCCTTATTCTGGGTACAACCAGATACTAATGCATAGCGAAGACCAAGAGAAGACTACTTTTATGACAGACAAAGGCATCTGTTGTTACAAAGTCATGCCTTTTGGTTTGAAGAATGCAGGTTCGACCTATCAGCGATTGGTTAACAAGATGTTCAAGGAGCATCTTGGCGACACCATGGAGGTCTATGTTTGGGCAAAATTTCACCAGTCTCGACCACGACCAAGACACTAAGAACATTTATTACACTTCTGTTGTAATAAAATCAAAACCATAAACACTTTGTCCTTTGACCAAAGCCGAAGTCAAAAGTACCTCTCGACCTCGACCGTCGTGTAGAATCACACGACCTCGACCGACTAACGTATGATGTTTTATGTTATGTTCTCCTCATTTAATACAGGGTCAACATTATTTATGGCCAACGGACGAAATCGACAGAAGCAATTATTAGCATTAAACAGCAATAACCATTGCGACCGTTACTCCTACATTCATGAAGAACAATTAAGGCCACGAAGACTATAAATATGAAGATCCCAACCTCACTTTCGGACATCTGCTATCAAGGACAAGAAACACACATCGAAAATACTCAAAGAACTCTCTCTCAAGTGATCGCTCTCGACGCACGATGCACGACTCATACACTCGACCTACAGTTTTTTACACACGACACGCTTGTTTTTACATTCGATACACTTGTTAATTTACATTTCAAGTCTTCTGTATTGTAATCATTGTACTTCGACTCCCGAAACACAAGGACATCGCCTCTGTTTGGCGATCATAGTGCAGCGACGACTTCCACAGTCGTCCGCGGATTTTTTCCTCGTTGAGGTTTTTCCCGCGTCACCAAAATCTCTGTCTCGTTTACCTTTTTTGTCTTTAATGAACCGTTTTGTTGAACGATTCCTTTATTTAGTTGTTAAGCTCCACAATCAACCTTAAGTTATCCTTCTGGACGATTTTTGGCATTAACAGTTTGGCGCCCACTGTGGGGCCCAATCTAGAGAAAATCTTCGACAAACGTGTGTCCTACTAACGTTTTCTTGGAGTTTCCCTTCTTTTCTTTTAAGGAAAATGGCAGGTAATAGAAACCAAGAGCAAATCGTTGCCCAGATGCCTGGCAAGCCTGAGAATGCACAGGATGTTCCTGCAGCAGCCGACGATTATCGCCTGGAGGAAATCGTGCTAGATAAAAGCAAACCTGATTGAAAAGTCTTTATAGGATCATCCCTCGATCCCTACATTAAAGACAAGCTAATATCTTTCTTGCAGGAACATGCCGATTGTTTTGCCTGGTCGCATGAAGACATGGTCGGTATCGATCCTGACGTCATTTCCCATAAGCTCAATGTAGACTCGACATTCAAACCAATCAAGCAAAAGCGGCAGAAATTCGCTCCCGAGAGGAATAAGGTGATAAATGACGAGGTTGACAACCTCCTCAAGACAGGGAAAATTCGAGAAGTAAAGTACCCCGACTGGCTCGCTAATGTCGTGGTCGTGGAGAAGAAAAATGGTAAATGGAGGGTCTGTATCGATTTTACAGATCTCAACAAGGCCTGTCCTAAAGACTCTTTCCCATTGCCACATATCGATGCCATGGTTGACGCAACAGCTGGGCATGAACTATTAACATTCATGGATGCTTATTCTGGATACAATCAGATCCTGATGTACGTCAAGGACCAGGAGAAAACTGCGTTCATGACAGATCGAGGTATTTAATGTTATAAGGTTATGCCTTTCGGACTAAAAAATGCAGGTTCGACCTACCAGCGCTTGGTTAACAAGATGTTCAAAGATCATCTCGACAACACGATGGAGGTTTATATCGACGACATGCTCGTCAAGTCGAAGCAAGCAGTCGACCACGTCGAACATCTGAAGCAGTCGTTCGACATCCTCCGAAAATATAGCATGAAGCTCAACCCGACGAAATGCTCCTTCAGTGTCAGCGCTGGAAAATTCTTGGGCTACATGGTCACTCGTCGGGGAATCGAAGCCAACCCCGACCAAATCAAGGCCATTGTCGAGATCAAATCTCCAAGAAATTTCAAAGAGGTCTAAAAGCTCACTGGTCGAGTGGCGGCTCTGAATAGGTTTATCTCTCGATCTTCAAACAGATGCCATTTGTCTTACAATGTCCTCGGGAAAAACAAAGGCTTCGATTGGACCGACGATCACGAGCAAGCACTCTAAAAATTAAAAGAGTACATGACGTCGCCGCCTTTGTTGTCGAAACCTCACGATCATGAGACCTTGCAGCTGTCTTTAGCTGTCAGTCCAAATGCAGTAAGTGTCTTACTGAAGCGAGAAGATGAAAAGCAACAATTTCCGATCTACTATGTAAGTAAATCCCTTTTGGACGCAGAAACCAGGTATTCCTCGATGGAAAAACTACTCTTGTCGCTTGTTACAGCCGCCAAGAAATTGCGACATTATTTCGAATCGCGTCCGATTACTGTCGTTACTAACTATCCCCTTAAGTCTGTCTTGAGAAAACCTGAGTTGACAGGTCAATTGGCGAAATGGAGCGTATATCTCAGCAGCTACGACATCGACTTCAAACCCAGAACAGCAATCAAATCGCAAGCACTAGCTGATTTTATCGCCGACTTCAGTCCTGAATTGGGAAAAGAAGAAGAGCTCAAAGTATCTACTGTGGCGACTCACGACGACGTACCTTGGAACTTACATGTCGATGGGTCATCCAACATCAGAGGTTCGGGACTTGGCGTCGTCTTGAAGTTGCCACAGGGGGCAAGATAGTGTATTCCGTACGATGCGACTTCAAAGCCACCAACAACGAAGCCGAGTACGAAGCCCTGATTGTAGGGATGGATATGGCCCACGACTCGGGGGCAACTTCGCTACATGTCAAAAGCGATTCTCTTCTGGTCGTGAATAAAATGAATGGTGAATTCGCAGCCAAGGATTCAAAAATGACAGCATACCTAAAAATAGCGAAAGAAAAATCTAAAAAATTCAAATCATTTTCCATCGAACAGATCCCGAGGGATCAGAATACTCAAGCCGACGCTCTACCTAACCTTGGGTCATCTCTAGTCGAACCAATATTCGACAGTATTCCTTTGATCCATCTAGCGACGTCGTCCATCGAGAATGACGTTGTCGTCCAAATCGAAGAGCAAGAAGATGATTAGTCGTGCGACATTCGAAACTTTCTTGTACACGACCAACTCCCAGAAGACATGATGGAAGCTCGGAAGATTAGATTCAAAGCATCCAGGTATGTCATGATCGGAGATAGACTCTATCGATGATCATCGACAGGCTTAAACCTGAGATGCGTCGTTAGTAAGAATCAAATTCAGAAAATCCTCCAAGAAATGCACGATAGGGAGTGTGGCAATCACTCCGGAGGTCGCAGTCTGGCTAATCGTATCTCTCGATAAGGCTACTTTTGGCCGACACTACGACAAGACGCCGTCAGGTACGTGCAGAACTGTGATCCTTGTCAACGACATTCAGGTACGTCCCATAAACCATCTGAACCTTTGCATTCGACACTGATCCCATGGCCCTTCATGAGATGGGGTATGGATATTGTTGGCAAATTACCACCTGCCCCTGGGCAAAAGGTATTTCTCCTCGTACTTACAGATTACTTCTCCAAATAGGTAGAAGCAGCTGCCTTTTCCCAAGTTCGGGACAAGGAGGTCGTGTCTTTTATCCAGACTAACGTCATATGCAGGTTTGGGATTCCGTCCAAAATTGCCTGCGACAATGGATCCCAATTCATAAGCAACAGGACTCGAGAGTTCTGTGAAGACCGCGACATCAAGCTGACGACCTCGACGCCCAGATATCCCCAGGCAAACGGACTTGCTGAGTCTAGCAATAAAACTATCATTGCTTCAATTAAAAAGAGGTTGCAAGCTGCAAAGGGAAGGTGGGTGGAAGAGCTCCCTTCGGTCCTGTGGGCAAATCGCATGACGCCTCGCACGTCCACAAGACAAACTCCTTTCTCTTTGGTCTATGGTTGTGAAGCAGTTCTACCAGTCGAGGTCCAACTCCCAACCTCGAGGCACACTTCTGTCGACCACAATCTGGTTGATCTAAGTTATGACCTCGACGCCCATGAAGAACTCAGAGAATCAGCGTTGATTAGAATGGCGTCACAAAAGCAATCGGTCGAACGACATTTCAATAAAAATGTCAAAGCTAAGATCTTTCAAGAAGGCGACTATGTCTTGCGTCGAGTGTTCCAAAGCACTCAAGAGCTCAACATAGGTAAGCTTTCCATTAAGTGGGAAGGTCCTTATCGTATCTCTGAAGTCGTGGGCAAAGGTGCATATCGGCTCCAAACCCTCGACAATCAAGACATCCCACGTAGCTGGAATGCAACACATTTGAAAAGGTATTTCTTTTAAATATTTTTCCTTTTCTCACACGATTTTTTACTACGACGATTACTAACTTAAGCGTCGGAGGGTCGTTGGCTAGCCAACGACCAACCTCTGACATTGTTTTATCGCAGATCGCACGACATCGTAAAGTCTATTATACGAATTTAATCTCGCAAAATCACAAGACGTAAGTAATCAGGTCAATGACCTGACTACTCTATCGCAAGGACACATGATCCAAGAACATCGTACGATCTAATTATTCGATCGTAAGGTCTAAACGTCCCCTTGGTCTAAATTTCTAGACTTAGAAAAATTTATATGTTCCGAATGAACACGTCGATTGCATATGTTTGTGTTTGTCAATACGATTCAAATGTATGACTTATGTCTTAGTCGTTATATTACAATGGATGCCTAAGCCGCATGTTTCCTTTCACGCTTGAAATACGCAATTAACCGTTGTATTTACTTATGAGACGTGTAAAACAGAAAGATATGCGAAATAAAAATTCCATTCATCGACTACTACATTAGATGACTCGATCACCAACGATCGAGCATGGAAAGCAAAAGTTCATAAAAGGAACATTTATCCTAAAGCTGAGGAGGAATGTCGATCGCATCTTTGCCCGGGGCCTCGACCTTGGAACTTTCATCCACCTCTTCCTCTTCGGCTTCCTTCTCGTCATCGGAGTCGAGATCTCTCGCAGACCCGACCTCTTTCAAAAAGTAAGCAAGCTCGTCCGACGCCAAGGCCAGAGGATTTTTTTCCCGAAAAATGTTGCCTCATTATGGCAGCACGAACGGTCAATCGAGCCAACGCAAAGGTAGATGCAACTTCCTCTTTTAGCTTCCCCACCTCCTCCTCCAAACTAGCCATCCTAGCCTTGGAGTCCTCGACTTCCTTCTCCTTTGTAGTCAAAGATTCCCTCACCTTGTTCAACTCCTCCCTTTGACCATCGATCATCGACAAGGACTGCTTTAGACGACGGTTTGCCTCGTCCTTCGCATGACCGATGGCCTTCAACTCTTTTTGGGCCTCGTCGAGCTGTTTGGACATAGCCTCTTCGCGTTCCAAAGCGACCTTCTCTCGGTCCAACGCTACGTTCCCCCTCTCATGGGCGGAAGACACCAAACCCTTGATCTTCTCTGTCTCCGCACGCAGGGCAAGAGAAGATTGAAACACCTGTAAAACACAAAGGAAACTGTTAATAAACATTCGACAAAAGATAAGAAAACATCGAAACACGAGTTTTGAAAGAAAAACTTACAAGAAACGCCAGTCCGGCAACATGGGATCACGTTTACTCGATAGGAAACCCCTCGAAACGCTCCCTGAAAGAAGGAAGCAAGTATTTCCCCAGATGAGGAAACAAATCCGTCCCGGACAGGACGTTGTCGACCATAAAATCCGAAGGCAACGTAAAGTTAACCTTCGTGACTCTATCCCCTCCCGTCGCATGCTCCTTGCCCTTGTCGGCCGACGAAGGGATCGACGTAGTAGAGGGGGACTTCGCCGATTTCGCCGTTTTCGCCGGTGGCGCAGAACTAACGGGTGTCGCAGCGATCGTGCTAGAAGACTTCTTCGTCTTCATTGAAGATGCGACCTTCGCCTTCTTAGGTATAACGACTCTCGGCGAGTCATCAACCTTCGAAGACGGTTCCCTCGGGATCGTCATCCTCGACTTCGGTAAAACCCCCGACTCAGTTGTCTTTTGTCTCTGCTCCTTGCCCTTACGGGTGAGCTCGAGTTGAGCTGCTCTTTTAGCCGGGATCGTCGGCACCTTCATCTGAGTTTCGCCTAGAAGCAGATAAGAGAGAAATGTTAACACGACGAACATAAAAGGATCATAGTCGAGCAATTAGAAGGTACACTTACCAGTCATCTCTTCTTCTCCCCTCAACTCTTCCTCCTCTGTCTCCTCTTTTTCCTCCGCTTTCTCTCCCCAATTCTCTCCTAGGTATACCAGATCTTCGTCGTCGTCCGCCAAGTGTCGTGTGACAAACGATCGCTCGATGGTGCTAAACTCCAAAAAAGCGTCGACCTTCGCTTGTGAGTTAGCGTAGGGCTTCACGTCCTCAAACTTTATATTTGTCGACGCATAAAAAGCAAGTTAGAAATCAGACAAAAATTACAAACGACGTACGACGATAAAATTATAAAATCTCACCCGACGTGTTCCAGCCGGCCCTAATCCAGCCGCTCTCGGAGTTAAGAGTCGACTTACGCGCAAACGCGTATCTAGTCTTCCATTTACGATCGTTTACAGCGGTCTGTAAGACTAACATACGATCACCCTTATATCTAGAAAACAGGCTATAACGATGACATTTATCTTTCTTGACTTGATAAGCCAAGAGAAGATCACGCACGTTCATGGAAGATTAATTTTTGGTAAGGCGTTCAATCACCTGTATGACCCTCCAGAATTGGGGCATTAGCTGGGCTGGCGCTAAGTCGAACTCAGTCATAAAAGCTTTTGCCAAAGGTGAGTAAGGCCATTGAAAACCTATCTTGAAAGGATATTCATAGATAACTACAAACCTATCAGGACACATATCAGGTCGAGTCTGACCTGCTCTAATCAATGTAATTCCCGCCGGGATTTTTGCCTGATGGAACTTATAGGCTCTATCGACATTTCTAAACCTAAAAGTCTCTCGAAGTTTTCTAGCAATAGAGTTATGGAAGACCAAGAAATTATACCTTATATAGGTGCCTAAAGCCTCGAAATCTCTAAGCAATTCGAAGATCTCTCGCAGGTATGGAAAAGATTCGGCGAAGAACAACAAGAATCGAGAAAGACAATCTCTCTTAACTCTCAGAAATCGTAAAAGGAAAAGATCTGTCGGAGGTCTCTATTTATGTTAATGATCGTGTCAGGTCGAGCCCCTCGATGGTCGACACGTGCCCCTGCCTTTTTCGAATACTCGGCAGATTGTTGACATCTAGCGTTTACATCTGTTATGCACGATCGTGCGTCAGCATGACGTCACGACGTTATCCTCTTTTCGACTTCCTCTTTAGTTGGAATTGGACCGATTCAGTTCCAAGGCAACTGAAAAGATTTTTTGACACGTAGACGTCCGACTAACATTCAAAATTTGAAATTTGAAATTGCTTTCTCATTTTAAATTTTGGGGGCAAACTGTTTGGGCAAAATTTCACCAGTCTCGACCACGACCAAGACACTAAGAACATTTATTACACTTATTTTGTAATAAAATCAAAACCATAAACACTTTGTCCTTTGACCAAAGCCGAAGTCAAAAGTACCTCTCGACCTAGACCGTCGTGTGGAATCACACGACCTCGACCGACTAACGTATGACGTTTTCTGTTATGTTCTCCTCATTTAATGCAGGGTCAACATTATTTATGGCCAACGGACGAAACCGACAGAAGCAATTATTAGCATTAAACAGCAATAACCATTGCGACGGTTACTCCTACATTCATGAAGAACAATTAAGGCTATGAAGACTATAAATATGAAGATCCAACCTCACTTTCGGACATCTGCTCTCAAGGACAAGAAACACACAGCGAAAATACTCAAAGAACTCTCTCTCAAGTGATCGCTCTCAACGCACGACGCATGACTCATACACTCGACCTACAGTTTTTTACACACGACACGCTTGTTTTTACATTCGATACACTTGTTAATTTACATTTCAAGTCTTCTGTATTGTAATCATTGTACTTAGACTCCCAAAACACAAGGACATCGCCCCTGTTTGGCGATCATAGTGCAGCGACGACTTCCACAGTCGTCCGCGGGTTTTTTCCTCGCTGAGGTTTTTCCCGCGTCACCAAAATCTCCATCTCATTTACGTTTTTTTGTCTTAAACGCACCGTTTTGTTGAACGATTCATTTCTTTAGTTGTTAAGCTCCACAATCAACCTTAACTTATCCTTCTGGACGATTTTTGGCATTAACAGTCTACATTGACGACATGCTTGTCAAATCCAAGCAGGCGACCGACCAAATCGATCATCTAAAGAAATCCTTCGACATCCTGCGAAAATATCAGATGAAGCTGAACCCTACGAAATGTTCTTTCAGAGTCAGCGCCAGGAAATTCCTGGGGTACATGGTGACACGGCGAAGCATAGTGGCAAATCTCGATCAAATCGAAGCCTTGATTAACATTAAGTCGCCCAGAAACTTCAAGGAGGTCCAACGACTTACGAGTCACGTGTCTCACGATCGTCGGATAAATGTCGTCTGTTCTATAACATCTTGAGAAAGAACAAGGGCTTCGACTGGACAGACGATCACGAGCAAGCGTTACAACGATTGAAAGAATATATGGCCGTTCCGCCGTTGCTTTCGAAACCAGAGGAACACGAGATCCTACAACTGTATCTCGCCGTAAGTCCTCACTCGGTAAGTGTCGTCTTAACTAGAGAGGACGGCAGACAGCAACTACCGATTTACTACGTCAGTAAGTCTCTATTGGACGCTGCAACATAATATACGTCCATGGAGAAATTACTTTTGTCACTAGTCACAGCAGCAAAGAAGTTAAGACACTACTTTGAATCCCATCCTGTTACCGTCGTAACAAGCTTTCCTCTTAAGTCGGTCCTGAGAAAACCCGAGCTATCAGGACGACTAGCGAAATGGAGTATCTACCTCAGTAGCTACAATATTGACATCAAACCACGCACAACAATAAAGTCGCAGGTCTTGGCTGATTTCGTCGCTGACTTCAGTCCCGAACTGGAAAAAGAAGCACAGATCGAGACCTGTACTGTGGCGACTATAAGCCACACGACCTGGGTACTCCATGGCGACAGTTCTTCAAACTCTAGAGGAGCAGGTCTTGGTGTCGTCTTAAAATCCCTATAAGGGGGCAAGATGGTGTACTCCATACGATGCAGTTGCAAAGTTACTAACAACGAGGAAGTATACGAAGCTCTGATTGTGGGCATGAATATGGCTCACAACTTAGAGCAGTCGGACTTCACGTCAGAAGCGATTCCCTACAGGTCGTAAACCAAATGAGCGGTGAATTCGCGGCCAAAGATTCCAAGATGATGGTCTATCTCAGGATAGCCAAGGATAAATCCAAGATGTTTGATCGGTTCTCAATCGAACAAATCCCCAGAGATCAAAACACTCAAGCCGATGCTCTAGCAAATCTTGGATCAACACTCAATAAACCGTCGTTCGATGCTATTCCTATGATCCATCTAGCAACCTCATCCATCAAGGACTCTGAGACGATTTGTGTTCTTAACACAGAGAACGGTTGGTCGCACGCCATCAAGAACTATCTTGTGCACGACCAGTTGCCTGAGGATAGAATGGAAGCTCGGAAAATTCAATTCAAAGCTTCCAAATATCTCCTCATAAGCGATAGACTATATCGATGCTCGTCAACAGGTCTAAATCTAAGATGCATCGATAATCCCGAACATGTACAAAATATCTTAATGGAGATGCACGATGGCGAGTGTGGCAACCACTCAGGTTGTCGCAGTCTTGCAAACCGTATCTCACGACAAGGCTACTACTGGCCAACATTAAGGCAAGATGCCACCAGGTACGTCCAAAGCTGTGACGCATGCCAACGACATTCAGGTATGATCCACCAGCCCTCCGAACCTTTACATACGTCCTTGATTCCATGGCCTTTCATGAGGTGGGGAATGGACATCGTTGGTAAGTTACCTTCTGCCCCAGGGGAGAAAGTCTTTCTGTTAGTTCTTACAGATTATTTTTCTAAATGGATAGAAGCGGCCGCCTACTCCCAGATTCGGGACAAATAAATCATTTCTTTTATCCAGACTAACATTCTATGCAGGTTCGGAATCCCTTCCGAAATCGTGTGTGACAATGGGTCACAGTTCATAAGTGATCGTACACAACGATTTTGTAAGGACCATAATATCAAACTTACGACCTCAACCCCACGTTATCCCCAATCTAACGGTCTTGCAGAATCGAGCAATAAAGTCATTATCAATTCAATCAAGAAAAGACCTAAGGCTGCAAAGGGAAAGTGGGTCGAAGAACTCCCATCGGTCTTATGGGCAAATCGTACGACACCTCGAACATCGACAGGACAGACACCATTTTCATTGGTTTACGGTTGTGAACCTGTCTTACCTATTGAAGTGCAGCTACCGACATCGAGACATACGTCCGTCGATCATAATTTGGTGGACCTAAGCTACAACCTCGACGCTCTTGAGAAGCTAAGAAAGTCTGCTTTAGTCAGGATGGCATCTCAGCGACAAGTCGTTGAGCGACATTTCAACAAAAATGTTAAAACCAAAATCTTTCAGGAAGGTGACTACGTCTTACGACGGGTATTCCAAAACACGAAAGAACCAAACGCATGTAAGTTATCCACTAAGTGGGAAGGACCTTATTGCATATCCGAAGTCGTTGGGAAGGGTGCTTACAGGCTTCAAACCCTCGACGACCAAGATATCCCACGTAGCTGGAATGCAGTTCATTTAAAGAAATACTTCTTCTAAGAATTTTCTTATTATTTGTTCTTTATTGAACGATTACCGACTTAAGCATCGAAGGGTCGTTGGTCAAATCAACGACCACCTCTGAATCTTACATTTGCAGGTGCGCAAGATCGTACGAACGTCAACGATCTATATCGTGAGAGACAAAGTCTTTCAGACTATAAGGTCACGACGAATATGTCACGACCAATAAGTCATGACTTACAAGTCGTAAGCAGGAATCTCATGACTCATCGATCTTACGATCACAAGCAGGTGCTTTTTAATTTAAGTTTTGGAGTCAAAGTCTTATGACTTGAATTCCATACTTAGAATATTACTTCGGCCCAGTCACCAGACTAATCCAGGAAATTACTTGTACCTATGTCGTAGAGTTTTACATCCATCTTACTGCTTTATACGCACGTTTTATCATTTTGTTATGTATCGTTTATTTTGTTTATTTACAACAAAGTAAAGTAACACGATGATATAGCAAAAAATTACTTGTATCCACATTGTCCAAAAATTACAAGTAAAAGGGCGTGACCAATAATAATCTCCCCATATCAAAAAACAAAAGAACAAAAAAGATCAAGGCAGAGGAGGGTTCTGCTCCTTAGCGACCTCCTCGTCGCCAGCTTCAGCGACCTCAGCGTCCGTCGGGTCCTCTTCTTCGAGCTTATCTTCTTGGTTGAGGTCTTCCTCATCCCCGATCTGCTCCAAGAAAGTAGCGACTTCATCTTCGGCTCCGGCCATAGGGTTTAACCCTCGTAAATGGCGACGCATGATCGCCGCTCTGACCCTCAGACGGGTCAGAGCTTCAAACGACTGGAGTTGCTCCTCTAAGGACGCGATCTCCCCCTCTTTCGCCTCGACGAGCGACTTAAGGTCCTCGACCTGTTTTTCGCTCTCGGCCAAGGAGCCCTTAGTCGCTCCTAACTCCGCCTCAGTCGCAGAGGACTTCTCAAGGGTCTCCCTCAGATGACGCTGAAGGTCTTCCTTCGCCCTCATCGACGCCTCGTAGAAGTCCTGGGCTTCGTCGAGCTTCGCGGAAAGGCACTCGACCCTTTCCATCGCCAGCTTCTCCTGCTCCCTTGCCACGCGAGTTTCTTCTTAGGCCTTGCGCATTTTACCCAAGGCAACAGGATCAACCCTACAGATCTTATCCATATGGGCATACAAGCAAAGAGAAGTCTGGAACGCCTGCAGCATACGAATACACAAACGTCAGAAAACAAGCGATAAAATAACAAAAGATATTAAGATCGTACGTACCTTAAAATTCAACCCTGCGACGTATGACCCCATGTTGACGACCGTGACTCCCTCCAATCGCTCCTTAAAGGACGGCAGGGGGAATTTCTCCAAATCGGGGAAGGTTTTGTCGCTATCCATGTCTTCCCCAGACATGAAGTTGGACGGCAACGTGAAATTCACCGTCATTGTATCGGTGGACTCCTCCGTCATCTTCCCTTTTCCCTTGTCGACCGACGAGGGAGAAGGAGCGACCTATTCGATCAGAGGAGAGGCCACACTTACCGGAGTCGCATCTATGACTCCCGGTGGCGTCTTCGTCTTCTCAGCATTGGCGATCCTAGACGGATCACCACCCTTCGACGACGGTTACCTCCGGAGAACCGTCTTGGACTCTTTTACCCCCAACGACGGGGGTGTGGGAACCTTTCGCTTCAACTCCTTGGCCTTACGAGCCAAAAGGAGTTGAGCCTTCTTCTTCTGCACATCAGGGGTAGGCATATCGCCTGACCCTCCTACAAAACAAAGATACACGATAAGAAGGAATGATTACAAACCAAATCGTATGACAAAGCAAGGTAAGACGTAGGATCGTTACCTGATGTTTCCTCTTCCTTCTGTTCTCCCTCCTCTGTAGGGACATTTGGGCCCTTGGCCGAGAGGATCTCGATATCCGAATCCTCATCCACTAAGCCCTGTTGAACGAAAAAGGACCTATCCTCCAGGGAATAGGACCGAAATTTATAGATCTTCGCTGCCGACTCAAGGCGATCAGCATCAGGAAACGTGATGGCTGAAACAAAAGAGAAATATATTAACTAAAACGTACGATCTAAAGCAAAAATGCACGATACGAAAGAAAAAGCTTGATAGAAAAAGTTTACAAGCAGTATTCCATCCAGCCACGACCCACGTCGTATCCTCCGTCAAAAGCTCAAGCGATTGAGTCTTGCCAAAGACATACCTCGCCTTCCACCCGCGGTCGTTGACCTGGGTATTCAGCACAAGTACCAGAGTACCCCTGTGCTTAGAAGCCAAACTATACTGGTGGTAGCCATCCACCTTCACCGTATACGCCGCTAACAAGTCGTCTACATTGAACGGCGCCGACTAATCCTCGGTGATTTTATCAATCACATGCACAATCCACCAGAATTGTGGCATCATCTGTGCGGGAGATAAAGAAAACTTACTCAAAAACTCCCTGGCCAGTGGAGAGAAGGGCCACTTGAAACCCACCTTAAAGGGGTATTCGTACAAAACAAAATGCCCATTCGGGCACTTAGAAGGCCGAAACTCATCCGGCGAATACAGTTGTACAGCATCAGGGACGCCTGATAACATCTGAAAAGCCGATAGACCCTCTTGGCCAATGATGGTGCTTGCAGGTTCTGTCGACATTGTGAAAACAATGAGAAGAATAACAAACTTTTCTCTCGATTTATAGCCAATACACGAAAAGGCAACTAAATCTTTCGAAAATCTCTCTCTAAAAATATCACGAACGTTAAAAAGGAAGTGATCTCAACGATCGCTATATTTATAGCAATGTCGTGTCAGGTCGACCCGGTGGATGGTCGACAGTTGTCCACCACCTTTTTGCATGCATCATGCCGATGGGAGACACTTGTCCTCTAACGGCTCCACGCCTCTGACACGTCATCGTGACGTCACGACCTCTTCGTCTCCTCTGGTCCGAATCAAACCAAGACGGTTGGGATTTGACCAGATTCTCTCCCCATGCGACACGTGTCAAATCACTTCGTCGGATTTAAAATTCGAATTTCACGCCTAAATTTAAATTTTAGGGGCAAACTGTTTGGGTAAAAAATCACACCTTACGACCGACGATAGAAAACTCAAATAACATTTACATAAGACCACTATTGTATTGAGATAAGGTCTTGCAGGTTATTTACAGAGGAGAATTTGGTCGTACATTTTCCTGATGGTCGTATGTTTCATACGACCGACGTCTGAGACTCAAGACGGTCGTACGATTACACTAACCGTTAACAGTCAAACATCCGTTTCTTTTGTTTATTAATGCAGGTCCACGGGCATTCATGGTACTATGGCCAGTAACGGACGAGCTCTTAATGGCATTAAAGACCCGACAGCGGTTACAAAACAAGTCATCAAGACACATTTATTGCCAACGGAAGCTATATAAAGGTCTGCTCCACAACCGAAAAGAACAAGTGTGATCAATCTGTTACACATCAATTACAAACATCCGAACTCAACTATCCTACATTTCTTACACAATACAACAGTGATCAACAGAGTTTCGAACACACATCGCTAACGCAACTTTCGCACGACAGCAGTTCGAACGCACGACAACAGCTTATATCGCACGATTTACGCACGACGCACGACTTTTTCTTACGATTAAGATTATTTTTTCTCTTATTGTAATCAGTTGTACACAAAACACTTGTTATAAAAGGACCTTCGCCCCTGTTTGGCGATCATAGTGCACCGTCGACTCTCACAAGTCGACCGCGGTTTTTTCCCTCGTTTGGGTTTTCCGCGTCACCAAATCTCTTGTCTTATTTACTTTTTATCGCGATTGTGTTGATTGGTCTTGATATCCCTTTCTTTAGTTGTTAAAGTCCACATCAACCTTAAGTTGTCCATTTGGCTGATTTTGGGCATTAACGGTACCCTTCTGAGAAACAAAATGGGTGGCATCTAGAACTTCTTTTTCACCCATGTCATCTACTGTCTTTCCAAAAAGACAAGTGGACATGACCAATCACCTTCCTACATCACCTCTCTAGCTTATGCACTGATTTTCCAAAGAAAAAAAGATTTTACTCAGTATTTCTTTACTGAGTTAACAAACGTGGTTTCTCATCCCAAAAGATGCCATGTTGCTTATCCTCGTTTCATCTCCATGATACTGAACCACAAAATGAGTGCTGCTTTGGATGTTAATCGCAAGTCCAAGACTCCCATGTTTGTCTATGTTAATGCCAAAAATTGCACCAAAGTACAACTTAAGGTCGATGTGGACTTTAACAACTAAAGAAAGGAATCGTTCGACAAAAGCGTGCGACAAAGACAGAAATGTAAATGAGACAGAGATTTTGGTGACGCGGGAAAAACCTCAACGAGGAAAAAACCCGCGGACGACTGTGGAAGTCGTCGCTGCACTATGGTCGCCAAACAGGGGCGATGTCCTTGTGTTTCTGGTGTCGATTGTACAGAGGTTACAATACAAATGAAAGAAAGACTTCGAAATGTAAAGTAACAAGTGTTTTGAATGTAAAAACAATGTGCGTCGTGTGTTAAAACTATGTGTCGTGCGCTGATGTCGTGCGTCGAGAGCGATCTTCTACGAGTGATTTCTTCGTTTCGAGTGCTTTTTCCTCTCCTTGAAATGATGATTATCCTTGATATTTATAGTCTTCGGACGCTTTAATTGGCTCATTAAATACTTCGATAACTGTCGTAACGGACGTCGTCTTTAGTGTTGTTTAATGACCTTCATCAGTTATAGCCGTTTGTCCATTAATGATGTTGACTCCTGCATTAAACACTGAACAAACGTAACAGTTTATGTCATGCGTTAGTTGGTCGAGGTCGCATGGTTCTATGAAACGGTCGTGTGAGCTAGGCGACGTCGAGGTCGAGTGTCGTGAGGTAAAAAGACTTTCGATTTTATCTTTAATCAAGAGTTTAAAGTACTATGATTTTACCTTCGTTATGGAAAAGGGAATAAGTGTTTCCTTACCTTGGTCGTGGTCGAGACTGGTGAATTTTTGCCCAAACAGTTTGCCCCCAAAATTTGAAAGTAGGATGGCAAATTCGAATTTTAAATTTTGTCAGTCGGACGCATAGAATTATGACACGTGTCGAAAGTTACCTTGGTTGTCTTGGAACTGGATCGATCCGATTTTAACTGAACGAGAAGTCGAAAAGGAAACGGGATCGTGACGTCATACTGACTCACGATCGTGCTTACCAGCTGTCTTTGACAGGTGTCGACGATCTGTGTGGTTATACGAAAAGACGAGGGCACGTGTTGATCATCCAAGGACTCGACCTGACATGATCGATCGTTTAAATAGAGATTCTGATGGATCGTTTCCTTTTATGGCTTTGGAAAGTTTTAGGGTGAGATTATTTTTCTGATTCCTTACTGCCTTTCCTCCGATCTTCTCTGAAATCGCTAGGATTTCTGACTAGCTTAATATTTCGAAGCTTTTGAGCACCTATATAAGGCATAGTTTCTCGCCTTTCCATTCATTCTTGACTGACGCATTTGTACTTTGAGTCCATCGCTTTTAAGTTTATTGTGTGATGTTCTTCTTTTGTAGATTCTCAGAAAGATCATCGACAAAGGTGCCAACCATCTCTGCTGGGAGAATGGCACGACTTGAGCGTACCTGTGTCGGGGTTTTATTGAAGACGGGGATGATGACTCTGAAAGGGATTCTTTCAAAGGTTGATGACTTATCGAGAGTCACTATGCCTGAAAAGGTGAAGGCATTGATAGTGATTGACGCGATGTCCGTGGAATCTGTGCATCTGGCGACAATGTCCTCTGCAACCATGTCGACCCCTTTGTCAGCCGACAAGGGCAAGGGTGCAAAGATGGGAGAGGGTGAGAAGAAAGTCACGACGGTCAACTTTATGTTGCCGTTGGACCTCTTAATTGTCCATATCCTTGACGGGATGGAGTCGTTTCCGCATCTGGGGAAATATCAGCCCCTATCTTTCGAGGAGCATTTTCGAGGGATCCCTGTCGTAAAAACGGGATCACGTATAGCCATACAGGCGTTCGTTGTAAGTTTTTCTTTCAAAACTCATGTTTTCAATGTTTTTCTCAGTTTTCATCGGACGCTTGCTAACATATTTCTTTTGTTTTTACAGATGCTTCGATCTCTCCTCATTCGGTATGCGAGGACAGAGAAGACGTTGGACCGGAAGTCGATCGTTGAGAGTGTCATATTCCTCCCTCCAACCTTAACATTAATCTTAAGAGCCGCATTCTCAAGACATTGCGGACTTACCTTCACGGCGTGTTCGTGGCATCAGATATTGGGAGACAGTTCCCAATTATGTTTTCTCATACTTGTTTGATCCTTGCATAAGTTCCTTAATGTGCTTCGGGGTCGTCGAGGATTCCAAGGTCGAGACTTCGGACAAAGACGTGGCCGATAATCTAGCCTTATGATAAATTTCCGTTTTACGAATTTTTCATATCTGATCGTTGGTGATCAAGTTGTCTGATGTAATTATGTTTAAGTATGAAATGAAGTTTCGTGAGATCTGTTTACTACAAGCAATTGTCGAAAGTAATTTCAATTGTATAAACGCACTTGTAGATCGAATGTAATCATAGATTCGTGCGACTAAGGCTTTTTATTGAAAGATAACAACCATAACATTAGTCATATAAAAATCAAGTATACATGCGTTTAGAGCATTCATTCAGAACATGAGGCTTTTCTAAGTCAAGACACTTAGATTGTGAGTGATTTTGGAATCGAATCGTGCGATGACTTTAAATCACATATCGAGTCGTGTATTAGACTTATGTTATGCAATTTTGGGAAAGTCACACAATAAACTTTTGTCGTGCGACCCTGCGATAAAATATTGTCAGAGGTTGGTCGTTGGATAACCAACGACCCTCCGATACTTAAGTTAGTTACCGTCGAGGTGAAATAAAAAATCGTAGGAAAAAGGGTTTAAAAGAAATACCTCTTTAGATGTGTTGCATTCCAGCTGCGTGGGATTTCTTGGTTGTCGAGGGTCTGGAGTCGATAGGCCCCTTTACCCACGACTTCAGATATACGATAAGGACCTTCCCATTTAATGGAAAGTTTACCTGTGTTGAGCTCTTGAGTGTTTTGGAACACTCGACGGAGGACGTAGTCGCCTTCTTGAAAGACTTTGATTTTGACGTTTTTTATTGAAATGTCGCTCGACCCCTTGCCTTTATGACGCCATCCTAATCAAGGCTGATTCTCTGAGTTCTTCGAGGGTGTCGAGGTCGTACCCTAAATTGACCAAGTTGTGATCGACTAAAGTATGCCTTGAAATTGGGAGTTGGACCTCGACCGGTAGAACTGCTTCACAGCCATAGACTAGAGAAAAAGGGGTTTGTCCTGTGGACGTGCGAGGTGTCGTGCGATTTGCCCGCAGGACCGAAGGAAGTTCCTCGACCCACTTTCCCTTTGCAGCTCTTAGCCTTTTCTTGATCGAAGCGATGATGGTCTTGTTACTCGACTCGGCAAGTCTGTTGGCTTGGGGATATCTGGGAGTCGAGGTTGTCAGCTTGATGTTTCTGTCTTCGCAAAATTGTTGGGTCCTGTCGCTTATGAATTGGGATCCGTTGTCACAGACGATTTCGGATGGAATCCCAAATTTGCATATGATGTTAGTCTGGATAAAAGAGATGACTTCTTTATCCCTAACTTGGGAAAAAGCAGTCGCCTCAACCCATTTGGAAAAATAATCGGTGAGCACAAGGAGGAATACCTTTTGTCCCGGAGCTGGGGGTAGCTTGCCGACAATATCCATTCCCCGCCTCATGAAGGGCCATGGGATAAGTGTCGAGTGCAAGGGTTCAGAGGGTTTATGTGACATACCTGAGTGTCGTTGACAAGGATCACAGTTCTGGACATATTTGACGGCGTCTTGTCGCATCGTTGGCCAAAAATACCCTTGTCGATAGATACGATTAGCCAAACTGCGACCTCCTGAATGATTGCCACATTCGCCGTCGTGCATTTCTTGAAGGATTTTCTGGGCCTGACTTTTGCTAATGACGCATCTTAGGTTTAATCCTATTGATGATTGTCGATAGAGCCTATCTCCAATCATGATATATTTAGATGCTTTGAATCTGATCTTCCGGGCCTCCATTTTGTCTTCTGGGAGTTGGTCGTGAGTGAGGAAGTTTCGGATGTCGCACGACCAATCATCCTCTTCATCTTCGATCTGGACGACATCGACGTTTTCGATGGACGATGTCGCCAGATGGATCATGGGAATGGCGTCGAATATTGGTTCGACCAAAGCAGACACGAGATTTGCTAAGGCGTCGGCCTGAGTATTCTGAACCCTCGGTATCTGTTCAATAGAAAAAGATTTGAATTTTTCAGATTTTTCTTTTGCTACCTTTAAGTACGCTGTCATTTTTGAATCTTTGGCCGCGAATTCCCCATTGATCTGGTTTACCACTAGGAGAGAATCGCTTTTGACATGTAACGCGGTTGCCCCCGAGTCGTAGGCCATATTCATTCCTATGATCAGGGCCTCATACTCAGCTTCGTTGTTGGTGGTTTTGAAATCGCACCGGATCGAATATACCATCTTGCCCCCCTGTGGCGACTTTAAGATGACGCCTAGTCCTGAACCTCTAACGTTGGATGAACCATCGACATATAAGATCCAAGGCACGTCGTCGTGAGTCGCCATAGATGACACTTCGAGTCCTGCTTCTTTTTCCAGTTCAGGACTGAAATCAGCAATGAATTCTGCCAAAGCTTACGATTTGATCGCGGTTCTGGGTTTGAAATCGATGTCGTAACTGTTGAGATATATACTCCATTTTTCTAAGCGACCTGTCAACTCAGGTTTTCTTAAGACAGACTTAAGAGGAAAGTTAGTCACGACAGTAATAGGATGTGACTCAAAATAGTGTCGCAGTTTTTTAGCAGCTGTGACTAGCGACAAGAGCAATTTTTCCATAGAGGAATACCTTGTTTCTGCGTCCAAAAGAGATTTACTTACATAGTAGATTGGCAGTTGCTGCTTTTCATCTTCTCGTGTTAGGACGGCACTTACCGCGTTGGGACTAACAGCCAAATATAGCTGTAGCACCTCATGATCGTGAGGTTTCGACAATAAGGGAGGCGACGTCATGTACCCTTTAAGCTTTTGTAATGCCTGCTCATGGTCGTTTATCCAGTCGAAACCTCTATTTTTCCTGAGGACATTGTAAAACAGATGGCATTTATCTGAGGATCGAGAGATGAACCTGTTTAGCGCTGCTACTCGACCAGTGAGCTTCTGGACCTCCTTGAAATTTCTAGGAGATTTAATTTCAATAATCGCTTTGATCTGGTATGGATTAGCCTCGATCCCTTGACGAGTGACCATGTAGCCCAGGAATTTCCCAGCGCTGACACCGAAGGAACATTTCGTCGGGTTAAGTTTCATGTTGTATTCCCGAAGGATGTCGAACGATTGCCTCAAATGCTCGACGTGGTCGATAGCTTGCTTCGACTTGACCAGCATATCGTCGATATACACCTCCATCGTGTCGCCAAGACGATCTTTGAACATCTTGTTCACCAGACGCTGGTAAGTAGACCCTGCATTTTTCAGTCCAAAAGGCATAACCTTATAACAGTAAATACCTCGGTCTGTCATAAATGCGGTTTTTTCTTGGTCCTCAACGTGCATTAGGATTTGATTGTATCTAGAATAGGCATCCATGAACGTCAATAGTTCGTGCCCCGCTGTTGCGTCGACCATGGCGTCGATGTGAGGTAATGGAAAAGGATCTTTTGGACAAGCTTTATTGAGATCTGTGAAGTCGATACAGACTCTCCATTTGCCATTTTTCTTTGCCACGACCACGACATTAGCAAGCCAATCGGGGTACTTTACTTCTCGAATCTTTCCTGTCTTGAGAAGGTTGTCGACTTCGTCATTTATCACCTTATTCCTTTCAGGAGCAAATTTCCTTCGCTTTTGCTTGACAAGTTTGAACGATGGGTCGACGTTGAGCTTGTGGGAGATGACGTCAGGATCTATGCCGACCATATCTTCATGTGACCAGGCGAAACAATCAGCATATTCCTGCAAAAAAGATATCAACTTCTCCCTGAGGCAGGGACTGAGGGATGACCCGATAAAGACTTTTTGCTCAGGATTGCTTGGATCCAGGACGACTTCCTCCAAGCGATAATCGTTGACTGCTTCAGGAGCATTTTGTGCATTTCCGAGCCCCTCCTACTCTAGGACAGCGGCTTGTTCTGGGTTTCCGTTATTTACCATTCTCCTGAAATAGGGAATAAGGAAGACTACAAGAAACCGTTAGTAGGATGCACGTTTGTCGAAGATTTTCTCTAGATGGGGTCCCACGGATGGCGCCAAACTGTTAATGCCAAAAATCGCACCAAAGTACAACTTAAGGTCGATGTGGACTTTAACAACTAAAGAAAGGAATCGTTCGACAAAAGCGTGCGACAAAGACAGAAATGTAAATGAGACAGAGATTTTGGTGACGCGGGAAAAACCTCAATGAGGAAAAAACCCGCGGACGACTGTGGAAGTCGTCGCTGCACTATGGTCGCCAAACAGGGGCGATGTCCTTGTGTTTCTGGTGTCGATCGTACAGAGGTTACAATACAAATGAAAGAAAGACTTCGAAATGTAAAGTAACAAGTGTTTTGAATGTAAAAACAATGTGCGTCATGTGTTAAAACTGTGTATCGTGCGTCGAGAGCGATCTTCTACGAGTGATTTCTTCGTTTCGAGTGCTTTTGTCTGTTGTTCGATGTTGTGTCTCTGTGTTCTTTTTCCTCTCCTTGAAATGATGATTATCCTTGATATTTATAGTCTTTAGACACTTTAATTGACTCATTAAATACTTCGATAACTGTCGTAACGGACGTCGTCTTTAGTGTTGCTTAATGACATTCATCAGTTATAGCCGTTTGTCCATTAATGATGTTGACTACTGCATTAAACACTGAACAAACGTAACAGTTTATGTCTTGCGTTAGTTGGTCGAGGTCGCATGGTTCTATGCGACGGTCGTGTGAGCTAGGCGACGTCGAGGTCGAGTGTCGTGAGGTAAAAAGACTTTCGATTTTATCTTTAATCAAGAGTTTAAAGTACTATGATTTTACCTTCATTATGGAAAAGGGAATAAGTGTTTCCTTACCTTGGTCGTGGTCGAGACTGGTGAATTTTTGCCCAAACAGTCTATAATTGTTCTTCTTCTGTTGTTGGGAAGACTTCCCTTGATGTACCGCCTCTTGCATCCGATCTACCGCTTCGCTGAGGTATGTCTACTTTTGCTCACTCTCCTGATCTACACTGGGGAGACGCCGAAATACCCGGGTTTGAACACCCGGTGATTCTGGAGGATCCTCCAGCCGTAGTTGCCCCTGTCCCCTCTACCCGAGTGAAGTCGGGTGGCGCCAAGAAAAAATCTTCAAGGGCCACCGACACCTCCGTGTCCGCTTCCGGGACTATGCCTCCAAAATCTCCTTCGGAGGCTACCCAAGTTCTAACCACTTCACATAAGCGGAGGCACTCCAAATCCCCTCCTAGGTCTCCTCTAAAGAGGTCTAGGAAACCTTCGGCCAAGCCGCACAACACAGTTACCGATTCCTAACAATCGGTGACTGTTGAAATTGCCCCATCCAGGCCATGGGAATATGATGTCCCTCAAACCGACTCCTTTGTTGCCTATCAAAAGGTTTCCGTTGTACCATTGGAGAACCCAGAACTTTCCTCATCACCCATCTCTTTGTGTGGTGCAGATGACTTTGTGGTCTCTCCCCTCAAAGGCACCGATTTTGAACTGCACAGCCTTACACCCGACCACTTTGCGGTTGATGAAGCACAACCCAATGAAGGTTCGGTCGGTCCAGCGGTCGTTCCAGAGGGCATGGACTTTCTGGAGTTTCTATTACAGGATACTTCATCTCCCCAACAAGAACCATCAAAAATTCCATCACCACCGAAACACACCTCTTCACCGACGGCACAATCTCCACCGAAACAAACAACCACACCGAAAGTCATCACCCCACCGACCGAAACCACTCGCCTTACCGAAACCCCCTCCCCACCGAAGCACCCCTCCTCACCGAAGCACTCGCCCTTACCAAAACACTCACCCAACGAACATAGAAGAAGTTCCTCTTCTAGGGATAGTTCATCGCCTGCTCCCTCTCCAACAAGAACCCTCTTCGCAGATCAACCATCCTCTTCTACCATCCCAGATTCAAGAACTCTTCCCCACACTCCATTATCCCCAACTACTCCCCGATTTCACCTTCCTGATGTTAACACTGGTACATCCTCTGCTCCCTCATACAGGCTGCCCTTGGATCTTCTTACCGAGATGCAGGAGAGTGCCCGCCAATGTCGGATGGTGGGTACTCAGTTTGAGGCGTTCAAGCAAGCCTTCTTATCTCTTGTTGCACAGACTGCCGAACGTGTTCGAGTGTTGGAAGACCAGGCTCGTCATCCTCAGCTTGAAGCTTCTCTCCAGGCCCTTTTAAGGCCCCTCACCGATTCTATGGGCTCTATTCGCCGAAAGTTGGAGGATTTGACAACCTCCAACTCCCATTTGGCCATCTCCTTGGGTGCATTGAAAGCCTCTGCTGATGTCAAGGATGCCGAAATTGCAATGCTTCGTGATAGGGAAACTCAACAACAGTCCCTTAATTCTACTATCATGGACTCTCTCCAGAATCTTCACAAAAAGGTTGACTTTCTGAATGACAACCTAGATTGGGACTTAGACCTTGGGGATTTTTCGTTCGATAATGTTGACAGGGCTCGGCTTCAACAAATTCATCGGCAGATGGACCACATATCTGATCACTTGGGCGTTTCATCTCCGCCTGATGCTGAGGGGGAGAAAGACCCACCGAAGGCTCCCCGAATGCCTTCGGTAAGACACGTTGGCAGCATCAGACCTCCGACTGACACCGATACTTCATCCATTCGTTTCTCCACAAAGCCTAAAGCCACCGAATTACTTGTTGAGCCATCAAAGTTTGTGGATGCTTCTGACCAGATCTGGTGGCCACTTCTCCAAACTCGGTGACCACTCCTATCCCATTGGCGGTTGCTCCCACTTCTCCAAAATCGATGGCCACTCCAATCCCATCGGCAGCTGCTACAACCGAAAAATCGGTGGCCACTCCTTTTATTACTTCGGTGGAGGGAACCAACGGATCAGTTCAGGGGGAGAAAACTAGTCGGCCGATGGCCCGAAAGACAAAGGTAAAGGTATCATTTCTGCTGAGGATGAGGCTCTAGAAGAAAAGAAGAAGAAAAAATTGGCAAGTATGGAGCTCGCCCATCTGATGCTGAGTCTTTGAGACTTAAAACTCCTTCCCAAGGAGTTGTCTCTGATTTGGGTTTATCTCCTCAAGAAATTGAGGAAGCTTTTCTTTCTCAGAAAGCTTTGGATGCTGACAAACCTTTATCTCTCAAAGTTGACAAAGAAGAAGCCGCCAAAGCCAAAACTTCTGATCCTATAAAAGCCCAAAAGTCTGAGTTGGGTTCACTAGAAGAATTGGTGAAGAAAGCTGAAGAAGAAAAGGAAAGAGAAATAAGTTGGTACAAGAAATCCATGTCCTACCGAACTGATCGGTCATCGAGTTCTTGTATCAAGATTGCAACCTCCAAGAAAACTCCCTCAGATATTCGGCTCATTATGGAAAGAGAGGATGGATCTGCCAGAAGCATCAAGGACTCTAATCTCACACAATTCAGCCTCTCTGAATGGCTTGAATTGTCAAAACTTTTGGTCAAATGTGTGAATCCAAAGAAAGAGATATTCATCAGATACATCGGTGGGTTGATGGATCGCATGAAAGAGATCAAGAAGAAGCACAATATTGTCCTCTCCTCTGAAGAACGTGCCCATGTTCAAACATTGAAGGAAGATGTGAGACTTCCTGTTACTAAAACAAAAACGGTGAAGGACACTATCTTCAAAGAGATGGCTGCCAAAGGAAGGATTCTGTATGTTGACAATCTCGATCTGTCCATTCCAACCTCGGTGACATATCCTTCCACTACATTATGCCTTTCACCCATTGTAGGTCTGTTACTCAATGATGCACTCGGCCGCCGACGCTTCTTTCGTTTCTCACAGATTCATCTTGCTGACATATTCTTCTTGGATGGTATTCTCAATCCCATGCCTTACATTGAAGCACAACCACACTTCCAAAACATCGCCACCGAAATCAATCGCAGACATCAAAAACCAAGGAAGTGACATGGTTGTTAATTATCTCAAGTACTTGTAATTTTCATCCTTTTATGTACTAGACTTCATAATAAATACAAGTACGTTCTTTTGTTATCTTAGATTCTATTTGAATTTCATTTCCTTGTTGTACATTATTTTATTCTTTTGTAAATGTTGGATATACTTAACAAATCTATAAAAGATAAAATAGATCAAAAAGAACAAAAAGAATGGTCTATGTGAAAAGAACCCAAAAAGAGTAAATAGGGTCAAAATGCACTTCATGTTCAGTTACTCTAAAATTTTCTAAGTAAGAAGCTCAAATTCAAATAGGGGGAGATTGTTGGGTCACCAATGATTTGAAATTGACCCACCGATTTTACCCTTAAAATCTTACTTAGAATATTTTACTTTGGTTCTTTGTAATAACTTAGACAAGGCTACAAAAGCTCGGTGAAGTCGAAGATCAACCGAAATCAAGCTTGAAGAAGTTCTCATCGTAGAAGTGAAGACTCTCTTCTCAACAAAAAGACTAAGTTATAGTCCACCGAAATTCCTAATGAAAATCGGTGGACTCTCGGCCGAAACTCCCCTCTACTTTGGCCAAACTTCTTACTGATGGAATACTCAAATCAGTGAGAAAGTGGCCGAAAGTCTTATACATTTCGGTCAAGCATCTCATCGATGTTATGGCTCAAATAGGTGAGATCCCTCTTTTGGAAGACAACATGAGAAGATCATTTATTGTGTGACAATATCTAATGTCAGGAAAAAGTGACTATTTGTCGTTTTCCCAATTTCAGATAAAGTCTCAATCAAGCATGGTTGTTCTTCCTGGTACTGAGAAAAAGTATGATAATGACTTGTCAACTTTTCAGAGTCAACTCCTATACTCAAATCTCCAGATGACAAGTGTCCTAAGCATTTAATGCTTCATGCACTTATAAAGAGGATGAAGCTCTCCATGCAAGGTTGCACATTCCTGGAGGATTTTCTTAGTGCAAGATTACTCTCCTCCTTTGAACTTTATAGCTTTGATTCTTAGTGTGTTAAAAGTTGTTTTGTTTTCAGTTTGCTTTGTGAATATTGTTAGAATAGTTTACCGGTTCTTTCCGCAACAATCTATAGTTTCTGTGTATAATTCTTAGTTGAAAGTTTTCAATAAAAGAATTAACTAAGTAAAATTTGTGTATTGTATTCATCCCCTCCCCACTTCTACAATACTTGTTATAGCCATCTGGGACTAACATGGACGGTTTACAATCTAGACTTGTGATCCGCGGCATACCTGTCACGAGAAAGGATTAGCGTTGAAGGGATTTAACATGCCAAATGACATAATGGATGTCAACGAATCCCGCAAGGATCTAAGAATTTCATAGAGAATGAAAATTGGTAAAATAGTTACCTACCTAAATAGCTTCTAGTTGCGATCCACGGCATACCCGTCGTAGCTAAGAAGTGAAATATGGATCTTAGCCTTGTTAAATATAATTGTTTATTTAAACGTTTGGGTAATTATTATGACAAGGATTATTTAATTTAGATCACTAAAATATATTTTTATACTTTGATAGATGTCAAACAACAACACAAATTCATCGATTTCAAACTTTTGTTTAAAAGGACTTCTCGAGAAGGACAAGCTCACAAGCTTGAACTTCATGGACTGGCTTCGCAACCTGAGAATCGTACTCAGGATGGAAAAGAAGCAGAGAGCCATTAACGAACCCCTTCCTAAGGCACCACCAACCAGAGCATCTCGGGCGATTCGGGAAGAGTACGAAAAACGTATGATCGAATCAAACGAAGCCGTTTGCCTCATGTTAGCAACCATGGCACCTGAACTCCAAAAGGGTATGGAGAGCCTTGGGGCCAGGCCCGGCCCTGGCCCATGGCAAATGTGGCTTGGGCCATGGGCATCAGGTCCACTAGGGGCATCATAAATTTTTAGGGCCTTTATATATGTAGGTTTGATTTTTGGGCCCAAGACTTTTTTACCGTTTGAATTTTATGATTACAGCCGGCAATCCAAACAAAGGAGCGTGCGATTGAAATCAGAAGCGTGCGAATAAATTGAACTCATACATCCAACTCATCTCTCTCTCCCTCGATGGCTCGTTGCTGCCCTAAATTAGAAGGCTAAATCGATCGAACTCGTTGTTGCCCTAAATCATAAGTGAGAAGAAGAAGCCGTTGGATTGCTTCTGCCCTAAATCGAATGTGTGATTGATGCTCTAAATGACTAAATCGTTGTATTGCTTATGCCCTAATTCGATCAGTGTTGTTGTTGGACTACTTCTGCTCTAAATCAATTAGTGTTGTTGTTGGATTGCTTGCTTAAATCAGGTGCTTTCTATCTTTTTTTGAACATCTGGACAATATAGATTGCTTGTTGTTGGATTTCTTGCATACTAGTTTAATGTTTACTTGTTTAGACTCTCTAACTCTCTAATTATAATGCTTGTTGTTTGACTTTGTATGTAAAACTTCAGTTTTATAATTTTTATTGTTAACTGTTAAAGTTTATTTGATTATTAGTTATTAACTTATTACTGTATTGTTATTTTATATTTTGAATTTCCAAGCATAACAGATTACTTAGGTTTATAATTTGATTAGCTTAGGTTTACTCAAATGGTCCTGAGCAGTAAGCCTTAATCGATTTGTTATGCTCCTGTGATCTGCCTCTTGCCTTGATGCCTCCTAAATCCATTTGTTGATTATACATAGATTGGGGTGTATGAGAATGCTATATCTAGTTATTAAAGATTGATGACACTCTACGCTAGGTTTCCGATCACTAGTTGAATATCTAATGCTACCTTTGATTATTGAGTTTGATTTATGTGAGTTTATCCTTATATTACTTTCAACATTTAAATGTGGTTTGAAAAAGTCCTATTGAATTAGACTTTGAAGCCATTACTTGCTTCTTTATGTTTTACTATGGATTTTGACAAAATCACCGATTTACATTCTGATAAGAATGGTACACGCATACACACTAAACTCACACTTCTCTGTGTTTTTGTTGGGTCTTCCTTCTTTGGGTGTTTGTTTCTTGGATTTGCCGTAACCATTTTGGTGATTACTTAGTGATATATTGGGGGCATTTTTTTGGCTTTCGCCATGGGCATTGAAAACCTTAGGACCGGCCCTGCTTGGGGCGTATGACATGTTTAACAAGCTGAGGGACATGTTCCAACAGCAGGCTAGGCAAGAACGGTTTGACACAGTCAGATCTCTGGTGGGATGCAAAATGGCCCCGGGAAGCAGTATCCGTGTACACGTTCTTAAAACGAAATCGTACATTGACCAGCTAGAGCGTCTTGGTTTTCTCTCTTGTCAAGAGCTTTCCATGGATTTCATCCTAAACTCACTGAGTAGTTCAATGAATCGTTAATACTGAACTACAATATGAACAACATGGAGAAAACCATCATGGAGCTCCATGGCATGCTGAAGACCACCGAGTCTAACATGGCCAAAGTTAAACATGTTGCTCTTGTGTTGGTCATCGGGGAAGGAAGAGTTAAGAAGAAGAAGCCACCCCCCCCCCCCCCCCCCCCCCCAAGGCAAGGGGAAGGATAAAGTTGGCCCATCCAACTCCAACTCCAAGCCCAGAGACAAGGGTAACGCTAACTATGGGATTCCTCAATCGAAAAATTCTGAGGATGCAACATGTTTCCACTGTGGGGAGAAAGGACAATAGAGGCGTAGCTGTCCGAAATACATGAAGGAGTTGAAAGAGCTCAAGGCCAAGGGTGCGGCCGAACCTTCATGTGTGTATATGATTGAACTCCACAACACTTCTGCTTCTAATTCCTGGGTATTGGACACAGGATGTGGTACTCACATTTGTACTGATGTGCAGGGACTAAAATGAAGTAGGAAGCTAAGACGCGGAGAGCTCGACCTAATCATGGGGAACAAGCATGTTGCTCCAGTTGATAGGATTGGGAATTATGAGCTTACTTTTGAATCTGGTATGTCAGTGGTGTTATTGAATGTTTGCTACTCGGCCGAAATGGATAGAAACATTATTTCTTTTAAAGCACTGTATGATGATGGTTTTAATTTTGTATTTGATGATGGATCAATACTTGTGTTTAAAAATTAGTTACTTTATTTTAAAGCTAGTCCTTGTAATGGCATCTATGAAACCAACATCAGCTTAAGAAACAATAATAGTTCAATCCTTAATATTGATTCAACTTCATCCATAAATGGTTTGGATAAGACGTAATATATGGCACTGTCGTCTTGGCCACATTAACAAAAACGCATCGCCAAACTCCAAGCGGATGGGATTTTGGAATCATTTGATCACGCATCTTATGATGAATGTGAATCTTGTTTACTAAGGAAGATGACTAAAGCACCATTCACAGGAAGCTGTGAATGGGGAAAAAATATGTTGGACCTTGTACACACTGATGTGTGGACCGTTCAGATCACCCACAAGACACGACGAAAGGTACTTCGTTACGTTTACTGATGATTTCAGTAGATATGGATATGTTTATTTTGTTGAACGTAAGTCTGAAACCTTTGAGGTGTTCAAGACATTCCAGAACGAAGTGGAGAATCAATTGAACAAAAGGATTAAGATCCTCAGATCTGATAGAGGTCGTGAGTATCTTAGTCTAGAATTCAGCGATCATCTAAGAGATTGTGGGATTATCTCACAGTTAACTCCACCCGGGACACCACAACATAATGGTGTGTCCAAGAGGAGAAACCGAACAATGTTAGATATGGTTCGTTGCATGATGAGTCGTACTATGCTTCCGATCAGTTTCTGGGGTTATGCCCTAGAGACTACCGCAAAAATCCTTAACTCATTCCAACCAAGAAGGTTTCCAAAACACCATCTGAAATATGGAGTGGTAGGATCCCTTCACTAGCGTATTTGAAAATCTGGGGTTGCGAGGCTTACGTTCGTCGTGAGTCTCAAGACAAGTTAGAACCCAGATCAGAGAAGTGTTATTTTGTTAGATATCCTACTAGATCTTTTGGATATTTGTTTTACAAACCTTCATAGAACAAAGTCTTTGTTGCTAGAAGGGCACTCTTCCTAGAGAGGGAGCTGATGTCTAAAGAGGCCAGTGGGTTGAAGAAGTTCAAGAATCAACCAACATGAAATCTGATGTTGGCACTAGTTACCATCAAAAGGTTGTACAACCTGAAGATGATGGAGAATCTGACATTCATCCACCACCTGTTCGCAGATCTGATAGGGTACGCCAGAAACCTAAAAGATATGATTTATTCATTTCTACTGATGATGAGTCACTAGTAGATCTTGATGAACCTACCAGCTATCAGGAAGCCATGTCAGGCCCAGAGTCTGCTAAATGGAAGGAGGCTATGGAAAGCGAGATCTAATCCATGTATGATAATCAAGTCTGGGACTTGGTTGATCAAACGCCTGGCCTTAAAACAGTTGGGTGTAAATGGGTCTTCAAGAAGAAGACCGACATAGATGGGAAACTACACACATATAAATTCAGACTGGTGGCAAAGGGTTACACGCAAACTCATGGTGTAGACTACGATGAAACTTTTTCACCAGTGGCTATGTTAAAATCTATTAGGATATTGATTGCCATAGCAACATTTCATGATTATGAGATATGGCAAATGGACGTAAAAACCGCCTTCCTTAATGGAAAACTTACTGAGGATGTGTTTATGACACAGCCTGAGGGTTTTGTACATTCTAAGCATCAATAGAGTGTGTAAGCTTCAGAAGTCCATTTATGGACTCAAGCAAGCATCTCGTAGCTGGAATCTTTATTTTAATGAGAAAATCAAGGAATTTGATTTTGTCATAAATGAAGATGAACCATGCGTCTATGTCAGAACTAGTGGGAGTACCGTAGTCTTTCTTGTATTGTATGTCGATGACATACTACTCATGGGAAACGATGTTCCAACACTGCGAAGTGTTAAAACTTGGCTAGGGAATTGTTTTTCCATGAAAGACATGGGAGATGTGGCATACATATTAGGCATCAAGATCTATAGAGATAGATCCATGAGGCTCATTGGGTTAAGACAAAGTACCTACATAGATAAGATCTTGAAGAAATTCAAGATGCAAGACTCCAAGAAGAGGTTCTTGCCTATGCAGCATGGCATGGCACTGAGCAAGTCTCAGTGTCCTAATTCCACTGAGGAATTAGACAGAATGAGTCGGGTTTCATATGCTTCGGTTGTAGGATCGATCATGTATGTGATAATTTATATTATGCCTGATGTATCATATATCTTAAGCATGACGAGTAAATATCAGGCCAACCCTGGCGAAGCCCATTGGATAGCAGTCAAGAACATTCTCAAATACCTGAGAATGACGAAAGACATGTTCTTGGTCTATGGTGGCCAGGAAGAGCTATATGTGAAATGATACACAGATGCTAGCTTCTATACTGATAGAGATGATTCTTGTTCGCAATCAGGATTCGTGTTTTGGCTAAACGGTGTAGCCGTCACTTGGAGTAGTTCCAAGCAGAGCACTATAGCAGATTCAACAACAGAGGCTGAGTATATTGCAGTCAATGAGGCTGCAAAAGAGGCCATGTGTATGAATAAATTCGTTAGGGATCTTGGCGTAGTTCACACTATTCATGAGCCCATAGAGATCTTTTGTGACAACGAGGGTGCAGTCATCTTGGCTAAAGAACCTAGGTCACACAAGCGTACACGGCATATACTCAGGAAATTTCATTACGTTCGGAAGGTTGTTGAAGACAAGGACATTATCATTAGTAGAGTTGACTCAAGTAGGAACTTGGCTGATCCATTCACCAAGCCCTTGCCTCAGACCAAGCATGATACTCATACTAGGTATTTAGGCATTAGAGTTGTTAGCGATTTAGCTTGACTATATTTTAGTTGATCTGAGATTTTGGAACTTAAACAGTTTACATTTGCATATGACATGATGATTATTATGTTGCGATCATAGTATGTGCTTGGAGCAATCATTTCATTGGTGTATCACTGTGTTCTATTTTGCATGTTTATAAACTTCCTTTGAATACTAGTTTATTCAAAAATCTCCACGGTCGTTTATTCTCCAAAGGAAGGGAGTAATAAATTAAGACTGATATGAGGTGTGAGTTGGTTATCCATAGATATGGATATGGCATCGGATGCAACTACATTCATATGAACTTGATAGAGATCAAGTTTTGGAACGACCAACCCTTAGAGATTACTTCATGGTTTTTGTCACAAGTAATTCTAAGATGTTAATATCTTTTATCCTAGAGTAAGGATGCATGAGACTCCTGACACAAAATCTATTATGTTTTGACTATTCTCCAACGTTGTCCATAACTAGCATCTATAAAGGGACTGGTCAAATATAACAAGATTAGTGGGGAGGTCTATGTAGTCAAAGCAATTTATTCCTTTTGCCTCATGGTAAAAGTGATATCCATGGGGCCCTCAATGATTTGGTGCTGACACTGAAATGTATGGCCATACTTAGACTGAATTGATATTGGATCAATTTTGCAGTCTATTTTAGGTCACCACAAATCTCTATTGAGAAAAATAATATTAAACGATCTGAAGATTGACACTATATCATGTCTCGCGTTCATACGGATATCTAGAACAAAAGGATAATTGATCACTTACCTATAGGACTATTTCATACCTTCTGGTTTTGATAATAGAAATAGTGTCTTGGATGACACACCTATGCCACTATATAATTATTGTTGTGTCAAGTGCAAGTGAGAGTCTTTTGGAGATATGCCCGTTGACACAAAATTATTAATCATTGGCATTATCCTATTCGGTCGCACACAAAGTCCAAACTAAAATTGCAAGAATTATTATGTAAGAGGGAATGTTTGTTAAACATCATAAATGATGGGTTAATTAGAAACTAAAGCAAAAGTTGAGAGACCAATTTCATAAATGGAGGAGGTTGCTTGTGAGACACAAAAGAAGATGTGATTTAATGTCATAAATGACCACACTCCACCTCTCTCTCTTTTCCCTAAGCATTTGCCGACCCCTCTCCCTCTCTCCTCTTATCTTCGGCCAAAAACACACACAAGTGTGTGTTTGTTTAATGAAAGAAGTAAATATCTTTTCTCTCTTGAAAAGTCTTTAGGAGAAAGGATTTTCATGCAAGATTTGGAGCTTTATAAAGGGATTCTACTTTGGATCCTCCATTGTCTTCAAGGGTATGTTTTATTTTCCTCCTTTTAAGTTGCTAGTATCACTTGTACAATGGATCCTCTTTTAGAAGAGGAAGTTCGTTTTTCATTTTTTTTGTAATAATCTTCCGTTGCATGTTTATGTTTGCCAATACTTCTTCTTCCAACACGTTCATTACCAGAAGAATACTAATTAGCCATATTTTGCTATGTTGGTAATATCGGCGATATATCGGATATTGGACTTGGAGGAAATATCGGTGTTAAAATGTCGATCAAAATATCGACTCTGATGATATCGGTGATATTTGCTCATATTGCACCCTCTGATGATATCGGTGATATTTGCTCATATTGCACCCTTATTTTGACAAAAATATCGGTCTTATAATATGGGGGTTTTTTGGGCTTTTTAATGATTATTGGGCTTTTATATATTTACTTGGTTTTTTTTAATGATACTCTACTAGTCTAAGTTATGTTTCCATTTTATCGTTCTCTTCTATAGTTCTACCTATCGGTCGACTCCTTCACAGCCACCGAACCTATTGCTTGCGATTAGCTCGTTTATGAACACTTTTCCTATTTTTGATTTGTGAAACTTTTTTAATTTGATGTTTTTTTTTTTTGAAGGGTGTCCGAGGACATTGCCCCGACTAATCCCGGCAAGATGAGGCAATTGCCCCAGCTGCTAAAGCGTGCAGCTCTGAGTTAATCCCCAACGGCCACAAGTTGGAAGCGTCTGGATTCGAACTTGGGGTAGATGGGTTACTAGCCACATCTCCCACAAGCCTTAACCAGTACGCCACAAGCCTTGTGGTTTTAATTTGATGTTTTGATATTGTTAAACTATATTTTTAATTAATGCATATGATATGTTTATGGATGCATACATACATATATTATATATACAACTCTAAGAAATATTATATGAACCGATATTTTTGGACTGATACACCGCAATATGTCTGCTATTTTAACCATTGTAACAACATACATATTTTGTTCATCTGCATGTTGAGTAGTTCCAGCCTCACCAACATTTTGTTGTGTACTAACCATGGGTTTGGACGTTTGGTAGGGATGTCTTCCATAACAATAGGTAAAACACTATAAGGATATATATATATATATATATATATATATATATATCTTGTGTTGATGAAGGTAAATTGACAAAAGGGAAAACCTCTTGATGAAATATAACTTCCCTTGAACTGAAATTTTTGTTTGCTTTGAATGTCATAATGTTTGTATGCATTCATCCCAATCGGATAACCAACAAAGACGCATGGTCTATCAAGAAAGAACCAGGTGATTGACGGGAAGGAATCAGGTGATCGGAAGGTGATCAAACGGAAAAGAATCAGGTGATCGACGGAAAAGAAGAAAGAGCAGTGAGAGCCTCACTTATGGTTGCTCTGATACCATCATAACACAGAAAGAGAATTGAGAGGAACATGTATTTCACAATTAGGAAAAAGGACCAATACAAAATTTATGCAGAGAAAAAAGAATATAAAACAAACAAACTGATTAACCACTAAACCACCTCATTTAGATATATGAACACAAAGACCCTTCACACAATATCTGTAATAAAAAGTTTTTGAGTCGAGTTCGAGCTTAAGTAATGGTTATCAAGTTCGAGTTGAGTATACCATTACTTGAACTCGACTTACCCCAAGCCCCATCCCAAAAAAATCTCAGGAGTCCATTACTCGTTGTAGGGTAATGAATCATTATATTATATCATGCCAATTTCCATTTCCATTCCATTTTCCTACCCCTAATACTCCTAAGTCCCAACCAAAAATCCTCCTAAGTTCCAAACAAACAGTCATATACATGATAGCAATTCATTAAATCCATTAAATTCTCATTAAACACCACCTTAAAGTTTAAACTATGTTTATCCTACTTTATGTTCTTCACATGTCTTCTATTATATTTAAATTGGTACATTATTTCTTTCTTGTATGTCTGGGATTTCATCATTGAACCAGAGATAGAAGAAATTATACATACATGCATAATTGTGTGTGTGTGTGTGTGTGTGTATATATAGCATATAAGAAAAGAACCTTCATCACCCAGATTCCATTTCAAGATTGGATTTTGACATTTTAATAGTCCTTGAAACATCAACTAAACAAGCCTCGTTATCGATCTCAAATTCAATTTATGTCCATAGAGCATCGACAACGAAGCTTTTTGGAAAGCTTTTTGGCCTCATAAGGTTGTGAAAAAGCTCATCACAAAACAAAAACACACACACACACACACACACATTTGTTGTTTGTGCAGTTACAAGCTGGTTTTTTGCTTGTGGGTCGCATAATTATGGAAAAAAGTTTCAATGAAAAACTCCACCATTGTGGATGCTCTTAGGTTGTGAATTCGAATATTTCTGAATTCGTGTGTTTCTTTGCGATTTATAAGAAAGATAGAGGTCATTTTAGACTCCTCGATCGTCATAAGAATGACCAACCTCATAAAGTAAAGGGAACTGTAATTTGGACTCAGTTACTTGGGCAGCCACACGATCGAGAGATGAGAGCATGATCATCCAAAAAGACACCTCCCTCCTTGAGTAGCTAAGCAAAAGAAAAAAAAAACAAGCACTCTCCCTACGCAGGCATTATCCTGTTCAGGTTCTAAGGGACTTTCTCAGCCTGAAACTGCCGCCAGCACCTTCGCCCAAAAAGGGGTGGTGCTGACTGAAACAGATGCAGACACCCCCGGTGCATAACTTATGTCAATACCATGAAATGAAATCAAGTCAACGGAAAATATTAAATAAAAAGCATTAAGAGCTTCTTCGGTTACTACCAGAGAGTTGCAAATCAAAGGAAACAAATGTTCGGCCTTTCTCTTATTCTCCACAAACAAACTAAAACTATGTACTTACCTACACCTTGAAAACGAGGATCTCCAACCTCATTTCATCCTAGGCCGATCTTGCAGACAGTCCAAAGCAATAGCGATCCTCCATAATCATATGCTCCCTGAAATAGATTAACCCCATAAAACGGAAATTAAGGACTAGTTGTTAATGTACCTCAACTAATTTCATGGGGACTGAAGATATCAACCAAGAAAAAATCAGCAAATGCTACCGGTGGCGTTTGTTTTTTAAGAGGTGCTGAAGTCTGAAGTCTGAAGTCTTATTTCACTTCTGATTGATAAGAGGTGGTGCTGAAGTCTGAAATCTGATTCAATAAAATTGTTTGTTTTTGTAAACTGATAAATGTTGAACTTGTTTAAATTATGTATTTGACCCGTTAGGATATTATAGTGTTTATATATATAAATTTATACAATTTCACATATTTATGGATCATCATTACGAAATTTACATCTAAATTATAAAATTAGCATTTATTTAAACGAATACGTTTAATCGATAATAATAATTTAAATTGTATAAAATTAAATTTGAAAGTCACCCAATTATAGTAAATTGAGTTTTATTATAATCCAAGTGAATCAATTGAGAGAAAGGATCTATTAAGGTTTTTGAGAACAATAAGAGGAAAATAAGAGGTTGGTTTACCTCTTACCATATAAGAGGACGATAAGACATAAGTGGCTCTGAAAACTTGGAAAAAACAAACGGTCTGAATGACCCTTCCTCTTAACGAATCAGACATAAGAGGCTAATAAGAGCTTTTTTCTAAAAAACAAACAAGGTCTAACCTTCATTTCTTCAAAGAATTGATGTACGATTCCGGCAAGTAGATTTCTCCACCAGCCTCGCCATGTTGTTCTCCGCTCACAGTTTTCTTAGCAGCCTGAAATTCAGCACTCATAGCATCCATCCCCTGCTGAATAGCTTCTTCAGCATTTCCATACCCATGCTCCTCAGCATACTTACGCACATCCTCGGTTATCTTCATCGAACAGAACTTGGGCCCACACATGGAGCAGAAATGAGCCACTTTTGCACCATCTGATGGAAGGGTTTCATCATGGAACGATGTGGCAGTCATTGGGTCCAATGACAAAGCAAATTGGTCCAACCACCTGAACTCGAACCGCGCTTTGCTAAGAGCATCATCCCAGGCTTGAGCATGTGGGTGACCTTTAGCCAAATCAGCAGCATGAGCGGCTATCTTATATGATATAACACCAATTTTTACATCATCCCGATTGGGTAAACCAAGGTGCTCTTTTGGTGTCACGTAACACAAAAGTGCGGTTCCGAGTGCTCCAATGTTGGCGGCACCAATGGCGGAAGTAATGTGATCGTATCCTGGAGCGATATCGGTAGTCAAAGGTCCAAGTGTGTAGAATGGTGCTTCATTGCACCATTCCAGCTGCTTTTGCATATTTTCAGGAATTTTATGCATCGGAATATGCCCCGGCCCTTCGTTCATGACCTGCAACGTTCAAAATAAGTCATCATACTGCAAAACTCAATAATCAATAGAGATGGCAAGAACTCATTGGTTTTGTTTGGCAAACTGGCTGATAAACTAGCTGTTAGCTGGTACACTGACTCCTAAACTAGGCACGTTTGGTAAAAACTAGTTGATAAGCTAGATGACAATGTAAAAGACTAGGGTTTTTGTTCATTTATGAAAAATATAAGAAGCATAATTGGAAAAGTGATTAAAAAACCCTAGAACGTACTGAAAACGCTACCTCAAGTAGCCAATAAGCTAGTAATTGTTGGTAAATACTACTCTCTAATCCCTATGTCCCAAAATAAATGTCCACGATGAATAAAACATACCGTTTAAGAAATGTGTAATTATTACATTTTTTTAATTAACCAAATGCAAATTTTACCCTTAATTATAGAGAAAGTAATACATTTCTCCATCTCATAATTAAGGGTAGATTTGGAAAGTCGGCACTTAAATCTGAAAGTTACACTTATTTTAGGACAAACTAAAATAGAAATACGAACACTTATTTTATGGCGGAAGAAGTAGTTGATAAGCTAGATAACAATGTAAAAGGACCCGGAGCTTATTTGAAACTCTACTAAAAGTTGCTTTTCAAAAAGCTAACTTACGGCTAGACCTGCAAACGTGTCGTGTCGGGTTCAAAGTTAAACGGGTTGAAAGTGCCTAACCCGAACACCACCCGTTTAATAAAAGGGTCAGAAAATCCCAACCCGACCCCGACCCACTTAACCCGTTTAGCCCGTTTAACATTTATAAAACTAAAAACTAAAAACTAAAAATCGAAAATTCAAAAAAATTTACAAATTCAAATGAAAGCATTAGAAATCCAAATTTTAAAGTTCAAACTTTTAATTGCTAACCAAATGCAAAGCATTAAAAATCTAAATCATTAAAAAGAAAACTTATTATATATATAAACGGGTTATTCGGGTCATTTTCGAGTTGAAATTTTTGACTCTAACCTTACCCGACACGAACTTGACACGAAATAAACGGGTTTGGGTAATACATCTCAACCCGTTTACTTTTTGACACGACACGAAAATTAAACGGGTAAGGTTAGAATCAAAAATTTCAACTCGAAAATGACCCAAATAACCCGTATTACCCAAACCCGTTTATTTCGTGTCAAGTTCGTGTCGGGTTAGTGTGTCGTGTCAGTTTTTGCCAGGTCTACTTATGGCTTACCAAATGGGGCTTTTTCAATAAGTTCAAAAAATAAGTTAGCTTATGGTGATTATAGAAACATACCTGTACATCCTTCGCCCACGCTTTACGCGTTAGTTCACCTTGAGTCAAAAGCTCAGCAAATTGAGCAGTATCGTTAGCATCATAAATCGAGCCCGGCCTCAACCCATCACCAATTGATAAAGCTATATCATATTGGTTACAGATATCAAGAATATCATCCCAATGCTCATAAGCAAAATTCTCCTTATGATAAGCCAAGCACCATTTGGCGTGAATCGAGCCTCCTCGAGAAACAATTCCCGTCATTCGCTTTGCCGTTAACGGAATATAACGAAGCAGAACACCCGCATGAATCGTAAAGTAATCCACACCCTGTTCAGCCTGTTCAATCAACGTCTCACGGAAAACTTCCCAATTCAGATTCTCAGCAATTCCATCGACTTTTTCAAGTGCTTGATAAATGGGCACCGTGCCAACTGGCACAGAAGAGTTACGGAGAATCCATTCACGGGTTTCGTGGATGTGGCGGCCAGTAGAAAGATCCATGATTGTATCAGCACCCCACATTGTGGCCCACTGAAGCTTGTGAACTTCTTCTTCAATGGAGCTTACAACAGCTGAATTTCCGATATTTGCATTCACTTTTACCAAGAAATTCCTTCCAACAATCATGGGTTCCAACTCTAAGTGCTTTTTGTTTGAAGGAATGATTGCACGACCACGAGCAACTTCTGATCTAACGAACTCTGGCTCTAGTTTTTCGCGAGTAGCACAGTAGAGCATCTCTTCGGTGATTATTCCTTGCTTAGCGTAGTACATTTGGGTGTATCTTGGTGGACCTGATTTCTCCCTCCTATCGATCCAATCTTTGCGCAATTTTGGGAGTCCTATGTCGTATAGCAAAAGTTAATGCTTAAGTATCCCATTGGTTTAAAAAACAAGATTTCTTTTTGACTAATTAATATACTCGGAAATGAGAAAATAGAACAACGAAAGGATGAAAATTTGCGTACCAATTTGGGGGCTTATGTTTTGTGGACCACTGGTGTCATAGGTATCAAAATGTGGTTCATCCCCTGACAGGTGAACGCGTCGAAATGGAACTTTAAGAACATTACCAGACTCTTCATGAACAACTTCGCTGTAAAGTGGGTAACCAGATAGTATCAGTTTGTAGTTATTATTACAGCAGTAAGAAATTCTATTCAGAAAGGGTAAACATCCCATCTTTATTATTATGAGGTATGTGGAACCCTATTCAGATTACTCTCCAAAAGAGCCATCGAGGAGCAAATGGAGGTTCCAACATATACATATATATATAGAGAGAGAGAGAGAGAGTAAAGAGACAGTATCTAACCGTTGTTGGACTCCAGCAATTATGCGAGGAAATATTAATGAAATGCCATTTTGGTTTGTTACATTGTAAAAACTTAGGGGCTGTTTGGTTGATTTTCCATTAAGACCTGTGTGTATAAAGCTGTCTGTGTAGATTAATTTTATAGATAGTGATTTTTTTTGTTTTGGAGGGTTTTTTCATAGATGGAATGAGTGTGCTTTTTAATTGGGATGGGCAGGTTTAGAAAAAAAAAAAACTTGGCTTTCTACATAAAGCTCCCTTCCAAAAGCTTATTGAATAAGCCACTTTCTATATCAGTAAGCCACTACTAAACGGTCATGTATGGCCGACCGAATAAGCTGTGAGTCTCATTAAGCTACCTGTATTCTTTTGTGCTCTGCGGGAAACATTGTTCAAAGGACGGAAGCGGAAGAAAATCAGGGGCAGCTGGATCAACGGTGTGCTTCCTTTTATTCTTCTCCACATTGGTTGATGGAGGATCAAAGGTCAATGTGGCACGAGGCACAATGATGCAAGATTGTGCTTCCTTCTTCCATAAGTTGGCGGAATCACCGGCCACATCAAAAACAGGCAAGAAAGCAGTCTTTGAAATCTTCGAGAGGTTAGAATGGTTGACATTTTTACACATAAATGATGTCAAATTAGCATGAACCGACGCCATCGTTAGATGTATCTGCGAATAAAGACACATTATCAACCATATTAGTAGTGACCATCAAATGGATGTATGAATGCTATAATATTCGCTAACAAGAATCATCAAAACGACCATATGTTCGTTATGAAATTCATCGAGTGGAGAAACGGATTAAAGAAAACGAAAAACATAAGTTGGTTCGATAAGATAAAGATTGAATCTTGCCCATTCATGCCATGTTCATAAGAGCATCTCCAATGGACTCATTTTTTTTGCCACATCATTGCCAACTCAACAAATTAAGAACCTTCATGAAACTCCACTATGGTAGTGACTTACAAGAACCCCACGTTTAGCCAAATTTAATGTGGATATATAAGTCAATAATATATATAAAAAACTAAAATTTGACACAACAACTCAAAAAATGTCGGTGACTTATAAGAACTCTCCACTTTTTGCTTATAAGAACCTCCCATTGTGAATGCTCTAAGATACTTATATCTTCTACTACTAGTCACCGATTTAAAAGCATTTAGTGATACATGTCGCGCCCAACGTGGAGTTTTTGTCCTATTCCATGTCACGCCAAACGAGGAACAATGAGTTTTGTCCTGTCCCGTGTACCAAACACAGCCTAGGAGACAATACTATGGTCCATAAACTTCATTTCCAACTTCAATAGATTGACCTTGCCTAAATGATAAAGTCACTGCCACACGCTCTTGAATCGGATAGATTATAGAACACAAAAATTTTACTCCAAAACACAACCTTGAGGAATTTTACACTTCTTTTTGTTCATTTGTTTCAATTTCGTAGAGGGTTGTCGACAAAGAAGCTAACTATTTCCTGTTAAAATCTAAAAATATACATCCCATCATTTATACCCGAAATCAAAAGAAGTTTTTTCAAAAAAAGTGTTGCAAAATATAGTAACATGAAAAAGTCCAAACTTTTATATAACTCCAATTAGACTCTGTTTATATTCACATACATGAGTAGGGAGCCAGTGCAATATTGAAAAGCAATATTTGCCTAGAATGTATTAATTAATTGTATCAAAAACTAAATCCAACAGTTTAAATTGGGGGTTTATCTATGCAGAAGGTATCAAAAACAAAAGCGATTTCAGAGTAAAATAAAGCAAATCAAACAATTTTCATGGAGCGATGGTGACGATTTTTGTGTTTATATGACAACCCTTTTCGGTCTCATCTTCTTAAGACTTTCAGCAAGAACCCCAAATCAGTGATTACAACAAACACCCACAAAGAGCATGATTCATCTACCACCGATAAGTAAACTTAATATACCAATTTTGCATATATCCAGTTAATCGAAGAACGTGCATTGATCGAAATTGTGTAATAATTCAGAAATTGGAGCACAAAATTATCCATGGCGAAAGAGCAAGAGATACATTCATGCATGATCAAAAGAGTGTGTGCCTGTGTGTGTGTGTGTGTGTGAGAGAGAGAGAGAGAGAGAGAATGTACCACAAGAATGCACCTCTTATCTCAAAAGCAGTAGTGATGGATGAACTATGTGAAGAGTTAAGAAGACGAAGAGGAGTGTAGTGGGTTAAATAAAGGCGCTTCCAAATCATCCTCCCAAAATAATTCTTCTTTTTAAAAAAGAAAACCATCTTTTTATAAATAAATAAAAGAATATAATTATACTTTTAATAATATTAGGTAGAAAAATAAATGTCTATACTTTAATTTTAGTTTGTCTTAAAATAAGTGTCATCTTTTAAAAGTAAGTATTTATTTTTTTATTTTACACTCTTAATTATAAGATGAATAAAATATCTCCCTATTACTAAAATTAAAAATATTCTTTAGTTAATTAACAGAATCTCATAAATTTTAAAAAATGATTATGAACACGTCCCAATATCAAATAGTTATATTGATCTATTAATACAACAAAATATTCCATCACCATTGCATAAATTAAATAAAAATAAGTTAAATTTTTGTGTTTAAATTCTAAATATTGAAGGAGTGAATTACAATCTTTTCGTCACTATGTTATTGTGATTTTAAAGGATTAAATTAGCAAAAAAATTCGTGTTCTTCTCATCAAATATTTAAATTAACAAAATATGTTAAATCACTACTTATAATTTATATTTTAGAATATGTAATTAAAATATATCATAAACTTTTAGTAATAAATATAGCTCCTTTTATAAACTTAGCATCGACTTTAACTTTCTATATACATAATTGTTATTAGTACATGTTGAGGTAATTGTTTTTATATAACAAATAATAGGTTGTAAATGATAACGATGTATTTGAACTATATTGTTTTTTATTCCTAAAAATGGTTATTAAACTTTAACGAAACCGTCAAAATAAATTTGAAATTCGTTATAAAAATTATTTTTCATGTTAGCATTTTATAGGATTTTCAATCATAATTAGTTAAAATTAATAATTTGAAAATATAGTGCTTTCAGCGATGATTGTCAAATTTTAGGGGTCAGATTAAAAATACAATAAAATACGAATATATTTTCATCACCTTTAAATTCAAAAGTTTATTTATTATATAAAATTAACATAAAACAATTGAAAAGAGAAGTTTGAGTAAAGTTGATATATTGGCAAATGGCAAATGGCAAACTGTGCTTCCTAATCTCTTGTTAAGAAGACGTTCGATTGGAGGTAGACCAGACCACATGCTAACCTGACACGAACTCGACAAGAAATAAACGAGTTTGGGTTATACATTTCAATTCGTTTAAGTAATGGGTTGACATCACACGACACGAAAATTAAACGGGTAAAGGTCAGGGTCAAAAATTTCAACTCGAAAATGATCTGAATTACCCGTTTATACATATATATATAGATGTAGACTTGAGAACATATGAGATCAGATTATTTCCGTGAGACCACAAAATTAACACTAAACCTTCACAGCAAAAGACTGTGAAGGTAAACCTTCACAGTGTTTTTGGTGTGAAAGTTCGTTGTTTTTCTTACCTTCACAATGAATCATTGTGAAGTTTTTAGTGTTATTTTGTGGTCTATCGGGTCTCACGAGAACAGGTTGGTCTCACGTGAACCCAGCCCTATACACAGGGCCGGTCTTGAGATTTCGGATGCCCATGGCGAAAGACAAAAAAAAGGCCCATATATTACGAGAACGAAAAACAATTCAACGGGGTTTGGAACCTAGTCAAGCTAGGCGGCTCATCCCCACGCCGGGTCTTTATTAAAAGAAACAAAAATAGTACAACGAGGGGGACATAGATATGACTTCAACAACTTTAACTTCGAAAAGCTTCTTTCCGCGGATGCAACAGTGATGGGTACGGTCAGCAAAATCCTATAAGCAACCAAGACATGTGGAAACATGTCCATCTTCTTTGCAAACTCCAAAATTTGTATGGATGTCCAAGGATTTCCACTCTTGGATGCCTCTTCCGGTAACATTTCCTGTAAAACATGCAACTCCATAAACAAATATTCCCCATCTATATCAGAATCATCACCATTTGTTAAACATAGTTCAAGATTCATACAACTTTTTTTCAACTCATCAACATGTAAGGTTACCAACTTTCTTCCATCAAACAAGAAACCAAAAATAGATTCAAATTCTTGCATTTGTTCAAATCTAGTTCGTAGTTGAGAAAGAGCCATATCAACTAAAACAAGAAAGTAATCCGTTCTAAAACACTCTTGAGCAGATTGTTGTTCTCTCTCGGTATTTGGAATTTCATCAAAATGTTTTTTCGAGAGAAAGAACGTTTTACAGTAAATTCCGGCTCAACTCCAATATCATTTGCAATTTCTTTTGCTTCATTTATAGCACATGCAAACCCATTTTCTCTATAGTTTTCAAAAAAGACAACTAATCCCTTGAGATTTTCAATGGCAACATCAAGAAGCATATCTTTAGATTGTAATTTCTTACTTACCAAATTAATTCTATACAAAACTTCATGCCAAATAACCAAACTAACAATAAAATCAAAACTTGAAAGCTCACCATCAACCAAAGAAGTGGCATCCCTACACATTTTATGATCCTCGGTTACCTCAGCCAATTGTATTAAAGCATCTTTGATTTTGCCAACTTGAGTTTTGATGGCTTTAACACTTTCAATATGGCTTTCCCACCGAGTAGTAGACAAGGATTTCAAAGTCAAATCATCAATATGTTCTAACAAAACAGTCCATCTTTTTGTAGAATTAGAAAACACGTTGTAAATCGCTTGACAAATACCAAAAACGTTTTTCGCTTTGAAACAAGAGCTTGCCATATCACATAAAACCAAATTAAGACTATGACAACCGCATGGCATATAAAAGGCCCTAGGATTTATATCAAGTAATCTTTTTTGCACGCTTTGATGTTTTCCTTTCATGTTAGACCCATTGTCATACCCTTGCCCCCGCACACAATTAATATCCAAATCAAGCGATTTCAACACGTCTTGTAATGCATTAAAAAGTCCTAAACCAGATGTATCTTCTACAACTAAAAACTCAAGAAAGAACTCTTCTACTTGAACAGGCGAACTTGACATATCAACACATCTAATAATCAAAGTCATTTGTTCTTTGTGGCTTACATCCGGAGTACAATCAAGAATAACCGAAAAATATTTTGCTTCTTTGATCTTTTTTATGATTGCATTCCTTTACATCGGATGCCAACATTTCAATCAATTCATTTTGAATTTTATGGCTAAGATAATGATAATGAATTTTTTTGCCTTCAATAAGACGAAAATGTTGTTTCATAACAGGATCAAACTCGGAAATCATTTGAATCAAGCCCAAAAAATTACCATTAGACTTTTGAAAAAGTTTTTCATTCCTCCCACGAAAAGGTATGTTATACGTTGCTAAACATTTCACGGTAGCAATTATTCTATGCAAAACATCTTTCCAATGATCGGTATCTTTTTTTATTAATTCTTGCAAATCTCTATCAAGTGTTTGATTTTTATTCAACCTCAACTGCAACTCACACCAAATTTTGAAATTAGTCAAATGTTCCGAACTATTTTCATGAATGCTTAATCTTTGACCAAGTTGTTTCCAACAATTTAAACCTTCGGTTGCTAATTGACTTTTTGATCGACCATCTTTGAAAAGCTTACAACAAAAACAAAAGACTTTATCTAACTCTTTAGAATAAACCAACCACTTTCTATCATAACAATCACCATTTCTTATTTTACGGACATAGTATTCGGAAGAGAAATGCCTACCTACATTATCTTTTGGAAATATGATGTTAGTTTCCCTTATAGGCCCTTTTTCAGCAAGTAAGTCTCTCATTTTTTAATTTAACCCATCCCAAACTCTAGGATCAAATATATTCACACCAATGTTTTCATTATCATCAACCGGATGCTCAATGTTTTCATTATCATCAACCGGATGCTCAATATGATTTTCAACTGGATGCTCAATAGGATTTTCAACCGGATTCTCAATAGGATTTTCAACCGGATTTTCAGAAATGTTTGATGGTTTAACAAGAAATTTATTCAAAGATCCTTGCATTGATTTTTCAATTTCTTCCTGTTGTTTTTTTTCCTCTTTTGAGCACCCGAAGGTTGTGATCTTGGAAACATTTCTATTACTCTATTATCTAATAAATTGAAAGTTTGAAACAATCAAATAACTAATTAACTAAACAAGTATGCAAGCAAATATAATGCAGCCAAATAGCAAGTTAGCACTTAGCAACAATGATTCAATGAAACAAGAAATCCACAGCAACTTCAAAACTCAAAAAAGGATAGAAAACACCTGATTTAGGGAAGAAATCCAACTATTTCTTCAGTTCTTCTTAGTTCTGAACTTCTGATTTAAGAAATCCAACAGCAACACTTCTGATTTAGGGAGGGCAGCAACGATTTAAGATTTAAGAATTAGGAATTAGGGCAGCAACCGCCATTTCTTGAGTGTTTCGACATGGATTTCGACAGAGAGAGATGATATTCGATTGACTGAACGAGAGAGAGAGAGAGATGATATTCGATTTCGCACGCCTATCTCGAAAGTCGAATCGTACGCCGCACGCCAGCACTCTTCTCGTTCTCGAATCCCTCGGCCGACTGTTTTTCAAACTGGTCTTTGTCTCTTTGGGTCCAAAATTGATGACTATATGTAATATATATAAAGGCCTTATTTTAAGAGTGATGCCCCTGTTGGACCTGAGGCCCATGGCATCAGCCACACTTGCCATGGCACAGGGCCGGCCCTGCCTATACATATATATAATAACTTTCCCTTTTAGTTCTTTGGATTTTAGTTTTTAATGCTTTGAATTTGGATTTTAGTTTTTAATGCTTTCATTTGAATTTTGGATTTGTATTTTTTTGTGAATTTTCGATTTTTAATTTTATAAATGTTAAACGGGTTAAATGGGTTTGCGAGTCAAACGGGTTAGCAAGTTTAATAGTTAAGAGGATAAACAGGTTAGGCGGGTCATGTTTAGATTGGGCTTTTGTGACCCCATTTCTTAAACGGGTCGGGTTAGGGTTAGGCACTCTTAACCCCGTTTAACTTTGAACCCGACACGATACGTTTTCCAAGTCTAGTTGGAGGTATTGAAGGGTATGAAATGGGAATGATAATAATTTTTTTTGGTTTGATTGGATATAATATAATGGACCCATTACCCATACCTATTAATTTTCATACCTTATCAAATTAGATGGAATGAATATTTTATTCTTATTCCTATTCTCTTGTTTTCTCATTCCATTTTCATTCTCATTGTTTAAACTAAACCAAATGCCTTAATATACTCACGATCATAGTATTTCCTTCCACTTCCCTTCTCCTTTCTCTTTCCATCTTCTTTTTTTAAGTATATTTTATATACGATAAAAAAGCTCACAAACACTCCACCCATCTTTTAATAGGTTGAAACCTTTGACCTCGAGGAATTAGGTCAAATTACCCTTTTTTTGGTTTTCTTTCCATCTTCCGAGTATCTATTTGACATAAAAAAATCAGTTGCAAACTCAAAAACTCAACCAACATCATATGAAACTCAAACTCGGTTGATAACAATATATATCTCATTTGAAGATAGAAAAACACTTTAATGTTCCTAATTTTTTTTATTTGGTCTTCAACATATTCAATAATCTATAAAGTTTTTAACATGATCAAGATCAAAGATCGATTTTCATACCCAATATTTACATGATAACTACTTGATGGATTTCAAGAAAAAAATACCAACACACCTATATGTCGGAAATTGTAAGCAACTTCAAAAAAAATGATCTCAATCAAAGTAATGAGTGAAAAGTTAGGACCTCATGATGGTTACACGATGATTACTTGATAAATACTTGATAACTACTCGATTATTTCAAAACCTTTGCCAACACGTATATCTAAAAAAACAACTTAAGTAATGTTTTCAATACAATACGATAAAAAGTTATTGACCTCGTGATGGTTACACCATGCTTACATGAGAACTACTTGATATATACTCCATAACTACTTGACAGATCTCAAGACTTTTGTCTATACTACATTGGAAACATGACATTGAGTCTGTCATACACTCTCCCCGATGAACACGACGACACTTCTCAAATGGCTTATCACCCGCTCCATGACTCACACGTGGCTCCGGCATAAAGGACTTTCCTTTCCTCGCATCGCTTCACAGTCCGTCCCACTTTCTCTTATCTCCGACCCTCTCGGTCACTTGACGGTTCTTTTCTTTCTCAGTCAATTGGAGAGCGGGGTTAGGGAGGTTGCCGTGTAGAGAGAACCTCGACAAATTGGGAATAGACCTCCACTCGACACTTTGTCCAAGGTGTGGCTTGCAGGTGGAGTCTATAGATCATGCTTTGGTAAACTGCAGGGACGTGAAAATCGTGTGGAAAGAGGCGCTCAAATGGTGGAACATTAGACGTGAAGTATTCTCATCTGTACCGGAGATACTAAATCAAGATCATGACTCGGGTCGCAGCTCGGGTTTAACGGACATACGTACAGCGACCTGGTGGACGTTCCTCTATTTTATTTGGACACACCGTAACCAAATAGTATTCAAGGAAGATAAGAGAAACGTGGCGGAGCTATTTTTTGGAGTTTCAAAGGCGCAGCTTCGAATGGATTTCGAGACGATTTCGTGATCGAATTTTAGATTGGTCGACGTGGTTACGAGCACCGGATGAGCTGCTCGTCTAAATTGGCTGTTTGGGAGTGTTTCAGCTACTGCTTGCTGCAGGTTGCGACTGTTAATGGTCGGCTGAATTGAGACAGCGGTTGTCTGGCTTAAGACCAACAACTGCGACTCTTCAACATGGTGCTTGTTGTTCTGGTCGTTGTCCGGTCGGTCTCGTGGCGCGATTTATTCCTGGTAAATCGGCGTTGTTCGGCTTGGCATTGGCTGCTGCGGTGTGTGAGAGGTGTTCGGGCAGAAGCGGGTAGTCTTGTAGCTGGTGGTTTGTTATTTCCGTGGTAGTTTCTTGTCTCGTGTTGGGTTTGTTTCATGCCAGTTTTAGCTACTGTGGTTGGTTAGTTCCTGTTTGGCTTACTTTGGTCTTACTATTGATCTGTGTGGTGTGGTTTGCTCCTGGCAAACCTTTTTGGTTTTGTTTTTGGTTTGCTTGGCTTTGCTGTGGCTTTGCCGTGGCCTTTCTTTGGTTGTGTGGATATTGGGTTTTGGTTTAATAAAAGTCTTAATTGCCTTGCAAAAAATATAAAAATAAATCGGTCGCATTAATTGTTGATTGGAAGATGGTAGGATTCCTTGTCGAAACGAACTCCCGAATATTACTCTTCAACCCATAGATGTACCGCTCTACCCGACGTTCATCGATTGGCACATACAATTCGGCAAAACGAGCCTTCTCCAAAAATTTGGAGGTGTACTCCCTCACAGTCATTACTCCACTAGGGGGCAAAACTGCACCTTGATATTACCAACAAAAGTCTCCTAATTCATAGTCCGAGCCGTCGATGGTCTTTTTTCTCCCGTCTCGGCATCCCACCAAAAGATAGCATCCAACTTTAACAAAGACAATGCAAACATCACTTAGTCCCTCTCGACACACATGCATGTGTCAGAGACAGGCTCCATTTCTCGAATCCACTTCATTGCCAATACTGGATCACATTTCCCCTTAAAAGTAAGAGGCTTGCAAGAAGATACTGCTTTGTAGTTGCATCCTTTAGCCGCCGACTCATTCACCACTAATGTTTTCGATTGAGAGTGGCTACCTACCCCCGTCATGGGTGGGATAGACATCTCTAAACCCTTTTTGCTTCCACTTTTCTCTTCAGTCTCTGATGCCGACTTTTTTTGGCGAGTCATCCAGGCTTGCAAAGTTTCTTGAAGTTTCCCTATTTCGGTGGCAAAGGCCTCTTGCATCACAAAGGATTAGGTTCGGCCTCGACCGCGACCCCTCACACTCCCATGACCCCTCCTGAGTCCTGACTGTTGCGGAGCTCTCTTGTTGAGATTCCTCCCGCTCAATCGGTATCTCCATGCTCCTTGCCCGATAAGTAACATGGGTCTTCTTCTTTCTGCGTGTTCCCAACGTGGTTCCGTCAACTTGTGTGGTAGCCCTTCGGGGTGCTTCCCCTCATCCTCTACCATGAACTTTTCCCCTCCCCCAAGTGGCCGCCTGCCCTGAAGGGTTCACTGGTCCGTCTACGAGGACCTCGTTGGTCAAAATTGCTCACTCAACGGGCACCGACCTACTTCTTAGTGATTTTTCCGACATGACAAAACTAAAACAATCTCAAAAAAGCAAACACTTAAACCAACAACTTCATATAATAAGGCAATTTAAGCACCTACATGTACCTGTAAATTCGCAGTTAAATTGGCCGGATGTAATTCCAAATTTACCTTACATAACAGTTCTTGCTACCCTATCATACGCAGTCCTAATATGGCATTTCTTAAAGGCATCTTATATCGGTTGTGTCCCTCTTCCTGCAATTTAAGTTTAGGCCCATCCGATCACCTAAATCCCTTAAACTATGATTCTGATACCATTTGTAACGACCCAAAATACCATAATCCAAAGCCATAACATAAAGCCCAAAAGGGTCCCAACAATTTCAAAATTAAACAACATTCTCAATATGGTGAAGTGGATTACATACTAGGTCTGTGCATCGGTCGGGTCGGGTCGGGCCCCAAAACCCCCAACCCGATCGGGTTTTGGGTGGACAAAACAGGCCCCAAAACCCGTCCTAACTAATATCTGGGTCTCGGGTATTGGGTATGATCGGATTTCGGGTGGTCGGTCGGGTCCCGTCGGGTTGGGCCTGATCCAACATATAATTTAAAACTTAAAACTTAAATAATTATCTAAAGTACTAAACAACATATCACTTAAAAGTTAAAACTTAAATTAAGAACTTCGGAATTACCAAAGTACAAACTTAAAACTTAGAAGTTAAAACAACTAAACAAGTTGTCAAGTTCCATACTTCTATTGTTCCAACCAAATTACCAAATTTCCAAATCAAGTTCAAACTTCAAACCAAATGTCTGAATTACCAATTACCAAATGTCCAACACTCCAAATTACCAAAAGTCCAAAAGTGAGCCAACTTCCAAGTTCCTTTTCTTCCACCAACGTCCAAACCAATCCTGTAACAACAAAAACGAATAAACAAGACAACAATCATGAATGATGAATCATAAATGGGAATTATAAATAATAAAAGTCGTACCTTTCTCAATGATCACAAATCATCTTCAAAAAAATCCCCCAAATCATTTGAAGCTTGTTTGCTCGGACTATCTTCAGTACCACGGGCCGAAGAAGTTCCAATCCCTAAATTTACCATTTCTGCAAGTTTTAAAATTAAAAGTAACAAATTTTAAAGTCGTAATTGTAATTTATAAATTATTAAAATCATAAATTAATGTCGTACCTTTCTCAAACTTCTCGAGATCCTCCAAATTTTCTTCCACCGCAAGTGGTTCAGTAGGGTCCCGTAACCAATCTTGCGTACAGATGAGTGCTTCAACTATTTTAGGAGTTAAAGAACTCCTAAAATTATCCAACACCCTCCCACTTGTACTGAAGGTAGACTCGAATGCAACTGTAGAAATGGGTACGGCAAGAACATCTCTCGCAACTTTTGAAAGGATAGGAAACCGTGCACTATTCAACTTCCACCACATAAGCAAATCGAAGTCATTGCCAGTATCATCTACAATGGCCTCACCTAAGTATGCATCGAGCTCATTCCTTTTGCTATCTAAGGCCTAGTTAGTCAAGACACTTTCATTTTCAGAGTTTGAAGCAAATGCTAACATTGTTTGTCTAGTCTCTTTAGACAGAGGGTTTTTTAGGCATGAAAGGGAATGGTTTCTTAAAGAGGAAGTGTCGTGCTTTTTGGGGTCGGACGCATATGTTTTATCACAATATTTACACTTTGCTTGCACCAAATTACCCCCTCATCTAGAATTCTATCAAAGTGATCCCATACAGTTGACCTTTTTTCGATAGCTTTTCTCTTCTTTGTTTCAGGTGGTGGTGGTGCACTACTATCCGCCATAGACATGCCAATCTAATATCAACAAACCCAATTTATTTATTTTAACTCAAATTAGGAAACAAGTCAAACAACAGTAAATACATGATTAAACATCAACAAACAGCCAAATAGGGAAACAACTCAACAAGAAATCAAAACAATCATAACTTAACAATTCCTACTTAATAGTTAATATAATTTCATAATTTCATTAACAATTCCAGAATTCATACTTAATAGTTAATAACTTAAGAAAGTTACCAACAAGGCAACAATTCAGAAACAGACAAACAGTAAACATAAACTTAACAAAACAGAAACAGTAAACCAAAAGATCACAACTTCTTGTTAATGAAAGTTATAACACTTAACAACAATTCTTACTTAAGATTTAAGAAACAGTAAACCAAAAGAGCACAAATTCTTGTTAATAAAAGTTATAACAATTCACAACTTCATAACTCATAACTTAACAATTCCTACTTGTTGATCCAAACCCTCAGTGATTTGATAATGACCCTCTCTTAAACACTTAGTGAAAATTGTAAGTAAACAATATGTATTAGAGTTTCACTATCGCTGATAAGTACTAAGACTTTACAGTACCGCTGATAGGAAGTCTCACTCTTTAGATTAGATATTCAGCGAACACTATTCATCATCTTATAGCTCTGAGTCTGTTCAGTCTATGAGATGATCGCTGATAAGTTAGTTGTTTACTTATGATCCCTAAAGACAAGTTTCACGTCAACATATGTTCTACGCTGAAGTCGAAGATCAAGCTCAAGAACCAGCGACAAGTCTACTCATGAACTGATGCGGATATCAGCGAAGCAAGACCTGTCCATTCAACGTGAAGTATCAAGTGGAAGACTTCAGCAATCACTGAACTTTATCATTCGCTGATAAAGATCTGACTCAACGAACGCTGATCATGAAGTCTCCCTGCATGTTACTATTGTCTTACCTCCCTTGCACGTCTCTGTACGAACTGTCAGAACGGACATCCCTTTTGTTTGTAATCGTACAACAACTCTGATTCTACACTATGCACCATGCGACTACTAAGGTTGTCTACAAAGGTCAATGACATGCAACCACTCAGTTGTTGCCACGTGTAAAGCCATACTGCCATGCGTTAAATGCATGCAGTATATAAGAAGAACCTTACTTCAGTTTTGAAGTGTGCTCGGACCATCTTCTTATTTCTCTCTTATTGTTAAGTTATTATTCGTAATTTCTTTAACTCTTTCTAGTGCAAGAAACTTAGTGTTTCTCAAGACTTGTTTAGATTAGGTTTATCCTTAATCTTGTTCCGCAACAAGTTGTAAATTGTCTTGATTTATCAATAAACAATTTAGAAAAGTAAAAATCGTGTGTTTGTATTCAACCCCCCCTTCTACAAACTTGTATAACCCTTCGGGACCAACAAGTGGTATCAGAGCAGATTTGTTTAATCCCATAAACAAGATCTGATCTATACTAAGATTTCTCTTCCTAGCTATTTCTTAAAATGGCTACCAACACAAACACAAACTATATTGACAACGGTTCTCTTGCAAAACCCCCTAGATTCTCCAGAGATAATTTTAATCTATGGAAAAATAGGATGATTCTCTTCTTAGAAAGTGTAGACCCTACTATGCCTTACTATCTTGAAAACGGCCCATATATTCCTATAAGAATTGATGCTGCAGTTCCAGCCGCTGAGAATAGACCTGCTATTCCAGAAAGGCTGATTCCTAAGGAAATTCATATGTGGACTGATGAAGATAAGAAGAAAGTTGCTATCGACACCAAAGCCAGATTCATACTCTCCATGGCTCTTCCTGACGAAGTCTATCATTCCGTCATGAACCTGAAAACCTCAAAAGCTATGTGGGACACAATCTGTGTTCAGTATGAAGGTACTTCTGAAGTCCAGGACTCTCGAAAGATCAACCTGGTAAGACAGTATGAAAGCTTCATTTGTGGTAAGAATGAAACTCTCTCTGAAGTACACCAACGTTTTAACTGCTTAATAATAGATCTGAAAACTGTTGGTAAGGAATATTCTAACTTTGAAGTACTGACAAAGTTGTTAGAATGTTTACCTGAAAGTTGGGACAGTTATTCTATGTGTCTTAAATTGTCAAAGGATCTAAAATCAATGACCCTTTCTACCTTATATGGCACGATGCTGAATCATGAGCAATCGAGTCATCTTAAGAAGAATCTTGTAAAAGATTCCAAAAGCACCCCTGTTTCTTTAATCTCAGAGTCACCTTCCACTCAGTGATCGACTATCACTTTCACTGAGTTGGAAACTAACTCTGAAAGATCATCAGACTCTGACGTTTCAGATAATGATGAAACTCTGGCATTCCTGGCTAATAAGTTCAGGAGATTTGCTAGAAAGAGTAATTTCAAGAAAAATAAACCTCTTGCTATTACTGAAAAGCCAAGATCATCAACCCCTGTTGATAAGGCTGCTGCTACTTGCTATAACTGTGAAAAGATAGGACATTTTGCTAGCGAGTGTAGGTCAAAGAAAGTCTCTAGACCCTCAGCTTTTCCCAAGAAAAACTTTACTCACAGGACTAGAGATGAAAAATACAAAAAGCTGAAAGAAAGGTATTCAAAGCTGAAAACCTTTAAGAAGAAAGGCAAAGGCCTTATGGCTGACTATGATTGGACTGTCTCTGACGAAGAAGAATCATCTGACTCTGAAGATGGTGATGAAGCCAATCTATGTCTCATGGCCAAACTTGAAGATGAGGAAGAAAATTCTGACATTCCCTCTACTTCAAACTCTGCTACTAAGGTATCACCTTCCTTCTTTACCAATATTTTAAATATTGATGAAGCTGATAGTCTTCGAAAGATCGATCTCTTGACTAGAAGTTTATATGAAGCCATGAATGGCAAAACTGTGGTTGAAAATCAAAACCTTGATCTCGCTGAACAGCTTTAAAAACTATCACCTTCAAATAGAAAATCTTTCTAAAATTGAAGAAGATTTTAAAGATCAAGTTCACTTAAATCAGCTAGTCAAAATCGAGCGTGAAGAAGCTATCGATGCATTAAAAGCTGAAAAAGCTACTGTTAATGGATGGTATAATTCCTCAACAAAGATCACTGAGATAATTAAGTCTCAGATTCCCCTGAGTGATAAACGTGGTCTTGGTTACAAAGCTGATACTCTAGAACCAACCACTGACCGTTCCATGCTTAAATTTGGAATGTTCGTATCCTCTATCCCTGACACTTTCTCATCTCAGTGTTCCTCTTCTAAACCGCCTATCCCTGAGGAAATCTCTACCTTAACTTCTAAAGGTAAAGAAAAAGTTGTTTATCCAAAACCTACCTCAGTCTTTAAAAACAAAGGTAAAGGAATTGCTTTTAACCAAAATCCTCATAAGGGTACCTTAGTACTAAAGCTGAATGCTTCGAAAGCTTCAGTGACTTATCCCTCTGATTCAAAGAATAAGATCCCTGGATTTATTCAGCGTGGATCTATTCAGCGATCTACTCCTAGAATCAAAGTGGAAATTATTGGTAAGAAATCCGAAGAACTGAATGTTCCTCCCATTTCAAAAGCCAATAGCTTACTTGGTGATGGTCCTTCTAATTCAAAATCAAAAGCTCAGCATGCAAATGGTCCTAGAACTACTTTTAGTTATAGGAACTGTTATCATTGTGGACTTACCAATCATATTGCTAGTAAGTGCCCTACAGCCACCCAAGCTGAAAAGATAGCTAAGGTGAAGATCATTGCCCCCAAGGCAAAGAAGACCACTGAGGTTAAGAAATTAACCAAAGTGAAGACTGACAAAGCTGAATCTTCAAATGTTGCGAAGACTGCTGAACCTTCCACCTCCTCTTCTACCCCCACTAACAAGTGTGTACACATGGTTAAGTGGGTACCCAAGACAAACTAATCTTCTTTTGTAATGCAGGTTAAGAATGGTATCTGGTATCTCGATAGTGGATGCTCTAGACACATGACTGCTATGAAGAACCTGCTCACTGAGTACAAAGAAGAGAAGGGTCCCTCTGTAACTTTCGGTGGAAATGGAAAAGGACATACCCGAGGGTTTGGTGTACTCTATAATAGTACAACAACCTTTAGAAGAGTCGCATATGTTGAAGGGCTGAAGCATAATCTTCTAAGCATCAGTCAGCTTTGCGACAAGGATAACAAAGTAATCTTTACTAAGGAATCATGCTTTGTCGCTGACAAAAAGGAGAAGATAGCCCTCAGCGGTTATCGTTTGGAAAATGTTTATATAATAAACATGGACTCAACAACCACTGAGAACTCCTGTTTCTTCTCAAAAGCCTCATCTGATGTCAACTGGTTATGGTATAGGAGGCTCTCTCATCTCAACTTCAAGACACTGAACACTCTTTCTTCAAAAGTGTTAGTCACTGGTCTACCTCATAACTCATACGCCAAAGAATCCTTATGTTCAGCGTGTGAGAAAGGCAAGCAGACCAAAGCAACCTTTAAGTCAAAGCAAGTTTCCTCAGTGTCATCTCCTCTACAACTTCTCCATATGGATTTGTTTGGCCCTGTTAACAAACAATCCATCGCTGAAAAGAAATATACACTGGTCATAGTTGATGAATTCTCTCAATATACATGGGTTATGTTTCTCCGTTCTAAGAGTGACACCCCTGAAGAACTCATCACCTTTGTTAGGAAAATGGAAACCCTGAACAACTTGACCGTTCACTCAATAAGGAGTGATCATGGGACTGAATTCAAAAACAGTTCTCTTGATTCCTTCTTTGAGAGTAAGGGTATTTCTCACAACTTTTCTTCAGTGAGAACACCGCAACAAAACGGAGTCGCTGAAAGAAGAAATAGAACTATTATTGAAGTTGCACGTTCAATGCTCAGCGATTCTCACCTGCCTACTCAGTTTTGGGCAGAAGCTGTCAACACTGCTGGTTTTACGCAAAACATGTCGCTGATAGTCAAAAGATTTAATAAAACAGCCTATGAACCTTTTCATGGGAGAAAGCCTTCAATTAGCTTTCTTCACATCTTTGGATGTCAGTGTTTCATACTGAACAACAGAGATGCCCTTGGAAAGTTTGATCCTAAGGCTGATGATGGAATATTTCTTGGATACTCCTCAGTCTCCAAAGACTTCAGAGTCTTCAATCGAAGAAGACAAACTGTTGAAGAAACTATTCACGTCACTTTTGACGAATCCCGTTCAGCGAATTCTCGACCTTCTGCTGATACTGAAGAACTGAATCAATGGATGTTTTCTCATCTTGGTGATTCAGAAGATATTCCCACTCCTCATACTCATACCGTTGAAGATGATAGTCCTACTATCATCCCAAACATGCAGAATAGTGAAGCTGAAACATCATGGGTCTCAGCTGTTCCTTTAAACACTATACCTGCGTCTGAACCAAATGTCTCAGACATTCCATCTACTTCTCAGCAATCAGTGAATGAGATGACATCTGCACCTACTCCTCTCTTGGCTGATATTCCAGAAGTTGTTGAAGCCTCATCTTCAGCTCCTCCAGTTCAATTTGAGTCAACGACTTATGCTCCGGCTCAGCGATGGACTGTAAATCACCCAATTGATCAAATCCTTGGTGATCCAAACGCTGGTGTTCAGACTCGACGAAGTGCAGGTAATATTTGCTTATTTGTTAACTTTATTTCTCTGATTGAACCAAAGAAAATAGATGATGCCCTCAAAGATCCAAACTGGATCAGCGCCATGCAAGAAGAGCTGACTGAATTCGAAAGAAACAAAGTTTGGAAACTTGTTCGAAGACCAACTGACAAGACAGTGATAGGCACTAAATGGGTCTATCGAAACAAGTTGGACGAACATGGAACTGTAACCCGCAACAAGGCTCGTCTTGTTGCTCAGGGATACAGACAAGAGGAAGGCATAGATTACGACGAAACATTTGCTCCAGTAGCAAGACTAGAATCTATTCGTCTATTCTTAGCATACGCTGTACACAAAGACTTCAAAGTATATCAAATGGATGTTAAGTCAGCATTTCTCAATGGAAAGCTGAATGAAGAAGTCTATGTGGAACAACCTCCATGATTCTCAGATCCTAAGCGTCCAGGTTATGTTTATAAACTGGATAAGGCACTTTATGGCTTAAAGCAAGCTCCACGTGCATGGTATGACACTCTATCCTCTTATCTCCTAATTGAAAATTTTGAGCGAGGTAAAATCGACAAAACTCTATTTTTCAGAATAGTGAAAGGTCATATCATTCTTGTTCAGATATATGTTGATGACATTATATTTGGTTCTACTAACCCTGATCTTTGTACTCGTTTCTCTGAAAGGATGAAAGAATAGTATAAAATGAGCATGATGGGTGAGCTAACATATTTCCTTGGTCTTAAGATAAAACAAAATGAAAAAGGAACTTTCATTAATCAGGGAAAGTATGTTAAAGATATGTTGAAGAAATTCGATTTAACTCAGAGTTCAGCTATGAAAACCCCTATGGCACCACCGCTGACAATAAACAAGGATTCAAATGGAATACCTGTTAATGTCACGCTGTACCGTGGGATGATCGGCTCTCTCTTGTATCTTACAGCTAGCCGACCCGATATTATGTACGCAACCTGTTTGTGTGCACGATATCAAGCTGAACCTAAGGAATCTCATATGATCGCTGTAAAGCGAATCTTTCGTTACCTTAAGGGTACTATGAACCTAGGTCTTTGGTATACCAAAGACTCAGGGTTTGATCTAATCGCCTATTCAGATAGTGATTTTGCAGGGTGCAAATTGGATAGGAAAAGCACCACAGGAGACTGTCAGCTCTTGGGTGGAAAGCTGGTGAGTTGGACAAGTAAAAAGCAAAACTCAGTGTCCACCTCAACTGCTGAACCTGAGTATGTAGCGCTGGAAGCTGTTGTTCTCAGGTCTTGTGGATGAGAAATCAACTACTAGACTATGACCTTCAGCTCTCGAAAATTCCAATCTATTGCGACAGCACAAGTGCCATCGCTATAGCCAACAATCCAGTGCTACACTCAAAGACCAAACATATCGAAATTAGGTATCATTTTATCAGAGATCATGTGATGAATGGTGATATAGAACTTCATTTTATCCCAACTGACTATCAGTTAGCTGATCTGTTCACCAAACCTCTTGATGAGACAAGATTCAACTTTATCATCAGCGAGCTTGGAATGCTGAACTTTGAAGAGTAAAATCTTCAGTGGTTCACATTTTATCAGCGATAGGATAAAACAATTATATAACCCATTCTATCATTCTCTCTCTGAACATAATTGATTCGCTGATATCAAGGTATGTTTTCTCTCTTGCTCGCTGACGTTCGCATGTGAATGTAAGATTTCAAAACAAATTGCATCGCTGAATATCTCTTCCTTAACAGCGATACTTTGAAATTTCTTAAACTAACACTGATATTTCTATTCAGTGCTTCATGTTTTTCAAAATAGTCCCTGAGCTTTCAAAACCTCAGAGACATCCTAAAATATGAAAGGACGTTTGTGACATCATCACAACGGATAAACCCTGGCACGTTCTTTTTCTGACACACGTTTGCACGTTTCGTTTACCTTCCAATCAAATGCAAACACGTGTCCGTGTCATGATGAAAAACTTTCCCGCTCGAGTTTTTCTCTCTCTCAAATCTCTCTATATAAACTATTTCGGGTTTATATTTTTTTCTTTACGCGAACTTCTTCTCCAAGCAAGAAAAGATTTACTGTTGCTTATTTCCAGAAATCTGTTCATCTCCTTCTTCGATTACCAGGTTAATATTCTTATTATTTACCTACATAACTTGTTTCTGATCTTCTTATTGCTTTTAAAAGATCAAACAAAAGAAATCTTTTCTAAAATGAAATCATTTCTTTCATGGTTTTATGAACACAACCTTTTCATGGTTGTTCTTCAAGTTTAAAACTCAAAATCTTAAACTTGTTCTTCATTCGTTTTTCTAGAATCCTTATCTAAAGGAAAATGGAAAACAAGACTTTTACTGGGTTTGTTTTTCTTTTTCAAAATAAGAAAACCCTAATCTTCATTAAGACATTTCTGTCTGAATGAAATGGACAAAAATCGGAAAACATCTTATTGGAAAATCTTTCACATTAAGACTATTATTTATCTATGTTCATGGTTGATATGTTAAACAGAAATGGCATCTTCTACTCCTGCTCTTACCGCTAAGAAATCCACGGCTGCAAAGAAACTAACTCTTGTCAAAGCTCCTCAAGTCAAGTTCAAGCTTGAGGAAATCGATTTTTCAAAATCGAACAACCTTCATGCGTTTTTCGAGTTTCCTCCTCGAAAGCAAGTCACACATCTGGATGATGCTGTGAACTACCTAAAAACATGTTGCTTATCTACAGCACTGGCTATTACACCCCCTGCTCATCAATTCCTACTTTCTCAGTTCTGGTATACTGCCAGAAGAGCTCAGGTACCCCATGCCAAAGACCCAACGAAGATCGTTGACTCCATTTTGTGTGACACAAAATTTGGCACCACCAAAATCAACCCTGCCATTATTAGGAAAGCACTGAGCCTTCCTACCTCTACCAAAGAAAACCGCTTTGTCCCTCTCCCAAACCATAAAAACCATGCTGATAGGGAAGCCATCATTGCATTCTTCGATGCAATGGGTTACGCATGGGACATTGGAAGGGACAAGAAGCCTGAGAAGAAACTGACAATGATCAAGAAGTCCAAAATGCCCAGCGAGATGAACTTCATCTTCACACATCTGATAAGCTGCATGACAGCGAAGAGTGGATCTTCTGATCAAGCTGCTCAACCTCAGCAAGCAATGGGCTATGCATTGCTGAAAGGTATAAATGTTGACTGGGCCTCAATCATCTACGACGACCTTGCGTTCAGAGTGGATATGGCTGAAAGATCTGCATGGGTTCCTTATCCCAGATTCATCAGCGCCGTCTTTCAACAAGGACTTGGCGAAAGGTACCCAACAGAGGGTGATATGAGACTCTCTCAGGTTGGCCCTAAGGTACTCGACTTCAAGCCGCTGGAAAACGAGGTACGTCTTTCTACTCTCTTATCTCTTCTCAATCCTCCTTCTTCTACTTCTGCAGCTCATTCAGTGGAAATCCCCACCGCAGATACCCACGCTGCACCCTCCACTCCTTCTCGAAAAAGGAAACACTCTACTTCCCAACATGGTTCCAAAAGAATCAAGAAAACCAAGCAGCAACCCCCCAGCATTTACACGCTGAAGACTCCACAGCTCATCTTGAAGAGCTGATGGAAAGTTCAGTGGTACGCTCTGCCACAGCTGATCAAGCCACCCCTTCTATCCCAGCTTCAGCGTCTCTAAACGCTGAAGTTATAAACTTGGAAATGAACCTACCTCCTTCGGCCTCTCTACAGACTGAAGTGATTGACAGCGGATCCAACGCTGAACCCCGCACCCAACCATCATTCTCATCCCTCATTCCTCCTACTCAATCTTTGGTCTCTGCACCAATTTTCCCAACTTTCTCAGGGACACCCTTCATCGTACATGACTCAGCTGCAGACACTCTAAATACGATGATGGATGCAAACTTAGGATCTGCAGGCACCTCCATGTGCCAAGGTACTCTTAAAGGCGACATGGAATTTCATTCAGGACACAAAGGGTTCGACAACTTTGCCAACCCGCCTGCAGGTATAAACACAATCCAAAACACTCCTCTTTCTCTACCCCAAACTTCTGAGTTTTCCTCTGTTCATAAGTTAATAACTGTTTCAGGTCCTACTTTGGAGGATATCAACACCTCCCTGAAGGCCCTGGAAACAAAGGTGGAAAATTACAACACCATTCTCTCCACGAACTCTTCAGCGGTTACAGACACTGGAAAGAAACTCAAAAGGCTGACCGAGATCATAGATACAAAAGCCTCCAAAACTGATATGGATAAGGTGGATGGTAGCATCGCTCAATTTGCTACCACCCTCGCTGACAATTCAACCGCCACCACCTCTCTTTCAACAAACTTCACCACTCTGTCCAATGAAGCCACATCATTGAAGACAGAGGTTGGTTCTCTTAAGGGTGAAGTTTCCACGATCAAGGCTGATGTCTCCGCCGTCAAAGAAATTGTTCAGAAAGTACTCGATCGCCGGAACGCCCCAACTTCAAATTTTACTCAGGTCGATTGAGAAACTCTTCAAAAGATCAATCCTGCTATAACTGGCCTGGAAGTCAGATTAGCAAAGATTGAGAACTGTGTTGGGATCTCTGGCCTGGAAGACAGAGACCAAATACACACTACTGCTGCTGAATAATCTGTTACCTCCCCTAACCATAATGTGGAAGAGGGGGAGAAGACTAAAAAAGACCTTCCCCATAATTCTGAGGGGGAGGGTATTGAAACTGCTGCTGCTGGTACTTCTACTTCACGACCTCAGGGAGTTGAAAACCCTGAGGAAACCGAGAAACCTTCCTCTGTATCTGAGGGGGAGCAACTCAATGAGCAACTTAAGGAAGTTGCTGCTGACGTGACCGAACCTTATGCTGAAGAGGTCGAGTCTGAAGAAGAAACTGAAGATGATGAACCTTTCGACATCTCTGATGAAGAACCATCATCATCCCCCAAAGATGATGATGATGACGATGATGATGACGACTTCTTCTACGTCCATCCTGTTGCAAAAGCCCATGCTCAAAAAGGGATCAAGATAAAAGAACCTTCAGGGGAGCGGACCAAGACAAAGCCTGCAGCGTCTGAAGCTGACAAAGGAAAAAACAAAGGCCTAGCTGAAGAAGACAATCTGACAATCTTGCTTCAAAAGACAGTTTGTCAGGTACACTACCTTCTATTCCCTTACACTGCATCCCTCCTCTATCCCTTCTCAATCTCAATCCTTCTATCCTTAAAACCTCTATACACTTAACCACATTATTTTCTCTATCTCTTTCTTCCCAACTTTTCTTACTTAAACAAACGTTGTGTTTCAGCTAGTCCTCTCCCCTGTTTGAGGATCCCGCTGAAGCTCCCACGACTACACCAGAATTAATTCCAGCCACAAGAGCTGAAGAAATAATCCCAGTCTTGGATTTAACCACTGAGACTGATGAACCTGAAGAACAGCTGCTCTCTCACAAAAACAGACCTTCCTTGGCTCCTCAAAAGCTAAGTGAAGAGGATCAAGAAAAGAGAGATGCAATGATCAAATAGCTTGAAGATCAGAGAATCATTCATCCTCGTGACAAAATCCCTGCTCCCACAAAGTTCAAGATTTCAAGGAAAGAATACGAGGATCATCTAAGAGCTGAAAGATTACTCGCCGAAAAGAAGGAAGCTGAAGAAAAAGATAAGGCTCTCACCATCCATCTTGTCCAACAATCGGTGAAAGACCCCGCGCTGAAAAGAACTCCCATTGATGTCCAACGTCAGCTATGGGATGATGCCCAAAGGATCGTTGAAGAAAAGACTAAAGTATCTGATTCGACTTTGGAATGGTGTAAAGAAATGCTGAACTATCGATCTCGACCATCCAAAATCATCAAGGTAAATATCAGAGGAAGACTGTTTGTAGACGTTCCTGTTGTTGAAGTTGACGTATTCAGAGAAGTCAAAACCAAGCAAACCTTCTATGCTGCTACTTTAGAGAAGTTTGGTTTTTCTGAATGGTTGGAAGTGAAATTAGCCATCCAGCGATCGCGCTCAAAGTTCAAGAGCCATGTCGAGAAAATTTTAAATTCTCAGATCGACTTGGTTTCTTCTGCTGTGGATATTCCTCCTTCCACTCTTCTTCCTCCTCAACAAAGAAGAGCCTCTGCAAAGGAAAAGAAAGCCTCAGACTCAGGTCCTCCTATACGGAATGAAACGGGTATTGGTTTCTCTCGAGCTGAAGTTCTTGGCCCTGATGCTGACCTCTCAGCGCTTGACACCTCCCTACCACCTGGTGAAACTTTCATCCCTGGCAAAGTCGTAAGTGATCCCTATGGTATATTCTTTCTAGACTGCCATGGAAATCAACACTTTCAACGCATCTCTGAGCTTCAAATCACTCCCATCGAACAGCTCATAGATCTCATATACTGGTGTGAAGTCAGACGCGACATTCATGCACGTCACCTCAAGCCCCTAATCTTTGAAGAAGCAAAGAACAAAAAGGATCAAGGTGTCACTGTCCCTGACTGGATGATTCCCACATCAAAGACCCTCGATGAACTTCTCATCAAGGAAGAACCTTTTGACGGATAGGATCGCCTTATAATTCTTTCTATCCTTATCTGTCTACATCTTCTGTACTTGTAATTTTATTTGATGTACTTATAATTTTTCCACTTCCCTCTGTAATCTTTACGAAGTTTAAAGAAAAATTTCAGCGAATGTACTTTACTCCATCAGTACTGAAAAGATCCCAAAAAACAGTAAAAGGGACAAATATTTTATGAGTTCTTTTTATCCTTATGTTTTCATTAAATAGCAATTTTCTCTGTTGCTATGTCATAATCAAATAGGGGGAGATTGTTGATCCAAACCCTCAGTGATTTGATAATGACCCTCTCTTAAACACTTAGTGAAAATTGTAAGTAAACAATATGTATTAGAGTTTCACTATCGCTGATAAGTACTAAGACTTCACAGTACCGCTGATAGGAACTCTCACTCTTTAGATTAGATATTCAACGAACATTGTTCATCATCTTATAGCTCTGAGCCTGTTCAGTCTATGAGATGATCGCTGATAAGTTAGTTGTTTACTTATGATCCCTGAAGACAAGTTTCACGTCGACATATGTTCTACGCTGAAGTCGAAGATCAAGCTCAAGAACCAGCGACAAGTCTACTCATGAACTGATGCGGATATCAGCGAAGCAAGACCTGTCCATTCAACGTGAAGTATCAAGTAGAAGAGTTCAGCAATCGCTGAACTTTATCATTCGCTGATAAAGATCTGACTCAACGAAAGCTGATCATGAAGTCTCCCTGCATGTTACTATTGTCTTACCTCCCTTGCACATCTCCGTACGAACTGTCAGAACGGACATCCCTTTTGTCTGTAATCGTACAACAACTCTGATTCTACACTGTGCACCATGCGGCTACTAAGGTTGTCTACAAAGGTCAATGATATGCAACCACTCAGCTGCTGCCACGTGTAAAGCCATACTGGCATGCATTAAATGCATGCAGTATATAAGAAGAACCTTACTTTAGTTTTGAAGTGTGCTCGGACCATCTTCTTATTTCTCTCTTATTGTTAAGTTATTATTCATAATTTCTTTAACTCTTTCTAGTGCAAGAAACTTAGTGTTTCTCAAGACTTGTTTAGATTAGGTTTATCGTTAATCTTGTTCCGCAACAAGTTGTAAATTGTCTTGATTTATCAATAAACAATTTAGAAAAGTAAAAATCGTGTGTTTGCATTCAACCCCCCCCCCCCCCCCCTTCTACAAACTTGTATAACCCTTCGGGACCAACACTACTTAAGAAAGTTAACAACATTACAACAATTCAGAAACTTAACAGTTAACAACCATTCAGAAATCAAACAGAAACTTCCAAATCAGAAACTTAGAACAATGGTGACGTGGTGAGCTTAGAACTTAGAAGTTAGATTTTAGAACATAGAAGAAACTTACAAATCAGAAACTATGGTTTGAGAAGTGAGAAACTTTCGAAATTTCGATCCTAAAATTAGGGCAAATCGACCTTGACCTTCATCCAAATCGACCCTCGTCAGTAGTCACTTCGTCCGTCCCCTTCGACCTTCGACCCTAAAATGGTGAAAGAATTAGGGCAGAAATGAGAAACCTGTGGAATCGTGGAGAATGGAGATGAAAGAATCAAAAAATTAGGGCAGAAACCTATGGAATCGTGGTTTCACTTTTCAGTTTGAGTCTTTGAGATGAGAAACAAATCGCACGTCAATAAGAGTATAAAGCAGTAACCCTAAAAAGTAAAAATACATTTATTAAATTTAAAAAAAAAACTTTTTAAAAACTTCGGGTTTCAGAAGGGTACGGGTTTGGAATAACCAAACCCGATCCGTATTATTCCGAGATAAATAATCGGGTTCGGGCCACTTCGGGTTTTAGACTGACGGGTGAGCCAAAATCGACCTGGTCGGGTTTCTCGGGTTTTTCGGGTTTTGCTCACCCCTATTACACATTACCACAATCGAGATGTCTATCTTACAAAAAGAAAAGAGTATCGGTCTCTAGCTCTCCTTCTCTAAACTTTAAGCATTCTTCTTACCCTTAGATGAAGCACCAACTAAGCTCTTGCCTGAAAATGGTTTTTAAGATTTGGAAAAGCGAGGGTTAGACCATAAGGTCTAGTGAATTCCCTTGAAAACAGATTAACATAACTAAAGACATAAACAGATGAGTTGTCATAACGCCTTCCACAAATAATTTGATAAAACGAGTCCACACTTGGGTATTTGCACAGTGTTCATAGTCATCCATCACCTCATTGTATATCCGCAATTGGGGCCCCCAGTAAATCCCCATGGCCCCCTAGTAGATGTCATTTCCATGTGCACAAGAAACATATTCAAGGCTCACGGTAAAAATACTCTCCCAAGGAATATTCACAATTCCAAGGTACCCTAATCCCATTGTGCAACCCGACTCCAATTCGATATACCAATTCATAAACCAAATGTAACAAAGAGCATGTATTCCTAAACATACCACATCATGTATTTTTAAAGATTTTCAAAACTTATAATCATATGATCATGTTTAATACCAAATTCAGTTAATGAAACATAAGGAAAGCGTTTCATTTGCACCAAAAGAGTTAAGGGAACTCACCTGAAAGCTGGAAATCCGACACACACACCGAACCACGCTTTTGATCAAACCTAACCATTACACACAAACCAATCAAACAAGAGTGATAAGTCACACAATTACCTCTAAAGGTTGTCTCACAATTTTCTTAAGGGACTCTCTAAGACCTAGCTCGAGGAGGTCAACTAGAAATACGAAATAAATCCCGATAGAGCCCGGATAACAACTTCCCGGGTATGACCTGTTCGGGTGTGACGCTTCCTGATAATCCTCATTCAGCTTTCCTCGATTCCTGGATAACCCCATATGGTTTCTCCCCAATTCTCGTTCAAAACACCATCCGGATTTTCCCGATTTCCCGATCACAGTCATTCGGGTTGTCCTGGTTTCGCAATCACGTGACATCTGGATTTCCCGGTTTCAAGACACCCAGGTTTCCTGAATAACACCTTATCTGGGTAAGGCGACTCCCAGATGTAGGGTTTAACAGCGCTGAGTTCTTTCAGGACAAATTTTAGCTAAGGGTTTTCACCCTATTTCACTCCCAATACAAAAAAGAACCAATACCTTAACTCTTATTAATATCCCAAAATCAATATTAAGACAATAATACTCATCCATTGAATCAAGTTCCATTAATCCCATAGAAATGAAAACATTGTGGCTTAAAAGATTTTTCCCAAAACAATACATACACAAGGCATACATAAATCATTAGAGTAATGTGTGAGGCTCACCTTGTAGAAGATGAATTTCTCAAACAACTTCTTCCTTCTAGCACCACTGCACCAACTCTTGCACAAATCTTCTCAGCCTCCTCCTCTGTTCTCTCTTTCACGATGCATCAGTTACAAATGAGAGGATTAGGGGTTTTACCCCCATTTTTTTACCTTTTAGATTTTGCACCAAGGTTCCTAAGTTTCCTCTTTTCATACCTTGACCCTGAAGCCCCTCGAGTACTTAGAATTTAAGAGTAATGGTTATTACACCTGGACTCATAGTTTTAAAACGCGTCCGATAAAGGAAATTGTTCAGAAAGTACTCGATCGCCTGAACGCCCCAACTTCAAATTTTACTCAGGTCGATTGAGAAACTCTTCAAAAGATCAATCCTGCTATAACTGGCCTGGAAGTCAGATTAGCAAAGATTGAGAACTGTGTTGGGATCTCTGGCCTGGAAGACAGAGACCAAATACACACTACTGCTGCTGAACAATCTGTTACCTCCCCTAACCATAATGTGGAAGAGGGGGAGAAGACTAAAGAAGACCTTCCCCATAATTCTGAGGGGGAGGGTATTGAAACTGCTGCTGCTGGTACTTCTACTTCACGACCTCAGGGAGTTGAAAACCCTGAGGAAACCGAGGAACCTTCCTCTGTATCTGAGGGGGAGCAACTCGATGAGCAACTTAAGGAAGTTGCTGCTGACGTGACCGAACCTTATGCTGAAGAGGTCGAGTCTGAAGAAGAAACTGAAGATGATGAACCTTTCGACATCTCTGATGAAGAACCATCATCATCCCCCAAAGATGATGATGATGACGACTTCTTCTACGTCCAGCCTGTTGCAAAAGCCCCAGCTCAAAAAGGGATCAAGATAAAAGAACCTTCAGGGGAGCGGACCAAGACAAAGCCTGCAGCGTCTGAAGCTGACAAAGGAAAAAACAAAGGCCTAGCTGAAGAAGACAGTCTGACAATCTTGCTTCAAAAGACAGTTTGTCAGGTACACTACCTTCTATTCCCTTACACTGCATCCCTCCTCTATCCCTTCTCAATCTCAATCCTTCTATCCTTAAAAGCTCTATACACTTAACCACATTATTTTCTCTATCTCTTTCTTCCCAACTTTTCTTACTTAAACAAACGCTGTGTTTCAGCTAGTCCTCTCCCCTGTTTGAGGATCCCGCTGAAGCTCCCACGACTACACCAGAATTAATCCCAGCCACAAGAGCTGAAGAAATAATCCCAGTCTTGGATTTAACCACTGAGACTGATGAACCTGAAGAACAGCTGCTCTCTCACAAAAACAGACCTTCCTTGGCTCCTCAAAAGCTAAGTGAAGAGGATCAGCGGGATTAGAGTTTCAGACTTTTCACTAAACCTTTGAGACCAAATTAGAGTTTACTCTAAAATATAATAATACCAAGAAAACACACAAAGATATATGCATATCAATAGAAACCCACATGATGTTTAGGTAATTTCAATATCAATTGAAACCCACACGATGTTTAAGTAATTTCAATTTTGATGTTATCTTAATTACGTTCTTTGTCATTTCGATTTCAATTTCGTATTCAATTATCACGTTGAGCGGGAGAGATAAGAGATATGGATGGGTATTTTTGAAATAAAAATTTAAACATAACATAAAAGTATATAATTAGTATAAGAGACCACATTTGGCATAGAAATTCAAATTCCCTAGTAGAAAACAAAGATAGAATTTTTTTTTTCTAGTTTAAAACATTACCAAAAATAATGTATGAAAATATGCGTGACCAAACTAAGATACAAAATAAAGTCGCTTTTCTTCTTTTCGCAAGGGTCCCGCAAGGGTCCCTCCATCTTTAGATATTTCCTTTTGTTATGGCAATTATTGTTGATACTTTTTAAAATAAAATAAAAATATATATCATTAAAAAGTTACCCATTTAATAAAAGTATCATTTAATTGAGAGTAAATTACGGATTTGGTCCCTGTAATTTGGTGTTTTTTTTACGAAAATGGTCCCTAAACTTCGTTTATTATGGATTAGGACTCGACGTATGTCATTTTATAACGACTTGGTCCCTCCCTCTAACTGCCATCCAATATCTCCATTAAGCTTGGGGGCATTTTCGTCCTTTTTTTCTTTTTTGTCTTTACTTGAGGGACTAATTCCGTAACCACACAAACCACAGGGAGCAAATTCGTAATTAAGTCTGAAAAATAATTTTAGCTTTTTTATTTTTTATTTTCAGAATTAAATATCGCATTTACTATTATTTTTCTTCACATTGTTGATTGTCATAGGAAAGTATTGAGACTGATTTTTAGTATATTATATTTTAGTTATTAGTTAACTAGTGAAACATATCGTCAAACTATTTGTCAAAGTTATAGATCGCATTTTTTCAAAATAAATGGAGTATTATATTTTCATTTAAAGCTAGAAACACAATGGGATTTGATATTGGTATATTTTGAAAACATTATATTAACATAAAGTAGGTTATTACATTTCAAACAATCTTAAACAGCTATGCTAAAACATAAATCTCTAAAATCCACTATATAAAGAAGAGGCAGAAAATACAAATCTCTAAATTTAAAGAAATTTCTAAAATCTACTATTTAAGAAAGAGAAATAATATTTTAACTCTTCTATCAATAAGAGACATTATTGAAGGAAAATGTTTAGGGGATAATTTTTTTTATTTTATTAATATATTAATTATTTTAATAATATAATATATGTTACAATCTTTAAAATAATATAACATTTAGAGATGGAAGTATTTTTTAGAGATTTTAACTTTTAATACATTATTTTAAAAAAATATAACATAGCTGTTGAAGATGCTCTCACATCTTTAATTTATATTAAAGGGCCTTTGGCCTAGTTGTATCCGAGTCTCTTTCCTCTTAGGAGGCCAGAGGTTCAAACCTTAGCAAAGGTGAGGAGAGTGTGTGAGTTTATTTGTTGCATTTGCTGTATATAAATATTATATACTTTAAAAAAAACGACTAATTTATGTAATTCATAAAATACATCTTTTTCCTAAGGAGCCCACAAAATATATGTATGAAAATTCAATTAGTTTGGCACTAACATTTGAATATCCAATAAATAATGTACTGATATTATATCATACAATCATTCTACTATATAAACTTGGGAGGGCGTTTGGTTCATTTTAAGGAATATGAATGGAAATGAAAATAGGAATGCAGGAAATTAGAATAGGAACGATCATTCTATTGATGTTGTTTTGTTAAACCAATATAACTAATAAAAGAGTAAACACAAATTTTGGTCCCTGGTGTATACCAAAATCACCGAAAGTGGTCCCATATCTTCAATAAGTGCAAGAATAGTCTCTGGTCTCCTTATTTTGCTCTGAAAGTGGTCCAAAGCTCTAACGCCGTCTAACAAATGGCCGTTTAAGGCCTCATGTGCTTCTCACGTGATGGGCAATTTGGTCATTTCACTATTTCCCTCTCATTTAAACCAACGGCTTTACTTTCTTCTTTGGTCTTCTTCTTCGTTTTCCTTCTTCGATTTCTTTTTGCCTTTCTCTCCTCCACAGTATCGACAATGGTGGTTTGTAATTGTGGTGTACCAGCGATGATAAAGACTTCATGGACAACTAAAAACCCTGGCCGTAGGTTTTATGGGTGCGCACGGAAGTCTGCCAAATGCGATTTCTTTGCTTGGTACGATCAACAGTTGTGTCAACGAGCTATGGAGGTAATCCCTGGTTTGCTAAGATCAAAGAACAGTGTTGAAGCTTCCCTCAACGCAAAAGAAAAGGAAATCAAGATTTTGAAGCTTTTATTGGTTCTCAGTTGGGTTTTCTTTATTTTTGTACTTTTTTAGTTGACCTAATCCAATGTAGGTGGTTGTAATGGTTGTAAGCCTTGTAATGGTTGTAATGGTTCAAAAGTTTCAATGAAAACTTATTTCTTTCATAAACCCTGTTGTTTTCTTGAATGTTTGCATCTCATTAAAGACAACACACAGAATATACATTCATACAAGTTACCCTGTTTCATTGTCCATTTAAAACCAAATACATCACCAAAACACAGAATATGCATTCATACAAGTTATGCCTAATATAATACCAAAATACATTCATTTTCTGTTAATTTACCAAACACACAGAAAATGTTTACCTAACCAAAGCTACTGTTTCATCCAACTTACCAAACACAGTACCAAAATACATACATTACCAAAATACATTACCACTTCACATCTATCCACCTTTGCATGTCCTTGAGTTATGCCCTTCCTTCCTGCACTTTGCACAAGTCACAGTCCTCCCATTCCTGCTTAATTTGGTTGCTTTCCCATCTCTAGTGCTCTCTTCATGTTGACCCCTCTTTCTTTCCTTCTTGGGCCTCCCAATTTGTTTATGATAGCTTGATGCAGTAAGTGTTGTTGGGCAATCACACTTGTCCCAATATGCTTTGCCATTGATGGGTTCAATCTTGAATCTGTACATGTCTTTCCAAGTGTCAAGCCAAAGACTTTCATCAACCTATTTCTCAGGGAAATCAACATTTGCTCCATTCAAAGCCATGTTCCAATTAGTTGCTACAGCATGCTTATAAGGGATGCCAGTCAGTTCCCACCTCCTACATGTACAAGTCTTTGCCCTCACATCAACTACCACTTGATCATTCCAAGGACCACTAACCTCATACATGTCTCCACCATTCCAATATACTTTGTATTTAGTTGCTTCACTCTTGTTCTTTTCCAGTGCTTTGCTTGCTGTTGGAGTGAGTGGTCCTTGAGTCTTATCAATGACTTTCAACACATGCACTATCCTCTTCATTAAGTAATGCCTAATATACTCCAAACATGAAATTATTGGCTTATCCCTACCCTCAAGAAGCTGCTTGTTGAAGACTTCACACATATTGTTGAGAAGTACATCAGAATGACACCTACCTGAATTGCACAAAATAATATTGAAAGTTAAAGTAACCTGTGAAATGAGACAGTTTGTTGAGGTAACTAAAGGTAACACAGACTGAGTGAAAGTAAGTTCAACTAACCTATGAAATGAGACCTAGACCATGATTGAGGTGAGATGAGCTTCAACCAATCATAACAAGCTTGATTGAACATTCTAAGTTGTTCCATTGCATGTTCAAATGGGGAACAGTTGTTGCAGTTGCACATTGTCAAAGATGGTCCTTGTATGCTTTCCCCTTCCAAGTAAGCTTCATGTTGTCATGTATATATCTAAGGCAGAATCTATGTTCTGCACATGGAAAAACCTTTGCAATGGCTGGAAGTAGTCCCTGTCATAAACATCAATTAGTATACACATCAATTAGTATACACATCAATTAGTATACACATCAATTAGTATACACATCAATTGGAAAACTAACCTTTTGTTTATCTGTTATGAATGTGAAGTTTGATCTTGTACACAGATTAAGATCCTCTCCAAGATACTCTAAGAACCAGGTCCATGATGCCATTGTCTCAGCTTCTACAATCCCATATGCTAGTGGGTATATGTCACCATTTGAGTCAATACCCACAACTGTCAACACCTGTCCTGGAAAAGGACCCTTCAAAAAAGTACCATCAAGACCTAATATCTCTCTCTTCCCAGCCTTAAACCCCTGTTTCAATGGCCCCAAACAAACATAGATCCGTCTGAACTTCCTTGTACTTACACTTGGGAACGGTTCATCCTCAACATCTAACTTGACAGTAGTTCCTGGATTACATCTTTTCAACTCTTGTATGTAATCTCTAAGATTACTGAACTGTGCTTCAAAATCTCCCCAAATCTTCTGAGATGCCATGGTTTTTGCCCTCATTGCTTTCGTCAGTGACACATTAATCTCATACTTCTGCTGCAATTGTGTTTGAAGAGCCTGTATTGGAATGGTGGGATTAGAAACTATGTTCTCTGTAATCTTCTTAGAGAGAAAACATGCTGTGGCAAGAGAGATGTCCCTGCATTGGAGGCAGTTGTGTGTGGGAACATAGGTTTTCACTGTCCAAGTCTGTATGCCTCCATCTGTTGAGATGAGCAAAGCCCATGGACATCTTGGACCACTGCCCTTTGTAATCTTTGGTTTTCTTCCTTTAAGTGTCCCACTTGGCCCACCAGGCCTACTTGGCCCACCAAAATCGTTGAACTATGGTAACACTCCCCTGCATATGGCCCTCACCCTTATGAGATCATTTTTCACCAACACTAAATCTCTTCTACTCTCAACAAAATGGTCCTTAATCTTCTGAATGACCTCTGTTTTGCTGCCAAATGTTTGCCCCAAATAAAATAAGCTGTTTTTGTCATGTTTTTTGTTCAACTTGGGCCCAACATATCCTTCATCTCCACTTGAAAATTGATCATCATTAACCACTAGTGCCCAATCAAACATATCATCATCTGCTTCACTATCCTCAACTGTTTTATCAACTCCTCCAATCCACTCTACATTGCCATCAACAAAGTCATCCATGTCAATATCATAGTCTTCTATCCTATTATCATCATCAACATAATCCTCATCTACACTATCATCATCTCCTTCACTATCAGCTTGTATGCCACTGCACTCCACATGTATGCCACTGCCCATATCAGGTTGCATGTCACTGCCCTTTGCCATCTCAGGTTGTGACAAACAATCCATGACAAAATATGGATCAAATTCATCAAATACTTCAAATGGATCAACCCCCTTTCCCTTGTCAATTGCATCTCCCTTCTCAACCCCCTTTCCCTTGTCAATTCCATTCACCTCAGGTTCATTAAACAATAAGTTAAGGTCAAATGGCATATCCAAATCATTCCCTTGTTCATACAACATGTCACTCACATCAAGTGGCCTATCCATATCAACCTGTTTATTTTGTCAAAGCCTCTGTTTTTATCCACAACTCTCTCTTTATCTATATTAGATGCCTCACATTTATTGTCAATCCACTCAAGAAACAGTTTTTTCTTGCATGTCTTCTTAACAAGTTTTTTCTTTGATACATATTGATTTCCAGGTTCATCAAGTTCCTGTATCTCCATTTTTCTAGCATGTGGTGGTGAGTTGTATGTATCAGTTTTCCAATGCTCTATAAATACATCTACAAATTTTACCTTAGGAACAAATTTCATAAGCCTCAGCACATCACTATCATTCCCTAAGGCTTCTAACCCAAAATCCATGTCACTTCCTGGAGTCAAGAAATGGTAATACATTTTCTCATCTGCTTGGTACCCTAACTCTAACATCATAGCATCAATCTCATGGACTGATAACAAATCAGTGTCAATCAAGTCCACAAATGAAGTCTTACCATGGATGTATCTTCTACCAGGGGACTTTGTGAAAACACCTCCATGGTTTATCCTCATTGTTATTAGAGTAGGATAGTGATCTGTAGAAGGAACACAAATCGATCAGAAAGTAGTTTATAACTTAAATGTTTGACTTAAATAAACAGGTCGATCATTAACATAGGTAAAAAACTCAAAGGAAGGATTTTATGAAAAACAAAGACATACCATAAACCAGTTCGGGATAAAGGTCATCCCCTTGCTCCTTTCTGATCACCCACGTATGAGAAGACATGGAAGTAACGTTGCATTAACAAGATGAAGCTCAGATTGAAGGTCAGATTGAAGGTCAGATTGAAGCTCAGTGTGTGTTAATGGAGATATGTGTTAAGGACCAAAATGGAGGGTTTCTTGAAACAAGTATAAGTAAACGAAAGGGCGTTTAAATGAGAGGGAAATAGTGAAATGACCAAATTGCCCATCACGTGAGAATCACATGAGGCCTTAAACGACCATTTGTTAGACGGCGTTAGAGCTTTGGACCACTTTCAGAGCAAAATAAGGAGACTAGGGACTATTCTTGCACTTATTGAAGATATGGGACCACTTTCGGTGATTTTGGTATACACCAGGGACCAAAATTGTAGTTTACTCTTAATAAAATAAATATTTTATATAATATTTTTAACACAAGTATGTGACATCCAACATGACAAAAATCACTTCAAAATCATTATAAACAAATGACTTTTATCCCTAAAAATATTCGCTTTATCGATGGACTACCCAGAAAATACTAATGGTTTGGTAGAATCTAATTTTTCGGGAAAATACCAATGAATCGTCCAGAGAATTCTTGGGTAACCTGTCACCGAATTGAATTAACCACCAACAGTTTACCCACCAACTTTTGTAGTGGTTTTGTGAGGAATCACCGGCGACAAATTTCCTAGGCAAAAGTCTTTTATTTAGTAGTAAATAAATGACTTTTACCCACAAAATCACCCAAGAAACTTTTCGTCGGTGATTGTCGGAATCATCCATAAAATACCAATGGTTTCGGTGATCACCCACGGATCACCCACAAAATCTATGGTAATCTGACACTGGTTGAATTTCCCCCCAATACTTACACACTTACTTTTGTAACGGTTTGTTGACGAATCACACAATTAGCAAATCATTTTCCAGGAAAGTTTTGTACGTAAAAGTCTTCCATCTAATAGTGAATATATATCTAAAATATACAAGAATGAAAGTATTTTTTGCACTTTGAAAAAGAAAAACTATATAGCCTAAAATGAAAACATATATGCAATGTTTGTAGCCATTATAAAACATTACCAAATTTGTTATTATTAAAATTAATTGTGAGTCATTCCATGTTTGTTTCTTAGCATTAAATATTTATAGAATAAAGAGTAAATTACTGTTTTGGTCCCTGTGGTTTGTCAAAAAATACGGAATTGGTCCCTAAACTTCATTTATTACTGTTTTGGTCCATGTGGTATGCAGAATTTTACGGAATTGGTCTTTATGGGTGACGTCCATTTGATTGTTGCCGTTAACCCTCACCACGTGAGACGCACACGAGGGTATTTTCGTCTTTACCCTTCTCTCTTTTTTCCCTCTCGTTTAAAACCCCATACCCGTTAGTTAACATCTTCATCAACAACCCTTCTTCTCCATTGAAGCTCTGAAGCCAAAGACTGAACATGGTGTTGTGTTACTGTGGTGCGTATACGGTGATTGTAACTTCTTGGACAAATGCTAACCCAGGGAGAAGATTCTACTCCTGTTCCCGCCCTGTAAGTTTTTAGGGTTTGTGGGAGTAGTTCAATTTTATGTTTGTCTCTGAAATCAATTTTTTTACAGGGAAGCAATTGCGTCTTTATTGGTTGGGTTGATCCACCAATGTGTGCTCGATCGTTGGTGGTTATACCTGGTTTATTGAGGTCAAGAAATCTGATTGAAGAAAAATTGAGGGCACAAGCTGTGGAGGCTAGAAGAATGAAGAAGTTACTGTTAATCAGTTGGGTCATGTTTGTTATCCTTTTCCTTGTGTTGGTGCTGTAACTGTAACCATTTCCTTATGTGGGAATGAAGAAGTCTGGTTTTTGTTGTAACATTTGGTTTTTGTACCAAGTTAATGAAATAGCAGAAGTTTGGTATTAGTTGCAGTGTTCTTTATTTTTGTGTTTTGTATTTCCCTGTTAATAACCAACTATATGGGTTTCAACATTCAACAAAAGGATATCACCATTACTTGAACAAAATAATACCATGTTAAACACAAACCACAAAAGAAATGTACCACAAAAGTATCATCACTGGAATGTTAAGCCAACTAACAATATATTACCATAACTGGAACAAAAGTACATCAACCACCAAAAGTAATGTTCATCCAGCTAACAACATAATACCATGTTAAATAAACTAAAGCAAGCATCAACTAAGGCTTGGTTACAAAAGATCCAACATCCAAAGAGATCAAACATCCAACATCCATCCAACTAAGGCTTGGGTTACTGTCCTTTACAAGTCCTGGAGTTGTGCCCAGGCTTCTTGCAGGATGTACAAGTCACAGTCTGTCCAGCCCTGGAAAGCTTGGAACCTTTAACAGGTTGGCTTAACTCATCTGCACCCTTCCTTCTCTTCTTCTTGGGCCTCCCAACCTGTGTATGATGGACTGGTGGAATTAGCTTCACTGCACAATCAATCTTTGGCCAAAATTCCTTCCCACTCAGAGGGTCAACCTTGAACTCATACACCTTCTTCCAAGTTGCCAGCTTGTAACTCTCATGCACCAAATCTTCAGGTAAACCAATCCCCTCTCCATTAGCTGCCATATACCAAATTGTGGCAACTGCATGCCTACATGGTATTCCTGTCAAGTCCCACTTCCTACATGTGCATGTCCACCTTCCTGAATCAACAACACATTGATCTTGCCATGGCCCACTGACTTGGTACTTGTCCCCACCATTCCAAAGAACCATATACTGTGCAGCTTGTGTCTTGTTCAACTCCAAAATCTTTGTGGCTGTGGGTGTCAGAAGCCCCTCACTCTTTGCAATTACCCTCCCTACATTGTCAATCCTCTTCATGAGGTATTCTCTAATATACTCCAAAGCTGTGATGATAGGCTTGTCACGACCATCTACAAGTTGTCTATTGAAGACCTCACACATGTTGTTCAATAGAACATCACAGTGAGCTCTACCTGTACATGTGAAACAGATATGGGTTACTATGCAATTCACTCAACTCATGTCAAGTATAAGAAAGATAATTAACCGAAAAATGTGCTCTTGACCAATGAACAGCTGGAATGTCCTTCAAATAGTCAAAAGCCTTCTTATCCATTTCCTGCAAGTCATCCATGCATTTCTGAAATTGGGCCAGTGTTGGTGCTGTTGCACATCTCCACAGAGCATCCTTGTACACTTTTCCCTTCCAACTCTTATTCATGTTTTCATGAATGTGCCTAAGACAGAACCCGTGCTCTACACATGGGAATACCCTAGCCATTGCAGGTATAATTCACTAATTGAAACAAAGGTACCACAAGTTAGTACTACATTAGCAACAAGAACCATGGAAAAAATTTGCAAAGCATAGAAATTTACCTTTTGCCTATCACTTATGAAGGTAAAATTTGAATTTGAACCAAGATCCAAGTCATTTCCCAAGCACTCCAAGAACCATGTCCAAGAATCTGTTGTCTCAGCTTCAACTGTGGCATATGCTAAGGGATAGATACCCTGATTTGGATCAACACCAACTGCAGTCAAGATCTGTCCTGGAAAAGGTTATTTCATGAAACATCCATCCAGGCCCAACAACTCTTTGCCACAAGCTTTGAAGCCTTCCTTAAGGGAACCAATACAAATGTAGATCCGTTTGAACTGTCTTGTTGGGGAGTGTGGGTTGGTTTCATCTTCCACTGCCAATTTCACTGTGGTACCTGGGTTTGCTCTCTTAAGCTCCAAGACATAGTCCCTCAATTCGTCATATTGCTCACTGTAATCTCCTCTCACCTTTTTGGTTGCAATTAACTTTGCTCTGTATGCCTTCATTTTATGAACCCTAAGCTCATACTTCTTAGCCAGTTGGTCTGCCAAAGCTTTCATGGGGATACCTAGGTTGAGAACTATGGTTTCTTCAACCTGTTGAGAGAGAAAAGTGGTTGTACACTGCCTCACATGCCTGGATTGTAAACACTTGTGTTGGTCTTTGTAGGTCTTCACAGTCCATGTTTTATGTTTGTTATCTGTGGAAATAAGTAACACCCAAGGACATGCTACCTCAGGCCCATCAGTGTTAGGCCCATCAGTACTTCTACCTCCACTTTGAAGAACTTTTCCTCTGCATATCACCCTCATTCTTACCTTATCATTTTTACCAAAAAACAGATCCCTCCTAGTCTGAATTGAGTGGTCTGTGACTGCTTTTCTTATGTCTTTCTTACTTCCAAACTGTTGACCAACATAAAACGGTATTGGCTTAACTTCATTAACCTTTCTAAGTTTATGCGGTGCCCTTTTCCTTCCAGTTTCAAACTCAAACTCCTCACCACTCTCAAACTCTTCCATGTCCATAGTTGTATCCTCAAACCATTCCATGTCAACATCTTCATCAACCTTTTGTACTGTCTTTCCCTTATCAAGCTCTTCTTGTGCCTTGGCCCTGTAAAGCATCTGCTCTTGTTGATGCACCTGTTCCTGCTCTACAAACTCCAGTCCCACTGTATTGCCCTGCTCTTGATGCTCATCCTCAAATACAATATAGTCGGTGTAGTCATCACCAAAAACATCATTCACATCCAACTGTTTTTATGTTTCATTAACGTCATATTCTTGATCATATTCATCCAGGTCATTCAAGTCAAAATCCAGTCCCAGTGTATTTCCCTGCTCTTGATGCTCATAATCATCTAGTTGATTTCTGTCAAACTCCATTGCTTCTGCCTCACACAGAACCTCATTTGGGTCAAGCTCCCTTCTATTTCTGTCAAACTCCACCACTTCTGCATTGGCATCACAGACTTGGGTGTTCTCAACAACCTCACTTTGTTGAGTGTTCTCACCAGGATGACTCAATTCAATGAATAATTGCTTTTTAGCAGAGGTGGAAGAAGAACCAGCCTCAATTGCTTTTCTTCTTGTTGTATTCATTTCTGGAGAGTTATTCTCTACAATCTCCTCTATAACCACTTTCCTTTTACTAGGAGACCTTGCATATGTGTTCAGGGTAGTTCTACCATGCTCAATGTATATGTCTATGATTTTAAACTTGGTTGTATACCCCAATTAGTTTAAAATATCCAGATCATTGCCCAAAGCTTCAAGGCCAAAGTCTAGGTCATGTTCTGGAATGCAAAAGTGATAGTACATCAAGTCCGCATGATCATAACCTAGCTCTACCATCATCAAGTGTATTTCATGCATAGTAAGCTCATTAATATCTATTAAATCAACATGATCGACCTTACCAATAATGTACTTCCTTCCTGGACTTCTAGTAAATACGCCACCATGATGAACCTTCATCGAAATCAAACCTGGATAATGTTCTGCAAAAACAAAGACAACATTTTTTTTGTAAAAAAAACAGAGCATCAATTTTTTGTAGAAGTTTCTGTAGCAGAGAACTTAAAAATTAAGCTTACCATAAACTTCGTATGGGTCCATAGGTAGGTTTCGTTGCCGTATCATCCACATGTGTGAAATTGTAGAAGTTTCTGTAGCAGAGAAGAAGTGAGGAAGAAGAAGAAGACCAGAGGGACATGGAGTGTAATAATGAAGATGGGAAAGGCAAACCTGAGGTTTTCTCGGGGTTTTAAACGAGAGGGAAAAAAGAGAGAAGGGTAAAGATGAAAATACCCTCGTGTGCGTCTCACGTGGTGAGGGTTAACGACAACAATCAAACGGACGTCACCCATAAGGACCAATTCCGTAAAATTCTGCATACCACAGGGACCAAAACAGTAATAAATGAAGTTTAGGGACCAATTTCGTATTTTTTGACAAACCACAGGGACCAAAACAGTAATTTACTCTAGAATAAATTTGTTACCAAAAATATTTCTTATTCATACCTCATGATATCCCCATGACTCTATGCTTTTTCACTTTTTCCAAATGGTATTTTCTAGACTTATTTATTTATTTGGGACACAAGTTGACAATTAATAAATAGAATTTAATTAAAATACCAAAAGTTTGACTTTGACTTACCAAAATATCCATTTCTCTCATGAATTTGTCAAAATACCCATTTTTTTCGCGATTGGGGTCTGCGATCGCGGATAGGGACCAATTTTGAAAATATGCATCCCGCGATCGCGAAATAAAATCCCGCGACACACCCAATTCTTGAGATTTGATGACTTTTGAATTGAAATTTACACTTTCAACCCCTATACTTATTTACTTACTTTACTTTATACCTTTTACTTTCATAATTTTAATTTTACATTTAACATATATAATCGTTTATTAACTAAAATACGTTAAAAAAATACGTTTTAATTTTATCAAGTTACACCATTATAATCGTCTCTTCGATACGTTCGAAATGAGCCCAATTTTGAATTTTTTTGATTTATATATTTTAATATATATCATATACACTACATAAAAATATTTTTTATATTTAAAATTCATATTATTATAGTTAATTATTTAATTTATGGTACTCTTATAGTTAAAATACATTTTATTTATTTTATTATCGATGGTCCAAGTGTAAGTATTAAAAATTGGTGGAGGCTTTGTGATGGACAAACATCGATCCTTTTGTGTATACCCTGTAACTGCAAATACTTCAGCTCCAAACACACATGAATCATCATTCGCCAAATACCCATTTTCACAATTCTTAAATGAGTCCAGTGATACCAACTTGTCAAAACATCATTTCATATTTTTCTCGTGAAACCTTGTTCTATTGCCATTCACGATATCTATAAACATATACAAATAATAATAATTTAAAACGATTTAATGAATTAGTTAATATATGATTATTATGTTAATGCGATAGAAGTGTAAAACAAAATTGAAAATACGTTAAAAAATGAATTTTAAATATAAAAAATATTTTTTATGTAGTGTATATGATATATATTAAAATATATAAATCAAAAAAATTCAATAGTGGTCTCATTTCGAACGTATCGAAGAGACGATTATAATGGTGTAACTTGTTAAAATTAAAACGTATTTTTTAACGTATTTTAGTTAATAAACGATTATATGTGTTAAATGTAAAATTAAAATTATGAAAGTAAAAGGTATAAAGTAAAGTAAGTAAATAAGTATAGGGGTTGGAAGTGTAAATTTCAAATCAAAACATTCAAAAAGGAACACTCCCGCGGGATGCATATTTTCAAAATTTCCAATCGCGGAAAAAATGGGTATTTTGATAAAATCAGAGAGAAAATGGGTATTTTGGTAAGTCAAAGTCAAACTTTGGGTATTTTAATTAAATTCCCATTAATAAAAGCAATAGAATGAGTGTTAATTATATCTCTGTTTTTTTAATCATTATGTTATATATTTGTTGTAAAGAATAACTAAGTCGTATATTTCAATTCGTTTATGGAGGTCCCCAATACTTAAATATCAGTTTTTTTTATGGATTGTCTTTATCTGTTCGTTCCCACCCCTAATCATCGTCCGTTCTTCCCACAATTGTCGCTCTCATTTATGTCTCTTTCTTCTTCATCCACTATGCAACCCCTTTCTTCATATTGTGTGAGTGTTCGTTTGTTGCCTCTGTTGGTTTGGTTCGTAGTATAATTAATTTGATTCATAGTATAGTATAGTATAGGCCACGGAGGCATAAATTAAGCATAGTGTGAAATGTTTGTGTCGATAGGACTTAATTTCCAAACATTCTAAAATTAAAATTAAAATTAAAATTAAAATTAAAAAGGGTATGAATGATATTTTATATAGACACTTATTTGTAACCGTGAGTTAATCCATAATAAACATGGACTAATTTTTAATTTTATAACATGCATCTTTAATGTTGTTGTCGATTTTGTTTCCTTTTCCAGCTTAATAATTGAGATCATCAACATCGAACATTTTATAGACATGCATCTAATTTGCACTTTTTGTTGTTTTATAGTTGAAATCTTCTATGGATCCTTTCCAAGTAAATCACATGTGAAGGTTGTGATAATGTATGAAGATATCATAGCGGTGAAGTTTTGTGTAAATTACATGTGATTATGCAAATAGCGTTTTCCAAAATTCGTTATGAGCCATATATTATCACATATTCCAAAATTCGTTTTTATCACATGTGATTGTGTAAATGACATATCTCAACATTCTTTCAATTCATGTTACATGTCATCATTGGTAATTGATTCATATGTTTTACCATTATTTTGTCACATGTTATATTTACAAAATTCACAAAGTGGATCAAATGTGATACATAACATATCACATGATTCAAGACACAAAGATGTAGTTTGCTTATTTGATAAAGTTAATTGGGTAAATTGATATAATCATTTGAAAAGTCAAATGAGATAAAGAAGGAAACAAAATCCTAAGTGGTGCTTATAACATGTAATTCACAAGTTACCGAATCACCTTCAATTATTAATTAAATTATAACATAATTTAATTAAAATGAGTGGGTCACATTAGATCTCATGAATCTCACAAATAACTAAATTTTCATTTGATTATACCCCCCTCCAAGTCCCCAAGAGACACACACACACACACACACACATATATATATATATAGGTGGAGGTTCAAACAAAACAACTCCATTTTGTGAAAACGCTAGAATACTCTTATCACATGTGATAATACATGCGAGGATACCCAGTGGTTGAGGACGACTTGCCGACTTGGCCCATAACCTAAAGTCACAAGAAAATCATTTGGGATATTGATTTAGTATAACATGTGTATCATATGTGATGAATATAGAACAAGAAATATAAAAAGAAAATAGGACATAGAAAATTATAAGGATTAGAAGTTGGTTGAGGCATGTGTTTAACACAGTGCCCTCAAAACGGATTCACCTTGTGGCGTCTGTTTCCTAGGGTACAACAGCCGGAGCAGTAGTACTGTCGGATCGAGACAAAGTCCGAGAGAAGTCCGAGTTCGCACCTGATAAGTCTGATTGTTTTCTGTATGGGAGTTGTATATCTGTCTTCAAATGGGTCCATACATCGATTTATATAGTGGCCGGTGCATGGGAGTTATGAGGGAAGTAATAAATAAAAGAAAATGGAAAGCCAATAGATTTTGCAAAAATAAACTAAAAAATTCTGGAAATTTTTCAAAAAACTCGTCTGAACTTTTTGGTCGACCTCAGGGCTGTATTCGTGTCTGCAGAACGCCCTGTGCACACAAGTTCAGTGGTCCAGTGCTCAACCGGTCCATAATTCACACCCCACTGCGCGCACTTGAGAGTGACTTTCCTTCAATATATCTTAATCTTTCTATTTGCAAAATTATATATAAGCTTGATCCACTTTCAAGTTCCCACCAATGTTGGACAACCCTTTTCCCCCAACAATACCCACTTATAAGTGTCTACTTTGAGATTCAGTTTCTCATTCATACGAGCTCTATTTTGGACGAACCTTAGCTTGTTACAACGCCCTTACGGTGGTGAACGATATCCAGTATATAGTTCCACAAAAATTAGACATTTGTCCAATCAACATTTACGTCCAAAATGGCTCTAACACATATTTAGTAACTCATTTTCCAACAATCCCCCACATCAATTGAAATTGATCGCAAACTGATGCAATCTCGGAAAACCCTCAACATTCAAATCCTACAAAGGATAGGTAGGTTACCCTTTGAACCTTCCCTTGTGAAATGTACTTAGTATACTGCCTGATCATTAGACGTGATGTCCTTAAACTGTTTTGCCGTTTGTATACACGATAACATACTTTACATATAATTCTTCCCGACAAGTCTCAGTCCTCATTGTCATGTTCATTATGGTCATGAACGTTTGCCTGGTTTTGCAAGAGCTCTTAGGATGTGTGCCCCCATAGAACTCCTTTCAAAGCGACCCAACTTCACTCTTGCATAGGTGATCCTCCTAGGATCATTAAAATCCATAAGCTTATCCTAGAATCATATTCATTGTTATATTTAGAAAAGGACTTAGGAAAAGATTTCCCCCACAGTGATATGACTAGTGTATACAATTAAGTTGTCCCTTTGAACCTGGATCTTAGGATCTCCAGTCAACTAGGTTGGTTTTCCTTTGTATTCACTTGTTCATTCAAGGGCTTTAGTCCCATTCCTCTTGATGACTTAATTACTAGCTCTCTATTCAAACATTTTGTTAGCGGATCCGCAATGTTATCCTTTGACTTTACATAGTCAACAAAGATAACTCCAATAAAGAGTAGATGTGTAACAACCCAAAAATCCAAACATGCACATAACATAAAATAAGCCCAAACGGGTCCCATTACAATCAGAAATCACCCAGCGTTTACAAAATTTGGCAGCGAAAAACAACTACCACAACCGAGTATCTGACTACATAAAAGCTAGACAAGTAAAAGACTATGGTGCTCTAATCCTGCTGTCACCGCCTCTACCTTCAAGCCTTCTCCTTCCCTTTGGAGGAAGCTCCACTAACACGGTTCCTTGAAAATGGTTTTAGTTTTGAAAGCGAGGGTTAGACCATGAGGTCTAGTGAATTCCATCTAAGAAACAGTTTAAACAATTTCATCGAAGTAACTGTTAAAGCTTTTTAAACAAAATAACAGTTACCATCAATTTCACACAAGGGCATTTGCACAGTGGTCTTTTACCTTCGTCACCTTCATGTGACGTTCACGATCGGGGCCCCCAGTAGATCCCCATGGCCCCCTAGTAGATGCCATACCCGTGTGCTCATGAAACATATTCAAGGCACACAGCTCACCACAACTCCCAAGAACCCCAAGGACTCAAGGTACAGCTTAACTACCACTGTGCAACCCGACTCCCACATAGGCATACAGAGTGAAGCTAGAAATAACCCAGCAATGCATGTATCTTTAATAAACCACGTGTAACATGCAAATTTAAAGGTTCTTCAAACAAACAATTCATGCGAGGAATTTATAGAAATAATCATAAATACAAGCATACTCGCATCTCATACCATATTCAGTAACTATCAAAACGTTAACACCAGTTCCATTTAAAAAGAATGTAAGAGAACTCACCTGAATATCGAGATCAGGTGACTCACGCGCCTCACTTCAGAATAATCGATACGAATACCTAAATTAGTAACAACAACCCAAGATCAGAATTCATGTCCGAAAGATTTATAGCTTGAGGAAAACTGCCCGGAAACCCCACTATCTGGACGATTTACCGGAAACCTGCTAGTCCGGATAATTGATGTCCGAACTCTCCTATCCGGAAACCAGTATCCGAAAACTGATATCCGGAACCTACTCCCAGGACTCTCATCCAGAACACCTATCCGGAAGCCATACCTGGAAAACATCAGTTCGGAACACCCAAGCAGCCCGGACTAGGAGATGTCCGGAAGTCACGAACTCCAAAACCCCAAAATTTCCTAAATCGATAGATATGAAGATTTCTGCCGTTAACTCAATAAAATACGTGATTAGACTAGCATTTCCTCCTTACACAACCAATTTAACTCATTATTCAACCCTTAATCAACCCAACCAAGCCAAAACTTCATTATTACTCGATTAGTTAAGAACACAGGTATACATGGGTTTCTCCCTCCTCAATCAACAATACAAAGTAATAGTATCCATTAGCAGGAGATTCACTAATTGGCAATGATTTTCCAAAGCAAAACCTTGCTAATTTCTTGGAATATACTTTGAGCTCTTTCTCTTTACCTTGATGCAGTCGCCTCCAGACACAATGATTTCCCAATGATGAGAAATTTAGGGGTTTTATCCCTCTATTTATACCTATCACTTAATTCACCCAATATCCCCAAGTTCTAAACTTTACATTTTGACCACCCTTCTTTCAAGGTTTACATTTGAACATTAAAACAAACATGGTTGTTACAACACTCCCCCCTTCAAAAGAATCCTGTCCCCGGAATTCCTTGGCTAAATAGATGCGGGTACTTGTCCTTCATCTCGGTCTCCAATTCCCAGGTTGCTTCCTTCCCTTTGTGAAATTTCCATTGCAGCTTTACAAGGCTAACCTCCTTAGTTCTCAGTTTCCTTACCTTGCGATCGATGATCGCTTCGGGTTCTTCTATGAAGTTCAACTTTTCTTCTACTTGCACATCTTGCAATGGTACAACTTTATCCATCTCTGCCAAACACTTCCTTAAGTTGGAGACGTGAAACGTATTGTGGATGCGCTGCAACTCAGCAGGTAAGTCCAACCTATACGCCACTTCTCCAAACCTTTCAGTAATCTCGAACGACCCAATGTAGCATGGGCTTAACTTTAACTCTTTTCCCAAAACGTATTACCCCTTTCCATGGTGATATCTTTAGCATCACGTGATCCCCGACTTCAAAATCTATGTCCTTCCGTCTCTTATCTGCGCAACTCTTCTATCGATCACGTTCCACCTTCAATCTTTCCCGCACTTGGACTATTTTATCAACGGTCATCTGCACAATCTCAGGTCCGGCTAGTTGCTTTTCCCTAACTTCGTTCCAGCACAAGGGCGTCCGACACTTTCTTCCATACAACACTTCATAATGAGCTGTCTTGATGCTCGCGTGGTAGCTATTATTGTAAGCAAATTCAATCAGAGGTTAGTGGCTCTCCCATGACCCTTGAAAATCTGTGGCACAAGCCCTCATCATATCTTCCATAGTTTGGATCGTTCGCTCACTCTGAACGTCCGTCTGTGGGTGATAAGCGGTACTGATTTTAATTTACGATCCCATTTATCTTTGGAAACTTCTCTAAAATGCCGACGTGAAACGACTGTCTCGATCTGATACAATAGATGACAGTACACCATGACCCGTTACTATTTCATCAATATACAATTTTGTTAACTTTTCTAACGGGCAATCTTTCTTTATAGGTTGGAAATGTGCCGACATAGTAAGCCGATCCACGATCACCCAGATAGCATCATTCCCCTTCGGGGTTCTAGGCAGCCCGGTCACGAAGTCCATCGTGATCTGATCTCAATTCCAAACTGGGATATCTAACGGTTGGAGCTTCCCATACTAGCGTTGATGCTCCACTTTCACTCACAGACATGTCCCACACCTTTCCACAAAATACGCTATATCCTTCTTCATACCCGACCACCAATAATTTTGTCGTAGGTCCCCGGATGGATCGAATACTTCGATCTATGCGCCTCTTCCAAAATAACCTTTCTAATCTCACCGAGCTTTGGAACCCAGATCCTCCCGTTGAAACATTTCAGCCCTCGACTATCGTCCGTTAAGGAGGTTGCATTACCAATCATTCGCTCCTTTTTAACATTCTCCGGAGTTAACGCTTCTAATTGCCACTTATTTATTTCGTCTAACAAGTTAAACGTCACCTCAGCTCTCATGGTCACAATCTTTGGGATTTCCCCCTTTTGACCTTTTCCGTCTGGCTCAACGTGTAGGCCACCACATTGGCCTTCCCAGGATGATATTCGATCTTGCAATCATAATCATTTAGCAACTCCATCCATCTTATCTGTCGCATATTCAACTCCTTCTGATCAAACAGGTGGCAAAGGCTCTTATGATCCGTGAAGATTTGGCATTCCGGCCCGTAGATATAATGTCACCAAATCTTTAAAGCAAACACTACGGATGGGATACCGCGTCTCGTGCTCTTTCAGTTGGCAAGATGCGTACGCGGTCACCTTTCCTTGTTGCATTAGAACACACCCCAACCCTATACCATACGCGTCGCTATACACCACGAAGTCGTCCATACCGTCCAGTAATGACAAAACCGGAGCACTACTTAGCATGGCTTTCAGTTTCTGAAAATCCCCACCTTGCACTTCTGTTCATTTAAACTTTGGGTTTTTCTTAGTCAAATAAGTCAACGGGGTTGCAATACACGATAAGTCCTTGATGAATTTACAGTAATATCTCGCTAAACCTAGGAAGCTTCGAACTTCCGATGGATTCCTAGGCTGCTCCCAATCTTGGATAGCGTCAATTTTCGACGGATCCACCTTTACTTCATCTTGAGACACCACATGCCTAACAAACTGCACCTCCCGAATCCAAAACTAACACTTCGAACACTTTGCGTAAAGCTTCTATCGTTTCAGTAATTCCAATACAGTCCGGAGATGACCTTCATGCTCCTTTTCCGACTTTGAGTACACCAGTATGTCGTCTATGAACACAATGACGAACTTATGTAAATAAGATTGACACACCCTATTCATCAGATCCATAAAAGTTGTCGGCACATTGGTTAAACCAAACGGCATCACCAGAATTTCATAGTGACCATACCTAGTCCGAAAATTCGTTTTCGATATGCCCTCTTCTCTTACCCTGAGCTGATGATAACCTGACCTCAAGTCGATCTTAGAGAAATAACTAACTCCTTGCAATTGGTCAAAAAAATCGTCTATCCTCGGAATCGGATACTTATTCTTAATTGTAACCTTATTGAGCTCACAGTAATCTATGCACATACGCATAGTCCCGTCCTTCTTCTTCACAAAGAGTACCGGCGCACCCCACGACAAGGTACTTGGTCTTAAGTGTTGAACTTTACAAATCTTGTAAAACACCCACATTTGGGGATTTTGAGTGATTGATAAATATATCACGAGTGAAAGTGATTTTGTTAATTTATTGCATAAGTGAAGGTTGCTTGGTCAAAATGCACTACTAGTGTTTGTTGAGGTTATGCAATAGTTATTATATGTCACGTTTTGAAAATGTGAACGTGTGAGTTGGAGATTTTGGTCAATCTCGACCTTATGAATATTTTGAGAGTTGTAAACCTTTTATTTTGGGCCGAAGGCCAATTGAGAATTAAAAGGCAAAGATTTTGGATAACGATGTATTTTGGTTTACGTAACCGTGAACGTTTATTTTGCCTTTAAGGGCTTGATTTATACTCAAATGGTCTTTTGAGTGTTTGCCGGCTTTAGTAGCTCGAGGTGAAGCCGTGGATGTGTTATGCGCTTATTCGCGTTTTATTCGAGTATGCGCCTCTTTGAGGGTTTTGTCTTATATGTGAAGACCAATTGACGATTATGTATACGTGGTACTTTTGGGTCTAATCAACCACTGCAAATTTTATGCATTGTCATGTTATAAAGGATTTGAGTATACGTACACACATATATATGCATGTATGGTTTGACTTCATTGGGAAAGTGGCAATGAAGGGGTTTTGAGTTAATCATGCCTCGGAGCATGTGTTTCGATGATGTGGGTTAGATACACTTCATTTGCATGAGTTGACTTTTGATAAACGATCTTTGGATCTTTTAAGCTTATGGCTCGGTTTTGGACTCTGTTGGGTCTTGAGGGCATTTACCCGGTTTTGATAAGCTCGACGTGGGCTTGGGTTATTGTTAATGCCAAAAATCGCCCAGAAGGATAACTTAAGGTTGATTGTGGAGCTTAACAACTAAAGATAGAAATCGTTCGACAAAGCAATGCGATAAAGACTAAAATGTAAATGAGACGCAAGGGATTTGGTGACGCGGGAAAAACCTCAATGAGAAAAAAACCCACGGACGACAGTGATGATGCCGTCGCTACACTATGGTCGCCAAACAGGGGCGATGTCCTTATGTTTCAGGTGTCGAGAGTACAATAGTTACAATACAAGTGAAATAAAGACTTTAAATGTAAAGTAACAAGTGTATCGTGCATAAAAACTAAAGCATCGTGTATAAAAGTAAAGTGTCGTGCGTATGAATCGTGCGTCGAGAGCGATCTTTCGAGAGAGAGCTCTTTGCTTCAAGTGCTTTCCCTGTATGATTGTTCTTGAAATCAGATCCCCGCAAATGAGGATGAGCCTTCATATTTATAACCTTCGAATGTCTTGAATGATTCCTTAAAGGCTGCAGGTAACGGTCATAACGGTCGCTGTGGTTAATGCTCGTAATTAATCTCATCGGTTATGTCTGTTGGTCATCAATGGTGTTGACCCTGCATTAAACAGTGAAAACATAACAGTAATATCGTATGTTAGTCGGTCGAGGTCGTAAGGTTCCTTACGACGGTCGAGTGTCGTGAGTAACTTTCGATTTTAACTTTGATCAGATGATAAAGTACTTATGATTTTATCTCATTATGGAAAAGTGTAATAAATGTTTTCCCTTTTTTGGTCGTGGTCGAGACTGGTGAAATTTTACCCAAACAGTTTGCCCCCAAAATTTAAAAATAGAATGGCAAATTCAAAATTTAAATTTTGGTCAGTCGGACGTCTAGGGTCATGACACATGTCGAATGTTGTTGGCTAGGCAACTGAATCGGTTTGATTCCAACTAAAGGGGAAGTCGAAAGGGGATAAGATCGTGACGTCATGCTGACGCACGATCGTGCTAAATAGCTGTAATCGCCAGGTGTCAACGATCCGTGTGTGCATACGAAAAGGCGAAGGCACGTGTCGATCATCGGAAGGCTCGATCTGACACGATCGATTACATAAATAGAGACCCACGGTAGATCGTTTCCATTTTTACGCTTTCAGAGAGTTTAGAGAGAGATTTCTTGCTATTATTCAGCGAATCCTTTCCAAAAACTTGCAAAAAATCTTAAGTCGATTTTTAGAGCGCCTATAAAAGGTATGACTTCTTAGTCTTTGTTTACGTCGTAAGTCTGTCGCTAAAAAAACCTAGGAAAAATGGGGGTATCTGGGGTTTTTCAAACTTACAACTCTGGTAATCGAAGTTAGCAATGTCCACCGAACCTGAGAGTTCTATTCGAGATCAAGAAGATCTTGACGACCTTAGGATTCTAGCAAAAATCCCTGCGGGGATTACACTGATTAGAGCAGGTCAGACTCGACCTGATATGTGTCCGGAGGGTGTCGTCGTTATATACGAATACCCTTTTAAGATAGGTTTTGAATGGCCTTACTCGCCTTTGGCCAAGGCATTCATGGTTGAATTCGATTTAGCGCCGGCCCAATTGATGCCTCAATTTTGGCGAGTCATATAAGTGATCGAGCGCCTTACCAAAGACTGGGAGTCTCCCATGAACGTGCGTGACCTCCTCTTGGCTTATCAGGTTAAGAGGGATGGATTTCGCCATTACAGCCTATTTTCTAGGCATAAGGGCGATCGTACCCTGGTCCTAAAGACTGCGGTTAATGACCGTAAGTGGAAGACCAGGTATGCGTTCGTGCGCGTACCGACGCTCGATTCTAAAAGCGGCTGGATTAGGACCGGCTGGAATATGTCGGGTATGATTTTGTATCTTTTTGTCTTGTTTTTCATGCTAGTTCCAACTTGTTTCTAATTTGTCTTTTATGTGTCGACATATATTAAGTTTGAGGACGCGAAGCCCTACGCTAATTCTCAAGCAAAGATCGACGCATTCTTGGATTTTAGCACTGTCGAGCGGTCGTTTTTCACACGGCACCTTGTAGACGACGGCGACGAAGACTTAGTGTATCTGGGAGAGAATCGGGGGAAGAAACACGAGGAGGAGGAGGAAGAAGAGGAAACAGAGGAGACAGAGAGAAGAAGAAAAGATGACTGGTGAGTGTACCTTACTCTTTTCTACTCGAATTCAAATTTTTTTCACTTATGTCTGTTGTGTAACGTTTCTCTCTTTGTGTTTTCCAGAGGATTCTCAGGTGAAGGTGTCGACTGCGACTGCCGAAAGGGCGGCTCAAGCTGAACTTGCTCGAAAAGGCAAGGAAAAGAAGAAGGCGACCTCGACAACTGGGTCGGGGATTTTAAAGAAAGCGAGGATGACGATCCCGAGGGAACCGTCTTTAAGGGCTGACGACTCGTCGAGAGTCGTTACGCCTAAGAAGGCGAATGTATCAGTTGCATCACCCGTGAAGACGAAGACGTCTTCTGGTGTGATTGATGCGACTCCTATCAGTTTGGCGCCTCCGGCGAAAACGGCGAAGTCTCCGTCTACCATGTCGACCCCTCCATCGGCTGACAAGGGCAAGGGCCATGCAACGGGAGAGGATGAGGTCACGACGGTCAACTTTATGTTTCCGTCAGACTTTATGGCCGATAATGTCCTAGACGGGATGAATCTGTTTCCTCATCTGGGGAAATATCTGCTCCCTTCTTTCAAAGAGCGTTTCGAGGAAGTCCCGGTTGAGGAGACGGGATCTTACGTTGCCGGACTGGTTATCATGGTAAGTCTCTCTTTCAAGACTTGCTTTATTTTGTCATTGTTAACTTTGTCGTGTGTTTACTAACATGTGTCTTATGTTTTTCAGGCGTTTCAGTCTTCCCTTGCCTTGCACGCCGAAACGGTGAAGATAAGGGGTCTGGTGTCCTCTGCTCATGAGAGGGGGAATGCGGCATTGGACAGAGAGAAGGTCGCTTTAGAGCGTGAAGAGGCTATGTCCAAATCGCCTTGTTGAGGCCCTGAAGGAGTTAGAGGCCATCGGACGTGCAAAGGAGGAGGCAAACCACCGCTTGAAGCAGTCCCTGTCCATGATCGCCGACTATAGGGATGAGCTGGACAGGACCAAGGAATCCTTGGCTGCGAATGAAAAACAAGCTGAGGATTCCAAGTCTAGGGTGGTGGAGCTGGAAAAGGAGGTGAAGGAGCTCAAGGACGAGGCAACGTCCGTTTTCGCTCTTGCCCGACTGACCGCACGGGCGACGATTATGAGGCGACACCTGTCGGGGAAGAATCCCCTTGCCTCGGCGTCGGAGGAGCTTGCCTTCTATCTGAGGGAGGTCGGATCTGCAAGAGACCTCGACTCAGATGACGAGAAGGAGGTCGAGGAGGAGGAGATCGAAGAGAGCTCAAAGGGCGAAGCCTCGGGCAAGGATGCGACTAACGATCCTTCTCAGACTTAGAAAATTCTAATTTTTTGTTTTTAATCGCTTGACCGTTGGTGGTCGAGCTATTTGGATGTAACTGATCGAACACTCAATGAATGAAACTTATATTTCTTTTGGACTTGTGGATTACACTTTGCAAATATCAACTGTGAAATACATCGTATAAGAATGAGCAAGAAGACATGCGACTTAGGCATTCAATGTAACATAATGATTAAAACATAAGTCATAAGACTTTTATATTTCCAAATCATGTAAGCAAACATAAGTACATGCGTTTAAAGCATACATTCAGAACATGAAAATTTTCAAGTTAAAACACTTAGATCGTGGGTCAATCGCACAATTAAATCGTCAGTGAATCTGACTCATGCGTCCATGCGATAATATAATCAAGTCATATAGCAGACCTGATTACTTATGTCATACGATCCTGCGAAAGGGTACTGATGTCATATGATAGACTTAGTAACTTATGTCGTGCGATCCTGCGATAAAACAATGTCAGAGGTTGGTCGTTGGCTAACTAACGACCCTCTGATGCTTAAGTCAGTAATCATCGTGATGAATAAAAATCGTATGAGAGAAAAGGGTTTAGAAGAAATACCTTTTTAGATGTGTTGCATTCCATCTATGTGGGACATCTTGATTGTCGAGGGTTTGGAGCCGATAGGCACCTTTACCCACGACTTCCGAGATACGATAAGGACCTTCCCACTTAACGGAAAGCTTACCTGCATTGAGCTCTTGTGTGCTTTGGAACACTCGACGAAGGACGTAGTCGCCTTCTTGAAAGACTTTAAATTTGACATTCTTATTGAAATGTCGCTCGACCGCTTGCTTCTACGACGCTATTCTGATCAACGCTGATTCTATAAGCTCTTCAAGGGCGTCGATGTCATAACTTAAATCGACTAGGTTGTGGTCGACGGAAGTATGCCTCGAAGTTGGGAACTGGACCTCGATCGGCAAGACTGCTTCACAACCATAGACTAAAGAGAAAGGGGTTTGTCCTGTGGACGTGCGAGGCATCGTGTGATTTGCCCACAGGACCGAAGGGAGCTCTTCGACCCACTTTCCTTTTGCAACTTTTAGCCTTTTCTTGATTGAGACAATGATGGTTTTATTGCTCGACTCAGCAAGTCCATTTTCCTGGGGATACGTGGGGGTCGAGGTCGTCAGCTTGATGTTGCGATCTTCACAGAATTGTCGAGTCCTGTTGTTTATGAACTGGGATCCATTGTCGCAGACAATTTCGGATGGAATCCCAAACCTGCATATGATGTTAGTCTGGATAAAAGAGACGACTTCCTTGTACCGAACTTGGGAGAAAGCAGCCGCTTCTACCCACTTAGAAAAGTAATCCGTAAGTATAAGGAGAAATGCCTTTTGCCTTGGAGCAGGTGGTAGCTTTCCGACAATATCCATTCCCCACCTCATGAAGGGCCATGGGATAAGTGTCGAGTGTAAAGGTTCAGAAGGTTTATGGGACGTACCTGAATGTCGTTGACAGGGATCACAGTTCTGGATATACCTGACGGCGTCTTGTCGCAATGTTAGCCAAAAGTAACCTTGTCGAGAGATATGATTAGCCAAACTGTGACCTCCTAAGTGATTGCCACACTCTCCATCATGCATCTCTTGAAGGATCTTCTGAACTTGACTTTTGCTGACGACGCATCTCAGGTTTAAACCTATCGATGATCTTCGATAGAGTCTATCTCCGATCACGACATACCTGGATGCCTTGAATCTGATCTTACGAGCTTCCATCTTGTCTTCTGGGAGTTGGTCGTGCATAAGGAAATTTCAGATGTCACACGACCAATCATCTTCTTGGTCTTTGATCTGGACGACATCGACATTTTCGATGGACGACGTCGCCAAATGGATCATAGGAATGCTATTGAATATTGGTTCGACCAGAGCAGACCCAAGGTTTGCTAAAGCGTCGGCTTGAGTGTTTTGGTCTCTCGGAATCTGTTCAATAGAAAAAGATTTAAACTTTTCGGATTTTTCTTTTGCTACCTTCAGGTACGCTGTCATTTTTGAATCCTTAGCCGAGAATTCTCCATTCATTTGGTTCACGACCAGTAGAGAATCGCTTCTGACATGTAGCGCGGTTGCCCCCGAGTCGTGGGCCATATTCATTCCCACAATCAAGGCTTCGTACTCAGCTTCGTTGTTAGTGGTTTTGAAGTCGCATCGAACTGAATACACCATCTTGCCCCCCTGTGGAGACTTTAAGACGACGCCTAGCCCTGAACCTCTAGTGTTGGACGATTCGTTGACATATAGAGTCCAGGGTACGTCGTCGTGAGTCGCCACAGTAGACACTTCGAGCTCTGCTTCTTTCTCCAATTTAGGGCTGAAATCAGCAATGAAATCCGCCAAGGCTTGCGATTTGATCGCGGTCCTGGGCTTGAAATCGATGTCGTAACTGCTGAGATATATGCTCCATTTTTCCAAGCGACCTGTCAACTCAGGTTTCCTCAAGACAGAATAGTAGATCGGCAATTGCTGCTTTTTAGCTTCTCGTGTCAGGACGGCACTTACTGCATTAGGACTAACCGCCAAGTATAGCTGCAAGACCTCATGATCGTGAGGTTTTGACAGCAAAGGAGGCGACGTCATGTATTCTTTTAATTTTTGCAGTGCTTGCTCGTGATCGTCGGTCGAGTCGAAGCCTCTGTTTTTCCTGAGAACATTGTAAAATAGATGGCATTTATTTGAGGATCGAGAGATAAACCTGTTTAGAGCTGCCACCCGACCAGTGAGCCTTTGGACTTCTTTGAAATTTCTCGGAGATTTGATCTCGACGATGGCTTTGATCTGATCGGGGTTGGCTTCGATTCCTCGACGAGTGACCATGTAACCTAAGAACTTCCCGGCACTGACACCAAAGGAACATTTCGTCGGGTTGAGCTTCATGCTATATTTCCGAAGGATGTCGAACGACTGCCTCGAATGATCGACGTGGTCGATTGCTTGCTTTGACTTGACCATCATGTCGTCGATATACACCTCCATTGTGTCGCCAAGATGATCCTTGAACATCTTATTCACCAGACGCTGGTAGGTAGAACCTGCATTTTTTAGTCCGAAAGGCATAACTTTATAACAGTAAATACCTCGATATGTCATGAATGCAGTCTTTTCTTGGTCCTCGACGTGCATCAGGATCTGATTGTATCCAGAATAAGCATCCATAAACGTCAATAGTTCATGCCCTGCAGTCGCGTTGACCATTGCGTCGATATGTGGTAATGGAAATGGATCCTTTGGACAAGCTTTGTTGAGATATGTGAAATCGATACAGACCCTCCATTTGCCATTTTTCTTCGCCACGACCACGACATTAGCAAGCCAGTCGGGGTACTTTACTTCTCGAATTTTCCCTGTCTTCAGGAGGTTGTCGACCTCGTCATTTATCACCTTATTTCTTTCAGGAGAAAATTTCCGGCGCTTTTGTTTGACAGGCTTAAACGACGGGTCGACATTGAGCTTGTGAGAAATAATGTTGGGGTCTATGCCGACCATGTCTTCGTGCGACCAGGCAAAGCAGTCGGCATGCTCCTGCAAAAAAGATATCAATTTGTCTTTAAGGCAGGGATCGAGGGACGAACCTACAAAGACTTTCTGGTCAGGCTTGCTCTGGTCCAGGACGACTTCCTCCAGGCGATAGTCGTCGGCTGTCCCAGGAGCATCCTGGACCTGTAATTGCTAGATGGCCTGCTTCTGCGGCTTCAGGGTGGTCTTATAGCAGTCGTGGGCGACTTTCGGCTCCCTTTTGATCTCCTGGACTCCCCACGGCGTAGGGAACTTCATGGTCTGATGATACGTCGAGGGAACAGCTTTCACGTCATGGATCAATGGTCGACATAAGATGATGTTATAGGCCGACGCACAGTCAATGACGTTGAACTTGGCCTGCTTGTTGATTCCTCTGGCATAGACAGGCAAGGTGATATCTCCAAAGGTACTCGTCGCGTCTCCATTGAAATCGACCAAGGTTGTCGAGCGTCGGTTGATTTCCGAACAATCGATTCCCATGGCCTTAATGGTATCGAGGAAGATGACGTTTGCTGAACTGCTTCCGTCGACCAAGACTCGTCGGGTTAAACAATTACCAATCGTGAGTTGAATGATCAACCCGTCATGATGCTTTTGATACGAATCGCCGAGGTCATCTTGGTCGAACGAAATCTTCATGGCTTCTAACTCCAGATCTCGTTTGGGTCTTGATGAATGAGGAACGAGTCGATCATCAGGTGCTTGACTGGAGTGACGTTTGGCTACGGAATATGTCAGACCGCACACGTCGGAACCACCAGTGATGCAGTTGATGACCTTTGCATGATCGGGAGTCGGCGGTCAAACGTCGTTAGTTGGAGTAACGACGTCGTCGATGATACTCTTGAGATTGCCCTTCGGGACGTGATATGCCAGCTCCTTTTTGAGAGCTATGCACTCGTCCGTTAGGTGACCGTGGTCGACGTGGAAGTCACACCACTTTGACTTATCCTTCTTACCGTCCTCTTTGTCGGACTTCTTCGGCCACCGGATAGTCGCTTGGACGGTCTTCAGGGCCTCGACCAAGTCCTTAGTGGTCCCTTTGAATCCGTATGAGGATATCTTAGGGTACTGAGGGAATTTGGTCGCGGTTTTGAACTCCGCTTTCGTCTTGAATCGGACGTTCGAGATTTGCCGTGCAGTCGCTGACTTGGATACTGCCTTTATCTTGAAATCTGGCTTCTTTACACCAAGCGTTCTCTTATCGTCAGAATGCTTACGACGAAAGGCAGCGTCGTCTTCCAACCTCATATAGGCAAGGGTTCTGGCTCGGACGTCTTTGAAATTCTCTGGGGGATACTTGGTCAAGTCAGTGTATAGACCCGAACTGTCGTCCAGACCACGTTTGTAGGCTACGATCGCAGTCTTGACGTCGCAGTTACGGACACTGATCATTTCTGCGTTGAATCTGTTGAAATAACTTCGGATGGATTCACCAGTCTTCTGAATGATATAATACAGATCGCTGGTCTGCTTCTCCATCTTGCGACTACTGGCGAATTGCTGAGAGAACTGGTTGACTAACTCGGCGAACGACCCAATGGATCTGGGTTTGAGGTTAATCATCCACTGGAGAGCAGGACCCGTAAGAGTCGTGCCAAAAATCTTGCACATGCACACCTCTTGATACATATGTGGGATCGAGATCGTCCACATCAGCTGCTTGTACTGCGCGATGTGCTCTGTTGGATCGGTTATCCCCGAATACTTGGGTGTGAAGGCGGGGATATTATACTTCTTCGGTACGTCGACGGTTGCTATCGTGTCGACATCGATAGGCACGGCTGCCCCCGACAGCTTAGCGAATAGAGACAGGACACGCTCATTCTGATCTTCTAGAATCTTCAACCGCTGAGCGACGGGGTCGTTAGGATCAGGATTTACTCCTGCTTGAGGGTTAACTCCTGAACTAGTGCCATTTCCGTACGATGAACCATTGGCGTCCCCATTGAAAGGGACGAAGTACGGTTGAGACCCATTATTCATGAGTGGTGGCCTTAGATGCTGAGGAGGAACTGGCTCGAACTGCGGATTGCCACCGAACGATCCCTGCTGCTGGTTCTGCATGAATTGACCTTGCTGCTGATTCTGACCGAACGATCCTGGACTTGGATTCTGAACGAATGGTCTGCGGTCCGAATGATCCACCCGGATTCTGACTCCTTAGCCGTGCGATTTTCTCAGCTGCTCTCTGAGTCTGATCAGCCAGGAAATTGATTTGATTGCACGCAACTTCCAACTCATGATACATATGGGCAATGAGTTGCTCTTGATTTCCATGGGCTGCCATTTTCCTGAAACGGAAATAAGAAGAAACTCCAAGAAACCGTTAGTAAGACGCACGTTTGTCGAAGATTTTCTCTAGATGGGGCCCCACGGTGGGCGCCAAACTGTTAATGCCAAAAATCATCCAGAAGGATAACGTAAGGTTGATTGTGGAGGTTAACAACTAAAGATATAAATCGTTTGACAAAGCAATGCGATAAAGACTAAAATGTAAATGAGACGCAAGGGATTTGGTGACGCGGGAAAAACCTCAACGAGGAAAAAACCCGCGGACGACAGTGATGATGTCGTCGCTGCACTATTGACACCAAACATGGGCGATGTCCTTATGTTTTAGGTGTCGAGAGTATAATGGTTACAATACAAGTGAAATAAAGACTTGAAATGTAAAGTAACAAGTGTATCGTGCGTAAAAACTAAAGCGTCATGTATAAAAGTAAAGCGTCGTGCGTATGAATCGTGCGTTGAGAGCGATCTTTCGAGAGAGAGCTCTTTTCTTCAAGTGCTTTTGCTGTATGATTTTTCTTGAAATCAGATCCCCGCAAATGAGGATGAGCCTTCATATTTATAACCTTCGAATGTCTTGAATGATTCCTTAAAGGCTGCAGGTAACGGTCATAACGGTCGATGTGGTGAATGCTCGTAATTAATCTCATCGGTTATGTCTGTTGGTCATCAATGGTTTTGACCATGCATTAAACAGTGAAAACATAACAGTAATATCGTATGTTAGTCGGTCGAGGTCGTAAGGTTCCTTACGACGGTCGAGTGTCGTGAGTAACTTTCGATTTTAACTTTGATCAGATGATAAAGTACTTATGATTTTATCTCATTAAGGAAAAGTGTAATAAATGTTTTCCCTTCTTTGGTCGTGGTCGAGACTGGTGAAATTTTACCCAAACTGTTATGATTTGCATGAATTGCACCGTATTTTAGAATTACATGATTTGAATGCATTGGTTATTCTTTTGGGGTCATGTACAAATTTCTAGATTAAGTAAGCTTGTTTTGGATGGTGGGATTCCAAGGTAAAGATCCGGTCGGATTGAAGTTGGTGGTTTTAGGCTAGAGATCCAGTTTGGGTTGATGCCTCAATAGACTAGAGATCCGGTTTTGGTTGATGTCTCACTTGGCTAGATATTCGGTATGGGTTGATGCCTCGCTTGAATAAAGATCCAGTTTGGATTGATGTCACAACTGACTAGAGATCTGGTTTGGATTGATATCACAATAGACTAGAGATCCGGTTTGGGTTGATGTCTCCATGGACTAAAGATCCGGTTTGAGTTGATGTCCACAATTGACTAGAGACCTGGATATGGTTGATGTCATATGTTTTCTCATCCATGAAACATGCTTGTATTTTATATTTGTGGTTTAACTTGTGTGTTTGCCACGTTCGATGAAATCGGGTCTCCCCCGTCATCGAAGGGTGTTGTTTTCGGGTATTTTGTTATTCGCGTTGTCGGCATCATATTATATGCGTATGGATTGTCTTTCCATGATTGATGGACGGTATTTTATGTTTCATCCTTGTTTGGATGTTTTCAACTATTGGAGTATTATTCGCATTGATGATTATTTGGGGAATTTATTATTTATTTACCTCTTGAGTGACTTTTGGATTTGAGTCCATTGCGGAGAAATAATTTTCATTGGAAGCTTTCCTCACGGAAATTGTGTGCGATTGGAAATTGGGTTGTCGGTGTATTTTATACAAACCCTTTTTTGGAAATCATGAGTCAAGTTGAGTCTTTTGGTCTATCAAGTTATTTGCTCATGATATAAACTCTTGAACTCACCAGGCGTTAGCCTAACCTTTTTAATTGTCGGCATGTGTAACAGGTTCAGGTTGGGGATAGCTTTAGCTACACTGTGGAGTGAGGAGTGCTAATAGAGTGCACGAGAAGTGATTTGCTTAGTGAAGTCTTTCGCACTTATTTGGGATTAGCAACTTGTATTCGTGTTAAGTAACACCCGACTTGAGTTCTTAATTGTGAAAGTTGTGATGTTTAAATTTTGAGCTATTTTCAAGGATGGTCTGTAGAAAGGATTTTGTCCTCTTTTGGTTATTTTATCAAAATTAAAGTTAGTTGCTCGTTCCGATTTTGAGGGTGTTACAAGTTGGTATCAGAGCATAAGTTTGAGAGAATTAGGTGTTGATTTTTGGATACCTAGACTCAAACTAGTGTTCTTTAAGTAAATGAGAGTGATATTGCACCATTAGGCACTCTAAGAAAGGAAATTTAGAGGTTGTTGGAGTCACTAGAAACGAGAAGTCACGTCAAGAGTAGCAAGGATGATCGTGTACGGTACATTCATAATTGCACCTGACCAGTGTTATGGTGAACCTACCAGTTACATGAGAGTACTTAAACGACTCTATGCTAGGGTCATTTATTGTTGAATTAAAGTTCAAGGGTCTGTATTGTAATTCTTTATTTTGAGCTTAGTTAGTGAACGGGCCGTCGACTTGTTAACCACGGGCCCGTCATATAAATAGTTTTCTAAGCCTCTGTTTTAGGCTAAGTTGTTCATTGCTTTCCTAAACTCATATTGTAATTCTCTATGATTGAAAGCAATATATGGATGACCAGTTAAAATCATAAATTCTCTGTTATTATCTATTGATTTCATTGTTCGTTGCACGGATCTGAGACTCACAATTGGTATAAGAGCAGACGGACAAAATCGATTAAAAGTATTCATATTGATTTCTGGTAAGTTTTTCACTTTTTCTCGTCTGTGTTTTTACTTGAATCTCAATTCTTTGATTCTGGTAAAATTGATCGATTTCGTTTATTGGGTATTGTTAGTATCATTATTATTAGTGATTCTGCAAGTTTTCGTAATCTATTTTGATCATTTGAGTGGATTTTTAAGCAAATCAAAGTTCCAAAGTTTTGAATGTGTTCTTGAGAAAAATTGAATTTTTAACCATCAAAACGTGTTCTTTTTGCTTCAAAATCGAATTGGGTAGTGTTATTTTTGTGTTTGGTTGTGTTTCTAATCATTCAGGAACATTTTTGAGCAACCCTAGTCGATTCCCAATCGATTTGAAACCTACAGCCACAGTTCCCGGGTAAACAGCCGTTCTTTCCGGATACTTTCAGAGTTTCCGGACGTTTGTGTTATTTCTTTCCGGGTACAGCCAACTTTCCGGGTAAGTCTTATTCTCTTAATCTTTCCGGGTATACCTCTTTCGGAAACCCAAAGTTTCCGGTGACATATCATACCGGACATATCTGCATCCGGAAAGCACATCATCCGGTAACCTTTTAATCGGTAAGTTCCTCATCCGGGAAGCTTCTCATCCGGATACACCAACCATCCGGTAAGTATTGTTTTACCTTTATCATTCGGAATCTATAGCTATCCGGTAACCTCTGTTATCCGGAAACCTCAGGCTATCCGGATTCTTTGTGTTATCCGGAAACTCTTGTGATTTTGAACTGTTCTCACTTAATCTGATCCGGACACTTCCAGACCAGACTTCTTATCCGGATTCCTATCCGGTAAGTTCATTTCAGTAGAAATCTTACCTGTTCCTAGTTCAAATCTGTCATAGAACCTGCGTTAGGATACCACTCATAGTGCCTTGCGTTAGGTTTACACTTTGAATCGAACCATCGTCTGACGATCACTCCAGTGCAACATAAGATGTTTTATTCACCTCAGTCAAAGTAAAAGACAAGTCAGGTAAGTGAATCTACTTCTCAAGATTTCTTGAATAAAATGAAATCACTTGTTGAACAGGCAGATTCCTTTAAGGCCACCTCTAAAGAACAACAGCTTGAAATCAAATCTCTATCTGAAAAGTTAGATGTTCAAAAGAGAATAACTGAGAAATATAAGTCTGAAAATGCTAACTTAAAAGACAAATGCAAAAATCTTTCAATAGCACCTAAGGACTTAAGGGCCAAATTATCTGAACTTCAGTCTCAGTTTGATCAGTGTATGAATGAGAAAGCAGAAATTGTTTATCAATGTTCCGCTCTTCAAATTCAGCACAAGGAATTTGTTGCTAAAATTCTTGATCTTGAAACAAAACTCCACAAAAGGGGTCAAACTGATCAAACCATCTGTATGAATAAACCCAAAGAGTTCACATACTTCAACAAAGAATGGGGAATCGGATACGATAACCCACACTATTTGAAAAAGGGTATCTACAACACACCTACTTTGTATGATTTTGGTTGTTTTGAGTTAGATAAAAAGTATCTGGAATATGCTATTCAATGGACTGGTCCTCTTGAACCTGAAAAGGAAGAGGAAACCGAGGAATATAAGCGCGCACACACGTCTCACATACAACTTCCTTTTTGTTATGAGCCTTTAAATTATTCTTATCAAAAGAACAAGAAGTATCTCTCGAATGACTACTTCGACTGCTACAAGGTTGCAAAGCCCAAGGATTCCTTAAAAAAGGACGAGGTCCAAGCAACCGCAACCAAGACTGAGACGGACGAGTTCAAGCTCTATGTTCCCCCTCTCATCTTAGAAGCAAAGATAGTCGAGTTGGAGGAGTCACTCGAGAAAGAAAGGTCGAATTTTCAAAAGGAAAGGCAAGCGCTAATCCAGGAACTTGAGAATCTAAAATCGGTCAAAACTGAATCTGTATCGGATGAAGGACAGGAAATCCTTCGGAGTGAAATCACTAAGCTCACATCAAAATTGGCTGCTTTGGCAACAGATGCGATGAAAGAGCATACGAAAAATGGTCAACTCCAAGAGCAGATTGACCAACTCAAATCTGAAAAGCAGATTTCACCCGAACTTTCCTCAAGCTCATCTGATACGTCTTCGTGTAAAGCCTTCATTAGCAAAATATTCTCTACACAAGACGATCAAGATTCTCAAGATAAGAGTGTTTTAAGGAATTTGAACTCTGAATTTTTCCTAGCTTCCGCACCAAATTCCCCAAAGCACACTGACATTAAGTGTTACTCGCCTTCCTCGACCGATCCAAGTCCCGCAATTCCGGAAGTCAATTTTTTTGAATATATGAACTCCGAAGGCAATTCTGAAGAAGAGTTTGAGTCTTTCCCTTTCGACAAACCTCTTCCGAGTCAAACTGATTTTCTGTCTCCAGTAGTCAATCGCCCGGTCAATTTTCTAAAGGGTGGATGTTCAAAAACAAAGGCCCCGGCTGTGATTAAGATTTCTAAATCTCAACCTGTTTCTCAAAAACAATCACAACCGAGACAAAAGACCGAGGAATTGCCTACCAAAAATACTGCTTCTTCAAAAGCCACTGACCATGCTGTTCATGTTGTTTCAAATAAAAACGGCCGCACTAAAAAGGATAACCAAAAGTGGGCTAGCCAAGGAATCTGTCAAGGAAGCAGCATCAAAGTCTTTCAATACTGTGTTTTACCCTAGAATGAACTCAAACGATTGTGCTTGGAATCATAGAATTGATTTTGTTAAAAGAGATGTTAATTTTCCGATGAAAATTTACTCCATTCAACAATTGATTCAATTATCGCACGATTGTTTGTGTTGTTCTAAATGTGGTTGGAATGACTTTGATGATATAAATAATAATGATTGGTTTGGGTCATATCACATATATAATCATACACCCAAACGCAAACCCCGTAAAAACAAAAAGAAACATCATTCACAATGGGGTTCCCAATCAGAGGTTAAACCACAGCGAGATGGGAAACCCACTTCAAAACGGGTTACTCCTACTGAGGTCAAACCTACACCTATGAGGAAACTTGCGTCAAAGCAAGTTCCTACGAAGGCTGTCAAACCTAACCCTCTGGGACCCAGACAAATATGGGTACCCAAGGTCCGCTAAACTTGTTTTGCACGACGGTCATGTGTCGTACTTAGACCCTGGATGCTCCACACACATGACCGGAAGGAGGGAGCTGCTCACGATCTACAAGGAACAATATTACGAAGACGTGAGGTTTGTCTATACCTGTGTTTTCACGAGCTGCTTATGTGTTTAGGGGGAACATGATCAACTATAAGGTAAGTTCATTCTACTGTTGAGGGGGTGTGTCACACACAATTTTTTTTACAACTGCCAGAAAAGTTTTTTTTGTGTGTGTCGACATTCCCGTGTGCACTTCACCTCACACATTGTGCACATTCTGAGGGGGAGCAACATCATTATATCCATCACTTGAGGGGGAGCATCAGACTGTTTTCTTAAAAGTCTAAATGTTTTTTCCTTGTGTTGATGTCTCCCAAGTAAATAACACTCTCACTCCGAGGGGGAGCAACTCAATCCCCATGTATGTTTTGAGGGGGAGCAGGATAATATCCGTGCTAAGGTTGAGGGGAAGCAGAAAATCTTTCATTTTTTTTGTCAAATTGAGGCTTTCCGGACACTTACCCGGTAAGTAACCCACCGGATACCCCAGCTATGCATATACCTGAAGCCCTACCTGTGATAGCATATAGACGAGAGTTAGGGAATCCCATGGTCCAGCTAGCGCCAGAGGGACCTTCCCCGGGACATAGAACATGTGAGACGGAGGGAATTCAGGTCGAAAGCGAACCAAGAAAGATTGAGCCGTAAAGATAACGAGGTTTCTGAGCGACCCCAACCGAGTGATATTAGGGTAGCCACATCTACTATCCCGTCTCATTTGTTGGGACAGGATATTGAAGAAGCCTCCGTGGACCCAGCGGAGCAATTGCACAACCCCCTTATCCACTCATCCGTCTCTCAAAAGACGGATGTTTCAGTTTCTCACGGGGATCAAGCACAACTTCCACCGGTCCCTCACTCGGAGAGTACTGGTGTTGAAATAAGAGACCAGCAGCCCCCGGTCTCGACTTCATTTCGTGCACCATCGAGTCTAGAGCCATTTAAAATTGAACACTCTTCGGCTAGGACACATGATGAGGAACACCAAATCGAGACTCTTCGTGACTCGATCGAAACGTCTGTAGTGTCTCCGTCTGGCGGAACACGAGGATCGGACGGAAATCCTACCACGGCTATCCCTGCACCAACCGTGAACATAGGTGGCTCTGCCTCTCAGGTAGATGCCTCAACGGGTAATCTAAGTGATCCCGGAGTTACATTACCCGACTTTGTGTCACAAGGGTCCCTGGACAGCACCCTCAAGGCTGTCCGCGAGGCAATGGAGCAGCACATCGCCGCCGAGCTCGCCAAAATCAAGAGCTTAATCAAAGGAAAAGAGAAGATCCTCGAAGCTGAAACCGCACCTACACCTCCACCGGCTCCTACTCAGCCCACCTACTCGGTGGACACCCTCAAGACGATGCTTCTAGCCCAACTGCTCCAACAATCCGAAACCGACGCCTCAACCGAAGCAGACCTGCTATCCGTTCTAAAATCCCAGGTCACTGCTCCTTCATCATCCATTACCACTCGCTTGGATACCATTGACTCGACTCTTAAGGACTTCAACCAAGCGCTCACAACGCTGTCCGAGAGAGTCCGTTCACTCAAAGATACCTGCAAGAGTCAAGCAGGCGGTCTAAAGCGCAACTACGATGACCAGGATGATCCTGATCACCGTGAGGGGGAGAAAAGACAAAGACTAACCGAGACCGCCCTGATCCTCACTGAAACGACTATTGTGGTTTAACAGGAACCCTCAACTGCGGCAACAACATCAGAAGCACCTGAAGCCGAGTTACCTTTAGCCGAGATGGTAATTGACATGGATATCTCGGATGATGAAGACCCGACGGTTGAAAAGCCTGAGGGAACAGAACAGGATCTGGTTACTTTTGACACATCAGTTGAGTCTACAATCAACCTGATAGATCCAGACTGCGAGACCAACCCGGAAACCGAAGATGCATGGTATGAAAAAGCCGCCAGTGCCGCAATTTTCCAGGTTAATTTGGTCTTCCCTACTGATGAAGATGACAATGTAGACTACGACCAGTTTTTGCTCCAGAATTTATATGGTACCCCCGTTCACTCTGCTCAACCCGCTGAAACTTCAACAAGACCTGAAACTACAACCGCCGATATTCCGACATCTCCTCAGCAACCGACAACTTTTGATCTCCCACCTCCTCAACAGCAACAAATCCGCTGGGAGAAGATCACGATATTTATTCCTCATCTGGAGGAATCCCTGAAGAAGTTGTTCGTTCACAAGCTACGCCCAATCGAGCCGACCTTCTGCCTTGGTATTTACAGTTCTAACCCCGAATACCAACGCCGGTACGTAAGTGCAATGAAGCGGTGTCTACCAGTTAGCCAAGTACGAACCAAGCATCAGATCACATAAGTGCTCAACATCGAGTCAGGCCGAATTATGAAAGTTTTTTATCCTGTATTCACCGTCAGACGCGAAGATGGGAATGAATGGAGATTTTCTGAAGCCGACTTCCAGCACCTCCGACCGTTCGACTTCTACGCTATTCTGAAAGACCTTCGTTCAAGAACTATCCGACTGCTTTAAGTTACAAAGGCGCTCGAAGCTGTTCGTCGATTCCTGGTCCGTACTATTATGATGTCATATCTCACGGACTTCCAAATGGCAATCGAGAACAGGGCAAAAAAGGTAAATCTGATAAAGCCGAATCTGCATGCTCGTGAATTGAAGATGTATCCCAAGAACGCTCTGCTTCTAGAACCTGAATTCGGGATTGTCTACTTCAACGAACAGAAAGAGAAAAGATTTCTACATTTCAGTCAGGTAGACAGATTCTGCGACGGCACGCTCTTTAAAGTTCAAGATGCTCTTCGAAAGATGTTAGGACCATAAATGTACTACATATTAGAAAGATATATAAATAATTTATTAGAGCTTAATTAGAGTTTAATTAATTCATTGTAAAAGCCTTTAATTATAAAAGGGCTTAGATTAGGTTAATTGGGCTTGATTAGTTTAATAGGCTTGGGCCTTGTGTGTTTAATGCCTAAGTACATAATGTGATGTTTGCCTTAGGAATTAGGTTAGCCGATCATAAGCGATTCATTCAAGCAATTCACATATTCTTTAGAGCTTAATTGTTAGAGAGAGATAGTTGTGTTTATCATTCAAACCTTTGTAACTATCTTGATTTATGAATACGAGAGGGATAACAAGTTGAAATCATTATCTGTTCTTGTTATTTCTCATTGAATCGTTGTTACCTGTTAAATCTGGGACCAACAATTGGTATTAGAGCAGAATCGGTGATTTGAAGAGACGAAAGAAGACGAACGAAAGAAAGAAAAAGCAAGAATTTTCGCAGAAAATTTTCTGGAAAATCACAGCCGGCCCTTTCGCTTATTCCCGGAGATTGAACCGTCGGATTGTCGTGATTTTTGGACAGTAGCTTCGGGACACCTTGTTTCACATTTTGACCGGTTGGATTGGTCGTTCGACGTCTAGAAATCTCCCAGAATTTTTCCGAACTACAGCAAATTTTTGAAGAAAAGTGCAGTTTTTCTTGTTCAAAAATCGTTCTCCAATCGGGTTAGAAAAGCTTTTCGTTGATTTTAATTTGTTTGTTTGATCTCGATTGTTTACTTGCGTTTATCTGTTGTTTATCTGCGTTTACATCGAATCTCAAAGGTTTTAATCGTTCAATTTAAAAATCAAGTCTTGAGATTTTTGGGTGTTCTTGAATTTTTGTGGTGATTTTTGATAAAGAGGACATAATTTGCTTAGAAATCGATTTGGGTGTGTTTGTTTTTGTGTTTTTGTTCAAAATCTAACCCTACAGGAGTGGAATCAAGCAACCCTATCGAATTTTGATCCGAATTTCTCGATTGTTCCTGGTCCCCGGGTGAATTTAATCGGACACAAGAAAACAAATTATTTTTTTATCCGGAAAACACTGTTCATCCGGAAAGTACTGTTCATCCGGAAAACAAATTTTTTTATTATCCGGAAAGAAAAACAACTCATACATCCTGATTTCTCACCTTCACCCGGTAAGTTCACTTAATTTTATTTTATCCGGTAAACAAATTTTATCCGGTAAGCTCCTCATCCGAATTTCTTCTCTTTCCGGTAACCCAATCATCACCCGGTAAGTCGCGAACATTTTTATCCGGTAAGTATCTTTTGTTTTAGTAAGTTTGGTTGGTTAGTTCTCGTCGGTACCCAAGTTACCGCACATCTCGTGATTAAAAGTTTTAACGAAAGTTGCGATTTTTCTTAACGATTGTTTTGCAATTTTTTTTTGTGACGTTTGAGACCTTTTGCGACGATTTGAACTTTGTAGCGACTATTATTATTTCTGTGATTTATTTTTCGTCGTTCTTGATCTAACTTGGTTTGTTTATCTTGCAGGTTTCGTTCGTTCAGATTCAATAATCAGATCTTAATTCTTGGAAACAAATTTATTTTAAATTTGTTTTTTTTTTCAAATTTAATCTTTGATTTCCTTCCTCAATTTTTTGATTCTTCAAAATCAACACCGATTAACGATCATAATTTTTCAGGTAACAATGCCGAATTGCCTTAGTCTTGAGTGTTTCAAATTTGAAAGGCTATATAAAGAGAATATGAAGCAACAAGAGGAATTCTGCAGCAAGTTAATCGAAAAACATAAACTGCAAATTTCTGAATATTCTGATAAGCTTGCCAAGTCTGAAGAAAAGGCAACAACATTAGAGGTTGAAAACTCTGAGCTGAAAAGGAAGTTGATTGATTTATCATCACGAGGTGATATCAAGAAGACTGAGAAAGGGAAAGCGAGTTTGTGTGAAAAGAATATCAAGCAAGCAGATGATTTGTGCAGCAAGTACATAAAAGAACTGAAGGAGCTCAAATCTCAAATCTGGAAGAGCTCTGAGAAGCTTGCTGAAGAAGAAGAGAAAGGTAAACTCCTGTACCTTGAAAACCTTGAGCTTAAAAATAAACTAACTAATTTTGAAAAGGTTTTTGAAAAGGAGAAAGAATTGCTTCTTCAAAAGCAATCTGGGTTTTCAACCAAATCTCTTGAAGAGAAGAAAAGTCTTGAACTTAGATGTCTAAAACTTTCAACACAAATCTCCGACTTAGAAAAAGTTTTGTTTTTTGAAAGAGAAAAGTTTGAAACTGAACGCAAATCTTTTTCTAAAAGGAATGGAGAACTTTCTTTGAAAATATCCGATCTGGAGAAAGAATTAGACATTCTAAGCAAAGAGAATGAGAGAATGAAGGTTGAAGGCTTTAGAACTAAATGTTTGAAAGATGATTTTGCAAAAGAAAGAAAGACCTTTCAGACTGAGATGTCTAAGCTTACAAATAGATTATCTGAATTAACTACCGAGTCTTTGAAGAAACAAAAGGTTAAATCTGATTCAAAGAATTTTGTCAAATCAAAGGATTTTTCAAAAGATCAGATTCGACCTTCCAATTTTTTCTATAATTCTCGTGTTGATAATAAAGATAATCAAACCTTCAAGAAAGTAAAAATGGAGTGGAGAGTTAAAGGAACCACTTCTGCTCCAAAGCCATTTGTCCCTGTAAAGAATGCCAAGAATAACATAGCTTTCCATGCTAAACCTTTTATGAAAACTGATCATGTTTACTTTGTCAATAAACTGATCAACTTATCTACACAAAGGTTGTGTTGTTCTTATTGTGGAACAAATGACTTTGTGAAGAAAGACCACTCTAACTATTGGTATGGTACTTATAGTATCCCCAGTCCTCACTATAATAGGGCATCTAACCGTCAAGGATCCATCCCAATATGGATACCCAAATCCCTCTAATCTGTTTTGCAGGAACGTCATGTACATTTAAATTAGAAGATTCTTTTCACATGACGAGCATTCAAAGGTTAGGCCAATTTTGAGGGGGAGTACTATCGTATGCAAGGTATGTGAACTTCAACTAAATTCAAAGACCGTGGGAATTCATTCTGGATAACTTACTTGTGTTTGTTATTCTCCATGATTAAATTCCATGATTGCCACGTGTCATTTTTCTTGAATTAGTTATTTCCATGTCTCAAATGTTTGTTGATTTTTCGATGGAAATACAACAGTTTTTGAATTCCACTTAGTGCTCATAGTTCATCATTTCATATTAATGATTCAATTCTTATCTGTTTTATTAATTGTGACTTGTTCCTCACAATTAAACTTTCTGATCATTGTTTCATTTCTTGCAAATATTGTGCCTTTTGAGTCATTCTGTTTTGCGCTTGAATCTGTTTCTAGAAATTCTGGTCTTTCAACAATGACTTCTGATTACCTCAGATCAGAACTTGGACTTCATTTTAATGACTTCTGATCACCTCAGATCAGGACTCGTTCTTAAATGCTTTGACTTCTAAACATTTCAGTTTAGAACTCGTACTTCAACTGTTTTACTAAACTGTTATACTCGATGCATGAAATGAGTGTTAGGTCTTACAATCTTTCTATGGTCAAGCCAGAACCGGAAGGACCTACCGAAGAAACACATCCTTTATAGAGAATAGTAAGGGGTCTAGTTGATAGATGAGTTTGGAGAGAAAAGAATATGGTGAGACTGTGACAGGACTTAAAAGAATTAATTGGTCCTTACCAAACCGAGTCAGTTATCCGGGTAACCACACAATCTATTCATTCTCGTTCTTTGGAGATGAATATTGAAACAGACATGGACCCAGTGTCGATAACTCGTGTCACCCCACCCAGCTACTCAAGTATCTCCCAACAGATGCTTGTTTCATATATGCACGGAGATTTAGCACATAATCTATCTATTCCTCACTCGGAGGTATTAGATATTGAAACAGGAAGACATCCGCTCCGGTCTCCGAACTTCATATTCTAATCACTGTGTCAATTGATTTTTAACTTGCGTCCCAGGTTAAATCAATTTTTGAGCCTAATTGATATAACTTATTTCTTTCACACATGCACGAGTCTTTGTGATTCCCATTGCATATCTTCGTGATATTGCCGGAACAGTTTGAGAAGTTAAAATTTTTACATTTTACTTCAGTGATAACTGGAATTCCTATCAGAGATACCCTATAGCCAACTCTGAACATAGGCCACACAATTTTTAAAATTGTTGTGATAACAGTTACTAACGTGTTTCTGTGTTAGTTTTTTTACCCCGTTCTGGTTACTTATTGTTTTATCTGCATTTTTTGCTACTCGCTACTATTGTCTTTGATCATACATGATGCTCCGGATTCTCCTACTCATCATGAGGGGGAGAAAGGGTACAGATTCAAAGACACCGCATATCAAGTTGAGGGGGAGTTAGCTAAAGCCGAGGGGGAGTAACTGAAGTCCCCATGCAAAAATCGAGGGGGAGTAACGGTTAAGTTCCGAAATCCGAAAAGACTTCAAAGTGCTTACAAGTTCGAGGGGGGGGGGGGGTAACGGTTAAGTTCCGAAATCCGAAAAGACTTCAAAGTGCTTACAAGTGATCAACTCTTCTCATCGTTTATCAAATGGTGTTCGCTTCAAATTGTTTCCTCCTTCGAGCATACTGGTTCTACAAGTTCTTAAAGTTGAAGATATGAAGACCAAGAGCTTTATTCAAGGGGGAGCGCTGAAAAGACATGAAGTCAAGCAACACCGAAGTGTTCAAAGATTCAAGAAGAAGAGAAGATCAAGACTTGAAGATTTCAATACCGATTTTTATTTATATATCTTTAGGGGGAGATTGTTAGGACCATAAATGTCCTACATATTAGAAAGATATATAAATAATTTATTAGAGCTTAATTAGAGTTTAATTAATTCATTGTAAAAGCCTTTAATTATAAAAGGGCTTAGATTAGGTTAATTGGGCTTGATTAGTTTAATAGGCTTGGGCCTTGTGTGTTTAAGGCCTAAGTATATAATGTGATGTTTGCCTTAGGAATTAGGTTAGCCGATCATAAGCGATTCATTCAAGCAATTCACATATTCTTTAGAGCTTAATTGTTAGAGAGAGATAGTTGTGTTTATCATTCAAACCTTTGTAACTATCTTGATTTATGAATACGAGAGGGATGAAAAGTTGAAATCATTATCTGTTCTTGTTATTTCTCATTGAATCGTTGTTACCTGTTAAATCTGGGACCAACAAAAGATCATATCTCACGAGTCCGAAACTCGAAGGCTTTCGTATGTTCCCAATCCAGAAGAAACAACTGCTCGGAAAGCCTTGGAAATGGTTGAAGAACGCATCGACTATAGCCGTGCTATCAGAATATTCGAGGTACACTTTGCGCTACAAAAACGATATGTTGCAAACTGGCGCCAACTCGAACTTCAATTCAAAGGGGGAGATTGTTAGGGTCATTTATTGTTGAATTAAAGTTCAAGGGTTTGTATTGTAATTCTTTATTTTGAGCTTAGTTAGTGAACGGGCCGTGAGCTTGTTAACCATGGGCCCGTCATATAAATAGTTTTCTAAGCCTCTGTTTTAGTGTAACGTCCCAAAAATTACAAGCAAATTTAAAATTTAAAATAAACATTTCATTTATAACAACTTATTAAATGATCCCAACGTTTCGCTTGCAAACTCATAATTAATATCCTCATAATAAAAACCAGTGGAATAAACGTTTAATTATTAAAAACCATAAAGCAACCAGCTCTCCTCGCGCGCCAGTGTGTACTCGTCACGCCTGGGAGCCGCCCGTACCTGAAACCACATATTATTGGGAAAGGGTAAGCACGAAACTTAGTGAATTCAAACACCATAAATAACACAGTTATTTCCACACCACCATAAACAGATAATTGCACATAAACAACATACAAGTCTACGAACAAATCATAGATGTGCATACTCACACCAACCCACCTAATAGGCAAACGTCGGTCCCACCGACCACACGACAACCGTGCAAACGCAACCCGACACCCCCGGGTTCATACGCCGCCCGCGTATACAACCTTCGCAACCCGGCACCCCCGGGTTCATACGCTACCCGCGTATACCACCTTTGGCCCCACCAAGTCACTACGCCACCCGCGTATAAAATCTCCGGCCCTGCCGGATCCTCGGTCCCACGAGTTAACGTAACAACATAGTATCAACTAGACATCCCACTATCTGGTTCCACAACACAATCACATAAAGCTACGACACACGTACTATAGCAATGATAAAACAACCGTTATTAGATCCGACTAGACACCCCACGATTTAACCCCACGCCACAAGCAATTAGAACTACCACACATACACACAACGTAATGTAAAAATAACCGACATTAGTTATAGTGAGAGAACTCACCTCGAATGCGCGCCTAGCTTAACAATACAATTCAATCTTCACATTTACGGTCACTTCCCAGCACCTAAACGCATGTTAAAACGTGTCAATACGAGACCCGGATCCTACGACACGACACACGCTTAAACCGTCACTAAAACTATTTTCCGCTCTCGCCAAACAGGTCTGTTCGGGACCTGTTTCGACCCCTTTAAACCCAGAAAATTCCCAATATTATTTCATGACCAGAAAGTACTCTGAGTTAGGGTTCCAAGGACATATTATACGCCTCCTAACGATTTTTCTACAAATTATTATGAATTAATTACGAACGACTACCAAAACTGCCAGTTTTCGGTCCAGCCTGCACAAACAGCCCAAAATAGCCTAGCTATGGGCTTAATCAGGCTTTCGGTAAAACACGAAAAACCTTCCCAACTCGATTTGGGAACTTTGGGCACCAAATTCACCTCAAAACGAGTTACGAGTAAAAAGTTATGGTCTACGCAATACAGTGGCAGATTCCAGAATTTTGCACATAAAAAGACGAAACACCGAACTTGCGACCACTTTTTCGCCCAGCTAGAGACCGAACCAGTTTTCCGCTAAAACAAGGAAAACGTGCCCGACCCCGAACTTGAACCGTGGGCGCTAGTTTCAGCTCGAACGGAGTTACCACGGAAAAGTTATGATCAAACGAAAACTGGACAGCACACTTAGAATTTTCATAAAATCACGATTTATAAAAACGGTTCAAGGCTTAAACGATTCGGGTTTACCACGGAGGTTCATGCTAACAGGTTTTTAGGTCACGAGGGCTGGGTTCAACCGCGCACCACCCACTGCCACCTCCGACAGTGGTGGTCGCCGGCGGCGACGGCGGCGGTTACAAAACACCACGAGACAAGATTAAAACGAACCCTTAGACTACCCCGACTTCCCTAAGCCCACACACCCACCCGGCTCACCACTCTCGACCACCCACCACGGCGTACCCAGCCCCCACCCGACTGGTGGGGCACGGCCATGGCGACACCGCCGGCGGCCAAAGCTGACGGCGGCGGCGGTGGTGATTGCTTCATGTTGATGGACACCGAAAGAAAAGAGAAGGAGAAGAGATTCATACCTTTTGAACGAATACGCAACACTCTCCGGGAGTCTCTCTTCCTCTCTCGATCTCCGACGAAACCAGGGTGGTGGCGCCCTCCGGCGACAGCAACAGCGGCGGCGACGACTGCCGCTGTGTTCTTTCTTCTCTTCTCACTCTTTCTCGCGATCTCTCTCTCTCTCTCTCGTTTCTTTCACTCTCGGCCGCACCACACACAAGGGGAAGGAGAAAGGCTCTTAGGGTTTCGCTTATGGGGGAGGGGGGGGGGGGGTTGTGGCCGTAGAAAAAGAACGAGAAGAAGATGAGGACTTGGTTGCATGGGCCGAGTCCATGCTAAATTTTCACCAAAAAGACGGAATGGTCCCTCGACTTCTAAGGACATCTCTTAATTACCCAAAATGCAACCAAGTTAGCAATAAGGCCCTTTTTACACCCAACTTCTAGCCAAAACAAAAGAGGTGGACGTTTTACATAACTTTTAAATAATAAAAATAAAAATTAACTACACGTACCAGGACATGGGCTTTACAACTCTCCCCCACTTGGATTAGATTTCGCCCCCGAAGTCTACGTCCGCAAACAGCTTCTAATAATTCTCTCGCATTTGATGATATCCCAATCTCAATCCACCTTCAAGCTCTAACCATTCTAAAGCTGCTCACCAGTATACCCTACAGGATACTCGATTATGATCCCTCCTATCATTAATTGACGATTAACTTCTACGAATTCTAATAGGCTCCAAAGATTTTCAATAACTTATATTAACAAAACATCGACCCCCTGCCGAACATCGGTCCAACCGATTACAATAACAAACATCGGCCACCCGCCGAACATCGGTCCAACCGATTACAATAACAAACATCGGCCACCCGCCGAACATCGGTCCAACCGATTACCATAACAATCATCGGCCACCGAACATCGGTCCAACCGATTACAATAACAAACATTGGCCACCCGCCGAACATCGGTCCAACCGATTACCATAACAAACATCGGCCACCCGCCGAACATCGGTCCAACCGATTACCATGAATCACATAAGCGTGGTATTATCCTAGACACTAACACAAGTAGATATCCCCTACAATCAAGTCAACTAACACACACACGTAGGTCATTCCCTTAACCGATACTACCCGGCCTACATTACCAACATGCGTGGAATACCCAACCTCCTACCGTCGACGTATCCCCCTCACTCTCTCTACAAAGCTAATTTATCTGAACCGAGGATACACCCTGACGCCTACCTCTCAGGTAACGCCTCAGGGCCCCTCACATCGGAATTACCTCTCAGGTAAGTGCCCACAACTATATCCTCCTAGCACCTACTAGAAAGCCTAGGCTATAACACCTGAACACCGGGGCCTCACCCCGAGATACCCAACCGACCACTACCAGCGACTGACTAACGTGCCTAAGGATCCAGAGCAAAACAGCCTACCCACAAGTGCCTATTCCGGATTGTCTCCCTCACCCAAACGTGTAAATACTCGACGTGCAATGAATGCCAAACAGTGCGACAAAACAATTCATCAACAAGACTCCACCTTGAGTCATTAAAACCGGGCAATTAGCCCATGACTAATTCCAAGTCAAAACCGAGCAAAATGCTCCACGCTTGCTAGACCCATAAGTCGGTCAAAAAACGCGTTTAAATAAAGTCTAAGCAAGCAATACTCTGAAATCAAACTTAGTCCCAGACTCAACACGGGTTAAACAAAAGAGTTTTCCAAAAGGACTCACACCCTTAAAATTCTCGAAATGACACATGACACTTAAAAGCACATTTCCCCAAATGGTTTACAAAATCATTTACAAAATATTTTCAACATCAGGATTTTCATCTTCAAAAAGATCGTATGTAATAAAACTACTATTACCAGATCGATAGTTACGCAAAACTGGACACGCTCGTCCCACATAGGAAAATCATGTTGAAAATCGTTCCATTGCAGTTCGGTTCACTCACACCAAAGCAAAGCGTAATAAATAATTTCTTTAAAATGAACCGCCTCGATTCCAGTATGGATTGACTCATGACATGCACTTAAAGTAACCGCTTGACCTTAAACAGGGTGCGACAAAGGTGTGCACATAATTCAAAATAAGTTTCACGACATTTGATTCAAAAATTCTACTTTTTAATCATAAAATGACGTGGCACAGGGTTCGCCACAAATTTTCGCGCGTCAGCTAATCACACAAAACGATGACACGGTTTACAAATATATTTTTGTTAAAACACAACTGTCTCGTGTAAGTTTCAAACTTGAAGACAGAAACCAGTCCGCTTCTATTAATTGGAAATATCGACTAAAACCTCATAAAATCTCAAACTGGGGGCAGGCATGCAAGCTTGTAACACTTCCTCAAGTTTCGTACTTGGGACATATAACGTCAAAACATTATAGTTTAAAAAATGTATTTATCGAAAATGCTCAAAATACTTGTTTCTTCCAAAGCAAAAGTTTTTAATTTCCAAAAAAAAATGATCGGTAATTTTAAATTAACCGAAAGTCAACAATCTACACATTTATATTTCCCAAATATAACACATTGTAATCGAATGCATGATATTCACAACATTAAAACACTCATTGGATCAAATGGTCTTTCATTTCGACAAAAAGGAACTAAAACATTTTCATGCACGACTCGCTTATCAAAATGTCGAGAACAAAGGTTACCCCAGTATGCATACCCCTAAGTCGATAAATCGCATTTTCATGGAAATGTCAATAAAACCTTTAGCTGACTAAAAAGCGCACTAAACAACTCCTTATGAAATGTTACCAAAATTCCTCCATGCACCACTTATGTCACGCATGAATCAATCCACACACTGAACTATTCGCAATAAAATACTTAGTAACACAAACTCTCGAAAGAAAAGTTAAGCGACACTAGAATTCCAAACTCATTTTAAACAAATCACCAACAAAGTTTGTAACTCTCGTTATAAAAAGGTTTCACGCACTTTCAAAACCATAATTCGACATCTTGTGTGTGTGCTAAACATTTCCCAAAATTCCAAAACACAATCCATATAAGGATTGGAAACACAAAAATTAGTTAATGCAATCCTATTTTCAAAATAAACTCTGTGCATGACTCAGTCGGCATTCAACGTCTCGACTCATACTCCTCCATACCCCTCCAATCCACTATCGTCCTCCAGACATTTAAACCTCTTAGGGCAAGATGGGAAATTACGTCAAATAATCCCTACGATTTTTCCTCAAATCAAAGTCGACTCTATAAGCCTATGACTCTAGCGCAATCCTCCATCTTGGCCCGAAATGACCTACTTACAACAAACATCGTCGACATCGTCACTCAAAGTGACTAATACTAGAATCGTCCTACTATTCCAACGACTACTGGATTAGATCCTTCACCACTACCCTCAACGATCATTACATCTAAGCAAGTCAAGTACACACATGTACCAGTGGATCTACTATAATTGTCTCTCCTCGTGACGGCTATTCTGGGTAGATAATGCAACGCGTTATTAGCACATAACAACGCACACTAACAACACTCACGCCCAACTCCTTGGATTTCTCGTGACTTCCCCGACTCGAGCATTGATCCTGTGCTTCCGGTAGTAGGAGCTCTACTACTACCATTCACACCTATCATCGCCCGTTCCGAGTTCCATCCCAAGGGGTCCAAGTAGCTCCTTGCCGATAACTATACCCATATGCCCGCATCAGCATATGTACACACTCTTCCTAGCTCCCTAGGAATTCCACCCCCAAACACTACCCTTGCTACAATGAAATTTCCACTAGTCATGACGAGTCGCCCCGCGAATGCACAGTCGCACACAGTGCAACCAGATAGACATTCGAATGTAAGATCCTATCCTACAACGGTTGGACTCCAACAAGAGCTGCGCAATAGAACTAAATCCGACATTCTAAGGCTATTCGGTTCCTACCGCATACGACCTATAGTGCATTCGCTTAACAACCTATCAAGGCTAGCATAAACTCCTATTAGCAAGCAACAAACATGCAATACAGTGTAATAAGCACCAAGCAATTTAGCATACATACTCCTATGTTCTAGAAAGAAATCTAGCACACATACTCATACATAAACACCCTTCCCAGCTCTCTAGGAACTTCCTCTTATCCCACTACCCTTGCTACTACCGAATCCCTACTAATTATAACGAGTGACCTCGCGAATACCCGATTATATGCAGTGCGAAATAAATAGACATTCAAATACAAGATTCTATCCTAGCACGGTTGGACTCAAACAAGAGCTGCGCAATAGAACTAAATCAATTATTCTAAGGCTATAAATCTCTTACTGCATACAACCTAGAGGACATCCACTTAGTAACCTATCATAATTAGCATAAATTCCTAATAGCAAGCAGTTCAACATACCGCATAGTGTCACAACAGGCAATCTAGCATGCATACTCTATGATCTAGAAAGCAATACATATACTAAGTACTGTACCTTTTCCCTTGGCTCCGGTTGACTGTACACACTGCGCCATCGATCACCGTTTCTCAAACGGGTTTTCCTTTCTTTTATTTTCCAAAAATTTTAAAGAAAATTTTATAGCCGCAAACTTGAGATCAAACACACCGAGGTGCATTTGATTCACTCAAGCTGTGCTCTGATACCAAGTTGTAACGTCCCAAAAATTACAAGCAAATTTAAATTTTTAAATAAACATTTCATTTATAACAACTTATTAAATGATCCAAACGTTTCGCTTGCAAACTCATAATTAATATCCTCATAATAAAAACCAGCGGAATAAACGTTTAATTATTAAAAACCATAAAGCAACCAGCTCTCCTCGCACGCCAGTGTGTACTCGTCACGCCTGGGAGCCGCCCGTACCTGAAACCACAAATTATTGGGAAAGGGTAAGCACGAAGCTTAGTGAATTCAAACACCATAAATAACACAGTTATTTCCACACCACCATAAACAGATAATTGCACATAAACATCATACAAGTCTACGAACAAATCATAGATGTGCATACTCACACCAACCCACCTAATAGGCAAACGTCGGTCCCACCGACTACACGACAACCGTGCAAACGCAACCCGGCACCCCCGGGTTCATACGCCGCCCGCGTATACAATCTTCGCAACCCGGCACCCCCGGGTTCATACGCTACCCGCGTATACCACCTTTGGCCCCACCTAGTCACTACGCCACCCGCGTATAAAATCTCCGGCCCTGCCGGATCCTCGGTCCCACGAGTTAACGTAACAACATAGTATCAACTAGACATCCCACTATCTGGTTCCACAACACAATCACATAAAGCTACCACACACGTACTATAGCAATGATAAAACAACCGTTATTAGATCCGACTAGACACCCCACGATTTAACCCCACGCCACAAGCAATTAGAACTACCACACATACACACAACGTAATGTAAAAATAACCGACATTAGTTATAGTGAGAGAACTCACCTCGAATGCGCGCCTAGCTTAACAATACAATTCAATCTTCACAATTACGGTCACTTCCCAGCACCTAAACGCATGTTAAAACGTGTCAATACGAGACCCGGATCCTACGACACGACACACGCTTAAACCGTCACTAAAACTATTTTCCGCTCTCGCCAAACAGGTCTGTTCGGGACCTGTTTCGACCCCTTTAAACCCAGAAAATTCCCAATATTATTTCATGACCAGAAAGTACTCTGAGTTAGGGTTCCAAGGACATATTATACGCCTCCTAACGATTTTTCTACAAATTATTATGAATTAATTACGAACGACTACCAAAACTGCCAGTTTTCGGTCCAGCCTGCACAAACAGCCCAAAATAGCCTAGCTATGGGCTTAATCAGGCTTTCGGCAAAACACGAAAAACCTTCCCAACTCGATTTGGGAACTTTGGGCACCAAATTCACCTCAAAACGAGTTACGAGTAAAACGTTATGGTCTACGCAATACAGTGGCAGATTCCAGAATTTTGCACATAAAAAGACGAAACACCGAACTTGCGACCACTTTTTCGCCCAGCTAGAGACCGAACCAGTTTTCCGCTAAAACACGGAAAACGTGCCCGACCCCGAACTTGAACCGTGGGCGCTAGTTTCGGCTCGAACGGAGTTACCACGGAAAAGTTATGATCAAACGAAAACTGGACAGCACACTTAGAATTTTCATAAAATCACGATTTATAAAAACGGTTCAAGGCTTAAACGATTCGGGTTTACCACGGAGGTTCATGCTAACAGGTTTTTAGGTCACGAGGGCTGGGTTCAACCGCGCACCACCCACTGCCACCTCCGGCAGTGGTGGTCGCCGGCGGCGACGGCGGCGGTTACAAAACACCACGAGACAAGATTAAAACGAACCCTTAGACTACCCCGACTTCCCTAAGCCCACACACCCACCCGGCTCACCACTCTCGACCACCCACCACGGCATACCCAGCCCCCACCCGACTGGTGGGGCACGGCCATGGCAACACCGCCGGCGGCCAAAGCTGACGGCGGCGGCGGTGGTGATTGCTTCATGTTGATGGACACCGAAAGAAAAGAGAAGGAGAAGAGATTCATACCTTTTGAACGAATACGCAACACTCTCCGGGAGTCTCTCTTCCTCTCTCGATCTCCGACGAAACCAGGGTGGTGGCGCCCTCCGGCGACAGCAACAGCGGCGGCGACGACTGCCGCTGTGTTCTTTCTTCTCTTCTCTCTCTTTCTCGCGATCTCTCTCTCTCTCTCTCTCTCTCTCTCTCGTTTCTTTCACTCTCGGCCGCACCACACACAAGGGGAAGGAGAAAGGCTCTTAGGGTTTCGCTTATGGGGGAGGGGGGGGGGGGGGGTTGTGGCCGTAGAAAAAGAACGAGAAGAAGATGAGGACTTGGTTGCATGGGCCGAGTCCATGCTAAATTTTCACCAAAAAGACGGAATGGTCCCTCGACTTCTAAGGACATCTCTTAATTACCCAAAATGCAACCAAGTTAGCAATAAGGCCCTTTTTACACCCAACTTCTAGCCAAAACAAAAGAGGTGGACGTTTTACATAACTTTTAAATAATAAAAATAAAAATTAACTACACGTACCAGGACATGGGCTTTACAACTCTCCCCCACTTGGATTAGATTTCGCCCCCGAAGTCTACGTCCGCAAACAGCTTCTAATAATTCTCTCGCATTTGATGATATCCCAATCTCAATCCACCTTCAAGCTCTAACCATTCTAAAGCTGCTCACCAGTATACCCTACAGGATACTCGATTATGATCCCTCCTATCATTAATTGACGATTAACTTCTACGAATTCTAATAGGCTCCAAAGATTTTCAATAACTTATATTAACAAAACATCGACCCCCTGCCGAACATCGGTCCAACCGATTACAATAACAAACATCGGCCACCCGCCGAACATCGGTCCAACCGATTACAATAACAAACATCGGCCACCCGCCGAACATCGGTCCAACCGATTACCATAACAATCATCGGCCACCGAACATCGGTCCAACCGATTACAATAACAAACATTGGCCACCCGCCGAACATCGGTCCAACCGATTACCATAACAAACATCGGCCACCCGCCGAACATCGGTCCAACCGATTACCATGAATCACATAAGCGTGGTATTATCCTAGACACTAACACAAGTAGATATCCCCTACAATCAAGTCAACTAACACACACACGTAGGTCATTCCCTTAACCGATACTACCCGGCCTACATTACCAACATGCGTGGAATACCCAACCTCCTACCGTCGACGTATCCCCCTCACTCTCTCTACAAAGCTAATTTATCTGAACCGAGGATACACCCTGACGCCTACCTCTCAGGTAACGCCTCAGGGCCCCTCACATCGGAATTACCTCTCAGGTAAGTGCCCACAACTATATCCTCCTAGCACCTACTAGAAAGCCTAGGCTATAACACCTGAACACCGGGGCCTCACCCCGAGATACCCAACCGACCACTACCAGCGACTGACTAACGTGCCTAAGGATCCAGAGCAAAACAGCCTACCCACAAGTGCCTATTCCGGATTGTCTCCCTCACCCAAACGTGTAAATACTCGACGTGCAATGAATGCCAAACAGTGCGACAAAACAATTCATCAACAAGACTCCACCTTGAGTCATTAAAACCGGGCAATTAGCCCATGACTAATTCCAAGTCAAAACCGAGCAAAATGCTCCACGCTTGCTAGACCCATAAGTCGGTCAAAAAACGCGTTTAAATAAAGTCTAAGCAAGCAATACTCTGAAATCAAACTTAGTCCCAGACTCAACACGGGTTAAACAAAAGAGTTTTCCAAAAGGACTCACACCCTTAAAATTCTCGAAATGACACATGACACTTAAAAGCACATTTCCCCAAATGGTTTACAAAATCATTTACAAAATATTTTCAACATCAGGATTTTCATCTCCAAAAAGATCGTATGTAATAAAACTACTATTACCAGATCGATAGTTACGCAAAACTGGACACGCTCGTCCCACATAGGAAAATCATGTTGAAAATCGTTCCATTGCAGTTCGGTTCACTCACACCAAAGCAAAGCGTAATAAATAATTTCTTTAAAATGAACCGCCTCGATTCCAGTATGGATTGACTCATGACATGCACTTAAAGTAACCGCTTGACCTTAAACAGGGTGCGACAAAGGTGTGCACATAATTCAAAATAAGTTTCACGACATTTGATTCAAAAATTCTACTTTTTAATCATAAAATGACGTGGCACAGGGTTCGCCACAAATTTTCGCGCGTCAGCTAATCACACAAAACGATGACACGGTTTACAAATATATTTTTGTTAAAACACAACTGTCTCGTGTAAGTTTCAAACTTGAAGACAGAAACCAGTCCGCTTCTATTAATTGGAAATATCGACTAAAACCTCATAAAATCTCAAACTGGGGGCAGGCATGCAAGCTTGTAACACTTCCTCAAGTTTCGTACTTGGGACATATAACGTCAAAACATTATAGTTTAAAAAATGTATTTATCGAAAATGCTCAAAATACTTGTTTCTTCCAAAGCAAAAGTTTTTAATTTCCAAAAAAAAAATGATCGGTAATTTTAAATTAACCGAAAGTCAACAATCTACACATTTATATTTCCCAAATATAACACATTGTAATCGAATGCATGATATTCACAACATTAAAACACTCATTGGATCAAATGGTCTTTCATTTCGACAAAAAGGAACTAAAACATTTTCATGCACGACTCGCTTATCAAAATGTCGAGAACAAAGGTTACCCCAGTATGCATACCCCTAAGTCGATAAATCGCATTTTCATGGAAATGTCAATAAAACCTTTAGCTGACTAAAAAGCGCACTAAACAACTCCTTATGAAATGTTACCAAAATTCCTCCATGCACCACTTATGTCACGCATGAATCAATCCACACACTGAACTATTTGCAATAAAATACTTAGTAACACAAACTCTCGAAAGAAAAGTTAAGCGACACTAGAATTCCAAACTCATTTTAAACAAATCACCAACAAAGTTTGTAACTCTCGTTATAAAAAGGTTTCATGCACTTTCAAAACCATAATTCGACATCTTGTGTGTGTGCTAAACATTTCCCAAAATTCCAAAACACAATCCATATAAGGATTGGAAACACAAAAATTAGTTAATGCAATCCTATTTTCAAAATAAACTCTGTGCATGACTCAGTCGGCATTCAACGTCTCGACTCATACTCCTCCATACCCCTCCAATCCACTATCGTCCTCCGGACATTTAAACCTCTTAGGGCAAGATGGGAAATTACGTCAAATAATCCCTACGATTTTTCCTCAAATCAAAGTCGACTCTATAAGCCTATGACTCTAGCGCAATCCTCCATCTTGGCCCGAAATGACCTACTTACAACAAACATCGTCGACATCGTCACTCAAAGTGACTAATACTAGAATCGTCCTACTATTCCAACGACTACAGGATTAGATCCTTCACCACTACCCTCAACGATCATTACATCTAAGCAAGTCAAGTACACACATGTACCAGTGGATCTACTATAATTGTCTCTCCTTGTGACGGCTATTCTGGGTAGATAATGCCACGCGTTATTAGCACATAACAACGCACACTAACAACACTCACGCCCAACTCCTTGGATTTCTCGTGACTTCCCCGACTCGAGCATTGATCCTGTGCTTCCGGTAGTAGGAGCTCTACTACTACCATTCACACCTATCATCGCCCGTTCCGAGTTCCATCCCAAGGGGTCCAAGTAGCTCCTTGCCGATAACTATACCCATATGCCCGCATCAGCATATGTACACACTCTTCCTAGCTCACTAGGAATTCCACCCCCAAACACTACCCTTGCTACAATGAAATTTCCACTAGTCATGACGAGTCGCCCCGCGAATGCACAGTCGCACACAGTGCAACCAGATAGACATTCGAATGTAAGATCCTATCCTACAACGGTTGGACTCCAACAAGAGCTGCGCAATAGAACTAAATCCGACATTCTAAGGCTATTCGGTTCCTACCGCATACGACCTATAGTGCATTCGCTTAACAACCTATCAAGGCTAGCATAAACTCCTATTAGCAAGCAACAAACATGCAATACAGTGTAATAAGCACCAAGCAATTTAGCATACATACTCCTATGTTCTAGAAAGCAATCTAGCACACATACTCATACATAAACACCCTTCCCAGCTCTCTAGGAACTTCCTCTTATCCCACTACCCTTGCTACTACCGAATCCCTACTAATTATAACGAGTGACCTCGCGAATACCCGATTATATGCAGTGCGAAATAAATAGACATTCAAATACAAGATTCTATCCTAGCACGGTTGGACTCAAACAAGAGCTGCGCAATAGAACTAAATCAATTATTCTAAGGCTATAAATCTCTTACTGCATACAACCTAGAGGACATCCACTTAGTAACCTATCATAATTAGCATAAATTCCTAATAGCAAGCAGTTCAACATACCGCATAGTGTCACAACAGGCAATCTAGCATGCATACTCTATGATCTAGAAAGCAATACATACACTAAGTACTGTACCTTTTCCCTTGGCTCCGGTTGACTGTACACACTGCGCCATCGATCACCGTTTCTCAAACGGGTTTTCCTTTCTTTTATTTTCCAAAAATTTTAAAGAAAATTTTATAGCCGCAAACTTGAGATCAAACACACCGAGGTGCATTTGATTCACTCAAGCTGTGCTCTGATACCAAGTTGTAACGTCCCAAAAATTACAAGCAAATTTAAATTTTTAAATAAACATTTCATTTATAACAACTTATTAAATGATCCAAACGTTTCGCTTGCAAACTCATAATTAATATCCTCATAATAAAAACCAACGGAATAAACGTTTAATTATTAAAAACCATAAAGCAACCAGCTCTCCTCGCACGCCAGTGTGTACTCGTCACGCCTGGGAGCCGCCCGTACCTGAAACCACAGATTATTGGGAAAGGGTAAGCACGAAGCTTAGTGAATTCAAACACCATAAATAACACAGTTATTTCCACACCACCATAAACAGATAATTGCACATAAACATCATACAAGTCTACGAACAAATCATAGATGTGCATACTCACACCAACCCACCTAATAGGCAAACGTCGGTCCCACCGACCACACGACAACCGTGCAAACGCAACCCGACACCCCCGGGTTCATACGCCGCCCGCGTATACAATCTTCGCAACCCGGCACCCCCGGGTTCATACGCTACCCGCGTATACCACCTTTGGCCCCACCTAGTCACTACGCCACCCGCGTATAAAATCTCCGGCCCTGCCGGATCCTCGGTCCCACGAGTTAACGTAACAACATAGTATCAACTAGACATCCCACTATCTGGTTCCACAACACAATCACATAAAGCTACCACACACGTACTATAGCAATGATAAAACAACCATTATTAGATCCGACTAGACACCCCACGATTTAACCCCACGCCACAAGCAATTAGAACTACCACACATACACACAACGTAATGTAAAAATAACCGACATTAGTTATAGTGAGAGAACTCACCTCGAATGCGCGCCTAGCTTAACAATACAATTCAATCTTCACAATTACGGTCACTTCCCAGCACCTAAACGCATGTTAAAACGTGTCAATACGAGACCAGGATCCTACGACACGACACACGCTTAAACCGTCACTAAAACTATTTTCCGCTCTCGCCAAACAGGTCTGTTCGGGACCTGTTTCGACCCCTTTAAACCCAGAAAATTCCCAATATTATTTCATGACCAGAAAGTACTCTGAGTTAGGGTTCCAAGGACATATTATACGCCTCCTAACGATTTTTCTACAAATTATTATGAATTAATTACGAACGACTACCAAAACTGCCAGTTTTCGGTCCAGCCTGCACAAACAGCCCAAAATAGCCTAGCTATGGGCTTAATCAGACTTTCGGCAAAACACGAAAAACCTTCCCAACTCGATTTGGGAAATTTGAGTACCAAATTCACCTCAAAACGAGTTACGAGTAAAAAGTTATGGTCTACGCAATACAGTGGCGGATTCCAGAATTTTGCACATAAAAAGACGAAACAACGAACTTGCGACCACTTTTTCGCCCAACTAGAGACCGAACCAGTTTTCCGCTAAAACACGGAAAACGTGCCCGACCCCGAACTTGAACCGTGGGCCCCAGTTTCGGCTCGAACGGAGTTACCACGGAAAAGTTATGATCAAACGAAAACTGGACAGCACACTTAGAATTTTCATAAAATCACGATTTATAAAAACGGTTCAAGGCTTAAACGATTCGGGTTTACCACGGAGGTTCATGCTAACAGGTTTTTAGGTCACAAGGGCTGGGTTCAACCGTGCACTACCCACTGCCACCTCCGGCAGTGGTGGTCGCCGGCGGCGGCGACGGCGGCGGTTACAAAACACCACGAGACAAGATTAAAACGAACCCTTAGACTACCCCGACTTCCCTAAGCCCACACACCCACCCGGCTCACCACTCTCGACCACCCACCACGGCGTACCCAGCCCCCACCCGACTGGTGGGGCACGGCCATGGCGACACCGCCGACGGCCAAAGCTGACGGCGGCGGCGGTGGTGATTGCTTCATGTTGATGGACACCGAAAGAAAAGAGAAGGAGAAGAGATTCATACCTTTTGAACGAATACGCAACACTCTCCGGGAGTCTCTCTTCCTCTCTCGATCTCCGACGAAACCAGGGTGGTGGCGCCCTCCGGCGACAGCAGCAGCGGCGGCGACGACTGCCGCTGTGTTCTTTCTTCTCTTCTCTCTCTTTCTCGCGATCTCTCTCTCTCTCGTTTCTTTCACTCTCGGCCGCACCACACACAAGGGGAAGGAGAAAGGCTCTTAGGGTTTCGCTTATGGGGGAGGGGGGGGGGGGGGTTGTGGCCGTAGAAAAAGAACGAGAAGAAGATGAGGACTTGGTTGCATGGGCCGAGTCCATGCTAAATTTTCACCAAAAAGACGGAATGGTCCCTCGACTTCTAAGGACATCTCTTAATTACCCAAAATGCAACCAAGTTAGCAATAAGGCCCTTTTTACACCCAACTTCTAGCCAAAACAAAAGAGGTGGACGTTTTACATAACTTTTAAATAATAAAAATAAAAATTAACTACACGTACCAGGACATGGGCTTTACATTTAGGCTAAGTTGTTCATTTCTTTCCTAAACTCATATTGTAATTCTCTCTGATTGAAAGCAATATATGGATGACCAGTTGAAATCATAAATTCTCTATTATTATCTATTGATTTCATTGTTCGTTGCACGGATCTGAGACTCACACTCTAGCGTGATGACCGTTAGGGTAGTGAAGGAGTTCTAAGCGAGTAGTCGTTAGAAGAGGTTGACGATTTAGCATTTGCCATTTGGAGTGGCGGTAAGCATGGTGATTGCATTAAGTGGATCGTTCGGGTCGAAATTGATGGTTGGATTGGAGCCATAGGCTTACTGAATTGACCTTGATTCGAAGGGAAAATTGTAAGGTTAGTCGATGTGACTTTAAATTTTGCGTTAGGATGTTTGAGCATCCGGATGACGATAGAGTGATCAGAGGAATTGGAGGAGTGTGACCTGAACGTTGAGTGCCGACTAAAATATATGCACGAAATTTATTTTGATTTTAAAATAAATTGCATCAATTACTTCTTGTGTTTTAAATCGTCGTATAGACGGCATTGTGGGATCTTGGAAAACGTTTAGCACACACAAGATTTTAAAGCATGAGTTTGAACATGCATGAAAATATTTTATTACAGGTAGTTGTAAACCTGGTCGAGACGTACTTTATTTTTTGTTTTTGTCCACTGCTACTTTCGGATACTGTGACATCCATATTTTAATGTCTTTAATGGTTTTGGACAAGTAACCACGACTTACGACTTTAACATTGGATCTCCTCCACATATGTTAAGGTTTGGACGGAGAGTTAGCTTCCTTTGTGTCGGTGTTGAGCTTTAATGAGAATTTTGATTTTTGCGAGTCTTGACGAAGAGGTGTTGTTTTATTTTGTGTTGCAACAAAAAGGAGATTTTTGGAATTATAATGATTTGGTCATAACGTTGTTTTATGCGATTTGATTATTGAAAATGAAAACTTTGGCATCATTTAATTGATTGGATGCTGTTGAGTTCCATCGAGTTTTATGGAAGTTTTGTGGAGTGTGATTGAGTTTCGTTTTACGACGTTTTGCGGTGCATGGGTGACACTTTGTCATGTGCATACTTGAATGATTGTGTGCGTTAATCCATGGGTTTTAGTGAGTATTGTGTCTCATGCGAGTTTTGTTGAGAAATGTACTTTATGTCGTATTGCACCAAAAGAGTGGTTGTTGGAGTTTTAATGCCGCATGGCTTCTCATTTGAGGATCGGGGTAGCATATTGTTGCAACTTGCTAGGTGTGCGAATTGATTTATACGTGGCATGAGTAATGCATATAAGAGCATCATGATAGTACATCTCTAATGTTCTGTTTTATGCCCTCTCGTTTGTTGGCATTTTGATGTCCTTCTCGCAAATGCACTATATTGATTTATTGACATGAATAGTTTTGTAGCCACTATTTTGGGGCGTTAATGCGCATCGCTTGCGCGGTTTAAGGTTTGAAGTTGATTTGAATTATTTTACGTGCCAATCAAATTATGTGCACATATTGTTTTTCGAGGTTTTGAGAAAAACATGTTGATGTGTGTGAGCATGGTTAAAAAGGATTTTATTTACTTGTCATTATATGGCTGAGTGAGAAGTTTTGAAATTTGATTTAATGAATTTCTACTTTGAAAATTTAGTATTGACTATCTGGTATGTGCTATACTATTTTAGAGTGACTACTAAGAAAGTGTTACAGATCGGCATGCAAAATTTTAATTTGAGATTCCTTTTCGATGTTTAAACCGATATTTCCAAATGATGAAAATATCTTGTTATTCGATTTGAAACTGGGAGATGACCCAAATCATGTCGTGTTATAACCAAGGTGTGTATATGAATTGCTTCGTTTCTCTGCGAACAAACTGACACATGCGAAGTTGCTAATGAATTACAGTTCATGTCGTTTTATGGTTAAAAATAGAATTTTGGGAATTGATGTCGTGTAAATTATTCTTTTGAAGTTCGTACAAACAGGCTGTTGAACACTATTTTAATGTAGGAAATTACTTTGCGTGTTTATTATAAGTAAATCCGTGATGGGACCCAAGCGGTTCATTTTAAAAGTTGTCGAGTACGTTTTTACGTTTCGTTAGTAAACTGATTTGCGATGAAATTGTTTTCAAAAATGATTTTTCATATGTGGGACGAGTGTGTCCATGTTTGTGCATCTATCGGCTAGGTAGTGGAAAGTTTTTGTACGTATGTTATGTTAGTATAAAAACCTTCGTGTTGAAAAATCTAGTGAAAACTTTATTGGCATATTTGTTGAGTCTGTTACTTGAAAACCTTGAACTCATTAGGCTTGATGAGGTTGAGCAACCCAAGTTAAGGGTGAAAGGGTGTAGAACCATTCAGTGAAGGATTGGATTTCTGACGCGTGTTAATACCGTGAACCGTATGGTGTCGTTTCCGGGGCCGAATTATTTCTTGTTGGCAACTGAAAGGTGGGACTTGCGGTGTCTTATGATAGTGCTTGTGGTAACCGTTCACTACGGCAACCTTGTTTTGGGTTGTCAGTTTTGTATGAAGGACGTGTAGGACCCTTTAGACCATGGGGATGACCTTGAATTGGTGGGGATGTTTGAGGAATGAAGCTCGTGTGTGGAGCTCTTGGAGGGGTCGAGTTTTGGTGGTCTGACTAGGTGTCAACTTTTGGATGTCGAGGCCAAGAACCACTAGTGTAATTGGAGGGTGTAACCAAATTTTAATAAACTGTGGGATCGGTTGTGATGATCCTAAGAGGTTCGATTGTGATACATAGTTTTAGCGGGATGAACTCCTTATGTGGTAAAAGAAGATGGATGATTGGTAATTGGACGTATTTTTGGAGTGGCGTAATCTATGGGTCAGTGACGACCGTCGGTGTTGGAGTCTAATGGGATTCGTTAGGAGTAAGTGCCAGTTTAGCAGCAGGAATGATTTGGAGGTTTGTTGGTTTCAGTGGTGATCAAACCTTGGACTAATTAGAGAAAATTTAAGAGTGTGTGGACATGGACTGATTTAGAGTCAGAATCCGCAGACAACCGAAGTCATCTGGTTGGATGTTACTCTAGTAGTCGACGCGTTCACCCGGACATGAGTATAAGGTATCTAAGTGAAACATTGTTGGTAAGGGTTCGTATGAAGTCTGTCTTAGCAGTTTTGCATGGAAGAATTTGGATTTTAGTTGGAGGTTATTGGAACTTGGAAAGTGTTGTGTATTTGGTTGTAAGGAATCTAGATTTCGAGGACAAAATCATTCTAAGGTTGGGAGGATTGTGACACCCTAAATTTTTAGAAAAAAGGATTTTGGGGCTTGCGGACGTTCTTCATAGGCGCTAGGTCGGACGTCCGTGTCGGTGCGGAAGTCCGCAGGTCGTCCGCGGAAGTAGCAGAGAAAAAGGGGGGTTCGGTCAGGGCAAGGCCGAACGTCCGCATAAGCTTTTAGCCGGACGTCCGCGATTGTGCTGATGAGATATTTTTTGTTTGCTTTTAAGACCTTTCCCTCTTTCTTCCCTCACTTCATTCCAATACCCCAACTCAGTTCCTCTTTCTCTCTAAAACGATTTTCTCTCAAGAAGTCACAAACCCTCCCTCCTCTTCTTCATCTTCTCCACCCAAACCAAACCCATTTCCACCATTGTTGAAGATATGGAAGCTTGAAGCTTTTGTGGGAGACTAAGAGCTTTTACTTGGAGGATTTTAGTGATGAAGGTAATCTCTCTCTACCCAAAAGCTAGGGTTTTATTGTGTTCATCTTCTATTTCCTTTGTGGGCTTTATTGGTGTGATTTTGGTTATGCTTGGTTAAGAAAACCTTTTCCTTCTTCACTAATGAAAATTAGGGTTTTGGTATAAGTTGAGATTTTGATGTAAAATGTCTGGGGAATGATTCTACATGGTTAGATCTGGTTATTGATGGTTGGAAATTTATGGATCTAGGTTTTTGAAGGATTTGGCTTGAGGATTCATGTCTCTTCAAAGGAGCTTACGTTTGGGAAAATCTAGATTTAACCTAAATCTAGCAAGGTGAGTTCAAGTTGATTTGTGAAAACGTTGTATATGCCAAAATGTTTATTTTAAAGTATTTGTGTGCTTTATATAAAATTATCTCTTGTTGAGTTATTTAGTGGGTTTTTATTAATCAAAGTGTTGAGCTTTACAAATCTTGTAAAACACCCACATTTGGGGATTTTGAGTGATTGATAAATAAATCACGAGTGAAAGTGATTTTGTTAATTTATTGCATAAGTGAAGGTTGCTTGGTCAAAATGCACTTCTAGTGTTTGTTGAGGTTATGCAATAGTTATGATATGTCACGTTTTGAAAATGTTAATGTGTGAGTTGGAGATTTTGGTCAATCTCGACCTTATGAATATTTTGAGAGTTGTAAACCTTTTATTTTGGGCCGAAGGCCAATTGAGAATTAAAAGGCAAAGATTTTGGATAATGATGTATTTTGATTTACGTAACCGTGAACGTTTATTTTGCCTTTAAGGGCTTGATTTATACTCAAATGGTCTTTTGAGTGTTTGCCGGCTTTAGTAGCTCGAGGTGAAGCCGTGGATGTGTTATGCACTTATTCGCGTTTTATTCGAGTATGTGCCTCTTTGAGGGTTTTGTCTTATATGTGAATATTTTGAGAGTTGTAAACCATTTATTTTAGGCCGAAGGCCAATTGAGAATTAAAAGGCAATTTTTTTGGATAACGATGTATTTTGGTTTACGTAACCGTGTGGACAAAGCGTATTTAGCCAGACGTTTATTTTGCCTTTAAGGGCTTGATTTATACTCAAATGGGTCTTTTGAGTGTTTGCCGGCTTTAGTAGCTCGAGGTGGAGCCGTGGATGTGTTATGCACTTATTCGCGTTTTATTCGAGTATGTGCCTCTTTGAGGGTTTTGTCTTATATGTGAAGACCAATTGACGATTATGTATACGTGGTACTTTTAGGTCTAATCAACCACTGCAATTTTTTCGCATTGTCATGTTATAAAGGATTTGAGTATACGTACACACATATATATGCATGTATGGTTTGACTTCATTGGGAAACTGGCAATGAAGGGGTTTTGAGTTAATCATGCTTCGGAGCGTGTGTTTGCATGATGTGGGTTAGATACACTTCATTTGCATGAGTTGCCTTTTGATAAACGATCTTTGGATCTTTTGAGCTTATGGCTCAGTTTCGGACTCTGTTGGGTCTTGAGGGCATTTGTCCGGTTTTGATAAGTTCGACGTGGGCTTGGGTTATGATTTGCATGAATTGCACCGTATTTGAGAATTACATGATTTGAATGCATTGGTTATTCTTTTGGGGTCATGTATAAATTTCTAGATTAAGTAAGCTTGTTTTGGATGGTGGGATTCCAAGGTAAGTCGGGTTGAACTTGGTGGTTTTAGGCTAGAGATCCAGTTTGGGTTGATGCCTCAATAGACTAGAGATCCGGTTTGGGTTGATGTCTCACTAGGCTAGAGATCCGGTATGGGTTGATGCCTTGCTTGACTAAAGATCCGGTTTGGATTGATATCACAACTGACTAGAGATCCAGTTTGGATTGATGTCACAATAGACTAGAGATCCGGTTTGGGTTGATGTCTCCATGGACTAAAGACCCGGTTTGGGTTGATGTCCACAATTGACTAGAGACCTGGATATGGTTGATGTCATATGTTTTCCCATCCATGAAACATGCTTGTATTTTATATTTGTCGTGGTCGAGACTGGTGAAATTTTTATTTATTACCGAAAAGTGTAATAAATGTTTTCCCTTCTTTGGTCGTGGTCGAGACTGGTGAAATTTTACCCAAACAGTTATGATTTGCATGAATTGCACCGTATTTGAGATTTACATGATTTGAATGCATTGGTTATTCTTTTGGGGTCATGTATAAATTTCTAGATTAAGTAAGCTTGTTTTGGATGGTGGGATTCCAAGGTAAAGATCCGGTCGGATTGAACTTGGTGGTTTTAGGCTAGAGATCCAGTTTGGGTTGATGCCTCAATAGACTAGAGATCCGGTTTTGGTTGATGTCTCACTTGGCTAGATATCCGGTATGGGTTGATGCCTCGCTTGAATAAAGATCCAGTTTGGATTGATGTCACAACTGACTAGAGATCTGGTTTGGATTGATGTCACAATAGACTAGAGATCCGGTTTGGGTTGATGTCTCCATGGACTAAAGATCCGGTTTGAGTTGATGTCCACAATTGACTAGAGACCTGGATATGGTTGATGTCATATGTTTTCTCATCCATGAAACATGCTTGTAATTTATATTTGTGGTTTAACTTGTGTGTTTGCCACGTTCGATGAAATCGGGTCTCCCCCGTCACCGAAGGGTGTTGTTTTCGGGTATTTTGTTATTCGCGTTGTCGGCATCATATTATATGCGTATGGATTGTCTTTCCATGATTGATGGACGGTATTTTATGTTTCATCCTTGTTTGGATGTTTTCAACTATTGGAATATTATTCACATTGATGATTATTTGGGGAATTTATTATTTATTTACCTCTTGAGTGAGTTTTGGATTTGAGTCCATTGCGGAGAAATGATTTTCATTGGAAGCTTTCCTCACGGAAATTGTGTGCGATTGGAAATTGGGTTGTCGGTGTATTTTATACAAACCCCTTTTTGGAAATCATGAGTCAAGTTGAGTCTTTTGGTCTATCAAGTTATTTTCTCACGATATAGACTCTTGAACTCACCAGGCGTTAGCCTAACCTTTTTAATTGTCGGCATGTGCAACAGGTTCATGTTGGGGATAGCTTTAGCTACACTGTGAAGTGAGGAGTGCTAGTAGAGTGCACGAGAAGTGATTTGCTTAGTTGGGATTAGCAACTTGTATTCGTGTTAAGTAACACCCGACTTGAGTTATTAATTGTGGAAGTTGTGATGTTTAAATTTTGAGGTATTTTCAAGGATGGTCTGTAGAAAGGATTTTGTCCTCTTTTGGTTATTTTATCGAAATTAAAGTTAGTTGCTCGTTCCGATTTTGAGGGTGTTACAACGCCCCTTCGGACGTGCCGGCTCCGGCCTCCTATCACCCCATTTATTCACAATTTTACCCAATCTATGTTGACCCTCACTTCTTTAACTGCGGACAATCAAACCGCATGTGGTCAGGTGACCCACACTGGAAACATGATCTCTTGCTTGGGCAATCCTTCGACATATGACCCGGTAACCCACACTGAAAGCATGATGTAGTCTCCATCACACATTCTCCCCGGTGCACCTTTCGGCATCTTCCACAGGGCTTATTTCCAAATCCCTAACCCCCACGTTGATCTTGCCTGAAAGTCTTCCCTTTCCTGGCGTCACTACCCGATCCATCCCACCTTCTCTTGTCCCAAACTTTCTTAGTAACCTGACGGTTCTTTTCCTTCTCTGTCAGCTCGACCGCATTAATGGCCGCTTGAAAAGTGGTAGGATTACTTGTCTAAGCCAACTCTCTTATGTTGCTCTTCATCCTGTACAGATACCGTTCTACACGCCACTCCTCAGTCGACACATACATCTCAGCAAAGCGGGACTTTTCGATGAATTTGGAGGTATACTCCCTAACTATCATATTTCCCTGCTCCAAACCCAAAAACGCCTCCTCTAATTTCTTGATTGCCTCCAATGGGCAAAATTGTTCTTGGAATTTCTCAGCAAACGTCTCCCAAGTTATTCATTTAGCTGCTGACGACCTGTAACACCCTCGAATTGGGAAAGAGCAACTAAGTAAAATTTTCGATAATGCATCCAAAATAATAGGATTTCTCCCTACAATTCAAAATGTGAAATACCTCAAATTAAAATCTATGATTAACCTCAAAAAATATATAACTCAAGTCTCATTACAAAGACTAAACCACATCGGGTGTTACTTAACCCAATTACAAGTTGCTAATCCCAAAGATGAATGCGGAAAACTTCACTTAAGCTATTCACCTCTCGAGCACTTTACTAGCACACGACCCTTCACAGTGTCACTAGAACTACTCCCAACCTGAACCTGTTGCACATGCCGACAAATAAAAAGGGTTAGGCTAACGCCTAGTGAGTTCAAGAGTTTATAGCATGATTTAAATAATTATTTAAATGAAAGTTTGCGACATAGATTATGATTTCCAAAAGAGTTTACAAAAAGGATATAAACGACTCATTTTCCAACACACCCAAAATCTATGAGAAAAGTTCCCAAAAGTTATAAAGCGTTTTCCAAAATGAATTCCAATCCAACTCGCTCAACACGTGAATAAATCTATATTATGCAAAACCTTCAAATACGGTTGACGACAAAATACTCAACCCATAAATCGTGGAAGAACAATCCATTTAAATATAAAACTTCATAAAAAACATGATACGAACCAATACTCACGCGAACGTAAAATGTAATAAAGTACAAATACCATAAATATGAAAATGACCTGCATCATTTAAACTTTAATATACATGGAGGGGAATCCAATATTAAACTCATCAAATTGCAGTCAATCGTATAAGACCAACGATAATAAAACATGGACATTATAAAATCCCAAGTAAGGTTGGCCGACGACGGGGGAGACCCGTATCCATTGAGACTGGAAGAACACAAAAGTATGCCACTCAAACAACATTAATCGTACGACACTTCACTGCGTAAAAGCCCAAGTGTCCCATACGACGCCTTTCAAGACACACCCAAAGAGACAGCTGACCTTAGCGAAATATTACTAAGAATACCACCAAAGGCTCAACACAAGCGGGGATTCAACCATGGCATTGCCCCGACATGGCGAAGGTCATAAACACCCGTCAATCAACCTGACAGCTCACCCGGACTCAGCCCTCCTAGTGTACCCTTGAAAAGTAAAGGTCATAAAACTTGGGGCCCAATCAAATCCCACGACACCCAGTAGACCATTAAATAAGGACTGACTTACGTGCCTATGGATCCAATGCAATACAATCTATAATAATATGCCCATCCTGGAATGAGTAACGCACCCAAGAATGTAAGTAACAATAAAATGCATCAAGTTGCAATAAATGCAAACCATAGATAAGACTCCATATTGAGCCATCAAAACTGGACAAAATGTCCCCAAGACTTCCTTAAAGTCAAAACCGAGCAAAATGCTCAAAACTCATTAGACCCATAAATAACGGTCATCATAGCATAAAATGCATTTAAACATCGTTTAAGTAAACAAGTACCACAAAATCATCATTAACCCAAAACTCGACATGGGTTAACCAAAGGGTTTTCCCAAATGGACTCATACCCTTATAATTCTCAAAATGACTCATGACACTAAATTGTGTATTTTCCAAATGGTTTATAAAATCAATTACACTAACATGATTAAACCATTGAATAAACTCCATTTTGAGCAATAAATCTTTTAAGGACATATTTATGATTTCTACACATCAAAATATCCAAAAATCCCAAATATGGGTGTTTTATAACATTTGTGAAGTTAAACACTTCAAAAGCGGTTAAACCCATCAAATAACTTAACAGTTGATAATTTCAAGTAAAACACACAAGTACTTGGAAAATAACATTTTTAGCATGTATAAAGTTTTCACAAATCAACTTGAACTCACATTGCTAGATTTAGGCTAAATCTAGATTTTCCCCAAACGTAAGCTCCTTTAAAGAAATGCGAATCCTCAAGCCAAATCCTCCAAAAACCTAGATCCATAAGTTTCCAACCATAAGTAATCACACCTAACCATAAAGAATCATTCCCTAAACATTTTACATCAAGATCTCAACTTATACCAAAACCCTAACTTCCATAAATGAAGAGAAGAGAAGATTACCTTAACCATAACTTGAATCCACCAACCAAAATACCTCTAGAATCACCAAGATGAGCCACAAACTCCCAATCTTCAAAGTGGAGGAAAAAGGGTTGGATGAAACCCTAGATACTTGATGAAGAAGATGAAGTGAAAGGTTTCTAGAAAGGTTAAGGTTCATAACAATGGTGAGGGGTTTGATTTAGGGAAGAATATGAAGGATTTAGGGTTTCTTGAGAGAAATCGGTTTTAGAGAGAGAGAGGATCTGATTTGGGTTTTGGGATGAAGTGAGGAATGAGAGAAAGAGAGAGAGAAGTCTTAAAAGGAAACCAAAATATCCCACCAGACATGTCGCGGACGTCCAGCTAGCCACTATGTGGACATCCGGACTTGATCTCATCCTAACCCAACAAATTATCTGTTGCTTCCGCAGACGACCCGCAGACATCCGCCCTTCGCGGACGTCCGACCTTGTGCCCCTGCGGAAGTCCGCAAGACCCAAAATTCATTTTCCAATTTTTTTTGGGGCGTTACAATCCTCCCAACCTTAGAATGATTTCGTCCTCGAAATCTAGATCCTCTACAACCAAAGGCTAACCAACTCCGGCCACGTTCCAATAGCTTTTAACTGGAATCTAAGTTCCCCCACGCAGACAGTTTATGACAACCTCAAACAAACTCTTACCAACAATGTCCTCTCAGGTACATTGTACTTATGTACGGGTGAACGCTCCATCTACTGGAGTAACTCCTAATCAGACAACTTCGGTTGTCTCCCAACCTTAGATGCTCCATACTTCCCCGATTGCGGGTCCAGACTCGAAATCAATCCAAGGTTTTATCACTACCGAAACCAACAGAATCTCCAATTCCAATTGTTCCTACTGCTAACTGTCATTTAATTCCAACGAGCCCTAATAGACTCCAAGACATGCGGTCGTCACTGACCCATCGCTTATACGACTCCAAGAATACGTCCAACATTAATCATCAAATCGGCAAATTCCTTTACAACTCAAGGAAAGTCATTCTACTAAGTCCACTCATCATAGTCTGAGCTTCTTAAAATCGCTACAAGCGATACGATCGCCCCTTAAGATTGGACTACAACACTTCAAATACGCTAGCGGTTCTTGACATCGAACCCAAAAGGTCGACACCTAGTCATACCACCAAGCTTTGAATTCCAACAAAACTCCACTCACGAGTCCCTTCGTCGAGCATTCCCACAAAACTAAGGTTATCAATACGGTGTCTAAAGGCTCTTTCATGCGAAAATTGTCCAAGACCCAAAACAGTGTTGCCGACAAAAACGGTTACACTAACCTCAAAATACGATATCGCGAATCTAACCCTTCAGTTACAACAAATACATCGACTCTACCATCGATACCATCCGGCCTATAGCACCATCACGCGTCGAAACACCCAACTTTTCATAGTCGAAGTCCTACTCACACTTACTCTTAACCGGGGTTACTTAACCTGTCCAAGGTCCTAATGTGTTCAAGGTTCTCAAGTGAATTATTTAACAAATATGCCAATAAAAAACTTTTTATAGAAATTTTCAACACAAAGATTTTCATATCAAATTAATCGTACGCATAAAACTACTGCTATCGATTTGGTAGTTGCGCAAAAATGGACACGCTCGTCCCACATATGAAAATCACATTGAAAACTATTTCATTGCAGTTTAGATTATTAACAAAAACGCAAAAGCGTAATAAACAACTTCTTTTAAATGAACCGCTACGGTCCTAGTACAGATTAATTCATGCCATGCACGTAAAGTAACTACCTACTTCAATTAGTGTGCAACATAAGGTTTGCACGTACTTCGAAAGAAGTTTAAACGGCATTCGACTCCAAAATTTCTTTTTAACCATAAAATGGCATGGAACAAGGTTTGCCAACAAAATTTGCGCGCGTCAGTTTATTTCACAAAAACGATGAAATGATTCATAAATACACCTTGGTCAAAACATAAAATGACTTGTGTCAGTTCCAAGTTTAAAGAGAAAATCAATACGTTTTCATCATTTGAAGATATCGACTAAAACATCATGAGGAAATCTAAAATTGGAGTATGCATGCAAGTTTGTAACACTTTCCTAGTAGTTTTTTTTGAAATGAAATAACATGCATCAAATAGTTCATGACAAAATTTCAAAAGATGAAATTCTTTAAATCAATTTTCAAAATTTTCTCACTTGGTCATATAATGACATAAGAGTAAACATTTTTGACTAGCCTCACACATTAATGTGTTTTCTCAAAACTTAGGAGAATAATAGGTGCTTGTAAATGGTGAACAACAAAAAGGGTCTTAGATCGACCTCCAATTTCGAATCTTACAAACAGTGCGCATTAATGTTCCGAAAATTTAAATAATTCCACGCACTCTAGGTTGAGACAAATAATTTTTCCAAAATCCCCATCATGGAGCATTTACACTAAAAGTCTTTTCACTCGTAGTACAAACGTCAAAATGTCGTTGCTTAAACTTTACTTACCAAACACTCAAAATATACATTTTCTTTAAAACCGAAAAGGTTTACAATTTTCCAAAAAGTTCATCAAACCAAAATTGACCAAATGTCAACGACTCACACATTCGTGTTTTCAAAACGTACTGTATCGTAAACCATGCATGATCCCCACAACACTAAAACATACTTTGATCAAAAGACCTTCATTTATGCAATGAATTAATAAAACGTTTTCATTCACAATCCATTTATCAAAGTGTCGAGAAGTAATGGTTACCAAGCTATGTATACCCCTAGGTCGATATAATGCATTTGAATGAAATGATAATAAAACAATCAATTATCCGAAAGCGCAATAAGCAAATCGTTGTGAAATACTATCAAGATGTTCTTTCATGCATTACTTACGTCGCGTATAAATCAATCCGTACACTGAACAAGTTGCAACAAAATGTGCTAACACAAATCTTTGAAAGAGAAATTACGCGACACCAAAGTTCCAAAACTCATCCCTTTTTGGTCGTCTTATGGCATAAAATAATATTTCTCAACAAAATCCGAGTGGGACAAAATGCCCAACATAACTCATAAATTCCCACATAATAAAGGGAGTATGCACATTATGAAGTTGCACTCACACGACACAAAACGTCCTAAGACCAAAACTCCATGAAACTCAATGGGGCTTAATGACCTCAAGTCAATCAAAATGGCACTAAACCTTTCGCTTCCAAAAATCGAATTGCAATAAGCAAAATCATGACTAAAACGCCAAAATTCCAAAAATCCCCTTTTTGTTGTAATACCATATAAACAACATTGTTCAACAAACTCACATTAAACAAATTCTCCAAAATAGCTTTACATAGGCATAGTGGAAGATAACTTTCCGTCCAAACCTTAACATATGTGGATGAGATCCAATGTTAAAGTCATAAGCCGTAGTTACTTGGCCAACATCTTAAACATCATTAAAATATGGATATCACTGTATCCGAAAGTAACGTTGGACAACAATAAAATAAAGCAATTCCCGCCGGAGTTCGCAACTCCCGCAATAAAATAATTTCATGCATGTTCAAAACCATGATTTAAAATCTTGTGTGTGCTAAACGTTTTCCGAGATTTTGTAACACAATTCGCATAAGAATTTGAAACACAAGAAATAATTGATGCAATTTATTTTAAAAATAAATTTTGTGTATAACTTAGTCGGCACTCAACGTCTCACACCATACTCCTCCAAATCCCTCCGGTCATACTATCGTCATCCGGATGCTTAAACCTCTTAAGGCAAAGTTGGGAATTACATCGATTAACCTTACGATTTTTTCTCGAATCAAAGTCGATTCAATAAGTCTATGGTTTTAATCCAACCATCAATTTCGACCCGAAACGGTCAACTTAAAGCAATTATCATGCTTATTGTCACCATAAGTGACTAATGCTAGAATCGTCCATCTATTCCAACGACTACTCGCTTAGAAGCTTCTTCACTACCCCAACGATCATTACATTAAAGTAGTTCAAGTATGCACATGTAACTAGTAGGTTCACCATAACACTGGCCAGGTGTAATTATGAACGTACCGTACATGATTATCCTTGCTACTCTCGACGTGATTCTCGTTTCTAATGACTCTATCGACCTCAAAACATCCTATCTTAAAGTGCTTATTGGAGAAATTTCACCCTCATTTACTTAAAAGAACGCTAGTTTGAGTTTAGGTATCCAAAATCAACACCTAATTCTCTCAAACTTATGCTCTAATACCAACTTGTAACACCCTCGAATTAGGAAAGAGCAACTAATTAAAATTTTCGATAATGCATCCAAAATAATAGGATTTCTCCCTACAATTCAATATGTGAAATACCTCAAATTAAAATCTATGATTAACCTCAAACAATATATAACTCAAGTCTCATTACAAAGACTAAACCACATCGGGTGTTACTTAACCCAAGTACAAGTTGCTAATCCCAAAGATGAATGCGGAAAACTTCACTTAAGCTATTCACCTCTCGAGCACTTTACTAGCACACGACCCTTCACAGTGTCACTAGAACTACCCCTAACCTGAACCTGTTGCACATGCCGACAAATAAAAAGGGTTAGGCTAACGCCTAGTGAGTTCAAGAGTTTATAGCATGATTTAAATAATTCTTTAAATGAAAGTTTGCGACATAGATTATGATTTCCAAAAGAGTTTACAAAAAGGATATAAACGACTCATTTTCCAACACACCCAAAATCTATGAGAAAAGTTCCCAAAAGTTATAAAGCGTTTTCCAAAATGAATTCCAATCCAACTCGCTCAACACATGAATAAATCTATATTATGCAAAACCTTCAAATACGGTTGACGACAAAATATTCAACCCATAAATCGTGGAAGAACAGTCCATTTAAATATAAATCTTCATAAAAAACATGATACGAACCAATACTCACGCGAACGTAAAATGTAATGAAGTCCAAATACCATAAATATTGAAATGACATGCATCATTTAAACTTTAATATACATGGAGGGGAATCCAATATTAAAGTCATCAAATTGCAGTCAATCGTATAAGACCAACGATAATAAAACATGGACATTATAAAATCCCAAGTAAGGTTGGCCGACGACGGGGGAGACCCGTATCCATTGAGAGTGGAGGAACACAAAAGTATGTCACTCAAATAACGTTAATCGTACGACACTTCACTGCATAAAAGCCCAAGTTTCCCATACGACGCCTTTCAAGACACACCCAAAGAGACAACTGACCTTAGCGGAATATTACTAAGAATACCACCAAAGGCTCGGCACAAGCGGGGATACAACCATGGCATTGCCCCGACATGGTGAAGGTCATAAACGCCCGTCAATCAACCTGACAGCTCACCCGGACTCATCCCTCCTAGTGTACCCTTGAAAAGTAAAGGTCATAAAATATGGGGCCCAGTTAAATCCCGCGACACCCAGTAGACCATCAAATAAAGACTGACTTTCGTGCCTATGGATCCAATGCAACATAGTCTATAATAATATGCCCATCCTGGAATGAGTAACGCACCCGAGCATGTAAGTAACAATAAAATGCATCAAGTTGCAAAAAATGCAAACCATAGATAAGACTCCATATTGAGCCATCAAAACTGGACAAGATGTCCCCAAGACTTCCTTAAAGTCAAAACCGAGCAAAATGCTCAAAACTCATTAGACCCATAAATAACGGTCATCATAGCATAAAATGCATTTAAACATCGTTTAGGTAAACAGGTACCACAAAATCATCATTAACCCAAAACTCGACACGGGTTAACCAAAGGGTTTTCCTAAATGGACTCGTACCCTCATAATTCTCAAAATGACTCATGACACTAAACTATGTATTTCCCAAATGGTTTATAAAATCAATTACACTAACATGATTAAACCATTGAATAAACTCCATTTTGAGCAATAAATCTTTTAAGGACATATTTATGATTTTTACACATCAAAATATCCAAAAATCCCAAATATGAGTGTTTTACAACATTTGTGAAGTTAAACACTTCAAAAGGGGTTAAACCCATCAAATAACTTAACAGTTGATAATTTCAAGTAAAACACACAAGTACTTGGAAAATAACATTTTTAGCATGTACAAAGTTTTCATAAATCAACTTGAACTCATATTGCTAGATTTAGGCTAAATCTAGATTTTCCCCAAACGTAAGCTCCTTTGAAGAAATGTGAATCCTCAAGCCAAATCCTCCAGAAACCTAGATCCATAAGTTTCCAACCATAAGTAATCACACCCAACCATAAAGAATCATTCCCCAAACATTTTACATCAAGATCTCAACTTATACCAAAACCCTAACTTCCATAAATGAAGAGAAGAGAAGATTACCTTAACCATAACTTGAATCCATCAACCAAAATACCTCTAGAATCACCAAGATGAGCCACAAACTCCCAATCTTCAAAGTGGAGGAAAAAGGGTTGGATGAAACCCTAGAAACTTGATGTAGAAGATGAAGTGAAGGGTTTCTAGAAAGGTTAAGGTTCACAACAATGGTGAGGGGTTTGATTTAGGGAAGAAGATGAAGGATTTAGGGTTTCTTGAGAGAAATCGATTTGAGAGAGAGAGAGAATCTGATTTGGGTTTTGGGATGAAATGAGGAATGAGAGAGAGAGAGAGAGAGAAGTCTTAAAAGGAAACCAAAATATCTCACCAGACATGTCGCGGACGTCCGACTAGCCATCATGCAGACGTCCGAACTTGATCTCATCTGAACCCAACAAATTATCTGTTGCTTCCGCGGATGACCCGCGGACATCCGCCCTTCGCGGACGTCTGGCCTTGTGCCCCTACGGACGTCCGCAAGACCCAAAATTCATTTTACAATTTTTTTGGGGTGTTACACGACCCCTTTCCCCCGGTCTCAGCATCCCACCAAAACACAACATCGGACTTTAGCATCGACAACGCAAACATTACCCGGTATCCCTCTGCACACTTCCAAGTATCAAACGCCAATTCCATTTCTCTCACCAATTTCATTGCTACCAGCGGATCACACTCTCCTTTGAACGTTGGAGGCTTACACGAAGCAAACGTCTTGTAGTTGCACCCTTTAGCTGTAGACTCATTCACCCCCGTCGGATTTGATTGCGAAGGACTTCCCACCCCAGTAATCGGCGAGCTAGACATCCCCGTGCATTCCTTGCTCTCACTTGGTTCCTTACTTGCAGAAGTGGACTTATCTTGCTGGGCCAACAGGCCTGCAGAGTCTCGTGAATTTTGCCTAGTTCTGTTGTGAGGTTCTCTTGCGTTACAAAAGCAAAAGCGCGACCCCGCCCGCGTCCCCTTGACTGGTTCCTACCTCTAACGGTAGCGGAACTCTTCTGCTGAGATAATTCTTGTTCAATCGGAATTTCCACGCTCCTTGTTCTACGGCCTCCATGAGCTGTTCCCTGAAGTGGACGCCACCCAACTGTCCCGTCTACCTGGGTGGCAGCCCTACGGGTCGTCCTTCCCCGTCCTCTGCCGCGACCCCTATCTCTTCCCCGGGTGGCACCTCTTCCCCGGCTGGCAGCTTGCCTCGGGGCTCCAATGGTACATTAACGAGGACCTCATCATCCGACACTACCCTCTCAGCGGGCACCGTCCTACTCTGCAACATCCTTCCAGGCATGACTAGCAACTTAAAACAATCAAGGATGGCAAACACTCAAATAGTAGTTTCGCTAAGTAAGGCAATTTAAGCACATACTTGTACCTGTAAATTTGCAATTACACTTGACAGGTGTAATTTCAAATTTACCTTACATGACAGTTCTCACTACCTTATTCTTAGGTGCACCTAGAGTGATTTACCCTAAAGGCATCCTATTACTCGGTTGTGTCCCCCATCCTACAGTTTAAGTTTAGGCCCGACTGGTCACCTAAATCCCTTAAACTATGGCTCTGATACCATTTGTAACAACACAAAAATCCAAACATGCATATAACATAAAATGAGCCCAAACGGGTCCCATTACTATCAGAAATCACCTAGAGTTTACAAAAATTGATAGCAAAAAACAACTACCATAACCGAGTATCTGACTACATAAAAGCTAGATAAGTAAAAGACTACGATGCTCTAATCCTGCTATCACTGCCTCTACCTTCAAGCCTTATCTTTCCCTTTGGAGGAAGCTCCACTAACACGGTTCCCTGAAAATGGTTTTAGTTTTGAAAGCGAGGGTTAGACCATGAGGTCTAGTGAATTCCTTCTAAGAAACAGTTTAAACAATTTCATCGAAGTAACTGTTAAAGCTTTTTAAACAAAATAACAGTTACCATCAACTTCACACAAGGGCATTTGCACAATGATCCTTTACCTTCGTCACCTTCATGTGACATTCACGATCGCCCCCAGTAGATCCCCAAGGCCCCCAGTAGATGCCATACCCGTGTGCTCGTGAAACAGATTCAAGGCACACGACTCACCACAACTCCCAAGAATCCTAAGGACTAAGGTACAACTCAACTACCACTGTGCAACCCGACTACCACATATGCATACAGAGCGAAGCTATAAATAACCCAGCAATGCATGTATCTTTGATAAACCACGTGTAGCATGCAAATTTAAAGTTTCTTTAAACAAAAAATTCATGCGGTGAATTCATAAAAATAATCATAAATACAAGCATACTCGCATCTTATACCATATTCAGTAATTATCAAAACGTTTAACACCAGTTCCATTTATAAAGAGCGTAAGGGAACTCACCTGAATATCGAGATCAAGAAACTCATGCGCCTTACTTCAGACTAATCGATATGAATACCTAAATTAGTAACAACAACCCAAGATCAGAAGTCATGTCCGAAAGATTTATAGCCTGAGGAAAGCTGCCTGGAAACCCCACTATCCGGACGATTTACCGGAAAGCCTGCTAGTCCGGACAATTGATGTCCGAACTCTCCTATCCGGAAACCAGTATCCAGAAACTGATATCCGGAACTTACTCCCGGGACTCTCATTTGGAACACCTATCCGGAAGCCATACCCAAAAAAATCAGTCCGGAAAACCCAAGTTGTCCGGACCAGGCGATGTCCAGAAGTCACGAACTGCAAAACCCCAAAATTTCCTAAATTGATAGATATGAAGATTTCTGCCGTTAACTCAATATAATACGTGTTTAGACTAGCATTTCTTCCTTACACAACCAATTTAACTCATTATTCAACCCTTAATCAACCTAACCAAGCCAAAACTTCATTATTACTCGATTAGTTAAGAACACAGGTTACCATACATGGGTTTGTCCCTCCTCAATAAATAATATAATGTAATAGAAGCCATTAGGAGGAGATTCACTTACTTGCAATGGTTTTCCAAAGCAAAACCTTGCTAATTTCTTGGAATATACTCTGAGCTCTTTCTCTCTACCTCGATGCAGCCGCCTCCAGACACAAGGATTTCCCAATGATGAGAAATGTAGGGGTTTTATCCCTCTATTTATACCTCACCCTTAATTAACCCAATATCCCCAAGTTCTAAACTTTACATTTTGACCACCCTTCTTTCAAGGTTTATATTTGAACATTAAAACAAACATGGTTGTTACAAGTTGTCTTATGGTGTTATGTCTTCGACGGATGTGTCAAGACTTACCATTATACATAGCACTTTGTGCTCTCCCAATTGCTGATTGACTATCACGGCGTATGTATATAGCAGATACCGACTTTTCCCACGTTAGGATGTCTTCCAAAAATTATCTTAGCCACTTAGCTTCCTCCCCACACTTATCGAGTGCTATAAATTCATATTCCATAGTAAATCTGGCTATGACCGTCTGCTTTGACGATCCCCAAGAAATTGCAACACCTCTAAGTCTGAAGACATACCTACTGGTAGATTTAGAGTCTTTTATGTCAGATATCCAATTTGCATCACTGTATCCTTCGATGACTAGAGGGTACCTAGTATAATGCAATCCATAATCTCAGGTGTACCTCAAGTATCGTAATACCCGGGTTATGCTTTTCCAATGTTCTAAAATGAATTATTTTCATACCTGCTCAGCCTACTTATTGCAAAGGCTAAGTCAAGCCTAGTACGACTTATCAAATACATCAAACTACCAACAATTCTCGAATATTCCACTTGAGCAACACCTTCCCCTCTATTCTTAGATAGATGATGACTGATTTCAATCGGCGTTCTTGCAATAGTAGTGTCTCCAGCATTAAACTTCTCGAGAACTTTGTCTATATAGTGTCCTAGCCTTAACACAAGCCCATTTTGTGTTCTCGAAATTTGAATTCCGAGAATCACATCAGCTAGACCGATATCTTTCATGTCAATTTTAGTCTTCAACATATTCTTCATGGACTTGACAATATTATCATTACTGCCAATAATAAGCATGTCATCAACGTAAAGACATAAGATGACATACCCATCATCTGTGTCTTTAACATAGGCACACTTATCACATTCGTTGATCTTAAATCCATATTCCAACATCACATGGTCAAACTTTTGATACCATTGTCTTGGTGCTTTCTTTAACCCATACAATGACTTCATAAGTTTACACACTTTTTTCTCCTGTCCGGGGTAATGTAGCCCTCAAGTTGTTCCATGTAAATCTCTTCTTCTAGATCTCCGTTAAGAAATGTGGTTTTCAAATCCATTTGATGTGCTTCCAAATTTCTCAAAACTGCAATGGCAAGTACCAACCTAATGGATGTGAGACGTGTTACTAGAGAGTACGTGTCAAAGTAATCTAGACCTTCTCGCTGATTATAGCTTTTGATTACCAATCTGGCCTTGTATTTGTCAACGGTCCCGTCTGCCTTCATTTTCCTTTTGAAACCCCATCTATAACCTAGTGGTTTGTATCCGGCAGGAAGGCCCACTAGTTCCCAAGTATGATTTTGTAAGATGGAATCCATTTCGCACTTGATTGCTTCCTTCCATTGAGGTCCTTCAGAAGAAGTGACTGCTTCTTGAAAGGTTTGAGGTTCTCTTTCAACCATATATGTATAGAAATCAGGACCAAATGATTTCTCAACTCTTGCCCTCTTACTTCGTCTAGGATCTATTACTTTTTCTTCTTCCTCAATACGTTCCTCATTTTCTTCATGAGGTGCCACTCTTGAGGTGCTTGTATCATATTTATCGAGGCACAGAAACACATGTTCAAAGAACGATGCATTTCTAGATTCCATTATTGTATTTTTGTGAATATCAAGGATTCTTGACTCATGCACAAGAAATCGATAGGCACTATTGTTTTGTGCATATCCAATGAAGATGCAATCAATAGTTTTTGGACCTATCTTTACAGCCTTGGGTGGAGGTACTACAACCTTTGCAAGACACCCCCACACTCGCAAATACTTATACGATGGGTTTCTTCCCATCCACAATTCATATGGAGTTTTGTCTTGTTTCTTTCGAGGAACCTTGTTTAAGATGTAGTTAGCTGATAAAACATCCCCCTACATGTACGGGGAACCCAGAACTTATCAACATAGCATTCATCATTTCTTTTAGGGTCCGGTTTTTCCTTTCGGCAACACCATTTTGTTGCGGAGAATAAGGTTCGGTGAAATCATGTCGAATGCCATTATTCTCACAAAACTCAAGAAATGGTCATACATACTCACTTCCTCGATCACTTCTTAACACTTTGATCTTTTTGTTATTGATCGGTCGTTAAATTCCACTTTAGTTTCTCGTCAATCGCCTCTCATTAAGGCTTTAAAATGGTAAAACCGAACTACATTAATGTGCTTTTATATTTTTATAGGTTCGGAACACTTTGGAGCGAAAAAGAAACGAAAGGGGAATTTTTGAAAGATTTGCGCGACTGTGGAGTTTTGACCATATCTCCCTCGTCCAAGCTCTGTTTAAGGCGATTCAAGATGTTCCAGAAATCCAAGACACTGATGTACGATGTTTGTGTTTTGAGTTTTTGCAAACTCGGAAGGTGTGTGGGACGAAACTGACCTCGAAGTCGGAAACAGGGTGCTGCTGGACAGCAAGGAAAACGGGAGTACAAGTCCTAACAGCAGCAACATGTTCAATGTACAAGCCATTAAAGCGCCAAGGAAGATCAGAAAATTCTCAAGCATTTTATGGTCTAAACATAATTCATTGGGCTTAGACTAAAAATGTCTAGTTATTTTTGAGTGGTCCGTGAGTGTTAAAGAGAAGAAAAGGAGATGGGCTTTTAGTTGTTTTAGGAATCTTGTGGAATTACACGGTTATAGAGTTCAAGAAGGAAACAAAATCAAGGGGATAACTCTTCCTTTTTTGTTGGGGCTGAATCAGAGATAAAAGGGACTCACTGCTGGATTCTTGGGGGACACGCCTCAATCTCCACACATACGAGAGACGCACGCACGCACAGAAACAAAACAGGGGCTGCAATTCTGGGCTGTTGTATGGTTGTCCTACTGTAGAAAATCGAGATTTTGGGACTTTTCACGCACGAAACGGCTGGGATTTTGAGCTCTTAGAGAGACGAATTAGAGGGTGATTTCCGGGGCTGCTAAAGGCTCAATTTGGGGCTGTTTGGCAGCAGCAAGCGCATCGAAGACAGAGGTTGCTACTGCGTTTTTCTGTTCGGTAACTAGATCGAACAACAACTTGGGTTGTTTTGCTTTCAGCAGGTTTACTTGGTTTGCTTCTGTTTAATTTTACGTTTAATTCTCGTTAGTCTCAATTAGGCATAACATATTTGTTAGTTTCAATTTTGGTTTTAGAATACAAATTGAGTTGTTTGCTTTTGGTGTTATTGGTTTTGAACTTATTGGATTGGGTCTTTGATAATTGCTCCGTTAGTTTTTATTGGAAATAATTGATGTTGGTTTCGATTTTTGTTATTCAATGAATTTTCTAGTTCATGATTTGAGATTGCACACCAAGTGTTTGATGAAAGTCCAATATGAATTTTTGGATGTTACTTGGATAGATAAAGTCTTTTAGTTTTCGTTAGTTATAAAGTTTCGGTTTTTGTGTTTAGTAGTTTATTACCGTTCCAATTTAAATTCTTTTGAAGTAAGTGTCATTTGTAAGAAATAGATTTTGGTTTTAGTTAGATTCTTTTGAGCTTAATTCGATTTATTTGAGTAGCGTATCTAAGTGATATAAGTCCATTCAGTTTTAACACAAATCATTAGTTTAACCACCGACACCCTGAGAAGAACGATACCCGACTTACCCTATTACTAGGTTTGAGTTCGGTTTATAAATTTAAACCTTGTTGCACGTTTAACGACACATGCATCAGTTATGTTGATTTTCGATTTTACTTTTGTACAATACAAACTTTTCTGTTGCTTCATCTTTACTTTTAAGTAAATAGACATAGCAATATTTAGTACAATCATCCACGAAGGTGATAAAAAACTTATTCCCACCTCTTGATGGAATTGACTTCATATTACACACATCTTTATGAATCATGTCTAGGGGGTTAGTTGACCTTTCTATTGATTGAAATGATGACCTCGTTAATTTCGCCTCAATGCAGCTGTTACATTTATATTTAGAGTCGATGTGAAACTTAGGGATGAAGTCTAAATTAATTAAACAACGAAGGGTGTCAAATTTTACGTGACAAAGTCTACCATGCCACATTTATGAAGCCTCAAGCAAGTAAGCAGAAGATTTCTTTATTTCATTATCTGAAAGCTTAATAGCCATTACATTCATTTTTAACATTCCGTCCAAAGCGTACCCCTTCTCTACAAACATCCCCATCTTTGTTAACACAAACTTATTTGACTGGCTGACTCAAAAACTAGACGAAACCCATGATTATTAAACAACCATCCGGACACAAGATTCTTACGAATATCAGGAACATAAAGCACGTCTTTCAAGGTGAGTTCTTTCCCCGAGGTCATCTTGAGCACCATTTTTCCGCTTCCCTTTATCTCAGCAGTGGCAGAATTTCCCATGAACATTTTTCCACATCTTCAGTAGTCTTGAACTAATGGAGCATCCCTTTGTTCGAGTAAACATGTCGTGCTGCACCTATGTCTATCCACCATTCCCTTGGGTTTGAACCCACTAGGTTCACTTCAGAGATCATAGCCCCAAGATCAAGATCAGACACATCTTGAGCTATGCCATCCACACAGTTTGTTTGTTTAGTCTTATCTTGTTTTGGCAACCTACAATTCACAGCTCGGCGACCTGGTTTGTCACAATTGTAACAGTTACCTTGGACCTTTTTTTAATGATTCCACCCCTGGGTCCCAGATTGAACCCTCTACCTTTCTTTGAATCTCTCCCTTTCACAAACTTGGTTTTGTTTGCCCTTGATGTTTGACCATGCTCTACAACATTGGCCTTTGCAGAATTAGAACCCAAACATTTCCTTTGTGCAATTTTATTATCTTCTTCAATTCGAAGTCTTACAATGATATCTTCAATAGTCTTCTCCTTTCTCTTGTGCTTGAGATAGTTTTTTAAATCTACCCATGCCGGAGGAAGTTTTTCAATTATTGTGGAAACTTGGAAAGGTTCACTTATACCATCTTGGACCTGACTCATAACGGTCTTTGAATCAGTCATTTTGAAGTCAAGAAAACGCGCAATCACAAATTTCTTGGATCCCGCATCCTCGGTTTTGTATTTCTTTTCGAGAGATTCCCATCATTTTTTTGACGTGTTAGATGCACTATAAACATTGTAGAGTGCATCGGCCAAACCGTTAAGAACATAGTTCCGACACAAAAAATTCAGATTGTTTCCACGCTTCCACATCGCTAATCACATGAATATCTAATGTGTGCGTGGAATACACCTACAGACGTGTGCTAATAGAACCAATAAGCAAGTATACTTATACGGAACTATGTCGTCTATCAAGTAATAAGGTGGTAAAATATCGATTATCGTCGCACAGAGATTGGAGTTAAAATTGCTATAAAAGTATGATGAAAGGAATGATTTCGGAAGATGATTTGGAAGAAAATATCTTTGATTGGTTGGTTGATGAGTATCACAGATTATAACAAACAGTAATAAAAGAGAAGCAAGGGTGTAAGACTTGTGATGTTATGTTAAACCAACTTCCAGTAGGCTAATGCTACAGCATGATGCTGCAGCATCACAGTGACAAAAACTGGTTTTATTATCTACTTTGAGACACGTTCCTATCGGACTCTCACCATCCCATGATTCCAGTAGCAGTAAGTAATCTCATCTCTGAGAAGAACCTAAGGTAAAGGAATGATGGAATGGAGTTCTCAAAATATACAACAAAACAAATTCTCTTTGTTAAAAGTTACTATCTCGATATAACCCCCATACCTCCCAAGTTTGTGTAATCCTAAGTAGCTTATCTCTAAGTCTACTCCATTTTAACCCTTTGAGAAAAAGATAACTTATCAAGAATGAATCATTTTAGAAAACAAAAGTGACAACTCTCGTTGCAAGTAACTCTCTCAATATTACCCCTTATGTCATCCAAATTGACGTGCTATTCAATGGCCTATCTCTAGGTCCATGACACTTTAACACTATCAAAGTGATCAATTTGTCAAGGGATTGTATTATCTTGAAGAAACTTGGGTTGGAATAATAAAACATCATTTTTGCCACAAAATGCCTACTTTCTTTTGGTTAACATAACACCATTTGCCTCACACCCAAGCTAATATGCTTAGCTACTCATGACTATAAATAAAATAAAATAAATGCAAGAGACTTGGAAAACAAACATGATGCTAGAATGCAAATGGTACTTGAAAAGTAAAAGACTATAATTAATAAATGACAATAAAATAAGATTACAAGGAAGTAAATGGCAATATTAAAGGATGGAATGTAAGTACAATAATGTAAGATGCTTATATTAAGTGCAGAAAAATAACGACGTAAAGTAACTAACAAGATTAGAGATACAAGATGGAATTAAAAGAAAGCAAATAAAAATCACTGCCCAGTGCTACAGATGATGCTCCAAGCATTCATACGTGTATATGAAGAATTGAAGATGATAAGAACATTAAATGAAGAACACTTGAAGAACTGAAAAGTTTCTGCAATTTAAGAGAGAATTGGGGCTGAAAAAGTTCAGCCAATGATATTACAAAAAGTAGAGAGTAAAGATAGTGAAAAGGATGCCAATAAAGCCACCTAAAGCCTCCTATTTATAGCAAATAGGGGGGGGGACTAAAGGTGTAAAATAGCAACCAATGTAGTTAGGAATCAACCCTTAGTTACAAAAACTAACTAGGAAAGTACAAAAGGTAATTAGATTATAACTAAGAGTTTGTTTCAGCTGAATAATTGGCTTAACCAACGGATAAACAAAAGACTTCTTCCATTCCATGTTAAGCCAACTCCAATTCTCCCATTATCTCCAGCTCGGCTACTGTCCATTGCCGCAACACCTTCTGCAGCATGATCTGTTCATAAAAGAGATTTTTCGAACCAAGTTAGAATTAACCCAAACATCCCATGAAAACAAGTAAATCATCATCCTAAGCTCCAAATCAAGAAAGTGTAAGATAATGAAGTAAAAGACTCAAATTGGGATGTAAAAGTGTAAAATCCTACCTAAAAGAGAAGAGAAATAAGTGCTTAAGTACTCAAAATTGAGCACTTATCACCACCCCAAACTAAGAAATTTGCTTGTCCCCAAGCAATAAAAAGACAAAAGAAATGACTCAAATTTTTGACAAATATGCAAATGGATGGCATTAAGTGCACATCATGATCTTGAAACATCCACACATGCATAGCATAGCCTTTCATAATTCTAAACTAGCTAATACCTCATTCCATTCATGATTATGAACCATAAGCTAATCACATAGTCTTTTTGTTATGATCACACAATTCACATCACAGATTACCAAAGCTTTTGAAAGGAAAGGGTTTCTCTCTTTTTGGCATTTTCTTTTCTTACCTTGCCTTTTCTCACACCATGTTCCCAATACTTGCAAAATTTTTGAAATTTTGGCACTTTTTGTGCTCTTTTGGTTGGGAACATTCACCTACCCCTATGGGGTATTTTTGGTGTTCTTTAGACCACTTTTTCATGGATTTTAAAAAAATGCTTTGCTGCCATTTTTAGGCACCCCCTCCCCAAACTAAGAAATTGACAATGTCCTCATTGTTGTGGAGAATGGATGTGTTTAGTGGCTAAAAGTGAGCAAAAGCATGGATCATTTCTGTGATCTATGTTGAATGTGGACCAAATTGTGTCCCAAGCACCATTGTATTTAGTTCTAGCATGAATGAATCCTAAAAATGACATGTGGGTTTTGAAAATTATTTAGGCTATGCAAACATTCAGACTTATCAAAACACGATCCCATATGCATGAAAATAAACTCCTAAAACAGCAAAAATTAATCCCAGACACAGATTGAACAAAATAAAATAAAAATGGGGCTTAAAGAGAGTGATTTGAACCTGTCCCACTTAAGGGATGAAGTTAATTCTTTCCATCAACATCATTGGATGCTGCAGCAGTGGATGCTGCAGTACCAGTTCTCACAACAGCTTGCGCCCGCAAAGTGGCATTCTCCTCGATCAATTCAGCAACTTGGTCTTTCAGCTTCATGACCTTTTCCTTCTTACCCAACAGCTTGCTTTCCATCCTTCTCACTTGATTATCCACAGATACCCCCTCTTCGGTTCCCTTTTGCTTGCCATCCGTAGCTTTCAGCATCTCCTCCTTCAAAGCCCCAAACTTAGCCAAGAAATCCTCTTTTTGCTTGCTTAATTCCTCCATCAAACTGTTATTTTGAGCTAACAGATCCTGCACCAATCCCATCAAGTCATTTGCTTCCACCCCTTTCTCCCTTCGGTTACAAAGCCTATTTACCGCTTTCATGTCAATCTCCCACTTTTCTCGTTGCTCTCGCACTATGAGATCGTCTTTGTATTGTGGAACTCCAGCTTGTACCAGCAACCGTGTGAGCATACCAGGAAAGTACAGTTTGCCCCTGGTACGAGATGCACATTCCCGAATGCTTTCGACCATGATCCTTCCCAAATTTATGCTTTGACCTGTAATCAAACAATATAACAGAAACATCCTATCCACCGATATGGTACTGTCATGGGTGGTAGGTGAGATCGAGTGTCGAACAAAGTTGATCCACACGTTTGATGTGGCTGTGAGGCTTAGAGCTTTAAAAGTGCTTAACATGAAATTGTTGTGGTAATCCCATTCGGTCTTTGGCTTTCCCAAAACAGCCGCAACTTCAGCCAAATCAGATGGTTTGCCCTTTCTCATAAGGGTGCCATATTCTGTCTTTTTGGGTGGGAAAAGGTTAAGGAAGGTATTGAAGGTTTTTGCGGCAAGTTTGATGGTAACCCCTCTTATTTGAATCTTGGGTGAGGAGGTAACAGAAACCTCACTATAGAATTCTCTCATAAGGGTCAAATTGTAGGAATTATACACCTCATCCACTTTCTCCAAACTTTGGGTGTCTACCACATCTCGGATGATATGGAACTCTCTTAGACTTTGCTCGTCAAAACCCTTGTCAGGCAATCCTACCCTATTACTATGCTTAGGCCATACCCTTGCCACAACCTTAGAACTGAATCCCTTATGGGTAGCCTCTGGTCTATCAATGAAACAGTTGTTTCCTTTGATTTCCGTTTCTTCCTACCTACTGCTTGTTCATGCTGCAATGGTGCTGCAGCATCATAGTTGGTCTCGTTGGGTTTTGTTCCAGATGTTTCACCTCTCTCCATCACCCTCTTAGGTTTCTTAGTAGGGGGCTGTTTGGGTTGGGTTTTCTTGGCAAAGGCTTTCCCAAAGGATTTTCTCTTTTGTGGTCTAAGGCTTTCAACTATCAGCACATCATCCGAATAATAGAGTCTGTCGTTAAGGTCCGGTAATTTCTTTCCTGCACGCTCCTCATTCTCGACCACTCCTTCCTCTGTTTCATTCATTCCTACCCCTGTGTTTGGTTCTGTTTCAGTCACAATCAACCCATCTCCAGTTTCATTCACTATCACACCCTCTCCTGTTTCATTTACTCCTACCTCTGTGTTTTGTTCTTTCTCACCCACAACCACCCATTCCCCTGTTCGTGGCTGTTCGGTCTCAGTATGAGGGGGAATGGTGGTGTTTACTTTTTCATTGGGGGGAATGGTGGTGTTTTCATTTCCCACTGAAAGAAATGCATCAAAAGAGCTATTTAGGTTAGAAAAAGATTTGCTTTGTACCTTGGTGGATATTATAGGTTCATTTTCAGAACAAGAGATCACTTGTTCATCCACCAAGGTAGTGTTAGGTTTAGGAGATACCTTTTCCTTTTTATTTTGGTCTGTTTCTGCAGGAGTGGAGTGGAGGGCAAGAGTCAATGCCTCAGATGGTGGTGGTTCGGCGGTGGTTGCGTCGGCTGTGGTTGCGACTCCAGATGACCCTCTCACGACAGCATGCTTCATTTTCTTCAGCATTTCTTCTCGGGTTAGAGGTGCGGCTGACGTATCATCGAGAACAATGGTCTCTGGTGGCTTATCGGTGGTGGCTGGAGGCCGAACCACCACTTGGTTTCTTCCGCTTCTACGAACAGGACCGGCATTAGGGTTTCTCGGACCGACCTGCTTGACTCTATCCATGGATTCTCAGATTAATGGAGGTTTTGAGCAAAGATTTTTGATGAGTGATGGTGGCGATGGTGGGTTTCGGTGTTCGTAAACAGAGAGCAGGGAGTAGAGAGAAGGAGGGAGTCGGGTAGAGTGAGGAAAGAGAGGGAAGTTGAAGAGATGTTTTGAAAAAGTAGGTGTCCTTATCTGATAAATTACAAGAGGGATGGTGTTTTACAGCTGTAAATCCTTGAGTAAAGCTAAAACCCAGAAGGTAAGGGTTAAGGAAGGTACAAAGGGTATCTGATATAGTACTATCTCTAAGATATTTCATTTTTTACCCAAAAGATAAAAGATGGTATTTTTTTCAAAATACAAATACTGATACTTGCTTTGTACAATCCTTAAATGCCATTTGAATTTATTGCTCCAGATTTTCTCAATTAAATACAACTGATTTTTGGCTTTTGCAAATGCTAGGGCTTGGATGCTGCAGCATTGGCTCAACTTCACCTAGCTGTCTTGTTTTCTCTTTTCTGGCTGCAAACTAACAGATGTATTAAACATAACTAATCTAGAAAACATAACAATTAACATGGAAAGAATATTTACAAGGATAGTTGGAACTTTAAGATAGTTCCCATCTGTTTTTGAAGCTTTCAGCACAAAGAAATCATCTCCACGGGGTAGTGTTGTGGAGATGTTGTAGCCTCATGGTATAACTTCACTCTCTGACCATTTACCTTGAATACACTATTGTCTTCCGGATTGACTAAGTCTACAGCCCCGTACGGATAAACCTTGTGTATGACAAATGGGCCTGACCATCTAGACATATGTTTACCAGGAAACAATTTCAACCTAGAATTGAATAAAAGACATTTCTGACCAGCTCTCAACTCTCTGTGCCTGATCCTGTTGTCATGCCATTTTTTAGTTTTTGCTTTATAGAGCTTGGCATTTTCATAGGACATATTTCTATGTTCCTCTAGTTCACAGAGTTGTAACTTTCTTTTGTTACCAGCTTCATCTAAGTTCATGTTCAACTCCTTTATAGCCCATTATGCTTTGTGTTCTAACTCTAAAGGGAGGTGACAGGCCTTTCCAAAGACTAATTTGTATGGGGTGTTTTGAAAGCAGTCATGTATGCCCATAAAGCATCATCTAACTTGAAAGCCTAGTCTTTTCTATTTGGCTTGACAACCTTTTATAGAATCCCTTTAATTTCCCTATTTGAGAGTTCAGCTAAACCATTTGTTTGTGGGTGATAAGAAGTGGCAACTCTGTGTTTCACATTATACTTTTCAAGAACTTTACTCAACAAATTGTTTATAAAATGGGTACCCTCATCACTAATTAGTGCACGAGGGGGGGGGGGGGGGGTACCAAACCTTGTAAAAATTTGTTTTTGTAAAAACTTGACAACAGTTTTTGCATCACTTGAAACACATGCCATTGCTTCTACCCATTTGGATATATAATCAACAACAACAAGAATGTATTGGCAATTGTTTGATGGTGGAAATGGACCCATAAAATCAATTCCCCATACACTAGACAATTCAACCTCCAAGATACCATTCAAAGGCATTTCATTTTTCTGAGAAATGGGACCACTTCTCTGGAATTCATTACACCTTTGAGCAAAGTTGTGGGCATCCTTGAAGAGAGTAGGCCAATAGAAACCATTGAAGAACTTTAGCTGATGTTCTTTGGCCTCCATAAGCTGACTGATGGCAATGCTGCAGGATTTATGCCACTTCAGATTCAGGAATGCACCTTCTCAATAATTGATCTGTACCAAGTTTAAACAGAAAAGGATCATCCCATATGTAAAATTTACAATCATGGAGAAATTTCTTCAGCATATGGTGAGTATAATCAGAAGGTTTGATGCCACAAGCTAAATAATTAGCTAAGTCAGCAAACCATGGCAGTTGTGACTGCACCATAAGAAACTTTTCATTAGGGAAGGTCTCTATAATGTCTCTTCCTTCCCTACTTTCAACAAGCTTTTCTAACCTAGATAAATGGTCAGCCACTTGGTTTTCCACCCCCTTCCTATCAACAATTTCTAGGTCAAACTCTTGCAATAACAAAACCCATCTTATTAGCCTTGGTTTTGCATCTTTCTTTGAAATGAGGTATTTAATGGCAGCATGGTCAGTATGAACAATGACTTTAGCTCCCATAAAAAATGATCTAAATTTCTCAAATGCAAAAACCACTGCTAATAACTCTTTTCAGTTGTTGTGTAATTAATTTGTGCCTCATTTAGGGTTTTGCTTGCATAGTAGATGGAATAAAAAATCTTTCCTTTTCTTTGACCCAAAACTGCACCAACAGCCCAATCACTTGCATCACACATGATTTCAAAAGGTTTGTCCCATTCAGGAGCAACAATCACTGGAGCAGTTACCAAAGCTTTCTTTAAAGTAAGGAATGCATTTCTACAATCCTTTTTAAATGATTTCAAGTTTAGCTTTGTCTACCTCAACTCCTCTTTTTGAAATTAAATGACCAAGGACAATTCCTTCTGTAACCATGAAATGACATTTTTCCCAGTTGAGGACCAAGTCAGTTTCTACACACCTTTTAAGACTTTGTTTTAGATTTTCCAAACAATGATCAAAAGATGAACCATAAACAGAAAAATCATCCATAAATATTACAATGGATTTTTCAAGCATGTCAGAGAATATGGACATCATGCATCTTTGGAAAGTAGCTGGCGCATTGCAAAGTCCAAAGGGCATTCTCCTAAAGGCAAAATTGCCAAAAGGACAAGTGAAAGTAGTCTTCTCTTGGTCTTCCGGTGCTATGGCTATCTGATTGTATCCTGAGTATCCATCCAAGAAGCAGTAAAACTCTTTTCCAGCCAACCTGTTCAACATTTGATCAACAAAAGGTAAATGAAAGTGGTCTTTTTGGGTAGCATTGTTTAGTCTACGGTAGTCCATGCAAATTCTCCATCCGGAGACTATTCTAGTTGGGATGAGTTCATTCTTGTCATTGGAAATGACAGTGATCCCTCCCTTCTTAGGCACACATTGGACTGAACTAACCCAAGAACTACTGGCTGTTGGGAAAATAATTCCTGCATCTAACCATTTTAAAATTTCCTTTTTCACTACCTCTTTCATGACAGGGTTCAGCCTTCTTTGAGGTTCTATGGATTTGAAATTCTTTTCTTCTAAGATGATCTTATGTTGACAAATAGAGGGACTAATCCCTCTAAGATCAGCAATGGTCCATCCTATGGCTTTGGTGTGCAACTTCAACATATCCACTAACTTCTTTTCCTGATGCAATTCTAGGGTAGTTGATATGATAACAGGTAACATGTCTTCTTTTCCTAGAAAGGCATATTTCAGGTGAGATGGGAGTTTCTTCAACTCCAGGTCAGGTGGTGAGACTATGGAAGGAACGACTGGTTTTTGCTCACTAGTTTCCAACAGCTCAAATGCTGCAGCAACCAAAGGGACAGTCTCCTCTTCTATGGAAATCTCATTATCATCATCATATTCCTCAATTTATTCCTCATCCTCCTCTTCTATCCTACAGGTCTGGTTGACTCCTTCCTCATGACACAATGACTCAATGGTACATAGGCTTGAACAATCTTCCATATCATTAGGGTACCTTAAAGAATTGAAGACATTAAATGTGACTTTTTGATCCTGAAGTCTCATGGTCAACTCTCCTTTTTAAAGAAAGGTCTTCCCAACAGAATAGGAATATCTTTATCCGCCTCAAAGTCTAAAGTGATAAAATCAGCCGGAAAGATGAATTTATCAACCTGGACTAAAACATCTTCAATCTTTCCCTTTGGATAGGCAATGGTTTTATCTACTAAAATGAGTGTGACTGTGGTAGGTCTGGCTTCTCCTATGCCTAAGCTTTTGAAAATTGATAAAGGCATGAGATTGACACTGGCACCTAAATCACAGAAAGCATGTCCAACTTCTTTCCCACCTATGGAACAAGGAATTGTAAAACTCCCAGGGTCTTTTTGCTTAGGGGGTATTTTGTTGGAAAACAGAGCACTGCAACCTTCAGTGAGGGAAACAGTCTCATACTCAGTCAGCTTCTTTTTCTTACTCAAAATGTCCTTAAGGAACTTTGCATAGTTGGGCATCTGCTCAATTGCTTCAACAAGAGGTATGTTGATGTGCAATTGTTTGAAAACATCCAAAAACCTTTTAAACTGCAATTCCTCCTTCTCATTCCTCATCCTTTGGGGATAAGGGATGTAAGGGGGAATTGGTTTGATAACAGCTTTGTTTGAAGGTTTTGAGCAAGATGGTTCCAATATGCTTTTGGTGTTGGTCACATTGGGTGGACTTGAACAAGTGATCTTAGGGTCTTGGTCATCTTTTTGACTTGGTGGTTTTGGGATAATCTGAACCTCTGGAGTAGGATTGGCTTTGGACAATTTATCAAAATTTGTTTTGGTTAAAGGGCCAAATTCCTTTTCCAAAGTTTCAGGTAACTCCTTCCCACTCCTAAGAGTCACATCCTTTACATGTTCTTTTCCTGGGGCCTTAGGGACTTCAGTGTTACTGGGTAAAGTACCAGTGGCCCTGTTGATCTGGTTAAGTGCCAATTGACTAATTTGAGTTTCTAAGTTCCTCAAAAGTGTGTTGTGTTGGTTAAAAAGAGACTGATTTTGTTGTTGTTGAACTTGTGATTGTTCCATGTAATTCTTGATCAGTGTCTCCAAAGAGGCATTGGGATCATCTTGTGATGGTGCATGATTTTGGTTTTGAAAAGGTGGTTGAGTGTTTTGAAAACCTTGATTACGGTTATTCTGATGATGATTGTTTTGAAAATTTCCCTTGAAATTGTTTTCGGAACTGCTTGCTTGATTTTGAAAATTTGAATTCCCTTGTGGTTTTTGTGCAGGTTGATTCAAACATGGACTATTCCAAGAGAAGTTTGGGTGCTACTTCCAACTGGCATTGTATGTGTTGGAGTGAGGACTAGGTCTATTTTGAACATAATTAACAGATTCGGAATTGTGAGGACAATGTTCATAAGAATGTTCCTCACCACAACATACACATTGCACAGAAAGGACAGGTGCAAGAGGCTTAGTGACAGCTGGCTGTGCTCCTTGACCTGAAGTGATGTTTTTAAGCATATTAGTCATGGAAGCAAGCTGAGCTGTCAATGCAGTGTATGCATCAATCTCATGCAACCCGACAGTCTTCTTTGGAGTTTGAATTGGAGCCCTTGGATCAGCCCACTGTCCATTATTTACTGAAATGTTTTCAAGAATTTCATACCCAGTATTGTAGGTGTTAAAGGTAAAGGCCCCTCCTGAAGTTGCATCCAGCATTTGTTTTGCATTGGAATCAAGTCCATTGTAAAATGTCTCGAGTTGAATACAGTAGGGAATGCCATGGTGAGGGCATTTCCTTAATAATTCTTTAAACCTTTCCCATGCATCGGGAATTGCTTTATCGTCCATTTGTTTAAACATGAAAATTTCGTTTCTGGACTTAGCATTTCGGGTTGGTGGAAAATATTTTCGCAAAAACTTTTCAGCCATATCGCTCCAAGATGATACTGAACGCGGTGTTAATGAATTGAACCATACTCTTGCCTTATCCCTTAGAGAAAATGGAAACATCGTAAGCCTTAAGGCTTTCGGTGAAACTCCAGGGATTAGAAAAACATCGGTGATCTCCATAAAAGATTTTAAATGGGAATGGGGATCCTCCGATGGTAATCCGGAAAATTGACCATTAGCTTGCAACATATGAAACATGATGGGTTTTGGTTCAAAATGTAGAGTATCTAATTGTGGCCTAACAATCCCTGAATTCAATTGCTCAAAATTTGGGATTGCATAGTCCATAATTCTTCCATCTTTTGAGTTTGCAAGATCAATGATGTTAAGTGGTTCAACATTACCAATAGATCCATTATCATCTTCTTCCTCATTGTTATGGTTGTGAAAAGGTGGATTTTGTTGAAAAGGTGGATTTTGTTGAAATGGATGAAACAGTGGATTACCAAAAAGTGGTGGATTAAAAGCTGGCGGAGGCCGTATTGGATTTTCTAAAGGTGGTCTCACAGGATTTTCCAAAGGCGGTCGAACGCGATTTTCTAAAAGTGGTGGTCTTGGTGGTATGTTTTCAAAACCGGGTGGGGGTCCGTCCATATTGAGAGAATTTGATGTTCTTTGAATTCTTCTTCTTTGGTGAAAAGTTCTCTCAATATCCGGATCTAACTCGAAAAGTTCCCCACGTGGTATTCTTGGCATACACCACTTACAAAAAATCATTAAAATTCCCAAACGGTGCTAGAAAAATCAAATCTTTAAAAATACTTTTATAGACTTTAGCTTACCAATCCCCGGCAACGTCGCCAAAAACATGATGTGTGCGTGGAATACACCTACAGACGTGTGCTAATAGAACCATTAAGCAAGTATACTTATACGGAACTACGTCGTCTATCAAGTAATAAAGTGGTAAAATACCGATTATCGTCCCACAGAGATTGGAGTTAAAATTGCTATAAAAGTATGATGAAAGAAATAATTTCGGAAGATGATTTGGAAGAAAATATCTTTGATTGGTTGGTTGATGAGTATCACAGATTATAACAAACAATAATAAAAGAGAAGCAAGGGTGTAAGACTTGTGATGTTATGTTAAACCAACTTCCAGTAGGCTAATGCTACATCATGATGATGCAGCATCACAGTGACAAAAACTGGTTTTATTATCTACTTTGAGACACGTTCCTCTCGGACTCTCACCATCCCATGATTCCAGTAGCAGTAAGTAATCTCATCTCTGCGCAGAACCTAAGGTAAAGAAATGATGGAATGGAGTTCTCAAAATATACGGCAAAACAAATTCTCTTTGTTAAAAGTTACTCTCTCGATATAACCCCCGTACCTCCCAAGTTTGTGTAATCCTAAGTAGCTTATCTCTAAGTCTACTCCATTTTAACCCTTTGAGAAAAAGATAACTTATCAAGAATGAATCATTTTAGAAAACAAAAGTGACAACTCTCGTTGCAAGTAACTCTCTCGATATTACCCCTTATGTCATCCAAATTGACGTGCTATTCAATGACCTATCTCTAGGTCCATGACACTTTAACACTATCAAAGTGATCAATTTGTCAAGGGATTGTATTATCTTGAAGAAACTTGGGTTGAAATAATAAAACATCATTTTTGCCACAAAATGCCTACTTTCTTTTGGTTAACATAACACCATTTGCCTCACACCTAAGCTAATATGCTTAGCTACTCATGACTATAAATAAAATAAAAGAAATGCAAGAGACTTGGAAAATAAACATGATGCTAGAATGTAAATGGTACTTGAAAAGTAAAAGACTATAATTAATAAATGACAATAAAATAAGATTACAAGGAAGTAAATGACAATATTAAAGGATGGAATGTAAGTACAATAATGTAAGATGCTTATATTAAATGCAGAAAAATAACGACGTAAAGTAACTAACAAGATTAGAGATACAAGATGGAATTAAAAGAAAGTAAATAAAAATCACTGCCCAGTGCTACAGACGATGCTCCAAGCATTCATACGTGTATATGAAGATTTGAAGATGATAAGAACATTAAATGAAGAACACTTGAAGAACTGAAAAGTTTCTGGAATTTAAGAAAGAATTGGGGCTGAAAAAGTTCAGCCAATGATATTACAAAAAGTAGAGAGTAAAGGTAGTGAAAAGGATGCCAATAAATCCACCCAAAGACTCATATTTATAGCAAATAGGGAGGGACTAAAGGTGTAAAATAGCAACCAATGTAGTTAGGAATCAACCCTTAGTTACAAAAACTAACTAGGAAAGTACAAAAGGTAATTAGATTACAACTAAGAGTTTGTTTCAGCTGAATAATTGGCTTAACCAATGGATAAACAAAATACTTCTTCCAATCCATGTTAAGCCAACTCCAATTCTCCCATTATCTCCAGCTCGGCTACTGTCCATTGCTGCAACACTTTCTGCAGCATGATCTGTTCATAAAAGAGATTTTTCGAACCAAGTTAGAATTAACCCAAACATCCCATGAAAACAAGTAAATCATCATCCTAGCTCCAAATCAAGAAAGTGTAAAATAATGAAGTAAAAGACTCAAATTGGGATGTAAAAGTGTAAAATCCTACCTAAAAGAGAAGAGATATAAGTGCTTAAGTACTCAAAATTGAGCACTTATCAATATCAGTTTGTCCTTCGGGAACTTGAGGAGCATCCTCTCTTAGGTAATGTGCCAAGTTTAACGTGGTTAAGTAAAAGAACATTTTTTGTTGCCATCATTTGAAAGGAAATCTCGCAAACTTCTTCGGTTTCTCCGCCTGGTTTATAGGTACAAAACCACCAGAAGAAAGCACGGGAGCATTGCTCGATGCAGTCGGGATTGTGGTCACAACTGTCCTTGAAGTCATAACAACACTTGCAATCGGGCCCATGTCTGAAAAGTCGATAACGAAATTATTATTAACTTCTATTGTTTTTCTTTTAATTTCAGTTGCTCTTACAATACTAAAAGGCAGAAAGAAACACAGAACAATAATAAAGTCGTATGCAGAAGTAAACTGTTTTCTAAAACAAAAAATGGAAACATAAACTGTTTTCCAAAATAGAACCTGGAAACATAAACTATTTTCCAAAACAAAAGTTGTGATATGTTTCTGAACACCCAAACTGAAGTAGTAAATTGTTTGTGGAAAACTAAACAGAAACTGTGAGATGTTTCTAAAAACTAACACGAAAACAGAAAACTACTTTCTATTAGATGAGACTGCAGTGGCCGAGAGACCGGAACAAAAGTAGAAACTAGAAATCTTGTTATGTTTTATAAGGTTGAAGCAAAACAGAACCAGAAATAGGAATTTCTAGGTTGTCATTGCTTGGCTAACCTGGTATGAATCTATTTTAAAATTGTAATATAAAGAAAATAGGACGCATAAAATTAAAAGGATTAGGAGTTGGCTAAGGCCTGTGTTTAACACAGTGCCCTTAAAACAGGTTCACCCTGTGGTGTCTTGTTTTCAAGGGTACAACGACCGGAGCAGTAATATTGTCGGACCGAGACAAAATCTGAGAGAAGTCCGAGTTCGCACCTGATAACTCTAATTGTTTTCTGTATCGGAGTTGTATATATGTCTTCTAATGGGTTCCATACATCGATTTGTATAGTGGTGGTGCATGAGAGTTATGAGGGAAGTAATAAATAAAAGAAAATGGAAAGGCAACAGATTTAGCAAAAAGAACTGAAAAATTCTGGAATTTTTTCCAAAAACTCGTTTGAACTTTTCGGTCGACCTCGGGGTACATTCGTGTCCGCAGGACGAGCCCGGGCACACAAGTTTAGTGGTCCAATGCTCAACCGGTCCAGAATTCGCACCCCCTTGGCGCACGTGAGAGAGACTTTCCTTTTGCAAAATCATATATAAGCTTGATCCACTTTCAAGTTCCCACCAATGTGGGATAACCCTTTTCCCCTAACAATACCCACTTGTAAGTGTCTACTTTGAGATTCAATTTCTCATTCATATGAGCTCTATTTTGGATGAATCTTAGCTCGTTACAACCCCCTTACAGTGGTGAATGATATCTGGTATATAGTTCCACAAAAATTAGACATTTGTCTAATCAACATTTACGTCCAAAATGGCTCTAACACATATTTACGTACTCATTTTCAACAATGAATTACAGTATCACAACAAGAATACCCTTATAACATGTGATAATACACGTGAGAGGGCCTAGCGGCGTGCGTGCGACTTGGCCCGCAACCTAGGACGCACCGAACATGGTCCACGTAAAATGTGATAAACTATAGTATCACATGTGATTGACTCTAGCAAAAGGTGTTCTTGCGTTCTTGTAAAATGAAAGTTTTCTCGTTTGAACCTTCCATATATATATAGGGGCCTAATCAAATGAGAACTAAGTAGTTTGTGATAACCGTGAGATCAAATGTGAGTCAATCATTTAATTTTATTGATTTTATTTAATAATTAAATATAAAGGTTATATTAGTAATTTAATTATTTGACAATTCAATCCCTAAAACTATGCCTAAAATCATGGGGACATTTTTGAATTTTTTATGTTGACCATTTTTATTTCACGCCTCTTGCATCTCTTCAAATCCACCACCTCCTTTTCTCTTATCCAAATTCACCGACGTCATTTTTTATGTTGATTTTCATTATTGGGTTGCAAAGTATCTTATATCAACACAATGGGTATCATAGTGGATACCACAGTGATATTATGATGGGTATCATAATAGGTCTTGTATGTGTTTTAGGTATCGCACTGGATCTTGTATGTATTTTAGGTGTGACATTGTATTTTGTATCACGGTGAATATCATAGTGTATTTTGTATCACAATGGGTATGACAGTGTATTTTGTATCACAATGGGTATCACAATGTATTTTGTACCTAAAATGCCCTTTAATTAAAATTTTAAATCAAAATTACCAAATATATTAATTTCCTAATTTATTCTTTGATTTGTGGTTAAGATTAGATCTCACAGTTATCACAAACAACTGAGTTCTCCCTTGAATGACCCCCTATATATATATATATATATATATATATATATATATATATATATATATATATATGAGTTTAATCATTTGGGAACTCCAAAATTTATGAAATCATTGAGAACTTTTCCCATAAGTTATATTTTCACGTGATTTTTTCCCGTCTTAGGCTAACATTTAACGTATTGATGAACATATATTCGGTTCAGAATGTGAAACTTTTTTACATCTAACTTTTGTTTCACAAACATGCTAAAACGGTTGACGTTGTGAAACAAATACATGTGAACCAAACACATTGTGAAACAAACATATGCTAATCAATATTCTAAATATTAGTCTTAGATGAAAAAATCATATACAATAGCATATGATACACTAGTTCTTAAGCTTATATATACAAGGGTGGGTTCAAATGAAAACCGGTTTTTGGTTGTGAATCGAGAGACAAAGGAGAGCTCGACACGTGTCTCACACCTTCACGGGTTATTCATCATGAATAGTGAATCAATTTAACATAGATCATGATCATGTATTATTCATCATGAATGTTGTGTTATTCCTCATTAATGGTGTGTTATTCATGATGAATAGTTCATGAATGTTTACCTTCGTTATTCATACTGAATGTGGACACCCTTTGTCCCCCGATTCACAATCAAAAATCGGTTTGCAATCGAACTCTCTCTCTCTCTCTCTATATATATATATATATATCTATACTACATATATAAGCATATACACCAATTGTCTTAAACACAACCCTTCATGCATGATGTACAAGACTTTAAAGCAATAAATTCAAAAAACTCTTAAGTACAACAAGTAATGCATTGAATACAACTAAAATTACTTTTTGTTTTACATATACAAAAATCGGTCCATACCAGGAAACCCATACCCTTCCAGCCCTTCCAAGAAACCCATACCTGCCATACCCTTCTTCCTTACCGTCCTTCAACCTCCTCACCATACAAATAGTACATCCATACATCCGATAAATCGCTCACACAATGGAAGATTTGCACGCAATCGTCGCATATAAAGCAAACCTGGCTCCATCGATTTCTTCTATCACTGCACGCAAGGAAGATTTCTTCAACAAACATTACTTCTCCTTCTCTTGTTCGATTTTGATTTGAGGTAAAAAAAAACCTAACTCTTAGATTTTGATTTTGATTTTGATTTGGGTTCACAATTTGGTATCATATGATGTCAACATTGTGAAAGAGAAAACCCTAACTGTAATATATCACAATTTCATTTTGATTTTGACAGAGTGATATTGTAAACAAAAGCACCCATTCGAAAGCTATGTATGTAATATATTTCAATTCATTAAAACAACCATCTTAGGGATTATCGCAGAACAAAAAATGAAGATTCTTTGTATCCATACAGCTTTGTTTTATGATAATTAACTCCATTGTTTATTTAAGTGTTTATTGTATCTTATGATTTCAACAATGGTATATATGTTTTCGATTTTGTTCTCTGCACTATACGACTTGGGTTCACAATGTATTTAAGTGTTCTTTCTGGTCAAATGTACTCTCTTTTAAAAATTACAAGTTTGAGGATCATGAGGTGTATCTGTGTGATAATTTGCTACCCATTCACAGAAGTGGTTTGCAAGATCGTAAGCCACCGGATTGTAGCTGGCATACTCATAATCCTGTTTAAAGAAAAAAACAATTACATTTACAACAAACTCATTTGAATATGTTCTCCATCAGAAAAGAAAAACGAAAGCATAAAGTAATCATAGGAAATTAGCATCATTTTGGATGATTGTTGACTAAATTCTTTGTGATGACTATTGATAGTTTCCATTTCCAACCTGGATATTTAATTTTTTCAACTTTTAAGGCTCTGTTTGGTTCACAAGATTAGATAAGCTTTAAAGAATGATGGATACCCATCCTTTTATATATATATATATATATATATATATATATATATATAAAAGAAAGAGAAGGTGAATTAAGAAAAACATCTTGGAGACATGCTGCTATTATTTTTGTGCACTGAGATGAAGTGGACAACACTACATAATCAAGACAAGTAAACTGTTGCAAATTTTGGTAAACATATCTATGTAACGGTTATGTGTTTCCACGTTTCCAATCTTTTTGTTGTTTCCATTTGAACATCCATGTTATTTGGTATCGACCCATTTGCCTAACATAAATAGTTAGTTTGAGACTGTACTGAGTCTATATGTATTTATTTTTTTATAGAATTTCACTGTAACCCTGCGATTCGTCCATCGTTTGAGAACATTATGCAGACTGCCAGAGAAATTTCCCGGTTAAAGCCGATCTCGAGCCATCTGGCAGAGTTAACTCAACGGATGAGTTCAAACCTGTCTCCCACACGTTTTGAACTTGAACCTATTGTATATTTGCACGAAGCTGTTTTGCCCATTTGACAATCGACCTGCACACTTGAGGGATATTTGGTACCTCAAGAGTACATTCATACATTGAGGGAGTCGATGTTGAATACGATCAAGTGTGTCAAGTTGTCAAGAAAGAGCTTGGTGGGGCACCTGAAGAAGTATGTATATTTACTTTATTATTTCCCAAGGATATCTTTTTTTTTGATTATATGTTTGTTCAGAAACTAATGGAAAACGACGATTTCTATAGAACAAGATTGCAATATGATGTGTTACATGCTCTAGGGAGGGACTATGTTATTACCTCAGTAAAGGCAGTAAGTTTGAAAGTGGACTTTATGCATCTCTATCGGCTGATTTGTGTATTTTAAATTTTGCCTATGTTATAGTCTCATAAAAACAGAAATTTTCAACGTTTCAACTATTATAAACTACACAGCCATGAAAAAGAGGAGACATGCTTCTTTTTTCTGTTTGCTCTAATAACTGAAATGCTCAGAGACTAGACCCATATCATGTTCACACGCCATCGTCAAACCACGTTATAATCTTGATATTTAATTACTTGTATATTTGATAACATGCTATCGTCTAGAAAATGCATCTTTAGAGATTCAACTATATTCTTCTGAAACAACAATAATAGTGCCAATGGTCCGAAGTTCTTTATTTTGCTCTTTTCATAAAGGAGATGATTTTACTTGCTATTGAGAGACAGCATGACCAGGTTTCATGTTTTCTTATTATAAGTTTACATGTAGCCATGTAGGCTTTCTGCACTTGGCTCTGACACCCTGTATAAATATGTAGAACCCCCAAATTACTTTCCAAAAGTGCCCTTAAAGACAAATGGAGGTTCCAACATATATAAGAGGAGAAATGGTTTTAGTCTAGCCAATGTAGGACTCCAACAGAATTTTCACATTGCCATTTTGTATGCTTCTATCATACAGTGTTAAAACTTGTTTGAACCCGAATCTTTTGAAGCTGCAAGTCTTAAATATTTTCCGATACTTAGGATCCTTTAATTGGTTCATGAGTAATGGGCACATTTTACTTTGTTAATAAACACATACTTCAGTTATGCAACTTTTATGTTTCAATATCTCTTGTCACTTTAACGCAGCTGCATAATGATGTCTGAAACTGCTCTTACGTTGAACATATTTATGAAAATGTCGGAGGAAAACAAAGAAAAACCCGATCATTTCTTTGGATGAACCAACTGTGAACGGAACTGAGGTTGAACATCCTGGCGCAGTTGTGGTGGCTGCAAAAGTCAAATACATTGAATCCGAGAAACTGGATGATGTAGCAGTAGAAGACACGCTGATAAGAGTCTTATGGTAGATATCCTTCTATTATATCACGTGCCGAGCAATTATCTACTAAGGGACCATTAGTTGGGATCATGCAACATCACGGTGTTATACAGCAAGCTAAAGCACAATTACAATTTATACCCATTATTGTTTGTGCATTTTGAATGTCAAAAGTTACTTATTTCTGCAATCATGCAGATCAAACCTGTAATTGAGGAGTTCATCACAGCCATATATTCTCTATTCGTTGGTAAATTTATATTTTCTCTCTAAAATCTCTGCTTTTACTATTTACCTACGTAAAGAATTTCATAAATTTCAGTCAAAACTGACCAATGATCTTTTTGTTTTGGTGTATTTAGATCTTGACTTCAGTTTCCTAGAAATGAACCCTTTTACCCTGATTGATGGAGTCTTATCCTCTTAATATGAGATGAACACTGCAGCCTTTAAAAACTTCAAGAAGTATGATTATTTGTCAGGTATTTTTTTTTTGGTTTTCATCATAGAATACATAGTTTTTAGATATTCTTACTATATTTTTCCTACAAATGTTTTTACTTTCAAGTATGTAAAAACATAAAATTTTAATTTTATGGGTAAAAACATCAGCTAAAGGGGGCTGTTTTGTGGGTAAAAACATCAGCTAAAGGGGGCTGTTTTGTGGGTAAAAAACAGCAGCTAAAGGGGGCTGTTTTGTGGGTAAATACGACAGCTAAAATGGGCTGTTTTGTGGCTTAAAAAAATCAGCAACAATAGGATGTTTTGATGCCGTTTCTAGACTGTTTTGGGCCATGTTTAGATGGAAACTACATGTTTGGATGCAATTGTAAAGAGGATACATTTGCAGGCTCTGTACTTTTCAATTGTAAAGAGGATACATTGTGAAGGATTGTCAAGCTTCTACAAAGGAATGAGCACCAAAATAGTATAGTGTATGTTTGCAGGCTTTGTACTTTTCATGATTAAGGAGAAAGTTGTTAACTTCTACACGTGTGCTTTGTATTAATTTTCCGTTGTCTATTTATAATTGCATCTTGTGCCGGGTAAGAATCGTGATCTTCTCATCGTATTTGGTGAGCCTATCATATGAAAATCATAACACTCTTTTACCGGTTAAAATTCTCGGCCTTTGTCATGCTTTTCATGAGGTACAGTCCAATCTTTGCCACTGTAAGGTAGTTGAATAGTTAAACATTTTGGCATTTTGTATATAAAATAATGTAATAAACCCGGAGTTAGGGAATGTCCAATTGTGGCTTAATGGTAAGACTCTCCATTGATCCTATTCATCACTCTTACCGAGTAGGATTCATGACCCTTTCCAACTTCATCCGGTAAAGTAAATGACCCGGGTAAGCGTTTAGTAAACGAACCCTAGGTGTAATTCATATCATCGTTAAAATCTTCTAAAACAAAACTACTAAAACTTTAAAATCGTTTATATTTACGGCTCCCGCCGCATTGCGCGGGTACACTGCTAGTATATATATATATATATATATATATATATATATATATATATATATATATATATATATATATATATATATATTGAGAGAGAGAGAGACCCCATCAAACTAATGCAAACCAACCAAATCTTACAAACCATACAAACCAATCTCAACCATCCTTCAAGTCTTACAAATATTTGGTTTCATAATACATCGTTTTTTTCTTAATATAAAGTATTAATCATAACTAATGAACTCTAATCATTTTCCTTCAATATTCAAATCATAATAAATGAACATTCATTATTTCCATAGATATCTTAATTTAAACATTTGTATGGTTTATATTTAATTTGTCTTTTACACACACACACACACACACACACACACACACACACACATATATATATATATATATATATATATAGTGACGGATCCAGAAAGAATTATAGTAGGGGGCCCAATATAAAATAAAATAATAGCTAACCAAAAGATACAAATTCATTAAAAATGATAAAAAGTTACCTTTTACAATTGTGTTCTACGACTCTTCATCTTTTGAAATTGGTCGATTACATCATCACTCATTACATTGAGAAGTGTCTCTTTTTCAATGGTACAGATTAATGCAGCATTCAAAAACTCATCACCGATTTTGTTACGTAAATCAGTCTTCACGATCTTCATGGCAGAAAAAACATCTTTCGACTGTTGCGGTAGCGAGGGGCAAAACCAAAGCTAGCTTCAATAACCGATATACTAGAGGATAAGTTGTATGTTTTTTTGTATCCACCATCAATCTAGCAAGCTCGGCAATACCACTCAACTCGGAAAATCTTTCATCTTGACGCACGATCACATAATACATGTTAAGTTCTTTCTCAAGAGCGATCCTTTCCAAACGATGAAAATCACAAGGATACAACTTACTCAACTCCAATAAATCCGGTATGTTGAAATGAGAAAATGAATCACATGGACTCAAAGCTGCTATATATTTAAGTAAATCGGTGCTTACCTCACTAAATCGATCCCCAAACTCTTGAAGTTGCATGTCCACAACAATGTTGAAAATATCAAACTTGTAATAATGAAGATCGGTGATGTTGGTCCTTCGTCTTCCATTCTTTTTATAACATTCTGCCATGTCCAACGATTCAAGACCATTTGTTTCACAAAAAGAATACATTTTCTTCAAAAGTGGCTCAAACCTGGTTTCCCTAAACGTTTGCAATAGTTGCTTGGTTCCTCTTACCAATAACATTAGGGAATAAAGCAATCAAACTCACCATGTGTAACGTCCCAAAAATTACAAGGAATTTAAAATTTTAAAAATAATGCATTTCGTTACAATCAAACCATAAGTTAACAAATCCCATTACAATAAAAATAAACGTCGTTAATTAAAACCGTCAAATGAAATTTAAGCAGCGGAAAAGTTATATAATTAAATCCCCATTTAAAAAGTTAAACTTAAACACCATTCGCCTTGCGCCCGTGTGTACCGTCATGCCCGACTGCTACTCGCACCTGAAATCATAAGATATTGGGAAGGGGTAAGCACGAAGCTTAGTGAATTCCATCACATGCGCAGATAGGAATTATATACACATCACCCCTATCCGCACATAAGCAACAACATCACAGTTACATAAAACGAGTAAACATCTACAAGTAATTATGTATCCAACACCTCGGTCCCACCGAGCCCTCGGTCCCACCGAGTTGTAATGTAACACACTCGTCACACCAAGTTCCCACAACGTTTCCTTCCACTTCCTCGATCCCACCGAGCCCTCGGTCCCACCGAGTTGTAATGTAACACACTCGTCACACCGAGTTCCCACAACGTTTCCTTCCACTTCCTCGGTCCCACCGAGCCCTCGGTCCCACCGAGGTGTAATGTAAAACATTTATACTAAGCATTTAAACCAATCAAATATTACACACCACAAACAACTAGTTCACACCACAAATACAGTAGTACATACAAACTACTATGACATGCATACAACCCCTAACTACACAGTGAGAGAACTCACCTTAAAGCAACGCGAGTATCCGCAACCGCAATCACAAGCCGGCCAACTTCACTCACCTTCTCCCACCTAATTACGTGTTAACAAATGTCAAAGTGACGCCCCAACCCAAAACCACGACTACTAAATTATAATATACACATTCCAGCTTTTACTCTAAAAACACAGGTCTGTTCGGGACCTGTTTAACCCCTTATAGACTGATAAATCCAGAAATATTAATCCATAATCACAAAGTCCCATGTCTTAGGGTTTCAGGGACATATCGCACGCTCTCTAACGATTTTTCTACAATTTACTATGTATTTTACAAAACCGACTTGCAGAACAGTGAAAAAACAGGACCTTTCAGTACAAAACAACAATTTGACACTAGCTATGTTCCGAACTGGTTTTTCCGTAAAACATATGAAACTTACTAGACTCAGAATGGGAGCCTTTGGCACTGATTTCACCCCAATACGACGTTTCTATAAAAGGTTATGGCTTTCCCAAAAACAGTGGCAGAAACTGTGTAATTCACATGAAATGACAAATATTGATTATAAATCCATTAAGTCATAGCTTAACCCAAACAGACCCGAATGAACCTTTGAGGATGCAAACAAATAAGGTATTCTAAATGCAAGTAAAAACAACCCCCAAACATACAATCAACAACCACAATGAGACCCCAAAATTTTAGCGTGGAAAACCCCTCAAAATCGAGAGTAAAAACCACGGGACTACTAGAGCCGCTTCAAATCCACTACCACCAATATTAGCGCAATACAAAGTCTTCTCTAGATTATACTAAAGGCATACAAAACCATCATACACTTGGAAATAAGCACATCAAGATGTATGGAACCAAAATAGAGCAAAAATGGAGAGAAATCACCACAAAGTTACTGCTGTGCAGAACCCCACGAAACCATGACTTCCGGACCTCAAAACCACGATCCCATCGTCCAGAATGTTGAAGAAGATGTCGTGAAGCTGTTCACCAAAAATCACGACGATCCGACCGTTCAATCTCCAGGAAACAGAAGTTTTCTGCAGCTAGGTTTACAAATGCGAAAAAATGGAGCTCTCTCACTTTTTCTTGTTTCTCTCTACTCTCTCTTTTGTTGCTACTCTCTCTCGGCCGAACTCACAAGAGAAGGGGAGGGAGGGGCCGTAGAGTTTTTCCTTCTCCCTTTCTTTCCTCTTTTCTTCCTTGCCAAGCCACGAAACCAACCCCTCAAAATGAAACATGAAATCGGTTTTGGGTTGTGCATGGGCCGAAATGTACATTGTTTTGGCCCTTTAACAATTTGATCCCTCAACTAATTCCATCTCGCACTCTAACCAACGATTTGACATAATTAACTATTAGGTCCAATTAGTCTAACCCCGTTAACGGAAACCACGTTAAATAAAACTTAAGAGAAAAGAATTAATAAAAAGAAAATACATATTGGGATACGGGCTTTACAACTCTCCCCCACTTGGATTAGACTTCGTCCTCGAAGTCTAGGCTAGCGAATAACTCGGAATAGTTCTTGCGCATCTTCGCTCCGGGTTCCCACGTCCACTCGAACCCCTTTGGTGCTGCCACTGGACTTTCCTCAACTAGAATCTAAATTTCTCACCCCGTCTAGAATTTCTCGAATACTTTTCTTACTACCAAAACTCCTTCAAGGACGCTGAAATTATGACCGAAAGAACACTCCAACAACTGGATTCATTCCTAGCCAAACGACTTCGGTTGCCTCCCAACCTTAGATGTTCCATACATCCCGATTCAACTTTCAAGCTCTAACCATTCTAAAGGTACTCACCAATATACCCTACATGATACTCGAATCCGATCATTCCTACCATTACTGCCGATTACTTCCACGAGTTCTATAGGCTCCCAAAATTTATTTCACACGGATCATCAAACCAGTAAACTTATAATCACCCACGAAGGTCATTCCACCATAACCATTCATCACAATTAAGCATCTCCGGGTTACTACTACCATCACCATAATTTCCTTAAAATCGGCTACAATTCTCCAATTACACTAAGGTGTTTGGCCTCAAGCCCAAAAGTCGACACCTAAATATACTATTTACCTCAAAAAGGTTACTGCGCATTTATGCTCTTAATTACAAAGGGCATCATTCCCTTAACCGATACTATTCGGCCTACAGTACCAACACGCGTGGAATACCCAACCTTCCACCGTCTACTTATCCTCCACACTCGCTCTACGAAGCCTTGTCACGCCGTATCAAGATACACCTTAACGTCTACCTCCCAGGTACGTCTCAAGGCCCGGCACATCGGAACTACCTCCCAGGTAAGTGCCCAAGACTATATCCTCCCAGTGCCTACTGGAAAGTCAAGGTCATAACACACGAATACCGGGGTCCCACCCCGAGATACCCAACCGACCATTATCAATGACTGACTAACGTGACCAAGGACCCATTGTAAACAGTCTACCAACAACATGCCTATCCCGGAATGACTCACTCACCCAACATGTAAATACTCAACGTGCAATAAGTGCAAAACTGTGCAACAAAACAACCAAACAACAAGACTCCCCATCGAGCCATTAGAACCGTGCAATTGACCCCTGACTATCTCAAAGTCAAAACCGAGCAAAATGCTCCACGCTTGCTAGACCCATAAGTCGGTCAAAACGCGTTTAAATAAAGTTTAAGCAAGCAATACTCTAAAATCAACATTAGTCCCAACCTCGACACGGGTTAAACAAGAGTTTTCCAAAAGGACTCACACCCTTAAAGTTCTCAAAATGACACATAACACCTAAAAGCGTATTTCCCAAATGGTTTACAAAATATATTCAATGTCAAGATTTTTCATTTCAAAAAGACCGTATGCAATAAAACTACTATTACCAGGTCGGTAGTTACGCAAAAATGGACACGCTCGTCCCACATATGAAAATCATGTTGAAAATCATTTCATTGCAGCTTAGTTTACTCACAAAACGTAAAGCGAAATAAATAATTCCTTTGAAAATGAACCGTCACGGTTCTAGTATGAATTGACTCATGACATGTATTTAAAGTAACCGCTCGACCTTACACCGAGTGCGACAAAAGTGTGCACAAAATTTCAAAATCAGTTCCACGACATTTGACCCCAAAATTCCTCTTTTTCAACATAAAATGTCGTGGCACAGGGTTCACCAACAAATCTTACGCGCGTCGGCTAGTCATACAAAACGATGAAACGGTTTACAAATATATTTTTGTTAAAACACAACTGTCTCGTGTAAGTTTCAAACTCAAAGATAAAAACCAATCCATTTCCATCATTTGAAAATATCAACTAAAACCTCATAAAATCTCAAAAGGTGGGGTTCTTTAAATTGATTTCCAAGATTTCCCCAAATGGTCACATAAACAAATAAGATATGCACCTCGTGAAATTAAACCCACACAACTCAACATGCCGTAAAACAAAACTTATTTTAACCAAATCACTCAAATTTATACAGACATCGTGGAATGTAACTTTCCGTCTCAACTCTAACATATGTGGAGGAGTTCCAATGTTAAAGTCACAAGTCGTAGTCACTTGCCCAACATTTTAAACACCACAAAACACGGATATCAACTTACCCGAAAGAACCGTTGGAAAATAACGAAATGAGACAAATTATAACAAAGTTTGCAACTCCTGTGATAAAACGATTTCATCTATTTTCAAAACCATAATTCGAGATTTCGTGTGTGCTGAACATTTCCCAAAGTTCCAAAACACAATCCATAAAAGGATTGGATACACAAGAATTAGTTAATGCAATTTATTTTCAAAACAAACTTTGTGCATGACTCAGTCGACATTCGACGTCTCGACTCGTGCCCCTCCAAATCTCTCCGGTCCACTATCGTCATCCGGACATTTACACCTCTTAGGCAAGTTGGGAAATTACGTCCAATAATCCTTACGGTTTTTCCTCAATTCAAAGTCGGCTCCATAAGCCCATGATTCTAGCACAATCATCAATCTTGACCCGAAATGGCCTACTTAAAACAAACCTCATCCTTATCGTCACTCCAAGGGATTAATACTAGAATCGTCCTTCTATTCCAACGACTACTAGTTTAGAACCTTCATCACTACCCCCAACGATCATCTCCTCAAGCAAATCAAGTACACACCTGTACTAGTAGGTTCACTATTGTTGTTCCTCCTTGTGATGGCTATTATGGGTAGATATTGCAACGAGTTATTAGCACATAATAACTCACACTAACAACGCTCACGCTCAACTCCTTGGATTCCTCGTGACTTTCCCTGACTCGAGCACGGATCCTGTGCTTCAGATAGTAGGAGCTCTACTACTACCTTCCACACCTATCCTCACTCGTTCCGAGTTCCATCCGATGTGTCCAAGTAGTTCCTTGCCGAAAAACTATACACATATGCCCGCACCGGCATATGTACACACTATTCCTAGCTCCCAAGGAATTCCACCCAATTCCACTACCCTTGCTATGACGAAATCCCCACTAGTCATGACGAGTCGCCTCGCGAATGTACAATCGCACATAGTGTAAAACCAGATAGACATTCGAATATAAGATTCTATCCTACAACGGTTGGACTCAAACAAGAGCTGCGCAATAGAACTAAATCCGACATTCTAGGGCTATTCGGTTCCTACCGCATACAACGTATAGTGCATTCACTTAACAACCTATCAAGGCCAGTATAAACTCCTATTAGCAAGCAACAAACATGCAGTACAGTGTAATAAGCACCAAGCAATCTAGCACACATACTCCTATGTTCTAGAAATCAATCTAGCATACATACTCATATGTAAACACTCTTCCCAGCTCACTAGGAATTTCATCTCATCCCACTACCCTTGCTACAACGGAATCCCTATTAGCCATAACGAGTTGCCTCGCGAATACCCAGTCGCATGCAGCGTGAATCAAATAGACCTTCGAATACAAGATTCTATCCTAGAACGGTTGGACTCAAACAAGAGCTGCGCAATAGAACTAAATCAAATATTCTAAGGCTATACGATTCTTACTGCATACAACCTATAGGGCCTTCACTTAACAACCTATTATAACTAACATTAATTCCCACTAGCAAGCCATCATCATACAGTACAATGCAAACCACATAGGTAATCTAGCATGCATACCCTCTGATCTAGAAAGCGATAAATACACTAAGTACTGTACCTTCCCAATTAGCGTCGGCTGACTGTACACACTGCGCCCTCGATCACCGTTTCCCAAACGGGTTTTCCTTTTTCCTTTATTCTAAGAGATTTTAGTAAAAGAATTTAAAATTTCATAGCCACAACTTGAGACCAAACACACCGAGATGTGTTTGATTCACTCAAGCTGTGCTCTGATACCAAGTTGTAACGTCCCAAAAATTACAAGGAATTTAAAATTTTAAAAATAATGCATTTCGTTACAATCAAACCATAAGTTAACAAATCCCATTACAATAAAAATAAACGTCGTTAATTAAAACCGTCAAATGAAATTTAAGCAGCGGAAAAGTTATATAATTAAATCCCCATTTAAAAAGTTAAACTTAAACAGCATTCGCCTTGCGCCCGTGTGTACCGTCATGCCCGACTGCTACTCGCACCTGAAATCATAAGATATTGGGAAGGGGTAAGCACGAAGCTTAGTGAATTCCATCACATGCGCAGATAGGAATTATATACACATCACCCCTATCTGCACATAAGCAACAACATCACAGTTACATAAAACGAGTAAACATCTACAAGTAATTATGTATCCAACACCTCGGTCCCACCGAGCCCTCGGTCCCACCGAGTTGTAATGTAACACACTCGTCACACCGAGTTCCCACAACGTTTCCTTCCACTTCCTCGGTCCCACCGAGCCCTCGGTCCCACCGAGTTGTAATGTAACACACTCGTCACACCGAGTTCCCACAACGTTTCTTTCCACTTCCTCGGTCCCACCGAGCCCTCGGTCCCACCGAGGTGTAATGTAAAACATTTATACTAAGCATTTAAACCAATCAAATATTACACACCACAAACAACTAGTTCACACCACAAAGACAGTAGTACATACAAACTACTATGACATGCATACAACCCCTAACTACACAGTGAGAGAACTCACCTTAAAGCAACGCGAGTATCCGCAACCGCAATCACAAGCCGGCCAACTTCACTCACCTTCTCCCACCTAATTACGTGTTAACAAATGTCAAAGTGACGCCCCAACCCAAAACCACGACTACTAAATTATAATATACACATTCCAGCTTTTACTCTAAAAACACAGGTCTGTTCGGGACCTGTTTAATCCCTTATAGACTGATAAATCCAGAAATATTAATCCATAATCACAAAGTCCCATGTCTTAGGGTTCCAGGGACATATCGCACGCGCTCTAACGATTTTTCTACAATTTACTATGGATTTTACAAAACCGACTTGCAGAACAGTGAAAAAACAGGAACTTTCAGTACAAAACAACAATTTGACACTAGCTATGTTCCGAACTGGTTTTTCCGTAAAACATATGAAACTTACTAGACTCAGAATGGGAGCTTTTGGCACTGATTTCACCCCAATACGACGTTTCTATAAAAAGTTATGGCTTTCCCAAAAACAGTGGCAGAAACTGTATAATTCACATGAAATGACAAATATTGATTATAAATCAATTAAGTCATAGCTTAACCCAAACAGACCCGAATGAACCTTTGAGGATGCAAACAAATAAGGTATTCTAAATGCAAGTAAAAAAAACCCCCAAACATACAATCAACAACCACAATGAGACCCCAAAATTTTAGCGTGGAAAACCCCTCAAAATCGAGAGTAAAAACCACGGGACTACTAGAGCCGCTTCAAATCCACTACCACCAATATTAGCGCAATACAAAGTCTTCTCTAGATTATACTAAAGGCATACAAAACCATCATACACTTGGAAATAAGCACATCAAGATGTATGGAACCAAAATAGAGCAAGAATGGAGAGAAATCACCACAAAGTTACTGATGTGCAGAACCCCACGAAACCATGACTTCCGGACCTCAAAACCACGATCCCACCGTCCAGAATGTTGAAGAAGATGTCTTGAAGCTGTTCACCAAATATCACGACGATCCGACCGTTCAATCTCCGGGAAACAGAAGTTTTCTGCAGCTAGGTTTACAAATGCGAAAAATGGAGCTCTCTCACTTTTTCTTGTTTCTCTCTACTCTCTCTTTTGTTGCTACTCTCTCTCGGCCGAACTCACAAGAGAAGGGGAGGGAGGGGCCGTAGGGTTTTTCCTTCTCCCTTTCTTTCCTCTTTTCTTCCTTGCCAAGCCACGAAACCAACCCCTCAAAATGAAACATGAAATCGGTTTTGGGTTGTGCATGGGCCGAAATGTACATTGTTTTGGCCCTTTAACAATTTGATCCCTCAACTAATTCCATCTCGCACTCTAACCAACGATTTGACATAATTAACTATTAGGTCCAATTAGTCTAACCCCGTTAACGGAAACCACGTTAAATAAAACTTAAGAGAAAAGAATTAATAAAAAGAAAATACATATTGGGATACGGGCTTTACAACTGGCTCTTTCTGTAACATCCCCAGTCCACCGTACACGATATTGTCCGCTTTGCGGATACCCTCTGCATAACAGCATGCCGGCACCGCTCACGGTTTTGTTCCTGCCCGCACAGGCATACGCGGGACGCACCCAGACCGCACCCTGTGATAGGCAAAAGGCCTCATGCAAGGAAGGTATCCATCCACCCTTATAAGGAGGACTTCGTTCCCCCTCCTAGCCGATGTGGGATCTCACAATCCACCCACCTAAGTGGGATCAGCGTCCTCGCTGACACATCGTCCCGGTGACCGGCTCTGATACCATTCTGTAACATCCCCAGTCCACCGTACACGATATTGTCCGCTTTGCGGATACCCTCTGCATAACAGCATGCCGGCACCGCTCACGGTTTTGTTCCTGCCCGCACAGGCATACGCGGGACGCACCCAGACCGCACCCTGTGATAGGCAAAAGGCCTCATGCAAGGAAGGTATCCATCCACCCTTATAAGGAGGACTTCGTTCCCCCTCCTAGCCGATGTGGGATCTCACACCATGGTTTTATAATGGGAACCCCATCGTGTATCCCCGACTCGTATAAGAGAAATCTCTTGGTTCAACCCACGTCCGGTTTCAATTTCACACTTACCAATTGCTTCTTGCACTCTATCTTTGAAACTTTGTCGGAGCATGTCTTTACGTTTGCAAGAAGCATTAACCACATTAACCACCATGTTTAGCATATTAAAAAAGTTCTCAACTCCCTCGTGTTTGTTTGCAACTACTACAACAACTAATTGAAGTTGGTGAGCAAAACAATGAATATAATATGCCGAGTTATTATCATTCAAGATCAAAGCTTTCAATCCATTGAACTCACCGCGCATATTGCTTGCTCCGTCATAACCTTGCTCTCTTAACTGTTTCAGACTCAATCCATGTTCAGCAAATAAATTATCAATTGCAGATTTAAGAATGAATGAAGATGTCCCCGTCACATGAACAATACCAAAAAATCTCTCCGTAACAATACCATGCGCATCAACATATCGAAAAACCACCGCCATTTGTTTCTTTTTAGAGCAGTCACAAGACTCATCAACTAGCAATGCAAACACATCGTCACCAATTTCTTCACAAATGGATTTGAGTATTAGATTTGCAAAGCAAGAAGCAATGTCTTTTTGAATACTTGGAGACACCATTTGATTATTCTTTGGAGCATTATTTAATATAACTTTATCAATATCCTCATTACAATCACCAATTAAGCTTAGTGTTTCCAAGAACATGCCTTTAGAAATAGACATTTCAGATTCATCGTGACCACAAAAGGGTAATGCATTCTTCAACATGAATCTACAAGCCTTAATTGAAGCATTTAATCGAATCCGGTGCTCATTCTTCTCCATCTCGGTTTGATTATGAAAGGAAACGACAATAGATTGATCTTGTCTCATTAAATTCTCACTTTTCTTAAGTGCTTTATTGTGAAAACTATTAACGTCACCGACATGAAGACCAAGTCTCTCCGTTTTGTTCCAACTATTGAAGCCATCCGTCACAAAGGCATAACTCCCACATTGTCCTACGTAATGATCTCTAAACAAATAACAACACAAGCAAAAAGCTTTATCCATTTTTACACTATACTTCAACCAATTAGAGTATTGATCAAACCAAGCTAGGCAAAAACATCTTTCCTTACTCCCGACATATTTTTTTGGAAAGGCGAGGCCACGTGGTTGACAAGGTCCTCTAATTATATATTTTCTCCTTATTTCATCTCTTTGGTTAGGATGATAATCCGAAATTCTTTTCCTCTCGGCGGGATCCCAAGGAAGATTACTCAAATCAATTTCACAAGGCATTGAAGGAGTGGAACCGGATTCGAATGTTGATGCTTTCCTTTTGTAAAATCTTTCCATTTTTTCTAGCAAGAACAATAATTATATAAAAATCATTAAATCAATAACAAATTAGCAATTATGTTATTGTATTCTTTACTCTTTAGCAATCAAAAATACCCATCTAAATTAACACTTAAGTAAATTAGCATTTGTAAAAAATGAAACACAACAATACAAAACGTGGCAGCACCGAATCAATTGTAAAAAATGGAAAAAATTAGGAGTTCTAAATTAACACCAAATTGAGTCAGTTTTATTTACCCAATGGTGGCCGAAACACAAAACGTGGCAACACCGAAGTGATTCAGCACGTGGAGGAGCAGCAAGCACCGATTGTCGATTGAATCAGCACGTGGAGGAGCAGCAAGCAGCAGCAACAGCAGCACCGATGGGAATAAAAAAATTTAGGTTTTTACAATTTTACTGTGGTGTGAATGGCGATGTGGTCGGCTGAAAAAAATCCAAATAGCATAGTAATTTTTTTTTGACTGACATAGTGGGCCAAACCTTAGCCATCAAGGGGCCTCAGCTAAAAACTCTTAGGGGCCCAACTCATATTTGACTAAAATTAAAAGTAGTAAAAAAAATTGGCTGGTAGGGGGCCCATGACTCCTACGCCTTCAAGCTCAGTCCACCCCTATATATATATATATATATGGATAGATAGATAGATAGAGAGAGAGAGAGAGAGAGGTGGGTTCAAACGAGAATAAAACTTATTTAAAAGAATAAAGGGTGAGTCTCATCCATTGATTGAATGAGATCAAGAGTTAAAAAACGGAATGGCATATTTTGTAAATATGAACAGTATTAAACAATTTTACATACAAGGACATATTACTATAAGGTTAAAATTGGAAGAAAAAGAAAAGCATAACCGGATGTGATCTTGGCGGGCGAATATCACGGATGTGATTATTATCAGAATCAAAATAGAATCATTTCCTACTTTCTCTCTATGATATGATGTTTCGTTCAGGAAAGCAAGAAGGAGAGAGAGAGAGAGAGAAAGGACTGCTATCGATCGAAGAAGATTACTGCGATTTTGAAGAAACCCTAATCGAAACAAGAAGGCGACGATAGCTTCTCTTTCGAACCTCTTAAACAAACGATGAATCGTCAAGGTATGTCCCATTTCTGTTTCATCATGCTTCTGATTTTTGAAATCCCTAATTTACTAAGAACAATGTCGTGATTGATGTTGTGTAAGGTGTTCGAAAAAGCCAAAGATTTGCTAATAAACCGAATTCAAGATTCAAAAATACGGCTGAGGCACCTCTTGATGTTGACGCTGATGAAGAATTGATGGGTGGAAGAAGGAACCAAGTAAAACACAATAACGATGTGCTTCAAGCTGGTGAGAAATCAAAACTTTGTTTTGGGTTTATTTTTTGAGGCAATAATCAAAAAATGTTTTTAATCACTGTTGATTGAAGATCTGCATGCTTTTTAAAATTAGAGTTTTTATTTTGTTTATATCTCAAACGATTGAGGATGAAAAAAAATTCACCTATATTGATGTCAATTTTACATCTTGAATGTGTGTCAAGGATTTTTGCCTTTGAGTTGTGCATATCTTAATTGTCATTCTTTTGATTGATAGATCTTATAACTTTATTGTGAATTTGCTTTTGAGTTGTGCATATGGGTGTAAATGAGACGAGACAACTCGCAAGTTACTCGAGATCGACTCAGTCAAAACTCGGTCACCACTCGACTCGAATGAGCTCGACTCGAACTCGAGCTCGACTCGACATACTAACGAGTCGAGTCGAGCTACGTGATACTCGACTCGATAAGCTCGTGAGATACTTGAATTAATTTTATATATAATAAATTTTATATTATTAATTATTATATTTATTAATTATATTTATTAACTATATTTATTAAAAAATAATTTGAAATTTAAAATAAAATCTAATGTTTATACTTTACCGCTTAAAAGATGAGTGACGAGGGTTTATTAAAATTTTCAGAAAAAATAAAATTTAGTTAAAATTCTAAATACAATTATTAACAAATAACAAAAGAAAATCCCTAGCTTCTCAAATCGTGTATTCAGTTTTGACCACTCCAGCCGCCGCCCTCCACCACTCAGATCTCCAGCCTCCGCCTTCCACCACTCCACGACCTCCAGCCTCCGCCATCCACCGCTCCACGAGCTCCAACCCTCCACGACCTGAATACACACACGGGAACGACAATGAACCCTCTCAGACGACAGCAGAAACGGCGGTATATTCTCTCTTGGGCGCCGACGGCGAGAAATCTCTCTCTCTCTCCCTCTCTCTCTCTGTATGCTTAATATGGTCTGCTCTCTCTTACTAATTTCTTCCAATAATTTGATTTCTATCTGCTCTCTCTCTCTCTGTGTGTGTGTGTGTGTGTATGTTACTATCTTATTTGATTTCTTGGTTTAATTGAAGATTTTGGATCGATTTGGACATTTCTGTTCTTCGAAAATATCTCACTGTTCCAGGAATTTTACTTACTAAGTAGAATCATTAACTATATGTTTGGATAAAGTTTTTGTGTAGAATCATCAACTGTAATACTGTATGTTTGTGTGTTATTTGCTTAAGGAAATTTACTTACTAAGTTGGAGTATGATTTAGTTGGAAACTTGGAATTTGGATGTTTTTAATTTGTTTTTATTTTGAGTTCAAGTTTATTTAAATATGCATTTATAATTATAGAGATGTCTAGTGGACCACAAACATCTTTCACGCCGGTTGGTGTTTCAAATATTAATGAAGGATCAAATGAGGATGTCTCCATGGAGGTTAATGAAGAACCTTGTGATCCACCCATTAACACCACAAATAAAGAAGTTGAGTCCGATAACCCTTTTCAGAACTCTAAAAAACCAAGAAGATCAAAAGTGATTGGTGTAGATCCCTCCATGGAGTGAAAAGAAAGAACAAGGTAAATATTTAAATATGTTTTGTTAATTATCTTCACTTTTATTAAGTATACTAATTTGTTTTTGTTTTTATTGTAGGAGAGTGAAGAACAACCAAAAGAAATCTTCATTCAAGTACCGCTTAAGGAACCCGAAAGTACCGTTCAAGGAACCCAACCATTGAATTGAAATTAAATCGTATTTTGCTTTTTGATGGATTTATAATGTACTCTGGTTTTAATATTGTAATTTTCAACTTCGTTTTGCTTTTGGTCGCAAGTTACGACTAGTTTTGACTTTATTTTGTATTTGGTTGTAAACTTTAAATTTTCTCGATTTTTTTGTTGGTAATTTAGATTTATTTTGAATTTATAATAATGTTATATATTAAACAAGTTCGAGCTTGGTTCGAGCTCGAGTTCGAGCTTGAAACGAGTTCGAGTTTGAGCTCGAGCTCGGGAATTCCCTTTCAAGTCGAGTTCGAGTTTGGATTTTTACTACTCGCGAGTTTTCGAGCTCGAGTATTGATTTTCGAGTTCGAGTCGAGTATAATGATACTCGAGCTCGACTCACATTATTTACACCCCTAGTTGTGCATATCTTAATTGCCAATATGTTTATATCTCAACCCATTTATAAACATGATTGATAATTGTCATTCTTTGGATTGCTAAATCTTATAACTTTATTGTCAATTTGCTATAATTGTTGCTTTTAAATGAAAATATGAATGCAGTTAATGGGTTTTCATGATGAAACATAAGACATTAATGATGAAACATAAGACATTATGTAAAAGCTACTTGGTGCTTATATTGTACTTCTCTTCTCCACTCATAGTGGCCTTATTGATTTTGAATATGATGAATATCTTGAGTATGTCAATCACTGAGGTTTGGTCTTACACTGGGCCGCCCGACCAAACCCGTACCGTGCCCGCTCACACCGGATGTTGGCCTTACTAGGCACATATGCCTTCAAATAAAAGTTTTAGGGAAATACAAGTTCATTGAGAACATGAGAGCGGTCAAAGGTGGGTTAAAAGTCAAAATTGATGAAAAATGTCAAAATTGAAGGCCAAAGAGACCGATTTTGAGATTTTTTTGGCCTTGCCATCGCGTAGAGCTCGAAAAAATACGCAACTTTAAAAAAACCATGTCGATCCGAGGTCCGAGTCAAAAGAAATTGGACTTCAAAGGTGTGGGATGAACTCATGAAACTTTCCATACATGTTAGATTGTTACCTTACATGATTAATTTATATTACAAAGAAGGTTTTAAGCTACCAAAAAAAACCATGTTTTAACCATTGATTGGAAACCATTCATTCATGTTTGTATACGTAAATTATATATCTTCTCATAGATCAAAATTGCAGACAAACAACATTTTTGTTTGTGTCGTGACATGGACATCTCTCGGTACTAGGATAGGATTTTGTTTGATACAATATTTGATGGAAATGAATGATAGGATAGGATAGGATTTTCTTTGTTGGTTGGTTAGATACATGATCTTCCATTATGTAATCAATGTTGATTTTGAATATGTTGAATATGTTAATCACTGTTGATTTTAAATATGTTTAATATGGTGAGTTTTGTATTGGATATGTTAATCAGTGTTGATTTTGAATATATTGAATATCTTGAGTATGATAATCACTCTTGATTTTGATATTGTTTTTACAAGTTCATAAGTGATTCTATAAGCTAGGACTAAAATTAAAGAACACATGTGAGTAAATGATGAAATGGATAACATAATATTAAAAAAAGACTATTGTTAATATCACTGTTTTTAATCACATGGTCTTTAATAACTGAATGTCTTTACTCACTGTTGATTTACTAGTTGTTATTAAAAACTTATTATGCATTTAATTGATCTGTTTGTTGGTTTAATAATATTGTGTGTCTCTTTTAATATGTGCAGGATTTGCAACGCGCGAGAGTTTAAGAAGAGGTCGTCCAAGTAAAAAGGATCTGGAACCGGCAAAAAAGAAGAAGAAACAAATAGATGAAAGGAAAAAACCTCTAAAGGAAAGAAAACAAGACAAGGGGAAGCAACCGATGGCGGAAACAACCAATGCACAACTTCAAGGATGCAATATGAAAGCCAGAACGACGCCTTACCCACTTTTTAATGCAATAAGCTCGATGTCAAATGAAGAATTGTCGCCAATCGCTAAAATGGGGTTTGGAGGACTTTCTAGGATGAAGATGGATGGGATACTAGCCAACCTTGGGAACCATGTCGCATTGAATTTCGATCCATACACGATGACGCTGAACACATCGAATGGACAAATACAAGTTACTGCAGAGGCGATCAGAGACATGATAGGATGTCCAATGGGCCACATTAGATACGACTCTTGTGCAACAGAAGACTACGACCTTGGAATAAGGAAAGAGTGGATTAAACAGTTCAGTCGCGAGCTAATACGGCCAACGGACGTAAGCCGACAAATTATGTTGTCAAACCTAGCGGACTGGAACTTCAAATTGAATTTCATCGTGGTGTTTTGAAACACAATGGGACAATGCAAGTACAACGGGCTATGTGATTTGAATGTCCTATCCCGAGTATCACCGGATACAACTTTTAAAGACATAAATTGGTGTGGGTACAACCTAAACTGTTTGAAGTTCTGCAAGGAAAACTATTTGTGGTCCCCTAGCAACTTTGGTGGTGAGTTTTTGTTAAAACTATTTGGACGTTATGCACTTAATATATTTCTTCGGTGCCTACTGTTTGGGTAAAAAATCACACCTCACGACCGACGATAGAAAACTCAAATAAAACTTACATAAGACCACTCTTGTATTAAGATAAGGTCTTGCAGGTTATTTACAGACGAGTATGTGGTCGTACATTTTTTGATGGTCGTATGTTCCGTACGACCGACGTCCAAGACATAAGACGGTCGTACGATCACACTAACCGTTAACAGTCGACACCCGTTTCTTTTGTTCATTAATGCAGGTCCACGAGCATTCATGGTACAACGGCTTGTAACGGACAAGTTATTAATGACATTAAAGACCCGACAGCAAGACCCGACAGCGGTTACGAAACAAGTCATCAATACACATTTATTACCAACGGAAGCTATATAAAGGCCTGCTCTACAACCGAAAAAGACATCGATCCCCAAGATATTACATATCGAAAACACAACAGTAATCTATGAATCATTCGAACAAATTTCGCTAAAGCAACTTTCGCACGGCAGCAGTTCGAACCGCACGACAACAATTTATTTCGCTCGATTTACACACGACGTACGACTTTTACATACGATTAAGTTCATTTTTTCTCTTATTGTATTCTGTTGTACACAAAACACATGTTACAAAAGGACTTTCGCCCCTGTTTGGCGACAATAGTGCACCGTCGACTCTCACAAGCCGACTGCGGTTTTTTCCCTCGTTTTGGGGTTTTTCGCGTCACCAAATCCCTTGTCTTATTTACTTTTTCCTTGCGATTGTGTTGCTTGGTCTTGAGATCCATTTCTTTAGTTATTAAAGTCCACATCAACGTTAAGTTGTCATTTTGGGTGATTTTTGGCATAAACAGTTTGGCGCCATCTGTGGGACCCCATCTAGAGAAAATCTTAAGCCAACGCATATATCGCTCTAACGACCTCGCAAAGTTTTTGTGGTTTCCAGGATCATGGCAGCCCAATCAGATCCTGTGGCGCGGCAGTTACAGATCCAAGATACCCCTGAATCCTCAAATGACTATCGTCTGGAGGAGGTCATCTTGGACCAGAATAAACCTGACCAGATCGTCTTCCTAGGGGCATCATTAGATCCTGTCATAAAGGGTCAGTTAATTTCCTTTTTGCAGGAACTTGCTGACTATTTCGCTTTGACACATGAGGACATGGTGGACATAGACCCCACTGTCATATCCCACAAGCTGAACGTCGGCCCATCTTTCAAGCCAATAAAGCAGAAACATCGAAAGTTCGCACCTGAGCGGAACAAAGTGATCAACGATGAGGTCGACAACTTGCTTAAGACTGGGAAGATCATAGAAGTGAAGTACCCCGACTGGTTAGCCAATGTCGTGGTCATACAAAAGAAGAATGGGAAGTGGCGCGTCTGTATCGACTTCATAGACCTTAATAAGGCATGTCCTAAAGATCCGTTCCCATTACCCCATATCGACGCTATGGTCGACGCGACCGCGGGGCATGGACTCCTGACATTCATGGATGCTTATTCTGGGTACAACCAGATATTGATGCATAACGAAGACAAAGAAAAGACTGCTTTCATGACAGATAAAGGCATCTATTGTTATAAAGTTATGCCTTTTGGTCTGAAGAATGCAGGTTCGACCTATCAGCGATTGGTTAACAAGATGTTCAAAGAATATCTTGGCGACACCATGGAGGTCTACATTGATGACATGCTTGTCAAATCCAAGCAGGCGATCGACCATATCGATCATCTAAAGAAATCCTTCGACATTCTGCGAAAATATCGGATGAAGCTGAATCCTGCGAAATGTTCTTTCGAAGTAGGCGCCGGGAAATTTCTGGGGTATATGGTCACACGGCGACGCATAGAGGCAAACCCGGATCAGATCAAGGCCTTGATAAACATCAAGTCACCCAGAAATTTCAAGGAGGTCCAATGACTTACAGGTCGTGTGGCCGCCCTAAATCGTTTCATCTCACGGTCGTCGGATAAATGTCGTCTGTTCTATAACGTCTTAAGAAAAAACAAGGGCTTCGACTGGACGGTCGATCACGAGCAAGCGTTACAACGATTGAAAGAATATATGGTCGTCCCGCCATTACTTTCGAAACCAGAAGAACATGAGATCCTACAACTGTACCTCGCTGTAAGTCCTCACTCAGTAAGTGCTGTCTTAACTAGGGAGGACGACGAGCAGCAGCTTCCGATTTACTACGTCAGTAAGTCTCTACTGGACGCGGAAACCAGATATACGTCCGTGGAGAAATTACTTTTGTCACTAGTCACAACAGCAAAGAAGTTAAGACACTACCTTGAATCCCATCCCATTACCGTCGTAACAAGCTTCCCTCTTAAGTTGGTTCTGAGAAAACCCGAACTATCGGGACAACTAGCGAAATGGAGTATCTACCTCAGCAGCTATGATATTGACTTCAAACCTTGCACAATAATAAAATAGCAAGTCTTGGCTGATTTTGTCGCTGACTTCAGTCCGGAACTGGAAAAAGAAGCACATATCGAGACCTGTACTGTGGCGACTATTAGCGACACGACCTGGGTACTCCATGTCGATGGATCTTCAAACTCCAGAGGAGCAGGTCTTGGTATTGTCTTAAAGTCGCTGCAAAGGGGCAAGATGGTGTACTCCATACGATGCAGTTTCAAAGCTACCAACAACAAGGCTGAATACGAAGCTCTGATCGTGGGCATGAATATGGCTCACGACTTGGGGGCAGTCGGACTTCACGTCTGGAGCGATTCCCTACTGGTCGTAAACCAAATGAGCGGGGAATTCGCAGCCAAAGACTCCAAGATGATGGCCTATCTCGAGATAGCCAAAGATAAATCTAAGACGTTTGATCCATTCTCAATCGAACAAATTCCCAGAGATCAAAAGACTCAGGCCGACGCACTAGGTAACCTTGTATCAGCGCTTAATAAGCTGTCATTCGACGCTATTTCTATGATCCATCTAGCGACCTCGTCTATTGAAGACTCTAAAGAAATCTGTGCTCTCAGCACGGAAGATAGTTGGTCGTTTGACATCAAAAATTACCTTACACACGACCAACTACCTGAAGATCAAATGGAAGCTCGCAAGATTCGATTCAAAGCATCAAAATACATAATCATTGGCGATAGACTCTATCGACGGGTCTAAATCTAAGATGCATCGACAATCCCGAGCTGGTACAAAATATCTTAAATGAGATGCACAATGGCGAGTGTGGCAACCACTCCGGTGGTCGCAGTCTTTCAAACCGTATCTCACGACAAGGCTATTACTGGCCGACATTAAGGCAAGACACCATCAGGTATGTCCAAAGCTGTGACGCATGTCAACGAAATTTAGGTATGATCCACCAACCCTCCAAACCTCTATATACGTCCTTGATTCCATGGCCTTTCATGAGGTAGGGAATGGATATCGTTGGTAAATTACCTCCTGCCCCAGGGCAGAAGATCTTTCTGTTAGTCCTTACAGATTATTTTTCTAAATGGATAGAAGTAGCCGCTTACTCCCAGGTTCGGGACAAAGAAGTCATTTCTATTATCCATACTAACATTCTATACAGGTTCGGAATCCCTTCCGAAATCGTGTGTGACAATGGATCACAGTTCATAAGTGATCGTACACAACGATTTTGTGAGGACCGTAGTATCTAACTTACGACCTCAACCCCACGTTATCCCCAATCTAACGGTCTTATGGAATCAAGCAATAAAGTCATTATCAATTCAATCAAGAAAAGACTTAAGGCTGCGAAGGGAAAGTGGGTTGAAGAACACCCATCAGTCCTATGGGCTAATCGTACGATGCCTCAAACATCGACAAGACAGACACCATTTTCATTGGTCTACGGTTGTGAAGCCGTCTTACCTATTGAAGTGCAGCTCCCGACATCGAGACATACATCCATCGATCATAATCTGGTGGACCTAAGCTACGACCTTGACGCTCTCGAAGAGCTAAGAGAGTCTGTTTTAGTCAGGATGTCATCTCAGCGACAAGTCGTTGAGCGACATTTCAACAAAAATGTCAAAGCCAAAATCTTTAAGGAAGGTGACTACGTCTTACGACGAGTATTCCAGAACACTAAGGAACCAAAAACGGGTAAGTTATCCACTAAGTGGGAAGGACCTTATCGAATATCCGAGGTCATCGGAAAGGGTTCTTACAGGCTTCAAACCCTCGACGACCAAGATATCCCATGTAGCTGGAACGTAATACATTTAAAGAAGTATTTCTTTTAATTTTTTATTGTCAATTTATTTTGACAAACGATTACTGACTTAAGCATCGAAGGGTCGTTGGTCAAACCAACGACCACCACTGAATCTTACGTTGCAGGATCGCACGAGCGCCAGTATTACAATTTGTATCGCGAGACACAAAGTCTTTATGACTAAAAATGTCACGATTATCATACCACGACCGTCAAACTATGACTCATATGTCACGAGCGGAATCTGATGATTCATTTCATGGATCTTACAATCACAACAGGTACTTTTTAATCTAAGTTTCAAAGTTAAAGTCTTACGCCGTGAACTCTATACTTAGAATATTTTTCGGCCTCAGTCGCCCGGTTACTTCGAAAGCTACAAGTACCTTAGTCGTACAGTTTTACCTACGTCTTACTGCTTTCTACACTTGTTTTTGTTATCACTTGTTTATTTTGTTTTTTATAACAAAGTAAAACACATGACAGTATAATGAAAGACATATTTATATTAAACAAAAAGGTAATACAAAACAAAGGCACGACCACCAACGGTCGCCCTGGAACAAAAAATTACAGAAAAATACAAAGGCCTACTTAGCGCCCTGGTCGACTTCGCTCTCGTATTCCGCACCACTGGTCTTGGTCTCCGCAGAATTGGTGTCGTCGACCCTATACTCTTGGTCGAGATCCTCCTCGGTCCCAAAGTGCTCGAGGTAGGACACGGCCTCGGCCTCTGCGCCAGCCAAGAGGTTTTTCCCCTGCCTCTGCGCCCTAACCTTGAGACGGGTTAACGCCTCAAACGAGAGGAGCTTCTCCTCTAGGGCCCCCGTCTTGGCCTCAAAGGTCTTAACCGACGACTTGAGCTCCCCTACCTATTTTTCGCACACGGTAAGGGACGCTTTTGTCGTCACCTCTGCCTCATAGGCAGAGGCCCTTTCCAACGCCTCCTTAAGGCAATTTTGGAGCTCCTCCTTCTTTAGCGACGACGTCTTCAGTAGACTCTTGAGATCGTCCACTTGAATGGAGAGAGCCTCCTCCTTGGCCTTCGTTGCCCGCTCCTCCTCTCGAGCTTTGCGCTCACCCTTCTGTGCTCGCTGAAGCACCTCAGCGACAGAAGGGTCGACCTTCTGGAGCTCCTCCAGTTGGCCGAAAAGGCATAAAGACGCCTGTTTCGCTTGGACACATGAGGACATGGTGGACATAGACCCCAATGTCATATCCAACAAGCTGAACGTCGACCCATCTTTCAAGCTAATAAAGCAGAAACGTCGAAAGTTCGCCCCTGAGCGGAACAAAGTGATCAACGATGAGGTAGACAACTTGCTTAAGACTGGGAAGATCGTAGAAGTGAAGTACCCCGACTGGTTAGCCAATGTCATGGTCGTACAAAAGAAGAATGGGAAGTGGCGCGTCTGTATCGACTTCACGGACCTTAATAAGGCATGTCCTAAAGATCCGTTCCCATTACCCCATATCGACGCTATGGTCGACGCGACCGCGGGGCATGGACTCCTGACCTTTATGGATGCTTATTCTGGGTACAACCAGATATTGATGCACAACGAAGACCATGAAAAGACTGAATTCATGACAGATAAAGGCATCTATTGTTATAAAGTTATGCCTTTTGGTCTGAAGAATGCAGGTTCGACCTATCAGCGATTGGTTAACAAGATGTTCAAAGAACATCTTGGCGACACCATGGAGGTCTACATTGATGACATGCTTGTCAAATCTAAGCAGGCGATCGACCATATCGATCATCTAAAGAAATCCTTCAACATTCTGTGAAAATATCGGATGAAGCTGAATCCTGCGAAATGTTCTTTCGAAGTAGGCACCGGGAAATTCCTGGGGTATATGGTCACACGGCGAGGCATAGAGGCAAACTCGGATCAGATCAAGGCCTTGATAAACATCAAGTCACCCAGAAATTTCAAGGAGGTCCAACGACTTACAGGTCATGTGGCCGCCCTAAATCGTTTCATCTCACGTTGTCGGATAAATGTCGTCTGTTCTATTACGTCTTAAGAAAAAACAAGGGCTTCGACTGGACGGACGATCACGAGCAAGCGTTACTGTTAATGCCAAAAATCGTCCAGAAGGATAACTTAAGGTTGATTGTGGAGCTTAACAACTAAAGATAGGAATCGTTCGACAAAGCAATGCGACAATGACAAAAACATAAAAGAGACAGAGATTTTGGTGACGCGGGAAAAACCTCAACGAGGAAAAAACCCGCGGACAACTGTGGAAGTCGTCGCTGCACTATGGTCGCCAAACAGGGGCGATATCCTTATGTTTCGGGTATCGAGAGTACATAGATTACAATACAAATGAAAGGAAATACTTTAAATGTAAAGTAACAGGTGTTTTGAATGTAAAAAACTGGTGCGTCGTGTGTAAAAACTGAGTGTCATGTGTATAAATCGTGCGTCGAGAACGATCACTTGAAAGAAAGTTCTTTGCTTCGGATGTTCTTGCGTACGCAGTGTGATTCCAGAATTCGATGATCCTCCAATGATGACTTTTCCTTCGTATTTATAGTCTTTGAAGGCATTTAATGACTCCATGAGTTCCTCTAGTAACGGTCGCAATGGTCTCTGTTTTTTAATGTTCATAACTGCTCTGTCGGTTTCATCCGTTAGTCATAAATGATGTTGACCTGCATTAAATGATGAAATCGTAACAGAAAAGTCGTACGTTAGTTGGTCGAGGTCGTGTGATTCCACACGACGGTCGAGGGCGAGAGGTACTCATGACTTCAACTGTGGTCAAAGGACAAAAATGTTTATGGCTTTGACTCTGTTACAAAAGAAGTGTAATAAATGTTCTTAGTGTGTTGGCCGTGGTCGATACTGGTGAAATTTTGCCCAAACAGTTTGCCTCCAAAATTTAAAATGAGAAAACAATTTCAAATTTCAAATTTTGAATGTTAGTCGGACGTCTAGGGTTATGACATGTGTAAAAAACCTTTTCAGTTGTCTTGGAACTGGATCGGTCCAATTCTAACTGAATGGGAAGTTGAAAAGGGGATAGGGTCGTGACGTCATGTTGACGCACGATCGTGCATAACAGCTGTAAACGCCAGGTGTCGACAATCCGTCGAGCATTCAAAAAGGCAGGGGCACGTGTCGACAATCAAGAGGCTCGACCTGACAGGATCATTAGCATAAATAGAGACCTTCGACGGATGTTTTCCTTTTACGATTTCAGAGAGTTTTTAAGAGAGATTTTCCATGATTTCTTTGCTGTTGCTCGCCGAATCGTTTCCAAATATGCAAGAGATATTCGACTTGTTAGAGATTTCGAGGTTTTAGGCACCTATATAAGGTACGATTTTTTTGTCTTTCACAATTCTATTACTAGAAAACTCTGAGAAACTTTTTAGAAATGTCGATAGAACCTATTAGTTCCATTGAAGATCTCAACGATCTTAGGAGTCTGGCTAAGATCCTTGCGGGGATTTCATTGGTTAAAGCAGGTCAAATCCGACCTGATAAATGTCCCGATAGATTCAAAGTTATTTACGAATATCCTTTCAAGATAGGTTTTGAATGGCCTTACTCTCTTTTGGCCAAGGTTTTTATGACCGAGTTCGACTTAGCACCAGCCCAGTTAATGCCCCAATTCTAGAGGGTAATACAGGTGATCGAACGCCTCACTGAAAAATGGGAATCTCCCATGAATGTGCACGATCTACCCTTGGCTTATCAAGTCAAGAAGGATAAATGCCACCGCTATAGCCTATTTTCTATATATAAGGGTGATCGTACGTTAGTCTTACAGACCGCTGTAAACGATCGTAAGTGGAAAACTAGGTATGCGCTCGTGCGTAAGTCGACTCTCGACTCTGAGAGCAACTGGATTAGGGTTGGCTGGAATACGTCGGGTGAGATTTTATAGTTTCATTGTCGTACGTTGTTAATGCCAAAAATCGCACCAAAGGGATAACTTAAGGTCGATGTGGACTTAAACAACTAAAGAAAGAATATTTCAACGAGACGTGCGACGAAGGTAAAAATAAATGAGACAAGGGATTTGATGACGCAGGAAAAACCTCAACGAGGAAAAAACCTGCGGACGACAGTGGGTGTCGTCGCTATACTATGGTCGCCAATCAGGGGCGATGTCCTTGGATACTGGTGTCGATCCTACAGAGATTACAATACAGATGAAGGAAATGCTTCGAAATGTAAAGTACAAGTGTTTGAATGTAAAAACTGGTGTTTGTCGTGTGCGTAACAAAGTGTGAACTGCTGGTCGAGGGCTGTTGGCGTGCGTCGAGAGCGATACTTAGAACAATGGTTCTTCACTTCAGGTATTCTTAAATATTGCTTTGGGTGTTAATCGCCGGATCTTCGATGTGTATCGGATGTTAACTGATGTCCTTTAATGTGAAGGCTTAGCTTGGTATTTATAGTCTTCGCGTCATTAATTAGCTCCTTTAATGCTTTGATCAACGGCTACAACGGCTGGAAACGGTTGCCGGAGTGAATATCCATAATGATCCTCGTCTGTTACGGCTGCTCACTGTTAATGGCTTTGACTCCTGCATTAAATACTTAACATACGTAACAGTCAAGGTTAACGTTAGTTTTGCTCGAAGGTACAATGATCTTACGTGATGGTCGTGCGGGACGGGCGACGCTGTGGTCGAGCGTCGTAAGGAACTCTCGACTTACCTTTTATGAAGGACGACGATGGTGTTCTGGGTCTTTGTCGAGACCTCATCTTAATACAAGATATAGCTTAGGACATGCATCTTACCTGTTTTGGTCGTGGTCGAGCGACGTGATTTTTTGCCCAAACAGTTTGCCCCCAAATTTTGAAAATTGAATGTCAAATTTAGGTTTTAAATTTTGTCAATCAGACGCATAGGAAATAACACAAGAGTTAGAAATTACCTCAATCGCCTTGGAACTAGACTGGTCCGTTTCTAACTGAACGAGAAGTTGAAAAGGGAACGAGGTCGTGACGTGATGATGACACACGATTGTGCTTACCAGATGTCGATGACAGGTGTCGATGATCTGTGCGAGTAGGCGAAAGATCGTTGATGCGTGGCGATTATCAGAGGGATCGTCCTGATGCGATCGTTTGCATAAATAAAGATCATGGCAAATCTTTTCTTGTTTACGCATTTGAAGTGTTTACTTGGGAAGAGATTTTGCCATTCTTCATTCGAATCTTTGCGAATCTTCGACTTGGTTAGGTTCTTTGAGATTTAGCGTGCTTACATAAGACCTCATTCTTTCCTCTGATACACAATGTCGACAGAGCATGCTAGTCTTATCATGAATCATGTAGACTTAGATGCTTTTAGGAGCTTAGCAAAAATCCCTGCGAATATAGAGTTGCGGTGTCCGGGGATTATGCGTTCTAAGGATTGTCCTGAGAGATATCTTGTTTTGTATGAATATCCTTTTAAGATAGGGTTTCAATGGCCGTTTTCTGGTTTATCCAAGTCATTCATGCAAGATTTCGATGTGTCGCCAGGGCAACTGATGCCCCAACTATGGCGAGTTCTTTTGGTTATTGAGCGGGCGTCCGCGAAGTGGGAGTCACCTATGATCATGAATGATTTCTTGGCTGCGTATCAAGTTAAAAGGGATAAGAACTGGCGTTATAGTCCTTATTCCAAGTTCAGGGGTGACCGTACCTTGGTTTTGGGGACTGGCGTCAATGATCGCGGGTGGAAGTCAAGGTATGTATTTGTTCGTACCGATTCACTGGACTCTAGCAGCGATTGGATGCTGTCAGACTGGAATAAGACGGGTATGCTTCGTCCTTTCTGAGTTTCATTTATTTTTATGACTTTTACTTATCATTCTCCTCCTGTTGCCTTCAGAGATCCGGTTCGATGAAGTGAAGCCGAATGTGAATTCCCAGGCTAAGATTAACAAGGTGTAACACCTTAGGCATATCCCACATCGGCCGTGGACAGGAGAGATGCTGGGTATATTAGTAAACCTTGGCCTTACCAGACACAACGCGTTTTGGGGCCACAAGCATGCAGGTTCCTTGGGAACTCTGTGGTTAAGCGTGCTTGGGTGGGAGTAGTACCAGGATGGGTGACCTCCTGGGAAGTCTTTGCGAAGTCCTTGCCAGGTTGCCAAGAACAAATCCGTGAGCCAGTGGGGCAAAGCGGACAATATTGTGTCGTGGTAAGCGGGGTGTTACAAATGGTATCAGAGCCACTCCTGTGTCGTTCGGGATGGTGGGGCAAACCTCATCGAGGACGATGAGTCCCTAAGGGGTGGTGTGTGTAACACTTTAGGCATATCCCACATCGGCCGTGGACAGGAGAGATGCTGGGTATATTAGTAAACCTTGGCCTTACCAGACACAACGCGTTTTGGGGCCACAAGCATGCGGGTTCCTTGGGAACTCTGTGGTTAAGCGTGCTTGGGTGGGAGTAGTACCTGGATGGGTGACCTCCTGGGAAGTCCTTGCGAAGTCCTTGCCAGGTCGCCAAGAACAAAGCCGTGAGCCAGTGGGGCAAAGCGGACAATATTGTGTCGTGGTAAGCGGGGTGTTACATAACAAGTTCTTGGGACTTAGTGTTGACGATTGATCTTTCGTTACGTGGCAATCAGTGGCCGAGGACGAGGACGCAATAGAAGATTTTGAAGAAGAAGACGAGGGAGATGAGGACGTGCAGGAAGAGGCGACTGGTAAGCATACCGTAGTCTTTATTTTATTTTGTTTATTCTATCTGACGTTTCTTGTATTTCTTGATCAGTGCCGACCGAGAGGAAATCGGTCTATAAGGCGAGAGGAAAACATGTCATGCGTGCCCTTCGGGGTGAAAATGTCTCGACAGCTGGGCCGAGCCAAAAGAGAACCAAGAGGACAGTCCTGAGGGAACCGTCATCGAGGGTTGATAACTCATCGAGAGTTGTTCTTCCTGAAGAGGAGAGAGCGTCATCTAGCCGTCCTGACGTGATGGACGCGACACCAGCGAGTTCTGCGCCTCCGACGACGGTGACGAAACTGGTGTCTCAGGTGTCGGCCCCTACGTCTACCGACAGGGGAAAGGGGTCATCGGCCGAAGTTATGACGGTCAATTTTACATTGCCGTCTGACTTTATGGCGGATGGTGTCCTAGACGGGACGACGTCGTTCCCTCATCTGGGGAAGTATTTGCTCCCGTCTTTCGGGGAGCGTTTTCGTGGAGTTCCGGCCGGAGAGATTGGATCTCAAGTTGCCAGTCTGGTGTTCACGGTGAGTGTCAATCTTTCATGACTTGTCTCGTTCGTTTAGTCATCTAATATTCTCTTGTGTTATTTTCCAGACGTTCCAGTCGTCTTTGGCATTACACGCTGGGATGTCGAAAGTTGAAGGGTTGATGGCGTCTGCCCTTGAAAGAGAAACTGTGGCGTTGGAGAGAGAGAAGGCGGCTTTAGATAGGGAGAGGTTTGCCTTGGCGCGTGCTGACGAGCTAGCCATCCAGCTTTTCGATGCTCAATATGAACTGCAGGGGATTCGTGCGGGAGGAGTGGCATATGAAGGTCCTCGGGTCGGGACTTCGAGCAGGGATACGACCGATGTTCCCCCTGCCGTCTAGAATTTTCCTTTCCTTGGTTGGTTTGCCATTCGACCAATCAGGGATCGAGTATGTATATAATGGTTTACTTAATGAATATATCTTTTGCTTATGCTTTATTCGAATCACATTTGATTATAAAGTCGAACATAAGATACATATGAAATCATGCGACCTAGGCACTCATTGTAATACGATAATATGAACGTAAAACAAATGAAAACACGCGATTAAAGCATCCATTCAGGGTATAAAAGCTAAGAAACTTAGATGTAAGTTATTTAGGCTTTGCGATTGTACGGCTGGATCGTACGATGAATTTGAATCGTATGCCCTTGTGGAGGGATGATCGGGGAAGAAAATCCTGATTGTTTATGTCGTGCGACCTTGTGAATTTAAAGTCATACAGTAGACTTAATGATTATTGTCGTGCGATTCTGCGATAAGCTGTCGTGCGATTCTGCAATAAAACGATGTCGGGGGTTGGTCGTTGGCTAGCCAACGACCCTCCGATGCTTAAGTCAGTAAACGTTTTGTGAGAAAAAATCGTATGAAAAAGAGTTAGAGAACGTACCATTTTAGACTCTCTCTCTATTTGCCCCCTGTCATTTATTACCTTATTCTTTTTGGGAGGAAAAGATAGGTTTTAAATGACAGAATGACACGGAGAAATATTGTCCTGCGTTGACTATGTTGTCGTGCGACCGGGCACCATAGCGATGTTTTCGACTCATTCTCGGTCTTCAGGATTCCCAATGGCGTATGGGATTTTAATTGACAACTTTTGTATGCTCGGGAATCGACAGTCGATGGCTATTAGCTGGAATAGCGACATCGTCGATGATATCCTTGAGATTTCCTTTCGGGAAATGATACGCTAATTCCTTATTCAATGCGATACAATCGTCTGTCGCATGACCATGATCGACGTGGAAGTCGCACCACTTTGATTTGTCTTTTTTAGCATCGTCCAGGTCGGACTTCTTTGGCCATCGAATGGTCGCTTGGGAACTTTTCAGAGCTTCGACTAGGTCCTTAGCGGTCCCTTTGAATTCGTAAGAGGATATCTTGGGGTACCGAGTGAACTTAGTCGCGGTCTTCGCTTCTGCATTCGTCTTGAAACGAACATTTGAAATTTGTCGCGCTGGCTCTATTCTGGAAACAGCCTTTGTCTTGAACTCTGGCTTTCTGACGCCTAACGACTTCTTGTCGTCAGTGTGCTTGCGACGAAAGGCGGCATCATCTTCTACCCTCATATATGCTAAGGTTCGAGCTCGGACGTCTTCGAAATTCTCCGGGGGATATTTGGTCAGGTCGGTATATAGACCTGAACTATCGTCTAGACCACGCTTATAAGCTTCGATCGCAGTTTTGACGTCGCAATTGCGGATGCTGATCATTTCAGCATTGAATCTATTGAAATAACTTAGAATAGACTCATTAGCTTTCTGAACGATGTAATATAGGTCGCTGGTCTGCTTCTCCATCTTACGACTGCTGGCAAACTGCTGGGAGAACTGATTAACCAACTCAGCAAATGACCCGATGGACTTGGGTTTGAGATTTATTAACCATTGGAGAGCTGGACCAGTGAGAGTTGCTCCGAAACTCTTACACATGCATACTTCCTGGTACATAAATGGGATCGAGATCGTCCACATGAGCTGCTTGTACTGCGCGACGTGCTCAGTCGGATCAGTCACACCAGAATATTTGGGAGTGAAGGCAGGAATGTTATACTTCTTTGGGACCTCGACGGTGGCAATCTCGTCGATGAAGGGCAACGTCTGATACCCCGAGCGAGGCTCGACGTCGACAGGCACGGCTGCCCCAGGCAACTTGGCGAGCAAGGACAGGACGCTTCAAACGCTGGGCGACGGGATCGTTAAGATCAGGATTTACCCCTGTTGAGGGATTGGACCCTGGACTAGTGCCATTACCATGCGACGAACCATTGGTGTCCCCGTTGAATGGAACAAAATATGGTTGCGACCCACTCTGTTATTTCAATAGATCCAATGGAACAACCATTGGTGTCCCCGTTGTGTGGAATTGCTGCGGTCCACTCTGAAACGATTGTGGTCCATGCTGAAATGGCTGCGATCTCTGCTGGAAAGATTGCGATCCTTGCTGGAAAGGTTGCGGACCACTTTGGAACGGCTGGGATCCATTCTGAAATGGCTGGGCGCCACCTTGCAATGGTTGGGATCCATTGTTCAAGGGTGGTGGTCGGATGTGCTGAGCGGGAATCTGCCCAGAATGGGGATTTGGAATGAACGGACCTGGCTGCTGATTCTGCATGAATGGACCTGGACGCTGATTTTGCGCGGACGGGCCTAATCCCGGACCTGGATTCTGGATGAATGGTCTAGGACCATTCTGGGGTCCAAAAGGATTCCTTATCCGCGCGATCTCTTCAGCTGCTCTGCGATTCTGCTCTGCCATTGCATTGAGTTGATTCCTGGCAACCTCGAGCTCCTGATACATCTGAGCGACGGCTTGCTGTGGATTTCCAGGGGCTGCCATTTTCCTGCAACAGAAAATAGAAGAAACTCCAAGAAACTATTAGTAGAATGCACGTTCGTCGAGGATTTTCGCTAGATGTAGTCCCACGTATGGCGCCAAACTGTTAATGCCAAAAATCGCACCAAAGGGACAACTTAAGGTCGATGTGGACTTAAACAACTAAAGAAATAATATTTCGACGAGACGTGCGACGAAGGTAAAAATAAACTAGACAACGGATTTGATGACGCAGGAAAAATCTCAACGAGGAAAAAACCTGCGGACGACAGTGGGTGTCGTCGCTATACTATGGTCGCCAATCAGGGGCGATGTCCTTGGATACTGGTGTCGATCGTACAGAGATTACAATACAGATGAAGGAAATGCTTCGAAATGTAAAGTACAAGTGTTTGAATGTAAAAACAGGTGTTTGTCGTGTGCGAAACAAAGTGTGAACTGCTGGTCGAGGGCTGTTGGCGTGCGTCGAGAGCGATACTTAGAACAATGGTTCTTCACTTCAGGTATTCTTAAATATTTCTTTGGTTGTTAATCGCCGGATCTTCGATGTGTATCGGATGTTAATTGATGTCCTTTGATGTGAAGGCTTAGCTTGGTATTTATAGTCTTCGCGTCATTAATTAGCTCCTTTATTGCTTTGATCAACGGCTGGAAACGGTTACCGAAGTGAATATCCATAATGATCCTCGTCCGTTACGGCTGCTCACTGTTAACGGCTTTGACTCCTGCATTAAATACTTAACATACGTAACAGTCAAGGTTAACGTTAGTTTTGCTCGAAGGTACAACGATCTTACGTGATGGTCGTGAGGGACGGGCGACGCTGTGGTCGAGCGTCGTAAGGAACTCTCGACTTACCTTTTATGAGGGACTACGATGGTGTTCTGGGTCTTTGTCGAGACCTCATCTTAATACAAGATATAGCTTAGGACATGCGTCTTACCTGTTTTGGTCGTGGTAGAGCTATAAAATTCGAGGACGTGAAGCCTTACGCTAACTCTCAAGAGAAAGTTGACGCGTTTCTAGAGTTTAGTATTGTCGAGCGATCGTTTGTCACTCGACATTTGGAGGACGACGACGAAGATCTGGTATACCTAGGAGAGAATCTGGGAGAGAAAGCGGAGGAAGAAGAGGAGACAGAGGAGGAAGAGTCGAAGGGAGAAGAAGAGATGACTGGTAAGTGTACCTTCTAATTCCTCGACTATGATCCTTTTATGTTCGTCATGTAACATTTCTCTCTTATCTGCTTCTAGGCGAATCTCAGATGAAGGTGCCGACGATCTCGGCTAAAAGAGCAGCTCAACTCGAGCTCGCCCGCAAGGGCAAGTAGATAAGACTACAGACCTCGACAACTGAGTCGAGGGTTTTACCGAAGTCGGGGATGACGATCCCGAGGGAACCATCTTCAAAGGTTGACGACTCGTCGAGAGTCGTTACGCCTGAGAAGGCGAAGGTCGCATCGCCTACGAAGACGAAGACGTCTTCTAGTGCGATTGCTGCGACACCCGTTAGTTCTGCGCCTCCGGCGAAAACGGCGAAATCGGCGAAGTCCCCCACTACCACGTCGATCCCTACGTCGACCGACAAGGGCAAGGAACATGCGACGGGAGGGGATAAAGTCACTAAGGTTAATTTTACGTTGCCTTCGGACTTTATGGTCGATGACGTCCTATCCGGGACGGATTTGTTTCCTCATCTGGGGAAATATTTGCTTCCTTCTTTCAGGGAGCGTTTCGAGGGATTCCCAGTCGAGAAGACGGGATCTAATGTTGTCGGACTGGCCTTTCTTATGAGTTTTTCTTTCAAAACATGTGTTTCGGTGTTTCCTTATCTTTTGTCAAATGTTTACTAATGTTTGGGCAAAATTTCACCAGTCTCGACCACGACCAGAAAAGGTAAGACACATGTTATGAACTATATCTTGTCTTAAGATAAGGCCCCGACAAAGACCCAAAAATCCTCCGTCGTCCCTCCTAATAGGTAAGTCGAGAGTTCCTCACGACACTCGACCTCGACGTCGCCCGTTCCGCACGACCGTCGCACAAGACCGTTACGTTTGTTCAATCATTAATGCAGGAGTCAAAGTCATTAATGGGCAACGGTCATAACCAACGAAGAGCAATTATGAAGAGTTACAACTGGCGACCGTTATGGCTGTTATCAAAGCAATCAATGAGCTAATCAAAGCACCCTAAGGTTATAAAAGATCAAGTTAATCTTCAGTTCCAGGGACCGAACACCGAACACCGAACATCGAACAACAGAAGCAAACGCAAACACTCGAAGAATATTCATTCGAAGCAAAGAGATCATTCATAGAAGATGGCTCTCGACGCACGACTTTCACTCTCGACCAACAGGTTACACATTGTTTTCACACACGACGCACATTGTTTTTACATTTCAAACACTTGTACTTTACATTTCGAAGTCTTTCCCTTCATTTGTATTGTAATCTCTGTACGATCGACACCCGGAACACCAAGGACATCGCCCCTGATTGGCGACCATAGTGCAGCGACGACATCCACTGTCGTCCGCAGTTTTTTTCCTCGTTGAGGTTTTTCCTGCGTCATCAAATCCTATGTCTCATTTACATTTTTGTCTTTGTCGCACGCCTTTGTCGAACGATTCCTTTCTTTAGTTGTTAAAGTCCACATCTACCTTAAGTTGTCCCTTTGGTGCGATTTTTGGAATTAACAGTTTGGCGCAATCCGTGGGACCTCATCTAGAGAAAATCTTCGACAAACGTACGTTTTACTAAAGGTTTCTTGGAGTTTTCTTTGTTCTCTGTTTTAGGAAAATGGCAGCCCCTGGAAATCAGCAGCATGTCATTGCCCAGATGTACCAGGAGCTTGAAGTCGCTTAAAATCAAATCAACGCCATGGCGGAGCAAAGCCGTAGAGCAGCCGAGGAGATCGCACGACTAAGGAATCCCTCTGGACCCCATAATGGTCCTAGGCCATTCGTTCAGAATACAGGCCAAGGATCGTTCGGTCAGAATTGTCCTCGACCATTCGCGCATAACCCAGGTCCAGGATCAACTCCGTTCGCTCAGAACCAACATCCAGGTCCATTCATGCAGAACCAGCAGCCAGGGCCGTTCAACCCAAATCCCCAGTTTGGGACAGTTCCTCCTCAGTACATAAGGCCACCACCCATGCAAAATGGGTCGCAGCCATTTCAGAATGGATCGCAGCCGTTTCAGAATGGGTCACAGCCGTATTTTGTTCCCTTCAACGGAGACGCCAATGGCTCGTCACATGGCAATGGCACAAATTCTGGAATCAATCCGTAAGCAGGGGCATATCTCGACCCCAATGACCCCGTCACCCAGCGATTGAAAATGCTGTAAGATCAGAACGAGCACGTCCTATCTTTTCTCGCCAAGCTACCTGGGGCAGCCGTGCCCGTTGATGTCGAACCTTGATCAGGATTTCAGGCGTCGCCCATTATCGATGAGATCGCGACCATCAAGGTCCCGAAGAAGTACAACGTCCCCGCCTTCACGCCCAAGTATTCGGGAGTGACCGATCTAACAGAGCACGTTGACCGATCCAACAGAGCACGTCGCGCAGTATAAGCATCTCATGTGGACGATCTCGATCCCACACATGTATCAGGAGGTCTGTATGTGCAAAAGCTTCGGTGCGACTCTCACCGGTCCTGCTCTCCAATGGTTGATCAATCTCAAACCCAAGTCCATCGGGTCGTTCGCTGAATTGGTCAACCAATTCTCCCAGCAATTCGCCAGCAGTCGCAGGATGGAGAAGCAGACCAGTGACCTGTATTACGTCGTGCAGAAGACCAATGAGTCTATTCGAAGTTATTTCAATAGATTCAATGCATAGATGATCAGTATTCGCAATTGTGACGTCAAGACTGCAATTGAAGCCTATAAGCGTGGTCTGGACGACAACTCAGGTTTATACACTGACCTGGCGTTCGACAACTTTGGTTGGTTTCAATGGAGAAGCGACGAGCACCTATGGAGATATCATCTTGCCAGTCTACGCCGGGGGAATCAACAAGCAGACCAAATTCAACGTCATCGATTGTGCGTCGGCCTATAACATCATCTCAGGCCGACCATGGATCCATGAGATGAACGTCGTCCCCTCGACGTACCATCAGACCCTGAAGTTCCCCACGCCATGGGGAATCCAAGAAATCAAGAGTGACCCGAAAGTTGCTCGTGATTGCTATAAATCCACTCTGAAGCCGCAAAAGTAAATCATCTAGCAGACACAACACGACCAAAAGGTCTCGACAGGTTCGTCCTCCTATCCTTAAAGACAAACTCATGCCTTTTCTACAGGAGTATGCCGACTATCTTGCCTAGTCGCACGAAAACACAGTCGACGCAGACATAGATGGTATTTTCCAAGATCCCTGTGTCGATTTGTCATTTAAAACCTATTTTCCTCCTGAAAGGAATAGGATAATAAATGACAGGGGGCAAATACCCCGTCAAATAAAAGAAATAAATCTGAGAAGGTACGTATCCTAATTTCATCTCTCTTCCTTCATACGATTTCTCATCACGAACGATTACTGACTTAAGCATCGGAGGGTCGTTGGCTAGTCAACGACCAACCTCTAATATTATTTTATCGCAGAAACGCACGACAATAATCACTAAGTCTACTATGTGACTTTAAATTCGCAAGGTCGCCCGACATAGACGATCACATCTACGACTTGATCACTATTCTGCAGGGACACACGATTCAAGCTCATCGCACGACTTGGTCGTATGACATCAAAGTCTACACGACTTTTTCATTCTAAGTTTCTTAAACTTAGAAAAATTTCATACTCTAAATGTATGCTTTGGTCGCTGTTTGGGCAAAAAACAACGTCGTACGACCACGACCAGAACAGGTAAGACGCACGATTGTGAACTAAATCTTGTGTTAAGATAAGGTCTCGACAAGAACCCATAAAACATCCATCGTCGCCCGTAAAAGGTAAGTCGTACGTCTCCCATGACGCTCGACCATAGTATCGCCCGTTCCGTGCAACCATCGCGTAAGATCATTGTACATTCGACCGAACTAACGTAACCTTGACTGTTACGTTTGTTAAGTGTTTAATGCAGGAGTCAAAGTCATTAAAGAGCAACGGACATAACCGACGCAACCATCAACGATCGATAGCCGTAACGGACGAAGATCATCATGGATAATCACTCCGACGACCGTTTCCAGCCGTTGTAGCCGTTGATTGAATCATTAATGGAGTTAATTAATGACGCGAAGGCTATAAAAGACAAGCTAAAGCTTCATTTTAAGGGACATCGGTTAACATCCAATACACTCCAACGAACATCACCAAACATCAGAGAAAATCATCCAAACTCATAGCAAAGAACAGTCCTCAACCAGAAGTTCACACTTTGTATTCACACTTGACAAACACCTGTTTTCACATTTAAACACTTGTACTTTACATTTCGAAGTATTTCCTTCATTTGTATTGTAATCATCGAACGACCGACGCCAGTACCAAGGACGTCGCCCCTGATTGGCGACCATAGTGCAGCGACGACATCCCTTGTCGTCCGTAGGTTTTTTCCTCGTTTGAGATTTTTCTGCGTCATCAAATCCTGTGTCTCGTTTATTTTTTCCCTCGTCGCACGTCTCATCAAAAGATCCTTTCTTTAGTTGATTAAGTCCATATCGACCTTAAGTTGTCCCTTTGGTGCGATTTTTGGCATTAACAGTTTGGCGCCATCCGTGGGACCTCATCTAGAAAAAATCCTCGACGAACGTGCACCGTACTAATAGTTTCTTGGAGTTTCTTCTATTTTCTGTTGCAGGAAAATGGCAGCCTCTGGAAATCCGCAGCAAGCTGTTGCTCTGATGTATCAGGAGCTCGAAGTCGCCAGGAATCAGCTCAATGCAATGGCGGAGCAGAATCGCAGAGCAGCTGAGGAAATCGCGCGGTTAAGAAATCCTCTTGGGCCTCAAAATGGTCCTAGGCCGTTCGTGCAGAACCCAATTCCAAGACCGTTCGACCAGAATGGCCCTAGACCATTTGTCCCGAATCCAGGTTCATCCGCGCAGAATCAGCACCTAGGCCCGTTCATGCAGAATCAACAGCCAGGGCCGTTCAACTCAAATCCTCAGTTTGGGACAGTTCCTCCTCAGCACATAAGGCCACCACCCATGAATAATGGGTCTCAGCCATTACAAGGGTCGCAGCCTTTCCAGCAAGGGTCGCAACCATTTCAGCAGCCATTTCAGAATGGACCTCAAGGTGGATCGCAGCCTTTCCAGCAAGGATCGCAGTCGTTTCAGAATGGACCGCAGCAATTCCACTATGGGTCGCAGCCATATTTCGTTCCATTCAACGGGGACACCAATGGTTCATCGCATGGTAATGGCACTAGTCCAGGGACCAATCCCTCGACAGGGGCAAATCCCGATCTTAACGATCCCATCGCTCAGCGTTTGAAGATGTTAGAAGACCAAAATGAGCGCGTCCTGTCCTTGCTCGCCAAGTTGCCTGGGGCAGCCGTGCCCGTCGACGTCGAGCCTCTCTCGGGATATCAGGCGTCGCCTTTCATCGACGAGATTGCCACCGTCGAGGTCCCAAAGAAGTATAACATTCATGCCTTCACTCCCAAGTATTCGGGTGTGACCGATCCGATTGAGCACGTCGCGCAATATAAGCAACTCATGTGGACGATCTCGATCCCATTTATGTACCAGGAAGTATGCATGTGTAAGAGTTTTGGAGCAACTCTCACTGGTCCAGCTCTCCAATGGTTAATCAATCTCAAACCCAAATCCATCGGGTCATTTGCTGAGTTGGTTAATCAATTCTCCCAAAAATTCGCCAGCAGTCGTAAAATGGATAAGCAGACTAGCGACCTATATTACATCGTGCAGAAAGCTAATGAGTCTATTCGAATTTATTTTAATAGATTCAATGCCGAAATGATCAGAATCCGCAATTGCGACGTAAAAACCGCAATCGAAGCCTATAAGCGTGGTCTGGACGATAATTCGGGTTTATATACCGACCTGACCAAATATCCCCCGGAGAATTTCGAAGACATCCGAGCTCGGACCTTAGCATATATGAGGGTCGAAGACGATGCAGCCTTTCGTCGCAAGCACACTGACGACAAGAAGTCGCTAGGCGTCAGAAAGCCAGAGTTCAAAACAAAGGATGTTTCCAGAATAGAGCAGCGCGCCAAATTTCAAATGTTCGTTTTAAGACGAGAGCAGAGGCCAAGACCGCGGATAAGATCACTCAGTACCCCAAGATATCCTCTTACGGATTCAAAGGACCCACAAAGGACCTAGTCGAAGCTCTGAAAAGTTCCCAAGCTACCATTCGATGGCCAAAGAAGTCCGACCTGGACGATGCTAAGAAAGACAAATCAAGGTGGTGCGACTTCCATGCCGATCATGGTCATGCGACAGACGACTGTATCGCATTGAAGAAGGAACTAGCATATCATTTTCCGAAAGGAAATCTCAAAGATATCATCGACGATGTCGCTATTATCGACGATGTCGCTATTCCAACTAATAGCCATCGACCGTCGACTCCCGAGCATGCAAAAGTTATTAATTGAAATTCCTTACGCCATGGGGAATCCAGGAGATCAAAAGAGAAAATAAACTGAAGTCGTAAGGTCAAGCTCTCGACAGGTTCGTTTTTCTATCCCTAAATTAACAATATCTTTTCCACACGGATAAATCTACTATGGTGCCTCGTCGCACGACAACATAGTCAACCGCAGGACAATATTTCTCCGTGTCATTCTGTCATTTAAAACCTATCTTTTCCTCCCAAAAGGAGTACGGTAATAAATGACAGGGGGAAAATAGAGAGAGTCTGAAATGGTACGTTCTCTAACTCTTTCTCATACGATTTTTTTCACAAAACATTTACTGACTTAAGCATCGGAGGGTCGTTGGCTAGCCAACGACCAACCCCCGACATCATTTTATCGTAGAATCGCACGACAGATTATCGCAGAGTCGCTCGACAGTAATCATTAAGTCTACTATATGATTTTAATATCGCAAGGTCGAACGACATAAACGATCAGGTCTCTAACTTGATTATTTCTCCACAGGGGCATACGATACAAACTCGCTGTACGATCCGGTCGTACGATCACAGGGTCTAAACGACTTTACCCCTAAGTTCCTTAACTGAATGGATGCTTTAATCGCGTGTTTTTATATTTGTTTTACGTTCTTATCGTCGTATTATAATGTATGCCTCAGTCGCATGGTTTCCTGTGTGTCCTATGTTCAAATTCATAATTAAACACGGTTTGGATAAAGCATAAGCAAAAGTTGCGTTCATTATATAAGCCATCGAATATTTAATCGACCACTAACGGTCGAGCAGCATGAACAAACAAATACATTTTTTGTAAGGTTGTGGAGGAGCATCGATCACAACCTTGCCCGATACCTCATCTCGAAAATCTCGTCAGCCACCTCCTCCTCAGCGTCCTTCTCGTAATCTAAGTCGAGATCCCTCTCGGTCCCGACTCTCTCATAAAAGAGACGCAACTCATCTGACGCTGAAGCCAAAGGATCCTTGCCCTGCAGGTGACGTCGCATAATTGCCGCACGCGCAGTAAGTCGAGCGTAACAAAGGAAAGACTTATTTTCGTCCTTCAACTCATCGGACTCCTTCTTTAAACTTATAACCTTAGACTTGATTCCCTCGACTTCCTTCCTCTTCGCGGTTACGGACTCCTTCATCCCCTCCAGCTCCTCTCTCTGGTCGCGTATCAAAGTCAGGGACTCCTTCAAACGCGAGTTTATCTCGTCTCTTGTATGACTGAGGGCATCCAATTCGTCCAGAGCATGGTCAAGGCGCACTGACATCACTTCTTCATGTTCCAAAGCAGCTTTCTCTTGAGCTAGCGCTGCATCTTCATCTTTGGTAACAGAAGCCGTTGAAACCTCTATATTCGTCGTTTCGGCATGCAATGCCAGGGAAGCTTGGAACGCCTGAAGAATCATAATATGAGCAGCATTAGTAAACAACGACAACGACAACGACAAACGACAAGCCTTGAAAGAAAGGCTTACCAAGAACAAGAGTCCAACTGTATGGAACTCTTTCTTCTCGAAAGAAAACCTGTCAAAACGCTCCGTGAAAGACGGAAGCAAATATTTTTCCAAATGGGGGAACAACTTCGTCTCGTCCAAGACATTGTCATCCAGAAAACCCGACGGCAACGTAAAGTTGACCGTCGTTTCCCCCAAAGGTCCCTTCTGCGCGCCTTTGCCCCTGTCGGCCAATGAAGGGCCGAATAGGACGACGGGAGACATCGTCGTTAGTTGCGCAGTATCCACAGCTTTCGCGCCGGTTGCAACCGATGCCTTCGCCTTCCTGGATAAGGCAACCCTCGATGGGTTACCCGTCTTCAAAGACGGTTCCCTCAGAACGGACACCTTTGTCCTCTTTAAGAGGCCCGACCCGGCTGTCGGAACCTCTTTTCTCTTCAGGACTCCCGACCTAGTTGTCAAAACGTCCTTCTCCCTCGCCTCGCGAGCTGCTTCGACTTGGGCCATCTTCCTAGCAACAGAAGATGTCGCCTGTGCTTGAGATTAACCTGAACGGTAAAAGAAAGAAGTTAGACGATTCAGAACAGAGAAAGACCAGGTCAAGCGAAAAAAAGACAAAAGGATACTTACTAATTATCTCTACCTCTGGTTCTTCGCTCTTCTCTTCCTCCTTAGTCTTCTCAGAGTCTTCCTCTTCTTCTTTCTCCTCTCGACCCATCCTCATTCTGTCGCTCAAGAAAATGATGTCATCGTCCTCGTCTATCAAATGACACGTGACATACGATCGGTCTTCGGTACTAAATTCCAAGAACTTTTCGACCTTAGCCCGAGAAGCATCATCCGGCTTTACCTTCTCGAAATCAATATCTACGCACAAAAAAGAAGACCAGTCGAAGAAACAATCGAGCAACAGAATAACATGAAAACGTACAGTCAAAGGCTCACCCGTCATATTCCAACCCTCCCTAATCCAGTCACTATCAGTGTCCAGCGTCGACGCCCGTACGAATACATACCTTTTCTTCCATCCACGATCGTTGACCGCAGTATTTAAAACCAGGGTACGATCACCCTTGAACCTTGAAAACAAGCTATATCGACGGTACTGGTCATTCTTGACCATATACGCCGTCAGATAGTCCCTCACATTTATCGGAGGATTCCAGTTGGAAGTAAGTCGTTCGATGATCAAGATAACTCGCCAGAACTGGGGCATCAGTTGCCCCGGCGAAAGATCAAATTCACACATAAATTCTTTGACTAAAGGCGAATATGGCCAGTGAAAGCCTATTTTTGAACGGGTATTCGTATATAACAATGTACCCTTCGGTACACATCTCCGGTCGAATATTACCGGCCTTACTCACAGTAACCCCCGCAGGGATTTTTGCTAAAACCCTAAAGTCGTCTAGGGCGTCTTGATCCCGGATAGTGCTCCTAGGCTCCGTCGACATCGCTAAACCCGTCAACAAGATTTGACGCTTAGAAAAACCCCAACTATCCCAGTTTTTTCTAGGTTTTCTAGCAATAGACTTGCGACGCATACGCAAACTGGAGGGTCGTATCTTATATGATCTCAGAAAAACTTAAATTAGGTCAAAGAACCCTTACAAGTTTTAATCGAACGGAAATCGCCAAGAAAGGATTCGTCGTAATCTTTATTTATGCAGTCGATCATGTCAAGATGAATCCCTGGATAACCGCTGCGCATCCCCATCATTTCGTATGACCGCAGGGATCGTCGACACCTGTCCTCGACAGCTGGTAAGCATCATCGTGTGTCAGTATGACGTCACGACCTCGTTCTCCTTTCGACTTCTCGTTCAGTTAAGAGCAGACCAGCCTAGTTCCAAGGTAACCAAGGTAATTTCCATCACTTGTCATATTTTTTTCGACTGACAAAATTTAAAACTCGGATTTGCTATCCTTCTTTCAAATTTTGGGGGCAAACTGTTTGGGCAAAAAACCACGTCGTACGACCACGACCAGAACAGGTAAGACACATGATTGTGAACTAAATCTTGTGTTAAGATAAGGTCTCGACAAGAACCCATAAAACATCCGTCGTCGCCCGTAAAAGGTAAGTCGTACGTCTCCCATGACGCTCGACCATAGTATCGCCCGTTCCGTGCAACCATCGCGTAAGATCATTGTACCTTCGACCGAACTAACGTTAACCTTGACTGTTACATTTGTTAAGTGTTTAATGCAGGAGTCAAAGTCATTAAAGAGCAACGGACATAACCGACGCAACCATCAACGATCGATAGCCTTAACGGAAGAAGATAATCATGGATAATCACTCCGGCGACCGTTTCCAGCCGTTGTAGCCGTTGATTGAATCATTAATGGAGTTAATTAATGACGCGAAGGCTATAAAAGACAAGCTAAAGCTTCATTTTAAGGGACATTGGTTAACATCCAATACACTCCAGCGAACATCACCAAACATCAGAGAAAATCATCCAAACTCATAGCAAAGAACATTCAAACTCTGAAGATTAAGTACTGAAAGCCAGAATCTTACAGCGAACTCAAGAACACTCGAAGGAAAGCTCAAGTATCGCTCTCGACGCACGACAACAGTCCTCAACCAGAAATTCACACTTTGTATTCACACACGACAAACACCTGTTTTCACATTTAAACACTTATAGTTTATATTTCGAAGTATTTCCTTCATTTGTATTGTAATCATCGAACGACCGACGCCAGTACCAAGGACGTCGCCCCTGATTGGCGACCATAGTGCAGCGACGACATCCCTTGTCGTCCGCAGGTTTTTTCCTCGTTTGAGATTTTTCCTGCGTCATCAAATCCCTTGTCTCGTTTATTTTTTCCCTCGTCACACGTCTCGTCGAAAGATCCTTTCTTTAGTTGATTAAGTCCATATCGACCTTAAGTTGTCCCTTTGGTGCGATTTTTGGAATTAACAGTCGCACATTCCTATGTTTGTTTACACGATTTACAAGCGCTATGTATTACATTCTAAGCTGTTGCGTTGCAATAGATGCCTAAGTCGCATGATTTCTATTATATTATACTCAGTAAATTTCATAATTGACATGATATTTATTTACTGAATATACAAAACACGAGTACGACGGAAATTTAAATTTCATTCCCTGAATAGTTTGTCATTTACATTCAAAATAACTCGACCACTAACAGTCGAGCAACAAAAGAAACAACAAATGACAAAGACATTTCCTAAGGCAAAGGGGGAGCATCGGTCGCGTCCCTGCTTGACGCCTCACCGTGGAGTCCTTCCTCTTCCTCAATCTCCTTCTCGAGATCCCTCTCAGTCCCGACCTTTTTATAGAAAAGGTACAACTCATCCGATGCCGACGCCAGAGGACTCTTGCCTAACAAGTGACGACGTATGATTGCCGAACGCGCAGTAAGTCGGGCATAGGAGAAGATGGATTTGTTCTCATCCTTCAGCTCCTCTAGCTCCTTCTCTAAATTCACCGCCTTGGATTTAGAATCCTCGGTCTTTCTCTTCTTCATGACCAAAGATTCTTTCATCCCCTCCAGCTTCTCCCTTTGATCGTGCATCAGAGTTAGGAACTCCTTTAAGCGCGAGTTCACTTCGTCCCTCGTATGATTGACAGCTTCCCGCTCATTTAGACCATCGTCAAGATGCACTGACATCGCCTCTTTGCGCTCCAGACCAGATTTTTCCTTCCCCAACGCTGCATCCTCTTCCTCAATGGCAGAAGCCATTAAACCTACAACCTTCAACACAAATAGAATCATAAAGCAAACATCGTTAGAAAACATACGACAACGACAATGACAAACAAACCAAGTCTTGAAAGAGAGACTTACCATGAACACAAGCCCAACAACGTGGGACTCTATATCTTCAAGAGAAACCCCGCTGAAACGTTCTCTGAAAGAAGGGAGCTGATACTTTCCCAAGTGGGGGAATAATTTACACTCGTCCAAGACGTTATCATCAAAGAAATCTGACGGCAACGTGAAATTGACTGTCGTTTCCCCCATAGAGCCAGTCTGTGCGCCTTTGCCCTTGTCGCCCGTCGACGGGCCGAATGCGGTAATGGGATACATCGTCGCCGGTTGCACAGTATGAGACATCGTCGCCGGTTGCGCAGTATGAGACATCGTCGCCGGTTGCGCAGTGTAAGACATCGTCGCAAGTTGCGCAGAATGAAACATCGTCGCCAGTTGTGCAGTATCAACGGATCTAATCCAATCACTGTCCGTATCCAGCATCGCCACCCACACAAGTACATACCTCGTCCTCCATTTGCGATCATTGACAGCAGTGTTCAAAACTAAGGTACGATTACCTTTAAGCCTTGAAAGTAAACTATAACGACAATATTGATCGCTCGTGACTTTATACGCCACCCCAGTGCGAAGTAAGTCACTCGATGACTAGAATAACTCGCCAGAACTGGGGCATCAGTTGCCCTGGCGACAGGTCAAACTCACACAGAAATGCCTTGGCCAGAGGCGAATACGGCCAAAGGAAGCCTATCTTAAACAGGTACTCGTATATCGCGACATACCCCTCGGGACACATCTCCGGTCGAACCCCGCCAGCCTTGCTTACAGTAATCCCCATGGGAATTTTCGCTAGACTTCTGAAGTCGTCTAGATCGTCTTCATTTCTAATAGTACTTCTGGGCTCCGTCGACATTTCTAAATGACAGTTGGTAAGAACAATCGTGCGTCAGTATGACGTCACGATATCTTTACCTTTTCATCTTCTCGTTCAGTTAGAATTGAACCAATCCGGTTCTGAGACAACCATGGTAACCTTGGACACATGACATGACCCTGGACACCCGACAAGCAAAATTTAAAAAAAAATTGTCGCTCCACTTTTTTAAATTTTGGGGGCAAACTGTTTGGGCAAAATTTCACAAGTCTCAACCACGACCAGAAAAGGTAAGACACATGTTATGAACTATATCTTGTATTAAGATAAGGCCCCGACAAAGACCCAAAAAACCTCCGTCGTCCCTCCTAAAAGGTAAGTCGAGAGTTCCTCACGACACTCGACCTCGACGTCGCCCGTTCCGCACGACCGTCGCACAAGACTGTACGACCTTGACTAACTCAATATACGACTGTTACGTTTGTTCAATGATTAATGCAGGAGTCAAAGTCATTAAAGGGCAACGGTCATAACCGACGAAGAGAAATTATGAAGAGTTACAACTGGCGACCGTTATGGCTGTTATCAAAGCAATCAATGAGCTAATCAAAGCACCCAAAGGTTATAAAAGATCAAGTTAAACTTCAGTTCCAGGGACCATACACCGAACATCGAACAACAGAAGCAAATGCAAACACTCGAAGAATATTAATTCGAAGCAAAGAGATCATTCATAGAAGATAGCTCTCGACGCATGACTTTCACTCTCGACCAACAGGTTACACATTGTTTTCACACACGACGCACACTATTTTTACATTTCAAACACTTGTACTTTACATTTCGAAGTCTTTCCCTTCATTTGTATTGTAATCTCTGTACGATCGACGCCCGGAACACCAAGGACATCGCCCCTGATTGGCGACCATAGTGCAGCGACGACATCCACTGTCGTCCGCAGGTTTTTTCCTCATTGAGGTTTTTCCTGCGTCATCAAATCCTCTGTCTCATTTACATTTTTGTCTTTGTCGAACGATTCCTTTCTTTAGTTGTTAAAGTCCACATCGACCTTAAGTTGTCCCTTTGGTGAGATTTTTGGCATTAACAACTAACAGTTTCCTTTGTGTTTTACAGGCGTTTCAATCTTCTCTTGCCCTGCGTGCGGAGACAGAGAGGATTAAGGGTTTGGTGTCTTCCGCCCATGAGAGGGGGTTCAACCGGGAGAAGGTTGCTTTAGAACGCGAGGAGGCTATATCCAAACAGCTCGACGAGGCCAAAAAAGAGTTGGATACCGCCTGTCGTGCGAAAGACGAGGTGAACCATCGTTTAAAGCAGTCCTTGTCGATGATCGATGGTTAAAGGGAGGAGGTGAACAAGGTGAGGAAGTTCTTGGTCACGAAGGAGCGGGAGGTTGAGGATTCCAAGGCCAAGGTGGCCAGTCTGGAGAAGGAGGTGGAAAAGCTAAAAGACGATGTTGCGTCTACCTTTGCCCTGGCTCGGCTGACTGCTCGTGCTGCCATTATGAGGCAACACTTGTCGGGAAAAAACCCTCTGGCCCTGGCGTCGGTCGAGCTTGCTTACTTTTTGAAAGAGGTGGGGTCTGCAAGAGATCTCGACTCAGATGACGAGAAGGAAGCCGAAGAGGAAGAAGTGGATGAAGGTTCCAAGGTCGAGGCCTCGGGCAAAGATGCGACCGACATTCCTCCTTTGCTTTAGGTTAAACGTTCCTTTTATGAATTTTGTTTTTCATGCTCGATCGTTGGTGATCGAGTTATCTAATGTAGTAGTTGATTTGACGAATGGAATTTTTATTTCGCACATCTTTCTGTTTTACACGTCTCATAAGTAAACACAACGTTTAATTGCGAATTTAAAGCGTGGGAGAAAACATGCGACTTAAGCATCCATCGTAATATAACGACTAAGACATAAGTCGTACATTTGAATCGTATTGACAAACACAAACATATGCAATCGAGGTGTTCATTCAGAACATAATTTTTTTAAGTCTAGAGACTTAGACCAGAGGGACGTTTAGACCTTACGATCGTATAATTAGATCGTGCGATGCTCTTGGATTGTGCGTTCCTGCGATAGAGTAGTCAGGTTATTGACTTGATTATTTATGTCTTATGATTTTGCGAGATTAAAGTCGTATCATAGACTTTACGATGTCGTGCGATCTGTGATAAAACAATGTCAGAGGTCGGTCTGTTGGTCCCGAATGGCTATACAAGTTTGTAGATTGGGGGGGGGGGGGTTGAATACAAACACACATATTTTACTTTTCTAAATTGTTTATTGATAAATCATTAACAATTTACAGCTTGTTGCGGAACAAGATTAAGGATAAACCTAAATCTAAACAAGTTGGAACACTAAGTTTCTAGCACTAAGAAAGAGAAGGAAATTACTAATAATAACCTATCTCAAGATAAGAAGATTACTTGACCAGAGTTAGCAAGTGCTTCAAGAATGAAGCTGGAGTCCATCTTATATACTGCATGCATTAATGCATAGCAGTTTATACTTTACACGTGGCAGCAGCTCATTGGTTGTAGGATCTGACTTGAGTAGACAACCTTAGTAGCCGCATGGTAAACAGTGTAGCATCGGAGTGGTTGTACGATTTCAGACAATAAGGAGGTTCTTTTCTGACATATCGTACGGAGTCGTGCAAGGGTGGTTAAGACAAAAGTACTTTGTACGGAGGACTTCATGATCAACTTTCGTTGAATCAGAGCTTTATCATTCTATATTAGTGAATGACAAAGTTCAGCGATAGCTGAAGTCTTGTACTTGATACTTCACGTTGAGTGGACAAATCTGAGTCTTCGCTGATCCGCATCAGTTCATTAGGAGACTTGTCGCTGGTTCTTGAGCTTGATCTTCGACTTCAGCGTAGAACCTATGTTGACGTGAAACTTGTCTTCAGGAATCATAAGTAAACAACTATGAATGTCAGCGATCACCAAATGGGTCTGAACAGGCTCAGAGCTATATTCCTAAGAATATATGGTGAACAGTTATGCTGAACAATGTATGAGATCATCAACGATCATCAACAAGACTGAACAGGCTCAGAGCTTGCTGAATGAACAGGGTTCGCTGAATGTCTAATCTAAAGAGCGAGAGTTCCTATCAGCGGTACTGAAAACAGTCTTATTACTTATCAGCGATAGTGAAACTCTTATACATTGTTTACTTACATTTTTCACTAAGTAGGATGGAGAGGGTCATTATCAAATCACTGAGGGTTTGGATCAACAATCTCCCCCTATTTGATTATGACATAGCAACAGAGAAAATTGCTATTTAATGAAAACATAAGGATAAAAAGAACTCATAAAATATTTGTCCTTTTTACTGTTTTCTGGGATCTTTTATGTACTGTTGGAGTAAAGTACTTTCGCTGAAATCTTTCTTTAAACTTCGTATCAGATTACAACGGGAAGTGGAAAGATTACAAGCACAAGCGAAATAAATTACAAGTACAAAAGAATAAATGATAAAATAGAAGAATAAGGCGATCTTATCAGCTTATAGAGGTTCTTCCTTAATGAGAAGTTCATCAAGGGTCTTTGATGTGGGAATCATCCAGTCAGGGACATTTACTCCTTGATTCTTTTTGTTCAGAGCTTCTTCAAAAATCAAGGGTTTAAGATGTCGTGCCTGAATGTCACGTTTGAAATCACACCAGTAGATAAGATCTTTCACCTGTTCGATGGGAGTGATGGGAAGCTCAGAGATACGTTGAAAACGTTGTCGTCCACCATAGTCAATAAAGAATATCCCATAGGGTTTCCTTATGACTTTTCCAGGGATGAAAGTCTCACCAGGAGGAAGAGATGTGTCAAATGCGGAAAGGTCAGGTTCTGGACCAAGAACTTCAGCACGAGACAAACCAATACCTGTTTCGTTCCGTATAAGAGGACCTGAGTATGAAGGTTTAGACTTTTTCTTTGAAGAGGCCCTTCTTCTCTGATTTGCGAGAGGAGGGGGAGGAGGAATATCCACACAAGAAGATACTAAGTCGATCTGTTGATTTATCAGCTTTTCGACATCATCCTTGTACTTAGATTGAGACTTCTGGATGGCTAATCTGATCTCCAACCATTCAGAGAGTCCGTACTTCGTGATGGCTTCAGCATAGAATTTTTCGTACTGTCCGTTTTCTCTGAATATCTCGATCTTAGCGATTGAAACCTATGAGGGTTGATTTTCCAGTGATATGTACCTTGTTGATTCTGGCAGGTCGATATCGGAAGTGTACCTTTTCTTTGCACCAGATTAAAGTAGATTGAGACACAGTTCTCTTTTCTTCAACGATCTTTCGAGCATCTTCCCAAAGCTGACTTTGGACTTGAATGGGAATTCGTTTCAGCTTGGGGTCTTCGACTGATTCTTGGACGAGCTGGATGGCGAGAGCCTTGTATTTTTCTTCAGCTTCCTTTTTATCAGCGAGTAAACGTTCAGCTCTGAGGTGATCAGCGTATTCTTGCTTTGTAAGTCTGAACTTAGGAGTTTTGACATTGGCATGCGGCAAGATGATTCGCTGAGCCACAAGCTTCTTAATCATCTCTTCTCTTTTTGTCTGATCCTCTTCACTTAGTTTTTGAGAAACCAAGGAAGGTCTGCTTGTATGAGAGAGCGTCTGTTCTTCAGGTTCATCAGTCTCGGTGATTAAATCCAAGACTGCGATTATTTCTTCAGCTTTAGCAGCAGCTGGTTGTACTTCAGAATCCTCAAGCATGGTAGAGGACTAGCTGAAACACAACGATCTTACGAATAAGAACTTGGGTAGAACAGAGAGAAAAGAAATGGGTTTAAGTCTATAGGCTTTTTGTGGAGAGTAGAGCTGATAATGTGACGAACTGTCTTTTGAAGCAAGATCATCAGATTATCTTCGTCTTCAGCGACACCTTTTCCTTTGCCCTTGTCAGCTTCAGACGCTGAAGGCTTTGTCCGCTCCCCTGAAGGTTCGTTTATCGAAATCCCTTTAAGAGTTGTACTCTTCTGAACAGGCTTGACGATAAAGGTCATCATCATCATCATCATCATTCTTTGGAGAAGAAGATGGTTCATCATCAGAGATGTCGACGACTTCTTCGTCTTCAGCTTCAGATTCAGATTCTTTAGCAGCTTCTTCGAGTTGCTCCCCCTCAGATACAGAGGTAAGCTTCTCAGTTCCCTCAGGGTTTTCATCTCCCTGAGGTCCAAAAGTTTTTTCTTCATTTGTCTTCTCCCCCTCTTCAGTAATTGGAAGGTCTTCAGTCTTCTCCACCTCGATAGATTCATCTTGGGGAAGGTCTTTAGAGTTCTTCTCCCCCCCTTCCTCATGATGAGTGGGGGAGGAATGCGACGATTCAGCAGATGGTGTTGGTTCCCTGTCTTCTTGGCCAGGGATCCCAATATAGTTTTCAATCGCCGCTACTCTGTCTTCTAGGCCAGTAATAGCAGGACTGATCTTTAAAAGTTCAGCACGATCTGCCGTAGTAAAATGTGAAGGTGCAGGGGCAGGGGCGGTCATGTGTTTCAGGATCTGCTGTACCATCGTATTCACTGAACTTACGTCAGTCTTTACTGTACTCACGTTAGTCTTTACAGCAGACACCTCTCCCTGAAGATTTCCAAACGATGTCTTCAGCGTTATGACCTTGCTGGACATGGTTTGAACTGTTGTTTTGAGAGAGGTGTAGTCGGTGTAGATGTCAGCAAGAACTTTGGCAAAATCACCAAGAGTACCATCAACCTTCTCCAAATCATCTTTGGAGGCTTTCTGTTCAACCACTTTTGTCAGCTTGTTGAGATTCTCTCCAGCATTTGTTACACCTGAAGAGTTGTCTGAGAGAGTAGTGGTGAGACCTGTCAGCTTTGTATCCAGGTTCTTCAGAGAGGCGTTAATGTCTCCCAAATTAGGACCTGTAACAGATAAGTACTTATGAACAAAGGAAAGCTCAGAAGTTTGGGGTTTAGTTAGAGTGTATATGGGTTGGTGTATACCTGCAGGAGGGTTGGTGAAGTCGTCAAAACTTCTGTGTCCTAAAAAAAGTTCCATGTCGTCAGCTAGAGGGCGTGTACGCATGGGCATTCCTGCAGGTCCTGCATCCATCATTCCTTGAAAAGTATCAGCTTTAGCTTCTGGAAAAATGACGGTTGCTCCAGTGATCGTGGTGAAAACTGGATTAGAGTCCAATGGAGTAGAGAGAGAAGCAAAGGTTGAGAAGGTTTGATGTGGAGCTGATTCAGTGTTGGATCCTTTGAGAATCACTTCTTCAGTCCTATGAGAGACTGAAGGAGGTTGGGTCGATTCCAAGTTTATAAATTCAGCGTTTAGAGACGTTGAAGCTGGGATGAAAGGGGTGGCTTGTTCAGCTGTGGCAGAGCGTACCACTGAACTTTCCATCAGCTTTTCAAGATGAGCTGAAGAGTCTTCTGCATGAGATTGCTGGGTGGGTTGCTCCTTGGTTTTCTTAGTCCTTTTGAAACCAAGTTGGGTAGATGAGTGTTTCCTTTTTCTAGAAGGAGTGGAGGTTGCAGCTGGGGTATCAGCGGTGGGTTTTTCCACTGAATGAGCTGTAGAAGTAGAAGAAGGAGGATTGAGAAGAGTTAAGAGAGTAGAGATACGTACCTCGTTTGGCATTGGCTTGAAGTCGAGCACCTTAGGGCCAACTTGAGAGAGTTTCAGGTCTCCTACTTTTGGGTAGTTATCCTTCAGGCCGGTTTGGAAGACGACGCTGAGGAATCTTGGATATGGAACCCATGATGGTCGGTCAGCAGCAGAGTCTACTCTGAGCACAAGATCATCGTAGATTATCAAGGCCCAGTCAACATGAAGACCTTTCAGCAATGCATAGCCCATTGCTTGCTGAGGTTGAGCGGCTTGATCAGAGGAGCCGGTCTTTGCAGTCATGCAGCTTATCAAGTGTGCGAATATGAAGTTCATCTCGCTAGGCATTTTCGATTTCTTGATGAGGGTCAGCTTCTTCTCAGGCTTCTTGTCCCTCCCAGTTTCCCATACATAACCCATTGCATCAAAGAATGCAGTGATGGCTTCCCTATCAGCATGTTTCTTGTGGTCAGCGAGAGAAAAAAAAGGGTTTTTCTTTTGTGGCAATGGGAAGGCTCAGTGCTTTTCGGATAATGGCAGGGGTGATTTTTATGGTGCCAAAATCAGTGTCACTGAGGATGCAATCGATTTGCTTCGTGGGGTCTTTGGTCGATGTGAGCTGAGTGTGTCTGGCAGAATACCAGAACTGAGATAATAGTAACTGATGAGCAGGGGGTGTTATGGTCCGGGCTGTAGAGAGGCAACAGGTTTTAAAGAAATTCACAGCATCATTCAGATGTGTGACTTGCTTTCGAGGAGGAAACTCGAAAAGCGCATAGAGATTGTTTGTTTTTGTCCAATCGAGTTCCTCAAGTGTGAACTTGACCTGAGGAGCCTTGGTGATTTCCAGTTCCTCAGCAGCAGCAGTGTTCTCAGCAGTAGGAATATCAGTAGATGCCATTACTGTATTATCAGTTCAACCAAAGATATAACAAATAAGAATAATCTTAACGTGGAAAGATTTTCCAATAAGATGGTTCGAATTTTGTCCATTTCATTCAGACAAAAATGTCTTAATGAAGATTAGGGTTTTTCTTGTTTTTGAAAAAGAAATGCAAACCCAATAAAAAGTCTTGTTTTCCAGTTTCCTTGGAGGATTAGGATTCTGGAAAAACGTATGAAGAACAAGTTTAAGATATTTTCGTTTAAACTTGAAGAACAACCATGAAAGGTTGTGTTCATAAAACCATGAAAGAAATGATTTCATTTTGAAAAAGTTCTTTTGTTTGATCTTGTAAAAACAATGAGAAGATCATTAACAAGTTTAAAAAAAACAGGTAAATAAAAGAAATATTAACCTTGTTCGTTGAAGAAGAAGAAGATGAACAGTTCTTGAAAACTTGAAAGCAAAAATGCAACAGTAGTTTTCTTGAGGAAGAAGTTGTTCGCGTAAAGGAAAAATATAAACCCAAAATGTGTTTATATAGTGAGATTAGAGAGAGAGAAAAACTCGAGCGGGAAAGTTTTTCATCATGACACGGACACGTGTTTGCATTTGATTGGAAGGTAAACGAAACGTGCAATCGTGTGTCAGAAAAAGAACGTGCCTGGGCTTATCCGTTACGATGACGTCACAGATGTCCTTTCATATTTTAGGATGTCTCTGAGGTTTTGAAAGCTCATAGACACTTTTGAAAACATGAAGCACTGAATAGAAATATCAGTGTTGGTTTTAGAAATTTCAAAGTATCGCTGATTAAAGAAGAGATATTCAACGATGCAATTTGTCTTGAAATCTTGCATTCACATGCGATTGTCAGCGAGAGAAAAACATACCTTGATATCAGCGAATCAAGTTTATTCGGAGAGAATGATAGAATGGGTTATACAAGTTGATTTTATCCTATCGCTGATCAAATGTAAACCGCTGAATATTTTACTTTTCAAAGTTTAGCATTCCAATCTCGCTGATGAGAAAGTTGAATCTTGTCTCATCAAGAGGTTTGGTGAACAGATCAGCTAACTGATAGTCAGTTGGGATAAAATGAAGTTCTATATCACCATTCATCACATGATCTCTGATGAAATGATACCTGATTTCGATGTGTTTTGTCTTTGAGTGTAGCACTGGATTGTTGGCTATAGTGATGGCACTTGTGTTGTCGCAATAGATTGGAATATTCGAGAGCTGAAGGTCATAGTCTGGTAGTTGATTTCTCATCCACAAGACATGAGAACAACAGCTTCCAGCGGCTACATACTCAGCTTCAGCTGTGGAGGTGGACACTAAGTTTTGGTTTTTACTTGTCCAACTCACCAGCTTTCCACCCAGGAGCTGCAGCCTCCTGTGGGTGGTGCTTTTCCTATCCAATTTGCAACCTGCAAAATCTCTATCTGAATAGGCGATTAGATCAAACCCTGAGTCTTTGGGATACCAAAGACCTAGGTTCGCAGTACGCTTAAGGTATCGAGAAATTCGCTTTACAGCGATCATATGAGATTCCTTAGGTTCAGCTTGATATCGTGCACACAAACAGGTTGCGTACATAATATTGGGTCGGCTAGCTGTAAGATACACGAGAGAGCCAATCATTCCACGGTACATCGTGACATTAACAGGTATTCCAGAGGGATCCTTGTTTAGTGTCACCGGTGGTGCCATAGGGGTTTTCATAGCTGAATTCTGAGTTAAATCGAATTTATTCAGCATATCTTTAACATACTTTTCCTGATTAATGAAAGTTCCTTTTTCATTTTGCTTTATCTGAAGACCAAGGAAATTTGTTAGCTCACCCATCATACTCATTTTATACTCTTCTTTCATTCTATCAGCGAAACGAGTACAAAGATCAGGGTTAGTAGAACCAAATAAAATGTCATCAACATATATCTGAACAAGAATAATATGACCTTTTACTTTCCTGAAGAATAGAGTCTTATCGATTTTACCACGCTCAAATTTTTCAATATGGAGATAAGTGGATAGAGTGTCATACCATGCACGTGGAGCTTGCTTTAAGCCATAAAGTGCCTTATCCAGTTTATAAACATAACATGGACGCTTAGGATCTGAGAATCCTGGAGGTTCTTCCACACAGACTTCTTCATTCAGCTTTCCATTTAGAAACGCTGACTTAACATCCATCTGATATACTTTGAAGTCTTTGTGTACAACATATGCTAAGAATAGACGAATAGATTATAGTCTTGCTAATGGAGCAAATGTTTCATCGTAATCTATGCCTTCCTCTTGTCTGTATCCCTGAGCAACAAGTCGAGCCTTGTTGCGGGTTACAGTTCCATGTTCGTCCAACTTGTTTCGATAGACCCATTTAGTGCCTATCACTGTTTTGTCAGTTGGTCTTCGAACAAGTTTCCAAACTTTGTTTCTTTCGAATTCAGTCAGCTCTTCTTGCATGGCGCTGACCCAGTTTGGATCTTTGAGGGCATCATCTATTTTCTTTGGTTCAATCAGAGAAATAAAGTTAACAAATAAACAAATATTACCTGCACTTCGTCGAGTCTAAACACCAACGTTTGGATCACCAAGAATTTAATCAATTGGGTGATTTACAGTCCATCGCTGAGCAGGAGCATAAGTCGCTGACTCAAATTGAACTGGAGGAGCTGAAGATGAAGCTTCAACAACTTCTGGAATATCAGCCAAGAGAGGAGTAGGTACAAATGTCATTCCATTCACTGATTGCTGAGAAGTAGATGGAATGTCTGAGACATTTGGTGCAGAAGCAGGTATAGTGTTTAAAGGAACTGCTGAGACCCATGATGTTTCAGCTTCACTATTCTGCATGTTTGGGATGATAGTAGGACTATCATCTTCAACTGTATGAGTATGAGGAGTGGGAAAATCTCTTGAATCACCAAGATGAGAAAACATCCATTGATTCAGTTCTTCAGTATCAGCAGATGGTTTGGAGTTTGCTGAACGGGATTCGTCAAAAGTGACGTGAATAGTTTCTTCTACAGTTTGTCTTCTACGATTGAAGACTCTGAAGGCTTTGGAAATTGAAGAGTATCCAAGAAAGATTCCATCATAAGCCTTAGGATCAAACTTTCCAAGGGCATCTCTGTTGTTCAGTATGAAACATTGACATCCAAAGATGTGAAGAAAGCAAATTGAAGGCTTTCTCCCATGAAAAAGTTCATAGGCTGTTTTATTGAATCTTTTGACTATCCGCGACCTATTTTGCGTAAAACAAGTAGTGTTGATAGCTTCTGCCCAAAACTGAGTAGGCAGGTGAGAATCGCTGAGCATTGAACGTGCAGCTTCAATAATTGTTCTACTTCTTCTTTCAGCGACTCCATTTTGTTGTGGTGTTCTCACTGAAGAAAAGTTGTGAGAAATACCCTTACACTCAAAAAGTAATCAAGAGAAGTGTTTTTGAATTCAGTCCCATGATCACTCCTTATTGAGCGAACGGTCAAGTTGTTCAAGGTTTCCATCTTCCGAACAAATGTGATGAGTTCTTCCGGGGTGTCACTCTTAGAACGGAGAAACATAACCCATGTATAGCGAGAGAATTCATCAACTATGACCAGCGTATATTTCTTTCCAGCGATGGATTGTTTGTTAACAGGGCCAAACAAATCCATATGGAGAAGTTGTAGAGGAGATGACACTGAGGATACTTGCTTTGACTTAAAGCTTGCTTTGGTCTGCTTGCCTTTCTCACACGCTGAACATAAGGATTCTTTGGCGTATGAGTGCTGAGGTAGACCAGTGACTAACTCTTTTGAAGAAAGAGTGTTCAGTGTCTTGAAGTTTAGATGAGAGAACCACTTATGCCATAGCCAGTTGACATCAGATGAGGCTTTTGAGAAGAAACAGGAGTTCTCAGTGGTTGTTGAGTCCATGTTTATTACATAAACATTTTCCAAACGATAACCGCTGAGAGCTATCTTCTCTTTTTTGTCAGCGACAAAGTAGGATTCCTTAGTAAAGATTACTTTGTTATCCTTATCGCAAAGCTGATTGATGCTTAGAAGATTATGCTTCATCCCTTCAACATATGCGACTCTTCTGAAGGTTGTTGTACCATTAGATAGTACACCAAACCCTCGGGTATGTCCTTTTCCATTTCCACCGAAAGTCACAGATGGACCCTTCTCTTCCTTGTATTCAGCGAGCATGCTTTTCTTTCCAGTCATGTGTCTTGAGCATCCGCTATCGAGATACCAGATACCCTTCTTAACCTGCATTACAAAGGAAGATTAGTTTTTCTTAGGTACCCACTTAACCATGTGTACACATTTGTCAGTAGAAGTAGTTGGAATGGAAAGTTCAGCAATCTTCGCAGCATTTGAAGATTTAGCTTTGTCAGCCTTCACTTTGGTTAATTTCTTAACCTCAGTGGTCTTCTTTGCCTTGGGGGCAATGATCTTCACCTTAGCTATCTTTTCAGCTTGGGTGGCTGTGGGGCACTTACTAGCAATATGATCAGTAAGTCCATAGTGATAACATTTCCTATAACTAAAAATAGTTCGAGGACCATTTGAATGCTGAGCTTTAGTTTTTGAATTGGAAGGACCAGCTCCAAATAAGCTATTGGTTTTTGAAATGGGAGGAACATTTAGTTCTTCGGATTTATTACTAAAGACATCCACTCTGATTCTAGGAGTAGATCGTTGAATAAATCCACGCTGAGTAGATCCAGAGATCTGATTCCTTGATCCAGAGGGATATGTCACTGAAGCTTTGGAAGCATTCAGCTTAGGTACTAAGGCACCCTTCTGAGGAATTTGGTTAAAAGCAATTCCTTTACCTTTATCTTTAAAGACAGAGGTAGGTTTTGGATAAAACATTTTATCTTTACCTTTTGAAGAGGTAGAAATTTCCTCAGGGATGTGCGGTTTAGAAGATGAACACTGAGAGGATGAAGTATCAGCGACTGAGGATACGAAAGTTCCAAATAAGAGCATGGAACGATCAGTGGTTGGTTCTTGAGTATCAGCTTTGTAACCAAGACCACGTTTATCACTTAGGGGAATCTGAGACTTAATTATCTCAATGATCTTTGTTGAGGAATTATACCATCCATCAACAGTAGCTTTTTCAACTTTTAATGCAGCGATAGCTTCTTCGTGCTCGATTTTGACTAGCTGATTTAGGTGAACTTGATCTTTAAAATCTTCTTCAATTTTAGAAAGATTTTCTATTTGAAGGTGACAGTTTTTAAACTTCTAGTCAAGAGATTTTCAACTGTTGTTTTGCCATTCATGGCTTCATATAAACTTCTAGTCAAAATTGTCTTCCTCATCTTCAAGTTTGGCCATGAGACATAGATTGACTTCATCATCTTCAGAGTCAGATGTTTCTTCCTCATCAGAGTCAGCCCAATCATAGTCAGCCATCAGGCCTTTGAATACCTTTCTTTCAGCTTGGCGTATTTGTCATCTCTAGACCTGAGGTTAGAGGATTTCTTAGGAAACGCTGAGTTTCTCGAAACTTTCTTTGACCTGCACTCGTTAGCGAAATGTCCTATCTTTTCACAGTTAAAACAAGTAGCAGTAGCCTTATCAACAGGAGCTGATGATCTTGGCTTGTCAGTAATGGAAAGAGGTTTATTCTTTCTGAACATTTTCTTTTTGGCGAATCTCCTGAACTTTTTAGTGAGCAGAGCCAAATATTCATCAAGATCTGAAGAGTCATAATCTGATGACCTTTCAGAGTTACTCTCCAACTTCGTGATAGTGACCGAGGGTCGCTGAGTGGAAGGTTCCTCTGAGATTAAAGCAACAGGGGTGCTTTTGGAATCTTTTACAAGATTCTTCTTAAGATGACTCGATTGCTCATGATTCAGCATCGTGCCATATAAGGTAGAAAGATTCATCGATTTGAGATCTTTTGACAGCTTGAGACACATAGAATAACTGTCCCAGCTTTCAGGTAAACATTCTAAGAACTTTGTCAGCACTTCAAAGTTAGAATATTCCTTACCAACAGTTTTCAGATCTATTATTAAACAGTTAAAATGTTGGTGTACTTCAGAGAGAGTTTCATTCTTACCACAAATGAAGCTGTCATACTGTCTTACCAGGTTGATCTTTCGATAGTCCTGGACTTCAGAAGTACCTTCATACTGAACACAGATTGTGTCCCACATAGCTTTTGAGGTTTTCAGGTTCATGACGGAATGGTAGACTTCGTCAGGAAGAGCCATGGAGAGTATGGATCTGGCTTTTGTGTTGATAGCCACTTTCTTCTTATCTTCATCAGTCCACATATGAATTTCCTTAGGAATTAGCCTTTCTGGAATAGCAGGTCTATTCTCAGCGGCTGGAACAGCAACATCAATTCTTACAGGAATATATGGGCCGTTTTCAAGATAATAAGGCATAGTAGGGTCTACACCTTATAAGAAGAGAATCATCCTATTTTTCCATATATTAAAATTATCTCTGGAGAATCTAGGGGGTTTTGCAAGAGAACCGTTGTCAATATAGTTTGTGTTTGTGTTGGTAGCCATTTTAAGAAATAGCAAGGAAGAGAAATCATAGTATAGATCAGATCTTGTTTATGAGATTAAACAAATCTGCTCTGATACCACTTGTTGGTCCCGAAGGGCTATACAAGTTTGTAGAAGTGGGGGGGGGGGGGGGGGGGGTTGAATACAAACACACAGATTTTACTTTTCTAAATTGTTTATTGACAAATCATTAACAATTTACAGCTTGTTGTGGAACAAGATTAAGGATAAACCTAAATCTAAACAAGTTGGAACACTAAGCACTAAGAAAGAGAAGGAAATTACTAATAATAACCTATCTCAAGATAAGAAGATGACTTGACCAGAGTTAGCAAGTGCTTCAAGAATGAAGCTGGAGTCCTTCTTATATACTGCATGCATTTAATGCATAGCAGTTTATACTTTACACGTGGCCGCAACTCATGTTAATGCCAAAAATCGCACCAAAGATGCCAAAAATTGCATTAAACTGTCTTATGCCGAAAATCATATAAAAATACGATTTAAGGTACGGTTTCGGACCTTATCAACTAAAGATTGAACCATTGAAATAAGCAAGAAAAAATACGAAGGAAATGTAGACGAGACAAGAGATTTTGATGACGCAGAAAAAACCCCGAACGAGGGAAAAAACCTGCGGACGACAGTGGATGTTGTCGATGTACTATGGTCGCCAATTAGGGGCGATGTCCTTGCGTCGATCGTACATATGATTACAATACAAGTGAAGGAAATGCTTTGAAATGTAAAGTACAAGTGTTTGAATGTAAAAATAGGTGTTTGTCGTGTACGAAACAAAGTGTGAACTGCTGGTCGAGGGCTGTTGTCGTGCGTCGAGAGCGAATGTCGTGCGTCGAGAGCGATTCTTCGAGAGAGAAACTCTTTGCTTCGTGTGTTCTTGAGTTCACCGTGTGGTTCTGGAATTGTGTGATGTCCCCCTTCTTTTGATGTCCGAAGGCCTTTATATAGCTTTGACTGGTAATAAATGAGCTTTATGGCTGGTCTTGTAACCGCTGTCGGGCATTAAATGCGAATTGATGACTTGGCTTTGTAACCGCTGTCGAGTCTTTAATGTCAATGGTGAGCTTGGCCGTTATTGACAGTTGTGCCATAATGCTTGTGGACCTGCGTTAATGAACAACAGAAATAGATGTTTGACTGTTAACGGTTAGTATACAACTGACGACAGAAGACTGTCGACGTAAGACCAACGAGTCGTAACTGGCGACACGTAACTGGCAACATACGACTAGTGTCGTAGGACTAATAGCGTAAGATTAACGATGTGCGAGGTGCGATACGTGACGTGCGATCATTAGATGTAAGATGACTATTGACGCAAGATGTCAATTATCGTGGTTATTTAAAGTATGTCGGGGATATGATAATAATGGGTATTATCATTGTCGGTCGGGGGTAACCAATGTCCATGGGTCATGTCGAGGGGATTTCCCAAGTCGGTCGAGGGTGTTATTTTTTACCCAAACAGTTAGCCCCCCGAGATCTGAATTTCAAAGCCATTGGAATTTCAGATCTCGCACTAATGCATTGCTACGGAGATCATCAGAAGAAAAACTGACTTGGTCAGCCAAAGAAGGCGACGCAAGTTGCGCTTGCCCTTCGAGGCCGGGAAAGAATGCCCGACAGCTGGGTCGGGAATCTTGAAGAAGACAAGGACGGCAGTCCTGAAGGAACCGTCTTCGAGGGCTGACGTTTCGTCGCGAGTTGTCACGCCTAAGGAGGCGAGGGCATCATCCATCCATTCTGATGCGATGGACGTGACACCAGCAAGGTCGGCGCTTCCGGCGATAGTGATGTTGGTCCCGAAGGCCTACACAAGTTTGTAGAAGGGGGGGTTGAATACAAACACACATATTTTACTTTTCTAAATTGTTTATTGATAAATCATTAACAATTTACAGCTTGTTGCGGAGACAAGATTAAGGGTAAACCTAAATCTAAACAAGTTGGAACACTAAGGTTTCTTGCACTAAGAAAGATAAGGAAATTACTAATAATAACCTATCTTGAGATAAGAGATATGAAATTGTCCAGAGTTAGCAAGTTACTTCGAAATGAAGTGAGTTCATCTCTTTATATACTGCATGCATTTAATGCAAGTCAGTATATACTTTACACGTGTCATCAGCTGGTTGGTTGCATGTCATTGACCTTTGTTGACAACCTTAGTAGCCGTATGGATGAACAGTGTAGTATCAGAGTGGTTGTACGATTTCAGACAGTCGGAGGTTCTTTTCTGACATTTCGTACGGAGTCGTGCAAGGGTGGTTAAGACAAAAGTACTTTGTACGGAGGACTTCATGATCAGCTTTCGTTGATTCAGCGATTATCATTTACTATTCAGCAGATGATAAAGTTCAGCGATAGCTAAAGTCTTGTACTTGATACTTCACGTTGAGTAGACAAATCTGAGTCTTCGCTGATCCGCATCAGTTCATTAGGAGACTTGTCGCTGGTTCTTGAGCTTGATCTTCGACTTCAGCGTAGAACCTTTGTTGACGTGAAACTTGTCTTCAGGGATCATAAGTAAACAACTAACTTATCAGCGATCATCATAATGACTGAACAGACTCAGAGCATTAATGATGAACAGTTTCGCTGAATGTTTAACTTAAAGAGCGAGAGTTCCTATCAGCGGTACTGGAAGATCTTAGTACTTATCAGCGATAGTGAAACTCTGATACATATTGTTTACTTACAATTTTCACTAAGTATTTAAGAGAGGGTCATTATCAAATCACTGAGGGTTTGGATCAACAATCTCCCCCTATTTGATTATGACATAGCAACAAAGAAAATTGCTATTTAATGAAAACATAAGGATAAAAAGAACTCATAAAATATTTGTCCCTTTTACTGTTTTCTGGGATCTTTTCAGTACTGATGGAGTAAAGTACGTTCGCTGAAATCTTTCTTTAAAATATTGAATCAGGTTACAATGAAGAACAGAAAGATTATAAGTACAAGCGAAATAATTTACAAGTACAGAAGGATAACTGATACAATAGAGAAAAAGGAGATTATATCAGTTTTCAAAAGGTTCTTCCTTAATGAGAAGTTCATCAAGGGTCGTCTTTTCAGTGGGGATCATCCAGTCAGGAACCGTTACGCCTTGTTTTCTTTTGTTCAGCGCTTCTTTAAAGATCAAGGGTTTTAGGTGTCGTGCCTGAATGTCTTTTCTGAAGTCACACCAGTAGATGAGATCTCTGAGATGTTCGATTGGAGTGATTGGAAGCTCAGCGATCCGTTGAAAACATTTACGTCCGTCGTAGTCGAGAAAGAATATTCCATAAGGATTACTGATGACTTTACCACGGACGAAAAGTTCACATGGTGGCAAAGAAATGTCAAGGGCAGATAGATCAGGGTCAGGACCAAGCACTTCAGCGCGAGAGAAACCAATTCCAGTTTCATTTCGTATGACAGGACCTGAGTTTGAATCTTGACGTTTCTTCTTTGGAGAGCCCCTTTTTATTTTCAGCTTTAGATCAGGAAGAGGAGGAATGTCCACACAAGAAGATATCAAGTCGATCTGTCTGTTTATCAGCTTTTCGAAATGATCCTTGTACTTAGATTGTGACGATTGGATAGCTAACCTCATCTCCAACCATTCAGAGAGACCATACCTTTTTACAGTGTCAGCGCGAAAGGCTTCGGATTGGCCATCTTCTCTGAAAAGTTTGATGTCAACAATAGGTACTCCGATAGATGTTCTTCCAGAGATGAATACCTTGTTGATCTTCGCTGGACGATATCTGAAGTGGATTTTCTCTTTACACCAGATCAGGGTGGTCTGAGAAACTTCAGTTTTCTTTTCCACGATATTCTGGGCTTCTTCCCAAAGCTTTCGTTGGATTTGAATGGGAACACGTTTCAGCTTGGGGTCTTTGATAGATTCTTGAGTAAGCTTGATGGCGTATTCTCTGTCTTTTTCTTCAGCTTCCTTTCTTTCAGCGATGAGGCGTTCAGCTCTGAGGTGTTCCTTATATTCAGCTTTTGAAATTCTGAAATTTGGAGGAACTGAAGGAAGTTGATCACGCCTTAAAATGATTCGCTGATCCTCGAATCGCTTTATCATTTCTTCTCTTCTCTTTTGATCCTCTTCACTCAGCTTTTGAGGAGCTGAGGAAGGTCTGTTTCTGTGCGAGAGAGGTTGTTCATCTGGTTCATCAGTCTTAGAGATCAAATCTAAGACTGGGATTATTTCATCAGCAGCAGCTGGCTTTATTTGTGAAGTCGCAGTGGTAGAACCTTCAGCGACATCCTCAAACAGGGGAGAGGACTAGCTGAAACGCAGCGATCTTACAAATAAGAACTGGGTAGAAGAACTTGGGTAGAAAAGATAGAAAAAGAATGTGGATGTGTAGAGAGGTTGTGGAGTAGAGAACTGATTGTGTATAGAGATGTTCAGGGAAGGAATATAAGTAAAGTTTAGTGTACCTGACAAACCGGCTTTTCAAGCAAGATCGCCAGATTTTCATCTTCAGCGAGGCCTTTGCCTTTGCCTTTCTCAGCGCCAGAGGCTGAGGGCTTTGTCTTTGTCTTCTCCCCTGAAGGTTCTTTTATTGAAATACCTTTAAGAGCTTTGGTTCGAGGAGCAGGTTTGACAACAAAGAAATCATCGTCATCTTCATCATCATCATCATCATCATTCCTTGGAGAGGAGGATGGTTCATCTTCAGGGATATCGATGTCTTCATCTTCTTCTGCTTCAGATTCCTCAGCATCTTCTTCGAGTTGCTCCCCCTCAGATACAGAGGCGAGCTTCTCGGTTCCCTCAGGGTTTTCATCTCCCTGAGGTTTTTCAGCGATCAGATCTTCATTCCTCTCTCCCCTGATAGATTCATCATGGGAAAGGTCTTCAGCGCTCTTGTTCAGATCTTCAGCGCTCTTCTCCCCCTCTTTCTCATGATTGGGGGAGGAATGAGTAGACTCAGCGTTGGTGTTATCTCTGTCTTCTGGGCCAGAGATTTTCACACAACCTTCAAGCTTTGCTATTCTGTCTTCTAGGCCAGAAATAGCAGGCGTGATTTTCTTCAGCTCTGTGCGATCCGCCGCTGTGAAAGATTCCAAAATAGGGGCAGGGGCAGGAGCAGGAGCTGGATTATTTGCCTTGTTGATTGTTAGATCTGAAGTTTTGTCAATAAACCAAGTGTTGAAGATCTGATTAGAAGACTCAGATGTTCTGAGTAGAGAAGTCAGAGGTCTGACTGTGAAAGCTCAGAAGTATTGATCAGTGGAAAGAGAAGTCAGATGTCTGAGTTAAGGAGTCAGAAGATCTGAGAAGCTTTATCAGAAGAATGTTCAGAAATTCTGAACTGTCTGTTCAGAACTTATGACGAGATACTTTACTTAGTATTTTATAAACTAATTAGGACACGTGTTATGTTCTTATTAGTCTTTCTTATTTGTACTGTAGCTTTAAGATGTCCGTTGCAGTATAAATAGTAGTTAGCTCTATGTTGCTAACTGATTGATTTTTCCCGTATAACTTTGTATTCATTCCTTGTAATCTTTGAGATTCTCTCTCTCTTAGATCTGTAATTCTGTTCATCATTGAATACATTTGGGCTTGATCATACAACTTCTAAATTACTACTTTCTATATTGATTGTAAGATAAGATCCTGTTCTTTCAAACTATATCTGAATTAAAAACTTTTCATATTCAGATATAAGATTTTAAATGATCCTTTTTAAATCATCATAATATGAACAGAGTTTTGATGATAAAAAGTGCTTCTATCTGTTCAAACCTCTTCTGAATAATCAAAACGTTTTATATTAGTCAGAAGTTGATTTTAAATGACATTTTGGTTACAAGGAAAAAATCTTCTGAGTCATGGAATCATAACATCTGTGCGTGTTATTCAGATCTTTGACTTGAGTCAAAATTCTATCCACTAACACGTGTCAGCTTCATATTTGTTTGACAATGCCACGCATTTCATTTAAATCCTTTGTGGTATTTCACATGTGTTGACTTCGTTATAACATTGATTTCGCTTTTCCGTTAAACCTTTCAACTTCGCGGATTTTAAATAGGTCTTAAAATCCCTATTTCAAATTTCTTTCAAATTCCAGAGCGAAAGGTGAGATACGAATCAAATCCAGAGTTCTTTGAATCTGTTTTCTTCTTAAATCATGTCTGAAATACGAAGAAGTAGTCCAATTTCTCTACATTCTACAAAATCGATAATGGATTCATCCGATTCGGAAAATGATGAAGTACAAAATAGAGTTGCAGAGGAAGGAGCAATAAGAAATGATGAAGAAGATGAACAAATGGATGAATCTGAAGGAAATACGGATGAGGTAAACGTTGATATTGAACATGAACAGAGTGCTGCAGGTTCTATTATGTCAGATAGATCTATTTTAGTGGAAAGAGTTGTTCCTGAGAGTGAATGGTTGAAATTATCTGAAAATAACTGTGTTATATTGTTTGAGGAAAGTCGTTTTAAGCCTGAACACAGAATTATCATGGAGTTATTCAAACACCATCCGTACAGAAAATGGTTTACAAGAAGTAAAAATGTGCCTGTTCAGTACATACAACAATGGTGGAAACATCTTAGGTTAGAAGATAATAAGTTTGTGTCTGAAATTGGAGGAGTGACATTTGTCTTATCTATCTCTGCACTAAGAGAAATGCTGAATCTACCAGAGAAAGATGATGTACAAAGAAGAACAGATTTTGAGGATTCACCCTTAACAGAGGAATTAATAGCAGAGTTTATGAAGTTGGGATACAATGAAGGATTGAGGACTCTCAGTTTGTTCAGAAGAAACAAATTACCACCTATTTGGGCTTGCTTCTTTCATGTGGTAAATAAATGTGTGTCAGGGAAGAATAGTTCTGCTGATCAAGGTTCTAAACAAATTCTTCAGATATTTCAGGGTTTAGTGAAGAATAGGCATTATGACTATGCTTTAATACTTTGGGAAGATATGAAGAATACATTTGAGAAGAATCAGAAAGCAATTCAGAAGAAAACAAAGGATGCTCCACTGACATACATTCCTTACATAAGGTACTGGCAAATTGTTATTTGGTATGCCATGCAGGAAAACAGAACAATCTCAAGAAGAACAAATGAAGAACATGGTCCTACATTTTATTTGGGTAAGATGACCTCAGTAACAAGACTTGAAAACTATCCCAATCATAAACTATTGCCCAAATCACTTAGGAGCTATATTCCAAGGGAGAGTGAGATTTTAAAAGCTTATTGCACCTCTATGGGAATTGAATCACCTCAAATCCCTACCCAAGAGGACCAACCTGAGAAGAGAGGTGAGGGGTCTAGTCGAATTAGAGAGGGGGAGGATGTTCAGATGGGTGAACATTCTGAGAGACTTGAGGGGGAAAATTCTGAGAGCTTGGTTAGATTTGGTGAGGAAAAACAGAATGAGAATGATGAGGATGAGAGATTGTCAACAGAGGTTCAAACAGAAAGAGATGCCTCTGAACCAGCTAATCTTGACCAGGTAACCACAAATGCTATTGGTTCACATCTCTTGGTGTCCAATATTGAAACAAACACCATGGACCTAGTGGTGGATCTTGAACAACCCATCAATATCCACTCAGAAGCATTTCAACATGCTACTGTTTCACACAAATCCGGAGAACCATCCCAAACTCATTTGGAGGGAGGTGATAAATCCCAATTTATTTTTCAACACATTGAGTCTGAATATCACAGTCCTATTCATATTGAGCCTGAAATTCCTTTTGACACTTGCACAAATCAGGAATTTCGTATTCCTGAAACAACATTCATAGACATACCTAATGTTGGGTGTCGAGGATTGGATGGAAGTCCTGGTGAGGTGAACATTACAAAAGCCTCATTTAAACGTGCATCTGTTGTACAAGATGACTGTGTGTTATCTACAGGCCATGAGCCCTCTGGGCACATGAAAACTGGACCACCTGTTGGTTCAGGTTCACTGTTAGAAACTTCTGAATTTGAAAAGATTCAGAAACAAAACAAGGAGATGGGGGAAAAGTAGAAAATTTGGAGAAGAGGGTGGAGGATTTGAATGATGAGATGTCAGAGTTGAAAGTTGTGTTGGAGAAAAAGTTGATTTCTGTTGAAACCAAAGTACATGATGTAAAGAAATCCTTGGATTCTCACAAAAAGGAGATCGTGGATATAATGTCTGGTTTTCAAAAAGATATGTTAAAACAGATGCAAGGTATGTAGGAATCTATACTGAAAGCACTGAGTGTATCTTTGGCTTCTACTTCAAAGCCTCTTGATCCTGTTCCTATTGCAGAAGCTGAACCTGAAGTTGCTTTTAATCAGAACTTGAAAAGAAAATTTGATGATAATGATCCTCATGATCATCAAAAGGGGGAGAAAAGACAAAGGTTAAGTTCTGATGATGATATTGGCATAGAAGATTTTGAGATGGCAGATATGCAATTAGCTAGTACAAAAAGTTCAGAAGATCAGATACAGGAAAATTTAAAGAAAATAACTCAGATAGTTCAGATTGATAGCTCAGATACAGAGGAAATGGAGTTGGAAAGTACAGATGGTGGTGAGTCAGATAAAACAGAGGAATTGAACTTAGACATAGAAATGGAAAGAAACTCAGATGAAACTGAAGCTATTGAGGAATCTGCATCGAGATCAGAAAAGACAGTGGAAAGTGAAGTGGTCAACATGTGTACAGATATTGTGGTGTATAACAAAGAAAATATGACGGATTCTGAATTAGAAGAAAGGAGGTTAAGTGAAGAGTTGATCAGAAGGATGCATAACAGTTTAGTCAGAGCTTTGAATGTTCAAAAAGTTCAGCAAGGAATAAAAATGATAAGACCTATTGATCTAATGGGAGAAGAAGACAGAACTGTGAATTATACTCAGGATTTTGAAGATGATTTTAGATTTAACTTTTGTGATGAGTTAAATACAGAAGAAGAGTATGTGAAAGTGAAAGACTTCTTTATGCCTTCTGAGTATGTATTCAGAAAACCAATTGAGATCCCAAAGATTAAATTGCAAAGACTAGAAGAACCTGTGTGTGACTTCATTCTAGAGCTAAGTGATGTGCCATTAGCCAGACAATTTCATGATGATATTTTTCCTGAGGAAATATATGATAATCTCTACTACACAGAAGGAGAGTATGAGCCTTTGGAAAGTAACATTGATGGTTTTATGGATGACAGAGCTCAGATGATCTACTCAGAAGCTTCTAACAGGTTCAGAGTTCCAGACTCAAAACTGCATATTCAGAAAAGAATTGAGAAATTTCTGATGTTTCAACAAGATGAATTCAATGGTTTAATGTTTGTTAGAATGGAAGTACTGAAAGAAAGAAATACAAAGGTTTCCATGTCTACTTTTGATTTTCACAGATTGACTCTTGATGATCAGATCTTTCTAGTCAAGTTCTTTGCTAGCACTGAAGAAGCCTTGATAGAAATTGAATGTAGAAGACTTCTGGGTATTTATGTCAGAAATATATACTTGTATGACTTCCAATTGGCCATTGAAGAAAGAAAAGAAAAGTGTAATCTGAGTTCTCCCACAAAGAAAATAGAAGTTGATTTGCATGTGAAGGGATTTGTGAATGAAGGAATGAAGACAGAAGGGTTCACATATATAGTTCACGAAAGGCTTGAATTGTTCAGTTAAAAAGAGTTGGTAAAGTACAGTGATACAACTCTGAATTGGTTGTTGATTAAAATGGAAGCAAGTTTGGAAGCTGAAAAGGAGAGTTTAAAGAAGAGATGTATAAACTGTGTGAAGAGGAGGTTGGATCTTAGAAGAAAAATCAGAAACAGCAGTGAATGGTTGCTATCTGAGGTGAATCCCAAAAAGATTCTACATAATGATTTTGTGTTTCCTGCTGAGTATGAAGTGAATGGAATTTTGTCAGATGAAGTTGAAGAAGTGCAGAATACAATATCTCAGAATGTGCAGATAACTAGTTTTGATCAAGCTAAACAGTCTGAACCAAAAGAAGATGAAATATCCATTGATCTAAATGGATACTTTCTTGAATTTGATTTACCTGAGTTCTTCAAACCAAAAGAAGTACAATTCTTGGATGTGTATTATGATAGACCTAAGGAGACTCAGATCTGGTTGGCTGAAAAATTAAGATGTCTTGGCAAAACAAAGCAAGCTGTTTACTCAGATTTTTTAATCACTAGAATCAGAGAGTTGAGGGTTAAGAAATTCAGAAAGATGGAGTACTTATCTTTTGAAGTTCTGAGAGAAGATGGCAAGGTTTATTACTTTACTGATGCAGATTTTGAGAAACTATCAGTAGTTGACTTCTACAGATTACACAGCTTTCTATGCTTTAAAGAGTCGAGCAAAGACAGAAATGAAAGGAAGGCCAGAAGTGTGGTAATTGAGGCCATGTTCTACATCTTAAGGTGGCACTGTTATACAGACTTTCAAATAGCTTTGTACCTACAAAAGTCATGTGTTTATCTGGAAAATCCCAACACAGATCATGAACAGAAAAAGAATTTAAAGACTGGAAGTGTTCACAAATATCCAGATTTGGGAGTATTTTTGAAAAACAAAAGTGGAAAGATTTTCTTCAGAGCAAAGGAAACCGCAAAATACTGTTCTGGAACTTTAAGAATCATAAAGCATAATTTGGAGAAAAAGATGCTGAAAGTAAAGGAAGCAAACATGATTCAAGAAGCAATCAATCAGCAAGTTGAGATTATTCAAGAAATCATTGACAAAATTGATAAAAGGCTTAATCTGAGAAATGTGCTACTTCAGAAGATTGTTCCTGCTCTGAAAGAACTGGATGATGCAAAGTTTAAGTTTATTTGAAAAAAAGGGGGAGATTGTTAGATCTGAAGTTTTGTCAATAAACCAAGTGTTGAAGATCTGATAAGAAGACTCAGATGTTCTGAGTAGAGAAGTCAGAGGTCTGACTGTGAAAGCTCAGAAGTATTGATCAGTGGAAAGAGAAGTCAGATGTATGAGTTAAGGAGTCAGAAGATCTGAGAAGCTTTATCAGAAGAATGTTCAGAAGTTCTGAACTATCTGTTCAGAACTTATGACAAGATACTTTACTTAGTATTTTATAAACTAATTAGGACACGTGTTATGTTCTTATTAGTCTTTCTTATTTGTACTGTAGCTTTAAGATGTCCGTTGCAGTATAAATAATAGTTAGCTCTATGTTGCTAACTGATTGATTTTTCCCGTATAACTTTGTAATCATTCCTTGTAATCTTTGAGATTCTCTCTCTCTCTTAGATCTGTAATTCTGTTCATCATTGAATACAATTGGGCTTGATCATACAACTTCTCAATTACTGCTTTCTATATTGATTGTAAGATAAGATCCTGTTCTTTCATTGACCAGCGTCTCGATCATCGTCTTCATAGAACCAACGTCGGTCTTTACAGAGCCCAAGTCGGTCTTGACCGCTGACATATCACCCTCGAGTTTTCCAACCGATGTCTTCAGCGTTGTTACTTCGCTGGACACGGTCAAAACTGAGTTTTTGAGGCTGGTGTAGTCAGTGTAGATGTCAGAGAGCACCTTGGCAAAATCGCTGAGCGTCTTATCAAGGCCCTTGATGTCATCTGTGGAAGCCTTCTTCTCCACCACCGTAGTCAGCTTCGTCAGATTCTCTCCAGCGTTTGTTACAGCTGTAGAGTTGTTGGAGATTGTGGTGGTGAGATCGGTCAGCTTAGTTTCCACGGACTTCAGAGACTCGTTGATGTCTCCTAAATTAGGACCTGTAACACATAAGTACTTGTGAAGAAAGGAAAGCTCAGAAGTTTCAGGTTTAGTTACAGTGTATATGGGTTGATTTGTACCTGCAGGAGGATTGACGAAATCGTCAAAGTTGCGGATTCCAGAGTAATGTTCCATATGCTCTTCGAAAGTACGGTGAGGTATGGTGATCTCCGCATGTCCTATCTTCATCATTCGTTGAGAAGCGTCAGCGGTGGCTTCTGGAATGATGGCATCTCCAGTGTTAGCTGGAGGAGTGTCCAAAGAAGTGGAGGGAGGAGCGAAGGATAAGAATGGGGTTCGGGTTGCGAGTTCAGCGTTGGAATCGCTGAGAATCACTTCATCAGTCTTTTGAGAGACTGAGGGAGGTTGGTTAGGTTCCAAGTTTCTAACCTCAGCGTTTGGAGACGCTGAAGTCTGGATGAGAGGGATGGCTTGAACGGGTGTGGCAGAGCGTACCACGGAACTTTCCTTCAGCTCTTCAGAATGAGCTGAGGAGTCTTCAGCATGGAATTGCTGGGGTTGCTCCTTGGTTTTCTTGATCCTTTTGGAATCAAGTTGGGTGTGAGAGGGTTTCCTTTTCTTAGAAGGAGAGGATTGTGTGGCCGGGGTATCAGCGATGGGTATTGTCGCTGAAGGAGCCACAGAAAGCGGAGAATTTAGAAGAGTGAGAAGAGTAGAGAGACGTACCTCGTTGGCGACAGGTTTGAAATCGAGCACCTTAGGGCCAACCTGAGAAAGTTTCAGGTCACCCTCTTCAGGATAGCTGTCCTTCAGGCCATATTGGAAGATGGCGCTGATGAATCTTGGGTAAGGAACCCATGCTGGTCGGTCAGCGGCAGAATCCACGCGTTGTACTAGGTCATCATATATAATAGAGGCCCAGTCAACGTTTAGACCTTTCAGCAGTGCGTATCCCATAGCTTGCGTAGGCTGTGCGGCTTGATCAGAAGAGCCGGACTTCGCTGTCATGCAGCTGATCAGGTGAGCGAAGATGAAATTCATCTCGCTGGGCATTTTGGACTTCTTTATCAGCGTCAGCTTCTTCTCGGGCTTCTTGTCCCTTCCAATGTCCCAGATGTAACCCATTGTGTCGAGAAAAGCAATGATGGCATCTCTGTCAGCTTGCTTCTTATGGTCAGGGAATGGAACAAAGGGTGTTTCTTTGGTGGCATTGGGAAAGTTTAGGGCTTTTCGTATGATAGCAGGGGTTATCTTGATTGTACCATACTCAGTATCACTGAGTATGCAATCGATGGTTTTGGATGCATCTTTGGCGGAGGGTAACTGAGTGTGTCTGGCAGAGTACCAGAACTGGGATAGTAGTAGCTGACTTGCGGGAGGTGTGATGGTCAGGGCTGTTGAAATGCAGCAGTTTTTCAGGAAATTCACAGCATCATCCAGATGTGTGACTTGCTTTTGAGGAGGAAACTCGAGAAGCGCAGAGAGGTTGTTGACCTTAGTCCAATATAGTTGATCCAGCTTGAACTTAACCTGAGGGGCTTTGATGATGTCCACTTCCTCAGAGTCAGCGAAGATGGACTCAACGGTGACATTGATCTTTGAAGATGCCATTTCACTGTATTATCAGTTCAACCAAAGATGTTAACAAATAAGAATTATCTTAATGTGGAAAGAAATTTCCATTAAGATGTTTCGAATTTTGTCCATTTCATTCAGACATAAATGTCTTAATGAAGATTAGGGTTTTTCATGATTTTTGAAATGAAATGTAAAACCCATAAAGTCTTATATTCCAGTTTCTAAAAGAAAACTGGATACGAATGAAGAACAAGTTTAAGATTTAGATTTAAAACTTGAAGAACAACCATGAAATGGTTGTGTTCATAAAACCATGAAAGAAATGATTTTATTTTACAAAGTTCTTTTGTTTGATCTTGTTAAAACAATGAGAAGATCGAAAACAAGTTATACGCATTTGATAATAGATAAGAACATATTAACCTTGATGTTTTGATGAAGAAGATGATGAACAGTTCTTGAGATTTTTGAGAGCACAAATGCAACAGTAATTCTTTTCTTGCGGAGGAAGATTGTTCGCGTAAAAGACAAATATAAACCAAGAGTTGTTTATATAGGGAGTTTTAGAGAGAGAAAACCTTGAGCGGGAAAAGGTTTTCATCATGACACGGACACGTGTTTGCATTTGATTGGAAGTTTGAGCGAAACGTGCAAACGTGTGTCTGAAAGAAATCATGCCTGGTGTTATCCGTTGCAATGACGTCACAACTGTCCTTTCACATTCTTTTAGGATGTCTCTGAGGTTTTGAAAAAAACTCAGGGACTCTTTTGAAAAACATGAAGCACTGAATAGAAGATATCAGTGAAGGTTTTAAGAACTTTCAAAATATCGCTGTTAAGGAAGAGATATTCAGCGATGCATTTGTTTTTGAAATCTTGCATTTTCATGCGTTTGTCAGAGAGATAAAACATACCTAAATATCAGTTTAACCAATTTTATTCAGAGAGAAGATGATTGAATAGGTTATACGAGTTGATTTTATCCTTTCGCTGATTAATGTGAATCGCTGAAGATTTTACCCTTCAAAGTTCAGCATTCCAAGCTCGCTGATGAGAAAGTTGAATCTTGTCTCATCAAGAGGTTTGGTAAATAAATCAGCTAACTGATAATCAGTTGGGATAAAATGAAGTTCAATATCACCATTCATCACATGATCTCTGATAAAATGATATCTGATTTCTATGTGTTTTGTCTTTGAGTGTAGCACTGGATTGTTTGCTATAGCGATGACATCCTCCTGTGGTGCTTTTCCTATCCATTTTGCAACCTGCAAAATCACTGTCTGAATAGGCGGTTAGATCGAATCCTGAGTCTTTGGGATACCAAAGACCTAGATTCGCTGTACCCTTAAGATATCGAAAGATTCGCTTTACAACTTTCATATGAGATATCTTAGGTTCAGCTTGATATCGTGCACACAAGCATGTTACAAACATAATATCGGGTCGGCTAGCTGTAAGATACAATAGTCAGCCGATCATCCCACGGTACAGTGTGACATTGACAGGAACACCTTTTGTGTCCTTATCAAGTGTCAACGGAGGTGCCATAGGGGTTTTCATAGCTGAACTTTCAGTTAAGTCGAATTTCTTCACCATATCTTTAACATATTTTCCCTGATTAATGAAAGTTCTTTTTTCAGTTTGCTTAATCTGAAGACCAAGGAAATATGTTAGTTCACCCATCATGCTCATTTTATACTCATCTTTCATTCTATCAGCGAAACGAGTACAAAGCTCAGGGTTAGTAGAACCAAATATAATGTCATCAACATATATTTGAACTAAAATGATATGACCTTTCACTTTTCTAAAAAATAGAGTTTTGTCAATCTTACCTCTCTCAAGTTTTTCAATATGGAGATAAGTAGAGAGAGTATCATACCATGCACGAGGAGCTTGCTTTAAGCCATAAAGTGCCTTGTCCAGTTTATAAACATAACCTGGACGCTTAAGATCTGAGAATCCTGGAGGTTGTTCCACATACACTTCTTCATTCAGCTTTCCATTCAGAAACGCTGACTTAACATCCATCTGATGTACAGTGAAGTTTTTGTGTACAGCATATGCTAAGAAAAGACGAATAGATTCGAGTCTTGCTACTGGAGCAAAAGTTTCGTCATAATCTATGCCTTCCTCTTGTCTGTATCCCTGAGCAACAAGACGAGCTTTGTTGCGAGTTACAGTACCATGTTCGTCCAACTTGTTTCGATAGACCCATTTAGTGCCTATCACCGTTTTGTCAGTTGGTCTACGAACGAGTTTCCAGACTTTGTTTCTTTCGAATTCAGTCAGCTCTTCTTGCATAGCGCTGACCCAGTTTGGATATCTGAGGGCATCATCTATTTTCTTTGGTTCAGTTAGAGAAATAAAGTTAACAAATAAACAAATATTACCTGCATTTCTACGAGTCTGAATACCAGCGTTGGGATCACCAAGAATTTGATCGATTGGGTGATTTACAGTCCATCGCTGAGCCGGAGCATACGTCGCTGACTCAGTCTGAACTGGAGAAACTGAAGATGAGGCTTCAGCTACTTCTGGATTATCAGCTAAGAGAGGAATGTTTGCATTTGTCACTTCATTCACTGATTGCTGAGAAATAGACGGAATTTCTGAGACATTTGGATCAACTGCAGGTATAGTGTTTATAGGCACAGCTGAGACCCAAGATGTTTCAGCTTCACTATTCTGCATATCTGGAATGATAGGAGGACCATCATTTTCTACGGTGTGAGCATGGGGAGTGGGAACTTCTTCTGAATCACCAAGATGAGAAAACATCCATTGATTCAGTTCTTCAGTATCAGCGGACGGTTTAGAGTTCGCTGAACGGGATTCGTCAAACGTGACGTGAATAGTTTCTTCTACAGTTTGTCTTCTACGGTTGAAGACTCTGAAGGCTTTGGAGACTGAGGAGTATCCAAGAAAGATTCCATCATCAGCCTTAGGATCAAACTTTCCAAAGGCATCTCTGTTGTTCAGTATGAAACACTGACATCCAAAGATGTGAAGAAAGCTGATTGAAGGCTTTCTCCCATGAAAGAGTTCATAGGCTGTCTTTTTGAATCTTTTAACTATCAGCGACCTGTTTTGCGTAAAGCAAGCAGTGTTGACAGCTTCTGCCCAAAACTGAGTAGGCAGATGAGAATCGCTGAGCATTGAACGTGCAACTTCAATAATTGTTCTATTTCTTCTTTCAGCGACTCCATTTTGTTGCGGTGTTCTCACTGACGAAAAGTTGTGAGAAATACCCTTACTCTCAAGGAAGGAATCAAGAGAACTGTTTTTGAATTTAGTTCCATGATCACTCCTTATTGAGCGAACAGTCATATTGTTCAGAGTTTCCATCTTCCGAACAAAGGTGATGAGTTCTTCAGGGGTGTCACTCTTAGAACGGAGAAACATTACCCATGTGTAACGAGAGAATTCATCAACTATGACCAGCGTATATTTCTTTCCAGCGATGTATTGTTTGTTAACGGGGCCAAACAAATCCATATGGAGTAGTTGTAGAGGAGATGACACTGAGGAGACTTGCTTTGACTTGAAGCTTGCCTTGGTCTGCTTCCCTTTTTCACACGCTGAACATAAAGACTCTTTGGCGTATGAATGCTGAGGTAGACCAGTGACTAACTCTTTGGAGGAAAGAGTATTCAGTGTCTTGAAAATTAGATGTGAGAGCCTCTTGTGCCATAGCCAGTTAACATCAGAAGTTGCCTTTGAAAAGAAACAGGAGTTCTCAGTGGTTGTTGAGTCCATGTTTATTACATAAACATTTTCCAAACGATAACCGCTGAGAGCTATCTTCTCCTTTTTGTCAGAGATAAAGCAGGATTCCTTAGTGAAAATCACTTTGTTATCCATGTCGCAAAGCTGACTGATGCTCAGAAGATTATGCTTCAGCCCTTCAACATATGCGACTCTTCTGAAGGAGGTTGTACCATTTGAAAGTACACCATACCCTCGGGTGTGTCCTTTTCCATTTCCACCGAAAGTTACAGAGGGACCCTTCTCTTCCTTGTAATCAGCGAGCAGGTTTTTCTTTCCAGTCATGTGTCTAGAGCATCCGCTATCGAGATACCAGATACCCTTCTTAACCTGAAATACAAAGGAAGATTGGTTTTTCTTAGGTACCCACTTAACCATGTAAACACGTTTGTCAGTGGAAGTAGTTGGAATGGAAGGTTCAGCGGTCTTCGCAGCATTTGAAGATTCAGCTTTGTCTTTCTTCACTTTGGTTAATTTCTTAACCTCAGTGGTAGGAGTCACCTTGACCTGATTTGCACCAGGGTTGGTCTTCTTTGCCTTGGGGGCAATCTTCACCTTAGCTATCTTTTCAGCTTTGGTGGCTGTGGGGCACTTACTAGCAATATGATCGGTAAGTCCACAGTGATAACAATTCCTATAACTAAAAGTAGTTCTAGGACCACTTGTATGCTGAGCTTTTAATTTAGAATTAGAAGTGCCAGCACCAAGTAAACTATTGGCTTTAGAAATGGGACGAACATTCAGTTCTTCAGATTTCTTACCAAGGACATCCACTCTGAGTCTAGGAGTAGATCGCTGAATAGATCCAGAGATCAGCTTTCTAGATCCAGAGGGGTTGGTCACTGAGGCTTTAAAAGCATTCAGCTTTGGTACTAAGGTACCCTTCTGAGGATTTTGATAAATAACAATTCCATTACCTTTGTCTTTAGAGACAGAGGTAGGTTTTGAATAAACCATTTTCTCCTTACCTTTTGAGGAGGTAGGAGTTTCCTCTGGGATTGGTGTAATGGACGAGGAGTACTGAGATGATGAAGTGTCAGCGACTGAGGATACGAACGTTCCAAATTTAAGCATTGAACGTTCAGTGGTTGGTTTTGGAGTATCATATTTATAACCCAGACCACGTTTATCACTCAGAGGAATCTGAGCCTTAATTATCTCAGTGATCTTTGTTGAAGAATTACACCATCCTTCAACAGTAGCTTGTTCAGCTTTTAATGCAGCGATAGCTTCTGCTCGTTCAATTTTGACTAGCTGATTTAAATAGACTTGATCTTTAAAATCATCTTCAATTTTAGAAAGCTTTTCTATTTGAAGGTGGCAGTTTTTAAGCTTTTCAGCGAGATCAAGATTTTGGTTTTCAACCACAGTTTTGCCGTTCATGGCTTCGTATAAACTTCTAGTCAAGAGATCGATCTTACGGAGACTATCAGCTTCATCAATATTTGCAATATTGGTAAAGAAAGAAGGTGATACCTGAATGGCAGATGTTGAAGTGGAGGGAATGTCTGAACTTTCTTCCTCTTCTTCAATCTTGGCCATTAGACATTGATTTGCTTCATCATCTTCAGAGTCAGATGACGATGCTTCTTCATCAGAAGCAGCCCAATCATAGTCAGCCATCAGGCCTTTTCCTTTCTTCTTAAAGCTTTTCAGCTTTGCATACTTCTCCTTCAGCTTTGAGTATTTGTCATCTTTATTCCTTGGAACAAAGTTTTTCTTTGAGAAAGCTGAAGGTCTCATGATTTTCTTTGACATGCACTCATTAGCGAAATGACCTGTCTTTTCGCAGTTGAAACAAGTAGCAGTAGCCTTATCAACAAAAGCTGATGATTTAGGCTTGTCAGTTATGGAAAGAGGTTTGTTCTTTCTAAACATTTTCTTCTTGGCGAATCTCCTGAACTTTTTAGTTAGGAGAGCCAAGGATTCATCATCATCTGAAGAATCAGAGTCTGATGACCTTTCAGAGTTACTTTCTAACTTAGTGATAGTGACCGAGGGTCGCTGAGTAGAAGGTTCTTCTGAGATTAAATCAACAGGAGTGCTTTTGGAATCTTTTACAAGATTCTTCTTAAGATGGCTAGATTGCTCATGATTCAGCAATGTACCATATAAGGTTGAAAGGGTCATTGATTTAAGATCCTTTGACAGCTTGAGACACATGGAATAATTGTCCCAGCTTTCAGGTAAACATTCTAGAAACTTTGTCAGCACTTCAAAGTTAGAATATTCCTTACCAACAGTTTTTAGATATATAATTAAACAATTAAAACGTTGGTGAACTTCAGCTTTCGTATTGTCTTACCAGGTTGATCTTTCTTGAGTCCTGGACTTCAGACGTTCCTTCATACTGAACACATATTGTGTCCCACATGGCTTTTGATGACTTCAGGTTCATGACGGAATGGTAGACTTCGTCAGGAAGGGCCATGGAAAGTATGGATCTGGCTTTTGTATCTATAGCCACTTTCTTCTTATCTTCATCGGTCCACATGTGTATTTCCTTTGGAATCAGCCTTTCTGGAATAGCAGCTCTAGTTGCAGTGGCTGGAACTAAAGGATCAATTGTTACAGGGATGTGTGGGCCGTTTTCAAGATAGTAAGTCATAGTAGGGTCTACACCTTCTAAGAAGAGTGTCATCCAATTTTTCCACAAGTTGAAGTTGTCTCTGGAAAATCTAGGGGGTTTTGCAAGAGAACCATTGTCTATATAATGTGTGTTTGTGTTGGCCATTTTCAGATAATAGCAAGGAAGAGAAATATCTTAGATTAGATCTTGTTTATGAGATTAAACAAATCCGCTCTGATACCACTTGTTGGTCCCGAAGGCCTACACAAGTTTGTAGAAGGGGGGGTTGAATACAAACACACAGATTTTACTTTTCTAAATTGTTTATTGATAAATCATTAACAATTTACATCTTGTTGCGGAGACAAGATTAAGGGTAAACCTAAATCTAAACAAGTTGGAACACTAAGGTTTCTTGGTACTAAGAAAGATAAGGAAATTACTAATAATAACCTATCTTGAGATAAGAGATATGAACTTGTCCAGAGTTAGCAAGTTACTTCGAAATGAAGTGAGTTCATGTAACATCCCACATATCCAAAAGTACATATTATCGTATTTTTATATGTTTGCAACAAAAGTACATCACATTCCACATTTGGTCCCAACAAAAGTCTAGGCATAATAAAAATTCAGTACAATTTGATTCACTTTAAATTACATAATAACTAACAACAATTTATAAGTACAAAAGCATCCACATTTCTCTTATCGATCATCTCCTCAAAAGCTATGCAACAAGTTTTCTAATCACTTGGTATTACTGGATCCACCACCTGGAATACATATTTTAAAACAGAAAATGAGGGTTAGACCTAAAGGTCTAGTGAGGAAATCCCTGACATTTGAAAATCATTAAAGTTTCATTTATATAAAACACTCTTTATATAATTACACATATTTCACACGTAAATTAATACCAGTCAAGATTGCTACATCATACCCGTCTCATCCAACCTTATCCCTCCACCAATGGCCAATATCAATTGGTTGCGAGCCAATTTAACACACCAGTCCAAAGCCCGGCCACGTATTATATTTTCATATAATACTCACGTAATTATAATATCTTAATATATTATAATCACCCACGTATGACATATTCATACACTTTATTTAACATTTGCTATTCACATAATGCATTCCAGTAAAATACTTTTTAAAGTAAAACTCACCTGATCTTTTTAGCAAAGGTCCTTCAAACTTTCCTCAAAACAGATTATTTTTTAACTCTGATCCTTAGTATCTGAAACAAATTAAAGTATACATACTCTTTAACATGTAAACAGGTAATTCACACTTTTTGCAACCCACTATTACGAAAACCTAACTTTTCGCAACCCACAGTTGCGAGTTCCTTACTTTTCGCAACCAACAGATACGAAAACCTCACTTCTTGTAAACCACAGTTGCGAGTTCCCTACTTTTCGTAACCAACAGATACGAAAACTTAACTATGCGTTTTAGCTACTTGCGAAAAGTGGACTTTTCGCAACCAAGGCTTGCGAATTCCTACTTTTCGCAAAAACACTGTTCATCGTCTTTTTCAGAAAAGTTCAGTTAAATTTCAGGAATCCCTCTTTTTTCCCAGATTTTTCACAGAGATGTTCTAAACTCCTTTTAACACCTTAAATTGTAACTAAAGTTCACCAATTCATCTAAAATTACCTAAACCCACTTTAAAGTCCAAATGAAACCTAATTCTCATAAAAGAGAGTTAAATAAGAAGATTACCTCTTGGATTTACTGCACCAAACAAAAATCCCAGCTGAGTATCTTTCTTCTTCTTCTTCTTCTTCTACGGTTCTTCTTCTCTCTCTTTCTCTCTGCCGTGAACAATTTCACACACACACACACACACACTATTTGGGTTTTGCTATTAAATCCCAAATGAGATATTTCCTATACTTAACTACTGAGTCGGTTTGTGGTTTTAAAGAGATTGGGTAAAATACCAACTAAACCCTAAACTTGCTTCACTTGACAAAACACACCCCTAAGCTTCTATTATACAATAAAAACTTATCCCTTAATTTCTTAACTCCATAAAATACAAAAATCACGACTTATAAAATTCCAATTTTAAATTAGATAAAATACCTGGTTATTACAACATCTCCCCCTTAAAAGAATTCCGTCCCGGAATTCACTCAAGCAACGAACTAAGGTAACTACTGTTGAAAAGATATCAAATTCTATGAACACATCAAAGTGTTTACGGAATCCTCAAAGGACTTTTTACTAGACCCACCGCTTTACTGCTTCTAGTTTACCATTTGTTCCCACTTCAAAATTTCAACCCAAAACATCAAGAGTTTTAATTTTTCACAAGAAATCTGGCCCTCTAAAACAATGATACACACTTGATAATCAAATCCTATGAAGGTTCAAATTAACTCGACAATTCACTTATCTCTTAGAAAGAAATAACTTATACTCATATGAATCTAATCCAAATAATAGAACATTATAGGCTTACTCGGGACATTTATCACGCTAATACTATTTTTAACCTCACCGGCCTTTTACTACAAACGTCGTGTTCTACACTTTTACAATACTAACTCTAAAACGTAAACATATACTTTCAATATAAAATTTGCTTAGTAAATACTACCTATTTCTTATACTCTTTCATGGAATAGAATATACTCAACCCGGATCACTCTATATCATGGGAAAATTTCTTAATTTTATCAAACCCGCAAACTTCATCCTACCATTTCCATTTCCCATGAAAGCATAGCATAATTACTATAATCACACAACCATACTTAATTGCACTTGACACCAATTCATCCATCCAATTAAAACAAATCCTAAATAGCAACTTAATTTCTCGAATATCAGCAAAACACAATTTCAAACATTTCAATTATCTCAATAACCTCACCACCATAACTCATACCGACTTCCATCCAAATATCAATACCAATTCATTCCTTAATAAAATAACAAACTCTTTATCACATCAATTCCTTACATCTCCAACTTAGCATAAAATTACTAACACAATTCTTTAGACATTTGTTTCACTTAAACCACTCCGAAATTTGAAATTTATCAACACCGGGATCACCTTACCCAACTAAAATAATTACCAAATCATCATGAAATAATTTCACTACAAAACTAAGCCGAAAAGAATTCATCACGACTCCATTAAAATTTCATGTCACTAATCATATAACTCATTAACGACTTAACATGCAAAGTCCAGCACCAAGTTTAAACAACTCTTTATCTTAAACAACTCCACAAAGAAAGTTCATCACACGACCATCAAAATATTTATTGCTCATTGCTTTCTTCCCACTAATCATAACACTTAATATAAATCCCTTTTTCAACTTAAATTCTCCAATTCATGGGAAGTATTAGGTAAACATCCAACCCGTTGAACCATTTTTCTATATCCAGCAAACTCTCAAGCATCAATTTCTTATACTTTATGATCATAGTATGCATTTTCTCTTTCGGTTAAGTCCAGGTTATCAGTAACCTAGGTTTCTAACCTTGCGACCCACTATCGCCAATGCTTCCCCCACATCACTCCGTCTTTGATCCAGTCCGGTGTTTTCTAACGGTACAACCTTAGTTGCTTCGGCTAAGCCCTTCCACAGAATCGACACGGGAAAGGCTGAAAGAACTCTCACTAAGCGTAACCCTTCAATACCAAGGCTCATACCAACAATTTAGTACCCTCCTAACTGCAACAACTCTTACTCTAAGAGAAAAAAACCCGCGTGATACAAACAAGGTATAATATCCCAGATTAATCATACCAATATTATTCACAAATCCCGACTCCAAGTTCACCTCATCCTACTACCCTTGCTATGACGGAATCTCCACTAATCATGACGAGTCGCCTCGCGAATGCACAGTCGCATACAGTGTGAAATCAGATAGACATTCGAAATAAAGATTCTATCCCACAACGGTTAGACTCAAACAAGAGCTGCGCAATAGAACTAAATCAAATATTATAAGGCTATTTAGTTCCTACTGTATACCACTTATAAGGCAGTCACTTAACAACCTATCAGGACTAGCATAAATTCCTACTGGCAAGTAATAGTCATGCAGCAAAGTGTAATAAGCACCAGGCAATCTAGCATACATACTCCTATGTTCTAGAAAGCAATAAATTACACTAAGTACTCTACCTTTTCCCTTGGTCTCGGCTGACTGTACACACCGCGCCTTCGATCACCGTCTCTAAAATGTCCCAACAATCCAACACTCAAAAAATAACGACATTCTACTCCCCAATAGATTACAAAAATCAACTTGTAGTATCACCCTAACCCGTAGTTGAACTTTTCTCCATAGGTCATCCCCAACTCTACCGTCACTTCTCTAATCCAAAATATACCTAAGACAGACAACACTTTCTTGCATTAATTACACCGACCCCGAACCTTAGATTACAATTGATTTCCACACTTGCCACAACATCACTCTCATACTACTACCACGTCCTATCCCATGGTCCTTCACCCCGATCATTACATTCGACTATTTTCTTCTACTCTTTCCTCAACATAAAATACGTTTCCCCAAGGATAGCTCACTAGGAGGTGCTTACTCTAGCCCGACCCTATGAGCTAGATTTCTTTCACCTCCAAACCAATCGCACACACCCAATTCCCACAATTACTATACTTAACCAATAATTTCACCACACCTCATAACAGGAATTTAACCGAGTTAATCCGAAATCACATCCATTGCCCGAAACAACCACATACTTTTCCAATTTTTTTTTTAAATCGTTTGCATATTCTTTCAAAATGATAATAAGCAAATTGGATCTACACTATACACCCATCCCCAAAATATAACAATCATAAAAACATCTTTACTTCACCTCGTGCCTCTTTCAGTACAAAATATGTCATCGTGCCTCTTCCAGCACAAAATTATATCTCACAAATCATTTAACACGTTTAAAATTTTATTCATAACATAAACTTTAACGTTTGGAGGCATAACCTAGCGTTTGAAATACTGAATTACACATAACGCCACAATCTATACTTTCGCAATAACTTTCCAAAATTCTAATCATGTACCTTCAATTTGAAAAATTGCAAACAATTGCAAGTGTTAGATCATTCATTCCAATTTAAACTACCATCCACTTTCGTTCTCATACCATAAATTTTACTACCACCTTGATAAATCTTTCGAATCCAAACACATATGATAATGGATTATCACCTTGATCACTAATAGCTTTTCCTTACTAATCACTCCCAAAAACAATCTTCACTTTCTAGTTCAATTATCCTTGATTTCTCACTTAAATTTATCCCAAGCAATATCATAATGAATAAGCATACTAAATTCGATATCATCCAAAATATTTGTTATACTCTTACTAAATTAGAACCAACCTATTTTCACACCAAATGCTTCCAAACCTACACTCTTACTAAGCCTTATCGAAATTAATTCATATATCCTTGATATAAAACTTGTTAACAAACGGAAACTTTAAATCAATCACTCGACAATCTCTTCTTTCATCATAACTACTTATTCCAATAAATACCGAATTACCGAGGATCACTTATCATTACCTAATCGACAATTTTAACAAAATCAAGTTCCAACACCATCCTATACTTACTACTACCTCAAATTCTGACAACATTATCAAAAATAACTTAATAGGCACTCCACTCTTATCTATATTACCAATACAATTATCAAATTCTTTTCTAACGCATATAAGCAACAAAAGATTGAAAACACAATTAATCAGTTTGTACCGAAGTCAAATAGCACTTTAGCACGTGTAGAGTTTATATAAATATACTTGTCTTCGTCTCTATCCATACGTCGAGACCGACTTGCCACTCTGTAAGTTTCAACAAGGTTAATATACACATAGGCACATACCCCATATAATAAAGTATTCCAGTCCAATCATGTAATTGTAAGTTCACAATTACACTGGCCAGGTGTAACTCGAATTTACCTTACATGATGTTCCTTCTACCTTTTTATACTTAACATCCCAAGGTTCTAAAATAATGGGGACATCCTACTTCACATGCAGTTTAAGTCTAGGTATAAATCCAAATACCTAAATCCCTTAAACTAGGGCTCTGATACCATCTGTAACATAAACCCATATGCTCGTACCAGCATATGCATACACTCTTCCTAGCTCCCTAGGAAAAATCATTTCACCCCACTACCCTTGTTAGGACGGAATCCCCACTAACCCTGACGAGTCGCCTCGCGAATGCACAGTCGTATACAGTGTAAAACCAGATAGACGTTCGAATAAGAGATTCTATCCTAGAACGGTTGGACTCAAACAAGAGCTGCGCAATAGAACTAAATCAAGCATTCTAAGGCTATTCGGTTCCTACTACATACAACCTATAGTGCATTCACGTAACAACCTATCAAGGCTAGCATGAATTCCTATTAACAAGCAACAAACATACAGTACCATGTAATCCACCCAAGAAATCTAGCATGCATGCCCTATGCCTAGAAAGCAATAAATACACTAAGTGTTGTACCTTCCCAATTAGCGTCGGCTGACTGTACACACTGCGCCCACGATCACCGTTTCCCAAACGGGTTTTCCTTTTTCCTTTATTCTCAAAGATTTTAATAAAAGAGTTTAAAAACTTCATAGCCGCAACTTGAGACCAAACACACCGAGATGTGTTTGATTCACTCAAGTTGTGCTCTGATACCAAGTTGTAACGTCCCAAAAATTACAAGGAATAAAAAAATTTGAAAACATGCACTTCATTATAAAACAACCATAATATAATAATTCGAAACTTAATTGGAACTAATGTCGTTAACTCAATTAGCCAATAAAGTTTATACAGCGGAAATTTTATGAACTAAAATCCAAAGGGTCGAAAGGGAAATTTTAAACAACTCTCGGCATTTCGCGCGTAGTGTGTGTGTACCGTCATGCTCGACCGCCACTCGCACCTGAAACCACAACAAATTGGGAAAAGGGTAAGTTAAACGCTTAGTGAGTCCTACCACACATGCAGGTAGCAACCCCACGTATAACGCCCCCACCCGCAAGTAGGCAACATCACCACTACAATGAATATGAAGCCACATAATGATTCATGCATACATACAAACCTCGGTCACACCGAGCACACAAAAATATAACAATACCAGCTCAGTCCCACCGAGCCCCCGGTCCCACCGAGTAAAGGTAGATAGTTGTACTAGCTTGGTCCCACCGAGCCCCCCAGTCCCACTGGGGTGTACGCAAGCACAAATAATCCACATATAAATTCAACAATCACAGCTAAATCATCCCATCCAAATTGGTCCACGTAAACACGTAATAACACATAGCACAAAAACAACGATATACATGAAATTCCTAACTACGCGGTGAGAGAACTCACCTCAAAGCAAAGAGACGCGCTCCCGAGCCGCAACACCAGCACGTCAACCTTCCTCACTTTTTCCCACCTAAATACGCACTAAAAACGTCAACGGAAGGTCCCAACTCACGACACTTTTACTAGTTTAACAAAACTAAAATTTCAGCTTTTATACTAAAAACGCAGGTCTGTTCGGGACCCATTTTACCCCTGCTAAACTCATCAAACCAAAAATCTAATTCCACATTCAGGAAGTTCAATGTCTTACGGTTCCAGGGACGTATCGCACGCGTCCTAACGATATTCCTAGCAGCTAAAACAGGACCTGTCCATATAAAATGGCAATTTGACACTAGCTATGGCCCGAACTGGTTTTTCCACAAAACATATATAAGTTACTAGACTCAGAATGGGAACTTTTGGCACCAGTTCCATCCCAATCCGACATTCCTAGCAGACGATATAGCTTTTACAAAACAGGGCAGAAACTACACGATTTACATAAAATGATAACTTTTGAACTTGAACCCAATAAGTTATCTTAATCCAAATAGACCCACGAAGAAACATGACTTACTGAATTAGGGTTAACATGGGCTGAACAAAACCATGCACCACCCACTGCCGCCTCCGGCGGTGGTGGTGGCTGGCGGTATTCTCGCTACGAACAAAACGAAAAGACACGGAAAGGAAAACGAACGATTACCTCGCTGCAACTCCTCCTTCTTCCCGATTCCGGTAGCAAGCAGCGGCGTTCCTCTCCTTCCCGGCGTCTCTCACTCTCCGGCGAACACTCTCCCTCTCTCTCCTCTTGCCGGCGACCACACTCCCTTTCCCTCTCGATTTCTCTCTCGCTCTCCTGGTTTCTTTACTTCTCGGCTGAACACAACAACAACAACAAAAAAAAGGAAGGGGGGTCTTAGGGTATGAGGAGATACCAGCTACAAAAAAACGAAGAAGAGAAGGGGGGGTCGGTCCCCTCTCTTGGCCGATCACATGCCCCCAAAACACCCATTTTCGCAATTAACCCCCTAGGTCCCAACACTTGACACTTTTGGTCCCTGATTTTCTATAATAATGCAAAAGAGAGAGTAAGGTTTGCCACACATAACATTCAAGGTCTCCCTTGACAACTTCCGTTAACAAGACTCGCTTAAACGACAATAAAATAAATACATTAAGCAAAATTCAAAACCATACCGGGACACGGGGTTTACAACTCTCCCCCGCTTGAATTAGACTTCGTCCTCGAAGTCTACACCCGCAAACAGCTCCGGATAGTTCTCTCGCATCTCCGCTTCAGGTTCCCAAGTCCACTCGGAACCCTTTCGATTCTTCCATTGGACCTTCACCAAACCAATGACCTTGTTACGCGAGGTTCTCGTCCTCCTGTCAAGAACGGCAACCGGCTTTTCCACGTAATTAAGCCGCTCGTCGATCTGAACATCTTCGAGAGGTATTACTGCAGACTCATCCCTCACACACTTCCGCAATTGCGAAGTGTGGAAAGTGTTGTGAATCAAACTCAGTTCTTCGGGTAGCTATAAACGGTAAGCCACTTTCCCCACACGGGCGATAATCCGGTAAGGCCCAATATAACGAGGCCCTAGCTTCCCCCGCTTACGAAACCGGATCACCCCTTTCCAGGGTGAAACCTTCAACAAAACATAATCACCCACTTGAAACTCTAAGTCGGATCGCCTTTTGTCGGCGTAGCTCTTCTGCCGACTCTGTGCAGTAACCAAACGGTCCCGCACCATCTGAATCATGTCGGTCGTCTTCAAAACAATGTCAGTACTCCCTAACACCCGATGACCAACCTCGCCCCAACAAACGGGCGTCCTGCACTTCCTACCGTACAACAACTCGTACGGCGGCATGCCAATACTAGAGTGATAGCTGTTGTTGTAGGAGAATTCTGCCAAAGGTAGGTACTGATCCCAACTACCTCCAAAATCGATGACACAAGCTCGAAGCATATCCTCGAGGGTCTGAATGGTTCGCTCGCTTTGTCCGTTCGTCTGTGGATGGAAAGCCGTGCTAAAGTGTAACCGTGTACCCATCTCCGACTGGAACCTCTCCCAAAACCGGGAGGTAAAAAGAGTGTCCCTGTCGGAGACAATCGAAACTGGCACCCCGTGCCTGGCCACGATCTCACGTACAAACACCTCCGCAAGTTTCTCCGCCGAGGAGGTCTCCCTGATGGCCAAGAAGTGAGCACTCTTAGTCAGACGGTCAACGAACACCCAAATAGCATCGTTCCCACGGGGAGTCCTTGGGAGTTTTGTTATGAAATCCATAGTAATCTTCTCCCATTTCCAAACTGGGACCTCCAACGGTTGCAATTTCCCATGTGGTCGTTGATGTTCCGCTTTGACCTTCCGACAGGTCATACATACCTCGACACATCTAGCAACATCCCGCTTCATGCCAGGCCACCAGTAACCTTCACGCAAGTCTCTGTACATCTTTGTAGCTCCCGGGTGAATCGAGAACTTGGACTTATGTGCCTCATCCATTATTACCTACCGGTTCCCACCGATGAATGGAACCCAAACCCTACCATGTCGAGTTAACAACCCCCGACTGTCACGAACAAAATTCGGGATTTCCCCCGACACTCTTTCCCGCTTTGCATTTTCCTCCAAAACAGCCACCTCCTGAGCGCTTCCTATCGACCCCAGAATCGGTGTAACCACTGTCAATCGCTGACATAAACCCCTCAGTGGCTCACCGACCGGATGTCGGCTGAGTGCGTCCGCAACCACGTTCGCTTTACCCGGGTGGTAAAGTATCTCGCAGTCATAATCCTTGACCACATCGAGCCACCTTCGCTGACGCATATTAAGGTTCTGCTGATCCATCAAGTACTTGAGGCTCTTATGGTCAGTGTAGATCGTACACTTGACTCCATAGAGATAGTGCCTCCAACTTTTAAGGGCAAACACTACCGCTCCCAACTCCAGGTCATGAGTCGGGTAATTTGCTTCGTGAGGCTTCAACTGCCTAGAAGCGTAGGCTATGACCTTGCCGCGCTGCATAAGCACGACACCCAAACCCCGATGTGAGGCGTCACAATATACTACCAAATCCTCCATGCCTTCGGGCAAGGTTAACACAGGAGCCTCGCACAAACGCATGCGTAGCTCCTCGAACGCCTTCTGTTGTTCCTCACCCCAACTGAAAGCCGCAGATTTCTTCGTCAATCGCGTCATAGGCAACACGATCTTGGAGAAATCCTGAGTAAACCTTCGGTAATACCCCGCCAACCCTAGAAAGCTTCGCACCTCGGTAGGAGTCTTCGGCACCTCCCACCGCATCACCGCGGAAATCTTAGCTGGGTCGACCTTAATACCATCCTGATTCACGACATGTCCTAGGAACTGAACCTCTCGTAACCAGAACTCTCACTTGGAAAACTTAGCGTATAACTTCTCTCGTCTCAATACTTCCAACACTTCTCGAAGATGCACCTCGTGCTCCTCTCTGGACTTTGAATACACCAGAATATCGTCGATGAACACAATCACCGATCGGTCCAACATCGGACTACACACTCGGTTCATGAGGTCCATGAATGCTGCCGGTGCATTGGTGAGCCCAAAAGGCATCACCACGAACTCGTAATGACCGTACCGCGTACGGAAGGCCGTCTTCTCCGCGTCCTCACTCCTGACCCGCATCTGGTGGTACCCCGACCGTAAATCAATCTTAGAGAACCACGAGGCCCCCTGAAGCTGGTCGAACAAATCGTCAATCCTTGGCAAAGGATAACGATTCTTTACCGTAAGCTTATTCAGCTCCCGGTAGTCTATGCACATCCGATGTGACCCGTCCTTCTTCTTCACGAATAAGATAGGTGCTCCCAAGGCAAACAGCTCAGTCTAATGAACTCCTTTTCAAGAAGTTCCTGCAACTGGGCGTGAAGCTCTTTCATTTATGGTGGGGCCAAGCGATAGGGTGCCTTGGCCACCGGAGCAGCACCCGGGATCATATCGATCCGAAACTCTACCTGTCGTTCGGGTGGTATCCCCGGCAAATCCTCGGGAAATACGTCGGTGAACTCCCGTACAACAGGTACGTCTTCCGTAGACTCCTTCGCTTCCCCAACCCGCGTGTCTATCACGTATGCCAAATATCCCTGCCCACTATGCTGAAGGTACCTCCGAGCTCTCGCAGCCGAACATATAGCCGTAGTCCGTCTAGACGAATCTCCCTGCACTAACAGTTCTCCCCCGCTTGGGGTTCGAACTCGCACTTGTTTGTGACGACAAACAATCTCTGCATCAAACGCATCCATCCAATCCATGCCCACAATCACGCACAACTCCCGCATAGCGATCAGAATCAAATCAATCGGGAACCTCACACCAGAGATCTCCAAAGTGCACCCCCGGTACACGTCAGTAACCGTCAAGGTCCTGTCTTTAGCAACTGCAACCACAAGTGGACAGCCTAACCGTCCTACAACTTGGCCCCAAACACTCACTTTATGGCCAGAATAATGTCATTTCTGTGAACTTTCGGTTCACCTCCTTTATGGCCTCCGCAGTCTGAGAGCTCCAAGAACTCTTTAGCACTCCTCTCCATCTCCACTAGAGGCACATGCTCTACACGAAACATACGACAAACTCCTCCCATGTCAAAGTAGTAGCACACCAGTCTTTCGCCCCGTCTCGTAACAGATTCACCGCGAAGCGAACCTTCAAGTTCTCAAGACGATAAATTATGCTATCTATGCTCACGCTCAACTCCTCGGGTTCCCCGTGACTTTCCCCGACTCGAGCACGGATCTTGTGCTTCAGATAGTAGGAGCTCTACTACTACCTTCCACACCTATCCCTACTCGTTTCGAGTCCTGACCAGGAGTGTCCAAGTAGTTTCTTACCAACAAATAAACCCATATGCCCGTACCAGCATATGCATACACTCTTCCTAGCTCCCCAGGAAAAATTATTTCACCCCACTACCCTTGCTAGGACGGAATCCCCACAAACCCTGACGAGTCGCCTCGCGAATGCACAGTCGTATACAGTGTAAAACCAGATAGACGTTCGAATAAGAGATTCTATCCTAGAACGGTTGGACTCAAACAAGAGCTGCGCAATAGAACTAAATCAAGCATTCTAAGGCTATTCGGTTCCTACTACATACAACCTATAGTGCATTCACGTAACAACCTATAAAGGCTAGCATGAATTCCTATTAACAAGCAACAAACATACAGTACCATGTAATCCACCCAAGAATTCTAGCATGCATGCCCTATGCCTAGAAAGCAATAAATACACTAAGTGTTGTACCTTCCCAATTGGCGTCGGCTGACTATACATACTGCGCCCACGATCACCGTTTCCCAAACGGGTTTTCCTTTTTCCTTTATTCTCAAAGATATTAATAAAAGAGTTTAAAAACTTCATAGCCGCAACTTGAGACCAAACACACCGAGATGTGTTTGATTCACTCAAGCTGTGCTCTGATACCAAGTTGTAACGTCCCAAAAATTACAAGGAATAAAAAAAATTGAAAACATGCACTTCATTATAAAACAACCATAATTTAATAATTCGAAACTTAATTGGAACTAATGTCGTTAAATCAATTAGCCAATAAAGTTTATACAGCGGAAATTTTATGAACTAAAATCCAAAGGGTCGAAAGTGGAATTTTAAACAACTCTCGGCATTTCGCGTGTAGTGTGTGTGTACCGTCATGCTCGACCGCCACTCGCACCTGAAACCACAACAAATTGGGAAAAGGGTAAGCTAAACGCTTAGTGAGTCCTACCACACACGCAGGTAGCAACCCCACGTATAACGCACCCACCCGCAAGTAGGCAACATCACCACTACAATGAATATGAAGCCACATAATGATTCATGCATACATACAAACCTCGGTCCCACCGAGCACACAAAAATATAACAATACCAGCTCAGTCCCACCGAGCCCCCGGTCCCACCGAGTAAAGGTAGATAGTTGTACTAGCTCAGTCCCACCGAGCCCTCGGTCCCACCGAGCCCCCCAGTCCCACTGGGGTGTACGCAAGCACAAATAATCCACATATAAATTCAACAATCACAGCTAAATCATCCCATCCAAATTGGTCCACGTAAACACGTAATAACACATAGCACAAAAACAACGATATACATGAAATTCCTAACTACGCGGTGAGAGAACTCACCTCAAAGCAAAGTGACGCGCTCCCGAGCCGCAACACCAGCACGTCAACCTTACTCACTTTTTCCCACCTAAATACGCTCTAAAAACGTCAACGGAAGGTCCCAACTCACGACACTTTTACTAGTTTAACAAAACTAAAATTCCATCTTTTATACTAAAAACGCAGGTCTTTTCGGGACCCATTTTACCCCTGCTAAACTGATCAAACCAAAAATCTAATTCCACATTCAGGAATTTCAATGTCTTACGGTTCCAGGGACGTATCGCACGCGTCCTAACGATATTCCTAGCACTCTATATGAAATTTTCAAAAACACCTCTCAGAGCAGCTAAAACAGGACCTGTCCGTATAAAATGGCAATTTGACAATAGCTATGGCCCGAACTGGTTTTTCCACAAAACATATAAAAGTTACTAGACTCAGAATGGAAAGTTTTGGCCCCAGTTCCATCCCAATCCGACATTCCTAGCAGAAGATATAGCTTTTACAATACAGGGCAGAAACTGCACGATTTACATAAAATGATAACTTTTGAACTTGAACCCAATAAGTTATCTTAATCCAAACAGACCCACGAAGAAACATGACTTACTGAATTAGGGTTAACATGGGCTGAACAAAACCATGCACCACCCACTGCCGCCTCCGGCGGTGGTGGTGGTTGGCGGTATTCTCGCGACGAACAAAACGAAAAGACACGGAAAGGAAAACGAACGATTACCTCGCTGCAACTCCTCCTTCTTCCCGATTCCGGTAGCAAGCAGCGGCGTTCCTCTCCTTCCCAGCGTCTCTCACTCTCCGGCGAACACTCTCCCTCTCTCTCCTCTCGCCGGCGACCACACTCCCTTTCCTTCTCGATTTCTCTCTCGCTCTCCTGATTTCTTTACTTCTCGGCTGAACCCAACAACAACAACAAAAAGGAAGGGCGTCTTAGGGTATGAGGAGATACCAGCTGCAAGAAAACGAAGAAGAGAAGGGGGGGGGGGTCGGTCCCCTCTCTTGGCCGATCACATGCCCCCAAAACACCCATTTTCGCAATTAACCCCCTAGGCCCCAACACTTGACACTTTTGGTCCCTGATTTCCATAATAATGCAAAAGAGAGAGTAAGGTTTGCCACACACAACATTCAAGGTCTCCCTTGACAACTTCCGTTAACAAGACTCGCTTAAACGACAATAAAATAAATACATTAAGCAAAATTCAAAACCATACCGGGACACGGGCTTTACATCGCGCGACCAATCATCTTCTTGCTCTTCGATCTGGACGACATCGTCATATTCGATGGACGATGTCGCTAGGTGGATCAGAGGACTAGGGCGGACCCCAGGTTTGCTAAAGCTTTGGCTTGAGTATTCTGATCCCTCAGAATCTGTTCGATAAAAAATGATTTAAATTTATCGGATTTTTCTTTTGCTATCTTTAGATACGCTGTCATCTTTGAGTCTTTGGCTGCGAATTCTCCATTCATCTGATTCCCGACCAGAAGAGAATCGCTTTTGACATGTAATGCGGTTGCCCCCGAGTAATGGGCCATATTCATTCCCACGATCAGGGCTTCGTACTCAGCTTCTTTGTTGGTGGTTTTGAAGTCGCATCGAACGATATACACCATTTTGCCCCCCTGTGGCGACTTTAAGACGACGCCTAGTCCTGAACCCCTAGCGTTGGACGATCCGTCGACATGCAAAGTCCAGGGCACGTCATCGTGAGTCGCCACAGTAGATACCTCGAGCTCTGCTTCTTTCCCCAATTCAGGACTAAAATCGACGATAAAATCAGCTAGAGCTTGCAATTTGATCGTAGTCCTGGGTTTGAAGTCGATGCCGTAGATGCTAAGATATACGCTCCATTTCTATTGAGGCATACCTGGTTTCGGCGTCCAAAAGGGATTTACTTACATGTTAGATCGGAAATTTTTAGTTTTCATCTTCCCGCGTCAGGATGACACTTACTACATTTGACTGACAGCTAGATATAGCTGCAAGGTCTCATGATCGCGAGGCTTCGATAGCAAGGGCAGAGACGTCATGTACTCTTTTAATTTTTGCAGTTCTTGCTCATGATCGTCGGTCCAGTCGAAGCCTTTTTTCTTCCTGAAGACATTGTAAAATAAATGACATCTATCTGAGGATCGGGAGATGAACCTGTTCAGAGCTGCCACCCGACCAGTGAGCCTTTGGACCTCTTTGAAATTTCTAGGAGATGTGATCTCGACAATGGCCTTGATTTGGTCGGGATTGGCTTTGATTCCGCGACGAGTGACCAGGTAGCCCAAGAACTTTCCAGCGCTGACACCGAAGGAGCATTTCGTCGGATTGAGATTCATATTATATTTTCGGAGGGTGTCGAACGACAGCTTCATATGCTCGACGTGGTCGACTGCTTGCTTCGACTTGACGAGCATATCGTCGATATAAACCTCCATTGTGTCACCGAGGTGATCTTTGAACATCTTGTTAACCAAGCGCTGGTAGGTCGAACCTGCATTTTTTAATCCGAATGGCATAACCTTATAACAGTAAATACCTCGATCTGTCATGAACGAAGTTTTATCCTGGTCCTCGACGTGCATCAGGATCTGATTGTATACAGAATAAGCATCCATGAACGTTAATAGTTCATGCCCCGCTGTCGCGTCGACCATGGCATCGATATGTGGCAATGGGAAAGGGTCTTTAGGACAGGCTTTGTTGAGATCTGTAAAATCAATACAGACCCTCCATTTGCCATTTTTCATCGCCACGACCACGACATTAGCAAGCCAGTCGGGGTACTTTACTTCTTGAATTTTTTTGTCTTGAAGAGATTGTCGACCTCGTCATTTATCACCTTATTCCTCTCGGGAGCGAATTTCCGCCGCTTCTGCTTGATTGGTTTGAATGATGGGTCAACATTGAGCTTATGGGAAATGACGTCAGGATCGATACCGACCATGTCTTCATGCGACCAGGCAAAACAATCGGCATGTTTCTGCAAGAAAGATATTAGCTTGTCTTTAATGCAGGGATCGAGGGACGATCCTATAAAGACTTTTTGATCTAGAACGATTTCCTCCAGGCGATAATCGTCGTCTGCCATAGGAGCATCCTGTGCATCCTCAAGCTTGCTGGGCATCTGAGCAACGATCTGCTCTGGGATCTCATCACCTGCCATTTTGCTGAAACAGAAAAGAGAGGAAACTATAAGAAACCGTTAGTAAGACGCACGTTTGTCGAAGATTTTCTCTAGATGAGGCCCCACGGTGGGCGCCAAACTGTTAATGCCAAAAATCGTCCAGAAGGATAACTTAAGGTTGATTGTGGAGCTTAACAACTAAAGATAAGAATCGGGAAAAACCTCAACGAGGAAAAAACCCGTGGACGACTGTGGAAGTCGTCGCTGCACTATGGTCGCCAAACACGGGCGATATCCTTATGTTTCGGGTGTCGAGAGTACAGAGATTACAATACAAATGAAAGGAAATACTTTAAATGTAAAATAACAGGTGTTTTGAATGTAAAAAACTGGTGCGTCGTGTGTAAAAATTGAGTGTCGTGTGTATAAATCATGCGTCGAGAACGATCACTTGAAAGAAAGTTCTTTGCTTTGGATGTTCTTGGGTACGCAGTGTGATTCCAGAATTCGATGATCCTCCAATGATGACTTTTCCTTCGTATTTGTAGTCTTCGAATGCATTTAATGACTCCATGAGTTCCTCTAGTAACGGTCGCAATGGTCTCGTTTTTTAATGTTCATAACTGCTATGTCGGTTTCATCCGTTAGTCATAAATGACGTTGACCTGCATTAAATGATGAAATCGTAACAGAAGAGTCGTACGTTAGTTGGTCGAGGTCGTGTGATTCCACACGACGGTCGAGGTCGAGAGGTACTCTTGACTTCAACTGTGGTCAAAGGACAAAAATGTTTATGGTTTTGAAATTGTTACAAAAGAAGTGTAATAAATGTTTTTAGTGTCTTGGTCGTGGTCGATACTGGTGAAATTTTTCCCAAACAGTTACAACGATTGAAAGAATATATGGTCGTCCCGCCATTACTTTCTAAACCAGAAGAACATGAGATCCTACAACTGTACCTCGCCGTAAGTCCTCACTCAGTAAGTGCCGTCTTAACTAGAGGGGACGACGAGCAGCAGCTTCCGATTTATTACGTCAGTATATCTCTACTGGACGCGGAAACCAGATATACTTCCATGGAGAAATTACTTTTGTCACTAGTCACAGCAGCAAAGAAGTTAAGACACTACTTTGAATCCCATCCCATTACCTTCGTAACAAGTTTCCCTCTTAAGTTGGTCCTGAGAAAACCCGAACTATCGGGACGACTAGCGAAATGAAGTATCTACCTCAGCAGCTAGGATATTGACTTCAAACCTTGCACAACAATAAAATAGCAAGTCTTGGCTGATTTTGTCGCTGACTTCAGTCCCGAACTGGAAAAAGAAGCACAGATCGAGACCTGTACAGTGGCGACTATAAGCGACACGACCTGGGTATTCCATGTCGATGGATCTTCAAACTCCAGAGGAGCAGGTCTTGGTATTGTCTTAAAGTCCCCACAAGGGGGCAAGATGGTGTACTCCATACGATGCAGTTTCAAAGTTACCAACAACAAGGCTGAATACGAAGCTCTGATATTGGGCATGAATATGGCTCACGACTTGGGGGCAGTCGGACTTCACGTCAGGAGCGATTCCCTTCTGGTCGTAAACCAAATGAGCGGGGAATTCGCAACCAAAGATTCCAAGATGATGGCCTATCTCGAGATAGCCAAATATAAATCCAAGATGTTTGATCCATTCTCAATCGAACAAATCCCAGAGATCAAAACACTCAGGCCGGCGCACTAGCTAACCTTGGATCAGCGCTTAATAAGCTGTCATTCGACGCTATTTCTATGATCCATCTAGCGACCTCATCTATTTAAGACTCTAAAGAAATCTGTGCTCTCAGCACGGAAGATAGGTGGTCGTCTGACATCAAAAATTACCTTACGCACGACCAACTACCTGAAGATCGAATGGAAGCTCACAAGATTCGATTCAAAGCATCAAAATACATAATCATTGGCGATAGACTCTATCGACGGTCATCGACGGGTCTAAATCTAAGATGCATCGACAATCCCGAGCAGGTACAAAATATCTTGAAGGAGATGCATGATGGAGAGTGTGGTAACCACTCCGGTGGTCGCAGTCTTGCAAACCGTATCTCACGACAAGGCTATTACTGGCCTACATTAAGGCAAGACAACATCAGGTATGTCCAAAGCTGTGACGCATGTCAACGACATTTAGGTATGATCCACCAACCCTCCGAACCTCTACATACGTCCTTGATTCCATGGCCTTTCATGAGGTGGGGAATGGATATCGTTGGTAAGTTACCTCCTGCCCTAGGGCAGAAGATCTTTCTGTTAGTCCTTACAGATTATTTTTCTAAATGGATAGAAGCAGCCGCTTACTCCCAGGTTAAGGACAAAGAAGTCATTTCTTTTATCCAGTTCATAAGTGATCGTACACAACGATTTTGTGAGGACCGTAGTATCTAACTTACGACCTCAACCCCACGTTATCCCCAATCTAACGGTCTTATGGAATCAAGCAATAAATTCATTATCAATTCAATCAAGAAAAGACTTAAGGCTGCGAAGGGAAAGTGGGTTGAAGAACTCCCATCAGTCCTATGGGCCAATCGTACGATGCCTCGAACATCGACAGGACATACACCATTTTCATTGGTCTACGGTTGTGAATCCGTCTTACCTATTGAAGTGCAGCTCCCGACATCGAGTCATACGTCCGTCGATCATAATCTGGTGGACCTAAGCTACGACCTCGACGCTCTCGAAGAGCTAAGAGAGTCTGTTTTAGTCAGGATGTCATCTCAGCGACAAGTCGTTGAGCGACATTTCAACAAAAATGTCAAAGCCAAAATCTTTCAGGAAGGTGACTACGTCTTACGACGGGTATTCCAGAACACTAAGGAACCAAACACAGGTAAGTTATCCACTAAGTGGGAAGGACCTTATCGAATATCCGAGGTCATCGGAAAGGGTGCTTACAGGCTTCAAACCCTCGACGACCAAGATATCCCACGTAGTTGGAACGCAATACATTTAAAGAAGTATTTCTTTTAAATTTTTATTGTCGATTTATTTTGACAAACGATTACTGACTTAAGCATCAGAGGGTCGTTGGTCAAACCAACGACCACCACTGAATCTTACGTTGCAGGATCGCACGAGCGCTAGTCTTACGATTTGTATCGTGAGACACAAAGTCTTTATGACTAAAAATGTCACGATTATCATACCACGACCGTCAAACTATGACTCATATGTCACGAGCGGAATCTGATGATTCATTTCATGGATCTTACAATCACAGCAGGTACTTTTTAATCTAAGTTTCGAAGTTAAAGTCTTACGACTTGAACTCCATACTTAGAATATTTTTCGGCCTCAGTCGCCCGGTTACTTCGAAAGCTACAAGTACCTTAGTCGTACAGTTTTAATACAAATAAGTCTTTCATTATACTGCCGTGTGTTTTACTTTGTTGTAAATAAACAAAATAAACGAGTGATAACAAGAAGGTAATACAAAACAAAGGCACGACCACCGACGGTCGCTCTGGAACAAAATATTACTGAAAAATACAAAGGCCTACTTAGGGCCCTGGTCGACTCCGCTCTCGTATTCCGCACCACTGGTCTTGGTCTCCGCGGAATTGGTGTCATCGACCCTATCCTCTTGGTCGAGATCCTCCTCGGTCCCGACGTGCTCGAGGTAGGACGCGACCTTGGCCTTTGCGCCAGCCAAGGGGTTTTTCCCATGCAGATGACGGCGCATCATTGCCGCCCTAACCTTGATACGGGTCAACGCCTCAAACGAGAGGAGCTTCTCCTATAGGGCCCCTGTCTTGGCCTCAAAGGCCTTAACCGACGACTTGAGCTCCCCTACATGTTTTTCGTGCACGGTAAGGGACGCTTTTGTCGTCACCTCTGCCTCATAGGCAGAGGCCCTTTCCAACGCCTCCTTAAGGCAATTTTGGAGCTCCTCCTTCTCTAGCAACGACGTCTTCAGTAGACTCTTGAGATCGTCCACTTGAACGGAGAGAGCCTCCTCCTTGGCCTTCATTGCCCGCTCCTCCTCTCGAGCTTTGCGCTCACCCTTCTGTGCTCGCAGAAGCTCCTCAGCGACGGAAGGTTCGACCTTCTGGAGCTCCTCCAGTTGGCCGAAAAGGCATAAAGACGCCTGGAACGCCTGCAGTCGCACGAAAAAACAAAAGGTAAGTCTAACTTACTAAAAGAGGAGAAGACATACGACAAAAAACACTCACCAGAAAGGCCATTCCCGCGACGTGAGACCCTGTCTCGTCCACGGTAGCGCCACGGTAGCGATCCTTGAAAGCTGGTAAGAGGAATTTTCCCAAGTTAGGGAAAATCTTCGCCCTATCCAGGACGCCGTCCAACAAGAAGTCGGACGGTAACGGAAAGTTTATCGTCATAACTTCAGGGAACCCCTCAGTCTGGGGACCTTTCCCCTTATCCTAAGCAGCAGACGACCCAGGCGGCGTCGGCGTCGCTCTTGGCACGTCCGAAGACATCTTCGCCTTCTCAGGAGTGGAGACCTTTAACGGCTCTCCACCCGTCGACGACGGTTCCCTCAGGGGACCCAGAAGTCGGAGGATCTTTCATTTTCAGCTCCTTGGCCTTCTTAGCCAAGGCCAGTTGGGCTTCTCTCTTCGACTTACCCGGAGCAGATTTCATCTCAGAACCACCTACAAAAAATAAATACAAGTGTCAGATATTGTCGTACGACTCAAAGAAAAGAAGAAAATGTACGATTAAAGGAGACTTACTCGCCTAAGTCTCTTGTTGACTCCTTTCTTCAGCTTCTGAAACACTGACGGTCGTACGACTGGGAGAATCGAATAATTATCCAACACCACAAGAAAAAAGCCTCGCGACCTTTTCTTGAGAATCAGTGGCACGACCGATCCCAGCAAAGTTGATATCTAAAATAAATGACAGAAGTTAAACAAAAGAAAATCAATATTAAAATCGTACGACAAGACAATGGAAATATACCCCTGGTATTCCATCCGGAAGCGATCCAGGAGGTATCCTCGTCTAAACGATCGAGCGTCGGTACCCGACCGATGACATACTTGGTCCTCCACCCACGATCACGAACCTGGGTGTCAGGGACCAATGTACATCCTCCCCTCAGCTTGGAGGACAAGCGATATCGATGATAACCGTCAGCTTCGACATGGAATGCCCGTAACAGGTCTTGTACCGAAAAAGGCACGTCCCAGTCGGCGGTAATCCGATCAATTTCCCGGAAAACCGGCCACGATTCGGGCAAGATCTGTCCAGGAGAAAGGTCGAACGTATCTAAAAATGCCCTAACCAAGGGAGAAAAAGGCCATCTAAAGCCTATTTTAAAGGGATACTCACACAAAACAAAAAACCCTCTTAGACACTCGGCTGGTCTTAGCTGGTCAGGTGAGTATAACCTCACGACAAACGGTATCCCCGCCTAAACCCTAAAAAATTCTACCTCCTCGTTCTCTTGAAAAGAGCTCGTCGGCTCAGAGAACATGGAAAATTTAGGTACGGAAATTTGCGCTATATACAGGTCCATTAGGTCCCTGTTTATCGTAGCCTGTTTGGCCATCGATTTTTTCCGCATATTGAAAGAAGAAGATTGTACCTTAGATCTCCAGAAATCAACCGCAAACAGCAAAAATAGGAGCAAGATCTATCTGAAAATTCTCTCTAGAAACACAAGTGAACGTAAAAAGAAAACGATCCCCATGATTGCGCTATTTATGGCAAAGATCGTGTCAGGTCGACCCTCTGGATAGTCGACACCTGTCCCTCGCCTTTTCGTATGCATCATGCCGATGGGCGACACTTGTCCTCTAAACGGCTCCATGCCTCTGCCACGCCGTCGTGACGTCACAACCTTTTCATTTCCTCCAATCCAAATCAACCAAGACGGTTGGAATTCAACCAGACCCTCTCCCCACGCGACACGTGGCAAACTGTTTGGATAAAAAATCACACCTCACGACCGACGATAGAAAAGTCAAATAACATTTACATAAGACCACTCTTGTATTAAGATAAGGTCTTGCAGGTTATTTACAGATGAGTATGTGGCCGTACATTGTTTTGATGGTCGTATGTTCCGTACGACCGACGTCCAAGACATTAGACGGTCGTACGATCACAGAAACCGTTAACAGTCGACACCCGTTTCTTTTGTTCATTAATGCAGGTCCACGATCATTCATGGTACAACGGCCAGTAACAGACAACTTATTAATGGCATTAAAGACCCGACAGCGGTTACGAAACAAGTCATCAAGACACATTTATTACCAACGGAAGCTATATAAAGGCCTGCTCTACAACCGAAAAAGACATCGATCCCCAAGATATTACATATCGAAAACACAACAGTAATCTACGAAGCATTCGAACAAATTTCGCTAAGCAACTTTCGTACGACAGCAATTCGAACCGCACGACAACAGTTTATTTAGCTCGATTTACACACGACGCACAACTTTTACATATGATTGATTTCATTTTTTTCTCTTATTGTAATATGTTGTACACAAAACACCTGTTACAAAAGGACTTTCGCCCCTGTTTGGCGACTATAGTGCACCATCAACTCTCACAAGTCGACCGCGGTTTTTTCCCTCGTTTTGGGGTTTTCCACATCACCAAATCCCTTGTCTTATTTACTTTTTCCTTGCGATTGTATTGCTTGGTCTTGAGATCCATTACTTTAGTTGTTAAAGTCCACATCAACCTTAAGTTGTCCTTTTGGGTGATTTTAGGCATAAACACCTACTAACCTATTTTGGTCATTGTTTGGGTAAAAAATCACACCCTCGACCGACTTAGGAAATTCCCTCGACATGACCCATGAACCTTGATTACCCTAATATCTACAAAAGTCATACCCCCAACCGACAAGGGTAATACCCATTATTGCCATATCCCCGACATACGATAGTTGGTTATTAAAAGACATCTTGCGTCAATAGTCATTCAAGATAGTGTCTTTACATCTCATGATCGCACGTCACGTGTCGCATGTTACACGTCGCAAGTCACACATCGCCAGTCTAACGTTACTAGTCTTATGTTACTAGTCTTATGTTACCAGTCTTACGTCACTAGTCTTATGTCGCCAGTTATGCGTCGCCAGTTACGACTCGTCGATCTTACATCGATAGTCTCTTGTCATCAGTCTTATATCGCTCTGGTCCTGCGATAGCATCATCCTGACATCCTGGTCCTGCAACGTAGTCCTACGACATTGTCATCTTGGTCTTACGACCTAGTGGTCTTACGACCCGGTCTTACGACATTTTCACCCTAGTCTTACGACATTTTTATAAGACCATTCTTATATTAAGATAAGGTCTTACAAGATATTTACAGTCATATACATGGTCTTATATTTCGGCGACGGTCGTATGCTCCATAAGACCGACGTCCCGAACTTAAGACGGTCTTATGATTAAACTAACCATTAATGGTCAATAGCCGTTTCTTCTGTTCATTAATGCAGGTCTACAAACAATTATGGTGCAACGGTCAGTAGCGGACGAGTTCTTAATGATATTAAAGACTCGATGGTGGTTACAAAACCAAATCATCAAAGGGCATTTAATGCCCGCGGCGGTTACAATACCAACCATTAAAGCGTAGTTAATGCCAACAAAAGCTATATAAAGGCTACTATACCTTCGATCAAGAAAAAAAATTGATCAAGCTACACAACTGCTGTTTGGGTAAAAAATCACACCCTCGACATGACCCATGGACATTGATTACCCCCGACTGACAAGGATAATACCCATTATTATCATATCCCCGATATACGTTAATAACCACGATAGTTGGTTATTGAAAGACATCTTGCGTCAATAGTCACTTAAGATAATGTCTTTACTTCTCATAATCGCACGTCACTTGTCCCATGTTACACGTCGCATGTCGTATGACATACATCGTTAGCAACATATTGACAGTCATCTGTCGCCAAACACATGTCGCCAGTTACGTGTCGCCAATTACGACTCGTCGGTCTTACGTCGACAGTCTCCTATCGTCGGTCTTATATCGCTCTGGTCCTACGACATCATCATCTTGGTCTTACGACCTAGTGGTCTTACGACCTAGTCTTGCAACATTTTCATCCCAGTCTTTACAAGACCATTCTTAGCCTTACGACCTGGTCTTACAAGACCATCCCAGTCTTACGACCTGGTCTTACGACATTTTTATAAGACCATTCTTATACTAAGATAAGGTCTTACAAGACATTTCCATTCATATACATAGTCTTATATTTCGGCAACGGTCGTATGCTCCATAAGACCGACGTCCAGAACTTAAAGACGGTTGTTAGGACTAAAAGTCCTATAAAATAGAAAGTGATATAAAGAAATAATTAGTGTTATTTATTGGTTTGTAAAGCCTCTCAAGATAATGGGCTTTATGGCTAATGGGCTTGGGCCTGTCAAGCCCTTGGTATTTAATGTGTGATTAGGGTGGTAATTAGGTGAGACTTGGTGAGATTAGTCGTGCGCTTAACAGAGTTTAGAGAGAGAGTTTGTTCATAATTATAATCTTGTAACTCTCTGCATTCAATCAATAAAGGATTAATCATTTCATATTAATTGTTACTTGTTAATCTGGGATCTACAATTGGTATCAGAGCAGAGGGACAAAGCTATCGATTCAAAGGTATTTTTCTGGTTTTTCTTGATCATTCAAAGTACGTACTGCGTTCATCTCAAGAATTTTTGATTGCTTTGATTTTGGTGTTAAAACCTAAAATTGAGGCTTGATAAATTCTTCTCATTCGTTTTCTAAGATATATCTGCGTTTTTCAAATCGGTTGGTTGAGTAAAAATCCCTTATTTTTAAAATTCTTGATTTGGTTTTTTTGCTCCCTGTTCGTGAAAATTATCAATTTTTCTTGTCAAAAGTACTAGTTGATTCGATTTAGTATTGTTTTCGTGTATTTTTGGGCTAGTTTTCTTGTTAGTACTAAGTTCTTGCAGATTATTTCTCATCAAGACTGCAGAAATTCATCGAACCGGGTAAGTTTTTCTTGTATCTGATTTGTTTTCGAAGTCCCGGTATTGATATCTCCCGGTAGTGATAACTCCCGGTGCTGATATCTCCCGGTAGTGAACAACTCCCGGTATAATTATCTCCCGGTAGTGAACATCTCCCGGTATTCCATCTCCCGGTACTCCATCTCCCGGTATTACATCTCCCGGTACCTAACTTAGTCCCGGTATTACTCAGTTGCGGGACTCGGTTTGCCAGTCCCGGTATCACAACTCCCTCCCGGTATTTCTCTGTGACTTCTCAGTTGCGGGACTTCCCAGTTGCGGGACTTCTCAATTGCGGGACTTTCCATTTGCGGGACTTGCTTCTAATACCGGAAGCTGTAAATTTCGGATTTTTAGGTTTTGTGATTTTTGAACTTTCATAACTTCAAATCATCATAACTTGCTCAAAAACCAGTATTTTGCAAAGAAATAATTAGTGTTATTTATTGTTTTGTAAAGCCTCTCAAGATAATGGGCTTTATGGCTAATGGGCTTGGGCCTGTCAAGCCCTTGGTATTTAATGTGTGATTAGGGTGGTAATTAGGTGAGACTTGGTGAGATTAGTCGTGCGCTTAACAGAGTTTAGAGAGAGAGTTTGTTCATAATTATAATCTTGTAACTCTCTGCATTCAATCAATAAAGGATTAATCGTTTCATATTCATTGTTACTTGTTAATCTGGGATCTACAACGGTCTTACAATTACACTAACCATTCATGGTCAACAGCCGTTTCTTTTGTTCATTAATGCAGGTCTACATGCATTTATGGCACAACGACCAGTAACGGACGAATCATCAATGCCATTCAAAGCCCGACAGCGGTTACAAGGCCAACAATTAAAGCACATTTAGTACCGACCGAAGCTATATAAAGGCTGCTGCACCTTCGAGCAAAGGGAGAACAGACAGAGCTACTTATACTCACTTCTATATTTTTCTCTCAATACAACGAGGCATTCAAACACGCAGGTATCGCACGACGACAGTTCGAACCACCTGATGATGACAGTTTGAACCACCTGACGACGACAGTTCAGACCACACGACGACAAGTTATTTCGCACAATTTACGCACGACCCACGTCGTTTGCACACGACTAAGTTTATATTTACATTTATTGGTAATCTGTTGTATACAAATCACCTGTAACACAAGGACTTTCGCCCTTGTTTGGCGACTATTGTGCACTGTCGACTCTTACAGAGTCGACCGCGGTTTTTTCCATCGTTTTGGGGTTTTCCGCGTCACCAAATCCCTTGTCTCTTTTATTTTTTCCTCGCAATTGTGTTATTTGGCTTGAGATACGTTTCTTTAGTTGTTAAATGTCCACATCGACCTTAAGTTATACTTTTGTGCGATTTTTGGCATTAACAGTTTGGCGCCATCCGTGGGACCCCATCTAGAGTAAATCTAAAGCCAACACGCATATCGCTCAAACGATTTTGTAAATTTTTTCAGGTATATGGCAAATTATCAAGATCCCCTGATTCAACTTCAATCGGAATTGAATGTGGCTCGAAGCCAGATTCAAGCCCTGATAAAAAAATGCTCCGTCAAAATTATCGCGTATATCGCATCATCCAAGGGACTCGGGGGCTCGAGACACCCTTCACAAACTGAAAAATACCACATTTGATTTCAGAAATCCTCGGAAAAAGGCGTTTATCGACTCTATGTTACGATCATTGGTCAAAACCAATGATCACCCCCGATTTTACATTACATGCTCGCAATATCATATGAATACAGGTCTTACGATTTACATCGTGAGAAACCAAAGTCTCTACGACTTAAAAAAGCGCAGGTTGCAATTTATAGTCGTCAATAAAAGACGACCCACATTTTTTGTGATCGCCAGTCACGACAAACACAGGTTAAAATTATCGGTCGCCAATAAAAACGACTCGCATGTTGAAATCTCATGATCGCTAGTCATGACATATGTCGTCAATAAAGACGATTTGTACCTTGAATCTCGCAATCACCAGTCATGGTTCCAAGGGACCAGAATACTCAAGCCGACGCTTTAGCAAACCTTGCGTCTGCTTTGGTCGAACCAATACTCGACAGCATTCCAATGACCCATCTGGCGACGTCGTCCATCGAAAATGACGATGTCATCCAGAGGGAAGACCAAGAAGATAATTCGTCGAGTGACATCCGAATTGTCTGCGACAATGGATCCCAGTTTGTAAGCGACAGGACTCGATAGTTCTGTGAAGACCGCGACATCAACCTGACGACCTCGACACCCAGGGGCAAGCGGTCGAGCGATATTTCAACAAGAACGTCACAGCTAAAGTCTTTCAAGAAGGCGACTACGTCCTCCGTCAAGTGCTCTAAAGCACTCAAGAGCTCAATGCAGGTAAAAGGTCCTTATTGTATCTCAGAAGTCGTAGGTAAAAGTGCCTATCGGTTACAAACCCTCGACAATCGAGATATCCCACGTAGCTGGAATGTAACACATCTAAAAAGGTATTTCTTCTAAACCTTTTTTCTCATACACTTTTTAATCATCATGACAACTACTGACTTAAGCATCGGAGGGTCGTTGGTTAGCCAACGACCATCCTTTGACCTTGTTTATCGCAGGATCGCACATCACAAGTTATTAAGTCTATTGCACGATTTCAGTACAATTTCGCAGGATTGCACGACATAAGGAACCAAGTCTACTATATGACTTGACCATGTTATCGCAGGGACGCATGGCTCGAATTTATCGCGCGATTGATTGGTGCGATCATAAAGTCTAACGACTTCACGATCTAAGAAGACCTTTCACATTTCGGATAAGTGCCTAAGTCGCACGTACCTATGTTTGCTTAGCACGACTCAAAGATCTCAAGATCTCGCAGTCTACATCTTAACCCTGAAAAGTTGATGTGTTGTAATGAATGCCTATGTCGCAAGTCTTATATTCATTTTTCACAATATGTGTATTTACTTGATGAATTTCACAACTTGTATCGTATCTATTCACGAAATGACATGCAAGTTCATAAATTTCATTTATCAATCATCGGATACCTGAAACGACTCGACCACCAACGGTCGATTGACAAAAAAATAGGTCATAGGTCTCTAACGACCATATCGGCTCGGAACGCCAGATCATAGGTCTCTAACGACCGTATCGGCTCAAACGCCAGATCATAGGTCTCTAACGACCAAATCGGCTCGGAACGCCAGATCATAGGTCTCTAACGACCGTATCGGCTCGAACGCTAGATCGTAGGTCTCTAACGACCATATCGGCTCGGAATGCCAGATCAAAAGTCTATAACGACCGTATCGGCTCGGAACGCCAGAACATAAATCTTTAACGACTGTATCACAAGATCCTTAAATTTTATCTTGTTTCGATCATCCTATGATCGACGCCAAACTTTATTTCGGCCCAATCGTCTTACGATTGACTCCCGTCTTATTTTGATAAAGATCGTCTTACGATCACCATTGGTTCCTTACGTATTAAGATTGTCTTACGATCGTCGGATTAATACCACAAGTATCTTGCGCATTAAAAGTCATCATTCGATCATCGCAACTTACTTAAACACTATCGACGGGTCTCACGATTCTAGCTGACCAAGTCGATTTTCTTCTAAAATGAACCAATTAGCAAAAGTGACACGTCTCCATAGAAACACATTGGTACGAGATCTGAAATTCAAATGGCTTTGAAATTCAAATCTCGGGGGGCTAAATGTTTGGGTAAAAAATCACACCCTCGACATGACCCATGGACATTGATTACCCCCGACCGACAAGGATAATACCCATTATTATCATATCCCCGATATACGTTAATAACCACGATAGTTGGTTATTGAAAGACATCTTGCATCAATAGTCACTTAAGATAGTGTCTTTACTTCTCATAATCGCACATCACTTGCCGCATGTTACACGTCGCATGTCGTATGACATACATCGTTAGCAACATATTGACAGTCATCTGTCGCCAAACACCTGTCGCCAGTTACGTGACGCCAGTTACGTGACGCCAGTTACGACTCGTCAGTCTTACGTCGACAGTCTCCTGTCGTCGGTCTTATATCTCTCTAGTCCTACGACATCATCATCTTGGTCTTACGACATAGTAGTCTTACGACCTGGTCTTGCAACATTTTCATCCCAATCTTACGACATTTTTATAAGACCATTCTTATACTAAGATAAGGTCTTACAAGACATTTCCATTCATATACATAGTCTTATATTTCGGCGACGGTCGTATGCTCCATAAGACCGACGTCCAGAACTTAAGACGGTCTTACAATTACACTAATCATTCATGGTCAACATCCGTTTCTTTTGTTCATTAATGCAGGTCTACAGGCATTTATGGCACAACGACCAGTAACGGACGAATCACCAATGCCATTCAGAGCCCGACAGCGGTTACAAGACCAACAATTAAAGCACATTTAGTACCGACCGAAGTTATATAAAGGCTGCTCTACCTTCGAGCAAAGGGAGAACATAGCTACTTATACTCACTTCTATATTTTTCTCTCAATACAACGAGGCATTCGAACATGCAGGTATCGCACGACGACAGTTCGAACTACCTGACGACGACAGTTCAGACCATACGACGACAAGTTGTTTCGCACAATTTACGCACGACCCACGTCGTTTGCACACGACTAAGTTTATATTTACATTTATTTGTAATCTGTTGTATACAAATCACCTGTAACACAAGGACTTTCGCCCCTGTTTGGCGACTATAGTGCATTGTCGACTCTTACAGAGTTGATCGCAGTTTTTTCCCTCATTTTGGGGTTTTTGGCATCACCAAATCCTTTGTCTCTTTTATATTTTCCTCGCAATTGTGTTATTTGGCTTGAGATACGTTTCTTTAGTTGTTAAATGTCCACATCGACCTTAAGTTGTACTTTTTTGCTATTTTTGGCATTAACAGTTTGGCGCCATCCGTGGGACCCCATCTAGAGAAAATCTCAAGCCAACACGCATATCGCTCTAACGATTTTGTAAAGTTTTTTCAGGTATATGGCAAATTTTCAAGATCCCCTGATTCAACTTCAATCGGAATTGAATGCGGCTCGAAGCTAGATTCAAGCCTTGATAAAAAAATGCTCCGTCAAAAGTATCGCGTGTATCGCATCATCCAAGGGACTCGGGGGCTCGAGACACCCTTCACAAACTGAAAAATACCACATTTGATTTCAGAAGTCCTCGGAAAAAGGCGCTTATCGACTCTATGTTACGATCATTGGTCAAAACCAACGATCACCCCCGATTTTACATTACAGGCTCGCAAGATCATATGAATACAGGTCTTACGATTTACATCGTGAGAAACCAAAGTCCCTACGACTTAAAAAAGCGCAGGTTGCAATTTATAGTCGTCAATAAAAGACGACCCACATTTTTTGTGATCGACAGTCACGACAAACACAGGTTAAAATTCTCGGTCACCAATAAAAGCGACTCGCATGTTGAAATCTCATGATCGATAGTCATGACATATGACGTCAATAAAGACGATTTGTACATTGAATCTCGCAATCACCAGTCATGGTTCCAAGGGACCAGAATACTCAAGCCGACGCTTTCGCAAACCTTGCGTCTGCTTTGGTCGAACCAATACTCGACAGCATTCCAATGACCCATCTGGCGACGTCGTCAATCGAAAATGACGATGTCATCCAGAGGGAAGACCAATAAGATAATTGGTCGAGCGACATCCGAAATTGTCTGCGACAATGGATCCCAGTTCGTAAGCGACAGGACTCGACAGTTCTGTGAAGACCGCAACATCAAGCTGACGAACTCGACACCCAGGGGCAAGCGGTCGAGCGACATTTCAACAAGAATGTCACAGCTAAAGTCTTTCAAGAAGGCGACTACGTCCTCCGTCAAGTGCTCCAAAGCACTAAAGAGCTCAATGCAGGTAAAAGGTCCTTATTGTATCTCAAAAGTCGTAGGTAAAAGTGCCTATCGGCTACAAACCCTCGACAATCGAGATATCCCACGTAGCTGGAATGCAACACATCTAAAAAGGTATTTCTTCTAAACCTTTTTTCTCATACACTTTTTAATCATCATGACGACTACTGACTTAAGCATCAGAGGGTCGTTGGTTAGCCAACGACCAACCTCTGACCTTGTTTATCGCAGGATCGCACGTCACAAGTTATTAAGTCTATTGCACGATTTCAGTACAATTTCACAGGATTGCACGACATAAGGAACCAAGTCTACTATATGACTTGACCATGTTATCGCAGTGACGCATGGCTCGAATTTATCGCGCGATTTATTGGTACGATCATAAAGTCTAACGACTTCACGATCTAAGAAGAACTTTCACATTTCGGATAAGTGCCTAAGTCGCACGTACCTATGTTTGCTTAGCACGACTCAAAGATCTCAAGATCTCGCAGTCTACATCTTAACCCTGAAAAGTTGATGTGTTGTAATGAATGTCTATGTCGCAAGTCTTATATTTATTTTTCACACTATGTGTATTTACTTGATGAATTTCACAACTTGTATCATATCTATTCACGAAATGATATGCAAGTTCATAAATTTCATTTATCAATCATCGGATACCTGAAACGACTCGACCACCAACGGTCGATTGACAAAAAAACAGGTCATAGGTCTCTAACGACCATAACGGCTTGGAACGCCAGATCATAGGTCTCTAATGACCATATCGGCTCGGAACGCCAGATCATAGGTCTCTAACGACCGTATCGGCTCAAACGCCAGATCATAGGTCTCTAACGACCATATCGGCTCTGAACGCCAGATCATAGGTCTCTAACGACCGTATCGGCTCGAACGCCAGATCATAGGTCTCTAACGACCATATCGGCTCGGAATGCCAGATCAAAAGTCTATAACGACCGTATCGGCTCGGAACGCCAGAACATAAGTCTTTAACGACTGTATCACAAGATCCTTCAATTTTATCTTGGTTCGATCATCCTATGATCGCCGCCAAACTTTATTTCGGCCCAATCGTCTTACGATTGACTCCCGTCTTATTTTGATAAAGATCGTCTTACGATCACCATCGGTTCCTTACGTATTAAGATCGTCTTACGATCGTCGGATGAATACGACAAGTATCTTGCGCATTAAAAGTCATCATTCGATCGTTGCAACTTACTTAAACACTATCGACTGGTCTCACGATTCTAGCTGCCCAAGTCGATTTTCTTCTAAAATGAACCAATTAGCAAAAGTGACACGTCTCCGTAGAAACACATTGGTACGAGATATGAAATTCAAATGGCTTTGAAATTCAAATCTTGGGGGGCTAACTGTTTGGGTAAAAAATCACACCCTCGACATGACCCATGGACATTGATTACCCCCGACCGACAAGGATAATACCCATTATTATCATATCCCCGATATACGTTAAGAACCACGATAGTTGGTTATTGAAAGACATCTTGCGTCAATAGTCACTTAGGATAGTGTCTTTACTTCTCATAATCGCACGTTACTTACCGCATGTTACACGTCGCATGTCGTATGACATACATCGTTAGCAACATATTGACAATCATCTGTCGCCAAACACCTGTCGCCAGTTACGTGTTGCCAGTTACGACTCGTCGGTCTTACGTTGACAGTGTCCTGCCGTAGGTCTTATATCGCTCTGGTCCTATGACATCATCATCTTGGTCTTACGACCTAGTGGTCTTACGACCTGATCTTGCAACATTTTCATCCCAATCTTACGACATTTTATAAGACCATTCTTATACTAAGATAAGGTCTTACAAGACATTTCCATTCATATACATAGTCTTATATTTCGGCGACGGTCGTATGCTCCATAAGACCGACGTCCAGAACTTAAGACGGTCTTACAATTACACTAACCATTCATGGTCAACAGCCGTTTCTTTTGTTCATTAATGCAGGTCTACAGGCATTTATGGCACAACGACCAGTAACGGACGAATCATCAATGCCATTCAGAGCCCGACAGCGGTTACAAGACCAACAATTAAAGCACATTTAGTACCAACCGAAGCTATATAAAGGCTTCTCCACCTTCGAGCAAAGGGAGAACATACAGAGCTACTTATACTCACTTCTATATTTTTCTCTCAATACAACGAGGCATTCGAACACGCATGTATCGCACGACGACAGTTCGAACCACCTGACGACGACAGTTCAGACCACACGACGAAAATTTATTTCGCACGATTTACGCACGACCCACGTCGTTTGCACACGACTAAGTTTATATTTACATTTATTTGTAATCTGTTGTATACAAATCACCTGTAAAACAAGGACTTTCACCTCTGTTTGGCGACTATAGTGCACTGTCGACTCTTACAGAGTCGATCGCGGTTTTTTCCCTCGTTTTGGGGTTTTCCGCGTCACCAAATCCCTTGTCTCTTTTATATTTTCCTTGCAATTGTGTTATTTGGCTTGAGATACGTTTCTTTAGTTGTTAAATGTCCACATCGACCTTAAGTTGTACTTTTGTGCGATTGTTGGCATTAACAGTTTGGCGCCATCCGTGGGACCCCATCTAGAGAAAATCTCAAGCCAACACGCATATCGGTCTTACGATTTTGTAAAGTTTTTTCAGGTATATGGCAAATTATCAAGATCCCCTGATTCAACTTCAATTGGAATTGAATGCGGCTCGAAGCCAGATTCAAGCCCTGATAAAAAAAATCCTCCGTCAAAATTATCGCGTGTATCGCATCATCCAAGGGACTCGGGGGCTCGAGACACCCTTCACAAACTGAAAAATACCACATTTGATTTCAGAAGACCTCGGAAAAAGGCGTTTATCGACTCTATGTTACGATCATTGGTCAAAACCAACGATCATCCCGATTTTAAATTACAGGCTCGCAAGATCATATGAATACAGGTCTTACGATTTACATCGTGAGAAACCAAAGTCTCTACGACTTAAAAAAGCACAGGTTGCAATTTATAGTCGTCAATAAAAGACGACTCACATTTTTTGTGATCGCCAGTCACGACAAACACAAGTTAAAATTATCGGTCGCCAATAAAAGCGACTCGCATGTTGAAATCTCATGATCGCTAGTTGTCAATGCCAAAAATCGCACCAAAGGGACAACTTAAGGTCGATGTGGACATAAACAACTAAAGAAAGAATCTTTCGACGAGACGTGCGACGATAAATAAAATAAAGAAACAAGGGATTTGATGACGCAGGAAAAACCTCAATCGAGGAAAAAACCTGCGGATGACAGGGGGTGTCGTCGCTATACTATGGTCGCCAATCAGGGGCGATGTCCTTGGATACTCGTGTCGATCGTACAGTGATTACAATACAAATGAAGAAAATGCTTCGAAATGTAAAGTACAAGTGTTTGAATGTAGAAATAGGTGTTTGTCATGTACAAAACAAAGTGTGAACTGCTGGTCGAGGGCTGTTGTCGTGCGTCGAGAGCAATACTTAGAATAATAGTTCTTCACTTCAGGTGTTCTTGAATATTGCTTCGGTTGTTAATCGCCGGATATTCGAAGTCTTGAAATGTTGATTGAGCTTGATATTTATAGTCTTTGTGTCCTTAGCTTCATCCATGAATGCTCCTTTAATGGCCTTAACGGTTGGAAACGGTCGCCGGAGTAATGATCTTTGTCCGTTACGGTCGCCGGTTGTTTAATGATTCTGTCGGTTATAGTTGTTGCTCCTTAATGACTTTTACTCCTGCATTAAACACTTAACAAATGGTCATGATTAACGTTAGCTTTGGTCGAAGTCGCACGCCTTATATAATAGTCGTGCGGATCGGGCGACGCTATGGTCGAGCGTCGTAAGGAACTCTCGACTTACCTTTTATGAGGGACGACGATGGTGTTCTAGGTCTTTGTTGAGACCTTATCTTAATACAAGATATAGTCCCTAATCATACGTCTTACCTGTTCTGGTCGTGGTCGAGCGACGTGATTTTTTGCCAAAACAGTTTGCCCCCAAAATTTGAAAATTGAATGTCAAATTTATGTTTTAAATTTTGCTTGTCGAACACTTAGACTTATGACCTGGGTTGAGGGACTTACCTGGTTGTCGTGGAACTAGATCGGTTTGCCTTTAACTGAGCGAGAAGTTGAAAAGTTGAGACGTCATACTGACGGGCGATGATGCTTACCAGCTGTCGAAGATCCGGGCGGATATACGAAAGGACGGGAACGCGTGTCGATCATCAAAGAAGGTGACGCAAGTTGTGCCTGCCCTTCGAGGCTGGGAAAGGATAAAGAATACCCGACAGGTGGGTCGGGAATCTTTGAAGAAGATGAAGTTCTGAAGGAACAGTCTTTGAGGGCTAACATTTCGTCGAGAATTGTCACACCTAAAGAGGCGAAGGCGTCATCCAGCCGTCCAGGCGCGATGGATGCGACACCAGCAAGTTCGGCGATTCCGGCGACAGTGACCAAGCTAGTGTCCAAGATGTTTTCCCCAGCGTCTGCCGATAAGGGGGACGGGTCATCGGCCGATGGTGTCCTAGACGGGACGACGTTGTTTCCTCATCTGGAAAAATATTTCCTCCCGTCTTTCAGGGAACGATTTCCTATCGAGGAGACAGGGACCCATGTCGCCGGGTTGATGTTCTCGATCGACGTGGTCCTGTAATCTGGTGTTCACAGCCGATACGATCGTTAGAGACATATGTTCTGGCGTTCAGAGCCGATATGGTCATTTTAAAGACCTATGGTCTGGCGATCCGAGCCGATATGGTCGTTAGAGACCTATGTTACGTTGTGTAGGTTTTGCTTTAGCGATGAAAGGTAAAAAAGTTTACCTTTCTGTTGAACCTGAGTATTATTTTGACTCATACATGTCATGGACATATGTAATATCGACTATAAAATTCATTAGGTACAAAGAGTCGTGCGACTTGGGCATCCATTGTAATACAACGATTAGAACGTAAGTCATAAGACTTTCATATTTCTATATCGTATAAGCAAACATAAGCGCATGCGATCAAAGCATTCATTCAAAACATGAAATTTTTCTAAGTTGAAGAACTTAGATTGTGGGGTCGTTAGACCTTACGATCGTATGATTTGATCATACGATAAACTTGAATCATGTGTTCCTGCAGGAGAATGATCAAGTCATGGACTTGATTATTTACGTCGTGCGACCATGCGAAACTAAAATCATATAGTAGACTTGGTGACTACTGTCGTGCGATTCTGCGATAAAATAATGTCATGGGTTGGTCGTTGGCTAACCAACGACCCATCGATGCTTAAGTCAGTAGTCGTTTGTGATAAAAAATCGTATGAAAGGAATGAAAAAGAGATAGGGAACATACCTTTTCAGATTCTGTTTTTAGTGGGGTATTTGCCTCCTGTCATTTAATATCCCATTCTTCTCGGGAGAAAGTGGGTTTTAAACGACAGATCGACACAAAGATCTTGAAGAATATCGTCCATGTCTGCGTCGACCGTGCTTTCGTGCGACAAGGCAAGATAGTCGACTTGCGGAAAAGATATCAATTTATCTAAGAAGTCAGGGATAGAGGGATGAACCTGTCAAGGTGGCTTTATAGCAATCTCGAGCGACTTTTTGCTCGCTTTTGATCTCTTGGATTCCCCACGGCGTAGGGAATTTCATGATTTGATGATATGTCGAGGGAACGGCTTTCATTTCATGAATCCATGGTCGACCTAAGATGATGTTATAGGCTGACGCACAGTCGATAACACTGAACTTAGTCTTCTTATTGACTCCTCCGGCATAGGCGGGTAAAATTATCTCTCCAAAGGTGCTCCTCGCTTCTCCATTGAAACCGACCAAAGTTGTCGAACGTCGGGTGATTTCTGAGCGATCAATTCCCATAGCTTTCATGGTGTTGAGAAAAATGACGTTTGCTGAACTGCCCCCGTCTACCAATACTCGACGTGTCAAACAGTTACCGACCGTGAGTTGAATGATCAACCCGTCGCGATGCTTTTGGTATGAGTCGCCGAGGTCGACTTGGTCGAACACGATCTTCATGGCTTCTAGTTCCAAATCTCCTTTGGGTCTGGATGAACGAGGAATAGCCCGGTCATCGGGAGCTTGACTGGCATGACGCTTAGCTGCGGAGTACGTCAGACCACACACGTCTGAACCACCAGTGATGCAATTGATGATCTTTGCAAGCTTGGGCACTGACGATCGGTGGCTATTAGCTGGAAGAACGACATCATCAATAATATCTTTGAGATTACCTTGTGGAACATGATATGCCAATTCCTTCTTGAGTGCGATACAATCATCTATTGCATGACCCTGGTCGACGTGGAAGTCGCACCACTTTGATTTATCCTTCTTAGCATCGTCCAAGTCAGACTTCTTCGGCCACCGGATGATTGCTTGGGTGGTCTTCAGAGCTTCGACTAAGTCTTTAGCCGACCCTTTGAACCGATAATAGGAGATCTTGGGGTACACGGGGAATTTAGTCGCGGTTTTAGCTTCTGCCTTCGTCTTGAAATGAACGTTTGAAATCTGACGCGCTGGCTCTATTCTGGGTATGGCTTTCGGCTTGAATTCTGGCTTTTTGACACCTAACGGCTTCTTGTCATCAGTGTGTTTGCGACGAAAGGTTGCATCGTCTTCGACCCTCATATATGCTAAGTTTCGAGCTCGGACGTCTTCGAAAGTCTCTGGGGGATACTTGGTCAGATCAATATATAGACCTGAACTATCGTCTAGACCACGCTTATAAGCTTCGATCGCAGTTTTGATGTCACAATTGCGGATACTGATCATTTCGGCATTGAATCTATTGAAATAACTTCGAATAGACTCATTGGTCTTCTGCACGACATAGTACCGATCGCTAGTCTGCTTTTCCATCTTACGACTGCTGGCGAATTGCCGAGAGAATTGGTTGACCAATTCGGCGAACGACCCGATAGATTTGGGTTTGAGATTGATCAACCACTGGAGAGATAGACCAGTGAGAGTCACCCCGAAACTCTTGCACATGCATACTTCATGGTACATGTGTGGAATCGAGATTGTCCACATGAGCTGCTTATACTGCGCGACATGCTCGGTTGGATCGGTCACACCCGAATACTTGGGAGTGAAGGCATGAATGTTATACTTCTTTGGGACTTCAACGGTGGCGATCTCGTCGATGAAGGGTGACGCTTGATACCCCAAGCGAGGCTCGACATCGACAGGCACGGCTGCCCCAGACAACTTGGCGAGCAAGGACAGGACGCGCTCATTTTGGTCTTCTAACATCTTCAAACGTTGGGCGACGGGATCCTTAAGATCAGGATTTTCCCCTGCCGAGGAATTGGTCCCTGGACTAGTGCCGTTACCATGCAACGAACCATTGGTGTCCCCGTTGAACAGAACAAAATATGGTTGCGACCCATAGTGGAATTGTTGCGGTCCATTCTGAAACAATTGTGGATCCTGCTGAAATGGCTGCGATCTCTGCTGGAAAGATTGCGATCCTTGCTGGAAAGGTTGCGATCCTTGCTGGAAATGTTGCGATCCTTGCTGGAAAGGTTGCGGACCACTTTGGAACGGCTGGGAAAATGGCTGGGATCCATTCTGAAACGGCTGGGCGCCACCTTGCAATGGTTGGGATTCATTGTTCAAGGGTGGTGGTCGGATGTGCTGAGGGGGAATCTGCCCAGACTGGGGGTTCAGAATGAACGGACCCGGCTGCTGATTCTGCATGAATGGACCTGATTGCTGATTCTACGCGGACGGGCCTGGTCCTGGACCTGGATTCTGGATGAATGGTCTAGGACCATTCTGGGGTCCAAAAGGATTCCTTAGCCGCACGATCTCTTCAGCTGCTCTGCGATTCTGCTCTGCCATTGCATTGAGTTGATTCCTGGCAACCTCGAGCTCCTGATACATCTGAGCGATGGCTTGCTGCAGATTTCCAGGGGATGCCATTTTCCTGCAACAGAAAATAGAAGAAACTCCAAGAAACTATTAGTAGAATGCACGTTCGTTGAGGATTTTCTCTAGATGTAGTCCCACGGATGGCGCCAAACTGTTAATGCCAAAAATCGCACCAAAGGGACAACTTAAGGTCGATGTGGATTTAAACAACTAAAGAAAGAATCTATCGACGAGACGTGCGACGATAAATAAAATAAAGAAACAAGGGATTTGATGACGCAGAAAAAACCTCAATCGAGGAAAAAACCTGCGGACGACAGGGGGTGTCGTCGCTATACTATGGTCGCCAATCAGGGGCGATGTCCTTAGATACTCGTGTCGATCGTACAGTGATTACAATACAAATGAAGAAAATGCTTCGAAATGTAAAGTACAAGTGTTTGAATGTAGAAATATGTGTTTGTTGTGTACAAAACAAAGTGTGAACTGCTGGTCGAGGGCTGTTGTCGTGTGTCGAGAGCGATACTTAGATTAATAGTTCTTCACTTCAGGTGTTCTTGAATATTGCTTCGGTTGTTAATCGCCGGATATTCGATGTCTTGAAATGTTGATTGAGCTTGATATTTATAGTCTTCGTGTCCTTAGCTTCATCCATGAATGCTCCTTTAATGGCCTTAACGGTTGGAAACGGTCGCCGAAGTAATGATCTTTGTCCGTTACGGTCGCCGGCTGTTTAATGATTGCGTCGGTTATAGTCGTTGCTCCTTAATGACTTTTACTCATGCATTAAATACTTAACAAACGGTCATGATTAACGTTAGCTTTCATCGAAGTCGCACGCCCTTATATAATAGTCGTGTGGATCGGGCGACGCTATGGTCGAGCGTCGTAAGGAACTCTCGACTTACCTTTTATGAGGGACGACGATGGTGTTCTGGGTCTTTGTCGAGACCTTATCTTAATACAAGATATAGTCCCTAATCATACGTCTTACCTGTTCTGGTCGTGGTCATGACATATGTCGTCAATAAAGACGATTTGTACATTGAATCTCGCAATCACCAATCATGGTTCCAAGGGACCAGAATACTCAATCCGATGCTTTAGCAAACCTTGCGTCTGCTTGGTCGAACCAATACTCGACAGCATACCATAGACCCATCTGGCGACGTCGTCCATCGAAAATGACGATGTCATCCAGAGGGAAGACCAAGAAGATAATTGGTCGAGCGACATCCGAAATTGTCTGCGACAATGGATCCCAGTTCGTAAGTGACAGGACTCGACAGTTCTGTGAAGACCGCGACATCAAGCTGACGACCTCGACACCCAGGGGCAAGCGGTTGAGCGACATTTCAACAAGAACGTCACAGCTAAAGTCTTTCAAGAAGGCGACTACGTCCTCCGTCAAGTGCTTCAAAGCACTAAAGAGCTCAATGCAGGTAAAATGTCCTTATTGTATGTCATAAGTCGTAGGTAAAAGTGCCTATCGGCTACAAACCCTCGACAATCGAGATATCCCACGTAGCTGGAATGCAACACATCTAAAAAGGTATTTCTTCTAAACCTTTTTTCTCATACACTTTTTAATCATCATGACGACTACTGACTTAAGCATCGGAGGGTCGTTGGTTAGCCAACGACCAACCTCTGACCTTGTTTATCGTAAGATCGCACGTCACAAGTTATTAAGTCTATTGCACGATTTCAGTACAATTTCGCAGGATTGCACGACATAAGGAACCAAGTCTACTAAATGACTTGACCATGTTATCGCAGGGACGCATGGCTCGAATTCATCGCGCGATTTATTGGTGCGATCATAAAGTCTAACGACTTCACGATCTAAGAAGAACTTTCACATTTCGGATAAGTGCCTAAGTCGCACGTACCTATGTTTGCTTAGCACGACTCAAAGATCTCAAGATCTCGCAGTCTACATCTTAACCCTGAAAAGTTGATGTGTTGTAATGAATACCTATGTCGCAAGTCTTATATTCATTTTTCACACCATGTGTATTTACTTGATGAATTCCACAACTTGTATCGTATCTATTCACGAAATTATATGCAAGTTCATAAATTTCATTTATCAATCATCGGATACCTGAAATGACTCGACCACCAACGGTCGATTGACAAAAAAACAGGTCATAGGTCTCTAACGACCATATCGGCTCGGAACGCCATATCATAGGTCTCTAACGACCATATCGGCTCAGAACGCCAGATCATAGGTCTCTAACGACCGTATCGGCTTGAACGCCATATCATAGGTCTCTAACGACCTTATTGGCTCGGAACGCCAGATCATAGGTCTCTAACGACCATATCGGCCCGGAACGCCAGATCATAGGTCTCTAACGACCGTATCGGCTTGAACGCCAGATCATAGGTCTCTAACGACCATTTCGGCTCGGAACGCCTGATCAAAAGTCTATAACGACCGTATCGGCTCGGAACGCCAGAACATAAGTCTTTAACTACTGTATCACAAGATCCTTAAATTTTATCTTGGTTCGATCATCCTATGATCGCCGCCAAACTTTATTTCGGCCCAATCGTCTTACGATTGACTCCCGTCTTATTTTGATAAAGATCGTCTTACGATCACCATCGGTTCCTTACGTATTAAGATCGTCTTACGATCGTCGGATGAATGCCACAAGTATCTTGCGCATTAAAAGTCATCATTCGATCGTCGCAACTTACTTAAACACCATCGACTGGTCTCACGATTCTAGCTGACCAAGTCAATTTTCTTCTAAAATGAACCAATTAGCAAAAGTGACTTGTCTCCGTAGAAACACATTGGTATGAGATCTGAAATTCAAATGGCTTTGAAATTCAAATCTCGGGGGGCTAACTATTTGGGTAAAAAAATCACACCCTCGACATGACCCATGGACATTGATTACCCCCGACCGACAAGGATAATACCCATTATTATCATATCCCCGATATACGTTAATAACCACGATAGTTGGTTATTGAAAGACATCTTGCATCAATAGTCACTTAAGATAGTGTCTTTACTTCTCATAATCGCACGTCACTTGCCGCATGTTACACGTCGCATGTCGTATTACATACATCGTTAGCAACATATTGACAGTCATCTGTCGCCAAACACCTATCGCCAGTTACGTGTTGCCAGTTACGTGTCGCCAGTTACGACTCGTCGGTCTTACGTCGACAGTCTCCTGCCGTCGGTCTTATATCGCTCTGGTCCTACGACATCATCGTCTTGGTCTTTCGACCTAGTGGTCTTACGACATGGTCTTGCGACATTTTCATCCCAGTCTTACGACATTTTATAAGACCATTCATATACTAAGATAAGGTCATACAAGACATTTCCATTCATATACATAGTCTTATATTTCGGCGACAGTCGTTGTTAATGCCAAAAATCGCACAAAAGTACAACTTAAGGTCGATGTGGACATTTAACAACTAAAAAAACCCCAAATAACACAATCGCGAGGAAAAAGTAAAAGAGACAAGAGATTTGGTGACGCGGAAACCCCAAAATTAGGGAAAAAATCGTGGTCGACTCTGTGAGAGTCGACAGTGCACTATAGTCGCCAAACAAGGGAGAAAGTCCTTGTGTTACAGGTGATTTGTATACAACAGATTACAAATAAATGTAAATATAAAGTTAGTCGTGTGCAAACGACGTGGGTCGTGCGTAAATCATGCGAAATAAGTTGTCGTCGTGTGGTCTGAACCGTCGTCGTCAGGAGGTTCGAACTGTCGTCATGCGATACTTGCGTGTTCGAATGCCTCATTGTATTGAGAGAAAAATACAGAAGTGAGTATAAGTAGCTTTGTCTGTTCTCCCTTTGCTCGAAGGTGGAGCAGTCTTTATATAGCTTCGATCGGTACTGAATGTGCTTTAATTGTTGGTCTTGTAACCGCTGTGGACATTAACTGCGCTTTGATGATTTTGTTTGTAACTGCTGTCGGGCTCTAAATGGCATTGATGATTCGTCCGTTACTGGTCGTTGTGGTATAAATGCCTGTAGACCTGCATTAATGAACAAAAGAAACGGATGTTGACCATGAATGGTTAGTGTAATTGTAAGACCATCTTAAGTTCAGGACGTCGGTCTTATGGAGCATACGACCGTTGTGGAAATACAAGACCATGTATATGACTGTAAATGTCTTGTAAGACCTTATCTTAGTATAGGAATGGTCTTATAAAATGTCGTGAGACTAGGATAAAAATGTCGTAAGGCCAAGATGATGATGTCGTAGGACCAGAGCGATATAAGACCGACGACAGGAGACTGTCGACGTAAGACCAACGAGTCATAACTGGCGACATGTAACTGGCGACATAAGACTAGTGACGTAAGACTAATAACGTAAGACTAGTGACATGTGACTGGCGACGGATGACTGGCGATGGGTGACTGGCGACATGTCGCTAACGATGTATGTCGTGCGACGTGTAACATGCAACACGTGACGTGCGATCATGAGAAGTAAAGACACTATCTTGAATGACTATTGACATAAGATGTCTTTTAATAATCAACTATCGTATGTCGGGGATAAGGCAATAATGGGTATTGCCTTCATCGATCGGGGGTATGACTTTTGTAGGCATTAGGGTAATCGAAGTCCATGGGTCATGTCGAAGGAATTCCTCAGGTCGGTCGAGGGTGTGATTTTTTACCCAAACAGTTAGCCCCCCGAGATTTGAATTTCAAAGCCATTTGAATTTCAGATCTCGTACCAAAGTAAAATGTGTTTATACGGAGATGTGTCACTTTTGCTAAGAAAATCGACTTGGTTAGCTAAAATCGTGAGTCCAGTCGATGGTGTTTAAGTAAGTTGCGACGATCGAATGATGACCTTTAATGCACAAGATACTTGTGGTGTTCATCTGACGGTCGTAAGATGACCTTAAAACGTAAGGCACCGACGGTGATCGTAAGACGATCTTTATCAAAATGAGACGTATGGGTCAGGAGTCAATCGTAAGACGATTGGTCCGAAATAAAGCTTGGCGGCGATCATCAGATGATCGAACCAAAATAAAATTTAAGGATCTTGTGATACAGTCGTTAAAGACTTATGTTCTGGCGTTTCGAGCCGATACGGTCGTTATAGACTTTTGATCTGGCGTTTAGAGCCGATATGGTTGTTATAGACCAATGATCTGGCGTTCCGAGCCGATACTGTCGTTATAGACTTATGATCTGGCGTTTAGAGTCGATATGGCCGTTAAAGACCTATGATCTGGCGTTCGAGCCGATACGGTCGTTAGAGACCTATGATCTGGTGTTCGAGCCGATACGGTCGCTAGAGACCTATGTTTCGTTGTGTAAGTTTTGCTTTAGCGATAATCGGTAAAAAAAAATTACCTTTCTATTGAACCAGAGTATTATTTCGACTCATACATGTCATGGACAGATGTAATGTTAAAAAATTCATTAAGTACAAAAATGAACAAGAAGTCGTGCGACATGGGCATCCATTGTAATACCACGATTAGAACGTAAGTCATAAGACTTTTTGAATCGTATAAGCAAACATAAGCGCATGCGATCAAAGCATTCATTCAGAACATGAAATTTTTCTATGTTAAAGAACTTAGCTTGTGGGGTCGTTAGACCTCACGATCGTGTGATTTGATCATACGATGAATTTGAATCATGTGTTCCTGTAGTTATTCAATCGAGTTGTCTAATAAAACAGATTGTTTATACCATACGATTTTACTGAAGTCGTATGATAGACTTAGTAACTTATGTCGTGCGACCCTGCGATAAAGCAATGTCAGAGGTTGGTCATTGGCTAGCCAACGACCCTCCGATGCTTAAGTCGGTAATCGTCGTGATGAATAAAAAATTGTATGAAAGAAGGAAAAGGACTTAGAAGAAATACCTTTTCAGATGCGTTGCATTCCAGCTGCGTGGGATATCTCGACCGTCGAGGGTTTGGAGCCGATAGGCACCTTTACCCACGACTTCTGAGATACGATAAGGACCTTCACACTTGGTGGAAAGTTTACTTGCATTAAGCTCTTGAGTGCTTTGGAACATCCGTCGGAGGACGTAGTCGCCTTCTTGAAAGACACTTGCTTGTGATTATACGGTTAATCTTGTGACTGGCTTTTATTGGCAATCATGAGATTAAAATATGAGAGTCGCACTTATTGGCGACCTTTGCGTTTTGACATGCATCTTACCATGACTGATGATTGTGAAATTCAATGTACAAGTCATCTTTATTGACGACATATGTCATGACTAGCGATCATGAGATTTCAATATGCGAGTCGCTTTTATTGGCGACCGAGAATTTTTACCTGTGTTTGTCGTGACGGGTGATCACAAAAAATGTGGGTCGTCTTTTATTGACGACTATAAATCGCAACCTGCGTTTGCCATCACTGGCGATCATGAGAAAAAATGCGAGTCGTCTTTTATTGACAACTATAATTTGCAACCTGCGCTTGCCATCACTGGCGATCATAAGAAAAAATGCGAGTCGTCCTTTATTGACGATTATAAATCGCAACCTGCACTTTTTTAAGTCGTAGAGACCTGTGTTCATATGATCTTGCGAGCCTGTAATGTAAAATCGGGGGTGGTCGTTGGTTTTGACCAATGATCTTTTGATGGTTGAATCGACGATCATATATTAGATCAAAATAATTAACGAGGAGAATATACTTTAGAGTATATATATATAGAGTTGTTCTAAATGGGACGTCACGGTTACCGTAACATGGAGTCGATAAGCGCCTTTTTCCGAGGACTTTTGAAATCGAATGTGGTATTTTTTTCCAGTTTGTGAAGGGTGTTTCGAGCCCCCGAGTCCTTTGGATGATGCGATACATGCGATACTTTGACGGAGCATTTTTTATCATGGCTTGAATCTGGCTTCGAGCCGCATTCAATTCCGATTGAAGTTGAATCAGGGGATCTTGATATCTTTCCATGTACCTGAAAGACTTTACAAGATCGTTAGAGCGATATATGTGTTGGCTTGAGATTTTCTCTAGATGGGGTCCCACGGATGGCGCCAAACTGTTAATGCCAAAAATCGCACAAAAGTACAACTTAAGGTCGATGTGGAAATTTAACAACTAAAGAAACGTATCTCGAGCCAAATAACACAATCGCGAGGAAAAAGTAAAAGAGACAAGAGATTTGGTGACGCGGAAAACCCCAAAACGAGGGAAAAAACAGCGGTCGACTCTGTGAGAGTCGACAGTAAACTATAGTCGCCAAACAGGGGCGAAAGTCCTTGTGTTATAGGTGATTTGTATACAACAGATTACAAATAAATGTAAATATAAACTTAGTCGTGTGAAAACGACGTGGGTCGTGCGTAAATCGTGCGAAATAACTTGTCATCGTGTGTTCTGAACTGTCATCGTCAGGTGGTTCGAACTGTCGTCGTGCGATACTTGCGTGTTCGAATGCCTCGTTGTATTGAGAGAAAAATATAGAAGTGAGTATAAGTAGCTCTGTCTGTTCTCCCTTTGCTCGAAGGTGGATCAGTCTTTATATAGCTTCGGTCGGTACTGAATGTGCTTTAATTGTTGGTCTTGTAACCGCTGTCGACATTAAATGCGCTTTGATGATTGTCTTTGAAACTGCTGTCGGGCTCTAAATGGCATTGATGATTCGTCCGTTACAGGTCGTTGTGCCATAAATGCCTGTAGACCTGCATTAATGAACAAAAGAAACGGTTGTTGACCATGAATGGTTAGTGTAATCGTAAGACCATCTTAAGTTCAAGACGTCGGTCTTATAGAGCATACGACCGTTGTCGAAATACAAGACCATGTATATGACTGTAAATGTCTTGTAAGACCTTATCTTAGTATAGGAATGGTCTTATAAAAATGTCGTGAGACTAGGATAAAAATGTCGTAAGACCACTAGGTCGTAAGACCAAGATGATGATGTCGTAGGACCAGAGCGATATAAGACCGACGACAGGAGACTGTCGACGTAAGACCAACGAGTCGTAACTGGCGACACGTAACTGGCGACATAAGACTAGTGACGTAAGACTAATAACGTAAGACAAGTGACGTGTGACTGGCGATGGGTGACTGGCGACGGGTGACTGGCGAAGGGTAACTGGCGACATGTCGCTAACGATGTATGTCGTGCGACGTGTAACATGCGACACGTGACGTGCGATCATGAGATGTAAAGACACTATCTTGAATGACTATTGACATAAGATGTCTTTTAATAATCAACTATCGTATGTCGGGGATAAGGCAATAATGGGTATTACCTTCATCGATCGGGGGTATGACTTTTGTAGGCATTAGGGTAATCGAAGTCCATGGGTCATGTCGAAGGAATTCCTCAGGTCGGTCGAGGGTGTAATTTTTTAACCAAACAATCGTATGCTCCATAGGACCGACGTACAGAACTTAAGACGGTCTTACAATTACACTAACCATTCATGGTCAACAGCCATTTCTTTTGTTCATTAATGCAGGTCTACCGGCATTTATGGCACAACGACCAGTAACAGACGAATCATCAATGCCATTCAGAGCCCTACAGTGGTTACAAGACCTACAATTAAAGCACATTTAGTACCGACCGAAGCTATATAAAGGCTGCTCCACCTTCAAGCAAAGGGAGATCAGACAAAGCTACTTATACTCACTTCTATATTTTTCTCTCAATACAACGAGGCATTCGAACACGCAGGTATCGCACGACGACAGTTCGAACCACCTGACGACGACAGTTCAGACCACACGACGACAAGTTATTTCGCACGATTTACGCACGACCCACGTCGTTTGCACACGACTAAGTTTATATTTACATTTATTTGTAATCTGTTGTATACAAATCACCTGTAACACAAGGACTTTCGCCCCTGTTTGGCAACTATAGTTCACTGTCGACTCTTACAGAGTGGACCGCGATTTTTTCCCTCGTTTTGGGGTTTTCCGCGTCACCAAATCCCTTGTCTCTTTTATTTTTTCCTCGCAATTGTGTTATTTGGCTTGAGATACGTTTCTTTAGTTGTTAAATGTCCACATCGACCTTAAGTTGTACTTTTGTGCGATTTTTGGCATTAACAACTGCATTTTTACATTTCTCTCTCAATACAGCAAAATATGCGAACGCACTTCGTTAACGCAAGTATCGCACGACGACTGTTCGAACCACCCGACGACAGCAGTACAAACCGCACGACAAGCATACTTTTTCGCACGATTTACGCACGACCCACGTCGTTTGCACCCGACTAAGTTTATATTTACATTTGTTTTGTAATCTGTTGTATACAAATCATCTGTAACACAAGGATTTTCGCCCCTATTTGGCGATCATAGTGCACCGTTGGCTCTAACACAGTCGATCACGATTTTTCCCCCGTTTTAGGGTTTTTCCGCGTCACCAAAATCTCTTGTTTCGTCTACATTTTCTTCGTTATTTTTCTTATTTATTTCTATGGTACAATCTTTAGTTGATAAGGTCCGAAACCAAACCTTAAATCGAATTTTTATACAATTTTTGGCATAAAGACAGTTTAGTGCGATTTTTGGCATTAACAGTTTGGCGCCATCCGTGGGACCCAACTAAGGATTTCCTTAGAAATAAACATCGTATTACTAACGTTTCCTCTTATGTAGATCTTCGTTTTCTATTTGTCGACTTCAAGTCTTGACCACACGACGAAGATCCAAGCGGAGTTGGAAGACATTGATAAAAAAATGCCCAGTCAATGTATCGCATGTATCGCATCATCCGAGGGGCTCGGGGGCTCGGAACACCCGTCACAAAATGGGAAACACCATATTTTTTCAAAACTCCTTGGAAAAAGGCGCTTATCGACTCCAAGTTACGGTAACTGTGACATCCCACTTAGATGGAATATGGTATAACAACTCTATATATATACTCTAAGTATATTCTCCTCGTTCAATTATTATTATCTAACATATAAATGTTGATTTAAGCATCAAAAGATCATTGGTCAAACCAACGACCACCCCCGATTTTACATTGCAGGCTCGCAAGATTATATAAATACAGATCTTATGATTTACATCGTAAGAAACAAAAGTCTCTAAGACTTACATCACAGGTCTAACGATTTATATCGTGAGAAACAAAAGTCTCTAAAACTTACATCGCAGGTCTTACGATTTATCGTGAGAAACAAAAGTCTCTAAGACTTACATCGCAGGTCTTACGATTTATATCGTGAAAAACGAAGTCTCTACGACTTAAAATGCAGATTGCAATTTATAATCGTCAATAAAAGACGACTTGCATTTTAAATCTTATGATCGCCAGTCATGGCAAACGCAGGTTACGATTTATAGTCGTCAACAAGAGACGACTTACATTTTAAATCTTATGATCGCCAGTCATGGCAAACGCGGGTTACGATTTACAGTCGTCGACAAGAGACGACTTACATTTTAAATCTTATGATCGCTAGTCATGGCAAAAGCAGGTTGCAATATATAGTCGTCGAAAAAAGATGACTCACCTTTTTAATCTTATGATCGCCAGTCATGGCAAACACAAGTTAAAATACTCGGTCGTCAATAAAAGCGACTCGCATGTTGAAATCTCATGATCGCTAGTCATGACATATGTCGTCAATAAAGACGACTTGTACATTGAATCTCACAATCACCAGTCATGGTAAGACGTATGTCAAAACGCAAAAGTTGCCAATAAGTGCGACTCGCACATTTTAATCTCATGATTGCCAATAAAGGCAAGTTGCAAGATTAACCGTATAATCACGAGTAAGGTAACATTTTTACCGATTATCGCTAAATCAAAACATACACAACGTAACATAGGTCTAACGACCGTATCGGCTGTAAATGCTAGATCACAAGCCTATAACGGCCGTATCGGCTCGGAACGCCAGATCATAGGTCTCTAACGACCGTATCGGCTCGGAACGCCAGATCATAGGTCTCTAACGACCTTATCTGCTCGGAACGCCAGATCATAGGACCATATCGGCTCAAAACGCCAGATCATAAGTCTATAACGACCGTATCGGCTCGTAACGCCAGATCATAGGTCTCTAACAACCATATCGGCTCTAAACGCCAGATCAAAAGTCTATAACTACCGTATCGGCTCGGAACGCCAGAAAATAAGTCTTTAACGACTGTATCACAAGATTCTTAAATTTTATCTGGGTTCGATCATCTTATGATCGTCGCCAAGCTTTATTTCGGCCCAATCGTCTTACGATTGACTCCCGATCCATACGTCTCATTTTGATCGATCATCGTCAATTCCTTGTGTTTTAAGATCGTCTTATGATCGTCGTTGGTTTTTCATCCTTCACATTAGTGGATGAATACCACAAGTAACTTGCGCATTAAAGGTCATCTTTCGATCGTCGCAACTTACTTAGAAAACATTGTTCTTAATAGATGTGTGATTTGTACACTGTCGACTGGTCTCACAATTCTAGCTGACCAAGTCGATTTTCTTCTAAATGATCCAATTAGCAAAAGTGACACGTTGTCACACCCCGCTAAAGCGGAAACACGGGATGTCACAGTTAATGTTTCAAAAGCAATAGGTAGAAGACAACACCAACTCATCACATCAAAATAGTACCAATACAACGAGTTTTAAAAGAAAATACAACTTGTCCATAAAAACGTAAAGTACAATGACATGATGAAATAATTTGATGACGCTAAAGTGATGCCTTCTAAAGTGCGTCCTTACTTGCTATTTCCTGAAAAGCATGTAAAAGAGAGTGTCAACTAAAAATAGTTGGTGAGTTCATAGGTTTTTGCATACACAAAGAGTGTAATGTAAGTTGCAAAGTTTCGTTCCTTCAAAGAAAGTAGTACAACCCTCGGTTGTAAAGTTTCGTTTTGTTTTGCATGCCCATGGTATATATAGTGTAATGCGAAATGCCTCAGAGGTAGCAAACTAAGCCATTACTAAGCCTCATGACCTTGTGTTCATTTGCCCCGAGTCATCATGTCCTATCATTAACATGGCGTTGTAGTAATTAATGCACCCTGTTTTATCGTAGGTGGGTGGTCAACCAAATAACGTTATCCATAATTACCATGGCTCACACGCATGTGAGTTAATAAGTAATGTTAAGAGCGTTGGGGACTTTTTGTATATGATAGTTGCAAGCTTAGAAGCTTTAACATGTGCATATGTACCATAAAGAGCGTTAAACATGCGTAAAAGTTCGGATATAAAACAATTTATTTCGAATAAAGTTTGGAATCATGCTCTTCACCCCAAAATATGTAAAACAGTAAAAGGGTTGTGAAGACTCACAAGGTTGAAATAATAGTAACATGCTTTTCACCCCAAAATGTATAAAACAGTAAAAAGGGGCTATGAATACTCACGGTGGTTTGCGTAGGTGTTTCCCGAATGCGTAATGTGATTCCGAAATGAGATCCTACTTCGATCCTACGAATGTAAGGACACTAGTAAGATTCTAGGTTCTAGACTTTGTCACTTAAATCTCCATCTCATCATAAAATGCCTTTGTTGTTAAATTTGTATGTTGTTAAATGTTCTTTAATAGTTCATACTTAGAAAGAACGTTACATGTGATGGTTTTAAAATTACCGAAGTGTTGTAGAGGTAATAACGAAAATAAATGTTTTAGGTCCATATGGTTTGGTGTTAGGTCATGTGTATTATGTATGTATGTACCACAATTCCATCATAAAAGATAAGAAAAGTTAGTAGTTAGATGTTAGATGTTAGATGCGTAAATGAAATGCGTAAATAAATACGTATAGGTATATTCCACAATTCCACCATGCAAATGGTGAAACGGGTAGAGTTAGATTAGTAATTATGTCTAAGTAATATATGTATAATATACCACAATTTCATCACCAAAGGTGAGGAAAAGGATCAAGAGATAGCATATAGCTAGTATACAATATAGTTGTTAGTAGTCAGAATTTGCAGTCACCTTCGGTTACTGTTTGGATAACTTCCAGAGATTATTTGGTTCTGGTATTTTGTAGTCGGGTACTTCCATGTGTTAGGAAACTTTTGACATAAGATTCATGATTTTTGGATCAACATAAGTACATAAAATAACACTTGACAAAAACAGTGACAGAAACACGTAGCTGTTGCACACTGTTTTTGTAAAAACTGTTTGAGGGTTCAAAACTTAATATTTTTCGGTGATTCCAGTGGGGTTTGATTCCCAACTCATAAAAGTAAATTCCAGAAAACGAATCACTGTATTTGGACCATTTTTGAGAGAGATAAGGGCATGCAAAGTCAGTAGAAATTTCTGACAGCAAGCTGATGAAAAAGGTCTTTTATATAAAAGCTATTTTCTAATTGGTTCTTCAAAAGATTTTGTTCTTTTTGTCAAGACACGATTTTTACTCAACTAAATCACATATTTTCAGATGAAATCTTTGCTTTTTAATCATCCCAAGCAACATGCAAGGAACTTTAGAAAATCATCTTGCCAAAATACTTTCAAAACTTGTTGTTTTTGAGCTTTTGTAAACACATGCATACCAAACATTCTTAGGTCACTAATATGGGTTTGATTATGGATTCATCACCCTTTTTAATGACATGCAAGATGTCATGGTGATAGATATACAAACATTAGTTTGCCAAGAGTTGGATTTAGCAAGAAGAAGATGAAAACTTAGAGTTTTTAGAAGTTGAACTTTGAAAGAGAAGAGAAAGTTGTAGGAGGATGATTAAAGAAAGTTACTAAAATATTTTTACCTTGATTTCTTGAAGATATGTGGCTGATCTTGGAGCCTTGGAGAAGAGAATTCTTGAGAGAATATGGAGGTTTTGAGAGAAGAGTTTGTGAAGTGAGTGAAGAGTGAAAATGGAGAGGGAGAGGGGGTATTTATGGAGTGAGAAAGAGGGGTTAGGGTGGTGATGGTGGTGTGTGGCCGGTTTTGGGAGAGGGGAAAGGGAGTGTGTGGAGTGTGGTTTTGTATAAAATGATTGTGTTTGTATTTAAATTAAATTTTTATTTAAATCTTTTAATTAATTAAATTATTAAACATTTTTAATTAGTTGTTATTAATAATAATACTAGTTTAATTTGCTAGTATTTATTTTGTAAGGTATATGTATATGTATATAAGTATATATATATTTAAGTGTATTCATGTTTTTAATTGGCATTTTATGAGATGTATGGATAATTTCCTAAATTGAGGGATTTTAGACTGGATTTCTAAATTGTCCCTACTGTGTCGGGTTTACTGCTAAAACTAGACAGTGTGACATAGAACAACTGTATCTGACATAATTAGTGCAGTTCTAACCTGAACGCAATTTTGACGGTTGTCACAGTCTCCCCCGGTTAAAAGAATTTCGTCCCGAAATTCAAGAACTTTCGTCCGTAATCGGTTGTTTAGCAAATAAGTGAGGATACTTATGTTTCATGTAATCCTCTCGTTCCCATGTGTACTCAGGCCCACGCCTTGTGTTCCAATGAACTTTCATTATTGGAATCTTGCTTCGCCTAAGACGCTTGACCTCTCGGTCAAGTATTTCGATTGGTTTTTCAACAATGCACAGTTTTTCATTGACTTGGACTTCCTCCAAAGGTACGGTTATTTCCTCGTTGACTAGGCATTTCTTTAGATTGGACACGTGAAAGGTGTTGTGAATTGCACTTAGTTCCTTTGGCAATTCCAGCCTGTATGCTACTGGTCCGATAATTTTGGTGATTTTGAAGGGTCCAATGTATCGAGGGCTCAACTTTCCTCGTTTTCCAAATCGGACGGTTCCCTTCCAAGGGGATACTTTCAGAAATACTCTATCTCCAATCTAAAACTCTAACGGTTTCCTACGGTTGTCAGCATAGCTCTTTTGACGATCTTGAGCTGCTTTGAGTCTATCCCTGATGATTGCGATCTTGTCGGTGGTTTCTTGCACAATGTCTGGACTAGACAATTGTCTATCTCCAATCTCCAACCAACAAAGAGGTGATCGACACTTGCGTCCATACAGTGCTTCATATGGCGCACACTTGATACTGGTGTGATAGCTATTGTTGTAGGAGAACTCAACTAATGGCAAGTGGTTATCCCAACTTCCTCCGAAGTCTAACACACATGCTCGAAGCATGTCCTCTAACGTTTAAATGGTTCTCTCACTTTGGCCGTCTGTTTGGGGATGATAGGCGGTACTTAAATTCAATTGCGTTCCCAATGCTCTTTGAAGTGACTGCCAAAATCGAGACGTGAAACGGCTATCTCTATCTGAGATGATAGAAATCGGGACTCCATGTCGCGTAACAATTTCCTTGATGTAGATCTGAGCCAGTTTTTCCATCTTGTAGTCTTCTCGAATCGGTAGGAAATGTGCAGATTTCGTGAATCGGTCTATTATAACCCAAATAGAGTCATGCCCTCGGGCAGTTCTCGGAAGTTTGGTTATAAAGTCCATGGTTATTTGTTCCCATTTCCACTGGGGAATCTCTGGTTGTTGAAGCAAACCAGATGGTTTCTGATATACCGCTTTGACTTTTGAGCAAGTTACACATTTTCCTACGTATAAAGCAATATCCTTTTTCATCCCTGGCCACCAATAGTATTCTCTTAAATCCTTATACATCTTATCCGCACCAGGATGAATTGAATATCGTGACTTGTGGGCTTCGTGCAGGATTATCTCCCGTATGTCGTTCGCTTTTGGAATCCAAACTCTATCCTTGAAATAACGTACTCCATCCACCTTAGTCTCAAATCTGCTTTCTATGCCGTGAAGGGTTTCGTCCTTCAAGTTTTCCGTTTTCATTGCTTCGGTCTGAGCTTCAAGAATTCGAGTCTTTAAGCTTGTTTGTACCAGTGCTCCCATTGCTCGTATACGTGACGGTTTTGTCCTTTCCTTCCTACTCAAGGCATCAGCCACTACATTGGCTTTACTTGGATGATAACGAATATCACAATCGTAATCACTGAGTAGTTCTACCCATCTTCTTTGTCTCATGTTTAGCATTTTCTGGTCTAGAATATGCTGAAGACTTTTATGATCGGTGAAGATGGTACACTTGGTGCCGTACAAATAATGTCTCCAAATCTTTAGAGCAAAAACCACAGCTCCGAGCTCTAAATCGTGTGTGGTATAGTTCTTCTCATGAACTTTCAGTTGTCGCGAAGCGTATGCTATCACCTTGTCCTTTTGCATCAATACGCAACCTAATCCTTGATGAGACGCGTCACAATATACCACAAAGTTATCGGTTCCTTCCGGTAACGCCAGGATTGGTGCATTGCACAACTTCTTCTTCAATAACTGAAAGGCCTTTTCTTGTGATTCTCCCCAAATAAATTTACTATCCTTTTGGGTCAGTGTTGTGAGTGGTTTAGCGATTTTGGAGAAATTTTCAATAAATCGCCTGTAATACCCTGCCGATCCCAGAAATTGACGAATTTCTGTTGGCGTTTCGGGAGCTTCCCATTTCTTAACGGCTTCTACTTTGGCTGGATCTACGTGAATTCCTTTTTCTCCAATTACGTGCCCAAGAAAGTGTACTTCTCTAATCCAAAATTCGCACTTAGAGAATTTGGCGTACAATTTCTGTTCCTTAAGGAGTTCTAGAATTACGCTTAAATGCTGCTCGTGATCCTCCTTACTTCGAGAGTAAATCAGAATGTCATCTATAAACACTATCACAAACTTGTCAAGGTATGGTCGGCATACCCTGTTCATTAAATCCATGAATACTGCTGGAGCATTGGTTAAACCGAAAGGCATAACCAAAAACTCGTAGTGTCCATAACGGGTCCTAAAGGATGTCTTAGGAATGTCCTCCTCTCGAACTCTTAATTGATGATAACCTGATCGAAGATCAATCTTAGAAAAATACGTTGCGCCTTGCAACTGGTCGAATAAATCGTCTATTCGAGGTAGAGGATATCGGTTCTTGATCGTTAACTTGTTCAATTCCCTATAGTCGATGCAGATTCGAAACGATCCATCCTTTTTCTTAACGAACAGAACTGGAGCTCCCCAAGGTGAATAACTTGGTCTAATAAAGTCCTTGTCCAACAGTTCCTGAAGTTGGCTTGACAACTCTTGCATTTCGGCGGGTGCTAAACGATAGGGTGCCTTAGCTATAGGTGTTGCTCCGGGTATAAGGTCAATTTGAAATTCAACTTGTCTAAACGGGGGCAGTCCAGGCAATTCGTCAGGAAACACTTCCGGGTGATCTTTTACCACGGGAATGTCTTGAATTCGCCTTTCCTTGGACTTCTTCTCGTCTATGAGTGCCAAAAATGCAACACATTCCTTCCTCAGATACTTACGAGCCTTAATACTTGACACCAGCTCTACGCTTCTTCCAACTTTGTGTCCTTGTATTACTAGGGTTCCTCCGTCTTGCAAAGGTATTCTAACCGACTTATCAAAACAGCAAATCTCCGCTCGATTCTTAGATAACCAGTCCATTCCTATAACTATGTCAAAACTCCCCAATTCGATAGGAATAAGATCAACGCTAAACAATTTATCGGCTAGATTTAAAGTACAATCTAAGATTACATCCTTAGCCTCGAATTCGTGACCATTAGCAACCTCAATAACATAAGCATCCGACATTCTCCTAGATTCCAAGTTAATTAGTGGTCTAAACTCCAATGAAATAAAACTTCTATCCGCTCCAGTGTCAAATAATACTGATGCGTAGTGGTTGTGTATGAGAAACGTACCTGTCACCACATTAGGGTCGCGACGTGCTTCGTCAGCTCCAATGACAAATGCCCGTCCTCGAGCCTGTCCTCCTTGATTCCCCTGATTGACTTGTCTCGTCTGGTTCCCCTTGTAGTTAGTGTTCGGTTTCCTCCCAAACTTCGGGCAGGTATTCCGGTAGTGATCCGGACTTCCACATTCATAACAAGCCCTCCTTCCTTCCATAGGGCCCTTTCCGCTTTTACAGAACTTAGCGGGATGACCTAGCCGCTTACAGTTATCACAGATGACGCAGGCTCCTTCGTGATGGTAGTTACACTTAGGAAAGGATCCCTTGTACTGACCTGGTTCCTCTGTGCTTAGTCCGAAATTCCTTACAATACTCCTATCCTTACTTGCACTACCAAGGGATTTCTTTCCTGACTGGTACTCCGGCTTCCTCTTATGGCTAGCACTACCAGATGATAGAGTTCCAGCTCTCACAGCATCGTTTGTTAGGGTAGTTGCCATTGCTACAACCTCTTGAATTGTGGTCAATTTTGCCGAGGTAACCATTCCTCGAATTCCCGGTGCTAATCCCCATAAGTATCGGTCAATTCTCTTACTCTCGGGAGTGACCATGTGAGGTACCAGTTTCGCAAGTTCGTGAAAACGAGCTGTGTATCGATCTATGTCAGCTCCGATCATAGTATGGTTCCAAAACTCAACTTCCAGCTTCTGAATTTCACTCTTAGGGCAGTACTCCTCCATGAGCAATTCTTTGAATTCCTCCCATGTGAGCTTGTAGGCATCTTCCCTTCCACGGGTTTGAACCTGGATATTCCACCAAGTTAGTGCCCTACCTTGGAGTTGACATGTAGCATATTCCACCTTGCGGTCCTCCGAACATTTGCTAATATGGAGCACCGACTCCATGCTATCAATCCATGCAAGCAATCCTACGACGCCTTCCTTTCCATGGAATTCTTTGGGCTTACAAGACATAAAGGTCTTGTAGTTACATCCGGTATCGTTATTACTCGAGCTTCCTCCACTACCTCCTTGGTTTCTTGGGATTTCATTGAGGCCGACGGTTACTTGTGAGACGATGTTAGGTATGGCTTCTTGAATGCGTTGTGCAATGATTCGTGCGATGTCGGGCGTTTGGTTTTCGGGGGTATCTTCCGTGTGACGTGTAGACCTTCTTGGAGGCATGATTCTAAAACATATTTGTAGAAGAAATTTGTTTTAGTATAGTTTGTAAAGTCTTTGAATTCGTATTTTCAAAAAAGTTTAAGATCAACAAGTTTTCATTCGGATATTTGAGCAATAAGTAAAGTGTAGAGTAATTAGACAATTTAACTAAAAACTTCCCAGACATTTTCATTAATTTTTGGTGGTTTTACAAAATTACCGGCGTGTATCATATACCGGTACAATTTTAAATGGAAGTACAACTTAAAATAAATGATAAGTAATAAAATATTTTCTCCAAAAGATCATTCCCCATGCCAAACCCGTTCACACGAGTAGAAACAACAACAACATTAGCACCATTCCTACAACCAAGCTTGTAGCTTGAGCCCTTGAAGCCATCTCTCTCGCCATTCTTGCACTATCTCTTGCTTGCGTCGACACGACGGTTAGTTGGTGCGTGAGTTCTACTAGCTCTGTTAGAACTTGAGCTTGATGAGTCACTCTGACTTGACATCCATGCAACTCGGTTGTCATGGCCCGAATGTGTTGATCCCTTGCTATTCCTAACTCAGTTAAGCATCCAATCGGTACGCCGGGGGCAACCCTTGATGGTTCTGGCGCCTCGGGACGAGGAGTTGCTAGCGTGACTCTCCTAGGGATCGGAACACTTTTCCTAGCCGTTTGACGGATACGAAGTCCTCCGGACGACGGTTGTACGATTATTGGAGTGGGTCTTGGTAGAACCGTGTTGGGTGATACTCTCGGTCCATCGTATGGGTCTCGTTCGCTCGACACCTCGGGTTCCGAGTCCGTGCTATTGTAGGGGTCATCTTCTTGTCGGTTGCTAGACGGGATATCTTGCGATCGCCCCGTGTTGTGGCCCGATGCATTGGTTGAGTATGACGCGGGAGTGTAAGAAGGATTTGATGACGACGACATAGTGAAACTGAAGCAAAAGTGTACTTAGTAACCTATCGCATAAAGGATGTATCCTATCCTACGCCATGTCTATGTTCTAAGCATGCTCCTAACGAGTGTATGTAAAAATCGACATACTCCTACTATAACCATTTCTAGTCTCGCATTAACCTACCTTAATCAAACATAGGTGATCAGGCTATGTTTAATTGAAGTCTGTTAATGCCATTCTAGACTTAGTTATACTAGTAGTAAGTTTAAATGTTTTCATGTCAGTTTTTGGACAATTGGTTATAGTTGGGTTCTTCCGATGAAAGACCGATGTTCTCTATAACCTTTGGCTCTGATACCACTTCTGTCACACCCCGCTAAAGCGGAAACACGGGATGTCACAGTTAATGTTTCAAAAGCAATAGGTAGAAGACAACACCAACTCATCACATCAAAATAGTACCAATACAACGAGTTTTAAAAGAAAATACAACTTGTCCATAAAAACGTAAAGTACAATGACATGATGAAATAATTTGATGACGCTAAAGTGATGCCTTCTAAAGTGCGTCCTTACTTGCTATTTCCTGAAAAGCATGTAAAAGAGAGTGTCAACTAAAAATAGTTGGTGAGTTCATAGGTTTTTGCATACACAAAGAGTGTAATGTAAGTTGCAAAGTTTCGTTCTTTCAAAGAAAGTAGTACAACCCTCGGTTGTAAAGTTTCGTTTTGTTTTGCATGCTCATGGTATATATAGTGTAATGCGAAATGCCTCAGAGGTAGCAAACTAAGCCATTACTAAGCCTCATGACCTTGTGTTCATTTGCCCCGAGTCATCATGCCCTATCATTAACATGGCGTTGTAGTAATTAATGCACCCTGTTTTATCGTAGGTGGGTGGTCAACCAAATAACGTTATCCATAATTACCATGGCTCACACGCATGTGAGTTAATAAGTAATGTTAAGAGCGTTGGGGACTTTTTGTATATGATAGTTGCAAGCTTAGAAGCTTTAACATGTGCATATGTACCATAAAGAGCGTTAAACATGCGTAAAAGTTCGGAAATAAAACAATTTATTTCGAATAAAGTTTGGAATTATGCTCTTCACCCCAAAATATGTAAAACAGTAAAAGGGTTGTGAAGACTCACAAGGTTGAAATAATAGTAACATGCTTTTCACCCCAAAATGTATAAAACAGTAAAAAGGGGCTATGAATACTCACGGTGGTTTGCGTAGGTGTTTCCCGAATGCGTAATGTGATTCCGAAATGAGATCCTACTTCGATCCTACGAATGTAAGGACACTAGTAAGATTCTAGGTTCTAGACTTTGTCACTTAAATCTCCATCTCATCATAAAATGCCTTTGTTGTTAAATTTGTATGTTGTTAAATGTTCTTTAATAGTTCATACTTAGAAAGAACGTTACATGTGATGGTTTTAAAATTACCGAAGTGTTGTAGAGGTAATAACGAAAATAAATGTTTTAGGTCCATATGGTTTGGTGTTAGGTCATGTGTATTATGTATGTATGTACCACAATTCCATCATAAAAGATAAGAAAAGTTAGTAGTTAGATGTTAGATGTTAGATGCGTAAATGAAATGCGTAAATAAATACGTATAGGTATATTCCACAATTCCACCATGCAAATGGTGAAACGGGTAGAGTTAGATTAGTAATTATGTCTAAGTAATATATGTATAATATACCACAATTTCATCACCAAAGGTGAGGAAAAGGATCAAGAGATAGCATATAGCTAGTATACAATATAGTTGTTAGTAGTCAGAATTTGTAGTCACCTTCGGTTACTGTTTGGATAACTTCCAGAGATTATTTGGTTCTGGTATTTTGTAGTCGGGTACTTCCATGTGTTAGGAAACTTTTGACATAAGATTCATGATTTTTGGATCAACATAAGTACATAAAATAACACTTGACAAAAACAGTGACAGAAACACGTAGCTGTTGCACACTGTTTTTGTAAAAACTGTTTGAGGGTTCAAAACTTAATATTTTTCGGTGATTCCAGTGGGGTTTGATTCCCAACTCATAAAAGTAAATTCCAGAAAACGAATCACTGTATTTGGACCATTTTTGAGAGAGATAAGGGCATGCAAAGTCAGTAGAAATTTCTGACAGCAAGCTGATGAAAAAGGTCTTTTATATAAAAGCTATTTTCTAATTGGTTCTTCAAAAGATTTTGTTCTTTTTGTCAAGACACGATTTTTACTCAACTAAATCACATATTTTCAGATGAAATCTTTGCTTTTTAATCATCCCAAGCAACATGCAAGGAACTTTAGAAAATCATCTTGCCAAAATACTTTCAAAACTTGTTGTTTTTGAGCTTTTGTAAACACATGCATACCAAACATTCTTAGGTCACTAATATGGGTTTGATTATGGATTCATCACCCTTTTTAATGACATGCAAGATGTCATGGTGATAGATCTACAAACATTAGTTTGCCAAGAGTTGGATTTAGCAAGAAGAAGATGAAAACTTAGAGTTTTTAGAAGTTGAACTTTGAAAGAGAAGAGAAAGTTGTAGGAGGATGATGAAAGAAAGTTACTAAAATATTTTTACCTTGATTTCTTGAAGATATGTGGCTGATCTTGGAGCCTTGGAGAAGAGAATTCTTGTGAGAATATGGAGGTTTTGAGAGAAGAGTTTGTGAAGTGAGTGAAGAGTGAAAATGGAGAGGGAGAGGGGGTATTTATGGAGTGAGAAAGAGGGGTTAGGGTGGTGATGGTGGTGTGTGGCCGGTTTTGGGAGAGGGGAAAGGGAGTGTGTGGAGTGTGGTTTTGTATAAAATGATTGTGTTTGTATTTAAATTAAATTTTTATTTAAATCTTTTAATTAATTAAATTATTAAACATTTTTAATTAGTTGTTATTAATAATAATACTAGTTTAATTTGCTAGTATTTATTTTGTAAGGTATATGTATATAAGTATATATATATATTTAAGTGTATTCATGTTTTTAATTGGCATTTTATGAGATGTATGGATAATTTCCTAAATTGAGGGATTTTAGACTGGATTTCTAAATTTTCCCTACTGTGTCGGGTTTACTGCTAAAACTAGACAGTGTGACATAGAACAACTGTATCTGACATAATTAGTGCAGTTCTAACCTGAACGCAATTTTGACGGTTGTCACACACGTCTCCGTAGAAACACATTTTACTTTGGTACGAGATCTGAAATTCAAATCTCGGGGGGGGGGGGGGGGGGGGGGGGGGCTAACTGTTTGGGTAAAAAAATACACCCTCGACCGACTTGGGAAATTCCCTCGACATGACCCATGAACCATGATTACCCTAATATCTATGATTACCCTAAAAGTCATACCCCCGACCGACAAGGGTAATACCCATTATTGCCATATCCCCAACATACGATAGTTGGTTATTAAAAGACATCTTGCGTCAATATTCATTCAATATAGTGTCTTTACATGTCATGATCGCACGTCACGTGTCGCATGTTACACGTCGCACGTCACACATCGCCAGTCTTACGTTATGTTGGTCCCGAAGGGTTATACAAGTTTGTAGAAGGGGGGGGGGGGGGGGGGGTTGAATACAAACACACAGATTTTACTTTTCTAAATTGTTTATTGATAAATCATTAACAATTTACAGCTTGTTGCGGAAAAAAGATTAAGGATAAATCCTAAATCTAAACAGGTTGGAACACTAAGTTTCTTGCACTAAAAAGGAGAAGGAAATTACTAATAATAACCTATCTCAAGATAAGAAGGATGAACTTGTCCAGAGTTACCAAGTTACTTCAAAATGAAGTGAGTTCTTCTTCTTATATACTGCATGCATTTAATGCATTGCAGTTTATACTTTACACGTGGCAGACAATAAGGAGGTTCTATTCTGACATATCGTACGGAGTCGTGCAAGGGTGGATGAGACAAAAAGTTCTTTGTACGGAAGACTTCATGATCAGCTTTTCGATGATTCAGCGATCTATCATTCTTTATCAGCGAATGATAGAGTTCAGCGATAGCTGAAGTCTTGTACTTGATACTTCACGTTGAGTGGACAAATCTGAGTCTTCGCTGATCCGCATCAGTTCATTAGGAGACTTGTCGCTGGTTCTTGAGCTTGATCTTCGACTTCAGCGTAGAACCTATGTTGACGTGAAACTTGTCTTCAGGGATCATAAGTAAACAACTAACTTATCAGCGATCACCATAAGTACTGAACAGACTCAGTGTATTATGGTGAACTGTTTCGCTGAATGTTTAATCTAAAGAGCGAGAGTTCCTATCAGCGGTACTGGAAGATCTTAGTACTTATCAGCGATAGTGAAACTCTGATACATATTGTTTACTTACAATTTTCACTAAGTATATAAGAGAGGGTCATTATCAAATCACTGAGGGTTTGGATCAACAATCTCCCCCTATTTGATTATGACATAGCAACAGAGAAAATTGCTATATAATGAAAACATAAGGATAAAAAGAACTCATAAAATATTTGCCCCTTTTACTGTTTTCTGGGATCTTTTCTGTACTGATGGAGTAAAGTACGTTCGCTGAAATTTTTCTTTAAACTTTGTAAAGATTACAGAGGGAAGTGGAAAAATTACAAGTACAGCGAATAAAATTACAAGTATAAAAGATGTAGATAGATAAGGATAGAAAGAATTTCAAGGCGATCCTATCCGTCAAAAGGTTCTTCCTTAATGAGTTGCTCATCAAGGGTCATTGATGTGACAATCATCCAATCGGGGACATCTACTCCTTGATTCTTTTTCTTCAGAGCTTCTTCAAAAATCAAGGGCTTCAGGTGTCTAGCTTTGATGTCGCGTCTGACTTCACACCAGTATAAGAGATCTCTGAGTTGTTCGATGGGAGCGAGGTGGAGCTCAGAGATACGTTGAAAGTGATGGTTTCCATCGTAGTCTAGAAAGAATATACCATATGGATCACTTACAACTGTGCTAGGAATGAAAGTTTCTCCAGGTGGTAGGGAGGTGTCAAGCGCTGAGAGATCAGCATCAGGGCCAAGAACTTCAGCACGAGAGAAACCAATACCTGTTTCATTCCGTATAGGAGGACCTGAATCAGAGACTTTCTTTTTCTTAGCAGAGACTTTTCTTCGTTGAGGAAGAGTAGGAGGAATATCCACAGCAGAAGAAAGCAGGTCGATCTGTTTGTTTAAGATCTTCTCGACATGGCTTTTGAACTTTGAGCGCGATCCCTGAATGGCTAATTTTGTTTATAACCATTCAGAGAGACCAAACTTTTCTAAGGTAGCAGCATAGAAAGTTTGCTTGGTTTTGTCATCTCTATAGACATCCACTTCAACAACAGGAACGTCGGCGTACAGTTTTCCTCTGATGTTTGTTTTAAGGATTTTGGATGGTCTAGATCGATAGGTCAGCATTTGTTTAGCCCATTCCAAGGTCGTGTCAGAGACCTTAGTCTTTTCTCTAACGATCTTTTGAGCATCATCCCATAGCTGACGTTGAACATCAATGGGAACTCTTTTCAGCTTGGGGTCTTTTATTGATTGTTGAGTAAGCTTGATGGCGTATTCTCTATCTTTTTCTTCAACTTCCTTTCGTTCAGTGATTAAACGTTCAGCTCTGAGGTGTTCCTTGTATTCCTTTTGGCAAACTCTGAACTTTGGAGGAACGGAAGGAAGTTGATCACGCTTCAGAATGATTCGCTGATCTTCGAGTCTCTTGATCATTGCATCTCTCTTTTCTTGATCCTCTTCACTTAGCCTTTGAGGAGCCAAGGAAGGTCTGTTTTTTGTGAGAGAGAGTCTGTTCTTCAGCTTCATCAGTCTTAGAGATCAAGTCCAAGACTGGGATTATTTCTTCAGCGTTGAGAGCTGGGATTGTTGTTGAAGTCGCAGCTGTAGGAACTTTAGCGATATCCTCAAACAGGGGAGAGGACTAGCTGAAACGCAGCGATCTTACAAGTAAGAACAGAGATGGAAAGAATGGGATTGTGTATAGAGGTTTGCGGAGGTAGAGAACTGATAAAGTGTATAGAGAAGGGATGTTGTGTAGGATTAATGTACCTGACAAACCGGCTTGTTAAGCAAGATCATCAGATTTTCATCTTCAGCGACACCTTTTCCTTTGCCTTTGTCAGCTTCGGATGCTGATGGCTTTGTCTCTGTCCGCTCCCCTGAAGGTTCATTTATCAGAATCCCTTTAAGAGCTTTTGTTCTCTGAGCAGGCTTGACGATAAAAGAATCATCATCATCGTCATCTTCATCTTCGCCATCATCATTCTTTGGAGAAGAGGATGGTTCAGCATCAGACAAATCGATGGCTTCTTCATCTTCAGCTTCAGACTCAGTTTCTTCAGCTTCTTCTTCGAGTTGCACCCCCTCAGATACAGAGGCGATCTTCTCGGTTCCCTCAGGGTTTTCATCTCCCTGAGGTCCAGCGGGTGCTTCAGCTTCAATTGTCTTCTCACCCTCTTTAGTGAAGGTGAGGTCTTCAGTCGTCTCTCCCCTTAGAGATTCATCATGGGAAAGGTCTTCAGCGGTCTTGGAGAGGTCTTCAGCGCTCTTCTCCCCCTCTTTATCATGATGACTGGGGGAGGAATGAGAAGATTCAGCAACTCGTGTGGTTTCCCTGTCTTCTTGGCCAGGGATCCCTATATACATTTCAATCGCTGATAATCTGTTTTCCATGTCAGAAATACCAGGATTGATCTTCATGAGTTCAGCACGATCCGCCGTAGTAAAAGATGGAGGTGCAGGGGCGGTCGTGTTGGTCAGAATCTGCTTCAACAAGTTCTGAATTGAAGAGATGTCATTCTTCATCGTGTTGACATCAATCTTCACAGAACTCATATCAGTTTTTACTGAACTGACATCAGTCTTTACAGCAGACATATCACCTTCGAGTGTGCCAACCGATGTCTTCAGCGTTGTGACTTCACTGGACATGGTGTCTACAGATTTCTTGATGTCGAGGTAGTCTGTGTAGATGTCAGCGAAAACTTTGGCAAAGTTGCTCAGAGACTGATCAACCTTCTCCATGTCAGCTTTGGAGGCATTCTTTCCGACTTCGGTTGTAAGTTTTAAGAGATTCTCTCCAGCGGTTGTTGCAGCTGAAGAGTTACCGGAAAGAGTAGACGTGAGACCAGTCAGCGTTGTCTCTACTCTCTTCAGAGACGTGTTGATGTCTCTCAAATTATGACCTGTAACATATAAAAATTTGTGAACAGAGGAAAGCTCAGAAGTTTGGGGTTTAGTAACAGTGTATAGGGATTGGTGAGTACCTGCAGGAGGATTGGTGAATTCATCAAAATCACGGGTTCCTGAGTAAATTTCCATATCGTCAGCGAGTGTATGTGGACGTATGGACAGCTCTGCAGGTCCTACTTCCGTCGTTCCTTTTGTTCCTGGAGGGATGACAGGTGCAGCTGTGATAACTGGAGTGGGGTCCAAATGAATGGAGGGAGAAGCGAAGGGTAAGAAAGGAGGTTGGTTACCGAGTTCAGCGTTGGAATCGCTGAGAATCACTTCATCAGTCTTTTAAGAGACTGAGGTAGGTTGGGTAGTTTCCAAGTTTGTAACCTCAACGTTTGGAGATGCTGAGGTCGGGATTAAAGGGATGGCTTGTTCAGGTATGGCAGAGCGTACCACTGAACTTTCCTCCAGCTCAACAGGAGGAGCTGAGGAGTTTTTAGCAAGAGATTGCTTGGGTTGCTCCTTGGTCTTCTTAGTTCTTTTGGAACTAAGGTGGGTTTCAGAATGTTTCCCTTTAAGAGGAATGGAGGTAGCAACTGGTGTATCAGCGGTGGGTTTGTCCGCTGAAGGAGCTGCAGAAGTAGAAGAAGTAGTAGGGTTAAGAAGAGTTAAGAGTGCAGAAAGATGTACCTCATTCGCCACTGGTTTGAAGTCGAGTATTTTAGGGCCGACCTGAGAGAGTTTCAGGTCACCCTCTTCTGGGTAGCTGTCTTTCAGGCCTCTTTGGAAAACAGCGCTTATGAACCGAGGATATGGAACCCATGGAGGTATGTCAGCGACGGTGTCCACTCTGAGAACCAGGTCATCATAGATAATCAATGCCCAGTCTATGTTGAGACCTTTCAGCAAAGCATATCCCATTGCTTGCTGAGGCTTAGCGGCTTGGTCAGAGGAGCCGCTCTTTGCAGTCATGCAGCTGATCAAATGGGCGAAGATGAAATTCATCTCGCTGGGCATTTTCGATTTCTTGATAATCGTCAGCTTCTTCTCGGGCTTCATGTCTCTGCCGATTTCCCATACATAGCCCATTGCGTCGAAAAATGCAATGATGGCTTCCCTGTCTGAGTTTTTCTTGGGGTCAGGGAGGGGAACAAAGGGTTTTTCCTTGGTGGCGATGGGAAGGCTGAGAGCTTTGCGAATTATGGCAGGGGTAATCTTCATGGTTCCATATTCGATATCGCAGAGGATGCAATCGATTGTTTTGGAGGGGTCTTTGGCTGAGGGTAGCTGAGAGTGTCTGGCTGAGAATCAGAATTGTTAGAGCAAAAGCTGATGTGCAGGAGGTGTTATGGCCAGGGCTGTGGAGATGCAGCAAATCTTTAGGAAGTTCACAGCATCAGCTAGATGTGTGACATGCTTTCGAGGAGGAAACTCGAGAAGCGCATAGAGGTTGTTCACCTTAGTCCAATCCAGTTTGTCAAGGGCAAATTTGACTTGAGGAGCCTTGAAGATGTCCATTTCCTCAGCAGTGTCATCAGCAGAAGTGTTTTCAGCGTTGGTGTTCTTGGAAATGTCAGAAGATGCCATTCTCTGTATTATCAGTTCAACCAAAGGATTAACATATAAGAATAATCTTAACGTGGAAAGAAATTTTCCAATAAGATGGTTCGAATTTTGTCCATTTCATTTAGAAATGGTTGTGTTCATAAAATCATGGAAGAAAATGATTTTATTTTTAAGAAGTTCTTTTGTTTGATCTTGTTAAAACAAAGAGAAGATCAGAAACAAGTTATTTGCATTTGGTAAATAATAAGAACATATTAACCTTTGATGTTTGAAGAAGATGAACAGTTGTTCTTGAAAAATCGAGAGCCAAATGCAAAAGTGAATTCTTTCTTTGCTTGGAGGAGAAGTTCGCGTACGAGAAAAATATAATCAACGAATTTGTTTATATAGAGAGATTTTAGAAAGAGAAATTCTTGAGCGGGAAAAGATTTTCATCATGACACGGACACGTGTTTGCATTTGATTGGCAAGAAAACAAAACGTGCAAACGTGTGTCAGAAAGAAGAACGTGTCTGGGTTTATCCGTTGTAATGACGTCACAACTGTCCTTTCATATCCTTGGTTGTCTCTGAGTTTTTTTTAAAAAAATAAACTCAGGGACACTTTTGAAAACATGAAGCACTGAATAGAAATCAGTTGGTTTTAAGAAATTTCAAAGTATCGTTGATAAGGAAAAGATATTCAGCGATGAGATTTGTTTTGAAATCTTGCATTTACATGCGATTTGTCAGAGAGAAAAACATACCTTGATATCAGCGAATCAGGATAGAGAGAAGGATAGAATGGGTTATACAAGTTGATTTTATCCTATCGCTGATCAAATGTGAAATGCTAAAGATTTTATCCTTCAAAGTTCAGCATTCCAAGCTCGCTGATGAGAAAGTTGAATCTTGTCTCATCAAGAGGTTTGGTGAACAAATCATCTAACTGATAGTCAGTTGGGATAAAGTGAAGTTCTATATCACCATTCATCACATGATCTCTGATAAAGTGATACCTGATTTCGATGTGTTTTGTCTTTGAGTGTAGCACTGGATTATTAGCTATAGCGATGGCACTTGTGATATCGCAATAGATTGGAATATTTGAGAGTTGAAGGTCATAGTCCAGTAGTTGATTTCTCATCCACAAGACCTGAGAACAACAGCTTCCAGCGGCTACATACTCAGCTTCAGCTGTGGAAGTGGACACCGAGTTTTGCTTTTAACTTGTCCAACTTACCAGCTTTCCACCCAGGAGCTGACATCCTCCTGTGGTACTTTTCCTATCCATTCTGCAACCTGCAAAATCACTATCTGAATAGGCGATTAAATCGAATCCTGAGTCTTTGGGATACCAAAGACCTAGATTCGTTGTACCCTTAAGATATCGAAAAATATGTTTTACAGCTTTCATATGAGATATCTTAGGTTCAGCTTGATATCGTGCACACAAGCATGTTGCAAACATAATATCGGGTCGGCTAGCTGTAAGATACAATAGTGAGCCGATCATCCCACGGTACAGCGTGACATTGACAGGAACACCCTTAGTGTCCTTATCAAGTGTCAGCGGTGGTGCCATAGGGGTTTTCATAGCTGAACTTTCAGTTAAGTCGAATTTTTTCAGCATATCTTTAACATACTTTCCCTGATTAATGAAAGTTCCTTTTTCATTTTGTTTTATCTGTAGACCAAGGAAATATGTTAGTTCACCCATCATGCTCATTTTATACTCTTCTTTCATTCTATCAGCGAAACGAGTACAGAGATCAGGGTTAGTCAAGCCAAATATAATATCATCAACATATATTTGAACAAGAATGATATGACCTTTTACTTTCCTGAAAAATAGAGTTTTGTCTATTTTGCCTCGCTCAAAATTTTCAATATGGAGATGAGTAGAAAGAGTGTCATACCATGCACGTGGAGCTTGCTTTAAGCCATAAAGTGCCTTATCCAGTTTATAAACATAACCTAGATGCTTAGGATCTGAGAATCCTGGAGGTTGTTCCACATAGACTTCTTCATTCAGCTTTCCATTTAGAAACGCTGACTTAACATCCATCTGATATACTTTGAAGTCTTTGTGTACAGCGTATGCCAAGAATAGACGAATAGATTCTAATCTTTCTACTGGAGCAAATGTTTCGTCATAATCTATGCCTTCCTATTGTCTGTATCCCTGAGCAACAAGACGAGCCTTGTTGCGGGTTACAGTTCCATGTTCGTCCAACTTGTTTCGATAGACCCATTTAGTGCCTATCACTGTTTTGTCAGTTGGTCTTCGAACAAGTTTCCAAACTTTGTTTCTTTCGAATTCTGTCAGCTCTTCTTGCATGGCGCTGACCCAGTTTGGATATTTGAGGGCATCATCTACTTTCTTTGGTTCAGTTAGTGAAATAAAGTTTACAAATAAACAAATATTACCTGCACTTCGTCGAGTCTGAATACCAGCGTTTGGATCACCAAGAATTTGATCAATTGGGTGAGTTATAGTCCATCGCTGAGCCGGAGCGTGAGACGCTGACTCAACCTGAACTGGAGTAGCTGAAGATGAAGCTTCAGCGACATCTGGAGTATCAGCCAAGAGAGGAATGGATGCAGTTGTCATTATATTCACTGATTGCTGAGAAGTGGATGGAATATCTGAGATATTGGTTTCAGAAGTAGGTATAGTGTTTATAGGAACAGCTGAGACCCATGATGTTTCAGCTTCACTATTCTGCATATTTGGAATGATAGATGGACCATCATCTTCAACTGTGTGAGCACGAGGAGTGGGAATTTCTTCTGAATCACCAAGATGAGAAAACATCCATTGATTCAGTTCTTCAGTATCAGCGGACGGTTTAGAGTTCGCTTTACGGGACTCGTCAAACGTTACGTGAATTGTTTCTTCAACAGTTTGTCTTCTTCAATTAAAGACTGTGAAGGGTTTGGAAACTGAGGAGTATCCAAGAAAGATCCCATCATCAGCCTTAGGATCAAACTTTCCAAGGGCATCTTTGTTGTTCAGTATAAAACACTGACATCCAAAGATGTGAAGAAAGCTGATTGAAGGCTTTCTCCCATGAAATAGTTCATAGGATGTTTTATTGAATCTTTTGACTATCAGCGACCTGTTTTGCGTAAAACAAGCAGTGTTGACAGCTTCTGCCCAAAACTGAGTAGGCAGGTGAGAATCGCTGAGCATTGAACGTGCAGCTTCAATAATTGTTCTATTTCTTCTTTCAGCGACTCCATTTTGTTGTGGTGTTCTCACTGAAGAAAAGTTGTGAGAAATACCCTTGCTCTCAAAGAAGGAATCAAGAGAACTGTTTTTGAATTCAGTCCCATGATCACTCCTTATTGAGCGAACGGTCAAATTGTTCAGGGTTTCCATCTTCCGAACAAAGGTGATGAGTTCTTCAGGGGTGTCACTCTTGGAACGGAGAAACATAACCCATGTATAACGAGAGAATTCATCAACTATGACCAGTGAATATTTCTTGAAGAACAACCATGACCAGAGTTACCAAGTTACTTCAAAATGAAGTGAGTTCTTCTTCTTATATACTGCATGCATTTAATGCATTGCAGTTTATACTTTACACGTGGCAGCAGCTGATTGGTTGCATGTCATTGACCTTTGTTGACAACCTTAGTAGCCGCATGTTTGAACAGGGTAGTATCAGAATGGTTGTACGATTTCAGACAATAAGGAGGTTCTATTCTGACATATCGTACGGAGTTGTGCAAGGGTGGATGAGACAAAAAGTACTTTGTACGGAAGACTTCATGATCAACTTTTCGATGATTCAGCGATCTATCATTCTTTATCAGCGAATGATAGAGTTCAGCGATAGCTGAAGTCTTGTACTTGATACTTCACGTTGAGTGGACAAATCTGAGTCTTCGCTGATCCGCATCAGTTCATTAGGAGACTTGTCGCTGGTTCTTGAGCTTGATCTTCGACTTTAGCGTAGAACCTATGTTGACGTGAAACTTGTCTTCAGGGATCATAAGTAAACAACTAACTTATCAGCGATCACCATAAGTACTGAGCAGACTCAGAGTATTATGGTGAACAGTTTTGCTGAATGTTTAATCTAAAGAGCGAGAGTTCCTATCAGCGGTACTGGAAGATCTTAGTACTTATCAGCGATAGTGAAACTCTGATACATATTGTTTACTTACAATTTTCACTAAGTATATAAGAGAGGGTCATTATCAAATCACTGGAGGTTTGGATCAACACGTTACTAGTCTTATGTTACTAGTCTTACGTTACTAATCTTATGTCGCCAGTTATGTGTCGCCAGTTACGACTCGTCGGTCTTACAGCGATAGTCTCCTGTCATCAGTCTTATATTGCTCTGGTCCTGCGACAGCATCGTCCTGACATCCTGGTCCTGCAACCTAGTCCTACGACATCGTCATCTTGGTCTTACGACCTAGTGGTCTTACGACCTGGTCTTATGACATTTTCATCCTAGTCTTACGACATTTTTATAAGACCATTCTAATATTAAGATAAGATCTTACAAGACATTTACAGTCATATACATGGTCTTATATTTCGGCGACGGTCGTATGCTCCATAAGACCGACGTCCCGAACTTAAGACGGTCTTATAATTACACTAACCATTAATGGTCGACAGCCGTTTCTTCTGTTCATTAATGCAGGTCTACAAACAATTATGGTGAAACGGTCAGTAACGGACGATTTCTTAATGATATTAAAGACTCGACGGTGGTTACAAAACCAAATCAGCAAAGCGCATTTAATGCCCACGACGGTTACAATACCAACCATTAAAGCGCATTTAATGCCAACGGAAGCTATATAAAGGCTACTCTACCTTCTATCAAGAAAAAAAACTGATCAAGCTACACAACTGCATTTTTACATTTCTCTCTCAATACAGCAAAATATGTGAACGCACTTCGTTAACGCAAGTACCGCACGACGACAGTTCGAACCACCCGACGACAGTAGTACAAACCGCACGACAAGCATACTTTTTCGCACGATTTACGCACGACACACGTTATTTACACACGACTAAGTTTTTATTTACATTTATTTGTAATCTGTTGTATACAAATCATCTGTAACACAAGGATTTTCGCCCCTATTTGGCGATCATAGTGTGCCGTCGGCTCTAACACAGTCGACCGCGGTTTTTCCCCCGTTTTGGGGTTTTCTGCGTCACCAAAATCTCTTGTTTCGTCTACATTTTCTTCGTTATTTTTCTTGTTTATTTCTATGGTAAAATCTTTAGTTGATAAGGTCCGAAACCAAACCTTAAATCGTATTTTTATACAATTTTCGGCATAAAGACAGTTTAGTGCGATTTTTGGCATTAACAGTCATCATGCAGTTATTATATGCGGATAACATTAAATGGGACATACCGCGAATAGTAAGGCAAAAATTGGCAATAAAAGTCTGGTCATTCGAAAGGTTGCAGGTGAGGGTGGAGTTGGAGATTGAAGCTGGAGGATTGAGATTAGGAGAGTTTGAAGAACCATACGTGCCAAGTGACCAAAATATGGAGGGAAACTCACCTTCATCTCCATATAATGTAGAGGTAATATCTGTAGATTAAAAAAGTAAACTGGTGTATTTATCATAAGTGATTGAATACATATGATTGAAATGTGATCCTATAGTTGTAATCATAGGTGATAAGACAATAAAATGTGTTGAATTGTTATGGATTTGGTTATAGACTGACATGTTATTATATTATAAACAGTGCTTAATGATTATGTTTAATTGTTTCCATGGGCAGGAGGCTTTGAGTGAGTTTGACAACATTTACACCCAAATGGTAACACTGAAGACATCTTTGAATACAGCTATTGAAAAAGCTTCAATGAAGTTCCGTGGAGTTGAAGCGATTGAGAAATGGATGAAGAAGTAGGATGAGTAATTTGTGAATGAAAAATAGCACGAAGTTGAGCAACAAAATATTGAGATGGGATTGGAAGAACCGGTGCATGTCGAAGATTTGACGGTTAGGGATATAGTTGGAATATCGACAGCGACATGTGGCGGTGTTCAAAGTGAAATAGAGTCAGATACACAATTTCTTGAGAACCCTGATGTATGGGAATCGTGTGATAATCTTATTCTCCAGCATACAGTAGAAAAGGAAAAAAACTACTAAAGAAGGTGCAATCACAAGGAAACCGGAGCATGTGAATCAAGCAAAGCCGAAACTGATTGGAACGACTATATTTATTGGTGGTGGGTTCGAAACGCCGAATTTGATCACTCCAACAAAGAAACAGCCAGCTACAGGAAGTGCTTTGTTTGTGCATAGGTGTTCAAACAGTCCTGGTCCTTTTCCAAGCTCCAGCCTTGGGTTTACGCAGGAGTTCGGAGACGATGTAATGGGGGAAACAAGAATGATCAGCAGGTACGTTCGTCTAATGCAGACATGGGATTAAATGTGACTGTGTAGGATCAAAAGTGTTATGAATCGAGATCAACCAATTTCTGGAGTTAATGATGCAATTGTTGAACCTAATTTGATATGGACGATTGAGATGAACGTGTCAGTTAATGCCAAAAATCTCACCAAAGGGACAACTTAAGGTCGATGTTGACTTAAACAACTAAAGAAAGAATCTTTCGACGAGACGTGCGACGATAAATAAAATAAAGAAACAAGGGATTTGATAACGCAGGAAAAACCTCAATCGAGGAAAAAACCTGCGGACGACAGTGGGTGTCGTCGCTATACTATGGTCGCCAATCAGGGGCGATGTCCTTGGATACTGGCGTCGATCGTACAGAGATTACAATACAAATGAAGAAAATGCTTCGAAATGTAAAGTACAAGTGTTTGAATGTAAAAATAGGTGTTTGTCGTGTACGAAACAAAGTGTGAACTGCTGGTCGAGGGCTGTTGTCGTGCGCCGAGAGCGATACTTAGAATAATGGTTCTTCACTTCAGGTGTTCTTGAATATTTCTTCGGTTGTTAATCGCCGGATATTCGATATCATGAAATGTTGATTGATCTTGATATTTATAGTCTTCGTGTCCTTAGCTTCATCCATGAATGCTCCTTTAATGGCCTTAACGGTTGGAAACGGTCGCCGGAGTAATGATCTTCGTCCGTTACGGTCGCCGGCTGTTTAATGATTGCGTCGGTTATAGTCGTTGCTCCTTAATGACTTTGACTCCTGCATTAAACACTTAACAAACGGTTATGGTTAATGTTAGCTTTGGTCGAGGTCGCACATCTTTATATAATAGTCGTGCGGATCGGGCGACGCTATGGTCGAGCGTCGTAAGGAACTCTCGTCTTACTTTTTATGAGGGATGACGATGGTGTTCTGGGTCTTTGTCAAGACCTTATCTTAATACAAGATATAGTCCTTAATCATACGTCTTACTTGTTCTGGTCGTGGTCGAGCGACGTGATTTTTTGCCCAAACAGTTTGCCCCCAAAATTTGAAAATTGAATGTCAAGTTTAAGTTTCAAATTTTGCTTGTCGAACGCTTAGACTTGTGACCTGGGTTGAGGGACTTACCTGGTTGTCATGGAACTAGACCAGTTCGCCTTTAACTGAACGAGAAGTTGAAAAGTTGTGACATCACACTGACGCACGATGATGCTTACCAGCTGTCGAAGACAGGTGTCGAAGATTCAGATAGGTATACGAAAGGACATGGACGCGTGTTGATCATCAAGGAATTCGGTTTGTTCATATAAGTAAAAGATATGATGAATCCTTCCTTGTTTCGCCTTTGAAGGGTTTGTGCCGTGATTTCCTTGCCATTCTTTGCCGGATCCTTTCCAAACTTGTGAATTTCTTTGATTTGATTAGGTTCTCCGGGGTCTAGCGCACCTATAAGTAAGGTACGATTTCTTTGACTCCTGTAAATTTTGTGTTTAGGAATGTCGAGGGATCCTGAGAGTGTTATTCAAGAGCTATCAGACCTCCGTGACTTTAGAAAGTTAGCAAAAATTCATGCGTGGATCGAATTAATTCGTCTAGGTCAGATCCGCTCAAATGAATGTCCTGAGGGGTACATCGTGATCTACGAATACCCTTTTAAGATAGGCTTTGAATGGCCGTATTCGCCTCTAGCCAAAGCTTTTATGCTGGAGTTCGATTTAGCACCAGGCCAATTAATGCCCCAATTCTAGCGAGTTATTCAAGTGATTGAGCATCTGTCGAGAGGATGGGGGAATCCTATGGGTGTACGTGATCTTCTCTTGGCTTTTCAGGCCAAAAAGGATAGTTGTCATCGTTGTAGCTTACACTCTAGGCTCAAGGGTGATAGTGTCCTGGTTTTAGGGACAACTGTGAATGACCGTGGGTGGAAGACTCGATATGTATTCCTGCGTAAGTTGTCTCTTGACTCCGAGAGTGAGTGGATTAGGACGGGCTGGAATATGTCGGGTGAGCCTCGTCATTTCATCTAGCGTGCGTTGTAGATGATTTACATATGATTTTTAACTTGTTTTTTATATGTTGACATCCATAAAATTCGAGGTCGTGAACCCAGACGCTAACTCTCAAGCGAAGATCAATTCGTTTTTAGAATTTAGCGTCGCCAAAAGGTCTTTCGTCGTGCGACACTCGGCGGATGACGACGATTTAGAATATTCAGGAGAGAAACAGGGGGAGAAGTGTGAAGAGAAAGGAAGAGAAGAGGAGGAAGATAAGTCGAGAGGAAGGAGAGGGATGACGGGTAAGCTTTACTTTTCTTTTCTTCCTATGTTACCTCGAGTCTTTTTCCTTTGCGTGCTTTATGACATTCCTTTTTTCCAGGAGAGTCTCAACCTAAAGTGTTGAATGTTTCTGCTAAGAGAGCAGCTGAACTGGAGCATGCTCGTCAGGGTAGAGAGAAGAGGCTAAAAGCCACGTCTGCTGGCCCTGAAATTCCAAAGAAGACGAGAACGACGACTCCGAGGGAGTCGTCGGCAGGGGTTAATGACTCGTCGAGATTCGTTACACCCGAAGAGGTAGGGGTCGCATCTCCCAAGAAGGTGATTGCAGCGACACCTATCAATTCTGCGCCTCCGGCAAAAACGGTGAAGTCCCCGTCTACCGCGTCGAATCCTTTGTCAGCCGACAAGGGCAAGGAACACTCGACGGGAGGGGAGAAGGTCACGACGGTCAACTTTACGCTGCCATCGGACTTTATGACAGGTAATGTCCTAGACGGGACGAACCTGTTCCCTCACCTGGATAAATTCCTGCTTCCATCTTTCAGGGAGCGTTTTGAGGGGTTTCCTATCGAGGAGACGGGTGCCCATGTAGCCGGTTTGGTGTTCATGGTAAGTCTTTCTTTCAAGACTTAGTTTGTCTAGGCCCAGACTTCGTTGTCGTTGTCGTTGTCCACTAATGATGTATGTCTTTTAAGATTTCGCAGGCACTTCAAGCTTCCTTGGCCTTGCGAAGTGGAACGGCGAAGGTGAAAGATCTCTTGTCTGCTGCGCGCGAAAGGGAGAATGCAGCATTGGATCGAGCAAACGATGCTACTGGTCGCACAGAGGATCTATCGAAGCGTCTTGTTGATGCTTTAAAACATATGGAGATCGTTAATCATGCGAAGGAGGATCTTAGCCATCGCTTGACGCAGTCTTTGTCCATGACTTCCGAGCAAAGGGAGGAGATGGAAAAGATTAAGGAATCCTTGGCTGTTGTTTCGAAAGAGGCTGAGGATTATAAGTCCAAGGTGGAGAGTTTGGAGAAAGAAGTGCGAGCTGCTAAAGACGAGGGTAAGTCTGTGTTTGCCATAGTTCGTTTGACTGCTCGGGATGCTATCATGCGGCGGCATTTACTGGGAAAAGATCCTCTTGCCTCTGCAAAGGAGGAACTGGACATTTATTTGAATGGCGTCGGGACCGAGAGGGATCTGGACTCAGATGATGAGAAGGACGTCGAGGAAGAGATGGTAGGCGAAGGTCCTCAAGATGAGACTTCAGGCAAGGATGCAGCGGATGCTCCTTCTTTAGTTTAAGAATTTTCTCTTTCTTTTTTGTTTTACTGCTCGACCGTTGGTGGTCGAGCGCGTTTTTGACAATTTTTCTGATGAATGCACTTTTTTGGTTTAAACTTTATTGGTAAACAACTATCGCATCGATTGAACATAAGATACATAGAAATCATGCGACCAAGGCACTTATAAAATATGAGAACATACGATCAAAGCATCCATACAGGGTATAAGAAAAAATAAGGCATTCGTTTAGAATGTATGCCAATCAAATACCAATACATGCGACTAAGGTATTTATTCAAAACGCGAGGTTTTTCTAAGTTAAGAAGGTCAGGCTGCGAAGCCGTCTATGCGATCGTGCGACCAAGTCGTTCGACTAGCTGTAAGGTGTGATCAAGTCATGGACCTGATTGTCTATGTCGTGCGATCCTGCGATAAAATGATGTCGAGGGTTGGTCGTTGGCTCACCAACGACCCTCCGATGCTTAAGTCAGTAGCTGTTTGTGAGAAAAAATTGTATGGAAAAGAGTTAGAAATCATACCTTTCTCCTTCATGGGGTATTGCCCCCGTGTCATTTATTATCCTATTCTTTTTGGAAAGAAAGATAGGTTTTAAATGACAGGACGACACGACGATCCGATGAGATACTGTCTGTGATTGATCATGTCGTTGTATGACAGGGCACCATAGCGACGTTTCGACTCATTCTCGATCTTCAGGGTTCCCAATGGCGTAGGGGATTTTAATTGATAACTTTTGCATGCTCGGGAGTCGACGGTCGATGGTTGTTAATAACGACATTATCAATAATATCTTTGAGATTACCTTGTGGAACATGATATGCCAATTCCTTCTTGAGTGTGTTACAATCATATGTCGCATGACCATGGTCGACGTGGAAGTCGCACCACTTTGATTTATCCTTCTTAGCATCGTCCAAGTCAGACTTCTTCGGCCACCGGATGGTTGCTTGGGTGGTTTTCAGAGCTTCGACTAAGTCTTTAACCGACCCTTTGAACCCATAAGAGGAGATCTTGGGGTACACGGGGAATTTAGTCGCGGTTTTAGCTTCTGCCTTCGTCTTGAAACGAACGTTTGAAATCTGACGCGCTAGCTATATTCTGGATATGTCTTTCGGCTTGAATTCTGGCTTCTTGACACCTAACGGCTTCTTGTCGTCAGTGTGTTTGCGATGAAAGGATGCATCATCTTCGACCCTCATATATGCTAAGGTTCGATCTCGGACGTCTTCGAAAGTCTCTGGGGGATACTTGGTCAGATCGATATATAAACCTGAACTATCATCTAGACCACGCTTATAAGCTTCGATCACAGTTTTGATGTCACAATTGCGGATACTGATCATTTCGGCATTGAATCTATTGAAATAACTTCAAATAGACTCATTGGTCTTCTGCACGACATAGTACAGATCACTAGTCTGCTTTTCCATCTTACGACTGCTAGCGAATTGCCGGGAGAATTGGTTGACCAATTCGGCGAACGACCCGATAGATTTAGGTTTGAGATTGATCAACCACTGGAGAGTTGGACCAGTGAGAGTCGCCCCGAAACTCTTGCACATGCATACTTCCTGGTACATGTGTGGAATCGAGATCGTCGACATGAGCTGCTTATACTGCGCGACATGCTCGGTTGGATCGGTCACACCCGAATACTTGGGAGTGAAGGCAGGAATGTTATACTTCTTTGGGACCTCGACGGTGGCGATCTCGTCGATGAAGGGCGACGCCTGATACCCTGAGCGAGGCTCGACGTTGACAGGCACGACTGGCCCAGGCAACTTGGCGAGCAAGGACAGGACGCGCTCATTTTGGTCTTCTAACATCTTCAAACGCTGGGCGACGGGATCGTTAAGATCAGGATTTGCCCCTGTCGAGGGATTGGTCCCCGGACTAGTGCCATTACCATGCGACGAACCATTGGTGTCCCCGTTGAACGGGACAAAATATGGCTGCGACCTATAGTGGAATTGTTGCGGTCCATTCTGAAACGATTGTGGTCCCTGCTGAAATGGCTGCGATCTCTGCTGGAAATATTGCGATCCTTGCTGGAAAGGTTGCGATCCTTGCTGGAAAGGTTGCGATCCTTGCTGGAAAGGTTGCGGACCACTTTGGAACGGCTGGGAAAATGGTTGGGATCCATTCTGAAACGGCTGGGCGCCACCTTGCAATGGTTGGGATCCATTGTTCAAGGGTGGTGGTCGGATGTGCTGAGGGGGAATCTGCCCAGACTGGGGATTCGGAATGAACGGACCCGGCTGCTGATTCTGCTTGAATGGATCTGGATGCTGATTTTGTGCAGACGGGTCTGGTCCCGGACCTGGATTCTGGATGAATGGTCTAGGACCATTCTGGGGTCCAAGAGGATTCCTCAGCCGCGCGGTCTCTTCAGCTGCTCTGCGATTCTGCTCTGCCATTGCATTGAGTTGATTCCTGGCAACCTCGAGCTCCTGATACATCTGAGCGACGGCTTGCTGCGGATTTCCAGGGGCTGCCATTTTCATGCAACAGAAAATAGAAGAAACTCCAAGAAACTATTAGTAGAATGCACGTTCGTCGAGGATTTTCTCTAGATGTAGTCCCACGGATTGCGCCAAATTGTTAATGCCAAAAATCGCACCAAAGGGACAACTTAAGGTCGATGTGGACTTAAACAACTAAAGAAAGAATCTTTCGACGAGACGTGCGACGATAAATAAAATAAAGAAACAAGGGATTTGATAACGCAGGAAAAACCTCAGTCGAGGAAAAAACCTGCGGACGACAGTGGGTGTCGTCGCTATACTATGGTCGCCAATCAGGGGCGATGTCCTTGGATACTGGCGTCGGTCATACAGAGATTACAATACAAATGAAGAAAATGCTTCGAAATGTAAAGTACAAGTGTTTGAATGTAAAAATAGGTGTTTGTCGTGTACGAAACAAAGTGTGAACTGCTGGTCGAAGGCTGTTGTCGTGCGTCGAGAGTGATACTTAGAATAATGGTTCTTCACTTCAGGTGTTCTTGAATATTGCTTCGGTTGTTAATCGCCAGATATTCGATGTCTTAAAATGTTGATTGAGCTTGATATTTATAGTCTTCGTGTCATTAGCTTCATCCATGAATGCTCCTTTAATGGTCTTAACGGTTGGAAACGGTCGCCGGAGTAATGATCTTCGTCCGTTACGGTCGCCGGTTGTTTAATGATTGCGTCGGTTATAGTCGTTGCTCCTTAATGACTTTGACTCCTACATTAAACACTTAACAAACGGTTATGGTTAATGTTAGCTTTGGTCGAGGTCGCACGTCTTTATATAATAGTCGTGCGGATCGGGCGACGTTATGGTCGAGCGTCGTAAGGAACTCTCGTCTTATCTTTGATGAGGGATGATGATGGTGTTCTGGGTATTTGTCGGGACCTTATCTTAATACAAGATATAGTCCTTAATCATACATCTTACATGTTATGGTCGCGGTCGAGCGACGTGATTTTTTGCCCAAACAGTGTCCTCAAAAGGTCTGTCAACAACTAGTAAGACAATTGAAAAACGTGATTTATGAGTTGGAGTAACTATATTCTCACCGTACTTGAACCGGAAGGTCGACCCTCACGCGGTAATCACTAGAGATGAAACAATATTGTCAAGTTGGATATTCTCAACTGAAGGGGATAGGATGTAAGTTCATTACCCACAACGATAAATTTACTTTATATGCAAATTTATGTTGTAATAGCTTCATAAAATTTATATAATCATTTATGAACTTTGTCATAACAGGATGCCGGTTTTCAAGACTGTGGAATGTAAGGACTTACAAAGAAAGTTTTTTGAAAGCATGTCACCAGGCACACATATATCTTGTAAGATTATTGATGTTTGGCCGTACATTCTGAACGAGGAACAATTCCAAAACATGTCATCGCCATATCGGTTGTTTTGCACGACACTTACAATGGTATGTGCTTAAACTTAAAAAGAAGTGTTAGTAGCATTTTGTTAAAGTAATACAATATTACCTGTTCTATAATATGTAGACGGAGGACATGATCCCACCGATGATGGCCACAAATGAGGTTTATGACATATTTTCAACGAATCTGGTATCTTGCATGTTGTATGACGTTGAGCTGGTGTCACTCAAGACAATTGACATGGTACGACCAAAGGGTTCTTATATACTTTTGTTATTCTGATACACCAATTTAATAATGTTTACAAAATGATACTAATATAAGGTGTGATTATACTACTATATACATACATATATTCTTTCCTATATATCCAATATTTGTCCATCAGTAATCGAAATTACATTAGTAGGAATATAAGCCGAAACATCTCCCAAGATCACTTCTATGTCATAGTCTACAATCTGAAAAACCCATGCATTGTGATATTGGACAACAGCGCAAGTGTAACGTCCCAAAAATTACAAGGAATTTAAAATTTTTAAAACATACATTTCATTATAAAACAACCATGATTTAATAATTCACGTCTCAAATAAAACTAACGTCGTTACTTCAAACCATCAACAAAGTTTATGCAGCGGAAAATTACATAATTAAATTCAAAGGGTTTGTAATTGAAAGTTTAACATTATTTGACACTCCGCGCTCTATGTGTGTACGGTCACGCCCGACTGCCGCCCGCACCTGAAATAACAACATAATGGGAAAGGGTAAGCTAAACGCTTAGTGAATCCAATCACGCACGTAGGTAGCAACCCCACGCATATCGCTCCTACCCGCAAGTAGGCAACATCACCATCACCACGAATATCAAACCACGTAATGATTATTATATAAGCACGAACCTCGGTCCCACCGAGTACACAAAATACATTAATACAAGCTCAGTCCCACCGAGCCCTCGGTCCCACCGAGTAAAAATTGTTGTACTAGCTTAGTCCCACCAAGCCCCTCAGTCCCACCGAGGTGTACACATGCATATATATATATATATATATATATTCCACTTACGAATTTAATAAATCACAACCAGTTATCACATCCCATCTAGTTCACGTAAGCACATAAATACACGTAATCACACGTAACACAAAATAACGACATACATGAAATTCCTAACTACGCGGTGAGAGAACTCACCTCAAGGCTAAGCAACGTGCTCACGAAACGCAACACCAACCCGGCAATCTTCTTCACTTTCTCCCACCTAAATACGTATAAAAAGTCAAAGGAAAGTCCCGACCCATAACACGTTTACTAGCTTTCAAACGACTAAATATTCCAGCTTTTTCTTAAAAGTTACGGGTCTGTTCGGGACCTGTTTTACCCCCTTAAAACTGATAAATACAGAAATCAAAATTCATAATTACAAAGTTCTAAGTCTTACGGTTTCAGGGACGTATCGCACGCGTCCTAACGATTTTTCTATAATTTACTATAGATTTTACAAGAACGCTTCGCAGAACAGCGAACACCCGGACCTTTCAGTACAACATGGCGACTTCGCCCTAGCTATGGTCCAAATTGGTCTTTCCACTAAACAGAGGAAACTTAATAGACTCCGAAACGAAACTTTTGGCACCAGTCCCATCCCAAACCGACATTCCAAGCAAACGTTATGCGTAAAACAAAACAGGGACAGAAAGCTGGAAGTTTTTCGGACCAAACTGTATAAACAGCCCCATACGGCCCAGCTACAGGCCTAAACAGACTTTCGGCAAAACACGAAAAACTTTCCTGACTCGATTAGTGAACTTCGGCCACCAATTTCATATCAATACGAGCTACGAGTAAAAAGTTACGGCCACGACAAAACAGTGGCAGAAAGTCGACCTTCACATAAAATGACAAATCACCAACTTGCGACCACTTTTTCACCTAGCTAGAGGCTGAACCAGTTTTCCGCTAAAACACGAAAAACGTGACCGACCCCGTACTGGAACCGTGGATACCAATTTCGGCTCAATCGGAGTTACGAGCAGAAAGTTATGATCTACGCGAAATAGTGGCAGATTACAATAATTCACATGAAATGATAAAACGGTTCGAGATTAGGATTAACGGCTTAAGGTTTAAGGTTACGGTCAGGGTGGTTTTAGGGTTACGCCACGGGCACCACCCACTGCCACCTCCGGCAGTGGGGCACGGCGGCGGCGAAGGCGGCGTTCCGGCGACACCCACACCCCTCATCTCTCCGTACCACCCTCACCCTCTCGCTCCCCCTCACGGATGCCACATGCGACCCCTACCAGCACACACACACGCATACCCACAAGCCCACAGCCACCGCCGTCCACCCACGGCCACCGTAGTGGCGGCGGTGGTTGCCTCGCCGGAAAAACGAACAAAGAGAAAAAACTAAACGGAACAAGGGAGCGACTTACCGTTCGACGATTGCTCCTCCTCCCTCGACTCTTCCGGCGACTGGTGGTGTTGGTGGCGATCTCCGGCGACTGGAAAACAAACCTCCGGCGACCCACTCTCTCTCCCTTTGCTCGGTTCTCTCTATCTCGCGGTCTCTCTCTCTCCTCACACTCACGATCCTTTCCGGTAAATCCCAAAACCCATGAAGAATGAAACCAAAAAAAAATAAAACAAAGGGTTGTTTGTTTGCTGCGTGAAACTGCCGAGAAGAAGAAGAGGGGGGGGGGGGGGGGGTCGGTCCCCCTTTCCTTAACCGTTCACATGCACAAAATCCCAATGACCACCTTTGGCCCCTAGACTCAAACACTTTGACACCTTTGGTCCCTGAATTTCCATAACATTGTAAAAAAAAAGAGTAAGGTTTACCATATATCACATTCGAGGTCCCTTTGACAGCTTCCGATAAAGAGACTCGCTTTAAACCTAATAAAATAAATACATTAGGAAATTTTAAAACCATACTGGGACACGGGCTTTACAACTCTCCCCCGCTTGAATTAGACTTCGTCCCCGAAGTCTACACCCACAAGCAGCTCTGGATAGTTCTCTCGCATCTCCGCTTCAGGTTCCCAAGTCCACTCGGAACCCTTTCGGTGTCTCCATTGAACCTCCACCAAACCAACAACCTTGTTCCACGAGGTTCTTCTGCCGACTCTGTGCAGTAACCAAACGATCCCGAACCATCTGAATTGTCTCGGTCGTCTTCAGCACGATGTCAGTACTCCCTAACACCCGATGCCCAACCTCGCCCCAACAAACGGGCGTCCTACATTTCCTACCGTACAACAACTCGTATGGAGGCATGCCAATACTAGAGTGGTAGCTGTTGTTGTAGGAAAATTCCGCCAAGGGTAAGTACTGATCCCAACTACTTCCAAAATCAATGACACAAGCTCGAAGCATATCCACGAGGGTCTGAATGGTTCGCTCGCTCTGCCCGTCCGTCTGTGGATGAAACGCCGTGCTAAAGTGTAATCGGGTACCCATCTCAGACTGGAACTTCTCCCAAAACCGAGAGGTAAAACGAGTATCCCTGTCGGAGACAATCGAAACTGGCACCCCGTGCCTGGCCACGATCTCGCGCACGAACACCTCCGCAAGCTTCTCCGCCGAGGAGCTATCCCTGATGGCCAAGAAGTGTGCACTCTTGGTCAGACGGTCAACAATCACCCGAATGGCATCGTTCCCACGGGGAGTCCTCGGGAGTTTCGTTATGAAGTCCATGGTAATCTCTTCCCATTTCCAAACCGGGACCTCCAACGGTTGCAATTCCCCATGAGGCCGTTGATGTTCCGCTTTGACCTTCCGACAGGTCATACATACCTCCACACATCTAGCAACATCCCGCTTCATGCCGGGCCACCAGTAACCTCCACACAATTCTCTGTACATCTTTGTAGCTCCCGGGTGAATCAAGAACTTGGACTTATGAACTCCTTCTCGAGTAGTTCTTGCAGCTGGGCGTACAGCTCTTTCATTTCCGGTGGAGCCAGGCGGTAGGGTGCCTTGGCTACCGGAGCCGCACCCGGGATCAGATCGATCCGAAACTCTACCTGTCGTTCGTGAGATATCCCCGGCAATTCCTCGGGAAACCCGTCAGTGAACTCCCGTACCACAGGTACGTCTTCCGCAGACATCTTCGCTTCCCCAACCCTCGTGTCTAACACGTATGCTAAAAATCCTTGCCCACTATGCTGAAGGTACCTCCGAGCTCTCGCAGCCGAACATATGCCCGTAGACTGCCTAGACGAATCTCCCTGAACTAACAGTTCTCCCCCGCTTGGGGTTCGAACTCGCACTTGTTTGTGACGACAAACAATCTCCGCGTCAAACTTATCCATCCAGTCCATGCCCACAATCACACAAAGTTCCCGCATAGCAATCGGGACCAGGTCAATGGGAAACCGCACTCCTGAGATCTCTAGGGTACACCCGCGAAACTCGTCCGTGACCGTCAAGGTCCTAACATCAGCCACCTCGACAACAAGAGGATGACTCAATCGTCCTACAACTCGGCCTAAACCCTCGCTAAAAGTGCGAGACACAAAAGAGTGAGTAGCCCCGCTATCAAACATCGCAACCGCAGGCACCGAGTTAACTAGGAATGTTCCTAACGTATAACTGAACCACAAATAAATATATGACATGGAACGGAAAGGCAAGAAGAAAGAAGCAAAAGGGATATACCTGTAACCACTTTAGGCGTCGCTTGCGCCTCCTCCACCGTCAACTGATGAACTCTACCTCGAGCCGCTCCCGCCCCCGGCTGACCAGTTCGACCATCAGTGATGCGTAATGGGGCATTCCCAGGCGCCCTCTGTGCTCCACCCCCAATAGCTACCCCTGCTCTAGGACAGTTGGCCCTTACATGGCCCGTCTGATTACAGTTGAAGCAAACCACTAACGGAACCTTACAATCCCGGCTGAGGTGACCGGGTTGGCCACACTTAAAATACCCCTCAACTCTCCTCACTCCGGTATCTCGGGGCTTAAACCCACCACTCCCAGAACCCGCGCGCGTATCTGTGAACCTCGACCTTTTCGGCACTGCCAAGATGGGCGTCACTGGCTGTGCCGCCTTCCGCTTCTTAGCTTGGGTCTCCAGCTCAAGCTCCCTCCTCCGAGCGGCGTCCATCATGGCGGATAATGAAGTGTACTGTGCTGTGCTAACAAATTCTCGGAGTCTGTGTGAGCTCTAGGAATTCTTTAGCGATTCTCTCCATCTCTACCGGTGGTACATACTCTGCACGGAAACGAGTGACAAACTCGTTCCAGGTCAAGGTAGTGCGTTCGGAAGCCGTCAATGCCGAGGTGCACCAATCCTTCGCGCCGTTACGAAGTAGATTTACTGCAAAACGGACCTTTAGGTTGTCCGGGCAGCCACTGGTCAAAAATGCGAACTCCATGTCAGATACCCATCGCATACTGGTAATCGGATCCAGATCTCCCTTAAATTATGGCGGGGAACAGGCGGAGAGATCCCGGTATTGGAACTCTCGGTTACGGGGATGACCCTCCGTAGGCAGTGGAATAGCTGCAATACGCTCCTCCAGTAGGATCACCACCTCCTCTCGAATAGCGGTGATGATCTCGGGGATCGCCTCCCCGATCGCGTGGGAAACCTCAGTAGCAATCAGTTCCCTAATACGCTCCTCAGTAATCCCCGACCCGGCTCGCGGCGTTGCCGCGTTGTTCCTTCTTGTATTGACCATTCTAGAAAGAGAAAAAAAAGAAAAAAAATTCAGAGATCTATAAGCATATATAACTCACCCTACCGCGCTCATACTCCACTCCTTGGCTCCCTCGTGACTCTCCCCGACTCAAGCATGGATCCTGTGCTTCAGATAGTAGGAGCTCTACTACTACCATTCACACCTATCCTTACTCGTTTCGAGTCCTGTCCCGAGACATTCAAGTAGTCGATTACCACAAATAAACACATATAGCCAAACCAGCCCGTACAAACACCTTTCCTAACTCCCTAGAAAGGTCATATCACCTACTATCCCTTGCTAACACGGAAACCCCACTAATCCTGACGAGTCGCCTCGTGAATGCACGGTCGTATATCTTAGGCATATCCCACATCGGCCGTGGACAGGAGAGATGCTGGGTATATTAGTAAACCTTGGCCTTACCAGACATAACGCGTTTTGGGGCCACAAGCATGCGGGTTCCTTGGGAACTCTGTGGTTAAGCGTGCTTGGGTGGGAGTAGTACCAGGATGGGTGACCTCCTGGGAAGTCCTTGCGAAATCCTTGCCAGGTCGCCAAGAACAAAGCCGTGAGCCAGTGGGGCAAAGCGGACAATATTGTGTCGTGGTAAGCAGGGTGTTACAAATGGTATCAGAGCCACTCCTGTGCCGTTCGGGATGGTGGGGCAAACCTCATCGAGGGCGATGAGTCCCTAAGGGGGGGGGGGGGGTGTGTGTAACACCTTAGGCATATCCCACATCGGCCGTGGACAGGAGAGATGCTGGGTATATTAGTAAACCTTGCCCTTACCAGACACAACGCGTTTTGGGGCCACAAGCATGCGGGTTCCTTGGGAACTCTGTGGTTAAGCGTGCTTGGGTGGGAGTAGTACCAGGATGGGTGACCTCCTGGGAAGTCCTTGCGAAGTCCTTGCCAGGTCGCCAAGAACAAAGCCGTGAGCCAGTGGGGCAAAGCGGACAATATTGTGTCGTGGTAAGCGGGGTGTTACAGCAAGCGACATGCTTATTGACAACAAATATGGTGAATTACCAACCATGCTGGTGTTTGGGCAAAATTTCACCAGTCTCGATCGCGACCAGAAAAGGTAAGACACATGTTATGAACTATATCTTGTATTAAGATAAGGTCCCGACAAAGACCCAAAAAACCTCTGTCGTCCCTTCTAAAAGGTAAGTCGAGAGTTCCTCACGACACTCGACCTCGACGTCACCCGTTCCGCACGACCGTCGCACAAAACCATACGACCTTGACTAACTCGATATACGACTGTTACGTTTGTTCGATGATTAATGCAGGAGTCAAAGTCATTAATGGGCAACGGTCATAACCGACGAAGAGCAATTATGAAGAGTTACAACTGGCGACCGTTATGGCTGTTATCGAAGCAATCAATGAGCTAATCAAAGCACCCGAAGGCTATAAAAGATCAAGTTAAACCTCAGTTCCGGGGACCGAACATCGAACAACAGAAGCAAACGCAAACACTCGAAGAATATTCATTCGAAGCAAAGAGATCATTCATAGAAGATCGCTCTCGACGCACGACTTTCACTCTCGACCAAAAGAGATCATTCATAGAAGATCGCTCTCGACGCACGACTTTCACTCTCGACCAACAGTTTACACATTGTTTTCACACACGACGCACACTGTTTTTACATTTCAAACACTTGTACTTTACATTTCAAAGTCTTTCCCTTCATTTGTATTGTAATATCTGTACGATCGACATCCGGAACACCAAGGACATTGCCCCTGATTGACGACCATAGTGCAGCGACGATATCCACTGTCGTCCGCAGGTTTTTTCCTCGTTGAGGTTTTTTCTGCGTCATCAAATCCGCTGTCTCATTTACATTTTTGTCTTTGTCTTCCAGAGGTAAAATTGACAATACTCTCTTCATCAAGGAGACCTCAGGTAACCTTATTCTTGTCCAATTCTATGTTGATGACATCATCTTTGGTGCCACTGATGAGTCACTATGTAATGAGTTTGCTTCTCTCATGATGAGTGAATATGAGATGAGCATGATGGGAGAGCTTACATTCTTTTTGGGCCTTCAGGTCAAACAATCTTCAGAAGGGATTTTTATAAACCAAAGTAAATATATTCGTGACCTTCTGAGAGAAATTTAATTTTTTAGATAGCTATCCTATGAAAACCCCCATGGCACCACCTTTGAAACTCAATGCTGATCTTAAAGGTGAATATGTGGATGTTACCCTTTATCGAGGTATGATTGGTTCTCTTCTGTACTTAACTGCTAGCATACCGGATATCATGTTTGCTACTTGTCTATGTGCCCGTTATCAAGCCAATCCAAAAGAATCACATTTAAAGGCTGTAAAACGGATTTTTCGGTATCTCAAGGGTACCTTGCACTTGGGTCTTTGGTATCCTAAAGACTCAGGTTTTGAACTAATTGGGTACTCAGATTCAGATTATGCAGGTTCCCAGATTGATAGAAAAAGTACTACAGGAAGCTGCCAGCTTCTTGGTGGCAAATTGGTAAGTTGGTCCAGCAAGAAACAAAACTCTGTGTCAACCTCTACTGCTGAGGCTGAATATGTAGCTGCTGGAAGCTGTTGTGCTCATATCCCGTGGATGAGAAATCAACTCAGGGACTATGCTCAAATCTACTCCAAAGTCCTAATTCTGTGTGATAACTCAAGTGCAATAGCTATTGCGAACAACCCAGTTCTTCATTCCAGATCAAAGCACATAGATATCAGATATCATTTCATCAGGGACCACATCTCTAAAGGTGACATTGAGTTACATTTCATTCCTACCGATCTACAGCTTGCTGATCTGTTCACCAAACCCATAGATGAAGCCAGGTTCAACTTCCTAATAAGTGAACTTGGCATGTGTAATCTTCAATAACTGTGTCCTCACTTTCCACCGATCTCACATCAGTGGACACTCTCTCCTTCTCTCTTCTTCCACCGAAATCTCATCGGTGGACACTCTCTTCTTTCCTCTTTCTACACCGAACGCACACCATTCTCACCACCGACATATACACCGATCACCGATGTAACTTTCTCATAGGTAAAATATCTACTACCGACGTCTCTTTGCCGGTGAGTTATGTTCCACCGAAATGTCCACCGAATGATTTCTTCCACCAATCTCTCTTCATCCACCGACGTCTATACATCTTCCCACGGATATCCTTGTCCAATTCATCCCCGTCGGTGAGTTCTGCCCACCGAAATAAACCACCGAATCCCTAACCTTATCCCATACGCTTCCCCATGCTCACATCACCCCTAAGACCCTAGATGTTAGTGACCTTGACCGTTCCTTTTCCATGTAAAACCCTTTCAACCACATACCCCGAAACCCTCATCATTACCATTTCCAATTTGTTTATTTTTTTTTTCATAATCGTTCCCTCCTTGTTTCTTTTTAAATATACCTAAACCCTTCACTTTCCTCCTATATAAACCCTTCGCCCTCCTTCTCCATTTTCTTATTTTGAAACCTGCAACTCCTCCTCCACTTTCTTACTTCTTATCATTCTCACCTGCAAACAATGGCACCCACCAAGATACCTACGTGCTTTGAAGACCTCATCTTCAACCCTTGCAACCATGTAGCAAGGTTCGAATCCGATCCCGCACATCCCGAGTTCAACACCATTATCAAATTCTTAACCCGCTCACCTCTTCTCCATGCTTTCTCCTGCAACCCAAAGATGAGCAAAATGCTCATTGGCAAATTTTGGCTTTCCTGTGTGTATGATATTTCAAATGAAGCAATTCATGGCTCTATCTTTTCTGACGAAGAGGGTGATCACGATGTTACTTTTAGCGTGGATGATGTCCGTCGTGCTCTCCGGATCGAAGCCTTTTCAGAATATGTTGACATGCATGTCGACAACTTTCTTGAGCAAGTCATCAGCACTCTTGGTTATGTCCAACATTCTGAGGATAAAGCTTCCAAGTCTTCTAAAGGACCAGGTACCCTTCTTCGCAAAAATATGGGTGGGGTTTGGAACTTCTTCTTTGCTCATGTGATCCATTGTCTCTCTAGAAAGACAAGTGGTCAAGACCAATCCCCATCTTATATTACAAAGCTTTCTCATGCACTAATTTTTCAAAGAAAGGTGGACTTTGCTCAGTATTTCTTTACTGAGCTGACTGAAGTAATCAAACACCCGAAAAAGTGTTATGTCGCATATCCTCGTTTCATCTCTATGATCCTTCAACACAAACTCGGTGCGGCGTTGGATGCGGATCGTAAGTCTAAAACTCCTCGCTTCATCTACGATTGGTCATCACCCTTTGTTGGCCAAAAGACGCTCAATATTGGCCATCTCGCTACTGATCTCCCCTTACGCCAAGGTATGATTTCTTTCGCTTTATCTCCCGATCTTCACTGGGGTGATGCGGAAGCTCCCCGGTTTCAACACCCGGAAGTTCCCGAGGCACCCCAAGTTGTAGTGGACCCCTCTTCCCATTCTCGAGTAAAGTCGGGCGGCGCAAAAAAGAAACAACGTACGGCCCCCGACACCTCCGCACCCGCTTCTCGAACTATGCCACCGAGAGATCCCTCGGAGGCTTCTCCGGTTCAATCTCCATCTCGTAAGCAGAGGCACTCAACTTCCCCTTCGAGATCTCTTTCAAAGAGGTCTCGGAAACCATCGGCCCAACCGACTAATCCAACTGTCGATTCTCAAAAATCGCCAGTTGTTGAACTTCACTCCTCCGGGCCAAGGGAATCCGTCATTATCCCCACCGACTCCTCTGCAGTTTCTCAAAAGACTACAGTTGTAGAAATGGAGAACCCATATCTTGCCTCTTCCCTCACCTCTTCGGGTGGTAGAGATGACTTCGGGGACTCTCCCCTCGAAGGAGTTGACTTGTCACTGCACGACCTTTCACCCGGTCAGTTTATGATCGATGATGAAGCACAACTCGATCTGAGTTCCCCCCCAAATCCCCCCCCGAATGACTTCTTTGAATTTCTTTTGGAGGACACTGGTTCTCCCCGAACCATCCCGTCCACCGACGAAATTCCCACCGAGCCTCCCTCAACTCGGATTCAACCCACCGAAGGCATCTCCACCGAGCCTCTCTCTCCGGCTCACCAAACATTCTACCCTACACCGACGCCGCCCTCTTCCCGACATCGGTTCCTTTACCCCGAACCTTCCTGGGCTCAACCAACTTCCTCTCACTTTATTGAGGATCGCATACTACCTCATTCCTGTTTGGCACCAACAGAACCCCATCTCCGAGCTCGCAATCCTCCCCCTACCGATGCTATTCTTGAAGCACTTCGGTCACTGTCTGACAACTTGTCCTTATTATCCAACAAAGTGGAAACTTCGACCACTTCCCACTCCAACATTGCAGTTTCATTCGATGCTTTCAAGGCATCATATCTGGTCAAGGATACTGAACTTCAGAGGCTTATTCAAGAGGCCAAAACTCATCAGGATCTTGACAAAAGCATCGCCGATTCTCTTAGCTCTCTTCACACCAAAGCTGACAACATGCTGGAGAAAGCTCAATGGGAAATGGACTTGGGTGTTTTTTCTATGATCTCCGGTGACACCACTCAAAGCTTGGCTCATCTTCACACCAAGTTTGATAGTGTGTTTGTGCAACTAGGTTTTAAAGTTCCGGCTGCTGCTGAGGGGGAGAAGACTCTTAGTCATCCAAAAATGCCTTCGATTAAGAGATCTATCATCAACAAGCCTTCACCTACCACCGAAACATCTTCACCCTCCACCGAAAAATCACCACAGGCCACCGAAGCTCCACTTATGCCCTCACCAAAAACATCTCAAACCTCACCAAAACTTGCAGGTACCACCGATCAAATCTCCACACCGACCAAGTCTCCATCAGGGGTAAAAAGTAAGGCAACGTCTGAGGGGGAGCAAGTTTCTAAAACCCCAAAGACAAAGGCAAGAAAACCCTCACTGTTGAACAGTTGGCCGAAGAAGAAAAGAAAAAGAAGGAATTGACAAAATATGGGAATCGACCTGCTGATGCCCAAACGTTGAACTTAAAGCCTCCTTCTCTACAATCTCAGGAATCCAACCTCGGTCTGACTCCTCAGGAGATTGAGGAAGCCAGACTTGCTCAAAAAGATTTAGATGACTCCAGGGCTCTATCTTTGAAAGCTGCACAAGAAGAGGCCATCAAAGCTAAGTCTACCGATCCACTCTTTACCCAAAAATCAGTGTTGAGTGCCATTGAAAAAGAAAAGAATGAAGAAATAAGATGGTACAAAAAGACCATGTACCACCGAATGTCCAAATCCCCGATCACAAATGTCAAAATTGCTACCTCCAGAGCCAACCCAAAGGATATCAGGATGATTATCGATAGAGAAGACGGCTCAATGAAAAGTGCGAGAGATGTTAACCTCCAACATTACGGTCTTCCCAAATGGTATGAGATCTCTCAAAACTTGGTCAGAATTGCAAACCCAAAGAAAGACATTTTTATCAAATGCATTGAAGGACTGATGGAAAAGACGAAGGAGATTAAAAGAAAACACAACATCACCCTTTCCTCCGATGAAAGGGCGAAACTTCAATCGATGAAAGAAGAAATCCGTCTTCCCAAAGTCAAGAATCCTACCGACAAGGTGTTCAAAGAAATGGCAATTGAAGGGAAGATTCCAAATGTAAGCAACCTAAATCTGTCCCTCCCCACATCTGTGCCTTATCCTACCACCACTTTGAGCCTCTCACCGATACCTGGACTGTTCTTCAATGATGGTTTTGGTCATCGTGCCTTCTTCAGATTTGCACAAATTCCCATCGCCGATACCGTGTTTCTTCAAGGCATCTCCAACCTCTTTCCCAACATCCCCGAAGCTCAACCTTTCTACCAAAATTTGTTGGACGAAATCAAGCAACGACAAACTTCCAAGAAATAGGTTCTCTATCTCAATGGTACTTGTAAAAGTTTGTTTCTCTTCTTACAAATGTACGAGAAAACTTATCTAAATACAAGTACCTTTCTATTTGAATTATTTTTTTCCATAGGTTTACTTTCATTTACTTGTAAATACAGTATATAGTATACATACTCATACAAAAGAAAAATAGATCAAAAGAACAAAAAGAATGGTCTATGTGAAAAGAACCCAAAAAGAGTAAAAAGGGTCAAAATGCATTTTACTTTTCTATACTCTTAAATATTCTAAGGGAAGAGCTCAAATTCAAATAGGGGGAGATTGTTGGGTCACCTAGATTTGAAATTGACTCACCGATGTTCTCCCTTATATCTTACTTAGAATATTTTAGCATGGTTCTTTTAAAGATGACTTGTACAAAATATCAACTATTCGGTGAAGTCGAAGATCAACCGGAACCATGCTTGAAGACACTCTACTTGTGGAAAATAGAAGACTCTTCTCTACATTCAACCAAGTCATTATCCACCGAATTTGTTCTTACAAATCGGTGGACAACCCTCCACCGAATTTATTCTTACAAATCGGTGGACAACCCTTCACCGAATTTGTTCTCACAAATCGGTGGACAACCCATCACCGATCTTGTTCTCACAAATCGGTGGACAACCCCTCCACCAACATATCCTTTGTCGGTCAGCATCATCCCACCGATAAGGGTGCTAAAATTGGTGGGATCTATGTGTCATCAAATAAATGATTCTCTCTCTGCATATTGTTTCAAGTTCCAAAGTCAATTGTATCGGTGAAACTTCATCGGTGTGATTGTCTTAGAATACACATCAAGAAGATCATTTATTATGGGACAATATCCTTTGGCAGATAAAAGTGACTGTTTGTCGTTTTATCCATTATCAGTTAAAGTCCCTTTCTTCAGCATGGGTTCTATTTCTAGTATCTAGTAAAAGTTGATAAGGAAATCTCAGTTTTTCAGGAGTCAACATCCTCAGCAAATATGATGATGACAAGTGTCCCAAGCATTTAATGCTTGTACACTCCTTGTCACTATAAAAGGAAGAAGATATCCCCATGCAAACTACGCTTTCTGGAAGTCTCTCTCAGTGCAAGAAATCTCCATATTGCTTGATAACTTAATAGCTTTGTTCTAAGTGTTCTTGGTTGTTTTGTTTAGTATACTTTGTGAAAGATTGTTAGAATAGTTTATCTGTTATTTTCCGCAACAGTCTTTAAGTTTCTTTGTGTAATTCTTGTTGAAAGTTTTTCAATAAAAGAATTAAAATTGTTAAATTTTTTGAGTATTGTATTCAACCCCCCCTTCTACAATACTTGTTAAGCCATCTGGGACTAACATATATATATATATATATATATATATATCCTTTTAATTTTGTTGACCAATTCTCATCCATACCTGCACTCTCTCTCATTTTAATTCTACTATTTCTTCTTCCTTTCTCTCTCTTCCACTCTTTCACCCACGGCCAAATACACAACCACATCTATTTTCATTTAAGATTAAAACTCATCTCATTCAGTGTTGAATAGTAGAAGCTTTGAGAGGTTACTTGTGGTTTGATAGACAAAGATTCAAGCATTAAAAGGTTTAGAGCTTCAAGATCTTCATCTTCTTCAACTGTCTCCGCACCATTGTTGGCTACATTTTAGGGTTAATGCAAAAACCCATTTGTGAGTTCATTTTTTTCCAAAACTTTATACATGTCAAAACCTTTACATTTTGACCTTCTAAACATCTTCCCATTTCTAATATTTGGATCAGTGGGTTTTGACCTAAAATGCATTTTGAGGATGTTAAGGTTTATTTGGATGAAAATTGCTTGAACACATGCTTAAATGGTGTTTTATAGTTTATTTGGGGTTTACACAGATTTTGGTTACACTTCCTTCACAAAGTGGATTTTTGAGAAAAACTAGGGTTTGGAGGATTTGATGATTTCGATGTCTAAGTTTCGGTTATTACATTTTTGGGATAAAATATGCTTATCATGGTATTTGGAATACCTGGAAAGCTATGGAAAATTTTACTTAATTTTGGTTAAGTCATCATATTCATGGAAATTATTTATTGAGCATATTGTCTGGGTAAAAAATCACACCTCACGACCGACGCTAGAAACTCAATTAACATTTCCACAAGACCACTATTGTATTAAGATAAGGTCTTACAAGACGTTTGCAGACATATGCTCGGTCGTTCGTTTTTATGCTGGTCGTACGTTTCGTACGACCGACGTATGAGACTTAAGACGGTCGTACGATTACACTAACCGTTAACAGTTAAACCCGTTTCTTTTGTTCATTAATGCAGGTCTACAAGCATTCATGGTGCGAACGGTCAGTAATGATCAGGTCATCAATGGCATTCAAAGCCCGACAGCGGTTACAAAGTGCACCATAATAACACCTTTAATGACCAACGGAAGCTATTTAGAGGCCCGTGCTACAACCGAAAGGGGCATCTGTTCTGAAAATCTACTCCAAGCTATCTCGTTCTACTCCATCTACTTTCTAAGCAATTCTACACCAGAAACGCAGTAATTCACAAGGCATTCGAACGAATATCGCTGAAGCATCTTCGCACGACAACAATTTTTTTCGCACGTTTAACGCACGAAACACGTCATTTACACACGACTAAGTTTATATTTACATTTATTTGTAATCTGTTGTACACAAATCACCTGTTACAAAAGGACTTTCGCCCCTGTTTGGCGATAATAGTGCACCGTCGACCCTTACAGGTCGACCGCGGTTTGTTCCCTCGTTCTGGGGTTTTTCGCGTCATCAAATCTCTCGTCTTATTTACTTTTTCCTGCAATTGTGTTGCTTATCCTTGAGATACGTTTATTTAGTTGTTAAAAGTCCACATCAACCTTAAGTTGTGCTTTTATGCGATTTTTGGCATTAACAGTTTGGCGCCATCCATGGGACCCCATCTAGAGAAAATCTCAAGCCAACGCATATATCGCTCTAACGATCTTGCAAAGTCTTTGTTGTTTTTAGGTAAATGGCAATTATCAAGATTCCATGATTCAAATCCAGTCAGAATTGGATGCGGCTCGAAGTCAGATCCAAGCCCTGCATGAGCAGAATCAAAAAGCAGTCGCGAAGATCGCTTCTCTGAGGAATCCGGCAATAGGCAATCCCTCTGGTCCTCAGAAAGGGGCAATGGGCAACTTTTTTGGACCCCAGAATGGTCCCCGACCTATGGGTGTACCTATCATCAGGGCCCAATTTTCAGGCAGGTCCAGGGCCATTCATCAACAATCCGGGTCTAGGACCATTTGCCAACAATTCTGGTCCAGGGCCATTCACCAATAACCCAGAGTCGGGTCCATTCATCAGCAATCTAGGTTCGAGTCCATTTGTCAATAATCCTCATCAAGGACAATATCCCACTCAGTACCTGAGACCACCACCTTTGCATAATGGATCCACGCCATACTTTGTCCCTCTCAACGGAGACGGCAATGGTTCTTCTTATGGAAACGGTACGGCGACGGCTACAAATTCAGGCGTCAACCCTCCAACGGGTGTAAATTCTGATCCTAATGACCCCGTCGCCCAGCGACTCCCGTTATTGGAGGATCAGAACGAGAAGATGCTGTCGCTACTCTCCAAGCTACCAGGCGCCGCCGTCCCCGTCGACGTCGAACCCCGCACAAGATTCCAAGTGTCGCCTTTCATGGACGGTATAACAACTGTCGACGTCCCAAAGAAATACAATATTCCTAGTTTTACTCCTAAATATTCGAGAATAACTGATCCGACAGAGCATATTGCACAATACAAGAAATTAATGTGGACAATATCAATCCCACAGCAATAGCAAGAGGTGTGCATGTGCAAAAGCTTTGGGGCAACTCTTACAGGTCCTGCTCTCCAATGGTTGATCAACCTCAAGACCAAGTCCATTAGCAACTTCGCAGAATTGGTTAACCAGTTCTCGCAACAATTCGCCAGCAGTCCCAAGATGGAGAAGCAGACCAGCGACCTGTACTACGTCGTACAAAAATCCGGAGAGTCCATCCGTAGTTATTTCAATCGCTTCAACGCTGAAATGATCAGCGTTCGAAATTGTGACGTCAAGACTGCCATCGAAGCTTATAAGCGCGGTCTTGACGACAACACTACAGGACTGTATGTCGATCTTACAAAATATCCTCCAGAGAATTTTGAAGACGTACGAGCTAGGACTCATGCTTACATGACAGTCGAAGACGACCTAGTCTTCCGTCATAATCACTCCACTGATAAAAAGGCACTCGGGTTCAAGAAACCAGATTTCAAATCCAAACCGAGTGTCAAGTCAGAGCCGTCACGCCAAATATCGAACGTTCGGTTCGATAAAAAAAAGAACAATCCTATGTCGCGATTCCCTCAGTATCCTAAGATCTCCTCTTATGGATTCAAAGGGACGCTGAAAGAGCTAGTCGACGCCCTCATAAACATGGCCCAAAAAAAGTGATAAAGATGACGATAAGAAGGACAAGACCAACTGGTGCGATTTCCATAGCGACCATGGTCACACGACGGATAACTGCCTTTCTTTGCAGAAGGAGTTAGCCTGGATCGTCCCCAAAGGTCATCTTCAAGGCTTGATCAATAAAGATTCTACGCCAATCGATAACGTAAGACCCGAATCCCCCGTCCATGAAAAAGTCATTAACTGTGTGACGGGTGGGTCCGATGTCTGTGGTTTAACCTATTCGGCATCCAAGCGGCACGCCAGTCAATCGTCAGAAGAATACCTCATTCCTCGGTCATCCCGACCGAAGCAAGAATTAGAGCTGGAGGCAATGCCAATAACGTTCGACCAAGATGACCTTCAGGAAAATTGGCAAAAGCATCATGATGGTTATATCATTCACCTCACTATTGGCAACTGTTTGACAAAGAGATTATTGGTCGACGGGGGCAATTCGACCAATATCGTTTTCCTAAATACTATCAAAGCTATGGGAATCGATAAATCAGAGATCACCCGTCGGTCGACGACTCTGATAGGATTCAATGGCGACTCCACCACCACTCTGGGAGAGATCATCCTCCCGGTGTATGCTAAAGGGGTCAACAAGCAAACGAGATTTAACGTTATTGACTGTTCATCAGCATATAACGTTATACTTGGTCAACCTTGGATCCACGACATGAAAGCGGTCCCTTCAACCTATCGTCAGACGATCAAATTCCCGACGCCGTGGGGAGTGCAAGAAATGAAAAGCGAGCAGAAGACCGCCCGTGATTGCTATAAAGCATCTATGAAACCTCAAAGGTGAAACCAAAATTATGGCGACTGTACACGATCTGATCAAATCTATCCTTACGCCAGAAAAGACAAATCCAGGGTATCGTCCTACAGTCACCACAAGGGGGCAGAATGTTGTACCCCATACGACTCTACAGTTTTCAACGATCAATCGTGGGCATAGATATAACCCACGACTCGGGGGCAATCAGCCCCTATGACGAAACGATAAACGTCACCAGGTACGTAACTCCCGTCAATGGCACTCAGGTATAAGAAATTTTCCTGTTAGTCTTTTCAAATTATTCCTCTGAACCGACAGAAGTAGACGCCTACTCCCAGATTCGGGATTAAAGGGTCATCTCTGCCGTCTGTACTAACATTCTGTGCAGGCTCGGAATTTCTTCTGAAATCACGCACGACAATGATCCATAAATGATCGTACGTCCGAAGGCCGTAGCGTCGATTCTCCGACCGCAATCTCACTTAGCTGGATTATAGTACATTTTTTTTCCTTCGATTTACTTCAACAAACGATTACTGACTTAAGCATCGGAGGGTCGTTGGTCAAACCAACGACCACCCCTGGATCTTATATGACAGGTTCGCAGGATCGCACGAACATCAGTCTTACGATCTATATCGTGAGAAGATAAAGTCATGACCCACAACTCATGACTCAAAAACAGAATCTTAGGATTCACCACATAGATCTTACGATCACAACAGGTGCATTCAAAATACGAAGTCTTATGGCTTAAACTTTGTGATTTGGAATGCATGTTCGGCTTAGTCGCCCGATTACTTCCAAAGTCTTTACTTCAAAATAGAGTCTCTGTGACTTAAAGCATAAGTCCTATGGCGATTAAGACACAGGGTTTATGGTTTACCTTATGAGAAACCAAAGTCTCTGCGACTTAAATAAAAATCTTACGATCTTCATCGTGAGGAACAAAGTCTCTGAGACTTGCAAAAAGGGAATATTATGATTCATCATACAGGTCTTACGACCATCACAGGTGCTCTTAGAATTCCACACTTAGAATATTCCTTCGGTCTCACACCTCACGACCGACGCTAGAAAACTCAATTAACATTTCCACAAGACCACTCTTGTATTAAGATAAGGTCTTACAAGACGTTTGCAGACGTATGCTCGGTCGTACGTTTTTATGCTGGTCGTACATTTCGTACGACCGACTTATGGGACTTAAGACGGTCGTACGATTACACTAACCGTTAACAGTCAAACCCGTTTCTTTTATTCATTAATGCAGGTCTACAAGTATTCATGGTGCAAACGGTTAGTAACGATCAGGTCATCAATGGCATTCAAAGCCCGACAACGGTTACAAAGTGCACCATAATGACACCTTTAATGACCAGCGAAAGCTATTTAAAGGCATGTGCTACAACCGAAAGGGGCATTTGTTCTAAAAATCTACTCCAAGCTATCTCGTTTTACTCCATCTACTTTCTAAGCAATTCTACACCAGAAACGCGGTAATTCACAAGGCATTCGAACGAATATCGCTGAAGCATCTTCGCACGACTTCAGTTCGAACCGCACGACAACAGTCTTTTTCGCACGTTTAACGCACGACACACGTCATTTACACACCACTAAGTTTATATTTACATTTATTTGTAATCTGTTGTACACAAATCACCTATTACAAAAGGACTTTCGCCTCTGTTTGGCGATCATAGTGCACCGTCGACCCTTTTAGTTCGACCGCGGTTTTTCCCTCGTTCTGGGGTTTTCCGCGTCATCAAATCTCTCGTCTTATTTACTTTTTCCTTCGATTGTGTTGCTTGGACTTGAGATACGTTTCTTTAGTTGTTAAAAGTCCACATGAACCTTAAGTTGTGCTTTTGTGCGATTTTTGGCATTAACACATACTTGGTTTTAGACTCATTACACTATATGGGATTTATATGACACAAAATGAACTGTATATGTTATTTGGTTTTAAGTGTAATGGATCCATAGGCATTTGAGTCTTACGTTAAATGTTGGGACCAATAGTTTCCTTCATTATAGCACGGAGTAGGCATCGGGTTCCATGATAAGTAAGATGTGGACACGTATTTGTCGGGCATTGTCTCATTGGCAGTAAGGTGTAATTCCAATGTGCTATCTATGTGTTTGGATTTGGATATCCCGAAGTAAGGACCTAAAATGGTTGAATTTGGGAGTCCACAAGCAATAAACTGAATAAGGGTTGAGCTTGATATCCATTGTATGCTAATACTTTGTATTTGGTTTTACTAACATACCTAGTGGCTTACTTTTGTGTTCCGTCACTAATGTTGGTAAGCGGGTCTCCCCCGTTAAGCTAGAGGTATTGTATATTAATTGCTTTACCTCAAGAGTTATATTACGGTTTCAAAGTTATATTCCAAATGATTTATTTATTATTTGCAAATATAACTGTTTGTTCTCACTAGGCGTTAGCCTAACACTTTTTCTTAAAATGACAAGTATATCAGGCCATCTTAGCAGCGAGACTCCTCGGGTTTGAGTGAAAAGTTAATGAGCCACTAGTGGTCGATTTTGATGATAATAGATTTGGCGTTCCTTTTGATAGACGTAATTGTTTTTGGGCGAGACTGCGACACCCGTATATAATCTAAGCCAATATTTTAAATTAGTTGGTTGTTGTTAAATTGTATCTCTTGTTGGAATTGTTTTGTAAACGCCTTACTATTCTTCCCCTTTTGGGTAATTTATTTATAGTCACTAACCAACTTTCCGCATTAAGACAAGTTTAAATTTACCCCTATTCTAGGGTGTTACAATATGGACCAAAGTTTTCAAGCTAACCATAGTTTAGGACCAAAAACGTAGTGAAAATGACATATAGAGGTTGGATTGTTAAAAGACCAAAGTTGGGGGTTTATATAGTAAACGTTTCCAATAAATATATACATGATGTATGAAATAAAATAAATTATAATCAAATTTCTCTCTCTCTCTCTCTCTACTCATCAATCTCTCCATCCTCTCTCTAGGAAACCCTCAAATTCATCTCAAAACCTAAAAAATTCTACTCAAATCTTAATGTTCTTGAAGATTTATGTATTCAAGGGAAGGTATGTTCATGGCTTATTTTGATGATTACTTCAATTTTGCGCCAAATGGGTTAAACCCTAAGTTTATCTATGAATCATAGGTGGAAGATTAATGAATTGTGGTGAAAATTCTTCAAGTTTGGTGTTTTTAGAAGAGGAAGATTCACTCCAACAAGTTTAAAAATTCGTATAAAATCAACCCTTTGTCCACATAAAGTGTTCTTTATATCAATGGAAATCTCTATGATTGTAGTAAAGTTTTGTAGTTTACACCAAAGTCTAGTCCTGATTCTAAGTGGCTCGAAAGCATTGATTTGCCCACACCTGTTCTGCAGACACTCAAAACTGCGTACTGTTTGGATAAGTTATGTAGAAAATAGAGACAAGATCCAAATTATGTGAATCCAATTTCTATGAAATCTTAAGAGATATATGCACAACTTTTATATTGACAAGAAAGTTTGGTTCAACCTCTAAGCATGATAAAACAAGCTTAAACATTAGGTATACAGAAGCTATTAGCTACTGTTTGGTTGTGTAAATTTGGATTTTTGCAAATGTTGTTTAGGTCCCTAAGAATTGTATCAAGCTTATAAGATCTTTTAAAATGTAAGGGCTTGTAGGAACTTGAAATTGATGAGAACGGTTACCAAAAATAAAATAAAAGCATTTTACTAATAAGTGTAGGTAACCTGGAAAATGAGAATAGTCCATAAGCCTCAAGTCTCATGTGATCATTTCTAAATAAACTCCAAGGTATGGATATCCTATTTCTTTGATCCGAGGGTAACCGATAACATTCCAAAAATTCCATCCATCTTGATAGATGTGACTCAAAACCTTATGGTTTCGAGTACTTGTATATAAACATTTCTTTCGTTTCAAAGTTGAGTTTATTTTAATCATTTGTATAAGTTCCATGACTCAAACATATTGTTGAAAGAGTTTGGCTTTTTGATTATTGACTTCATATTTTACGAAAATTGCATGATTTCAGGATGAATTGATTTTTGAAGATACGATCCGTTTTCGGTTGATTTGAATATTTCATTTCCAATTGTTTGGATCATTATGAAATGTAGTTTTATGATATATTGCAACATAGATTATAACATCATGAGTTTTCTTGATTTTGAATTTGACTCACACTTGGGCCACGAGTGTTGAGATGCCTTCCGTGGTGGCTATTAATGACCATGGCGTTCTCGTAAAGGCTAAGTGTAATACCTATGTTCTTATTTTGGAAGGATTTGGATTTTTAAGTGGAAATTAATGAAAACTCAAACTACATGGACCAAGATGTAAATAGCCAATAAAAGGGTTAAAACCCTAAAAAACCTCATTCTCCATTCATATTCAAGTGTGGAGGCTAGAGAGAGTGCAGTGGAAGTTAATGTGGGCTTGGAGGTGCAATTTGGGAAGAAAAGCAAGGAAAAGGTGTAAATTTGGAGGGTGATTCTTCTTCATTTTCTTCAAGGTAATCTCTATCACTCTACCTCTCATTCTTCATTTGGTGGAATCTGGTTTTGTTGGTTTTTGAAAGAGGGTTAATCAAACGATTGATAATCAATGAATAAATTTGTTTAATAATGATTGGATATTGTTAAGAAGGGATTAGTCATTAAACCCCTTTGATTTGGAGAATTATAATCGATTTAGGTTGGGTTACGATCGAGTTTGGGGTGAAACCTCAGTTTGGAAACCAAGTTCTGGTCACCTGTGGCCAAAGACGGAGGGTGGAAACCCGGATGGTCGAAACCCGAATGGGTGTTATCCGGGTAAGTATTAATCGGGAATCCCAATACCCGGCCAAGAGTTATCCATGTATTTCACGAACTTTCATCGGTTTCTTCGAGTTATGTCTGAGGTGTCGATTAGTGAGTCTTTTAAGGGAAGTGGGAGACAACCGTGAGGGATAATTGAGTGACTTATCACTCTTGCGTGTTTGATTGAAACGGAGGTGTTCGGATTGTGGACCAATAGCCAAGTGAGGAAGAACTAAGCAAGGACGACAAGTGAGTCTTTCTAACTGAAAATGTTGTTGATGTACGAATTTTTAACGCACGAGATGATTATAAAACTGTCTATTTTATCTTGACGTGAAATGTGATTTGATATGTATGCATACATGTGAGGGTAGGCATGTGATGGCTTAAGTCGGGGGGTGTGTCCTGCAAATGCTCATACCCGGGGGGGGGGGGGGGTATTCCGTTTATGCCAATGAGGAGTGTGTCCCAGCTAAAGGCAGTGTGAGCTAGACACGTTGTCACAGGTGTCCGTGACCTTAGCGTGTGCCATCAACATGTGTCGTATGTGCGTTTTGAAAATGCTTATAAACTGTTTCAAATGTTAATTGTGGCGCGAATGAATGTTACTAAGGGAACTTACTAGACCTTATGGTTTAACCCCCTCTTTTCATAAACTTAACCATTTTCAGGTAAGCGTTTAGTAGAAGGTTCTAGTAAGGGCAAGGAGAAGATGTGAGCTCGGAGTCTTTGGGCTAGAAGAAAGTCGTTTTTATTTACTTAGCATAACGGACTTAGTATAATTATATTCTCATTTGTGTAATAGGATTTTCTTCCCGTAAACCTTAATTAGGTACTCGTGAGTTTGATTTGGTATTTTAGGGTCATTTTTGGCGAGTTATGTATATCATGCCTTTTATTCTTGTATTGTTGAGTTGGGTCGTTATAGTTGGTATCAGAACTGTAGTTTAAGGGATTTAGGTGACCGGACGGGCCTAAAATTAAACAGTGAAAATAGGGGACACAACTGAGAAATTAGGAAGGCCTTAGGAGAGACCTCAATAGGGACATGAATAATAAGGTAGTGAGAGCTGTCAAGTAAGGTAAGTTTGGAATTACATCTGGCTAGTGTAATTGCGAATTTACAGTTACATGTATGTGCTTATTTTGCCTTGTTATTTTGGAACTGTTGGTTTAAGCTATTTAATTATGTGTTATTTCAGTAAGCAAAGATGTCAGAAAGAACATTAAGGAGTAGGTCGGTGCCGGTCGAGGAAGCAATCCCAGTTGAGGTAATCTATGGTTGATAGACCGGTGAACCCTACAAGACAAACGACCACTCATGGAAGAGATAGAGGCCGCAGGAAAGGAATAGGAAAAGCACCCTAACGAGCTACCACTCAGGTGGATGAGGCCACTGTGGGAACTCGAGGAAAAAAGAAGACTCGTGTTACCCGTAGGGGGAGGAGTATGGAGGTTCTAGTTGAGTGGGAAATGTCTCAACAAGAGAGTTTGGCGACTGTGAGGGGAATGGGTTCACCAAAGGCTCGTGGTCGAGGCTGCAGTCAAGCTTTTGTGACCCAAGAGATGTTTACTACCGAGATGGGCAAGCTACAAGAGACCTTGCAGGTTTTGTTGAACCGCCAAACCTTACGTCGGATAGACGGACTAAAAGCGGAAACGAGATGGGTGTTGAGGCATCTAGTCTACCCGCAACCGAAATAGGTAGTCACTCTCAACTAACCCTGTATGCGTCTAGCGACCCTAAACCAGTTAAGGGATGTAACTTTAAATTATTTGCATCGTGCAAGCCTCCTTCCTTTAGCGGGGAGAGCAACCCCCTTTGAGGTGGGTCCGGGAAATGGAGTTGGTTTTTGACACCAGAAAGTGTGTCGAGGAAGACAAAGTGTTGTTTGCTATGTCGATGTTGAAATCCAACGCTATTTATTGGTGGGACATTGAGACGGGTGGAAAGGTGTCAAAAGTGGCCAAGACAACTACATGGGAGTTGTTCACTAAGAGGTTTAGGGCGCAATTTTGATCGATAACGACAGTTAAGTAACTAGAGCAAGAGTTTTTGGGCCTTGAGCAAAGGATGATGTCGGTACATTAGAATACTTCAAAGTTCATTGAGAAGGCGGGATTCCCAGCATTGTATGTGCCTACTGAGGAACAACGCATCGAGAAGTACGTTTGGGGATTGAAAAGTAGCATGAGAGAATTGGTTCAAACAAGGGACCCCGTGACCGTCCAAGCGGTGGTTAATGTGGCGGAAGTTACAGAAAAGGAAAAGAACCGGAAATTGACGGAAAGAGTGGGCGATAAGAGGACGTGGGAAGGACCCGACCGCGATGCAAAGAGGTCCAATGTTTCTAGACCCGATCCGTGGGGGGGACCAAGATTCGGGGAGAGACCTCGTGGAAAGTGCAGCCGTGTGCACCGTGGAGAATGCTTGTCAGACACATATGGATGCTTAAAGTGTGGAAAGAAGGGGCATATGGCTCGATATTGCCACCTTCCGAGGTCGTGCTACCATTACGGTTCTCCGGATCACAACAAGACGGATTTCCCACAATTGAGAAAGGGGTTTGCGGGTGGTTATGGTAGTGGTCATAGAGGGAGGAGTGGGGAGAAGAGAGTGGAGCCGACCCGAGCGAAGGCAAGGGCGTTTCACATGACGGCAGAGGAGGTGGTGGAGACACTAGATGCGGTGGCATGTACTTTTCTAATTGACTCGACTCTTGCAAGAGTGTTGTTTTATTCGGGAGCAAACCATTCTTTTGTGTCGCTGAATTTTGTACGAAAATTGCATGTGAAACCCAAGAAGTTGAATTATGGGTTTGAGGTAGAAATAGCGGATGATAGTCGAGTCGTGGTGGGGGAAGTTTATGAGGGGTGTAGTATTGATATAGACGGGCATTTATTCCCGTTGCGTCTACACCTAATTGGCGATGGGATTGGGGGAGATCGATGTGATTGTGGGTATGGATTGGTTGGCGAATAATTATGCCAGCACAGTGGGCAATAAGAATGTATCATGTAATGTATATTAAAGTCTCTCAACCAATAAACATAAACATTCAACTCATTAAACACAAGAATCACAAACACAAAACTAAGGCTTACTTGGTATATCTCTATCCATCATCTCACCCTAGGTTTATCTATCTTTTATCAAGTTATAAAACCAATATCTCAAGAGGAAATACACCCAAAAGATGAGTAAGAAGGCCAATCTCACAAACAAGAAGAATAAGCAAGATAAACTTCAACCACCAAGGAGTAATGACTAAATAAGTGCAATGATCGTATATTTAACGGTAAAAATTCGAAATCCATCGCTCCCCCAACCTCAAAATGTTAAGCTCATGTTACTAGTTGCAAATAACATCAAAGAGAAGTAGATGACAACAGCCAAGAACATTGTTTCTCAGAAAATACAATGGAAATGAAGAAAACTTCATCATGATTGATACACACTACTAATTTGTAGCTCCAAAATAAGTTTCCACCTTCAATATAAATGCAAGGTCTTCCATTCACCTCAAAATCGCCTCCAACAGATCCCGTTAGCCTAGCCTACAACAATCCTGAGATAACCCTAGACCTTGAAATTTTGCAACTTTTTATAGTCTCAGACCCCGACCACGACTATGACTAGCGACTATGACCATGTCATAGTCGCAGGGCATTGCCGCTGTCGTTCACCCACCTACGGTACACTAGGTGTGACTATGACCAGTGACTATGATACTGGTCATAGTTGCATGTCATAGTAGCATGACAGCTAAAATCGGTTTTCTTCGCTCGTTCACTTGGTTCGATGTCTCCTTCAACCGGGATGTCAAAATGGAGTATAATTAAGAATTTTTCTTTCCAATTGACACCTTGTATGTCTGCACAACACTTGCATGAAATATTAGTCCAAAATGCCAATTCTTACTTCAAGACAAGCCATAAACATATGATTCGGAGGGTAAAAACCCGTCAGATAACGAAGTTATCAGCTGAGGCTCAAGAAGCCGCGTTTGGTAAGCTGAAGGAAAGTTTGAGTAGTACACCAATCATATCACTACCCAATGGATCCGAAGGATTTGTGATTTATAGCGATGCGTACAAGTTAGATTTAGGATGTGTACTCATGCAAGACAAGAAGGTGATTGCCTACGCATCTCGTCAATTAAAGGATCACTGTTTTGGTAAAACATCACACCTCACAACCGACGCAAGAAACCAAAGGATTTGTCTCGCATGACAAGTCTTGTATTAAGATAAAATCCTTTAGGTTATCCATGACCGTAACCATAGTCGTCACTTATAAGACATCCGAAGTTGAACGACCAAAACATGCGACCTTCGTAAGATTATCCTCGACAATGATTTACTAACGGTCAACGAGTGTTTTCTTTATGGCTATTCAATACAGGTCAGGCACATTAAAGGACAACGGTCATAACTGAAGAGCGCAATCAAGTGCATTCAATACCTTAGACCATTTTCCACATTTATGAAGACCATTAATGACGCCAAAACCTATATATACCAAGCTCGAAGTCATTCACAGGGATAGAAGAAATAGAAGAAGAGTTCCTGAAGTATTCTAGAAGCTCCCAAGAAATCATTCGCATTTCCCTTCGAAGAAAGCTCACCACGAACTGTTCTTATACACGACGCACGATAGATCTTTACGATTAAGTTTATTTTCTCTGTAATTGTAATATATTGTACTCATGACACTTATTACTAAAGGACATCGTCCCTGTTTGATGGCCATAGGGCACTGTCGACATCTATTGTCGACCGCGATTTTTACCCTCGACATGGTTTTTCGCGTCACCAAATTCTGTTGTCTCTTATTGCATTTGTTTTCTGTCGTACGATTTGTCGCGGAGATCCTTTCTTTAGTTGTTAAAGCGCCATATCGACCTTAAGTTATCCTTCGAGTGATTTTTGGCATTAATAGTTTGGCGCCTACCGTGGGGCCCCATCTAGAGAAAATCTCCGACAATCGTACGTCCTACTAATCGTTTCATGAGCCATTTACATTTTTTTGGAAAACGTCGGATCAAGGAAACCACCACGGACCGCTTCAAAACACTGGAAACTTCTTTGGTTCCCAAAATGGTCTAAATCAGAACCAGAATTAGGGAAACGGTTTCGGATATCAGAATGGTCCAAACCAGAATCTAGGAGGCTTCTATGGTCCTCACGACATTCCAAGCTAGAATCAAGGGAACTTTTTTAGGGCCCGAATCAGAACGCTGGGAACTTCTTCGGTCATCAGAACGACCCAAGACCGTTCTCCGAAGTTCCTCCCCAGGGACAGTTTCCACCGCAGCTCCTCAGACCACCACCGCTATTTTAGAATTAGACGATGCCCATGTCGTCAGCAGCGTTTCGCCAGATCCAGTTTCAAAGTTAGATGATGCCTATGGCGTCGAGTGCGTTTTACCCGATCCAGTTTCAAAGTCAGACGATGCCTATGGCGTCGACTGTGTTTCTCCCGATCCCGTTTCAAAATCAAATGGTGCCCATGTCATCAACGACGTTTCACACTATCCCATTCCTTACTTCTTTCATTCTGATCCCAACGGTGAGCATCCCCACAATGCCTCAACCAACGTTCACTTTTCCACCGCAAGGGGAAGCTGTTGATTCGACCCATCTCAATGGTTTCCAGACGACGATGGGCATAACAACGCAGGATACTGGTTCTGTTCCTGAGACAAATGGAGGAACCAATCAGGATGACCCGGTCGCCCAACGCCTGAAGCTCCTCGAAGATCAAAATGAATAGATGTTGTTGCTATTATCCAAATTGCCTGGTGCCGCTATGTCCGTCGACGTCGAACCGTGCTCTGGATTTCAAGGGTCCCCCTTCATCGATGAGATATCCACGGTCGATGTCCCAAAGAAATATAGCCTCCCAGCTGTCACGCCTAAGCACTCAGGGATCACAGACCCGACGGAGTATATTGCTCAGTACAAGCAAATGATATGGACGGTCTTCATACCTCACCAGTATCAAGAGGTGGCCATGCACAAAAGTTTTGGTGCAACACTCACTGGTGCAACCCTTCAGTAGCTGATCAATCTCAAACCAAAGTCCATCAATAATTTTGCCGAGCTGGTCGACCAGTTCTCCTGGTAATTCACCAATAGTCGCAAGATGGAGAAGCAAACTAGTGACTTATACTACGTCACCAAAAAAACTGGAGAATCCATCCGATGCTACTTCAACCGGTTCAATTCAGAAATGATCAGCGTCCGCAATTCTGACATCAAAACTGCGATCGAAGCTTATAAATGAGGTCTGGACGACACTTCTAGGTTGTAATCTGATCTAACGAAATATCCTCCAGAAAACTTTTAGGACGTCCAAGCAAGGACGTTGGCTTACATGAGGGTCGAGGACGACACAACTTTTCTTCAGAAACATTCGGGCGATAAAAGACCTTTAAGCGTGAAGAAACCCGATTTCAAAGCTAATGTTGTTGCTAAGACAGAGCCCACACAACAAATTTCAAACGTCAGGTTCGAGAAAAAGTAGAACGTCCCTACCCATAAATTCCCCCAACATTCTAAGATATCATCTTATGGATTCAAGGGAACTGCCAAGGACCTGGTCGAGGCTTTGAAAAACATAGAGTCGACAATCTGGTGGCCTAAAAGAGTGACAAAGACGACGACAAGAAAGACAAGTCTATATGGTGTGACTTGCATAGTGATCATGGACACACAATGGAGGACTGTCTCGCGCTATGGAAGGAGCTCGCATGGTTCATCCCAAAAGAACACCTCAAGGGATTGGTCGACAATGACATGACGGAAGAACAAAACGCACGACCGTCGTCCCTGGTTCATGCAAAGGATGTAAATTGCATATCTGGAGGGTCAGACATCTGTGGACCGACCTACACCGTAGCCAAGCGACACGCTAGCAGAGGTCTTGACGATCAGCTTATCTCCCAATCGTTGAAGTCTAAGCAGGAGTTAGAGCTGGAAACTATGTCGTTGATGTTCGACCAAAGCGATCTTCAAGAACCATGGCGAAAACATCACGATGGATTGATAATTCAATTAACGGTAGGCAACTGCTCAACCAAAAGAGTCTTGATCGACGGAGGCAGTTCGGCAAATGTCATATTCCTTAATACGATCAAAGCGATGGGGATTGGCACGACGGAATTCAAAAGACGATATGTCGTCATGGTAAGGTTCAATGGAGACTCGACAAGCACTGTCAGGGAGATTACTCTTCCCGTATATGCCAAAGGAGTCAACAAGCAAACAAAGTTTAACGTGATCGACTGTTCGTCAGCTTACAATATCATTCTGGGTCGACCATGGATCCACGACATGAAAGCTCTACCTTCGACGTATCTTCCGACGAAAAATTCCCAATGCCATGGGGAGTCTAGGAGATCAAAAGCAAGCAGAAGATCGCCCGTGAATGCTACAAGACGACGATAAAACCTCTAAAGAAGAAGATCTAGCAATTACAGTTCCAGGATGTCCCAGAAGCTGTCAACGACTATCGTCTGGAAGAAGTCTTCCTCGACAAGGACAAGCCTGGCATGAACGTCTCTGTTGGATCGTCGCTCGATCCAACCATCAAAGGAAAACTAATTTCTTTTTTGCGGGAACATGCTGATTGTTTCGCTTGGACACACGAAGATATGGTCGGCATCGATCCAGATGTCATTTCCCATAAACAAAACGTTGATCCGTCGTATCACCATGTAAAACAGAAGTGACAAAAGTTTGCCCCAGAGCGAAATAAAGTGATTAACGAAGAAGTCGACAACCTGCTCAAAACTGGAAAAAGCCGAGAAGTAAATTACCCCGATTGGGTAGCTAATGTTGTGGTCGTAAAAAAGAAGAACGGAAAGTGGAGGGTATGCATTGACTTCAAAGACCTTAACAAGGCCTATCTGAAAGATCCCTTCCCACTATCGCATATCGATGCAATGGTCGACGCGACCGCTGGTCATGAACTTCTGACATTCATGGATGCATACTCTGGATACAACCATATATTGATGCATACGGCTGACTAGGAAAAAACCGCCTTCATGACGGATAAAGGTATTTAATATTGCTACAAGGTTATGCCATTTTGTATGAAAAATGCACGGTCGACGTACCAGAGGTTGTTCAACAAAATGTTCAAAGATTACCTTGGCGACACGATGGAAGTGTACATCGATGACATGCTCGTCAAGTCAAAACAAGCGGACGATTATATTGGTCATATGAGAAAATCGTTCGATGTACTCAGGAAATACCCGATGAAGCTAAATCCTTCGAAATGTTCCTTCGGTGTAAATGTTGGAAAATTTCTAGGACATATGGTGACACGACGCGGGATCGAAGCAAATCAAGACCAAATATAGGCAATCGTCGACATTAAATCACCGAGGAACATCCAAGAAATCCAAGATTTACTGATCGCATGGCCGCGTTAAACAGGTTTATTTATCGATCCTCTGATAAATGTCACCTATTTTACAATGTCTTAAGGAAAAATAGAGGCTTTGGGTGGACGAACGACCACGAGCAAGCATTGCAAAAGCTGAAAGAATACATGGCGTCACCACCTATGTTTACAAAACCTAAAGACAACGAATTTATACAATTATTATTTGGCATTCAGTTACAATTCAGTAAGCGTTGTCTTGACCGGAGAGGACAACAAACGCCGACTCCCGGTCTATTACATTAGTAAGTCTCTACTAGACGCTAAAACCAGGTACTCGTCCATGGAAATATTGTTGTTGGCACTAATCACTGCTGCTAAAAAGCTTTGACATTACTTCGAATCGCGTCCTATAACTGTCGTTACTAACTACCCTCTTAAGTCTGTCTTGTGATAACTAGAACTGACAGGTCAAATTGCAAGTCTTCTCAGACTTCGTCGCCGATTTCAGCCCAGAATTAGACGCAGATGCGTGTTAATACAAAAAATCGCACCAAAGGGACAACTTAAGGTCGATGTGGACTTTAACAACTAAAGAAAGGAATCGTTCGACAAAGGCGTGCGACAAAGACAAAAATGTAAATGAGACAGAGGATTTGATGACGCAGGAAAAACCTCAACGAGGAAAAAACCTGCGGACGACAGTGGATGTCGTCGCTGCACTATGGTCGCCAATCAGGGGCGATGTCCTAGGTTTTCCGGGTGTCGATCGTACAGAGATTACAATACAAATGAAGGGAAAGACTTCGAAATGTAAAGTACAAGTGTTTGAAATGTAAAAACAGTGTGCGTCGTGTGTGAAAACAATGTGTAAACTGTTGGTCGAGAGTGAAAGTCGTGCGTCGAGAGCGATCTTCTATGAATGATCTCTTTGCTTTGAATGAATATTCTTCGAGTGTTTGCGTTTGCTTCTGTTGTTCGATGTTCGGTGTTGGGTGTTCGGTCCCTGGAACTGATGTTTAACTTGATCTTTTATAACCTTCGGGTGCTTTGATTAGCTCATTGATTGCTTTGATAACAGCCATAACGGTCGCCAGTTGTAACTCTTCATAATTTCTCTTCGTCGGTTGTGACCGTTGCCATTAATGACTTTGACTCATGCATTAATCATTGAACAAACGTAACCGTCGTATAATGAGTTAGTCAAGGTCGTACGGTCTTGTGCGACGGTCGTGTGGAACGGGCGACGTCGAGGTCGAGTGTCGTGAGGAACTCTCGACTTACCTTTTAGGAGGGATGACGGAGGTTTTTTGGGTCTTTGTCGGGGCCTTATCTTAATACAAGATATAGTTCATAACATGTGTCTTACCTTTACTGGTCGTGGTCGAGTCAGGTGAAATTTTGCCCAAATAGTTTGCCCCCAAAATTTGAAAAAGTGGAGAGACAATTTTTTTTAAATTTTGCTTGTCGGGTGTCCAGGGTCGTGACATGTGTCAAAGGTTACCTTGGTTGTCTCGGAACCGGATTGGTTCAATTCTAACTGAACGAGAAGTTGAAAAGGTAAAGAGACCGTGACGTCATACTGACGCACGATTGTGCTTACCAGCTGTCATTTAGAAATGTCGACGGAGCCCAGAAGTACTATTAGAAATGAAGACGATCTAGACGACTTCAGAAGTCTAGCAAAAATTCCCATGGGGATTACTGTAAGCAAGGCTGGCGGGGTTCGACCGAGATGTGTCCCGAGGGGTATGTTGCGATATACGAGTACCTGTTTAAGATAGGCTTCCACTGGCCGTATTCGCCTCTGGCCAAGCCATTCCTGTGTGAGTTTGACCTGTCGCCAGGGCAACTGATGCCCCCGTTCTGGCAAGTCATTCTAGTCATCGAGCGACTTTCTATGCACTAGGAGTGGCGTATAAAGTCACGAGCGATCAATATCGTCGTTATAGTTTACTTTCAAGGCTTAAAGGTAATCGTACCTTAGTTTTGAACACTGCTATCAATGATCGCAAATGGAGGACGAGGTATGTACTTGTGCGGGTGGCGATGCTGGATACGGACAGTGATTGGATTAGATCCGTTGATACTGCACAACCAGCGACGATGTCTCATACTGCGCAACCGGCGACGATGTCTCATACTGCGCAACCGGTGACGATGTCTCATACTGCGCAACCGGCGACGATGTCTCATACTGTGCAACCGGCGACGATGTCTCCCATTACCGCATTCAGCCCTTCGACGGCCGACAAGGGCAAAGGAGCGCAGACGGGCTATGTGGGGGAAACGACAGTCAACTTCACGTTGCCGTCAGATTTCTTTGATGATAACGTCTTGGACGAGACAAAATTATTCCCCCACTTGGGAAAGTATCAGCTCCCTTCTTTCAGAGAACGTTTCAGCGGGGTTTCTCTTGAAGATATACAGTCCCACGTTGCTGGGCTTGTGTTCATGGTAAGTCTCTCTTTCAAGACTTGGTTTATTTGTCATTGTCGTTGTCGTATGCTTTCTAACGACGTTTGGTTTATGATTCTATTAGGCGTTCCAAGCTTCCTTGGCATTACATGCCGAGATGTCGAAGGTTGTAGGTTTAATGGCTTCTGCCATTAAGGAAGAGGATGCAGCGTTGGGGAAGGAAAAATCTGATCTGGAGCGCAAAGAGGCGATGTCAGTGCGTCTTGACGATGTTCTAAATGAGGGACGAAGTGAACTCGTGCTTAAAGGAGTCCCTAACTCTAATGCACGATCAAAGGGAGAAGCTGGAGGGGATGAAAGAATCTTTGGTCACGAAGAAGAGAAAGACCGAGGATTCTAAATCCAAGGCGGTGAATTTAGAGAAGGAGCTAGAGGAGCTGAAGGATGAGAACAAATACATCTTCTTCTATGCCCGACTTACAGCGCGTGCGGCAATCATATGTCGTCACTTGTTAGGCAAGAGTCCTCTGGCGTCGGCATCGGATGAGTTGTACCTTTTCTACGAAGAGGTCGGGACTGAGAGGGATCTCGAGAAGGAGATTGAGGAGGAGGAAGGTCTCCAGGGTGAGGCGTCAAGCAGTGACGCGATCGACGCTCCCCCTTTGCCTTAGGAAATGTCTTTGTCATTTGTTGTTTCTTTTGCTGCTCGACTGTCAGTGGTCGAGTTATTTTGAATGTAAATGACAAACTATTCAGGGAATGAAATTTAAATTTCCGTCGTACTCGTGTTTTGTATATTCAGTAATAAATATCATGTCAATTATGAAATTTACTGAGTATAATATAATAGAAATCATGCGACTTAGGCATCTATTGCAACGCAACAGCTTAGAATGTAAGACATAGCGCTTGTAAATCGTGCAAACAAACATAGGAATGTGCGACCAAAGCATACATTCAGAGTATGAAATTTTTCTAAGTTTAAGAAACTTAGAATGAAAAAGTCGTGTAGACTTTGCGATCATACGACTAAGTCGTGCGATGAGCTTGAATCGTGTGTCCCTGCAGAAGAGTGATCAAGTCGTAGACGTGATCGTCTATGTCGGGCGACCTTGCAAATTTAAAGTCACATGGTAGACTTAGTGATTATTGTCGTGCGTTTCTGCTATAAAATAATATTAGAGGTTGGTTGTTGACTAGCCAACGACCCTCCGATGCTTAAGTCAGTAATCGTTCGTGATGAGAAATCGTATGAAGGAAGAGAGAAGAAATTAGGATACGTACCTTCTCAGATTTATTTCTTTTATTTGACAGGGTATTTTCCCACTGTCATTTATTATCATATTCCTTTCAGGAGGAAAATAGGTTTTAAATGACAAATCGACACGGGGATCTTGGAAAATACCATCTATGTCTGCGTCGACTGTGTTTTCGTGCGACAAGGCAAGATAGTCGGCATACTCCTGTAGTAAAGGCATGAGTTTGTCTTTAAGGATAGGAGGACGAACCTGTCGAGACCTTTTGGTCGTGTTGTGTCTGCTAGACGATTTACTTTTGCGGCTTCAGAGTGGATTTATAGCAATCACGAGCAACTTTCGGCTCACTCTTGATTTCTTGGATTCCCCATGGTGTGGGGAACTTCAGGGTCTGATGATACGTCTAGGGGACGGCCTTCATCTCATGGATCCATGGTCGGCCTAAGATGATGTTATAGGCCGACGCACAATCGATGACGCTGAATTTAGTCTGCTTGTTGATTCCTCCGACGTAGACTGGCAAGATGATATCTCCATAGGTGCTCGTAGCTTCTCCATTGAAACCGACCAAAGTTGTCGAACGTCAGGTCAGTGTATAAACCTGAGCTGTCGTCCAGACCATGCTTATAGGCTTCAATTGCAGTCTTGACGTCACAATTGCGAATATTGATCATCTCTGCATTGAATCTATTGAAATAACTTCGAATAGACTCATTGGTCTTCTGCACGACGTAATACAGGTCACTGGTCTGCTTCTCCATCTTGCGACTGCTGGTGAATTGCTGGGAGAATTGGTTGACCAATTCAGCGAACGACCCGATGGACTTGGGTTTGAGATTGATCAACCATTGGAGAGCAGGACCGGTGAGAGTCGCACAGAAGCTTTTGCACATATAGACCTCCTGATACATGTGTGGGATCGAGATCGTCCACATGAGCTGCTTATACTGTGCGACGTGCTCTGTTGGATCGGTCACTCCCGAATACTTGGGCGTGAAGGCGGGGACGTTGTACTTCTTCAGGACCTCGATGGTCGCGATCTCATCGATAAAGGGCGATGCCTGAAATCCTGATCGAGGTTCTACATCAACGGGAATGGCTGCCCCAGGTAGCTTGGCGAGCAAAGATAGGACGTGCTCGTTCTGATCTTACAACATTTTCAATCGCTGGGCGACGGGATCATTGGGGTCGAGATTTGCCCCTGCTTGCGGATTGATTCCAGAACTGGTGCCATTGCCATGTGACGAGCCATTGGCGTCTCCGTTGAAGGGAACAAAATACGGTTGCGACCCATTCTGAAACGGGTGCGATCCATTCTGAAATGGCTGCGATCCATTCTGAAATGGCTGAGGCAATTTTGCATGGGTGGTGGCCTTATGTGCTGAGGAGGAACCGTCCCGAACTGGGGATTTGGGTTGAACGGCCCCGGCTGCTGGTTTTGCATGAACGGACCTGGATGTTGGTTTTGAGCGAACGGAGCTGATCCTGGACCTGGGTTATGCGCGAATGGTCGAGGACCATTCTGACCGAACGATCCTTGGCCTGGATTCTGAACGAATGGCCTAGGACCATTCTGAGGTCCAGAGGGATTCCTTAGTCGTGTGATCTCCTCAGCTGCTCTACGGCTTTGCTCTGCCATGGCGTTGATTTGATTTCGAGCGACTTCAAGCTCCTGGTACATCTGGGCAATGACATGCTGCTAATTTCAAGGGCCTGCCATTTTCCTGAAATAGAGAACAAAGAAAACTCCAAGAAACCATTAGTAAAACGCACGTTTGTCGAAGATTTTCTCTAGATGAGATCCCACGGATGGCGCCAAACTGTTAATGCCAAAAATCGCACCAAAGGGACAACTTAAGGTCGATGTGGACTTTAACAACTAAAGAAAGGAATCGTTCGACAAAGGCGTGCGACAAAGACAAAAATGTAAATGAGACAGAGGATTTGACGACACAGGAAAAACCTCAACGAGGAAAAAACCTGCGGACGACCGTGGATGTCGTCGCTGCACTAGGGTCGCCAATCAGGGGCGATGTCCTTTGTGTTCCGGGTGTCGATCGTACAGAGATTACAATACAAATGAAGGGAAAGACTTCGAAATGTAAAGTACAAGTGTTTGAAATGTAAAAACAGTGTGCGTCGTGTGTGTAAACAATGTGTAAACTGTTGGTCGAGAGTGAAAGTCATGCGTCGAGAGCGATCTTCTATGAATGATCTCTATACTTCGAATGAATATTCTTCGAGTGTTTGCATTTGCTTCTGTTGTTCGATGTTCGGTGTTCGGTGTTCGGTCCCTGGAATGGAAGTTTAACTTGATCTTTTATAACCTTTGGGTGCTTTGGTTAGCTCATTGATTGCTTTGATAACAGCCATAACGGTCGCCAGTTGTAACTCCTCATAATTGCTCTTCGTCGGTTATGACCGTTGCCCATTAATGACTTTGACTCCTGCATTAATCATTGAACAAACGTAACAGTCGTATATTGAGTTAGTCAAGGTCGTACGGTCTTGTGCGACGGTCGTGCGGAACGGGCGACGTCGAGGTCGAGTGTCGTGAGGAGCTCTCGACTTACCTTTTAGGAGGGACGACGGAGGTTTTTTGGGTCTTTGTCGGGGCCTTATCTTAATACAAGATATAGTTCATAACATGTGTCTTACCTTTTCTGGTCATGGTCGAGACTGGTGGAATGCCCAAACAACGCGCAGGCAGATACCGTGGTGACTCTCGACGATACGCCTTGGATACTCCACGTCGATGGATCGTCCAATGCCAGGAGGGCGGGACTAAGGATCGTCTTAAAGTCGCCCTAGGGGGAAGATGGTGTACTTCATACGATATGATTTCAAAGCCACCAACAACGAAGCTGAGTACGAAGCATTGATCGTGGGCATGTGCATGGCACGAGACTTGGGGGCAACCAGATTACACGTCAAAAGTGATTCCCTCCTCGTCGTAAACCAGATGAACAGGGAATTCGCGGTAAAAGATTCCAAAATGATGGCAAAAAACAGCCAAAACAAAATCAGAAGAATTCAAATCTTTCTCGATCGAGCAAATTCCAAGAGACCAAAATACGCAAGCTGATGCCTTGGCCAATCTTGGGTCAGCACTTGGCAAACCGTCGTTTAACAATATGCACATGATCCACCTAGCAGCCTCGTCCATCGAAAGTGACAGTAATGAAGACATCCACGTCCGCGATGAAGAAAATGACTGGTCGCGTGATATCAAGAATTACCTTATGCATGACCAACTACCGAACGATCGAATGGAAGTGCGCAAAATCAGATTGAAAGTCTCCAAGTATCTTATGATCGGGGACAGGCTCTATCGACGGGTCTGAACTTACGATGCATCATCAACAACGATAAAGTGCAAACCATCTTGAAAGAAATGCACGACGGAGAATGTGGCAATCACTCAGGAAGTCGTAGTCTAGCAAACCGAGTCTCACGACTAGGTTACTATTTGCCGAACTTACGACAAGACGCAATCAGGTACGTCCAAGGCTGTGACGCCTATCAGTGACATTCAGGTATGTCTCATCAACCCTCAGAACCTTTGCACACGACTCTGATCCAATGGCCCTTCATGAGATGGGGAATGGATATTGTCGGTAAGTTGCCACCTGTCCCTGGGCAAAAGTTATTTTTATTAGTCCTTACAGACTATTTCTCTAAGTGGATAGAAGCAGCAGCTTTCTCCCAAGTCCGAGATAAAGAAGTCATCTCTTTTATCCAGACTAACATTATCTGCAGGTTCGGAATCCCATCCGAAATCATATGTGACAATGGTTCACAGTTCATAAGTGATTGAACTCAACAGTTTTGTGAGGATCGTAACATCAAACTCATAACTTCGACACCTCGATATCCTCAGTCGAATGGACTCGCTGAATCAAGCAACAAAGTCATAATCAATACAATAAGGAAGCGATTAATGTTTGGGCAAAATTTCACCAACCTCGACCACGACCAAGAAAGGTAAGACACATGTTATGAACTATATCTTGTATTAAGATAAGGCCCCGACAAAGACCCAAAAAACCTCCGTCGTCCCTCCTAAAAGGTAAGTCGAGAGTTCCTCACGACAGTCGACCTCGACGTCGCCTACTTCGCACGACCGTCGCATAGAGTCATATGACCTCGGTCGACTAACGCGTTATACGACTGTTATGTTTGTTCAGTGATTAATGCAGGAGTCAAAGTTATTAATGGACAATGGCTATAACCGACAAAATCAGTTATGAGCATCTAATTCCACATTGAAGACGACGACCGTTACAACAATCATCAAAGATCTTAATTAAAAGCATCCGAAGACTATAAATCCCAAGTTCAATCCTCAGTTTCAGAACATCGAAGAACACAGGGAGACAGTGTTGGTCCCGAAGTCCTATACAAGTTTGTAGAAAGGGGGGGGGGGGGGGTTGAATACAAACACACAGATTTTACTTTTCTAAATTGTTTATTGATAAATCATTAACAATTTACAACTTGTTGCAGAAACAAGATTAAGGATAAACCTAAATCTAAACAAGTTGGAACACTAAGGTTTCTTGAACTAAGAAAGATAAGGAAATTACTAATAATAACCTATCTTGAGATAAGAGATTGAACTTGTCTAGAGTTAGCAAGTTACTTCAAATGAAGTGGGTTCATCTCTTTATATACTGCATGCATTTAATGCAAATCAGTATACACTTTACACGTGTCATCAGCTGGTTGGTTGCATGTCATTGACCTTGGTTGACAACCTTAGTAGCCGCATGGATGAACAGTGTAGTATCAGAGTGGTTGTACGATTTCAGACAGTCGGAGGTTCTTTTCTGACATTTCGTACGGAGTCGTGCAAGGGAGGTTAAGACAAAAGTACTTTGTACGGAGGACTTCATGATCAGCTTTCGTTGATTCAGCGATCTATCATTTCATATCAGTGAATGATAGAGTTCAGCGATAGCTGAAGTCTTGTACTTGATACTTCACGTTGAGTGGACAAATCTGAGTCTTCGCTGATCCGCATCAGTTCATTAGGAGACTTGTCGCTGGTTCTTGAGCTTGATCTTCGACTTCAGCGTAGAACCTTTGTTGACGTGAAACTTGTCTTCAGGGATCATAAGTAAACAACTAACTTATCAGCGATCATCATAATGACTGAATAGACTCAGAGCATTTATGACGAACAGTTTCGCTGAATGTTTAACTTAAAGAGCGAGAGTTTCTTTCAGCGGTACTGGAAGATCTTAGTACTTATCAGCGATAGTGAAACTCTGATACATATTGTTTACTTACAATTTTCACTAAGTATATAAGAGAGGGTCATTATCAAATCACTGAGGGTTTGGATCAACAATCTCCCCCTATTTGATTATGACATAGCAACAAAGAAAATTGCTCTTAAATGAAAACATAAGGATAAAAAGAACTCATAAAATATTTGTCCCTTTTACTGTTTTCTGGGATCTTTTCAGTACTGATGGAGTAAAGTACATTCGCTGAAATCTTTTTTTAAAACTTTGAATCAGGATACAAAGAGAAATGAAAAGATTACAAGTACAAGCGAAATAAATTACAAGTACAAAAGGATAACTGATAAAATAGATGAAAGAGGCGATCCTATCAGCTTACAAAGGTTCTTCCTTAATGAGAAGTTCATCAAGGGTCATTGATGTGGTGGGAATCATCCAGTCAGGAACGGTTACACCTTGTTTTCTTTTGATCAACGCTTCTTCAAAAATCAAGGGTTTCAGATGTCGTGCCTGAGGTTCATTTCTGAAGTCACACCATTAGATGAGATCTCTGAGTTGTTCGATTGGAGTGATTGGAAGCTCAGCGATCCGTTGAAAACGCTTTCCACCATCGTAGTCATGAAAAAATATCCCGTAGGGTTCGCTTATGACTTTGCCAGGGATGAAAGTCTCACCAGGAGGAAGAGATGTGTCAAGCATGGAAAGATCAGGATCAGGACCAAGGACTTCAGCACGTGAAAAACCAATACCTGTTTCATTTCGAATGACAGGGCCATCAATTGAAGATATAGATTTCTTCTTCTTCTTTGCTGAGGCCTTTCTTTTCTGACTTTCGAGAGGAGGAGGAGGAGGAATATCCACACAGGAGTAGACTAAGTCGATTTGTTTGTTGATCAACTTTTCAACATGTTCCTTGTATTTTGACTTGGACTTCTGGATGGCTAACCTGATCTCCAACCATTCAGAGAGACCGTACTTCCTTATGGCTTCAGCATAGAATTTTTCGGACTTCTTATCTTCTCTGAATATCTCAATTTCAGCGATTAAAACAAGGGTTGTTCTTCCAGAGATGAATACCTTGTTGATTTTGGCAGGAGAGTCTCTGTAGTTGACCTTTTCTTTGCACCAGGCTAAAGTTGACTGAGACACAGTTCTCAATGGGAACTCTTTTCAGCTTGGGGTCTTTTATTGAACGTTTAGAAAGCTGGATGGCGTATTCTCTGTCTTTTTCTTCAGCTTCTTTTCTTTCAGCTATTAGACGTTCAGCTCTGAGATGTTCCTTGTATTCCTTTTTGGAAATTCTGAATTTTGGAGGAACTGAAGGAAGTTGATCACGCCTCAGAATGATTCGCTGATCCTCGAATCGCTTTATTATCTCCTCTCTTCTTTTCTAATCCTCTTCACTTAGCTTTTGAGGAGCTAAGGAAGGTCTGCCTCTGTGCGAGAGTAGCTGTTCTTCTGGTTCATCAGTCTCAGAGATTAAATCTAAGACTGGGATTATTTCTTCAGCAACAGCTGGTATTTTTGGTGAAGTCGCAGTTGTGGAGCCTTCAGCGATATCCTCAAACAGGGGAGAGGACTAGCTGAAACACAGCGATCTTACAAGTAAGAACTTGGGTAGAATCAGATAGAGAGAATTGGTTCAAGTGTATAGGCTTGGGTAAAGGAACTGATAGTGTATGATAGAGGAGGGATGGAGTGAGAGATGATTAGCATACCTGATAAACCGGATTTTCAAGCAAGATCATCAGATTGTCATCTTCAGCGACGCTTTTGCCTTTGCCTTTCTCAGCTCCAGAGGCTGAGGGCTTTGTCTTTGTCCGCTCCTCTGAAGGTTCATTTATCGAGATTCCCTTAAGAGCTTTGATCTTTTGAGCAGGTTTGACGATAAAGAAGTCATCGTCATCTTCGTCATCATCATCATCATTCTTTGGAGAAGAAGATGGTTCATCATCAGGGATGTCGACGGCTTCATCATCTTCTGCTTCGGATTCCGTTTTCTCAGCTTCTTCTTCGAGTTGCTCCCCCTCAGATACAGAGGCGAGCTTCTCGGTTTCCTCATGGTTTTCATCTCCCTGAGGTCCAGCGGTGGTTTCTTCAACATCCTTCTTTTCTCCCCTGATAGTTTCATCATGGGAAAGGTCTTCAGCGCTCTTGGAGAGATCTTCAGCGCTCTTCTCCCCCTCTTTTTCATGATGACTTGTAACGTCCCAAAAATTACAAGGAATTTAAAATTTTAAAACGTGCATTTCATTATAAAACAATCACAATTTAATAATTCGTAACTCAAATGAAGTTAACGTCGTTAACTCGAGCAGTTAGTAAAGTTTATGCAGCGGAAATTTCATAAAATAAAATCCAAAGGTTTGAAAGTGAAACTTAAACAATTCTCGACACTCCGCGCCTAGTGTGTGTACCATCAAGCCCGACTGCCGCTCGCACCTGAAATCACAACATATTGGGAAAAGGGTAAGCTAAACGCTTAGTGAGTCCTACCACACACGTAGGTAGCAACCCCACGTATATCGCCCCTACTCGCAAGTAGGCAACATCACCACCACCACGAATATAAAAACCACATAATGATTAATGCATAAAACGAACCTCGGTCCCACCGAGTACACCAAAAAAAAATATCGACACAAGCTCAGTCCCACCGAGCCCTCGGTCCCACCGAGTAAAGATAATACAATTGTACTAGCTCAGTCCCACTGAGCCCTCGGTCCCACCGAGCCCTCGGTCCCACTGAGGTGTACACAAGCATAAATAATCCACATATAAATTCAACAAATCACCACTGGTTATCACATCCCAACTAGTTCACGTAAGCACGTAATAACACATAATAACACGTAGCACAAAATAACGATATGCATGAAATTCCTAACTACGCGGTGAGAGAACTCACCTCAAAACAACGCGACGCTCTCCCGAGCCGCAACACCAGTACGTCAACCTTCCTCACTTTTTCCCACCTAAATACGCACTAAGAACGTCAACGGAAGGTCCCAACTCACGACACTTTTAACAAAACTAAAAATCCAGCTTTTATACTAAAAACGCAGGTCTGTTCGGGAGCCATTTTACCCCTGCTAAACTGATCAAACCAAAAATATAATTCCACATTCACGAAGTTCAATGTCTTACGGTTCCAGGGACGTATCGCACGCGTCCTAACGATATTCCTAGCACTCTATATGAATTTTACAAAAACACCTCTCAGAGCAGCTAAAACAGGACCTGTCCGTATAAAATGGCAATTTGACACTAGCTATGGCCTTAGCAGCCTTAACGGCCAACTTTAGGTCCCCACCTCAGGACCTGTCCGCACCAGTTCCATCCCAATCCGACATTCCTAACAGAAGATATAGCTTATACAAAACAGGGCAGAAACTGCACGATTTACATAAAATGATAACTTTTGAACTTGAACCCAATAAGTTATCTTAATCCACACAGACCCACGAAGAAACATGACTTACTGAATTAGGGTTAACATGGGCTGAAGAAAACCATGCACCACCCACTGCCGCCTCCGGCGGTGGTGGTGGCTGGCGGTATTCTCGCGACGAACAAAACGAAAAGACACGGAAAGGAAAACGAACGATTACCTCGCTGCAACTCCTCCTTCTTCTCGATTCCGGTAGCAAGCAGCGGCGTTCCTCTCCTTCCCGGCGTCACTCACTCTCCGGCGAACACTCTCCCTCTCTCTCCTCTCGCCGGCGACCACACTCCCTTTCCCTCTCGATTTCCCTCTCTCTCTCTCCGGTTTCCCTCTCCTTCGGCCGAACACCACCAAAAGGGGGAGGGGAATGACTAAAGGGTTCTTGGGGAGTTACTAGCATGAAACCGAAGGGGAAGAGGAAGGGAGGGTCTCTTGGCTGATCCCTTGCCAAACTTTGGTGAAATGCCCCAATTAGCCCCTCAACTTTCCTTTCCTTGCAAAAACCCAAAAAGGTTGACTCATTTAACTTTTTGGTTCGGTTCGACTAACCCTGCTAATGGAAACCACATTAAATCCAACTTAAAAGAAAAGAATTAATAAAAGAAATTACATACCGGGGTACGGGCTTTACAACTCTCCCCCACTTGGATTAGACTTCGTCCTCGAAGTCTAGACCGGCGAATAAATCGGAATAGTTCTCGAATACTTTTCTTACTAAGAAAACTCCTTCAAGGACACCGAAATTATGATCGGAAGAACACTCCAACAACTGGATTCATTCCTAGTCAAACGACTTCGGTTGACTCCCATCCTTAGATGTTCCGCACATCCCGATTCAACTTTCAAGCTCTAACCATTCTAAAGGTGCTCACCAATATACCCTACCGGATACTCGAATCCGATCATTCCTACCATTACTGCCGATTAACTTCTACGAGTTCTAATAGACTCCCAAAATTTATTTCACACGGGTCATCAAACCAGTAAACTTATAATCATCCAAGAAGGTCATTCCACCATAACCATTCACCACAAGCAAACATCTCAGGATTACTACTACCATCAACATAATTTCCTTAAAATCGGCTACAATTCCCCAATTACACTAAGGCATTTAGCCTCAAGCCCAAAAGTCGACACCTAAGTATACTATTTACCTCAAAAATTCTACGCATTTATCCTCTTTATTACAAAGGGCATCATTCCCTAACCGATACTATTCGGCCTATAGTACCCACACGCGTGGGATACCCAACCTTCCACCATCGACGTATCTTTCACACTCGCTCTACGAAGCCTAGTTACACCCCAACGCCTACCTCTCAGGTACATATCAAGTCCCGGCACATCGGAGCTACCTCTCAGGTAAGTGCCCAAGACTGTATCCTCTTAGTGCCTACTGAAAAGTCAAGGTCATAACACATGAATACCGGAGTCCCTCCCCGAGATACCCAACCGACCATTAAGACCGAGCAATTGACCCATGACTATCACGGACAAAATTCGGAATTTCCCCCGAAACTCTCTCGCGTTTGGCATTTTCCTTCAAAACTGCCACCTCCTGAGCACTACCTATCGACTCGAGAAGAGGTGCAACCACTGTTAACCGGTGACACAAGCCCTACAGTGGCTCACCATCCAGATGTCAACTAAGTGCGTCCGTAACAACATCCGCTTTACCGGGGTGGTAAAGTATCTCACCATCCTAATCCTTGACCATGTCAAGCCACCTCCTCTGACGCATGTTGAGGTTTTACCGGTCATCAAGTACTGGAGGCTTTTATGGTTAGTGTATACACTTGACGCCATACAAATAGTGCCTCCAAATCTTGAGAGCAAACACCACCAAATCTTACATACCCTCCGGCAAAGTCAACATCGGAGCCTCGCATAACGCCTGCGTAGCTCCTCAAAGCCCTCTGCTGCTCTTCACCCCAACTAAAAGCCGCAGATTTCTTCGTCAATCGGGTCATCGGTAAAGCAATCTTGGAGAAATCCTGAATGGATCTCCGGAAGTACCCTGCTAACCCAAGAAAACTCCGTACTTCAGTGAGAGTCTTTGGCACTTCCCACCGCATCACAGTCGTAATCTTGGCCGGATCCACCATAATACCATTCTGGTTCACGTCATGCCCTCGAAAGTGGACCTCTCGTAACCAGAACTCACACTTGGAGAGGTTAGCATACGGCTTCTCCCGCCTCAAACTTCCAAAACTTCTCGCAAATGAATCTCATGCTCTTCCTTCGACTTCGATTACACAAGAATATCGTCGATGAACACGATCACCGATCGATCCCACATAGGGCTACATACCCGGTTCATGAGGTCCATGAACGCTGCGGGTGCATTGGTGAGCCCGAGAGGCATCACCACCAACTTGTAAATGGCCATAACGTGAACGAAAGGCCGTCTACTCCGTATCCTCTATCCTCACCCGCATCCGATGATACCCCGATCTCAAATCAACCTTAGAGAACCACGAGGCTCCCTGAAGCTGATCGAACAAGTCATCGATCCTTGGCGGAGGATAACGATTCTTCACCGTAAGCTTATTCAACTCACGGTAGTCTATACACATCCGTTGGGACCCGTCTTTCTTTTTCACAAACAGAATCGGGGCTCACCACGGTGGACAACTCGGCTTGATGAACTCCTTTTCGATAAGTTCCTGCAACGAGTGTACAACTCCTTCATTTCCGGTGGAGCCAGGCGATAAGGTGCCTTGGCCACCGGAGCAGCATCCGGAATCAAATCAATGCGGAACTCTACCTGTCGCTCGGGAGGTATCCCCGGTAACTCCTCAGGAAAATACGTCAGCAAACTCCCGTACAACTGGCACATCCTCCGCAGACTTCTTCTCTCCGTCGACGCGCGTGTCGATCACATACGCCAAAAATCCCTGACCACTGTGCTGCAAGTACCTCCGAGCCCTCGCAGCCGAACATATCGCTGAGGTCCGCCTGGGCAAGCCGTCCTGAACTAGCATTTCTCCCCCGCTTGGGGTTCGAACTCGTACTTGTTTGCGACGACAAACAATCTCCGCATCATACGCATCCATCCAATCTATGCCCACAGTCACGCACAACTCCCGCATAGCGATCGGAATCAAATCAATCGGGAACCTCACACCAGAGATATCCAAAGTGCACCCCCGGTACACGTCAGTAACCGTCAAGGTCCTGTCTTCAGCAACTGCAACCACAAGTGAACAACCTAACCGTCCTACAACTCGGCCCCAAACACTCACTGACTATGTGAGACACGGAAGGATGAGTAGCCCCGCTATCAATCGTCACCACAGCAAGCACCGAGTTAACCAAGAACGTACCTGTCACCACTTTATACGTAGCTTGTGCCTCCTCCACTCCCAGTTGACGAACTCTACCTCAAGCCGCCTCCATCCCAACAGCAAGTGAAGCATACTGCGCGGTACTCACGAACTCCCCGATCTTTGTACGTAACATATCCTTGTACCGTGTCCTCTTCATGTCCTCAAAAGCATCATGCTAAGGATAGAATAATGTCATTTCCGTAAACTTTCGGTTCACCTCCTTTATGGCCTCCGCAGTCTGACAGAGCTCCAAGAACTCTTTAGCACTCCTCTCCATCTCCACTAGAGGCACATGCTCTACACGAAACATACGACGAACTCCTCCCAGGTCAAGTAGTGCGCCCGTTAAGCGTCAAAGCAGTAGCACACCAGTCTTTCGCTCCGTCTCGTAACGGATTCACCGCGAAGCGAACCTTCTAGTTTGCAGGACAACCACCGGTAAAGAATGTGCACTCCATAACCGATCCCGACCCTCTTGGCACCAGTTCCATCCCAATCCGACATTCCTAACAGAAGATATAGCTTATACAAAACAGGGCAGAAACTGCACGATTTACATAAAATGATAACTTTTGAACTTGAACCCAATAAGTTATCTTAATCCAAACAGACCCACGAAGAAACATGACTTACTGAATTAGGGTTAACATGGGCTGAACAAAACCATGCACCACCCACTGCCGCCTCCGGCGGTGGTGGTGGCTGGCGGTATTCTCGCGACGAACAAAACGAAAAGACACGGAAAGGAAAACGAACGATTACCTCGCTGCAACTCCTCCTTCTTCTCGATTCCGGTAGCAAGAAGCGGCGTTCCTCTCCTTCCCGGCGTCTCTCACTCTCCGGCGAAGACTCTCCCTCTCTCTCCTCTCGCCGGCGACCACACTCCCTTTCCCTCTCGATTTCCCTCTCTCTCTCTCCGGTTTCCCTCTCTCTCGGCCGAACACCACCAAAAGGGGGAGGGGGGAATGACTAAAGGGTTCTTGGGGAGTTACTAGCATGAAACCGAAGGGGAAGAGGAAGGGAGGGTCTCTTGGCTGATCCCTTGCCAAACTTTGGTGAAATGCCCCAATTAGCCCCTCAACTTTCCTTTCCTTGCAAAAACCCAAAAAGGTTGACTCATTTAACTTTTTGGTCCGGTTCGACTAACCCTGCTAATGGAAACCACATTAAATCCAACTTAAAAGAAAAGAATTAATAAAATATATTACATACCGAGGTACGGGCTTTACATGACTGGGGGAGGAATGGCTAGATTCAGCAGCGTTGGTAGGTTCTCTGTCTTCTTGGCCAGAGAGACCTACACAAACTTTAATCTTTGCTAATCTGTCTTCAAGGCCAGAAATAGCAAGATTGATCTTCCCGAGCTCAATGCGATCTGCCGCTGTAAAATGTTTAGATTCAGGGACAGGGGCAGGAGCAGGAGTATTCGCCTTGTGCAGCAGCTGTTCGATCATAGTCTTCATCGAACCAACGTCAGTCTTTACAGAGCTTAAGTCAGTCGTCAGAGTGTTGACATTTGTCTTCACAGCATACATATCTCCCTCTAGTGTTCCAACCGATGTCTTCAGCGTTGTAAATTCGCTGGACATGGACGAAACTGAGTTTTTGAGAGAGGTGTAGTCTGTGTAGATATCAGCGAGCACCTTGGCGATGTCGCTGAGAGTTTTATCAACTTGCTTCATGTCATATGTGGAAGCCTTCTTCTCTACCACTGTTGTCAACTTGTTCAGATTCTCTCCAGCGTTTGTTACAGCTGTAGAGTTATTGGAGAGAGTAGTGGTGAGACCTGTCAACTTTGTCTCCACGGACTTTAGAGAGGCGTTGATATCTCCCAAATTAGGACCTGTAACATATAAAAACTTGTGAACAGAGGAAAGCTCAGAAGTTTGGGGTTTAGTCACAGTGTTTATGGGTTGTTGTTTACCTGCAGGAGGATTGGTGAATTCATCAAAATCACGGGTTCCTGAGTAAAGTTCCATGTCATCTTCAAAAGTGCCCATGGATTTTTCTGCAGGTCCTGTCTTCATCATTCCTGGAGAATCAGCTTTATGTTCCGAGGAAATAATGGCAGCTCCAGTTAGATCTGGAGTAGAGACCAAATGAGTGGAGGGAGGAGCGAAGGATAAGAGTGGGGGTTGGGTTATGAGTTCAGCGTTGGATTCGCTGACAATCACTTCATCAGTCTTTTGAGAGACTGAAGGAGGTTGGGTCGGTTCCAAGTTTGTAACCTTAGCGTTTAGAGACGCTGAAGTTTGGATAAAAGGGATGGCTTGTTCAGGTGTGGCAGAGCGTACCACTGAACGTTCCTTCAGCTCTGCAGAAAGAGCTGAGGAGTCTTCAGCATGAGATTGCTGGGTTGCTCCTTTGTTTTCTTGATCCTTTTAGAATCAAATGGGGTAGATGAATGTTTCCTTTTCTTAGAAGGAGAGGATTTTGTGGCCAGGGAATCAACGATGGGTATTGTCGCTGAAGGAGCCACAGAAGTAGAAGAATGGTTGAGAAGAGTTAAGAGGGTAGAAAGACGTACCTCATTTTCAACAGGTTTGAAGTCGAGTACCTTAGGGCCAATCTGAGAGAGTTTTAGATCGCCCTCTTGCGGGTAGCTGTCCTTCAGGCCATATTGAAAGATAGCGCTGATGAATCGGGGGTAGGGAACCCAAGCAGGCCTGTCAGCGGCAGAGTCTACTCTTTGCAGCAAGTCATCATATATGAGAGATGCCCAGTCAATGTGTAGACCTTTCAGCAGAGCGTATCCCATAGCTTGCTGAGGTTGAGCGGCTTGATCGGAAGAGCCGGTCTTGGCAGTCATGCAGCTGATAAGGTGAGCGAAGATGAAGTTCATCTCGCTGGGCATTTTCGATTTCTTCAGCAGTGTTAGCTTCTTCTCAGGCTTCTTGTCTCTGCCCATTTCCCATACATAGCCCATTGCATCAAAAAATGCAATAAGAGCTTCTTTGTCAGCGATCTTCTTATGGTCAGGGAAAGGAAAAAAAGGTTTTTCCTTTGTAGCGATGGGAAAGTTCAGAGCTTTGCGAATGATGGCGGGTGTGATCTTTATCGTGCCATATTCAGTATCGCAGAGGATACAATCAACTGTGTTGGAGGGATCTTTGGCGGATGGTAGCTGAGAGTGTCTGGCAGAGTACCAGAACTGAGATAGTAGCAACTGACTTGCATGGGGGTGAAATGGTCAGGGCTGTTGAAATGCAGCAATTCTTCAGGAAATTCACAGCATCAGTCAGATGTGTGACTTGCTTTCGAGGAGGAAACTCGAGAAGCGCAGAAAGGTTGTTTATCTTAGTCCAGTCTAGTTGACCAAGATTGAACTTAACTTGTGGAGCCTTGAGGATTTCCACTTCCTCAGAGTCAGCGGAGATGTTCTCAGCGGTAGCAGGAATGTCAGATGTTGCCATTTCCTTGATGTTTGATGAAGAAGATGATGAACAGTTCTTGAAGTTTTTGAAATCACAAATGCAACAGTGAATTCTTTCTTGCGGAGGAAGATTGATCGCGTAAAAGAACAATATAAACAAAGAAATTGTTTATATAGAGATTTTAGAAAGCGAAAATCTTGAGCGGGAAAAGATTTTCATCATGACACGGACACGTGTTTGCATTTGATTGGAAGTTTGAACGAGACGTGCAAACGTGTGTCAGGAAGAGAAAACGTGTCGGGGTTTTATCCTTTGTAATGACGTCACAACTGTCCCTTCATATTCTTGGTTGTCTCTGAGGTTTTGAAAAACTCAGAGATACTTTTGAAAACATGAAGCACTGAATGAAAATATTCAGTGAAGGTTTTAAGAAATTTCAAAAATATCGCTGTTAAGGAAGAGATATTCAGCGATGCATTTTGTTTTGAAATCTTGCATTTTCATGCGATTGTCAGAGAGAGTAAACATACCTTGATATCAGTGAATCAAGTTTATTCAGAGAGAAGATGATAGAATGGGTTATACAAGTTGATTTTATCCTTTCGCTGATTAATGTGAATCGCTGAAGATTTTATCCTTCAAAGTTCAGCATTCCAAGCTCGCTGATGAGAAAGTTGAATCTTGTCTCATCAAGAGGTTTGGTAAATAAGTCAGCTAACTGATAATCAGTTGGGATAAAATGAAGTTCTATATCACCATTCATCACATGATCTCTGATAAAATGATATCTGATTTCTATATGTTTGGTCTTTGAATGTAGTACTGGATTGTTTGCTATAGCGATGGCACTTGTGCTGTCGCAATAGATTGTAATTTTGGAGAGCTGTAGATCATAGTCTAGTAGCTGATTTCTCATCCACAAGACTTGAGAACAACAGCTTCCAGCAGCTACATATTCAACTTCAGCTGTGGAAGTGGACACTGAATTTTGCTTTTTACTTGTCCAACTTACCAGCTTTCCACCCAGGAGCTGACATCCTCCTGTGGTGCTTTTCCTATCCATTTTGCAACCTGCAAAATCACTATCTGAATAGGTGGTTAGATCAAATCCTGAATCTTTGGGATACCAAAGACTTAGATTCGCTGTACCCTTAAGATATCGAAAGATTCGCTTTACAGCTTTCATATGAGATATCTTAGGTTCAGCTTGATATCGTGCACACAAGCATGTTGCAAACATAATATCGGGTCGGCTAGCTGTAAGATACAATAGTGAGCCGATCATCCCACGGTACATCATGACATTGACAGGAACACCCTTAGTGTCCTTATCAACTGTCAACGGTGGTGCCATAGGGGTTTTCATAGCTGAACTATCAGTTAAGTCGAATTTCTTCAGCATATCTTTAACATATTTTCCCTGATTTATGAAAGTTCCTTTCTCATTTTGCTTTATTTGAAGACCAAGGAAATATGTTAGTTCACCCATCATGCTCATTTTATACTCATCTTTCATTCTATCAGCGAAACGAGTACAAAGCTCAGGGTTAGTAGAACCAAATATAATGTCATCAACATATATTTGAACTAGAATGATATGACCTTTCACTTTTTAAAAAAATAGAGTTTTGTCAATCTTACCTCGCTCAAATTTTTCAATATGGAGATAAGTGGAAAGAGTGTCATACCATGCACGTGGAGCTTACTTCAAGCCATAAAGTGCCTTATCCAGTTTATAAACATAACCTGGACGCTTAGAATCTGAGAATCCTGGAGGTTGTTCCACATACACTTCTTCATTCAGCTTTCCATTCAGAAACGCTGACTTAACATCCATCTGATGTACTTTGAAGTTTTTGTGTACAACATATGCTAAGAATAGACGAATAGATTCAAGTATTGCTACTGGAGCAAATGTTTCGTCATAATATATACCTTCCTCTTGTCTGTATCCCTGAGCAACAAGTCGAGCTTTGTTGCGGGTTACAGTACCATGTCCGTCTAACTTGTTTCGATAGACCCATTTAGTGCCTATTACTGTTTTATCAGTTGGTCTCCGAACAAGTTTCCGAACTTTGTTTCTTTCGAATTCAGTCAGCTCTTCTTGCATGGCGCTGACCCAGTTTGGATCTTTGAGGGCATCATCTACTTTCTTTGGTTCAGTTAGTGAAATAAAATTTACAAATAAACAAATATTACCTGCACTTCGTCGAGTCTGAATCCCAACGTTTGGATCACCAAGAATTTGATCAATTGGATGATTTATAGTCCATCGCTGAGCCGGAGCGTGAGACGCTGACTCAACTTTAACTTGAGGAGCTGAAGATGAAGCTTCAGCGACGTCAGGAGTATCAGCCAAGAGAGGAATGGATGCAGTTGTCATTATATTCACTGATTGCTGAGAAGTAGATGGAATGTCTGAGACATTTGGTTCAGCGTTAGGTATAGTGTTTATAGGAACAGCTGAGACCCAAGAAGTTTCAGCTTCACTGTTCTGCATATTTGGAATGATAAGACTATCATCTTCTACTGGATGAGCATTAGTGGGAATATCTTCTGAATCACCAAGATGAGAAAACATCCATTAATTCCGTTCTTCAGTATCAGCGGACGGTTTAGAGTTCGCTGAACGGGATTCGTCAAATGTGATGTGAATAGTTTCTTCTACAGTTTGTCTTCTACGATTGAAGACTCTGAAGGCTTTGAAAACTGAGGAGTATCCAAGAAAGATTCCATCATCAGCCTTAGGATCAAACTTTCCAAGAGCATCTCTGTTATTCGGTATAAAACACTGACATACAAATATGTGAAGAAAGCTGATTGAAGGCTTTCTCCCATGAAAGAGTTCATAGGCTGTCTTTTTGAATCTTTTAACTATCAGCGACCTATTTTGCGTAAAACAAGCAGTGTTGACAGCTTCTGCCCAAAACTGAGTAGCCAGGTGAGAATCGCTGAGCATTGAACGTGCAACTTCAATAATTGTTCTATTTCTTCTTTCAGCGACTCCATTTTGTTGCGGTGTTCTCACTGAAGAAAAGTTGTGAGAAATACCCTTACTCTCAAGGAATCAAGAGAATTGTTTTTGAATTCAGTCCCATGATCACTCCTTATTGAGCGAACGGTCAGATTGTTCAGGGTTTCCATCTTCCGAACAAAATTGATTAGTTCTTCAGGGGTGTCACTCTTAGAACGGAGAAACATTACCCAAGTGAAGCGAGAGAATTCATCAACTATGACCAGCGTATATTTCTTTCCAGCGATGGATTGTTTGTTAACAGGGCCAAACAAATCCATATGGAGTAGTTGTAGAGGAGATGACACTGAAGAAACTTGCTTTGATTTAAAGCTTGCTTTGGTCTGCTTCCCTTTTTCGCACGTTGAACATAACGACTCTTTGGCGTATGAATGCTGAGGTAGACCAGCGACTAACTCTTTTGAAGAAAGAGTGTTCAGTGTCTTGAAATTTAGATGATATAGCCTCTTATGCCATAGCCAGTTGACATCAGATGAGGCCTTTGAGAAGAAACAGGAGTTCTCAGTGGTTGTAGAGTCCATGTTTATTACATAAACATTTTCCAAACGATAACCGCTGAGAGCTATCTTCTCCTTTTTGTCAGAGACAAAGCAGGATTCCTTAGTAAAGATTACTTTGTTATCCATGTCGCAAAGCTGACTGATGCTTAGAAGATTATGCTTCATCCCTTCAACATATGCGACTCTTCTGAAGGAGGTTGTACCATTTGAAAGTACACCATACCCTCGGGTATGTCCTTTTCCATTTCCACCGAAAGTCACAGAGGGACCCTTCTCTTCTTTGTATTCAGCGAGCATGCTTTTCTTTCCAGTCATGTGTCTAGAGCATCCGCTATCAAGATACCAGATACCCTTCTTAACCTGCAATACAAATGAAGATTAGTTTTTCTTGGGTACCCACTTAACCATGTATACACGTTTGTCAGTGGAAGTAGTTGGAATGGAAGGTTCAGCAGTCTTCGCAGCATTTGAAGATTCAACTTTGTCTTTCTTCACTTTGGTTAATTTCTTAACCTCAGTGGTAGAATTCACCTTGACCTGATTTGCACCAGGGTTGGTCTTCTTTTCCTTGGGGGCAATCTTCACCTTAGCTATCTTTTCAGCTTTGGTGGCTGTGGGGCACTTACTAGCAATATGATCGGTAAGTCCACAGTGATAACATTTCCTATAACTAAAATTAGTTCTAGGACCATTTGAATGCTGAGCTTTTAATTTCAAATTAGAAGTGCCAGCACCAAGTAAACTATTGGCTTTAGAAATGGGACGAACATTCAGTTCTTCAGATTTCTTACCAAGGACATCCAATCTGAGTCTAGGAGTAGATCGCTGAATAAATCCAGATATCTGCTTCCTTGATCCAGAGGGATGAGCCACTGAAGCTTTAGAAGCATTCAGTTTTGGTACTAAGGTACCCTTCTGAGGATTCTGGTAAATAACAATTCCTTTACCTTTGTCTTTAAAGACAGAGGTAGGTTTTGAATAAACCATTTTCTCCTTGCCTTTTGAGGAGGTAGGAGTTTCCTCAGGGATTGGTGTAACGGACGAGGAGCACTGAGAAGATGAAGTATCAGCGACTGAGGATACGAACGTTCCAAATTTAAGCATTGAACGCTCAGTGGTTGGTTTTGGAGTTTCATATTTGTAACCCAAACCACGTTTATCACTCAGGGGAATCTGAGACTTTATTATCTCAGTGATCTTTGTTGAAGAATTACACCATCCTTCAACAGTAGCTTTTTCAGCCTTTAATGCAGCGATAGCTTCTGCTCGTTCGATTTTGACTAGCTGATTTAAATATACTTGATCTTTAAATTCTTCTTCAATTTTAGAAAGCTTTTCTATTTGAAGGTGGCAGTTTTTAAGCTTTTCAGCTAGATCAAGATTTTGGTTTTCAACCACAGTTTTGCCGTTCATGGCTTCGTATAAACTTCTAGTCAAGAGATCGATCTTACGGAGACTATCAGCTTCATCAATATTTGCAATATTGGTAAAGAAAGAAGGTGATACCTGAATAGCAGATGTTGAAGTGGAGGGAATGTCTGAACTTTCTTCCTCTTCTTCAATCTTGGCCATAAGACATAGATTTGCTTCATCATCTTCAGAGTCAGATGATGATGCTTCTTCATCAGAAGCAGCCCAATCATAGTCAGCCATCAGGCCTTTATTCTTCTTCTTAAAGCTTTTCAGCTTTGCATATTTTTCTTTCAGCTTTGAATATTTGTCATCTTTATTTTTTGGAGCAAAGGGTTTCTTTGTAAAAGCTGAGGGTCTAGAAACTTTCTTTGACCTGCACTCATTAGCGAAATGTCCTGTCTTTTCGCAGTTAAAACAAGTAGCAGTAGCCTTGTCAACAAAAGCTGATGATCTAGGCTTGTCAGTTATGGAAAGAGGTTTGTTCGTTTTAAACATTTTCTTTTTGGCAAATCTCCTGAACTTCTTAGTTAGGAGAGCCAAAGATTCATCATTATCTGAATAATCAGAATCTGATGACCTTTCAGAGTTACTCTCTAACTCAGTGATAGTGACCGAGGGTCGCTGAGTAGAGAGTTCCTCTGAGATTAAAGCAACAGGGGTGCTTTTGGAATCTTTTACAAGATTCTTCTTAAGATGGCTTGATTGCTCATGATTCAGCAACGTGCCAAATAAGGTAGCAAGGGTCATTGATTTTAGATCCTTTGACAGCTTGAGACACATAGAATAATTGTCCCAGCTTTCAGGTAAACATTCTAGAAACTTTGTCAGCACTTCAAAGTTAGAATATTCCTTACCAACAGTTTTCAGATCTATAATTAAACAATTAAAACGTTGGTGAACTTCAGAGAGAGTTTCATTCTTACCAGAAATGAAGCTTTCGTATTGTCTTACCAGGTTGATCTTTCTTGAGTCCTGGACTTCAGACGTTCCTTCATACTGAACACATATTGTGTCCCACATGGCTTTTGATGTTTTCAGATTCATGACGGAATGGTAGACTTCGTCAGGAAGAGCCATGGATAGTATGGATCTGGCTTTTGTATCTATAGCCACTTTCTTCTTATCTTCGTCAGTCCATTGAAGGATTTCCTTAGGTACCAGCCTTTCTGGAATAGCAGGTCTATTCTCAGCGCCTGGAACTGCAGCATCAATTCTTACAGGGATGAATGGACCATTCTCGAGATAGTAAGGCATAGTAGGGTCTACACCTTCTAAGAAGAGTGTCATCCTATTTTTTCATAAGTTGAAGTTATCTTTGGAAAATTTGGGAGGTTTAGCAAGAGAACCATTGTCTATATAATTTGTGTTTGTGTTGGTGGCCATTTTCAGATAATAGCAAGGAAGAGAAATATCTTAGATTAGATCTTGTTTATGAGATTAAACAAATCCGCTCTGATACCACTTGTTGGTCCCGAAGGCCAATACAAGTTTGTAGAAGGGGGGGGGGGTTGAATACAAACACACAGATTTTACTTTTCTAAATTGTTTATTGATAAATCATTAACAATTTACATCTTGTTGCGGAAACAAGATTAAGGATAAACCTAAATCTAAACAAGTTGGAACACTAAGGTTTCTTGCACTAAGAAAGATAAGGAAATTACTAATAATAACCTATCTTGAGATAAGAGATTGAACTTGTCCAGAGTTAGCAAGTTACTTCAAATGAAGTGGGTTCATCTCTTTATATACTGCATGCATTTAATGCAAGTCAATATACACTTTACACGTGTCATCAGCTGGTTGGTTGCATGTCATTGACCTTGGTTGACAACCTTAGTAGCCGCATGGATGAACAATGTAGTATCAGAGTGGTTGTACGATTTCAGACAGTCGGAGGTTCTTTTCTGACATTTCGTACGGAGTCGTGCAAGGGAGGTTAAGACAAAAGTACTTTGTACGGAGGACTTCATGATCAGCTTTCGTTGATTCAGCGATCTATCATTTCATATCAGCGAATGATAGAGTTCAGCGATAGCTGAAGTCTTGTACTTGATACTTCACGTTGAGTGGACAAATCTGAGTCTTCGCTGATCTGCATCAGTTCATTAGGAGACTTGTCGCTGGTTCTTGAGCTTGATCTTCGACTTCAGTGTAGAACCTTTGTTGACGTGAAACTTGTCTTCAGGGATCATAAGTAAACAACTAACTTATCAGCGATCATCATAATGACTGAACAGACTCAGAGCATTTATGACGAACAGTTTCGCTGAATGTTTAACTTAAAGAGAGAGAGTTCCTATCAGCGGTACTGGAAGATCTTAGTACTTATCAGCGATAGTGAAACTCTGATACATATTGTTTACTTACAATTTTCACTATGTATATAAGAGAGGGTCATTATCAAATCACTGAGGGTTTGGATCAACAGACAGACAGAACAGTATCATCAAACAACACACTCAGGACAGTATCGTCGAACAACGATCTCAAACACTCAAACTCTGAAGAACACTCCTTCGAAGCAAAAGAGTTATTCATGGAAGATCTCTCTCGACGCACGACTTACACACTCGACACATTGTTTTCACACACGACATACACTTGTTTTACATTCAAAACACTTGAACTTTACACTTTGAAGTTTTCCTTCACTTGTATTGTAATCTATGTACGATCGACACCCGAAACCAAAGGACATCGCCCCTGATTGGCGACCATAGTGCAGTGACGACTTCCACAGTCGTCCGCAGGTTTTTTCCTCGCTGAGGTTTTTCCTGCGTCATCAAATTCCCTGTCTCGATTATATTTTCATCTTTATCGCACGCTTTTGTCGAAAGATTCCTTTCTTTAGTTGTTAAATTCCGCATCGACCTTAAGTTATCCCTTTGGTGCGATTTTTGGCATTAACAGTTTGGCGCCATCCGTGGGACCTCATCTAGTGAAAATATTCGCCGAACGTGCGTCTTACTAACGGTTTCTTGGAGTTTTCTTTGTTCTCTGTTTCAGGAAAATGGCGGCCCCTGGAAATCAGCAGCATGTCATTGCCCAGATATACCAGGAGCTTGAAGTCGCTCGAAATCAAATCAACGCCATGGCAGAGCAAAGTCGCAGAGCAGCTAAGGAGATCGCACGATTAAGTAATTCTTCTGGACCTTAGAATGGTCATAGGCCATTCGTTCAGAATCCAGGCCAAGGATCGTTCGGACAGAACGGTCCTCGACCATTCGCGTATAATCCAGGTCCATGATCAGGTCCGTTCGCTCAGAATCAGCATCCAGGTCCGTTCATGCAGAACCAGCAGCCGGGACCGTTCAATCCGAATCCCCAGTTCGGGATGGTTCCTCCTCAGCATATAAGGCCACCACCCATGCAGAATGGATCGCAGCCGTTTCAGAATGGATCGCAGCCATTTCAGAATGGGTCGCAGCCATTTCAGAATGGGTCGCAGTCGTATTTTGTTCCTTTCAACGGAGACGCCAATGGCTCATCGCATGGCAATGGCACCAGTTCAGGAGTCAATCCGCAAGCAGTGGCAAATCTCGACCCCAATGACCCCGTCGCCCAGCGATTGAAAATGCTAGAAGATCAGAATGAGCGTGTCCTATCTTTGCTCGCCAAGCTAGCTGGGGCAGCCGTGCCCGTCGACGTCGAGCCTCGATCAGGATATCAGGTGTCGTCCTTCGTCGATGAGATCGTGATCGTTGAGGTCCCAAAGAAATACAATGTCCCCGCCTTCACGCCTAAGTACTCGGGAGTGACCGATCCGACAGAGCACGTCACGCAGGATAAGCAGCTCATGTGGACGATCTCAATCCCACATATGTATCAGGAAGTCTGTATGTGCAAGAGCTTCGGTGCAACTCTCACTGGTCCTGCTCTCCAATGGTTGATCAATCTCAAACCCAAGTCCATCGGGTCGTTCGCTGAATTGGTCAACCAATTCTCCCAGCAATTCGCCAGCAGTCGCAAGATGGAGAAGCAGACCAGTGACCTGTATTACGTCGTGCAGAAGACCAATGAGTCTATTCGAAGTAATTTCAATAGATTCAATGCGGAGATGATCAGTGTTCGCAATTGTGACGTCAAGACCGCGATCGAAGCCTATAAGCGTGGTCTAGACGACAGTTCAGGTTGATACACTGACCTGACTAAGTATCCTCCGGAGAAATTCGAAGACGTCCGAGCTCGAACCCTAGCGTATATGAGGGTAGAGGACGACGATGCCTTTCGTCACAAGCATACCGACGATAAAAGGCCGTTAGGTGTGAAAAAGCCCGAGTTCAAGACAAAAGAAATTTCCAAAATAGAGCCCGCACGCCAGATCTCGAACGTCCGATTCAAGACGAAAGCAGAGGCTAAGACCGCGACCAAATTTCCTCAGTACCCCAAGATATCCTCTTATGGATTCAAAGGATCCACTAAAGATTTGGTCGAAGCTCTGAAGACCGCCCAGGCGACTATTCGATGGCCAAAGAAGTCCGATCAGGACGACGCTAAGAACGACAAATCTAAATGGTGTGACTTTCATGTCGACCATGGTCATGTGATGGATGATTGCATAGCTGTCAAAAAGGAATTAGCGTATCATGTCCCGAAAGGGAATCTCAAAGATATCATCGATGACGTCGTTACTCCAACTAGCGACCATCGACCGTCAACCCCCGAGCATGCAAAGGTCGTCAATTGCATCACTGGTGGTTCCGATCTGTGTGGTCTAACGTACTCCGCGGCCAAGCACCACTCCAGTCAAGCACCTGACGATCGGCCTGTCCCGCATTCATCAAGACCTAAAGGAGATCTGGAGTTGGAAGCTATGAAGATCGTATTTGACCAAGACGACCTCGGTGACTCGTACCAGAAACATCATGACGGGTTGATCATTCAACTCACGGTTGGTAATTATTTAACTTGACGAGTCTTGGTCGATGGGGGCAGTTCAGCGAACGTCATTTTCCTTGACACCATCAAGGCCATGGGAATGGATCGTTCGGAAATCACCCAACGTTCGACAACTTTGGTCGGTTTCAATGGCGAAGCGACGAGCACCTTTGGAGATATCATCTTGCCCGTCTATGCCGGAGGAATCAACAAGCAGGCCAAGTTCAGTGTCATCAACTGTGCGTCATCCTATAACATCATCTTAGGTCGACCATGGATCCATGAGATGAAAGCCGTTCCCTCGACGTATCATCAGACCCTGAAGTTCCCTACGCCGTGGGGAATCCAGGAGATCAAAAGTGAGCCAAAAGTCGCTCGTGATTGCTATAAGACCACTCTAAAGCCACGAAAATAGACCTTCTATTGTGGCGATTCACGACGACATTTAGTGTATCATCTTAAAATCGCCACAAGGGGGCAGGATGGTAGCAATAATCAAGACGTCCCACGTAGTTGGACACGACGCGTCAGAAAAGGTACGTCTTCTAAACCCTTTTCTATTTTTCATACGATTTTTTCACAAACGACGATTACTGACTTAAGCATCGGAGGGTCGTTGGCTAGCCAACGACCAACCTCTGATCTCGTATTTCCGGAGAATCGCACGTCAAGTTTATTATATAACTTGAATTTTGCAAAGTCTCAAGACATAGACAACCGCTCGCAGGGACATGTAATCCAAGCTCATTGTATGATCTAATCATACGGTCGCGAGATCATACGAACTTTTGAATTAGATTTCTCAACTTCGAAAGATTTTATATTCTAAGTATACGCATTAGCCGCACGTTCTTATGATTATTTACACGATTTGCAAGCATTATGTCTTACATTCTAAGTTGTTATGTTACGATGGTTGCCTAAGTCGCATGATTTTCAGTGTAATGCATCTAATGAATTTCACAGTTAACGATGTATTTATTTACTGGACCTATGAGACACGAAGTTTGACAGAAACTTAAAATTCATTCCCTGAATAACCTTTGCTATTTACATTCAAAAATATTCGACTACTAACAGCTGACAAAAAACAGGGGAAAGATATAAATATCCTAAAGCTTAGGAGAATCGTCTGCTCTCTTCGTGCGACTAACGACCTCTAGTTCGTGCAAAGCATCATAAAGTTGAACGGCTAACTCACCAGCACGCGCCAAAGTTGACCTCCTCGCGTTCTAAAGCGAACCTTTCCCTTTTTAACGACGCATCTTCTCTCTCGATAGCAGAAGCCATTAAGCCTTCTACCTTCGTCGTTTTAGCATACAGTGCCAAAGACGACTGAAACGTCTGAAAACATATGAAAGTATATTAGCAAAATATACGATGTCGACAATAGATAACAAAAGTCTTGAAAGGACTTACCGAGAACGCCAAACTGGCAACCGGAGATCCCGCTTCCCTGATCGGAGCTCTCTAAAAACGTTCCTTAAAAGATGGGAGCAAATATTTCCCCAAGTGAGGAAACAACGTCGTCCCGTCTAGGACACTATACGCCATAAAGTTGGACGGTAACGTAAAGTTAACCGTCGTAACTTCGGCCGACGACCCCTCGCCCTTGTCGGAAGACGATGGGGTCGACATCTTAGACACCGGTTTCGTCACTGTCGCCGGAGGCGCCGAACTTGCCGGTGTCGCGTCCATCGCACCGCGAAGGATGGATGACGCCTTCGCCTTCTTAGGCGTGACAACTCTCGATGAGTCATCAGCCCTCGAAGACGATTCCCTCGGGACTGTCTTCCTGTTTTTCTTTGGAATCCTCGACCCAGCTGTCGAGACATTCTCTCTTTCGTCTCGAAGGACAAGCATAATCTGCACCCCTCTCTTCCTGGATACCGATTTCCTCTCAGTCAGCACTAATAAGGAAATACATGAAGCATTAGACAGACAAAATAAACGGCGAAAACCAAAACTAAAGTACGCTTACCAGCCATCTCTTCCTGTTTGTCCTCTTTTTCTTCAGTGTTTCCAGTGTTCACCACGTCCTCGTCCGCGACCGCCGGTTGTCCTACGAAGAAAGATCAATCATCGATCCCTAGACTCAAGAATCTGTCGATCTTGGCTTGGGAATCCTCGTTAGGCTTCATGACATCGAACTGGATCTCTGAAGGCGACAAACGAAGAAGGTTAAGTGGAGATCATAAAGACTACACAATGACAAATATCCAGAACAACAAACATACCCGTCTTATTCCAATCTGGACGAATCCAGCTGCTATCAGAATCGAGTGAGTCAGTACGAACAAATACGTACCTAGATTTCCACCCACGATCGTTGACCCCGTTTCTCAAAACCAGAGTACGATCACCCTTATACTTTGAATAAGAACTATAACGCCAGTTCTTATCCCTTTTGACCTGGTAAGCCAACAAAAAATCATTCATGATCATAGGTGACTCCCACTTTGCGGATACTCGCTCAACAACTAGGAAAATTCGTTAGAGTTGGGGCATTAATTGTCCTATCGACAAGCTGAAATCATGCATAAAAGCCTTGGATAAAGCTGAAAATGGCCATACAAACCCTATTTTGAAAGGATACTCATATAGTACAAAGTATCCTTCAGGACAACTCTCAGGACGTGTACTCCCTGGACATATCAGCTCTATATCCGCAGGAATTTTCGCTAAACACCTAAAGGCATCTAAATCTGCCTGATTCATGATCGAGCCCAATGGTTCGGTCGACATTATAAGAGGAGTGCTTCATCGCCAAAATCTCTCAAATTAGGAACGGATTCAAAGGAAAATAGCAAGTGAATCATGAAAATCTCTCTCCGAAATAAGCTCTCTAAAGTCGTAAACAAGGAAAGATCCATCATGATCTTTATTTATGCAAACGATCATGTCATGTCGAGTCCTCTGATGATTGCCATGCGTCCCCGTCTTTTCGTATGACTACACGGATCATCGACACCTGTCATTAACAGCTGGTAAGCACCATCGTGCGTCGGCATGACGTCACGACTTTATCCTCTCTTCGACTCCCCTCTCTAGTTTGAATTAAACCGATTCAGTTCCAAGACAACCAAGGTAATTTTTGGCACAAGACCCTGAGCACCCGACAAGCAAAATTTAAAATTCGAATTTGCCATCCTACTTTAAAATTTTGGGGGCAAACTGTTTGGGGAAAATTTTACCAACCTCGACCACGACCAAGAAAGGTAAGACACATGTTATGAACTATATCTTGTATTAAAATAAGGCCCCGACAAAGACCCAAAATACCTCCGTCGTCCCTCCTAAAAGGTAAGTCGAGAGTTCCTCATGACAGTCGACCTCGACGTCGCCTACTTTGCACGACCGTCGCATAGAGTCATGTGACCTCGGCCGACTAACGCGTTATACGACTATTATGTTTGTTCAATGATTAATGCAGGCGTCAAAGTTATAAATGGACAACGGCAATAACCGACGAAATCAGTTATGAGCATTTAATCCCACATTGAAGACGACGACCGTTACAACAATCATCAAAGATCTTAATTAAAAGCATCCGAAGACTATAAATCCCAAGTTCAATCCTCAGTTTCAGGACATCGAAGAACACAGGGAGACAGACAGAACAGTATCACCGAACAACACACTCAGTACAGTATCATCGAACAACGATCTCAAACACTCAAACTCTGAAGAACACTCATTCGAAGCAAAAGAGTTCTTCACGGAAGATCGCTCTCGAGGCAGTACCTACACACTCGACACATTGTTTTCACACACGACAAACACTTGTTTTACATTCAAAACACTTGTACTTTACATTTCGAAGTTTTCCTTCACTTGTATTGTAATCACTGTACGACAGACACCCGAAACCAAAGGACATCGCCCCTGATTTGCGACCATAGTGCAGCGACGACTTCCACAGTCGTCCGCAGGTTTTTTCCTCGTTGAGGTTTTTCCTGCGTCATCAAATTCCCTGTCTCGATTATATTTTCATCTTTATCGCACACTTTTGTCGAACGATTCCTTTCTTTAGTTGTTAAAGTCCACATCGACCTTAAGTTGTCCCTTTGGTGCGATTTTTGGCATTAACAATTAAAAGCTGCAAAAGGACGATGGGTTGAAGAACTCCCGTCGGTCTTATGGGCCAATCGTATGACACCACGAACTTCCACAGGCCCAACCCCGTTTTCCCTGGTCTACGGGTGTGAAGCAGTCTTGCCTGTTGAGGCACAACTACCGATGTCGATGTTGGGTCTTGTTCAAAACACGATTTAAAAAACATAACATTTTGCAACGGAAGCTTAAAATTTTGAACAACATTAAAACCATTTTAACACCCACCAAGGATCCATTTGCATGAACATGAAAGATTAAAATATACATAGGGGGTTTCTAGAAAATACAACCTTTGTAGTCCTTTGAAAAATCTTATAGAAATCGAAGATGGAGATGGCAAGAACTCAACCGAGAGCTCCTCTAGAGAAGTCCACCAACAAGCTCCAACACCAATGTATGCTAGTACAAACTCTTGCTTAAGAAACCTCTTAAGCTTGAAGCCAAAAATCCGATTTTTGCTTCAAGAGAGGGATAGAGCTTTTCATCTTCTCACTAACTCTTTTAGAGAGAATTTTAGAGAGAGAGAGAGAGAGAGAGTGTGTGTGTGTGTGTGTGTGTGTGTTTCGTTCTAGAGAGTGCAAGTAAGGAAGATGAAAATCTTTCTTATTAAAAAAAATCTTACATGCAAAACACAATCATGAGCCTTGAACTTTTCAAGCACATGCATTGAACCAACACTCTTCATGGGTCCCACATGTTGTCTTTCAACTTTTATATAAAAGATATGGATTTTATAAATTCGTACCATATGAATTTTATTTATTTAACTTAACCTTTAATTAAATAAATAAGTCATATAAAACTAATTAAATCATTTAACCTTTAAATGATATAATTAACACACACAAATTAATTCATACTATATGAATTAAGATATTATTTTCAATAAAATAATAAATACAAGAGTTATGATATTTTAACATGAATCAAATTCAACTAGTTAAAATAATCAATATGGTGTTTACTTGTTATTGGTGTGACCCTATAGGATCATATGTTATTAGCAATATCATTTTATGATCATTCTTGAGCATATAGAACCAACAATCTCCCACTTGATTAAGATTGCATTATAGAATGATACAGACAGTGGTGAACGTCTATCAACATTTCACTGCCCCCAACATCACATGATGAAGTGCCATTCAATAACATCCAATTCCCATAAGCTCATAGCTTCAATTGATGTAGTAGGTGATGTATCAGTTATCCTTTTGTTCGGACATCATGTTGAACATGAGATATGGATCACTATCATTCTCATTTATTGTGCAACTTCAAGTCAGGCGCCTTTGATGTCTCACTCTCAACGCATAAGAGGAACAAATCCCATCTTGACTACATACGCCTCTTGTGCAGTTCATACTATACCCAATAATGGCCTTTATAACTGCCTGGTCAAAGAGCAGCGTTTAACCATATCAAAGCACATCACTCACAACACTTAAGTCCCTAATATGCATCTCATGTCAAAGGATACAAAGATACTACCTTTATTCAATAATCACTTATGACAACGATCCATGAAGTGATCTTGAAGCGGGTCATGTCCAATACTTGTTCTCTAACAAGTACCTATGAAACTTGGTTGCAACGCATTTCCATATTCATCCTATGAATATCAACCAATCCAATTCATATTAGTCTTCCTTCATAGTTGCTCCCACAACTATGATCGACTATGGACATTTAGAATAATATATATTATTCATGGATTAAACATGCTAATATAGAATGTTTGGGTAAAATTTCACCAGTCTCAACCACGACCAAGCCACTAAGAACATTTATTGCACTTCCCTTATAACCAAGTCAAATCATGAACACTTGATCCTTTAAACCAAAGTTGAAGTTAAAAGTACCCCTCGGCCTCGACCGTCGTGACACAGCCCATGACTGCGACCGACTAACATGCGACATTTCTGTTATGTTTTTCTCATGTAATGCAAGGTCAATGTCATTTATGGCCAACGGACGTAACCGACTGAAGAAGTTATGAGCATTAACAGTACTGACCATTGCGACCGTTACTCCTACAATCATGGTGATCAATTAAAGATACGAAGACTATAAAAACGAAGATCAGAATCCCATTTACGGACATCTGCTTTCCGAAAAACATCTGAAGCAAAGAACTCTCTCTCGAAGAATCGCTCTCGACACACGACTCCCGCGCTCGATCCTTACTTTTCACACACGACATCTAGTTTTTACATTCGATACACTTGTTACTTTACATTTAAAGTATTTTCCTTTCATCTGTATTGTAATCATTGTACGATCGACCCCCGAAACACAAGGATATCGCCCCTGTTTGGCGACCGTAGTGCAACGACGACTCCCAAAGTCGTCCGTGGGTTTTTTCCTCATTGAGGTTTTTCCCACGTCACCAAATCTCTGTCTCATTTACGTTTTTCGCTTTTATCGTATGCTTTGTCGCTAGATTCTTTTCTTTAGTTGTTAAATTCCACAATCAACCTTAAGTTATCCTTTTGGACGAGTTTTGGCATTAACAGTTTGGCACCATCCGTGGGACCCCATCTAAAGAAAATCTTCGACAAACGTACGTGTTACTAACGGTTTCTTGGAGCTTTTTCTGTTTTCTGTTTCAGGAAAATGGTAGCCCCTAGAAATTAAGAGAAATTATTGCCCAGATGCCCAAGGAGCTTGAAAATGCACAAAGCGTTCCTGGGATAGTTGACGAGTATCACTTGGAAGAAGTTGTCTGAGATCCGAGCAAGCCTGATCAGAAAGTCCTCATAGGATCATCCCTTGATCCCTGCCTAAAAGATAAGTTAATATCTTTCTTAAAGGAACATGCTGACTATTTTGCCTGGTTACACGAGGACATGGTCGGCATAGACCCTGGCATCATTTCCCACAAGCTCAACATCGACCCATCGTTCAAACCTATCAAGCAAAAGCGCAGGAAATTTGCTCCTGAAAGGAATAAGGTGATAAATGACGAAGTCGACAACCTCCTGAAGACAGGGAAAATTCGAGAAGTAAAGTACCCCGATTGGCTCGCTAATGTCGTGGTCGTGGCCAAGAAGAATGGCAAGTGGCGGGTCTGTATCGACTTTACAGATCTCAACAAAGCCTATCCAAAAGATCCTTTCCCATTGCCGCATATCGACGCCATGGTCGACGCGACAGCAGGACATGAACTATTGGCATTCATGGACGCTTATTCTGGATATAATCAGATCTTGATGCACGTCGAAGACCAGGAAAAAACAGCGTTCATGGTGGATCGAGGTATATACTATTATAAAGTTATGCCCTTCGGTCTAAAAAACACAAGTTCTACCTACCAGGGTCTTGTGAATAAGATGTTCAAGGATCATCTTGGCGACACAATGGAAGTGTATATCGACGACATACTCATCAAGTTAAAGCAAGCAATCGACCACGTCAAGCATCTAAGGCAGTCGTTCGACATCCTTCGGAAGTATAGCATGAAGCTTAATCTGACGAAGTGTTCCTTTGGTGTTAGTGCAGGGAAATTCCTGGGTTACATGGTCACTCGTCGAGGAATCGAGGCTAATCCCGATCAGATCAAAGCTATTATCGAGATTAAATCTCCAATAAATTTCAAAGAGGTCCAAAAGCTCACTGGTCGGGTGGCAGCTCTGAACAGGTTTATCTCTCGATCCTCAGATAAATGCCATCTATTTTACAATGTCCTCATGAAAAATAGAGGCTTCGACTGGACCGCCGATCATAAGCAGACATTTCAAAAGTTTAAAGAGTACATGACGTCGCCTCCTCTGTTATCAAAACCTCACGATCATGAGGTCTTGCAACTATATTTGGCCGTTAGTCCTAATGCAGTAAGTGTCGTCTTAACACGAGAGGATGAAAAGCAACAACTGCCGATCTACTATGTAAGTAAATCCCTCCTGGACGCCGAAACCATGTATTCCTCTATGGAAAATTTGCTTTTATCGCTGGTCATAGTTGCCAAGAAATTACGACATTATTTTGAATCACATCCTATTACTGTCGTGACTAACTTTCCTCTTAAGTCTGTCTTGAGGAAACCTGAGTTGACAGGTCATTTGGCAAAATGGAGTATATATCTCAGCAGTTACGACATTGATTTCAAACCCAACACCGCGATCAAATCGCAAGCCTTGGCGCATTTCATTGATGATTTCAGCCCTGAATTGGAGAAAGAAGCAGAGCTCGAAGTGTCTACTGTGACGACTCACGACGATGTGCCTTGGACTCTGTATGTCGAATGTTAGGGGTTCAGGACTTGGCGTCATCTTAAAGTCACCACAGGGGGCAAGATAGTGTATTCCGTGCGATGCGACTTCAAAGCCACCAACAACGAAGCTGAGTACGAAGCCCTGATCGTAGGAATGAGTATGACCTACGACTTGGGGGCAACCTCGCTTCATGTAAGAAGCGATTCTCTTCTGGTCGTAAATCAGATGAATGGAGAATTCGCAGCCAAAGATTCAAAGATGACAGCGTACCTAAAGGTAGCAAAAGAAAAATCAGAAAAATTCAAATCTTTTTCTATTGAGCAAATTCCAAGGGATCAGAATACTCAAGCCGACGCTCTAGCAAACCATGGATCTGCTCTAGTCGAACCAATATTCGACAGTATTCCTTTAATCCACCTAGCGACGCCGTCCATTGAAAATGACGATGTCATCCAGATCGAAGAGCAAGAAGATGACTGGTCGTGCGATGTCCGAAATTTTCTTATGCACGACCAACTCCCAGAAGACAAGATGGAAGCTCGGAAGATCAGATTTAAGGCATCCCGGTATGTCGTGATCGGAGATAAACTCTATCGACGATCATCGACAGGCTTGAACCTGAGATGCGTCATCAGTAAGAATCAAGTTCAAAGGATCCTTCAAGAAATGCACGATGGTGAGTGTGCAATCACTTAGGAGGTCGTAGTTTGGCTAATCGCATCTCTCGACAAGGCTACTTTTGGCCAACACTGCGACAAGACGCCGTCAGGTACGTCCAAAACTGTGATCCTTGTCAACGACATTCAGGTACGTCTCATAAACCATCTGAGCCTTTACATTCGACACTGATTCTGTGGCCCTTCATGAGATAAGGTATGGATATTGTCGGCAAATTACCACCCGCCCATGGGCAAAAGGTATTTCTCCTCGTACTTATTGATTATTTTTCCAAATGGGTAGAAGCAGCTGCCTTTTCCCAAGTTCGAGACAAGGAAGTCGTGTCTTTTATCCAGACTAACAGCATATGCAGGTTTGGGATTCCGTCCGAAATTGTCTGCGACAATGGATCCCAATTCATAAGCGACAGGAATCAACAGTTATGTGAAGACCGCAACATCAAACTAACGACCTCGATGCCCAGATATCCTCAGGCAAATGCACTTGCCGAATCAAGCAATAAAACTCTCATTGCTTCAATTAAGAAGATGTTACAAGCCGCAAAGGGAAGGTGGGTCGAAGAACTCCCTTCAGTCCTCTGGGTGAATCGCATGGCGCCTCGCACGTCCATAGGACAGACCCCTTTCTCTCTAGTCTATGGTTGTGAAGCAGTTCTGCCGGTCGAGATTCGACTCTCGACCTCAAGACACACTTCCGTCGACCATAATCTGGTTGATCTAAGTTATGACCTCGATGCCCTCGAAGAGCTCAGAGAGTCGGTATTAATTAAAATGGCATCACAGAAGCAAGTGGTCGAGCGACACTTCAACAAAAGCATTAAAGTTAAGTCTTTCAAGTAGGCGACTACGTCCTTCGACGAGTGTTCCAAAACACTAAAGAGCTCAACGCCGGTAAGCTTTCTATCAAATGGGAAGGCCCTTATCGTATCTCAGAAGTTGTGGGTAAAGGTGCATATCGACTCCAAACCCTCGATAATCAAGATATCCCACGTAGCTGGAATGCGATACATTTAAAAAGGTATTTCTTCTAAGTCTTTTCCTTTTCTCACACAATTTTCGTTCATAACGACGATTACTGACTTAAGCATCAGAGGGTCGTTAGTTAGCCAACGACCAAACCTTTGATGTTGTTTTATCACAGATCGCACAAACTAAGATCATTAAGTCTATTGCATGACTTTAATCTCGCAAGGTCGCATGGCATAAATGTTCAGGTCTACGGCACGATCATTCTATCACAGGGGCATACGACTTAAGTTTCGTCGTACGATAGAGTCATACGATTTTCCAGGTCTAGCGATCCCATGATTTGAGCTTCTTAACTTCGAAAAAGTTTCGTGTTCTGAATGAATTTCTTCTTCGCATGTGCTTATGTTTAACAACATGATTTAAACGGATGTCTTTTGTTTTGGTTGTTTTGCAATGGATGCCTAAGTCGCACGACCCCCTGTTTGTTCTTAACAAGTTTCGCAACTGATATTATATCTATTTGCAACAATCAAAATGATACGTTCAACAAGAGTGTAGATTCCATTCACGAAATATACAATTACATCTTAAAAACTTGACCTCCAGCGGTCGAACAGGAAAAACAGAAAGACAACAACAGGGAGAAAATCTTTCTTAAATCGAGATCCCTATAGGTCTCGACGTTCAACGTCAAAGAGGATTCTTGCATGACAGATGTCAGACAGTAATCAGCCATGCCCCCCCTTGAACGATGATAAAACCTTTAAACCCCAAAACGCATTGAGGAACTTGTGCAAGAATCAATCGAATGTGGGAAACAGTTTCTGAGTATTGTAAGCCACAACGCGTCATGAAGATGAGTCCGCAGTATTTTGAGAACGTGGCTCTTAATATTAATGTTAAGGTTGGGGAGGAGTATCGATAGCGTCTCTACCTAAGGCCCTGTCCTTAGAACCCTCATCCACCACCTCTTCCTCCTCAACTTCTTTTTCATCATCAGAGTCGAGGTCCCTTGTGCTCCCGACCTCTCTCAAAAAGTAGGCCAACTCGTCCGACGCCAAGGCTAAGGGATTTTTGCCCGACAAGTGTTGCCTCATTATAGCAGCACAAGCGGTCAGTCGATCCAAAGCAAAGGTAGACGCAGCTTCGTCTTTGAGCTCCCCTACCTCCTTCTCTAGACCCGCTACCTTAGCCTTAGAATCCTCAACTTCCTTCTCCTTTGCGACCAAATATTCTTTTATCTTCTCTAGCTCTTCCCTTTGGTCGGCAATCGTGGACAAGGACTGCTTTAGACGATGGTTCCCCTCGTCCTTCGCACGACTGACGGCCTCCAATTCTTTTTGGGCGTCTTCAAGACATTTGGACATAGCCTCTTCGCGTTCTAAGGCGACCTTTTCCCGGTCCAGCGCTGCGTTCCCCCTTTCATAGGCAGAATACACCACGCCTTTGATCTTCTCCGTCTCAGCACGCAGGGCAAGAGAAGATTGAAACGCCTGTAAAATCACGAAGAAACCTGTTAATAAATGTTCAACAAAGATTAAAAACATCGAAATACAAGTTTCGAAAAAGAAACTCACCAGAAACGCCAGTCCGGCAACATGAGATCCCGTCTCCGTGACTGGGAATCCCTCGAAATGCTCTCTGAAAGAAGGGAGCAGGTATTTCCCCAGATGAGGAAACAAATCCATCCCGGATAGGACGTCATCGACCATAAAGTCCGAAGGCAACGTAAAGTTAACCTTCGTGACTTTAGCCTCTCCCGTCGCGTGCTCTTTGCCCTTCTCGGTCGACGAAGGAACCGACGTGGTAGATGGGGACTTCGCCGACTTTGATGTTTTTGCCGATGGCGCAGAACTGATAAGTGTTAATGCCAAAAATCGCACCAAAGTACAACTTAAGGTCGATGTGGACTTTAACAACTAAGGAAAGGAATCGTTCGACAAAAGCGTGCGTTTAAGACAGAAATATAAATGAGACAGAGATTTTGGTGACGCGGGAAAAACCTCAACGAGGAAAAAACCCGCGGACGACAGTGAAAGTCGTCGCTGCACTATGGTCGCCAATCAGGGGCGATGTCCTTGTGTTTCTGGTGTCGATCGTACAGAGATTATAATACAAATGAAGGAAAGACTTCAAAAATGTAAAGTAACAAGTGTTTTCTAATGTAAAACAGTGTGCGTCGTGTGTGATTCTCGTGCGTCGAGAGCGATTCTTCTACGAGCGATTTCTGTGCTTCAACTGTTCTTCAGAGTTCGAGTGCTTGTGTCTGTAATCTATGTTGTATCTGCGTTCTGTCCTTTGAAATGATGATTCCCCTTGATATTTATAGTCTTCAGGCACTTTAATTGGATCATTAAGGACTTTGATAACTGCCGTAACGGTCGCAGTCTTTAATACGGGATTAGATGTTCTTAATTGACTTCGTCGGTTATAGCCGTTGTCCATTAATGGTGTTAACTCCTGCATTAAACACTTAACAAACATAATAGTCGTATAGCACTTTAGTCGGTCGAGGTGGCATGGTTTTATGCGACGGTCGTGTGAACTAGGCGACGTCGAGGTCGAGTGTCGTGAGGTAAAAGATTTTCGATTTTATCTTTAATCATGAGAGAAAGTACTAGGATTTTACCTTCGTTATGGAAAAAGGGAATAGGTGTTTTCCTTACATTGGTTGTGGTTGAGACTGGTGAAATTTTGCCCAAACAATTTGCCCCCAAAATTTGAAAGTAGGATGGCAAATTCGAATTTTAAATTTTGTCAGTTGGACGCATAGAACTATGACACATGTCAAAAAGTTACCTCGGTTGTCTTGGGACTGGATCGATCCGATTTTAACTGAACAAGAAGTTGGAACGAAAACGAGAACGTGACGTTATACTAATACACGATGGTGCTTATCAGCTGTCTTTGACATGTGTCGATGATCCGCGCGGTCATACGAAAGGACGGGAGAACGCGTGTCGGTCATCAAGAGACTCGTCCTGACGTGATTTCTCGCATAAATAGAGATCAGAATGGACCATTTTCTTTTGTGGCCTTCGAAAAGTTTCTAAAGCGAAATTTCTTTTTGTTCTTTGCTCAATGTTTTCCAAAATTGCTAGGATTTCTAACTTGCTAAAAAAAATTTGAAACTTTTGAGCATCTATATAAGGTGTAGTTTTTCAATATTTCTCAAGTCTCCAAAGGTTGATGACCCATTGAGAGTTATTATGTATGAGTCGGTGAAGGTATTAATTGCGATAGACACGTCAACCCTTTCATCAGCCGACGAGGGCAAGGGTGAACAGACGGGAGAGGGTGGGGAGGACGTTATGACGATCAACTCTATGTTACCATCAGTCTTCCTGATTGACTATGTCCTTGACGGGACGGAGTCACTTCCGCATCTGGGGAAATATCAGCTCTTATCTTTCGAGGAGCGTTTTCGAGGGGTTTCCGTCGTAAAAACGGGACTGTGTATAGCCATATAGGCGTTCGTTGTAAGTTTTTCTTTCAAAACTCATGTTTTCGATGTTTTTCTTAGGTTAACATATTCGTTTTCACAAATGCTTCGATCTCTGCTCGTTCGATATGTGAAGACAGAGAAGTCGTTGGCCCGGAATTCGATCGTCGAGAGCGTCATATTCCTTCCTCCAATCTTAACATTAATCTTAAGAGCCATATTCTCAAAATACTGCGGACTCTTCTTTATCACCTGTCGCGGCAAAATGTTGGGAGACAGCCCTGTCATACTCGTTTGATCCTTGCATAAGCTCCTTAGCGTGCGTCGAGGATTCAAAGGTCGAGACTTTGGGCTGAGTATGCGATCGACACACTTCCCTATTTTTAGGATAAACTTCGGTTTTATGAACTATGTTTTTCATGCTCGTCCGTTGGTGGTCGAGTTATTGGTATGTAATGAATCTTGACTTTGTTTTTGCTTTTGAATACTCGACTGTCGGTCGTTCGTATGTAATCGTTTGTTTCGTAAATGAAGTTCAACCTTTTGTTGAACTCGCACTTTTATCTTGATTTACATATGCCGTGGATAAATGTAAAATTCGCCAAGTATATAATGATAGGAGAATCATGCGACTTAGGCATTCATTGCAATATAACGATGAAAACATAAATTATTTGAATTTCATTGATAAACTCGAATATACGTCCTCGATGTGTACAATATTTTCTAAGTTCAGAAACTTAGGTCGAGGGGCCGTTTAGACCTTGTGGTCGTGTAACTAGATCGTACGCTGAAACTTGGATCATGTGCCCCTGTGATAGAACGATCAAGTCCTATACTTGGGCACTTATGTCGTGTGTTCCTTCGATAGAATTTTGTCAAAGGTCGGTCGTTGGCTAATCAACGACCCTTCGATGTTTAAGTCAGTAATTTATCGAGATGAATAGAAATTTGTATGAGAGGAAAATGAGTTCAAAAGAAATACTTTTTTAGGTGCGTCGCATTCCAACTACGCGGAATTTCTTGATTGTCGAGGGTCTGGAGCCGATAGGCTCCCTTACCAACGACTTCGGAGATGCGGTAAGGACCTTCCCATTTAATGGAAAGCTTCCCTGCATTGAGCTATTGAGTGTTTTGGAAACTCGACGGAGGACGTAGTCGCCTTCTTGAAAGATTTTGGTTTTGACGTATTTATTGAAATGTCGCTCGACTGCTTGTTTCTGTGACGCCATTTTGATCAAGACTTACTCTCTGAGCTCTTCGAGGGCGTCGAGGTCAGAACTTAAATCAACCAAGTTATGGTCGACGAAAGTATGCCTCGAGGTTGGGAGCTGAACTTCGATCGGCAAGACTGCTTCGCAACCCTAGACGAGAGAGAAAGGGGTTTGACCTGTGGACGTGCGTGGCGTCGTGCGATTTGCCCACATGACTGAATGGAGTTCTTCGACCCATCTTCCCTTTGCAGCTTTTAGCCTTTTCTTGATCGAAGCTACAATGGTCTTATTTCTTGACTCGGCGAGTCCGTTGGCTTGGGGATATATGGGGGTCGAGGTCGTCATCTTGATGCTCCTGTCTTCGCAGAATTGTTGGGTCCTGTCGCTTATGAATTGGGATCCGTTGTCACAGACGATTTCGGATGGAATCCCAAATCTGCATATGATGTTAGTCTGGATAAAAGAGATGACTTCTTTTTCCCTTACTTGAGAAAAAGCAGCCGCCTCAACCCATTTGGAAAAATAATCGGTGAGTACAAGGAGGAATACCTTTTGTCCCGGGGCCGGGGGTAGCTTGCTGTAACACCCCAAAATACGAGCCAATTTAAACGTCAAGTTATAACAGGTTATGACAATAAATACTTCAACTTATAAAAACAGGCAGTGGATTAACCATCAAGAGTATATTCACTTTACAGGATCCTTCAAATAACCTATGAATCTAATTATGTCACTACAACTAGATTAATCAAGTTATCTATCAATCCATCAAAACCTCTTATTTGTTAATGTTGATCCCATTTTTGAGCAACAATAGAAGAAATATAAAGTCCATATTTAAATATAGAGATAAGATATACATGAAGAACAATCATAAAGAAACTTATCTCATATTCATTGATGATTAAATATGGAGAGGAGAAATGTTGAAGAACACCACACTAAACATGAAATCGACTCTCATAAGAAACTAGTCTATGTGTGTTTTTGTGTGCTTTCCATATTTCTCACTACTTAAAAAGACATATGGACACCTCTTATATAGGGCCATATTTACATTAGATATTTAAAATATCTAAAATCTAGACAAAAATATCTAAGAAAATATCTATTACAAAATATCTAAAACATTAAAATATCTTTATAAAACATTCATTTAATTATGAGCTAATTAAAGCTAACAGTTAATTTCATCCACCTCTGCTATATCAAAACGCTCGTCCCACAACCCTTTACTTCCCCGAGCTGGTACCTGGTAAGAAAACATCATTTGAAACGATTAGGCCAACGCCTAGTGAGAACATTCGTTTCCAAGATAACATTTGTAAAATCAATGTAAACAAGTTATAACAAACCTGATTCCCCTTTTCTTACCATACGCATAACTCTATTTTGTTAACACGATGTTTACCCAGTTCCATGAATATGACTGACACACTTCCATCATCATATCTTGTCTCAGAGCCACACTACGAATCTTCACTGATTCTAGAGTAATGCTCTTATTCCAGAAATCGCAATATACACATGCCCATTTCCGTACACATCTATTCCAGAAATTGCAATGTACACTTGCCCATTTCCACATTCCAGAAATTGCAATGCACACTTGCCCATTTCCACATTTCATGAATATGACTGACAATAATTCCGTCATCATATCATGCCCTAGAGCCACACTACGAAACTTCACTGATTCTAGATTAATGCTCTCAACCAATAAATCGCGATTACACACGCCCATTTATCGGTAAGGAAGCAGAGATCACAAGCACTAATGTCAATCTCACTCTCTTCCTTAGAAATCAGGAATAACGATTAATACCATACGCCTATTCCATGATTTCCCACACACACTGGAATAACGATTAAACGAGTAATACCACACGTCTATTCCATGTGATTACCAAACTTTAGTGCCTATGGATCCATATCACCTAATTGTACTCATACAGGTATTTACTCAATATAAATTCTTCATAGCAACTGTATAAGCGAATTATATTTATACCTCGTAGATTCCTCATATCATTCAATATGAGCAAATCATATATATATATATATATATATCGTACAGATTTCTCATAGCAACTGTATGAGCGAATCACATATAAATCTTATTTAATATAACATTATATTCCTACCTAGTATCGACTAGCGCAGTCTATAAACCTAACATACTACTCTTCAAGGGTATGTATGTTCAAGCTATATAATTCCCATCACAATTCCTAAATCGGATATTTCCACGATTTACATAAATGAACATTTCATTACATCCAGAAAGATACATATAATTCAAGGCCTCTAGATACTTAACTTATCAGATCCTTGAGCCATAACTAATTTTGATACCATTTAGATATACTGGTTTCTTTACTCAACTCCCGATATGCTGTACCGGGACTTACCTGTACCGGGACTCACCTGTACCGGGACTTGCCTCTACCGGGACTTGCCACTACCGGGACATTCCACTACCGGGACTTGCACTACCGGGACTTGCATTACCGGAACATTCCACTACCGGGACATTCCACTACTGGGACATTCCACTACCGGGACTTGCATTACCGGGACTTTCAAGGTTTTGCGTACTGTCCGTTCAACAAGTCCTCAAATCGATTTAAAACATGAAATCAGTTCAATCTATGTATTCCATTCAGTCCTCAATCAATTTATACAGCTATATTAAGGTTGGTATAACTTCAAAACACTGATTTGTACAACGAATCGAATGAACTCGCCTTATGCTGTGAAACCGACTTCTGCACAAACAAGAACTTCAATCTTTTGAATATGATTCTGCAATTCAAACCCAAGGTACAGATTCATTCATAGACTGACATCTAAATCGAATTTCTCCAATATTACAATCGATTCTTACCGAATGAAATCAATTTCTCGATTTCTTCTGTTCTCCTTCTTTCTCTCTGTCTTTTCTCTTTGTTGCCGACTCAAACAGACATGAATGAGATAATTTCTCATCCTTAGTCTTTATCCATGCACACATTTAGGAAATGACCAAACATACCTCTACGTTTAATTCTTTCCAAAAGTTACACTAAACTTTCATCTTTTGCATTTCAACCTTAAATTGGATTATAAAACTTCAATAAAATCCCAAGGTTATAACAAATACGAAAACATCCCAATTCTTATTAAAATACTAATAACGAAAATTTAGGATGTTACAATACTCCCCAACTTGAAAATGATTTCGTCCCCGAAATCAAAATCAGGTAAACAAAGAAGAGTACCTATCTCACATACTTTCTTCCGACTCTAAAGTCATACTAACAACTCAAAGATATAATAACATTATACCTATAATCACCCTCTTAGATTGTAATTTATCAAAAGATTTTTCTAAAATCGATTCCCGCTCCTTTACATAACAACTTTTCTCATCAATTATGCTTCAATAACTACGGCAACCCATCATTGCATCCATGACTTACACGTTTCTTCAACACAAAATGCTATCACCTTCTCACATCACTATCGCACCACACAAACACGTTGCAACCAAGCACTAAAGGGTTGTATATCAAAGGTGATAACTCCATTGAACCCGTAGTATGACTACATTCTTAAGTCCAAAGCTTTCTATCATTGCTTCCCCACGTTAACGTGGAATACTATCTTTCAAGTATCACGTGTCTCTTTCTCCCAACTTTTCACATACCGATACCAAACAGTTTCACCAAGATTTCTAACTTAAAATATTCGACCAAGTTATCTTGAAATGACATTACCGTTCGAAGTTACTACCCATTCCTTGATCTTTAACAAATACTATCTCGTACAATTCTTTCACACATAAGGAGGAACTTACCTTCCTTAACGATTTTGCCTCCACTACACCACACCAACTTACCAGCCACATGCTCCATCAACTTTATTGATAAATAGTACTTTCCATCCGGAATCCCCGAAAACTTCCATTCAGATACTCCCTCTTTCTGACCTCACATTACATACTAGTTGACATATCTATTTTGGCAATTCATGCCACTATTCGTTCGTACAATCTCCACCCATAACATTAACCACAGACCAGGTCTCTCATAGACTCGTACACAAAACATTTTATATTCCTGTTTTCTCGCCCAAAAACCGAGTTTATTTCACTAAATATCTCCTCCCCAACTTTAGTTGAACTACCACTCACGGTTTTTTTTAATTAACTTGAACTTATTCGTTCATACTAGCTCCTTGTGATTCCAAACCAAAACAAAAACATGGTACAATCCCTCGCTGTTCTTACCATCCCCACAAGGTGGTCCTTCAACTTTTAAACTTCTGATTCAAGACTTAACATTCATACATGACCCCAAAAAGGATAACCAATGCATTCACGTCAAGTAAACTTCAATTACAATACCGTTCATGCAATTTCAACCCCAAGCCTACGTTGAGCTCATCAAGCTTCAATAACTACGACCCCTTCATTGCTACTTTCCCAATGAAGTCAATTCATATATGCATTTGTATGTACTCTTATGTGCAATTCTTTTTATACTCCAAAATGTATATAATACGCCAAGGTTCATTAGTTCCAAAGGTACTAAGAACACGTAAATTATCAAACAGTCTTCACACCTAAGACCGACACTTAAACCGGTACTCAATCAAATAAAATGCAGTTAAGCATATAACACACCCAAGACTCCAACTAGAGTCACTAAAACTGACAAACATTTAAAAGACTCATTTGAATATAAATCAAGCCTTTAAGGCCAAAATAAACGTTTGGTTAAACATGTGTCTCTCACACGGTTACGTAAACCAAATTACATTGTTACTCGGAATCTTTACCTTTTTAATCCCTTAATTGGCCATCGGCCCCAAAACAAAGGTTTACCACTCTTAAAACTTTACATGGTCGGATTTACCAAAATCCCCCAAGCCACACGTTCACATTTTTAAAACGTAATACATCATAAATATTGCACATCCGCAATAAACATTAAAAACGTACTTTAACTACATAACTTTCGCTTATGCAACAATAAATCAAAACTTCTTTCATTAGTGATTTATTCGTCAATCGCTCAAAATCCTTAACTATGTCGTACACGATAAAATGTGCTTTACGCATACCCTCTGCATAACAGCATACCGGTACCGCTCACGGTCTTTGTTCCTGTCCGCACAGGCATACGCGGGACGCACCCAGACTGCACCCAATGATAGACGAAAGGTCTCATACACCTTACACAACTATCGACATCAAAGTTAAAATTTGACATGTCGACACTTCCTTAACCTTAAGGTCCCTAACTGAACCTAATTCTTCCCCCGGACACAACCGTCCCTCGGCAACTGTATTTCTAGTCAGCGAACAAGGGTACAGACTCTCATACAACATACACTAAAGTCCATTCTCGACTCTCCCACTGTTTATCTCTCATTTGAACACAATTACCAAAACTACAAACTTTCTCCCAAGGTTTATCCAACACCTCTCAACTCTTGGAGTTCTTTCTTAGCTTATAACGTAATACTCTACGACCTATCGAGTTCATAGCCTTCATGCATGACAAATCATTTCGCACATTTTCTCATTTTAAATAACCCCACTTGGAACAACTTGGGCTCACATAACCCCAATGCACTGCACAACGATCTCAAGAATCGTTTGCATAATAAATTTCCGAAAAACTCAATCTTGACTAAAACTATTATTTATGCATTTGGTTTGAAATCATGAAAACTCATGTAACACACACTAGAACACCAGGCATAAAACTTTACTCGCAAATGAAGGCTACTTACTCAAACAAGGTCAATCGCCTTACTTACGTAACTTATTATTGACACTCTACTTCCGACCGGTGGTCGCCCTCTCGGCCTTATGACGTTTGTTATACATGCATTCCACGATTCACGTATCAACCATGTCATACTATTTTCATCTTGATCAATCATCTCATATTCTATCTCCACACATATCAATCCACCTATTAAAGGTTGCCTTGGCGAACGTTCATGAGTCCCGCCAATTCTAGGTTGTCCTTCCAACCCCCAATCATTTACCGATTTGTCTTCCAAAGGACTTTGGTGGCGTATTCACCATCGTTTTACTATAACATAAAGGGATAATCATAAGAAATGGTTATGCACCTATACATATACAAAACGTACTTTACCGATCGTTAGTCACTGTAACAATTTAGAAATAAGCATGCTCGCGTAACAATATATTCATAATAACAGTAGCTAATTGTAATTGTGAATATATCGTACCGGAGAATCCTCGTTACCATTGTCACAGTACTAATTTCATGTATTCCCGTTGACCCTAATACCATCCCGTCTCAACACTTCTACCCATATCTCACATATCATAACCTACTCCATCTCAGCTTAAGTCTAAGTATCTCATCAGCATACTTAGTTCGCTTAAACTAGTGCTCTGATACCATATTGTAACACCCCAAAATCCGAGCCAATTTAAACCTCAAATTATAACAGGTTATGAGAATAAATACTTCAACTTATAAAAACAGGCAGTGGATTAACCATCAAGAGTATATTCACTTTACATGATCCTTCAAATAACCTATCAATCTAATTATATCACTACAACCAGATTAATCAAGTTATCTATCAATCCATCAAAACCTCTTCTTTGTTAATTTCATCCACCTCTGTTATATCAAAACGCTCGTCCCACAGCCCTTTACTTCCCCGAGCTGGTACCTGGTAAGAAAACATCATTTGAAACGATTAGGCCAACGCCTAGTGAGAACATTCGTTTCCAAGATAACATTTGTAAAATCAATGTAAACAAGTTATAACAAACCTGATTCCCCTTTTCTTACCATACGCATAACTCTATTCTGTTAACATGATGTTTACCCAGTTCCATGAATATGACTGACACACATTCCATCATCATATCATGTCTCAGAGCCACACTACGAATCTTCACTGATTCTAGAGTAATGCTCTTATTCCAGAAATCGCAATATACACATGCCCATTTCCGTACACATCTATTCCAGAAATTGCAATGTACACTTCCCATTTCCACATCCCAGAAATTGCAATGCACTCTTGCCCATTTCCACATTTCATGAATATGACTGACAATAATTCTGTCATCAAATCATGCCCTAGAGCCACACTACGAATCTTCACTGATTCTAGATTAATGCTCTCAACCAATAAATCGCGATTACACACGCCCATTTATCGGTAAGGAAGCAGAGATCACAAGCACTTATGTCAATCTCACTCTCTTCCTTAGAAATCAGGAATAACGATTAATACCACATGCCTATTCCATGATTTCCCACACACACTAGAATAACGATTAAACGAGTAATACCACACGCCTATTCCATGTGATTACCAAACTTTAGTGCCTATGGATCCATATAACCTAATTGTACTCATACAGGTATTTACTCAATATAAATTCCTCATAGCAACTGTATAAGCGAATTATATTTATACCTCGTAGATTCCTCATATCATTCAGTATGAGCAAATCATATATATATATATATATATATATATATATATATATATATATATATATATATATATATCGTACAGATTCCTCATAGGAACTGTATGAGCGAATCACATATAAATCTTATTTAATATAACATTATATTCCTGCCTAGTATCGACTAGTGCAGTCTATAAACCTAACATACTACTTTTCAAGGGTATGTATGTTCAAGCTATATAATTCCCATCACAATTCCTAATTCGCATATTTCCACGATTTACATAAATGCACATTTCATTACATCCGAAAAGATACATATAATTCAAGGCCTCTAGATATTTAACTTATCAGATCCTTGAGCCTTATCTAATTTTGATACCATTTAGATATACTGGTTTCTTTACTCAACTCCCGATATGCTGTACCGGGACTCACCTGTACCGGGACTTGCCTCTACCGGGACTTGCCTCTACCGGGACATTCCACTACCGGGACATTCCACTACTGGGACATTCCACTACCGGGACTTGCACTACCGGGACTTGCATTACCCGGACATTCCACTACCGGGACATTCCACTACCGGGACATTCCACTACCGGGACTTGCATTACCGGGACTTTCAAGGTTTTGCGTACTGTCCGTTCAACAAGTCCTCAAATCGATTTAAAACATGAAATCAGTTCAATCTATGTATTCCATTCAGTCCTCAATCAATTTATACAGCTATATTAAGGTTAGTATAACTTCAAAACACTGATTTATACAACGAATCGAATGAACTCACCTTATGCTGTGAAACCGACTTCTGCACAAACAAGAACTTCAATCTTTTGAATATGATTCTGCAATTCAAACCCAAGGTACAAATTCATTCATAGACTGACATCTAAATCGAATTTCTCCAATATTACAATCGGTTCTTACCGAATGAAATCAATTTCTCGATTTCTTCTGTTCTCCTTCTTTCTCTCTGTCTTTTCTCTTTGTTGCCGACTCAAACAGACATGAATGAGATAATTTCTCATCCTCAGCCTTTATCCACACACACATTTAGGAAATGACCAAACATACCTCTAAGTTTAATTCTTTCCAAAAGTTACACTAAACTTTCATCTTTTGCATTTCAACCTTAAATTGGATTATAAAACTTCCATAAAATCCCAAGATTATAACAAATACGAAAACATCCCAATTCTTATTAAAAAACTAATAACGAAATTTAGGATGTTACACTTGCCGACAATATCCATTCCCCATCTCATGAAGGGCCATGGGATAAGCGTCGAGTGATAGGGTTCAGAGGGTTTATGTGACATACCTGAGTGTCGTTGACAAAGATCACAGTTCTGGACATACTGGACGGCGTCTTGTCGCAGGGTTGGCAAAAAATACCCTTGTCGAGAGATACGATTAGCTAAACTGCGAACACCTGAATGATTGCCACATTCACCGTCGTTCATCTCTTGAAGGATTTTCTGGACCTGTCTCTTGCTAATGACGCATCTTAGGTTTAAACCTATTGATGATAGTCGATAGAGCTTATCCCCAATTATGACATATTTAGATGCCTTGAATCTGATCTTCCGGGCTTCCATCTTGTCTTCTTGGAGTTGGTCGTGCGCGAGGAAATTTCGGATGTCGTACGACCAATCATCTTCTTCCTCTTCGATCTGGGCGACATCGATGTTTTCGATGGACGATGTCGCCAGATGGATTGTGGGAATAACGTCGAATATAGGTTCGACCAAAGCAGACCCGAGATTTGCTAAAGCGTTGGCCTGAGTATTCTGGTCTCTCGGGATTTGTTCGATAGAAAAAGATTTAAATTTTCGGATTCTTCTTTTGCTACATTTAAGTACGCTGTCATTTTTGAATCTTTGGCCGCGAATTCTCCATTGATCTGGTTTACCACCAGGAGAGAATCGCTTTTGACGTGTAATGTGGTTGCCCCCGAGTCGTAGGCCATATTCATTCCTATGATCAGGGCCTCGTACTCTACTTCGTTGTTGGTGGTTTTGAAATCGCATCGAACGGAATACACCATCTTGCCCCTCTGTGGCGACTTTAAGACGACGCCTAGTCCTGAACCTCTAACGTTGGATGAACCGTCGACATGTAAGATCCAAGGCGTGTCGTCGTGAGTCGCCACATCTAACACTTCGAGTTCTGCTTCTTTCTCCAGTTCAGGGCTGAAATCAGCGATAAAGTCTACCAAAGCTTGTGATTTCATCGCGGTCCTGGGTTTGAAATCGATGTCGTAACTGCTGAGATATATACTCCATTTTGCTAGACGACCTGTCAACTCAGGTTTTCTTAAGACAGACTTAAGAGGAAAGTTAGTTACGACAGTAATAGGATGCGATTCAAAATAATGTCGCAGTTTTTTAGCAGCTGTGACCAGCGACAAGAGCAATTTTTCCATAGAGGAATACCTGGTTTCTGCGTCTAGAAGAGATTTACTTACATAGTAGATTGGCAGTTGTTGCTTTTCATCTTCTCGTGTTAGGACATCATTTACCGCGTTTGGACTAACAACCAGATACAGTTGCAAGACTTCATGATCGCGAGGTTTCGACAATAAGGGAGGCGACGTCATGTACTCTTTAAGCTTTTGCAATGCCTTCTCATGACCGTCGGTCCAGTCGAAGCCTCTATTTTTCCTAAGGACATTGTAAAACAGATGGCATTTATTTGAGGATCGAGAGATAAACCTGTTTAGCGCTGCTACTCGACCAGTGAGCTTCTGGACCTCCTTGAAATTTCTAGGAGATTTTGTTTCGATAATCGCTTTTATCTGGTCTGGATTAGCCTCGATTCCTCGACGAGTGACCATGTAGCCCAGGAACTTTCCAGCGCTGACATCGAAGGAACATTTCGTCGGGTTAAGCTTCATGCTGTATTCCCGGAGGATGTCGAACGATTGCCTCAAATGCTCGACGTGGTCGATAGCTTGCTTAGACTTGACCAACATATCGTCGATATACACCTCCATTGTGTCGCCAAGTCGGTCTCTGAACATCTTGTTCACCAGTCGCTGGTAAGTAGATCTTGCATTTTTAGACCGAAAGGCATAACCTTGTAACAGTAAATACCTCGGTCTGTCATAAATGAAGTTTTTTCTTGGTCCTCGACGTGCATTAGGATTTGATTATATCCAGAATAGGCATCCATGAACGTCTGTAATTCATGCCCCGCTGTCGCGTAGACCATGGCATCGATGTGAGGTATTGGAAAGGGATCTTTTGGACAAGAGTTATTGAGGTTTGTGAAGTCGATACAGACTCTCCATTTGCCATTTTTCTTCGCGACAACCACGACGTTAGCCAGCCAATCGGGGTACTTTACTTCTCGAATCTTCCCTGTCTTGAGAAGGTTGTCGACTTCGTCATTTATCACGTTATTCCTTTCAGGAGCAAACTTCCTTCGCTTCTGTTTGACATGTTTGAACGATGGGTCGACGTTGAGCTTGTGGGAGATGACATCAGGATCTATGCCAACCATATCTTCATGCGACCAGGCAAAACAGTCAGCATATTCCTACAAAAAAGATATTAACTTTTCCCTGAGACAGGGACTGAGGGATGATCCGATAAAGATTTTTTTCTCAGGCTTGCTTTGATCTAGGATGACTTCCTCCAGGCGATAATCGTTGATGGCTACAGGAGCATCTTGTGCATTTTCGAGCCCCTCATGCGCTGGGATGGCGATTTGTTCTGGTTTTCCGTTATTCGCCATTTTCTTGAAACAGAGAACAGAAGGAACTACAAGAAACCGTTAGTAAGACGCACGTTCGTCGAGGATTTTTCTCTAGATGAGGTCCCACGGATGGCGCCAAACTGTTAATGCCAAAAATCGCACCAAAGTACAACTTAAGGTCGATGTGGACTTTAACAACTAAAGAAAGGAATCGTTCGACAAAAGCGTGCGTTTAAGACAGAAATATAAATGAGACATAGATTTTGGTGACGCGGGAAAAATCTCAACGAGGAAAAAACCCGCGGACGACAGTGGAAGTCGTCGCTGCACTATGGTCGCCAATCAGGGGCGATGTCCTTGTGTTTCTGGTGTCGATCGTACATAGATTACAATACAAAAGAAGGAAAGACTTCAAAAATGTAAAGTAACAAGTGTTTTCTAATGTAAAATAGTGTGCGTCGTGTGTGATTGTCGTGCGTCGAGAGCGATTATTCTACGAGCGATTTCTGTGCTTCAAGTGTTCTTCGGAGTTCGAGTGCTTTTGTCTGTATTCTATTTTGTATCTGTGTTCCGTCCTTTGAAATGATGATTCCCCTTGATATTTATAGTCTTCGGGCACTTTAATTGGATTATTAAGGACTTTGATAACTGCCATAACGGTCGTCGTCTTTAATGCGGGATTAGATGTTCTTAACTGACTTCGTCGGTTATAGTCGTTGTCCATTAATGGTGTTGACTCCTGCAATAAACACTGAACAAACATAACAGTCGTATAGCGCGTTAGTCGGTCGAGGTCGCATGGTTTTATGCGACGGTCGTGTGAACTAGGCGACGTCGAGGTCGAGTGTCGTGAGGTAAAAGATTTTCGATTTTATCTTTAATCATGAGAGAAAGTACTAGGATTTTACCTTCGTTATGGAAAAAGGGAATAGGTGTTTTCCTTACCTTGGTCGTGGTCGAGACTGGTGAAATTTTGCCCAAATAATAGGTGTCGCAGCAATCGGACTAGAAGACGTCTTCGTCTTCATAGGCGATGCGACCTTCGCCTTATCAGGCGTATTGATTCTCGATGAGTCATTGACTTTCGTTGACGGCTCCCTTGGAATCGTCATCCTCGTCTTTGGTAAAACCCCTGACTCAGTGGTCGAGGTCTTCAATCTTTTTTCCTTGCCTTTACGGGCAAGCTCAAGTTGTGCCGCTCTCTTAGCAGAGACTGTCGGCACCTTCGTCTGCGATTCTCCTAAAAGACGCATAAAAAGAAGCATTACAAGGTGAACGTAAGAGCAAAAGACCAGAGTCGAGCAGAAGGGAATAAGAAGGTACACTTACCGGTCATCTCTTCTTCTCTCTTCTCTTCCTCTTTCTCTTCGGTCTCCTCTTCTTCCTCCCCCACACGTTTCTCTCCCCAGTTCTCCCCTAAGAACACCAAGTCTTCGTCGTCGTCGTCCACTAATGGTCGCGTGACGAAAGATCTCTCGACAATGCTAAACTCCAGGAACGCGTCAATTTTCGCTTGAGAATTAGCGTAGGGCTTCACGTCTTCAAATTTTATATCTTCCAACACATACAAGGCAGGTTAGAAATCAGTCGAATAATATGAACGACGTACGACAAGAAAACTATAAAACCTCACCCGACGTATTCCAACCAGCCCTAATCCAGCCGCTCTCGGAGTCAAGGGTCGACTTACGCACAAACGCATACCTAGTCTTCCACTTTCGATCATTTACAGCGGTATTTAAAATTAAGGTTCGATCGCCCTTATACCTAGAGAACGGGCTATAGCGATGACATTTGTCCTTCTTGACTTGGTAAGCCAAGAGAAGCTCGCGTACGTTCATCGGCGATTCCTAGTTTTTGGTAAGACGCTCTATCACATATATGACCCTCCAGAATTGGGGCATTAACTGGGTCGGTGCTAAGTCGAACTCAGTCATAAAAACCTTGGCCAGAGGCGAGTAAGGCCATTCAAAACCTATCCTAAAGGGATATTCGTAGATAACGACAAACCTATCAGGACATATATCAGGTCGAATCTGACCTGCTCTAATCAATGTAATCCCCGCAGGGATTTTTGCCAGAACTCTAAGGTCGTCGAGATCCTTTTGATCTCGAATGCAACTTACAGGTTCCATCGACATTTCTAAAACTTAAAAGTTTCTCAAAGTTTTAAGACAAAGACCGATAAATCGTACCTTATATAGGCGTGCTAAAACTCCGAAATTTCTAACTGTGTCGAAGATATCTTGTAGGCTTAGAAGGAAATCGGCGAAGAAACTACAAATAATCTCTTTTAAAAACTCTAGGAGATCGTAAAATGGAAGAGATCCATCGAAGGTCGCTATTTATGGAAACGATCGTGCCAGGTCGAACCTCTCGATAATCGACACGTGCCCCTGCCTTTTCAAATACTCGACATATCGTCGACACCTGGCGTTTACAACTGTTGTACACAATCATACGTCAGCATGACGTCACGACCGTATCACCTTTTCGACTTATTCTTTAGTTGGAAATGGACTGATCCAGTTCCAAGGCAGCCGAAAAGATTTTTTAACACGTGTCACGACCCTAGACGTCCGACTGACAAAATTCAAAATTCAAAAAATTACTTCTTCATTTTAAATTTTGGGGGCAAACTGTTTGGGTAAAATTTCACCAATCTCGACCACGACCAAGCCACTAAGAACATTTATTGCACTTCCCTCATAACCAAGTCAAATCATGAACATTTGATCCTTTAAACCAAAGTTGAAGTTAAAAGTACCCCTCGACCTCGACCGTCGTGACACAGCTCACGACTGCGACCGACTAACATGCGACATTTCTGTTATGTTTTTCTCATTCAATGCAGGGTCAATGTCATTTATGGCCAATGGACGTAACCGACATAAGCAGTTATGAGCATTAACAGCACTGACCGTTGCGACCGTTACTCCTACAATCATGGTGATCAATTAAAGCTACGAAGACTATAAAAACGAAGATCACAATCCCATTTACGGACATCTGCTTTCCGAAGAACATCCGAAGCAAAGAACTCTCACTCAAAGAATCGCTTTCGACACACGACTCCCGCGCTCGACACATACTTTTCACACACGACATCTAGTTTTTACATTCGATACACTTGTTACTTTACATTTAAAGTATTTTCCTTTCATTTGTATTGTAATCATTGTACGATCTACCCCCGAAACACAAGGATAGCGCCCCTGTTTGGCGACCGTAGTGCAACGACGACCCCCAAAGTCGTCTGTGGGTTTTTTCCTCGTTGAGGTTTTTCCCGCATCACCAAATCTCTGTCTCATTTACGTTTTTCGCTTTTATCGTATGCTTTGTCGGTAGATTCTTTTCTTTAGTTGTTAAATTCCACAATCAACCTTAAGTTATCCTTTTGGACGATTTTTGGCATTAACATATAACACAACAAGTATTAATGAAAAGATCATATCCCATATATCAACTTCAATACAATAGTTGTTGTTTACTTTGTTCCAACATCCAAATACTAAATCCAAATCAGATACAATCACTAGAATAACGAAGTCCTATAGCTCTCGCATGACTCTCATGCTTAGCTTGTGGAAGGGGCTTCATGAATGGGTTCGCCAAATTCTGATCTGTATAAACTTTGTGAATACTTATATCTCCTCTCTCAACTTCATCCCGTATGTAGTTGAATCTTCGAATAATGTGTCTGGTCTTCTGCTGTGACCTGGGTTTCTTAGCTTGCACAATGGCACCCTCATTGTCAGAGAAGATTTCTAGGGGATCTTGAATGGTAGGGACTACCCCTAGATCATCAATGAACTTCTTCATCCATGCAGCTTCTCGTGCAGCTTCTGAAGCAACAATGTATTCTAACTCTGTAGTGGATTGTGCAACCACGCTTTGCTTGGAACTCTTCCAAGAAACAGCACCTCCATTCATAATGAAGACATACCCTGATTGTGATCGAGAATCATCTTGATCTGTTTGGAAGCTAGCATCGGTGTAATACTTTACACTAAGATCTTCTACCAACCCTCCATAAATGAGAAACATTTCTTTAGTTTTTCGCAAGTACTTAAGAATGTTCTTTACGGCTATCCAGTGACCTTCTCCCGGATTCTGTTGGTATCTACTCGTCATGCTTAAAGCATACGATACATCCGGTCTCGTGCATAACATGGCATACATGATGGATCCAATTGCAGAAGCATATGGCATTCCATTCATTTTCTCTAGCTCAACCTTTGTGCTAGGGCATTTAGACATGCTCAAAATGGTGCCATTTGGCATCGGCAAGAAGCCTCTCTTAGAGTCTTGCATCTGGAACCTCTTTAAGATCTTGTCAATATATGCACTTTGACTTAATCCTATAAGTCTCCTTGATCTATCTCTATAGATCTTTATTCCAAGAATATAGGCGGCTTCTCCTTAATCTTTCATTGAGAAACAATTACTAAGCCATGCCTTAACGCCTTTCAATGTTTGAATGTCATTCCCAAAGAGTAGTATGTCATCTACATACAACACTAGGAATGTTACAATGCTCCCACTAGCCTTCTTGTAAACACAAGTCTCATCCTCATTCTTAAAAAAACCAAACTCTTTGATTTTCTCATTAAAATGAAGGTTCCAGCTTCGAGATGCTTGCTTTAGTCCATAAATGGATCTATTAAGCTTACACACTTTATTAGGATACTTAGGATCGACAAAACCTTCAAGTTGAACCATATAGACATCTTCAAGTAAGTGTCCATTGAGGAAAGCCGTTTTGACATCCATTTGCGATATCTCATAGTCATAATATGCGGTTATGGCAAATAGTATTCTAATAGACTTAATCATTGCAACAGGTGAAAAGGTCTCGCCATAGTCAATACCATGAGTTTGAGTGAAACCTTTTGCGACAAGTCTTGCTTTATAAGTCTGTAGATTTCCATTCATGTCAGTTTTCTTCTTGAAAACCCATTTACTCTCTACAGTCTTACTTTAGGAGGAAGATCAACCAAGTCCCATACTTGATTATCGTACATGGATTTCATCTCAGTGTTCATGGTTTCTTGCCATTTGTCAGATTCAGAATTTAATATAGCACTTTGGTAGTTGATGGGTTCATCAGAATCAACTAGAAAGCATCCGGCAATGAGAAATCCATATCTCTCGGGTTCTTGACAAATCCTACCAGACTTGCGAACACTTTGTGTTTCATTAAGTTCCTGATCAACTAGTTCTTCAGGTTCAACAACTTCTTGTTGAGAGCTAGTGCCAACCTCTGGTGCATTAGGTTGTGGTTCTTCTTCAAGTTCCACATGCCTCCCACTGGCCTCGTCCATCAGAAACTTGCTTTCTAAGAACTCAGCTTTCCGAGCACTAAAGATCCTATTTGCGGTGGGATTATAGAAATAATACCCTAAACAATCTTTAGGATATCCTATAAATATGCACTTAGTAGATCTGGGATCAAGTTTGTTAGAAGCTTCTTGTCTCACATAGGCTTCACATCCCCACACCCTTAAGTAAGATAGGGATGGAACCTTTCTATGCCAAATCTCATAAGGTGTCTTATCTACTTTCTTGGTTGGTGCCATATTCAAAATACGGGCAGCAGTAAGTAAGGCGTAACTCCAAAAGGACAAAGGGAGAGTACTTCTGCTCATCATAGAGCGAACCATATCCAATAGGGTTCGGTTTCTCCTCTCAGACACACCATTAGGTTGTGGTGTTCTAGGTGGAGTCAGTTGTGAGATAATCCCATGACTCACTAGATGATTTATGAATTCATCACTTAGGTACTCGCCTCCTCTATCAGAACGAAGGACTTTAATGGTCTTGTTGAGTTGATTTTCAACTTCACTTTGAAATAACTTGAACATTTCAAATGTTTCATGCTTATGATTCATCAAATAAACATAACCATAATGACTGAAGTTGTTAGTGAATGTGATGAAGTATCTGTCACCATATCTAGTCGTGGTTTTGAAATGACCGCACACATCCGTATGTACGATTCCTAACAAATCCTTAGCTATTTCACTTGAACCAGAGAAAGGATCTTTAGTCATCTTGCCTTGTAAACAAGACTCGCATATATCAAATGAAACATGTTCAGTTGCCTTCAAAATACCACTCTTTTGAAGTTGGGACATGCGTTTCTTGTTTATATGGCCAAGACGACAATGCCATATATAAGAATCACTCAAATCATATTTGGTTCTTGTTAATGCCAAAAATCGGACCAAAGGGACAACTTAAGGTCGATGTGGACTTAATCAACTAAAGAAAGGATCTTTCGACGAGACTTGCGACGAGGAATAAAATAAAGAAACAAGGGATTTGATGACGCAGGAAAAACCTCAATCGAGGAAAAAACCTTCGGACGACAGGGGGTGTCGTCGCTCCACTATGGTCGCCAATCAGGGGCGATGTCCTTGGTACTGGTGTCGATCGTACAGAGGTTACAATACAAATGAAGGAAATGCTTCGAAATGTAAAGTACTAGTGTTTTGAATGTAAAAACAGGTGTTTGTCGTGTGTGAATACAAAGCGTAAACTGTTCGTCGAGGGCTGATGTCGTGCGTCGAGACAGATTCTTCGAGAGAAAGCTCTTCACCGCTGTTATTCTTGAATGCGCTATAGTATTATGGAATTCAGTGCTAGATGATAACTTTCAGTATGTGTTTCTCGAGTTCTGCTTCGGATGTTTGTTGCTAGATGATCGATGTCCCCAAGTGAAGCCGCGATCTTCATATTTATAGTCTTTGTGGCTTTAAATATGCTTTAATGTTTGGTCTTGTAACCGCTGGGGAGCTTTAATGTCATTGATGAGCGGTTTTCGTAACCACTGTCGGGTCATTAATGCTCTTGATGACTCGTCCGTTACTGGTCGTTGTCCATTAATGACGCTGCCTGCTGCATTAAACACTTTAACAAACATAACAGTTATATTATGTGTTAGCTTGGTTGAGGTCGCATGGTATTTATGCGACGGTCGTGCGGAGCTGGCGACGTCGAGGTCGAGTGTCGCGATGAACTCTCGACTTACCTTTTGGGAGGGACGACGGATGTTTTCTGGGTCTTTGTCGGGACCTTATCTTAATATAAGATATGGTTCATAACGAGTATCTTACCTTTTTTGTTCGTGGTCAAGACCTGCATTAATAAACAAAAGAAACAGGTGTTTGATTATTAATGGTTAGTATAATCGTACAACCGTCTTAAGTCTCGGATGTCGGTCTTATGGAACATATGACTATCGCCAAAATATAAGACCATTTGGTCGTAGGACCAGGATGTCAGGACGATGTTGTCGCAGGACCAAAGAGATTTAACACCGATGACAGGAGACTATCGACGTAAGACCGATGAGTCATAACTGGCGACGCATAACTGGTGACATAAGACTAGTGACGTAGGACTAGTGATGTGCAAAGTGCCTGACGTGCGACACGTGACGTGCGATCATGAGATGTAATATGACTATTGACCCAATATGTCAATTATCGTGGTTATTTAACGTATGTCGGGGATATGATAATAATGGGTATTATTATTGTCGGTCGGGGGTAACCAATGTCCATGGGTTATGTCGAGGGTGCTTCCCAGGTCGGTCGAGGGTGTGATTTTTTACCCAAACAGTTAGCCCCCCGAGATCTGAATTTCAAAGCCAGTAGAATTTCAGATCTCGCACTAAAGTAAAATGCGTTGCTACGGAGACGTGTTACTTTTTCTAAGATCATCAGAGGAAAACTGACTTGGTCAGCCAAAGAAGGTGACGCAAGTTGGGCTTGCCCTTTGAGGCCGAGAAATGAGAAATAATGCCGCGACAGTTGGGTCAGGAATCTTGAAGAAGACAAGGACGGTAGTCCTAAAGGAACCGTCTTCGCGGGCTGACGTTTTGTCGAGAGTTGTCACGCCTAAAGAGGCGAGGGCGTCATCCAGCCGTTCTGGCGCGATGTACGCGACACAAGCAAGTTCGGCGCTTCCGGCGACAGTGACGAAGTTAGTGTCTAAAGTGTTGTCCCCAGCGTCTGCCGACAAGGGGGATGGGTCATAGGCCGATGGTGTCCTAGACGGGATGACGTTGTTGGTGTCCTAGATGGGACGACGTTGTTGGTGTCCTAGACGGGACGACGTTGTTGGTGTCCTAGACGGGACGACGTTGTTTCCTCATCTGAGGAAATATATGCTCCCATCTTTCAGGGAACGCTTTCCTATCGAGGAGACAGGGGTCCATGTCGCCGGGTTGGCGATCTCGGTCGACGTGGTCCTGTGGTCTGGCGTTCACAGCCGATACGGTCGTTCAGAGACATATGTTCTGGCGCTCGAGCTGATTTGGTCGTTAAAGACCTTTGATCTGGCGTTTACAGCCGATACGGTCGCTAGAGACCTATGATACGTTGTGTCTAGCATTTTTAGCTAGTTGTAAGTTTCGTTTTAGCGATAGCCGGTAAAAAGTTTACCTTTCTATTGAACATGATTCGTACATGTCATGGACAGATGTAATGTCGACTGTAAAAATTCATTAAGTACAAAAATGAACAAGAAGTCGTGCGACTTGGGCATCCATTGTAATACAACGACTAAGTCATAAGACTTTTATATTCCTGAATCGTATAAGCAAACATAAGCGCATGCGATTACAGCATTCATTCAGAACATGACGTTTTTCTAAGTTGAAGAACTTAGATGGTCGCTAGACCTTATGATCGTGTGATTTGATCATACGATGAACTTTGAATCATGTGTTCCTGTGATGGAATGATCAAGTCATAGACCTGATTACTTATGTCGTACGACCTTGTGAGGTTAAGATCGTATGATAGACTTATATATCGTTCGATCCTGCGAGACTTAAGTTATATAATAGACTTTAGTAACTAATGTCGTGCGATACTGCGGTAAAACAAGGTCAGAGGTTGGTCGTTGGCTTTTCAGGTGCGTTGCATTCCCACTACGTGGGATATCTTGATTGCCGAGGGTTGAAAGTCGATAGGCCTTTTTATCCATGACTTCTGAGATATGACAAGGACCTTCCCATTTGGTGGAAAGCTTACCTGCATTGAGCTTTTGAATGTTTTGGAACACTCGACGGGGAACGCAGTCGCCTTCTTGAAAGACTTTAGCTTTGATGTTCTTGCTGAAGTGTCGCTTAACCGCTTAGCACTGGGTGGCGAGGTTGTCAGCTTGATGTCGCGGTCTTCACAGAGTTGTCGAGTCCTGTTGCTTACGAACTAGGATCCATTGTCGCAGACAATTTTGGATGTCGCACGACCAATTATTTCGGATTTCTTATTGGCGACTTTTGTGTTTTGACATGCATCTTACCATGACTGGTGATTATGAGATTCAATGTACAAGTTGTCTTTATTGACAACAATACACTTTGGCATGTGTCATGACTAGCGATTATGCGAGTCGCTTCTATGGGCGACCAAGAATTTTTACCTGTGTTTTTCGTGACCGGCGATCACAAAAAATGTGGGTCGTCTTTTATTGACGACTATAAATTGCAACCTGCGTTTGCCATCACTGGAGATCATAAAAAAATGCGAGTCGTCTCTTATTGACGACTATAAATCATACGACCTGTGCTTTTTTAAGTCGAAGAGACTTTGGTTTCTCACGATGTGAATCGTAAGACCTATATTCATATGATCTTGCGAACCTGCAATGTAAAATCGGGGGTGGTCGTTGGTTTTGACCAATGATCTTTCGATGCTTGAATCAACGATCATATATTGGGTCAAAAATAATTAAACGAGGAAAATATACTTAGAGTATATATATATATAGAGTTGTTCTAAGTGGGACGTCACAATTACCGTACCATGGAATCGATAAGCGCCTTTTTCCGAGGACTTTTGAAATCGAATGTGGTATTTTCAGCTTGCGAAGGGTGTACCGAGCCCCCGAGTCCTTTGGATGATGCGATACATGCGATACTTTGACGGAGCATTTTTTTATTAGGGCTTGAATCTGGCTTCGAGCCGCATTCAATTCCGCTTGGAGCTGAATTAGGGGATCTTGATAATTCGCCATATACGCCGCTTTTGTTTGACGGGCTTGAATGACGGATTGACGTTAAGCTTATGGGAAATGACGCTAGGGTCGATCCTGACCATGTCTTCATGCGACCAGGCGAAACAATCAGCTTGTTCCTGCAAAAAAAGATATGAGTTTTTCTTTGATGCAAGGATCGAGGGACGACCCCACAATAATTTTTTGGTCAGGCTTGCTCTGATCCAGAACGATTTCCTCTAAGTGATCATCATCGACTACTGCTGGGAGATCTTGCACATTTTCAGGCTCCGCATGTACCGGGATAGCGGTTGGTTCCGGATTTCCTTTATCTGCCATTTCCCTGAAACAAAGCTTAGGGGAAACTACAAGAAACCGTTAGTAAAACGCACGTTCGTCGAAGATTTTCTCTAGATGAAGTCCCACGGATGGCGCCAAACTGTTAATGCCAAAAATCGCACCAAAGGGACAACTTAAGGTCGATGTGGACTTAATCAACTAAAGAAAGGATCTTTCGACGAGACGTGCGACGAGGAATAAAATAAAGAAACAAGGGATTTGATGACGCAGGAAAAACCTCAATCGAGGAAAAATCCTGTGGACGACAGGGGGTGTCATCGCTGCACTATGGTCGCCAATCAGGGGTGATGTCCTTGGTACTGGTGTCGATCGTACAGAGGTTACAATACAAATGAAGGAAATGCTTCAAAATGTAAAGTACTAGTGTTTTGAATGTAAAAACAGGTGTTTGTCGTGTGTGAATACAAAGTGTAAATTGTTTCTTCGAGACTGATTCTTCGAGAGAAAGCTCTTCACCGCTGTTATTCTTGAATGTGTTGTAGTATTCTGGAATTCAGTGCTAGATGATAACTTTCAGTATGTGTTTCTCGAGTTCTGCTTCGGATGTTTGTTGCTAGATGATCTATGTCCCCAAGTGAAGCTGCGATCTTCATATTTATAGTCTTTGTGGCTTTAAATATGCTTTAATGTTTGGTCTTGTAACCGATGGGGAGCTTTAATGTCATTGATGAGCGGTTTTCGTAACCACTGTCGGGTCATTAATGCTCTTGATGACTCGTCCGTTACTGGTCGTTATCCATTAATGACGCCGACTCCTGCATTAAACACTTTAACAAACATAACAGTTATATTATGTGTTAGCTTGGTTGAGGTCGCATGGTCTTTATGCGACGGTCGTGCAGAGCTGGCGACGTCGAGGTCGAGTGTCGCGATGAACTCTCGACTTACCTTTCGGGAGGGACGACGGATGTTTTCTGGGTCTTTGTCGGGACCTTATCTTAATATAAGATATTGTTCATAACGAGTATCTTACCTTTTCTGTTCGTGGTCAAGACCTGCATTAATAAACAAAAGAAACAGGTGTTTGACTATTAACGGTTAGTAAAATCGTACAACCGTCTTAAGTCTCGGATGTCGGTCTTATGGAACATATGACTATCGCCAAAATATAAGACCATTTGGTCGTAGGACCAGGATGTCAGGACGATGTTGTCGTAGGACCAGAGTGATTTAACACCGATGACAGGAGACTATCGACGTAAGACCGATGAGTCGTAACTGGCGACGCATAACTGGTGACATAAGACTAGTGACGTAGGACTAGTGATGTGCAAAGTGCATGACGTGCGACACGTGACGTGCGATCATGAGATGTAATATGACTATTGACCCAATATGTCAATTATCGTGGTTATTTAACGTATGTTGGGGATATGATAATAATGGGTATTATCATTGTCGGTCGGGGGTAACCAATGTCCATGGGTTATGTCGAGGGTGCTTCCCAGGTCGGTCGAGGGTGTGATTTTTTACTGTTGGTCCCGAAGGCCTATACAAGTTTGTAGAAGGGGGGGGCTTGAATACAAACACACAGATATTACTTTTCTAAATTGTTTATTGATAAATCATTAACAATTTACAGCTTGTTGCGGAAACAAGATTAAGGATAAACCTAAATCTAAACAAGTTGGAACACTAAGGTTTCTTGCACTAAGAGAGATAAGGAAATTACTAATAATAACCTATCTTGAGATAAGAGATTTGAACTTGTTCAGAGTTAGCAAGTTACATCAAATGAAGTGAGTTCATCTCTTTATATACTGCATGCATTTAATGCAAGTCAGTATATACTTTACACGTGTCATCAGCTGGTTGGTTGCATGTCATTGACCTTGGTTGACAACCTTAGTAGCCGCATGGATGAACAGTGTAGTATCAGAGTGGTTGTACGATTTCAGATATTCGGAGGTTCTTTTCTGACATTTCGTACGGAGTCGTGCAAGGGTGGATAAGACAAAAGTACTTTGTACGGAGGACTTCATGATCAACTTTCGTTGATTCAGCGATTATCATTTACCATTCAGCAGATGATAAAGTTCAGCGATAGCTGAAGTCTTGTACTGTAACGTCCCAAAAATTACAAGGAATTTAAAATTTTTAAAACATGCATTTCATTATAAATTAACCCCAATTTAATAATTCGCAATTCAAATTAAATTAACGTCGTTAACTCAAACAGTCAATAAAGTTTACGCAGCGGAAATTTCATAAAATAAAATCTAAAGGTTTAAAAGTGAAATTTTAAACACTCTCAGCACCCCGCGCATAGTGTGTGTACCGTCAAGCCCGACTGCCGCTCGCACCTGAAATCACAACATATTGGGAAAAGGTAAGCTAATCGCTTAGTGAGTCCTACCACACACGCAGGTAGCAACCCCACGAATATCGCCCCTACTCGCAAGTAGGCAACGTCACCATCACCACAAATATAAAACCAAATAATGATAAATGCATAAATACGAACCTCGGTCCCACCGAGTACACCAAAAATATATCCACACAAGCTCAGTCCCACCGAGCCCTCGGTCCCACCGAGTAAAGACATTGATACCAGCTCAGTCCCACCGAGCCCTCGGTCCCACCGAGTAAAGATAATACAATTGTACTAGCTCAGTCCCACCGAGCCCTCGGTCCCACCGAGCCCCCCAGTCCCACTGAGGTGTACGCAAGCACAAATAATCGACATATAATTTCAACAATCACAGCTAAATCATCCCAACCAAATTGGTCCACGTAAACACGTAATAACACGTAATAACACATAGCACAAAAACAACGATATACATGAAATTCCTAACTACGCAGTGAGAGAACTCACCTCAAAGCAAAGCGACGCGCTCCCGAGCCGCAACACCAGCATGTCAACCTTCCTCACATTTTCCCACCTAATTACGCACTAAAAACGTCAACGGAAGGTCCCAACTCACGACACTTTTACTAGTTTAACGAAACTAAAAATTCCAGCTTTTATACTAAAAATGCAGGTCTGTTCGGGACCCATTTTACCCCTGCTAAACTGATCAAACCAAAAATCTAATTCCATATTCAGGAAGTTCAATGTCTTACGGTTCCAGGGACGTATCGCACGCGTCCTAACGATATTCCTAGCACTCTATATGAATTTTACAAAAACACCTCTCAGAGCAGCTAAAACATAACCTTTCAGTACAAAACGACAATTTGACCTAAGTTACGTTCCGAACTGGTTTTTGCACAAAACATAGAAAGGTTACTAGACTCAAAATGGGAACTTTTGGCACCGATTTCGCCCCAATCCGAGTTACGAGGAAAACGTTACGGTTTAAGCAAAACAGTGGCAGATTACTAAATTTTCACATGAAATGACACTATTGATTATTAACCCATTAAGTCGTGGCTTAATCCCAACAGACCCGAAAAGCATATGAACTACTGAATATGGGTTACCCTAGGCTGGACAACAGCCGTGCACCACCCCCTGCCGCCTCCGGCGGCGGTGGTGGTTGGCGGCGTTTCTTTGACATACGATAACAACAAACGAGAAATAGACGAACTTACCTCGACGAACCCTTCTTCCTCCTCTTTTCCGACCAAACTTGCCGGCGATCGTCTCCTTCCTCCTCTCTCCTCGTCGCCGACAGCAACCTCTATCACCCTCTCGGTTTCTCTCTCCCTCTCTCGACTTCTTTCTTTCACTCTCTCTCTCTAGTTCTCTTCTTGGCCGAACACAACAAGAAAGGGGGAGGGGATGACTAAAGGTTGTGGTGGTTACTAGCATGAAACCGAAGGGAAGGGGAAGGGGAGGGGGTGACTCTTGGACGATCCCTTGCCAAACTTTGGTGAGATGCCCCAATTAGCCCCTCAACTTTCCTTTCCTTGCAAAAACCCACAAAGGTTGACTCATTTAACTTTTTGGTCCGATTCGACTACCCCGCTAACGGAAACCACATTAAATCAAACTTAAAAAGAAAAGAATTAATAAAAGAAATTACATACTGGGATACGGGCTTTACAACTCTCCCCCACTTGGATTAGACTTCGTCCTCGAAGTCTATGCCCGTGCATAGCTAAAGATAGTTCTCCCACATCTCAACCTCAGGTTCCCAAGTTCACTTGAGACCCCTTCTAAAACTTCTCGAATACTTTTCTTACTAACGTACTCCTTCTAGGACACTGAAATTATGATCGATAGAACACTTCACCAATTGGAATCATTCCTAGCCAAGCGACTTCGGTTGTCTCCCAACCTTAGATATTCCATACCTCCCGATTCAAATCTCAAGCTCTAAACATTCTCAAGTTGCTTACCAATATACCCAACTGGATACTCGGATCCGATCATTCCTACTATTAACTGTCGATTAACTCCTACGAGTTCTACTATACTCCCACAAATTACCCTACAAGAATCGTCAAACCAGTAAATTTAAAATCACTCACGAAGGTCACTCCACCATAACCATTCACCACAAGCAAACACCTCAGGATTACTACTACCATCAACATAATTTCCTTAAAATCGGCTACATACCCGGTTCATGAGGTCCATGAACGCTGCGGGTGCATTGGTGAGCCCGAAAGGCATCACCACAAACTTGTAAATGGCCCTAACGTGAACGAAAGGCCGTCTACTCCGTATCCTCTCTCCTCACCCGCATCCGATGATACCCCGATAACTCATCGGAAAATACGTCAGCAAACTCCCGTACAACCGGCACATCCTCCGCAGTCTTCTTCTCTCTGCCGCCGCGTGTGTCTATCACATACTCTAATTACCCCTAGCCACTGTGCTGCAAGTATTTCCGAGCTCTTACACCCGAACATAACACTGGGGTCCGCCTGGGTGAGTCGCCCTGAACTAGCATTTCTCCCCCGCTTGGGGTTCGAACTTGTACTTGTTTGCGACGACAAACAATCTCAGCATCAAAAGCATCCATCCAATCCATGCCCACAGTCACGCACAACTCCCGCATAGCGATCGGAATCAAATCAATCGGGAACCTCACACCAGAGATCTCCAAAGTGCACCCCCGGTACACGTCAGTAACCGTCAGGGTCCTGTCTTCAGCAACTGCAACCACAAGTGGACAGCCTAACCGTCCTACAACTCGGCCCCAAACACTCACTGACTATGTGAGACACGGAAGGATGAGTAGCCCCGCTATCAATCATCACCCCAGCAAGCACCGAGTTAACCAAGAACGTACCTGTCACCACTTTATATGTAGCTTGTGCCTCCTCCACTCCCAGTTGATGAACTCTACCTCAGGCCACCTCCATCACTACAGCAAGTGAAGCATACTGCGCAGTACTCACGAACTCCCTGATCTTGGTACGTAATATATCCTTGTACCGTGTCCTCTTCATGTCCTCAAAAGCAGCATGCTAAGGATAGAATAATGTCATTTCCGTGAACTTTCGGTTCACCTCCTTTATGGCCTCCGCAGTCTGAGAGAGCTCCAAGAACTCTTTGACACTCCTCTCCATCTCCACTAGAGGCACATGCTCTACACGAAACATACGACGAACTCCTCCCAGGTCAAGTAGTGCGCCCGTTAAGCGTCAAAGTAGTAGCACACCAGTCTTTCGCTCCGTCTCGTAACAGATTCACCGCGAAGCGAACCTTCTAGTTCGCAAGACAACCACCGGTAAGGAATGTGCACTCCATAACCGATCCCGACTCTCTTGTTCGGAGCTGCCCACCCGCAGGGGGTGGAATCGCCGCGATGCGCTCCTCCATCGACACTATTACCTCATTACGAATGGCGGTAATAATTTCGGGGATCGCCTCCTCCAAATATGCGTCACCTCGACCGCAAACATCTCACGAATCTGATCAGCAATAATTCCAGCATCAGCATCTGGATCAGCATTGTTGTTCCTCCTTAACGAGCTACTAGCACACATTAAAACCTGCTAACTACGCTCACACTCAACTCTTCGGATTCTCCGTGACTTTCCCCGACTCGAGCACGGATCCTGTGCTTCAGATAGTAGGAGCTCTGCTACTACCCTTCACACCTATCCTTACTCGTTTCGAGTCCTGTCCCGGGACGTCCAAGTAGTTGCTTACCACAAACAAACACATATGCCCATTCCGGCATATGCAAACACTTTTCCTAGCTCCCTAGAAAAGTCGTAATACCCCACTACCCTAGCTAGAACGGAACCCCCACTAGCCCTGACGAGTCGCCTCGTAAACGCACAGTCGTATACAGTGGAAACCAGATAGACATTCGAATATAAGATTCTATCCTACAACGGTTGGACTCAAACAAGAGTTGCGCAATAGAACTAAATCTAACATTCTAAGGCTATTCGGTTCCTACCGCATACAGCCTATAGTGCAATCGCTTAACAACCTATCAAGGTTAGCATAAGTTCCTAATAGCAAGTAACAACCATACAATACCACAAAATCCACGTAAGCAATCTAGCATACATACTCCTATGTTCTAGAAAGCAATCTAGCATACATACTCATATGTAAACGCTATTCCCAGCTCACTAGGAATTTCATCTCATCCCACTACTCTTGCTACAACGGAATCCCTGTTAGCCATAACGAGTTGCCTCGCGAATACCCAGTCGCACGCAGCGTGAATCAAATAGACATTCGAATACAAGATTCTATCCTAGAACGGTTGGACTCAAACAAGAGCTGCGCAATAGAAATAAATCAAATATTCTAAGGCTATATGATTCTTACTGCATGCAACCTATAGAGCCTTCACTTGACAACCTACTATAACTAGCATTGATTCCTACTAGCAAGCAGTCATCGTACAGTACAGTGTAAACAACCTCGGCAATTTAGCATGCATACCCTATGCCTAGAAAGCAATAAATACACTAAGTGTTGTACCTTCCCAATTGGCGTCGGCTGACTGTACACACTGCGCCCACGATCACCGTTTCCCAAACGGGCTTTCTCCGTTCATTTATTTTCAAAGATTTTAATAAGAGAGTTAAAAAAAACTTCATAGCCGCAACTTGAGACCAAACACACCGAGATGTGTTTGATTCACTCAAGCTGTGCTCTGATACCAAGTTGTAACGTCCCAAAAATTACAAGGAATTTAAAATTTTTAAAACATGCATTTCATTATAAATTAACCCCAATTTAATAATTCGCAATTCAAATTAAATTAACGTCGTTAACTCAAACAGTCAATAAAGTTTACGCAGCGGAAATTTCATAAAATAAAATCTAAAGGTTTAAAAGTGAAATTTTAAACACTCTCAGCACCCCGCGCATAGTGTGTGTACCGTCAAGCCCGACTGCCGCTCGCACCTGAAATCACAACATATTGGGAAAAGGTAAGCTAATCGCTTAGTGAGTCCTACCACACACGCAGGTAGCAACCCCACGAATATCGCCCCTACTCGCAAGTAGGCAACGTCACCATCACCACAAATATAAAACCACATAATGATAAATGCATAAATACGAACCTCGGTCCCACCGAGTACACCAAAAATATATCCACACAAGCTCAGTCCCACCGAGCCCTCGGTCCCACCGAGTAAAGATAATACAATTGTACTAGCTCAGTCCCACCGAGCCCTCGGTCCCACCGAGCCCCCCAGTCCCACTGAGGTGTACGCAAGCACAAATAATCGACATATAATTTCAACAATCACAGCTAAATCATCCCAACCAAATTGGTCCACGTAAACACGTAATAACACGTAATAACACATAGCACAAAAACAACGATATACATGAAATTCCTAACTACGCAGTGAGAGAACTCACCTCAAAGCAAAGCGACGCGCTCCCGAGCCGCAACACCAGCACGTCAACCTTCCTCACATTTTCCCACCTAATTACGCACTAAAAACGTCAACGGAAGGTCCCAACTCACGACACTTTTACTAGTTTAACGAAACTAAAAATTCCAGCTTTAATACTAAAAATGCAGGTCTGTTCGGGACCCATTTTACCCCTGCTAAACTGATCAAACCAAAAATATAATTCCACATTCAGGAAGTTCAATGTCTTACGGTTCCAGGGACGTATCGCACGCGTCCTAACGATATTCCTAGCACTCTATATGAATTTTACAAAAACACCTCTCAGAGAAGCTAAAACAGAACCTTTCAGTACAAAACGACGATTTGACCTAAGCTACGTTCCGAACTGGTTTTTGCACAAAACATAGAAAAGTTACTAGACTCAAAATGGGAACTTTTGGCACCGATTTCGCCCCAATCCGAGTTATGAGGAAAAAGTTACGGTTTAAGCAAAACAGTGGCAGATTACTAAATTTTCACATGAAATGACACTATTGATTATTAACCCATTAAGTCGTGGCTTAATCCCAACAGACCCGAAAAGCATATGAACTACTGAATATGGGTTACCCTAGGCTGGACAACAGCCGTGCACCACCCCCTGCCGCCTCCGGCGGCGGTGGTGGTTGCCGGCGTTTCTTTGACAAACGATAACAACAAACGAGAAATAGACGAACTTACCTCGACGAACCCTTCTTCCTCCTCTTTTCCGACCAAACATGCCGGCGATCGTCTCCTTCCTCCTCTCTCCTCGTCGCCGGCAGCAACCTCTATCACCCTCTCGGTTTCTCTCTCCCTCTCTCAGCTTCTTTCTTTCACTCTCTCTCTCTAGTTCTCTTCTTGGCCGAACACAACAAGAAAGGGGGAGGGGATGACTAAAGGTTGTGGTGGTTACTAGCATGAAACCGAAGGGAAGGGGAAGGGGAGGGGTGACTCTTGGACGATCCCTTGCCAAACTTTGGTGAGATGCCCCAATTAGCCCCTCAACTTTCCTTTCCTTGCAAAAACCCACAAAGGTTGACTCATTTAACTTTTTGGTCCGATTCGACTACCCCGCTAACGGAAACCACATTAAATCAAACTTAAAAAGAAAAGAATTAATAAAATAAATTACATACCGGGATACGGGCTTTACAAGTCAGTATATACTTTACACGTGTCATCAGCTGGTTGGTTGCATGTCATTGACCTTGGTTGACAACCTTAGTAGCCGCATGGATGAACAGTGTAGTATCAGAGTGGTTGTACGATTTCAGATATTCGGAGGTTCTTTTCTGACATTTCGTACGGAGTCGTGCAAGGGAGGATAAGACAAAAGTACTTTGTACGGAGGACTTCATGATCAGCTTTCGTTGATTCAGCGATTATCATTTACCATTCAGCAGATGATAAAGTTCAGCGATAGCTGAAGTCTTGTACTTGATACTTCACGTTGAGTGGACAAATCTGAGTCTTCGCTGATCTGCATCAGTTCATTAGGAGACTTGTCGCTGGTTCTTGAGCTTGATCTTCGACTTCAGCGTAGAACCTTTGTTGACGTGAAACTTGTCTTCAGGAATCATAAGTAAACAACTAACTTATCAGCGATCATCATAATGACTGAACAAACTCAGAGCATTTATGGTGAACAGTTTCGCTGAATGTTTAACTTAAAGGGCGAGAGTTCCTATCAGCGGTACTGGAAGATCTTAGTACTTATCAGCGATAGTGAAACTCTGATACATATTGTTTACTTACAATTTTCACTAAGTATAAGAGAGGGTCATTATCAAATCACTGAGGGTTTGGATCAACAATCTCCCCCTATTTGATTATGACATAGCAACAGAGAAAATTGCTATTTAATGAAAACATAAGGATAAAAAGAACTCATAAAATATTTGTCCTTTTTACTGTTTTCTGGGATCTTTTCAGTACTGATGGAGTAAAGTACATTCGCTGAAATCTTTCTTTAAAACTTTGAATCAGGATACAAAGAAAAATGAAAAGATTACAAGTACAAGCGAAATAAATTACAAGTACAAAAGGATAACTGATAAAATAGATGAAAGAGGCGATCCTATCAGCTTACAGAGGTTCTTCCTTAATGAGAAGTTCATCAAGGGTCTTTTCAGTGGGGATCATCCAGTCAGGAACCGTTACACCTCGTTTTCTTTTGTTCAGCGCTTCTTCAAAAATCAAGGGTTTTAGGTGTCGTGCCTGAATGTCTTTTCTGAATTCACACCAGTAGATGAGATCTCTGAGCTGTTCGATTGGAGTGATTGGAAGCTCAGCGATCCGTTGAAAACATTTACGTCCATCGTAGTCGAGAAAGAATATTCCATAAGGATTACTGATGACTTTACCAGGGACGAAAAGTTCACATGGTGGCAAAGAAATGTCAAGGGCATATAGATCAGGGTCAGGACCAAGTACTTCAGCGCGAGAGAAACCAATTCCAGTTTCATTTCGTATGACAGGACCTGAGTTTGAATCTTGACATTTCTTCTTTGGAGAGGCCCTTTTTCTTTTCAGCTTAAGATCAGGAAGAGGAGGAATGTCCACACAAGAAGATATCAAATCGATCTGTCTGTTTATCAGCTTTTCGAAATGATCCTTGTACTTAGATTGTGATTTTTGGATAGCTAACCTCATCTCCAGCCATTCAGAGAGACCATACCTTTTTACAGTGTCAGCGCGAAAGGTTTCAGATTGGCCATCTTCTCTGAAAAGTTTGATGTCAACAATAGGTACTCCGATAGAGGTTCTTCCAGAGATGAATACCTTGTTGATCTTCGCTGGACGATATCTGAAGTGTATTTTCTCTTTACACCATATCAGGGTGGTCTGAGAAACTTCAGTTTTCTTTTCCACGATCTTCTGGGCTTCTTCCCAAAGCTTTCGTTGGACTTGAATGGGAACACATTTCAGCTTGGGGTCTTTGACAGATTCTTGAGTAAGCTTGATGGCGTATTCTCTGTCTTTTTCTTCAGCTTCCTTTCTTTCATCGATGAGGCGTTCAGCTCTGAGGTGTTCCTTGTATTCAGCTTTTGAATTTCTGAACTTTGGAGGAACTGAAGGCAGTTGATCACGCCTTAGAATGATTCGTTGATCCTCGAATCGCTTTATTATTTCCTCTCTTTTCTTCTGTTCTTCTTCTCTTAGCTTTTGAGGACCTAAGGAAGGTCTGTGTCTGTGTGAGAGAGTCTGTTCTTCAGGTTCATCAGTCTCAGAGATCAAATCCAAGACTGGGATTATTTCTTCAGCGGCAGCTGGTATTATTGGTGAAGTCGCAGTTGTGGAGCCTTCAGCGATATCCTCAAACAGGGCAGAGGACTAGCTGAAACACAGCGATCTTACAAGTAAGAACTTGGGTAGAATCAGATAGAGAGAAAAAATGTTCAAGTGTATAGGCTTGGGTAGAGGAACTGATAGTGTATGATAGAGGAGGGATGGAGTAAGAGATGTTTAGTGTACCTGACAAACCGGCTTTTCAAGCAAGATCGTCAGATTGTCATTTTCAGCGATGCTTTTGCCTTTGCCTTTCTCAGCTCCAGAGGCTGAGGGCTTTGTCTTTGTCCGCTCCCCTGAAGGTTCATTTATCGAGATTCCCTTAAGAGGTTTGATCTTTGGAGCAGGTTTGACGATAAAGAAGTCATCGTCATCTTCGTCATCATCATCATCATTCTTTGGAGAAGAAGATGGTTCATTATCAGGGATGTCGACGGCTTCATCATCTTCTGCTTTGGATTCTTCAGCGTCTTCTTCGAGTTGCTCCCCCTCAGATACAGAGGCGAGCTTCTCGGTTCCCTCAGGGTGTTCATCTCCCTGAGGTCCAACGGCTGCTTCAGCTTCAATAGTCTTCTCACCCTCTTCAGTGAAGGTGAGGTCTTCGTTCTTCTCCCCCCTGATAGATTTATCATGGGAAAGGTCTTCAGCGCTCCTGGAAGGGTTTTCAGCGCTATTCTCCCCCTCTTTTTCATGATGACTGGGGGAGGAATCGGTAGATTCAGCAGCGTTGGTAGGTTCTCTGTCTTTTTGGCCAGAGAGAGCTACACAAACTTCAATCTTTGCTAATCTGTCTTCAAGGCCAGAAATAGCAGGATTGATCTTTTCCAGCTCTTTGCGATCCGTCGCTGTGAAGTTTTCAGTTTCAGGGATGGGGTTAGGGGCAGGAGCATTTGCCTTGTACAGCAGCTGTTCGATCATAGTCTTCATCGAACCAACGTCAGTCTTTAAAGAGCTTAAGTCAGTCGTCAGAGAGTTGACATTTGTCTTCACAGCAGACATATCTCCCTCTAGTGTTCCAACCGATGTCTTCAGCGTTGTAAATTCGCTGGACATGGACGAAACTGAGCTTTTGAGAGAGGTGTAGTCTGTGTAGATATCAGTGAGCACCTTGGCGAAGTCGCTGAGAGTCTTGTCAAGCTGCTTCATGTCATCTGTGGAAGCCTTCTTCTCTACCACCGTTGTCAGCTTTTGAAGATTCTCTCCAGCGTTTGTTACAGCTGAAGAGTTGTTGGAGATAGTGGTGGTGAGACCTGTCAGCTTTGTTTCCACGGATTTCAGAGAGGCGTTGATGTCTCCCAAGTTAGGACCTGTAACAGATAAGAACTTGTGAACAAAGGAAAGCTCAGAAGTTTGGGGTTTAGTCACAGTGTTTATGGGTTGTTGATTACCTGCAGGAGGATTGGTGAACTCATCAAAGTCACGGGTGCCTGAGTAAAGTTCCATGTCGTCTTCGAACGTGCCCATGGATTGTCCTGCAGGTCCTGTCTTCATCATTTCTGGATTATCAGCTTTAGCTTCCGTAGAAATGATGGCATCTCCAGTGATAACTGGAGGAGAGACCAAATGAGTGGATGGAGAAGCGAAGGATAAGATTGGAGGTTGGGTTCTGAGTTCAGCGTTGGAATCGCTGAGAATCACTTCATCAGTCTTTTGAGAGACTGGGGGAGGTTGGGAAGTTTCCAAGTCTGTAATCTCAACGTTTGGAAACGCTGAGATTGGGATTGAAGGGATGGCTTGTTCAGGTGTGGCAGAGCGTACCACTGAACGTTCCTTCAGCTCCGCAGAAAGAGCTGAGGAGTCTTCAGCATGAGATTGCTGGGGTTGCTCCTTTGTTTTCTTGATCCTTTTAGAATCAAGTGGGGTGTGAGAGTGTTTCCTTTTAAGAGGAATAGAAGTAGCAACTGGGGTATCAGCGGTGGGTCTGTCCGCTGAAGGAGCTGTAGAAGTAGAAGAAGTATGAGGGTTAAGAAGAGTTAAGAGTGTAGAAAGACGTACCTCATTTACGGTTGGTTTAAAGTCGAGTATCTTTGGACCGACCTGAGAAAGTTTCAGGTCACCATCAGTTGGGTAGGTTTCCTTCAGGCGACATTGGAAGATGGCGCTGATGAAACGTGGGTAAGGAACCTATGGAGGTCTGTCAGCGACGGTGTCCACTCGTAGAACCAGGTCATCATAGATGATCGATGCCCAGTCTATGTTGAGACCTTTCAGCAGTGCATAACCCATTGCTTGGTGAGGTTTAGCGGCTTGGTCGGAGGAGCCACTCTTTGCAGTCATGCAGCTTATTAGATGAGCGAAGATGAAATTCATCTCGCTGGGCATTTTCGATTTTTTGATGATCGTCAGCTTCTTCTCGGGCTTCATGTCGCTGCCTATTTCCCATACATAGCCCATTGCATCGAAGAATGCAATGATGGCTTCCCTGTCTGAGTTTTTCTTGGGGTCAGGGAGGGGAACAAAAGGTTTTTCCTTGGTGGCGATGGGAAGGTTGAGAGCTTTGCGAATAATGGCTGGGGTGATCTTTATGGTGCCATATTCGATATCGCAGAGGATGCAATAGATTATTTTGGAGGGGTCTTTGACTGAAGGTAATTGAGTGTGTCTCGCTGAGTACCAGAATTGTGAGAGAAAAAGCTGATGTGCAGGAGGTGTTATGGTCAGGGCTGTGGAGATGCAACAATTCTTCAGAAATTTCACAGAATCATCTAGATGTGTGACTTGCTTTCGAGGAGGAAACTCGAGAAGCGCAGAGAGGTTGTTCACCTTAGTCCAATCCAGTTTGTCAAGTTCAAACTTGACTTGTAGAGCCTTGAGGATTTCCACTTCCTCAGAGTCAGCGGAGGTGTTCTCAGCGTTAGCAGGAATGTCAGACGAGGCCATTTCTCTTGATATCAGTGAATCAAGTTTATTCAGAGAGAATCAAATTTCAAAAATGGGTTATACAAGTTGATTTTATCCTTTCGCTGATTAATGTGAACCGCTGAAGATTTTATCCTTCAAAGTTCAGCATTCCAAGCTCGCTGATGAGAAAGTTGAATCTTGTCTCATCAAGAGGTTTGGTAAATAAGTCAGCTAACTGATAATCAGTTGGGATAAAATGAAGTTCTATATCACCATTCATCACATGATCTCTGATAAAATGATATCTGATTTCTATATGTTTGGTCTTTGAATGTAGTACTGGATTGTTTGCTATAGCAATGGCACTTGTGCTGTCGTAATAGATTGGAATTTTAGAGAGCTGAAGATCATAGTCTAGTAGCTGATTTCTCATCCACAAGACCTGAGAGCAGCAGCTTCCAGCGGCTACATATTCAGCTTCAGCTGTGGAAGTGGACACTGAATTTTGCTTTTTACTTGTCCAACTTACCAGCTTTCCACCCAGGAGCTGACATCCTCCTGTGGTGCTTTTCCTATCCATTTTGCAACCTGCAAAATCACTATCTGAATATGCAGTTAGATCGAATCCTGAGTCTTTGGGATACCAAAGACCTAGATTCGTTGTACCCTTAAGATATCGAAAGATTCGCTTTACAACTTTCATATGAGATATCTTAGGTTCAGCTTGATATCGTGCACACAAGCATGTTGCAAACATAATATCGGGTCGGCTAGCTGTAAGATACAATAGTGAGCCGATCATCCCACGGTACAGCGTGACATTGACCGGAACACCCTTTGTGTCCTTATCAAGTGTCAGTGGTGGTGCCATAGGGGTTTTCATAGCTGAACTTTCAGTTAAGTCGAATTTCTTCAGCATATCTTTAACATACTTTCCCTGATTAATGAAAGTTCCTTTCTCAGTTTGCTTAATCTGAAGACCAAGGAAATATGTTAGTTCACCCATCATGCTCATTTTATACTCATCTTTCATTCTATCAGCGAAACGAGTACAAAGCTCAGGGTTAGTAGAACCAAATATAATGTCATCAACATATATTTGAACTAGAATGATATGACCTTTCACTTTTCTAAAAAATAGCGTTTTGTCAATCTTACCTTGCTCAAATTTTTCAATATGGAGATAAGTGGAAAGAGTGTCATACCATGCACGTGGAGCTTGCTTCAAGCCATAAAGTGCCTTATCCAGTTTATAAACATAATCTGGACGCTTAGGATCTGAGAATCCTGGAGGTTGTTCCACATACACTTCTTCATTCAGCTTTCCATTCAGAAACGCTGACTTGACATCCATCTGATGTACTTTGAAGTTCTTGTGTACAGCATATGCTAAGAATAGACGAATAGATTCAAGTCTTGCTACTGGAGCAAATGTTTCGTCGTAATCTATACCTTCCTCTTGTCTGTATCCCTGAGCAACAAGTCGAGCTTTGTTGCGGGTTACAGTACCATGTTCGTCCAACTTGTTTCGATAGACCCATTTAGTGCCTATTACTGTTTTATCAGTTGGTCTCCGAACAGGTTTCCAAACTTTGTTTCTTTCAAATTCAGTCAGCTCTTCTTGCGTGGCGCTGACCCATTTTGGATCTTTGAGGGCATCATCTACTTTCTTTGGTTCAGTTAGTGAAATAAAATTTACAAATAAACAAATATTACCTGCACTTCGTCGAGTCTGAATCCCAACGTTTGGATCACCAAGAATTTGATCAATTGGGTGATTTATAGTCCATCGCTGAGCCGGAGCGTGAGACGCTGACTCAACTTGAACTTGAGGAGCTGAAGATAAAGCTTCAGCGACGTCGGGAGTATCAGCCAAGAGAGGAATTGATGCAGTTGTCATTATATTCACTGATTGCTGAGAAGTAGATGGAATGTCTGAGACATTCGGATCAACTGCAGGTATAGTGTTTATAGGAACAACTGAGACCCATGATGTTTCAGCTTCACTATTCTGCATGTTTGGAATGATAGTGGGACTATCATCTTCTACTGGATGAGCATGAGGAGTGGGAAAATCTTCTGAATCACCAAGATGAGAAAACATCCATTGATTCAGTTCTTCTGTATCAGCGTTCGGTTTAGAGTTCGCTGAACGGGATTCGTCAAACGTGACGTGGATAGTTTCTTCTACAGTTTGTCTTCTTCGATTGAAGACTCTGAAGGCTTTGGAAACTGAGGAGTATCCAAGAAAGATTCCATCATCAGCCTTAGGATCGAACTTTCCAAGAGCATCTCTATTGTTCAGTATGAAACACTGACATCCAAAGATGTGAAGAAAGCTGATTGAGGGCTTTCTCCCATGAAAAAGTTCATAGGCTGTTTTATTGAATCTTTTGACTATCAGCGACCTGTTTTGCGTAAACCAAGCAGTGTTGACATCTTCTGCCCAAAATTGAGTAGGCAGGTGAGAATCGCTGAGCATTGAACGTGCAGCTTCAATAATTGTTCTATTTCTTCTTTCAGCGACTCCATTTTGTTGCGGTGTTCTAAATGAAGAAAAGTTGTGAGAAATACCATTACTCTCAAAGAAGGAATCAAGAGAACTGTTTTTGAATTCAGTTCCATGATCACTCCTTATTGAGCGAACGGTCAGATTGTTCAGGGTTTCCATCTTCCGAACAAAGGTGATGAGTTCTTCAGGGGTGTCACTCTTAGAACGGAGAAACATTACCCAAGTGAAGCGAGAGAATTCATCAACTATGACCAGCGTATATTTCTTTCCAGCGATGGATTGTTTGTTAACAGGGCCAAACAAATCCATATGGAGTAGTTGTAGAGGAGATGACACTGAAGAAACTTTCTTTGACTTAAAGCTTGCTTTGGTCTGCTTCCCTTTTTCACACGCTGAACATAACGACTCTTTGGCATATGAATGCTGAGGTAGACCAGTGACTAACTCTTTTGAAGAAAGAGTGTTCAGTGTCTTGAAATTTAGATGAGAGAGCCTCTTATGCCATAGCCAGTTGACATCAGATGAGGCCTTTGAGAAGAAACATGAGTTCTCAGTGGTTGTTGAGTCCATGTTTATTACATAAACATTTTCCAAACGATAACCGCTGAGAGCTATCTTCTCCTTTTTGTCAGAGACAAAGCAGGATTCCTTAGTAAAGATTACTTTGTTATCCATGTCGCAAAGCTGACTGATGCTTAGAAGATTATTCTTCAGCCCTTCAACATATGCGACTCTTCTGAAGGAGGTTGTACCATTTGAAAGTACACCATACCCTCGGGTATGTCCTTTTCCATTTCCACCAAAAGTCACAGAGGGACCTTTCTCTTCCTTGTATTCAGCGAGCAGGCTTTTCTTACCAGTCATGTATCTAGAGCATCCGCTATCGAGATACCAGATACCCTTCTTAACCTGCAATACAAAGGAAGATTAGTTTTTCTTGGGTACCTACTTAACCATGTATACACGTTTGTCAGTGGAAGTAGTTGGAATGGAAGGTTCAGCAGTCTTCGCAGCATTTGAAGATTCAACTTTGTCTTTCTTCACTTTGGTTAATTTCTTAACCTCAGTGGTAGAATTCACCTTGACCTGATTTGCACCAGGGTTGGTCTTCTTTGCCTTGGGGGCAATCTTCACCTTAGCTATCTTTTCAGCTTTGGTGGCTGTGGGGCACTTACTAGCAATATGATCAGTGAGTCCACAGTGATAACATTTCCTATAGCTAAAAGTAGTTCTAGGATCATTTGTATGCTGAGCTTTTAATTTAGAATTAGAAGTACCAGCACCAAGTATGCTATTTGCTTTAGAAATGGGACGAACATTTAGTTCTTCAGATTTCTTAACAAGGACATCCACTCTGAGTCTAGGAGTAGATCGCTGAATAGAGTCAGAGATCAGCTTCCTTGATCCAGAGGGATGGGTCACTGAAACTTTAGAAGCATTCAGCTTAGGTACTAAAGTACCCTTCTGAGGATTATGGTAAATAACAATTCCTTTACCTTTGTCTTTAGAGACAGAGGTAGGTTTTGAATAAACCATTTTATCCTTGCCTTTTGAGGAGGTAGGAGTTTCCTCAGGGATTGGTGTAATGGACGAGGAGCACTGAGAAGATGAAGTATCAGCGACTGAGGATACGAACGTTCCAAATTTAAGCATTGAACGCTCAGTGGTTGGTTTTGGAATTTCATATTTGTAACCCAAACCACGTTTATCACTCAGGGGAATTTGAGACTTTATTATCTCAGTGATCTTTGTTGAAGAATTACACCATCCTTCAACAGTAGCTTTTTCAGCCTTTAATGCAGCGATAGCTTCTGCTCGTTCGATTTGACTAGATGATTTAAATATACTTGATCCTTAAAATCTTCTTCAACCACAGTTTTGCCGTTCATGGCTTCGTATAAACTTCTAGTCAAGAGATCGATCTTACGGAGACTATCAGCTTCATCAATATTTGCAATATTGGTAAAGAAAGAAGGTGATACATGAATAGCAGATGTTGAAGTGGAGGGAATGTCTGAACTTTCTTCCTCTTCTTCAATCTTGGCCATGAGACATTGATTTGCTTCATCATCTTCAGAGTCAGATGATGATGCTTCTTCATCAGAAGCAGCCCAATCATAGTCAGCCATCAGGCCTTTGCCTTTCTTCTTAAAGCTTTTCAGCTTCGCATATTTTTCTTTCAGCTTTGAGTATTTGTCATCTTTATTCCTTGGAACAAAGGATTTCTTTGTAAAAGCTGAGGGTCTAGAAACTTTCTTAGACCTGCACTCGTTAGCAAAATGTCCTATTTTTTCGCAGTTAAAACAAGTAGCAGTAGCCTTATCAACAAAAACTAATGATTTAGGCTTGTCAGTTATGGAAAGAGGTTTGTTCTTTCTAAACATTTTCTTCTTGGCAAATCTCCTGAACTTCTTAGTTAGGAGATCTAAAGATTCATCATCTGAAAAATCAGAATCTGATGAACTTTCAGAGTTACTTTCTAACTCAGTGATAGTGACCGAGGGTCGCTGAGTAGAAGGTTCCTCTGAGATTAAAGCAACAGGGGTGCTTTTAGAATCTTTTACAAGATTCTTCTTAAGATGGCTTGATTGCTCATGATTCAGCAACGTGCCATATAAGGTAGCAAGGGTCATTGATTTTAGATCTTTTGACAACTTGAGACACATAGAATAATTGTCCCAGCTTTCAGGTAAACATTCTAGAAACTTTGTCAGCACCTCAAAGTTAGAATATTCCTTACCAACAGTTTTCAGATCTATAATTAAACAATTAAAATGTTGGTGAACTTCAGAGAGAGTTTCATTCTTACCAGAAATGAAGCTTTCTTATTGTCTTACCAGGTTGATCTTTCTTGAGTCTTGGACTTCAGACGTTCCTTCATACTGAACACATATTGTGTCCCACATGGCTTTTGATGTTTTCAGATTCATGACGGAATGGTAGACTTTGTCAGGAAGGGCCATGGATAGTATGGATCTGGCTTTTGTATCTATAGCCACTTTCTTCTTATGTTCGTCGGTCCACATGTGTATTTCCTTAGGAATCAGCCTTTCTGGAATAGCAGGTCTATTTGCAGTGGCTGGAACTGAAGGATAAATTGTTACAGGGATGTATGGGCCGTTTTCAAGATAGTAAGGCATAGTAGGGTCTACACCTTCTAAGAAGAGTGTCATCCTATTTTTCCATAAGTTGAAGCTGTCTCTGGAAAATCTAGGGGGTTTTGCAAGAGAACCATTGTCCCGAAGGCCTATACAAGTTTGTAGAAGGGGGGGGGGTTGAATACAAACACACATATATTACTTTTCTAAATTGTTTATTGATAAATCATTAACAATTTACAGCTTGTTGCGGAAACAAGATTAAGGATAAACCTAAATCTAAACAAGTTGGAACACTAAGGTTTCTTGCACTAAGAGAGATAAGGAAATTACTAATAATAACCTATCTTGAGATAAGAGATTTGAACTTGTCCAGAGTTAGCAAGTTACTTCAAATGAAGTGAGTTCATCTCTTTATATACTGCATGCATTTAATGCAAGTCAGTATATACTTTACACGTGTCATCAGCTGGTTGGTTGCATGTCATTGACCTTGGTTGACAACCTTAGTAGCCGCATGGATGAACAGTGTAGTATCAGAGTGGTTGTACGATTTCAGATATTCGGAGGTTCTTTTCTGACATTTCGTACGGAGTCGTGCAAGGGTGGATAAGACAAAAGTACTCTGTACGGAGGACTTCATGATCAGCTTTCGTTGATTCAGCGATTATCATTTACCATTCAGCAGATGATAAAGTTCAGCGATAGTTGAAGTCTTGTACTTGATACTTCACGTTGAGTGGAAAAATCTGAGTCTTCGCTGATCCGCATCAGTTCATTAGGAGACTTGTCGCTGGTTCTTGAGCTTGATCTTCGACTTCAGCGTAGAACCTTTGTTGACGTGAAACTTGTCTTCAGGAATCATAAGTAAACAACTAACTTATCAACAATCATCATAATGACTGAACAAACTCAGAGCATTTATGGTGAACAGTTTCGCTGAATGTTTAACTTAAAGGGCGAGAGTTCCTATCAGCGGTACTGGAAGATCTTAGTACTTATCAGCGATAGTGAAACTCTGATACATATTGTTTACTTACAATTTTCACTAAGTATAAGAGAGGGTCATTATCAAATCACTGACGGTTTGGATCAACATTTACCCAAACAGGTCTTTTGGTATTTGCATGGTATATAGAACTATTGTTTGGAGAACTATCTAGATTCACTTCACATATTCCATTTAAAGGCCTTGCCTCAAAATAAAATATATCATTTTTGAATGCATGAATATAATCGTCCCTAAAACGATAAGTAAATCCAGATTGTTTTAAACGAGCAACTGATATTATATTCCTAGTCAAACTAGGTACAAAACAAACATTGTTTAATGTCAAATACAGACCATTTGGTAAGATCAAATCAAAATCTCCATTGCCCACATGGAGTACCATCTCGCCTGTCCTCAGTTGCCTACTCTTTTTGAACCCCTGTAACGAATTAAAAATGTGAGTTCCACACCCAGTATCAAATACCCAAGTGTTTGGTGAAAAGTAAATAGGTCTATCTATATTATATAGATACCCGAAGGGCCTTCGCCGACCTTCTTCTTCTTCAACTCTGCAAGGTAGGTAGGACAATTCCTCCTCCAATGGCCAGTGATGCCACACTCGAAGCATGCATCTTCTTTGGCCACCTTTGCCTTCTTCTTAGGCTGTGGGGCTTGGGCAACTCATTTGCCCTTGCCCTTGGCGACCTTCGCCTTAGCTTTTGAGTTGTAGGGTTTAGATTTATTGGTTCCTCCCTCCCTTATCATGAGCACATGAGAGGCTCTCTTGGGGATATTCTTCTCAGCGGTTTTGAGCATCGAATGCAACTCCGAGATAGACTTGTCCCAGCCATTCATGTTGTAGTTCATGATAAACGTGTCATACGACTTTGGTAGTGAGTTAAGGATCAAATCCGTTGCCAAATCATTTGGATAAGGAGAACCAAGTCTCTCCAAATGGTCGATGTGACTCTTCATCCTTAGAACATGACTGCCCACGTCCTTGCCCTCCTCCAATTTACAACCATGTAACGCTCGAACAGTTTCAAAGTGTTCGGTTCTAGCTTGCTGTTGCAACATTTCCTTCAGCTGCGTAATCATGTCATATGCATTGTGATGTTCCAGATCCTTCTGAAGTTCTGTAATCATTGATGCAAGCATAAGACTAGATATCTCGATTGAATCATCAACATGTTTCAACCAAGCAGCATAAGGAGCCCTAGGAGTGGCAGGTGGCTCATCAGGAATGGGAGTGTCAAGCACATACAACTTCTTCTCGGGTTTGAGAACAATTCTCAAATTCCGTTGCCAATCAAGGAAGTTAGTATGGTTTAACTTGTCCTTCTCAAGGATGGATCGAAGGTAATTGGTATGATGGGTATTTGCACTTTGCGACATCTACAAAATTTAACAAAGTTCATTTAGTATTTTTGATCTTTAACTCTTTAATAATTAATACCCTTTATGTTTCAAAAACATTAATTACTTAAAGTCTAGGATCCAAGTCGTAAAACAAATAAACGGTTAGGTATCCTTTTTCCCGTCAGTTTAATTCAATAAGGTAGGTAACGTTTACCATTTACATCAAATGTAAATCCTAGCAGTATGGGATCCTTAACAACATTTGTTAATCGACATGTTTGATCCCATCTATGCCTCAGGTCTCTAATGCTTAGGTAACCTTTTTCACAAAGATTCCCGATCAAGTCATCAAATCTGAAAAACTTGGGGAATCGGCCCATAACTAGTTATAGGAATCGCGAATACCACCTCGGCCATCAAAAGACAATCCAAGCGGTTAGGTAACCTTTTTCCCACAAGTACCATACAAATGACGTGCGAGTGTTTCTTCAAAAGGACGACATAGACTTGGGTTTAAAAAGGGATTTTATATGTTTTTATAATTCTAGCTTTAAAAACATATTGTATCATGTATATTGCATGCATCCAATATCACATGGTACCTATTACTGAAAAAACATATTTTACTTTTATTGGTTCTTTTAGTTCAAAATAAAATCTCCATTTTATTAACTATTTCGTTGCGGTCAATTTTAAACTAATATCCTATATTAATGCTCGAGTTTGAGCGCATTAGAACCAATTTTAGTCTTTTAATAAAACAACCTTTTATTATTTACACATGGAGTTTGGATGAGTTTTTAAAATCACAATTTTAACTCATTTTACCATTTCAAAAAATTTAAAGAGTTTTTAGAATAAAACTCCTTTTATTTTAAAACTCAATTTTATCATTTTACATTAAAATGTTATTTTGAAAAGCCAAACTCCAAAAGATGATTTTTTTTATGTTCAAAATATTATCTAGCATGCAAAATCCTATTTCAACCACACATGATAATATCAACATAAACATTCATCAACATTATGTAAAAGTGTATAAACCAAGCCATATTTTCTAGTGACAATTCTTGTGAACCAAACAAGAATGTCAAGTCCATTCCTAAGGGACAAAGGACCAAAACTCCAAGTGATGTCTTCAAGCTCCCACTTGCCAAAGCAACCATTTCATGTAAGATCTTCTAGGAACTCCATGGTGTGTGTGTTTGCTCCTTGAAAGCCGAGAAGTGATGGTAAACCACCACGAAGGCCGAGAACACCAAGAGCATCTCCAAATGGTCTTCATTCTTCAAACTTGTTACGTTTTTATATAAATAAACTAATCTAACATTAATCTATTACATACAACAATTAACAAAATGACAGAATGCCTATTTACTATTACATACTTTATGAATAAATAAATATTACAACCATTTGAATAAACAACACAACCATCATCACAAGGGGTCATTGGCTTGTTTATACACATCATTTACATACAGCAAAATAAACAAACACTTTGTTTTTCTAAGGCAACTTTTATGACCCAAAAATGCATGTAAATTTTGGTCATATAAAATAACAATTATAAACTTTTAAAGTTGCCAAAGATGTCACGCATGAACTCTTCATGAAAGATAAAAATCATCTATGGCTTCCAAAAACCAAGGTTTTCATATAAACAAAAAAAAAATCTTAACATGCATGCAAAAGTGGCTCTCATACCACTTGTTGGGTCTTGTTCAAAACACGATTTAAAAAACATAACATTTTGCAACGGAAGCTTAAAATTTTGAACAACATTAAAACCATTTTAACACCCACCAAGTATCCATTTGCATGAACATGAAAGATTAAAATATACATAGGGGGTTTCTAGAAAATACAACCTTTGTAGTATTTTGAAAAAGCTTCTAGAAATCGAAGATAGAGATGGCAAGAACTCAACCGAGAGCTCCTCTAGAGAAGTCCACCAACAAGCTCCAACACCAATGTATGCTAGTACGAACTCTTGCTTAGGAAACCTCTTAAGCTTGAAGCCAAAAATTTGATTTTTGCTTCAAGAGAGGGAGAGAACTTTTCATCTTCTCACTAACTCTTTTAGAGAGAATTTTAGAATGTGTGTGTGTATGTGTTTTTCGTTCAAGAGAGTGCAAGTAAGAAAGATGAAAATCTTTCTTATTAAAAAAAATCTTACATGCAAAACACAATCATTAGCCTTGAACCTTTCAAGCACATGCATTAGACCAACACTCCTCATGGGTCCCACATGTTGTCTTTCAACGTTTATATAAAGGATATGGATTTTATAAATTCATACCATATGAATTTTATTTATTTAACTTAACCTTTAATTAAATAAATAAGTAATATAAAACCAATTAAATCATTTAACCTTTAAATGATATAATTACCACACACAAATTAATTCATACTATATGAATTAAGATATTATTTTCAATAAAATAATAAATACAAGAGTTATGATATTTTAACATGAATCAAATTCAACTAGTTAAAATAATCAACATGGTGTCTACTTGTTATTGGTGTGACCCTATAGGATCATATGTTATTGGCAATATCATTTTATGATCATTCTTGAGCATATAGAACGAACAGTCGAGGCACACCTCAGTCGATCATAACTTAGTAGACCTGAGTTATGACCTCGACTCTCTAGAAGAACTACGAGAAGTTTCTCTTAACAAAATGGCATCTCAAAGACAAGTGGTCGAACGATATTTCAACAAGAATGTCAAGATCAAAGTCTTCCAAGAAGGCAATTTCGCCCTTAGACGTGTGGTCCAAAACATTAAGGAACCGAACGTAGGTATGTTATCCACTAAGTGAGAAGGATCCTATCACATATCTAATGTCGTAGGAAAGGTGCCTATAGGCTCCAAACTCTCGAAAACCAAGACGTCCCACGAAGCTGGAATGCGGTACACTTGAAAAAAATACTTATTTTAGATTATTTTTTCCTTTCGATTTATTCATCATAACGATTACTGACTTAAGCATCGGAGGGTCGTTGGTTAACCCAACGACCAACCGCTAACGAATGATGTGTCGCAGGATCGCACGATCATACAAACACAAGTCAACAGCTATGCTAAGTTCCTTCGGACGAAACAACTCGATGATCAAGAAATCTCAGGTCTTACGACTCCGGGTCTAAGACTTAGAGAAATTTAAAATAGCCTTAGTTGCATGATCTTTGCAAAATGTCTTAGTCGCATGACCTATGTTTCGATTACATACTAGCTGATGTTTTAATCGCAAGATATGTGTTTCATATGTAGTTTAAACACATGTTTTATTTATTATCATGATCAATGTATTATCATAATTTTTCGCTAGATTAAATCAAATTTTTTCATGTGATAAGTAAATCATTCGACAAAAGGTTGACAGAACAGACACTTGTATTAATATCTTCAAAAGAATTACAAGTGTAAAGGCCCGACCACCAACGGTCTCCCCAAAAAAATTATAAAAGAAAGAAAAAATCTAACTAAGGTTAGGAAGGCTGCTTCTGGTATTGGAAGACTTCCTCGTCACCACCTCTAGCTTCGGCCTCCGCTGGATCGTCTTCTTCAAGGAATCCTCTTGGTCGAGAAAGTCGGGACCTCTTCCTCGGCGTTCGCCTGGGATTCTTCCACGGAGGTGGCGACGCATGATCGCGGCCTTAACTCTGAAATGATTTAAGGCCTCAAAGGAGAAGAGCCTCTCCTCCAGAGGGGCGATCTCCTCCCACTTCGCCTTGACGGTCGACTCAAGGTCCTCGACCCATTTTTCGCGCACGGTCAGAAGATCCTTGGTCGCCGAAACTTCTGCCTCAGATGCAGAAGCTTTATTTAGGGCCGTCTCCAGACGACCTTGAAGGTCACTTTGATCCCTCATCGAGGCCTCTAGAAGGTCATGAGCTTCGTTAAGCCTCGATGAGAGAGACTCGACCCTGGCCTCTGTCACCAGTACCTGTTCCCGTGCCCTTCGTTCTCCATCTTGCGTTGTACGCGTTTCCTCCAAAGCATGGGAAGCAGTCTTTTGGGCCTCGTGCAGCTGCTTGTATAGGCACAAGGATGCCTGGAACGCCTGAAAAAAGTCAATCAAGTTAGAATCTACTAGACGAATCAGAAACATAGAACTCAAGATTGGTGAATTTACCATAAACGACAGCCCTGCGACGTGGGATCCGGTCTCGTTGACCGACACCCTCCTGTAACGATCCCGAAAGGGCAGGATCAAATACTTCCCCAGATGAGGAAATATATTTGCCCTGTCCAGGATGCCGTCTGCCATGAAGTCCAACGGTAAGGTAAAGTTCACCGTCTCCCTTTATCGACCCCGGAGGGAGTAGGCTCGTCCGTCTTTGGACCCGTCTTCTCGGGCATCATCGTCGACGTCGGAGGAGCGACACTGACCGGTTCAGCGTCGACGGTTCCCTCTGAGGAAAGGATCCTTCTTCATCTTTTTTACCCCCGACACGGGGGGCGAGTGGACTTTCCTCTTCAACTCTCTGGCCTTCCTGGCCAGAAGGAGTTAGGATTCCTTCTTTGAGATGTCGTGCGTCGGCATAGGCTCTGATCCGCCTAAGATAAAGACAAGAGTAAAGTCAGAAGAGATCAATAGTCGCACGACCGAATTTACACAATATAGAAAAAGTCACTTACCGGCCATCTCTTCGTCCTCTCTTTCTTCTTCTTCTTATTTTTCTTCTTCTCCTCCTGCGGCCGAAGCCCCAACTGCCTCGATCACCTCGACGTCTGAATCTTCGTCGACTAGGGAATGAGCAACGAAGAAAGAGCGTTCTCCGAAGCTACTCCTCAGGAATTTTTCGATTTTCTCCCGAGTATCGGGGCGACGATCGACCCTATTGAAGTCGATCATTGAAACACACGAAACACGTCAGTGAAAATGATCGAAGTTTAAAAACAAAAAATAATATACGAAAAAAAACCTACCTTTGATGTTTCACCCGATGGTGGCCCACGAAGAGTCCTCATCCGTCTGGTCGAGCGACTTCAGCCGACCCAGGACGTACCGAGCCTTCCACCCACGGTCGTTAACTGCGGTGTTCTGAACCAGAACTCTTTCGCCTCTAAACCTAAGGTAGAGGCTGTAGCGGTGGTTCCCATCCGCTTTCACCATGTAGGCCGCCAAAAGGTAGTTCACAGTGAACGGGGCTGCCCAATCGTTGGTGATCCTTTCGATCACCTGGATAATGCGCTAGAATTGTGGCATTGCCTGACCAGGGGAGAGATTAAACTCATCCAAGAACGCCCTGGCTAAAGGCGAAAAGGGCCACTTGAACCCTATTTTGAATGGATATTCATATAGAACGAAGTATCCATCCGGACATCCCTCGGGCCGAATGTGATCGGTCACGAAAAGCTCAACTACCTAAGGAATTCTGGTCGAGGTCCTAAAGGCCTCTACATTATCGTCGGTAATGACGGAGTTGGGAGGTTCGCTAAACATTATGAGGGTTTACTAAGGTAAGAAAGAGGTCTCTAGGGTCCCACTTCTTCACTCGTTTCCTAACTGTTGATTTAACACACATAAAGGATCCGAAAAGGGAGTTATACCTTATATATCACTCTAACAAATCCAAGCATAATGCGACGGGGTTTAGTTCTTGGCAAAGAACACGAAAAATCTATCTCTAAAACTGCTCAAAGGCGTAAAAAAGGAAAGGTTTGGATTTCCAACCCTATATATATGGTTTCCAATGTCAGGTCAAGCCGCTCGATGGTTGACACGCGTCTTCGACTTTTCGCATGCCACCGTCGGATGATCGACACATGTTACGCAACTGTCATCCACGTGCGATACGTCAGCATGACGTCGACGATCTCATCGACTTTTCAGTTTCCTCCAAACTGATTCGGTTTCTTTCGAACCAGGGTCGACTCATTGGTCGACACGTGTCCATACAGTTACCTCAGAAACTAAAATTTAAATTCACGCACTAAATTTAAATTTTTGGGGCAAACTGTTTGGGTAAAAAATCACACATCATGACCGATGCAAGAAACCAAGGGATTTGTTTCGTACAACAAGTCTTGTATTAAGACTCGTTGAGTGCCCGCGCAATGCGGCGGGAGTTGTGAATGTAAACGATTTTGATTAAACAACTGATCTATTATGATTTTGTGAAAAAAATTCTACAGTTTTCACCCATGTGATCAAATGGTGTCACCGACTGAAAACTTTTATGGGTCCATGATCATATGACATAAGAAAAAGAAACCAAAATAACATGTTCCGAGTACCCAACCCTAACGGGTAACGGGACAGGGACGGGGATGACATTACCCGCCCCTAATTCGACCCCGATGAAATTTTAAATTTATTTAATATATGTATATAGTGTGTATAAATAAATAAATATATATGTATGTAAGCATTTAGTATAAATAAATTTTATTTTTAATATTGATAATTAATATAGTGACCATTTCTTATAATTCTAGTTTTAAAATACATTTTCTATAATTACTAATCGGGTACCCAACGGGTGCCCCAAACCCGTCCGGGATTCCTTCTTCCTGAACCTGTCAGGGATTAATCGGAACGGGGGTCGAAGATGGGGGGTGCATTACCCGTTTCCATCCCTAATTCCAAATCAGAAAAGTATTTGAAGTTTAAATAATCACGAGTAAAGTACACAATGACACCCTAAAGGAGCAAACATACAAGGCAAGAAGCTAAATTAGTGTTGTAAAATTTAAATAAACATATGCAAAAATGTGAATACAAAAAACGAACAAATTAGTGTTGTGGCAAATTTTGAAAAACATGACAAGCCATTGTTTTAATACTCAAGCAAATGGACATTCTATTACAACATAAAGCATTAAAACAAATTATGTCCTGAATTATTTATGAGCTAAATCAACCATTTTAGTGGGATCAATGAAATACGACAATGGTAAATACACATCGTCATAAAACAATTGAATGAACAACGTAACATCGAACAAAAGATCCATGAATGGATCCTCTTTTTTTGCTCTCTCTTTCAGCTTCTCATACTTCTCTAGTTCCTTCAATTAAAGATCACCAACAACCTGGAGCACCATCAGCAAAAACATGCAACATTTTTATCCGCTAAGAGCTTACCGGGTAAGAGTCGTGACTCTCACTTACCGGGTAAGATTCTCGGTCCTTGTCATCGCTCTTACCTAGTAAGATTCTCAATCCTTATCACATTCATCCGGTAAGGTAAAGTGAGGTAGTAAGCACTTACTACATAAGCATTTGGTAAACGGCTCCTGAATATAGAACAACTCCAACAACCAAAATGTATCACCGATTAATAGATAGAAGATTTTGCAAAATGGCCAAACGCCATTGCAAAATAACCAAATAAAAATTAGGTCTGCACCAAAATAAGCATTTATACGAATTATGCAGCATACTAATATCATCAATAGACCATAAGACTTGAAACAAAACCAAGACAACAGGGCAGTAACACGTTAAACAAAAGAATTAATCTAATTGTTATAAACCAACAAGAGTAACCCAAACAAAAGCATAGTCTGATCCCAAGTAAATCCCAAAAAACAAAAAGAGTTGATTTAAGTACGATATAGATTCTCAGACCAACTTTTATACATTATCCACAACCAGCGATTTCTATTGCATGTGAATACTACACAGACTTGAGACATAACCAATAAAATGAATTAATCCGAGTCTGAGAAACATGAGAACTCAGCATCCACATCCACAGTCATTACACGATCTACTGATTATCGATCACAATGGGTACAAAAAAAAGATTTGTCATACTATCCCAAAGCTGAGAGTGTGGAATTCGAGGTTTCAACCGAAAATTAAACTTTGGAATGCATAAGACTCTCTGAGCATTATTGCACTTGTGATAAAAGGAATCCGGACTCGGGTATGATAATATAAAGTGTACACTTCTAGTCCTATATGTGATGAAGCATAAAAAGATGAGCAACAAGTTAAGAATTATGACTTACTAAAGTGAGTGTAGCACGACCACTGGTTATGCAAAACAATCAAATTCCTACGGGAGGGCATTAAACAAGCAAATCTATTTGAAACAGAAGTAGGAGAATCTGACTATGAATAACTGTTTAGTATTTAGTAGCCAATCTAATGGAAGAAAATTTCGAAAATGATATACTTTTACCCATTTATATGCACATTACAATGAGGCATAGAGCAATGCAAGAACATGGATACATAATTATTGGAAAACCTGCAAAATAAGCAACCATTATTAAGAAGTGATAACAAAAACAGAAGAAACTTGAGAACATGAAGTATTAGTGTGAACAAACATACCTTAAAAGAAAAGGTTTCATAAGTGGCTCATATGTATCCAGAAAGCCCTAATCTGCCATCAAATGTTTCCAACTAATGTAGAAGAACTTGCAGCCTCGGTTCCTAAAGGAGAAAATGAACGGTACAATCAAATAAACTCATCACCGCTGCATGAAGGTGACATGTCTATATTTTAAATAAAAACTAAATAACGCAAAAGATGAAAGTGTGGAAGGCATCACCTCTCCCTAATAACTTTGAAGCAGGTTCTGTAGAACAATAGCAATTTATCAGTACGCCTTCTTTAACAATAGCAATTCTAGATGTACAAAGTCATGGAGTAGAACCAGTGTAATGTCACAAAAAGCATGATTTGATAACCCTAACAATAGCTTATGAGCTTCAAAATGTCAAGACAAATTTCTATACTTTCTACAAAATAACCATATGATCTACTGAGACTAAAAGCCTTTGACATTTAAATTAGAACCAACATAGAACAAACAAATTAGTTGAGAATGAGAAGAAGAATTAACCCAACACGGACATGGAGAAGGATGCCTTAGTTGGATTCCTCGGGTTAGAATCAAACACATCTTATACAACACAGCATTATAAAACCAAATCAGGTCGATTCTAACCAAGATTCGTATATAAACCAAATCTGATCCGACATAATCGGTAGAGGAAAACAATTATTTCGAACTCCAACCGTAATGAGATTGATAGAGAAATCGACACGAAATTAAGGATGGAAAACGAAAAATTACCTCGATTGGAATGGAATCGGTGGAGTAGTGTGATAGATCGAGAGTGAATTCGTAGAGAAATTAACACGTTAATCAAACCCTAACCTTCTACAATCTCATTATTGTCATCTTGAATCAACCGGGAGTTTGAATGTCATCTTAGGAATCGATTTTCGGAATCGTCGCCTGGGGAAGATAATTGTTTGATGGGTATGGCCAGTTGTACATGGCTATAGGAAGCGTCGGCCAGATGAAGCGTCGGCCAGATGAAGATAACTTTTAGGATTAAGATAGATAAAATAAAAAAAGAAAATGTTTTAAGACTTTAAGATAAAATTCTTACATGCTTTATAAGGTAGTATAGATAAGATCCTTTAGGTTATGCATGACCGTAACCATAGTCGTCACTTATAAGACATCTGAAGTCGTACGACCGAAATCTCCGCCGAAACATGCGACCGTCGTAAGATTATCTTCGACCATGATTTACTAACGATCAACGAGTGTTTTCTTTATGGCTATTCAATGCAGGTCAAGCACTTTAAATGAAAACGATCAAAACTGAAGACCGCAATCAAACACATTCAATACCTAAGACCGTTTTCCATATTTATGAAGACCATTAATGGCGCCAAAGCCTATATATATCAAGCTCGAAGTCATTCACAGGGACAGAAGAAGAGTTCTTGAAGTATTCTCGAAGCTCCCAATCAATCATTCTCATTTCCCTTTGAAGAAAGCTCACCACGAACTGTTCTTATGCACGACGCATGATAGGTCTTTACGATTAAGTTTATTTTCTTTGTAATTGTAATCTATTGTACTCACGACACTTGTTACTAAAGGACGTCGTCCCTGTTTAACTACCATAGTGCACCGTCGACATCTATTGTCGACCGCGGTTTTTACCCTCGATGGGGTTTTCTGCATCACCAAATTCTGTTGTCTCTTGTTGCATTTATTTTATGTCGTAGGTTTGTAGTGAAGATCCTTTCTTTAGTTGTTAAAACTCCACATCGAACTTAAGTTATCTTTTGGGTGATTTTTGGCATTGACAATCACGAGAGGAGTTACCCTACGCATGACATAGAGTTGGCGGCGGTAGTGTTCGGCTTAAAGATTTGAAGGCACTACTTATATGGTGTTAAGTGTCAGATTTACACTCATCACAAGAGTCTCAAGCACCTATTCGATCAGAAAGAGTTGAATATGAGACAAAGGAGATGGATGGAATTGTTGAGTGATTACTGTTAGCTTCAATCTTCCTAATCATAGAAGTATTTAGAAGTAGTGAAAAATAGGCTATGTGAAGAAAGCCTCTTACAGAAGCTCTGCCGAACTTACCGAGAGATCAAGGTCGAGAAGCTACAGAAGCTAAAGAGGCGTCCTACAGAAGCTCTGTAATACGCACAAAGAAGACCAAAGACTCGGAATCCGGTGAAGACTGCTCTTCTAAAGGACCAAACCGCAGAACCTCTGTGGCACTTCACAGAGCCTCTGCGGTCTTCAACAAAGACTTAAAAGATATTTATAATATCTTGCTACTGTTACAGGACCTGTTCATCAACTTGCATGGTAGCATGCCCTGTCCAACTGCAACGTGTCAAACTCTGATTGGATTTAATAGGGCTTAGTACATAATAGACGTCTGCTGCATTAAATGCAATACAGCACGTCCAACTGTTCATGCCATCCGTCCAACTATCCATACCGTCCTTTGTGAATAGTAGCATATGCTTTATGGTCCCCTTAGAGTAGTATATAAGGAAGAATCATGTTGAGTTCTTCCTATCCATCGATCGATCAATCGAACAATCGAAACAAGAATTCAAGAGAGAAAAACATCACAAGAACACATAGCTTTAAACACTTTGAGAGTCATATCTGTTTTAAAAGCTTTGCTTACTCACTGTTCTTGAATCTGTTCTTAATATATATATTCAGTAAACTTTGAGATATTATTTCCTGTTCAGTGTTTATTTATATTGTGTTCTAAATCTATCAATCATATCTGTTAGTTCTTCAAATACGCTTCCACATCAAACTCATACTTGAACTAATAGATCTAATAATCATGTATAAACAAACCGGGAACCAACAATTGGTATCAGAGCGAAGCTTGATTTTCAATATCAAGTGATCCTCGTTTTTACAAGATTAGTGATAGAAATCATTTTTTCCTATTCCTCATCTCTAGGTTAAAACTCCATTAAAGTGTACTCTGGGAACAGTTCAAACCCAGAAAACTTTCCAGATCTTCAGACTCATACTCTTTAAATCATACTATCTTTTCAGAACCTTAAAAATGACAAATACAAATAACTTCTTTACTGCTGGTTCACTCACCAAGCCTCCTACTCTCCTTCGAGATGAGTATCCTCAATGGAAGATAAGAATGGTTCATTTCTTTGAGGGCACTGAAAAAAATCTAGTTCAATATCTTTACAACCTTCCTCCTGTTCCCATGATAGCAGTACCACGAGTACCAGCCACTGCTGAATCTCCTGAAATCCCTGAACATCAAAAACCAAAGCCAAAAGAAGAATGGTCAAATGAAGATAAGGCAGAAGATGAAGTTGCACAGAAAACAAAAAGAATCCTGATAATGGCTATCCCTAACGAGCTTTTTCAATCCTTAGATGCATGCGAAACTGCGCACGATCTTTGGAAAGAATTAGAAAGACAGTTGGAAGGGGGTACTAAAACACAGAAGAACCGAAGGGCACAGTACATAAATGAATATCATGCATTCAGAGCCTCTGCAACGGAATCTCTACAAACAACGTACGATAGGTTCAACTCTCTCATAAACAAATGTAGAAAGTCTGGCATTCACAGAACCTCGGAAGAAAATAACGTCATGTTTCTAAAGAGTCTGAATGATGAGTGGCTTCAACTGTCTATGTCTTTACAAACAAACCAAGATCTAGACTCATGGACACTCTCTGATCTCTATGGAACACTAGCTGCACAAGAGCCTCAAATAGCACAGGCTAAAACAATAGCCATTGCACCATACGCATTGGTTAGTAAATCAACAGAGGCTACAGAGAGACCAAGAAATGAGAGAGCAACATAGGAGAAGAAGAAGGAGAAGAAGAATGTAGTGATGGTTGATAGCGAAGAAGACGAGCTGATAGAGGAAGAAATAACTCTTGCGTCATTAGCTAAATCATTGGCTCTATTGACAAGAGAGTTCAGAGGTAACCAAAGAAATTTTGGAAATGACAGATATAGCAGAGACAACCAGAGAGATAAAAGAGATGATGAAAGAAGAGAAGAATCAAGTGACCGACAGAGGTCAGACTACAGAAGTGACCGACAGAGGTCGAGCGACAGAAACTACAGAGGAAATGACTGACAGAGGTCAGATGACAAGATAGGCCACACACAAGAATGCTACAAATGTGGTAAGCATGGTCATTACTCAAACGAATGCCGAACAGAGAAAGGTGGAGACCAACAGAAGTCCGACGATCGAACTGGAAACACCTCCCAAGGATGCTTCAACTGCGGCAAGCCAGGCCATTTCGCAAAAGAATGCAGAAGTAGACAAAATCGCCCACAGAAGGACTCAGCTTTTTACAAAAAGAAGGCTGAATATTATGCGCAAAAATCCTTAATGGCGAACAAAGGGCATTCTGAAGCAAATAAGGGGGACTTCGAGTCAGACTCTACCTCTGATGATGAATTCACCACCAATGCCCTATTCTGTGGCATGGCAGAAGTCGACTCCGGCACTGACAATGAGGTATCAATTTCAAACTCTACCTCTTGTATTAAATATGTAGAAAATGATTCAATTAGACTTAACATTGAACTGATTGAACTCAAAGAGATAAATGAAAGTATTCAGAAAAGACTCACCTTTAATGAGAGAGAAGTAAGGCTTCTCACTCAAGAAAAAGCCAAAATTTTTGAAGAAAAGGAAAGGGTAGAAAAATATTGGAGCAAAAATGTAGATCCTTTAAAAAAGCAAATTTCTGAATTAACCTCTGCTTTAAAAGTCAAAACTAAAGAGCTTTCAGTTTCTAGGAGTGAAACAACTGACATAAGAGCTCTCAAAGAATACTTTCAAAAAGAGAGAGAGATACTTTGGCAAGATCTACTCAGAAGATAGGTTTTACTTAAAAACTATAAAGATGCACAGAAGGTGTATGAGAAAGTAAACTCACAAATAGGAAGACGAGGTATAGGGTACGATGATATTACTCTAGGTGTTGAAGGAAAAAAACTTAAACCTCTGTCTTCTTTGTTTGTAATAGGAAATACAAATAAACCATCTTTTCCAAACTTACTCTCTGTAAGTAAAAGGGTTAAAATCTCTGCAGAACCTCACTTAAGGAAACATACAAAGATGATCAATGTGTGGTTTGAAAACACAGATTCATCATCTTCAACCTCTGTCAATAGAGGAATCAAACCAAAGAAATATCTGAAAACACAAGATCAGATTGGTATCTTCAGGTTTGGTAAACCAGAGACTCAAACACAGGTTGCTTTTGTCTGTATGTTAGATGTCGAAAAGAAATTATCTGCAAAAGCTCCTGAGTTTAAACCCATCATTTCAGAAGAAAAACTTAAAAGATCAATTGAAAAAAAATCTTGGAAGTTTTGAAATCAAATGTTTTAGAAAATCTCTGTACATCTTCTATAGATCAAATTCTCGTTGAAAAGATCTCATCAGAAACCTCTGCCATCAGAAAGCTCGTACGATACATGCTCAGAAAATCCAGCCTTTGTCGAAATAAATGACTCAACCTCTGTATATGAGGACGATTCATCCTTAGACGACTCAGAGACTGATTCTAAATCAGGGATAATTCACTGTGACACAGAGGATATTAAATTCTCCTCTGAAGTTCTTAACAGAACAATTTCTCCAAAAGAGAAAATCACAGAGATACCTATCTGTCCAGATTTTCTAAAAATGTATATACAAGTCAAAACCTCTACAGAGCTTGATAATTTGAAAAAGGCCTCTGAAAATCCTAAAAGCTCAAAATTTTCAAAACCTTTAAGGCCTGAAGCTAACAAATATCTTTCCTCTGTGACAGTGAAGACAAACGTTCACCACAGAAGAGACTCACAGAAGGTAGGACCTAAACAAGATTTTTGCAAAAAACATTCTAGTATTCATAGATCTTCTTGTAATAGGAAATCTAATGTTAAGAACGAATGTAATGCCTCTGTGACTCAGTTCAATGAATTCAATGAAAAGTTCAAACAAATCACGTCTCATATTAAATACTGTCATTGTTTTGATCTTATGTTCAAATTGAAAAATCACTTCTCAAGTCCAGATTGCTTACTCTCCACTAAAATTCAATCTCCAAAATCAAAACCTAGAGAGAAACAATCTGATCTTTCTACAAAAGATAAAATGTATTTCAAGAATGGTAAGGCAAACTTGAAAAATTCTAACAATATTGGACCCATATGGATATGGGTACCTAAGTCTCCGTGATTGTCTTACAGAAGCGGTGTGTGCCAATTTGGTATCTTGACTCCGGATGCTCAAGGCACATGACTGGCAACATAAGTTTACTATCCACGTACAAAGAAACACATAATGGTGGATCTGTAACTTTTGGAGACAATAAAAAGGGACACATCAAAGGCTATGGAGTCATACAGAAGGAAAACGTCTTTGTATACAAAGTTGCATATGTGAATGGCCTTAAACACAACCTACTCAGTGTAAGTCAACTCTGTGATACATGATTTGATGTCTTGTTCAAAAGAACTTTCTGCTCTCTGCAAAGTGAAGACACAGGAATGGAACTTCTGCGAGCCGAAAGAAGAGGTGATCTGTATCTAATGAATTTTTGTTCAAAAACCATGGACAAAGTTTTTCTTGTAGCTTGCGAAAGTAAAGAAGCCTGGTTATGGCATAACAGGTTCTGTCACTTGAACTTTCACACCTTGGATAAACTGGTCAAACTTGATCTAGTTAAAGGTTTGCCTAATGTTAAATTTAACAAGGATCACTTGTGTTCTGCCTGTGAAATGGGAAAACTCAGAAGAGCTTCCCACAAAGACAAAACAGATGTGTCTTGCACTAGGCCTCTGTACATGCTTCATGTCGACCTCTGCGGTCCCATTGCCATACAGAGCCTAGGTGGCAAGAAATACATACTTGTCTTAATTGATGAGTACTCGCGTTTCACATGGGTTGAATTTATTCGAAAGAAATCGGATGTTCCAATCATCTTGATTAATCTAATGAAAAGAATCCAAGTTCTTTATGAATGCAGAATACAGAAGTTAAGAAGTGACAATGGCACAAAATTTAAAAACTCTGTCATCGAAGCCTATCTTTCTAAAGAAGGAATATCACAGAACTTCTCTGCCGCACGCACTCCACAGGAGAATGGCATAGTCGAAAGGAAGAATCGAACGCTCGTGGAGGCCGCAAGAACTATGCTATCAGCATACGGATTACCGATGAACTTTTGGGCAGAAGCAATTTCTACCGCTTGTTACACACAAAATCGGTCAACCATTGTAAAAAGACACATCAAGACTCCTTACGAACTGATCAACAAAAGGCGGCCAAACATCAAGTTTTTCCATGTGTTTGGATGTAAATGCTTTGTTTTAAACGACAGAGATTCAAGAGGAAAGTTTGAGGTAAAAGCTGACGAAGGCAAATTCATTGGATACTCTGCCACTTCCAAAGCCTATAGAGTATACCTTACAAGATCTCTCAAAATCGTAGAAAGTATCAATGTTTCTTTTGATGATTCATTCCAGATGACTTCTGAGCAAATTAGTTCAGAACTCGAACTTAAAAGAGAAACCTCTGGCATCTCGCAAACGAAAGAAGACTTGAATCTTCTATTTTTATAGATGTTCCAAGATGACATTGATCCTTCTGTTGGAACCATCAGAGTTTCTGAAGAACCATCCTCTGTTGGACAAAATTCTACAGGTATGACTCTAACTGGTCCAAATAATGCTTCATCTTCTTCTATAAATACTACAGATGCAAATGCCGAAGAAGAAAATGCAGAAGATGAAACATCAAGAAAAACGACCACAGAAGCTGCTGAAAAACAAACTCCACAATCCACAGAAGAACCAACTACAGAGGAAATTGAGGACCAAGACTATACTTCCTCAAAGGAACAAACTCCACCACCACTCATACCAATCATTCCACAAATGGTAGAATCTTCTACCAAGGTAAGAAGAACGACAGAGGCTATACAAAAAGAAGATCCACAAGAAGCTTCTGAAGAAAGGTTCGATGACATTGATGACCATCTTCCACGCACCACTCAGTGGACAAAAAGCCATCCTCCAAGCCAAATAATCGGAGAACCTTCTGACTCAGTAAAAACCAGGTCTGCCACTGCTAATTTTTGTTTCTTTACAAATTTTATTAGTGTGATAGAACCAAAGAAGATTTCTGAAGCCCTAGATGACCCAAACTGGGTAGACGCCATGCAAGAAGAACTTCTGCAGTTTGAGCGTAACAGAGTATGGACTTTAGTACCTCTGCCACGAGGGAAACAGGCCATTGGGACTAAGTGGGTCTACAGAAATAAGAAGGATGAAGATGGAGTGGTCATCAGAAACAAAGCACGATTGGTGGCCAAGGGTTATAGACAAGAAGAAGGCATAGATTACGATGAGACTTTTGCTCCTGTCGCACGGCTCGAAGCAATAAGAATATTTTTAGCCTTCGCAGCCCACAGAGGTTTTAATGTCTATCAGATGGACGTAAAATCAGCTTTTCTCAACGGTGAAATCCAAGAAGAGGTTTACGTAAATCAGCCACCAGGGTTTGAAAGCTCAAAGTTCCCAAGGCATGTATACTACCTTGAAAAGGCTCTGTACGGACTGAAACATGCTCCAAGAGCATGGTACGAACGACTTTCTACCTTTCTTCTAGTCAATAGCTACGACAGAGGTACAACAGATACTACCTTATTCTATAAACGTAAAAACAGTGAAATAATGCTTGTACAAATCTATGTGGACGACATAATTTTTGGGTCTTCTAACACAGAAGAGTGCAAAAGTTTTGAAAAACTCATGCAGAGTGAGTTTGAAATGAGTAAGATGGGAGAACTAACATTCTTCCTCGGACTCCAAGTCAAACAAACATCAGAGGGAATTTTTATAAATCAGGCCAAATATGTCTCTGACATTCTCTTCAAGTATAGCCTCTCTGATACCTCTGCAATGAAAACTCCAATGGCCACTGGAAATAAGTTATCCTTAGATCCAGATGGCATCTCTGTAGAATGCACTCTCTACAGAGGCATGATTGGATCTCTGTTAAACTTAACTACAAGCAGACCTGACATTATGCATGCCACGTGTCTTTGTGCACGTTATCAAGCTAATCCAAAGAAATCACATTATGATGCCGTTAAGAGAATCTTTAGATATCTAAAGGGGACCAAAAATCTCGGTCTCTGGCATCCACAGAACTCTGGTTTTAGTCTTAAAGCTTATACAGATTCAGACTATGGAGGATGCATGCTCGACAAAAAGAGTACCTCTGGGAGTTGTCAATTCCTAGGTGGTAAACTAGTCAGTTGGACCTCCAAGAAGCAAAATTGTGTCTCAACATCCACTGCAGAAGTTGAATACGTTGCTGCTGCTAGCTGTTGTTCTCAGGTTCTATGGATGAAAACTCAGCTAAAAGACTACGGCCACATCCTATTCAAAATACCCATCTTCTGTGATTCCAAGAGTGCCATTGCTATGTCTGCCAATCCTGTGCAACACTAAAAAACCAAGCATATCGATATAAGGTACCATTTCTTGAAACACCATGTTGAATACGGTACAATTGAGATGCATTTCGTGCCCATAGAATACCAACTCGCGGACTTATTCACCAAAGCTCTAGACGAGAAAAGATTCAATTTCTTGGTGGGTAAGTTAGGAATGATCAATATGACGTAAAAATCCTCTGTGAGTATAGCTTTATCTTCTGTAAATATGTATATATTTCTAATTATTTTTGCTTTAATTAATTTATTTCTGTATGTAAGTTCTCAATCTTAAATAGTTCTTAAAATCACAGAGTTTCTGTAAGTCTACTCAGAACCTCTGACAACCCCTACAGAACCTCTGGAAAATATGACCTATGTTCTATGCAAAACTTTTCATTCTTTGATCCAAGCATAGGTCAAGGGGGAGCAAAAGGAAATTACTTAATCTACAGAGGTGATTAGATCAAGGGGGAGCAAAAAGGGATCCTGAAATGATCTACAGAGGTAAAACTTTCAAGGGAAAGCCAAAGAAGAATGTCAATAAATCTATATCGACAGAAGCCAGACATCACTGCCGAGAAAAGAAGAACCAAAAGGTACGTCTCTCGCACAAAAGGTTTTTGAAAACAGTTTTCTAGGACACAAATTGTCAAATATGTCCTAAATATACTGTGGATAACATTTCAAAAATCAAAAGATCAAAAAGTTTCATAAAATTTGAGTTATGAGAAATTTAAGGTCATAGAGCTTCTGTTGAGCTCAACAGAAGCTCTGCCAGAAATATGCTCTGAGATCGCAACTTTAACCTCTATCGATCTTTTGGAATGTTATCTCGGAAACCAAACAGACTCACCATGACCTTCTCGAACAAAACTTTTTCCATAACAATTTTTTCGGACACCAACTTTCAAATATTTCCGAAAAACATCTCTTAAAACAGATCAAAAATTGGATGATCAGAAAAGTTAATAGAATTTTTGTTATGAGATTTTTTCCCTCATAGAGCTTCTGCTGGCCCTCCTAGAGCTTCTGCAAGTTCCAACAGAGCCACAAAACCTCTGCGAGTAAAAACACTTAACTAAAAATCCTATTTGATCCTCTCCAATGCCTTTACAAAACTTTTTGGTTAAAAAGGAACCCCACAGAAGTCATGATAACAATGAGATATATGAGAAAGGGATAAACATCAAAGATTTTCAAGATCACAGAGCTTTTGTAAACTACAGAAGTTCTGTCAATCTGTTACTTGGGCATTTCTGTAGTAATAACGGTTACTTTTACTGAGAGTGAATTACATGTGGCTAAGAATAACCCCACGCGCCTAGCATTAATGGGCCGCGCACGACGTCCTGTCATCCTCTGACATGGCCTACGTGTCCCATTTTCATTGGGCGTACATGGAACGTTTTCTGTGGAAAGTTGAACCCGCCGTTCTAACTTGAGTTCGGATTCCAAATTTTAATCCATTGCCATATATTTTACTCTTTCGAATTCTACCGTTTTACCCTCCTATAAAAACCAAGCTTACCCTCTTATAAACTTTTTACAAACTCTCATTCTTCTCCGGCGAAACCCTGCAAAAACCTGCAAGTTTCTTATTCTCAGTACCAAATGGCTTCATCTTCTCAAGCTATCTCCCCTGCACACTCTCCGGCGACCTCACCAGAACATTCACCTACTCATTCTGAACATTCAGAAAACCCCAACCCTGCCCAAAACATTGAACTAGAAGATTCTGGCGATTCAGCAGATTTTGCTCCAACCACACATCTTCAAAACTTCATAGCAAAGGATCATTTCGAAAAGGTACTACCAATCAAATCCAACAATTGCTATTTGGTCCCCTCACCCACTGCTTTCGGCGAAGCCCATGCCATTCTTCTAAACATAATGGAAAATCATATCATCTTCCCTTTACTCTCAAGAACCCCAAAGAAAATTCCAGTTAGATATCTGAACCAGTTTTGGCAAAGTTGCCGATTTGATAAAGATGATTCTCTTATCAAAAGGAACATTTCAAGACCTGACAAATCTGAGCATCTGGAAATCAAGTTCAATAGAACAATGTTCTCACTTGAATTCAACCTACCAACAAGGGGTCTTCTTGGATTGAAGAAGTACGCAGAGCAACCAACAGACGACGAGATCTGTCGTTTCCTAGAAATGCTTGGGTACAACACCCCACCGAGGAAGAGAAATGACTTCCGCAGAGGCAGATTACCACCTCTGTGGAACACCTTGTTCTCAATTCTTAACAGATGCCTGACAGGGAAGATAGGCAGTATTGACCAGAGCTCACATCAGATATTAACCATTATGTATGGGGTTTACTATGATCTCCCACTGGATTACGCGACCATAATGATGCAAGAGATCATCAACACCATCGACAAAAAGAACAACACAAGAAGGGTCAAAGAGAATGATCCTAAGTTTCTACCACCTCTACAATTCCAAAGAATACTGGGAGTCTTGTTCGAACCTCTTTGCTGATACAGAAATGGCCAATGGAAGGGCCAATTCCCAAACAGTTCCCAATGAACAAAAATATCCCCACTGATCATGTAGATGGTTACACACACTGCAGACCTCTGTCAAAGAAACTTCTGAAGTATGCCTCGAATAAAACCCTTAAGAAAGAGTATATACGCGATCATAGAACTCCTAAACCGAGTCCTATGACACCCCCGCGTTTAGGTGTCCCCCTAGGAACAATGATTGCAGAACCTCTTTCCACTCAAGAAGAAAAAGATAACAAATTAGCAAAACACATGGCTATTCAACTTAGCTTCATAGCCAAACGTGCAGAGCTCATGGGAAAGAAGTCCTCTTCAAAATCTTCTGCCTCTACTTCACCTCCTCATGCCACAGAAATTGGTTCCTCTGCTCCTCCCTCCTCTCCAAAACTAAAGAAGAAAAGAAAATCGAAAACTATAGAGGAAGGGGCACCAAAACCTAAGAGGAGGAAAACCAAAAAGAAGCATGGTAAATCACTTGAGAAATTGGTTACCATAGAAGAGGAAGCAATCGCAGAAGAAGAAGATGCAGAAGAAGAAATGACAAAAGAGGGATATCAATCGCCCCATCAATCCCCAGATCGATTTGCTCACCAAGGAAACATTAACGATTTCCTACAGAACCCTGACATTGCCAACACTTTAAATACAGCAGGGTGGACGGCACAACCTCTCGACCACCACTTCCCAGAAGAACAATACTTCTCTATTTCCGGCATTGACACACATCTGCAAGAAGATGATCAAACACCCATAGATCAATCAGCTGGGACACCTATTATTCTACAGAACCCCTTCATTCAGCAAGGATTGGACGTTCACAGAAGGAGTCCAAGCCCAGCTTCAGAAGAAATAGGACAAACAGAAGCTCAGTGGAATAGAGATGAAGTAACAGAGACAAGAATGGAGGTCTCAGAGGTAGATTCAGACGAAGAAGAAGCTGTCTGGATACGAAAAGGTCTCTATCATCCACACGTCATGAGGTTATATGGCTCTCATCAAATGTATGACTTCTTAGGCACATAGCAAGGAACTTCAACAGAGGATAGGGTAGAAACATCTGGAGTAAAAGAAAATGTAAAAGAAAAGGATGTCGAAGATGAAGAAGGCACACATCCCTCACCCCCTCCCAGTGCAACCCACACATCTAACTCCACAGGTCAAGCTGCAGAAGGAGTTATTGAAAAAGAGCAGCACAGCTCGATCCAAACCCAACCTTTCCAGCCAGAAGTCACTCTTTCGACTTCTGCGCCCACAAAAACCGGGGAATCCATTCCTAGGGAGTCTCCTCAAAGAGACTCACCTATAGTTCGTGATCAATCGCCCCAGATCACACTAGAACACCCTACAGAGGAATTCGTTTCCTCTGCCATGCACGAAATAGGGCCAACCCTTCTTTCAGAGAGAAGTAGTGAGCACAACGACGAAGAGACTCTAGACAAGTCTCCGAGTCAACAGAAGGATAATCTAGTACCCTCCTCTGAAGTGGATCTAGACTATGTCGTTCACAGAACTTCTGTAGAGTTTGAAGCACTAGATGCTTCTGCTCGAAGATCAGATGGAAATCCTTCCACCCCCAATGTACAAACAAGGGTGAACAAAGGTGTCCCAGGAACAGGGACTCACTCTGGAGACGAATGTGTTCCTCCAGAGGTTACACCGGGGACACAAGTATCAAGGGATGAGTTCCAAACCCTTGTCACCTCTGTGAACCAAACCATGAAAGAGTTGCAAAGCTCTTTCACATCTTTTGCAGAGAAAACATCAACGGCCTTGCTGAATCTAAACACCAAAATGGACAATCTGTCCACAGAGGTGAAAACAGCCATCACAGAGATGAAATATTTTGCGCAAACAACTGCAACAACTACAGCCACTTCTGCTGCTAAAGATTTTGGAATTGCCGCAACTTCTGCATTCAAGGAATCAGTCAAACATTTCCTTGAACAAATGAACAAGCAATCCAACAAATCACAGAGCATCACACCCGCAGATCTACAGAAGGCTCTGCAAAACGTTCAAGCAGAAGCAATGCGCAACACAATACTAATGCAGCCTAAAGACTACATGACCAGAGCACAGCTAACAGAGCTCGGCCAGAATGTCATAAACCAAGTCACAGAAGTCATTGTCTCCTTCACTACTGCAAATGCAAACTACGTCAAAGAGTTCAGAAAAAGTGTCGGCAAAATGCGCTTCAACACAGAAGCAGAGCTTGCAACTCTATTCGGCCTCTGTGATGATGTATGTGCGAAGTTGATAGCCGCAGGAGCAGAATTACCAAAGAAACCCAAAGCTTCCTGCAGAGCAGAGGGTATTTCTGATAAGAGTCAGGATGATTCTGATGATGACCATCCTGGTCCATCAGATAATCCTGAGGGGGAGAATATAAGGGAGAAAGCTACGACCAGAGGAATACAAGCTCCACCAATCGCAGCAGAACCAATCAGTCAAGCCCCTCCAGAACAAACCCAAGATCAACAACAAAATCAACAGACCACAGAGACAACACCCATCTCTGTGGAATCAACCCCTGAAGAAACCAATATTCCAGAAGCTGATCAGCATACCACAGAGGCAACAACCACCCCTGTGGTAATCAACTTGGAAAAGAGTCCTTCAACAAAATCAACAGAAAAACCCCAAACCATACCAAGAAGAAAGTCGATTGCCACCAAACCAAAAAGAGCAACGACCTCTGGTTTTTCTATTCTGAGAAATATGCAAAATACAATGTCTGATCGAATGTCGCAGAGAGAAGAAGAAAGGCACAGGTTCACATTAGCTTTCAAAATGGCAAGAAGATTCAATGTCCAATCTTCATCAACAGAAATAGAGCTCACAGAAGAAGTCACCAAAGAACCTCCAACAGAGGTTACAGAACAACTCAAGACAACAGAACCATCGCCACAAAAGTCCTCTAAAACACAAATGTCAAAACCTACAGAGGCAACCATCAAGACAACAGAAGCACCAACCTCCAAACCTACAGAAGAAACAGGTTCTGCCCCACCAAAAGTCAAAGACAAGGGCAAAGGGATACTGACAGAAGAACCAAAGAAAAAATCATTGCCCAAACCTACAGAAAAATTGATGAAGAGCGCTTTTGATGCCTTCAAAACTCCAAAACCTGAAGAAGAGGACTGGGCATATGGATTGAAGCCTCTGTCAGACATTCCACTAACAGGTAGAGCTGTAGAAGTTGTTCAACAGATGGATAGTCTCAGAAGACAAGTACCACAACCTGGTCCAACACATAAAGAGATAGAAGAAGTGGTATACAAATACCTCTACAAACAAACCTTTCAGACCAATCACCCAACAGATCATGTGACAGATCAAAGGATCAGAGAAGAATTTGAGAACATCTTTAGCAGAACAAAGCCAAGAACCAAAGCAGAAGTCTTCTCTATCCACAAGAATCAGGTACAATCTTTACAGAGTCAAAAGGGTAAATAATTCAGAAACCACCTTCGTTGTTGCTGACATAAGGAATCTGAATCCCTATGATCTACCTGAACTTCTGCAATGGACAAAGGACAACTATAACACAGAGCCAAACACTAGAGCCTATCAAGTGCTGAGAAAAGCAATGAGGGAAAAGCTTCTGATCTACAGTATGATAGATTTTCAACTGGGAAAGGATCTTGGTCTCAAACATCTGAATTTACGACCACCAGAGGATCGCTGCCCACCCGACGCCGTGCCCAACTCTATCATTACAGAACCAAGATTCGGGTTAGTATTTAAAAACCCACAAGGCGAAGTCAAACTGTTTGTGTGCATGGACTGTCAGAAGTACGCAACTAGTACTCTGAACAAGTTCAGAACAACCCTTATAAAATACAGAGGTACATAGAAAATAGATAGAGATGCTGCAGATACTTTCATCAGAGAGATTGATGCCACAATCCGCCTAAGAGAACTCTGCATCAGTTTCTACAAAGAGATCAGAAGAATCGGAAGAGACAACAGAAGCTACAATGATTTCAAAGATGCCAAAATATGATTCTCAAACCTCAAATCTCTGCAAACCAAGTCAAAAGTTTATCTTTCATTGTACTCAAATGTAAAATACCTCTGGCATATTTCTGAACGAAAGAACTTTCGAGGTATTGTTTAACCTCTGTCTTATCTAACTTAGCCTAATTAAACTCAAGTTCAATTTTTTATTTTTCACTACTTAGGGGGAGATTGTTAGCTTCAATCTTCCTAATCATAGAAGTATTTAGAAGTAGTGAAAAATAGGCTAAGTGAAGAAAGCCTCTTACAGAGGCTCTGCCGAACTTACCGAGAGAGCAAGGTCGAGAAGCTACAGAAGCTAAAGAGGCGTCCTACAGAAGCTCTGTAATACGCACAAAGAAGACCAAAGACTCGGAATCCGGTGAAGACTGCTCTTCTAAAGGACCAAACCGCAGAATCTCTGTGGCACTTCACAGAGCCTCTACGGTCTTCAACAAAGACTTAAAAGATATTTATAATATTTTGCTACTGTTACAGGACCTGTTCATCAACTTGCATGGTAGCATGCCCTGTCCAACTGCAACGTGTCAAACTCTGATTGGATTCAATAGGGCTTAGTACATAATAGACGTCTGCTGCATTAAATGCAATACAGCACGTCCAACTGTTCATGCCATCCGTCCAACTATTCATACCGTCCTTTGTGAATAGTAGCATATGCTTTATGGTCCCCTTAGAGTAGTATATAAGGAAGACCCATGTTGAGTTCTTCCTATCCATCGATCGATCAATCGAACAATCTAAACAAGAATTCAAGAGAGAAAAACATCACAAGAACACATAGCTTTAAACACTTTGAGAGTCATATCTGTTTTAAAAGCTTTGCTTACTCACTGTTCTTGAATCTGTTCTTAATATATATATTTAGTAAACTTTGAGATATTATTTCCTGTTCACTGTTTATTTATATTGTGTTCTAAATCTATCAATCATATATGTTAGTTCTTCAAATACGCTTCCGCATCAAACTCATACTTGAACTAATAGATCTAATAATCTTGTATAAACAAACCGGGAACCAACAATTACGACTGTAAAATCCTTTATCACCAGGGAAAAGCAAATGTGGTGGTCGATGCGCTAAGTTAGAAGGAAAGAGGGGAATCGACCAAGGTGATGACCTTTCAGATCGAAGCAACTTCCAACCTCCTTGATAAGATTAAGAAGTTTCAAGAAGAGGCGTTGCTGGAAAAAATTTTAAAGAGCAAAAGGATTGTCAGATTAGTAGCTTTGTTAGGAGTTAACAGCAACGGGTTGAGGTGCCTAGGGAACCGAGTGTGGGTTCCTAGGGTAGGAGATTTAAGGAAAAGAATGTTAGAAGAAGCGCATAAGTCTCGTTATTTGGTGCATCCGGGAACTAATAAGATGTATGATACTTGAGACCGTTTTATTGGTGGCCGGTGATAAAGAAAGACATCGCTCATTTCGTTGAACGGAGTTGACATGTTTACAGGTCAAGGCGGGGCATCAACGACCATACGGGGAGCTCTAATCCTTGGATATTTTGGAGTGGAAGTGGAATGAGATCATGATAGACTTTGTCATGAAGTTGCGGTAGACTCCAAAGGGTTATGATGCGATTTGGGTAATAGTGGAACATCTCACCAAGTCGGCACACTTTTTACCGATTAAAGAGACGTATTCGTTAGAGAAGTTGGCGAGGTTCTACATCGATGAGATTGTGTCAAGGGATGGTGTGCCATTGTCTATAGTATCTGACCGTGATAGCTGATTCACATCATCGTTCTGGAGGATTCTTCAAAGAGAGTTAAGTTCTCAACTCAAGTTGATTACGATCTGTCATACTCAAAACGATTGTCAGAGCGAAAGAAGGAAGATATATTTCAAGCATGCTCGATAGACTTTAAGGGCTCCTGGGAATTACATTTATCGTTGATAGAGTTTTCGTACAACAATAGCTATCACGCTAGCATTCAAGCGGCACCATTTGAAGTGTTGTACGGACACAAGTGTAGAACACTGTTGTGTTGGAACGAAGTGGGAGAAAGATATTTGGTGGATCAAGAAATCGTACAAAATGATTGCCGATAAAATCAACCAAATATGTGAGATCATGAGGGCGGCTCAAGATCGCCAAAAGATGTATGCAAACAAAAGACAGAAATCGATTGAGTTTCAAGTGAGAGACAGCGTGATGCTTAATGTCTCACCTAGGTATGTTGAGCCTTTCACCATTGTAGAATGAGTCGGAGAGGTGGCCTACAAATTGGATCTACCCGAGGAGTTATGGGGTATTCATCCCACGTTTCACGTGTCGAACTTAAGGAAGTGTCTAGTCGATGCAAATACGGCAGTACTGTTAGATGACATTCTTGTGGATGAGAAGTTGACTTATGTTAAGGAACCGGTGGCTATTGCGGACCATAAAGTTAGGAAGTTGAGAACCAAGAAGATTGCTCTTGAAAAAGTTCAATGGAGTTACCATAAAGGTCAGGAGGCAACTTGGGAGGTAGAGGCGGACATGAGGTCCAAATACCCAAGCTTATTCGACGATGGAATTTCGAGGACGAAATTCTTTTGAGTGGCAGGTATTGTAATACCCATGTTCTTATTTTGGAAGGATTTGGATTTTTAAGTGGAAATTAATGAAAACTCAAACTAAAGGGACCAAGATATAAATAGCCAATAAATAGGTTAAAACCAAACCCTCATTCTCCATTCATATTCAAGTGTGGAGGATAGAGGGAGTACAACGAAAGTTAGTGTGTGCTTGGAGGTGCAATTTTGGAAGAAAAGCAAGGAAAAGGTGCAAATTTAGAGGGTGATTCTTCTTCATTTTCTTCAAGGTAATCTTTATCACTCTACTTCTTATTCTTCATTTGGTGGATGTTGATCCAAACCCTCAGTGATTTGATAATCACTCTTTAAGAAACACTTAGTGAAAATTGTAAGTAGACAATATGTATTAGAGTTTCACTATCGCTGATAAGTACTATGTCTCTACAGTACCGCTGATAGGAAACTCATGCTCTTTAATTTATACATTCAACGTTACTGTTCATCAATAAAGCTCTGGCCCTGTTCAGTCTTGTTGATAATCGCTGATAGTTTTAGTTGTTTACTTATGATCCCTGAAGACAAGTTTAACGTCAACAAATGTTCTACGCTGAAGTCGAAGATCAAGCCAAAGAACCAACGACAAGTCTACTAATGAACTGATGCGGATATCAGCAAAGCCAAGACCTGTCCACTCAACGTGAAGTTTCAAGTAGAAAACTTCAGCGATCGCTGAGCTTTGTCACTCGCTGATAAAGTACTGTTCAACGAACGCTGATCATGAAGTTTCCTCTACAAGTTACTTTTGTCTTATCCCCTTGCACGTCTTCGTACGAACTGTCAGAACGGACATCCCTTTTGTCCAGAATCGTACAACCAACACTAATTCTACAATGTTCATCATGCGGCTACTAGGTTGTCTACCAAGGTCAAAACTTGCAACAAATCAGCTGCTGCCACATGTAAAGTTATACTGATATGCATTTAATGCATGCAGTATATAAGAAGAACCCTACTTCAGAAATGAAGTGCTCGGCCATCTTCTTCTCTCTACTATCTTTGTGTTAGAATATTGTTAGCTCCATCTTCTACTGTTTATAGAACTATTGAAAATTAGGCTAAGTATTGTCACCGACAGAGGTTCTGCCAAGACACCGATAGAAGACCAAGTGAAGACCCAAGTGAAGATGTTCACAGAAGACAAGTCCACAGAGCCTCTGCCAAACTTGACAGAGCCTCTGTGGTATAAAGACTGAAGACTTGGAAGATTACTTGAAGATCAAGACGAAGACAACCGTGCCTCACACGTTCTCTGCTGTACGAAGATCCTGAAGATCATTCGTACAAGGCATTCCCTGACAATTCCACATGTCAAACTCTGATGGGTTTCAGCCTTTGTAGAAAATGGCACACTATATTAACGTTGTACCAGTGGCAGTTTCACGATCGTGTCTTGTACCTTTAGTCCTTTATGTCTAGAGCTTGTCCCATGATGAATAGTATAAATAGAAGACTCATGTTGAGCTCTTCTATTAAGCTTTGCACAACACACACATCCTTAAGAGTAGAATTCTTGTTTAACCTTCGGTGTTCTTGGTGTTCTATTTATATCAATATACAGTGGGTTATTGAGTTAAAACTTGTGTTATTTACATCTCACATATTTGATATAGTGTGTTCTTCTACCTTAAATATCTTATTAGTTCTCTAAAACGCTTCCGCATATCACTCTGTTTTGAACTAATAGATATAATCATCATTGGTAAGTAAAAACGGAACCAACAATTGGTATTAGAGCTATCCTTGTTTTTCTATATCAAGAGATCCTCTCTTACAATGATTTTTGGTAGAAACTTAGCTAGCTTTTGACCTGTTCTTCATATATTCTAAACATACTCTGTTTTTCTGCCATTCTCGACCTGTTCGACTTTGGTAAACCTGCAGAATCTGTTTTCTAGGTTAAAACTCTCCATTTTAATGCATCGCTTAAAGTCTTCAAGATTGTAACCTCTTTTCTGAAATCTTGACCCATCATCTGAAAATCTCAGTTTATACTCTGTTTTCTGGTATTTTCCAAAACCATTCAAAATGGCAGCGAACACCAACAACTACTTCTCTGCCGGTTCTTTAACAAAACCACCCACTCTACTCGGAGATGAGTACCCTCAGTAGAAAATACGAATGATTCACTTCTTCGAGGGTACTGACAAAGAAGCTCTTCACTACATCCACAATCATCCTTTCGTTCCTATGCTCTCTGTACCACGTGTACCTGCAACAGACGACACTCCAGAGATTCATGCGCACGAGAAACCTAAGTCAAAAGATAAATGGTCTGATCCTGACTGGGCGAAATACGAGTTGGCACAGAAGGCAAAACGAATTCTGATAATGTCCATCCCCAATGACCTCTTCCAATCCCTAGATGCGTGTAAATCTGCATACGATCTATGGAAGGAACCGGAGAAACAATTGGAAGGAGGGGCTAAAACTCAGAAAAATCGCAGAGCCCAATGTATCAATGAGAATTACTCATTCAAAGCTCTGCCGACTAAGTCTCTGCAGTCTACGTATGACAGGTTTAACTCCTTGATAAACAAGTGCAAGAAGTTTGGGATCCCCAGAACTTCAGAAGAAAACAATGTCATGTTCTTAAAGAGTCTCAACGAAGAATGGCTCCAACTGTCTATGTCCCTACAGACAAATCAGGACCTAGACACCTGGAGCCTATCAGATCTTTATGGAACATTGGCAGCCCAAGAACCCCAAATAGCCCAGGCAAAAACTCAGACTGCTGGGCCTCTGGCACTTGTAGGGAAGACTACAGAGGCAAAGGAGAAGCCTAAGAAAGTTATGGAAGATGAGGAAAAGAAAGAGAAGAAGGAGAAAAAGAAGAAAGTGATGATTGTCGATAGCTCTGAGGATGAGGTGATAGAAAAGGAGGCAACGATGGCCTCGATAGCTAAATCATTAGCTCTGCTGACAAAGGAGTTTAGAAGAGGAGGATACAAGAAGAAGGGGTATGAACGTGATGGAAAGGACGACAGAGGAGAGAGGTATGAGCCAAGGAACCAAGGAAGAGATGGTTCAAATGACAGAGGAGAAAGAGGTGATAAAGGTGGTGACCGACAGAGGTCAGACGACAGAGCTGGCAACGCTCCCCGGAACCAAGGATGTTTCAACTGTGGCAAGCCAGGCCATTATGCTGCTGACTGCAGAAGCAAGCCAAACCGCCCTCAGAGGGATTTTGCTTACTACAAAAAGAAAGCGGAATATTATGCTCAGAAGTCACTAATGGTGAATCAGGAGAACTGGCTGTCAGACGAATCATCTGATGAAGGCGACAAAAACGCCTTGTTCTGTGGAATAGCAGAGGTCAGCTCATCAGATTCCGACAGTGAGGTATCCACTTCTAACTCTTCCTCTGATGATAATGAAGGCGATTTGCTTAAACTGACCATTGAATACGATAATCTCAAAAAGACTTGTGAGAGTACTCAAAAGAAACTTGCATTCTTTGAGAGAGAAACAAAACTTCTCACTCAAGAAAAGGCAAAATTATTTCAAGAAAAGGAAGAGATTGAAACTAATTGACACAAAAATCTAAATCCTTTGAAAGAAAAGATTATAGAACTCGATTCTGCCTTGAAAGCTAAGTCTAAAGAACTTGTAGATGTTGAGAGCGACAGAATGAACATCGTTGCTCTTAAACATTATTTTCAAAAGGAAAGAGAAGTCCTTCATCAAGACCTACTCAGAAGAGACCTTTTAATGAAAAAATATCAAGATGCTCAGATGGTTTACGAAAAGATAAACACACAAATAGGGAGACGGGGAATTGGATTCTGTGACATTGATCCATACTCTGGAACCAAAAGAGATAAATCTCTGTCATCTTTATTTTGTATAGGAAGTACAAGAAAACCCGGTTTTCCGAATTTACTCTCTGTTAGCAAAAGGCGGAAAGTTTCTGGGGAACCTCACATAAGGAAACCTCTGAAGATGATAAATGTGTGGTTTGAAAACACGGATTTACCATATTCAACCCCCGTCAAAAGAGCTTCCAATCCTAAGAAATATCTGAAAACACAAGATCAGATAGGAATCTTTAAGTTTGGTGAACCCGAGACTCAATCCCAGGCTGCCTTTGTTTGCACTATAGATTCTGAGAAGAAATTATCGGCAGAGGCACCTGAGTTCTTGCCTGCTTCAACAGAAGAAAAACAGACTCATATTTCTGAAAAGGAATTATTGGAAATCGGTGAAAACAATTTTTATGAATGTCCCAGTACTTCCAATAATAGCCAAAATCTCTCTGAGGAAACCTCGATGAAAACTTCTGTTGACTTAGAAGATATCCCCGAAAGAAAGGAAGAAAGAGAGTATAGCACCTGCTCATAAAATCCAGCCTCTGTGGATAGAGATCTAAGTGACTAAACCTCTGTATATGAGGACGACTTGTCCTCTGACGATTCTGAGACTGATTCAATTGAATCAGAAGTAGTTCCTTGTAAAGCAGAGGGACTTAAACTTCCCTCTGAGATTATTAACAGAACAATTACTCCTAAGGAGATAATCACAAGTGCTCCTATTTGCCCAAATTTTGTGGACAAGTGTGTACAAGCCAAAACCTCTCTGAAGCTTAAGAAAATCAAACCTGAAAAGGAAAAATCCTCTCAATATTCGAAAGAAGCTAAACCTTTTGGGCCTTTCAAAGAAAAATTAACTTGGCAACAAAAAGGTAAGTGGGTTGAAAATAACAAGTCTTTTACTTCTGTGACAGTGAAACCTGCAGAAGTTCACCACAGAAGAAGGGGACCACAGAAGGCTACTCCAACCAAAGAATTTTCAAAACAACAATCTAGTCAGCATAGGTCTCTTTGTAATAAGAAGTCTAGTGCTAGGATAGATTGTAAAATTAAAGCCTCTGTACCCTGTTTTAACGTTTTCAATGAAAAGTTCAAGCAAATCTCTTCGCAAATTCATTATTGTCGTTGTTTTGATCTCATGTTTCAATTAAACCAACATTTCTCAAGTCCTCACTGTTTCCTCTCTTTGCCCAAAAAGAATGCAAAATTCAAGGGAAAGAAGAAACAAAATGGTTCTTCAACAAAATCTAAAAATTTGGATATGGGTACCTAAAATTTTTTGATTGTCTTGCAGAAGCAGTGTGTGCCGATCTGGTATCTTGACTCCGGGTGCTCGCGGCATATGACTGGCAACAGAGGTTTACTATCCTCTTACAAAGATAAACTCAATGGAGGATCAGTAACCTTTGGGACAACAAGAAAGGATATATTAAAGGCAACAGAGTCATCAAAAAGTAAAAGGTTGAAGTATGCAAAGTTGCTTATGTGGATGGCCTTAAGCACAATCTTCTAAGTGTTAGCCAGCTCTATGATACTGTCTTTGATGTTATGTTTAAAAGAACTCACTGCTCTCTACAAGGAGAAGACACTGGAGTCGAGCTTCTGCGGGCTAAAAGAAGGGGAGATTTATACCTTATGAACTTTAGCGTCAAGAACAAAGAAGAGAAGCTCTGCTTTGTTGCTTGCAAAAATGAAGAAGCCTGGTAATGGCACAACAGGTTCTGTCATCTGAACTTCCACACTCTAGACAAGCTTGTGAAACTTGATCTTGTCAAAGGTCTGTCAAATGTTAAGTTCAACAAAGATCATTTGTGCTCAGCATGTGAAATGGGCAAGCTTAAGAAGGCTTCCCATAAAGGAAAGACTGATGTGTCTTGTCCTAGGCCTCTACACATGCTTCATGTCGACCTATGTGGTCCGATTGCTACGCAGAGCCTAGGAGGCAAGAAATACATACTAGTGGTGATCGATGAATACTCAAGTTATACATGGGTGGAGTTTGTCAGAAAGAAGTCAGATGTTCCTAACACTCTGATAAAGTTAATGAAGAAGATCCAGGTTCTATACGAATGCAAAATCCAAAAGTTGAGAAGCGACAATGGCACAGAATTCAAAAACTCTGTCATTGAAGCTTATCTCACAGAAGAAGGCATTTCATAGAACTTCTCTGCAGCACGTACTCCTCAACAAAATGGCGTTGTTGAATGAAAGAACCGAACGCTTGTAGAGGCTGCGAGGACCATGCTCACAGCATCTGGATTACCAATCTATTTCTAGGCAGAAGCCATATCAACAGCATGTTATACCCTGAATCGATCTGCCATAGTCAAAAGACACATCAAGACACCTTATCAATTGATCAATAAGAGGCGACCCAACATCAAGTTCTTTCATGTCTTTGGATGCAAATGCTACGTCTTAAACGACAGAGAAGCTAGAGGGAAGTTCGATGTGAAAGCAGATGAAGGAAAGTTCATAGGATACTCTGCCACTTCAAAAGCCTACAGAGTATATCTTCTGCGGTCTCGATCCATCGTGGAAAGCATCAACGTTTCATTTGACGATTCCTTTCAGAACACTTCTGAACAAGTCAGTTCAGAACTCGGTCTAAAGAAGGAATCCTCTGGCATCTCAAAGACAAGAGAAGCAGACCTAAATCTGCTATTTGAAGAGATGTTCCATGATGATATTGATCCCTCTGCTGGAGCTGCCAGAGCCTCTGGAGAAACACCTTCTGCGAACAAGACTGAGTCAGGTATATCTCTAATTGGTCCATTAAATACTTCATCCTCTTCTGTGAATCATGCAGATGCACGTGTTGAGGGGAGCCAACAGAAGATGAAACAACCAAAGATACTACCACAGAGGCACTGGAAACACCAACTCCAGCTACAATAGAGGAACCAATACGAGAGGAAAATATGGATTCAGTCTCTATCGCATCAGAGGATTCCAATCCAACTCTAATCCCAATACCTACTCAAGCTAAAGAACCAAGCTCTAGCGCAGAAGTACCTTCTACTACAGAGGTTGCGCAAGAACCAACAAGTGCATCCTCAGAAGCTCAACTAGATGATGCCAATGACCATCTTCCAAGAACAACAAAGTGGACGATGAGCCATCCTCCTAGCCTAATAATCGGCGATCCTTCTGAGAAAGTAAAGACAAGATCAGCCTCTGCTAATTTTTGTTTCTTTACAAATTTTATCAGTGTGATCGAGCCAAAACGTGTCTCTGAAGCCCTAGATGATCCAAACTGGATAGATGTTATGCAAAAAGAGCTTCTACAGTTTGAGAGAAACAAAGTCTGGACCCTAGTTCCTATGCCGAAAGGGAAACAAGCAATAGGGACTAAATGGGTCTTCAGAAACAAAAAGGATGAGGATGGGGTGGTTATTAGAAACAAAGCTAGATTGGTGGCTAAGGGATATCGCCAAGAAGAAGGCATTGATTACGATGAAACTTTTTCCCCTGTCGCACGGCTCGAAGCTATAAGAATCTTCTTAGCCTTCGTAGCCCACAGAGGTTTCAAAGACTTTCAGATGGATGTAAAATCTGCCTTTCTTAATGATGTAATCCAAGAAGAGGTATATGTCCAGCAGCCACCAGGGTTTGAAAGCGCCAAGTACCCAAACTACGTGTATTACCTCGACAAAGCTCTGTATGGACTGAAACAGGCTCCAAGAGCATGGTATGAACGACTTTCAACCTTTCTTCTCGGTAACAATTTTGAAAGAGGCACAACAGATACAACTTTGTTTTATAAAAGAAAAGGTGATGAGATTCTGCTTGTACAGATGTATGTGGACGACATTATCTTTGGTTCTACAAATGGCAAATAGTGCAAAGATTTTGAAAAACTCATGCAGAGTGAGTTTGAAATGAGTATGATGGGAGAACTAACTTTCTTCCTAGGACTCCAAGTCAAACAATCCTTAGAAGGAATTTTTATAAATCAAGCCAAATATGTCTCTGACATATTTTCAAAATTCAATCTTTCTGAGTCCTCTGTCATGAAGACCCCCATGTCAACTAGAAATAAGTTACATTCTGATCCAGGTGGAAAATCTGTAGAGTGCAAACTCTACAAAGGCATGATTGGGTCTTTGTTGTACTTAACCTCAAGTAGACCCGATATAATGTTTGCTACATGCCTATGTGCAAGATATCAAGCAAATGCAAAAGAATCACACTTTAATGTTGTAAAGAGGATCTTCAGATACCTAAAGGGCACCAAAAATCTTGGCCTCTGGTATCCAAAGAACTCTGGCTTTAATATAACGGCTTACTCAGATTCAGATTACGGGGGATGCAAACTTGATCGAAAGCGCACCTCTGGAATTGTCAATTCCTAGGTGGTAAACTAGTCAGCTGGACTTCAAAGAAGCAGAACTGTGTATCAACATCCACGGCAGAAGCTGAATATGTTGCTGCTGCCAGTTGTTGCTCCCAAGTTCTGTGGATGCGAACTCAGCTAAGAGACTACGGTCACAATATCTACAAGATACCCATCCTCTGTGACCCCAAAAGCACCATAGCGATTTCAGCTAATCCTGGACAGCATTCCAAAACAAAGCACATCGATATCCGTTACCACTTTCTGAAACATCATGTTGAAAAAGGAACAATTGAGATGTACTTCGTGAGCACCGAATACCAGCTTGCTGACTTATTCACCAAGGCATTTGATGAGAAAATATTCCTTTTCTTGGTGGGTAAGTTAGGGATGATAAACATGAGTTGAGACCTCTGTAAGTAAGACTTGATCCTCTTGTATATATGTATATATTTGAAAACTTCTGCATGTAAATTCTTTATCACCAAAAGTTTTGTAACCAACAGAGCTTCTGTGTGATTGATCAGAACCTCTATCGATCTCCACAGAACCTCTGGTGAGTTTGACCTATGTTCTGTGCATTACTTATCTTTGATCCAAGCATAGGTCAAGGGGGAGCAGAAGGAGACCTTGAACTAGTCTACAGAAGTTGCTAATTCAAGGGGGAGCCAAAGAAGAGAAGTGGTCAACCAAATCTACAAAAGCCAGGTAGCTCACCGAGCAAAGGTAAGCCAAATGTAGAATGTCTCGCATAAAACCATTTTCTAAAAAACGTTTTCTAGGACACCAATCTCAAAATATGTCCTAAAAACAGTGTGTAAGATAGTGAAAAACTTGGATGATCAAAAACTTTTATGAATCTTTAGTTATTAGAAATTTTCACTCATAGAGCCTCTGTTGGATTTGACATAGCCCCAAAGCCTCTGTGGATGAAAATTTTGTGCTAAAGACTCTATCGATCCTCTCCAATGAATTTTCAAACATTTTTGGTAAAGGTGCAAGCTAAGAGGAGACAAAAGGACAGGTTTCAGATCACAGAGCTCACTCCACTACAGAGCCTCTGTTGATTCTGATACTTGACACTTTGTGGCAATTCTGTAAAAGCAAGATATTTACTGCGAGTGACAGACCCCAGACAGAAGAAATGCCCACGCGCCAAGCATTAATTGGCCGCGCACGACGTCTAATCGTGATCTGACACATCTGACGTGGAAAATTTTCATTGGACGTGCGTGCCACACGATCCTTCTGAAACGTTTCCCCAGCTGTAGAACTCGAGTGCGGACCCCAAATGTTTATTGAATTCACTTTTACCATGGAATTCTATCCGTTTTCTACCCCACTATATAACCCCGTTTACCTTCATTCCTATTCCTTTTACGCATTTACTACTACATTCTTCTCCGGCGAACCTTGCAAAAAACCTGCAACTTCACTATTTCTACTCTTTTCTTCAAGATTAAAGCAATGGCTTCCACCTCCAATGCTCCCGCGAACTCCCCAACCCATTCAGAACACTCTCAAAACCCAGAAATGGCCGGAAACCTCGAATAGTACAACTCCGGTGAGTAAGTTGGTTTCACTCCGACCACCCACCTGCAAAACTTCTTTGCACATGATCATTTCGAAAGAAATCTTCCCCTGAAACCCAACAACCACTACCTTGCCCCTCAAGAACAGCTTTTGGGGAAGAACATGCTATCCTTCTACACATTCTGGAAAACCATTATTTGTTCGCTCTATTATTCAAGAATGTGAAGAAGATCCCTGCCAGATACCTTTACCAATTTTGGCAGAGTTGCCATTTTGACCCAGAAGAGAGACAAATCAAGGGATACAACTCCAAACCCGACCAATATGAATACCTAGAAATCAAGTTAAACAGAACCATGTTCTCACTAGAATTCAGCCTACCGACCAGAGGACTTCTTGGCATAAAGAAGTATGCAGATGAACCATCAGATGAAGAACTCTGCAGGTTTGCAGAGATGTTGGGCTACAACACCCATTTAAAGAAGAGGAATGATTTCAGGAGAAACAGATTTCCCCCTCTATGGAATACCCTCTTCTCCATCCTAAATAGATGCCTGACTAGCAAAGTTGGTATCCCTGACCAATCCTACCACCAGATCATGGCCATAATGTTTGGGGTTTATTATGACCTGCCCTAAGATTATGGTACCCTTATGATGCAGGAGATCATCAACACAATACACCACAGAATTTCAGCACAGAGGGCAAAGGGAAACTCAACCAAAGACAAAGATCTTCCCCCTCTATAATATCAGAGGATTCTCGGTGCCCTACCAGAACCTCTGCTTCGACTACAAAAATGGCCAATGGAGGGCCCCTGTCGTCAAAACATACCCTATGGGCAAGAACACCCCAACAGAACATGAAGCTGGGTAAGACTTCTGCAGACCTCTATCGAAAGAGCTTATGGGATACGCAACTGATGAAGAACTTAAGCTAGCTTATATACGTGATCACCGGACTCCTGAACCGAGTCCAGTGACACCCCCGCGTCTAGGAGCCTCTGTAGGAGATCTAGAAGTTGAGAGAATGAGTGATGAAGAATGGGCAGTGGAACCTCTGCCTCGAAGAGCAAAACCTCTACAACCACTCCAAAGAAGAAGAAAGCTCACAAGAAAAAGAAATCTGCAGAAGGAACCTCTAACAGTGTTGCCCAACAAACCGATCAAACCCCTCTAGCAGAAACAATGATTGGATCCTCTGCACCCTCTCCTCCGAAAGAAAAGAAAAAGAAGAGAAAACACAAGTCTTCGGAGGAGGGTGCCCCTAAACCCAAGAGCAAAAAGAGCAAGAAGAAATCCAAGAAAAATCACACTCCTCTACAAACCATCGCAGAGGGAGTTGAAATGGAAGAAGAAACAGCAGAAGACACCCAAGAACAACCTCTGCAATCCCCAACTCCCATCAATTATGCATATCAGGGAGACTTCAATACATTCCTTCTACGTCCTGACATTGCTGATTCTTTAGATACCTCAGGGTGGACCGCAGAAGCCCTCCCAGACTTGGACACCTCAAACCCAACTGATACAATCTCAGAGGTGGATTCTGATCCTGAGGTAGCTGACCTGATAAAAGCCGGATATCTACACCCAGAGCTACGACACTTGCCCACTTTCGATCCCATATACGCCAACGTTATACACGATGCAAGAAAACTAAAAGAAGCCGAAGACGCTAGCGTAGAAGTAGCAACAGATGTAGGTGCTGAAGGCACTGAAAGAGAGATAGTGTTAGGTTGTTTAACCGAAGAAGAGACTGTTAGGATAGGAGTATCGACAGAGGGTGAAATTAAAAAAGATGTCGTAGTTGAAGAAGGCACACAACCCCAACCAACTCCTAGTGCAACCCACATGTCTATTACCGCCAGTCTAGTGGCAGAAGGTAATATTGAAAAAGAGTAGCACAGTTCGACCACAACCCCTCCAAACCGGGCAGAGGTAACTGTTGGTTCCTATTTTACTTAACACTGATGATTATATCTATTAGTTCGTAACAGAATGATGTGCGGAAGCGTTTTAGAGAACTAATAAGATATTTAAGGTAGAAGAACACACTATATCAAATGCGTGAGATGTAAATAACACAAGTTGTAACTCAATAACCCACTGTATATTGATATAAAAAAAACACCAAGAGCACCGAAGATTAAACAGGAATTCTGCTCTTAAGGATGTGTGTGTTGTGCAATGCTTAATAGAAGAACTCACCATGAGTCTTCTATTTATACTATTCACCAGGGGACAAGTTCTAGACATAAAGGACTAAAGGGTACAAGACATAATCGTGAGACTGCTACAGGTACAACGTTAATGTAGTGCGCCATTTTTTGCAACGGCTGGAACCCATCAGAGTTTGACACGTAGAATTGTCAGGGCACGCCTTGTACGAATGATCCTCGGGATCTTCGTACAACAGAGAACGTGTGAGGCGCAATTGTCTTCGTCTTGATCTTCAAGTAATCTTCCAAGTCTTCAGTCTTCATATCACATAGGCTCTGTCAAGTTTGGCAGAGGCTCTGTGGCCTTGTCTTCTGTGAACATCTTCACTTGAGTCTTCACTTGGTCTTCTATCGATGTCTTGGCAGAACCTCTGTCGGTGTCAATACTTAGCCTAATTTTCAATACTTCTATAAACAGTAGAAGCTGGAGCTAACAATCTCCCCTTAAGTATTGAAAATAGAAATTTGAAACATGCATGGTTTTCTAGACTAAGAACACGATAAGAGGTATTTGACCTCTGTAAACTATTTTCTTTTCATATACGATTATGCCAGAGGCATTTACATTTGATTACATGATGAAAGAAAAAGTAGCATAGATTTGTAGACTAACTCAGATGTTGGCGTTTTGGAAGTCGTTGAAACTTCTGTTGTCGAGTCCTACTTCTTTGAGCTCATGGTAGATTCTGATGCAGAGGGTTCTGAAGTTGATTACGGAGTCGATGACCTCTATCAGTCTATCGGCGAAGGCTGTATCCATCAATTCCGTTCCTCTATGCTCCACAAGGTTGGCTCTAAACTCTGTGAGAGTACTTGTTGCGTACTTTTGGCAGTCCATCTCCAGAAACAGTCTTGATTTTCCTGCAGGATCTTGGAAGACATACCCAAACTTTGGGGAAGTTATGATCGAGTTTGGTATGGCAGAGGATGGGCAGTCATCTTCTAGTGGTCTAAGGCTTAGGTTTCTTACTCTAAGATCTCGTCCTACTTGGAAATCGACCAGGCTGTATAGCAGAGGTTTCTCACGCATGGCTTTCCTGATTACCCTGTATGCCCTTCGAACTGCATCTGTTGTGAAGTTCTGTTTGTCCAGTTCAGAAGGTCGGGTAGGTCATAGGGGCTTAAGTTCCTAAGATCAGCATCTGAGAATTGGTTCTCTGATCTGTCCACTCTTTTGACCTTATATATGTTGTAGGAAACCTTAGGTGTGGTTCTGGTGTCAGAGAACTTACAGTATATGACTTTGTCGATTTTGGAGATTGAGTAGACTTGATTGACAGGTTTGGGTGTTGTTCTGGTGAAGATGTTTTCGAGCTCAACATGGAAGTTTGGATCTTAAATGGATGGTGGCAGAGGATCTCTGATAGTTTTGTTGTGTAGGTACCTGTACACTACTTCTTCCATTTGTCGTGGAGGTGCACCAGGTGGAGGCATGGGTCTGTGCAGAGGATCCATTTGCCTTTTAATTTGCTTCACTCGATCTTCTGTAGGTTTTGCCTTCGGATCCAGAACTTGTATGTTTGACAGAGGGGTAACACCGAAAGCCCAGTCTTCTTCTTCTGGCTTTGGTGTCACATATGCATCGAAGGCACTCTTCATCAATTTCTCTGTTGGTTGATGCTTTGGCTTCTTCTTTTTAGGTTCCTCTGTCTTGATTCCCTTTCGCTTGTCTTTTTCTTTAGGCCGTTCTGCTTGATTTGTTGCCTCTTTTGGTGGTGCTTATGTTGTTGTAGGGGTTGTCTCTGTAGGTTTTGACATTTGAGCTTCTGAGGACTTGGACGAAGAAGTGTCTGCTGGTGAGACTTTTGTACACTTGCTCAAATATTTTCTTTTGTGAGCAATAGTCTTGGTTCTGGTTTTGGTTTTGGGTGTGGGAGATAGAGGTTTTGTTGTGGTATCTTCTGGTGTGGGGGATGGTAACTTAGGTTCTTCTGGTGTTTTTGGTTTTGGTGATTGGGATGGTTGATCTTCCTCGGAGGATGTCAGGATTTGAAATTGTTCACGGGTTGGTACATCTTCTCCGAATATAGAGGTTGTTTCCACAGAGGTGGGTGTTACCTCTGTGGTCTTCTGTTGTTGATCTTGATTGGTTTCAGGTACATGGGCTTGGATTTGTATTTCTTCAGGGGATGTATCCACAGAGGTGGTTGTTGCCTCTCTGGTCTGTTGTTGGTTTCTTTCTTGGGTTTGAGTTGGAGGAGCTTGGGAAACAGGTTCTGCTGAAATTGGTGGAGCTGGTAGACCTCTGGTTGCAGCTTTCTCCCTTATCTTCTCCCCCTCAGGATGATCTGATGAATCATCAGAATCATCATCAGAGTCATCCCGACCCCGGTCTTTGGTACCCTCTGCCCTGCACGATGCTTCTGGTTTCTTTGGAGGAGTGGCACCTACAGCTATCATTTTTACGCATAGATCATCGCAAAGGCCAACAAAGTTGTGGACCTCTGCCTCGGTGATGAAGCGCAATTTGCTGACACTTCTGCGTAAGTCTTTGACGTAGTTGGCATTGGCAGCAGTGAAGGCTCTTATGAACTCTGTGATTTGGTCGAGAACTCCTTGTCCAAGCTCTGTGAGTTGTGCTCTAGTCATGTAGTCGGAGGGCTTCATGGCCAGAGTTTCTTCTGTAGTATGCTCTTGAACTTGCTCGAGGGCCTTCTTTAAATCTTCAGGAGTAAGGCCCGGAGAGGTTGGGGATTGCTCTTTCTTCAGCTTTTCAATCAAGTCTTTGACGGATCTTTGGAAGGCAGAGGATGTGGCTTTCTCGAACTCAGCAGCAGCAGAGGTGGCAGAGGTTGTAGCAATTAACTTCATCTGGGCTAAGGCGTTTTTCACCTCTGTGGACAAGTTGTCCACTTTGGTGTTCATATCGGTAAAGGCCCGTGTAGTAACATCTGCAAAAGAATCAAAACAACTTTTCAACTCTTTCAATGTGTTGTCCACAGAGGTGACAAGGGTTTGGAACTCATCCATTTAGACTTGTGAACTTGGTGTAACCTCTGGGGAAACACATTCTTCCCCAGAGTGAGTCCCTGTTCTTTGGACACCTTCTTTCGCCCTTGTTTGTACGTTGGGGGCGGAAGGATTTCCTTCTGATCCTTGAGTAGAGGTTTTTGAGGCCTCATTCTCTACAGAAGTTCTGATAAGGACATTGTCTTGATCCACTCCAGAGGTGGGTACAAGAGTATCCTTATGTTGACTTGGAGACTTGTCTAGAGTCTCTCCGTCTTTGTGCACTCTAAGCTCCTCTGAAGAGCCTTTTGGATCTATGTGTGTGTGCGTGACAGAGGAAACAAATTCCTATGTTGGGATGTCTGTTGTGATCTGGGGAAATTGATCACTAACTAAGGGTAAGTCCTTGTGAGAGGACTCCCCTGGAATGGTTTCCCCGGCTAATATTGCCACAGAGGTAGAAAGAGTTACCTCTGCCCGGTTTGGAGGGGTTGGGTCGAGCTGTGGTGCTCTTTTACAATATTACCTTCTGCCACTAGACTGGCGGTAATAGACATGTGGGTTGCACTGGGAGTTGGTTGGGGTTGTGTGCCTTTTTCAACTACGACATCTTTTTCAATTTCACCCTCTGTTGCTACTCCTACCCTAGTGGCTTTGGCCTCTATTGCCTCTTGTTCAAGTGAGGCGTACATGGGATGGAAAGAGGACAGATGTCTAAGATCTGGGTGCAGAGGGCCGTAGTTTACTTGGTCATCTTCTGAATCAGGACCCTCCTCTGAGATTAAAGCAGTTGGGGTTGAGGTGTCCAAACCTGTGATTGCTTCTGCGGTCCACCCAGAGGTATCTAGTGAATCAGCAATGTCGGGTCGGAGAAGGAACGTATTGAAGTCTCCCTGATCTGCGTAATTGATGAGAGTTGGGGATTGCAGAGGTTCGTCATGGGTTTCTTCTGCGAGTTCTTCTTCTTCAGGAATTGGCTGCAGAGGTGTGCGGGGTTTCTTTGATTTCTTCTTGTGTTTCCTTCGCTTTGATTAGGGGGCACCCTCCTCTGAGGACTTGTGTTTTCTTTTCTTCTTCTTTTCCTTCGGAGTAGGGGGTGCAGAAGAGTCGATCATTGTTTCTGCTGGAGGGGTTTGATCGGTTTGTTGGGCAACACTGGTAGAGGTTCCTTCTGCAGATTTCTTTTTCTTATGAGCTTTCTTCTTCTTTGGAGTGGTTGTAGAGGTTTTGCTCTTCGAGACAGAGGTTTCTAATTGCCATCTCTGATGAAGGAAATTCTCCTGAATCTTTTCATGTTTAGTCAAAGCCACTGCCCATTCTTCATCACTCATTCTCTCAACTACCGGATCTCCTACAGAGGCTCCTAGACGTGGGGGTGTCACTGGACTCGGTTCAGGAGTCCGGTGATCGCGTATATAAGCTAGCTTAAGTTCTTCATCAGTTGCATATCCCAGAAGTTCTTTCGATAGAGGTCTGCAGAAGTCGTACCCGGCTTCATGTTCTGTTGGGGTGTTCTTGCCAATAGGGTATGTTTTGACGACATGGCCCTCCATTGGCCATTTTTGTAGTCGAAGCAGAGGTTCTAGTAGGACACCGAGAATCCTCTGATATTGTAGAGGGGGAAGATCTTTGTCTTTGGTTGAGTTTCCCTTTGCCCTCTGTGCTGAAATTATGTGGTCTATTGTGTTGATGATCTTCTATATCATAAGGGTACCATAATCTAAGGACAGGTCATAATAAACCCCAAACATTATGGCCACGATCTGGTGGGAGGTTTGGTCAGGGGTACCAATTTTGCCAGTTAGGCATCTATTTAGGATTGAGAAGAGGGTATTCCACAGAGGGGGAAATCTGTTCCTCCTGAAATTATTCATCTTCTTTAAATGGGTGTTGTAGCCCAACATCTCTGCAAACCTGCAGAGTTCTTCATCTGATGGTTCATCTGCATACTTCTTTATGCCAAGAAGTCCTCTGGTCGGTAGGCTGAATTCTAGTGAGAACATGGTTCTGTTGAACTTGATTTCCAGGTATTCAGATTGGTCGGGTTTGGAGATGTATCCCTGGATTTGTCTCTCTTCTGGGTCAAAATGGCAACTCTGCCAAAATTGGTAAAGATATCTGGCAGGGATCTTCTTCACATTTTTGGTTAATAGAGGGAACAAATAATGGTTTTCCAGAATGTGCAGAAGGATAGCATGTTCTTCCCCAAAAGCTGTTCTTGAGGGGACAAGGTAGTGGTTGTTGGGTTTCAGGGGAAGATTTCTTTCGAAATGATCATGTTCCAAAAAGTTTTGCAGGTGGGTGGACGGAGTAAAGGCTACTGACTCACCGGAGTTATCTTGTCCTAAGGTTCCGGCTATTTCTGGATTCTGTGAGTGTTCTGAATGTGCAGGGGAGTTCGTCGGAGATCTCGAAGTGGGAGCCATTGTTTCTTTCTTTGAAGAATAGAGAAGAATGGGGAAGTTGCAGGTATTTGCAAGGTTCGTCGGAGAAGAGTATGGGAGTAAATGCGTAAAAGGAATAGGAAATGGAGTAATCGAGGTTATATAGTGGGGTAGATAACGGATAGAATTCCACGGTAAAAGTGAATTCAATTAACATTTGGGGTCCGCACTCGAGTTTTACAGCTGGGGAAACGTTTCAGAGGGATCGTGTGGCACGCACGCCCAATGAAAAGTTGCCACATCATATGTGTCAGAGCACGATTAGACGTCGTGCGCGGCCCATTAATGCTTGGTGCGTGGGTATTTCTTCTGTCTGGGGTCTGTCACTCGCAGTAAATATCTTGCTTTTACAGAATTGCCACAAAGAGTCAAGTGTCAGAATCAACAGAGGCTCTGTAGTGGAGTAAGCTCTGTGATCTGAAACCTGTCTTTTTGTCTCCTCTTAGCTTGTACCTTTACAAAAAACGTTTGAAAATATATTGGAGAGGATCTATAGAGTCTTTAGCACAAACTTTTCATCCACAGAGGCTTTGGGGCTCTGTCAAAACCAGCAGAGGCTCTATGAGTGAGCTACCTGGCTTCTGTAGATTTGGTTGACCGCTTCTCTTCTTTGGCTCCCCCTTGATATAGCAACTTCTATAGACTAGTTCAAGGTCTCCTTCTGCTCCCCTTGACCTATGCTTGGATCAAATGAGATAAGTAATGCACAGAACATAGGTCAAACTTACCACAGGTTCTGTGGAGATCGACAGAGGTTCTGATCAATCCCACAGAAGCTCTGTTGGTTACAGAACTTTTGGTGATAAAGAATTTACATGCAGAAGTTTTCAAATATATACAGGAGGATCAAGTCTTACTTACAGAGGTCTCAACTCATGTTTATCATACCTAACTTACCCACCAAGAAAAGGAATCTTTTCTCATCAATTTCCTTGGTGAATAAGTCAGCAAGCTGGTATTCGGTGCTCACGAAGTACATCTCAATTGTTCCTTTTTCAACATGATGTTTCAGAAAGTGGTAACGGATATCGATGTGCTTTGTTTTGGAATGCTGTACAGGATTAGCTAAAATCGCTATGGCGTTTTTTGAGTCACAGAGGATGGGTATCTTGTAGATATTGTGACCGTATTCTCTTAGCTGAGTTCGCATCTACAGAACTTGGGAGCAACAACTGGCAGCAGCAACATATTCAGCTTCTGCCGTGGATGTTAATACACAGTTCCGCTTCTTTGAAGTTCAGCTGACTAGTTTACCACCTAGGAATTGACAACTCCCAGAGGTGCTCTTTCGATCAAGTTTTCATCCCCCTTAATCTGAGTTCTTCGGATACCCGAGGCCAAGATTTTTGGTGCCCTTAAGGTATCTGAAGATCCTCTTTACAGCATTAAAGTGTGATTCTTTTGGATTTGCTTGATATCTTGCACAGAGGCATGTAGCAAACATTATATCGGGTCTACTTGCGATTAAATACAACAAAGACCCAATCATGCCTCTGTAGAGTTTGCACTCTACAGATTTCCCACCTGGATCAGAATGTAACTTATTTCCAGTTGACATGGGAGTCTTCATGACAGAGGACTCAGAAAGATTGAATTTTGAAAGTATGTCAGAAACATATTTGACTTGATTTATAAAAATTCCTTCTGAGGATTGTTTGACTTGGAGTCCTAGGAAGAAGGTTAGTTCTCACGTCATACTCATTTCAAACTCACTCTGCATAAGTTATTCAAAATCTTTGCAATGTTTGTCATTTGTAGAACCAAAGATAATGTCGTCCACATAGATCTGTACAAGCAGAATCTCATCACCTTTTCTTTTATAAAACAAAGTCGTGTCTATTGTACCTCTTTCGAAATTGTTACCGAGAAGAACGGTTGAAAGGCGTTCATACCATGCTCTTGGAGCCTATTTCAGTCCATACAGAACTTTGTCGAGGTAATACACGTAGTTTAGGTACTTGGCGCTTTCATACCCTGGTGGCTGCTGGACATATACTTCTTCTTGGATTACACCATTAAGAAAGGCAGATTTTACATCCATCTGAAAGACTTTGAAACCCCTGTGGGCTGCGAAGGCTAAGAAGATTCTTATAGCTTCAAGTCGTGCGACAGGGGCAAAAGTTTCATCGTAATCAATGCCTTCTTCTTGGCGATATCCCTTGTCCACCAATCTAGCTTTGTTTCTAATGACCACCCCATCCTCATCCTTTTTGTTTCTGAAGACCCATTTAGTCCCTATTGCTTGTTTCCCTTTCGACAGAGGAACTAGGGTCCAGACGTTGTTTCTGTCAAACTGTAGAAGCTCTTCTTGCATAACATCTACCCAGTTTGGATCATCTAGGGCTTCAGAGACATGTTTTGGCTCGATCACACTGATAAAATTTGTAAAGAAACAAAAATTAGCAGAGGTTGATCTTGTCTTTACTTTCTCAGAAGGATCGCCGATTATCAGGCTAGGAGGATGGCTCATCGTCCACTTTGTTGTTCTTGGAAGATGGTCATTGGCATCATCTAGTTGAGCTTCTGAGGCTGCACTTGTTGGTTCTTGCGCAACCTCTGTAGTAGAAGGTACTTCTGCGCTAGAGCTTGGTTCTTCAGCTTGAGTAGGTATTGGGATTAGAGTTGGAATGGAATCCTCTGATGCGATAGAGTCTGAATCTGCATTTTCCTCTGGTATTGGTTCCTCTGTTGTAGCTGGAGTTGGTGTTTCCAGTGCCTCTGTGGTAGTATCTTTGGTTGTTTCATCTTCTGTTGGCTCCCCCTCAACACGTGCATCTGCATGATTCACAGAAAAGGATGAAGTATTTAATGGACCAGTTAGAGATATACCTGACTCAGTCTAGTTGGCAGAAGGTGTTTCTCCAAAGGCTCTGGCAGCTCCAGCAGAGGGATCAATATCATCATGGAACATCTCTTCAAATAGCAGATTTAGGTCTGTTTCTCTTGTCTTTGAGATGCCAGAGGATTCCTTCTTTAGACCGAGTTCTGAACTGACTTGTTCAGAAGTCTTTTGAAAGGAATCGTCAAATGAAACGTTGATGTTTTCCACGATGGATCGAGACCGCAGAAAATATACTACGTAGGCTTTTGAAGTGGCAGAGTATCCTATGAACTTTGCTTCATCTGCTTTCACATCGAACTTCCCTCTGGCTTCTTTGTCATTTAAGACGAAGCATTTGCATCCAAAGACATGAAAGAACTTGATGTTGGGTTGCTTCTTATTGATCAATTGATAGGGTGTCTTGATGTGTCTTTTGACTATGGCAGATCGATTCTGGGTATAACATGCTGTTGATATGGCTTCTGCCCAGAAAGAGATTGGTAATCCAGATGCTGTGAGAATGGTCCTCGCAGCCTCTACAAGCGTTCGGTTCTTTCGTTCAACAACGCCATTTTGTTGAGGAGTACGTGCTGCAGAGAAGTTCTGTGAAATGCCTTCTTCTGTGAGATAAGCTTCAATGACAGAGTTTTGGAATTCTGTGCCATTGTCGCTTCTCAACTTATGGATTTTGCATTCGTACAGAACCTGGATCTTCTTCATTAGGTTTATCATAGTGTTAAGAACATCTGATTTCTTTCTAACAAACTCCACCCATGTATATCTTGAGTATTCATCGATCACCACTAGTATGTATTTCTTGCATCCTAGGCTCTGCGTAGCAATAGGACCACAGAGGTCGACATGAAGCATGTGCAGAGGCCTAGGGCAAGACACGTCAGTCTTTCCTTTGTGGGAAGCCTTCTTAAGCTTGCCCATTTCACATGCTGAGCATAGATGATCTTTGTTGAACTTAACATTCGGCAGACCTTTGACAAGATCAAGTTTCACAAGCTTGTCTAGAGTGTGGTAGTTTAGATGACAGAACCTGTTGGGCTATAACCGGGCTTCCTCATTTTTGCAAGAAACAAAGCAGAGCTTGTCTTCTTTGTTCTTGACGCTAAAGTTCATGAGATATAGATCTCCCCTTCTTTCAGCCCGCAGAAGCTCTAGTCCAGTGTCTTCTCCTTGTAGAGAGCAGTAAGTTCTTTTAAACATAACATCAAAGCCAGTATCGCAGTGTTGGCTAACACTTAGAAGATTGTGCTTAAGGCCATCCACATATGCAACTTTGCATACTTCGATCTTTTCCTTTTTGATGACTCCATAGCCTTTAATATATCCCTTTTTGTTGTCCCCAAAGGTTACAGATCCTCCATTGAGTTTTTCTTTGTAATAGGATAGTAAACCTCTTTCGCCAGTCATGTGCCGCGAGCACCCGGAGTCAAGATACCAGATCGGCACATACTGCTTTTGCAAGACAATCAGAGATTTTTAGTTACCCATATCCAAATGGGTCCCTTTTTGTCAGAGGTCTTCAAGGTTGCCATAGCATCCTTAGGTTTGGTTTTAGCTTCTGTTGAAGAACCATTTTGTTTCTTCTTTCCCTTGAATTTAGCAATCTTTTTGGGCAAAGAGAGGAAACAGTGAGGACTTGAGAAATGTCGGTCCAATTGAAACATGAGATCAAAACAATGACAATAATAAATATGCGAAGAGATTTGCTTTAACTTTTCATTGAAATCATTAAAGTAGGGTACAGAGGCTTTATTTTTACAATCTACCCTAGCACTAGACTTCTTATTACAAAAAAACCTATGCTGACTAGACCGTAGTTTTGAAAATTCTCTGGTTGGAGTAGCCTTCTGTTGACCCTTTCTTCTGTGGTGAACTTCTGCAGGTTTCACTGTCACAGAAGCAAAAGACTTGTTATTTTCAACCCACTTACCCTTCTGTTGCCAAGTTAATTTTTCTTTGAAAGGCCCAAAAGGTTTAGCTTATTTTGAATAGAGAGAGGATTTTTCCTTTTCAGGTTTGTTTTTCTCAAGCTCCACAGAGGTTTTGGATTGTACACACTTGTCCACAAAATCCGGGCAAATAGGTGCACTTGTGATTATCTCCTTAGGAGTAATTGTTCTGTTAAGAATTTCAGAGGGAATTTTAACTCCCTCTGCTTCACAAGGATCTATTCCTGATTCAACTGAATCAGTCTCAGAATCGTCAGAGGATGAGTCGTCCTCATATACAGAGGTTGAGTCACTTAGGTCTCTGTCGACAGAGGCTGGATTTTCTGAGCAAGTTCTATACTCGCTTTCTTCCTCTCTTTCAGGGATATTTTCTAAGTCAACATAAGTGTTCATCGAGACTTCCTCAGAGAGATTGTGGCTATTATTGGAAGTACTGGGACATTCATAAACGTTGTTTTTACCGATTTCTGATAATTCCTTTTCAGAAATATGAGTTAGTTTTTCTTCTGTGGAAGCAGGCAAGAACTCAAGTGCCTCTGCCGATAGTTTCCTCTCAGAATATATAGTGCAGACAAAGGCAACCTGGGATTGAGTCTTAGGGCCACCAAACTTGAAGATTCCTATCTGATTTTGAGTTTTCAGATATTTCTTGGGTTTGGATTCTCTTTTGACAGAGACTGAAGAGGATAGATCTGTGTTTTCAAACCACACATTAATCATCTTCAGAGGTTTCCTCTGGTGAGGTTCCCCAGAGACTTTTCGCCTTTTGCTGACAGAGAGTAAGTTTGGAAAACCGAGTTTTCTTGTGCTTCCAATATGAAATAGTGAAGATAGAGATTTGTCTCTTTTGCTTCCAGTGTATGGATCAATATCACAGACGCCAATTCCCCTTCTTCCTATTTGTGTGTTTATTTTTTCATAAACCATCTAAGCATCTTGATATTTTTTCATTAAAAGGTCTCTTCTGAGTAAGTCTTGATGAAGGACTTCTCTTTCCTTTTGAAAATAATGTTTAAGAGCAAGGATGTTCATTATGTCGCTCTCAACATCCATAAGTTCTTTAGACTTAGCTTTTAAGGTAGAATTGAGTTCTATAATCTTTTCTTTCAAAGGATTTAGATTTTTGTTCCAATTAGTTTCAATCTCTTCCTTTTCATGAAATAATTTTGCTTTTTTTTGAGTGAGAGGTTTTGTTTCTCTCTCAAAGAATGCAACTTTCTTTTGAGTACTCTCACAAGTCTTTTTGAGATTATCGTATTCAATGGTCAGTTTAAGCATATCGCCTTCATTATCATCAGAGGAAGAGTTAGAAGTGGATACCTCACTGTCAGAATATGATGAGCTGACCTCTGCCATTCCACAGAACAAGGCATTTTTGTCGCCTTCATCAGATGATTCGTCTGACAGCCAGTTCTCCTGATTCACCATTAGTGACTTCTGAGCATAATAATCCGCTTTCTTTTTGTAGTAAGCAGAATCCCTCTGAGGGCGGTTTGGATTGCTTCTGCAGTCAGCAGCATAATGGCCTCGCTTGCCACAGTTGAAACATCCTTGGTTCTGGGGAGCGTTGCCAGCTCTGTCGTCTGACCTCTGTCGGTCACCACCTTTATCACCTCTTTCTCCTCTGTCATTTGAACCATCTCTTCCTTGGTTCCTTGGCTCATACCTCTCTCCTCTGTCATCCTTTCCATCACGCTCATACCCCTTCTTTTTGTATCCTCCTCTTCCAAACTCATTTGTCAGCAGAGCTAATGATTTAGCTATCGAGGCCATCGTTGCCTCCTCTTCTATCACCTCATCTTCAGAGCTATCGACAATCATCACTTTCTTCTTTTTCTCCTTCTTCTCTTTCTTTTCCTCCTCTTCCACATCTTTCTTAGGCTTCTCCTTTGCCTCTGTAGTCTTCCCCACAAGTGCCAGAGGCCCAGCAGTCTGAGTTTTTGCCTGGGCTATTTGGGGTTCTTGAGCTGCCAATGTTCCATAGAGATCTGATAGGCTCCCGGTGTCTAGGTCTTGATTTGTCTGTAGGGACATAGACAGTTGGAGCCATTCTTCGTTGAGACTCTTTAAGAACATGACATTGTTTTCTTCTGAAGTTCTGTGGATCCCAAACTTCTTGCACTTGTTTATCAAGGAGTTTAACCTGTCATACGTAGACTGCAGAGACTCAGTCGGCAGAGCTTTGAATGAGTAATACTCATTGATACATTGGGCTCTGCGATTTTTCTGAGTTTTAGCCCCTCCTTCCAATTGTTTCTCCAGTTCCTTCCATAGATCGTATGCAGATTCACACGCATCTAGGGATTGGAAGAGGTCATTGGGGATGGCCATTATCAGAATTTGTTTTGCCTTCTATGCCAACTCGTATTTCGCCCAGTCAGCATCAGACCATTTATCTTTTGACTTAGGTTTCTCGTGTGCAGGAATCTCTGGAGTGTCGTCTGTTGCAGGTACACGTGGTACAGAGTGCATAGGAACGAAAGGAGGATTGTGGATGTAGTGAAGAGCTTCTTTGTCAGTACCCTCGAAGAAGTGAATCATTCATATTTTCCACTGAGGGTATTCATCTCTGAGTAGAGTGGGTGGTTTTGTTAAAGAACCGGCAGAGAAGTAGTTGTTAGTGTTCGCTGCCATTTCGAATGGTTTTGGAAAATACCAGAAAACAGAGTATAAACTGAGATTTTCAGATGATGGGTCAAGATTTCAGAAAAGGGGTTACAAGGTTGAAGACCTTAAGCGATGCACTAAAATAGAGAGTTTTAACCTAGAAAACAGATTATGCAGGTTTACCAAAGTCGAACAGGTCGAGAATGGCAGAAAAACAGAGTCTGTTTAGAATATACGAAGAACATGTCAAAATCTAACCAAGTTTCTACCAAAAATCATTGTAAGAGAGGATCTATTGATATATAAAATCAAGGAGGGCTCTGATACCAATTGTTGGTTCCTATTGTACTTAACAATGATGATTATATCTATTAGTTCGTAACAGAATGATGTGCGGAAGCGTTTTAGAGAACTAATAAGATATTTAAGGTAGAAGAACACACTATATCAAATGCGTGAGATGTAAATAACACAAGTTGTAACTCAATAACCCACTGAATATTGATATAAATAAAACACCAAGAACACCGAAGATTAAACAGGAATTCTGCTCTTAAGGATGTGTGTGTTGTGCAAAGCTTAATAGAAGAACTCAACACGAGTCTTCTATTTATACTATTCACCAGGGGACAAGTTCTAGACATAAAGGACTAAAGGGTACGAGACATAATCGTGAGACTGCTATAGGTACAACGTTAATGTAGTGCGCCGTTTTCTGCAAAGGATGAAACCCATCAGAGTTTGACACGTGGAATTGTCAGGGCACGCCTTGTACGAATGATCTTCAGGATCTTCGTACAGCAGAGAACGTGTGAGGCGCGATTGTTTTCGTCTTGATCTTCAAGTAATCTTCCAAGTCTTCAGTCTTCATATCACAGAGGCTCGGTCAAGTTTGGCAGAGGCTCTGTGGCCATGTCTTCTGTGAACATCTTCACTTGAGTCTTCACTTGGTCTTCTATCGATGTCTTGGCAAAACCTCTGTCGGTGTCAATACTTAGCCTAATTTTCAATACTTCTATAAACAGTAGAAGTTGGAGCTAACAGTAACTCTTTCTACCTCCGTGCCAATATTAGCCGGGGAAACCATTCCAGGGGAGTCCTCTCAAAAGACTTACCCTTAGTTAGTGATCAATTGCCCCATATCACAACAGACATCCCAACAGAGGAATTTTTTTCCTCTGTCACGCACACACACATAGATCCAAAAGGCTCTTCAGAGGAGCTTAGAGTGCACAAAGACGGAGAGACTCTAGACAAGTCTCCGAGTCAACATAAGGATACTCTTGTACCCACCTCTGGAGTGGATCAAGACAATGTCCTTATCAGAACTTCTGTAGAGAATGAGGCCTCAAAAACCTCTACTCAAGGATCAGAAGGAAATCCTTCCGCCCCCAACGTACAAACAAGGGCGAAAGAAGGTGTCCAAGGAACAGGGACTCACTCTGAGGAAGAATGTGTTCCCCCAGAGGTTACACCAAGTTCACAAGTCTCAAGGGATGAGTTCCAAACCCTTGTCACCTCTGTGGACAACACATTGAAAGAGTTGAAAAGCTCTTTTGATTCTTTTGCAGATGTTACTACATGGGCCTTTACCGATCTGAACACCAAAGTGGACAACTTGTCCACACAGGTGAAAAACGCCTTAGCCCAGATGAAGTTAACTGCTACAACCTCTGCCACCTCTGCTACTGCTGAGTTCGAGAAAGCCACATCCTCTGCCTTCCAAAGCTCTGTCAAAGACTTGATTGAAAAGCTGAAGAAAGAGCAATCCCCAACGTCTCCGGGCCTTACTCCTGAAGATTTAAAGAAGGCCCTCGAGCAAGTTCAAGAGCATACTACAGAAGCAACTCTGGCCATGAAGCCCTCCGACTACATGACCAGAGCACAACTCACAAAGCTTGGACAAGGAGTTATCGACCAAATTACAGAGTTCATAAGAGCCTTCACTGCTGCCAACGCCAACTACGTCAAAGACTTCCGCAGAAGTGTCGGCAAATTGCGCTTCAACACCAAGGCAGAGGTCCACAACCTTCTTGGCCTCTGCGATGATCTATGCGCAAAAATGATAGCTGCAGGTGCCCCTCCTCCAAAGAAACCAGAAACATCGTGCAGGGCAGAGGGTACCGAAGACAAGGGTCAGGATGACTCTGATGATGATTCTCACGATTCATCAGATCATCTTGAGGGGGAGAAAGGGACACATGACAAAGCTGCAAGCAAAGGATTACCTGCACCAACGCCAATATCAGCAGAACCTATATCTCAAGCACCCCCAACTGAAACAAAAGACGAAACCCCCAACAACAGTCCACAGAGGCAACAACCAGCTATGTGGAAACATCCCTTGAAGAAATACAAATCCAAACCCATGTACCTGAAACCAATCAATATCAACAACAGAAGACCACAGAGGTAACACCCACCTCTGTGGAAACAACCTCTATATTCGGAGAAGATGTGCAAACCCGTGAACAATTTCAAATCTTGACATCCTCTGAAGAAGATCAACCAACACCAACAACACCTAAACCAACATAAGACAAACCCCCTACACCAACACCAAAAACACCAGAGGAACCAAAACTTCCATCTCTCACACCCAAAACCAGAACCAAATCTATTGCTCACAAAAGAAAATATTTGAGCAAGTCAACAGAAGCCTCACCAACCTGCTCACCATCCAAGACCTCAGAAACACAAGTGTCAAATCCAACAGAGGCAACCCCCGCAAATCCTACTGAAACACCATCATCCAAACCCTCTGAAACTTCAAAGACAAAACCCACAGAGACAATCCCATCTCTACAAGAAGATCTACAGCCGAAGGCAAAAGACAAAGGCAAGGGAATATTGACAGAGGAACTACAACAGAAGAAGCCAAAGCATCAACCCATAGAGAAGCTGATGAAGAGTGCCTTCGATGCATATGTGACACCAAAGCCAAAAGAAGAAGACTGGGCTTTCGGTGTTACCCCTCTGTCAAACATACAAGTTCTGGATCCAAAGGCAAAACCTACAGAAGAAAGAGTGAAGCAAATTAAAAAGCAAATGGATGCTCTGCGCAGACCCATGCCTCCACCTGGTGCACCTCCACGACAAATGGAAGAAGTAGTGTACAGGTACCTATACAACAGAACTATCAGAGATCCTCTGCCACCATCCATTCAAGATCCAAACTTCCATGCTGACCTCGAAAACATCTTCACCAGAACAACACCCAAACCTGTCAATCAAGTCTACTCAATCTCCAAAATCGACAAGGTCATATACTGTAAGTTCTCTCACACCAGAACCACACCTAAGGTTTCCTACAACATATATAAGGTCAAAAGAGTGGACAGATCCGAGAACCAATTCTCAGATGCTGATCTTAGGAACTTAAGCCCCTACGACCTACCCGACCTTCTGAACTGGACAAAACAGAACTTCACAACAGATGCAAATCGAAGGGCATACAGTGTGATCAGGAAATCCATGCATGAGAAACTTCTGCTATACACCCTAGTCGATTTCCATGTAGGACGAGATCTTGGAGTGAGAAACCTAAGTCTCGGACCACCAGAAGATGACTGCCCATCCTCTGCCATACCAAACTCAATCATTACATTTCCAAAGGTTGGGTTAGTCTATCATAATCCTGTTGGGAAGTCGAGACTGTTCCTAGAGATGGACTGTCAAAAGTATGCAACAAGTACTTTGACAGAATTCAGAGCCATCCTCATGGAGCACAGAGGAACGGAATTGATGGATAAAGCCTCCGCCGATAGACTGATAGAGGTCATCGACTCGGTAATCAACTTCAGAACCCTCTACATCAGAATCTATCATGAGCTTAAAGAAGTAGGACTCGACAACAGAAGTTTCAATGACTTCCAAAACGCCAACGTCTGAGTTAGTCTACAAATCTCTGCTACTTTTTATTTCATCATGTAATCAAATGTAAATGCCTCTGGCATAATCGTATATGAAAAGAAAATAGTTTACAGAGGTCAAATACCTCTTGTCGTGTTCTTAGTCTAGAAAACCATGCATGCTTCAAATTTCTATTTTCAATACTTAGGGGGAGATTGTTAGCTCCAACTTCTACTATTTATAGAAGCATTGAAAATTAGGCTAAGTATTGACACCGACAGAGGTTCTGCCAAGACACCGATAGAAGACCAAGTGAAGACTCAAGTGAAGATGTTCACAGAAGACAAGGCCATAGAGCCTCTGCCAAACTTGACAGAGCCTATGTGGTATGAAGACTGAAGACTTGGAAGATTACTTGAAGATCAAGACGAAGACAATCGTGCCTCACACGTTCTCTGTTGTACGAAGATCCTGAAGATCATTTGTACAAGGAGTGCCCTGACAATTCCACGTGTCAAACTCTGATGGGTTTCAGCCATTGTAGAAAACGGCGCACTACATTAACGTTGTACCAGTGGCAGTTTCACGATCGTGTCTTGTACCTTTAGTCTTTATGTCTAGAGCTTGTCCCATGATGAATAGTATAAATAGAAGACTCATGTTGAGCTCTTCTATTAAGTTTTGCACAACACACACATCCTTAAGAGCAGAATTCATGTTTAACCTTCGGTGTTCTTGGTGTTCTATTTATATCAATATTCAGTGGGTTATTGAGCTAAAACTTGTGTTATTTACATGTCACATATTTGATATAGTGTGTTCTTATACCTTAAATATCTTATTAGTTCTCGAAAACGCTTCCACATATCACTCTGTTTTGAACTAATAGATATAATCATCATTGGTAAGTAAAAACGGAACCAACAAATATTATTAGTAATATTCTTATCTCCTTTCTGTCATAATTCTAGTGCAAGAAACTTAGTGTTCTCATAACTTGTTTAGATTAGGTTTAATCCTTAATCTTGTTCCGTAACAAGTTGTAAATTGTTTGATAAATATCAATAAACAATATAGAAATGTAAAATCTATGTGTTTGTATTCAACCCCCCTTCTACAAACTTGTATAACCCTTTCGGGACCAACAATTGGTATCAGAGCAGATTGTTTAATCTCATAAACAAGATCTTGCTTATACTAATCTTTTCTCTTCCTTGCTATTTCTCATAATGGCTACCAACATAAACACAAACAATATTGACAATGGTTCTTTTGCAAAACCCCCTAGATTTTCCAGAGATAACTTTAATCTGTGGAAAAATAGGATGATACTCTTCTTAGAATGTGTAGACCCGACTATGCCTTATTACATCGAAAATGGCCCATATATTCCTGTTAGAATTGACCCTGAAGTTCCAGGCACTGCTACTAGAGCTGCCATTCCTGAAAGAGTTGTGCCTAAGGAACCTCACAATTGGTCTGATGAAGATAAGAAGAAAGTGGCTATCGACACTAAAGCCAGATCTATCCTTTCTATGGCTTTTCCTGATGAAGTCTACCATTCCGTCATGAACCTGAAAACCTCCAAAGCCATGTGGGACACAATCTGTGTTCAATATGAAGGTACGTATGAAGTCCAGCACTCAAGAAAGATCAACCTGGTAAGACAGTACGAAAGCTTCATTTGTGGTAAGAATTAATCTCTCTCTGAAGTACATCAGCGGTTTAACTGTTTAATTATAGATCTGAAAACCGTTGGTAAGGAATATTCTAACTTTGAAATTCTGACAAAGTTCTTAGAATGTTTACCTGAAAGCTGGGACAGTTATTCAATGTGTCTCAAGCTATCAAAGGATATAAAATCTATGACTCTCTCTACCTTATATGGCACTATGCTCAATCATGAGCAGTCGTGTCATCTTAAGAAGAATCTTGTAAAAGATTCCAAAAGCACACCTTTTGCTTTACTCTCAGAGTCACCTTCCACTCAGCGATCTACTATCACTATCACTGAGTTGGAAACTAACTCTGAATGCTCATCAGATGCTGACTCTTCAGATCTTGATGAATCTCTGGCACTCCTGGATAATAAGTTCAGAAAGAGTAACTTCAGAAGGAATAAACCTCTTGCACTCACTGACAAGCCAAGATCATCAACCCCTGTTGATAAGGCTACTGCTACCTGCTTTAACTTTGAAAAAGTAGGACACTTTGCTAGTGAATGCAGGTCAAAGAAAGTCTATACACCCCCAGCTTTCCCCAAGAAAACCTCTAACCCCAAGGCTAGAGATGACAAATACAAAAGGCTAAAAGAAAAGTATTCAAAGCTGAAAAGCTTTAAGAAGAAAGGCTAAGACTTGGTCGCTGACTTCGACTGGGCTGCCTCTGACACTGAAGAATCATCTGACTCTGAAGATGATGATGAGGCCAATCTCTGCCTCATGGCCAAAATCGAAGAAGAGGAAGAACAAACTGAAATTCCCTCTGCTTCATCCTCTACCTCTAAGGTATCACCTTCTTTCTTTACACATATTTCAAAATTGATGAAGCTGATAGTCTTCGTAAAATCGATCTCCTGACTATGAGTTTATATGATGCCATGAATGGCAAAACTGTTGTTGAAAATCAAAACCTTGATCTCGTTGAACAACTTAAAAACTGTCACCTTCAAATAGAAAAGCTTTCTAAAATTGAAGAAGATTTAAAAGATCAGGTTCATATAAATCAACTAGTCAAAATCGAGCGCGAAGAAGCTATCGCTGCATTGAAAGCTGAAAAAGCTACTGTTGAAGGATGGTGTAAATCCTCAACAACGATCACTGAGATAATAAAGTCTCATATTCCCCTGAGTGACAAACGTGGTCTTGGTTACAAAGCTGACGTTGAAGAACCAACCACTGATCATTCCATGCTTAAGTTTGGTATGTTTATGTCCTCAATCCGTGACACTTCTAAAGCCTCAGTGACTTATCCCTCTACTTCTAAGAACAAGATCCCTGGATATATTCAGCGATCTACTCCTAGAATTAGAGTGGATTTTATTGCTAAGAAATCTGAAGAACTGATTGTTCCTCCCATTTCCAATGCCAAAGGTATACTTGGTGCTGGCCCTGCTCATTTAAAATTAACGGGTAAGCATGCAAATGGTCCTAAAGCTACTTTTAGCTATAGGAAATGTTATCACTATGGACTTACCGATCACATTGCTAGTAAGTGCCCCACATCCACCAAAGCTGAAAAGCTGGCTAAGGTGAAGATCAATGCCCCCAAGGCAAAGAAGACCACTGAGGTTAAGAAATTAACCAAAGTGAAGAATAATTATGAAGCTGAATCTTCAAATGTTGCGAAGATTGCTGAACCTTCCACTTCCTCTACCACCACTGATAAATGTGGGCCCATGGTTAAATGGGTGCCCAAGTCAAACTAATCTTTCTTTGTTTGCAGGTTTGGAAGGGTATCTGGTATCTTGATAGCGGATGCTCTAGACACATGACTGGAAAGAAAAACCTGCTCACTGAGTATAAGGAAGAGAAGGGTCCCTCAGTGACCTTCGGTGGAAACGGAAAAGGCTATACCCGAGGGTTTGGTGTACTCTCTAATGGTACAACAACCTTCAGAAGAGTCGCATATGTTGAAGGACAGAAGCATAATCTTCTAAGCATCAGTCAGCTGTGTGACAAGGATAACAAAGTGATTTTCACTAAGGAATCCTGCTTTGTCACTGACAAAAAGGAGAAGATAGCTCTCAGCGGATATCGTATGGAAAATGTTTATGTTATAGACATGGACTCTACAACCACTGAGACTCCTGTTTCTTCTCAAAAGCCTCATCTGACGCCAAATGGCTATGGCATAAGAGGCTCTCTCATCTAAACTTCAAGACACTGAATACTCTTTCTTCTAAAGAGTTGGTCACTGGTCTACCTCAACACTCATACGCTAAGGAGTCCTTATGTTCAGCGTGTGAGAAAGGGAAATAAACTAAAGCAAGCTTCAAATCTAAGCAAGTTTCCTCAGTGTCATCTCCTCTACAACTTCACCATATGGATTTGTTTGGCCCTGTTAAGAAACAATCCGTCGCTGGAAAGAAATATACATTGGTCATAGTTGATGAATTTTCTCGCTATACCTGGGTAATGTTTCTCCGTTCTAAGAGTGACACCCCTGAAGAAGATATCACTTTTGTCAGAAAAATGGAAGTCCTGAACAACATGATCGTTCGCTCAATAAGGAGTGATCATGGGACTGAATTCAAAAACAGTTCTCTTGATTCCTTCTTTGAAAGTAAGGGTATTTCTCACAACTTTTCCTCAGTGAGAAAACCGCAACAAAATGGAGTCGATGAAAGAAGAAATCGAACTATCATCGAAGCTGCACGTTCAATGCTCAGCGATTCTCATCTACCTACTCAGTTTTGGGCAGAAGTTGTCAACAATGCTTGCTTTACGCAGAACAGGTCGCTGATTGTCAAAAGATTCAAGAAAACAGCCTATGAACTCTTTCATGGGAGAAAGCCTTCAATTAGCTTTCTGCACATCTTTGGATGTCATCGTTTCATACTGAACAACAGAGATGCCCTTGGAAAGTTTGATCCTAAGGCTGATGATGGAATCTTTCTTAGATATTCTTCAGTCTCCAAAGCCTTCAGAGTCTTCAATCGAAGAAGCCAGACTGTAGAAGAAACAATCCACGTCACCTTTGACGAATCCCGTTCAGCGAACTCTAGACCTTCTGTTGATACTGAATAAACTCAATCAACGGATGTTTTCTCATCTTGGTGATTCAGAAGACATTCCTACTCCTCCATCTCATACTCATCCCGCTGAAGATAATGATCCTACTATCATCCGAAGCATGCAGACTATTGAAGTTGAAACATCATGGGTCTCAGTTGTTCCTCTTAACACTATGCCTGCTTCTGAACCTTCTATCTCAGACATACCATCTACTTCTCAGCAATCAGTGAATGAAATGACATCTGAACCTCTTTCTCTCTTGGCTGAAATACCAGAAGTTGCTGAAGCCTCATCTTCAGCTCCTCCAGAAGTTCAGGTTGAGTCAGCGACTTATGCTCCGGCTCAGCGATGGACTATTAATCACCCTATTGAACAAATTCTCGGTGATCCAAACGCTGGTGTTCAGACTCGATGAAGTGCAGGTAATATTTGTTTATTTGTTAACTTTATTTCTCTAATTGAACCAAAGAAAACAGATGATGCCCTTAGAGATCCAAACTAGGTCAGCGCTATGCAAGAAGAGCTGACAGAATTCGAAAGAAACAAGGTTTGGAAGCTCGTTCGTCGTCCATCCGACAAGTCAGTGATAGGCACTAAATGGGTCTATAGAAACAAGTTGGATGAACAGGAACTGTAACCTGCAACAAGGATCGTCTTGTTGCTCAGGGATACAGACAAGAGGAAGGTCTAGATTACGACGAAACATTCACCCCAGTGGCAAGACTCGAAGCTATTCGCCTATTCTTGGCTTACGCTGTACACAAAGACTTCAAGGTTTATCAAATGGATGTTAAGTCAGCGTTCCTAAATGGAAAGCTGAATGAAGAAGTCTACGTGGAATAACCTCCAGGATTCTCAGATCCTAAGCATCCAGGTTATGTTTATAAACTGGATAAGGCACTTTATGGCTTAAAGCAAGCTCCTCGTGCATGGTATGACACTCTATCCTCTTATCTCCAAATCGAAAAATTTGAGCGACGTAATATCGGTAAGACTCTATTTTTCAGGAAAGTAAAAGGTCATATTATTCTTGTTCAAATATATGTCGATGATATTATATTTGGTTCCACTAACCCTGGCCTTTGTACTCGTTTCGCTGATAGAATGAAAGCTGAATATAAAATGAGTATGATGGGTGAGCTGACATATTTCCTAGGTCTTCGAATCAAACAGAATGAAAAAGGAACTTTCATTCATCAGGGAAAATATGTTAAAGATATGCTGAAGAAATTTGATTTAACTCAGAGTTCAGCTATGAAAACCCCTATGGCACCACTGCTGACACTAAACAAGGATCCTTCCGGTAAACCTGTTAATGTCACGATGTACCGTGGGATGATCGGCTCTCTTCTGTATCTTACAGCTAGCCGACCTGATATTATGTATGCAACCTGTTTGTGTGTACGATATCAAGCTGAACCTAAGGAATCTCATTTGATCGCTGTAAAGCGAATCTTTTGTTACCTTAAGGGTACTCCTAACCTAGGTCTTTGGTATCCCAAAGACTCAGGGTTTGATCTAATCGCCTATTCAGATAGTGATTTTGCAGGTTGCAAATTGGATAGGAAAAGCACCACAGGAGGCTGTCAGCTCCTGGGTGGAAAGCTGGTGAGTTGGACTAGTAAAAAGCAAAACTCAGTGTCCACCTCAACTGCTGAAGCTGAATACATAGCTACTGGAAGTTGTTGCTCTCAGGTCTTGTGGATGATAAATCAACTACTGGACTATGACCTTCAGCTCTCGAAGATTCCAATCTATTGCGACAGCACTAGAGCCATCGCTATAGCAAACAATCCAGTGCTACATTCAAAGACCAAACACATCGAAATCATGTATCATTTTATAAGAGATCATGTGATGAATGGTGATATAGAACTTCATTTTATCCAAACTGACTTTCAGTTAGCTGATCTGTTCACCAAACCTCTTTATGAGACAAGATTTAACTTTCTCATCGGCGAGCTTGGAATGCTGAACTTAGAAGAGTAAAATCTTCAGTGGTTCACATTTGGCCAGTGATAACAATGAACTTGTATAACCCATTAATCACCTACTCCCTGAACAAAATTGATTCGCTGATATCAAGGTATGTTCTCTCTTACTCGTTGACGTTCGCCTAGAACTGAAATATTTCAAAACAAATCGCATAGCTGAATATCTCTTCCTTTCAGTGATACTTTGAAATTTCTTAAACTAAACACCGATACTCCTATTCAGTGCTTCTATTTTTCAAAATGTCCCTGTGTTTTTCAAAAACCTCAGAGACACTTTAATATATGAAAAGACGTTTGTGACGTCATCAAACGGATAAACCATGGCACGTTTTCTCTGACACGTTCGTCCGTTTCGACTTCCTTGTCCAATCAAATTCAAGGGACGTGTCCGTGTCATCATGAAAAACTTTCCCGCTCATAGTTTTTCTCTCTCTACTCTCACTATATAAACCATTTGCGTTTATATTTTTACCTTTTACACGAACATCATCTCCTTCAAGCAAGAATTCTCTGTTGCATTCAAACTTGTTTTCTTCAAGAACTGTTCATCTTCTTCAACAATCGAAAGGTTAATATTCTTATTATTTTCCTTGCATAAAACTTGTTTTCGATCTTATTTTTGTTTTCAAAAGATCAAACAAAAGAACTTTCTTAAAATGAAATCATCTTCTCTTCATGATTTTATGAACACAATCTGGAAACAGATTGTTCTTCAAAGTTTAAACTAATAATCTTAAACTTTGACATCTTAATATGTTTTTCCAGAATCCCTTCTTTAAAAGGAAACTGGAAAACATGACATTCACTAGATTTTGAATTTTTCTTTGTCAAAACTAGAAAAAACCCTAATTTCTATTCTTTTTTCTAAATAGAAATTACAAAACCCTAAAAATCCTTATTTTGGACATTTTATCCATTTTAAGAACTTCTACTCATAATCTTCATGTTTAAACAGAAATGGCATCTCCTACTGAAGCTCAGACTCCTACTACTTCTTCAAAGACTACTCTCACCCCTGCTCCTCAAGTTCGTTTCAAATACGAGTAGATCAACTTTCAGGGAAACAACCCTTTTGCTCTCTTCAACTTCCCTCAGAGAAAGCATATCACTCACCTAGACGATGCTGTGAATTTTCTCAAGACATTCCCTCTCTCCACAGCTCTGATCGTCACTCCTCCAGCAAATAGACACCTCCTTGCTCAGTTCTGGTGGACTGCAAGACGTGCTATGATCACCTCCACCAAAGACCCCAAAAAGGAAATAGAAGTCATCCTTTTTTAGACTGACCATGGTACCTCCAAGATAACACCTGGAAACATCAGTTGTGCCCTAAACCTCCCTGCTGCCACAAAAGAAAAACGCTTTATCCCTCTACCCAATCCCAAAAACTCCACTGATAGAGACGCCATATTGCATTCTTTGATGCAATGAAGTATGTATGGGACACAGGGAGAGATGAACTCCCTGAGAAGAAGCTGACTGCCATCAAGAAGTCCAAGATGCCAAGCGAGATGAACTTCATCTTCGCTCACCTGATAAGCTGCATGACAGCTAAAGTTGGTTCTTCTGACCAAGCTTCTCAACCGTAGCAGGCTATGGGATATTCTCTACTGAAAGGCCTGCACATCGACTGGGCAAAAATCATTTTTGACGACATGATTCAGAGAGTCGAGGAATCCAAAAGACAGAAGACGGTTCCTTATCCTCGATTTCTCAGCGCTCTCTTCCTACAGGGACTCGGGGACAAATACCCGAAGGTGGGCGGCCTGAAGCTCTCACAGGTTGGCACCAAGATCCTCGAGTTCACCCCCATGACAAACGAGGTACGCCTTTCTACTCTCTTATCTATTCTCAATCCCCCAACTTCTTCTACTTCCGCGGCTACCTCAGCGGTAATCCCAACTGTTGATACCCAGGCTGCAACCTCCACTCCTTCTAAGAAAAGGAAACACTCTTCTACCTCACTTAATTCTCAAAGGACAAGAAAACCAAGGAGCAACCCCCCAAGCCTTCACACGTTGAAGACTCCACGACTCTTTTTGTACAAGAGCCGCTGGATAGTTCCGTGGTACGCTCTGCCACAGCTGATCAAGCCACCCCTTCCATACCGACTTCAGCGTCTCTAAACGATGAGGTTATAGACTTGGAACTGAACCCCCCTCCTTCAGACTCTCTAAGGTCTGAAGAAGTACTTCTCAGCGGATCCAACGCTGAACCCGTCACCCAAACCCTCTTCTCAACCGTCATTCCTCCCACCATTTCTTTGGACACTCCACCTGTTTCCCCCCCATTCTCTGCAACAAACGTCATCCTCCACAATACATCAGTTGCAACTTTACAGGGGATGATGAATCAAAATATAGGATCTGCAGGCACTTCTATGCGCCAAGGCAAGCGACATGGAACACTTCTCAGGTTATCGAAGTTTCGAGGACTTCACCAACCCGCCTGCAGGTATACACAAAACCATACACACTCCTCTCTCAAAATCCCCAACTTCTGAGCTTTCCTTTGTTCATAAGTTATTAACTGTTGCAGGTCCTAATTTGGGAGATATCGACAACTCTCTGAAAGATCTATCAACAAAGGTGGAATCTCTCACCACCACTCTATCTGCAAACTCTTCAGTGGTTACAAACACTATTGAGGATCTCAAGAAGATGACCACAGAGGTCGAAAAGAAAGCCTCCAGTGCTGATCTGGAAAATGAGGACGGAAGCATTGGAAACTTTGCTACTACTCTTGCTGCAAACTCCACCTCCATCAACAATCTCAACTTCACCAACAGCACCCTATCCACAAACTTCACCTCCATGTCCAATGAAGTCACATCATTGAAGACAGAGGTTGGTACTCTTAAGGGAGAGGTGTCTACAGTCAAGACTGAGGTCGGAACTGTCAAAGACCTCCTTCAGCAAATCCTCGACCGCCTGAATGCTGCTACTTGTGCTCCTTCGCATTTTACTCAGGTGGATCGAGAGGATCTTCAAAGAATCACTCCTGCTATATCTGGCCTGGAAGACAAATTAAGTAGGATTGAAACCTGTGTTGGGATCTCTGGCCTGGAAGACAGGGACCCAATGCACACTGATGCCGTTGTTGCTGAAATTCCAGTTACCTCCCCTACTCATCATGAAGACGGTCTTCCCCATAATGCTGAGGGGTAGATAACTGAAACAAATGCTGCTGCTGCTGCTACAACCGAGAAACCTCAAGGAGTTGAAAACCCTGAGGGAACCGAGAAACCTCCCTCTGAATTTGAGGGGGAGCAACTCGATGAGCAACCCGAAGCTGCTGCTGATGTCACCGAAGCCTACGCTGATGAAGAAGAATCTGAAGAAGAAGCTGAAGATGATGAAGACGTCGACATAGCTGATGACGAACCATCAGCATCACCTGGTCAGGGTGATGATGATGACGATGATGATGATTTCGACTTCTTCGTCCAGTCCAAGAAGGTACCTGCTCAAAAAGGGGTAATCATCATAGATAATCAAGGGGAGGGGACAACAAAGACAAAACCTGCAACAACTGAAGCTGACAAAGGCAAAAACAAAGGCCTCGCTGTAGAAGGCAATCTGACTATCCTCCAACGAAAGCCAGTTTGTCAGGTACAATACCTTTTCTTCCCTTACACTGCATCCCTCCTTTATCCCTTCTCAACCTCAGTTCTCCTCTCCATAAAACCTCTCTACACTTAAATCCTATTCTTTTCTCTATCTCTTTCTTCCCAAATGGTCTTACTTAAACGATCGCTGTGTTTCAGCTAGTCCTCTCCCCTGCTTGACGATCCAGCTGAAGTTCCTCCGGCTGCAACTACAACAATAAATCCAGCTCCTATCGCTGAAGAAATAATCCCAGTCTTGGATTTCACTGAGACTGAAGAACCTGAAGAATAACTGCTCTCTCACAAAAACAGACCTTCCTTAGCTCCTCAAACGCTAAGTGAAGAAGATCAGAAAAAGAGAGATGCAATGATCAAACAGCTTGACGATCAGCGAATCATCCTTCCTAGACACAAAATCAATGTTCCTAAGTTCAGACTATCAAGGAAGGAATACATTGAACATCTCAAGGCTGAAAAATAACTCGTCGATCGAAGGAAAGCTGAAGAACAAGATAAAGCCTATGCTATCCAGCTTGTCCAATAATCGGTGAAGGATCCTGATCTGAAGAAGACTCCCATTGATGTCCAACGTCAATTGTGGAAAGATGCCAAGAAGATCATCGAAGAAAAGACCAAGGTATCTGACTCTACCTTGTAATGGTGCAAAGAAAGATTGCACTATCGATATCGGCAGCCAGAATCAACAAAGTGTACATCAGGGGAAGAACGCCAATAAAAGTTCCAGTCATTGAAGTCGATTTATTCAGAGAAAATGGTACCAAGGAAACCATCTACGCCTCTTCAATCAAGAAGTACGGTCTCTCTAAATGGCTGGAGATGCGAATAGCCATTCAGCGATCTCGCTCACAGTTTAAGAGCCATGTCGAGAAAATGACCTCTCAACGCTCGATACCTCCCTGCCCCCTGGTGAACGCTTCATCCGTGGAAAAGTCTTAAGCGAACCTTATGGTATCTTCTTTCATGACTATGATGGACGAGAATGCTTTCAACGCATCTCTAAGCTACCCATCACTCCTATCGAATAGCTCAGGGATCTTATCTACTGGTGCGAATTCAGAAAAGATCTTCTCGAACACTTCATGAAGCCCCTGATCTTTACTGAAGCAAAGAATAGACGGGATCTTGGAGAAAAAGTCACTGACTGAATGATCCCTACAACAAGAACCCTTGATGAACTTCTCATTAACGAAGAACCTGAATAGCTGATAGGATTCCTTGTAATCCTTCTATCCGTTATCATCTTGTATCTTTTGTACTTGTAAATTTATTTGTTGTACTTGTAATTTTTCCACTTCCCTCTGTAACTTATACGAAGTTAAAAGAAAATTTTCAGCGAATGTACTTTACTCCATCAGTACTTAAAAGATCCCAGAAAACAGTAAAAGGGACAAATATTTTATGAGTTCTTTTTATCCTTATGTTTTCATACTTAGCAATTTTCTTTTGTTGCTATGTCATAATCAAATAGGGGGAGATTGTTGATCCAAACCCTCAGTATTTTGATAATGACTCTTTAAGAAACACTTAGTGAAAATTGTAAGTAGACAATATGTATTAGAGTTTCACTATCGCTGATAAGTACTATGTCTCTACAGTACCGCTGATAGGAAACTCATGCTCTTTAATTTATACATTCAGCGATACTGTTTATGTTTGGGCAAAAAATCACGTCGCTCGACCGCGACCAGAACAGGTAAGACGTATGATTAAGGACTATATCTTGTATTAAGATAAGGTCTCGACAAATACCCAGAGCACCATCGTCGCCCCTCATAAAGGGTAAGTCGAGAGTTCCTTACGACGCTCGACCATAGCGTCGCCCGATCCGCATGACTATTATATAAGGACGTGCGACCTCGACCAAAGCTAACGTTTACCATGACCGTTTGTTAAGTGTTTAATGCAGGAATAAAAGTCATTAAGGAGCAACGACTATAACCGACGCAATCATTAAATAGTCGGCGACCGTAACGGACGAAGATCATTACTCCGGCGACCGTTTCCAACCGTTAAGGCCATTAAAGGAGCATTCATGGATGAAGCTAAGGACACGAAGACTATAAATATCAAGCTCAATCAACATTTCAACACATCGAATATCCGGCGATTAACAACCGAAGCAATATTCAAGAACACCTGAAGTGAAGAACCATTATTCTAAGTATCGCTCTCGACGCACGACAACAGCCCTCGACTAGCAGTTCACACTTTGTTTCGTACACGACAAACACCTATTTTTACATTCAAACACTTGTACTTTACATTTCGAAGCATTTTCTTCATTTGTATTGTAATCACTGTACGATCGACACCAGTATCCAAGGACATCGCCCCTGATTGGCAACCATAGTATAGCGACGACATCCACTGTCGTCCGCAGGTTTTTACCTCGATTGAGGTTTTTCCTGCGTCATCAAATCCCTTGTTTCTTTATTTTATTTATAATCGCACACCTCGTCGAAAGATTCTTTTTTTAGTTGTTTAAGTCCACGTCGACCTTAAGTTGTCCCTTTGGCGCGATTTTTGGCATTATCTGTTTGGCGCCATCCATGGGACTACATCTAGAGAAAATCCTCGACGAACATGCATTCTACTAATAGTTTCTTGGAGTTTCTTCTATTTTCTGTTGCAGACAAACACCTATTTTTACATTCAAACACTTGTACTTTACATTTCGAAGCATTTTCTTCATTTGTATTGTAATCACTGTACGATCGACACCGGTATCCAAGGACATCGCCCCTGATTGGCGACCATATTATAGCGACGACATCCACTGTCGTCCGCAGGTTTTTTCCTCGATTGAGGTTTTTCATGCGTTATCAAATCCCTTGTTTCTTTATTTTATTTATCGTCGCACACCTCGTCGAAAGATTCTTTTTTTAGTTGTTTAAGTCCACATCGACCTTAAGTTGTCCCTTTGGTGCGATTTTTGGCATTAACTGTTTGGCGCCATCCGTGGGACTACATCTAGAGAAAATCCTCGACGAACGTGCATTCTACTAATAGTTTCTTGGAGTTTCTTCTATTTTCTGTTGCAGAAAAATGGCAACCCTGGAAATCCGCAGCAAGCCGTCGCTCAGATGTATCAGGAGCTCGGGGTTGCCAGGAATCAACTCAATGCAATGGCAGAGCAGAATCGCAGTGCAGGTGAAGAGATCGCGCGGCTAAGGAATCCTTTTGGACCCCAGAATGGTCCTAGACCATTCATCCAGAATCCAGGTCCGGGACCAGGCCCGTCCGCGCAGAATCAGCATCCAGGTCCATTCATGCAGAATCAGCAGTCGGGTCTCATTCCGAATCCCCAGTCTGGGCAGATTCCCCCTCAGCACATCCGACCACCACCCTTGAACAATGGATCCCAGCCATTGCAAGGTGGCTCCCAGCCGTTTCAGAATGAATCCCAGCCGTTTTCCCAGCCGTTCCAAAGTGGTCCGCAACCTTTCCAGCAAGGATCGCAACCTTTCCAGCAAGGATCGCAATCTTTCCAGCAGAGATCGCAGCCATTTCAACATGGACCACAATCGTTTCAGAATGTACCACAGCAATTCCACTATGGGTCGCAGCCATATTTTGTTCCATTCAACGGGGACACCAATGGTTCGTCGCATGGTAATGGCACTAGTCCAGGGACCAATCCCTCGACAGGGGAAAATCCTGATCTTAACGAACCCGTCGCCCACCGTTTGAAGATGTTAGAAGACCAAAATGAGCGCGTCCTGTCCTTGCTCGCCAAGTTGCCTGGGGCAGCCATGCCTATCGACGTCGAGCCTCGCTCGGGGTATCAGGCATCGCCCTTCATCGACGAGATCGCCACCGTCGAGGTCCCAAAGAAGTATAACATTCCTGCCTTCACTCCCAAGTATTCGGGTGTGACCGATCCAACCGAGCATGTCGCGCAGTATAAGCAGCTCATGTGGATGATCTCGATTCCACACATGTACCAGGAAGTATGCATGTGCAAGTGTTTCGGGGCGACTCTCACTGGTCCAGCTCTCCAGTGGTTGATCAATCTCAAACATAAATCTATCGGGTCGTTCGCCGAATTGGTCAACCAATTCTCCCGGCAATTCGCCAGCATTCGTAAGATGGAAAAGCAGACTAGTGATCTGTACTATGTTGTGCAGAAGGCCAATGAGTCTATTCGAAGTTATTTCAATAGATTTAATGCCGAAATGATCAGTATCCGCAATTATGACATCAAAACTGCGATCGAAGCTTATAAGCGTGGTCTAGACGATAGTTCAGGTCTATATATCGATCTGACCAAGTATCCCCCAGAGACTTTCGAAGATGTCCGAGCTCGAACCTTAGCATATATGAGGGTCGAAGACGACGCAGCCTTTCGTCGCAAACACACTGACGACAAAAAGCCGTTAGGTGTCAAGAAGCCAAAATTCAAGCCGAAAGCCATATCCAGAATAGAGCCAGCACGTCAGATTTCAAACGTTCGTTTCAAGACGAAGGCAGAAGCTAAATCCGCGACTAAATTCCCCGTGTACCCCAAGATCTCCTCTTATGGGTTCAAAGGGTCAGCTAAAGACTTAGTCGAAGCTCTGAAGACCACCCAAGCAACCATCCAGTGGCCGAAGAAGTCTGACTTGGATGATACTAAGAAGGATAAATCAAAGTGGTGCGACTTCCACGTCGACCATGGTCATGCGACAGATGACTGTATCGCACTCAAGAAGGAATTGGCATATCATGTTCCACAAGGTAATCTCAAAGATATTATTGATGATGTCGTTCTTCCAGCTAATAGCCACCGATCGTCAGTGCCCAAGCTTGCAAAGATCATCAATTGCATCACTGGTGGTTCGGACGTGTGTGGTCTGACGTACTCCGCAGCTAAGCGTCATGCCAGTCAAGCGCCCGACGACCGGCCTATTCCTCGTTAATCCAGACCCAAAGGAGATTTGGAATTAGAAGCCATGAAGATCGTGTTCGACCAAGTCGACCTCGGCGACTCGTACCAAAAGCATCACGACGGGTTAATCATTCAACTCACGGTCGGTAACTGTTTGACGCGTCGAGTATTGGTAGACGGGGGCAGTTCAGCAAACGTCATTTTTCTCAACACTGTCAAAGCCATGGGAATTGATCGCTCAGAAATCACCCGACGTTCGACAACTTTGGTCGGTTTCAATGGAGAAGCGACGAGCACCTTTGGAGAGATAATTTTGCCTGTCTATGCCGGAGGAGTCAATAAGCAGACTAAGTTCAGTGTTATCGACTGTGCGTCAGCCTATAACATCATCTTAGGTCGACCATGGATACATGAAATGAAGGCAGTTCCCTCGACATATCATCAAATCATGAAATTCCCTACGCCGTGGGGAATCCAAGAGATCAGAAGCGAGCAAAAAGTCGCTCGAGATTGCTATAAAGCCACCTTGAAGCCGCGAAAATAGACTGTCAAGCAGTTTCAAGAGACATAACTGCAAAATCTCGACAGGTTCATCCCTCTATCCCTGCCTTCTTAGATAAATTTATATCTTTTCCGCAAGTCAACTATCTTGCCCTGTCGCACGAAAGCACGGTCGACGCAGACATGGACGATATTCTTCAAGATCTCTGTGTCGATCTGTCATTTAAAACCCACTTTCTCCCGAGAAGAATGGGATATTAAATAACAGGGGGAAAATACCCCACTAAAAACAGAATCTGAAAAGGTATGTTCCCTATCTCTTTTTCATTCCTTTCATACGATTTTTTATCACAAACGACTACTGACTTAAGCATCGATGGGTCGTTGGTTAGCCAACGACCAACCCATGACATTGTTTTATCGCAGAATCGCACGACAGTAGTCACCAAGTCTACTATATGATTTTAATTTCGCATGGTCGCACGACCTAAATAACCAAGTCCATGACTTGATCATTCTCCTGCAGGAACACATGATTCAAGTTTATCGTATGATCAAATCATACGATCGTAAGGTCTAACGACCCTACAATCTAAGAAAAATTTCATGTTCTGAACGAATGCTTTGATCGTATGCGCTTATGTTTGCTTATACGATATAGAAATATGAAAGTCTTATGACTTACGTTCTAATCGTAGTATTACAATGGATGCCTAAGTCGCACGACTCTTTGTACCTAATGAATTTTTACAATCGATATTACATATGTCCATGACATGTATGAGTCAAAATAATACTCAGGTTCAATAGAAAGGTAAACTTTTTTACCTTTCATCGCTAAAGCAAAACCTACACAACGTAGCATAGGTCTCTAACGACCATATCGGCTCGGATCGCCAGACCATAGGTCTTTAAAATGACCATATCGGCTCGGAACGCCATAACATATGTCTCTAACGACCGTATCGGCTGTGAACGCCAGATCACAGGACCACGTCGACCGAAAACATCAACCCGGCGACATGGGTCCCTGTCTCCTCGATAGGAAAACGTTCCCTGAAAGACGGGAGCAAATATTTTTCCAGATGAGGAAACAACGTCGTCCCGTCTAGGACACCATCGGCCGATGACCCGTCCCCCTTGTCGGCAGACGCTGAGGACAACACCTTGGACACTAGCTTCGTCATTGTCTCCGGAAGCGCCGAACCTGCTGGTGTCGCGTCCATCACGCCTGGACGGCTGGATGACGCCTTCGCCTCTTTAGGCGTGACAATTCTCAACGAAATGTCAGCCCTCGAAGACTTTTCCTTCAGAACTTCGTCTTCTTTAAAGATTCCCGACCCAGCTGTCGTGGCATTCTTTATCCTTTCCCAGCCTCGAAGGGCAGGTACAATTTGCGTCACCTTCTTTGATGATCGACACGCGTCTATGTTTTTTCGTATACCTATCCGAATCTTCGACACCTGTCTTCGACAACTGGTAAGCATTATCGTGCGTCAGTGTGACGTCACAACTTTTCAACTTCTCGTTCAGTTAAAGGCGAACCGGTCTAGTTCCACGACAACCAGGTAAGTCCCTCAACCCAGGTCACAAGTCTAAGCGTTCGACAAGCAAATTTTAAAACTTAAATTTGACATTCAATTATCAAATTTTGGGGGCAAACTGTTTGGGCAAAAAATCACGTCGCTCGACCGCGACCAGAACAGGTAAGACGTATGATTAAGAACTATATCTTGTATTAAGATAAGGTCTCGACAAAGACCCAGAGCACCATCGTCGTCCCTCATAAAGGGTAAGTCGAGAGTTCCTTACGACGCTCGACCATAGCGTCGCCCGATCCGCACGCCTATTATATAAGGACGTGCGTCCTCGACCAAAGCTAACGTTCACCATGACCGTTTGTTAAGTGTTTAATGCAGGAATAAAAGTCATTAAGGAGCAACGACTATAACCGACGCAATCATTAAACAGCCGGCGACCGTATCGGACGAAGATCATTACTCCGGCGACTGCTTCCAACCGTTAAGGCCATTAAAGGAGCATTCATGGATGAAGCTAAGGACACGAAGACTATAAATATCAAGCTCAATCAACATTTCAACACATCGAATATCCGGCGATTAACAACCGAAGCAATATTCAAGAACACCTGAAGTGAAGAACCATTATTCTAAGTATCGCTCTCGACGCACGACAACCGCCCTCGACTAGCAGTTCACACTTTGTTTCGTACACGACAAACACCTATTTTTACATTCAAACACTTGTACTTTACATTTCAAAGCATTTTCTTCATTTGTATTGTAATCACTATACGATCGACACCAGTATCCAAGGACATCGCCCCTGATTGGCGACCATAGTATAGCGACGACATCCACTGTCGTCTGCATGTTTTTTCCTCGATTGAGGTTTTTCCTGCGTCATCAAATCCCTTATTTCTTTATTTTATTTATCGTCGCACGCCTCGTCGAAAGATTCTTTCTTTAGTTGTTTAAGTCCATATCGACCTTAAGTTGTCCCTTTGGTGCGATTTTTGGCATTAACAGTTCATCAATAAAGCTCTGAGCCTGTTCAGTCTTGTTGATAATCGCTGATAATTTTTGTTGTTTACTTAAGATCCCTAAAGACAAGTTTCACGTCAACAAATGTTCTACGCTGAAGTCGAAGATCAAGCCAAAGAACCAACGACAAGTCTACTAATGAACTGATGCGGATATCAGCGATGCCAAGACCTGTCCACTCAACGTGAAGTTTCAAGTAGAAAACTTCAGCGATCGCTGAGCTTTGTCACTCGCTGATAAAGTACTGTTCAACGAACGCTGATCATGAAGTTTCCTCTACAAGTTATTTTTGTCTTATCCCCTTCCACGTCTCCGTACGAACTGTCAGAACGGATATCCCTTTTGTCTAGAATCGTACAACCAACTCTGATTCTACACTGTTCATCATGCAGCTACTAGGTTGTCTACCAAGGTCAAAACATGCAACCAATCAGCTGCTGCCACATGTAAAGTTATACTGATATGCATTTAATGCATGCAGTATATAAGAAGAACCCTACTTCAGAAATGAAGTGCTCGGCCATCTTCTTCTCTCTACTATCTTTGTGTTAGAATATTATTAGTAATATTCTTATCTCCTTTCTGTCTTAATTCTAGTGCAAGAAACTTAGTGTTCTCATAACTTGTTTAGATTAGGTTTAATCCTTAATCTTGTTCCGCAACAACTTGTAAATTGTTTGATAAATATCAATATACAATTTAGAAAAGTAAAATATGTGTGTTTGTATTCAACCCCCCCCCCCCTTCTACAAACTTGTATAACCCTTTCGGGACCAACAGTGGAATTTGGTATTGTTGGGTTTTAATGAAAGAGGGTTAATAAAACGATTGATTTCAATGAATGAATTGGTTCAATAATGATTGGATATTGTTAAGAATGGTTTAGTCATTAACCCATTTGATTTGGAGACTTATAATCTATTTGGGTTGGGTTACGATCGAGTTTGGGGTGAAACCTCAGTTTAGAAACCAAGTGCTGGTCACTTGTGGCCAAACCCGGAGGGCGGAAACCCAGAGGGTGGAAACTCGGATGGGTGTTATCCGGTAAGTGTTAATCGGGAATCCCAATACTCGACCAAGAGTTATCCGTGTATTTTGCGAATGTTGGTCGCTTTCTTCGAGCTATGTCTGAGGTGTCGATTAGTTAGTCTTTTAAGGGAGCTGGGAGACAACCGTGAGGGAATAATTGAGTGCCTTCTCACTCTTGTGTGTTTGATCGAAACGTAGGTGTTCAGATTGTGGACCTATAGCCAAGTGAGAATGAACTAAGCAAGGACAACATATGAGTCTTTCTAACTGAAAATATTGTTGACGTGCAGTTTTTTTAACGCATGAGATAATTAAAAACTGTTTGTTCTATCTTGACATGAAATGTGATTCGACATGTACGCATACATTTGAGGGTAGGCATGTGATGGTTTAAGTCGGAGAGTGTGTCCCACAAATGCTGATACCGGGGGGTGTGTCCCATTTATGCCAATGAGGGGTGTGTCCTAGCTAAAGGCAGTGTGAGCCAGACACGTTGTCACATGTGGGCGCGACTTTAGCGTGTGCCATCAACATGTGTCGTATGTGCGTTTTAATATTTTAAAAGTTGTGATTTGTTTATAAATGCTTATTAACTATTTCAAATGTTAATTGTGGCACGAATGAATGTTACTAGAGGGAACTCACTTGACCTCATGGTCTAACCCTTACTTTTCATAAACTAAACCATTTTCACGTAAGTGTTTAGTAGAATGATCTGGTAAGGGAAAAGAGAAGATGTGAGCTCAAAGTCTTTGGGCTAAGAGAATGTCGTTGTTATTTACTTACCATACCGGACTTAGTATAATTATATTCTCAGCTGTGTAATAGGTTGTTCTTCCGCAAACCTCAAATATGTACTCGTGTGTTTGATTTGGTATTTTGGGGCTGTTTTTGGCGAGTTATTTATATTATGCCTTTTATGCTTGCATTGTTGAGTTGGGTCGTTACCCTAAGGCCAAACAAATAGGGGACGTAGGATGCATCCAAGAGCTGAATACCAACCGGATAGAACCGATTATTGGATAGAAGTGGCTACTAGAAATTGTGTAGTTACCGAATAGAACCGATTACCGGATAGAGCCGAATACCAGAACTAAACTGGTTATCGGGGAATGGTTAGTGTTGTGCCCGACATTGACATTCCAAATCTGGTTGGACTAATCATCTGAATGGATTGATTCCATCCGAACTAAGCCCCAACCGAATATTTCTATTTTCCTTACCAAATTCTTCAAAAATTCGGTCAATATTCCTCCATTGAGGAGAATCAGCAACGTGTCTAATTTTCCCATCCATCTTACGCTCTTCAGCATGCCATCGCAACAACCTTGCATCTTTGGCATTTGCGAATAGCCGTTTCAATCTTGGTACAATTGGCAAATACCACAACATTTTAGCTGGAAGGCCATTGTTTCGTTTCACACCATTGTTCTCTTTCGTTTGGTTTCTCTTATATCTTGGCGTACCACATATACGACACCCTTTTAGACCAGCATCTGCATTTCTATACAACATACAATCATTTGGGCATGCATGTATCCTTTCTATTTCCAATCCCATTAGACACATCAACTTTTTCGCTTGGTATAACGAAACTGGTAACTCGTTATCTTCTGGAAGCATTTCATGTAGTATCTCTAATAAGGTGGTGAAACTTTTATCACTCCAACCGTTGCTTGCTTTTAAGTTAAATAGTCTTAACACAGCCGAAAGTTTGGTATACTTTGCACACCCAGCATACAATGGTTTTTCAGAGTCGACAAACAATTGTTCAAATTTCTCATAATGCTTATCAGCAATATCATCCTCCACATCATGTAACATTTCATCAAAGTTGTCGTATATGGTATTGTCTGATTCGTAATTCTCATTATTGTCAGCAAAATCATGATCAACCGTGTAATTACACTTATCAAAATCCTCACCATGTCGTATCCAACAAGTATACTCTTGCATAAACCCGCGTAAAATTAGATGTCCTTTAACTACATTAAGATCATTGTATTTAGAAAATTTTGTACAATCCCGACAAGGATGCCAAATTTTACTATCTCCACATTTCAGTCGATAATTCTCAGCAGCTTCTATAAATTCATCGAGCCCCGCCAAGAATTCCTTTGTAGCACGTGGTATTTCATACATCCATGTATTGCGATCCATCTATAGATTCAAAATTATATTATTAATTAAATGCATGCGTGACATAACTATAAATCAAAAGGCTGCAGGTGGCCATCCTAACCCACTTTTTGAATACTTTGTCTCATATGTGAATGTGTATAACTGATCAGTTAGTTAAGAAAATTTCGACAGCATTTCCCCCCAACTCTCCAAATATCTGTATATATAATAAAACACATATTCGTAGGAGTAACAGGAAATGTCTGCCAAATGTTTCTTAAATAATCAATCAGTTATACACATTCACATCCTAGATGAGACAAAGTACCCAAAAAGCAGTCCCAAATTGGGGACTATCCGAAATTAATCCCTATTAGATCAATTTCGGACGGGTGACCTACAGGTATATGGACTTAATTAATAGGGAAAAATTGCATGTAAATGTAAAATATTTTAATCCTATTTCTAGTTTTTGTAACGTACTTTTAAAACTTTTCATTTTGATACTTAAAATGTTACATTTTAAACATCTAGATACATGTTTAATTTTTAAATAAGAAAGCGTAATATATATATATATATATATATATATATATATATATATATATATATATATATATATATATATATATATATATATATATATATATATAGAGGAAGACTAGAGGAAGGTTCAAACGAGGAGCGCACCAAAACGTGAGAACGTGATGAGCAATTGACAGTTATGAATCACATGTGATTGGCAGTTGTGGATCACATGTGATTCACAACTGATCTGGAGGAGCAATTGACAGTTATGAATCACATATGATTAACAGTTGTGAATCATTAATGATCCGCGACTTGCCACCTCGCGCCACGCCTCGCGCCACATCTTGCGCGAATTTTCGATTTGTTCCGATTTTTTAGCAGTTGTTGATCACATGTGATCAGAAGCATGGGAGTGCTCCTCACGTTCTCTTAAATTGATGCGCTCCTCGTTTGAACCCGCCTCTATATATATATATATATATATATATATATATATATAATCAAACTCATTGTATTCATAAGAATTATATTTTGGTTTTTTTAATTTTGTTTTCAATTAAGATTTTATTTTCTAATTTTTTATTAAAAATAATTAAATCAATTCGTTTCTTTTTCAATGGTCTCCTTCTTTTCCTTTTTTTTCAATTAAGATTTTTTTAATTATTTCTAAACAGTTTGTTTTCTTTTTATAATTTTATTAATACGTTACAAAAAATAGAAATAAAATTCGAGTACGTTATACTTTAATGCAATTCGCCCTAACCAATATGACAAAAATGCATGTTGCTATAATTCTATTTACACTTAAATTAAGGTTAGAAAATTAAAAACCAAAAACATGTATGTAACATCACAAAAAGATGCATCTTCCCAATTAATTACAGTAAAACACTAAAAGTCAACCGAACATACCTTACAAAAAAATTCACGGATCAACGTATAGTTCAACGTAAGCGTACTCCTTTACGCAGATCTTTTGCTTGATCAAGTGACACGTCCTACAAAATAAAATGAAATATTAAAATAAAGATTTATCATGTCGCATTGCACGGATACCCTTCTCGCTGGTAATTTATAAATACATAGTATAATAATAAATAAGTAGTAGTTAATCTATTTAATGAGGACTTATTAAATGAAAATGATAACTATTTAATTAATATTAATTAAAATATATAATTTTCAATATATATATATATGTATATATATAAAATATTAATGTAGACGATAATCTAAAAAGTTTCCTAATTTATAACATATTATATATATATATATGTGGGTTAATTAATATAGTAATTAAATCAAATATGTATTGAATATTAAAAAAATATAGATAATTGTGGGTCTCATATATATATTTGCCGTTTAAATCTTGCACGATATATTTGCCGTATGCTTTTGATGGCCGGCAAAATCAAACTGCAAATAACGGTCGGTTGGATGGTTATCGAACGACAAAACCTTTGATTTATCGTGCGGTTTGAGATACTCTTACAATTTTAACATAAATTTATAATCAATAAAAAGAACATTAATGAAAAATATATCAATGATTTAATGATAAAAGAATTAAAAATTCATCTTGATCAATAAATAAATACATATAATAACTAATTAAATCAATTACATACCTTGAATGGCTATATAGCTTGATGTTGGATCGATATCCGTCTCTCGATATATATGCGTTAACGAGAATGACAAAAGAACTAAAAACAAATTAACTGAAGGCCATTTAGATCCATAAAACACCATTAAATAATGAAGATGAAAATCATACATAATCATATTTATTTTAAAATATTAGGTAGATATATCCCACGTTATTTTTAATAATATTTTAAAAAAATGTTAGCTTTATCAAGTATCTCAATGAATCATTTATATCGATATATTAATTTTTTTTAAATGATTATATATATTTTAAAAGATAATCATGTAATATTCATTAAAAAGGAATATATCTACCTAATATTTTAATTTATGTAACAAATTTTTGATATTTTTACACCATTAAATTAACATACCATATACAAATAAGTAAAATATATATATTTTTTAAAAAGATTTCGTGATTTTTACAGGGTTTTTGAAAAAATAACCGTGTAAAAAGCCGGATCATTTTACACGGATCTTTTTCTAAACCGTGTAAAAATTTATATGTTTTTACACGGTTGTTTTAAACAATCGTGTAAAAAGGTCCTGAAACTTTTTACACGGTTTTTTGCAAATAACCGTGTAAGATGATTACACATTTTTACACGGTTATTTTAGACAACCGTGTAAAAATGTTTCGAGGCCTTTTACACGGTTCTTCGCAAATAACCGTGTAAGATTATTACACATTTTTACACGGTTATTTTAGACAAACGTGTAAAAATGTTTCGAGACCTTTTTACACGGTTTTTCGCAAATAACCGTGTAATATGATTACACATTTTTACACGGTTATTTTAAAAAACCGTGTAAAAATGTATCGAGACCTTTTTACACGGTTTTTCTGTAATAACCGTGTAAGATGATTACATATTTTTACACGGTTATTTTAGAAAACCGTGTAAAAACGTTTCGAGACCTTTTTACACGGTTATAAGGCCAAAAAACTGTGTAAAAAACTCTAAAAAAACACGGGTACATTTTTACACGGTTTTTTAAAAAACCGTGTAAAGATGGACGTGTAATAAAGCCATTTCTGTAGTAGTGGGAGGTCAGGGGTTCAAACCTAATCAAAGTTGAGGAGGATGTGTGGGTTTATTTGTTGCATTTGCCGTATATAAATATTATATACTTTAAAAAAACGTTTTAGAGGACATGTTATACTTGTAGCAAGACGATAAATCGACTAGATGAGTAATAAACAAAACAAAATATAAAGGTTCATACCACATATATGCAATATTAAAAGTCTTACAAATAAAAACAGAACATGTTTTAAAATGATAAATAAACACACAAAATTCATTTAAATATGATCATTCTTCTAACATTTTTGGAAAGCCAGAACTGAGAATCGTCAAATCAACTAAAAAGGTAAAAGCCTAGACAAAATAATTGGGCTATACCACCATAAGTGGTCTAAATGTTAAAACATATATGATTAATAATTTGGGTAAAGACTAAATCATGTACAATTGGACCCCAAAAATTTTGGGAGCCCTATTCCATATCTCATATTGGAACGTCTTCAAACATGGGCTTATATGTATATCTAGGGCCAGATTCAGGGAAGTCACATAAAATAAGGAAATGAATAATACAATTAAATCGTTCATCTGGATTCTGGACGATATGCATATGTGTATAAAAACCAGAAAACAATTTCAATTACTTGTATGCACATGTGCATACATCAGATGAATGGTTACCATAATGTTTTCCTCGATTTTTCATTTTTTGGGGGTTTTCCCCTGAACCTCCGATATTTTATAATCAAATGAGAACTCGATAGTTTCATATCAAGGGGCTAATCAAATGAGAACTCGGTAGTTTCATTACAACAAAATTGAGTTTATAGGACGCCTGAAATAAATAGGCGTACTAATAAAATGTTTATAGGACCAAACAAAAAAACGTTCTATCTAAAAGTTTATAGGACGTCTTTGGACGTCGTAACAAGTTTTTTAAAACATTTTTCAAATAAAGCGTCCTATTAACTATTTTATAAGACGATATTTGAAACAGTGTCCTATAAACACAAGTGTCATCTAAAAAGATGGGTTTATAGGATACTTTTCAAAAGCGTCCTATAAAATTAGCTAATAGAACACTTTATTTAAAAAATGTTTTAAAAACATTGTTACGACGCTCAAAAGCGTCTATAAACTTATTGTAACACTTTTAAATATGATACTTTTTTATTTGGTCCTATAAACTAAGGTTCTATAAAACACTTTAATAGATAACCGTGAGATCTAATGTGAGCCAATTTTTTAAGATAATTAAGAAAATTTCGTTAATTAATGATAAAAGATTATTTTAGTAATTTAACAATTTGACAACTGATAAATATCATGCATCTCTATCTCTTTTCATATATCAGGCTAATCAATCTCCCTAATTTGTCTTACCATAGGCCTAAAAATCTTTCTTTCCCTCTCCCTCAATGTAACGTCCCAAAACTTAATCGTGCGATAAATCATCGAATAAGCGTTTTTACAAAGCAATTAAACATACTTGTCCATTACATTAAGATATGAGCTTAACAAAATGACAGCGGAAGTCTAAACTATCCACAGCCGAGCTCTAACTAAAGTCAATCCTCTATCTTGGAGTCACTCTCATCTCCAAGCCGCAATGCCTCAACTCTTAGATCTTAGAAGTAGAGCCTGAAACTCGCTTACCTGAAAATGGTTTAGTTTTGAAAAGCGAGGGTTAGACCAAAAGGTCTAGTGAATTCCCTCCATAAAACACATGTAATATCGAATAAATTCATTTCACGTATAAAAGAACTCTTATGCATCACATTTCCTTCATACAAGGTTAACACAGGGTTCAGGGATTTGCAAAAGCTAAACCGATAGGGGCCTGACGGCACCCTCTCGTCTACGCCGAAATCCAAATGGACTCCTCGTTCCTTCATGTAGGAGAAAACAAATTCCAACCTACAAGCTAATCCTCCATATGCCCCAAGGGATCAGAGATCCCAAGGTACCCCGACCCCACTGTGCAACCGACTCCACATAGCATACACGTACATTGAAATCATATTCATGAAAACCTTAAACTTCATATCATTTGCAAATAAACATGCAATTCATGGAAACATGCATAACTTTATAAATCATTTCTTGCTTGAAAAATGAACCATATTCAGTAAAACATAGTATGTCATAAAAAGGGGTTGAGAGAACTCACCTGACTGCAATTTCCTTCTCTAACCTCGAATCTTTGCACCGACCGCTCACCTAATTAATGATTCACAGATTCAATTAGATGAACGTTCTATTCTCGTCCTACGTTTCTCTTAATCCGATCTCAACTACTCATTTAGGTCCATCGATTTATTATTGGATTTCTTTTATCCTTTACTAAGCCCATGAGACTTGAGCTAAACTCTAGGTCCATCGGCCCAAGTAGCTCGATGCTATGGCCTGGCAGACGAAACCCATACCAACAGTCCCGGTAGGGTCCGACTCCCGGTACCCGACTCCCGGTACCCCGACTCCCGGTACCCCGACTCCGGGTACCCCGACTCCCGGTACGGGCGAATACCGGTACGGGCGACTCCCGGTACGGGCGACTCCCGGTACGGGCGACTCCTGATACCCGAACAGACGACGAAAACCCCTCATTTCTAAAGTCGAAGCTTCCTATCCTTCTCAATTTATGCGGCCATTAACCAAAACACTTTACCCATACTGCTACATCTCTTCTTTACAAATCAAAACCCTTAATCTATCATATTTCCTTGATTGGCAAATCCAGACTGCTTGATTAAATACCAATCAGAGTGTTCTTATTACATACCCAGCTAAAACATGATTTGTGATTAGAGAACTAACTTATCTAGTCATTTAGTGCAAGGAATCATAATAGGGGACGAATTACTTACCAAGATGTTAGAGTTTCTTCACGAATTTCTCAGCTCCCAATCGCCCTTCTTCTCCCGGTTACGCTTCCAGCCGCCAATCAATAGAGCAGAATGAATTTTCAGCTCCAACCCTAGGGATCTGAGCCTATTTATATTCCTCATAAGTTGCAAATGGGCCCTTGGACAATACTTTCACTTTTCTTTCGATTGAGACACCAAACTATCATCTTTAACAGAAAACTGGTTGTTACAACACTCCCCTCTTAAAAGAATTCCGTCCCCGGAATTCCTCATTGGAAGAGATGCAGGTATCTTGCCCACACCCGAAACTGACGCTTCCCCAAGGTACTGCCACTACTGACCCAGTCAACTATCTCATTAATTTCAAAACATGGAACATCGGTTGCATTCCCTTCAGTTCTTACGGTACTCTAACCCATAGACTACCGTTCCTACTCTATCGGTCTCAACAACCGAGAATGAAATAAGGCTTCTCATGCATTAATACTTTCTTTAAAGAGGAACTTGACGGATTCCCCCACTACAACACGAAACTTGTTTACTAAGAACCACTCACATACTTGACAGCTTGGCACAAGGCCAACCCTGTACATCCCGACAACACACAACCCGGAGTTCCTTCACCAAACATCTATGTAATTAACATTTCCCTTCTCTCAGACTACCTAGACCACAGTTCGTCAAACTTCTCTCACATTCTCACTACTTCGCCACCCCATCCTTATACGTAACTAAGAGTAGGAACCTCCAAACCCATCGTTGAAGTGTTCACTTACTCAATTAAGCTTATCCTGAAACACCTCAGTTCCTCGCTGATTGCCACGATCGTTCAGTCATACGAAACATAACTCCGATTATCCTCACTCCACTGGGAGGAGTAACCATGGTCACGCCATACTAATCTCACTAGCTTCAACACTACGCGACCAAATCGTTTAAACATTTCTCACAAGGTCACTAACTTAACCCATTCGACCGTCTTACCCACTCCCTTCCTGCACAAAATCATACACAATTCCCTTCCTCAATATTCTTTCTAACGGTTCGCACACTTATCAATATCCCTCTGCACAACCCTTCACCTTTTGGCATTACTGTCAAGTTTATTACTTCCGACCTACTAACTTCACCTCTCCACGCTAGCGTGGGGCACCGTCCACCAACCATTACTAGCTCCTCTCCTCCGACCTTTCCAAATGCTGATATCACTTTCTTATTATTCACATAACCAAACAGTTACATCAATATCCTAACCCAAACATTCCACCAAGTCGTCTTGGAACGACAACTAAGCAACTTTATCATATTTAATCATTTAATATCATAACTTAGCATCACACCTCGCTATGCTGGTATTCACAAAATCCATCAGTCAAAACTGATTTCTTAACCAACAACTCCACTGAGTAAATCAACCATTTACATGTCCCAACGTACTATCCTCAACTTCTCACTTTAACCTATCGACCTTCCCTTATCAACCCTTAGTAAGAATTTCGGTAGAACCATAACGCATTCTGTAATAACAAATAAATGTCATTACTTAACAAATCCCTAAAAAATTTAACAACCAATCAAAGGCTTATACATCTATCGTGACATTTCAAATCACTAATGATCATACTACCACTCCGACTCATAATCATCATCCTGTCATTCTTTAATCGTAACCGAACTTCCCAACTTGCTCCTTCTATCTCCCTTCTAGGGTTACTCCCTTTCACATAAGAAACAATTCACGATCTACAAAGATCTAGCATTTATTATAATACATTTGGCTAATCCACTCTTCATCCTCTTTAAACTTCCAGTGATTCCAACATGTACCTACTTAGCGACTCTTATCACCAAAATAATTGGTTTCTCCTTTGGGTAGTCTCACACCATAAAGTCAACTTACACCCTATGTGCTCCAACAATCTGGTTAATAGATCGTACATCTCGTCTATAGACCCCAAAAGCTTCTATCTGATACTTTCTTTCTCTCTAACATCACCTAACCACGATACTAGCCGGTACATTTAGCTTGGCAACTAATGCAGTTACATAACTGTACATTCCTCACTTATAACATCACACTGCAGACCACATCTCTCATGGTCATTCATACACAACTCACATTTTCCTTCATATTCTCCTGAATACTACAATCGAGTCTGTCTCGCTACTTAGTTCTCTCCCAACTTCTCGAACTATGACTCACGAGTCATACTTAGTTCAAACACAAACATCCTAGCTAGCTCTTTATGACCCGAGTCCTTTCTCAGACACGACACATTTTCTTACTGACTGTATAGTCTACACTCACTCCGCTTGTGTTACACATCTTGTCCTTCTACGGACCCTCCTCACCTCGTAAAATAGATCGCTTAAATCAAACAATAACTTTTCATCCTCTTAGCCCTACTACAAGGTGTTCTATCACTCTCAACTTTCTGGTTCAAGTCTTCGGCCTTGGCCATCGTACACATTTGTCGGCTTCTACATCAACTGGCAACCTGTAACTACTTTCTTAACTTATTCTTAACATGGGTTCCCTTACGGAACCTAATCCTACCATCATAACATAATCACTTCATAATACGTCTTCCTCTTTTCGGGACTTACTCCTGTAACATCAGTATTACCCGCTTACCTCAAAACGCATACCCAACACCGTGGGCATTTCGCTTACGCCTCAACACTACTCGTAACGAGTTTCTAATACTAACACTTCGATGACTTCTACTCTTTCCCCTGGACCCAACCGTCCCTCGACAATCGTACTTCCAGATACCGAACAGGGGTACAGACCCTCACACAATCACCCCTATAATTCACTTATGACTCTTCCACCGTTCACCTTTCCTCTTGCACACAAATACTAAGTTTACAACATTCTTTCCTGATTTGTCCGACGCTTCTCCACTCTTGCAGTCCTTCCTTAGCTTAACATGTACTAGAATATGACCTAGTGAGTTCATAGCCTTCATGCATGACAATACGGTAAATAAATCTTTTCGTACAATTCATCATTTTAAATAAACAACGTTTGAAAAAAAAGAAACACTTGGGTACACATGGCCCCATCACTCTTATACTTCAACGCCCTGCACAACGACTCAAGAATCGTTTGCATGCATCTTTCCGTGAACCTTAATCTTACTCAGTTCCGAACGATGTCATTACGACAGTAACACGTTGGATGAAAACCCTTTCATACGACCCAGTTTCGAAAGAAATTACTGACACCAAGTAAACCGGTCGGTTCTCACACTCTTTTGTATGGTATCAACAAACTACTACTCATTTGATTGTAAAGGTTTTGCTGGCGAACATTCTCTTGACCTTTTTGTTAATAAAAGAATTTAACTTATCATTAAAAGTGTGAAATACTTCGCAAATCGTTAACCTCAAAATTTCAATGCGCAATGCGAAGGAAATCATCTTTTCCTTAAACATACGTCCGTACACTCTAATCCCTTTTCGATCAAAATTTGATATTTGCACATTAATCTTACATCGTGAGAATTTCATGTTACATAAAAGATCGCCATGCATGAGACTCTACTTGCCATTGAAGGCTACTCACCCTAACAAGGTCAAACGCTTTACTTACGCAACTTATCCTTAACACTCCTCCTACGACTAACGGTCGCCCTCTCGGTCAAGCAACTGCTTACTGAACACGCTTTTCACATTTCACTTGCTCAACCCTTCCATACTAATCGTTTTGATCATCTACTTCACTTCCCACTTCTACACAGTTCCAAATCACTATCGGTCTCTTACTTCATTTATCCTACCATAGAAAAGCTTGACTACAAAAGTCAGGGCTCTATTGATACTTTCAAGGTCCTGACACTGTCCTTCCTTACCATTCTGACTGATCCATCCCATGGTTTCAAGAACTAAGACTCTCCCGACTGGAGTCTTACTTAAACTCAACGTGCATCCTCTCCGAATCTACGAAGAGCTACTTCTAGACGACTCATAACACTCTATCAACCGTTTCTTTCCTACGAAGTGTACACACCTCACAACATAAGTGACTTCTCATGAAACCTCCCCAACCAGGGGCCTCAGTCTACCCCGCAGGGATCATACTGGCATTCTAAAGTACTGGGACTCGCCATAAACACTATTTTCCGACTACCACTTCGGAACAATATGGTAGGTTGAGCATGCAATAGAGTCACAGATCAGTCCGGCAAGGTTGCATCGGCCCATCATTCAGGACCTCCTCATCTAAATTTCTTGAAACATCCGATACTGTCCTGTCCCTCAAGGTTCTCCTAGTCATAGTACTAAACTGAAAGAAACCGAAAATTAGTTCTTGCTAGACATGACACCACAGGTTTGCTATAAGTAAGGTATTGTAAGCACGCACATGTACCTGTAAGTTTGTAATTACACTGGCCAAGTGTAATCCCAAACTTACCTTACACGTTTGTCCTTGGCACCTTATTCCTAAGCGCATTTATAGTGATCTTTCCTAGAGGCAATCCTATGTCTCGGCTGTGTTCCTCATCTTACAGTTTAAGTTTAGGCCCGTCCGGTCACCTAAATCTCTTAAACTATGGCTCTGATACCATTTGTAACGTCCCAAAACTTAATCGTGCGATAAATCATCGAATAAGCATTTTTACAAAGCAATTAAACATACTTGTCCATTACATTAAGATATGAGCTTAACAAAATGACAGCGAAAGTCTAAACTATCCACAGCCGAGCTCTAACTAAAGTCAATCCTCTATCTTGGAGTCACTCTCATCTCCAAGCCGCAATGCCTCAACTCTTAGATCTTAGAAGTAGAGCCTGAAACTCGCTTACCTGAAAATGGTTTAGTTTTGAAAAGCGAGGGTTAGACCAAAAGGTCTAGTGAATTCCCTCCATAAAACACATGTAATATCGAATAAATTCATTTCACGTATAAAAGAACTCTTATGCATCACATTTCCTTCATACAAGGTTAACACAGGGTTCAGGGATTTGCAAAAGCTAAACCGATAGGGGCTTGACGGCACCCTCTCGTCTACGCCGAAATCCAAATGGACTCCTCGTTCCTTCATGTAGGAGAAAACAAATTCCAACCTACAAGCTAATCCTCCATATGCCCCAAGGGATCAGAGATCCCAAGGTACCCCGACCCCACTGTGCAACCGACTCCACATAGCATACACGTACATTGAAATCATATTCATGAAAACCTTAAACTTCATATCATTTGCAAATAAACATGCAATTCATGGAAACATGCATAACTTTATAAATCATTTCTTGCTTGAAAAATGAACCATATTCAGTAAAACATAGTATGTCATAAAAAGGGGTTGAGAGAACTCACCTGACTGCAATTTCCTTCTCTAACCTCGAATCTTTGCACCGACCGCTCACCTAATTAATGATTCACAGATTCAATTAGATGAACGTTCTATTCTCGTCCTACGTTTCTCTTAATCCGATCTCAACTACTCATTTAGGTCCATCGATTTATTATTGGATTTCTTTTATCCTTTACTAAGCCCATGAGACTTGAGCTAAACTCTAGGTCCATCGGCCCAAGTAGCTCGATGCTATGGCCTGGCAGACGAAACCCAGACCAACAGTCCCGGTAGGGTCCGACTCCTGGTACCCGACTCCCGGTACCCCGACTCCCGGTACCCCGACTCCGGGTACCCCGACTCCCGGTACCCCGACTCCGGGTACCCCGACTCCCGGTACGGGCGACTCCCGGTACGGGCGACTCCCGATACGGGCGACTCCCGGTACGGGCGACTCCTGATACCCGAACAGACGACGAAAACCCCTCATTTCTAAAATCGAAGCTTCCTATCCTTCTCAATTTATGCGGCCATTAACCAAAACACTTTACCCATACTGCTACATCTCTTCTTTACAAATCAAAACCCTTAATCTATCATATTTCCTTGATTGGCAAATCCAGACTGCTTGATTAAATACCAATCAGAGTGTTCTTATTACATACCCAGCTAAAACATGATTTGTGATTAGAGAACTAACTTATCTAGTCATTTAGTGCAAGGAATCATAATAGGGGACGAATTACTTACCAAGATGTTAGAGTTTCTTCACGAATTTCTCAGCTCCCAATCGCCCTTCTTCTCCCGGTTACGCTTCCAGCCGCCAATCAATAGAGCAGAATGAATTTTCAGCTCCAACCCTAGGGATCTGAGCCTATTTATATTCCTCATAAGTTCAAATGGGCCCTTGGACAATACTTTCACTTTTCTTTCGATTGAGACACCAAACTATATCTATAACAGAAAACGGGTTGTTACACTCAATCTCACCTGCAACCGTTCTTTAACTTTGTCGCGGTGATGGTGTCGTTGGACCATGGCCAAACTCTAATGAGAAATTGAACGTATCACACTTTGCACGTTGTACCGATGGTGGCAGTGATCACAACGTTGGTCGAAACGGTTTCCAACAGAGATGGTTGTTAACTTTCCATAGGATTATAGGATTTTCTTGATTTACAAGGTTCCAATCATGTGTTTTTTTTCCTGAAAAGGATTGTTGGCCGAAAAACTTTTCAATCTTGTTCTCCTGTCCATAAAGGAATTTCTGTCAAATTTTTTGATTTGTAGGTTGTGTGTGTTGCTTGGAAAAATCGAATGTGATCTGGTTTTGATATCACAATGGGTATCACAGTTGGTTTGTATCTGTTTAGAAATTCTTGGGTGTCAATATCATTGTGATTTACACTCGAAGAAGTTTGTCTGGAGTAAGGTTCGCCGCAGAGAGAAAAGAGATTTACAAAAGACTAATTTACCACTAAATATTACCCATAAGTTTATTTATTTTATAAAATTAATGATAAATACCAAAATTAATATTTTAAATAATAGCCATTTATTATTAATAATTTGGGGTTCAAATTAAATCTCACGTATTAGAAGAACCAAGTTCTTCCTTAAAAGTCTCCTTTGTATATGAGTATATACGGCTATACGCCATGATTATATTTATTTCACGCAGCCCTAGTTGCATTTTGACTCCTAAAGCATAACGCAAAAGGAAGTATATGCTTATGGAATGACTTAAAGTGTTGCAAGTTGCATTTTAAAATATGGGTTCAATTATACCAACTTCATTCATTAAGAAGACGAAGAAAAATGCACCAATATGTGGACAAACTCCACTCAGAAACATTCTATGAATCCTTCTACATTTTCGGAATTATATCATGCAGTAGTTGTATTATAAATGCATGTTATATTAGATGGAGGCTGTAAATGAACACCACTACATATTGGATTCAATGGAGGTCGTAAATGAGCAAATGTACATGCACCCTTTATATTGTGGTGTGTATTTTTTATACTACAACAACTCGTGTGTTTTTTATATATGCAATGTAATTGTTATTGGACGTCTTATTAATATAGATTATACTTATAATAAGACTTTAAGGTGCCGTTTGTTTTTTAAGAGGTCTGAAGTCTGAAGTCTTGTTTCACTTCTGATTTATAAGAGATGGTGCTGAAGTCTGAAATCTGAATAATAAGATTGTTTGTTTTTGTAACATCTGAATCTGAAATTAATTATATTATCATATATTTTTATTATTAATAAAATTAAAAGAAAAAAAAGCTTATAGAAGCCCAAATAGAAAGGGCCCAGCCTATGAAAACCCTAAAAACCCAAACTCATCAAACATCGTCTTCTTCATCTTCACAACAAAACCCTACGAAACCTCATCAGATCCAAAAATGCGATTCCTCCAAAATCATCTCCTATTCGGCTTCTCATAATTCTAACCCTCACCTCCAATTTCATCTCCACCACCGCCTCCGGCATAATCTCCGACCTCCACTCCCTCCAATCCCACTTCCCGTCCGGCGTCATCCACCTCAACGGGACTCTCCTTCGCCGGATCTTCACTTCCGGCGACAGATCCTTTCACTTGATCATCTTCTTCGACGCCATCCAACTCCATAATAAACCAGAACCCAATCTCAAAACCATCAAAAAAGAATTCGAACTCATCGCCACATCTTTCTTAATCAACAACAGAAACTCCTCATCTTTCTCCAAAATCTATAACCCTAGATGTTTAATACAACACCAGTTTAATCGTTCATTTGAATTAGGTTTCATTTTCTTTTCTGATTTGGGGCTTTTGAAAGGCGATCGGTCGAGAGGCGAGATGGAGGGACGGTCGAGAGGCGAGATGGAGGGAGGCTAGATTACTCTTTACACTGATAAAAGAGGTTATAAGAGTTTGGATTGTCACTTGTTGTTTCAGAGGATTTCAGAGTTTTTCAGCTCTTATTTGTAAAAAGAATCAAACAGTCTGAAATGGCAAATGTCTGACCGAATCAGACTTCATACACATTCAGATCTAATTTTTAAAAAACAAACAGCCCCTAAGTAATATAAAACTAACAAGTTTACACTCTATACCCATTACTATTAGTGATCAATACAAAGTTAGGCGGTGTGACAAACGCATAATACAAGAGATAAAGTATGTAAGTGCAACCTAGGGGGGGGGGGGTTTACAAAGATAGCAATATTAACGTTTTTTAAAATTTTAACCCGTTCAAACAACTATAAAGTAGAAAATATTGTACAAACAAAAAGCTTAAAATCATCAAGACCCAAACAAAAGATTGTAAACCAAAACCCACAAATCTCATACACACAATTAATATTGCAAGAAAATAAAAAGATTAGAAAAGTAATGCGCTATACAAGATTTACCGTGCTTCACCCAACTTGGCTACATCCACAACGAGACACTTCTCGAGTCACTTCACTATTGATGTTCTTTAAATGGTAGACAATACAATGAAGGCATGAAACACTCAACCTTTTTGCAAAAGTGAGAACACTCAACCTTTTTCAAAAGGGAGAATCACTCAAAAGTGATAGGTGTAGGTAGATATAACTCAAACTTCACACAAAGATGATAAATCCCAACAGATTAGTGTAGGGAGAAAGCTTCTCAAACCTACCACAATATTTAAACACTTTATGAAATATGAACAACACTAATCCAAAGATTAGAAAATAGGAAGTGTTTAACTCACACCACTTACAATAAGAGGAACTTACAATGATGAGCAAGTGGTGGTATAATAATCACTCAAAAAGATGTAACTTGATTTAGAAAATCAATTCATAAACTTGAAGAACATATAGATTTGAGAGAGAAATCTGGATTTTTGGAGTAAAAGTATCCCAATTAGTTATTTTGAAAGCTGGAGAAAAACCCTAACTTTAAACATTTTTTTTGAAATTTCGGGTTCAAGTGGACGTTTGCATTGTGCACCAAGTGGACGTCCGCATTGACACTTTTCAGAAAAAATTGTTTTTCTACCGTTGAAAGTACCGGTGTGTCAGATAACTTTACCAAGTGGATGTCCTTATTGACTTTGACAACTATTTGTATTGAAAGCTACTTTTCACTTTTCGGCAATGTCAAATTATAATAAATCTGATTTCTAGACATAGTTATGAAGCTAGAAAAGGTTGGATTTTTATGTTTCCAAAGTTTATATTGATAAAGACCTTGGATTTCTTTATATAAAATCTCATTAAAAAAGAATGCAACATTTTTTCGATACCGTTCACATTTTATAAGATCTCTCTCAAGAGTAAAATCCATTTCTATTTTATAAACAACTTTTATAAAATACTTTTGAGATTTAATTTTAAAAGACATTTAAAATTAATTCATCCAATATAAGATCTTAAAATTATATACCACTCAATATCATGCAGAATTAGGATGACAACTCCGCCTTGCCTCAGATTTGATCTTTAAACATTAGACAGCACACATTTCAATTGCAATCTTCGACTTTTGTCTTCTGGCACAGATCCCACGATAATGTGGCATGTTTACCAAGACATAGACTTCCTTGGATTATTTAACCCAACACAATTCTCTACTTGATCTAAGTATTTTATAAATAAGCACATCAAATAGAACTATTAATTCATTAAATATTTCGTTTGTTTGTAATAATCAAAACAAATATATATTTAAATATAGAGATGTGGTACACATGCATCAACAAAGTATCTTGTTACTTTCTTACATGATACTTCTAAAAAATATTCTACAAAATAAATATTCATAAATGGACTAATAGGACACTTTTTAAAAGTGTCATATAAAAATTAGAACTTTTGACATGATAAATTACTTCTTGAGTCCTCTTGAATTGTTTAACTTTGTGGATAGAGCTTGTTAATCGTCTAACTTCATCCTAACAAGTTTTTGTGAGCTTGTATAGGACATGTTAGGATCCAAGCGCTTACCACTACGCCAAAAGCAATTGCTGGTGGAGAAGGCGCAACTTATTTCCATATAGCGTAGCAGCCAGCGCCACGTTTCGATTTAGGGAGATGCTGGTCAATGACCCAACAATCCCCCCCCCCCCCCCCCAACATCTGCCAGCACTCTTGGCTGCACAGCATGCCTTTGGCATTATAATGCACTCCATGGGATTCGAACCCGTGACCTGCTCTGATACCACATGTTAGGATCCAAGCGCTTACCACTACGCCAAAAGCAATTGCTGGTGGAGAAGGCGCAACTTATTTCCATATAGCGTAGCAGCCAGCGCCACGTTTCGATTTAGGGAGATGCTGGTCAATGACCCAACAGGACACATATTGTTTTTATAAACTTAAAAGGTCTTATTAATTAATTACAATTGGGGGTGCAAAAAGACTTGTATTGTTGTAGTGCATTAGATGTACTCCTAGCCATAGTTCTCTCTCTCTCTCTCTCTCTCTCTCTCTCACACACACACACACATACATACATACATACATACATACATACATACATACATACATATAAATATATATATATATATATCCTTATTTCGTAAACCCAATTTTTTGTGTAAACTTGTAAACCAAAGGTATTTGTGTCTTTATCCCAAATTCGTAATTTTAGAAATAATTCATATTTTTATCAACAACAAATTTCCTTAATTTTCTCAATTATCTTCATCTATTTCTCTCTCTCCGACGACCTCCCACTCCGGCGACCTCCTCCCACTCCGGCGACCTCCCCATAATTCCGGCTAGTTTCATAAAACTGCTTTTTCAAAAGTTTCAAAGTTTTTTAAGTTTCATAAACAATTTTTTCCAAATTTTCACGTTTCATGGGAGAAAAACATATGAAACTTCGAAAATATATGATTATTTCGAAAAAATCTGAATATTCATATAAGAGAAAATATATGAAACTTAAAATCTAATTATTCATATGAGAGAAAAATATATTAAACCGTTTATGAAAAAATATGAAACCGTTGGGGGAAGAGGGGGGACGTCGCCGGAGAGGGAGAATATCCTCATAATCATCATATCTTTCATATATGGTATGCGTGAAAAACCACCGTATTGTGTATGCGTACATAAAAAATCCATCACTTTCGTCTCCGTGAAGAACCATCGTCCACGGGGGTTCGTGTGCAGAAAACCACCAGAGTTTTGAAGGATTCTCCAGAGTTTGGCATCGAACGTCCTTGTTCTTCATGGTGGCCGCATATCTTTCGTTTTCGTGAAGAACCACCGTCCACAGTGTTGCGCGTGTAGAAAACCCACCGTGAAGGACCATCGTCCACGGCGGTGCGTGCGCAGAAAACCCACCGTCCTTGGTGGCCGGATTTATTTTGAGAGAGATAGAGATAGAGAGAGATTAGGTAAATATGGAGAGAATTAAGAAAATAATGTAACCATAATTAGTTAAATTCAAATTAATTAATAATTTTAAATTTAAACTAGTTAAAACTTATTCCCAAACTACCTTTTCCCTATTTTTTTAATAGATTTAAATCCGAAAATTTCTCAACCGTTGATGATCAAAAAATCGGATGACCTAGATCGGTTCACAAAGTTTACATAATAATATAGTTTTACAAAAGAAGCTCCCTCTCTCTCCCTCTCTCTCTCTCTCTATATATATATATATATATATATATATTAAAGATCATGTGAGGAGAAAAATTAAGATGAAAAAGTAACAAGGGAGTTGGACCCTTTATCACTTTTAATCTCATCTCAACTTCATGAATCGCGTTTGAGAGAGAATTAATGTGGTGCATCTCATCTCCGTGCATCTCATCCTAATGTGCATCCGAATGAGAACTTGTAGAGACTCCTTCTTACACTTCTCACCATAACTTTCATTCTCATCGAAACCCAACCATATATATATGCGAAAGATCGTGTGAGAAGTTGAGGTTATTGTGTAACACCCGTAATTTTCGGGTAAATATAATTTCAAGCCAGTGTAGAAATCGATCTTTCAAGAGAAATAGAAGAAATAGTACTTTGGATTGAATCTTAGATTTTATAGTCTTCTTGGATGGAGAATTCAAATACGAATCCAACGGGACTTATCGTAGCCAAAACGGAGCTAAAACGAAGAAGTTACGGCCAAAACAGTGTTCGATACCTTCTGGGCTAAAGTGCCATGCGAAAGTGACACAGGCACTTTAGCATGTCACTTTCGCAGAGAAAATATGGTCATCGGTACATTTTGGGCGAAAGTGGCATGCTAAAGTTACACTATCACTTTCGCGGGCGGGTGCAGTGCATAAAATCCGATTTTGAGTCTCTTTATTCATTTTGCCATATCTCTCTCATTTCTACTCCGTTTTGGGCGATTCAAATTGCTATGGTTTCGTTTTTGAGATCTCTTGAGGATAGAGTGTTAGTTTTGGGAAGATCCAAGGGTATTTTGTGGTGTAGTGGAAGCAAAGATCAAAAGTTCATCATCATCACCTCCATCTTCAACAAAATTAGGGTTTTCTAAGTTTTCATCAAAACCTAAGTGGTGAGTTCATCCTTCTAGCTTCTAAGCTTTCATATGAGTTTTAAATTCTCTATTTATGACTTCCTAGTGTTTATGTTTCTTAAATTTTGGTTTGGATAATTTTGGGGAAGTTAGGTCAAACTGGAGTTTTGGTCAAAATTGAGATTTTGATATAAGATGTTTGCGAAATGATTCTAAGTGCTTGGAAATGTATATTTATGTTTGGAAAACTTTTCAATCTAGGGTTTGAAGAAATTGCTTGGGGATTCAAGTTTCTTCAAGAAGCTTTTATTGGGGTAAAATCTGGATTTAGCCTAAATCTAGCAAGGTGAGTTCAAGTTGATTTGTGGAAACGTTGTACATTCCAAAATGTTTATTTTAAAGTGTTTATGTGTTTTACATAAAAATTATAAATTGTTTAGTTATTTAGTGGGTTTTGATTATTTGATGTGTTGAGGTTTACAAATCTTGTAAAACGCCCACATTTGGGATTTTTGGGTAATTGATAAATAAATCACGAATGAAAGTGTTTTGTTAATTTATTGCAAAAGTGGAGGTTGTTTGGTCAAAATACACTTTTAGTGTTTGTTGAGATTATGCAAAGTTTATGATATGTTACGTTTTTAAAATGTGAACGTGTGAGTGGTGGATTTTGGTCAATCTCGACCTTATGAACAATTTGGGAGTTGTAAACCTTTAGATTTTGGGCCTAAGGCCAATTGGGAGTCAAGAGATAAATATTTTGGGTAACAATGTATTTTGGTGTATGTAACGGTGATGGCTCGCGTATTTAGCCAAACGTTTATTTTGCCTCTAAGGGCTTAGATTTGTACTCAAATGGGTCGTTGGGTGTTTGTCGGTTTTAGTAGCTCGAGATGGAGCTGTGGATGTGTTATGCACATAATTGCGTTTTATTTGAGAATATGCCATTTTGAGTGTGTTGTGTCATAAGTGAATACCATTTGACATTTATGCACTCTTGGTACTTTTTGGGTTTTATAAACCATTGCGAATTATATACGTTATCAAGTTATAAAGTATTTGAGTATATATGTATATATGGTTTGACTTCATTGGAAAGTGGAAAGGAAGTGGTTTTGAGCTAGTCATGTCTTGGAGCATGTATTTGCATAATGTGGGTTAGTTACACTTCATTTGCATATGTTGACTTTTAACAAATGGTCATTTGATCTTTTCAGCTTATGGCTCGATTTTTTACTATGTTGGGTCTTGAGGACATTTGTTCGATTTTGATAGCTCGATGTAGAGATTTGGTTATGATTTGCATGTATTGCATCTTATTTGGGAATTACATGATTTGAATGCGTTGGTTACTCTTTTGGAGTCATGTGTAAATTTCTAAATTAAACAAGCTTGTTTTGGATGGTGAGATCCCAAGGTAAAGATCCGGTTTGGGTTGAACTTGGTGCTTTTAGGCTATAGATCCGGTTTGGGTTGATGTCTCCATGCACTAAAGATCCGGTTTGGGTTGATGTCTCACAAGGCTAAAGATCCGGTTTGGGTTGATGTCTCCGTGGACTAAAGATCCGGTTTGAGTTGATGTATCACTAGGCTAGAGATCCGGTTTGGGTAGATGCCTCACTTGACTAAATATCCGGTTTGGGTTGATGTCACAATAGACTAAAGATCCGGTTTGGATTGATGTCTCCTTAGACTAAAGATTCGGTTAGAGTTGATGTCTCCACGGACTAAAGATCCGGTTTGGGTTGATGTCCAAGATTGACTAAAGACTTGGATAGGGTTGATGTCATAGGCTTTTCCATCCATGAAACATGCTTGTAACTTATAATTGTAGTTTGACTTGTGTATCCGTCACATTCGATGAAATCGAGTCTCCCCCGTCACCGAAAGGTGTTGTTTCGGGTATTTCTTTTATCCATGTTGTCGGTGACGTATTATATTTATATGGATTGTTTTTCATAATTTATGGGTACTATATTATGCCTCATCCTTGTTTGGATGTTTCGATTATTGGAGCTTTATTCGTGTTGATATTATTTGGAAATTTAATATTTATTCACATCTTGAGTGAGCTTTGGAATTGAGTCCATTGTTGAGAAAAGATTTTCATTGGAGCTTTCGTCACGGAATTTGTGTGCGTTTGGAAAATGAATTGTTGGCATATTTAATACAAATCCTTTTTTGGAAATCATGATTTAAGTTGCATCCTTTTTATCTAACGAATTATTTAATCATGATGTAAACTCTTGAACTCACTAGGCGTTAGCCTAACCTTTTTATTTGTCGGCATCTTCAACAGGTTCAGGTTGGGAATAGTTCTAGTGACATTGTGAAGAGATGAGTACTAGTAGTGTGCTCGAGAGATGAACTGCTTAGTGACGTCTTCCGCATTTATTTTGGGAATAGCAACTTGTATTTGCGTTAAGTAACACCCGACTTTATTTGGTCATGTTGTATGACTTGAGTTATTAATTGTGGGAGTTGTTAGGTTTTAAATTTTGAGGTGTTTCCAAGGAAGGTTTGTATTAGAGATTTTTATCCTCATTTGGTTATTTTATCGAAGTTTTTAGTTGTTGCTCTTTTAAATTTTGAGGGTGTTACATAACGTGAAAAGCATGAGAAGTGGATCTGAACCGTTGACACTTTTAATAAAATGCTCTCCAATGAATTGCGACTTAGAAGAAATTGATCTGGTGCATCTCATCCTAATATGCATTCATTTATCATCCAACGGTTGCTAACCACTTCTCACGTTTCTCACGTTAACCTCAACTTCTCACCGAAACCCAACCCTATATATATATATATATATATATATATATAGAGAGAGAGAGAGAGAGAGAGAGGTTTAGGGGAAACCTCAAAAGAATGAAAAACTGAGGAACAACCTGGTAAGTGAACATCTGGACAGTATGCACATATACATACAAGTAATTGGAGTTATTTTTTGGTTTTTATACACGTGTGCATGTTATGTACATGTGCATATGCACGTGTGCTAGTTACAAAGTACTTGTATACACATGTGCATACCATCCAGATGAACGTTTATCAAGGTGTTCCTCAGTTTTCCATTTTTTTGAGGTTTTTCATATGTGAATCAGTTAAATAGTTCACATGTGAACTAATCAACAGGTTCACATATGAACATTTCATATGTGAATCACACTAGTTCACATATGAACTTGTTTGCCACCTATTTGTAAAAGTTACAAAACTACCGCTCTATCTTATGCAAACCATGCGAGGATTTATAGGGTGCTTCACAATCAAAGTTGCAAATCAAAGTTGCAAATGTTGACCAGATGAAGAACCAGGATCATTTCTCCACTTATCATATAGTTAGCACTTCTCATTTGAACATCTCCCTTATATATATGACGGTAATCAAAACCATAAAAAGGTTAAGAACTGCAGGGACTAATCTCAATCATTAAAGAGTTTTAATCAAAGGTTATCAAACATGGTAGCATTTTTGTAATATTGGTGAAACTTGTGTCGAATCTCACATCTAACTTAAAAATAAAAGGGTATATTAGGGTTTTTAATCATAGCTCACCTTCTTTAACTTCTTAGACTTTTAATATCAAGGTTTAACTAATGCAATTCACTCAAATATACCATGGAAACACCCAGATCTCTCTTTTCCTGATCATCTCTCCACCATGGCAACACCCATATATGTGGCCATTGATGAACTCGATGCAAAACCTTGTTTGAAGATGGTCGGAGAAGGTGCTAGGGTTTATTGAACTCGATGAAAAATCCTTCTTCAATGGAAACCAGTCTTCATCTTCTTCAACAGAAATCAGTTCATCTTTTTCAATGAACCAATCTTCACCTACCACCAACAAACTCCACCCACCCACTATCGATCTATGTCTTCGAAGCAACAATTTGCATTTTGGCATCTCGATTTTTCTGGGTTTTGGCATCTGTGAACATACCACCGACGAAGATCTACATCGTGAACAGACCACCGACGAAGATCTGCATCGTGAATAAGAATATACCACCCTTACCCTCTGTTTCGAAGTCCCTCTTTCCATTAATTCTTTTGCGTTCTTCGTTCTTCTCCATCGTGACGAAGATCTACATCGTGACGACGATTTCTCACTCTCAGCCTCGATTTGCACCTCACGGTCATTGTTCAAACATGATTCATACAAGGAACATATTTTAGGGGTTTTTGTTTCTTGCGGTGAAATAACATATAGTATTTGGTTTCATGTGATGAAATAACATATAGTGTTTGGTTTCATGTGGTGAAATAACATATAGTGTTTGGTTTCATGTGGTGAAATAATATATATATATATATATATATATATATATATATATATAGAGAGAGAGAGAGAGAGATAATAAATTGTAACCGCTAAATGTGTGTAACCCGTGTAACCTGTCGATTTCATAGGTTTTTTTTGATGAATTTTTTTGATGAAATTGTTTATTTTGATGAAAGTAGTTCATATCATTCATTTCTTGATGAATATTTTTATGAAATTTGTAGTTTCATAGGTGAAAACGAAAATATATGAAAAATTTCATAAAAATGAAAAAAACCTATGAAACTACAAATTTCATAAAAAAATTTCATCAAGAAATGAATGATATGAAACAATTTCATCAAAATAAACAATTCCATAAAAAAAATTCATCAAAAAAACCTATGAATCGACGGGTTACACACATTTAGCGGTTACAATTTAGTAGGACTCTATATATATATATATATATATATATATTTATATAAACATTATGTTTGGAATTCATGAGGTGAATATCATATTTATGACAATTTTGTTTTTATTTCATGTGGTGAAAGAGTATGTGTTTCATATGGTGAATCTCGGTTACCACAATGACGATTTGCCTTTTTTATGTGGTAAAACAACTTTTAATTAAAACCATATGATCAAAACCAAATTACGGCTTAGATCGATTCTCACGGTTCTCAATCTTTCTTTGGTTCTCACATGATTTAACCCATATAGTAAGCACGCCATGTATTTTTAATAAGTTTCTTTTCAATTGAATATAGTGTTAATGCCAAAAATCGTCCAGAATGATAACTTAAGGTTGATTGTGGAGCTTAACAACTAAAGAATAGGAATTTTGCGACAAAGACAGTAAAAGTAAATGAGACAAAGATTTTGGTGACGCGGGAAAAACCTCAACGAGGAAAAAACCCGCGGACGACTTTGGAGGTCGTCGCTGCACTATGGTCGCCAAACAGGGGTGATATCCTTATGTTTCGGGTGTCGGGAGTACAATGATTCCAATACAAATGATGTAAAGACTTGAAATGTAAAATAACAAGTGGATTGTGCGTATAAAACAAGTGTGTCGTGTGTAAAAAGCTAAGCGTCGTGCGTGTATGTCGTGCGTCGTGAACGATCTTTTTAGAGAGAATTCTTTGCTTCGAGTGTACTTGCGGTGAGTGTTCAGTTGTTTCAAGATGATGCCAGATGTGTGAAATGAGGTTGGGATCTTCGTATTTATAGTCTTCGTAGCTTTAACTGACCCTCATGAATGTAGGAGTAACGGTCGCAACGGTCGCCAGAATTAAGGCTCATTAATGTCTTCGTCGGTTACGGCCGCTGGTCATTAATGACATTGATTCCTGTATTAAACAGTGAAAAACATAACAAAAATATCATATGTTAGTCGGTCGAGGTCACGAGGTTCCATACGACGGTCGTGTGAGCTAGACGACGTCATGGTCGAGTGTCGTGAGGTGGATAACTTTCGATTTCAACTTTGGTCCAGGGATAAAGTACTATGATTTTACCCTATTACGAAAAAGTGTAATAAATGTTCTCCCTATCTTGGTCGTGGTCGAGACTGGTGAAATTTTGCCCAAACAGTTTGCCTCTAAAATTTAAAAATGGAGTGGCAAATTCAAATTTCAAATTTTTTTAAATTTTTTCAGTCGGACGTCTGGGTCGAACCACGTGTCGAAAGTCTCTTCCGTTGCCTTGGAACTGGATTGGTCCAATTCCAACTAAAGAGGAAATCGAAGAGGGGATAAGATCGTGACGTCATGCTGACGTGCGATCGTGCTTAACAGTTGTAAGTGCCAGGTGTCGACGATCTGTCGAGTATTCGAAAAGGCAAGGGCACGTGTCGATCATCGAGAAGCTCGATCTGACACGATCGATTGCATAAATAGAGACTCACGATGGATCTTTTCCATTTTTACGTCTACAGAGAGTTTTTAGATGAGATTTCTTACTGTTCCTCGCCAAATCTTTTCCAAACTTGCACGAATCTTCGATCTGGTTAGGAATTTCGAGGTTTCTAGGCGCCTATATAAGGTACGATTATCAGTCTTTGTAAGCCTGCATAAAAAAGTTAGCGAATGTCGACTGAACCCGTAAGTTCTATCCGAGAGCAAGAGGATCTTGGCGATCTTAGAATTTTGGCTAAGATCCCTGCAGGGGTCACACTAATTCGGGCAGGTCAGACCCGACCAAATAGGTGTTCTGAGGGGTATATCGTGATATACGAATACCCCTTTAAGATAGGTTTCGAATGGCCCTATTCGCCTTTGGCCAAGGCTTTTATGGTTGAGTTCGATTTAGCACCGGGCCAACTAATGCCCCAATTTTGGAGAGTTGTACAAGTGATTGAGCGTCTTACCGAAAAATGGGAATCTCCCATGAATGTGCGCGATCTCCTCTTGGCTTATCAAGTCAAGAAGGATGGATGTCATCGCTATAGCTTGTTTTCTAGGTATAAGGGTGATCGTACCTTGGTCTTAAAGATTGCTGTAAATAATTGTAAGTGGAAGACTAGGTAAGCATTTGTGCGTAAGTCGACTCTCGACTCTGAGAGAAGCTGGATTAGGGTTGGCTGGAATATGTCGTGTGAGATTTTATTGCCTTTTGTCGTACGTCGTATATTAATTTCAACTTATTTCTAACCTGCCTTCTATGTGTCGACCGATATTAAGTTTGAAGACGTAAGCGAAGGTCGACGCATTATTGGAGTTCAGCGTTGTTGAGCGATCGTTTGTCGTACGACAATTGGTAGACGACGACGACGAAGACTTGGTGTATCTAGGAGAGAAACGTGTGGAGGAGGAGGAAGAAGAGTCGAGAGAAGAAGAAGAGATGACCGGTAAGTGTACCTTCATATTTCTTTCTGTTTGACCCTGATCTTTTATCTTATGTTTGTCGCATAACGCTTCTCTCTTCTTTATTTCCAGGAGAATCTCAGATAAAGGTGCCGACTGTCTCTGCTAAGAGAGCAGCTTAATTGAGATTGCCCGTAAGGGCAAGGAAAAGAGGCACATGACCTCGACCACTGAGTCAGGGGTTTTAAAGAAGCAGAGGATGATGATCCCGAGGGAACCGTCTCCAAGGGCTGATGACTCGTCGAGAGTCATTACGCCTGAGAAGGCGAAGGTCGCATCGCCTAAGAAGACGAAGACGTCTTCTAGTGCGATTGTTGCGACACCTACCAGTTCGGCGCCTCCGGCAAAATCGGCGAAGTCCCCGTCCACCACGTCAATCCCTTCGTCGGCCGACAAGGGCAAGGGTCACACGACGGGAGGGGCTAAGGTCACGAAGGTCAGCTTTACGTTGCCGTCAGACTTTATGGTTGATGACGTCCTAGCCGGGACGGATTTGTTTCCTCATCTGGGGAAATATTTGCTCCCTTCTTTCAGGGAGCGTTTCGAGGGATTCCCAATCGAGGAGGCAGGATCCCATGTCGCCGGACTGGCATTTCTGGTAGATTTTTCTTTCAAAACATGTGTTTCGGTGTTTTTAATCTTTGTCGAACGTCTATTAACACGTTTCCTTATGTTTTACAAGCGTTCCAATCTTCTCTTGCTCTGCGTGCTGAGATAGAGAAGATAAAGGGTTTGGTGTCTTCCACTCACGAGAGGGGGAACACAACGTTGGACAGGGAGAAGGTTACCCTAGAGCGCATCGAGGCCATGTCTAAACGCCTCGACGAGGCCCTAAAAGAGTTAGAGGCCGTTGGTCATGCAAAGGATGAGGCAAACCATTGTCTAAAGCAGTCCTTATCTATGATCGCCGACCAAAGGGAGGAGCTGAACAGGATGAAAGAGTCCTTGGCCACGAAGGAGAAAGAGGCCGAGGACTCCGAGTCCAAAGTGGCGGGTCTGGAGAAGGAAGTGAGGGAGCTCAAGGACGGGGCTGCGTCCACTTTTGCCTTGGCTCGATTGATCGCACAGGCAGCGATCATGCGGCCGCATCTGTCGGGGAAGAATCCCCTTGCGTCTGCGACTGACGAGCTGGCCTTCTTCTTGAAGGATGTCGGGACCGAGAGAGACCTCGATTCTGATGACGAGAAAGAGGTCGAGGAGGAAGAGGTGAACGAAGGTTTCAAGGGTGAGGCATCGGGTAAGGATGCGACCGACACTCCTCCTCGGCCTTAGGAAAAAATTTCTTTTTATGATTTTTGTTTGTCTTGCTTTGATCGTTGGTGGTCGAGCTATCTAATGTAACTGACGATTTGATAAATGAAATTTTATATTGTATGTCACTTTGTTTTGTACGTCTTATAAGTAAGTACAACATTAATTGCGAAATTCGCTAAGCATAGAATGGTTAAGAAATCGTGCGACTTAGGCATTCATTGCAAGACAACGACCAAAACATAAGTCATACATTCAAATCGTGTTGGCAAACATAAGCCCACGCGATCGATACATTCCTTCAGAATGTGTAAATTTTTCTAAGTTAAAAACTTAGATCGAGGGGTCGCTAGACCTTACGATCGTACAACTAGATCGTATGACGTTCTTGGATCGTGCGTCCCTGCGATAAAGTAGTCAAGTTATAGACTTGATCACTTATGTCGTGCGATTTTGCGAGATTAAAGTCGTGTAGTAGACTTAACAATCTTATGTCGTGCGATCTGTGATAAAACAATGTCAGAGGTTGGTCGTTGGCTAGCCAACGACCCTCCGATGCTTAAGTCAGTAATCTTCGCAATGAATAAAAATTGTGTGATAAAAGGAAAAAGACTTGGAGGAAATACCTTTTCAAATGTGTTGCATTCCAGCTACGTGGTATATCTTGATTGTCGAGGGTTTGGAGCCGATAGGCACCTTTACCCACGACTGCTGAGATACGATAAGGGCCTTCCCATTTGGTGGAAAGTTTACCGGCATTGAGCTCTTGAGTGCTTTCGAACACTCGTCGAAGGACATAGTCGCCTACTTGAAAGACTTTAACTTTGACATTCTTGTTGAAATGTCGCTCGACCACTTTCCTCTGTGACGCCATTCTGATCAATGTTGATTCTCTGAGCCCTTCGAGGGCATCGAGGCATAACTTAAATCAACCAGATTGTGGTCGACGGAAGTATGTCTTGAGGTTGGGAGCTGAACCTCGACCGGCAAAACTGCTTCACAGCCATAGACCAAAGAGAAAGGAGTTTGTCCTGTGGACGTGCGGGGCATCGTGCGATTCGCCCACAGGACCGAAGGGAGTTCTTCGACCCACCTTCCCTTTGCGGCTTTTAACCTTTTCTTAATTGAAGCCATGATGGTCTTATTGCTCGACTCAGCAAGTCCATTTGCCTGGGGATACCTGGGTGTCGAAGTCGTCAGCTTGATGCTGCGGTCTTCACAGAACTGTCGAGTCCTATTGCTTATGAATTGGGATCCATTGTCGCAGACAATTTCGGATGGAATCCCAAACCTGCATATGATGTTAGTCTAGATAAAAGACACGACTTCCTTGTCCTGAATTTGGGAAAAGGCAGATGCTTCTTCCCATTTGGAAAAATAATCTGTAAGTACAAGGAGAAATAATCTAGGACAGGTGGTAGCTTGCCAACAATGTCCATCCCCCATCTCATGTAGGCCCATGGGATCAATGTCGAGTGTAAAGGTTCAGAAGGTTTGTGGGACGTACCTGAATGTCGTTGACAAGGATCACAATTTTGGACGTACCTGACGACATCTTGTCGTAGTGTTGGCCAAAAGTAGCCTTGTCGGGAGATACGATTAGCTAGACTGCGACCTCTTGAGTGATTGCCACATTCCCCATCATGCATTTCTTGAAGGATTTTCTGAACCTGAGTCTTACTGATGACGCATCTCAAATTTAAGCATGTCGATGATCGTCGATAGAGCTTATCCCCGATCATGACATACATGGATGCCTTGAATCTGATCTTCCTATCTTTCATCTTGTCTTCTGAGAGTTGGTCGTGCATAAGAAAATTTCGTATGTCGCATTACCAGTCATCTTCTTGCTCTTCAATCTGGACGACATCGTCATTTTCAATGGACGACGTCGCTAGGTGGATCATAGGAAAACTGTCGAATATTGGCTCGACTAGAGCAGACCCAAGGTTTGCTAGAGCGTCGGCTTGAGTATTCTGATCCCTCGGAATCTGTTCAATAGAAAATGATTCGAACTTTTTTGATTTTTCTTTTGCTACCTTTTGGTACGCTATCATGTTTGAATCTTTGGCCACAAATTCTCCGTTCATCTGGTTCATGACCAGGAGAGAATCACTTTTGACATGTAGCGCGGTTGCCCCCGAGTCATGGGCCATATCCATTCCTACGATCAAGGCTTCGTACTCGGCTTCGTTGTTGGTGGTTTTGAAGTCGCATCGTATAGAATACACCATCTTGCCCCCTGTGGCGAATTTAAGACGACACCTAGTCCTGAACCTCTAATGTTGGATGATCCGTCGACATACAGAGTCCAAGGCACGTCGTCGTGAGTCACCACAGTTGACACTTCGAGCTCTGCTTCTTTCTCCAATTCAGGGCTGAAATCAGCAATAAAATCCGCCAAGGCTTGCGATTTGATCGCGGTCCTGGGCTTAAAATTGATGTCGTAACTGCTGAGATATATACTCCATTTTGCCAAACGACATGTCAACTCCGGTTTCCTCAAGACAGACTTAAGAAGAAAGTTAGTCACGACAGTGATAGGATGCGATTCGAAATAGTGTCGTAATTTTTTAGCGGTTGTGACTAGCGATAAAAGCAATTTCTCCATGGAGGAATACCTGGTTTCGGCGTCCAAGAGAGATTTACTAACATAGTAGATCGACAGTTGCTACTTTTCATCTTCTCGTGTCAGGACGACACTTACTGCATTAGGACTAACAGCCAAATATAGCTGCTAGACCTCATGGTCATCGGGTTTTGATAACAAAGAAGGCGACATCATGTACTCCTTTAATTTTTGCAGCGCTTGCTCATGATCGTCGGTCCAGTCGAAGCCTTTATTTTTTCTGAGGACGTTATAGAATAAATGACATCTATCTGAGGATCGAGACATAAACCTGTTCAAAGTAGCCACCCGACCAGTGAGCCTTTGGACCTCTTTGAAATTCCTCAGAGATTTAATCTCGATGATCGCTTTGATCTGGTTGGGGTTGGCTTCAATTCGTCGTCGAGTGACCATGTAACGCAGGAATTTCCCGGCGCTGACACCAAAGGAACACTTCATCGGGTTGAGCTTCATGCTATACTTCCGAAGGATGTCGAACGACTGCCTTAAATACTCGACGTGGTCGACTGCTTGCTTCGACTTGACAAGCATGTCGTCGATATAAACTTCCATCGTGTCGCCAAGATGGTCTTTGAACATCTTATTCACCAGGCGCTGGTAGGTAGAACCTGCATTTTTAGTCCGAAAGGCATAACCTTATAACAGTAAATACCTCGATCCGTCATGAACGCAGTCTTTTCTTGGTCCTCGACGTGCATCAAGATCTGATTGTATCCAGAATAAGCATCCATAAATGTCAATAGTTTATGTCCGGCTGTCGCATCGACCATAGCGTCGATATGTAGCAATGGGAATGGGTCTTTTGGACAAGCTTTATTGAGATATGTAAAATCAATACAGACCCTCCATTTGCCATTTTTCTTTGCCACGACCACGACATTAGCAAGCCAGTCGGGGTACTTTACTTCTCGAATTTTCCCTGTCTTGAGGATGTTGTCGACTTCATCCTTTATCACCTTATTCCTTTCAGGAGCAAATTTCCGCCGCTTTTGCTTGACAGGTTTGAATGACGGGTCCACATTGAGCTTATGGGAAATGACACCAGGGTCTATGCCGACCATGTCTTCATGCAACCAGGCAAAACAATCGGTACGTTCCTGCAAAAAAGATATGAGCTTGTCTTTTAGGCAGGGATCGAGGGATGATCCCACGAGGACTTTCTGGTCAGGCTTGCTCTGATCCAGGATGACTTCCTCCAGGCGATAATCGTCGACTTCCCCCGGGGCATCTTGAGCATTCTCACGCTCCCCATGCATCTGGGCAATGATCTGCTCTTGGTTTCCATCACCTGCCATTTTCCTCAAAAAGAAAAGAAAGGAAACTCCAAGAAAATGTTAGTAAGGCGCACGTTTGTCGAAGATTTTCTCTAGATGGGGCCCCACGGTGGGCGCCAACCTGTTAATGCCAAAAACCGTCCAGAAGGATAACTTAAGGTTGATTGTGGATCTTAACAACTAAAGAATATGAATCTTGCGACAAACCGTACGACAAAGACAGTAAAAGTAAATGAGACAAAGATTTTGGTGACGCGGGAAAAACCTCAACGAGGAAAAAACTCGCGGACGACTTTGGAGGTCGTCGCTGCACTATGGTTGCCAAACAGGGGCGATATGCTTATGTTTCGGGTGTCGGGAGTACAATCATTACAATACAAATGATGTAAAGACTTGAAATGTAAAATAACAAGTGGATCGTGCGTATAAAACAAGTGTGTCGTGTGTAAAAAGCTAAGCGTCGTGCGTGTATGTCGTGCGTCGTGAGCGATCTTTTTAGAGAGAATTCTTTGCTTCGAGTGTTCTTGCGGTTAGTGTTCAGTTGTTTCAAGATGATGCCAGATGTGTGAAATGAGGCTGGGATCTTCGTATTTATAGTCTTCGTAGCTTTACCTGACCCTCATGAATGTAGGAGTAACGGTCGCAAGGGTCGCTGGAATTAAGGCTCATTAACTGTTTTCATCGGTTACGGCCGTTGGTCATTAATGACATTGATTCATGTATTAAACAGTGAAAAACGTAACAAAAATATCAAATGTTAGTCGGTCGAGGTCGCGAGGTTCCATACGACGGTCATGTGAGCTAGACGACGTCATGGTCGAGTGTCGTGAGGTGGATAACTTTCGATTTAAACATTGGTCCAGGGATAATGTAACATCTCGATTTTTATAAAAAGATGATGTTTGGGTTTATTAAATAATTTTAGTATAATTATTTGATAAGTTATGAATTATGAATTATTACGTGATAGATTAATTTTAGAGATTTCCCCGATTAAGTTACGTTATTTGTTTTGTGGAGTAATAAGTTAAGGGGTAAACTTTAATTTTAATTTAGAAGTTTGAAGGTATGTTTTGCCAAGTGATGAAAGTGAAAGGGGTTGTTTGGTAAAGTGGTGGACATGTTTTGCCAAGTGATGAAAGTGAAAGGGGTTGTTTGGTAAAGTGAAAGGTGTGTGTGTGTTACGTGAAAACAAAGAGGAGAGAGAGAGAGAGAGAGAGAGAGAGAGAGAACCGAAGGAAAGAAGGGAAGCAAGAAGAAGATAAAACAGAAATGAGAATCTTTAGGATGTGAATTGACGATGATAGTATGTTAAGAATCTTTAGGATGAAACTCTTTTATATGCGGGAATTAAGATGTGTGATGATAGTATGTTCATAATTTCAATTAGCTACTGTTATTATGAATATATTGATATGTAAGCACACTTGTTTCTAATTTTTTCAGTTGGAGGTGATTTCATTTGACGATGTTGTAGCATATAAAAGAGTTTCAAGTATCGTACGATTAGTTATGCTATTTAGTTAGTTCATCGAGCCCTTCAAATGAGAATCTTTAGGGCGGTGTGTGTATGTTTGACGATGAATCGGTAACAAGTAGTAGATATAGTGGACAGTCGAATCCAGTGTTGATCTACTAGTCTTCATTAGAGGTTGTGATCCAATCCGATTATGGACTAGTTTGTCTCCTGATAACCGCATTTTAGAGATAAGCTTACTGGTGAATTTCAATTTTTTTTTTAAAATTCCGATCAAGGAATAGATACTGATCAAATAGAGTTTTAATTACTAACCAAAGGTGGTTAATAGAATTTTATGTTGTTTCCAAGTTGGGGAGCAGGTAATGGTAAAAGTTATAAGATTGAGAAAACGTGGAAAGTTGAGTCCTTGTTCTTCCTGGACTTTTAGTTGTGATTAAGTATGTAAGACTAGAAGATTGAAAGGATACATGATATATTTCATGATGGTATGATGTGTTTTCACTTACTGAAATAAGAGTAGGTGAGAAGAGTCGTTGTGTGAAGTAACCGGAGTCGATTTAGAAAGATTAGATAAAAGTTAAGACACAAGAATGTGGTTATGTTGAAAGTATAATGGAAACATTATCGAGATACTAATGTGACTTTAAAGTCGGAAGAGAATATGAAGATTAGATATCCTCACTTGTTTATCTAGCCTTGATTTCGAGGACGAAATCATTTTCATGTTGGGGAGTATTGTAACATCTCGATTTTTATAAAAAGATGATGTTTGGGTTTATTAAATAATTTGAGTATAATTATTTGACAAGTTATGAATTATTACGTGATAGATTAATTTTAGAGTTTTCCCCGATTAAGTTACGTTATTTGTTTTGTTGAGTAATAAGTTAAGGGGTAAACTTTAATTTTAATTTAGAAGTTTGAGGGTATGTTTTGCCAAGTGATGAAAGTGAAAGGGGTTGTTTGGTAAAGTGGTGGACATGTGTCACCACCACCTCTTGTCTAATAGATGAATAAGGAAGTATCGTCTATTATTGTTGCATTTGGTGCCTAAGTGTGTGTGTGTGTTACGTGAAAACAAAGAGAAGAGAGAGAGAGAGAGAGATAGAACCGAAGGAAAGAAGGGAAGCAAGAAGAAGATAAAACAGAAATTATCAGCTAGAAGAACTAAGCATAATCTGTGGAAACAAAGGTAATCTTATTACTTGAATTCTTCATATTATGTAGAGAAAGTTTCTATGGATTTTTTTAGAAATGGGTCTTGAATGATTTTTAAAGATTATGATAATCTGGGTTGATGTTTATGTTCTAATAGTAGTATTAAACATATCTGCAAATTTGTAGAAACATGCATAGCGTAAAAGTATGAATTTCTAGGTTTTTACTTTTTTTCAGTTAGTTGAGATATTCATGAACTCAGTTAGTTGCGGCAGTTATGAACTCAGTTAGTTGCGATAGTTATGAATTTAGTTGGTTGCGATATGGTGCTATGTCTCAACAGTTGGTTGCGATATGGTGCTATGTCTCAACAGTTGGTTGCGATATGGTGTTATGTCTCAACAGTTGGTTGCGATATAGTGTTATGTCTCAACAGTTGGTTGCGACAAGAGGGAGTTATAACAATAGTGGGTTGCAACAAGGTATATCGCAGCTAGTTGGTTGCGATAAGAGATGAGAATTTTGGATATCTAGGATTTTCAGTACTTAAGGGTCCTAAACAGTAGATTAATACCAGTACATTATGTATTTGGGTATTTCAGATCTCTGAGAAGTTGGTGACTGAAGTTCCATACAACTTTGAGAAAGGAAAAGTAGCTCTTCTGCTATTAGGTGAAATCATTCTTACCTTACCTTTTGTAAATGTTTTTTAAGTATGGTAAGGTGTATTTTATAAATGAACTGATTGGATGACTTTTGGAAAAATAATTTTATGAAGTAAAATTATGTCAAGACGCGTAAGTGTTAATATTGATGGTTAGACTTATAGAATGAGGAATTGACATATTAAAATATAATTGACTTATATTCAATGATATAAGAGATCTACAAAGGAGGTTTTGATTATACTGATTAATATGAGAAATACATATAAGCATTATCCTGTACGAGTATGAGTAATAGGAACGGATTCATAAACATTAGTTTTATTTTGATAACGTAGGATAGGCAAAGTATAACTTCTATTCCCGTTTATTTTGAAAGATTGAATAGACAAAGTAGAATTGTTATTCATGTGAAAGATTGAATAGACAAAGTAGAATTGTTATTCATGTGAAAGATTGAATAGACAAAGTAGAATTGTTATTCATATGAATGATTGAATAGACAAAGTAGAATTGTAATTCTTGTGAATGATTGAATAGACAAAGTAGAATTGTTATTCATGTGAAAGATTGAATAGACAAAGTAGAATTGTTATTCATGTGAATGATTGAATAGACAAAGTAGAATAGTTATTCATGTGAAAGATTGAATAGACAAAGTAGAATTGTTATTCATGTAAATGATTGAATAGACAAAGTAGAATTGTTATTCATGTGTATGATTGAATAGACAAAGTAGAATTCTTAAGGTTCTCCGTTACTAGCGCGTCAAACTGACATCTCTTTATCTCGGCCAACAGATTAAATGTCACATCGGCCCTCATGGCCACAATCCTTGGAGCCTCATTCCTTTCTTTCCGACTCAGTGCGTCGCCCACCACATTGGCTTTTCCCAGGTGGTACTCAATCTTGCAATCGTAATCTGTCAACAACTCGATCCACCTTTTTTGGCGCATATTCAACTCCTTTTAATCAAAGAGGTGGCAAAGACTTTTGTGATCCGTGAAAATCTGACACTTTGTCCCATAAAGATAGTGCCGCCAAATTTTCAAAGCGAAAACTATGGCCGCCAATTCCAATTCATGAGTGGGGTACCGAGCTTCGTGATCCTTCAACTACCGAGAGGCATATGCGATTACCTTTCCACGTTGCATTAAAACACAACCTAATCCCAGCTTCGACGCGTTACTGTACACTACAAAATCGTTCGAACCTTCTGGTAATGACAACACCAGCGCGCTACTCAGCATATCCTTCAGTTTTTGAAAAGCTTCATCTCGAGCCTCTGACCAGCCGAACTTAACACTTTTCTTGGTCGAAGAAGTCAGTGGCGTAGAGATACGCAAAAAGTCTTTAAATGAACTTTCGATAGTATCTCGCTAATCCGAGGAAACTTCGTACTTCAGACGGGTTCTTACGTTGTTCCCAATCTCGGATCGCCTCAATCTTAGATGGGTCCACCATTATCCCCTTCTTAGACACCACGTGCCCGAGGGATTAGCTAGCACAGTCAACACTGTCAAGGTGGCTACCGAACAGAACACCGCCTCCATCAAGATCTTGGAAAGGCAAGTGGGGCAGATCTCTGAGGTTCTACAAAACCGACCTCCCGGAACCTTTCCGAGTCAAACCGAAAGGACCAACTGGGAAACATGCATTGCCATCTATCTAAGAAGTGGTAAGGAGCTGAATGAAGAGCCGACACGAGAGCCGTCGTCAAGAGAGACCGATCCGAAAGAGAAAGAGGTCTAGATAGTAGACATGACTGAGCTAGAGACCGACGAAGAGGTTGTGACTGAAGTGAAGAAGCCAAAGGAAAAAGAAGTGACACCACCGGGCAAGACGACAACTCCAAGCGTGCCATATCCGAGCCGACTGAAATCACATAAGGATGATGTTAATTATTCTAAATTCCTTGATATCTTTAAAAAGCTGCATATTAACATCCCTTTTGCAGATGCTTTGGCACAGATGCCTTCATATGCGAGATTCATGAAGGAAATTCTATCCAAGAAGAGGGCGATCGATCATCAGTCCACCGTTACACTTACTGAAGAGTGTAGCGCGATTTTTCAGAATAAGCCTCCCCCGAAGCTTAAAGATCCAGGGAGTTTTTCTATCCCTATCCAAATCGGGAAGTTTAATTTTAATAAAGTGTTATGTGACTTAGGAGCTAGTATTAATCTGATGCCTCTATCTGTTTTCAGGAAACTCGGCCTGGGGGAAGTGCAGCCAACATACATGACGCTCAAGCTCGCGGATAGGTCGATCAGATATCCCTAGGGAGTCGTCGAGGACATATTGATCAAGGTCGGCAAGTTCTATTTTCTGGTAGACTTTGTGGTGATCGACATAGACGAAGACGAAGAGGTCCCATTGATATTGGGAAGATCGTTTCTAGCCACAAGCCGAGCATTGATCGACATGGAGGAAGGTGAGATAGCATTCAGAGTTGGTGGCGAAAAGGTTATGTTCAAGATGTTCGAGAAGGTGCGAGTTGGAAGAGAAAAGGAATCCGGAGCTGGTCATGGAAGGCAAATTGTGGGAGAATCCGCGAAGAACCGCAAGTGTGGGCGGTTCGAGTCTGCGGATACCGAGCCAAGTTGAAAGCCGCACAGTCGTGCCACGACTTTAAATACGGCGCTGGGTGGGAGGCAACCCACCAAGGTTTGTTTTCTTTTATTATTTTTATTTTGAGTGTGTTTCTATTTCCGAAAAAACCATAAAAATCGAAAAAATCGAAAAGGACATTAGTGGAGACCACCCATTAGTAAGATTTGAGCCTAAAAGACGTTGTTCATTTCGAGGGATTCATACACTTGATTCATATACATTTTTTCGAGTTCCTTGTCGTGAATATAGAATGATCTCGCTATATTATTGCATTGAGTAACAAAGGCAACCATCGGGATATTGGGTAAGAGTGTAGTAGATCCTATCGTGTGGACCTTAAGATGTGATTCCAGGCAATGTGTGTTTTGTTTTAAACCCGTGTTTAGCTATCGTACCTTTTCACCCAATTGTGTGTAACCATAGACCTTTTGTAGCCAAACACTTACCTTGTTCATTTCTAAACCCACCGTTAAACCCGAGCCAAAAACCTTAGCCAACCTTATCCGAAAGTGTGTCAATCTGAGCGGTAATGAACTAACAAAGCTAGAGCGGAAAAGAAAAGAATACAGGCCAGTCATAGAAATAAATAGAAAAGAGGGCCAATGCAGCCCCAATCAAATAAAGAGGACCAGTGAAGTCCCAAAAAAAAACTGTTAGTTAGATTTTACTTACAGCAGAAAATAAGAGAGTCAAAGTGACTCCAATAGTGACAAAAGGGCCAAGCGATAGGTTAGAACGTGATGAAGTTCAGAACTGTTCATTTTGACACATCGAGGATCTTTGTTCCCGTTTACCCTTCATTTCTTAGCCAATACCTTAGCCCCGTTACAACCCTGTAAAGACCTGGATGATCTTCTGGAAAACGTGATTAAGGTGTGCGACCACATCTTACCAATATTCCATGTCTTGCTACTTGATTCCTTTCTGAGATCGACTTTTGGGCATTTGTGCGTCTTTCATTAGAGTTGTCATGTGAATTTTGAGTATCCTTGTACATAACCTCTTATACATGACAACGTGTGCGATAACCTAGGTTCGAGTGAATTGAGAGAATCCTGTGAGGTAGGGTCGAGGCGAAATGTTTTCCTTAGTATGTCTGGACCTAGAACAATATTAGTGCAATCGGAGCAGTCACGAGTTCAACTTACAATGGAAGGTCATAGATCAAACGGAATAGGAATGAGGCGAGAGTGAGATAGGCATTCACGGGTATGGGAAATCACCAGTGCATTACATGGTACCGATGGGGCGTTGTGCAGTTATTACAATTCTCGGATATGTGCTTTTATTCTATTTATTTGTTAATTTGCTTGGGGACAAGAAACGCTCGGTTTGGGGTTGTTGATAACGCCACTTTTTGGCGTTATTTTCGGTACTCAAACCAATAAGATTGGCTTGTGTTCAAGCAAAAAGGCGGGTATTTTATGGTTTATCTAGTGGAATGTGCAGGTTCTTTGACAGGTAGTAATGTTCGAGAAAAGAAGCTAAAAAGAGCCAAACCGAAGCCCAATGGAAGCCCGAAATCCAAGCCCAAGACCCGCGAACGAACCAGGACCCGAACCGCGACCTAGAAACCGACCCACACACCTTCTGAAAGGCGCGCGGTTTTCCACGCGACTTGCATGTCGCGTGGAAGGTCGCGGGGCCATCTGTTTTGCCAATTTTAGCTTTTAAATCCGAATTTTTAGGTCACTTTTCGGTATCGAACTTTGGAGAGATGACGGTGGGCAGTTTAGGGGCGATTTTCAGGGACCATTCACACCGTTTGGAGCCAAGATAGAGGATAGATCGAGGAGTAAGTCACGACGCATAGCGGATTAAATCCGGGAGAGGGGAGTTCTTCATAGTTTTCGCCATTACGTCTTTTACGTTTACCATGTTTGCATTCATTGTTTACTTTTCTTCTCCTGCGTTTTTGTCCCCCAACATCATGAACTAACTTTAAGATGTTGGGGGTTGGATTGAATTAGGTTTGTAAGCATGTGAACAGATGACGAATGATGTTATCAGTTTTTCCTTAATTAATGAAGTATGCAATTTTGCTCTTAATGCTTATGTGAATTTGGCCAATTTGCATTCGAATTGTTTGTTAGTAATTAAGTTCGAGAGAATTGATTGCTATTTAGAATTAGGAATTGCATGCCTAAGACGATAAATCGGTGATAGAGATATACCGAGTAAGTCTTAGTCCTTAATTGAACCGTTAGGTTGAGATCGAGAGATAAAACTTAACCGTTTAACATAAATCTGACGCTTAATGTATTTTGAAATCCATAGGTTGAGGTCGAGAGACAAAACTTATCCTTTTCAAAATAAAACCCGTTGTTGCTCGAAAGAGAACAACGGTGATTTTGAAGATTGGATTCATTAATGGGAATTAACTGGTAATTGTTGTGAATCAGATGTTTGCATGTGAAAGTCTAAGGATGTCCAACCCTCAACTATTTTCTCTATCTGAAGTCCCCAAAGCTGTTTACTGTTTCGTTTGCGTTTTCTTTAGTTCTTGCAATTGTCTAGTCTTAAACCAACCATCTTCCAATATTCGACAGTTCATTTAATCGAGCTTGTAGTAATTGTGATACTTAGTTCCTAGTTCCCGTGGATTCGATACTCGTACTTACCGTACGTTATTACTTGATTTCGACACCGTACACTTGCGGTTAGATTTAGGGGGATGTTAACCCGCCCTATCAGATACTTCCTGATCAACCGAGATCTCTACACTCCTCTCCCTACGGCTTACTCGTGTTGTCCTTCGGATTAGGTTTCCCCCATTGGTTTCGTCCACTTGAGTGGCGGCTCGACGGGGCGTTCTCCCATGTCCCCTACCGCGACCCCTACCCATTCACCGAGTAGCAGCCTGCCTCGGGGGCTCCAGTGGCCCGTTAGTGAGGACCTCCTCATTTTGAATTCTCCTATCAGCATGTACAGATCTGCTCCTTAGAGTTTTTCCAGCCATAACGAGAACTGAAAGAAACCGACGATTAACCCTTGCTCGACAAAACACAAAGAAAAGGTTCGCTATATAAGGCAATTTAAGTATGCACATGTAGCTGTAAATTCACAGTTACACTGGCCAGATGTAACCCCAAATTTACCTTACATGACAGTCCTTGCTACTTTATTCCTAAGCGCATTTAGAGTGATCTTTCCTAGAGGCAATCCTATATCTCGGCTGTGTTCCTCATCCTACAGTTTAAGTTTAGGCCAAACTGGTCACCTAAATCCCTTAAACTATGGCTATGATACCAAATGTAACAACCCAAAACATTCAACAGACATAACATAGATAATAAATCCCCAAATCGGGTCCTAATTACATAAAATTTTCATTAAACAAACATTAAAGTCTGAAATATTCAAAATTTGTAGCGGAAAGGCATTCTATCCACAGCCGAGAGTTCTATCTAAGCGATTCATTAATGGAACTATAGGGTCCTTTGCTAAATCCTCCATCTCCTAGCTCAAGCCGTCTCCTTACCCTTACTAGAGGCACCACTAGTGCGCTTCCCCTGAAAATGGTTTAGTTTTGAAAAGCGAAGGTTAGACCAAACGGTCTAGTGAATTCCCTTCAAAAGCAGTTATAGCAACAAATATATATCATTTCTTTAATAAATCATACATCTCAATATAAACTCCATACATGGGTACTTGCACAGTGTTCAAGGATTGTACCAACCAGAACCACGATTGGGGCCCAAGCAGACTCCCCTCTCGTCTCATATCGGGGCCCAAGCAGACTCCCCATTACCCGAATAGTAAGGAAACGAATTCCATCCTACCGGTTCATAACAAACTCCCAAGGGATCATCGGATCCCGAGGTACACTGGTCCCAGTGTGCAACCCGACTCCACATAGCATATACACATAACTAACATTAAATCACAAAGCGTGAAATCTTTGTAAACCGTTCAATCATGCTAAACAAGTCTTTCCAAAACATGCTTTCATGCGAGAATTGATAAAAGTTCGTAAACAAATCGTACTTGTAAACATACCATGATCAGTAAAGCATTTGACATTTCATTTCATGTAAAAGGGGTTAAGGGAACTCACCTGATTGAAGTGATTTCCTACGCGTACGTCACTCTCCTGAACAAGTCGGTACAACCCGAACACCCAAAGCACACCGACAAACCTTAGTATACTAGTTATCCGAACACAACCTGCTGGACACACAACTATCCGGAACTGACACTTCCCGGATCCCCCAAGAATTACCCGGACACTTATGTTATACGGATCAACTATCCGGAGAAGCTATCCGGACGCAGCCCAACCCGGAAACCCCTATCCAGTCATCTACTATCCGGACACCTCGATCCGAAAAGCTATCCGGTAAACAATCCGGATGCATCCGGTCTCTGGTTACCCGGACACGATTGTCCGGACACCTCGATCCAGAAAGCGATCCGGTAAACAATCCGGATGCATCCGGTCTCTGGTTACCCGGACACGATTATTCGGACACTCACACTATTCGGATACCAAAATTTCCCGGACACCCACACTGTCCGGATGGGGCGATTCCCGGAGAGTCGCACTGCCAAATCCCCAAGCCCCCAAAAATTGGTTTGTGGGTGTGATTGAGTCTCAACCCTTGTTAGATACTAGATTATTGTTACATTCCTGACTTAAAACAACTAATTAACAAATCTTTTACCTCTTTTAAGGGTCCAATTTCACCCAAAACCCACAAAGCTTAACCAAGAGAGAAAACATAGTATTCAACCCCTAAAACACCCAAATCCCTTGATTAAGAAGACATACACTAAACAAAACAAAGGAAGGAATTGAGGCTTACCAATTGAGCTCTCTTGATCGAAGTTGTTGCCAATTGATGCTCCCTTCTCCCTTTCTCGTTTCTCTTCTCAGCCGCCAAACACAAGACTAAATGGAATAATGGGAGGTGACCTAGGGATTTGCTCCCTTATTATACCCTCCATAAATTGCAAATTGGTCCCTCCCTAACTTACTCCCCTTTTTCACTTTGGCCACAAACTTTCCGCTTATTAACATAAATAACCGGTTGTTACACTAACAACTCCATATCCAGTGACGTCCCTAGTTCATGCCTCCAATTTACAATGACAACTTCTAAAATGCGTTTGACATTTAAGGTTATGTAATGCTTTTTACTTCATGTCCCCCATTATCTTGTATATCAAAAGCATTAGTCTGGTTCTATGAATGTTAATTGGATGAATATCATGGAGTTCTTTTTTCTTTCTAAATCATCACTTGTTGAACTTTATCTTTTCACGTCAATGAAATCTTTTTGTTATAATAAGTAGACCTAAATTCGGATGATTATAGTACTTTGGGTGGTTAAATACTAGTGTTCTAAAAGACTCAATATGACAACCGTTGTACCATGCCATGACTCAAGTATGATGGGTTGGATTGGGTTCGATTATATAGTTTTTGTAAAACTATGTTTAACCCGACCAATCCAACCTAAAATACAATGGGTTCATGAGTTGGATTCAGTTGTATAATTTATTTAATAGGCGGTGTTTTGTTAGGCCAAAGTAGTTGGGTTAGGTTAGTAAATTCTTTGTTATATTGAGACTTGTACGACATGTGTTACTTGAAACTTGAGGCATCACGGAAACATCCAATTAATTCAATTCCCTCGAAAGGTATATATATTCTTTCTCGTAGTGAATTCGTTGATACAAAACAGAAAATCACATCTTGTAACCATGGTTTGTGAAAATTTTATAACATTTATATTGTTACACATTTTATATTGTTACACATTTTAATTAAACACGGGTTGTTTAATTGGTTATATAAACTTAAGTATTATAAAACTGTTTATTTGGACAATTAAACATTTTTAGCTTTTTATAAACAGATTTTTGACAAAAAGTGATCAATTAGTTACTAAAACAATCCCAAACCATTATGTAATTAAACTTTGTCGAAGTGAATTCTTTTTCAGTTACATCAAATTATCTTCGTTCATTTCAAACCACGTAGTACAAACTAGACCCTACAAACAAGAGATTCTAAGTTGTCATATTCTTGTTGTTATGATCCATTTTCTTTTGAAAATGATTGTTAGTTTTGTTCAAATAGTCCTATTCAATAACATTTATGATTAGAAAGGAGATTTATATCTAAATAAGAAAGAGCATAGAGAAAAGTAATGGTCTACCTTGCTTTGGGATGAAAAGGACCCAATCAAGGTAGAGACAATCCTCCATTTGTCTTGGTTTAAACTTGATCAAGGAAAGAGGTTTGATGTACAATGAATCTTGAAAGTTGTACCAATATTCAACTACAACTTGCTTTGCTTTCAATATTATTCCCTTTTTTTACCTAATAAAGCATATCTTGCTATTCCCCATCCTGTTTTACATGGATTTTCTCATAAAAATGTATGAGTATTAATTAAATATTTAAATTGTTATCAACGGTGGTTGCCTTGATTGTTATTTAATTGTTTTTTATGTAATGGTTATGGATTAGAAAGCTTGATGTTAATTAAGAGTTAGGGTATGAGTTTTGTGTATTAGGATGGCAATAGAACGAACACGTGGTGGAGGTATGGATGAAAACAGGGCGATCGATAATGCATTCGTTGTTCCCGGTCTCTATTTATGCCTCCAATCTCCGCATTGTTTAATCTCTGACAACTTCGGAGAAAATGAATCTCTATTGACTATGAGGAAACTGTTGAATACCCATCTTTGTTCCTCAAATTTTCATATCTAGTGAAGGGTCGTTTTCTTATATTTGTTTGAGCAAAGCAAAATCTAATACAAAATATTTAATATGTTTTTACAATGATAGGTAAAATGAATAATTAGTAGCAGTAAATCTTAATAATGCAATTTGGCTATATTATCAATTTTAAACATTTATGGATTTTGTGACAATTGCATGCGACTGAAAGAAGCATTCACCATTTTCATTGTTCAAATTATTGGGCAAATTATTGACAAACGTTACATTTTTGGAAAAGTATAATTTAGATTTTTATTCACAAAAACCCTCTAATTTGTCACATTATATATATATTATTGACAAACGTTACATTTTTGGAATAGTATAATTTAGATTTTTATTCTCAAAACCCCTGTAATTTATCACATTATATATATATATATATATATATATAGAGAGAGAGATAAAGATTCAAACGAGAACGCTAACTATTTACGAGAATACGAGAACGGTCGTCCATATACAAAATCACATGTGATTCACGTACAAAAACACATGTGATTTTACACTATCTGGATTTTGTATGTGATTTGTACAAAATCACAAACTGGTATTAACTTTGTTAGCTAATAGTACCCAATCATATTGCTTGCTTCTAACCTTGTTATTTCAATTGATTAAATCATTATTGGTTGTTACTTTTATATTGTTTAATATTATTGGTTTTTCAATTTTATTTTTATTTTTGGTCCTTTTGGACGGCTAGAAAATTTACCAAGTCTAAACCCTATTTTTATGTCATCTAAATATGGAAATTATATTTGATTTTCTATGCACAATTTCATGAAGATAGATTTTTTTATCGTATGTGCAAATAGTATTTTATGAACATAATAAAACATTGAAATTGAACGATAGTAGGCATTGTTCTTTATCAATGAATTATCAACAGTTTGACTGATTTGTTCATCTGTAAACATGCCTCAGAAGTCATACACAACTCATACGTTCATCTGTGAACATGACTCAAAACTTCACATGCGGAGATGGATCATAAGTTCATACATGACAAATAATTCAACATATGCACACAAAATTTAGTTCATAGCATCAATCCAAATCATTAGACAAAAAACTTTCAACATTTCATAGCATGATCCAAAAGTCAATCATATGTCCAAGAAACTATTTTTTTACCAACTACTTCTCAATTTAATCACCTTGTTTAGAGATGAGTCTAGTATTTTTTTTTCCTCAAACCCCCCACAATTTCTTGTACATGTTCACAATTGCACAAGTAAAATTCGATTTAGGGTTTGATATCCATACCTTGGTGTTCACTGGTGCATATCTAGGGTTCGGAAAACGATATGCTTTCAGTTTGTTAATGTGAGATTGATGGTTTTGGAAGACATTACCATAAATGGAAGGCTCTGTTCGGTTAGCAAAGTTAATACCAATTATATATGTGGTTAGAAAATAAGGAACTTCTCTCTCTCTCTCTATCTCTCTCTCTCTATCTCCCTCTCTCTCTCTCTCTCTCTCTCTATATATATATATATATATATATATAGTGAAGGGTTCAATAGAGAAGTCCAAATATATAGAGAAATAGAGAAGTGATCTTGGCCATTTATTCGGTCAAGATCGGCGGCTTTGACCGAGAAGCAACGGATAATTACTCGCGTGGTCTGCACAAGATAGAGGGGTAGTTTCGTAAAAAATACACGGGCTGAGTTCATATATGAATCTGTGTGATTCACATATGAACTATACGTTCATATATAAACCTTTGTAATTCACATATAAACTCTTTTTAACTAATTCATATATGAACCTTTGTGATTCATATATGAATCAGTTAATTTGTTCATATGAGAAGTAGTTGAAAAAATTCATATATGAACACAAAGGTTCATATATGAATTAGTTAAAAAAATTCATATATGAATCACAAAGATTCATATATGAATCAATTAATTGGTTCAACTGATTCATATATGAACCTACAGTTAATTAGTTTTATATATGAAACACAAAGGTTCATATATGAATCACAAGATTCATATATGAATTAGTTATAAAGAGTTCATATGTGAATTACAAAGGTTCATATATGAACGTATAGTTCATATGTGAATCACACAGATTCATATATGAACTCAGCCCGTGTTTTTTGTAAAAGTTACGAAATTGCCCTTCTATTTTTGGAACAGCCGTAACTTTTGACCAGTCAAAGCCACAATTTTTGACCAGTCAAAGCCGCAACTTTTGACCAATTATAACCGATATTGACCGAATAAATGGCCAAGATCGCTTCTCTATTTCTCTAAATATTTGGACTTCTCTACTGAACCTAAGGCTATATATATTAATATATATATATATAGCCTTAGGTTCAATAGAGAAGTGCAAATATTTAGAGAAATAGAGAAGTAAAAAAACACGGGACCGTTCATATATGAACGTTCATATATAAACAGTCATATATGAACGTTCATATATGACTGTTATATGAACGTTCATTTATGAACGTTCATATATGACTGTTTATATATGAACGTTCATATATGAACGGTCCCGTGTTTTTTTACTTCTCTATTTCTCTAAATATTTGCACTTCTCTATTGAACCTTTCCCTATATATATGACAGTAATCAAATGAGAACCATAAATGTTGAGAGCCATGAAAACCAATCTAAGCCATTTATTGATTTTAATCTACGAACATGAAAGAAAACATAATGCAAATCTTGAGTTCATGAGGGTTTTCTTCACGTCCATAAAGCTATCCTTCGCACCCGCAAAGTGGGGCATAATCTCCAATATATTTGGAAAGTCAACTTTAAGTGAATAATAGGGGTAGATTGGGAATTTAAAAACTCTCTTTCTCTCTCTCCTCTCTCCATAACATACATGCACACACACACATACACACACAATTAAATGTGAACACATTATGAGCACTTTCTTAAGAATATGATTTTGAACACCAACAAAACAAATCTAAACCTACTAGGGATGAGATCGGGATGGAACCGATTGGTTTCGAAATTTTTTGGGACTAAAAATGATACCGAAAACCGAACCGTATGTACCGGTTTGGTTTCAGTTTCGGGACAGGAAAATCGGTGCTAGGACCACTTAGGACCGAAAATTTTAAAATGTATCAAATGTGTATCAAAACTAATCGCAAACCAAGATACCTTCATAATGTTTCAAATGTGTTTCAAAACCAATACCAAACAATCAAAAGTTCAACAATCTTCATTATTCTTTTACGTTTTTCCTTTCCTCTTTGTTCGTTTATCGCCTCTACAATCTATATATATACGATAAGGAACAAAGATGGTTAATATTAACAACAATCAAGATAAACTTTATTTATGAGATGATATGCATAACTAATGAATTTAAAAATACATTGTCTTTTAAGATCCCGGTTCGGATTCGTTTTTTTCGGGAATGTTTGGAACCGAATACCAGACCGAATACATGGTACCGGTTCGGTTCGGGAAAACGGTCCTCGTTGCACATCCCTAAAACCTACCGCTTGTAAATTCATTGTGAACACTCTAATACGAAGTTTTTTAAAATTGTTTCATTTTCTTCCCAATGTGTTCACTTTGTATACATATTTAATCGTGAATGTGTGTGCATTTATGTTATAGGAGAGAGGAGGGGATATATATATATATATATATATATATATATATATATATATATATATAGCCTTAGGTTCAATAGAGAAGTGCAAATATTTAGAGAAATAGAGAAGTAAAAAAACACGGGACCGTTCATATATGAACGTTCATATATAAACAGTCATATATGAACGTTCATATGAACGTTCAGATATGACTGTTATATGAACGTTCATTTATGAACGTTCATTTATGAACGTTCATATATGACTGTTTATATATGAACGTTCATATATGAACGGTCCCGTGTTTTTTTACTTCTCTATTTATCTAAATATTTGTACTTCTCTATTGAACCTTTCCCTATATATATATATATATATATATATATATATATTTATTTATATATGGAATTTGAAATTTGAAATTTTCTTTAAAAATGAATTAATTTTGATGTGTATTGATCAATTATGATAATATAGTGTTGTTTCACTTTCACTAATGAAACAATCAACTTTAATAATATAGTGTTGTTTCACTAATGAAATAACACATGGGGAATTAGGGGTTGGTATTTTTGAATATAGTGTCCTTCCACCATTGAAACATTACATTGATCGGGTGATTACAAATGGGGAAAATAAGTTTTTAGGAAATAGTTGATAAGATAAATAAGGAAGTGAAATACGAATAATGTAAATTAGGAGTGTGTAGAAAGTCAACCGATCCAATTCCTACCGACCGATCCAATTACAACCGACAGATAATAATTGGATATCTAATTGTAATTGGATTGGATCGGATCGAGGAATTCAACATCCAATTGGATCGATTCGGTTCTTGGATGGCAATCCAGAACCGATGAGAATCGATCGAACCGATCCAATTAATCATTCAATCCAAACCGACAAAAACCATCCAATAGCATCCAATGACCCATCCAATTAAATGAAAACAAAAAAATAAAATTACTTTGCTAAGAAACTAAAATTCAAAACATCTAATAGAAATCTAAAAAGCATCGAGTAGATTTCACTTTCCTTGTTTCCCACCCAAAGTTTCAAAAGAGTTTGTAACCCTATTCTCTAGTTCTCTCTGCCGACCGACCTTTCAAGGCTTCAAATCTTCAAGCAACAAAGTGAACGAACAACGAAGGGAATCAACTCATCAAGGCAAGCGTGCACTCGATTTCTATTTAGCAAACGAGCCTCATTGATCGACTGACTGAGCAAGCCTGCACTTCGCACTCGATTTCATCGACTAGATTGCAAAACTTGAAAGAGTGTGCCGAGTAAGCAAAAATAACAAATAAGAAAACAATATGCTTAAATGTACAACTCGTTGGAATTCAATGAATTTCATGTTGGATGTTGCCGAAAAATATCAAAAGGCATTTGAGAGGATGGAGATGCATGACATAGGCTATGTGACAGAGTTTTGCACGGGTGAAGTGAAAAAATGTCCGAACTAAAGTGATTGGGAAATTGCTAAGTTATATATTTGTGAAGTTTTTGAAAAAAAAAATATGATTGCACTTTAAGATTCTCTGGTCTAAGTTTGTCATATCTAATCAATTTTTAGACCGGGTTTCTTTTATTCATAGTCGTTTGGAGTTTTGGAGCGGGAATAGACTTGATAGTAAGTTGAGGGAAATGGTTATTTCAGTGAAGAAAAAATATGACAAGTATTGGGGGAAAATGGAAGATTTGAGCCCATATTTACTTGTGGATATCTTGTTTGATCTTAAGGTACAAAGAGCCTTTCTTGAATGTGTGTTTTGAGTTGATGTGTGGTGATAAAAATGATGCTATAAATCATTGTAAATCTGTTAGAATCACTTTGGATTCAATGTACAAAGAGTATTGTCAATTGGATTCGGCTGATGGCACGTATACGACTTCTACTATTGTTAGATGATGGTAGAGATGTTGATGATGATGTGGATGAGTATGCCTTATTTGATCAACTTCTCAAAAACAAGCTAAAGGTTGTTGATTCTTCGGAAAACAAAACCGAAGTTGACAAATCTTTCATTGAAGCGTGTGGAAATACGGATCAGGTTTGCATATTTGTTTTCATTTATTGCATTTCTAATATGTTTTTAATATTGTTGCATTTTTTAACTTTTCTTTGTATACCTCTTTACAACATGATTTTGATGTGTTGAATTGATGGAAAAAACATGCAAGTAGGTTTAAGGTTCTTTCCATGAGTGCTCAGGATGTATTTGACTATTTGCTATTCCCATATCGACAGTTGCATCAAAGTCGCCCTTTTCTACCTATGGTCGTGTTATCAACTCATATAGGAGTCGTTTGACTCCTAAAGTGGTACAAGCATTAATTTGTACCCAAAACTAGATTTGAAAAACAACATCGATTGATGTTGATGGCACAAATGAAGAAGTTGAAGCCTTGAAAAACTGCTAAGTAAATGTATGTATATTAAATTTTAATTTACAAGTGTTTATTCATGAGATACTAATATAAATTGTTTGTTTTAACCTTCTTAATATTGTAGAAATGTTGGTTAGAGATGGAGAATCAAAATGGATTGAGTTGTGCGGACTTACGGTCTTGTTGCGGACAATATTTTTATCATTTTCCACTTTCCACTTTTCAATAGAACTTTTATTTATGTATTGTATGGGATTATATTTGGTAGTTGTATGTTTTTACTTTTTAGCACTAGCTTTGACCTGATAAAATTAAGTATTTCGCAATATTATGTGAATTGTTGTAAATAGGATTTAAAACATTGGATGAATCTGATCCGATCATCCATTGAATGTCGGATGGATCCAATCATCCATTGGATGTCGAATAGTTCCAATCCGATTAACATTGGTTGAATCTAATCCGATCCAATGGATATCCAATAAAAATATCCATTAGATGGAACCGAACAGATCCAATCGTCCATTGGATGTTGGATTTCTCCAATCCAATGGTTCGGTTCCATCCAATGGATATTTTTATTGGATATCCATTGGATCGGATTGATGATTGGATCGGTTCGGTTGGAAAAGTCCAACATCCAATGGATGATTCGATCATTTCGATTCCTCTCACATCATTGGATGTCAACCGATGAACACCCCTAAACTATAAATGTGTATGTGTGTATGGAGAGAGTGGGGGGACAAATCAAATACGAATAATGTAAATGTCATAAACTCTACAAATCAATGTTTGCCCTTGATTTTGTGTACTTTGAAATTTTAGGCAATTATCAAATCAATTGCAAATTGCAGTTGAGAGTAAATTTCAGAACCAATTTAATTTACATTTGTTGATTATTTGCATACACGGTTGAGATTAGTTTGTAGGTTTTGTATGATATTAATGGTTTGTATTTGATATGTTCCCTCTCTCTCTCTCTCTCTCTCTCTCTCTCTCTCTCTCTCTATATATATATATATATATATATATATATATATATATATATATATATATATATATATATATATATATATATGGATGGGTTCAAATGAAAACTCATTTTTCATTGTGCACATGAGGACAAATCACGACCATTGATCAAAATTTAGAAAACTAATCAATGGCTAAAACATGATAAGATGAATTGAGAAGTGACTAGGGACAAAATTAGAAATTTGAACCAGCGCCTACTTATTTGACTTTTTATATTCTTTTTTAATTAAAAAACTTTTACCTCCTTAAAGTTTAAAATAAATTATATTAAAAATTACTAATATTTTAATCAAACAAATTACACCAAAAAAACGAGAATTTCATGCTCTTCGATATCACATCCATCTCTCTCGATATATTTTTTTTTCATTTTAACCATTTTTTACGTGAAATCCTATATATATATATATATATATATATATATATATATATATATATATATATATATTCATTATGAATATGTATGCACGTCCCCGGGTATCCATATTCAGTATGAATAACAAAAGTGAACGTTCATTCAACATTCATGATGAATAATACAATACCCATGATGAATAATACAACATTTAGGATGAATAAAACATAAATTCATGATTCATGTATTATTCATCATGAATCGTGTATTTATTCATCTTGAATGTTGTATTATTCATCTTGAGTGATACATTATTCATAATGAATAATACATGAATGACCCGTGAAAGTGTGGACACATGACACTCTCTCTTTTGTTCCCCATTTCACAACCGAAACTTTGTTTAACTCATTCTGAATATGTATACACATCCCCGGGTGTCCACATTCAGTATGAATAACAAAGATGAATGTTCATTCACTATTCACGATGAATAATACAGTATTCAGAATGAATAATACAACATTTGGGATGAATAATACACAAATTCATGAATCATGTATATTCACCTTTAATGTTGTATTATTCATCATGAATGATACATTATTCATCACGACTAATACATGAATGACCCGTGAAGGTGTGGAGACGTGGCGCTCTCTCTTTCGTTCCCCGGTTCACAACCGAAACTCGATGGGTTCTCGATTCGTCTCGATGGGTGCTGTAACGTCCCATAGAACATAGCATGCAATAACAGTAGATTAAACATTCGAATTACATAATAGAACTTATCTTTAAACATTCATTTATCTATACTAGACAAAATTGGACAGTGGAAGCTTCTAATCCACAGCCGAGAGCTTCTATCTATAGATATAATAGTCAAAATCTTGGAGTCGCTCTGAGCTCCAAAATCCCTCTTTCCATCTCTTAATTCTTACTAGAAGAACCTGTGCTACGCTTACCTGAAAATGGTTTAGTTTTGAAAAGCGAGGGTTAGACCAAAAGGTCTAGTGAATTCCCTCCGAAAAACAACATATATAAACAGTTTAAAATCATTTATAAACACATCGTCATTCTTTACATAATATCAATCATGGTACTGCATCTTGTCGAGGATCACATAAACAAACTGCGATCGGGGCCCAAGCAGACTCCCCTCTCGCCTCATATCGGGGCCCAAGCAGGCTCCCCTCTATCCAAATAGGAGGGAAACAAATTCCAACCTACCGGCTCATCATACATGTCCAATAAATCATGGGATCCCGAGGCACTCTGATCCCACGGTGCAGACCGACTCCACATAACATGACATACATCATACAAATTGGAATCTTTGTAAACCATAATAAGCACTTTATCAGGCTAAATATTCTTTGAATAAAATATGAGTTCTCATGTGAAAACATACATTACATACTCAAAGTGAACCATTATTAGTTAGATAGAACATTTAACACATTGCGTCGTAAAAAGGGTTTAGGGAACTCACCTGATAGTGGCGTTAAACGTACTCTTACTATACCTTCGAGCTAAACGAATCGGACACCTAAGGATATTAGAATTGCATCAGATTAGACTGTCCGATCATACTGTCAGGTTATTGAACTTTTTGGATACTCACAAACTTTCCGGACACTAGCCTATCCGGACACAAATATCCGGATGTTTGTCCGGACATTTCCTACGGTTACCCCACTTTCCGAACGTCTCATCCGGAAACTAGAACTTACCTGGAAACTCCCCTGACACCCGGACACTATGAGCATTACCCGGAAACCAACACTGTCCGGACACTACTGTCGGAACGGGGCGACGTCCGGAAACTATGGGCTGGGGAGAAACTCATTCCCCAAAAAGGCTTACAAACAGATTTTCTGGCATAGGTTTGATTAGGCAAACATCTGGGTTCATTCCCCAACCATAAAACACCCAAATAATCCACTTAGAATCCGTAAAATTGACATAATCCAACCATAACCCAAAATACTCATCTAAGGGTGATTTAGGTGAAAAATGCAATAAACCCATATGATTTCACCTCTAAATCTTAGGCAAAAGAGAGACAGAAACTTGAAATAAACAGGAAAACGCTTTTGGATGATTACCTTTACTAAACTCTTCCTTAATCAAGACTTCTCCCACTTTTGCTCCTTCTTCACTTCTTTTCTCCTCTTAGCCGCCAAACACCTAACCAAGAGAATAATATTGATTAATGGTTGATGCCCTAGGGATTTGGACCAATTTATACTTCTCACATTTTGCACAAAGGCCCCTTAACTAAACTTTCATTCTTTTCACTTTAACCACTAAACTTTCGAAACCTACAAGAATTTGGGTTGTTACAACACTCCCTCCTTAAAAGAATTCCGTCCCCGGAATTCCTCATTGGAAAAGATGCGGGTATCTTTTCGCCATTTCCGATTCTAATTCCCACGTAGCCTCTGGGCCTTTGTGATGCTGCCAATGTACCTTTACCAGCCTAGTCTCCTTGTTCCGTGACTTCCTCACTTTAAAATCCGTGATGGCTTCGGGTTCCTCTACAAAATTCAATTTCTCATACACCTTTATGTCATTTAATGGCACTGCTTTGGTCACGTCGGCTACACATTTCCTCAAATTAGACACATGAAACGTATTGTGAATGCCTTGCAATTCTTCCGGTAGATCCAATCTATTCGCTACTTTTCCAATCCGTTCGGTGATCTTAAACGGTCCGATGTAACGTGGGCTTAGCTTCCCACGTTTCCCAAAACATACAACTCCCTTCCACGGGGATATCTTTAACAACACATAATCCCCGACCTGAAATTCTATGTCTTTTCGTCTCTTATCCGCATAACTCTTATGTCGGTCGCGAGCGACCTTCAGCCTTTCGCGCACTTTTACTATCTTGTCCGAAGTCAGTTGTACTATTTCTGGTCCGGCTAACTGTCTTTCTCCGACCTCATTCCAACACAACGGTGTCCGACATTTTCTACCGTAAAGTGCCTCATACGGCGCTGCCTTGATACTCGAATGATAGCTGTTATTATAAGCGAACTCGATCAGCAGTAAATGCTTCTCCCAAGAGCCCTGAAAGTCTAAGGCACACACCCTTAACATGTCTTCAAATGTCTGGATTGTTCGCTCACTCTGACCGTCGGTCTGAGGATGATAAGTAGTACTCATCTTGATTTGTGAACCCATTTCTCTTTGGAAGCTCCTCCAAAAAGTGGAGGTGAACCTGCTATCTCGGTCGGAAACTATTGACGATGGCACACCATGGCTAGTTACAATCTCGTCGATATACAACTTTGCTAACCGCTCCAACGAGTAAGACTCTCGTATGGGTAAGAAATGAGCCGACTTCGTGAGTCGATCCACAATCACCCATATAGCGTCATAACCCTTTGGGGTCTTAGGCAAGTGGGTTACGAAGTCCATCGTAATTTGATCCCACTTCCACATAGGAATCTCCAAGGATTGAAGATTCTCGTACGGTTGTTGATGTTCGATCTTTACACGCGAACACGTCCTACAGGTCTCTACAAAATGAGCTACATCCTTTTTCATTCCGGGCCACCAATAGTCTCGACGTAGATCTCCGTACATTTTGTTAGTCCCAGGGTGAATTGTGTACTTTGATTTGTGGGCTTCTTCTAAAATTACTTTCATGAGTTCTCCGAGTTTCGGGACCCAGATTCACTCATTAAGACACTTCACCCCTCGACTATCTTCCACCAATGAGGACGGTTGCCCCACCATTCTCTCCTTCTTGAGATTTTCAGCTCCGAGCGCCTCGTCCTGATACTTCTTAATCTCATCCAGCAAATTGAACGTCACCTCGGCCCTCATGGCCACAATACTGGGGGTCTCACTCCTTTCCTTACGGCTCAGAGCGTCCGCCACTACGTTTGCCTTACCTGGATGATATTCGATCTTACAATCGTAGTCGGTCAATAATTCAATCCACCTTCTTTGGCGCATATTCAACTCCTTTTGGTCAAAGAGATGACATAGGCTTTTGTGGTCTGTGAAGATCTGACACTTCGTCCCATAAAGGTAATGCCGCCAAATCTTCAGAGCGAAAACCACGGTCGCCAATTCTAAATCATGTGTGGGGTATCGAGCCTCGTGATCTTTAAACTGCCGGGAGGCATAAGCGATCACCTTTCCTCGTTGCATGAGTACGCAACCCAAGCCGAGCTTCGATGCGTCACTGAAAAACCACAAAATCATCAGAACCGTCCGGTAACGACAACATCGGAGCACTGCTCAACATATCCTTCAGCTTTTGAAAGGCTACTTCTTGCTTACCTGACCAGGTGAACTTGACATTATTCTTGGTTAAGGAGGTCAATGGTGTGGCGATACGCGAAAAGTCCTTTATGAACTTTCGGTAGTATCCCGCCAGTCCGAGGAAACTTCGAACCTCCGACGGGTTCTTAGGCTGCTCCCAATCTCGGATGGCTTCAATCTTAGACGGGTCTACCATGATTCCCTCCTCAGACACCACGTGTCCGAGAAATTGCACCTCTCTCAACCAAAATTCGCATTTAGAAAACTTCGCATACAATTTCTCTTGCTTCAACAGTTCGAGAACCGTCCGAAGGTGACTTTCGTGCTCCTTTTCCGATCTTGAAAATATCAGGATATCATCGATGAACACTATCACGAACTGGTCTAAATAAGGTTGGCACACCCTATTCATTAGGTCCATGAATGCTGTCGGGGCGTTGGTTAGCCCGAACGGCATCACCAAGAATTCGTAGTGTCCATACCTGGTTCTAAAAGCCGTATTTGGCACATCCTCCTCTCTTACCTTGAGTTGGTGATAACCCGACCTCAAGTCTATCTTAAAGAAGTAACTGGCTCCTTGCAATTGATCGAACAGGTCGTCGATTCTCGGTATAGGATACTTGTTCTTGATCGTGACCTTATTGAGCTCTCGGTAGTCTATGCACATTAGCATAGTACCGTCCTTCTTTTTCACGAAGAGCACAGGTGCTCCCCACGGAGACGTACTTGGTCTAATGAATCCCTTGTCTAACAACTCATGCAATTGAGTCATCATCTTCTTCATTTCTGACGGCGCCAACCTGTAAGGTGCGCGGGCGATTGGTGCAGCTCCAGGCATCAGATCAATTCTGAACTCGATCTGACGATCCGGGGGCAGACTTGTCAAGTCATCCGGAAATACTTCCGGGTACTCACTTACTACTCGCACGTCATCCACCCCACGCTTCTATTTCTTGGCGTCCAACACGTACGCCAAGAATCCTTGACACCCCTTCCTCAAACACTTAGTAGCCCTAATCATAGAGATAAGGCTAGTCTTTCTATCACGGCGATTCCCATAAATCACTACGGAATCCCCATCAGGTAACCGAATCCTGGCCAGCTTTTTGTTGCAAACGATATTAGCATCATTTGCGGCTAACCAATCTATACCCAACACCATGTCAAACTCTCCCATTGCCATGGGATATACCTGCATAGACACCAACCTCCCTTATATATCTATGACACAATCATCTACCAACTCCTTAACGTAAACACGATTATCATTGGCAGTCTCCACCTCTAGTGCTCTCTCCAAACGTCTAGGCCTCACCCCCAAACATTTCATAAAAGCATGCGATACAAAAGAGCGATTCGCTCCCGAATCAAATAACACCTTGGCACATAGAGAGTTTACTAGAAACGTACCTGCCACAACATCTGGAACTTCCTCTGCGTCTTCCGCAGTCATGCGGAACGCACGTCCAAATAGGAGGGAAACAAATTCCAACCTACCGGCTCATCATACATGTCCAATAAATCATGGGATCCCGAGGCACTCTGATCCCACGGTGCAGACCGACTCCACATAACATACACATAACATGTCATACATCATACAAATTGGAATCTTTGTAAACCATAATAAGCACTTTAACAGGCTAAATATTCTTTGAATAAAATATGAGTTCTCATGTGAAAACATACATTTCGTTTGGTAAACATTACATACTCAAAGTGAACCATTATCAGTTAGAAAGAACATTTAACACATTGCGTCGTAAAAAGGGTTTGGGGAACTCACCTGATACTGGCGTTGAACGTACTTTTACTATACCTTCGAGCTAAACGAATCAGACACCTAAGGATATTAGACTTGCATCAGATTAGACTGTCCGATCATACTGTCCGGTTACTGAACTTTCCTGATACTCACAAACATTTCGGACACCATGACCTTTCCGGACACTAGCCTATCCGGACACAAATATCCGGATGATTGTCCGGACATTTCCTACGGTTACCCCACTTTCCAAACGTCTCATCCGGAAACTAGAACTTACCCGAAAACTTCCCTAACACCGGACACTATGAGCATTACCCGGAAACCACCACTGTCCGGACACTACTGTCCGAACGGGGCGACGTCCGAAAACTACGGGCTGGGGAGCAACTCATTCCCCAAAAAGGCTTTCAAACTGATTTTCTGACACAGGTTTGATTAGGCAAACATCTGGGTTCATTCCCCAACCATAAAACACCCAAATAATCCACTTAGAATCTGTAACATCGACATAATCCAACCAAAACCCAAAATACTCATCTAAGGGTGATTTAGGTGAAGAATGCAATAAACCCATATGATTTCACCTCTAAATCTTAGGCAAAAGAGAGACAGAAACTTGAAATAAACAGGAAAACGTTTTTGGATGATTACTTTTACTAAAATCTTCCTTAATCAAGACTTCTCCCACTTTTGCTCCTTCTTCACTTCTTTTCTCCTCTTAGCCGCCAAACACCCAACCAAGAGAATAATACTGATTAATGGTTGATGCCCTAGGGATTTGGACCAATTTATACTTCTCTCAAATTGCACAAAGGCCCCTTAACTAAACTTTCATTCTTTTCACTTTAACCACTAAACTTTCGAAACCTACAAGAATTTGGGTTGTTACAGGTGTTGGGTTACGGTGATGAAGAACGCGATGTCTTACGTCGTTGAAGAAAGTGTTGAAAAAGGTGATGTCGAGTTACGGACTTATGGTGTCGAGGTTTTGTACATATTTGAACGTACATAAATATTCATAATGAATATAGCACATATATAGTATTTCACGTAAAAACTGTTAAAACAAAAAAAACTATATCGAAATGGATGTCATATCGAAGAGCACGAAGTTCTCGTTTTTTTGATGTAATGTGTTTGATTAAAATATTAGTAATTTTTAAGATAATTTATTTTAAACTATAAGGGGGGTAAAACTTTTTAATTAAAAAAGAAAATATTCTTTTTTACCCATATTCACCTTCATTAATAATTTTGATTAAAACAAAATTTATAATAGAACGTAAATGAAATAATGGAAAAGTACATAGTTAAAATATGAATAAAATAAGAACCACATATCATAAATTACCAAATACTTCTTTATATACAACATTCTTTGTTCTATTGCTAATTATACCTTCATGATCTATGATAAATATTTTTAAACCTTGCCTACTTTTTACTCTAGATAAAGCAACATACAACTGACCATGAGTGAAAACTGGTTGTCTCAGAAACAAACCAACCTTCGATAATGACTGTCTGTGGTTTTTATTTATGGTCCTGGCATAACATACAGCAATTGGAACTCATATTTTTGAAAAAGGTTCAAACTCGTAATCCAAAAGTCAGTTGATAAGTGATATCTTTTTTTTCCAAGTAATTAAATCTCTTATGATAATTTTAAGTGTGTTTCGTTGAAATTTGATAGAATTGTAATTCGTCGAAGGAATTCGACTTTGAAGTAAAATTTGATATGAAATTGCAAAAAGAAAATCACGACAATTTAGTGATTATTTGTGTCAAATCCCATACTAATTTCAACAAATATCATACTAATCACGACACATTAATTCGTATATATTTATGATATTTAATAATATAATTAAATCCAAAAATATTCAATATTTTGCTCATTTCGAAGGTATTGACGAAGCGATTACAATGATATAATTTATAAAAAATAGAAATGTTTTTATAATGCATTTTAGTTTGTATACATTATTTATGTTTATATGATAAGGGTCTAAAATAAAAAATAAAAAAGTAAGAGATTAAAAGTAACTACATACCTAATTATAAGGGTAGTAAATGTAACGTATAAATTAAAAAATTTGAATTAAGGAGAGATTTAAGGAGGAGTGAATGTGGGTGTGCTAATTGAACTTATAATGTAAATTGCGTCTAGATACATGTTTAGGCGGGAAAATACTGAAGTCGGCTCACCAAAAGATGACACATGGCATGCTAGTTACTTATTTATTATATATATATATATATATATATGATCAGGTTCAGGTTCAGGGGAAAACCTCAAATAACCGAAAAACTAAAGAACACCCTTACACACATTGATTAAACACAATCCAAATGATATTAATAATCAGCCAGTAAATTAATTAAAATTAATGAAAAGGGTAGTAAAGTCATTTGGCCACTATACCCTACCGCTAAAACAAAACAAATCTACCCCAACTAATCACTACTCTCAGTCACAAATCCACCTCCATGAGGTTTTCGGCGAAAACTTGCAGATTTCGGTGAGTTCACGGTTTTCCGGCGAACACTTGCAGATTCCGGCGAGCTCACGGTTTTCCGACGATGCTTGCTGTCAACTGGCAAACTTCAAAAAATTACAAATTACTTAGTGGTTTTCAATTCTAAAACTTGCAATCTAATCCAAAGCTGAAAAACAAACAAGTTTTTGAAAGAAAAACGATCAAAAACAAGTCGATATGCACAAATGCATATATATGCACTTGTGCATATGGTTGTTTCCAATGAGAAAGAAGAAGGTGGAGAAGACAGAATAAAAAAAATTCCAAGCACGTTGACGAACATAAAAAACTACACACAACTCCAGATCTGAACATTCAGTTCATCAAAATCGAAATTTAGGTATGCACTTGTGCATATTATGCACAGATCACCATCAAAAGAGGATCAATTAGAACATCATAATTTAATCTGCAGGATTATAAAATATCATCTTCGATTCTGAATCATCCTGTAAATTAAGGTATCCGAAAAACCTTTTAAATCGTGTTCATCAAACAATTAAATCTATTAAGAATTCAAATTAACGAACAGTTCTTCCTATTTGCACAAATTTATGAAAACCTAATAAACAAAAAAAGAAACCCTACATTACCTCTTTACCCATGTGAATCCCGTTCCAGGGATTTCTGTATTGTTCTCTAAGAACATAATTGGTAGAAAATGGGTAGAGAATCGTAGTCGACTCAAAGATGGAGTTTTAGTGGTAATGGAGTCGACGACATCGGAGGGATTGGTGGTGGCGCCGGAAATGGTGGATCTGGCTTGCCATAGAACATTGGTGACCGGTGAATGGTACATACCGGAGGTGGTGGCGGTCGGCGGTGGCGGTCGGCGGTGGCGGTCGGTGGTGGCGGTCGGTGGTGGCGGTGGTGGTGTAGAAAATGGGTAGATAATCGTAGTCTGACTCAGAGATGGAGTTTTAGTGGTAATGGAGTCGACGACATCGGAGGGATTGGTGGTGGCGCCGGAAATGGTGGATCTGGCTTGCAGAGAGCATTGGTGACCGGTGAATGGTACATACCGGAGGTGGTGGCGGCCGACGGTGGTGGCGGTTGGCGGTGGCGGCGGCGACAGAGAGAAGAGAGAAGAGAGGGTAGGGTTTGAGGGTGTGAGAATGATATCTAGGGTTTTCTTGTTATTTGTATCTGACCCATTAAATTTTTTTTTGCCAACTTTACCCTCATTCTAGCTTAAGTAATATATTGATATACCCTTAACTTTGCTTTTATTTACAAAATTGCCATTGAAAATACTAACCATTGATTTATCTTATCCTAGGTCTATAAGGGTGTTCTCTAGTTTTCTAATTATTTGAGGTTTTCCCTTGAACCCCCCTCTCTTTCAAAAGTATTGTGCAAGTATAAAGTACAATTCACAAAAGCCTTAAAGGAGCGTTTGGCTTGCGGAATGGAATTCGATGGAATTGGAATTCATCAAGTAATTTGACTTTGAAGGAATTGAAATGGAATTTGATGGAATTTGACCACGCATTTTAGTCGCGTTTGGTTGGATGAAATTTTTAAAGGAATTGGAATCTTTTTGTTTGGTTCACCGAATTCAATTTTGGAATTGGAATTCGAATTAAATATCAACAAATGTTATATTATTATTTTTCTATTATTATTTTTAAATTATAAATATGTTAAGTTATTTAAATTGCCGTTCATTAAATAAATAAATAAAATTATCATTTAATTAAATAAAATAAGTATAAAATCGTGCAAACTAAATAACCATAAACCAAATTTCATTACTAACATCTGGTAAAATCTGAAACCGTTACTACATTCTTTACGTTACTAACATCCGAAATTATTCATGACGTAATATCTAATAACATCCGGAATTGTTAACTACGTTACCGTACTTCCAAAAACCAAATTGAAGTTTTCAAATCATAACCAAAATCAACTTCCCAACATAAACCTCACCCACTCCTCTCGCTCCGTTTCTTCCAAACTCCAAAAAATTAACACGTTATCAGGCTCACTTGTTATCTTCTTGATTGCTATGAACCTTTGCACTCTCGAAAGTGATTGAACTTTGGCAAGTTCAGAATTCACCATGGAAGTCTTCTTTCGTATATCCATTTCCATATCTACGATACCCTTCGATGCATTTTCAAATTTCTCCCCAAGTAAGAGAGCTGCACTATGCATTCCATCAACAAGAGTCTCAAGTCGAGTTTTCCTCTTTTTACTACCTCGACTTGAACCTTCTTCATTTCGCATATCTGTAGCATTATGTACATTGTGGCTACTTTTCGTGTCCTCTGATTGTTGTTCTTGTTCTTCTAGATTAACTTGCTCCTCCATCTCAACCACATCCCTAGAGGTTAAATGCTTCTTTGGGAAAGAACTCCTTGTTAACTCCGCGCAAATGCCCTTAGAGTCGTCGGTCGAATTACCGATCAATTATATTCTTGGTTGAGCGGAACATCTTTGAGACAGTCTGAGACCTTACTTCTGCGACTACTCTACTTTTGCAAGTCCTTATCTCGACAAAATATCCTTAAAGTCTCCTCTATCTCAGAGTTTAGTAGAAATAATCCACCACCTTATAATATAATATAATGGATTGAGTTATATAGTGCCACCCAGGTTTGGAACCCACTCTTTAGAAGTTCATATGCACGCATGTATGTGTCATCACCTCATTGGTCGGAGGTCCAAGTCAAAGTCTGAACTTTTCTATCTCCTCACTTTCACATCTAAGGATTCCATCAGGGACATCAAATATTAAGCGAGAAACTCTACTTCCTTGTGCTCTATCTTTTCCAAAAACAATAGACAAATCTTCAAAATGTGGAAATGTCTTGGTTTTCCATTTCGCCGCCTCTTTATGTGCCTATTTCATGCCATAAAATTTAATTAGCAAGGTAACAAATAATAACTACAAATATAGCATGAAAACTCAAATGGGTACCTTCAGGTACGCCTCCCAAACTGGTGCTTTAGCAATTACACATTTTTTCAAACTGTCATAACCAAACCCACTCGTATTTGTCCCATTCACCATGTCATGTACAACTTGCCAATCTATTTTCATTGTTTTAATTCTTGACTCAATATGTGGTTTACCCAATATACCAGAATTAGGAACTGAATCTTTCATCACTTGCTCGAGATATTGTAGATATCCACATTTAAAGTCGTTATCAGCTTTAAATCCTCCGGTGTTAACCATGTTAATCAAAGCCTCCACAAGTTTGGCATATTCATTAGTTGTCCAATTTTGATAGTTTCTATTACGACTTCGATCCGCCATACCTATTGTTAGACAAATAAAATAATAAACAAACAACATGTAAACATAAACATAAACATGTAAATCATAAAAATCAAGTTGTAGCATTAGAAATCATAATGGTATGCAACATAGATCTCAAATTCATTACAAAGCATAAAGATAAATTTCAAGCATTACAAATCATAAAAGTCAATGTGTAGCATTCCAAACCTCAAACATATGTTGTGCCAAAATTTTTCTAAATGCAGTCCACTCGGTTGATGTCCCAACAGAACTAACATTATCCACATCTTCATCTCCATCGTTTTCGGTTGATTCATCCAAGCCATCATTCTCTGTGATCCCAGAACAAGTAATCATATACTCAATATGCTCATAATGCCATCCATATATTCAATATGCAATCACCAAGTACACAAGATGAATTGTAGAGAGGAAAGTGCAATGTGTGTACTAGTGTGTGTGTGTAATGGATGGCCTAATGTCAAATGAAAGGAAAATAACAATATATAGTTTGTAACTTGACAATTACACAAAATGTCCCTCTACTTGCTACAACTAGCCAATTAGAGCACTAACAATCTCCCTCTTTGTACCAATGTAGAGGCTTCAGATCTAGACGTTCACCAGGAACACGTGATTCTTCCGGATTCCAAGGATGATCTCGAATCTCCTCAATGCGTTACGGTATTATTTTCTGTAGGTGATAGCATCCAGGACTTGCTTGATCAGCTCTTTCTCTTTCTCGTTGAGCTTTACCTCCCCGCTTTCATCTTATCTAAGCTTACTCTCAAGATTAACCTGGGTCATCTTGAAGGTTCCATCACATAACTTGTTTGCTTCACAGATTCTCATGAATCTTTTCTTCATGTCTTGATTGAAGTAAACGACTCCAAGTTCAGGTTTCTTCAGCACAGTGTATACAAGAATACCTTGGATGTCTTGCAGACGCCTGTTTGGTCCTCTGAGGTTTACTCTGGTTTGGTGTGCTTCCAAGGCCATTTGGAAATCCGTAAGGTAATGAAATTTTAGGATATTCCGCATAAACCTCTTGACACTCTGATAAGTTGCAGACAATTTTATTTTAGTTTTCAGGAGCCCGTGCCAGAATGTCATACAGACTTAGGAAATCATCAAGTTTTAGGCTCTTGAAGTCGGCTTCTGAGAAGACGCATTATGTGCCATCAGATCTTCTAACAGTGAATTGCGGGTACCATACATTGAGAAGCTTGTGTGAATCTATCTTCAGAACCTTCATAATGGCTTTATCTGACCTTACCACATCTGTATCCAGATCTTTGTTGTTCATAACGTGTTGAAATTCAATCCTGTGAAGTGGTGGCCAGTTCTCAATGTCGTATACCTTTTCTAAGTTGATATTCTGGACGTATTTGACAAACAAGTCTTTTATGGAGCTTTCTTGAAATGGAGTTAAGACCCTCACCCTTTCTCCAGTTGCAACATACCCTGGTTCGGTAACAAACAGATCAGGATATAATCTGAGCTCAACTTCTAGGACTGGATCTCGTATCCTGCCATCAGTATTCACTTGAACTACTGGAGCCTGTGGAGATGAAGAGCTTGTACCTTGATCGGCTTGTTGTTGTGGTTGAGGAGAATCATTAGGAGTATCATTATCAGAATCTGAAGCAATCATTAGAGCCTCAGTGGTATAAATATGTCGTCTATCTCCTCTTTGATCTGAATAGTCATTGTCTCTGGTTCTTCCTCATAATCAATGTAGATATAATCATTCAGCATACCATCCGCCATCATTTCCTCTTTCGTTCTATTGTCAACAACCGGAGGCTTTTCAACCCCAGTTATGACATCAGCTAGAACAACGTCATCATCAACCTGGACCACATCTGCATCCGGTCCACTTGCCCCTATTGCCCCCTCATTTACTGCCTTATCTGATCCTCCAATGTTTTCAGTAGCAGCAGCACTCGATTCTCCAACCCTAGCTCTCTCCCCCCCCCCCCCCATGTTGATTAGGATCATCCTAATCATCATGTATTCTTTTCCGTGCGGTCTGAGCTTGAATCCCACACTTTTCTTTTACAACCTTAATTCTATCAGATAAGGAACTGAATCCTGACATCATGGCATTCGTCATGTCTTTCATGGAGTCGGTGAGACGCTGGAAGTCGGTGCTGGTTGGTAATCGGGTTTGAGAGTCAGATTGTTGACGGAGCAATCCAAGTAGATCTACTTCTTCGGTGGTGTTGGATTCTCCTTGGGCTAGTAAACGGGCTAACAACTCGGATTTGAGTTGATGGGTAGGGATTTGATGTAGGGGAACTGATGGTGATGGTTGTGGTTGGGTTTGATCACTAGATATTGGATCCTGAGGAGTTGCCGAAGATTCTGCTATCCCTTTTCCTTTGATAGCTCTGCTCACTTGATTTGCTAGACGGTCAACTGTTACTTGCAGGGCTTGACGGTATTTCTTGTAGGAATTATTGATAGACGCCAATGCCACACCTAGCATTGGTGCAGCTTGTTCAGGTGAAATGGTTGGGAAAAGTGAACTAACGCCCGAACCACTTAGGTTTTCGGTTACCATTGCAGTTGTAGGAACTGAATGGCCTGTGCTCATAGCTGGCCTGGTGTTAGCTATGAAAGGACTTCCACCCGGTCCTCGTGGGGTACCAACAAATGGCGGCCGCACTCTGGGTGTTCCGATTGGGGCACGAAAGCCCGCAACTTGGTGAGATTCCAATGCGCGTGGCCTAGGAAAGGTAGTTCGTTCAAAAGGCACTAGACTCAACATGCTTGGAATGAAAGTCGGTGGCCGGGGCAGGAGCCTATCTTGTTCAATACCGGTAGACACCAATTGTGTTGCCAATAATGTATGTGCTGAATCCCCTTTGTAAAATGAAACATCGGCAAACCGAGAAGCCGATGAGTGGCTGAGTGGGGCTGTGCATTGCATGGCTGGGTCCACCATGTCTTGTTCAATACGCAACGGTGACGAACGCTCGTTGGTAGTATATGTGGCTACCCGTCTAGTAACGGTTTGGGGAGAGTCACTAGTTACAACTTTTTGTGACTCTATCTCAGACTCTCCCATTTCTTTTCTCACCTCCTCTCGGCTCACCACATTCTCATTTTCTACTTCAACTCCCTCATTCCGCCTTATGTCACCGATATCGCCGGAGAGTCCGATGTTCCACGTGGAATCAGTATCAGAGCTCTCTATAAGTGATCTTCGACCAACGTGTCTTGGAATAAGATCCGCATCAGGGTCATAGTCGAAGTCAAAGTCGGAGTTACTATCATCGTCCTGTCTGGGTTGGGCTGATGCTTCATCTTCTGATGAAGAAGCATTTGGTACATAATCAGCATCGTCGGAGAGTTCCATTAGATATCATCAGCGAATGTTTGAACTCTGGCAGCTTGTGTAGCTCCGGAAGTAGATGCCACACTAGCAGTCCTCTCCATAATCCCAGCTCTATTTCTTGTAGTTCTCCTCACCTCTCCCTGTTCAGGAACCCCGTGTTCCTGAACCTGCTCGACATGGATACCCTCACCTCCTAATTGGTTTGCACCTTGGGCAGGTCCCTCCGGTTGTGGCTGGACCATTAGTGCGTTAGCTAACCTATACTGCCTAACTACCTCAGACTGTTGGACGACATAGGAGAGTACGGCTTCTGGTATCACGACGATGTGGGCAAATTCGATATGCGCTAACATCTTCAGGTAATGCATCCATTGGCTCGGGCCTTGGACTGCATTTTGGCGTCTAGGTATTTCCTGGTTGTTTTCCATAATCTGATGGATTATGATTTGGAAGAAGCGCTGATATGGTACGAAGTGTCGGTTCTTGACTGGTCGGGCTTTTTCCTCGACTAACTCGATCAGCTCGTTCCATAGGAGAATGGCATAGTCGATGTTGCGGTTGAATGCAACGGCGTGGAACATCCGCAGAGTTGGAAGGTTGCATTTGTCGAGGCCGGTATGCTTGGAGGTCATGCACCGGTTGATGATCGAACATAGAGTATACCAAATTCTTGGCAAGAACCGGCGTTGAAACTTTGACGAGCTTTGTAGTACGGGATTACGGGCATCTTGATATCCTAAGCTGCGGATATCAGCAAACAGCTGTTCTTCGGGAATTGGGTCTTCAAAGTGTGGGCTGTAGGGTAGGTCTAGTGCACGACGAAGTCTTTTGAGGGTCAATCGTACATCGAAGTGATCAACCTTGGATGTAAAGTGTGGACCTCATTGGTGAGTTGGGTGGAATTGCAGCGTGTGCCCGAATTGCTGTAGATAAATCACTGGGACAGTGATAAACTTGGTAAGTGACGTACGCAAGGGTTGGCCACGGATATTCTCCAATATGATTCGGTGCTCGAAGTCGACGCGGAGATCCAAGTGATGATTGTTATCCTCCAACTTGAGAAAAAGATTTCTTGGTAGCAGCTCAGCATCAAGATCCCCGGCATTCACCGATGGATGCGAGGATCGGTGAGAGGGAATGACCGTGTTGTCATCAGAGGAATTACCATCATTATGTGCCATCTGACCCAGTACTCAATCAGTATAGTGCCAAAAATAGGTTTTGCATGAAAAATGTTTCAAAAATTTCCTAAGTCCTGAGGTTATCGCAACTCACACAAGAAACTTGTCGCAAGAAGAGTTTTATCGCAATGAATGGGTTGCGAGGATAGGTCATCGCAACAAACGTGTTGCGATAAAATGTTATCGCACCATGAAGGTTGCGATAAGATGTTATCGCAACATGTTGGTTGCAATAAGAATGAACATAAGAGGGTTGCGACAAGTATGAGCATGAAGAACACTGAAGGTTGCGATAAACTTGAACACCAAACTAATCCTAAGTGTTCAAGCCCATAAATTAATTTTTCGCATGAAATCGAGTTTAAACCTACACTACTAGGTTCGCAAAGCATACAGTGACTTAACCCTAACAATTCTAACAATAAATAAACACAAATAAACCGATTTGAAGGCAGAATATGAAAAGACCCATAAGGGTTTCAACTAAAAAACCCTACAACCTACTGTAGCATTCGATTCAATGGATAAAAACGAGTATAAAGGATTGAATGCTTACCTCGAAGTGAATCTGAACAGAGTACGAGCAACAAGAACACAATATTCTTCGAAAAATTGCAGAAATCGACCACTGGCTTGAGAGAGTTTTGAATAGCAGATAAAGACAAATGTTTCAAAACGGCTTCTATTTATAGGAGTTTGAGAGACGTGACATGTGGCATCAAATGAGTGGTCCAACGTTTGACCTGCCACCGTGTCGGGTTATCGCAAGAAGAAGGTTGCGATAAACCCACATGTTGTCGCAAGAAACAAGTTGCGATGACATGTATGGTTTAATCGCAACAAGATAAGATACTGTTCATAGGGTTTTATCACAAGCAACAGTTGCGAGTAAAACCCTTATCGCAACACACGTGTTGCGATAAAAGCAACTCTTATGTATAGTCGCAACTGAAGGTTGTGATAAAATACTGTTCACTCTGTTATCGCAAGTAGTGGGTTGCGATAACAGGGACACTTGGACATTTTTCAGTAAAATTTCAAAAACATTTTATCACATTGGAAGATGTCCAACTCCCAATTGATTAAGCACTCAAGGTTTTAAACACAATATTTTCACTCCCCCTTAAATGATGCAAGTATGTTTGTGAAAAATCAGTTTTCATCATTTAAGAGTTTGTGTAAAAAACAGATTAGAATACTTACCTTGTGATCTCCAAAGCAACAGGCACATGCGATCTATACTTACAAGATATGTTAGTTATGCACACTTCCCCTATTCTTATGCATAAATCCTGTACTATACTCCCCCTAGACCATGAACGCAATCTATGCAGACACAAGTATCATAACAGAACAGAATAACAAAATGAATAAACAATGAAAAACAACTAAGACATGAAAACAAAATGCCATTTATTGAGAATAGAATATGATGAAAATTTGAATGTATCAATCTAGATAGAAATAGCTAGATTGAAATACATATATTTCCATCTATTATATGATCAATATAGGAAATTAAACTTTCATGTTCAAATGCTGAGCTTGGATACTAAGAAATTAAATCGTTTTTTATTCAAGGCTTTTGTGAAAAGATCGGCAAGTTGAAATTCTGTTGTAATAAAGTATAGTTCAATTGTTCCTTTTTCAACATGGTCTTTAAAATGATACCTGATGTCGATATGCTTGGTTTTGGTGTGTTGGACAGGATTAGCAGATATAGCAATCGCGCTTTTACTGTCACAGTAGATGGGGATCTTTTCATATTTAAACTCGTAGTCCATGAGTTGGGTCTTCATCCACAGTACTTGTGAACAACAGTTGTCCGCGGCTACTGTAACAACCCAATTCCCATATACACAACAATTCACATAATGTAACATAACATTCATATAACAAAAGAAACATCATGTTACAATTTCGGTCCCGCAGTCTTTTACAAATAAAAGAAACCATTGTACTACAAACTTTGTACTATTTACATACATAACATTTAATATCATGATACGACTGCTAAACAAGCCAAAATCTTCATCTTATAATCCTTCACAAAAGCCATCCCTTGGTTACTCTAATTACTTGCTCTTACATGATCCACCACCTGGAATACATATTTTAAAACAAAAATGAGGGTTAGACCTTGTGGTCTAAGTGAGAAAATCCCTGTTAGTTTACAAACCATTTATATAAACTTCATTCATATAAATCACGCGACACAATCATATATATCTAATCAAGCGCACATATCGTGTACCTTCCCTTCTCATTCCTCCTGGCCATATTAGTTGGTAGCAAGCCAACTAATAATATACAACGCTGTACAACATCTACAGCCAAACAACGCTATACGGATTCTATAGCCAAACACACCGGTCCTAAGCCCGGCCAAAGCATTATAACACATTATAATACTTATGTAAATATAATACCTCAATATATTATAATTCACATATCGACACATAATCACCAATTATCACATTCCCAAACCATACATATATGTATTCCAGTTAAAAACGCTTTTTAAAGAAAAACTCACCTGTTTTGATTATTACACACGCTCGCAAGCTCCTTTCAAACTGGTCTTATCTCTTACCACGACTTCCACAGAATCTGAAACAATTTAAGGTACATATACTGCTTTACTAGCCAACATATAAAGCTTACCAGTTCCTGTTCTCAACTATATCACTAAACTTAACAACTACGTGGACTATACAGAGTACCGGGCTTCTCAGTACCGGGACTTCACAGTACCGGGACTCTTTGGTACCGGGAGTTCGATCACCGGAAGTTGCTAATACCGGGAGTTTCACTATACCGGGACTCCAACCTACCGGGAGTCCACCGGGAGTCTACCGGGACTTCCCCGGCACTCTCAAGAACCCAGTCGGTTATTTTCTCAGAAATCGATTGAAATCTATACCAATCACAGAAATCGTAACTTCTAAACCGATAGATATCTTCTATTACTGATTACCAACACAAAATATAAAGGTACTTACCTCAAAATCAACTTCAACCAAATCAATCGATGCTTTCTCCGTATGTTTCCTTTCTTGCTTCTTTTCGCCTCCAGAACTCCCGCACACACACTCTTTCTATTTTTAGGATATCTGAATACTATCTGATGCTTAAGAGGTAATATCAAACCACACATACCAAATGGACCTTGAACTTCTCATTAATGACCCAAACACCCTTAAACTTATAATTTACCCAAACTTACCCTGAACATCATATTTTATAGTTAAATTATCTAACGGACTTACCCGGGGTATTACATCATCTCCCCCTTAAAAGAATTCCGTCCCGGAATTCAGTTAAATGAAAAGTTGAGGGTATTTGGATCTCATTTCCGTCTCTGATTCCCACGTGGCATCCTGACCTCTATGATGTCTCCACTGACCTTTCACTTGCCTGATCTCCTTATTCCGCAGCACTTTAACTTTACGATCAACTATAGCTTCCGGCTCTTCCACATAATTCAGTTTTTCGTCGACTCGGATATCTGGTAGAGAGACTGCCTGGTTTGGAGTAACCAAACACTTTCGGAAGTTCGATACATGAAACGCATTATGGATTCTGCTCAATTCTGGTGGAAGATCTAATCGGTAAGCGACTTCACCGATCCTTTATGTTATTGCAAACGGTCCAATATACCTAGGGCTAAGTTTACCTTGTCGTCCAAATCTGATGACTCCTTTCCACGGCGAAACCTTTAACATTACGTAATCCCCAACTTGAAATTCCAATGGCTTTCGGCGTCGGTCAGCGTAGCTTTTCTGTCTGTCTTGAGCCACTTTTAATCGTTCACGAATCTGAGTAACCTTATCGGCGGTTAGCTGAACTTTTTCCGGCCCCGCTAACTGTTTCTCTCCCACTTCGTTCCATCACAGAGGCGTTCGGCATTTCCTACCATACAGTACTTCGAACGGTGCTGCTTGTATGCTGGAATGATAACTGTTGTTGTAAGCGAATTCGATTAACGGTAAATGCTTATCCCAAGATCCCCCAAAATCAACAATGCAAGCCCGGAGCATATCTTCTAAAGTTTGTATCGTTCGTTCACTCTGACCATCTGTTTGGGGATGATATGTTGTACTTAACTTTATCTGTGTTCCTATCTCTTTTTGAAAACTTCTCCAAAATCTTGAAGTAAAACTACTATCACGATCAGAAATGATCGAGATTGGAACTCCATGTCGAGTTACTATTTCATCAATGTACAACTTAGCTAATCGCTCCATCGAATCGGTTTCCTTTATCGGTAGAAAGTGTGCAGACTTTGTCAATCTGTCGACGATCACCCAAATAGAATCAAATCCCTTCGGATTCCTTGGTAACTTCGTGATGAAATCTGTGGTAATATGTTCCCATTTCCACATAGGTATTTCTAGCCGCTGTAGTTGACCAAACGGCTTTTGGTGTTCGATCTTCACTTTCTTACAAGTATCACATCTTTCCACATACTGAGCAATCCCTCTTTTTAACCCTGGCCATCAATAGAATTGCTTTAGGTCTTTATACATCTTGTTTGTACCTGGGTGAATAGAGAAACGGGATTGATGAGCTTCTTTTAAAACACGATCACGTAACCCACCCAAACGAGGTACCCATACTCTGTTTCCCAGACACAATAACCCCCGATCATCTTTTACTAGCAATGCTGACATCCCCACTAACCGTTCTGATTTCAAATTTTCATCCTGATAAGCTTCCACTTGACACTTCTGCAATTCGTCAAATATGTTGGGTAGGAGTTCAGTTCGTAGCAAAATAACCTTTATTGTTCCACTCTTTTCTTGACGACTCAATGCATCCGCCACCACATTCGCCTTTCCCGGGTGATAAAGGATTTCACAGTCGTAATCGTTCAGCAATTCTAGCCATCTCCTTTGTCTCATATTCAGTTCCTTCTGATCAAAGAGGTGTTGAAGACTCTTGTGATCAGTATAAATCTGACATTTGGAACCATACAGATAATGTCTCCAAATCTTCAACGCAAAGACAACTGCTGCAAGCTCCATGTCATGCGTAGGATACTGTCTTTCATGATCCTTTAATTGACGAGAAGCATAAGCAATAACCTTTCCCCGCTGCATAAGTACACATCCCAATCCCATTTTTGACGCATCACTATAAACAACAAAATCTTCCGAACCTTCAGGTAGTGATAGAATCGGTGCGCTGCACAGTTTCTCTTTCAATATCCGGAATGCCTCGTCTTGTTCTGCTTTCCACTCGAACTTCAGGTTCTTCCGGGTCATCTTAGTCAAAGGCGTTGCGATACGAGAGAAGTCTTTTATAAATTTCCGATAGTATCCGGCTAAACCCAGAAAACTACGTACTTCAGTTGCTGTCTTCGGCGGTTCCCACTTTTCAACTGCTTCCACTTTCATCGGATCAACTTGTATACCTTTCTCAGAAATGACATGCCCCAGAAACTGAACTTCTCGCAACCAGAATTCACATTTAGAGAACTTAGCGTACAACTTTTCTTTCTTCAGCAACTCCAGAACCAAACGAAGATGTTGTGCGTGATCCTCTTTGGATCGGGAATAGATAAGGATATCATCAATAAATACAATAACGAATTTATCAAGATACGACTTACATACCCGATTCATTAAATCCATAAAGGCAGCTGGAGTGTTCGTCAGTCCGAACGGCATTACTAAGAATTCGTAGTAGCCGTACCTTGTACGAAAAGCAGTCTTTAGAACGTCTTCTTCTTTAACTTTCAACTGGTGATAACCGGATCTTAGATCAATCTTGGAGAAATAGCAAGCTCCAACTAACTGATCGAAGATGTCATCAATTCGGGGTAACGGATACTTGTTCTTTATCGTGCGCTTATTCAATTCTCGGTAGTCGATACACATTCTCATCGAACCATCCTTCTTTTTCACAAATAACACTGGTGCTCCCCACGGTGAAGAACTAGGTCTGATGAAGCCTTTATCGGATAGATCTTGTAGTTGTGCCATCATCTCTTTCATCTCTGGAGGTGCCAGACGATAAGGTGCATGGGCTACCGGAGTGGCTCCAGGAATCAGGTCTATACCGAACTCTACTTGTCTAACAGGAGGAAGACTATTCAAGTCTTCGGGGAATACTTCAGGGAATTCACTAACAATAGGAATATCTTCCATCCTATTCTTTTCTGGCTTAATATCTATCATGTAAGCCAAGTAACTCTGACAACCCTTATTCACACACTTACGGGCTTTTATCATAGATATAAGGCTAGACTGATGATTCCTACGATCGCCATAAATCACTACTGGTCTTTTATCAGGTGATACAACATTTATCAACTTCTTATCACAATTTATGATAGCCTGATTCTCAGCTAACCAGTCCATTCCCACTACGACGTCAAACTCTATCAAAGTTATAGGAAACAATTGTATCGGCACTCTACATTCCTCTATATTTATCACACAGTCATTAAACACTTCTTTAACTGACACTTGATTATCATTTGCCGTATCTACTGATAGAGCATGTTCTAGCACTTTAGGTTTCAAACACAGGCAAGCAGCAAATGCAGGAGACACAAACGATCGGTTTGCACCAGAATCAAATAACACCTTTGCACGTGTAGAGTTTATTAAAAATATACCTGTGACCACATCCGGAGTTTCCTCCGCTTCTTTCTCAGTCATTTGAAATGCGCGACCCCTGGTTACTGGCGGTTCCAGTCTTGGTATTACTGGTTTAACAATTGCTGGCCTGCCCGATGACCCACCTTGCCGTATCCTCCCCCGCGGACAGTCCGACTGAAGATGGTTCGGAGAATTGCATAAGAAACATAACCGCATTACCTTACAATCTTTAATGACGTGTCCGGTCTTCCCACACTTATAACACGCTAGTAAATCACCTTGGCAATTCCTCTGGTGGACACGGTTGCACTTATGACATGGTCTTTCCGCTAGTCGAAACGGCGGACGGTTATCATACCTCTGAAATCGGGACTTCTTCGGATCGTGTTGTGGCCCTTCCCACTTTCTCTTCCCGATACCTTTATCGCCAGCATCTCTTCTAATATCTCTTTCAACATTCTCCGCGGCATCAACTGCAGCTGAGAAGGTATCGGGTCCTTTTGCAGTCACTAGCCTTCTGACTTCTGAGTTCAGCCCAAAGATAAACCTTTCCGTCTTCATCGCCTCCGTAGCAACGTAGTATTCTGCAAACCGAGACTTTTCCAGAAAGCTAGCGGTGTAATCTCGAACAGATAAGTTTCCTTGTTGTAAGTTCATAAATTCCCCTTCCAGTTGTTTGACGGCTGCTTGGGGACAAAATGTGTTCCTGTAGGCTATCACAAATTCTTCCCAAGAGAGGGTAGAATAAACATCAGATCCCTTAGAATGAATAAAGGATTCCCACCAATAAAAAGCATCCCCCTTTAACATTGCTGTTCCATACAATACTCTATCTTCGTCAGCGCACTTACTCGTCTTGAAGATAGCTTCTATTTCCTTCATCCATCTCATTGCTTTCACTGGATCCCTGTCTCCTGAGTAGGTCGGAGGTCTACAGCTTAAAAACATTTTGTAGTCGCACCTCCTTTGTACTGGTACAACAGTCGATGTGATTGGCATTTCATCTTCCGGTCCAGGATCCGGTATTCCAGTTTCATTATGACGGTTCCGATCAAACATTGTTTGTATGCTAGCCTGCAATCTTCCCATTTCTGCCATTAGATCATCTCTGGTAACAAACTCTGTACCCTGTGGCTGGACTCTGCCTCCGGCTCGACCTCCAGCTCTACCCCCGACTCTGCCCCCAGATCTGCCTCCCCTGTCCCCCGTTCCTATCGGCGGATTCGTACTATTCGAATTTCTTCCTCCCCCTCGATTCGAATTCCGTGTACCGCTTGCCATTCTGTAGATTTAAACAAGGTTAATATACACATAAGCACATACCCCGTATAACAAGGTATTCCAGTTCAAACATGTACCTGTAAGATCACAATTACACTGGCCAGGTGTAATATGAAATTACCTTACATGAATGATAAGGACATCTTACTTCACATGCAGTTTAAGTCTAGGTACAGATAGAAATACCTAAATCCCTTAAACTAAGGCTCTGATACCATTTGTAACAACCCAATTCCCATATACACAACAATTCACATAATGTAACATAACATTCATATAACAAAAGAAACATCATGTTACAATTTCGGTCCCGCAGTCTTTTACAAATAAAAGAAACCATTGTACTACAAACTTTGTACTATTTACATACATAACATTTAATATCATGATACGACTGCTAAACAAGCCAAAATCTTCATCTTATAATCCTTCACAAAAGCCATCCCTTGGTTACTCTAATTACTTGCTCTTACATGATCCACCACCTGGAATACATATTTTAAAACAAAAATGAGGGTTAGACCTTGTGGTCTAAGTGAGAAAATCCCTGTTAGTTTACAAACCATTTATATAAACTTCATTCATATAAATCACGCGACACAATCATATATATCTAATCAAGCGCACATATCGTGTACCTTCCCTTCTCATTCCTCCTGGCCATATTAGTTGGTAGCAAGCCAACTAATAATATACAACGCTGTACAACATCTACAGCCAAACAACGCTATACGGATTCTATAGCCAAACACACCGGTCCTAAGCCCGGCCAAAGCATTATAACACATTATAATACTTATGTAAATATAATACCTCAATATATTATAATTCACATATCGACACATAATCACCAATTATCACATTCCCAAACCATACATATATGTATTTCAGTTAAAAACGCTTTTTAAAGAAAAACTCACCTGTTTTGATTATTACACACGCTCGCAAGCTCCTTTCAAACTGGTCTTATCTCTTACCACAACTTCCACAGAATCTGAAACAATTTAAGGTACATATACTGCTTTACTAGCCAACATATAAAGCTTACCAGTTCCTGTTCTCAACTGTATCACTAAACTTAACAACTACGTGGACTATACAGAGTACCGGGCTTCTCAGTACCGGGACTTCACAGTACCGGGACTATACAGAGTACCGGGCTTCTCAGTACCGGGACTTCACAGTACCGGGACTCTTTGGTACCGGGAGTTCGATCACCGGAAGTTGCTAATACCGGGAGTTTCACTATACCGGGACTCCACACTACCGGGAGTCCACCGGGAGTCTACCGGGACTTCCCCGGGACTCTCAAGAACACAGTCGGTTATTTTCTCAGAAATCGATTGAAATCTATACCAATCACAGAAATCGTAACTTCTAAACCGATAGATATCTTCTATTACTGATTACCAACACAAAATATAAAGATACTTACCTCAAAATCAACTTCAACCAAATCAATCGATGCTTTCTCCGTATGTTTCCTTTCTTGCTTCTTTTCGCCTCCAGAACTCCCGCACACACACTCTTTCTATTTTTAGGATATCTGAATACTATCTGATGCTTAAGAGGTAATATCAAACCACACTTACCAAATGGACCTTGAACTTCTCATTAATGACCCAAACACCCTTAAACTAATAATTTACCCAAACTTACCCTGAACATCATTTTTTATAGTTAAATTATCTAACAGACTTACCCGGGGTATTACAGCTACATACTCCACCTCCGCAGTTGATGTTGAGACACAATTCTGCTTCTTGGATGACCAGCTAATGAGCTTGTTCCCCAAAAATGGTACATGCCCCGAGGTGCTCTTTCTGTCCAGCATGCTTCCTCCAAGATCCGCGTCTGAGTATGCGGTGAGATCGTATCCGGTTCTCTTGTGTCACACCCCACTAAAGCGAAAACACGGGATGTCACAGTTTAATGTTTCAAAAGCATAAGGTAGAAGACAACACACAATCATCATATCATCAAGGTTACAAAATACAACATGTTTGTGAAATAAAAATTGTCCAAAGCAAAAAGAGACTTGACATGATGAAATAAGGTTGGATGCTGCTAAGTGTAGTGCCTTCTAGAACTCATCCTTACTTAATGTTTCCTGAAAAGCATGTAAAGGAGAGTGTCAACTATAAAATAGTTGGTGAGTTTACAGGTTTGCGTATGCACTAAAAGTTTTAATGCAAGTTGATAGCATTCGCGCTTTCAAAAGATTGTAGTACAACTCCCGGTTGTAAAAGTTCCGTTTTTGCGTTCTGTTTTGCTCAAGGTATATAAGTGTGTTGCCTCAGAGGTAGCATACTGAGCCATTACCCAAACCTCCTGACCATAGTATTAGTTTGCCCCGTTCATCATGTTCTATCGTCAACATGGCACTATAGTAATTATGCACTCACATCACAGTAAGTGGGCGGTCAACCAAATAACGTTATCCATAATTACCATGGCTCACACTCGTGAGTTAAATAGGTAATGTAAAAACAAGTTGGGGACTTTTGGGCGATAGCGTAACTCAGAATCTTTAACATGTGCACACGTACCATAGAGCATCAAATATTTGTAGTATTTCAGTAACAAAATAATGATGTGAAATAGAATTTGTAACATGCTTTCCACCCCAAAATGTATAAAATAGTAAAAAGGGGATGCGAAAACTCACGGTGATAAACGTAGTTGTTCCCAAGTGGTGCGTAATGCGATCCGTAACGCGATCCTACGTCGATCCTACGAATGCAAGGACACTAGTAATATTCTATGTTCTAAACCTTAGTCCTTGGTATCGTGTAATTATCCAAATCAACATAAAATGCCTTTGTTGAGATTTAGTTTGTATGTTATAATAAGTTCGTCGATATTAGTAGTTAATATCTATAACATTACATATGATAATTTGAGATTACCGCAATTTCGTCATAACGAGTGACGAAAAGGGTCTATAACTAGGAGTCATATATATAATATATATGATGTTAGGAGTTAGAGTATATAAAATGTGTATTCGTAATATATAAAGGTATATTCCACAATTTCATCATATAGATGATGAAACGGGTTCAAGAGTTAGCTTTTAGCTATAGTAAAATGCATAATCATATAGTATATATACATGTTCCACAATTTCATCACAAGAATGATGAAACGGGTTCAAGAGTTAGCTTATAGCTATAATAGAATATAGTCAGTTGCTGTCCAGAATATGTAGTCACTTTCGGTTCGTTTTTGGATAACTTCCAGGGACATTTAGGTCATGATATTTTATGACCAGTTTGTTAAATGTGTTACGAAACTTTGGACATACGATTCATGATTTTTAGAGTGGTTTAAGTACATAAAAAAATTCTTGGCGTAAACTGCGACAGAGAACATTGTTGTTTGCGCACTGTCTTTGTGAAAGATGTTTGAAGGTCGAAATCTTAATATTTTTCAATGCTTCAAGTTGGGTTTGATTCATAACTCATAAAAGTGAACTCCAGAAAAAGAATCACTTAATTTGGAGTATTATTGAGTGAGATATGGCTTTTCAAAGAGAGAAGAAAAATCTGGCAGCATGCTGTCAAAACAAGACTTTATGCATGTGCACTCATTTTTGTCTTTTACCAATATTCTTATTCTTTTTGCATGAAATCCGATATGACACATCCCCATACATATATTTTCAGTTTAAAAAATATATTTCTCAGTCATTTACAATACATGCACTTTATTTATAAAACTCCTTTTTGGCAAATACTTGAAAATGGTTATTTTTGATGGTTCTTGGGTGTTTATGACAAGAACACCTTCATGCAACTTATAATAGTGAATTTTTAGCTCATGCATGTTAGTTCAAACATATTTTTAGTGGATTTAAAGTGTAGTTCATAAAAGTTTTTAGAGATTAAAGGGTTGGTTTTGATGAAGAACACATGCATGTTTGTTAGAACATTGTAAAAGTCCTTCTTTGGTCTTAACATGGGTTTGGTCATGGATTCGTCCCCTTTTTAGTAACATTCAAGATGTTATGGTGATGAAGCTCCCAAACATCAAGATCCAAAGATATTGATAAAGTAAAACAACATGCAACTAGTGTAGAAGAAGGAATCTAAATAAAATGAAAGAACAATAACAAAGAAAGGTGCAGGCTTTGCACTACATGTTATTTTTACCTTTGTAAAGACTTGAACACTTGATGTTCTTGAGTGAAAATGGCTGGACTTTGGGTATGTTTTAGTGAGGAATAAAGAGAGAAATTGTTGGGAGAAAAGAGAGAGGGATGATAATGAGAGAGTAGCAAATTTTGGGAGAGTGAGGGGGTATATAGGGGGGCGGTTTTGGAGATGGGAGAGAGAGAGAGGGTGTGGAGTGTGGTTTTGTATAAAATAATTGTGTCTTTTATTTCTTTTTAAATTTTATTTTTATTTTAATTGTTTGAATTATTTAACACAATAATTTAGTTAGTTGTAAGGTTACTAGTTAACTTTACTAGTATTATTTTAGTATGGTTTATATATATATATATATGTATGTATTTAAGATATTTTTGGTTGGCATTTTATGAGATATATGGATAATTCCCTAATTTGAGGGGTTTTAGGCAAAAATTCTCAATTTTTCCTACTGTACCGGGTTGACTGCTAAAATTGGACAGTGTGACATATAGTATCAGTATATGATATGTTTAGTGCAGTTCTAACCTGAACGCGAATTTGACGGTTGTCACAGTCTCCCCCAGTTAAAAGAATTTCGTCCCGAAATTCAAGAACTTTCGTCTGTAACCGGTTGTTTAGCAAATAAGTGAGGATACTTATGTTTCATGTAGTCCTCTCGTTCCCATGTGTACTCAGGTCCACACCTTGTGTTCCAGTGGACTTTCACCAATGGAATCTTACTTTGCTTAAGACGCTTGACCTCTCGGTCAAGTATTTCAATTGGTTTTTCTATGATGTACAGCTTATCATTGATTTTGACTTCTTTCAGAGGCACGGTTATCTCCTCGTTGGCTGGACATTTCTTCAAGTTTGACACATGAAACGTGTCATGAATAGCACTTAGTTCTGTTGGCAACTCCAGTCTTTATGCTACTGGTCCAATTCTTTCGGTGATTTTAAATGGTCCAACATATCGAGGGTTCAACTTTCCTTGTTTTCCAAATCGGACGGTTCCCTTCCAAGGGGATACTTTTAGAAAAACTCTATTTCCAATCTGAAACTCTAAAGGCTTCCTACGATTGTCCGCATAGCTCTTTTGACGATCTTGAGCTGCTTTAAGTCTATCCCTGATGATTGCAATTTTGTCGGTGGTTTCTTGTACAATGTCTAGACTAGACAACTGTCTATCTCCAATCTCCAACCAACAAAGGGGTGATCGACACTTGCATCCATACAGTGCTTCATATGGCGCACACTTAATACTGGTGTGATAGCTATTGTTGTAGGAAAACTCGACTAATAGTAAATGGTTATCCCAACTTCCTCCGAAATCTATTACACATGCTCGAAGCATGTCTTCCAATGTTTTAATGGTTCGCTCGCTTTGGCCGTCTGTTTGGGGATGATAGGCAGTACTTAAATTCAATTGTGTCCCCAATGCTCTTTGAAGTGACTGCCAAAACCGAGATGTGAAACGGCTATCTCTATCTGATATGATGGAAATCGGGACTCCATGTCGCGTAACAATTTCCTTGATGTATATCTGAGCCAACTTTTCCATCTTATAATCTTCTCGAATCGGTAAGAAATGTGCAGATTTCGTGAATCGGTCTACTATAACCCAAATCGAGTCGTGCCCTTTGGCAGTTCTTGGCAGTTTGGTTATGAAATCCATGGTTATTTGTTCCCATTTCCACTGGGGAATCTCTGGTTGTTATAGCAAACCAGATGGTTTCTGATATACAGCCTTGACCTTTGAGCAAGTTACACATTTTCCTACGTATAGGGAAATATCCTTCTTCATTCCTGGCCACCAATAATATTCCCTTAAATCCTTATACATCTTATCCACACCAGGATGAATTGAATATCGTGACTTGTGGGCTTCATTCAGGATTGTCTCCCGTACTTTGCTAGCTTTTGGAATCCAAACTCTATCCTTGAAATAACGTACTCCATCAACCTTAGTTTCAAATCTGCTTTCTATGCCGTGAAGGGTTTCGTCCTTCAAGTTTTCCATTCTCATTGATTCGGTTTGCGCTTCAAGAATTCGAGTCTTTAAACTTGTTTGTACAAGCGCTCCCATTGCTCGTACACGTGAAGGTTTTGTCCTTTCCTTCCTACTCAGGGCATCAGCCACTACATTGGCCTTACCTGGATGATAACGAATATCACAATCGTAATCACTGAGTAACTCTACCCATCTTCTTTGTCTTATGTTGAGCATTTTCTGGTCTAGAATATGCTGAAGACTTTTATGATCGGTGAAGATGGTGCACTTAGTGCCGTACAAATAATGTCTCCAAATCCTTAAAGCGAATACTACGGCCCCGAGCTCCAAGTCGTGCGTGGTATAGTTCTTCTCATGAACCTTTAGTTGTCGCGAGGCGTATGCTATCACTTTGTCCCTTTGCGTCAATACACAACCTAAACCTTGATGCGACGCGTCACAATACACCACAAAATTTTATGTTCCTTCCGGTAACACCAGAATTGGTGCATTGCACAACTTTTTCTTCAATAGCTGGAACGCCTCTTCTTGTGGTTCTCCCCAAATGAATTTACTATCCTTTTGGGTCAGTGTTGTGAGTGGTTTAGCAATTTTTGAGAAGTTCTCAATGAGTCGCCTATAATATCCGTCCAAACCCAAAAATTGACGAATTTATGTCGGTGTCTTTGGAGCTTCCCATTTCTTAACAGCTTCTACCTTAGCCGGATCCACGTGGATTACTTTTTCTCCAATCACGTGACCAAGAAAGTGTACTTCTCTAATCCAAAATTCGCACTTAGAGAATTTGGCGTACAGTTTTTGTTCCTTAAGAAGTTCTAGAATTACCCTCAAATGTTGCTCGTGATCCTCTTTACTTTGGGAGTAGATCAAAATGTCATCTATGAACACGATCACAAACTTGTCAAGGTAGGGTCGGCATATCCTATTCATTAAATCCATGAACACAGCTGGTGCATTGGTTAAACCGAAAGGCATAACCAAAAACTCGTAGTGTCCATAACGTGTCCTAAAAGCGGTCCTAGTAATGTCCTCCTCGTGGACTCTTAACTGATGATAACCTGATCGAAGATCAATCTTTGAGAAATATGTTGCACCTTGCAATTGGTCGAATAAATCATCTATTCGAGGGAGAGGATATCGATTCTTGAGTGTCAACTTGTTCAATTCCCTATAGTCGATGCACATTCGAAACGATCCATCCTTCTTCTTGACAAACAGGACTGGAGCTCCCCAAGGTGAGGAACTTGGCCTAATAAATTCCTTGTCCAGAAGTTCTTAGAGTTGACTTGACAACTCTTGCATTTTGGCAGGTGCTAAGCGGTACGGTGCCTTAGCTACAGGTGCTGCTCCAGGTATGAGGTCAATTTGGAATTCAACCTGTCTAGACGGGGGCAGTCCAGGCAAATCGTGGGGGAACACTTTCGGGTGATCCTTTACCACGGGAATGTCTTGGATTCGCCTTTCCTCGGACTTCTTCTCAACTATGAGTGCCAAAAATGCAACACACTTCTTCCTCAAATACTTATGAACCTTAATACTTGACACCATCTCTAGGCATCTTCCAACTTTGTTTCCTTGTATCACGAGGGTTTTTCCGTCTTGCAACGGTATTCTAACCGACTTATCAAAACAACAAATCTCCGCTCGATTCTTGGATAACCAATCCATGCCTATAACTATATCAAAACTCCCCAATTCGATAGGAATAAGATCAACGCTAAACAACTTATCGGCTAGATTCAAGGTACAATATAAAATTACATCCTTAGCCTCAAATTTATGACCATTAGCAACCTCAAGAATATAAGCATCCGACATTCTCCTAGATTCCAAGTCAATTAGTGGCCTAAATTCCAATGAAACAAAACTTCTATTCGCTCCAGTGTCAAATAATACTGATGCAAAGTGGTTGTTTAGGAGAAACGTACCTGTCACCACATTAGGGTCACGACGTGCTTCGTCAGCTCCAATGACAAATGCCCATCCTCGAGCCTGACCTCTTTGATTCCCCCGGTTGGCTTGTCTTGCCTGATTCCCATTATTGTTATTGTTCGGTCTCCTACCAAACCTCAGGCACGTGTTCCGGTAGTGATCCGGACTTCCGCACTCAAAACATGCCCTTCTCCCTTCATTGGGCCCTTTTTCACTTCTACAGAACCTGGTGAGATGACTTGGCCGTTTACAGTTGTCACAAACAACGCAGGCTCCCTCATGATGACGGTTGCACTTGTTGCATTTTGGGAGTGAACCCTTGTATTGCCCTGGGTCCTGTGTCTTTACTCTGAAGTTTCTCGTGATGTTCCTATCGTTGCTTGCACTACTAAAGGATTTCTTTCCTGACTGATGCTCTAGCTTCCTCTTATTGCTGGCACTTTCCGATGTCATAGTTCCCGATCTTACCGCATCGTTGGTTAAAGTAGTTGCCAAGGCCACAACAGCTTGGATGGTGGTCAGATTTGCCGAGGTGACCATTCCTCAGATCTCCGATGCTAGTCCCCATAAGTATCGGTCGATTCTCTTGCTCTCGGGAGTGACCATGTGAGGTACCAGTTTTGCAAGTTCATGGAAGCGAGCTGTGTATCGGTCTATGTCGGCTCCGATCATGGCGTGATTCCAGAATTCAGCTTCTAGTTTCTGAATTTCACTCTTAGGGCAGTACTCCTCAATGAGCAACTTCTTGAACTCCTCCCATGTGAGTCTGTATGCATCTTTCCTTCCACGTGTTTGAACCTGGATGTTCCACCATGTTAGTGCCCTGCCTTGGAGTTGACATGTAGCATATTCCACCTTGTGGTCCTCCGAGCATTTGCTAATATGGAGTACCGACTCCATGCTATCAATCCAAGAAAGCAATCCTACGGCACCTTCCTTTCCGTAGAACTCTTTGGGCTTACAGGACATGAAGGACTTGTAGTTACATCCGGTACTGTTACTTCCCAGATTTCCTCCACTACCTCCTTGTTGCCATTTCTCTAGCCATCCTTGCGCCATCCCGAGCTTGAGTTGATACGACGTCCAGTTGGTGTGTTAGCTCTACAAGTTCCGTTAAGACTTGAGCTTGATGGGTTACCCTAACTTGACACCCATGCAATTCGGTTGTCATTGCCCTGATATGTTGATCTCTTGCCAAGGTCAGTTCGGCCATTCGCCCAATCGGTACTCCGGTGACCACTCCTGATGGCTCCGGTGCCTCCGGACGAGGTGTTGATAGCGTGACTCTCCTTGGGATTGGAACATTCTTCCTTGTCGTTTGCCTAACGCGAGGTCCTCCGGGATGTGGTTGAACAATCACTAGAGTGGGTCGGGGTAAAACCGTTGTTGGTGATACTCTAGGTCTATCATAGGGGTCTCGCTCGCTGGACACTTCGGGTTCCGATTCCGTACTACTGTAATCCTCTTCTTCTCGGTTGTCGGGTGGGTTAACTTGTGGTCACCCGGTGACGTATCCCGATACATCGGCCGAGTACGATTCAGGAGTGTAGGATGGTGACGACGATGACATAGTGAAACTGAAGCAAAAGTGTACTTAGTAACTAATCGCATAAGTGATATGTCTATCCTATACAATGTCTATGCACTAAGCATGCTTCTAGAGAGTGTAAGTAAAATCGACATACTCCTACTATAACCATTTCTAGTCTCGCATTAACCTTCCTAAAGCGAACATAGGTGATCAGGCTATGTTTAATTAAAGTCTGTTAATGCCATTCTAGACTTAGTTATACTAGTAGTAGGTTTAGTTATTTTCATGTCAGTTTTGGACTTTGGTTATAGTTGGGTTTTTCAAATGAAAGACCGGTATTCTCTATAACCTTCGGCTCTGATACCACTTCTGTCACACCCCACTAAAGCGGAAACACGGGATGTCACAGTTTAATGTTTCAAAAGCACAAGGTAGAAGACAACACACAATCATCATATCATCAAGGTTACAAAATTCAACATGTTTGTGAAATACAAATTCTTCAAAGCAAAAAGAGACTTGACATGATGAAATAAGGTTGGATGCTGCTAAGTGTAGTGCCTTCTAGAACTCATCCTTACTTGATGTTTCGTGAAAAGCATGTAAAGGAGAGTGTCAACTATAAAATAGTTGGTGAGTTCACAGGTTTGCGTATGCACTAAAAGTTTTAATGCAAGTTGATAGCATTCGCGCTTTCAAGAGATTGTAGTACAACTCTCAGTTGTAAAAGTTCCGTTTTTTCGTTCTGTTTTGCTCAAGGTATATAAGTGTGTTGCCTCAGAGGTAGCATACTGAGCCATTACCCAAACCTCCTGACCATAGTATTAGTTTGCCCCGTTAATCATGTTCTATCGTCAACATGGCACTGTAGTAATTATGCACTCACATCACAGTAAGTGGGCGGTCAACCAAATAACATTATCCATAATTACCATGGCTCACACTCGTGAGTTAAATAGGTAATGTAAAAACAAGTTGGGGACTTTTGTGCGATAGCGTAACTCAGAATCTTTAACATGTGCACACGTACCATAGAGCATCAAATATTTGTAGTATTTCAGTAACAAAATAATGATGTGAAATAGAATTTGTAACATGCTTTCCACCCCAAAACGTATAAAATAGTAAAAAGGGGCTACGAAAACTCACGGTGATAAACGTAGTTGTTCCCAAGTGGTGTGTAATGCGATACATAACGCGATCCTATGTCGATCCTACGAATGCAAGGACACTAGTAAGATTCTATGTTCTAAACCTTAGTCCTTGGTATCGTGTAATTATCCAAATCAACATAAAATGCCTTTGTTGAGATTTAGTTTGTATGTTATAATAAGTTCGTCAATATTATTAGTTAATATCTATAACATTACATATGATAATTTGAGATTACCGCAATTTCGTCATAACAAGTGACGAAACGGGTCTATAACTAGGAGTCATATATATAATATATATGATGTTAGGAGTTAGAGTATATAAAATGTGTATCCGTAATATATAAAGGTATATTCCACAATTTCATCATATAGATGATGAAACGGGTTCTAGAGTTAGCTTTTAGCTATAGTAAAATGCATAATCATATAGTATATATACATATTCCACAGTTTCATCACAAGAATGATGAAACGAGTTCAAGAGTTAGCTTATAGCTATAATAGAATATAGTCGGTTGCTGTCCAGAATATGTTGTCACTTTCGGTTCGTTTTTGGATAACTTCCAGGGACATTTTGGTCATGATATTTTATGACCAGTTTGTTAAATGTGTTACGAAACTTTGGACATAAGATTCATGATTTTTAGAGTGGTTTAAGTACATAAAATAATTCTTGACGTAAACTGCGACAGAGAACATTGCTGTTTGCGCACTGTCTTTGTGAAAAATGTTTGAAGGTCGAAATCTTAATATTTTTCAATGATTCCAGTTGGGTTTGATTCATAACTCATAAAAGTGAACTCCAGAAAAATAATCACTTAATTTGGAGTATTATTGAGTGAGATATGACTTTTCAAATAGAGAAGAAAAATCTAGCAGCATGCTGTCAAAACAAGACTTTATGCATGTGCCCTCCTTTTTGTCTTTACCAATATTCTTATTCTTTTTGCATGAAATCCGATTTGACACATCCCCATACATATATTTTCAGTTTAAAAAATATATTTCTCAGCCATTTACAATACATGCAATTTATTTATAAAACTCCTTTTTGGCAAATACTTGAAAATGGTTATTTTTTATGGTTCTTGGGTGTTTATGACAAGAACACCTTCATGCAACTTATAATAGTGAATTTTTAGCTCATGCATGTTAGTTCAAACATATTTTTAGTGGATTTAAAGAGTAGTTCATAAAATTTCTTAGCGATTAAAGGGTTGGTTTTGATGAAGAACACATGCATGTTTGTTAGAACATTGTAAAAGTCCTTCTTTGGTCTTAACATGGGTTTGGTCATGGATTCATCCCCTTTTTAGTAACATTCAAGATGTTATGGTGATATTGTCAAAGTAAAACAACATGCAACTAGTGTAGAAGAAGGAATCTAAATAAAATGAAAGAACAATAACAAAGAAAGGTGTAGGCTTTGCACTACATGTTATTTTTACCTTTGTGAAGACTTGAACACTTGATGTTCTTGAGTGAAAATGGCTGGACTTTGGGTGTGTTTTAGTGAGGAATAAAGAGAGAAATAAAGAGAGAAATTGTTGGGAGAAAAGAGAGAGGGATGATAATGAGAGAGTAGCAAATTTTGGGAGAGTGAGGGGGTATATATGGGGGGCGGTTTTGGAGAGGGGAGAGAGAGAGAGTGTGGAGTGTGGTTTTGTATAAAATAATTGTGTCTTTTATTTCTTTTTAAATTTTATTTTTATTTTAATTGTTTGAATTATTTAACACAATAATTTAGTTAGTTGTAAGGTTACTAGTTAACTTTACTAGTATTATTTTAGTATGGTATATATATATATGTATGTATTTAAGATATTTTTGGTTGGTATTTTATGAGATATATGGATAATTCCCTAATTTGAGGGGTTTTAGGCAAAAATTCTCAATTTTTCCTACTATACCGGGTTGACTGCTAAAATTGGACAGTGTGACATATAGTATCAGTATCTGATATGTTTAGTGCAGTTCTAACCTGAACGAGAATTTGATGGTTGTCACACCTTGGGATACCACAGTCCTAGATACGGTGTTCCCTTCAAGTAGCGAAAGATTCTTTTGACAGCGTCGAGGTGTGATTCCTTAGGTTTGGCCTGAAATCTTGCACACAGACAAGTTGCAAACATTATATCTGGACGACTAGCGGCAAGATACATTAGTGACCCTGTCATTCCTCTATAATTCTTAACATCAACATCAATACCATCAGGATCTGGACCGATTTTAGATCCTGGAGCCATAGGCGTACCAATTGATGTGCAGTTTTCCATCTTGAATTTCTTCAAGATATCAAACACGTACTTCGATTATCTGATGAAGATACCTGTTGAGAATTGTTTGACTTGTAATCCGAGAAAGAAATTAATCTCTCCCATCATACTCATTTCGAACCTGGTCATCATAATGTTAGAAAACCATGTGCATAGTGCAGGGTTAGTCGAACCAAAAATAATGTCATCAACGTAAATTTGTACTAAAAGAATTTCACCTTTCTCACGCAAAGTAAAAAGAGTTGTGTCAATTTTACCTTTTTCAAAGCCAGCTCCTAGTAGAAAGGTAGATAAGACTTCGTACCAGGCACGGGGGGCTTGTTTGAGACCATAAAGAGCTTTGTCAAGGATGTACACATAGTCTGGTTTATCTTTGTCCACAAAGCCTTCTGGTTGAGACACGTACACCTCCTATTTCAGAACACCATTCAAGAATGCAGTTTTTACGTCCATTTGATAGACAGTGAAGTTCTTGTATGCGGCAAAAGATAGGAACATCCAAATTGCCTCTAAGCGAGCAACCGGTGCGTACGTCTTGCCGTAGTCTATACCCTCCTGTTGCCTATACCCTTTTGCTACTAGTCTTGCTTTGTTTTGCACAACTATGTCGTCTTCATCCTTCTTGTTTTTCAAGACCCACTTAGTACCAATGACTGTTTTACCCTTGGGTCTCGGAACTAATCTCCATACCTTCAGAGCTTCAAATTGATTCAGCTCTTCTTGCATCGCAATTAACCAATCTGGATCTTCTAAGGCTTATTGAACTGTTGATGTCTCAACTTGACTTAGAAAAAGCGCGTATAAAACTTCATTTGCGGATGCATATCTTGTCTTTACTGGTTCAGATACTTCACCAATCACCTGATCTATTGGGTGACTGCATGTCCACTTCTTGGAGTGTGGATGGAGAGAAATAGCATCTAGATTGGGGTCTACTAGGGTAGGATCTTTATCAAAGTTCAACTCAATCGTCATTGTCGGTTCCGGATGTGAGGCTGGTTGGTTGTCAGAATTGACAATTGGCACTGCCTCAGGAACTGCTTAGATTGATTTTTCAGGAATGTTATCAGTACCCTGATCATTGACATTTGAAGTTGTACCAGATGAAGAAACACCATTCGTAGATACTTGTTGTCTTGCTTGCGTAGATGTCATGGTTGTGTTCCCTAGAGAAGTTGCAGGAGTAGTTGCACCAGTATTGGATGAAGTCAGTACCGGTGAAGGCCCTGACATTGTAGCTTGTACGGGTGGTGTAGCAACTTGATTCATGTTGTTTACAGATGAAGAAGATTTATTACTTCCAAAGAAATCATCATAAAAATGTTCAAACAATATATCAAGTTCGTTAGGAGTAGAGTTAGAAGTGGAAGCTTGATCCTTGTTTGACGTCCTAGTCATCATTGGACGGATTTGTCCAGATGCTAGTATTCCGGATAATGGGGGTTCTATACTGTTTTGCACAGAAGCCATCTCTTCAGTTTCGTCGCACTTGACGTTTATGCTTTCCATCACAATTCTGGTGGACTTGAGATAAACTCTGTACGCTTTTGATGTGAGCGAGTATCCGATAAAAACATCCTTTCTTCCCTTAGGGCTGAACTTGTTCAAATTGTCCTTATCGTTCAACACGATACACCTGCACCCAAAGACACGAAAGTAGTGTATTACATGTTTTCTATTGTTAATCAATTCATATAGAGTTTTGCCAAACCGTCGATGGATAATTGAACGATTTTGTGTCTAGCATGCCGTCGATACAGCTTCAGCCCACAGAAATAGAGGTAGATCAGCATATGACAGCATCGTTCTGGCAGCTTCAACTAGTGTATGGTTTCGGCTTTCAACGACTCCGTTCTGCTGAGGTGTTCTGGCCGCAGAATACTGATGAGATATTCCTAATGACTTAAAGAAGTCATCAAGAGTCTTGTTTTTAAACTCTGTCCCGTTATCTGATCTGATGGTCTGAACTGATTGTTGGCGATTCACTTGAAGCTGTTTGTTTAACGAGATGATCAAGTCATGTTTTTCATCTTTTGATCGTAGAAACTTTACCCATGTATATCTCGAATAATTATCAACGACGACTAACACGTATCGTTTGGCACTTATGCTCTGAGTCTTCATCGGACCACAGAGATCCATATGAAGGATTTCCAAAACTTTCAGTGTGCTAGGCTCAGGTTTTGGTGGATGAGGAGCTCGTTTCATCTTCCCCTTCTCACAAGCGGTACAGAAGTTGTCTTTCTCAAAATTCAGGATTGGTAGACCTAAGACTAAGTCTCCCAACATCATTTTGAATGTAACGGAAGTTGAGATGAGATAGTCGTCTATGCCAGAACCAACTTTTCTCCAATGATGCTTTAGACATTAGACAAACGTCATTCTTAGGCTTGAGCTTTGATAGGTCAATAGTGAAATGATTGGACTTCCTCGAACCAACTAGAAGCTCATCTAATCCTTCAGTTAGAACTGCACACCGGGTCTTCTTGAAATGGACTTCTAGATCTTTATCACAAAATTGACCTATGCTAAACAAGTTATGCCCCAAACCTTCAACGTAGTTAACTTTGGTAATCCTAACGTTGTCTTTCACAGTGTCTCCATAACCCAGAACTGGAGAGTACTGATCATTTCCAAACTTGACTCTACCACCATATTTTTCCACAAAATTAACAAGCAGCTCCTTTCTTCCAGTCATGTGCTTTGAGCAGCCTGAATCCAAATACCATACATGACTGGGCTGCAAAAGGGAAATTAGATGGTTTTAGGTACCCATTTCCAAATGGCTCCTTTCGGATTAGTAGTTTTGGACTTGATATTATGATATCTATAACCTGTGTTAAAGTAATTGTTTGAATAAAACCAGCGGTTATAATCAGACTTGCAGATAAAATCATCCACACCACAAGAAGAACAACAAATTTGATCATGTGCTAAATTAATCAGTTGTCGCATTGAATAAAGCTTGTATGGGATTACAAGTTTTTGTCTATTGCCAACATCATGATTACTAACATTTGAAACAAAATTGTTTTTCTTGGAATTTAAAGCAACGTGGGATAATTTTCTCTGGGCCACATCCTGTGTGGACTCCTTTATTCTCCACTTGAGATGCGTATTGTTTCTCAAATAACGATCTGAAATACCAGAAAGATAGGAGTTGTAAGCTTTAGAATTCTGGGCTTGAAAGGAATTATTTTGCTTCTTTCTTTTTGTTTTTCTTTTCTTTTTCTGTAATGATCGTTTGGATTTAGATTTGAATAATAATCATTAGCTGAAGGTTTTTCAACAGATTTTGAAGATTCCCCCTTAAAGAAATTCTTCTTAGGTTCTTCTTCTTTGATTATAAAATCAGAGTGATCTGGAAGTTTTGAGTTAAAGTCAAATTGTACAGTATTTTCTTGTACTTGCTTACTCTTCCCGTCACAAAGAATCTCAATATCGCAATCAGACTGTCTATCTAATGAAGTATGAAAGATACCATAAGACTTCGGATAGAGAAATTCATTTCGTTCTTTTCTAAGAGCTTTTTCCTCTTCTGTAGAAAAACACATCTCAGGAGGAGCTTTGACAAATTGACTTTCCAAATCCCAAGATTCAGAATAATCTTGGTCATCAACCGTCGAGCTCCTAAAGACAGTATTTCCAATAAATGCTTTACATGAAGAAACATCTGACTCTGAAGAATGTTTTTCTTTTAAAAATTTTTCTTCAGACATTTCTTTATGTCTAGCTTCCATTTCTTTTAAGCTTTCTGAAAATACTGTAAGCATAACTTCCTTTTCGATCTCAAAACCAAGTTTTTCGTCATTTCTGACTTCCTGAATAGTACTCTTAATCTTTCTTTCGAGATCAATGAGTTTCTGTTCAATAACCATTGGTGGAAAATACATTTTACCCTCAAAAACTGGTTTTTCATTAGTTTCTTTTTGAGTATTTTCCTACTCCTTTGGTTGTTCAACAGCATACTCTGAAAATAGTCATCAGGCAAGGTTTTTTCGTTTTCTAATGCCTTAACATTTTCAGAACCATACCAAAAAGGAAGCTGCATCTTGACAGTGGTTTTTCTTTTTACTTCTTCCTCAGCCTCATAGTCATCTTCATCCATTTTAAGCCATTTGATTTGATAGCTAGGATGTAGTGATGGAAGAATAAACCAATCAAATTTATAAAGAGTGGGGGCTTTTAATAAGGCATTCTTCAGGTAATGTGGATTGTCACATCCTATGCCCCACTTAGAATTGACATACCGAAATTCACTGGGCTTATTCATGTGAATTGTTTGTTCAATTTGGCCTGCTTTATACAATTTTTCTTCCAAACCTTTGACTTTATCGCTCAGCTCAGTGTTCCTATCTTTATAGGCATAAAGAAGATTTTCAAACTCATTCTTTTTTGCTTCTGGACTCTCTAATTTTTCTGACAATTCAGTCATTCTACTTTGAAAATATGCTTGACCCACATCAAATTCGGTCTTTTTCTTTTCCAGTTTTTCAATGTGACTCTCTTGTTCTATCAATCTTTCTCTTTGAGAGGAAATTAGTTCATCTGCTTTTCTCAAGTTATTTGTTAGATCAGCTAATTTCTTTTGTAGATATGCTTGTTGAGTAAGAAATTGACTATAAAGATCGGAATGTGCCTCATTTGTCTCTGAAGTAGATTCTGACACTTCTTCATCAGTGTTTCTAGTTGTTGATGCCAAAAATCACACAAAAGTACAACTTAAGGTCGATATGGACTTTAAACATCTAAAGAAACGTATCTTAAGCCAAACAACACAATTGCGAGGAAAAAGTAAAAGAAACAAGAGATTTGGTGACGCGAAAAACCCCAAAACGAGGGAAAAAACCGCGGTCGACTCATGAGAGTCGACGGTGCACTATAGTCGCCAAACAGGGGCGAAAGTCCTTGTGTTACAGGTGATTTGTGTACAATAGATTACAAATAAATGTAAATAAAAACTTAGTCCTGTGTAAATGACGTGTGTCGTGCGTAAATCGTGCGAATAAGTATGCTTGTCGTGCGGTTTGTACTGCTGTCGTGCGGTTAGTACTGCTGTCGTGCGGTTTGTACTGCTGTCGTGTGAAGATGCTTTAGCGATATTCGTGCGAATGTCTTGCGAATTACTGTGTTTCTGGTGTAGAGTTGCTAAGGAAGTCGATGGATAAAATTGGAATGCCCCTGAACTGGTTGCAGCATAGGCCCTTTTATAGCTTCCACTGGCCATTAATGGTGCCTTTATGGCGCACTTTGTAACCGCTGTCGGGCTCTGAATGCCATTGATGATTGGTTTTGTAACCACTGTCGGGCCATTAATGTCATTAATAACTCGTCTGTCACTGGCCGTTGTGGCATAAATGCCCATAGACCTGCATTAATGAACAAAAGAAACGGTTGTGGACCATAAATGGTTAGTATAATCGTAAGACCGCCTTAAGTTCTGGACGTCGGTCTTATAGAGCGTACGATCGCTGCCGAAATATAAGACCATGTATATGACTGGAAATGTCTTGTAAGACCTTATCTTAATATAAGAATGGTCTTATGGAAATGCCGCAAGACTGGGATGAAAATGTCGTAAGACCATTTGGTCCTAAGACCAAGATGATGATGTCATAGGACTAGGTCAATATAAGACCGATGACAGGGGACTGCCGACGTAAGACCAACGAGTCGTAACTGGCGACACGCAACTTGGCGACATAAGACTAGTGACGTAAGACTAGCGAGTGGTGACTGGCGACATATCGCTAACCATGTATGTCATACGACATGCGACACGTGACGTGCGATCATGAGATGATTATTGACCCGAGATGTCTTTTAATAACCAACTATCGTATGTCGGGGATATGGCAATAATGGGTATTACCTTTTTCGGTCGAGAGTACGACTGTCGTAGATATCCTTGATCATGTCTAGGGAATTTCCCAAGTCGGTCGAGGGTGTGATTTTTTACCCAAACAGTTATCCCCCCGAGATTTGAATTTCAAAGCCATTTGAATTTCAGATCTCGCACTAAAGTAAAACGATGGGATGTGTTACTTTTGCTAAGAAGAAAACTGACTTGGTCAGCTAAAATCGTGAGCCCGGTCGACAGTGTACGAATGACACATCTGTTAAGGAAAATGTTTTCTAATCAAGTTGCGACGATCGAAAGATGACCTTTAATGCGCAAGTTACTTGTGGTATTCATCCACTAAGGTGAAGGATGAAAAATTAACGACGATCGTAAGACGATCTTAAGATGTAAGGAACCGATGATGATCGTAAGACGATCTTTATCAAAATGAGACGTATGGGTCGGGAGACAATCGTAAGACTATTGGGCCAAAACAAAGCTTGTTGTCGATCATAAGATGATCGAACCAAGATAAAATTTAAGAAAATCTTGCGATACAGTCGTTAGAGACTTATGTTCTGGCGTTCTGAGCCGATACGGTCGTCATAGACTTGTGATCTGGCGTTCATAGCCGATATGGTCATTAGAGACTTATGATCTGACTTTCACAGCCGATATGGTGTTAGAGACCTTTGATCTGGCGTTCGCAGCCGATACGATCGTTAGAGACTTATGATCTGGCGTTCCGAGCCGATACGGTCGTTAGAGACCTATGATCTGGCGTTCTGAGCCGATACGATCGTTAGAGACCTATGATCTGGTGTTTCGAGCCGATACGGTCGTTAGAGACCTATGATCTGGCGTTCCGAGCCAATACGGTCGTTAGAGACCTATGTTACGTTGTGTAAGTTTTGCTTTATCAATCGTGAAATTTCACTGAATATAGAACGAATGAGAAGTCGTGCGACTTAGGCATCCATCGTAATACAATCGACTAGAACATAAGTCATAAGACTTTTACACTTTTTAAATCGTGTAAGCAAACACAAGTACGTGCGATCGAAATATTCATTCAGAATGTGCAATTCCTCTAAGTTAAAAGAACTTAGATCATGGGGTCGTGAGACCTTACGATTACACACTTAGATTGTGCAATGAGCGTGAATCGTGCGTCCCTGCGATAAAGTAGTCAAGTCATAAAGTAGACATGTTTGCTAATGTCGTACGATCCTGCGAGAGTGTATTAAAGTCGCACGATAGACTTAGTAACTCATGTCGTGCGATCCTGCGATAAAATATGGTCAGCGATTGGTCGTTGGCTTTTCAAATGCGTCGCATTCCAACTACATGGGATATCTTGATTGTCGAGGGTTTGGAGCCGATAGGCACCTTTACCCACGACTTCTGAGATACGATAAGGACCTTCCCACTTGGTGGAAAGCTTACCTGCATTGAGGTCTTGAGTGCTTTGGAACACTCGTCGGAGGATATAGTCGCCTACTTGAAAGACTTTAACTTTGACATTCTTGTTGAAATGTCGCTCGACCGGTTGCCGCTGTGACGCCATTCTGATCAATGCTGATTCTCTGAACTCTTCCAGGGCGTCGAGGTCATGACTTAATTCAACCAGGTTATGGTCAACGGAAGTACGCCTCGAGGTTGGGAGGTGGACCTCGACCGGCAAAACTGCTTCACAACCATAGACCAAAGAGGAAGGGGTTTGTCCTATGGATACCTTACTCGTGATTATACGGTCAATCTTGCGACTTGCCTTTATTGGCAATCATGAGATTAAAATGTGCGAGTCGCACTCATTGGCGACATTTGCGTTTTGACATGCGTCTTACCATGACTGGTGATTGTGAGATTCAATGTACAAGTCATGCATAGGTCATGATTAGCGATCGTGTGATTCGCTTTTATTGGCGACCAACAATTTTTAACCTGCGTTTGCCGTGACTGGCGATCATAAGAAAAAATGTGACGACTATAAATTGCGATCTGTGTTTTCCATGACTGGCGATCATAGGATTTAAAAACGTGAGTCGTCTCTTATCGACGATTGTAAATCGTAACCTGTGTTTTGAGTCGTGGAGACTTTGGTTTCTCACGATGTAAATCGTAAAACCTGTATTTAAGTTGTAGAGACTCGCGTTGCAAATTGTAAGACATGTATTCATATGATCTTGCGAGCCTGCAATGTGAAATCGAGGGTGGTCATTGATTCGACCAATGATCCTTTGATGCTTAAATCAGTATGTTAGATCATAATAATTGAATGAGGAGAATATACTTAGAGTATATATATAGAGTTTGTTCCATGTAGGACGTCACAGTTACCCGTAACATGGAGTCGATAAGCACCCTTTTCCGAGGATTTTTGAAATCAAACGTGGTGTTTTTCCAATTTGTGGAGGGTGTTCCGAGCCCCCGAGCCCCTCGGATGATGCGATACACGCGATACTTTGACGGAGCATTTTTTTATCAGGGCTTGAATCTGGCTTCGAGCTGTATTCAATTCCAATTGAAGTTGAATCAGGGGTTCTTGACAATTTTCCATATACCTGAAAAAACTTTACAAGATCGTTAGAGCGATATGTGTGTTGGCTTGAGATTTTCTCTAGATGGGTCCCACGGATGGCGCCAAACTGTTGATGTCAAAAATCGCACAAAAGTACAACTTAAGGTCGATATGGACTTTAAACATCTAAAGAAATGTATCTTAAGCCAAACAACACAATCGCGAGGAAAAAGTAAAAGAATCAAGAGATTTGGTGACGCGGAAAACCCCAAAATGAGGGAAAAAACCGTGGTCGACTCATGAGAGTCGACGGTACACTATAGTCGCCAAACAGGGGCGAAAGTCCTTGTGTTACAGGTGATTTGTGTACAATAGCTTACAAATAAATGTAAATAAAAACTTAGTCGTGTGTAAATGACGTGTGTCGTGCGTAAATCGTGCGAATAAGTATGCTTGTCGTGCGGTTTGTACTGCTGTCGTGCGGTTAGTACTGCTGTCGTGGGGTTTGTACTGCTATCGTGTGAAGATGCTTTAGCGATATTCGTGCGAATGTCTTGCGAAATACTGTGTTTCTGGTGTAGAGTTGCTAAGGAAGTCGATGGAGAAAATTGGAATGCCCCTGAACTGGTTGCAGCATAGGCCCTTTTATAGCTTCCGCTGGCCATTAATGGTGCCTTTATGGCGCACTTTGTAACCGCTGTCGGGCTCTGAATGCCATTGATGATTGGTTTTGTAACCACTGTCGGGCCATTAATGTCATTAATAACTCGTCCGTTACTGGCCGTTGTGGCATAAATGCCCATAGACCTGCATTAATGAACAAAAGAAACGGTTGTGGACCATAAATGGTTAGTATAATCGTAAGACCGCCTTAAGTTCTGGACGTCGGTCTTATAGAGCGTACGACCGCTGCCGAAATATAAGACCATGTATATTACTGGAAATGTCTTGTAAGACCTTAGCTTAATATAAGAATGGTCTTATGGAAATGCCGCAAGACTGGGATGAAAATGTCGTAAGACCAAGATGATGATGTCATAGGACTAGGTCGTTATAAGACCGATGACAGGAGACTGCCGTCGTAAGACCAACGAGTCATAACTAGCGACACGCAACTTGGTGACATAAGACTAGTGACATTATACTAGAGACGGGTGATTGGCGACAGGTGACTGGCGACATATCGCTAACGATGTATGTCATACGACTTGCGACACGTGACGTGCGATCATGAGATGATTATTGACCCGATATGTCTTTTAATAACCAACTATCGTATGTCGGGGATATGGCAATAATGGGTATTACCTTTGTCGGTCGAGAGTACGACCGTCGTAGATATCCTTGATCATGTCGAGAATTTCCCAAGTCTGTCGAGGGTGTGATTTTTTTACCCAAACACTAGTCATGAAACACATCGTTGTTTGAGTTGCCGTCTCATCATCCGCTTCATCATCGGTTTGATCAAGCCAATATCCCTCTTCAACCAACAATGCTATCCCTGATTCCTTTTGCTTAGCAAGCAGCATCTTGTTCTTATAATAATTAGAATTTCTGACTTTTGGCTTCTAGCATTCCTTAGCGAAGTGTCCATTCTTCCCACAGTTATAGCACTTTGGTTCTTCGTCCCTTTTCTCAAACACCTTCTTTTCATCAATTCTCTTGTCATCCCTCTTGTACTCATCCTTTTTCTCATCAAACTTCTTTCTTGACTCGACACGATCTTTGTGCTCAAAATTCTTGGAGCCTGATGCATATCTCTGATTATTAGAACCGGGCCTTTTCACAAACTGTTTTTGAAAAGATTTAGTAAGAAGTATCATTGCTTGTTTAGGGCTTTCAGTTTCTTCCACTCCATCTCCTTGATACTGTTCTTCATCAGACTCATTACCAACATTCTTTGAATATTTCTTGGTGGATTTGTTAGATATCAAGGCAATTGGATCAATCTCTTCTTCCTTAATTTCTTTCTTCTCATCCTTCTTCTCTTTCTTCTCCTTCTTCCTTTTCTTATCCCTTTTCTCATCAGCATCATCCTCATCTTGTTTCAAAGTTTCATACATTTGTTGTAAAGGCAAGTCAGCTAACCTAGCATTTTGTTTCATCCTGTGAGCATACTTCTTCCATTCAGGTTGCAGAACACTCAAGAATTTTACATTGTGCTCGATTATAGTCTTGTTTATGTTGTACCTATTCAGCTCATTCAGTATTGTAATGAAACGATCGTACGTGTGATCAAGTGCCTCACCTTCTTTTTGTCTAAAATTTTCATACTTGTTGATGGCATTGGAGACTCTCATATGATTTTCCACCTCAGATCCTTGATTCAGTTTGACTAACTCATCAAACATAGCTTTCCCAAAAATGTTTTTGCTGTCCACCTTCTAATAAATATCATTAGTCAAGGCTTGCATAACTAGTGATTTTGCTGCTTTGTCTGCATTGTAACGTTTCTTTTGTTCAACATCATAATGCAGTGGTAGAATTTCAACCCATTCTAGAGGTGGATCACCATCAGCAGCTAGTCCTCTTCTTCTCACTATCCCCATGGGACCATTCTGAAGTGAATGAACAATGTAGTCCCCATTTTCTTGACGTTCAACGTAATCCATAAATCTGTCTTTCCATATTTTGAACTCCTTAGGAAAAAGGACAGGTGGTTTGTCCTTTGACCCAATAGTTAGTATGTCTCTAGCTGTCATTTTAGATTACTTGTTAATGATCGATAAGTACCCTTCTGATCTGATTAGTAAATAGTTGTTCACACTGTTTTTGTCGCAAGTCACTTTTGTCTCAACCCAAGTCTTGTCGCAACAAAGAGTTTATCGCAACTCAAATCTTGTCTCAACCAACACTTTGTCTCAACCCAAGTTTATCGCAAGATCAGAGTATGTCGCAAGCTATTTTGTCGCAAAAGGAAATCTTGTCGCAACTAAGAGGTTGCGATAAAATTCAAAGATGGTTCTTATCGCAATAGAAGATTGCGATAAGTTATTGTTCACGTGTAACGAGTTGCGATAAAACCGACTTGTCGCAAAGGGCAGTTGCAATACAATACTGTTCACAATTGAAGGTTGCGATAATGAAGAACACCCAAGGTTGCGATAAAGATGAAGATTCAAACGATCTTAAGTTTAATCCTCAAAAATGATCTGTTTGGGCTGAAAATTGGTACGCAGGTTCGCACTGGGATTCTGGAAAACTTTAATACAACAAGTTTTGTCCAAAAACCAACAGAAAAGTGATTTTCAAACCCAAAACAGTGTGTGCAAACTAAAAGTCCAAAAATGGTGATTTTGCACAATCTAAGTCTAAACCTAGTGATTTTGGGGAAGAAAATCACTCAGGTATTACCAACAAACACTCCTTTGTCAATTCTGATCCATTTGAAGTACTCAAATGGCCAAAATCAATCAATAAGATGAAAAATGAAGAAAACTCAAACTTTTTTTTGCAAAAAACCTCAAAATCTAATCTGATCAAAATGATGTAATGTGCTATGATACCAATTGTGATCCCAGAACAAGTAATCATATACTCAATATGCTCATAATGCCATCCATATATTCAATATGCAATCACCAAGTACACAAGATGAATTGTAGAGAGGAAAGTGCAATGTGTGTACTAGTGTGTGTGTGTGTGTAATGGATGACCTAATGTCAAATGAAAGGAAAATAACAATATATAGTTTGTAACTTGACAATTACACAAAAGGTCCCTCTACTTGGTACAACTAGCCAATTAGAGCACTAACAATCTCAAACAGGTCATTTGGTATTTCTCGTCTGATATGATTATGAAGTAGACAACATGCCATTATGATCTTGTTTTTTAGTTCAGCATGATAGTACGAGTTATCTTTTAAAATTCCCCACCTTGCCTTCAAAATGCCAAAACATCTTTCTATGACATTTCTTGCAGAGGAATGTCTCATGTTAAAAAGTTCTTTTGGTGTGGTTGGTTGGTATCCATCCCGCCAGTCATTCAAGTGATATCTTTGACCTCTATATGCGGCGAGGAAACCCTCGCCATTTGTGTATCCAGCATCCACAAGGTAATAATATGGCCTCGGTACCCTTAACCCATGTGGCCTAAGAAGAGCATCTCGAAGCACTCTACCATCAGCCGCTGACCCCTCCCATCCAGGTAAGACATAAATAAATTGCATATCTTGAGAACATACCCCTAATACGTTTGTGGCAATATCATTCTTTCTTGTTCTATATCGAGCCTTCTCTTCAAGTGGCACTAAGAACCTTATGTATGTTCCATCTAAAGCTCCTATGCAATTCTAAAATCAAGAAAATAAAAATGGTCATTACACACTTAAGTTACTTACATGTGAATACCAAAAAAATAGATATTGTTTATACCTTGAACCACTTCCATCTTCCATCGGTAGAATCCTCTCGAACGGGTTCGGGTTTTTTAAGCAAATGTGAATGCAATCTTATCACCGCGTTGCAAACTCGAGTAAATAGTCTACTAATTGTTTCTCCCGAACGATGAAAACGACATGTAATGACTCGAACTTTAACATTATGAGCCATAATGTGAAGGAAAATGGCAACTTGTTCATCAATACCCATATTCCTATTTGCTCGTAATCCTCCTATTGTTCCCAACATATTACATAACTTTTTGAAACACCCCATGTTCATCCTAAGTTGTGATATACACATATTGTCACTCTCATAAGCATACCTATGCAATATTGCAGCTCGATCCACATATGACAAAGAGTATCGAATACGTGGTCTATCCCTTTCATAGTCGGCTATTAAAGTGCAAACCGTAATGAAAAACCAAATAATAATGGTCATAGCTTCGTGCAAAAACAATCTCATAAGCCTACGTTTGCGTGTTCTGAAACTATGTCGGGCCATTTCCTGTTCAAAGACATACAAATGGTTTTATTTCCAATTGTTTGAACTTTTCTTTAGCATTTCAGATGGATTTTTGCTAAATTGTCTTCTAGGAAGTAAAAGAATACAAACATTCCCACGTGAAGATAAAATCAAATACACACATAGACATTAAATTAAAATCCTACGAATCCGAAAAAGCATATCTAACACTACGAACAAAACTGATCATGAAGTTACTTAGCAAATACAAACATACCCAACTGAAAACAACTTGCAAAAATCACATGGATAATTGGATAAGAATAAGATAAAAAGCATACCCAATTGAAAAGAAAACCCAAATGAATTGTTAAAATGAATTGTTGTTGATTATAGACTTCATTTTTCTTTTATGGTATATAAGACATACCATATGGCACCATCATTCAAGTTATAAACATCGTCCCTTATTGCATAAGGTTGTCAAAATATAAGTAATGTAGGTTTGGATGTTATTTGCAGTTGCTATTCTTGGCTATAAACAGAGGCATGTAACATAATGATGATTCATCCTAATGTAATTGCATTTGGAAATAGTTGTTGCTTATATTTTCCTACAAGTTTCTGAATTATGTTCCAAACTCACCATGACATGTGTTTGAGATATTATTCTATTAATGTAATTTAGGTACAGGACAGTTTGAAATAGTTGTTGCTTATATTTTTAAAAATACACTCATATTTAAATATTACCCTAGTAGGAAGAACATTATTTTTCAGGCTATGTATATGGAACTAAATGCATCAAAAGAGGAGTATAGATGATTTCATAGCCATCAATAAAGAAAACTTGATGTTGATTAAGCCTAGGCCTTGGAAGAAAGCACCCACAGATGGTATAAAGTACTTGTATGTGCATTCCAGTCCCCTTTTTAGTCCCAAATCATTCTTTATAATAACTCTATACCCATGAAATTAAAATCTAACATGGATTGGATATGATCATATTCATATGTGCAATTGTTCGTATGAAATGCTTACACAAATTGTTCCATTTTTACAGTAAACCCCCATTTTTACCAAGTCATGGGTGTTTGATTATCATAATTTATTGATTTAAGTTTAGGATAAGCCAACCAACAATAGAAAAAGAAACTAATCATACAGTTTTAGAGTTAGAAATGTTAGAATTGGAGAATCGATAGAGAGACTCGAGATGGCTGAAGACGGCCGGCTTGCATATATTGAGAGAGAGTTTACAATAGAGAGTCTAACCTAATAATGAAACCCTAAGAGACTATTTATACAAGGTAAGATACACATAATTACAGAAAGGACCCTGAACTATACATATTGACATTAATACTCTAACACCCCCCCCCTCAAACTCAAGTAGGGGAAGAATGAGCCAAATTGAGTTTGGAAACAAGAGCCCGAAAGAGCCCTGGAAGATGAGCTTTGGTGAAGATATCTGCAGTCTGATCAATGGTTGAGATTGAAAAAAGTTTAACCGTCTTGCGAAGAACATGTTGCCGAGTGAAGTGACTGCCAATCTCAATGTGCTTTGTACGCTCATGAAAGACATCATTCTGAGCAATCTGAATAGCACTAGTGTTGTAACACCATAATGGTGTTGGGGAAAATTGGTGAGCACCCATATCAGATAGTAGCTAGCGTAGCCATACGAGTTCATGAGTAGTGTCAGCTAAGGCTCTATATTACGCTTCAGTGCTGGACCGAGGTGTCAGCGACTGTTTCTTGCTGCGCCAGGAGATAAGAGAGTCACCAAGGAAGAAACAATAGCCTGTGGTGGAACGACGGTCGGTTATGTCACCATCCCAGTCAGCATCGGAAAAGGCACGAAGCTGTAAGGATGAAGTGGATGAGAAATGAAGCCCATGAAACATTGTTCCTTTGAGGTACCGAAGTATACGAAGAACAGCGGCATAGTGGTCTGAGCACGGAGCAGCCATGAATTGGCTAACTATATGAACTGCATAGGCAAGATCTGGTCTAGTAACAGTCAGGTAGACCAAAGATCCAACTAGTTGACGGTACCGTGTAGGGTCTTTCAGCGGGGTTCCGGCATTCGGAGCAAGGTGAAAATTTTGCTCAATAGGTGTAGATGGAACTTTGTTGTATGTGATTCCAGCTTTGGACAACAGATCTGGAATGTACTTGGCTTGATAGAGATAGATGCCGGAAGAGTCGGATAGGACTTCAAGTCCAAGAAAGTAGTGTAGTTTGCCAAGATCTTTCATCTCAAAACATGAGTTGAGAGACTTTTTGAGGTGGGTGATACCTGTAGAATCACTGCCGGTAATAATCATATCATCAACATACAATAGAAGTAATATGGTACCTGCAGCAGTAGTCCGAGTAAACAAGCCAGAATCATAATTACTCGGAGAGAACCCCAATGCGATGACAGTGTTGCTAAATTTTTCAAACCAAGCATGAGGAGCTTGTTTGAGGCCATATAGGGCTTTTCGAAGTCGACAGACATTACCCTGACGGGAGGCCACACCTGGAGGGAGTCTCATGTAGACTTCCTCTTCGAGATCGCCATTTAGAAAGGCATTCTTGACATCCATCTGATAGAGTGGCCATTTCTTGGTGGCAGCGATGGCTAGAAGACTACGAACCGAGGTGACCCGAGCCACGGGAGCAAACGTTTCCTCGTATTCAATGCCATATTCTTGATTGAAGCCTTTTGCCACAAGACGTTCTTTGTAACGGTTAATAGATCCATCAGACTTGGTTTTAATTTTGAAAACCCATTTGCAACCAATGGGTGACTTGCCCGATGGGAGAGGAACAAACTCCCATGTATTTGCTTTGTCAAGAGCCTGAAGTTCCTCAGTCATAGCTTGCTGCCAAACAGGGTTAGAAGAGGCTTCCTTATAAGAAGTGGGTTTATGGGTGGACAGCAAAGTGGCATAACAATGATAATCACGAAGGTGAGTAGGAACTTGTCTTACCCGATCGGAGCGTCGTACTTCATCTTGTGGTTGAGAGGAGCTAGGATCCATAGACTCAGCAGATGGCTCATAAGTAGTCCTTGGAGTTGGTGCAGATGATTGATCATGATCAGATGGCATAGATGGAACAGATGACGGCTCAGATGGGACAGATGAAGGCTCAGATGAGACAGGTGAAGGCTCAGATGATACGGAAGAGGGTGGATCAGATGGTGAGGAGAGTATGGGATCGAATTGGAGTGAGTCCAATGAGATAGATGTGTCTGTGAAGAAGGAAGTAGAAGGAGTGATTGTGTCCTGAAATTTTGACACCGTAGAGAAGGAAAGATGTTCCCAGAAGGTGACATGATGGGATATACGAAGTCTCTTAGAGACTGGATCCCAACAACGATATCCTTTATGTTCAATTCCATAGCCAAGGAAGCAGCACAAACGAGAACAAGGTTCAAGTTTGGTGTGTTCATGAGATTGTAGCTGAACAAAGCAAGCACAACCCCACACTTTGAGTAGTTCATAGGGAGGAGAGACTCCATAGAGTACTTCATACGGAGACTTTTGATTGAGAATAGGAGTCGGGTGTCGGTTGATGGTGTAGACAGCCGTGAAGGCTGCTTCACCCCAAAAACGTTCTGGACACTTGGCTGATATTAATAGAGTACGGACAGTGTCAAGGATGTGACGGTATTTGCGTTCGGCACGACCATTTTGTGGAGAGGTGTCGGGACAAGAGTACTGAGAAAGAGTGCCATGAGATTGAAGAAAAGAGAGAAGAGACGATTCTTTGTATTCCATAGCATTATCTGCTCGAAGAACCTTTATAGGCTTTGAAAATTGGGTTAGAATCATTCGAGCAAAGGTGATATAAGATTTAGGTAATTCTGAGCAGTTTTTCATGAGATAAATCCATGTAAAACGTGTGTGATCATCGATAAAGATTACAAAATATCGAGCACCTCCCATAGATGGGTGTGGTGCTGGTCCCCATACATCAGAATGAATAAGATCAAAAGCAGAAGCAGACTTAAAATCATTAGTTTGAAAAGGTAAAGCATGATGTTTGCCAAGTTGACAAGATAGACAAGAAACATTTTCAGAGGAAGTGTTTCCTAACAGTCCTGAACTAGCGAAAACTTTTATTCTAGCTAAGGATAAATGGCCTAAGCGCGCATGCCATAATTCAAAAGAAGGAGTACTGGAGACTGAAGCAGCAAAGTTTGATGAAGGTAAGGGAAGGCGGAGATAGACCACTTCAACCATCCGACCAACTTTACGACCTACTCCAAGGATCTGCTTGGTCTTTGGATCCTGCACAACACAACCAAAAGGGTGAAATAAAACGATTAGATCGGCTTCCATAAGCTGAGTGATTGAAATCAGACTCAGAGATAAGTTAGGTATATGCATCACATTAGGTAATTGAATATCGGGGGTAGATACAGTTCCACTGAAGGATACCAGTAAACGAGTATTATCGGCAGTATGGACTGATGAAAACGGGCTGGAAGTTTGTTTAGAGACAAACCCATCAGCCTTAGGTGTCTTGTGATTACAACATCCAGAGTCAAATAGCCAAGGGTTACCTGATGTAGTGGCATTGCATTGAGAATTCATACCCATAGAACCTGTCATGATTTGCTCCATGAGCTCTTGATTTCAACGCATGAGTTCCATGAGGTCAGGCGTTGAGTGGTTGTTGTGCTGTGCCGTAGGTGCTGGCGATGGGGAGTCCTGAGTGATGGAGCCAACAATTGGTTGAGGCCTGGACTGTTGTCTTTGATTACCTTTGGATATGGACATTTTGGGCAGTCAGACGCATAGTGACGTGGCTGTGTGATCCCACACCAACGACATTTTCGAGTTGGGCAGTTGAGGAGAAGATGGGAAGTAGAGTGACAAAAGGTACATTCACTATTGTTCCCCTTGCCCGCAGATTTTGACTGGTCATGGTTGCCCCATTTGCCTTTTGGTTTCCCTAAGCTGGGAGTGTAGAGCACAGTGTCTGATGGTAGTGGAAACCGTTGTTGAAGACGAGTTTCTTCACTTAGCAGTTCAGTGATGGCTTGTTCAAGAGTAGGTAAAGGATGTCGATGTAGAAGCGAGGCTCGAACATTCTCAAAGCGATCAGTGAGACCCATGACAATAGTAATCAGATGCAATTGGCTGAAGTAAGTAGTAAACTTCTGAGCAGTTTCATCAAATACATGAGGTGCACCCAGGTTCAGATGATCTCTAAGAGCTTGCATCTCAGAGATGTAGGAATTGATAGACTGATCAGGCAGTTGCCTTTTGTTCTGGAAGGTAGTCCACAACTGATATTGATGAGATAAACCTGTAGAAGTGTACATGTTTGCAAGGAAATCCCATAGTCCTTTTGCTGTGGTATAGCCGAGGAATTGCTGATTGATCTCAGTAGTGGTAGAAGCGTTTATGAAGCCGAGGATGCGAGCATTGGCGATATCCTAATCATTCATACGTTTTGCAAAGTCAACTGCACTTTCTTCTTCCTTTTGAACAGGAGTGGTAGATATACCAGTGACATAGGTATAGAGTCCATGAGACTTAAGGAGAATGGACATATGGTGATGCCACAGGACGTAGTTGTTCCCATTGAGGACGACTGAGATGGGATTGGAGTGACCAGAATTGAGGGCCATTTGAACTGGTTTGGAATTTGGATGAATGAGGTTCTTGTTGCAACCAACTGATGTCACAACACACGGGTAAAGGGCGAGCTTTATCGCAACAGAGGGTTGCGATAACTAGGCTTGTCGCAAGTGATGGTTGAGATAGAAGCTGATATCGCAAGTAATGGTTGCGATTTGAGGCTGATATCGCAAGTAAGGGTTGCGATTAGAATCTGATATCGCAAGTAAGGGTTGCGATTAGGGGCTGATATTGCAAGGGTTGCGATTTAAGGCTGATATCGCAAGTAAGGGTTGCGATTTAAGGCTGATATCGCAAGTAAGGGTTGCGATATAAGGCTGATATCGCAAGTAAGGGTTGCGATTTGAGGCTGGTATCGCAAGTGAAGATTGCGATAGTTATGATTCTGGTGGTTGCGATAGTTATGAGTCTGAAGGTTGCGATAGTGATGAGATTCAAGATGTTCTTGAGTCGAATTTTTAAAACTGGTCGGTTTTGGCTGAAAATTGGTACGTAGGTTCGTGACAGTATTCTGAGCAACTTTAAAGCTTGGTGTTTTGTCAAAAAATCAGCAGAAAATGGATTTTCGGAGCCAAACAGAGTGCAGCAAAATAAGAAAACTAAAACTCCGAAAATAGGCTGGAATGCAGATCTGAAAGATAGGTGTTGTACCTGAGTGATGGAGGATACTTACCTAGAGCTCTTATATCATGTTAGAATTGGAGAATCGATAGATTGATAGAGAGACTCGAGATGGCTGAAGACGGTCGGCTTGCATATATTGAGAGAGAGTTTACAATAGAGAGTCTAACCTAATAATGAAACCCTAAGAGACTATTTATACAAGGTAAGATACACATAATTATAGAAAGGACCCTGAACTATACATATTGACATTAATACTCTAACAAGAAAGAACAAGATATATAATCAATCAATTACAACAATTAGTTGTTACTCAATTGTACAACTTCCAATTAATTACAACAATTAGTTGTTACTCAATTGTACAACTTCCAATCAATTACAATAATTAGTTGTTAAAAGTCAGGAAAAATAGATACGAACATCATTCTACTTTCACACCTTCTTTCGATTTCTTATGAATAAAATTATATAGGGATCGGATACTTATGCTTCCATCACCATGTCAGTTACATCATTGTTGTCCAATTATCAAATTAAGCAACTCAAATGGTCAACTGGGACAAGAGAACGAAGAGAAGAGCAATTTGACAGAAAATATCAACATTGTGGAAGTTATTGATGGTTTATTTTAGGCAATTTGATTCAATTAGAAGGAACTGATGTATATGATCCATAAATCCATTTATATAAGTATGCAATTGGGAACAACTGTGAAAGTATATGTTTTTTTATTTAGTTAGCCTAACTAAGAAAATGTTTTTGTCTGCATAGGATAAGCCATTTCTGTCTCTGAAACACCCACAAACATGCATTACTCACATTGTGTATTAGTTATTGTACGGGCGATTTGTTGAGTACGTGTTCGGCTCTAGAGGTAGCAATGCACTCTATCTTGCTCAGTACTACTGCTGTGATCGACCTAATCCCATCTTACAGGTTTCCCTTATGTAATTTGTATCATTTATATGTTTATGTTTGGGTAAATATCAATTACATTCTTCTAAAATGTACGGATTCTACAATGTTGTGAAAGGGTGAACACCAAACAACATCAAGACATTAAATGAAATTGCAAACACAAAAAAACTTAAGCATAACTTCTTAAAGCCCTAGTATAGCGTCTGCATATCAGGGAAAATTGGAAGTAATCCATAACTAAAAAAGATGGTGGTGAATTATAGAAAACCAGCAAAAATCCATACATCATTAGCACATAATCTAACACGAAAACCTAAACTACTTTCATCATAAATGATAGGGAAAAATTCATATTTAGTCAGTACTCTCGAAACGAAACGTAACACGAATGTAATTTTAAATGCATAGAAGATCGGTATGAGAAAGCAATGGATGCAAAGAAGATGGATATGAGAGGGCGATAATGGAGATGAGAAATCCAGAGATGGAGTACGAGAGAGAGAGTGAGAGAGAGAGAGAGAGAGAGAGAGAGAGAGAAAGAATACCTGATCGGGGATTGCAGGTTTATCGGAGGAGATGGACGAGAGAAGATCGACGAGAGGAAATCAAGCCTTGTTCTGTAGAGACGAGCCGATTTGGATTAGGGCAAGGATTCCATCGAAATGAAATGAAATCCGTGGGTTTAGCTGTGGAATGGTGAATTCAGTCAATTAGGGATTTTATTGGAATCTGAAGGATTCCGTCACTTGCATTCTGTGAACCAAACAGTGTCATGGAATTTGGTCAATGGAATTGGACATTCCAATTCCTCCAAATTCCTTCCAATTCCATGTACCAAACAACCCCTAAGAGTTGTGTTTTAGTAAGATTGATTTATGTAGGTATGGATAGAGCAACAAAATGTTGATTGGACTCCGTACCTATTAAATGAGCCAAAGTTTTTAGTTTCAAAACGCCTCAATCAATTATATATCTTAAAATATTTGATTTTTATCCTTCTCATTATTTTGTTAAACTTTTGGATAGGGTGAGTGTAATGGGGTGGCTTGTGAGATTAATAGTTGGTATTGAAATAAAGAATCACCAATACGTAATACACCTTCATCTCATAATGTAAAGCTTGTATAAGCAATCACCAATTAATATTACTCATCACATAATTTAAGAAATTCTTGAACTTTCCTTGTAACTATTTTGCATACCAATTTAAGGTGTTGATACATCCATAACAATTTTAGGGATAAGAGTTAAAAAGTGGGTAGCATGTCTAAACATAAGGTAAAGCTTGTATAAGCAATCACCAATAATTAATACACCAATATTAATTTTAAATTTAAGAAATTCTTGGTAATTCCTTAGGCCATGCGTACCCCAGCGGGTAAGGCCAGCGGGTAAGGCCAGGTGGCGCCTGCGGGTTCAGCGGGTTCGGGTACGCCGGGGACGGGTTCGGCGGGTTCGGGGTGCGGGCTCGGCGATCGGGTTCCTCACCCCGCTCCTACCCGAAGAGTTTATCAAAAAAATTTTAATTCAAACGGTGACATATTCAACGGCTATTTTGCAATTATTTTTCAATTTAAACACTATAAATCAACCTCAAATCTCATCCATTTTTCACACCAAAATTTAAACACTCACCTCAATCCTTAAATATTTTCTTTCATTTCTTTCAATCCGATATAAACTTTATGGATTCGCCACCCGGTTCATCGTTCGGTTCTTCATCATCCATTGACACCGACGAGGAATTCGGTCAACTATTTGATCGTTATGCAGATTTGTTGCAAGAAGATGTAGATAGACGGTATGGTAGCACGCGGATGGCATAAGAATAAATTGGCGAATATTATGTACACTTGTCTCATATTACACAATATGATACTCGAAGACGAAGGTCATGCCATTTGTGCTGATGGAAACGCCGTGGTAGCGGATGAAACACAAATCACTGAGGCACAACGCGCGACAAATGTTTGAGAAGTCAAAAACCGAGAGACTCATAATAACCTTCGGTCGGATTTGGTCGAACATATTTGGCGTATCCGACTTCCCAACAACGACGACGAGTAGATTTTTAATATTTTGTAATTTTTAATTTTATTTTGTAATTTTTAATTTTATTTTGTAATTTTAATTTTATTTTTATGAATGTTATGATTTTTTATTAAAAAATTAGATGAGGTGGCATGTGGGTTCAAGAGGTTCAAAAGGTTGAGGTACGGGATTTATGGGTTCAAAAAGGTTCAAGAGGGTTCAAAGTGGAAAGCTGATGTGGCACTGATGTGACGCTGAGGGTTCAACAGGTTATGAACCTGGGGTACGGATGGCCTTATAACTATTTGACATACCATTCAACAACTAACCACAAAATATTATATATACCAAAATTGAAGATGACCCCACATTCTGTTAGGCTTTAACAATGATAAAAAATATTATAAAACAATATGTAATTAAACAATTATTAATAATCGACACATCTTTCATATTACACAATTTAAGAAATCATTTGAATGTTCTGCGACTATTCAATATATGTTTAACAAAAAAAAATCTTATATGACAAAACCGATATAGTTGATTGATTACTTAACGTCAAATATATTTCAAAAAGATTGTTATGTTCATAAAGGGTGCGTTTGGTACACTGAACATGACAGAACAGAACATAACAGAGATCATTGTCCCATGTTTTTTACAGGACTTTTATGTGGAATAGACAGGAACAGAGTGGAACAAGCTGGAACAGGCTTGTTCCACCCCTACCCCATGGAACAAGTTGGAACAGACTTATGTTTTACCAATATAACCTCAAAATAAAATTTAATTCTCTTCTAAAACATCAAATACACGTTCTATTTTATATTTTATTCATCTTTTAAATTTTATTTATTGTATTTTATCTAATGTTATCTGTTCTGTTCTGTCCGATTCTGTCTACCAAACACTGAACATCTGTTCTGTTCTGTCCCGTCTTGTCCTATTTTATCCCACCTGCATACCAAACGCACCCAAAAAGAATTCTTTGGAAACAAGTGTATGTAATATTTCCTCTAGAATATCATATCGTTGATAGACACCATGTTTCACCTTTTGAAGAATACTTGCCCCCTCAAACAGGGGCGGAACACAAGTTTTCCAACCGCACGGGCCGGACCCAGAAACCTTTTCATATGACTTTTCCCTTTTTTTGGTTGATTTTAAGAGTTTTTTTCGGGTTTTTTGGTTGATTTCGAGAGTTTTTTTTCCGGTTTTTCTAAATATCTAATTTCCATGTTCTGTTCTATCAAACATTCAAACATGTGAACAACCTAAGTCCTAAATTCCTAATCAAACAAGTCATAGAGATGCATCAAACAATTTCAAGTAAATTTAAACCTAGCTAATCAAACAATTTCAAATAAAGTTAAACCTAACTTAGCTAATCAAACAATTTCAAAACCCATATTTTCCTTGTCTAAGAATTTCAAAACCCATATTTGCTTTGAATAGTTGACAAACAATATAAAAAGCCAAAGAATGTTGGAATCCCACATATTCTATATTTCTATTCACATAAATGATAAATCACTATGCAATTATGCAAATAAATTAATTTAACAAACTAGGCTACTAGCAATTAGCAAATGCAAATCAGTGAAATGTGAATATTGAAACTTACCATTTAAGTGTTTAACAAACTAGGCTACTAGCAATTAGGGATTTAGCCATTTAGGTTAGGTTAGGGAGTAGGGACTTAGGGTAAAAGACTTACCAGTGAAGTGTGAAGTGTGAACTGTGAAGAGTCTAGAGGGGCAGAGGCGCAGACAGGGGCGGACCGGCGAGGGCCGAGGGCGGCGGCGACCGCCGACCGGCGAGGCGGCGAGGGTTCAGGCGAGCCGAGAGGGGCAGAGGCGCAGCAGTGTGTGAATGTGAGCGTTTTCTTGCTGAGAGGAGGCCGTTCTTTTTTTTTTCTTGCTGAGATAAGCTGAAAGTGAGAGTCTGAGAGATACTGAGAGAGGCTTTGGCCCAAATGTAAAACTATTTAAAAAAAAGCCTATAAATCAATTTCTACTAAATTTTTTATAAAATATCACACAGGCCATGGCCTGTAAAGGCCATGGCCTGTAAAGGCCATGCCTGTAAAGGCCCACGGGGCCCTCCGCCCCTGCCCTCAAAAGCCAGGAACAAAAACACAATAATAACCAACCCATGCTCTCACTCAGTCATATCAATCTAATCTTTACTATTTGCAAGGGTTATTCTAATAATTCAACCCTTTTTCACTACATAAACAAAGGTGTTGGATAAATATTTATATCAAAGTTAAGTTAAATTATATATTAAAAACACACAAATAAATAGTGTTGTTTATATACGTGAGAAAAATTTAATAAATAGATGGACATTTAATTTAACAAGTAACAAATGTACATTAACTTAGGATATCACGTAAACATTCATTACCAATTTTACACTCATACATACATCAACAATTTCTCCTTTTTATTATTTTCGACACACAATTTGACTCACAAGATGTTCATTCAATCAAACCATTTTTAAAATATGCTGTCAAACAATCCTTCTTATGGTCAAATTAATCAATATATACATTAAGAATATTTTTTTTAAATGAAATTTAATGTTGAGATGATACTAAATAAATCACCTTCCATATACCATTTGAATTTTTCTCATTAAATTCACACACACACACACACACATATATATATATATATATATCATATGTCTAAACCATTTATGCAAATAGTTAATGATTATCGCAAAATTCCAGTTATCTTTACATGAGAGTCTTATATATTGTAATAACGGTGAGAACCAATTTAAATCCTTAATCAATATAAATTAATAGTTATTAATTAACAAGGACTTTTGTTTTTTACAAATTTATATAAATGAAATCTTCAATATTTAAATAAAACGATAATTTATGGGTTATTTGAAGATTTTACAATTCTCTATCCCCTCTCCTATTAACTCTCTCCTCTCTCCGAGGACTATTGGGATCGACTCTTGTTGCGTGTGGGTTGTGGATCAATTAGTGAGCCTCCATCCATCTTCTCCATTCCATCACCGACACACCGGTAATTGTAAGGTCCTTGTGGATGTGGATCTTTTGGTAAACAAGGGAGAGGAGCGGCCGTGGATCTGTTGTACAGGGAAAGGAGGAAAGGGAGGATCAAAATACTATTTTATTATTTGTTAAATAATACTTCCTCCGTTCGAAACTATGTGTACACGAAATAACACGGTTTTAAAAAATATGTAATTATTACATTTTCACCTTTAATAATAGAGAGAGACTTTCTGTATCGAGTAATTAATGGTAGAATGGAAAAATAAAAAATTATTTTTGTAATTGGACACAAATTTTAGGACAAGCCACTTAATTTGGTGAAATGGGTTAATTACTAAAATGGGTGGATGAAGATTTTTGTTTAAGAAAATGGGTAATTAGAAAAAAATAACTGATTTTTATTGATTTTTATATTTAATGCTTAGTTGTCATCTAAAATTAAGATTACCATTTTAACCCTGTATTATAAACTGTTTATGACATAAAATGATTGGATTAGATTGATACTCATGGTTATCACAATATTTGTTATCCTTATTTGATTATGGCTCCCCATATAAGAGGGGGCGTAATCATTTGATATATAACTAAAAAATATATGAAATCCGTGAGATTCATTCTAATACACTAATTTAAGATCATTAATGTTATTAATTATTTAATTAATTAAAAATATAATCATCGATATTTATTAAGTAAAAAATTAATGTATTTTTAAGATAATTCATCTCTCTCTCTCTCTCTCTCTCTCTCTCTCTCTCCTATCTTCGTATTACATGCACATCGTGCACATAAGGTAAACACATTGTGCACATATGTTTAGATTAGTGAATTATAATGGATCTCATTGTGTTCACACTGTGTTCGCAATTGTTCACATTAGTGGATTAGATTAGTGGATTGGAATGGATCTCCGTTTTATTATGCATATCATTCACATTGTGTTCGCAATATGTTCACAAACGATACCAAATCTCGTAGATTTAGAGTGTGTTCATTATGTGTTCACAACTATAATAGTATTTATGAAAAAGTGTTCACAATGTGTTCACCTTAAATTCATATTCAATTATGTGTGTAGGTGTATGTTATGGAGAAATGATAGATAAAATAGGAAGAGAAAATAAATGATAGGATAGATGAAATACATTTTTAATTTATATTAGATTTATTTTTCCAACTTATTTTTGTGATTTGATCTCACAAATTAGTGAGTTCCTAAAAGAAGAGCCCATATATATATATATATATATATATATATATATATATATATAGTGTGTGTGTGTGTGTGTGTGAGAGAGAGAGAGAGGGAGGAGGGGAGGGAGAGGGAAAAGTTATGTTAGGAACCCAAAAATGATTAAGAACTTATAAACCGTCCACAACACACCACGTGTCCATTTTTTGGGTGAATATTCATCATGAATAACATCGGAGGAGGCTAATTACACCCCTATATATACATTGTTAAGTGCACCCCTACTTAGTAATTTTCTCCTCACACACATCAAAACCAAAATCAACTATTTACATTTCCAATGCATGATCGAATAACACATCATGATGAATATGAAAGGATGTGTCAATAGCATTATCGAATAACACATCATGATGAATATGGTAATGGTATTAATCATGAATCGCACATTCATGATGAATATGAACTTGTTATTCGTTATGAATCGCACATTCATGATAAATATGAACTTGTTATTTGTCATGAATCGCACATTCATGATGAATATAGACTTGTTATTTATTATGAATCACACATTTATAATAAATACGTTACAACCACCACAAAACAAATGACCTTTTATCACAAAAATTACCCAGGGAAATTTATGTGGGTGATTACCGATAGATAATCCAAGAAATACCAATGGTTCGGTAGAATCTGATGTTTTTCGAGAAAATGCCAATGGATCACGTACCCAGAGAACACCTGAGTAATCTGTCACTAATTTGAATCACCTACCACCAATTTACTCATCAACTTATGTGATAGTTTGTGACGAATCATCAATTAGAGACATATTTCCTAAAGAAAAGTCCATATCCAAAAGCCTTTCATTTAATTGTGAACATTTATGATGATCAATAACACGTGTATATCCATGATTAATATGTCACATGTGAAACTGTGAACGTTTCATAAATTTTTAATCACTTTTATGTTTGTCACATAACCTACTCCATATAAATATATATATATATATATATATAGAGGTTAAGTCTCAATTGCAAACCAGTCAGTTTGTGCAAACCCCGTACAAACCAATCTACAATGATGAATCTGTAATTTTTTTTTTGATGCTTCATGAATCTATATTTTGACTTCATGAATATAAAATTTGGCTTCATGAATATATAATTTGGCTTCATGAATCTATATTTTCCGATAGAGCTCTAAAATATCCTTATGGATATAAAAAAGAAGTTATGGATATAAAAAAATAAGTTACGTGATTGGTGGAGATGAAACAATATGCTAAAAGCCCTAAAATACCCTTATGGATAAAAAAACAAAGTTACGTGATTGGTAGATTGGTTTGTACGAGGTTTGCACAAACTGACTGGTTTGCAACGGATACCTCCCCTATATATATATATATATATATATATATATATATATATATATATATGGAAAATTTAACATATATTTAGGCTATGTTTGGCAAAATAGCTGATAAGCTAGCGGATGAAATAGTCACGTTTGGCAAAACTAGCTTATAAACATGTAAAATGACCAAAGAGGACATCTTCAAAAAAATTATCAATTACGATATTTAATTATATAATTAAAACAAATTTATAAAAATAAAATATGTTAATTAATACAATAGTAAAGAAAAATTAAATACTACAACATGTTAATTAAAAGAATTTAAAATTTATTATTATATATATACCATAAATTTTTAATTTGTTAAAACAGGTTTTAGAAAAAAAATATATATTAACTTATGATTTTAAATAACCGTTACATATAATTTGAAAAAGATAATCAAATAATACTTAAAAAGATAATAGTAGTTGGTAATTAAAGTATATTAATTAATATTATAAAATATATAAAAATAATTTATATGATTAACAATAACTCTAAATAATAAAAATTAATGGTAATTATAATATATTAATTAATATTATAAAATATATAAAAATAATATATATGATTAACAATAACTCTAAATAATTAAAAATTAAGATCAATATATAATTAAAATTTAGTTTAATAATTTTCAGTTAATATTAATTAAGTTTAAAAATTAATATTTATTAATAATAATAGTTAGTAAATAATAATAAGGAACAATATTAGAATATTCACAAAAAACTACTGAAACGCTACTCCAAGTAGCGTTTCAAAAAGGGAATTTAATTAAAATACGTAAAGTTTGACTTTAACTTATCAAAATACCCATTTTTTCAACTTTTGCAAAAATACCCAAAAATCCCGCGATATGTCCCGCGATCGCGGGATAGGGTGTTTTTTGAAAATTTAATCATCCGCGATCGCGGAGAGTGTCCCGGATGCATTCAATTTGGTAACTTTTGGTGACTTTTGATTTGAAATGTTACACTTTCAACCCCTATACTTATTTACTTACTTTACTTTATACATTTGACTTTCCTAATTTTAATTTTACACCTTCATCATATTAACACATATAATCGTTTATTAACTAAAGTATGTTAAAAAATACGTTTTAATTTTAACAAGTTACACCATTATAATCGTCTCTTCTATACGTTCGAAATGAGCCAAATATTGAATATTTTTTGATTTAATTATTTAATTATATATCATATATACTACATAAAAAATATTTTTAATATTTACAATTCATTTCGAAGATATCGACGAGACGATATTAATGGTGTAACTTGTTAAAATTAAAAATCATTTTTTTAACGTATTTTAGTTAATAATTGATTAAATCGTCAAATTATTTGGATTATACGTCTCGCTGCATTGCAGCGGGTAATAACTAGTGTATATATATATATATATATATATATATATATATATATATATATATCGAACTCCTTAACATATTTTAACGTAATTATGTATGTTAATGTGATATGTTAAAACGTACTTATAAAACATATTTTAGTTAATATATGATTATTATGTTAATGCGATAAGAGTGTAAAACGAAGAGACGATTATAATGGTGTAATTTGTTAAAATTAAAACGTATTTTAACTATAAGAATACCATAAATTAAATAATTAACTATAAGAATATGAATTTTAAGTATAAAAAATATTTTTATGTAGTATATATGATATATATTAAAATAATTAAATCAAAAAATATTCAATATTGGGCTCATTTCGAACGTATCGAAGAGACGATTATAATGGTGTAACTTGTTAAAATTAAAACGTATTTTTTAACGTATTTTAGTTAATAAACGATTATATGTGTTAATATGATGAATGTGTAAAATTAAAATTAGAAAGTAAAAGATATAAAGTAAAGTAAGTAAATAAGTATAGGGGTTGAAAGTATAACATTGAATTAGAAATCACAATTGTGTGTGTGCCGCAGGACTCATCCCGCGAATGGCGGGATCAACAATTTTCAGAAAACCTCCTATCCTGCGATCGCAGGACATATCGCGGGATTTTTGGGTATTTTTACAAAAGTTGAAAAATAATGGGTATTTTGATAAGTCAAAGTCAAACTTTGGGTATTTTAATTAAATTCCATTCCAAAAAACTAGCTTATAAGCTAGTTTATGATTATCCATGTACACCAAAAAAAAGCTAGCTTATAAACTAGCTTTTTTTTGCCAAACAATGCCTTAGAGCATCTCCAACAGCTTCCCTAAATTGGGGAAAATGGAGAAAATGAGGATTTTAGCCTAATATTGTGCTCCAACAGCTTCCCCAAAACTATCCCCAAAATGGAGAAAGTTGGAGAGAGAATATTTTTTTCTTCAAATATGGAGATCACTCCATAAATGATTACCAAGTGAGATGACCAATAGGAAACTTTGAAAATAAATATGTAAAGAGAAAAATAATATTTTAATAGATAAATGAAATATTTTAATATTTTAATTAATGTTGGAATTTTCAAAATGGAGAAGCAGATGGAGATGAATGTATATTTTTTGGGAATTTTGACTTTTGGTTCCCCATTTTGAAAAAATTATGGAGAAGATGTTGGAGATGCTCTTAGAGTGCTATACTCACCAGTTTTGTTTAAATACTATGGGGTATGATTTTTGTTTAAAAGAACCCACCCCTCTCTTGCACACAATATTGACTAACACCCCTATCGAGTCTCTCTTTTTCTCTCTCTAATATTCCTACAAATTAATCACGGACCACCGACAATCGATCATGCATATGTTTCTATAATCATCGACCTTTAGTTACAAGATATACTGATGAATATGATGGTGTTGAGCACACCATTTTCAAGAATCTGCAGCTGATTGATCAACAAGAGCTAGGTTAATTGATGATGAATTTACGATTGTGTTCCGGTTTGAAAGCGGTAGCGGTGATGGTGGTGCTGACGGTGATGCTGCTGGTTCTGCCGTTGGTATTGCCGCCGCTTCCGCCGCCTCCACGGCTGCTCCTCTTGATTCCGGTGTTAATGATGCTTCTTCTTCTTTTCTTGGTTTTTACACCATCCAAGGTCCCACCATAGCTATACTGTCGTCGTTTAATTAGTCTGCCTCAAACCATGCAATGAATCTGGATGTTGAATTTTTTGGTTCCTTGTCGTTCGTCATATATATATATATACATATATATATATATTTATTTATATATAGAGAGAGACACACACCCATCTTTTTTGTTGTTCGATATATATGAGGATTTAATTGAATTGTTTAAGAACGCAACCTTTGATTTTGATTAATTAACTAAAGTCTCGTTTGATAATCTTTGATTTTTAATTTGCTTTACTGTTTTGTATTACGTTTTAAAAAATGTAAAACAAATTTAAAAGCATGGTTGACATCGAATTTAATTGTTTAATTTAATTAAAAACAATTCCAAATTTCCTTTTTACGGTTAATGATATGTATATTAAAGGGTACTAGAAGCATACTTGCGCAATGCAGCGCGATATTTCTTGATTTTAATTTTTGTTTTATTTTTTTATCATTTTCAGTTTTATAAAATGGTTTTGTGTAGTTTTGAGAAAATTATAATATTTTTTGTATAAATTTGTACAAAGAATGACGCTTTTTGAGGGGTTCATTATTTGAGGATTTGAAAGGAGTTAACAGATAAGGATTAATTAGTTAACTAATAAGGATTAAATAATGATGTTTTTTAGGGGTTTACCATTTGAGAATTTGTAGAGAGTTAGAAATAAGAACAAAAATAAAAGAGTTAGAGATAATGACTAATTAACTAATTAGTATTAACAATGATACATAAAGCTTCGTGAATTGTTTTAAAAGATTTTAAGTAATCAACATTATATAGCAGTACATAAGACTTTATGAATTGTTTTTAAGAGTTTTTTAAGAGTTTTTCATAAATGTTTTATAATATAGTATAGATTAGAAGCATACTCGTGCAATACAATGTATTATATCTTAATTTTATTTTTTTCTTTATTTGTTGTCTCTGTCAATTTTATAAAACAATTTGTAACGACCCAAAATCCTAGTGAGTCTTGGAGTTTGGTGGTCAAAATATAAGAAACGAAAGTTAAGTTAAGGGGCCATTTCTGTCATTTGATGAAGGTATATAAATGCACAAACTTCTAGGGCAGCCTCCATTCCCTAAAATCAGTATTGTTGGTGTGAGATTGGCGATTAAGAGAGAAAAGGGAGAAGAAGGAGGTTTTTGGGAAGAAAGCAAGAGGGTGAAGAATCATAGAAGAATCAAAGAAGAAATCAGTAAGGTAACCCTTATTCCTCGTTTATTCTTGTGTTCGATCTCTACTGGTTTTGGATTCTTGGGATTTGTTGTAGTGATTCTTTGAGTTTTCACCTCTTTTCCTTTCTAAATGGGTTTTAAGGGTTTTTGTCTTGTTAAACCGATTTAGAAGTTTATAAATGGATTAAATGAGTATTTGAGGTTGGTGGATGAACCCTTGTAGATATCTAATCGACTTAATGGTTAAATCGGAGTATAAATCAGTTTTGGACTTGTTAAACTTCGAACAACAGTGTTTTCCGGACACCAGTGTTCGGTGGTGTCCGGATATGTTGCAGGTGTCCGGGTAAGTGCCCCGTGAGGATGTCCAGGTGTTTCTTAGTATCCGGGTAGCTGAAGTCTCCGGATAAGTCTAGTGTCCGGAAAAGTGTTGCGTCCGGATAAGTCTAGTGTCCGGAAAAGTGTTGTGCCCGGATATGTCTAGTGCCCGGAAATGTGTTGTATCCGGAAAAGTGTTGTATCCGGGAAGGGGTATCCGGACAGTAGGTTTGAACCGTTTAATCTGATCCGAATCTAATGCCCTTAGGTGTTCGACTGGTTTAGCTGGGAGGTATATAAGAAGTACGCTCTACGATAATCAAAGGTGAGTTCTCTCACTCCTTTTTATGACGTACCATTTTTACTGAATATGGTTCCTTTATCGAGCATGAATTGATTTATAAAAGTTATGCATGCTTTCATGATTTTCATGTTTACACCCGAACGAAAGATGTTTAATGTTTTCATGCATATGGTTTCAAATGTATGTGTGATATGTGGAGTCGGTTGAACGGTGGGGCCAGGGTACCTTGGGATCTCTGATCCCTTGGGCATATGGAGGTTAGCTTGTAGGTTGGAATTCGTTTTCTCCTACATGAAGGAATGGGGAGTCCATTTGGATTCCGGCGTAGACGAGAGGGTGTCCGTTAGGCCCCGATCGGAGTAGCTTATGCAATTCCCTGAACCCCGTGTTTAACCTTGGTTGATGTTATGAGAAAGATGTGAAAGTATTTCCTTTATGAAATGATATTTTTACCATGATAAATGTTTATGGAGGGAATTCACTAGACCTTTTGGTCTAACCCTCGCTTTTCAAAAACTAAACCATTTTCAGGTAAGCGTACAGTGGGAAATTCTAGTAAGAATTAGATGAAGCCAAGAAAGGTGTGGAGCTCATAGCGACTCCAAGGTTTTTAATGATGACTATAGATAGAATCTCGGCTGTGGATTTAGAGACTTCCGCTGTCAATTTTGTTTAGTATGAATTATTGATGATGTAAAGACAAGGTTTTATGTAATTCGAATGCTTATTTATGGTTGTTTGTCTGTTATGATATTTGGGATGTTACACAATTTTATGTAGTTTTAAGAAAAATAATTTTTTTATTAGTTTATTTAAGTTATTTTTTTATTTTAATTTTGTTTAGGTTTAAAAATGATGTAATTTATTTAAGGTTTAATAATATACATATTTTAATAAAAAAGATAATTACATTGTAACACCTCGAAAATTCCATAATTATTGTACATTTTGGGAGAACGTTTAAATAATGGGAAAGTGTTATTTTAAACGAAATGTCGAAAGGGTTGAAAATAGTGTAAAGGATAAGAAACTTGGGTTTAGTTTCATCCATTGGTCATAGTGTAGGGTTAAATTGGTAAATTGTGAAAATAATCAGATATTTATACTAGGAAGTCGGCTAGAATTGATAAGAGGTCTCAATTTCACTTCCAGGAAGTCGGTGTGTGAGAGAAAAAGAAGCGAAGTGTTAGGTCTCATTCGGTGTGAAATTGATTTTTGCTAGGTTGAGTCGTTTTTACACAGGCTTGAATCGAATTGGGTTTACAGGTGAGTTCATCTTACTTGTTAATGTTTAGGTGTTATTATTAAAGGTTTGAATGATTTAAACTCATACAGGTATTGATAAATTTTAGTCCGTATAATTTGAATGATTTGTGATTCTGTGTTCAAGAGTCGATATACAGGTTTGATGTTATCGGGTAAGTTCTGAGTATCCGGAAAACATTTTATAGAGTAGTATCCGGTAAATCCATTTTCCCGGTAGTATCCGGTAAATCCATTTTCCCGGTAGTATCCGGTAAGCCTATTTTTCCTGAAGTATCCGGTAAACTCCACTTTTATAAAGTATCCGGTAACCTTATTTTATAAAGGTTGTTTTCAAGTAACATTTTGAGGTGAGAAATTCTTTGATTATTTGGATTATGACTTTGGTGGTTGAGTTATACAAATGTAGTTATAACTTAAACTTGGGAATGATATGAATTGCTATATGTTGGTTTTGTGTGCATACATATGCTAGGAAGTGTAATGGATCCATAGGCACTAGCATTATTTGATAAACGTGAAATAAGCGTGGCGCTTAATCGTAATTCCCGTTTATTTGAAATGAGGAATAGGTCGGGCACTTAATGGTGTTAGTCCCTAATGGCTAACACAAGTATTGTAGAAGGGGGGGGGGGGTGAATACAATACCCAAAAATTACTTAATTTAATTCTTTTATTGAAAAACTTTCAACAAAAATTACACATAGAAAACTAAAGATTGTTGCGGAAAAGAACAGATAAAACTATTCTAACAATCTTTCACTAAGAATACTGAAAACAAAACAACTTGAACACTTAGACTCAAAGCTATAAAATTCTTGAGAGATGAAGGATGCTTGCACTTAGAAAATCTTCTGAAAGCATTGTTTACATGGGGAGCTTCTTCCTCCGTTTATAGTGTGAGAAGCATTAAATGCTTAGGACACTTGTCATCAGGAGATTCAAAGTAGGTGTTGACTTCTGAAAAGTTGATGTGTCCTTTTCACATTTTTTCTTGGTACTAGGAAGAATACTCTTGCTGATTGAGACTTTATCTGATAATGGATAAAACGACAAAGAGTCACTTTTACCTGGCAATAGATATTGTCCCATAATAAATGATCTTCTTGATGTGTCTTCCAAGAACTATTCCACCGACGGTATTCCACCGATGAGAGTGTTTTGGGATTTTTCACTATTGAAGAAAAGCATCTATGAAGATATATATGAGATCCCACCGATTTGAGGCTTTCGTCGGTGGGACTCATTTTGACCGACCAAGAGATGGATCGGTGGGAAATGTCCACCGATGTATGAAGACCCTCGGTGGACAATGACTTGATGTTTGTTGAGAAAATTATTCTTCATTTCCACAATGAGATTATCTTCAAGCTTGGTTTCGGTTGATCTTCGACTTCACCGAACATTTGTTATCTTGTACAAGTCATTGTAAAGAACCAAGCTAAAATATTCTAAGTGAGATTTAGGAGAAGCATCGGTGAGTCAATTTCAAATCTTTGGTGACCCAATAATCTCCCCGTATTTGAATTTGAGCTCCATACTTAGAATATTAAAGAGTATCTGAGTATAAAATGCAATTTGACCCTTTTTACTCTTTTTGTGTTCTTTTCACATAGACCATTCTTTTTGTTCTTTTTGATCTATTTTGTCTTTTATGGATTTGTTAAGTGTATCCAATATTTACAAGCAAGGAAAATAAATATGTGCAACAATGAAATTCAAATAGATGAAAAGTACTTGCATTTATGTAAAGTTTTCATACATTCGAAAATGAAGAAAAATTACAAGTACTTATAGAAAGATAGCACCCAGATCATTTCCTTGGTTTTTGAATACAGCGTTTGATTTCGTTGGTGATGTTCTGATAGTATATCTGAGCTTCATTAATATTAGGGGTGTTCAAAAAAACCGGAAAACCGAGAAACCGAGTCGAACCGTTTGATCAGAAACCAAAAAAACCGAAAACCGGAAAAACCGAAAACCGAGAAAACCAGGTATTCACGGATCGGTTTCGATTTTAAGTTATAGGTATTTGAGGGTAACCGATCCGAACCGATATATATAATACAATTAATAATATTATATTTAATATTAACTATTTAATTTTTGAGTAGTCATCAACCAAATAGTAGATATTTTTAAACAATAAAACTTATTTTAATTTATTGTTCTTGGATTATTTTTATATATTTTTTATGTAATTGGTTTAAATTTTTTATTTTGATATTATTTTTATATTGCAAATAATATTTTTCGATAAATTCGGGTAACCGTGAACCGAACCGCGGATAACCGACTAACTGCGGTTCAGTTCCATTCGGTTTGGTTTAGCCCGCGGTTCGGTTTCGGTTCGGGAACTAGGTATCCGCCTTATGCGGTTTGGTTCACATTTTTCCTACTAACCGAGCTGAACCGAACCGTGAACACCCCTAATTAATATGTTGCATGAGGTTGGAGATGCCATGTAAGAAGATGATGTCGGCTAGATGGATCTGAGAAAATCTGAAGAAGCGTCGGTGGCCTAGAGCATCGTTGAAGAAGAGGCCAGGAACTGGTGAGATGCAAAGTGTGGTAGAGGGATAGGTGATGGAGGTTGGGATGGATAAGTTAAGATTATCCACATAGGGGATTCTTCCTTTAGAAGCCATGTCTTTAAACACTGTGTCTTTCACCGATTGGGTTTTGGTCTTGGGAAGTCGGACATCTTCTTTTAGAGATTGAAGAGAGGCACGTTCGTCGTTGGAAAGAACAATATTGTATTTCTTCTTTATTTCTTTCATCTTGTTCATCATCCCATCGATATACTTGATGAAAATGTCTTTCTTTGGATTAACACATTTCACCAAGAGTCTGGAAATTTCAAACCATTCGGAGAGGCCGAATTGCTTGAGGTGGTAATCTCTGACAATCCTTGTGTTTCCATTCTCCCTTTCACTGATGAGCCTGGTGTCGGTGGGATTGAGTTTAGAAGTGGCAATCTTAACACATGAGATGAGATACCTGTTTGTTCGGTAGTGCATGGTTTTCTTGTACCATTTAATTTCCTCTTCTTTTTCTTCTTCAATTGTGCCCAATTCAGACTTTTGGGCAAGAATGGGATCGGTAGACTTGGCTTTAACCGCTTCCTCTTTGGCAACTTTTAGGGATAGTGCCTTAGAGTCATCCAAGGCGTTTTATGCTAGTCTAGCCTCCTCAATTTCTTGGGGAGATAGACCCAAGTCGGATATAGCTTCTTTGGAGGGAGGTTTGAGTTCAAGGGTTTGAGCATCGGCAGGTCGAGTTCCATACTTGGCCAACTCTATCTTTCTTTTCTCTTCTTTGGCCTCATCCTTTGCCGAAATGACCTTCTTCCCTTTGTCTTTTGGAGTAGTGGCCGAAACATTTTGCTCCCCCTTAACTGTTGCTGCAGTTTTCTCCACCGAAGGGATTTGGGTTGTTGTGTGTTTGATCACCGATGGGGTCGGTGTGATTATAGTAGTCGGTGTCGAAGATGCAATCGATGTAGGTGTCGGTGTCGGTGCAACTGTTGAGGTGGCCACCGATGTAATCGGGATTTTGGGTTTGAAGAATCGAATTGTTGAATTGTCGGTGGGGTCTGAAGGAGGCCCGTTGCTGTCAATATGTCTAACAGAAGGCCTTTTCGTGGACTTTGGGAGGCTTTTCTCCTCCTCAGTAACAGCCGCAGATTCCAGACCCAAATGTACAACAATACGATCAACCGAGTTACGAATATGCCGAATTCGATCCCTGTCATCTTTGTCAAAAGCAAAGTCACCCAGATCGAAATCCCAATCCAGATTGTTATTTAGCGAGTCAACCTTTCGATGAAGAGTTTGAAGAGATTCGGCGAGAGACGAGCGAAGAGACTGATGCCGAGTGTCTCGAGCAAGAAGCCGAGCAATCTCGGAGTCCTTGTAATCGATGGAGGCTTTAATAGCAACTACAGAAATGGCCATATTAGAGTTAGAGGTGATTAAATCCTCCAACTTCTGAGAGAAGGTGGCCATGTTCTCGGTAAGAGGCCGAAGCAGACTTTGAAGAGTTGATTCCAAAAGTTGAGGTTGCCGATTTTCCAAGACGGCGACTCGGTCATTAATTTGAGCGATCATAGAAATGGTGGCCTATTTGAAAGTCTCAAACTGAGTGCCCACCAACCGACACTGTCAGGCACTTTCCTGAACATTTGATATTAGATCACTTGGTAGACGAACATCGGTGGTGGAGGATGGACCAACATTGTGAAGTTGGAATCTGAGAGCATTAGGTGATAGGGGTGTGTAGGGAAGTGACCTTTGAGTAGGAATATCGGTGGAGAGAAGGTGATCAGATAGCGGGTCGGGGAACAACACTCTTGGGGGTGGTGGCGGTGAAGGAGAGGGAGAAGAGCTATCCATAGAGGAAGAGTGTTCTTCGTGGTCGATGGAGGAATGAGATCGGTGAGGGGAACCCATCGGGGAGGAGGAGTGTTGGGGGGTGGGTTGCTTCGGTGACCCATGGGTCGGTGATGGGGGTGGATATGTCGGTAAGACATGGATCGGTGGAGGGGATGGAGGCGTCGGGGACGTGTGGATCGGTGGGGGTGAGAGGTGTGTCGGGGAGACTATTGTGTCGGTGATCATGATGTCGTCGGTGGCAAGCTTTCGGAGTGACCCTGTATCTTCCAAAAGGAAATCCAAAAATGCCCTGTTTGGAGACCCCGAATCTCCAATAGGCTGTGCATTATCGATCTCATAATGATCGGGTGTAAGGTTGTGCAGTGCAAACTCGGTTCCTTCGAGGGGAGAGTCTCCGAAGTCATCTGCACCACCAAAGAAGCGGGTGATGAGGTAAGAGGTAGGTTCTCCTTAATCACAACCGAGGCCTTTTGAGAGACCACGGAGGAGCCAGTTTGGGGTTTAGCAGATTCCCTTGGCCTGGAAGGGACAATTTCAACAACTGTCGATTTTTGAGAATCGACAATTGGCTTGTGGAGCTTGGCCGAAGGTGTCCGAGACCTCTTTAGATGAGACCTCAGAGGGGATTTAGAGTGCCTCCGCTTGTGAGAATGGGTTGAGACTTGGGTAGCCTCCGAGGGATCTTTTGGAGGCGTAGTCTCGGAAGCGGACACGGAGGTGTCGGTGGCCCGAGATGCTTTCTTTTTGGTGCACCCGACTTAACTTGGGAACGGGGAGATGGGGCCACTATGGCTGGAAGGACCTCCGAAATCTCCGGGTGTATTAACCCTTCGATTTGGGCGTCCCCCCAGAATAGTTCGGGAGAGTGAACGAAAGTAATCATACCTGGTCGGAGTGGTAGATCGGATGCAAGAGGAGCCACATCAAGAGTGTTCTGGCCACAACAGGAGCGGACCAATCATATTTGAACTTGGGAGACTTGGACTTCCGGTCGGCATCCAAGGCAGCATCAAGCTTGTGCTGAATGATCATCGAGATGAATTATGGATAGGCCACGTGACATTTTTTCGGGTGCTTTACAACTTTAGTTAGTTCAGTGAAAAAATACTGTGCAAAGTCTATTTTTCGTTGAAATATGAGTGCATGGGCAAGCTTAGTGATGTAGGAGGGAGACTGATCCTTACCACTGGTTTTGCGAGAGAGGCAGTAGATAACATGAGCAAAGAAGAAATTCCAAACCCCTCCCATTTTGTTTCTAATAAGGGTACCTGGAGCTTTGGAAGATTTGGAGGATTTATCATCAGTTTTGTGTACGTAGCCAATGGCATTTACCACCTCTGCTTGGGCGTTGTCGACATGCATGTCTTCGTATTCAGAAAAGGCTTCTATCTTGAGAGCAGTGCGGACATCATCCACACCAAAGGTGAGATCGTGATCACCTTCTTCATCAGTAAGGATTGAGGCATGAATGGCTTCGTTGGATGTGTCGTACACACAGGTTAGCCAGAACTTTCCAATGAGCATTTTGCTCGTTTTGGGGTTGCATGTGAAGGCATGAAGAAGAGGAGAGTGGGTTAGGAACTTGGTTACCATGGTAAATTTGGGATGAGCAGGGTCTGATTCAAACCTTGCAACATGATTGCAAGGATTGAATTTAGATCTTCAAAGCAGGTTGGGGATTCTTTTACAATCTTGGTGGATTTTGCAGTCTTGGAAGAGGTAGAGGAAGCCATTGTTGAGAGTAGTTGAAGGTTTACGATCTTGAGAGAATATGATCGAGAGTTTCAGAGGTCTGTAAAAAGGAAAGAATGAAGAAGAAGGGTTGTATTTATAGAGTGAGAATTTGAAGGGGTTTTGGGCGGCAACGGTTATGGATGGAAATGAAAGGACATTGAAATTAATATTTAATTAATTCGAAAAAGGAAATCATTTTGGATGGAAAAGATGTGGCTAAAAATGAAGTATCATGAGAATGGGATGTGGAAAGTCAAGGATTTGACTGACACATAGGGGTATAGGGGTGATGTAATCATCGAAAGCTGTGAAAGATAAGGATTGTAAATGGTGTCGGATGAAACAACTCATCGATCAAATGAAGATCGATGAATGTCGGTGGTTAGAGCTCACCGATTTGGGTAGTCGGTGGTGAGATAAGGTGAGATGGACCGGTGAGATCGGAATCGATGAGTTTGGCTATCGGTGTGATGGTAGGCCACCGATAAGAATTTGGAGAGGGTGTTAGAGAGGGTTTCGGTGAAGAAGGGTCAGTGAGATAGCCACGAGTTTGTTCGGCCGATTGTGGTGATTCGGTAGGATTTAGGTGGAGCAGGACGTCAGGAATTGAAGCAATCGGTGAAGTAGATTTAGTGGAGAATAGTGTAGGAGATCGGTTGGGGATTCTCAACTATGTTTTAAGAGGATGGCATCGGGGGGAAGTATCACTAGGTTTTGGTGAGCAGGAATCGGTGAGAGGTATCCACCGATTCGAGAAGTGGAAGCTTAGGATTATGGCGTCGGTGGAGAGATGAGAGGAAAGGTCAGTGGGATAGACAATGTCGGTGAATATAACTGCCGACTATATACACACATTTTTTTTAATTGTCTAAATACAACATGCCAAGTTCTCCTATATGAAAGTTGAACCTGGTTTCATCCAAGGGTTTGGTGAACAAATAAGCAAGCTGAAGATCGGTAGAAATGAAGTGCAGCTCAATGTCACCTTTTGAGATGTGATCCCTGATGAAATGATATCTGATGTCTATGTGTTTTGATCTTGAGTGTAGAATAGGATTGTTTGCAATAACTATTGCACTTGAGTTGTCACATAGAATTGGGATCTTGGAGTAGACTTGATTGTAGTCCCTTAGTTGATTTTTCATCCACAGGATCTGAGCACAGCAGCTTCCAGCAACAACATATTTAGCTTCAGCAGTTGAGGTTGAAACGGAGTTTTGTTACTTGCTGGACCAGCTGACTAATTTTCCACCAAGAAGTTGGAAGCTGCCTGTGGTACTCTTTCTATCAACTTTAGAACCTGCATAATCTGAATCTGAATACCCAATTAGATTGTTTTGGGATTTGTCACTATTGTTAGTCCCTAACGGCTAGCACAAGTATTGTAGAAGGGGTCGGGGGTTGAATACAATACACAAAAATTACTTAATTTAATTCTTTTATTGAAAAACTTTCAACAAGAATTACACATAGAAAACTAAAGACTGTTGCGGAAAAGAATAGATAAAACTATTCTAACAATCATTCACTAAGAATACTGAAAACAAAACAACTTGAACACTTAGACTCAAAGCTATAAAGTTCTTGAGAGATGAAGGATGCTTGCACTTAGAAAATCTTCTGAAAGCATTGTTTGCATGGGGAGCTTCTTCCTCCTTTTATAGTGTGAGAAACATTAAATGCTTAAGACACTTGTCATCAGGAGATTCAAAGTAGGTGTTGACTTCTGAAAAGTTGATGTGTCCTTTTCACCTTTTTCCTTGTTAGTAGGAAAAATACCCATGCTGATTGAGACTTTATCTGATAATGGATAAAACGACAAAGAGTCACTTTATCTGGCAATAGATATTGTCCCATAATAAATGATCTTCTTGATGTGTCTTCCAAGAACTATTCCACTAACGGTATTCCACCGATGAGAGTGTTTTGGGATTTGTCACTATTGAAGAAAAGCATCTATGAAGATATATGAGATCCTACCGATTTGAGGCTTTCGTCGGTGAGACTCATTTTGAACAACCAAGAGATGGATCAGTGGGAAATGTCTACCGATGTATGAAGACCCTCGGTGGACAATGACTTGATGTTTGTTGAGAAAATTATTCTTCATTTCCACAATGAGAATATCTTCAAGCTTGGTTTCGGTTTATCTTCGACTTCACCGAACATTTGCTATCTTGTACAAGTCATTGTAAAGAACCAAGCTAAAATATTCTAAGTGAGATTTAGGAGAAGCATCGATGAGTCAATTTCAAATCTTGGGTGACCCAACAAATGGTAATTCCCATTTCATATTGTGATGTAAAAATGTGGAATAGGCATTGCTCTTAATTGTAATTCCCGTTTTCATTGGAAGACAAGGGATAGGCATGACTCTTAATTGTAATCCCTACTTCCACACCAAGAAATAGGCATGGCGCTTAATTGTAATTTCTTCGACATGAGCTGTAATCTTGAATCCGTGGAGATTCGTAGTGGCGCTCTTGAACATGAGATTATGAGTATCCGGAAAACATTTTATACAGTAGTATCCGGTAAATCCATTTTCCCGGTAGTATCCGGTAAATCCATTTTCTCGGTAGTATCCGGTAAGCCTATTTTTTCGGAAGTATCCGGTAAACTCCACTTTTATAAAGTATCCGGTAACCTTATTTTATAAAGGTTTTTTTCAGGTAACATTTTGAGGTGAGAAGTTCTTTGATTATTTGGATTATGACTTTGGTGGTTGAGTTATACAAATGTAATTATAATTCAAATTTGGGAATGATATGAATTGCTATATGTTGGTTTTGTGTGCATACATATGCTAGGAAGTGTAATGGATCCATAGGCACTAGCATTATTTGATAAACGTGGAATAGGCGTGGCGCTTAATCGTAATTCCCGTTTATTTGAAATGAGGAATAGGCCGGACACTTAATGGTAATTCTCATTTCATATTGTGATGTGAAAACGTGGAATAGTCATGGCTCTTAATTGTAATTCCCGTTTTCTATTGGAAGATAAGGGATAGACATGACTCTTAATTGTAATCCCTACTTCCACACCAAAAAATAGGCATGACGCTTAATTGTAATTTTCTTGGACATGAGCTTTAATCTAGAATCCGTGGTGATTCGTAGCAGCGCTTTTGAACATGAGATTATGACTTACTTAGTGTTTGTCATACTCATGGAATCGGGTATGATTCCCGTCATCGAAAGATGTTATGTGTACAGTAAGAAGGTTTGTGAAAATGTCATTTTATATGCTTTACTTACAATTTGAGTTTTCAAAGCTTATAAAGCATTTATGATTTCAACTAGATGTACTCACTAGGCGCAAGCCTAATCTTTTCAAATTAAATTTTCTTACCAGGTAATATCTCGGGAAGGGATAAGTGACTAGGGATATCAGAGTTATTTTGAAGCGCGATGGAGAAGTTAGTATAGACGAAGATGCTTTGGGAGATTGCTTAGACAACCCGTATAATCTGATCTTAATGTTAAGGATTAGATTAGTAGGTTGTTTTGTTAGTCCAGTTGTATATACAAATCTTCGTAACTAATTCTCCGTTTATATATCAAAAGTTTGAAAGATGTTGTAGAATATTTTGATAAATTCAAGGTTTAAATCTATTGTGAATTTTAGGGTGTTTCAGTTTGGTATCAGAGTTGTACTTTAAGTGAACTAAGTATGATCGTGAGATACCTAGACTTAAGCTGAGATGATTAAGTTATGATTTGTGAGATTGGGTAGAAATATTAAGACGGGAATAGTCTTAAAGTCGACGGAAATACGTGAATTAAGAACTGTGATAATGGTAACGAGGATTCTTATGTGTAGTATGTTCATAATTTCAATTAGCTACTGTTATTATGAATATATTGTTACGTAAGCATACTTGTTTTTAAATTGTTATGGTGATTAATGAACGTTAAAGTACGTTATCTTTTTGTGCTTTAACAGAATACGATGATGAATACACCAAACAGATTTTCTACTTCTTCGAAAGATAGAGTGGCAAACAAACTTGCTGAGAATCAACGTGAAAGGGGTGAAACTTATGAGAGTCCACCAAGGCCACCTATCTTGGGAGAAGGAAGAAGTCAAACGCATAGAACGAATGTCGGTACTTCCAACCCCATGACGACGGAATCCACTATGGAATCCCGTATGATGGAAAATATGATGCGGGTTATGAATGCAACATTGACCTAGCAACAGGAAATGTTCATGAAAATGTTGAATGACAGAAATGCCGAGTCACAAAGACCGGAGTTGGGTACTGGTACTGAATCCTCCTGTTAATCCGGTGAAAAATGTTAATAGAAGAAGGGAGCAAGTTTGTTCCTACAAGACGTTTTTGAGCTGCAAGCCACCATAATTTGTTGGTTCTGATAATCCAATTACATGTATGAATTGGATTAGAGAGACGGAACAAGCATTTAGAGCTTGTGAATGTGACGAAGAATCAAAGGTTAGATTCGGATCCCAGATGTTACGAGGAAATGCTTTGACCTGGTGGGACATCGTGACATCAACGGTGACGGTTCCAGTTTTGGCATCCATGACCTAGGAGTCGTTTAAAAAGAAGATATTAGAAAAATACTACAATGAGAATGAAATGGACCGGATCGAAGAAGAGTTTCGAATGCTTAAGAATGGTACTTCTTCAGTAATGGAGTACACTCGCATATTCCTGGAAAAACTGAACTTAGTGGGGCATGTGGCCCCAACTGAAAAAGAAAAGACCAAGGCTTACTTGAAGGGTTTGCCAGCTGATATGATGTCCCGAGTCATAAATTCTAAAGCTTTGACTCTGAGGGAAACAATTGAGGAAGAAAAGATTATAGAAGAAGTCTATGCAAGGGATAAAGCCGAGAAAGCTCAAGTAGGAGAAAAGAGAAAGTGGGAAGGTCGATCAGAATCTTTGCAAAGACCGAAGCCTTTTACAAAGAACATTCGTTTTGAACCTCGTCGGGAATCGAATTGGTGTCAGAAGTGTAAAAGCAAACATTTTGGTCCGTATCGAGTTGTTCCACTAGAATGTTACAAGTGTGGTAAGAGTGGTCACACTATGGGGAACTGTCCCATCCAAGGGCCGACATGTTTTGAATGCAAGCAACCCGGTCATTACCGAAGAGACTGTCCAAAGGTAAAGCAAACTGGAAATCAAGCGAGGAAGCCGAATACTCCAAAGCCAACGGGTGGAGCGTTTCATATGACGGCGGAAGAAGCAAAAGAATCGAAGGATGTAGTCTCTGGTACATTCCTTATTAACTCAATACCTGCACGTGTATTATTTGATTGTGGTGCCAACCTGTGTTTTATATCACAAGCGTTTTACCAAAAGTTATCTATGCCTATCACTACCTTGGAAGATGCCTTAGTAGTTGGAATAGCTAACGGGGGTCAAGTCTTAGTTCGTGAGAAACTTGAAGGCTGCACCTTTATGGTAGAAGGAAAGAAATTTCCGATTGATTTGATTCTGATGGAAATAGGCGAGTTTGATATAGTGGTTGGTATGGATTGGTTGGTGAGCAATCGGGCATAAATTCTTTGTGCTAAGAAATTAATTCGGATCCCCATGCCCGAAAATGGTGTTGTATTCATCTATGGGGAAAAGAGAAAATGGGATGTTCCGTTAATTTCTATAGCCAAAACATGTAAGTGTTTGATGAAAGGATGTTTATCCTATCTGGCATATGTTTTAGATGCTAAAATAGAAAAGAAGCGAGCGGAGGATATAAAGGTAGTACGTGAATTCCCAGATGTGTTCCCCGATGATCTTCCAGGCTTACCACCAGAACGACAAGTGGAATTCAGAATTGATCTTGTACCCGGAGCGACACCGATAACACGTGCACCGTACCGTTTAGCACCGACCGAAATGAAAGAAATGATGTCTCAACTGCAAGAACTGCTTGAAAAGGGTTTTGTTAGGTCAAGTTCATCACCCTAGGGAGCTCCGGTGTTATTTGTTAAGAAGAAGGATGGCACTATGAGAATGTGCATCGACTATAGGGAGTTGAATAAGGTGACTATTAAAAATAAGTATCCCTCCCAATGATTGACGACTTGTTCGATCAACTTCAAGGCGCGGGATGCTTCTCAAAGATTGACCTAAGGTCGGGCTATCATCAAGTAAGGGTAAGAAATGAAGATATACCCAAGACGACGTTTAGAACAAGGTATGGGCATTATGAATTTCTAGTGATGCCTTTTGGATTGACAAACGCTCCTGTTGTGTTCATGGATTTAATGAATAGGGTGTGTCGACCATTCTTAGACAAGCCAATCATCGTATTCATTGATATACTTGTTTATTCGAAGAATGAAGCCGGCCATGAATGTCACCTTTGTGAAGTCTTAGATGTACTGAGAAAGGAGAAATTGTACGCAAAATTTTCCAAGTGCGAATTTTGGTTAAAGGAAGTACAATTTCTTAGCTACGTAATTACATCTGAAGGAGTCAAAGTGGATCCGGCGAAAATAGAAGCAATGAAGAATTGGGAGACACCGAAGAACGCATCGGAGATACGGAGTTTCTTGGGGTTGGCATGCTATTATAGAAGATTCATAAAATACGTTTCTAAGATTGCCTCTTCCTTGACAGTTCTAACAAGGAAGAATGTAAAGTCTGTATGGACTGAGAAACAAGAGTCAGCTTTTAGGACATTACAAAAGAAGCTATGTGAAGCTCCTGTCCTTGCACTACCAGAAAGAACAGAAGATTTGGTAGTACATAGTGATGCGTCAAAGATGGGTTTAGGATGTGTATTGATGCAAAATGGCAAAGTGATTGCTTATGCATCAAGACAACTCAAGGAGCACGAAAAGAATTATCATACCTATGATTTGGAACTAGTAGCAGTAGTGTTTGCTCTGAAATTATGGCATCATTACTTATATGGAACAAAGTGTACACTGTTCACTGATCATAAGAGTTTGAAACACGCTTTTGATTAGAAAGAGCTGAATATGAGGCAAAGGCGTTGGTTAAAACTACTTAAGGATTATGATTGTGACTTGCATTACCATCCTGGTAAAGCAAATGTTGTGGTTGATGCCTTAAGTAGAAAAGAATACAGTGGATGTCTGAAAGCGACTAACGCCAGGATTGATGTGATGTCAAGTCTACTTGAAAGGATCAAAGCGGCACAAGCGGAAGCGTTATTAGAAGAAAAACATTAAAGATAAAGTAATGGTTAAGCAACGTCTTCATTTGACTGAAGATAGTCGCGGAGTCAAATTATTTCAAGGTCGTGTTTGGGTGCCAAAGGTTGGGGGAAACCGAGAGTTATTATTGAAGACGCCCACAAGTCCAAATATTCTATACATCCTGGAAGTACTAAGATGTATAGAGATTTGAAACTACACTATTGGTGGCCATCTATGAAGCTAGATGTGGCATAATGTGTAAAAAAATGTGTGACGTGTTCATTGGTAAAGGTCGAGCATCAACGACCTTATGGGAGTCTACAATCTTTAGAGATTCCTGAATGGAAGTGGGATAAGATTACCATGGATTTTGTGACTAAGTTACCAAGGACATTGAAGGGTAACGATACTATTTGGGCAATCGTAGATCGTTTAACTAAAAGTGCTCACTTCTTAGCAATGAAAGAAGCTTCACCAATAGATAAGCTAGCCAAGTTATACATTGATGAAGTGGTATCAAGACATGGTATACATGTGTCTATAATTTCTGATTGTGACAACCGATTTACTTCAAGGTTTTGGCAGTCACTACAAGAAGAATTGGGTACAAGAGTAAATTTGAGCACAACATATCATCCACAAACATATAGGCAAAGTGAAAGAACCATTCAGACTTGGAAGAACATGCTCAGGTCCTGTGTAATTGATTTTGGAGGTAACTGGGATACGCATTTACTCTTAGTGGAGTTTGCGTACAATAATAGTTATCATTCCAGTATTGGAAGGGCACCTTTTGAAGCCTTATGTGGACGGAAATGCAGAACTCCAGTATGTTGGTTAAAAGCTGGAGAAAAGCAATTTGCTGGTCCTGAAATTGTGCAACAAACGGCGGATAAAGTAAAGGAAATTCGGAAACATATAAAGGCGGCTCAAGATCGACAAAAGAGTTACGCCGATCCGAAGAGAAGGCCTAAAGAATTTCAAGTTGGGGAGCGGGTGATGCTAAAGGTATCCCCGTGGAAAGGTATTATAAGATTTGGGAAGCGTGGAAAGTTAAGTCCTCGCTTTCTTGGACCTTTCACTATAACCAAACGAGTAGGGCTTCAAGCGTATCAGTTGGATCTTCCACCTGAATTGGAAGGAATCCATAATATCTTCCATGTTTTATTATCTTCGGAAATGCCTATCCGAAAAGGAAAATGTTATACCACTTTCTGAAATAAAAGTGGATGAGAGAAGTCGTTGTGTTGAGGAACCAGAAGCAATTTTAGAAAGGACGACTAAGAAGCTACGACATAAAGAAGTGATCATGATTAAAGTATAGCGAAAACATCTTAGAGGTGCTAATGTAACCTGGGAATCTGAAGAGGATTTGAAAAATAGATATCCTCATTTATTTACCTAACTTTGATTTCGGGGATGAAATCATTTTCAAGTTGGGGAGATTTGTAACAGCTCGAAATTTCCATAACTATTGTACATTTTGGGAGAACGTTTAAATAATGGGAAAGTGTTATTTTAAACGAAATGTCGAAAGGGTTGAACGTATAATTGAGTTAAAGCTTTTAACTAAAGGGTAAAGGATAAGAAACTTGGGTTTAGTTTCATCCATTGGCCATAGTGTGGGGTTAAATTGGTAAATTGTGAAAATAATCAGATATTTATACTAGAAAGTCGGCTAGAATTGATAAGAGGTCTCAATTTCACTTTCAGGAAGTCGGTGTGTGAGAGAAAAAGAAGCGAAGTGTTAGGTCTCTTTCGGTGTGAAATTGAGTTTTGATGGGTTGAGTCGTTTTTACACAAGCTTGAATCGAGTTGGGTTTACAGGTGAGTTCATCTTACTTATTAATGTTTAGGTGTTATTAATAAAGGTTTGAATGATTTAAACTCATACATGTATTGGTAAATTTTAGTTTGTATAATCTGAATGATTTGTGATTTTGTGTTCGAGAGTCGATATACAGGTTTGATGTTACCTGGTAAATTCTGAGTATCCAGAAAACATTTTATACAGTAGTATCCGGTAAATCTATTTTCCCGGTAGTATCCGGTAAATCCATTTTCTCGGTAGTATCCGGTAAGCCTATTTTTCCGGAAGTATCCGGTAAACTCCACTTTTATAAAGTATCCGGTAACCTTATTTTATAAAGGTTTTTTCAGGTAACATTTTGAGGTGAGAAGTTCTTTGATTATTTGGATTATGACTTTGGTGGTTGAGTTATACAAATGTAATTATAATTCAAATTTGGGAATGATATGAATTGCTATATGTTGGTTTTGTGTGCATACATATGCTAGGAAGTGTAATGGATCCATAGGCACTAGCATTATTTGATAAACGTGGAATAGGCGTGGCGCTTAATCGTAATTCCCGTTTATTTGAAATGAGGAATAGGCCGGACACTTAATGGTAATTCTCATTTCATATTGTGATGTGAAAACGTGGAATAGGCATGGCTCTTAATTGTAATTCCCGTTTTCTATTGGAAGATAAGGGATAGACATGACTCTTAATTGTAATCCCTACTTCCACACCAAAAAATAGGCATGACGCTTAATTGTAATTTTCTTGGACATGAGCTGTAATCTAGAATCCGTGGTGATTCGTAGCAGCGCTTTTGAACATGAGATTATGACTTACTTAGTGTTTGTCATACTCATGGAATCGGGTATGATTCCCGTCATCAAAAGATGTTATGTGTACGGTAAGAAGGTTTGTGAAAATGTCATTTTATATGTTTTTTTTTTGAAAAGCCATTTTATATGCTTTGCTTACAATTTGAGTTTTCAAAGCTTATAAAGCATTTATGATTTCAACTAGATGTACTCACTAGACGCAAGCCTAATTATTTCAAATTCAATTTTCTTACCAGGTAATAGCTTGGGAAGGGATAAGTGACGAGGGATATCAGAGTTATTTTGAAGCGTGATGGAGAAGTTAGTATAGACGAAGATGTTTTGGGAGATTGCTTAGACAACCCGTATAATCTGATCTTAATGTTAAAGATTAGATTAGTATGTTGTTTTTGTTAGTCCAGTTGTATATACAAATCTTCGTAACTAATTCTCCGTTTATATATCAAAAGTTTGAAAGATGTTGTAGAATATTTTGATAAATTCAAGGTTTAAATCTATTGTGAATTTTAGGGTGTTTCATACATATTTTTTTGAAATTCAATAATTATCCTTATTATATTTTAGATTTTTTATATTTAAAATGTAATGTTTATCATGTATTTAATTATATTTATTAGTTAGTTATTAATTCAAACATGCAACTTTAAAAATTGCACCCATATATATGTATATATATAGAGAGAGAAAGATAATAAATTGTAAACCATCATTTTCGTGTAAACCGTGTAAACCCTCGATTTCATAGGTTTTTTTTTATTAATTTTTTATGGAATTGTTTGTTTTGATGAAATTGTTTCATATCATTCATTTCTTGATGATTTTCTTTATGAAATTTGTAGTTTCATAGGTGAAAACGAAAATATATGAAACAGTTTCATAAGAATGAAATAAACCTATGAAACTACAAATTTCATAAAACAATTTCATCAAGAAACGAATGATATGAAATAATTCCATAAAAAAATCATCAAAAAAACCTATGAAATCGACGGTTTACACGGTTTACACAAAAACGATGGTTTACAATTTATTAAGACTATATATATATATATATATATGTGTGTGTGTGTGTGTATATATATTATAACACAAATGACTTTTACCCACAAAATTCATCCAAGAGAATTTTCGTCGGTGAATACCCATGGATCACCCAGAAAATATCATTGGTTCAATAGAATCCAATGATTTTCGAGAAAATACTCATGGATCATCCAAAGAATCCCTGGGTAATCCGTCACTGATTTGCATTAACCACCAACTTTTGTGACAAATCACCTTTTATCGACAGATTTCCCAGAGAAAAATTCGTAGGTAAAGTCTTTCGTTTAGTAGTTACATCAATTACTTGTAAAATTAATTTTGAAGTAATATTCATAAATAAATACTGTTAAGTTTTGTTTTCAAATATTAATTATAAGTACCTGTTGTCAATTTAATTATAATATATAATATGGGGGTGTTTGGGAGTGCTTATATTTTTAACTTATGCTTATTTGCTTATGTAGTGAGGAAAAGCAGTTTTTAAAAAGTGTTTGTTAAAAATTGAGGGTAAAAAGGTAATTTGGATAGATAAGAAAATAAGGAGAAGTAAATAAGTAGGTATGGAATGACTTATCAAAAACAACTTATTTGTGGTGAGGAGAAGCAAATAAGCACTTTTGATTTTTTCTATCCAAACACTCCAAATAGCTTATTTGCGGTGGGGAGAAGCTATAAGCAAATAAGTCAAAAATATAAGCACTCCCAAACACCCCCTATATAGTGCTTAAACTTTATCGGATTTTCCTAAACCAAAATTTATATAGTTTAATTAAAAGAGAAATTAATTAAAATACCCAAAGTTTGTAAATAGGTTTGCATAAATACCCAAAATCTCGTTGGTTTTGCAAAAAATACCCACTTTTTCTGTAGTAGAACCCGCGATCGCAAGTGAGTGCCCACGTGTCCCCCATGTTTGGCCAATATGTCCGTGGAGGCCCCCCAAGTATGGTCGTGGTACCCGCGCAGCCCCCCCAACTATGGTCGCGGTACCCGTTTTGGCCCTTGTCCCGCAGAAGTAGCCCGCGATCGCGGGATTGCCGCACCAGGTGTCGGCTTAGGGTTGAAACCCTAATTTCATTTATGACAATTCCAACCCCCACCCTCCTAATCGCGGCTATAAGAGGAGAGGGCGGGGGACCCCAAGCCGGCCACCACTTCTCACTCTCTAAAAATCTCCCAAACTCTCACAATTTGTCGTATGGAATACGCGCTCGGTTTGAAGATAGCACATGTTACAAGTTTGGTAAGTTTTTCTTAACTTCGTTGTTGTTTTCCTTTATGTTGTTATTTTAAATTTTAAAATATATGATATGTATGTTGTTATGTGTTTGATGTTAGAGTTTTTTTTAATTTTGTTGTATGTTTGAATGTGTTATTTGTATGTTATAATGTTGTGTTTATTATAGATTTTAGAGTTTTTTTAACTTTGTTGTTATAGTGTTTTTTTTATAAAATTTTGTTAGAGTGGTTTTTATAAAAAGATGTTAAGAGTTTTTAAAAAAAAAATGTTATAGTGGTTTTTATAAAAAGATGTTAGTGTTTTTTTTAAAACAGATATTATAGTGTTTTTTTATAAAAAAAAATCTTAGAGTGGGTTTTTATAAAAAGGTGAGTGTTTTTTATAAAAATATATGTTAAGTGTTTTTTTTATAAAAAGATGAGTGTTTTTTATAAAAATAAATGTTAGAGTGTTTTTTATAAAAAATATGTTAGTGTTTTTTTTTATAAATAAGTTAGTGTTTTTATAAAAATAAATGTTAAAGTGTTTTTTATAAAAAAAATATGTTGGTGTTTTTTTTATAAAAATGTGAGTGTTTTTTATAAAAATAAATGTTAGAGTGTTTTTTATAAAAAAAATATGTTAGTGTTTTTTTATAAAAAAGTTAATGTTTTAAAAAATATATATATGTTTGATTATAGGTCCCCTAAACTTTGGTGCATGACAACTTAGGTCCCTAAACTTTGGTGAATGACAATGTAGGTCCCTAAACTTTGGTGAATTACAACTTAGGTCCCTAAACTTTGGTGAATGACAACCTAGGTCCCTAAACTTTGGTGAATTACAACTTAGGTCCCTAAACTTTGGTGAATGACAACCTAGGTCCCTAAACTTTGGTGAATGACAACTTAGGTCCCTAAACTTTGCTAAATTACAACTTAGGTCCCTAAACTTTGGTGAATGACAACTTAGGTCCCTAAACTTTGGTGAATGACAACTTAGGTCCCCTAACTTTGCTAAATTATTTAATTGTTTATCTTTCTTTTGAGTTTCCTACTCATAAATAATTTTTGGAAGTCACACTTCCAAAGCCCTTATATGTATATGTAATATTTTACCGAAAGATCCGTAAATGGTATGAATATATAAAAACATTTAAATTGGCTTCAAATGCCAAACTCAAATTCATTTTGGCCTCTTGCCAAAAACATCTATAATTAACAATGTTATATTGAAATAAAATAAACCACAACATATATATTTGGATTTTGTCAAACGGGTGTAAATAGCGCTAAGGTATGTAGGGACTTAAGCAATCCTTGTGATTCCCCTACTACCTGGAAGTCCAATAGATTGAGTGGTTTTTTTTTAAAAAAACTAAAATAGACAAATAATTATCAACACAATAAACCAAACAAGCAAAAACATCTATATATAACAATGTTATATTGAAATAAAATAAACCGCAACATATCTATTTGGATTTTGTCAAATGGGTGTAAATAGCCCTAAGGTATGTGGGGACTTAAGCAATCCTTATGATTCCCCTGCTACCTGGAAGTCCAATAGATTGAGTGTGTTCTTTTCTAAAACTAAAATAGACAAATAATTATCAACACAATAAACCAAACAAGCAAAAGCATCTATAATTAACAATAACTATAACATCTGTGAATTTCTATGTAGGGCGATTTTTTTTTCATCGACTTGACGTTAAAGTGCCACGTTGGCTACATGGTAGAGATGAGAGAGCACTTCGCGGAATTAGGTGATCGGGAAGCTAGCGTTCATGAGATCTTTAGAGGGACACCTTTCGGTCCATGGCTGGATCTTACCAATACTGGTGGCGACCCCACGCTAGTCCACATGTTTCTACAGCTGGAGGTCGAGGTCTCCCATGGTGATCCGGAGGAGATGTATTTTGATGTCTTCGGGGATCAAATGCGGTTTGGGCGTCATGAGTTCTGTCTAATTACAGCACCCCTACTTCCTCCCTTAGCAGAAAATTCCTTCATTCGTAGGGTATGGCATGGCGTGTCACCATCTCCTTTGAACCTGAGGACAGTCGTGGACACGATGAAACAGGGTCTTGGTGCCCTAAGCGACCAGGATGCTGTCCGTGTATGCTTGGTGGTGATGGTGGATATGGGCTTCATGGGACGTAAGTGGAGCCAGACTGCTTCCGAGACGGTCCTTAGGGCCGTCGAGGACTTGGATTTGTTTAACAGCTATCCGTGGGGTAGCCACATATGGACACATACCTACAGACAGATGCACCGAGCCATTGCCAGACGCGCCGACAGGAATGCGAAGATGAATCTTTGTGGATTTACATACGCCTTGAAGGTTAGATAAATAGTATAACATATTATATAATAATACATACAAACCGTTTGGCTTTCCTTTTTACGTACTTGCTCTTCTTGTGTAATTCCAGATATGGATCTTGGAGATGTTTCCCATCTCCCGTCAAAATTTCACCATGCGCACCGACAAGTTAATTAGGGGAACCCGTTGGGACCGGGGTGTTTCCCTAAATAAGCAGACTTGCCTTTCGTTCTTCAGCCATTATAGAACCGTAAGTTCTTTTACTATGTTTACAATGTTGCCTACGTTAGTCCCGCTTATTAATTTTTTTGTGTTTTACCATATATTTAGCCGACGCTTGCGCCTCTCGCAAATCTTCTGCCTACGGATACTGAGAGGGACACGCCTTGGTACAGAAACATCGTGGCCTTTATTGATAGAGAGTTGGCAAGGCAACGGTCGAATAGGGTCCGACGTTCTTCGCATTCCCTATCTGGGTCCAGTTCCTCATCTGACGAAGATGAGGAAGACGACGTGAGGCCTGACGATTCTTCCAGGCCTCACAATCGATATAAGGCTCCCCCTCGCTCGTCCCATCATGATACGCAGCACCCTGACCCAAATAATAATAGGTTAGAGGAACTGTGGAACTACGTACACGGGAGAGTAGACACGCGTCTTGATGCTCTGGAGAACTTGTACAGAAAGTTTTGCTCTGTTCAGGTTAGTGTTTAACTTAATTTGTCGGCCACGATCTTTTAGTTTGTATATTAATATTACGTTCCAAATTTGTTTTAGCTGTCGAGTACGACGCCGATCTCCGCTCCGTTCGGACAAGGGGCACCATCGACGTTTGCCACCACATCCTATCCGTCATTCCCGGAGACTGTAAGTCACATTGAGTAACCATTATAGTTATATATTAGTTCCTAAACTTGTAACTCTTATAATGATCAATGTCACGCACTAGTGACTTGCTATCTATCTTTTATACCATCTACACCGTTTACAAACATTCTCTCGCTTTGAATAACACTATGGCTGGAGGTTCAAGAACAAGGGGGAACAGGTCGGCGAATGGGGCTGGAACTTCACGTTCGACAACCTACCAACCACTAAACGATGGAGCTCGCCGGAGTACCTGGAAGGTACCGGAAACAGACGAGGAGTGGAGAAACCATGGGCGAACTGCGACCAATGATCCATTCACGGCTGAGGAGGCAGAGGACTGGGAGATGGCATGGGAGCAATACTACCTCGATAATTCCTGGAAAAGTCCACCAAGGTATCATTGTACCCAGCCGACGGGTCTTCCACAAAGTTAACGAATTACTCCCTTAGTGCAAAAATCCATTGATGAGGTGAACGCCGATATCGAAAAGGTAAAGGCTATGTGGAACCATAACAGGGAGGTTCAGCAGTGGAAAATGAAGTATCTAGCGGAGAAGAAACGAGAACTGGCTATGACTAGGGCTCACGTTCGGGAGGTGGAACGACAGATTAAGGAAGTAGAAGAGGAACTAAAAGAAATCGAAGAGGACTACACGGGAATGGAGGACGTGATCAAAGAAAATGTTAATTTCATCACTGGAATCCAGGACGCCTTCCAGTAATTGATTTCTTTGTTTACCTGCACTGTATCCGTTTCGGTTGGGAAGATGATTTGCAATAATTGATCTTTTAATTAATTTCCCTATTAAATAACTTAAAATGGGGAAAACATTTTCTTTAATTAATTTCTATATTAAATACACTAAAATGGAAATGAACATTACATTAAAAAATACATGAAACAACTCAGACAAAAAGTGTCAAAAAACAGTAAAAACATGCAACAACACTTTAAAAACCCCAACTACATAAAATGATAACCTAAAAACTAGAGGGACCAAAAATGTAATTTTTTTGCCCCAAATTGGAGGGGCCAAAATTGTAAATTTTGGTCAACCGCGGGACCATCGTGGGCCCAACCGCGGGCCACGTGGCACGCATCCGCGATCGCGGATTCTACCGCGGAAAAAGTGGGTATTTTTGCAAAACCAACAAGATTTTGGGTATTTATGCAAACCTATTTATAAACTTTGGGTATTTTAATTAGTTTCCCTAATTAAAAGTATTTTAATTTTTTATATAAATAAAAGCATTAAAAGATAAAGAGTAAATTACAGATTTCATCCTATAAATTTTGGATACGGTCCTTCAAATAAAATAATTATAGATATGGTTATTGTGTTTTCGATTTTGTTTTGGATCAAGGCTTCGTTTGACAAAAAAAACTAGCTTATAAGTTATCTTATTTTTTGGATACATGTTTGGATGACCATAAGATAGCTTTTTAAAACGCTACTTAGAGTAGTTTTTGAGTAGCTTATTGTGAATATTCCAATACTGTCATCATTAATATTAATTATTAATTATTAATTATTATTATAAATAAATATTAATGTTTTAACTTTAATTATTATTAGTTAATAAATGTAATTAATATTAACTAAAAATTATTAAGTTAAATTTTAATTATACAAATATATTAGTTTTTAATTATTTTGAGTTATTGTTACTCATATAAATTATTTATATATATATTTTAATATTAATCAATATATTTTAGTTATCAATTACTATTATCTTTTTAATTATTATTTGATTACTTTTTCATATTATATGTATGGTTATTTAACAAAATTCAAAATTTATAGTATATATGTAATAATAAATTTTAAAATTTTTTATTAACATGTTATGTTATTTAATTTTTTCATTTCTACATTGGTTGTTTTAACTAAGAGGGTGTTTGGGAGTGTGTTTTAAATCTGCTTATTGACTTATTGGCTTTTTAAAAAGTCAATAAGTTAAAAAGCTTGTTTGGCAAATGCAAAAGGACTTTTAAAACAACTTTTTGGTTTGCCTTGGAAACGTGATTTTCAAGAAGTCACACTTTCCTGACTTATTGACTTATTGGTCATTTTACACTTTCCTATCTCAAAAGCTAATCCAAACACTTTTTTAAAAACTCCTTTTCCAAAAGCAATAAGTCAATAAGCACTTTTGGTCAAAAGCACTTTCGGACTAAAAAAGCACTCCCAAACACCCTCTAACATACCATTGCTATATATTTTTTTAATTATATAATTAAATATTGTAATTGATAATTTTTTAAAGATGTTATTTTTAGTCATTTTACATGCCATTATAAGCTAGTTTTTGGCAAAAATGACTTATTCATCAGCTAGCTTATAAGCTAGTTTGCAAAACATAACCCAATTAAGTCTTTTGCTCTAACTTTGTTAAATTTAGCTGTTAATCTAAGATATTTTGGTTATATAGTAATTTTCTTTAAATTAGTTTATATAATTATTAATAAAACACACACACACACACACACACATATATATATATATATATATATATATATATATATATATATATATTAATTATTATTAATAGATGTTTTATATATGTCTAATCCCGATCCTTTCAAAAGAACGTGGTTCAATTAAATGCCCCTTTCTTCTTCATCCGTTTCAGGCGAACGATATCTTTTGATGAATTTTGGGAAACCAAGGCAACCAACTCCAAATGCAACACCCAGGGCCGATCTTGAAATTTCGGATGCCCATGACGGAAAGCTAAACTAATGCCCCTAACATTTACCCGTGCAATTATTTCAATTGATAAATTTATAGCCATACAATACTATTTTCATATGAATCGAAGAAGCACAAGCACAAGTCAACTAAATGTATCAAAAGGGCATAAAAATTAGTAAAAGAAACTTACAATTTTCTTCCTCCAAGTCTTTTCAATTGCCCTCTAAGTTTGCAACATTGGCCATCTTTGTCGCATGAATAGTTTCTTTCAAACCTTCTACAATTTGCATTTTACATAATGTTTTTTCGGTTTAAAGAGTCATATGAAACTGTAAATTGGTTCAATTTTTAAAACTTTATTAACAGATTTGCAAATCAAATAAATACTAATATAACCAAGAAAAAAGAAGCCAACATGATAATGAATACAAACAACAATAAGGGGTTGCAACCCTAAACTTTGTTAAAATATACATCAACCGCTAGACTTATTGAAATCCTAAAACTCCACCCATACACTCACGTAGAAAACCTAAACATGAATTAGCTATAAGTCGATGTTTAGAATACTAAAATTACCTTAAATCATTGATTTAATGACGTAAAACTTGAAGACATGGATGACTTAAATTATTGATTTAAACAACTAAGAAAACAATAAAACTTTAAGCATAAAATAGTAAACAAATAGATTAAAAAACCTAAATTTGAAGTCTAAAAAACAAACAATAAACTTATAAACCCAATAGGCTTATATAAACACTAAAAAGATAAAACCTAAATCATAATTTAGAAATACAAAATCTAAAACAATATAAATTTTACCTCATTGTGTTACGTGTAGAGCGACAAAATGTTGAAGCAAAATTGATGATCGATAGAGACAAGACATTGAGGAGAGGAGAGAAGAGGCGAGACTGAGAGATTCGAGAGGGGCAATACGCAAAGCCGCAGAGGGAAAGACTAGCAATCGAAGGCACTCGACTTCGAGAGCGGAGCTGCGGAAGAGATGAAGTCACGATGAAATTGAAATCCACTGTCCACGGACCACAGTGAGTCGAAGAGATGAAGATTTCCTGGAACGAGAGTGAAAGCGTCGATTGAGAGAGTGAGAGCGTCGATTAGCAAGAGGCCAATAAAAATCCACTTTCTGTTCCCTTTGTTCAAATAGGCCATGCCTTTGGGCTTAATAACGACTACTTTTTAAGGCCCAAAATGAACCTACCTATATAGAATTGGGCTAAAAAATTGTTTCTTATTTAACATTTCTACATATACATTTTTCATGAATTTTTTAATTTGATATACAATATAAATAATATCTATACTATATTATAAAGCATTTATAAAAAACTCTTAAAACCAACTCCAAAAGCTTCATGTACCGCTATTTAATGCTAATTACTTAAAATCCCTTAAAAACAACTAATGAAGCTTTATGTACCGCTTTTAATGCTAATTACTTGATTAATACTTATCTCTAACAATCTTCAAATCCTTAAATCGTGGACTCTTATTAATTAATCATTATCTCTAACCACTTTCAAATCCTACAATCATGAACTCCTTAAAAAACGTCATTCTTTAAACAAATTTATTAAAAAATAACCGTTTTCTCAAAACCACACATTAAAATCGAGATATGTCGCGCTGCATTGGGCGAGTAGACTTCTAGTAATATAAATTGTATCAACAACAGGTAATGATAACTAATTAGCAAATAAATGTAGATGACAATGTTACTATTTCATTGATACAGTCCATAATAATTAACCCCATAAAAATTAACCTTATAACCGTAAACTGAATGTCTAAGGAAGCACCCATGAATTTGAAAGTTATCATTTATAATTATTGTGGTTGTTTGACCATTAGGATGACAAATTTTAATAAGGTTTTACATATATATCATGATAAATCTAGAGAGGATCGAATCGAACGCGAAAAACAGAAAAGAAACGTGAAATTAGTGAGTTATTGGACCTAGCGCATGAACAAGGGATGTAGTGCTAACCACGGGAGTTTCTGTGTGTGAAGCATTCATGTAACTTGCTTCGTGAGCTGAGGTCGCCAGAATGGTCGCGGGGATCAGATCACTAGCTCAAAAGGTCTGATTTTTGGGGATTTTCTTCATTTCTTCCCCACCATTCTTCTCCTCTGCCTCTCCCTTTCTAGATTTGAGTGTTCGAGTAGCTCGTGGTCTGATTTTAAGGGCCACTGGAAGCATGTATTGATCATCTAGGAGCTATCAAATTGAAGGTAAGATCCCCCAACTCCTACCAAAAGCTAGGTTTTAAGTGTTCTTCATCCCCTTCCATGTCTTCCCATTTTGGTGTAACTTTGAGAGTGTTTGTAGTAAAAAGGATTTTGAAGTCTTGGAGCCAAGATTTGGAAGGTTTGCTATGAGATCTCAAGTCTTCACCAAAGAAAGCTCCAGATTTGTAGTAATACTCAGATTTAACATAAACCTAACAAAGTGAGTTCTAGTTGCTTTGCTGTAATAACCCGAATTTCCAGTTAAGACTTGGGAGTTTGGTGGCCAAAGTCAAATGTTGAGAAGTTAGGTGTTGGATGTCAAAGAAATAAAAGTTTAAGATAAGGGACCCTTATGCAATTTTTGAAGGATATAAAAAGGATACAATTCCCTAGTTATCATTTTATTGTCTGAGGAGTCTCTTGGTGTTGGCGGCTGAGAAGAAGAACAGAAAGAGAAGAGAGCATTTGGCATTGAAATCGATAGTAGAAGCTCGTTTTTGGTAAGTGAGAAATTCCTCCAAGTTATTTTATGCATTATGGATAGTTGGGTAAATAAAATTCTGCTTGTTCTACAAGTTTAAGCTGTGTAGTATCGATAAGAACACCAAATGGGTTTAACTCTACATATAGTAAATGGGTAATGTTAAATTGAAGGTTTTGTAAGTTTTTTTGAGGTTAAGGTTAAGCACTTTGCAACTTATGAAAAAGAAATTTATGGCTGAGTCTCTGGTTTCAAACTGATTAGAAGAGTCTGGACTTGTTGTTCGTCTAAATCCAAAACTGTTACTACCGGAACTGATAGTTCTGGAATTGGTAAAATCCGGATCCGGAACTGAAATCCTAAAACAAGTACCGGAGTTGGATTTTGATGAATGTGGATCCGGAACTCTAAGTTCCGGAATTCGGACCCTCACCCTAGTGATCCGGAATCCAAGTAAACTGGATCCGGAATGAACCTCAGACTAGATTCAGAAGTTGTTGGAAACATGTTCCGGAATTATTTTTAAGAAGGAAAATTGGGCCGGACTACATTTAAGGATCCGGAATCCTCCCTTAGTGGATTCGGTATTTCTTAGATTTGGGCCGAAAGGAAATGTTGGGCCGGAAATCTTTTACCTTTTGGGCTTAAGAGATCGGATACTTAAATAAATAGTGGGAGTATTAATTTGGGCTTTGTCTTATTTTTTTTGGTCTGGTATTGACTAAGAGGACCCAATATTTAATTAATGATCCGTATTAATTATTGGGGTTGGGATTTGAGAAGGATCTAAGACCAAATGTTGAGATGTCACTGATTTAAATTATGAATTATGCTTTAGGTGTAAGGACGGTTTGGAACGAGATTCGTGGTTAAGAAGGTAACTGCTATTAGGTGAGTTCCCTAAACCCTTTTTACGACGTAAGATGTTAAATGTTTTTAACTGATTATGGTTCATTATGCGCATGAAATGTTTACCAACTGATACGCATGTTTCCCATGAAAATTTCATATTTTATTTAAAAGAATATTTAGCATGATGAAATGATTATTATGGTTTACAAAGATTCCAAGTTTCATGATTTATGATATGTTATGTGCATGTATGTGGAGTCGGTCTGCACGGTGGGATCAGAGTGCCTCGGGATCCGATGATCCCTTGGACATGTGTGATGAGCCGGTAGGTTGGAATTCATTTCCCTCCTACTCGGATAGAGGGGAGTCTGCTTGGGCCTCGGTATGAGGCGAGAGGGGAGTCTGCTTGGGCCCCGATCGCGGTTAGCTTATGTGATCCTTAAACACTGTGCAGTACCATGAATGATGCTTATGTGGAGAATGTTATGTGTGTTTTATAAAATGATTTTATACGGTTGATACATGTTGTTTACGGACGAAAATCACTAGACCTTTTGGTCTAACCATCGCTTTTCAAAACTAAACCATTTTCAGGTAAGAAAATAGTAGGAGGCTCAGGTAAGTGAGCAACAGCAGGATAGAGTACAGATGCAGTTAGAGACAGTGTCGGTGCCACTTTTAGTAGTAGTTGTTCTCAGTTGTGTATAGGCTGTTTACGTAAACCAATGTTTTGGAGACTGATGTAAAGAAATTTTGGGACCCAGTTTTGTAATGTTTATGTTTTTAATGATATGCATGTCGTATTTAGATTGGGTTGTTACAAATGGTATCAGAGCCATAGTTTAAGGGATTTAGGTGACCGGACGGGCCTAAACTTAAACTTGGGAGTAGAAATCACAACTGAGAATCAGAAAATGCGCTAGGAGGGCACTATTGTAGATATAGGAAATGGGTTAGGAGGGCACTATAGTAGATATAGGACTAATAGAGTACCAAGAACAGTCATGTAAGGTAAGTTTAGGATTACACCTGGCCAGTGTGATTGTGAACTTACAGGTACATGTATGTGCTTATTATTCTGATGTTGTAGTCTTAAGCTAGTTATACGTTGTGTTCCAGTAATCTAAAATGATAGAAAGACCCCTGAGGGGTAGATTGAGACCCATTGTTGGGGGTAGTATCATGAGAGATCATGTATGATGTGATGTATGTATACATCGTAGAGAAGAAACGTTGTTTATACTGTTATGAGTCGTCTAGAGGTAGATCTTCGTGGGTTCGAAGAGAATGAATGATTGATTTTGAGCAAGACTCCTGTTTCTGGAGAGTTCCAGTTCTAGAAATCGTGGGATAAGTCAGTTTGGATGGTAAGGAAGGACAATGTCTAGATCTTGAAAGTGTCAATTCAAGAGCGAGTAAAGGATTAGAGCCCTGGCTTCTTAGTCGAGCTTTTCAATGACAGGATCAATGGAAGGAGATATCAGTAGAGGATTGAAAACGAGTAGAGGTAGCATGTGAGGTATTTGATCAAAACAAGAATATTATGAGGTGGTTGAGTAAGTGGACCGTGAGGTGCATGTATAGCAAGTTGTTACAAGACCGAGAGAGCAACCACGGGTCGAAAGTAGAGTGTAAATGATAGGTTGCGTAAATAAAGCGGTTGACCTTGTTTGAGTGAGTAGCCTTCAAGTGCAAGTGGAATTTCATGCATTGTGTCTTTACATGTGTTACATGAGATTTTCGTGATTAAAGTAAAGGTGTAAATATCAATTTTGATCGGAAATGAGTCAACGTGTGCAAGCGTATATTTAAAGAAAAAGGCAATTCCATTTACGTCGCACAAAGAAGTTTGTGAGCTTAACGATTTGCAAAATATCTCATTCTTTTCATGAGAAGTCAATTGTTGCAGAAAGTCAAGAAAAACGTTTGCCTGCAAAACTTTTATAACCAAAATGAGTGTTGACTTGTTGATGTCATAGAAATGAGTGTGAGAGCCAACTGGTTTATCCCGTGTCAGTAAATTCTTTCAAATTTTTGTTGTACAGGAGATTTTCATTCAATGTGTTACTCTTGTAACAACGTCGTTCCGGTTGAGTAAGATTAAGTTTTAAGGAAAGATGCATGCAAACGATTCTCGAAATCGTTGTGCCGGGCATTAAGGTTATGAGGGTGATGGGGTCGTGTATACCCAAACTAGTCCAAGTATTGTTTATTTATAATGATAAAGTGTGCGAAATGATTTATTTACGCATTGTCATGCATGAAGGCTACGAACTCACTAGGTTGTGGAATATTATATTCTAAGATAAGGAAAGATTCCAAGAGTGGAAAGGTGTTGGACAAATCAGGGGATAATGTTTGTAGTTTTAGTATTGTGTTCAACATGAGGGGTGAACAGTGGTAGAATTGGAAGTGGACCTTAGTATTGGTTGTATGAGGGTCTGTACCCTTGTTCGGTGACTGGATATACAGTTGCCGAGGGGACGATGGTGTCCGGAGGAAGGACTAGGAGTCATCAAGGTGTTGGTTTTAGCAACTCGTTATGAGTATGGTTGTAAGACCGAAATGAAATGTCCACAGCAGGGGATATGAGTTTTGAGGCGAGCTTGTAATATTGATGTTACATGAGTAGGTTTTGAAATGAGGGAGACGGATTATGAAGTTGATTACGATATGTTGGAAGGATTAAGTTCCGCAAGGAACCCATGTGAAAGAATAGGTTAAGAAAGTAGTTACATGGTGACTATTGATGTGGAAGTCGACAGCGGGGTAAAATGGTTGAGGCCGAAGACTTGAACCAGGAGGTTGGAGGTTGATAGAGCACCATGTGGGGGTGTTACGATGGTGAGAGACTGCTATTTTGGATAAACGTTCTACTTACGAGATTTGGTCGGTTCGTAAAAGGAAGAGGTACTTAGCACGAACGGAGTGAGTGTGTAGATTACAGCGATTCGTGAGAGAATGCGCACTGCCTATGTAATGGTTTGGAATCGCAAAGAACTAGCAAGAATCAAATATGTTCGAGTTATTCGGGAACTTGTGAATTGTTGTTTTGGAGTAGGAGAAAGACGAAGTAGTGAAATGAATTCGGTTATTTATACGGGAGAATATGAAGGCAAGTTTGAATTGTGTACGAATGACCATGAGAGACCTGGTCTGTAGGGTGAGGTTATAGGTAGAAAATGTACGAATGAGTAGTGACCTCAATTGCCAAGATAAGTGTGCCAGCCAGTGTTGCAGTAAAGTGATGTTAGAAAGATGAAGCATTAGATGGAAGCCTTTTAGGGAGTTCGGACGAGGTTTGTGAATTGCAAATCAAGTGGTTGGAGAAAGTAGTTGTAAGTTGGCATGGTGATATAACTGTTATCGGAGTGGAATGTCGGAGCGGTAGCGGATGGTTGCCCAAATGAGAGACCAGGTATTTTAGGTTGTAAGAGTCGCTTAGTAAGTATGTTTTGGAATCATCGGAAGTTTAAAAGTAGACGAGGGATGGATTAGTCAAAATGTGCTATAGTAAATGCTAAATCTTTAAAGAACGGGAATTGTTTCTTATGTGTGAAGGAATGATCCTAGAAGGAGATAGTTGGAGATTTGGTTATGTTTAGGAATGAGGAAGTGTTATCAGCTTGTCGAAAGGTCGGAAGAGAGGGGCAAGTATTGTTCGGGGGACGGTGCTCCATGTTGAGGTGGAGAGGTGAAGATCGTATGACGGAATAAGTGAGTAAATTGGAAGTTGTAAGCTTGACAGTAATACCGAAAGGTGCAATGGTGTGTAGATTGTCATCGATAAGTGTGCGAACTTTTGGAAAGAGTATTGAAGAAGAGAATTGTATATGATTTTGTGCAGGAAAGAAGTTGATAAGGCAGCAAAATGAGTTAAGTTAGCGACGTTGTGAGAAATGTTCAAACGAAATGGTCGTTCAGTGACTAAACTATTGAGAATAGTATGGTGTGGCCATGGTTACTCCTCTAGATTTATGTTATATGACTAGACACTTGTGGCAAGTAGCGAGCAATCGATGTGTTTTCAGGATAGGTTAAATTCGGATAAGTGAACACTTCAATGGGGGAGCACAGAGGTTTCCTGTTTATAGTTACGTATAAGTGTGGGTGATAAAGTGGTGAGAACGTATGAAATGGTCGATGAGCGGTAGCCGATTCGTCCCGAACAAAAGTAAGGTAGATTATGTTTCGAAGATCCGTCGAAGTTTTGAAGAATGTATAGGTAGTGTACGAACTTGGGGTGTCCGATGAGATTGTAGAAGAATTCTTAGTGCAATGCACGTCTCTATTTTGGAGAGCAAATATTGGAAGTTGAGATGGTGGTGACCTTGCAATAAATACTGGTGAGAAGTAGTTGATTTTTTTATCATTATTGAATGAGTTGGAGCCGAGGCTTACAAGTTAGACTTGTCGGAGATTAGTAAAGGTTCAGTGGAGATACCACGAAGAACGAGAGGAAACTTGAGAGGTAGAAGCGGATACGAGGTTCAGGTACCCACATCTTTCCCAATAAGGAATTTCGGGGACAAAATTCTTTTAAGGGGGGAGTGTTGTAATAACCCGAATTTCCAGTTAAGACTTGGGAGTTTGGTGGCCAAAGTCAAATGTTGAGAAGTTGGGTGTTGGATGTCAAAGAAATAAAAGTTTAAGATAAGGGACACTTATGCAATTTTTGAAGGATATAAAAAGGATACAATTCCCTAGGTTATCATTTTATTGTGTGAGGAGTCTCTTGGTGTTGGCGGCTGTGAAGAAGAGCAGAAAGAGAAGAGAGCATTTGGCATTGAAATCGATAGAAGAAACTCGTTTTTGGTAAGTGAGAAATTCCCCCAAGTTATTTTCTGCATTATGGATAGTTGGGTAAATAAAATTCTGCTTGTTCTACAAGTTTAAGCTGTGTAGTATCGATAAGAACACCAAATGGGTTTAACTTTATATATAGTAAATGGGTAATGTTAAATTGAAGGTTTTGTGAGTTTTTTTTAGGTTAAGGTTAAGCACTTTGCAACTTATGAAAAAGAAATTTATGGCTGAGTCTTTGGTTTCAAGCTGATTAGAAGAGTCTGGACTTGTTGTTCGTCTAAATCCAAAACTGTTACTACCGGAACTGATAGTTCCGGAATTGGTAAAATCAGGATCCAGAACTGAAATCCTAAAACAAGTACCGGAGTTGGATTTTGATGAATGTGGATCCGGAACTCTAAGTTCCGGAATTCGGACCCTCTCCCTAGTGATCCGGAATCCAAGTAAACTGGATACAGAATGAACCTCAGACTAGATTCGGAAGTTGTTGGAAACATGTTCCGGAATTATTTTTAAAAAGGAAAATTGGGTCGGACTACATTTAAGGATCCGGAATCCTCCCTTAGTGGATTCGGTATTTCTTAGATTTGGGCCAAAAGGAAATGTTGGGCCGAAAATCTTTTACCTTTTGGGCTTAAGAGATCGGATACTTAAATAAATAGTGGGAGTATTAATTTAGGCTTTGTCTTATTTTTTTGATCCGACATTGACTAAGAGGACCCAGTATTTAATTAATGACCCGTATTAATTATTGGGGTTCGGATTTGAGAAGGATCTAAGACCAGATGTTGAGATGTTGATAGGTGGGTTCACACCCCCTAAATCTAACCGCAAGTGTACGGGTCTAAATCAAGTAATAGTACAAAAAGTACGAGTATCGAACACAGGGAACTAGGAACTAAGTATAACAATGACTATAAACTCTATTAACTGAACGGTCGCAAATTGAGTGGTTGGTATTAACTAATTAATTGCAAGAAAACAAATCACAAACGGGACAGTAATCAACTTCGGAAGCTTTGATAGAGGAAACAGTTGAGGGTTGGAAATCCTAAGGTTTTCACGAACGAACATTTAACTTAAAACAATTACCAAGTTATTCCCTTTAATGAATACCTAATCTCGAAAATCACCGTTGTTCTCTCTCAAGCAACAACGGGTTTTATTTTGAAGACACAAGCTTTATCTCTCGATCTTAACTTATGACACTCAAAACACATTAAAAACAAGATTTAACCGGGACTAAAGCTTACACTGGTATATCTCTATCCAATTTCTCACCTTAGGCATGCAATTTCTAGTTCTAGTTAACAATTAATTCTCTCGAACTTAACTGAAAACAACAAAACAATTGGAAGCTAGCTAAACTCACAAAAGCATTAAAAACCAAATTACATGCTTCATTAAAATAGGAAAACTGATAAAAGTCTTAAATCATCCGTTCATAAGTTTAAACCAAATTCATTCCAACCCCCAACATCTAAAGATTAGTTCATGTCGGGGGTGGACTCAAACATAAGAAAAGGGGATGAAAACGTGTATGTAAACATAATAAACATGAATATGAAAGATGTAATGGTGAACTCCCTTCTCTCGGCTCTAATCCGCTTCGCGTCGTGACTTCCTCCTCAAACGATCCTCTATCGTGGCTCCAAAAGCTCCGAAAAACCTCTGAAAATCGCCCCCAAGTCGCTGCCGTTCGTCGTGTGTGAGATAATGACCTAAAAGTCGGAAAACGTGGAATATAACAAACGAACAGGGACATGCACGGTTTTACCCGCGACTTGCAAACCGCGCCAGAAACCACGCGTGTTTCTGATGTGCTTCCAGGTCAGGTTTGTTTCATGGTTCGGGCACGGGTCTCGGGCTTCCGTTGGCTTCGTTTTAGGCTCTTTTTAGGCTCTTTTCCTCTTATTTTCTCGATGTTTATCTTCCTTCGGATTACCTGAACATTTCACTCGATAAACCATAAAATTCCGCCTTTTTGCTAGAACACAAGCCAATCTCATTGGTTTGAGAACTGAAAACAACGCCAAAAAGTGGCGTTATCAACAACCCCAAACCGAGCGTTGCTTGTCCCCAAGCAAATTAGCGATAAAATAGAATCAAAGCATATATCAGTGAAATAATAACTGAACAATTCCCAATCGGTACCATGTAATGCACTGGTGATTTCCCATACCCATGAATGCCTATCTCACTCTCGCCTTATCCTTATTTTGTTTGATCTATGGCCCTCCATTGTGAGTTGAACTTGTGACTGCTCCGATTCCATTAGAGTTGTACTAGGTCCAAACATACTAGGGAAAACATTTCGCCTCGACTCTACCTCACGGGAGACTCTCATTTCACTCGAACCTAGGTTGTCGCACATGTTGTCATGTATACGAAAGTTATGTACAAGAATACTCAATAATCACATGACAACTCTAATGAAAGACGCACAATTGTCCAAAAGGTTGATCTCAGAAGGGATTCAAGTAGCAAGACAGAGAATATTGGTAAAGATAGTTGTATACCGTAATCGCGTTTTCCAGAAGATCATCCAGGTCTTTACAAGGGTTGTAGCGGGGCTAGGGTTATGGCTAAGAAATGAAGGGTAAACGGATCAAAATTCCTTGGTGTGTCAATCATTAACAGCTCTTACTCCACTTTCTATCACTTGGCCCTATTTGTCACTACTGGAGTCGCTTTGACTCTCTTATTGAGCTGTTGTAAAGCTATCTAAATAACTGTATTTATTTATTTACTTTTTTTATTTTTTTTAAGTTGGGACTTCATTGGTCCTCTTTATTTGATTTGGGGCTACATTGGCCCTCTTTTCCTTCTATTTTCATGACTGGCCTATACTGCTTCGGATTGACACACTTTCGGATAAGGGTTGGCTAAGGGTTTTGGCTAGGGTTTAATGGTGGGTCTGAAATGAACAAATGGTGAGTGTTTGGCTACAAATGGGCTTTGGAAACACACATAAAGTGTCAAAGGGAACGATAGCTAAAAACAGGTTAACATACACACACAATGCCTGAAATCATCTCTCAAGGTCCGCACGATATGGTCTACTATACCCTTACCCAATATCCCGATGGTTGTCTTTGCTACTCCATGCAATAATATAGCGAGATCACTCTATATTCACGACAAGGCACTCGAAAAAGTGTATATGAATTAAGTGTTTAAATCCCTCGAAATAAAAAACGTCTTTTAGGCTCAAAACTCGCTATTGGGTGGTCTCCACTAATGTCCCTAGTCATGTCTTTTTCCAGTCCTTCCCTAATGGTCACGTTACTATCACAAGATTCTTCCCACAATGGTTGGTCTCGATCATCCAAAACAATTTTTTTTAGCTAAAGTGATCTAAGCATGCAGAAGTGCAGGAAATCGACGTGCATAAACATCCCCACACATTGTCCCCAATGTGCAAGTAAAGTTGTAGGCGATGCGACACCAATCATTGTGCAGTTATTACAGTTATCAGACCGGCAAGACAAGACATTAAAGTACGAAACATCAAAGAGCGGCCCAGAGTTATTCAAATATGGCCACCCCAAACCTAGGCCGTGGCCTAGGTTTGCCAACTAAAACCAACCCCAAACCTCGGTGAAACCGAGGTTTGCACAGGATTACAATTGAATGTGTAGATGTTGAAAGGTGAGGCACCCCAAACCTAAGTGAAACTTAGGTTTATTGCATGTCGTTTAACTAATAAGAAACAAAACATCATACACCACTCGTTAACATAAAGGATTAGAACATACCTGTTTGACCGGACGGAGGAGATTCTCTTGAAAAATTTGAGCGCCAATCAGAGAAGATGGAGGGAGAATGCACACACAAAAGAAATCAAAGCAAAAGACGAAAAACGCACGAAAGAAACACACAAAGCAGGAAAACAAGGAGACCCGCGCGGCTTGTAAGCCGCGGCGAAACCCGCGTAACACACTGTTTTAGAAAACCACCAGAGCACCCTGCAGCTTGGCGCGCGATTTTTAAGCCGCGACACAAACCGCGTAAGTCTCTATTTCAACTATTTTTTTTGTAAATAAAAACACTCTAAAACGTAAATTAAAAGCAAAACATGCAAACCTTGGTGGGTTGCCTCCCACCTAGCGCCTTGGTTAAAGTCGTGGCTCGACCTTCCTTCTTATCACTCCTTCGGCTTTTCATAATTACCCGGCTCCTCTTCAACTTGACCTCGTACATTCTCGAACATCTTGAACACCGCTTTCTCACCACCAACCCTTAGGGTCATTTCGCCTTCTTCCATGTCGATCAGTGCTCTGCTCGTGGCCAGAAAGGATCTTCCCAATATCAGCGGGACCTCTATATCTTCGTCAATGTCCAGCACCACGAAGTCCACCAGGAAGTAAAACTTGTCAACTTTGATGAGAACATCCTCTATCACTCCATATGGATACACTATCGATCTATCCGCGAGCTTAAGGGTCATGTATGTTGGCTTTACCTCTCCCAAGCTAATTTTCTTGAAAACAGACAAAGGCATTAAGTTAATACTGGCTCCTAAATCACATAACACCTTATCAAAATTAAGATTCCCAATTTGAATAGGGATCAAAAAACTCCCTGGGTCCTTAAGCTTCGGGGGAAGCTTGTTCTGGATGATCGCACTGCACTCTTCAGTAAGTGCAATGGTGGCTTGGTGTTTGACTGCCCTCTTCTTGGATAAGATCTCTTTCATGAATTTGAGATAGGTTGGCATTTGGGCAAGTGCTTCTGCGAAGGGGATGTTGATGCGTAGCTTCTTGAAGATGTCAAGGAACTTCTTGAACTGTTCCTCATCTTTATGTGCCTTTACTCGACTTGGAAATGGTAGCGGTGGCACATACGGGTTGACTGGTGGTTGCTTCTTCTTCTTTTCTCCATCCTCCGGGTTTTCCTTCGTCATACCTTCTTCACCGGCTTTCATCCCATCCACTTCTATGATCTCGACATCTTGCTTTTAGAGCTCGGTTTCCTTTGATGACGTTTTTCGTGTAGGCTCATTGATCAGCTCCTTGCCACTTCTCAGATAAATGGCATTGCATTCTTCTCTTGGTTTCCTTTCAGTCTGACTCGGAAACGTTCCTGGGACTCAGTTTTGTAGGACTTCAGAAATTTGCCCCACTTGTCTTTCAAGGATCTTGATGGATGCGGTGTTCTGATCAGTAGCCACCTTGACCGTGTTAACCGTGCTCGCTAACTCTCCAACTGTGCCATCCATCTTTTCCATAAACTTCATCATCATATCCTCCAGCCCCGGTTTCTTCTCCCCAGATTGTCCCTCATTGAAATTCCTTTGGTTGAAACCTGGGGGACGGTAAACATTGTTAGCATTAGAAGGATTAGAAAAGTTATTATTATTACCTTGTGGTTGTTGACCGGGTTGACTCCATGAGGAGTTAGGGTGTTTCTTCCACCCCTCATTATACGTGTTCGAGAAAGGGTCGTTCCTCGGTTGGTTATTCCGGTTCTGTAAAAACTGAACTTGTTCGGGTTCTTCCGGACTGCCACCTTTCAGATGATTCGTGATTGCAGCTAGTTGACCTTTTATTTTCTTCAGCTCATTCGATTCTTGAACACTCGCAACTCTTCTAACTGCTGATCTCGGAGTAGAAAAACTATGCTCGGCCAAATTGTCGATCAGCTCACATGCGTCCTCATAGGACTTATCCATTAGTGCTCCACCCGCTGCATCTGTGATTTCGTTTTTGAACTGCGGGTGAAGTCCACTGAAGAAAGTTTGGATAATGACGCACCCTTGTAATCCATGGTGAGGATACTTCTTCAACATGTCTTTGTACCGCTCCCACGCTTCATATAATGTCTCTTGGTCCCATTGAGTGAAATGGGTGATCTCGGCCATGAGCTAGGCAGTTCTGCTTGGTGGAAAGAATTTCTGAAGAAAAGCATCTTTTAGTTGTGCCCAAGTGGTGATCGAATTCGGTGGAATACTCTCGGTCCAAGTTTCGGCTCGTCCTTTGAGAGAAAAGCTGAACAACCTCAGCTTGATTGCATCCTCGTTCACCCCATTGATCTTGAACGTGTTGCAAATCCGTTCAAATGCACGAAGATGTGCATGGGGGTCTTCAGTTGGCGCTCCCCCAAACTGGTTCTGTTGTACCATCACAATGGTACTTGGCTTGATCTCGAAGTAATTCGCCCCAGTAGTGGGCGCTTGGATTCCTATTCGTGCGGCTGCCATGTTCGGGTCAGCAAACGACCGCATAGGACGTTTCGTAGGAGGTGGTGGAGGTGGGTCATTGCGAGGAGGAGCTTCGTCGCCCATCTTCAATTGCCTTTTAATTTTTGATTCTTTGAGTAATCGACGGGCGGTTCTTTCAATCTCCGGATCGATTGGTTCGATTTTCTCCCCACGGGTTTTCCTTGCCATAAACCAATTAGTACCTGAAAAGGAAGTAGGCAAAGTTAGTAATCCAGAAACTGAAAGTGGTGGAACAGAATAATAAAAATAAAGAAAAATGTTCAATGTAATAGCGCTTATAGCTGGTAGTGCTATCAGTTACAACTAGTTCCCCGACAAAGGCGCCAAAAACTTGATAGGCGGGTTCACACTCCCCTAAATCTAACCGCAAGTGTACGGGTCGAAATCAAGTAATAGTACAAAAAGTACGTGTATCGAACACAGGGAACTAGGAACTAAGTATCACAATGACTATAAACTCTATTAACTGAACGGTCGCAAATTGAGTGGTTGGTATTAACTAATTAATTGCAAGAAAACAAATCACAAACGGGACAGTAAACAACTTCAGAAACTTTGATAGAGGAAACAGTTGAGGGTTGGAAATCCTAAGGTTTTCACGAACGAACATTTAACTTAAAACAATTACCAAGTTATTCCCTTTAATGAATACCCAATCTCGAAAATCACCGTTGTTCTCTCTCCAGCAACAACGGGTTTTATTTTGAAGACACAAGCTTTATCTCTCGATCTTAACTTATGACACTCAAAACACATTAAAAACAAGATTTAACCGGGACTAAAGCTTACACTGGTATATCTCTATCCAATTTCTCACCTTAGGCATGCAATTTCTAGTTCTAGTTAACCTTTAATTCTCTCGAACTTAACTGAAAACAACAAAACAATTGGAAGCTAGCTAAACTCACAAAAGCATTAAAAACCAAATTACATGCTTCATTAAAATAGGAAAACTGATAAAAGTCTTTAATCATCCGTTCATTAGTTTAAACCAAATTCATTCCAACCCCCAACATCTAAAGATTAGTTCGTCGGGGGTGGACTCAAACATAAGAAAAGGGGATGAAAACGTGTATGTAAACATAATAAACGTGAATGTGAAAGATGTAATGGTGAACTCCCTTCTCTCGGCTCTAATCCTCTTCACGTCGTGACTTCCTCCTCAAACGATCCTCTATCGTGGCTCCAAAAGCTCCGAAAAACCTCTGAAAATCGCGCCCCCAAGTCACTGCCGTTCGTCGTGTGTGAGATAATGACCTAAAAGTCGGAAAACGTGGAATATAATAAACGAACAGGGACATGCGCGGCTTTACCCGCGACTTGCAAACCGCGCCAGAAACCGCGCGTGTTTCTGATGTGCTTCCGGGTCAGGTTTGTTTCATGGTTCGGGCACGGTTCTCCGGCTTCCGTTGGCTTCGTTTTGGGCTCTTTTTAGGCTCTTTTCCTCTTCTTTTCTCGATGTTTATCTTCCTTCGGATTACCTGCACATTTCACTCGATAAACCATAAAATTCCGCCTTTCTGCTAGAACACAAGCCAATCTCATTGGTTTGAGAACTGAAATAAAGCCAAAAAGTGGCGTTATCAGATGTCACTGATTTAAATTATGAATTATGCTTTAGGTGTAAGGAAGGTTTGGAACGAGATTCGTGGTTAAGAAGGTAACTGCTATTAAGTGAGTTCCCTAAACCCTTTTTACGACGTAAGATGTTAAATTTTTTAACTAATTATGGTTCATTAAGAGCAAGAAATGTTTACCAATGATACGCATGTTTCCCATGAAAAATTCATATTTTATTTAAAAGAATATTTAGCATGATGAAATGATTATTATGGTTTACAAAGATTCCAAGTTTCATGATTTATGATATGTTATGTGCATGCTATGTGGAGTCGGTCTGCACCGTGGGATCAGAGTGCCTCGGGATCCGATGATCCCTAGGACATGTGTGATGAGCCGGTAGGTTGGAATTCGTTTTCCTCCTACTCAGATAGAGGGGAGTCTGCTTGGGCCCCGGTATGAGGCGAGAGGGGATTCTGCTTAGGCCCCGATCGCGGTTAGCTTATGTGATCCTTAAACACTGTGCAGTACCATGAATGATGCTTATGTAGAGAATGTTTTGTGTGTTTTATAAAATGATTTTATACGGTTGATACATGTTGTTTACGGAGGGAATTCACTAGACCTTTTGGTCTAACCCTCGCTTTTCAAAACTAAACCATTTTTAGGTAAGCAAATAGTAGGAGGCTCAGGTAAGTGAGCAAGAGAAGTATAGAGTACAGATGCAGTTAGAGACAGTGCCGGTGCCACTTTTAGTAGTAGTTGTTCTCAGTTGTGTATAGGTTGTTTCCGCCATCCTAAGTTTTGGAGACTGATGTACAGAAATTTTGGGACCCAGTTTTGTAATGTTTATGTTTTTAATGAGATGCATGTTCTATTTAGATTGGGTTGTTACAAATGGTATCAGAGCCATAATTTAAGGGATTTAGGTGACCGGACGGGCCTAAACTTAAACTTGGGAGTAGAAATCACAACTGAGAATCAGGAAATGCGTTAGGAGGGCACTATTGTAGATATAGGAAATACGTTAGGAGGGCACTATAGTAGATATAGGACTAATAGGGTACCGAGAACAGTCATGTAAGGTAAGTTTGGGATTACACCTGGCCAGTGTGATTGTGAACTTACAGGTACATGTATGTGCTTATTATTCTGATGTTGTAGTCTTAAGCTAGTTATACGTCGTGTTCCAGTAATCTAAAATGATTGAAAGACCCATGAGGGGTAGATTGAGACCCATTATTGGGGGTAGTATCACGAGAGATCATGTATGATGTGATGTATGCATACATCGTAGAGAAGAAACATTGTTTATACTATTATGAGTCGTCTAGAGGTAGATCTACGTGGGTTCGAAGAGGATGAATGATTGATTTTGAGCAAGACTCCTGTTTCTGGAGAGTTCCAGTTCTAGAAATCGTGGGATAAGTCAGTTTGGATGGTAAGGAAGGACAATGTCAAGATCTTGAAAGTGTCAATTCAAGAGCGAGTAAAGGATTAGAGCCCTGGCTTCTTAGTCGAGCTTTTCAATGACAGGATCAATGGAAGGAGATATCAGTAGAGGATTGAAAACGTGTAGAGGTAGAATGTGAGGTATTTGATCAAAGAAAGTATAGTATGAGGTGGTTGAGTAAGTGGACCATGAGGTGCATGTATAGCAAGTTGTTACAAGACCGAGAGAGCAACCACGGGTCGAAAGTAGAGTGTAAATGATAGGTTGCGTAAATAAAGCGGTTGACCTTGTTTGAGTGAGTAGCCTTCAAGTGCAAGTGGAATTTCATGCATTGTGTATTTACATGTGTTACATGAGATTTTCGTGATTAAAGTAAAGGTGTAAATATCAATTTTGATCGAAAATGAGTCAGCGTGTGCAAGCGTATATTTAAAGAAAAAGGCAATTCCATTTAAGTCGCACAAAGAAGTTTTTGAGCTTAACGATTTGCAAAATATCTCATTCTTTTCATGATAAGTCAATTGTTGCAGAAAGTCAAGAAAAACGTTTGCCTGCAAAACTTTTATAACCAAAATGAGTGTTGACTTGTTGATGTCATAGAAATGGGTGTGAGAGCCAACTGGTTTATCCCTTGTCAGTAAATTCTTTCAAATTTTTGTTGTACAGGAGATTTTCATTCAATGTGTTACTGTTGTAACAATGTCGTTCCGATTGAGTAAGATTAAGTTTTACGGAAAGATGCATGCAAACGATTCTCGAACTCGTTGTGCAGGGCATTGAAGTTATGAGGGTGATGGGGTCGTGTGTACACAAACTAGTTCCAAGTGTTGTTTATTTAAAATGATAAAGTGTGCGAAATGATTTATTTACGCGTTGTCATGCATGAAGGCTACGAACTCACTAGGTTGTGGAATATTATATTCTAAGATAAGGAAAGATTCCAAGAGTGGAAAGGTGTTGGACAAATCAGGGGAGAATGTTTGTAGTTTTAGTATTGTGTTCAAATGGAGGGGTGAACAGTGCTAGAATCGGAAGTGGACCTTAGTGTTGGATGTATGAGGGTCTGTACCCTTGTTCGATGACTGGAAATACAGTTGCCGAGGGGACGATGGTGTCCGGAGGAAGGACTAGGAGTCATCAAGGTGTGGTTTTTAGCAACTCGTTATGAATAGGGTTGTAAGGCCGAAATGAAATGTCCACAGCAAGGGATATGAGTTTTGAGGCGAGCTTGTAATATTGATGTTACATGAGTAGGTTTTGAAATGAGGGAAACGGATTATGAAGTTGATTACGATATGTTGGAAGGATTAAGAAAGTAGTTACAGGGTGACTATTGATGTGGAAGTCGACAGTGGGGTAAAATGGTTGAGGCCGAAGACTTGAACCAGAAGGTTGGAGGTTGATAGAGCACCATGTGGGGGTGTTACTATGGTGAGAGACTGCTATTTTGGATAAACGTTCTACTTACGAGATTTGGTCGGTTCGTAAAAGGAAGAGGTACTTAGCACGAACGGAGTGAGTGTGTAGATTACATCGATTCGTGAGAGAATGCGCACTGCCTATGTAATGGTTTGGAATCGCAAAGAACTAGCAAGAATCAAATATGTTCGAGTTAGTCGGGAACTTGTGAATTGTTGTTTTGGAGTAGGAGAAAGACGAAGTAGTGAAATGAATTCGGTTATTTATATGGGAGAATATGAAGGGAAGTTTGAATTGTGTACGAATGACCATGAGAGACCTGGTCTGTAGGGTGAGGTTATAGGTAGAAAATGTACAAATGAGTAGTGACCTCAATTGCCAAGATAAGTGTGCCAGCCAGTGTTGCAGTAAAGTGATGTTAGAAAGATGAGGCATTAGATGGAAGCCTTTTCGGGTGTTCGGACGAGGTGTGTGAATTGCTAATCAATTGGTTGGAGCAAGTAGTTGTAAGTTGGCATGGTGATATAACTGTTATCGGAGTGGAATGTCGGAGCGGTAGCGGATGGTTGCCCAAATGAGAGACCAAGTATTTTAGGTTGTAAGAGTCGCTTAGTAAGTATGTTTTGGAATCATCGGAAGTTTAAAAGACGACGAGGGATGGATTAGTCAAAATGTGCTATAGTAAATGCTAAATCTTTAAAGAACGGGAATTGTTTCCTATGTGTGAAGGAATGATCCTAGAAGGAGATAGTTGGAGATTTGGTTATGTTTAGGAATGAGGAAGTGTTATCAGCTTGTGGAAAGGTCGGAAGAGAGGGGCAAGTATTGTTCGGGGGACGGTGCTCCATGTTGAGGTGGAGAGGTGAAGATCGTATGACGGAATAAGTGAGTAAATTGGAAGTTGTAAGCTTGACAGTAATACCGAAAGGTCTAATGGTGTGTAGATTATCATCGATAAGTGTGCGAACTTTTGGAAAGAGTATTGAAGAAGAGAATTGTATATGATTTTGTGCAGGAAAGAAGTGGATAAAGCAGCAAAATGAGTTAAGTTAGTGACGTTGTGAGAAATGTTCAAACGAAATGGTCGTTCAGTGACTAAACTATTGAGAATAGTATGGTGTGGCCATGGTTACTCCTCCTAGTTGAGTGAGAATAACCGAAGTTATGTTATATGACTAGACACTTGTGGCAAGTAGCCAACAATCGATGTGTTTTCAGGATAGGTTAAAGTCGGGTAAGTGAACACTTCAATGAGGGAGCATGGAGGTTTCCTGTTTGTAGTTACGTATAATTGTGGGTGATAAAGTGGTGAGAACGTATGAAATGGTCGATGAGCGGTAGCCCATTCGTCCCAAAGAAAAGTAAGGTAGATTATGATTCGAAGATCCGTCGAAGTTTTGAAGAATGGATAGGTAGTGTACGAACTTGGGGTGTCCGATGAGATTGTAGAAGAATTCTTAGTGCGATGCACGTCTCTATTTTGGAGAGCAAATATTGGAAGTTGAGATGGTGGCGACCTTGCAAGAAATACTGGTGAGTAGGAGTTGATTTATTGAATGAGTTGGAGCCGAGGCTTACAAGTTAGACTTGTCGGAGATTAGTAAAGGTTCAATGGAGATACCACGAAGAACGAGAGGAAACTTGAGAGGTAGAAGCGGATACGAGGTTCAGGTACCCGCATCTTTCCCAATAAGGAATTCCGGGGACAGAATTCTTTTAAGGGGGAGTGTTGTAATAACTCGAATTTCCAGTTAAGACTTGGGAGTTTGGTGGCCAAAGTCAAATGTTGAGAAGTTGGGTGTTGGATGTCAAAGAAATAAAAGTTTAAGATAAGGGACCCTTATGCAATTTTTGAAGGATATAAAAAGGATACAATTCCCTAGGTTATCATTTTATTGTCGGAGGAGTCTCTTGGTGTTGGCGGCTGAGAAGAAGAGCAGAAAGAGAAGATAGCATTTGGCATTGAAATCGATAGAAGAAACTCATTTTTGGTAAGTGAGAAATTCCTCCAAGTTATTTTCTGCATTATGGATAGTTGGGTAAATAAAATTCTGCTTGTTCTACAAGTTTAAGCTGTGTAGTATCGATAAGAACACCAAATGGGTTTAACTATATTTATAGTAAATGGGTAATGTTAAATTGAAGGCGTTGTGAGTTTTTTTGAGGTTAAGGTTAAGAACTTTGCAACTTATGAAAAAGAAATTTATGGCTGAGTCTCTGGTTTCAAGCTGATTAGAAGTGTCTGGACTTGTTGTTCGTCTAAATCCAAAAATGTTACTACCGGAACTGATAGTTCCGAAATTGGTAAAATCAGGATCCGGAACTGAAATCCTAAAACAAGTACCGGAGTTGGATTTTGATGAATGTGGATCCGGAACTCTAAGTTCCGGAATTCGGACCCTTACCCTAGTGATCCGGAATCCAAGTAAACTGGATCCGGAATGAACCTCAGACTAGATTCAGAAGTCGTTGGAAACATGTTCCGGAATTATTTTTAAAAAGGAAAATTGGGCCGGACTACATTTAAGGATCCGGAATCCTCCCTTAGTGGATTCGGTATTTCTTAGATTTGGGCCGAAAGGAAATGTTGGGCCGGAAATCTTTTACCTTTTGGGCTTAAGAGATCGGATACTTAAATAAATAGTGGGAGTATTATTTGGGCTTAGTCTTATTTTTTTATCCGGTATTGACTAAGAGGACCCAGTATTTAATTAATGATCCATATTAATTACTGGGGTTCGGATTTGAGAAGGATCTAGGACCAGAGGTTGAGATGTCACTAATTTAAATTATGAATTATGCTTTAGGTGTAAGGAGGGTTTGGAACGAGATTAGTGGTTAAGAAGGTAACTTCTATCAGGTGAGTTCCCTAAACCCTTTTTACGACGTAAGATGTTAAATCTTTTTAACTGATTATGGTTCATTATGAGCATGAAATGTATACCAACTGATACGCATGTTTCCCATGAAAAATTCATATTTTATTTAAAAGAATATTTAGCATGATGAAATGATTATTATGGTTTACAAAGATTCCATGTTTCATGATTTATGATACGTTATGTGCATGCTATGTGGAGTCGGTCTGCACCGTGGGATCAGAGTGCCTCGGGATCCGATAATCCCTTGGACATGTGTGATGAGCCGGTAGGTTAGAATTAGTTTCCCTCCTACTCGGATAGAGGGGAGTCTGCTTGGGCCCCGGTATGAGGTGAGAGGGGAGTCTGCTTGGTCCCCGATCGCGGTTAGCTTATGTGATCCTTAAACACTGTGCAGTACCATGAATGATCCTTATGTGGAGAATGTTATGTGTGTTTTATAAAATGATTTTATACGGTTGATACATGTTGTTTACGGAGGGAATTCACTAGACCTTTTGGTCTAACCCTCGCTTTTCAAAACTAAACCATTTTCAGGTAAGCAAATAGTAGGAGGCTCAGCTAAGTGAGCAAGAGCAGGATAGAGTATAGATGCAGTTAGAGACAGTGCCGGTGCCACTTTTAGTAGTAGTTGTTCTCAGTTGTGTATAGGTTGTTTCCGCCAACCTAAGTTTTGGAGACTGATGTAAAGAAAAATTTTGGGACCCAGTTTTGTAATGTTTGTGTATGCATGTTCTATTTAGATTGGGTTGTTACATTTGTAAAACTACATACATGTCAAAATATATTCATTTTGAGTTTTGGACACACCACTATGAGTTTACTCCACTTTTGATGAGTTTTTGTGAATATTTGTGAATATTTGTGCATTTGGGCATATTTCAGTTATGAAATATTTGGAGAATATTTATCATGTGTTATTAGGTATTTTGTTAACCCAAATGAAATTATTGCATCAAATGAGATCTCATGAATATTTTGGGTAATTGGAGGAAAAATGTATGTTGAGTTATTGACGTTTTTATTGGTTTTGTTAAACAAAGTCAAATATAGTTTTGGGATTTCATCCAACTTATGAGCTTATGAGCTTTTGATGTTGGCACTTTAGCCCTTTTGGTGTAAATCTTTGTTAAATTCCTTTCAAAATACAAACCATACAGTTTTGGACCTTTTCGCTATTATGCTTTAATAAGGTGGTGGTTTGTGGATCTATTCAAGTTATATTCAAGTTATATGTGCCATGTGTGTAACATTTATATTTTTTTGACATTGAAAATGTTACGTAAACCTGGAACAATTCCTCTAACATACTCCAAAGTTACGGCTAAATTAAAACTTTAGACCATTTACAACGGAAGAATTTAGAACAATAAATATGTAACTTAATGCTAACTAGTACCATACCGGATTTCGTTAAAATTTTATATATCATAGATGGCTGAACATAAATATCGAACTTAGATTGGGTAGATGAGTCTCTACGTGTGCCATTGTTTAGTGTCCAACCTGAAACCTTCTATCAGTGAGATGCATACTATAGTCAACTTATAAAGCTCAGTGAGTTCATGGCTTGCATGAATAAAATCATTTCACATAATCCATAGCAACTTGTAAAGTTTGTACCAAATAGTATGCATTTTCTTAAAAACATGCAATGCTGAAAGAAAAACAGATCTCATACACTGTCTCGTCTGGTATGGGTCATTTTGTCACTGACACTCCCTAGGTGAACTTTCTGTTCTATTCGATCATCCACTTTTCTGGGTCGTGCCACTTGTCGGTGACTTATTGTTCAATTGTCCACCCCTTAAAACTGATCATAAAACTATCATATAATATGGTGTTGGTCCCGAAGGGCTATACAAGTTTGTAGAAGGGGGGTTGAATACAAACACACAGATTTTACTTTTCTAAATTGTTTATTGATAAATCATTAACAATTTACAGCTTGTTGCGGAACAAGATTAAGGATAAACCTAAATCTAAACAAGTTGGAACACTAAGTTTCTTGCACTAAGAAAGAGAAGGAAATTACTAATAATAACCTATCTCAAGATAAGAAAGATGACTTGTCCAGAGTTAGCAAGTGCTTCAAAAATGAAGCTGGAGTCCTTCTTATATACTGCATGCATTTAATGCATGGCAGTTTACACTTTACACGTGGCAGCAGCTCATTGGTTGTATGTCATTGACCTTTGTAGACAACCTTAGTAGCCGCATGTTTGAACAGTGTAGTATCAGAGTGGTTGTACGATTTCAGACAATAAGGAGGTTCTTTTCTAACATATCGTACGAAGTCGTGCAAGGGTGGTTAAGACAAAAGTACTTTGTACGGAGGACTTCATGATCAGCTTTTCGTTGATTCAGCGCTTTACCATTGTTTATCAGCGAATGATAAAGTTTAGCGATACCTGAAGTCTTGTACTTGATACTTCACGTTGAGTGAACAAATCTGAGTCTTCGCTGATCCGCATCAGTTCATTAGGAGACTTGTCGCTGGTTCTTAAGCTTGATCTTCGACTTCAGCGTAGAACCTATGTTGACGTGAAACTTGTCTTCAGAGATCATAAGTAAACAACTAACTTATCAGCGATCACCATAAGGACTGAACAGACTCAGAGCATTATGGTGAATAGTGTTCGCTGAATGTTTAATCTAAAGAGCGTGAGTTCCTATCAGCGGTACTGTAAGATCTTAGTACTTATCAGCGATAGTGAAACTCTGATACATATTGTTTACTTACAATTTTCACTAAGTATATAAGAGAGGGTCATTATTAAATCACTGAGGCTTTGGATCAATAATCTCCCCCTATGTGATTATGACATAGCAACAGAGAAAATTGCTATATAATGAAAACATAAGGATAAAAAGAACTCATAAAATATTTGTCCCTTTTACTGTTTTCTGGGATCTTTTCTGTACTGATGGAGTAAAGTACTTTCACTGAAATCTTTCTTTAAACTTCGAATCAGATTACAAAAGGAAGTGGAAAGATTACAAGTACAAGCGAAATAAATTACAAGTACAAAAGAATAACTTATACAATAGAAGAATGATGTGATCCCATCAGTTTATAAAGGTTCTTCCTTAATGAGAAGTTCATCAAGGGTCTTTGATGTGGGAATCATCCAGTCAGGGACATTTACTCCTTGATTCCTTTTGTTCAGAGCTTCTTCAAAAATCAAGGGTTTAAGATGTCGTGCCTGAATGTCGTTTTTGAAATCACACCAGTAGATGAGATCTTTCAGTTGTTCGATGGGAGGGATGGGAAGCTCAAAGATACGTTGAAAACGTTTTCGTCCATCATAGTCAATAAAGAATATCCCATAGGGCTTGCTTATGACTTTCCCAGGGATGAAAGTCTCACAAGGAGGAAGAGATGTGTCAAGTGCAGAAAGGTCAGGTTCTGGACCAAGGACTTCCTCAAGAGAAAAACCAATACCTGTTTCGTTCCGTATACGAGGACCTGAGTCTGAAGATTTAGACTTTTTCTTTGCAGAGGCCCTTCTTTTCTGATTTGCGAGAGGAGGGGGAGGAGGAATATCCACACAAGAAGATACTAAGTCGATCTGTTTATTTATCAGGTTTTCGAAATGATCCTTGTACTTAGATTGAGACTTCTGGATGGCTAATCTGATCTCCAACCATTCAGAGAGACCGTACTTCGTGATGGCTTCAGCATAGAATTTTTTGTACTGTCCATTCTCTCTGAATATCTCGATTTCAGCGTTTTAAACTTTGAGGGTTGATCTTCCAGTGATAAGTACCTTGTTGATTCTGGCAGGTCGATATCTGAAGTGTACCTTTTGTTTGCACCAGATTAAAGTAGATTGAGACACAGTTCTCTTTTCTTCAACGATCTTCTTGGCATCTTCCCATACCTGACGTTGAACTTCGATTGGAATTCTTTTCAGCTTGGGGTCTTTCACCGATTGTTGAGAAAGCTGGATGGCGAGTTCTCTGTCTTTTTCTTCAGCTTCCCTTCTTTCAGCGATTAGACGTTCAGCTCTGAGGTGATCCTTGTATTCCTTTTGTGAAATTCTGAACTTTAGAGGAATAGAAGGAAGTTGATCACGCTTCAGAATGATTCGCTGATCTTCGAACTTCTTTATCATTGCATCTCCCTTTTTCTGATCCTCTTCACTTAGCTTTTGAGGAGCCAATGAAGGTCTGTTTTTGTGAGAGAGCATCTGTTCTTCAGGTTCATCAGTCTCAGAGATCAAATCTTAGACCGGGATTTCTTCAGCGTTGGGAGCTGGGATTATTGTTGGTGAAGTCGCAGCTGTAGAAACTTCAGCGATATCCTCAAACAGGGGAGAGGACTAGCTGAAACACAACGATCATACGAGTAAGAACTTGGGTAGAACAGAGATAGAGAAAGAATGTGGTTGTGTATAGAGGTTTTATGGAGAGGAGAGCTGATAATGTGTATAGATAGAGGAGGGATGTAGTGTAAGGAAGATTTAGTGTACCTGACAAACTGGCTTTGGAAGCTAGATCGTCAGATTATCTTTTTCAGCGAGGCCTTTGTTTTTGCCTTTGTCAGCTTCAGACGCTGAAGGCTTTGTCTTGGTCCGCTCCCCTGGAGGTTCTTTTATCAAGATCCCTTTAAGATCTGTAGTCCTCTGAGCAGGCTTGACGATAAAGGAGTCATCATCATCGTCATCATCATCATTCTTTGGAGAAGAGGATGGTTTATCATCAGATAAGTCGATGGTTTCTTCATCTTCAGCTTCAGATTCAGATTCTTCAGCATCTTCTTCGAGTTGCTCCCCCTCAGATACAGAGGTAAGCTTCTCCGTTCCCTCAGGGTTTTCATCTCCCTGAGGTCCAGCGGTTGTTTCTTCATTTGTCTTCTCACCCTCTTTAGTAAGGGTAAGGTTGTAACACCCAAAAAACAGGGCTAATTTAAACCTTGAAATTTACACCAGTTATGACAATAAAACTTCAAACTTATATAACAAGAGGATCACTGTAAGGTTTTCTATATACAACAACTTCTAAATCAAATAACCTATTAATCAAATCATACATCATAATTATATTAACTAGGTTATCTAATCATCTGTCCCAAAACATCAAAAGAATACTAGATCCTCTGTCATCTCCAAGTTTGAGTTCTTCCCAAAACCCTCAACACACAATCCCGCTTATCTCCCGGAGCTTGTACCTGGTAAGAAAATTCAACTTGAAACATTAGGCTTTCGCCTAGTGAGAATATTCAAATCAAATTAAAATTCAACAATTAAAATATTAACAGATATATCAAACCTGTTATCAGCCATCTTACCATACCAAGCTCTTATCAACCACTGGAATCCACCCATTCCCTTACTTATGACTAATTCATCTAGTCATCATAATACCATCAAGAATTACTATAAATCCCACCGGATTATAAGTAACTCCAACTCCCAGAAATTACAGTTTCCAAACCTGCTTCTTTCTGAATTGAGATTACAATTTTTCTACATTAGTTTATCTCCAAACTTCTCTACAATGAAGATATCTCATCTTTCGTTTGAAATGGGAATTACAACTCTAAGTCTGCTATTCCTCATTTCATTTCCTCCCCACCTTGAATCACTGGTCCCCCAAATGAGATTTTATCGCGATCAACAACCACCGGAGACCCTCACAGATGATTCAAGATTCACTCCAACAACTAGAAATACATCCCAACAGTCCCTGGATAGTAAACGGTTCTCATTATACCGTACTTTATGCCCACTAGACCATATGCATATTTCTAGCCAACGCCACACAATAATTGTGTATCATCACTCTTTCTATTGTATGCTAAAGTTATACAATTCATCATATATTCTATATCTCTATGTACAAAATATTAATTTCAACGATTATCCCCACTTTGCCATTTAGCATCGAGGATCAACATCTCAACAATTAACTACAGTTCCGGACTCATAAATAAGCCCTTACAATTTAACATAACATGGTTTTTACATCAACAACAGAGTTATAAACATATAACAAATAGCATATAACTATCAGATTGTATTCCACATAAAAGCTTCAAACTACTACTGAAAGTCCAAAACTTTTTGCAAGCCACTGTAGCGAAAAGCTACACTTTTCGCAAGCCAAAGCTGCGAATTCCTCACTTTTCGCAACCCAAAGCTGCGAATTCCTCACTTTTCGCAAGACACTGTTGCAAATTCCTCACTTTTCGCAACCCTCTATTGCGAAAACCTTCACTTTGCGCAACCTACTGTTGCGAAAAGTTCACTGTTCATCGTCACTTTCATCTGTTAAGCCAGTTTATAAAATCAGTGTATTAAGCTTACTACTTCTCAATTAATTCATATAAAAGCATTCAGACATAGTTTAACACCTATCTATATCGATTTCAATGGCTAATTTTAAGAAGAAGTGAATAAAACTCACCTGGTCAGAAACTGAACACTGAGCAGTTCTTCAAAACTTCAAATCAGCTTCCCAGAACAGTTCTAAACATATAAATATGCAATTAACTATCTTTCTTACACGAAATCAGTAAAAGAAATCAAGTTTCTTGCCACAAATTCAAGCTATTCCTTTTCTTCTTCTCTTCTTCTCGTTCTTTATATCTCTCACTCTCGATCTCTCTCTTTCTCTGCGTACTGAGTAAACACACACACAATTAGTCACTTAAGACTAATTGTGTGACACCTCTTGATAAAACACTGCTGAGACATAACAAACCCTCAAGATAAATTTCACATTTAACTTTGCACTATTGCCAAATTACAAACTTAACCCCAAAGTTAATACTTGTAATTTACAAAATAATACAACGGAAATTCGAGATGTTACAAAGGTCTTCAGTCTTCTCCCCCTTGATAGATTCATCATGAGGAAGGTCTTCAGAGTTCTTCTCCCCCCCCTTCCTCATGATGAGTGGGGGAGGAATGCGATGACTCAGCAGTTGGTTTTGGTTCCTTGTATTCTTGGCCAGGGATCCCCATATAATCTTCAATCGCTGCTACTCTGTCTTCTAGGCCAGTAATAGCAGGAGTGATCTTCAAAAGTTCAGCACGATCCACCGTAGAAAAATGCGAAGGTGCAGGGGCAGGGGCGGTCATGTTATTCAGGATCTGCTGCATCATTTTCTTCATTGAATTGACGTCATTCTTTACAGAATTCATGTCAGTCTTCACTGAATTCATGCCAGTCTTTACAACAGTCATCTCTCCCTGCAGATTTCCAACCGATATCTTCAGCGTTGTAAACTCGCTAGATATGGATTGAACTGATGTTTTGAGAGAGGTGTAGTCTGTGTAGATGTCAGCAAGAACTTTGGCAACGTCACCAAGAGTTTTATCAATCTTCTCCAAATCAGTTTTGGAGGCTTTCTGTTCAACCACTGTCGTCAGCTTGTTGAGATTCTCTCCAGCGTTTGTTACAGCTGAAGAGTTGTCTGAGAGAGTAGTGGTGAGACCTGCCAGCTTTGTATCCAGGTTCTTCAGAGAGGCGTTGATGTCTCCCAAATTAGGACCTGTAACATATAAGTACTTATGAACAGAGGAAAGCTCAGAAGTTTGGGGTTCAGTTACAGTGTATATGGTTTGATGTATACCTGCAGGAGGGTCGACGAAGTCATCAAAACTTCTGTGACCTGAATAATGTTCCATGTCGTCAGCGAGAGTGCGTATACGCATGGACGTTCCTACAGGTCCTGCATCCATCATTCCTTGAAGAGTATCAGCTTTAGCTTCTGGAGGAATGACGGGTGATCCAGTGGTCGTGGTGAAAACTGGATTAAAGTCCAATGGAGAGGAGAGAGAAGCGAGGGTTGAGAATGTTGGTTGGGTGCGGGGTTCAGCGTTGGATCCGCTGAGAATCACTTCTTCAGTCTGTAGAGAGACTGAAGGAGGTTGGATAGATTCCAAGTTTATAACCTCAGCGTTTAGAGACGCTGAAGCTGGGATGGAATGGGTGGCTTGTTCAGCTGTGGCAGAGCGTACCACTGAACTTTCCTTCAGCTCTTCAAGATGAGCTGAGGAGTCTTCAGCAAGAGATTGCTGGGGTTGCTCCTTGGTTTTCTTATTTCTTTTGGAACCAAGTTGGGTAGAAGAGTGTTTCCTTTTTCTTGAAGGAGAGGAGGTTGCAGCTGGGGTATCAGCGGTGGGTTTATCCACTGAAGGAGCTGTAGAAGTAGAAGAAGAAGAAGGAGGATTGAGAAGAGTTAAGAGTGTAGAGAGACGTACCTCATTTTCCACTGGCTTGAAGTCGAGTACTTTAGGACCAACCTGAGAGAGTTTCAGGTCTCCTACTTGTGGGTAGTTGTTCTTCAGGCCTGTTTGGAAGACGGCGCTGATGAATCTAGGATATGGAACCCATGGAGATCGGTCAGCGACAGAGTCTACTCTGAGTACAAGATCATCGTAGATTATTGAAGACCAGTCTATATGAAGACCTTTCAGCAATGCATATCCCATTGCTTGCTGAGGTTGAGCGGCTTGATCAGAGGAGCCGGTCTTTGCAGTCATGCAGCTTATCAAGTAAGCGAAGATGAAGTTCATCTCGCTGGGCATTTTTGACTTCTTGATGAGGGTCAGCTTCTTCTCAGGCTTCTTGTCCCTCCCAGTTTCCCATACATAGCCCATTGCATCAAAGAATGCAGTGATGGCTTCCCTATCAGAATGTTTCTTATGGTTAGGGAGGGGAACAAAAGGTTTTTCTTTTGTGGCGATGGAAAGGCTCAGGGCTTTGCGGATAATGGTAGGGGTGATCTTTATAGTGCCAAAATCAGTATCATAGAGGATGCAATCAATTGTCTTTGAGGAGTCTTTGGTTGATGGTAGCTGAGAGTGTCTGGCAGAATACCAGAACTAAGATAGTAGTAGCTGATGTGCAAGAGATGTTATGGTCAGGGCTGTAGAGAGGCAACGGTTTTTCAGGAAATTCACAGCATCATTCAGATGTGTGACTTGCTTTCGAGGAGGAAACTCGAGAAGCGCATAGAGGTTGTTGGTTTTTGTCCAATCCAGTTCTTCAAGAGTGAACTTGACCTGAGGAGCCTTGATGATTTCCAATTCCTCAGCAGCAGCAGTGTTCTTAGCAGTGGAAATGTCAGTAAATGCCATTTCTGTATTATCAGTTCAACCAAAGATATAACAAATAAGAATAATCTTAATGTGGAAAGACTTTCCAATAAGATGGTTCGAATTTTGTCCATTTCATTCAGACAAAAATGTCTGAATGAAGATATTAGGGTTTTTCTTGGTTTTTAAAAAGAAAAGCAAACCCAATAAAAAATCTTGTTTTCCAGTTTCCTTTGAGAATTCGGATTTTGGAAAAACGTATGAAGAACAAGTTTAAGATCTTGCGTTTAAACTTGAAGAACAACCATGAAAGGTTGTGTTCATAAAACCATGAAAGAAATGATTTCATTTGAAAAAGTTCTTTTGTTTGATCTTGTAAAAACAATGAGAAGATCATTAACAAATTTAAGAAACATGTAAATAACAGAAATATTAACCTGGTTCGTTGAAGAAGAAGAAGTTCTTAAAAATAAACTTGAGAGCACCAATGCAACAGTAATTTTCTTTTTCTTGCTTGGAGGAGAAGTTTTTCGCGTAAAGGAAAAATATAAACCCACAAAGTGTTTATATAGTGAGATTAGAGAGAGAGAAAAACTCGAGCGGGAAAGTTTTTCATCATGACACGGACACGTGTTTGCATTTGATTAGAAGGTAAACGAAACGTGCAAATGTGTGTCAGAAAAAGAACATGTCGGGGCTTATCCGTTGCAATGACGTCACATCTGTCCTTTCATATTCTAGGATGTCTGTCACGTGCGAAATGTGTGTTTTAATCGCAGTGGGTTGCAAACTGTCCACAGTGGGAAGTTCAAGTGTACACTGTCCACTATGATCGTCACAACAAGTAATAGTTGGTAAAATACCAGAATCGAATCCACAGGGACTGGACAATCAAGACAATACGGTTCTCATGAGTTCCTTTTACAAGTTTCAATTAGAGAGGAAAATAATACTTTGGTTTGGTTGGTGAAATAGCTACTTTAACGATTTTACTAAGATTTAAAAGGAGGAATGTAGGTTAGATTTTCCCTAGATTTTATACCAAATACTCGGTCCTAAAAATGATCCTTGTATTTGAGGTAGGCATTTTCGCTAGAAAAGCCCGTTTACAAAATACTCACACCGTTAGATAAAAATCTCATACTTGTATTTATTGTTTTGTCAATGGTAATCTCAAAAATGGACCTTTTCAGGTCTCGATGGAATGTGTAGAGACAAATACTCTAAGTGTTTTTAATACACAAATTAGCTTGCCTACTACTCTAGTGGATTGAGATTAGCTCACTGTGCCGACCTCACTTTCGTAAGTGTCAAAAGAATTCTTTCGAATCCCCTATCATCATTCAAGCTCGTGTCACTGCGTTCTACTTATTTCTAAGTTGAGAACTAGACTTTAGATCCTTGCAAGTGATCGGCTTGTTCGCATCCTTGGGTAAATATCGAGAATGAATGACCAAAACAACAAATATTCTAAGTACAAAGATTACTCAAGTATTTTTAATAAAATCCAGGTACTTCTCTTTCCTACATCCCAAAGGATATTTAGCCTTGCATTTCCGAAGTAAAGAAAACAAAAGATGAAGGGTTGCACATAATAAAACTGAAAGTGACTTGAATTAACTGCTCACAGTGGGGAGCGAGAAGTCGTCCCTGCACTGTGTAGTTCGAATTACAATTAAACTAAGAAAGTAAATTACTGAAAATTAAAACTAGTTACTGCAGTAAATAAAAGACTAAAGCTAATGTGGTAGTTGAGAGAATTTAAGACTAAACAAGTATTCAAAGATGATAGCCAAGCATGCATTTAATGGTACCCAAGTGCTCCTTTATATACTAGGAGAAGGAGTTGGGTATTACACAAAAGAGGTGGGTCTTCCAATGGGTAAAGACTGTTGTGTTGTGGCAGAATTCGGCTCTATGGGTAATCCTTTTACCCAATGGTCCCTTTTCCAAGTCAATCTCTAAGTACAAGAAGGTGTACTTGTTGTCATCTTTTAAGGAAGATATCTTTGTACTTCTCCAGCCATTTCTCTGCCATATGAACCTTTCTCCTCCAGAAAATTAGATCCCAACTAATAGTTTCTTTTTCTCTTCTTTTTGATTTGCTCGAAGAGTGGGGACCCGGAGTGGGCACAACAGTGGTCACTGCAGGATAAAACATGAAAAACACCCAAATTCTACCAAATAATTTATTAAAGACCATGGTTCACCCCTTTTGCTCGTTTTTGTGAAATATACCAAGAATGGGGGTTTTAAGATGTGAAATGGCTAAAATTGACAAAATAACGTGAAAAATAAATGGAAATAATAACTCTAAAAATAGAGTTTTCACAACCTCAAACTTAAACCATCACTTGTCCCCAAGTAATAAAAAGAAAGAAATAAAATGAACAAAATGCAGTAGAACTTTTAGGGACTTACATACTTCTTGACTTGAATGGGCGTTGATCTCCTTCCTTCGATACTTCCTTCGGTTCCAAACTTGAAAATTTCACTTTTGTGTTTGACGAAATCTTTCCCTTGTTTTCCATTAATCAATAGGGCTTTCTTGGGTTCGACGGATTTATGGCTTTGAATATTTTCCCAAGGGTTTTTGGCAAGTATTTCCAAACATGGACCGAAAATCTCGCTTGGAGATTTTTATTTCAAGAAGTGGGTATTTTGGATCTTTCATGGGTATGTACGCACACTTTCAGGCTTTATTGTGGGTATGGATATTTTTGTGAGAGTGGATATTCTGATGGTCCAGAATAGGCACACCATCTTTTTCTGGGAGTGAGCACTTTGATGGTCCAGAAAAGGCACACCATCAATTTTGCTAGTGACACTCCGATTTTCTTTTGTTTTTGTATTTTTGTGTTTTTTTAGAGGTGGGTATGGCTTACCCACCTCAAAATTAGACTTCACAGTGTCCCCACTGTGGGCAAACTGGAAGTCACTCTGGAAGTTCCCACCTCAAACTTAAATCTCACAGTGTCCCCACTGTGACATTGAATTAACGAACAAAGGTGGTGGTTTGGGGTACAAAAAGGATCGTGTTTGGATGCGAAAAACGGCCTATTTTATCTCATGATATCAAGTTGAGATTCGTACTTACAAAAAGGGACCTTTTTAAGTCGGAAGCCGAAAGTTGTACCTTAAAATGGAAACGAGATCAAACAAGCATTCAAACAACAAATACGTTAGTACCCAAAAGTACCTACCCAGTGGTAGGATTTTCATGCATTAAAACGCCAAAAAGAAATATGTAGCAAACATTGTCAACGCCTAGCCATAGGCACAAAAAAAAAATAAAACAAACAGAAATTAAAATTGTTTTAGGAGCAAACGAGATAAACTATTGTTTTAACAAACCATTCAGGAGGTTGGGGTGGCAGTTGGCGAACTCGCGGCGTCATCCTCTTCAAACTCGTCCTCACTGGCATTGGTTGAGCAAATATCCTCAGGAAAATCTGGGAGCTGAGCAGCTAGCATCGGGTTGGCCTCCTTCATCATCAGGCCCGTCACCTCATCCCGTTCTCTTGTATATATCCAAAATTTCTGCGTGGCCCGGTTCTGATATCGCTGCTCACTTTCCAGCAACTCGATCCTGTATGTGAGCTTCTTCAAAGCTGCCAAGATTTCTCCCATTTGGTTGCTTGACGATCCGGCCTCGGTTGAATGGAGTGGTGTACGCGGCGTTCTCACAACATGCTCCTCAGCAATGGTCACAGTGGGGTGAACAGTCCCCACTATGGGGATATCTTCTTCTGGTTCAGATGGAGGAGTGGCGACGAATCTTCCCATCTTGCGGATGGTTTGTGCGCTGATGTTGCTCGTGGAGTCAAACCACTGATCCTCCACCGCCGAGGGTACACCTGCGTCTTTCTTTGACGGTTGTTTTGCCGGCCTTTTTGTCGGTTTTTTCAGAGCTTTGGTCACCGCAGACCGGGTGACCACACCTTTCTTTCTCGTGGCCCGCAGAATTGGGCTCTCCCCACTGTGGGCATCCTTCCTCACTGTCTCTCTTTCAACACTACCTCCAAGCTTGCGGTATTGTTCCTGATAGTCATCATCAACCTTCTTCTGGAACTCCACATCTTCAGCAAAAATCTCTGCCTCAACCCTTTTCCTTTCTTCTTCAAAAATCTCTTCCTTCTCAGCCTTCAACCTTTCTTCTTCCATTCGCTTTTCCTCTTCTTCCTTTCTGATTCTTTCTTCTTCCTCTCGACGCCTCCTCTCGACCTCTTCCTTTCTTTTTCTAATGGCTTCCATGTTCTGTTTGAACTCCTCTGCTAACCGCCTCTCTTCTTCTTCGGCTAGAAGTGTCTCGGTCTCGAAATGGGTGACACTGGTGTCTGAGGCTCGCGAGGATGAAGTAGCCTTTGGGCTTTCGTGCTTTGAAGAACCCTCGTCGGCCGCACCGGAGATGATCGGGTTTTCGCCGGAGACCGGCGGCGGTTCGTTCAGGTCACCGGTGACGGCTTCCGGCGGTTGTTCCTCGGCGGTCCTGCGGCGGACGGCCGCACGTGTGGTTGCATCGGGGTTGGTGGTCATCCTCTTGGTTCTTGCCATTTTTAGGGTTTTAGGAAGGTTTCAGATTTGGTGGGTTTTCTTGGAGAGAAAAAGAGAAGAAAGAGTGTTTTTGAATATTTTGGAAGTGAAAGTGGTTTTTGAGAGGTTAAGGTGGTTTCTGGAATTTTGGAAAAAGGTTTAGGATGGAACCGTTGGTTTCTAGGAGAGAGAGAGAGAAGGACTATGATGGTTTTCCTTGGAACAAAGCAAAAGGGACAAATGGCAGACAAGGGTGACATTTTGTGTAAGAAAAAGGTGATGTGTGTCAGCCTTGGGCCACCCAAAATTGTCCTTTCATCCGTCAGATGGGGAGTGGGGAGCGCAGGGACTTGAGCCTTCCCCACTGCGAAGCATTTTCTTCCAAAAACGACAATTTCGCCTACACACATAAAAACAAACTACCATGAAACATTAAAAAGACCAAAAATAATAAAAACGCAGCAAACAACTGAAATAAAATATTTACAACTGGATCTGATGTTTCTTAATCATAGTGGGGTGGAGAGTGGGCAGGGATGTGGGCAGTCTCATGAAGAAAATGCTTTACCCTTTGCCCATTGACTTTAAAGGTCTGACCCGATTGTGGAGATTTCAACTCTACTGTTTCGAAAGGACTCACCTTGACAATGGTGTATGGTCCCATCCATCTTGATTTTAGTTTACCTGGAAAGAGTTTGAGACGGGAGTTGAACAATAGTACATGTTGTCCTTCTATGAACTCCCTATGGTTGATCCTACGATCGTGCCACATCTTGGTCTTCTCTTTATACAACTTTGCGTTCTCATAGGAGTGATATCGCAACTCCTCTAGCTCATGTATTTGTAAACTCCTTTTGATTCCCGCAGCATCCTCACTCATGTTAAGTTCTTTAAGGGCCCAAAACTCCTTGTGCTCTAATTCAATTGGTAAATGGCAAGCCTTGCCAAAAACTAATTTAAATGGAGACATTCCCAAAGGAGTTTTGTAGGCCGTTCGATAAGCCTAAAGAGCATCATCAAGTTTGGTTGACCAATCTTTTCGGTGCGGTTTAACAACTTTTTCCAAAATCCCTTTGATTTCACGATTTGAAAGTTCGGCCAAACCATTGGTTTGTGGATGGTATGCGGTGGCCACTCTATGATGTATGTCATATTTAGCAAGAACCGAGGCCATGACTTTGTTTATAAAATGGGTGCCTTCGTCACTAATCAATGCCCGTGGTGTTCCGAATCGAGTGAAAATATTTTTATGCAAAAATTTCACCACGGTGTTGGCATCATTAGAGTGACATGCACTGGCTTCTACCCATTTCGAAACATAGTCTACCGCAACCAAGATATAAAAATTATTGTTGGAATTTGGAAAAGGTCCCATGAAATCGATTCCCCAAACATCAAAAAGTTCAACCTCTAAAATGTTGTTAAGAGGCATTTCATTTCTTTGCGATATATTCCCCGTACGTTGACATTGCTCACAATTTTTCACAAATTCATACGAGTCTTTAAAAACAGTGGGCCAAAAGAATCCACTTTGCAAGATTTTCGCCGCGGTACGGTTTCCACCGAAGTGGCCACCGTAGTGGGATGTGTGACAACCATGGAGTATTTGATGTTGCTCACTCCCATGGACACAACACCTCAATATTTGGTCCGCCCCTGTCTTGTACAAGAAAGGATCGCCCCAAACGTATTGTCATGTGTCGTGTAAAAACTTTTTGAATGGTTGTCCACTCATCCTGTGGGGCTTAAGTCCACTTGCTAAAAAGTTTGCAATATCAGCATACCAAGGAATATTATGATGTTGAACAGATAGTAATTGTTCATCGGGAAAAGTTTCTTTTACCGGAGTGGGATCAGGAGTGGGATCAACAGTGCCCACTGTCTTCTCGAGCCTGGACAAATGGTCGGCAACCTGATTGCTTGTTCCTTTTCTGTCGACGATCTCAAGCTCAAATTATTGCAGCAATAAAACCCATCTAATCAACCGTGGCTTGGAATCAGCTTTGTTGATCAAATATTTGATCGCTGCATGATCTGTGTGCACTATGACCTTCGTCCCTATCAAGTATGACCTGAAACGATCAAAAGCAAACACCACCACAAGTAATTCTTTTTTAGTAACAGTGTAATTAATCTGAGCTTCAATCAGTGTTTTACTTGCATAATAAATGGGGTGAAAAACTTTGTTCTTTTTCTGTCCGAGAACAGCCCCCACAGCCCAATCGATGGCATCACACATCACTTCGAAGGGGAGTGACCAGTCAGGAGTGGTCACTATGGGTGCTGTGACTAATGCTTCCTTGATTTTTTCAAAAGCTTCTCGGCATTCTTGGGTAAAAATGAAGTCTTTTTCATGTTGTAACAGGTTACATAGGGGTTTTGTAATTTTCGAAAAATCCTTGATGAACCTCCTATAAAAACCTGCGTGACCCAAAAAACTTCGAATACCTTTTACCGTTGTAGGTTCGGGAAGTTGTGCCACTACCTCAAGTTTGGCTTTGTCAACTTCCAACCCTCTTTTTGAGACAAGGTGTCCTAAAACAATACCCTCTTCGACCATAAAATGACATTTTTCCCAATTTAAGACTAGGTCGTGGGTCTCACATCTCACTAGGCTTTTCTCTAAATTTCCCAAACAATTGTCAAATGATGTCCCTATCACAGAAAAATCATCCATAAAAACTTCTATGGTATCTTCTATCATGTCGGTAAAAATGGCCATCATACAACGTTGAAAAGTGGCGGGGGCATTCACAATCCAAATGGCATTCTCCGGAATGCAAAAGTGTCGTAGGGACAAGTAAAGGTGGTCTTTTCTTGGTCCTCGTGTGCAATGTGGATTTGGTTGTATCCGGAGTATCCATCTAGAAAACAATAAAATTCCTTTCCCGCTAACCTATCAAGCATTTGATCGATGAAAGGTAAGGGAAAGTGGTCTTTCTTAGTGGCCAAGTTGAGTTGTCTATAGTCCATGCATATCCTCCATCCCGTGACAGTCCTAGTGGGAATGAGCTCGTTCTTTTCGTTCTTTACTACAGTCATCCCTCCCTTTTTAGGGACACATTGGACGGGGCTCACCCAACTACTACTAGCAATGGGATAGATAATACCGGCATCTAACCACTTCAAGACTTCTTTCTTAACTACCTCCTTCATGATGGGGTTCAACCTTCTTTGAGGTTGGACTTTCCCCGGGTGGTCACTCTCCAAATTAATCTTATGTTGACATAAAGAGGGGCTAATTCCTCGAATGTCCGCTATGGTCCAACCAAATGCCTTCTTATGCTTCATCAACAAATCGATCAGGAGTTGTTCTTGTTTCTCACTAAGTTCGGAAGAGATAATAACGGGAAGTTTATTATCTTTAGTGAGAAAGGCATATTTTAAATGGGAAGGCAATGGTTTAAGCTCTAACTCGGGAGGTTGTTCTATTGAAGGGGGTTGAACATTTCTATCCTTAAAGTCCAGAGGTTCAAAAGCTGCAACCATTTCGTTACACTCATCCTCAAAAGTGTCATCACTCTCAGATTCAGAGTGCTCACTATCACTCCTCACTGTGGGAACTGTTCTCCCCACTGTGGGCAGTGTGTCAAAACTGTGGGTTCCATAAATCGAACTCACGGCAAAGCAATCTTCGGTATCTATATATTTAAGAGACTTAAAAACATTGAATGTCACCTCTTGGTCATTAACTCTCATCGTTAGTTCCCCTTTGTGCACATCAATCAAAGTACGTCCGGTTGCAAGAAACGGACGCCCTAAGATGATTGGGATTTCTTTATCGGCCTCATAATCTAGAACTAGAAAATCGGCGGGGAAGATAAATTTATCCACTTGGACCAAAACGTCTTCTATTTTTCCCTTGGGATAGGCAATGGACCGGTCGGCTAGTTGTAATGTCACGGTTGTGGGTCTAGCCTCTCCAATACCTAACTTGTTAAAAATGGACAGCGGCATCAAGTTGACACTAGCTCCTAGATCACAGAGTGCTTGACCTACTTCTTGTCCTCCTATTGTGCATGGAATGGTGAAACTACCTGGGTCTTTCAACTTAGGTGGAATCTTGCTAGTGAGGAGGGCGCTACATTCCTCGGTCAAAGCCACAGTTTCAAATTCACCCAATTTTCTCTTTTTGTTCAAAATATCCTTTAAAAATTTAACATAGGTTGGCATTTGCTCGAGAGCTTCTACCAAAGGTATGTTAATGTGAAGTTGTTTAAAAATGTCTAAGAATTTTTTAAATTGAACATCGACATTTTTCGGCTTCATTCTTTCAGGAAAAGGAATATTTCGTGGGTCAATTTGAGCTTGCTGTGGTATTGGCTTTGGAATAGTAGGCTTTGGGACAGGTCCAAGAGTGAGAAGGTAGGGATGTCGGTCCCCACTGTGGGGATCACAGTGACTTGAGGAGTGCCCACTGTGGTGCTCACAGTGGGTTTTTGAGGCGAATCATCAGACTCAAAAACGATATCTTTCAGATCCTTTCCACTCCTTAGTGTTATGGAATTGACATGTTCTGGTCCTTTTCCTATCACCCTAGCTTGCTCGGTGTCACTAGGTAACGTCCCTGGTGGTCTATTCTTAACTTCGACGGCTAGTTGTCCTACTTGAGTCTCTATGTTCCTAATGGCTGCTTGAGTTTGATTCATAAAACCCTTGAGAACTGATTCAAGTGACAGTTGGGTCTCAGCGGGTTGAGTAGATCGTGATTGGTATTGTTGTGAGGACTACCCTTGGTGAAAGTTCTGTGGGTGCTGCCCACTGTGATGTGAGGATTGGCCGCTGTGATGTGATTGAAATCCATGGGGGTTGTGTGGTCTTTGCTGGATATGACTCGACCCTTGGGGTTGGAGTCCTTGATTACCAGACCAAGAGAAATTCGGATGATTTCTCCAACCTAGATTATAAGTCTGTGAATAAGGGTTGTTCCTTGGGTTGGTCCCTATGACATTAACAGATTCGGGATTTGCTGGACAAAAATCAAAAACATGCTCCTCTCCACAGAGGGAGAAGTTTTCGGCGAGATGGGTTGCGGAATTAACTTGGCCTCTATTTTGGTTCAAAACGATTTTGGTCAAGGCCACTAACTGCGCATTCATGGTTTTAAGTGCTTTGGAATCGATGGTGTTGGTCTTTGGTACTACCGCTCTAGGATTGGACCACTCGGTATTGTTGTTGGACACTTTTTCTAAGATTTGATATCCTTCATTGTAGGTTTTACTCTTGAATGTTCCACCGGCTGTTGCATCTAAGATGATTTTGGCTGCATTGGCAAGACCATTGTAAAAGGTCTCCAATTGGATGCAATGTGGGATGCCATGATGTAGGCACTTTCGAAGTAAATCTTTAAATCGTTCCCATGCATCCGAAACAGCCTCATCTTCTTCTTGTCTAAACAGAATAATATCATTTCGAAATCTTACATTCCTCGTGGGAGGAAAGTATTTTTGCAAAAAATTATCAGCAAGTTCATCCCAAGTGGTTATCGAATGAGGTGCGTGTGAGTTCAGCCAAGTCTTCGCCTTATCCCTTAATGAAAAAGGAAAAAGTCTTAACCTTAATGCTTCCTCACTCACACCTTGTAGTTGAAAGGAATCAGTCAACTCTAAAAAAGATTTTAAGTGCGAGTGTGGATCCTCAGATGGTGATCCTCTAAACTGACCCATGGCTTGGATCATTTGAAACATCACCGGTTTGAGTTCAAAGTGATTTGAAACAATATTGGGTCAGTAAATGCCATTTCTGTCTTATCAGTTCAACCAAAGATATAACAAATAAGAATAATCTTAATGTGGAAAGACTTTCTAATAGGATGGTTCGAATTTTGTCCATTTCATTCAGACAAAAATGTCTTAATGAAGATATTAGGGTTTTTCTTGGTTTTTAAAAAGAAAAGCAAACCCAATAAAAAATCTTGTTTTCCAGTTTCCTTTGAAAATTAGGATTTTGGAAAAACGTATGAAGAACAAGTTTAAGATCTTGCGTTTAAACTTGAAGAACAACCATGAAAGGTTGTGTTCATAAAACCATGAAAGAAATGATTTCATTGGAAAAAGTTCTTTTGTTTGATCTTGTAAAAACAATGAGAAGATCATTAACAAGTTTAGGAAAACATGTAAATAACAGAAATATTAACCTGGTTCGTTGAAGAAGAAGAAGTTCTTAAAAATAAACTTTAGAGCACCAATGCAACAGTAATTTTCTTTTTCTTGATTGGAGGAGAAGTTTTTCGCGTAAAGAAAAAATATAAACCCACAAAGTGTTTATATAGTGAGATTAGAGAGAGAGAAAAACTCGAGCGGGAAAGTTTTTCATCATGACACGGACACGTGTTTGCATTTGATTGGAAGGTAAACGAAACGTGCAAACGTGTGTCAGAAAAAGAACATGTCGGGGCTTATCCGTTGCAATGACGTCACAACTGTCCTTTCATATTCTAGGATGTCTGTCACGTACGAAATGTGTGTTTTAATCGCAGTGGGTTGCAAACTGTCCACAGTGGGAAGTGCAAGTGTACACTGTCCACTATGATCGTCACAGCAAGTAATAGTTGGTAAAATACCAGAATCGAATCCACAGGGACTGGACAATCAAGACAATACGGTTCTCATGAGTTCCTTTTACAAGTTTCAATTAGAGAAGAAAATAATACTTTGGTTTGGTTGGTGAAATAGCTACTTTAACGATTTTACTAAGATTTAAAAGGAGGAATGTAGGTTAGATTTTCTCTAGATTTTATACCAAATACTCGGTCCTAAAAATGATCCTTGTATTTGAGGTAGGCATTTTCGCTAGAAAAGCCCGGTTACAAAATACTCACACCGTTAGATAAAAATCTCATACTTGTATTTATTGTTTTGTCAATGGTAATCTCAAAAATGGACCTTTTCAGGTCTCGATGGAATGTGTAGAGACAAATACTCTAAGTGTTTTTAATACACAAATTAGCTTGCCTACTACTCCAGTGGGTTGAGATTAGCTCACTATGCCGACCTCACTTTCGTAAGTGTCAAAAGAATTCTTTCGAATCCCCTAGCATCATTCAAGCTCGTGTCACTGCGTTCTACTTATTTCTAAGTTGAGAACTAGACTTTAGATTCTTGTAAGTGATCGGCTAGTTCGCATCCTTGGGTAAATATCGAGAATGAATGACCAAATCAACAAATATTCTAAGTACAAAGATTACTCAAGTATTTTAAATAAAATCCAGGTACTTCTCTTTCCTACATCCCAAAGGATATTTAGCCTTGCATTTCCGAAGTAAAGAAAACAAAAGATGAAGGGTTGCACATAATAAAACTGAAAGTGACTTGAATTAACTGCTCACAGTGGGGAGCGAGAAGTCGTCCATGCACTATGTAGTTCGAATTACAATTAAACTAAGAAAGTAAATTACTGAAAATTAAAACTAGTTACTGCAGTAAATAAAAGACTAAAGCTAATGTGGTAGTTGAGAGAATTTAAGACTAAACAAGTATTCAAAGATGATAGCCAAGCATGCATTTAATGGTACCCAAGTGCTCCTTTATATACTAGGAGAAGGAGTTGGGTATTACACAAAAGAGGTGGGTCTTCCAATGGGTAAAGACTGCTGTGTTGTGGCAGAATTCAGCTCTATGGGTAATCCTTTTACCCAATGGTCCCTTTTCCAAGTCAATCTCTAAGTACAAGAAGGTGTACTTGTTGTCATCTTTTAAGGAAGATATCCTTGTACTTCTCCAGCCATTTCTCTGCCATATGAACCTTCCTCCTCCAGAAAATTAGATCCCAACTAATAGTTTCTTTTTCTCTTCTTTTTGATCTGCTCGAAGATTGGGGACCCGGAGAGGGCACAACAGTGGTCACTGCAGGATAAAACGTGAAAAACACCCAAATTCTACCAAATAATTTATTAAAGACCATGGTTCACTCCTTTTGCTCGTTTTTGTGAAATATACCAAGAATGGGGGTTTTAAGAAGTGAAGTGTCTAAAATTGACAAAATAACGTGAAAAATAAATGGAAATAATAACTCTAAAAATAGAGTTATCAATGTCTCTGAGGTTTTGAACACTCAGGGACACTTTTGAAAACATGAAGCACTGAATAGAAATATCAGTGTTGGGTTTAGAAATTTCAAAGTATCGCTGATTTAGGAAGAGATATTCAGCGATGCAATTTGTTTTGAAATCTTGCATTCACATGCGATTGTCAGTGAGAGAAAAACATACCTTGATATCAGCGAATCAAGTTTATTCAGAGAGAAAATGATAGAATGGGTTATACAAGTTGATTTTATCCTATCGCTGATCAAATGTGAACCGCTGAAGATTTTACTCTTCAAAGTTCAGCATTCCAAGCTCGCTGATGAGAAAGTTGAATCTTGTCTCATCAAGAGGTTTGGTAAACAGATAAGCTAACTGATAATCAGTTGGGATAAAGTGAAGTTCTATATCACCATTCATCACATGATCTCTGATAAAATGATACCTGATTTCGATGTGTTTTGTCTTTGAGTGAAGCACTGGATTGTTGGCTATAGCGATGGCACTTGTGCTGTCGCAATAGATTGGAATATTTGAGAGCTGTAGGTCATAGTCCAGTAGTTGATTTCTCATCCACAAGACCTGAGAACAACAGCTTCCAGCGGCTACATACTCAGCTTCAGCTGTGGAAGTGGACACTGAGTTTTTCTTTTTACTTGTCCAACTCACCAGCTTTCCACCCAGGAGCTGACAGCCTCCTGTGGTGATTTTCCTATCCATTTTGCAACCTGCAAAATCACTATCTGAATAGGCGATTAGATCGAACCCCGAGTCTTTGGGATACCAAAGACCTAGATTCGCAGTACCCTTAAGGTATCGAAAAATTCGCTTTACAGCGTTCATATGAGATTCCTTAGGTTCAGCTTCATATCGTGCACACAAACAGGTTGCGTACATAATATCGGGTCGGCTAGCTGTAAGATACAAGAGAGAGCCAATCATCCCACGGTACAACATGACATTAACATGAATACCATTAGTATCCTTATCTAGTGTCAGCGGTGGTGCCATAGGGGTTTTCATAACTGAACTCTGAGTTAAATCGAATTTCTTCAGCATATCTTTAACATACTTTCCCTGATTAATGAAAGTTCCTTTTTCATTTTGCTTTATCTGAAGACCAAGGAAATATGTTAGTTCACCCATCATGCTCATTTTATACTCATCTTTCATTCTATCAGCAAAACGAGTACAAAGATCAGGGTTAGTAGAACCAAATATAATGTCATCAACGTATATCTGAACAAGAATGATATGACCTTTCACTATTCTGAAAAATAGAGTTTTGTCGATTTTACCTCGCTCAAATTTTTCAATATGAAGATAAGTAGAGAGAGTGTCATACCATGCACGTGGAACTTGCTTTAAGCCATAAAGTGCCTTATCCAGTTTATAAACATAACCTGGACGCTTAGGATCTGAGAATCCTGGAGGTTGTTCCACATAGACTTCTTCATTCAGCTTTCCATTTAGAAACGCTGACTTAACATCCATCTGATATACTTTGAAGTCTTTGTGTACAGCGTATGCTAAGAATAGACGAATAGATTCTAATCTTGCTACATGAGCAAATGTTTGGTCATAATCTATGCCTTCCTCTTGTCTGTATCCCTGAGCAACAAGACGAGCCTTGTTTCGGGTTACAGTTCCATGTTCGTCCAACTTGTTTCGATAGACCCATTTAGTGCCTATCACTGTTTTGTCAGTTGGTTTTCGAACAAGTTTCCAAACTTTGTTTCTTTCGAATTCTGTCAGCTCTTCTTGCATGGCGCTGACCCAGTTTGGATCTTTGAGGGCATCATCTACTTTCTTTGGTTCAGTTAGTGAAATAAAATTTACAAATAAACAAATATTACCTGCCTTTCGTCGAGTCTGAATACCAGCGTTTGGATCACCAAGAATTTGATCAATTGGGTGATTTATAGCCCATCGCTTAGCCGGAGCGTGAGACGCTGACTCAACCTGAACTGGAGGAGCTGAAGATGAAGCTTCAGCGACGTCTAGAATATCAGCCAAGAGAGGAATGGATGCAGTTGTCATTATATTCACTGATTGCTGAGAAGTGGATGGAATATCTGAGATATTGGTTTCAGAAGCAGGTATAGTGTTTAAAGGAACAGCTGAGGCCCATGATGTTTCAGCTTCACTATTCTGCATGTTTGGAATGATAGTAGGACTATCATCTTCAACTGTATGAGTATGAGGAGTTGGAATATCTTCTGAATCGCCAAGATGAGAAAACATCCATTGATTCAGTTCTTCAGTATCAGCGGATGGTTTAGAGTTCGCTGAACGGGATTCGTCAAACGTGACGTGAATAGTTTCTTCTACAGTTTGTCTTCTTCGATTGAAGACTCTGAAGGCTTTGGAGATTGAAGAATATCCAAGAAAGATTCCATCATCAGCCTTAGGATCAAACTTTCCAAGGGCATCTCTGTTGTTCAGTATGAAACACTGACATCCAAAAATGTGAAGAAAGCTAATTGAAGGCTTTCTCCCATGAAAAAGTTCATAGGCTGTCTTATTGAATCTTTTGACTATCAGCGACCTGTTTTGCGTAAAACAAGTAGTGTTGACAGCTTCTGCCCAAAACTGAGTAGGCAGGTGAGAATCGCTGAGCATTGAACGTGCAGCTTCAATAATTGTTCTATTTCTTCTTTCAGCGACTCAATTTTGTTGTGGTGTTCTCACTTATGAAAGGTTGTGAGAAATACCCTTACTCTCAAAGAAGGAGTCAAGAGAACTGTTTTTGAATTCAGTCCCATGATCACTCCTTATTGAGCGAACGGTCAAGTTGTTTAGGGTTTCCATCTTCCGAACAAAGGTGATGAGTTCTTCAGGGGTGTCACTCTTTGAACGGAGAAACATAACCCATGTAAAGCGAGAGAATTCATCAACTATGACCAGTGTATATTTCTTTCCAACGATGGATTGTTTGTTAACAGGGCCAAACAAATCCATATGGAGAAGTTGTAGAGGGGATGACACTGAGGAGACTTGCTTTGACTTAAAGCTTGCTTTGGTCTGCTTCCCTTTCTCACACGCTGAACATAAAGACTCTTTGGCGTATGAGTGCTGAGGTAGACCAGTGACAAACTCTTTTGAAGAAAGAGTGTTCAGTGTCTTGAAATTCAGATGAGAGAGCCTCTTATGCCATAGCCAGTTGACATCAGATGAGGCTTTTGAGAAGAAACAGGAGTTCTCAGTGGTTGTTGAGTCCATGTTTATTACATAAATATTTTCCAAATGATAACCGCTGAGAGCTATCTTCTCCTTTTTGTCAGTGACAAAGCAGGATTCCTTAGTAAATATTACTTTGTTATCCTTGTCGCAAAGCTGACTGATGCTTAAAAGATTATGCTTCAGCCCTTCAACATATGCGACTCTTCTGAAGGTTGTTGTACCATTAGAGAGTACACCAAACCCTCGGGTATGTCCTTTTCCATTTCCACCGAAAGTCACAGAGGGACCCTTCTCTTCCTTGTATTCAGCGAGCAGGCTTTTCTTTCCAGTCATGTGTCTAGAGCATCCGCTATCGAGATACCAGATACCCTTCTTAACCTGCATTACAAAGGAAGATTAGTTTTTCTTGGGTACCCACTTAACCTCAGTTGGAATGGAAGTTTCAGCAATCTTCGCAGCATTTGAAGATTCAGCTTTGTCAGTCTTTACTTTGGTTAATTTCTTAACCTCAGTGGTCTTCTTTGCCTTGGGGGCAATGATCTTCACCTTAGCTATCTTTTCAGCTTTGGTGGTTGTGGGGCACTTACTAGCAATATGATCAGTAAGTCCACAGTGATAACATTTCCTATAACTAAAAGTAGTTCTAGGACCATTTGAATGCTGAGCTTTAGATTTTGAATTAGAAGTACCAGCACCAAGTAAGCTATTGGCTTTTGAAATGGGAGGAACATTCAGTTCTTCGGATTTCTTACCAGAGACATCCACTCTGATTCTAGGAGTAGATCGCTGAATAGATCCACGCTGAGTAGATCCAGAGATCTGATTCCTTGATCCAGAGGGATGAATCACTAAAGCTTTAGAAGCATTCAACTTAGGTACTAAGGTACCCTTCTGAGGATTTTGGTTAAAAGCAATTCCTTTACCTTTATCTTTAAAGACAGAGGTAGGTTTTGGATAAACCATTTTCTCTTTACCTTTTGAAGAGGTAGAAATTTTTTCAGGGATAGGTGGTCTAGAAGAGGAACACTGAGAGGATGAAGTATCAGCGACTGGGGATACGAAAGTTCCAAATAAGAGCATGGAACGATCAGTGGTTGGTTCTAGAGTATCATCTTTGTAACCAAGACCACGTTTATCACTCAGGGGAATCTGAGACTTAATTATCTCAGTGATCTTTGTTGAGGAATTATACCATCCATCAACAGTATCTTTTTCAGCTCTTCATGCAGCGATAGCTTCTTCGCGCTCGATTTTGACTAGCTGATTTAAGTGCACTTGATATTTAAAATCTTCTTCAATTTTAGAAAGATTTTCTATTTGAAGGTGACAGTATTTAAGCTGTTCAGCGAGATCAAGGTTTTGATTTTCAACTACAGTTTTGCCATTCATGGCTTCATATAAACTTCTAGTCAAGAGATCGATTTTACGGAGACTATCAGCTTCATCAATATTTGCAATATTGGTAAAGAAGGAAGGTGATACCTGAGTAGCAGAGGTTGAAGTGGAGGGAATGTCTGAACTTTCTTCCTCATCTTCAATCTTGGCCATAAGACAGAGATTGGCTTCATCATCTTCAGAGTCAGATAATGATTCTTCTTCCTCAGAGGCAGCCCAATCATTGTTAGCCATCAGGCCTTTGCCTTTCTTCTTAAAGCTTTTCAGCTTCGCATACCTTTCTTTCAGCTTGGCGTATTTGTCATCTCCAGACCTGAGGTTAGAGGATTTCTTGGGAAACGCTGAGTTTTTCGAAACTTTCTTTGACCTGCACTCGTTAGCGAAATGTCCTATCTTTTCGCAGTTAAAACAAGTAGCAGTAGCCTTATCAACAGGAGCTGATGATCTTGGCTTGTCAGTAATGGAAAGAGGTTTATTCTTTCTGAACATTTTCTTTTTGGCGAATCTCCTGAACTTTTTAATGAGGAGAGCCAAAGATTCATCATCATCTGAAGAGTCAGAATCTGATGACCTTTTAGAGTTACTCTCCAACTCAGTGATAGTGACCGAGGGTCGCTGAGTGGAAGGTTCCTCTGAGATTAAAGCAACATGGGTGCTTTTGGAATCTTTTACAAGATTCTTCTTAAGATGACTCGATTTCTCATGATTCAGCATCGTGCCATATAAGGTAGAAAGGGTCATTGATTTTAGATCCTTTGACAGCTTGAGACACATAGAATAACTGTCCCAGCTTTCAGGTAAACATTCTAAAAACTTTGTCAGCACTTCAAAGTTAGAATATTCCTTACCAACAGTTTTCAGATCTATTATTAAACAGTTAAAACGTTGGTGAACTTCAGAGAGAGTTTCATTCTTACCACAAATGAAACTTTCGTACTGTCTTACCAGGTTGATCTTTCGAGAGTCCTGGACTTCAGAAGTACCTTCATACTGAACACAGATTGTGTCCCACATAGCTTTTGAGGTTTTCAGGTTCATGACGGAATGGTAGACTTCGTCAGGAAGAGCCATGGATAGTATGGATCTAGCTTTGGTGTCGATAGCCACTTTCTTCTTATCTTCATCAGTCCACATATGAACTTCCTTAGGAATCAGCCTTTCTGGAATAGCAGGTCTATTCTCAGCGGCTGGAACTGCAACATCAATTCTTACAGGAATATATGGGCCATTTTCAAGATAATAAGGCATAGTAGGGTCTACACCTTCTAAGAAGAGAATCATCCTATTTTTCCATAGATTAAAATTATCTCTGGAGAATCTAGGGGGTTTTGCAAGAGAACCATTGTCAATATAGTTTGTGTTTGTGTTGGTAGCCATTTTCAGAAATAGCAAGGAAGAGAAATCTTAGTATAGATCAGATCTTGTTTACGAGATTAAACAAATCCGCTCTGATACCACTTGTTGGTCCCGAAGGGCTATACAAGTTTGTAGAAGGGGGGGTTGAATACAAACTGTTGATCCAAACCCTCAGTGATTTGATAATGACCCTCTCTTATATACTTAGTGAAAATTGTAAGTAAACAATATGTATCAGAGTTACACTATCGCTGATAAGTACTAAGATCTTCCAGTACCGCTGATAGGAACTCTCACTCTTTAGATTAAACATTCAGCGAAACTGTTCACCATAATACTCTGAGTCTGTTCAGTACTTATGGTGATCGCTGATAAGTTAGTTGTTTACTTATAATCTCTAAAGACAAGTTTCACGTCAACATAGGTTCTACGCTGAAGTCGAAGATCAAGCTCAAGAACCAGCGACAAGTCTCCTAATGAACTGATGCGGATCAACGAAGACTCAGATTTGTCCACTCAACGTGAAGTATCAAGTACAAGACTTCAGCTATCGCTGAACTCTATCATTTGCTGATGAAGAATGATAGATCGTTGAATCATCGAAAAGCTGATCATGAAGTCTTCCGTACAACGTACTTTTTGTCTCATCCACCCTTGCACGACTTCGTACGATATGTCAGAACATAACCTCCTTATTGTCTGAAATCGTACAACCACTCTGATACTACATTGTTCAACATGCGGCTACTAAGGTTGTCAACAAAGGTCAATGACATGCAACCAATCAGCTACTGCCACGTGTAAAGTGTAAACTGCAATGCATTAAATGCATGCAGTATATAAGAAGAAGAACTCACTTCTTTTTGAAGCAACTTGCTAACTCTGGACATGTTCATCCTTCTTATCTTGAGATAGGTTATTATTAGTAATTTCCTTCTCCTTCTTAGTGCAAGAAACTTAGTGTTCCAACTTGTTTAGATTTAGGATTTATCCTTAATCTTGTTTCCGCAACAAGCTGTAAATTGTTAATGATTTATCAATAAACAATTTAGAAAAGTAAAATCTGTGTGTTTGTATTCAACCCCCCCTTCTACAAACTTGTATAACCCTTCGGGACCAACAAGTGGTATCAGAGCGGATTTGTTTAAACTCATAAACAAGATCTAATCTATACTAAGATTTCTCTTCCTTGCTATTTCTGAAAATGGCCACAAACACAAACTATATAGACAATGGTTCTCTTGCAAAACACCCTAGATTCTCCAGAGATAATTTTAATCTATGGAAAAATAGGATGACTCTCTTCCTAGAAGGTGTAGACCCTACCATGCCTTATTATCTTGAAAACGGCCCATTTATTCCTGTATGAATTGATGCCGCAGTACCTGCCGCTGAGAATAGACCTGTTATTCCAGAAAGGCTGGTACCCAAAGATGTTCATATGTGGACTGACGAAGATAAGAAGAAAGTGGCTATCGACACAAAAGACAGATCCATACTATCCATGGCTCTTCCTGACGAAGTCTACCATTCCGTCATGAACCTGAAATCCTCAAAAGCCATGTGGGACACAATATGTGTTCAGTATGAAGGTACTGCTGAAGTCCAGGATTCTCGAAAGATCAACCTGGTAAGACAGTATGAAAGTTTCATTTGTGGTAAGAATGAGACTCTCTCTGAAGTTCACCAACGTTTTAATTGCTTAATAACAGATCTGAAAACTGTTGGTAAGGAATATTCAAACTTTGAAGTGCTGACAAAGTTTCTAGAATGTTTACCTGAAAGCTGGGACAGTTATTCTATGTGTCTCAAGCTGTCAAAAGATCTAAGATCAATGACTCTTGCTACCTTATATGGGACAATGCTGAATCATGAGCAATCAAGCCATCTTAAGAAGAATCTTGTAAAAGATTCCAAAAGCACCCCTGTTGCTTTAATCTCATAGGAACCTTCTACTCAGCGACCCTCGGTCACTATCACTGAGTTAGAGAGTAACTCTGAAAGGTCATCAGATTCTGACTCTTTAGATGATGATGAATCTTTGGCTCTCCTAACTAAAAAGTTCAGGAGATTCGCCAAAAAGAAAATGTTCAGAAAGAACAAACCTCTTTCTATAACTGATAAGCCAAGATCATCAGCTACTGTTGATAAGGCTACTGCTACTTGTTTTAACTGCGAAAAGATTGGACATTTCGCTAACGAGTACAGGTCTAAGAAAGTATCGAGAAACTCAGTGTTTCCCAAGAAATCTTTTATTCCCAGGAATAAAGATGACAAATATTCTAAGCTGAAAGAAAAATATGCAAAGCTGAAAAGCTTCAAGAAGAAAGGCAAAGGCCTGATGGTTTATGATTGGGCTGCTTCAGAAGAAGAAGAATCATCATCTGACTCTGAAGATGATGAAGCCAATCTCTGTCTTATGGCAAAGATTGAGGATGAGGAAGAAAGTTCAGACATTCCCTCTACCTCAACCTCTGCTATTCAGTTATCACCTTCTTTCTTTACAAATATTGCAAATATTGATGAAGCTGATAGTCTCCGCAAAATCGATCTCTTGACTAGAAGCTTATATGAAGCCATGAATGGCAAAACTATAGTTGAAAACCAAAACCTTGATCTCGCTGAACAACTTAAAAACTGTCACCTTCAAATAGAAAAGCTTTCTAAAATTGAAGAAGATTTTAAAGATCAAGTGCATTTAAATCAGCTAATCAAAATCGAACGAGCAGAAGCTATCACTGCTTTAAAAGCTGAAAAGGCTACTGTTGAAGGATGGTGTAACTCTTCAACAAAGATCACTGAGATAATTAAGTCTCAGATACCCCTGAGTGATAAACGTGGTCTTGGTTACAAATATGAAACTCAAGAACCAACCACTGATCGTTCCATGCTCTTATTTGGAACTTTCGTATCCTCAGTCGCTGACACTTCATCCTCTCAGTGTTCGTCCTCCAGACCGCCTGTCCCTGAGGAAATCTCTGCCTCTTCTAAAGGTAAAGAGAAAATGGTTTATCCAAAACCTACCTCTGTCTTTAAAGATAAAGGCAAGGAATTGCTTTGAACCAAAATCCTCAGAAGGGTACTTTAGCACCAAAGCTGAATGCCTCTAAAGCTTTAGTGATTTATTCCTCTGAATCAAGAAATCAGATCTCTGGATCTACTCAGCGTGGGTCTATTCAGCGATCTACTCCTAGACTCAGAGTGGATATCCTTGGTAAGAAATCTGAAGAATCAAGTGTTCCTCCCATTTCTAAAGCCAAAAGCTTATTTGGTGCTGGTCCTTCAAATTGAAAATCTAAAACTCAGCATTCAAATAGTCCTAGAACTATTTTTAGTTATAGGAAATGTTATCACTGTGGACTCACTGATCATATTGCTAGTAAGTGCCCCACAGCCACCAAAGCTGATAAGATAGCTAAGGTGAAGATTGCCCCCAAGGCAAAGAAGACCACCGAGGTTAAGAAATTAACCAAAGTGAAGACTGACAAAACTGAATCTTCAAATGCTGCGAAGATTGCTGAACCTTCCATTCCAACTGCTTCCACTGACAAGCGTGTACACATGGTTAAGTGGGTACCCAAGAAAAACTAATCTTCCTTTGTGATGCAGGTTCAGAAGGGTATCTGGTATCTCGATAGCGGATGCTCTAGACACATGACTGGAAAGAAAAGCATGCTCGCTGAATACAAGGAAGAGAAGGGTCCCTCTGTGACTTTCGGTGGAAACGGAAAAGGACATACCCGAGGGTTTGGTGTACTCTCTAATGGTACAACCACCTTCAGAAGAGTCGCATATGTTGAAGGGCTGAAGCATAATCTGTTAAGCATCAGTCAGCTTTGGACAAGGATAACAAAGTAATCTTTACCAAGGAATCCTGCTTTGTCACTGACAAAAAAGGAGAAGATAGCTCTCAGCGGTTATCGTTTGGAAAATGTTTATGTAATAAACATGGAGTCAACAACCACTGAGAACTCCAGTTTCTTCTCAAAAGCCTCATCTGATGTCAACTGGCTATGGCATAAGAGGCTCTCTCATATGAATTTCAAGACACTGAACTCTCTTTCTTCAAAAGAATTAGTTACTGGTCTACCTCAGCACTCATATGCCAAAGAGTCTTTATGTTCAGCATGTGAAAAAGGGAAGCAGACCAAAGCAAGCTTTAAATCAAAGCAAGTCTCCTCAGTGTCGTCTCCTCAGTGTCATCTCCTCTACAACTACTCCATATGGATTTATTTGGCCCTGTTAACAAACAATCCATCGCTGGAAAGAAATATACACTGGTCATAGTTGATGAATTCTCTCGTTATACATGGGTTATGTTTCTCCGTTCCAAGAGTGACGCCTTTGAAGAACTCATCACCTTTGTTCGGAAGATAGAAACCCTGAACAATTTGACCATTCGCTCAATAAGGAGTGATCATGGGACTGAATTCCAAAATAGTTCTCTTGATTCCTTCTTTGAGAGCAAGGGTATTTCTCACAACTTTTCTTCAGTGAGAACACCACAACAAAATGGAGTCGCTGAAAGAAGAAATAGAACAATTATTGAAGCTGCACGTTCAATGCTCAGCGATTCTCACATGCCTACTCAGTTTTGGGCAGAAGCTGTCAACACTGCTTGTTTTACGCAAAACAGGTCACAGATAGTCAAAAGATTCAATAAAACAGCCTATGAACTATTTCATGGGAGAAAACCTTCAATCAGCTTTCTTCACATCTTTGGATGTCAGTGTTTCATACTGAACAACAGAGATGCCCTTGGAAAGTTTGATCCTAAGGCTGATGATGGAATCTTTCTTGGATACTCCTCAGTTTCCAAAGCCTTCAGAGTCTTTAATCGAAGAAGACAAGCTGTTGAAGAAACAATTCACGTCACGTTTGACGAGTCCCGTTCAGCGAACTCTAAACCGTCCGCTGATACTGAAGAACTGAATCAATGGATGTTTTCTCATCTTGGTGATTCAGAAGATGTTCCCACTCCTCGTGCTCACACAGTTGAAGATGATGGTCCAACTATCATTCCAAATATGCAGAATAGTGAAGCTGAAACATCATGGATCTCAGCTGTTCCTTTAAACACTATACCTGCTTCTGAAACCAATATCTCAGATATTCCATCCACTTCTCAGCAATCAGTGAATATAATGACAACTGCATCCATTCCTCTCTTGGCTGATATTCTAGACGTCGCTGAAGCTTCATCTTCAGCTCCTCCAGTTCAGGTTGAGTCAGCGTCTCACGCTCCGGCTAAGCGAAGGACTATAAATCACCCAATTGATCAAATTATTGGTGATCCAAACGCTGGTATTCAGACTCGACGAAAGGCAGGTAATATTTGTTTATTTGTAAATTTTATTTCACTAACTGAACCAAAGAAAGTAGATGATGCCCTCAAAGATCCAAACTGGGTCAGCGCCATGCAAGAAGAGCTGACATAATTCGAAAGAAACAAAGTTTGGAAACTTGTTCGAAAACCAACTGACAAAACAGTGATAGGCACTAAATGGGACTATCGAAACAAGTTGGACGAACATGGAACTGTAACCCGAAACAAGGCTCGTCTTGTTGCTCAGGGATACAGACAAGAGGAAGGCATAGATTATGACCAAACATTTGCTCATGTAGCAAGATTAGAATCTATTCGTCTATTCTTAGCATACGCTGTACACAAAGACTTCAAAGTATATCAGATGGATGTTAAGTCAGCATTTCTAAATGGAAAGCTGAATGAAGAAGTCTATGTGGAACAACCTCCAGGATTCTCAGATCCTAAGCATCCAGGTTATGTTTATAAACTGGACAAGGCACTTTATGGCTTAAAGCAAGCTCCACGTGCATGGTATGACACTCTTTCCACTTATCTCCAAATTGAAAAATTTGAGCGAGGCAAAATAGACAAAACTCTATTTTTCAGGAAAGTAAAAGGTCATATCATTCTTGTTCAAATATATGTTGATGATATTATATTTGGCTCAACTAACCCTGATCTCTGTACTCGTTTTGATGATAGAATGAAAGAAGAGTATAAAATGAGCATGATGGGTGAACTAACATATTTCCTTGGTCTACAGATAAAACAAACTGAAAAGGGAACTTTCATTAATCAGGGAAAGTATGTTAAAGATATGCTGAAGAAATTCGACTTAACTGAAAGTTCAGCTATGAAAACCCCTATGGCACCACCGCTGACACTTGATAAGGACACTAAGGGTGTTCCTGTCAATGTCACGCTGTACCGTGGGATGATCGGCTCACTACTGTATCTTACAGCTAGCCGACCCGATATTATGTTTGCAACATGCTTGTATGCACGATATCAAGCTGAACCTAAGATATCTCATATGAAAGCTGTAAAGTGAATTTTTTGATATCTTAAGGGTACAGAGAATCTAGGTCTTTGGTATCCCAAAGACTCAGGATTCGATTTAATCGCCTATTCAGATAGTGATTTTGCAGGTTGCAGAATGGATAGGAAAAGCACCACAGGAGGATGTCAGCTCCTGGGTGGAAAGCTGGTAAGTTGGACAAGTAAAAAGCAAAACTCAGTGTCCACTTCCACAGCTGAAGCTGAGTATGTAGCCGCTGGAAGCTGTTGTTCTCAGGTCTTGTGGATGAGAAATCAACTACTGGAATATGACCTTCAACTCTCAAATATTCCAATCTATTGCGACAGCACAAGTGCCATCGCTATAGCTAATAATCCAGTGCTACACTCAAAGACAAAACACATCGAAATCAGGTATCACTTTATCAAAGATCATGTGATGAATGGTGATATACAACTTCACTTTATCCCAACTGATTATCAGTTAGCTGATCTGTTCACCAAACCTCTTGATGAGACAAGATTCAACTTTCTCATCAGCGAACTTGGAATGCTGAACTTTGAAGGATAAAATCTTCAGCAGTTCACATTTGATCAGCGATAGGATAGAATCAACTTGTATAACCCATTCTATCCTCCTCTCTATCCTGATTCGCTGATATCAAGGTATGTTTTTCTCTCTGAAAAATCGCATGTAAATGCAAGATTTCAAAACAAATCTCATCGCTGAATATCTCTTCCTTATCAGGGATACTTTGAAATTTCTTAAAACTAACTGATATTTCTATTCAGTGCTTCATGTTTTTAAAAAAAAGTGTCCCTGAGTTTTTCAAAACCTCAGAGACAACCAAGAATATGAAAGGACAGTTGTGACGTCATTACAACGGATAAACCCAGACACGTTCTTCTTTTTGACACACGTTTGCACGTTTCGTTTACTTGCCAATCAAATGCAAACACGTGTCCGTGTCATGATGAAAATCTTTTCCCGCTCAAGATTTTCTCTTTCTAAAAATCTCTCTATATAAACAAATTCCTCGTTTATATTTTTCTCTTCCGCGGACTTCTCCTCCAAGCAAAGAAAGAATTCACTGTTGCATTTGGCTCTCGATTTTTCAAGAACAACTGTTCATCTTCTTCAAACATCAAAGGTTAATGTTTTCTTATTATTTACCAAATGCAAATAACTTGTTTCTGATCTTCTCTTTGTTTTAACAAGATCAAACAAAAGAACTTCTTAAAAATAAAATCATTTTCTTTCATGGTTTTATGAACACAACCATTTCATGGTTGTTCTTCAAGTTTAAATGCGAAAATCTTAAACTTGTTCTTCACACATTCGTTTTTTTCCAGAATCCCTATCTTCAAAGGAAATTGGAAAACAAGATTTTTGTCTGAATGAAATGGAAAAAATTCGAACCAACTTATTGGAAAATCATTCCACATTAAGATTATTCTTATTTGTTAATCCTTTGGTTGAACTGATAATACAGAAAATGGCATCTTCTGACATTCCCAAGAACACCAACGCTGAAAACACTTCTGCTGATGACACTGCTGAGGAAATAGACATATTTAAGGCTCCTCAAGTCAAATTTGCCCTTGACAAACTGGATTGGACTAAGGTGAACAACCTCTATGCGCTTCTCGAGTTTCCTCCTCGAAAGCAAGTCACACATCTAGCTGATGCTGTGAACTTCCTAAAGAATTGCTGCATCTCCACAGCCCTGACCATAACACCTCCTGCACATCAGCTTTTGCTCTCACAATTCTGGTACTCAGCCAGACACTCTCAGCTACCCTCAACCAAAGACCCCTCCAAAACAATCGATTGCATCCTCTGCGATATCGAATATGGCACCATGAAGATTACCCCTACCATAATTCGCAAAGCTCTCAGCCTTCCCATCGCCACCAAGGAAAAACCCTTTGTTCCCCTCCTTGACCCCAAGAAAAACTCAGACAGGGAAGCCATCATTGCATTTTTCGATGCAATGGGCTATGTATGGGAAATCGGCAGAGACATGAAGCTCGAGAAGAAGCTGACGATTATCAAGAAATCGAAAATGCCCAGCGAGATGAATTTCATCTTCGCCCATTTGATCAGCTGCATGACTGCCAAGAGCGGCTCCTCTGACCATGCCTCTAAGCCTCAGCAAGTAATGGGATATGCTTTGTTGAAAGGTCTCAACATAGACTGGGCATCGATTATCTATGATGACCTGGTTCTCAGAGTGGACACCGTCGCTGACAGACCTCCATGGGTTCCATATCCTCGGTTCATCAGCGCTATTTTCCAAAGAGGCCTGAAAGACAGCTACCCAGAAGAGGGTGACCTAAAACTCTCTCAGGTCGGCCCTAAAATACTCGACTTCAAACCAGTGGCGAATGAGGTACGTCTTTCTACACTCTTGACTCTTCTTAAACCTACTACTTCTTCTACTTCTGCAGCTCCTTCAGCGGACAAACCCACCGCTGATATCCCAGCTGCTACCTTCATTCCTCTTAAAAGGAAACATTCTGACACCCACCTTGGTTCCAAAAGAACTGTAACACCCCGCTTACCACGACACAATATTGTCCGCTTTGCCCCACTGGCTCACGGCTTTGTTCTTGGCGACCTGGCGAGGACTTCCCAGGGGTCACCCATCCTGGTACTACTCCCACCCAAGCACGCTTAACCACAGAGTTCCCAAGGAACCCGCATGCTTGTGGCCCCAAAACGCGTTGTGTCTGGTAAGGCCAAGGTTTACTAATACACCCAGCATCTCTCCTGTCCACGGCCGATGTGGGATATGCCTAAGGTGTTACACACACCCCCCCTTAGGGACTCATCGTCCTCGATGAGGTTTGCCCCACCATCCCGAACGGCACATGAGTGGCTCTGATACCATTTGTAACACCCCGCTTACCACGACACAATATTGTCCGCTTTGCCCCACTGGCTCACGGCTTTGTTCTTGGCGACCTGGCGAGGACTTCCCAGGGGGTCACCCATCCTGGTACTACTCCCACCCAAGCACGCTTAACCACAGAGTTCCCAAGGAACCCGCATGCTTGTGGCCCCAAAACGCGTTGTGTCTGGTAAGGCCAAGGTTTACTAATACACCCAGCATCTCTCCTGTCCACGGCCGATGTGGGATATGCCTAAGGTGTTACAAGAACTAAGAAGACCAAAGAGCAACCCAAGAAATCTCCTGCTAAAAACTCCTCAGCTCCTCCTGTTGAGCTGAAGGAAAGTTCAGTGGTACGCTCTGCCACACCTGAACAAGCCATCCCTTTAATCCCGACCTCAGCATCTCCAAACGTTGAGGTTACAAACTTGGAATCTACCCAACCTCCCTCAGTCTCTCAAAAGACTGATGAAGTGATTCTCAGCGATTCCAACGCTGAACTCAGTAACCAACCTCCATTCTTATCCTTCGCTTCTCCCTCCACTCATTTGGACCCCACTCCAGTTATCACAGTTGCACCTGTCATTCCTCCAGGAACTAAAGGAACGACGGAAGTAGGACCTGCAGAGCTGTCCAAACGTCCACGTACTCTCGTTGACGATATGGAACTTTACTCAGGAACTCGTGATTTTGATGAATTCACCAATCCTCGTGCAGGTACTCACAAATCCCTATACACTGTTACTAAACCCCAAACTTCTGAGCTTTCCTCTGCTCACAAGTTTTTATATGTTACAGGTCCTAATTTGAGAGACATCAACACGTCTCTGAAGACAGTAGAGACAACGCTGACTGGTCTCACGTCTACTCTTTCCGGCAACTCTTCAGCTGTAACAACCGCTGGAGAAAATCTCTTAAAGCTTACAACCGAAGTCAGAAAGAATGCCTCCAAAGCTGACATGGAAAAGGTTGATCACTCACTGAGCAACTTTGCCAAAGTTCTCGCCGATATCTACACAGACTACCTCGACATCAAGAAATCTGTAGACACCATGTCCAGCGAAGTCACAACGCTGAAGACATCGGTTGGCACACTCGAGGGTGATATGTCTGCTGTAAAGACTGATGTCAGTTCAGTAAAAACTGATATAAGTTCTGTGAAGACTGATGTCAAAACGATGAAGAATGACATCTCTTCAATTCAGAACTTGTTGAAGCAGATTCTGACCAACACGACCGCCCCTGCACCTGCCCCTGTACCTCCATCTTTTACTACGGAGGATCGTGCTGAACTTGTGAAGATCAATCCTGGTATTTCTGACATGGAAAACAGATTATCAGCGATTGAAATGTTAATAGGGATCCCTGGCCAAGAAGACAGGGAAACCACATGAGCTGCTGAATCTTCTCATTCCTCCCCCAGTCATCATGATAAAGAGGGGGAGAAGAGCGTTGAAGATCTTTCCCATGATGAATCTATCAGGGGAGAGAAGACTGAAGACCTCACCTTCACTGAAGAGGGTAAGAAGACAATTGAAGCTGAAGCAGCCGCTAGACCTCAGGGAGATGAAAACCCTGAGGGAACCGAGAAGCTCGCCTTTGTATCTGAGGGGGAGCAACTCGAAGAAGAAACTGAGTCTGAAGCTGAAGATGAAGAAGCCATCGATTTGTCTGATGCTGAACCATCCTCTTCTCCAAAGAATGATGATGACGAAGATGATGATGATGATGATTCTTTTATCGTCAAGCCTACTCAGAGAACTAAAGCTCTTAAAGGGATTCTGATAAATGAACCTTCAGGGGAGCGGACAAAGACAAAGCCATCAGCATCAGAAGCTGACAAAAGCAAAGGAAAAGGTGTCGCTGAAGATGAAAATCTGTTGATCTTGCTTAACAAGCCGGTTTGTCAGGTACATTAATCCTACACAACATCCCTCCTCTATACACTTTATCAGTTCTCTACCTCCGCAAACCTTTATACACAATCCCATTCTTTCCATCTCTGTTCTTACTTGTAACATCGCTGCGTTTCAGCTAGTCCTCTCCCCTGTTTGAGGATATCGCTGAAGTTCCTACAGCTGCGACTTCAACAACAATCCCAGCTCTCAACGCTGAAGATATAATCCCAGTCTTGGATTTGATCTCTGAGGCTGATGAACCTGAAGAACAGACTCTCTCTCACAAAAACAGACCTTCCTTGGCTCCTCAAAAGCTAAGTGAAGAGGATCAAGAAAAGAGAGATGCAATGATCATGAGACTTGAAGATCAGCGAATCATTCTGAAGCGTGATCAACTTCCTTCCGTTCCTCCAAAGTTCAGAGTTTCCCAAAAGGAATACAAGGAACACCTCAGAGCTGAACGCTTAATCGCTGAAAGAAAGGAAGCTGAAGAAAAAGATAGAGAATACGCCATCAAGCTTACTCAACGATCAATAAAAGACCCCAAGCTGAAAAGAGTTCCCATTGATGTTCAACGTCAGCTATGGGATGATGCTCAAAAGCTCGTTAGAGAAAAGACTAAGGTCTCTGACACGACCTTGGAATGGGCTAAACAAATGCTGACCTATCGATCTAGAACATCCAAAATCCTCAAAGCAAACATAAGAGGAAAACTGTACGCCGACGTTCCTGTTGTTGAAGTGGATGTATACAGAGATGACAAAACCAAGCAAACTTTCTATGCTGCTACCTTAGAAAAGTTTGGTCTCTCTGAATGGTTAGAAACAAAATTAGCCATTCAGGGATCGCGCTCAAAGTACAAAAGCCATGTCGAGAAGATCTTAAACAAACAGATCGACCTGCTTTCTTCTGCTGTGGATATTCCTCCTCTTCCTCAACAAAGAAAAGTCTCTGCTAAGAAAAAGAAAGTCTCTGATTCAGGTCCTCCTATACGGAATGAAACAGGTATTGGTTTCTCTCGTGCTGAAGTTCTTGGCCCTGATGCTGATCTCTCAGCGCTTGACACCTCCCTACCACCTGGAGAAACTTTCATTCCTGGCACAGTTGTAAGTGATCCATATGGTATATTCTTTCTAGACTACGATGGAAACCATCACTTTCAACGTATCTCTGAGCTCCACCTCGCTCCCATCGAACAACTCAGAGATCTCTTATACTGGTGTGAAGTCAGACGCGACATCAAAGCTAGACACCTGAAGCCCTTGATTTTTGAAGAAGCTCTGAAGAAAAAGAATCAAGGAGTAGATGTCCCTGATTGGATGATTGCCACATCAATGACCCTTGATGAACAACTCATTAAGGAAGAACCTTTTGACGGATAGGATCGCCTTGAAATTCTTTCTATCCTTATCTGTCTACATCTTTTGTACTTGTAATTTTATTCGCTGTACTTGTAATTTTTCCACTTCCCTCTATAATCTTTACAAAGTTTAAAGAAAAATTTCAGCGAACGTACTTTACTCCATCAGTACAAAAAAGATCCCAGAAAACAGTAAAAGGGACAAATATTTTATGAGTTCTTTTTATCCTTATGTTTTCATTAAATAGCAATTTTCTCTGTTGCTATGTCATAATCAAATAGGGGGAGATTGTTGATCCAAACCCTCAGTGATTTGACAATGACCCTCTCTTATATACTTAGTGAAAATTGTAAGTAAACAATATGTATCAGAGTTTCACTATCGCTGATAAGTACTAAGATCTTCCAGTACCGCTGATAGGAACTCTCGCTCTTTAGATTAAACATTCAGCGAAACTGTTCACCATAATACTCTGAGTCTGTTCAGTACTTATGGTGATCGCTGATAAGTTAGTTGTTTACTTATAATCTCTAAAGACAAGTTTCACGTCAACATAGGTTCTACGCTGAAGTCGAAGATCAAGCTCAAGAACCAGCGACAAGTCTCCTAATGAACTGATGCGGATCAGCGAAGACTCAGATTTGTACACTCAACGTGAAGTATCAAGTACAAGACTTCAGCTATCGCTGAACTCTATCATTCGCTGATGAAGAATGATAGATCGCTGAATCATCGAAAAGCTGATCATGAAGTCTTCCGTACAACGTACTTTTTGTCTCATCCACCCTTGCACGACTCCGTACGATATGTCAAAACAGAACCTCCTTATTGTCTGAAATCGTTCAACCACTCTGATACTACACTGTTCAACATGCGGCTACTAAGGTTGTCAACAAAGGTCAATGACATGCAACCAACCAGCTGCTGCCACGTGTAAAGTGTAAATTGCATTGCATTAAATGCATGCAGTATATAAGAAGAAGAACTCACTTCTTTTTGAAGCAACTTGCTAACTCTGGACAAGTTCATCCTTCTTATCTTGAGATAGGTTATTATTAGTAATTTCCTTCTCCTTCTTAGTGCAAGAAACTTAGTGTTCCAACTTGTTTAGATTTAGGATTTATCCTTAATCTTGTTTCCACAACAAGCTGTAAATTGTTAATGATTTATCAATAAACAATTTAGAAAAGTAAAATCTGTGTGTTTGTATTCAACCCCCCCCCCCCCCCTTCTACAAACTTGTATAACCCTTCGGGACCAACACAAACACACAGATTTTATTTTTCTAAATTGTTTATTGATAAATCATTAACAATTTACAGCTTGTTGCGGAACAAGATTAAGGATAAACCTAAATCTAAACAAGTTGGAACACTAAGTTTCTTGCACTAAGAAAGAGAAGGAAATTACTAATAATAACCTATCTCAAGATAAGAAAGATGACTTGTCCAGAGTTAGCAAGTGCTTCAAAAATGAAGTTGGGGTCCTTATTATATACTACATGCATTTAATGCACGGCAGTTTACACTTTACACGTGGCAGCAGCTCATTGGTTGTATGTCATTGACCTTTGTAGACAACTGGTACGTGCGAAATGTGTGTTTTAATCGCAGTGGGTTGCAAACTGTCCACAGTGGAAAGTGCAAGTGTACACTGTCCACTATGATCGTCACAGCAAGTAATAGTTGGTAAAATACCAGAATCGAATCCACAGAGACTGGACAATCAAGACAATACGGTTCTCATGAGCTCCTTTTACAAGTTTCAACTAGAGAGGAAAATAATACTTTGGTTTGGTTTGGTAAAATAGCTACTTGAAACGATTTACTAAATGTTAAAAAAAAGAGGAATGTAGGTTGGATTTTCCCTAAATTTTATCTCAAATACTCGGTCCTTAGAGTGATCCTCGTATTTGTGGTGGACATTTTCGCTAGAAAAGCCCGGTTACAAAATACTCACACCGTTAGATAAAAATCCCATACTCTTAGTACTTGTTGTTTTGTCAATGGTAATCTCTAAATGGACCTTTTCAGGCCTCGATGGAATGTGTAGAGACAAATACTCTAAGTGTTTTTAATACACAAATTAGCTTGCCTACTACTCCAGTGGGCAGAGATTAGCTCACTGTGCCGACCTCACTTTCGTAAGTGTCAAAAGAATTCTTTCGAATCCCCTAGCATCATTCAAGATCGTGTCACTGCATTCTACTTATTTCTAAGTTAAGAACTAGACTTTAGATCCTTGCAAGTGATCGGCTTGTTCGCATCCTTGGGTAAATAACGAGAATAAAAGACCAAAACAACAAATATTCTAAGTATAAAGATTACTCAAGCATTTTTGATAAAATCCAGGTACTTCTCCTTCCTACATCCCAAAGGGTGTTTAGCCTAACATTTCCGAAGTAAAGAAAACAAAAGATGAAGAACTGCACATAATAAAACTGAAAGTGATTTGCATTAACTGCTCACAGTGGGGAACGAGAAGTCGTCCCTGCACTGTGTATTTCGAACTACAACAGCAAATAAATTACTGAAATTAAATGCTAAGTTACTGCAGTAAATGAAAGCTTACAACTTAAAGAAATGCTAGATAAATTGCAAGATGGATGGATTGATTGTAATAAATGAGACCCAACACCCCTTTTATACTAAGGAGGAGGTGTTGGTCTTTACACAAAAAGGGTTTTCCAAGGTGTAAGGACTGTAGGGCAATGCTAAAATCAGCCCATAGGGTAATGCTTCAATCCTCCATGTATAGCTCTTATTACCCAATGGTCTTTTTTAGAAGTCAACTTTTGCAAGTACAAAGGGGTGTACTTGATGCTATCTTCAATGAGAACTACCTTGTACTTCTCCAGCCATTTCTCTGCCAAATGAACCTTCCTCCTCCAGAAAATTAGATTCCAACTAAAAGTTTCTTTTTCTTTTCTTTTTTGTTCTGCTCGAAGAGTGGGGAACCGGAGTGGGCACTGTATACGTCACTGCGGATGAAAAATCGTGAAAACACCCAAAACTTCCCCAAATAATTTATTAAAGACCATGGTTCACTCCTTTTGCTCGTTTTCGTAAATCATACCAAGAATGGGGGTTTTTAGAAGTGAAATGGCTAAAATTGACAAAATAAAGTGGAAAATAAATGGAAATAATAACTCTAAAAATAGAGTTATCACAACCTCAAACTTAAATCATTACTTGTCCCCAAGTAATAAAAAGAAAGAAATAAAATGAAAAACAATGCATTTGAAACTTTGAGGGACTTACATACTTCTTGACTTGAATGAGCGTTTGATCTCCTTCCTCCGATACTTCCTTTGGTCCGAAACTTAAAAACTTCACTTTTGTACTTGACGAAATCTTTCCCTTGTTTACCATTTGATCAATAGTGCTTTCTTGGGTTTGAAGGGTTTATGGCTTTGAATCTTTTCCCAAGGGATTTTGGCAAGAATTTCCAAACATGGATCGAGGATCTCGCTTTGAGATTTTTATTTCAAGAAGTGGGTGTTTAGTATTTTGTAATGATAGGTACGTACACTTTCAGGCTTTATTTGGGTATGGCTATTTTTTCTTCTGATGGTCCAGAATGGCACACCATCTTTTTCTGGGAGTGAGCACTTTGATGGTCTGGAAAAGGCACACCATCAATTTTGTTAGTGATACTCCGATTTTCTTCTGTTTTTGTATTTTTGTATTTTCTCTATAAATATATATACATATATATATTTTTGGGAGGGGGTATGGCTTACCCACCTCAAACTTGGACTTCACAGTGTCCCCACTGTGGGCAGACTGGAAGTCACTCTGGAAATCCCCACCTCAAACTTAAAATCTCACAGTGTCCCCACTGTGACATTGAATTAACGAACAAAGGTGGTGGTTTGGGGTACAAACAGGATCGTGTTTGGATGCGAAAAATGGCCTATATTATTTCATGGTATCAAGTTGAGATTCGTACTTACAAAAGGGACCTTTTTAAGTTGGAAGCCGAAAGTTGTACCTTGAAATGGAACGAGATCAAACAAGCATTCAAACAACAAATACGTTAGTACCCAAAAGTACCTACCGAGCGATAGGATTTCATGCATTACGAACCAAAATAAGAATTCAACAAAGTGTCAAAAGCCTAGCCATAGGCACAAAATATAAAACAAACCGAAATTTAAAATTGTTTTTGAGAGCAAAAGAGTGGAACCAAAGTTTTAACAAACCATTCAACGGGTCGGGGTGGCCTCTGGTGAACTAGTAGGAACGTCTTCATCAAATTCGTCCTCACTGTCATAAACTAGGCAGATATCCTTCGGAAATTCTGGGAGCTGAGCAGCTAAAACGGGGTTGGTCTCTTTCACAAACTGACCCATCACTTCATCCCGTTCTCTTGTGTATATCCAAAATTTCTGCGTGGCCCGGTTCTGATATCGCTGCTCACTTTCCAGCAACTTGATCCTGTATGTGAGCTTCTTCAAAGCTGCCAAAATCTCCGCCATCTGGTTGCTTGACGAACCTGCCTCTGTCGGACGCCTCGATGTATCCGTAGTCCGCACATCATGCTCCTCAGCGATGATCACAGTGGGCCGGACAGTCCCCACTGTGGGAATGTCTTCTTCATGTTCATGTGGGGGAGTGTTGATATGCCTTCCCATCTTGCGAATGGTCTGCACACTAATGTTGCTTGTTGAGTCGAACCACTGATCCTCCACAGCGGAGGGTACACCTGCGTCTATCATTAGTAACGTGATAAGGCAAGGGAGGGGCAACACAACCTTCTTTCGGGTCCTAGCTTGATCGATGGCAGCGTGCATGACCATCCCAACATTTATCTTCATTCCTGTGAGCAGACAGTACAAGAGGGTACATTTGTGCATGGACAAGGTGGTATCGTGTGATGTTGGAGATAAAGAGGCCCGAAGAAATTGAAACCAAACAGCCGCCTCGGTGACGAGGGAGCTAGCGTTTAGACAACGTCTTCGACCATCCTTGTTCCATGGCTTTCCTTCGACAGCTATTTCTTTCAAAATACGGTCCTCATCCTCGGGGGTCATTTTCTTCAAAAACTTTGTAAACTCACACTCATTTGGGCCACGCCTTCCTAACACTCGGTTGATTGTTCCTGGATTATAACATACTTTCTTTCCTCTAACTACCACGATGGGGTCCTTTGATTGAGAGGCTTCGGCATAAAATTATCGGACCAATGAGGCATTACCGCGTCGATTGGCCTCGGCCAAAATCGACCAGTCTTGCGCGATGATCCTATCTTTTACAAAAGAGTTGGCTTCAACAAACTCGGGGTCAAAACCCCTTTCCAACCTTAGCTTCTGGGCTGCAATGCATTCGTAGTGGGCAGCCACCTCTGAAGAGGTGAACTGCCTAGGTACACCACTGGGGGCATGAGCAGTGTGCACTGTTGAGTGATGTGGGTGTAGGGTTTGAACATGGTCATCCCCAATGTCAAGTTCAACAGAAGAAGCACTTAAAGCAGGTTCAAAAATAGTACCTTTCTCTGATGGTCTTTTTTGCTGATTTCCTCGGTGTCGTGGTCACCGTAGACCTGGTGACCACTCTCCTCTTTTTTAAAGCTCGTAGAACAGGACTCTCCCCACTGTGGGCAGTCTTCCCCACTCTTCTCTTCTCAATACTATCCCCAAGCTTTCTGTAATCTTCTTCATAATCAGAATGTACTTTCCTTAGCAGTTCTTGTTCCTCAGTAAAAATCTCTCCCTCCGCCTTTTTCCTTTCTTCCTCGAAGATCTTTGCTTGCTCAGCCTTCAATCTTGCTTCTTCCCTTAGCTTTTCTTCTTCTTCTTTTCTGCGCCTTTCTTCTTCTTCTCGTCGTCTTCTCTCGACCTCTTCCTTTCTCTTTCGAATGACCGACAATTGTTTCTCAAACTCCTCTGCCAATCGCCGTTCCTCTTCTTCGGCCAGCAGTGCCTCGGTTTCGAAGTGGATGATACTAGTGTCGGAGACTTGAGAGGATGCCTTGGCTTTTGGGCTTTCTTGCTGTGAAGAACCTGCATCAGGTGCGCCGGATGTTATGGGGTTATCGCCGGAGATGATGGGGTTGTCACCGGAAATAGGTGGTGGTTCATTTAGATCGCCGGTGACATTTTCCGGCGGATTCTCTTCTGTGAGACGACGGCGCACGGCTGCTCGTGTGGGTGCATCGTGCCGGATGTTCAATCTTTTGCTTCGCGCCATTTTTTTTGGGTTTTAGGAAGGGTTTTAGGTTTGTGGGTTTTCTTTGAGAGAGAAATGGAGAAGATGAAGAAAATTGGTGTTTTTAGGGAAGTTAAATTAATATGATTGAGGGTGATGGTTTTTGATTTGAGAGGGAAAGGTTAATAGGAGAGAGAGAGGGGAGATAATGATGGTTTATCTTGGGAAGGAGGGTTGTTGGAACCCAGATACACTTAATCAAGATTAACAGTCTATTAGTTGAATTTAGAGTTTAATGCGGAAGCGTATTTAAACTAATAGATATGTTTGATAGATGTTAGAACGCACATATATAAAGAAAACAGTAAGGAATAAAAAGGATTTCTTGAACAATTACTGTTATTCAATATATAATAAGAACACGAAGAACAGATTAAGAACTGTTGGTGTGTGTGAGAATATAACACTCAGATATTTGACAATAACGTTTGAGAGTATTAGTGATTCCTTGTGTGTTCGTTCTTAGGAAGATCTCAACATGAGACTTCCTTTTATACTACTCTTAGAAGACTATGAAGTAGGTCACTGTTCCTTTTACGGCATGAATAGTGAACTGGATGGTGTGAACAGTTGTTTGAGCCATGCGCATTTAATGGAGCATATGTACTATTGGTAAATGCATTAAATGGCGCAGACGTCTATTTTGTACCATGCCCTATTGAGTCCACTCAGAGCTTGACACGTGTTTTGACAGTACTTTTCCATGCAAGTTGATGAACGTATCCAGTAATATCTTCCAAGTCTTCATAGCAGACCACAGAGGCTCTGTAAGGCATTACAGAGGTTCTATGGTCTGACCTTCTGTGGAGCAGTCCACTTGTTTCCGAGTTGATCTTCTTCTTGCGTACTACAGAGGTTCTGTGATTGCCTCTGTAGCTTCTGTGGCTTTCTGGACTTGATCTTCTGGAAGAAGTGGCAGAGCCTCTGTGAGAGGCTTTTCTATACTTAGCCTATTTTTCACTACTTCTAAGTATTTCTATGATTAGGAAGATTGAAGCTAACAATCTCCCCCTAAGTAGTGAAAAATAAAAATTTGACTTTTAGTTGGGCTAAGTTGGATAAGACAGAGGTTAAACAATACCTCGAAATTTCTTTCATTTAGAAATATGCCAGAGACATTTTACATTTGAGTACAATGAAAGATAAACTTTTAACTTTGTTTGCAGAGATTGGGGGTCTGAGAATCAGATTTTGGCATCTTTGAAATCATTGTAGCTTCTGTTGTCTCTTCCAACTTTTCTGATCTCTTTGTAGAATCTGATGCAGAGTTCTCTTAGGCGAATTGTTGCGTCAATCTCTCTTATGATAGTATCTGCAGCATCTTTTTCCATTTTCTTTGAACCTCTGTATTTCACAAGGCTTGCTCTGAACTTGTTCAGAGTATTTGTTGCGTACTTCTGACAGTCCATGCATACAAATAGTTTAGTTTCGCCTTGAGGGTTTTGAAATACTAACCCTGAAAGTCCAGGATACACTCTTACAATCAAATATGAACAATTAAGATCGTATTCACAGCAACTGGTCATATGATTTATTAACAATCTGTGAATTATAAGATATTACAATGAATTTTCTCTAAATGGATTCACCAAAGATTATATCAAAGATTTTCTCAAAGATTTTGTTAGCTACAGTTGCTAACTCCTATATATACTGTATAAGAAAGACTAAAGCTACAGTACATATAAGAAACAGACTAATAGAACAATTACACGTGTCCTAATTAGTAACTGATTATAACAGAAAATATCCTAAGATATAAATTCTGAACATACTTCTGAATAAGCACTTCAGAACATTTGTCTTCATAGTCAGAAGTTCTGAGTCTCCTACTCAGAACTCTGAACCTTCTAGTCAGAATCCAACACTTAGAATCTTTTTGAGATTTCTCACTCAGAACTTCTGAGTCTTCTACTCAGAACTCAACACTTGTGTTTTTGACAAAACTCTAGACCTAACAATCTCCCCCTTTTTGTCAAACACACTTGTACTATTCATCATCAAATTCTTAGAGCATGAACAATCTTCAGAAGGAGCTCTTCTGAATGCTTTGACAACTTTTGCTCAGAATTCTGAATAATCTGAGTTAACAACTTCTGGTCAGTCTTTAATCAGCAGCAGCAACTATTTCCAAATTGATTTCTGTTATATATTTGCTTTTTCTTTGCTCCCCCTTGAAATGACAATTCTCATCTTCATTTCAGCTTTCATAAGATTTCTTTATAAGAAACAACCGATCAGTTTTCTTTTCCTCTTCTCCTTCTTAAAATAACATTTCTCTCTTTTGTTATTTCTGTACAAAAACCATATCAATTTTCAAAATCTTTAGCTTTTCTCCCCCCTAAAGTTTTGGAAAGCAAAATCATCTTCAAAATCTTTAGCTTTTCTCCCCCTTGATTTTCAAAACTTTAGCGATGCTTTTTCTTCGAATGAAGTCTATGCTTTTTCTCCTCCTTAATGAATAACCTTGCTCCCCCTCAAAATAAGAATTATAGAGCAATTTGTTTTCTCCCCCTGAAAGTATGCATATATTTCATTATTCATTTCAAATATAGTGCTTTAATGAAAACATTTATACAAGGAAAATAAGATTCACTGAACTACACTTGATAACTACTAACATTTGATCATTTGAAAATTTTACAAAAGAAATCCAACTTAATGAAATTTATCAGATTTTTCAATCAAATGAAATCAAATGCATGTGTTTGGATTCAAATACAAGTCATCATTGCATATCAAGTTAAAAATGTTCAGTTTTAATCCCTTTATTAAATCTATTTGGCGTGCTTAGCATGCGAAATATGATTAGTTTCAAGCATATGCAATTCAAAAACATATAAGAATACTTTGCTCTACTCACACTATTTGTCCAAAATCAGGATTTTCACAAATTTATAGGTTTATTGTGACTTTGTATTTTCCCAAAGTTTCAAGAGATGTGTGCTCATTGGCATCTTTTCTTTTGTGCTCATTGACATCTTTTAATTTTATGCACATTGGCATCTTTTAATCAAAAAGTTTAGTAAGAATAAGATACATCGTTAAACATGACTTTCTATCTGGTTCTATAGCAGGATTTGGGTCAGCATATCCCAGACCAGTTGGTCTTAGGTGCTAGGTGACAAGCACCCCTTGGAACTTAATTTCCCAAACCAGAAAGGCCACATCGATATATCTTAAACCCATCTGTATCAGTAGAACATGGCTTTCTATCTGGTTCTATAGAAGGATTTGGGTCAGCCGATCCTAGACCAGTTGATCTTAGGGACTAGGTGACTAGCACCCCTTAGGACTTAATCTCCCAAACCAGAAAGGCCACATGTACAAACTTTCAAACTAAATGATTTTATATATATTTATTGCATCTCAATCACTTGGTTCTAAAACGTAGTACTTCCCCCATATTTTTGTTTCCATCCATCATTATGACATTTAGGCTTTTTGAGCATTATATTCTATATAAGTCTAGATTTACATAACATTGAGCATTCAGCATAATTTCATTCATGTTTTGCTAACCTTTCGATTTATTTCAGAAATGAAAGTTGAAACAAATATATCTTAGATAATACAGAAATACTTGTAAAATCATCTTTGACACACATTTCATTCATTTAATGAAAATTAAAAAAAATCATATCATTGAATTAAATTTGTTAAGATTCAAACATTCAAAGCAATAGAAATAAAACATAATGCAATGTTACCTTTCACCACTTGTTCCTTGAAACAGAAAAATATGACAGTTAAGGATATCACCTGAGAAGTATGAGTTCTAAACTGATTTGTTTAGAAGTCTTAGTCTCTGAAGTACGGGTTCTGAACTGAATTATTCAGAAGCCATAGTCATTTAAGTACGGGTTTTGAACTGATATGTTCAAAAACCTAAAACGTTGAATCACGGGTTTTGAACATTATCTTGAAACAATCAGATCAAATTTTGAGTCAATACTTCCTCTGAAATCAAGATAATCCTGCAAAATCAAGAGATTTTGGTAATCATCTACGATGATTCCTCATTAGTTATAAAAAAATTCTGAGTAGTAGAGTCAGAATTCTGATTAGAAGAGTCAGAATTCTGAGTAACTTGCTCACAATTCTAAGTATCAGAGTCAAAATTCTGATTAGTTGAGTCAGAATTCTGAGTAGTAGAGTCAGAAGTCTGAGAGACTTGTTCAAAATTCCAAGTATCAGAGTCAGAATTCTGATTAGTTGAGTCAGAATTTTGAGTAGTAGAGTCAGAACCTCTGATTAAGAGAGTCAGAATTCTGATAAAACTTTCCAGAGAAAATTCCTTAGAAAAATGTTTGGATTTTGTGATTTTTGAACATTCTGAATTTCAAATCACCATAACTTGCTCAAAAATCAGAATTTTTCAACCAAAATTTGCAGGGTTACTCAAAATATGATTCTGAACACATTCTCTGGAAATGTTTTCTACTAAAAACACTCACATCTATGAGTTCGATAACCCCATAGTAAACAGAACTTTTTCAAAAAAAAAATTCTTCAAAATCAACAAATTGATCTGTATGAATCAGAAATCCATAATCAAGAAGAGACCAATTGTAAGTCCATAATCACATTCAGACCGAGTTTTGGACTGAATTATCCAAAAGTCAAGATTCTCAATTTAAGCACAGCATCGGTTTTAAGTCATGTGTCAGTATACCAATTGAAAGTCCAGGATACACTCTTACAATCAAATATGAACAATTAAGATCGTATTCACAGCAACTGGTCATATGATTTATTAACAATCTGTGAATTATAAGATATTACAATGAATTTTCTCTAAATGGATTCACCAAAGATTATATCAAAGATTTTCTCAAAGATTTTGTTAGCTACAGTTGCTAACTCCTATATATACTGTATAAGAAAGACTAAAGCCACAGTACATATAAGAAACAGACTAATAGAACAATTACACGTGTCCTAATTAGTAACTGATTATAACAGAAAATATCGTAAGATATAAATTCTGAACATACTTCTGAATAAGCACTTCAGAACATTTGTCTTCATAGTCAGAAGTTCTGAGTCTCCTACTCAGAACTCTGAACCTTCTAGTCAGAATCCAACACTTAGAATCTTTTTGAGATTTCTCACTCAGAACTTCTGAGTCTTCTACTCAGAACTCAACACTTGTGTTTTTGACAAAACTCTAGACCTAACAAACCCAAACCGTGGTTCTGTGATGATTGAGTTTGGTATGGCGTCTGGTGGGCAGCGATCCTCTGGTGGTCGTAGATCCAGATGTTTGAGACCGAGATCCTTTCCCAGCTGGAAATCTATCATGCTGTAGACCAGAAGCTTTTCCCTCATCGCTTTTCTCAATACTTGATAGGCTCTGGTGTTTGCCTCTGTGTTGTAGTTGTCCTTTGTCCATTGCAGAAGGTCAGGTAGATCGTATGGATTGATGTTTCTTAAGTCAGCATCAGCGAAGGTAGATTCTGAATTGTTCTCTCTTCTGACTTTGTAAAGATTGTACCTGACCCTTGGATAGGTTCTTGTGAAGGAGAATCGGCAGAAGATCACCTTTTTGATCTTGTGAATTGAGAAAACATCTGCTTTGGTTCTTGGTTTTGTTCTCGTGAAGATGTTCTCAAATTCTTCTCTGATCCTTGGATCTGTCACATGATCTGTTGGATAGTTTGTCTGAAAGGATTGTTTGTAGAGGTATTTGTATACCACTTCTTCCATTTCTTCATGTGTTGGACCAGGTCGTGGAATTTGTCTTCTGAGACTCTCCATTTGTTGAACAACTTCTGCAGCTCTACCAGTTAAAGGAATTTATGACAGAGGTTTCAATCCATGTGCCCAGTCAACTTCTTCGGGTTTTGGGGTTTGAAAGGCGTCAAACGCACTCTTCATCAGTTTCTCTGTTGGCTTTGACAATGTTTTCTTCTTCTTAGGCTCTTCTGTCAGTATCCCTTTGCCTTTATCTTTTGTTGTCGTGGCAGAACCTGTTGCTTCTGTGGGATTTGAGGTTTGCACTTCTGTAGGTTTGATGGAGGTTGCCTCTGTGGATTTTGACGATTGTGACTTAGAGGACTTTTGTGGCGATGGTTCTGTTGGCTTGACTTGCTCTGTAACCTCTGTTGGAGGTTGTTTGATGACTTCTTCTGTGAGCTCAGTTTCTGTTGATGAAGTGTTGTCATTGAATCTTCTTGCCATTCTGAAAGCTAAAGTGAACCTGTGCCTTTCTTCTTCTCTCTTCACCATACGATCACTCATTGTTGTGTGCATCCTTTTCAGAATGTCAGAAGCAGAGGTCGTTGCTCTTTTTGGTTTGGTGGCAATCGACTTTCTTCTGGGTATGGTTTGGGGTGTTTCCACAGAGGTGGGTGTTTTCTCTGTGGTTGGTTCATCTGTTTCTTCCAAAATGATTACCTCAGGGGCGGTAGTTGCCTCTGAGGTTTGCTTATCTGCTTCTGTAGTGTTGGGTTCTTCAGAGGTTGAATCCACAGAGATGGGTGTATTCTCTGTGGTTCTTTGAGTTTGTTGTTGGGTTTGTTCTTGAGGGGCTTGGCTAATTGGTTCTGCTGCGATTGGTGGAGATTGAATTCCTCTGCTCGTAGCTTTCTCCCTTAAATTCTCCCCCTCATGATTATCTGATGGACCAGGTTGGTCATCATCAGAATCATCCTGACTCTTATCCGAAGTACCCTCTGCTCTGCAAGAAGTGTTGGGCTTCTTTGGCAATTCAGCTCCTGCTGCCTTCAATTTTTCATATATATCATCGCAGAGACCAATAAATGTCGCAAGCTCTGCTTCTGTCTTGAAACGCATTTTGCCGACACTTTTCTTGAAGTCCTTCACATAGTTGGCATTTGCAGTTGTGAAGGAGACAATGACTTCTGTGACCTGGTTTATGACATTTTGTCCTAGCTCTGTTAGCTGTGCTCTGGTCATATAGTCTTTTGGCTGCATCATTGTCGTGGTTCGTATTGCCTCTGCTTGAACTTGTGATAACGCATTCTGTAAGTCTGCAGGAGTAATGCCCTCTGCTCTGTTGGATTGCGTATTCAATTGTTCAAGGAAATCTTTGACCGAGTCCCTGAACGCAGAAGTTGCAGTTGTTTCGAATTGATGAGCGGCAGAAGTGGCTGTTTCTTTGGCAGTGGTTGTTGCAGAAGACTTCATCTCTGAGATGGCGGTTTTCACCTCTGTGGACAGATCGTCCATTTTGGTGTTCAGATTCAAGAGAGCTGTAGATGTTGTCTCTGCCAAGGATTTGAAAGAGCTTTGCAACTCTTTCATTGTTTGGTTCACAGAGGTGACAAGGGTTTGGAACTCATCCCTTGATACTTGTGTTCCTTGTGTAACCTCTGGAGGAACACATTCGTCTCCAGAGTGAGTCCCTGTTCCTGGGACACCTTCGTTCACCCTTGTTTGTACGATGGGGGTGGAAGGATTTCCTTCTGATCCTCGAGAGGAAACCTGAGTTTCGTTCTCTACAGAAGTTCTGTGAAGAACAGAGTCCAAATCCACTCCAGAGGTGGGTATTGGAATGTCCTTCTGTTGACTAGGAGACTTGTCTAGAGTCTCTTCGTCTCTGTGCTTACTACTTCTCTCTGAAAGAAGGTTTGGCCTTAATGTGTGCGTGACAGAGGAAACGAATTCCTCTGTAGGGTGTTCTTGTGTGATCTGGGGCGATTGATCACGAACATTAGGCGAGTCTCTTTGAGGAGACTCCCTAGGAATGGATTCCCCGGTTTCTGTGGGCACAGAGGTTGAAAGAGTAACCTCTGGCTGGATGGGTTGGGTTAGGATCGAGCTGTGCTGCTCTTTTTCAATAACTCCTTCTGCAGCTAGACCTGCGGAGTTAGAAATGTGGGTTGCACTGGGAGTTGGGTTTGGTTGTGTGCCTTCTTCAACTTCGGCATCTTTTCTTGTTTCTTCTTCTGGTTCTGTGGAAGTTCCTTGCTCTGTGCGCAAGGAGTCATACATGTGATGAGATCCGTATAATCTCATGACATGAGGATGATAGAGACCTTTTCGTATCCAGATAGCCTCTTCTTCATCTGAATCTACCTCTGAGATTTCTATCCCTGTTTCTGTGGTTTCTTCTACAACCGTTGCCTCTGTTACTTCAGTTGTATTCCACTCAGCTTCGGTTTGTTCTGTATCTTCTGAAGCTTGGTTTGGACTTCTTCTGTGGACGTCCAATCCTTGAATGAAAGGGTTTTGTAAAATCACAGGGGTTTCGGCTGGTTGATTTCTGGGTGTTGTGTCATCTTCTTGTAGATGTGTGTCAATGCCAGAAATGAAGAAATCTTGTTCTTCTGGAGAGTGGTTGTCGAGAGGTTGTGCCGTCCACCCTGCTGTATTAAGGGTGTTTGCAATTTCGGGGTTCTGTAGGAAATCATTCAGGTCTCCCTGGTGAGCAAATCTATCTGGAGATTGATAGGGTGATTGATATCCTTCTTCTGCCATTCCTATTTCTGCATCTTCTTCTTCTGCAGTTTCACCCTCTATGATTGCCTCTTCTGCAATGGTAACCAATTTTTTAAGTGATTTACCATGCTTCTTTTTGGTTTTCCTCCTTTTTGGTTTTGGTGCCCCTTCCTCTGTTGATTTGGATCTTTTCTTTTTATGTTTTGTGAAAAGGGGAGGAGCAGAGGAGCCAATCTCTGTGGTATGGGGAGGTGAATGTCTATCTTCTGCAGTGTTTGTTGATGTGCCTTCTGCAGTTTTTCTCTTCTTAGCTTTTGGAGTAGAAGCAGAGATCTTTGCTGAAGATTTCTTTCCCATTATTTCTGCGCGTTTGGCTATGAAGCTGAGTTGAATAGCCATGTGTTTTGCTAACTTGTGATCCTTTTCTGCTTGAGTGGAAAGAGGTTTTGCTATCATTGTTCCTAGGGGGACACCTAAACGCGGGGGTGTCATAGGACTCGGTTTTGGAGTTCTATGATCGCGTATATACTCTTTCTGAAGGGATTTGTTCGATGCGTAGCGCAGAAGTTTCTTTGACAGAGGTCTGCAGTGTGAGTAGCCATCAGCATGATCAGTGGGGGTATTTTTGTTCATCGGGAACTGTTTGTATTTTTGATCAGAGGTTCGAACAGTACTCCCAATATTCTTTGGAATTGCAGAGGTGGTAGAAAGTTGGGATCGTTCTCTTTGACCCTTTTCGTGTTGTTCTTTCTGTCGATGGTGTTTACGATCTCTTGCATCATTATGGTCGCATAATCTAGTGGAAGATCATAGTAAACCCCATACATGATGCTCAAGATTTGATGTGAGCTCTGGTCAATACTCCCTATCTTTCCTGTCAGGCATCTGTTAAGAATAGAGAACAAAGTGTTCCACAGAGGTGGTAATCGGCCTCTGCGGAAGTCATTTCTCTTCCGTAGTTGGGTGTTGTACCCAAGCATTTCCACGAATCGACAGAGCTCTTCGTCTGTTGGTTGCTCTGCATAACTTTTCAATCCCAGAAGACCCCTTGTTGGTAGGTTGAATTCAAGTGAGAACATTGTTCTGTTGAACTTGATTTCAAAATGCTCAGATTTATCAGGTCTTGAAATGTACCCTTTGATAAGAGAATCGTCTTTATCAAATCGGCAGCTTTGCCAAAATTGGTTCAAATAACGGACTGGAATTTTGTTAGGGGTTCTTGATAGTAGAGGGAAGAGGACATGGTTTTCCATGATGTTTAGAAGTATGGCATGGGCTTCGCCGAAAGTAGTGGGTGAGGGGACCAAATAGCAGTTGTTGGATTTGATAGGAAGAGTGGCTTCGAAATGATCCTTAGCTATGAAGTTTTGCAAGTGTGTCGTCGGAGCAAAGTCTGCGGAGTCCCCGGAATCTTGTTGTTCAATATCTCTTGCAAGGCTGGGGTTTTCAGAATGTTCTGAATGAGCAGGGGAGTTTTCCGTTGAGTTCGCCGGAGAGAGTTCAAAGGATGTAGCTCGAGAAGATGAAGCCATTTGCAAGTGTTTTGCAGGGTATCGCCGGAGAAGAAGATGAGAGTTTGTAAAAAGTTTTATGAGAGGGTAAGGTTTGTTTTTATAGGATGGTAAAACGGTAGACTTCGAAAGGGTAAAATATATGGCAATGGATTAAAGTTTGGAATCCGCACTCGAGTTTGAGCGGCGGGTTCAACTTACCAAAAAAAAACGTTCCATGTTTGCCCAATGAAAATGGGACACGTAGGCCATGTCAGAAGATGACAGTACGTCGTGGGCGGCCCATTAATGCTAGGCGCGTGGAGTTGTTCTTAGCCACATGAATTTCACTCTCAGTAAAAGTAAGCGTTATTGTTACAGAAATGCCCAAATTAACAAAATAGCAGAGCCTTTGTTAGTTTCCAGAAGCTCTGTGATGTTGAAAATTTTGAAGTTTAACCCTTTTCTCATATATCTCATTGTTATCATTGCTGAAGGTTCTTCTTTAAACGAAAACGTTTGTAAAGATATTGGAGAAGATCAATAGGATTTTGTCAAGAAATTTTACTCACAGAGGTTTTGTAGCTCTGATGGAACTTGCAGAAGCTCTGCAAGAGCCAGCAGAAGCTCTATGAGAGAAAAAATCTTATAACTTGAATTCTATTAACTTTCTGATCACCCAATTTTTGATCTGTGTTAAGAGATGTTTTTCGCACATTCTTGAAGGTTGGTGTCCGAGAAAACTATTTTGATAAACGTTTTGTTCGAGATAACATTCCAAAAGATCGACAGAGGGTTAATTTATGATCACAGAGCATATTTCCTGCAAAAGCTCTGTTGAGCTCAGCAGAAGCTCTATGACCTTAAATTTCTACTATCTCGAATTTTGTTAAACCTTTTGAACTTTTGATTTTTGAAATGTTATTCACAGTATATTTAGGACATATTTGACAATTCTTGTCCTAGAAAACTGTTTTCTAAAAACCTTTCGTGCGAGAGACATACCTTTTGGTTCTTCTGTTCTCGGCAGTTTTGTCTTACTTCTGTCGATGGAAAATTATCGACATTCTTCTTTGACTTTCCTTTGAAAGATTTATCTCTGTAGATCATTTGAGGGCCCCTTTTGCTCCCCCTTGATCTAATCACTTCTGTAGATCAAGAATTTTCCTTTTGCTCCCCCTTGATCTATGCTTGGATCAGAATATGATAAGTTTTGCATAGTACATAGGTCAAGTCTATCAGAGGTTCTGTGAAGGTTGTCAGAGGTTCTGAGCAGACCTTACAGAAGTTCTGTAGTTTCAAGAACTATTGAAGGTTTTAAGAATTTACATATAGAAGTAGAATCTTTCAAAACAATAATTTAAGCAATGTATTTACTTATTATTTACAGAAGATAAAACTATACTTACTGAGGATTTTCACACCATGTTAATCATTCCTATCTTACCCACCAAGAAGTTGAATCTTTTCTCGTCTAGTGCTTTGGTGAATAAGTCAGCGAGTTGATATTCTGTGGGCACAAAATGCATTTCGATTGTACCGTATTCAACATGATGTTTCAAGAAGTGATACCTTATATCGATATGCTTGGTTTTTGAGTGTTGCACAGGGTTGGCAGAGATAGCAATAGCACTTTTGGAATCGCAGAAGATGGGTATTTTGAACAAAATGTGGCCGTAGTCTTTTAGCTGAGTCTTCATCCATAGAACCTGAGAACAACAGCTAGCGGCAGCAACGTATTCAGCTTCTGCAGTGGATGTGGAAACACAATTCTGCTTCTTGGAGGTCCAACTGACTAGTTTACCACATAGGAATTGACAACTCCCAGAGGTACTCTTTCTGTCGAGCATGCATCCTCCATAGTTTGAATCTGTATAAGCTTTAAGACCAAAACCAGAGTTCTGTGGATACCAGAGACCAAGATTTTTGGTCCCTTTTAGGTATCTAAAGATTCTCTTTACGGCATCATAATGTGATTTCTTTGGATTAGCTTGATAGCGTGCACAGAGACATGTGGCATGCATAATGTCAGGTCTGCTTGCTGTTAAGTATAACAGAGATCCAATCATGCCTCTGTAGAGAGTGCATTCTACAGAGATGCCATTTGAATCTAAGAATAACTTGTTTCCAGTGGCCATTGGAGTTTTCATTGCAGAGGCATCAGAGAAGCTATACTTGGAAAGAATGTCAGAGACATATTTAGCTTGATTTATAAAAATTCCCTCTGATGATTGTTTGACTTGGAGTCCGAGGAAGAAAGTTAATTCTCCCATCATACTCATTTCAAACTCACTCTGCATGAGTTTTTCAAATCTTTTACACTCTTCTGAATTAGTAGACCCAAAAATTATGTCATCTACGTATATTTGTACAAGCATTATCTCACTACTTTTGCGTTTATAGAATAAAGTAGTATCTGTTGTACCTCTGTTGTAACCATTGACTAGAAGAAAGGTAGAAAGTCGTTCATACCATGCTCGGGGAGCCTGTTTCAGTCCATATAGAGCTTTTTCAAAGTAGTATACATGCCTTGGAAACTTTGAGCTTTCAAATCCTGGTGGCTGATTAACGTAGACCTCTTCTTGGATTTCACCGTTGAGAAAAGCGGATTTTACGTCCATCTGATAGACTTTAAAACCTCTGTGGGCTGCGAAGGCTAAGAATATTCTTATTGCTTCGAGCCGTGCGACAGGGGCAAAAGTTTCATCGTAGTCTATGCCTTCTTCTTGTCTATATCCCTTTGCTACTAATCTTGCTTTGTTTCTGATGACCACTCCATCTTCATCCTTCTTGTTTCTGTAGACCCATTTAGTCCCAATGGCCTGTTTTCCTCTTGGCAGAGGTACTAGAGTCCATACTCTGTTACGCTCAAATTGCAAAAGTTCTTCTTGCATGGCGTCTACCCAGTTTGGGTCATCTAGGGCTTCAGAAATCTTCTTTGGTTCTATCACACTAATAAAATTTGTAAAGAAACAAAAGTTAGCAGTGGCAGACCTTGTTTTTACTGCGTCAGAAGGTTCTCCGATTATTTGGCTTGGAGGATGGCTTTTTGTCCATTGAGTTGTGCGTGGAAGATGATCATCAATGTCATTCAGACTTTCTTTAGAGACTTCTTGTGTTTCTTTTTGTGTAGCCTCTGTTGTTCTTCGTGCCTTGGTAGTTGATTCTACCGTTTGTGGAATGATTGGTATGAGTGGTGGTGGAGTTTGTTCCTCTGAGGACGTATAGTCTTGGTCCTCGATTTCCTCTGTAATTGGTTCTTCTGTGGTTTGTGCAGTGATAACTCTATTTTTAGAGTTATTATTTCCATTTATTTTCCACTTTATTTTGTCAATTTTAGCCATTTCACTTCTAAAAACCCCCATTCTTGGTATGATTTACGAAAACGAGCAAAAGGAGTGAACCATGGTCTTTAATAAATTATTTGGGGAAGTTTTGGGTGTTTTCTCGATTTTTCATCCGCAGTGACGTATACAGTGCCCACTCCGGTTCCCCACTCTTCGAGCTGATAAAAAAGAAATCAAAAAGAAACTTTTAGTTGGGATCTAATTTTCTGGAGGAGGAAGGTTCAATGACAGAGAAGCTGAGATTTGGCTGTTACAAGTGTTCCTCAAGGCTTCACATCATGATTGTACCTTTGTACTTGCAAAAGTTGACTTCTAATGGACCATTGGGTAAAAAGGGCTATACATGGAGGATTGAAGTATTATCCTTTGAGCTGATTTCTGCATCTCCCTGCAGTCCTTGCACCTTGGAAAACCCTTTTTGTGTAAAGACCAACACCTCCTTCTTAGTATAAAAAGGGGTGTTGGGTCTCATTTATTCCAACCATCTATCTTGCAATTTATCTAGCATTTCCTTAAGTTGTAAGCTTTCATTTACTGCAGTAACTTAGCATTTAATTTCAGTAATTTATTTTCTGTTGTAGTTCGAAATACACAGTGCAGGGACGACTTCTCGTTCCCCACTGTGAGCAGTTAATGCAAATCACTTTCAGTTTTATTATGTGCAATTCTTCATATTTTGTTTTCTTTACTTCGGAAATGTTAGGCTAAACATCCTTTGGGATGTAGGAAGGAGAAGTACCTGGATTTTATCAAAAATGCTTGAGTAATCTTTATACTTAGAATATTTGTTGTTTTGGTCTTTCATTCTCGATATTTACCCAAGGATGCGAACAAGCTGATCACTTGCAAGGATCTAAAGTCTAGTTCTTAACTTAGAAATAAGTAGAGCGCAGTGACACGAGCTTGAATGATGCTAGGGGATTCGAAAGAATTCTTTTGACACTTACGAAAGTGAGGTCGGCACAGTGAGCTAATCTCTGCCCACTGGAGTAGTAGGCAAGCTAATTTGTGTATTAAAAACACTTAGAGTATTTGTCTCTACACATTCCATCGAGGCCTGAAAAGGTCCATTTAGAGATTACCATTGACAAAACAACAAGTACTAAGAGTATGGGATTTTTATCTAACGGTGTGAGTATTTTGTAACCGGGCTTTTCTAGCGAAAATGTCCACCACGAATACGAGGATCACTCTAAGGACCGAGTATTTGAGATAAATTTTAGGGAAAATCCAACCTACATTCCTCCTTTTTAGCATTTAGTAAATCGTTTCAAGTAGCTATTTTACCAAACCAAACCAAAGTATTATTTTCCTCTCTAGTTGAAACTTGTAAAAGGAGCTCATGAGAACCGTATTGTCTTGATTGTCCAGTCTCTGTGGATTCGATTCTGGTATTTTACCAACTATTACTTGCTGTGACGATCATAGTGGACAGTGTACACTTGCACTTCCCACTGTGGACAGTTTGCAACCCACTGCGATTAAAACACACATTTCGCATGTATCAAGTTTTTGGCGCCGTTGCCAATCGCTGGCGTGATTTTAAATCTCAAGACATTAGTTTTTGTTCGAGCCCGAGTAACTAGTTTTTCTAAGCTGTTCGTATTGTATGCCACGGCGACAACTCGAACATTTGGTTCCAATAGATCTCGAAATAGAAAAAACGTTGCGAAAAACACGAAGAAAAAAGAAAACAAATCGACAACCTCCTGTGATCCCCACTGTGAACATGGCTGCAATACCGCCACCTATAGTGGAGACCACAATCACGATTGCCGATAACAAAGATCGAAAAATACGGGACTATGCTACTTCCGGAGTTGGTGATTTAAGCTCCGGAATTTTGAGACCCAATATTGTTGCAACGCATTTTGAACTCAAACCGGTGATGTTTCAAATGATCCAAGCCATGGGTCAATTTGGAGGATCGCCATCTGAGGATCCACACTCGCACTTAAAATCTTTTTTAGAAATGACCGATTCCTTTCAATTGCAAGGTGTTAGTGATGAGGCATTAAGACTAAGGCTTTTCCCTTTTTCATTAAGGGACAAAGCAAAATCTTGGCTGAACGCACATGCACCTCACTCGATAACCACTTGGCAAGAACTTGCCGATAGATTTTTGCAAAAATACTTTCCTCCAACAAGGAATGTTAGATTTCGAAATGATATAATTTTATTTAGGCAAGAGGAAGATGAGGCTGTTTCGGATGCATGGGAACGATTTAAAGATTTACTTCGAAAGTGCCCACATCATGGCATCCCACATTGCATCCAATTGGAGACCTTTTACAATGGTCTTTCCAATGCAGCCAAAATCATCTTAGATGCAACAGCCGGTGGAACATTTACGAGTATGACTTACAACGAAGGATATCAAATCTTAGAAAAAGTGTCCAACAACAATACCGAATGGTCAAATCCGAGAGCACCCATGTCTAAGACCAACACCATAGATTCCGAAGCACTCAAAACCATGAATGCACAATTAGTGGCCTTGACAAAAATCGTTTTAAATCAAAATCGAGGCCAAGTCAATTCCGCAACTCATCTCGCTGATAACTGCTCCCTTTGTGGAGAGGAGCATGTTTTCGACTATTGTCCAGCAAACCCCGAATCTGTTAATGTCATAGGGACCAACCAAAGGAACAACCCTTATTCGCAGACTTATAATCCAGGTTGGAGAAATCATCCGAATTTCTCTTGGTCCGGTAATCAAGGACTCCAACCCCAAGGACCGAGTCACATCCAGCAAAGACCATACAATCCCCCGGGATTTCAGCAACATCACAGTGGGCAATCCCCACATCACAGTGGGCAGTCCCCACAACCATACCAACCACGATCCAACCAACCAGCTGAGGCTCAACAATCGATCGAGTCGATTCTCAAAGGTTTTATGAATCAAACCCAAGCAGCCATTAGGAATATAGAGACCCAAGTAGGACAGCTAGCCGTTGAAGTTAAGAATAGACCACCAGGAACGTTACCGAGTGATACCGAGCAAGCTAGAGTGATAGGAAAAGGACCAGAACATGTCAAGTCCATAACTTTAAGGAGTGGAAAGGATCTGAAAAATATCATTTTTGAATCTGATGATTCGCCTCAAAAACCCACTGTGAGCACCACAGTGGGCACTCCTCAAGTCACTGTGATCCCCACAGTGGGGACCGACATCCCTGACCTTCCCACTTTTGGACCTGTCCCAAAGACTACTGTTCCAAAGCCAATACCACAGCAAACTCAGATTGACCCACGAAACATTCCATTTCCTCAAAGAATGAAGCCTAAAAATGTCGATGTTCAGTTTAAAAAATTCTTAGACATTTTTAAGCAACTTCACATTAACATACCCTTGGTAGAAGCTCTCGAGCAGATGCCAAGCTATGTTAAATTCTTAAAAGATATTTTGAACAAAAAGAGGAAGTTGGGTGAATTTGAAACTGTGGCTTTGACCGAAGAATGTAGTGCCCTCCTAACAAGCAAGATTCCACCTAAGTTGAAAGACCCGGGTAGTTTCACCATTCCATGCATTATAGGAGGACAAGAAGTAGGCCAAGCACTCTGTGATTTAGGAGCTAGTGTCAACTTGATGCCTTTGTCCATTTTTAACAAGTTAGGGATTGGAGAGGCTAGACCCACAACCGTGACATTACAACTAGCCGACCGATCCATTGCCTACCCAAGGGAAAAATAGAAGACGTTTTGGTCCAAGTGGATAAATTTATCTTCCCCGCCGATTTTCTTGTTTTAGATTATGAGGCCGATAAAGAAATCCCAATCATCTTAGGACGTCCGTTTCTTGCAACCGGACGTACTTTGATCGATGTGCACAAAGGAGAACTCACGATGCGAGTTAATGACCAAGAGGTAACTTTTAATGTTTTCAAATCTCTCAAATATATAGACACCGAAGATTGTTTTGCCTTAAGTTCGATTTATGAAACCCACAATTTTGGGAATTTGCCCACAGTGGGGAGTACAGTTCCCACAGTGGGGATTGACAGTGAGCACTCTGAATCAGAGAGTAATGACACTTTTAAGGATGAGTGTAATGAAATGGTTGCAGCTTTTGAACCTCTGGACTTCAAAGATAGAGATGTTCAATCCCCTTCAATAGAACAACCTCCCGAGTTAGAGCTTAAACCATTGCCTTCCCATTTAAAGTATGCTTATCTCGCTAAGGATAATAAACTTCCCGTCATTATCTCTTCCAAACTTAGTGAGAAACAAGAACAACTTCTGATTGATTTGTTGATAAAGCATAAGGGAGCAATTGGTTGGACCATAGCGGACATTCGAGGGATTAGCCCCTCTTTATGTCAACATAAGATTAACTTGGAGAGTGACCACCCGGGGAAAGTCCAACCCCAAAGAAGGTTGAACCCCATCATGAAGGAGGTAGTTAAGAAAGAAGTCTTGAAATGGTTAGATGCCGGTATTATCTATCCCATTGCCAGTAGTAGTTGGGTGAGCCCCGTTCAATGTGTCCCTAAAAAGGGAGGAACAACAGTGGTCAGAAATGAAAAGAACGAACTCATTCCAACTAGGACTGTTACGGGATGGAGAATATGCATGGACTATAGGCAACTGAATCTAGCAACAAAGAAAGACCATTTCCCGTTACCTTTTATTGATCAAATGCTTGATAGATTAGCGGGAAAGGAATTTTATTGTTTTCTAGATGGATACTCCGGATATAACCAAATCCACATCGCACCCGAGGACCAAGAAAAGACCACCTTTACTTGTCCATATGGTACTTTTGCATTCCGGAGAATGCCTTTTGGTTTATGTAATGCTCCCGCTACTTTTCAACGCTGTATGATGGCCATTTTTACTGATATGATAGAAGATACCATAGAAGTTTTTATGGACGATTTTTCTGTGATCGGCACATCATTTGATAACTGTTTGAGGAATCTAGAAAAAAGTTTGGTGAGATGTGAAACCCACGACCTTATTCTAAATTGGGAAAAATGTCATTTCATGGTCGAAGAGGGCATTGTTTTGGGTCATCTTGTGTCGAAAAAGGGTTTGGAAGTTGATAAAGCAAAACTAGAAGTAATCTCCCAACTTCCCGAGCCCACAACGGTAAAAGGCATTCGCAGTTTTTTAGGTCACGCAGGTTTCTATAGGAGGTTCATAAAAGATTTTTCCAAAATAACTAAACCCCTATGTAACCTGCTGCAACATGAAAGAGAGTTTGTTTTTACCAAAGAATGTAGAAACGCATTTGAAATAATCAAAAATGCCTTAGTTACTGCACCCATAGTGACCACTCCTGACTGGTCACTCCCATTTGAAGTCATGTGTGACGCCAGCGATTGGGCTATAGGTGCAGTACTAGGCCAACGAAAAGATAAGATTTTTCATCCAATATACTATGCAAGCAAGACTTTGATCGAGGCTCAAATCAACTACACTGTAACCGAAAAAGAACTACTTGCAGTAGTTTTTGCTTTTGATCGTTTCAGGTCTTACTTAATTGGAGCAAAGGTCATAGTACACACCGATCACGCAGCCATCAAATATTTGATCAACAAGGCTGACTCTAAACCGAGGTTGATCAGATGGGTGCTGTTGCTGCAGGAATTTGACCTCCAGATCGTCGACAGAAAAGGAACGAGCAACCAGGTTGCCGATCATCTGTCCAGGCTCGAGAAGACAGTGGGCACTGTTGACCCCACTCCTGACCCCACTCCGGTAAAAGAAACTTTTCCCGATGAACAATTATTATCTGCGCAACATCATAATGAAACTCCTTGGTATGCTGATATTGCAAACTTTTTAGCAAGTGGACTTAAGCCCCACGGGATGAGTGGACAACCATTCAAGAAATTTTTACACGACACACGACAATACGTTTGGGACGATCCCTTCTTGTACAAGATAGGGGCGGACCAAATATTGAGGCGTTGTGTCCATGGGAGTGAACAACATCAAATACTCCATGGTTGTCACACATCCCACTACGGTGGCCACTTCGGTGGAAACCGTACCGCAGCAAAAATTTTGCAAAGTGGATTCTTTTGGCCCACTGTTTTTAAAGACTCATTTGAATTCGTGAAAAATTGTGAACAATGTCAACGTACGGGGAATATATCGCAAAGAAATGAAATGCCTCTTAACAACATTCTAGAGGTCGAACTTTTTGATGTATGGGGGATAGATTTTATGGGACCTTTTCCAAATTCCAACAATAACTTTTACATCTTGGTTGCGGTAGATTATGTTTCAAAATGGGTAGAAGCCATTGCTTGTCACTCCAATGATGCTAACACTGTGGTGAAGTTCTTACACAAAAATATATTCACTCGCTTCGGAACACCACGAGCATTAATTAGTGACGAAGGCACCCATTTTGTAAACAAAGTCATGGCCTCGGTTCTTGCTAAATATGATATTCATCATAGAGTGGCCACCGCATACCACCCACAAACCAATGGGTTGGCCGAGCTTTCAAATCGTGAGATCAAGGGAATTTTGGAAAAAGTTGTTAAGCCACACCGTAAAGATTGGTCAATCAAACTCGATGATGCTCTTTGGGCCTATCGAACAGCCTATAAAACTCCTCTGGGAATGTCTCCATTCAAATTAGTTTTTGGCAAAGCTTGCCATTTACCGATTGAATTAGAGCACAAGGCGTTCTGGGCCCTTAAAGAGCTTAACATGAGTGAGGATGCCGCGGGAATCAAAAGGAGTCTGCAAATACATGAGCTAGAGGAGTTGCGATATCACTCCTATGAGAATGCAAAGTTGTACAAGGAAAAGACCAAGATGTGGCACGATCGTCGAATCAACCATAGGGAGTTCATGGAAGGACAACAGGTACTATTGTTCAATTCCCGTCTCAAACTCTTTCCAGGTAAACTTAAATCAAGATGGACGGGACCATACACCATTGTCAAGGTGAGTCCTTTCGGAACAGTGGAGTTGAAATCCCCACAATCGGGTCAAACCTTTAAAGTCAATGGGCAAAGGGTAAAGCATTTTTTGCATGAAAGTGCCCACATCCCTGCCCACTCTCCACCTCGCTATGGTTAGAGAAATTCACCACTGTTTGTAAATAATTTATTTCAGTATTGTTGTCTTTTTTTTATCTTTAGTATTTTTAATTCTGCATGGTAGTTTATTTCGATGTGTGTAGGAGCATTTTAGCACTTTTTGGAACAAAGAGGTTCGCAGTGGGCAAGGATTGGTCACTGCGCTCCTCACTCTCGGTCTGGCATAGGAAAAGACGGTTTGGGAGGGACCCACGGCTGACGCACATCATGCTTTTTCTTACAAACATCAACTTTTCCTGCCACTTGTCAAAAGCCCACCTATTCCCAAGATAAACCATCATTATCTTTTTCTCTCTATACTAACCGTCCCCAATCAACTCAAAAACCATCACCCTCAAATCAGATTTTTACTTTAACTTCCCTAAACACACCAAGTTTCTTCATCTTCTCCATTTCTCTCTCAAAGAAAACCCACAAACCTAAAACCCCTCCTAAAACCCTTGAAAAAAAATGGCGAGAAGCAAAAGATTGAACATCCGGCACGATGCACCCACACGAGCAGCCGTACGCCGTCGTCTCGCAGAAGAAAACCCGCCGGAAACTGTCACCGGCGATCTAAATGAACCACCACCTATTTCCAGTGACAACCCCATATTTTCCGACGATAACCCCATAACATCCGGCGTACCTGATGCGGATTCTTCTCAAATCTCCGACACTAGTGTCACCCACTTCGAAACCGAGGCATTGCTGGCCGAAGAAGAAGAGAAGCGATTGGCAGAAGAGTTTGAGAGGCGAATGTCGGTCATTCGAAAGCGAAAGGAAGAGGTTGAGAGGAGACGACGAGAAGAAGAAGAAAAGCGCAGAAAAGAAGAAGCAAGATTGAAGGCTGAACAAGCAAAGATCTTAGAGGAAGAAAGGAAAAAGGCGGAGGGAGAGATTTTTACTGAGGAACAAGAACTGCTGAGGAAAGTAAATTCTGATTATGAAGAGGACTACAGAAAGCTTGGGGATATTATTGAGCAGAGCAGAGTGGGGAAGACTGCCCACAGTGGGGAGAGTCCTGTTCTACGAGCATTAAAGAAGAGGGGAGTGGTCACCAGGTCTACGGTAACCACGACACCGAGGAAATCAGCAAAAAGATCATCAAAGAAAGGTACTACATTCGAACCTGCTTTAAGTGCTTCTTCTGTTGAAGTTGACATTGGGGATGACCAAGTTCAAACCCTACACCCACATCACTCAACAGTGGGCACTGCTCATGCACCCAGTGGTGTGCCTAGGCAGTTCACCTCTTCAGAGGTGGCTGCCCATTACGAGTGCATCGCAGCCCAGAAGCTAAGGTTGGAAAGGGGTTTTGACCCCGAGTTTGTTGAAGCAAACTCATTTGTAAAAGATAGGATCATCGCGCAAGACTGGTTGATTTTGGCCGAGGCAAATCGACGCGCTAATGCCTCGTTGGTCCGAGAATTTTATGCCGAAGCCTCTCAATCAAAGGACCCCATTGTGGTAGTTAGAGGAAAGAAAGTATGTTATAATCCAGGAGCAATCAACCGAGTGTTAGGAAGGCGTGGCCCAAATGAGTGTGAGTTTACAAAGTTTTTGAAGAAAATGACCCCCGAGGATGAGGACCGTATTTTGAAAGAAATAGCTGTCGAAGGAAAGCCATGGAACAAGGATGGTCGAAGACGTTGTCTAAACGCTAGCTCCCTCGTCACCGAGGCCGCTATTTGGTTTCAATTTCTTCGGGCTTCTTTATCTCCGACATCACACGATACCACCTTGTCCTTGCACAAATGTACCCTCTTGTACTGTCTGCTCACAGGAATGAAGATAAATGTTGGGATAGTCATGCACGCTGCCATCGATCAAGCTAAGACCCGAAAGAAGGTTGTGTTGCCCCTCCCTTGCCTTATCACGTTACTTATGATAGACGCAGGTGTACCCTCCGCTGTGGAGGATCAGTGGTTCGACTCAACAAGCAACATTAGTGTGCAGACCATTCGCAAGATGGGAAGGCATATCAACACTCCTCCACATGAACATGAAGAAGAGATTCCCACAGTGGGGACTGTCCGGCCCACTGTGATCATCGCTGAGGAGCATGATGTGCGGACTGCGGATACATCGAGGCGTCAGACTGAGGCAGGTTCGTCCAGCAACCAAATGGGAGAGATTTTGGCAGCTTTGAAGAAGCTCACATATAGGATCGAGTTGCTAGAAAGTGAGCAGCGTTATCAGAACCGGGCCACGCAGAAATTTTGGATGTATACAAGAGAACGGGATGAGGTGACGGGCCTGATGATGCAAGAAGCCAACCCAATGCTAGCTGCTCAGCTACCAGAATTTCCGAAAGATATCTGCCCGATTAATGACAGTGAGGATGAGTTCGATGATGATGATGCGGATCTGTCACCGCAAGCCACCCAAACCCCGTGAATGGTTTGTTTTAAAACAATGGTTTCGCTCTTTTGCTCACCAAAAACAATTTTATTTTGTTTGGTTGATCTTTTTGTGCCTATGGCTAGGCATTGACACTATTTGCTGTTTTAACTTTTTAAATATCGATGCATGAAAATCCTACCGGTAGGTAGGTACTTTTGGGTACTAACGTATTGATTGTTTGAATGCTTGTTTGACCTCGTTTCCATTTCAAGGTACAACTTTCGGCTTCCGACTTAAAAGGTCACTTTTGTAAGTACAAATCTCAACTTGTCCCGTGAAATGAATTAGGCCATTTTTCGCATCTAAACACGACCCTTTTTGTACCCCAAACCACCACCTTTGTTCGTTATTTCTATGTCACAGTGGGGACACTGTGAGATTTTAAGTTTGAGGTGGGAACTTCCAGAGTGACCTCCAGTTTGCTCACAGTGAGGACACTGTGAAGTCCAAGTTTGAGGTGGGTAAGCCGTACCCCCCTCCCAAAAAAAAAAAAAAGAGAAAACACAAAAATACAAAAACAGAAGAAAATCGGAGTAGCACTAACAAAATTGATGGTGTGCCTTTTCTGGACCATCAAAGTGCTCACTCCCAGAAAACGATGGTGTGCCTATTCTGGACCATCAGAATACCCACCCTCACAAAAATAGCCATACTCATTATACCCAAATAAAGCCTGAAAGTGTACGTTCTTATCATAGCAAAATACTAAACACCCACTTCTTGAAATAAAAATCTCAAAGCGAGATTTTCGGTCCATGTTTGGAAATTCTTGTCAAAATCCTTGGGAAAAGATTCAAAGCCATAAACCCTTCAAACCCAAGAAAGCCCTATTGATCAAAAGGTAAACAAGGGAAAGGTTTCGGCAAACACAAAAGTGAAATTTTCAAGTTTCGGACCGAATGAAGTATCGGAGGAAGGAGATCAAACGCTCATTCAAGTCAAGAAGTATGTAAGTCCCTCAAAGTTTCAAATGCATTGTTTTTCATTTTATTTCTTTCTTTTTATTACTTGGGGACAAGTAATGATTTAAGTTTGAGGTTGTGATAACTCTATTTTTAGAGTTATTATTTCCATTTATTTTCCACTTTATTTTGTCAATTTTAGCCATTTCACTTCTAAAAACCCCCATTCTTGGTATGATTTACGAAAACGAGCAAAAGGAGTGAACCATGGTCTTTAATAAATTATTTGGGGAAGTTTTGGGTGTTTTCTCGATTTTTCATCCGCAGTGACGTATACAGTGCCCACTCCGGTTCCCCACTCTTCGAGCTGATCAAAAAGAAATCAAAAAGAAACTTTTAGTTGGGATCTAATTTTCTGGAGGAGGAAGGTTCAATGACAGAGAAGCTGAGATTTGGCTGTTACAAGTGTTCCTCAAGGCTTCACATCATGATTGTACCTTTGTACTTGCAAAAGTTGACTTCTAATGGACCATTGGGTAAAAAGGGCTATACATGGAGGATTGAAGTATTATCCTTTGAGCTGATTTCTGCATCTCCCTGCAGTCCTTGCACCTTGGAAAACCCTTTTTGTGTAAAGACCAACACCTCCTTCTTAGTATAAAAAGGGGTGTTGGGTCTCATTTATTCCAACCATCTATCTTGCAATTTATCTAGCATTTCCTTAAGTTGTAAGCTTTCATTTACTGCAGTAACTTAGCATTTAATTTCAGTAATTTATTTTCTGTTGTAGTTCGAAATACACAGTGCAGGGACGACTTCTCGTTCCCCACTGTGAGCAGTTAATGCAAATCACTTTCAGTTTTATTATGTGCAATTCTTCATCTTTTGTTTTCTTTACTTCGGAAATGTTAGGCTAAACATCCTTTGGGATGTAGGAAGGAGAAGTACCTGGATTTTATCAAAAATGCTTGAGTAATCTTTATACTTAGAATATTTGTTGTTTTGGTCTTTCATTCTCGATATTTACCCAAGGATGCGAACAAGCTGATCACTTGCAAGGATCTAAAGTCTAGTTCTTAACTTAGAAATAAGTAGAGCGCAATGACACGAGCTTGAATGATGCTAGGGGATTCGAAAGAATTCTTTTGACACTTACGAAAGTGAGGTCGGCACAGTGAGCTAATCTCTGCCCACTGGAGTAGTAGGCAAGCTAATTTGTGTATTAAAAACACTTAGAGTATTTGTCTCTACACATTCCATCGAGGCCTGAAAAGGTCCATTTAGAGATTACCATTGACAAAACAACAAGTACTAAGAGTATGGGATTTTTATCTAACGGTGTGAGTATTTTGTAACCGGGCTTTTCTAGCGAAAATGTCCACCACGAATACGAGGATCACTCTAAGGACCGAGTATTTGAGATAAATTTTAGGGAAAATCCAACCTACATTCCTCCTTTTTAGCATTTAGTAAATCGTTTCAAGTAGCTATTTTACCAAACCAAACCAAAGTATTATTTTCCTCTCTAGTTGAAACTTGTAAAAGGAGCTCATGAGAACCGTATTGTCTTGATTGTCCAGTCTCTGTGGATTCGATTCTGGTATTTTACCAACTATTACTTGCTGTGACGATCATAGTGGACAGTGTACACTTGCACTTCCCACTGTGGACAGTTTGCAACCCACTGCGATTAAAACACACATTTCGCACGTACCATGCAGCTTCTGTGGTCGTTTTCCTTGATGTTTCATCTTCTGCACTTTCTTCTGCTTCGGCAATTGCATCTGTAGTATTTACAGAAGAAGATGAAGCATTGTTAGGACCAGTTAGAGACAAACCTGTAGGATTTTGTCCGACAGAGGATGGTTCTTCAGAAACCCTGATTGTTCCAACAGAAAGATCAATGTTTTCGTGGAGCATCTCTAAAAATAGAAGATCCAAGTCTTCTTTTGCTTGTGAGATGACAGAGGATTTCCCTTTAATTCCGAGTTCTGAACTGATTTGTTCAGAAGTCATTTGGAATGAATCATCAAAAGAAACATTGATGCTTTCTACAATCTTGTGAGACTTTGTAAGGAATGTTCTGTAGGCTTTGGAAGTGGCAGAGTATCCAATGAATTTGCCTTCATCTGCTTTTACATCAAACTTTCCTCTTGAATCTCTGTCGTTTAAGACGAAGTATTTGCATCCGAATACATGGAAAAATTTGATGTTTGGCCGCCGTTTGTTAAGCAATTCGTAAGGCGTCTTGAGGTGTCTTTTCACAATGGTTGATCGATTTTGAGTATAACACGCAGTAGAAAATTTAAGTGACAGAACCTGTTGTGCCATAACCAGGCTTCTTCACTTTTGCAGGCAACAAGGCAAACTTTGTCTTTGTTCTTTGAGTTGAAGTTCATTAGATATAGATCACCTATTCTTTCAGCTCGCAGAAGTTCCATACTTGTTTCTTCACTTTGTAGAGAGCATAAAGTTCTTTTGAACAACACATTGAATCCTGTATCACAAAGTTGACTTACACTGAGTAGGTTGTGCTTAAGGCCATCCACATATGCAACTTTGTATACATAAACGTCTTCTTTCCTTATGACTCCATAGCCTTTTATGTGTCCTTTCTTGTTGTCTCCAAAAGTCACAGATCCACCATCTTGTGTTTCTTTGTACGTGGATAGTGCACTTCTGTCACCAGTCATGTGCCTTGAGCATCCAGAGTCTAGATACCAGATTGGCACATACTTCTTCTGCAGGACAATCACAGAGATTTAGGTACCCATATCCATATGGGTCCAATATTGTTAGAGTTTTTCAAGTTTGCCTTGGCATTCTTGAAATACATTTTGTTCTCTGCAGAAGAGTCAGATTGTTTCTTTGTGGGATTTGACTTTTGAATTGTCGTAGAGAGTAAACAGACTTGACTTGAAAAATGATTATTAAGTTTAGACATAAGATCAAAGCAATGACAGTATTGAATATGAGATGTAATTTGCTTGAACTTTTCATTGAACTTTTTAAACTCAGCCATAGAGGCATTACATTCTTTCTTTACATTAGATTTCCTATTACTAGAAGATCTATGAATACTCGAATGTTGTTTGCAAAAGCTCTGTTTAGGACCTGCCTTCTGTGGGTTGCTTCTGTGGTGAACTTCTTTCATCACTGTCACAGAAGAAAAAGATTTATTAACCTTGGGTTTTGAAAATCTAGAACTTATAGGATCAATAGAGGTCTTCTGTAACATTTTAAGCTCAGCAGAGGTTTTGATATGTAGATTCAATTTTAGAAAATCTTGGCAGATTGGAATCTCTGTGAGTTTCTCTTTTGGAGAAATAGTTCTGTGAGGAACTTCAGAGGAGAATTTGACATCCTCTGTGTCACAGTGAATTATCCCTGATTTGAAATCAGTCTCTGAGTTGTCAGAGGATGAATCGTCCTCGTATACAGAGGTTGAGTCAATTCTTTCAATAGAGGCTGGATTTTCTGAGCATGTATCGTACGAGCTTTCTTCCTCTGTAGAATAGTTTTCATAGATTGCAGAGGTTTCTAATAAGATTTCTTCAGTGAGAGTTTTATCTATAGAAGATGTACAGAAATTTTCTAAAACGCTTGATTTCCATATTTCCAAAATTTCTTTTTCAATTAAATTTTTAAAGTTTTCTTCTGAAAAAATGGGTTTAAACTCAGGAGCTTCTGCTGATAATTTCTTTTCAACGTTTATCAAACAGACAAAAGCAACCTGTGTTTGGGTCTCTGGTTTACCAAACTTGAAGATACCAATCTGATCTTGTGTTTTCAGATATTTCTTTGGTTTGATACCTCTATTGACAGAGGTTGAAGATGATGAGTCTGTGTTTTCAAACCACACGTTAATCATCTTCTTATGTTTCTTCAAGTAAGGATCCACAGAGATTTTCGCCCTTTTGCTTACAGAGATTAGATTTGGAAAATCTGGTTTGTTCGTTTTTCCAATCACAAATAAAGAGGACAGAGGTTTGTTTCTTTTGCCTTCAACACCTAGGGTGATATCATCATACCCTATACCTCGTCTTCCTATTTGTGAGTTTACTTTTTCATAAACTTTCTGTGCATCTTTATAGTTTTTAATCAAAACTTCTCTTCTGAGTAAATCTTGCCATAATACCTCTCTTTCTCTTTGAAAGTATTCTTTAAGAGCTCTTATGTCAGTAGTTTCGCTCCTTAAAACTGAAAGTTCTTTTGTTTTATCTTTTAAAGTATTGGTTAATTCAGAAATTTGTTTTTTTAAAGGATCTAGAGTTTTGTTCCAATTCTTTTCTATTCTCTCTTTTTCCTCAAAAATCTTTGCTTTTTCTTGAGTGAGAAGTCGTACTTCTCTCTCATTGAAGGTGAGTCTTTTCTGAATAATTTGATTTATCTCTTTCAGTTCAATTAATTCAATGTTAATTCTAAGTGTATTATCATCTACAGAGGTAATACAAGAGTTGGAATTTGAAGTAGATACCTCAGAGTCAGTGCAGGAGTCGACTTCTGCCATGCCATAGAAGAGGGCATTGGCGGTATGTTCATCGTCAGAAGTAGAGTCTAACTGGAAGTCTTCTGTGTTCTCCTCAGAATGTCCTTTTGCCATTAAGGATTTTTGAGCATAATACTCGGCTTTCTTTTTGTAGAAAGCAGAGTCCCTCTGTGGGCGATTTGATCTGCTTCTGCATTCATTCGCAAAATGGCCTGGTTTGCCGCAGTTAAAACATCCTTGAGGAATGTTTCCTGTTCGATCATTGGACTTCTGTAGGTCTCCGCCTTTCTCTGATCTACATTCATTTGCATAGTGACCAGGTTTGCCGCATTTGTAGCATTCTTGCTGCGTGTGGCTTACCGAGTCATCTGACCTCTGTCGGTCATTTCCTCTGTAATGTCTTTCGCTTGACCTCTGTCGGCCACTCGATTCTTCTTCTCTTCTGTCATCTCTTCTGTTTTCTCTATCATATCTTTCATTTCCGGAACCTCTTCTGTTTCCTCTGAACTCTTTTGTCAATAGAGCTAAAGATTTAGCTAGTGACGCAAGAGTTATTTCTTTTTCTGCTTGCTCTTCTTCTTCACTGTCTATTATCACCATCTTCTTCTTCTTCTTCTTCTTCTCCTCTGTGGCTTTTTCATTTCTTGGTCTCTGTGCATCTTCTTTAGTTTTACTAACCAATGCATATGGTACAATGGTTAGTGTTTTAGCCTGTGCTATCTGAGGTTCTTGTGCGGCTAATGTTCCGTAAAGATCAGAGAGAGTCCAGGTGTCTAGATCCTGATTTGTCTGTAGGGACATAGACAGCTGGAGCCATTCTTCATTTAGACTTTTTAAAAACATGACATTGTTTTCTTCAGAAGTTCTGTCAATGCCTGATTTTCTGCACTTGTTGATTAGAGAGTTGAATCTGTCGTATGTTGTTTGCAGAGATTCTGTTGAAGAGGCTCTGAATGCATGATATTCATTGATGTACTGTGCTCTTCGGTTTTTTTGTGTTTTAGCACCTCCTTCCAACTGTCTTTCCAGTTCTTTCCACAGATCATGCGCTGTTTCACATGAATCCAAGGATTGAAAGAGTTCGTTGGGTATTGCCATAATCAATGTCCTCTTGGTTTTCTGAGCAACTTCATCTTCTGCTTTATCTTCGGTTGACCACTCCCCTTTTGGCTTTGGTTTTTGATGTTCGGGGATTTCGGCAGATTCAGCAGTAGCAGGTATACGAGGTACTACCGTCATGGGAATAGGAGGAGGATTGTACATATATTGTACTTGATTTTTTTCAGTGCCCTCGAAAAAATGGACCATTCTTATTTTCCACTAGGGATACTCATCTCGAAGGAGACTAGGAGGTTTAGTGAGAGAACCAGTAGTAAAGAAATTATTTGTATTTGTCATTTTTGAAGATTTTAGAAAGAATGTATGACTAAGGAGTTACTTCGATGAACTTGAAGATTTTCTGAGTTTAAGCAGTTTCCAGACACAATAATATCTATCACGAATCTTGATAAGTGGATCACTTGATATTGAAAATCAAGAGTGGCTCTGATACCAATTGTTGGAACCCAGATACACTTAATCAAGATTAACAGTCTATTAGTTGAATTTAGAGTTTAATGCGGAAGCGTATTTAAACTAATAGATATGTTTGATAGATGTTAGAACGCACATATATAAAGAAAACAGTAAGGAATAAAAAGGATTTCTTGAACAGTTACTGTTATTCAATATATAATAAGAACACGAAGAACAGATTAAGAACTGTTGGTGTGTGTGAGAATATAACACTCAGATATTTGACAATAACGTTTGAGAGTATTAGTGATTCCTTGTGTGTTCGTTCTTAGGAAGATCTCAACATGAGACTTCCTTTTATACTACTCTTAGAAGACTATGAAGTAGGTCACTGTTCCTTTTACGGCATGAATAGTGAACTGGATGGTGTGAACAGTTGTTTGAGCCATGCGCATTTAATGGAGCAGATGTACTATTGGTAAATGCATTAAATGGCGCAGACGTCTATTTTGTACCATGCCCTATTGAGTCCACTCAGAGCTTGACACGTGTTTTGACAGTACTTTTCCATGCAAGTTGATGAACGTATCCAGTAATATCTTCCAAGTCTTCATAGCAGACCACAGAGGCTCTGTAAGGCATTACAGAGGTTCTATGGTCTGACCTTCTGTGGAGCAGTCCACTTGTTTCCGAGTTGATCTTCTTCTTGCGTACTACAGAGGTTCTGTGATTGCCTCTGTAGCTTCTGTGGCTTTCTGGACTTGATCTTCTGGAAGAAGTGGCAGAGCCTCTGTGAGAGGCTTTTCTATACTTAGCCTATTTTTCACTACTTCTAAGTATTTCTATGATTAGGAAGATTGAAGCTAACAAGGGTTCTTGACAAGTGGCAGGGAAAAGGTGAAATTTGTACTAAAAAGCATGAGGCGCGTCAGCCTTGGGCCCCTCCCAAACCGTCTTTTCCTATGTTAGACCGAGAGTGAGGAACGCAGTGACCAATCCTTGCCCACTGCGAACCTTTTTGTTCCAAAAAGTGCTAAGATGCTCCTACACACATCGAAATAAACTATCGTGCAGAATTAAAAATACCAAAATTCACAAAAAGACAATAATACTGAAATAAACTATTTACAAACAGCGCTGACTTTCTCTAACCATAGTGAGGTGGAGAGTGGGGAGGGATGTGGGCACTTTCATGCAGAAAATGCTTTACCCTTTGCCCATTGACTTTAAAGGTTTGACCCGATTGTGGGGATTTCAACTCCACTGTTCCGAAAGGACTCACCTTGACAATGGTGTATGGTCCCGTCCATCTTGATTTAAGTTTACCTGGAAAGAGTTTGAGACGAGAATTGAACAATAGCACCTGTTGTCCTTCCATGAACTCCCTATGTTGATTCGACGATCGTGCCACATCTTGGTCTTTTCCTTGTACAACTTTGCATTCCCATAGGAGTGATATCGCAACTCCTCTAGATCATGTATTTGCAAACTCCTTTTGATTCCCGCGGCATCCTCACTCATGTTAAGCTCTTTAAGGGCCCAGAACGCCTTGTGCTCTAATTCAATCGGTAAATGGCAAGCTTTGCCAAAAACTAATTTGAATGGAGACATTCCTAAAGGAGTTTTATAGGCTGTTCGATAGGCCCAAAGAGCATCATCGAGCTTGATTGACCAATCTTTACGGTGTGGCTTAACAACTTTTTCCAAAATTCCCTTGATTTCACGATTTGAAAGCTCGGCCAAACCATTGGTTTGTGGATGGTATGCGGTGGCCACTCTATGATGAATATCATATTTAGCAAGAACCGAGGCCATGACTTTGTTTACAAAATGGGTGCCTTCGTCACTAATTAATGCTCGTGGTGTTCCGAAGCGAGTGAATATATTTTTGTGTAAGAACTTCACCACAGTGTTAGCATCATTGGAGTGACAAGCAATGGCTTCTACCCATTTTGAAACATAATCTACCGCAACCAAGATGTAAAAGTTATTGTTGGAATTTGGAAAAGGTCCCATAAAATCTATCCCCCACACATCATAAAGTTTGACCTCTAGAATGTTGTTAAGAGGCATTTCATTTCTTTGCGATATATTCCCCGTACATTGACATTGCTCACAATTTTTCACAAATTCAAATGAGTCTTTAAAAACAGTGGGCCAAAAGAATCCACTTTGCAAAATTTTTGCGGCGGTACGGTTTCCACCGAAGTGGCCACCGTAGTGGGATGTGTGACAACCATGGAGTATTTGATGTTGTTCACTCCCATGGACACAACGCCTCAATATTTGGTCCGCCCCTATCTTGTACAAGAAGGGATCGTCCCAAACGTATTGTCGTGTGTCGTGTAAAAACTTCTTAAATGGTTGTCCACTCATCCCGTGGGGCTTAAGTCCACTTGCTAAAAAGTTTGCAATATCAGCATACCAAGGAATTTCATTATGATGCTGAGCAGATAATAATTGTTCATCGGGAAAAGTTTCTTTTACCGGAGTGAGGTCAGGAGTGGGATCAACAGTGCCCACTGTCTTCTCGAGCCTGGACAGATGATCGGCAACTTGATTGCTCGTTCCTTTCTTGTCGACGATCTGGAGGTCAAATTCTTGTAACAATAAAACCCATCTAATCAACCGTGGCTTGGAATCAGCCTTGTTGATCAAATATTTTATCGCTGCATGATCTGTGTGCACTATGACCTTCGTCCCTATCAAGTATGACCTGAAACGATCAAAAGCAAACACCACCGCAAGTAATTCTTTTTCAGTAACAGTGTAATTAATCTGAGCTTCAATCAATGTTTTACTTGCATAATAAATGGGGTGAAAAACTTTGTTCTTTTTCTGTCCGAGAACAGCCCCCACAACCCAATCGCTGGTATCACACATCACTTCGAATGGGAGTGACCAGTCAGGAGTGGTCACTATGGGTGTTGTGACTAAAGCTTCCTTGATTTTTTCAAAAGCTTCTCGGCAATCTTGGGTAAAAATGAAGTCTTTTTCATGTTGTAACAGGTTACATAGGGGTTTTGTAATTTTTGAAAAATCTTTGATGAACCTCCTATAAAAACCTGCGTGACCCAAAAAACTGCGAATACCTTTCACCGTTGTGGGTTCGGGAAGTTGTGCCACTACCTCAAGCTTGGCTTTATCAACTTCTAACCCTCTTTTTGAGACAAGGTGACCTAAGACAATACCTTCTTCTACCATAAAATGGCATTTTTCCCAATTTAAGACTAGGTCGTGGTTCTCACATCTCACTAGGCTCTTCTCTAGATTTCCCAAACAATTTTCGAATGATGTCCCTATTACAGAAAAGTCATCCATAAAAACTTCTATGGTGTCCTTAATCATGTCGGAAAAAATGGCCATCATACAACGTTGGAAAGTGGCTGGGGCATTACATAGACCGAACGGCATCCTCCGGAATGCAAAGGTACCGTAGGGACAAGTAAAGGTGGTCTTTTCTTGGTCCTCGGGTGCGATGTGGATTTGGTTGTATCCGGAGTATCCATCTAGAAAATAATAAAATTCCTTTCCCGCTAACCTATCAAGCATTTGGTCAATGAAAGGTAAGGGGAAATGGTCTTTCTTAGTGGCCAAATTGAGTTGTCTATAGTCCATGCATATTCTCCATCCCGTGATAGTCCTAGTTGGAATGAGCTCGTTTTTTTCGTTTTTTACTACGGTCGTCCCTCCCTTTTTAGGGACACATTGGACAGGACTCACCCAACTACTACTAGCAATGGGATAGATAATACCGGCATCTAACCACTTCAAGACTTCTTTTTTAACTACCTCCTTCATGATGGGGTTCAGCCTTCTTTGAGGTTGGACTTTCCCCGGGTGGTCACTCTCCAAGTTAATCTTATGTTGACATAAAGAGGGGCTAATTCCTCGAATGTCTGCTATGGTCCAACCAATTGCTTCCTTATGCTTCATCAACAAATCAATCAGAAGTTGTTCTTGTTTCTCACTAAGTTTGGAAGAGATAATGACGGGAAGTTTATTATCCTTAGCGAGATAAGCATACTTTAAATGGGAAGGCAATGGTTTAAGCTCTAACTCGGGAGGTTGTTCTATTGAAGGGGGTTGAACATCTCTATCTTTGAAGTCCAGAGGTTCAAAAGCTGCAACTATTTCGTTACACTCATCCTCAAAAGTGTCATCACTCTCTGATTCAGAGTGCTCACTGTCATTCCCCACTGTGGGAACTGTACTCCCCACTGTGGGCAGTGTGTCAAGACTGTGGATTCCATAGATCGAACTCAAGGCAAAACAATCTTCGGTGTCTATATATTTAAGAGACTTGAAAACATTAAAAGTTACCTCTTGGTCATTAACTCTCATCGTGAGTTCTCCTTTGTGCACATCAATCAAAGTACGTCCGGTTGCAAGAAACGGACGTCCTAAAATGATTGGGATTTCTTTATCGGCCTCATAATCTAGAACTAGAAAATCGGCGGGGAAGATAAATTTATCCACCTGGACCAAAACGTCTTCTATTTTTCCTTTTGGATAGGCAATGGACCGGTCGGCTAGTTGCAATGTCACGGTTGTGGGTCTAGCCTCTCCAATCCCTAACTTGTTAAAAATGGACAAAGGCATCAAGTTGACACTAGCTCCTAAATCACAGAGTGCTTGACCTACTTCTTGTCCTCCTATTGTGCACGGAATGGTGAAACTACCCGGGTCTTTCAACTTAGGTGGAATCTTGCTTGTAAGGAGGGCACTACATTCTTCGGTCAAAGCCACAGTCTCAAATTCACCCAACTTCCTCTTTTTGTTCAAAATATCTTTTAAGAATTTAACATAGCTTGGCATCTGCTCAAGAGCTTCTACCAAGGGTATGTTAATATGAAGTTGTTTAAAAATGTCTAAGAATTTTTTAAATTGAACATCGACATTTTTAGGCTTCATTCTTTGAGGAAAAGGGATATTTCGTGGGTCAATTTGAGTTTGCTGTGGTATTGGCTTTGGAACAGTAGTCTTTGGAACAGGTCCAAAAGTGGGAAGGTCAGGGATGTCGGTCCTCACTGTGGGAATCACAGTGACTTGAGGAGTGCCCACTGTGGTGCTCACAGTGGGTTTTTGAGGCGAATCATCAGATTCAAAAACGATATCTTTCAGATCCTTTCCACTCCTCAGTGTTATGGACTTGACATGTTCTGGTCCTTTTCCTATCACCCTAGCTTGCTCGGTATCACTAGGTAACGTTCCTGGTGGTCTATTCTTAACTTCAACGGCTAGTTGTCCTACTTGCGATAGAGAAAGAATGTGGTTGTGTATAGAGGTTTTATGGAGAGGAGAGCTGATAATGTGTATAGATAGAGGAGGGATGTAGTGTAAGGAAGATTTAGTGTACCTGACAAACTGGCTTTGGAAGCTAGATCGTCAGATTGTCTTTTTCAGCGAGGCCTTTGTTTTTGCCTTTGTCAGCTTCAGACGCTGAAGGCTTTGTCTTGGTCCGCTCCCCTGGAGGTTCTTTTATCAAGATCCCTTTAAGAGCTGTAGTCCTCTGAGCAGGCTTGACGATAAAGGAGTCATCATCATCGTCATCATCATCATTCTTTGGAGAAGAGGATGGTTTATCATCAGATAAGTCGATGGTTTCTTCATCTTCAGCTTCAGATTCAGATTCTTCAGCATCTTCTTCGAGTTGCTCCCCCTCAGATACAGAGGTAAGCTTCTCCGTTCCCTCAGGGTTTTCATCTCCCTGAGGTCCAGCGGTTGTTTCTTCATTTGTCTTCTCACCCTCTTTAGTAAGGGTAAGGTTGTAACACCCCAAAAACAGGGCTAATTTAAACCTTGAAATTTACACCAGTTATGACAATAAAACTTCAAACTTATATAACAAGAGGATCACTGTAAGGTTTTCTATATACAACAACTTCTAAATCAAATAACCTATTAATCAAATCATACATCATAATTATATTAACTAGGTTATCTAATCATCTGTCCCAAAACATCAAAAGAATACTAGATCCTCTGTCATCTCCAAGTCTGAGTTCTTCCCAAAACCCTCAACACACAATCCCGCTTATCTCCCGGAGCTTGTACCTGGTAAGAAAATTCAACTTGAAACATTAGGCTTTCGCCTAGTGAGAATATTCAAATCAAATTAAAATTCAACAATTAAAATATTAACAGATATATCAAACCTGTTATCAGCCATCTTACCATACCAAGCTCTTATCAACCACTGGAATCCACCCATTCCCTTACTTATGACTAATTCATCTAGTCATCATACTACCATCAAGAATTACTATAAATCCCACCGGATTATAAGTAACTCCAACTCCCAGAAATTACAGTTTCCAAACCTGCTTCTTTCTGAATTGAGATTACAATTTTTCTACATTAGTTTATCTCCAAACTTCTCTACAATGAAGATATCTCATCTTTCGTTTGAAATGGGAATTACAACTCTAAGTCTGCTATTCCTCATTTCATTTCCTCCCCACCTTGAATCACTGGTCCCCCAAATGAGATTTTATCGCGATCAACAACCACCGGAGACCCTCACAGATGATTCAAGATTCACTCCAACAACTAGAAATACATCCCAACAGTCCCTGGATAGTAAACGGTTCTCATTATACCGTACTTTATGCCCACTAGACCATATGCATATTTCTAGCCAACGCCACACAATAATTGTGTATCGTCACTCTTTCTATTGTATGCTAAAGTTATACAATTCATCATATATTCTATATCTCTATGTACAAAATATTAATTTCAACGATTATCCCCACTTTGCCATTTAGCATCGAGGATCAACATCTCAACAATTAACTACAGTTCCGGACTCATAAATAAGTCCTTACAATTTAACAAAACATGGTTTTTACATCAACAACAGAGTTATAAACATATAACAAATAGCATATAACTATCAGATTGTATTCCACATAAAAGCTTCAAACTACTACTGAAAGTCCAAAACTTTTTGCAAGCCACTGTAGCGAAAAGCTACACTTTTCGCAAGCCAAAGCTGCGAATTCCTCACTTTTCGCAACCCAAAGCTGCGAATTCCTCACTTTTCGCAAGACACTGTTGCAAATTCCTCACTTTTCGCAACCCTCTATTGCGAAAACCTTCACTTTGCGCAACCTACTGTTGCGAAAAGTTCACTGTTCATCGTCACTTTCATCTGTTAAGCCGGTTTATAAAATCAGTGTATTAAGATTACTACTTCTCAATTAATTCATATAAAAGCATTCAGACATTGTTTAACACCTATCTATATTGATTTCAATGGCTAATTTTAAGAAGAAGTGAATAAAACTCACCTGGTCAGAAACTGAACACTGAGCAGTTCTTCAAAACTTCAAATCAGCTTCCCAGAACAGTTCTAAACATATAAATATGCAATTAACTATCTTTCTTACACGAAATCAGTAAAAGAAATCAAGTTTCTTGCCACAAATTCAAGCTATTCCTTTTCTTCTTCTCTTCTTCTCGTTCTTTCTATCTCTCACTCTCGATCTCTCTCTTTCTCTGCGTACTGAGTAAACACACACACAATTAGTCACTTAAGACTAATTGTGTGACACCTCTTGATAAAACACTGCTGAGACATAACAAACCCACAAGATAAATTTCACATTTAACTTTGCACTATTGCCAAATTACAAACTTAACCCCAAAGTTAATACTTGTAATTTACAAAATAATACAACGGAAATTCGAGATGTTACAAAGGTCTTCAGTCTTCTCCCCCTTGATAGATTCATCATGAGGAAGGTCTTCAGAGTTCTTCTCCCCCCCCCCTTCCTCATGATGAGTGGGGGAGGAATGCGATGACTCAGCAGTTGGTTTTGGTTCCTTGTATTCTTGGCCAGGGATCCCTATATAATCTTCAATCGCTGCTACTCTGTCTTCTAGGCCAGTAATAGCAGGAGTGATCTTCAAAAGTTCAGCACGATCCACCGTAGAAAAATGCGAAGGTGCAGGGGCAGGGGCGGTCATGTTATTCAGGATCTGCTGCATCATTTTCTTCATTGAATTGACGTCATTCTTTACAGAATTCATGTCAGTCTTCACTGAATTCATGCCAGTCTTTACAACAGTCATCTCTCCCTGCAGATTTCCAACCGATATCTTCAGCGTTGTAAACTCGCTAGATATGGATTGAACTGATGTTTTGAGAGAGGTGTAGTCTGTGTAGATGTCAGCAAGAACTTTGGCAACGTCACCAAGAGTTTTATCAATCTTCTCCAAATCAGTTTTGGAGGCTTTCTGTTCAACCACTGTCGTCAGCTTGTTGAGATTCTCTCCAGCGTTTGTTACAGCTGAAGAGTTGTCTGAGAGAGTAGTGGTGAGACCTGCCAGCTTTGTATCCAGGTTCTTCAGAGAGGCGTTGATGTCTCCCAAATTAGGACCTGTAACATATAAGTACTTATGAACAGAGGAAAGCTCAGAAGTTTGGGGTTCAGTTACAGTGTATATGGTTTGATGTATACCTGCAGGAGGGTCGACGAAGTCATCAAAACTTCTGTGACCTGAATAATGTTCCATGTCGTCAGCGAGAGTGCGTATACGCATGGACGTTCCTACAGGTCCTGCATCCATCATTCCTTGAAGAGTATCAGCTTTAGCTTCTGGAGGAATGACGGGTGATCCAGTGGTCGTGGTGAAAACTGGATTAAAGTCCAATGGAGAGGAGAGAGAAGCGAGGGTTGAGAATGTTGGTTGGGTGCGGGGTTCAGCGTTGGATCCGCTGAGAATCACTTCTTCAGTCTGTAGAGAGACTGAAGGAGGTTGGATAGATTCCAAGTTTATAACCTCAGCGTTTAGAGACGCTGAAGCTGGGATGGAATGGGTGGCTTGTTCAGCTGTGGCAGAGCGTACCACTGAACTTTCCTTCATCTCTTCAAGATGAGCTGAGGAGTCTTCAGCAAGAGATTGCTGGGGTTGCTCCTTGGTTTTCTTATTTCTTTTGGAACCAAGTTGGGTAGAAGAGTGTTTCCTTTTTCTTGAAGGAGAGGAGGTTGCAGCTGGGGTATCAGCGGTGGGTTTGTCCACTGAAGGAGCTGTAGAAGTAGACGAAGAAGAAGGAGGATTGAGAAGAGTTAAGAGTGTAGAGAGACGTACCTCATTTTCCACTGGCTTGAAGTCGAGTACTTTAGGACCAACCTGAGAGAGTTTCAGGTCTCCTACTTGTGGGTAGTTGTTCTTCAGGCCTGTTTGGAAGACGGCGCTGATGAATCTAGGATATGGAACCCATGGAGATCGGTCAGCGACAGAGTCTACTCTGAGTACAAGATCATCGTAGATTATTGAAGACCAGTCTATATGAAGACCTTTCAGCAATGCATATCCCATTGCTTGCTGAGGTTGAGCGGCTTGATCAGAGGAGCCGGTCTTTGCAGTCATGCAGCTTATCAAGTAAGCGAAGATGAAGTTCATCTCGCTGGGAATTTTTGACTTCTTGATGAGGGTCAGCTTCTTCTCAGGCTTCTTGTCCCTCCCAGTTTCCCATACATAGCCCATTGCATCAAAGAATGCAGTGATGGCTTCCCTATCAGAATGTTTCTTGTGGTTAGGGAGGGGAACAAAAGGTTTTTCTTTTGTGGCGATGGAAAGGCTCAGGGCTTTGCGGATAATGGCAGGGGTGATCTTTATAGTGCCAAAATCAGTATCACAGAGGATGCAATCAATTGTCTTTGAGGAGTCTTTGGTTGATGGTAGCTGAGAGTGTCTGGCAGAATACCAGAACTAAGATAGTAGTAGCTGATGTGCAAGAGGTGTTATGGTCAAGGCTGTAGAGAGGCAACAGTTTTTCAGGAAATTCACAGCATCATTCAGATGTTTGACTTGCTTTCGAGGAGGAAACTCGAGAAGCGCATAGAGGTTGTTGGTTTTTGTCCAATCCAGTTCTTCAAGAGTGAACTTGACCTGAGGAGCCTTGATGATTTCCAATTCCTCAGCAGCAGCAGTGTTCTTAGCAGTGGAAATGTCAGTAAATGCCATTTATGTATTATCAGTTCAACCAAAGATATAACAAATAAGAATAATCTTAATGTGGAAAGACTTTCCAATAAGATGGTTCGAATTTTGTCCATTTCATTCAGACAAAAATGTCTGAATGAAGATATTAGGGTTTTTCTTGGTTTTTAAAAAGAAAAGCAAACCCAATAAAAATCTTGTTTTCCAGTTTCCTTTGAGAATTCGGATTTTGGAAAAACGTATGAAGAACAAGTTTAAGATCTTGCGTTTAAACTTGAAGAACAACCATGAAAGGTTGTGTTCATAAAACCATGAAAGAAATGATTTCATTTGAAAAAGTTCTTTTGTTTGATCTTGTAAAAACAATGAGAAGATCATTAACAAATTTAAGAAACATGTAAATAACAGAAATATTAACCTGGTTCGTTGAAGAAGAAGAAGTTCTTAAAAATAAACTTGAGAGCACCAATGCAACAGTAATTTTCTTTTTCTTGCTTGGAGGAGAAGTTTTTCGCGTAAAGGAAAAATATAAACCCACAAAGTGTTTATATAGTGAGATTAGAGAGAGAAAAAAACTCGAGCGGGAAAGTTTTTCATCATGACACGGACACGTGTTTGCATTTGATTGGAAGGTAAACGAAACGTGCAAATGTGTGTCAGAAAAAGAACATGTCGGGGCTTATCCGTTGCAATGACGTCACATCTGTCCTTTCATATTCTAGGATGTCTGTCACGTGCGAAATGTGTGTTTTAATCGCAGTGGGTTGCAAACTGTCCACAGTGGGAAGTTCAAGTGTACACTGTCCACTATGATCGTCACAGCAAGTAATAGTTGGTAAAATACCAGAATCGAATCCACAGGGACTGGACAATCAAGACAATACGGTTCTCATGAGTTCCTTTTACAAGTTTCAATTAGAGAGGAAAATAATACTTTGGTTTGGTTGGTGAAATAGCTACTTTAACGATTTTACTAAGATTTAAAAGGAGGAATGTAGGTTAGATTTTCCCTAGATTTTATACCAAATACTCGGTCCTAAAAATGATCCTTGTATTTGAGGTAGGCATTTTCGCTAGAAAAGCCCGGTTACAAAATACTCACACCGTTAGATAAAAATCTCATACTTGTATTTATTGTTTTGTCAATGGTAATCTCAAAAATGGACCTTTTCAGGTCTCGATGGAATGTGTAGAGACAAATACTCTAAGTGTTTTTAATACACAAATTAGCTTGCCTACTACTCCAGTGGGTTGAGATTAGCTCACTCTGCCGACCTCACTTTCGTAAGTGTCAAAAGAATTCTTTCGAATCCCCTAGCATCATTCAAGCTCGTGTCACTGCGTTCTACTTATTTCTAAGTTGAGAACTAGACTTTAGATCCTTGCAAGTGATCGGCTTGTTCGCATCCTTGGGTAAATATCGAGAATGAATGACCAAAACAACAAATATTCTAAGTACAAAGATTACTCAAGTATTTTTAATAAAATCCAGGTACTTCTCTTTCCTACATCCCAAAGGATATTTAGCCTTGCATTTCCGAAGTAAAGAAAACAAAAGATGAAGGGTTGCACATAATAAAACTGAAAGTGACTTGAATTAACTGCTCACAGTGGGGAGCGAGAAGTCGTCCCTGCACTGTGTAGTTCGAATTACAATTAAACTAAGAAAGTAAATTACTGAAAATTAAAACTAGTTACTGCAGTAAATAAAAGACTAAAGCTAATGTGGTAGTTGAGAGAATTTAAGACTAAACAAGTATTCAAAGATGATAGCCAAGCATGCATTTAATGGTACCCAAGTGCTCCTTTATATACTAGGAGAAGGAGTTGGGTATTACACAAAAGAGGTGGGTCTTCCAATGGGTAAAGACTGTTGTGTTGTGGCAGAATTCGGCTCTATGGGTAATCCTTTTACCCAATGGTCCCTTTTCCAAGTCAATCTCTAAGTACAAGAAGGTGTACTTGTTGTCATCTTTTAAGGAAGATATCTTTGTACTTCTCCAGCCATTTCTCTGCCATATGAACCTTCCTCCTCCAGAAAATTAGATCCCAACTAATAGTTTCTTTTTCTCTTCTTTTTGATTTGCTCGAAGAGTGGGGACCCGGAGTGGGCACAACAGTGGTCACTGCAGGATAAAACGTGAAAAACACCCAAATTCTACCAAATAATTTATTAAAGACCATGGTTCACCCCTTTTGCTCGTTTTTGTGAAATATACCAAGAATGGGGGTTTTAAGATGTGAAATGGCTAAAATTGACAAAATAACGTGAAAAATAAATGGAAATAATAACTCTAAAAATAGAGTTATCACAACCTCAAACTTAAACCATTACTTGTCCCCAAGTAATAAAAAGAAAGAAATAAAATGAACAAAATGCAGTAGAACTTTTAGGGACTTACATACTTCTTGACTTGAATGGGCGTTGATCTCCTTCCTTCGATACTTCCTTCGGTTCCAAACTTGAAAATTTCACTTTTGTGTTTGACGAAATCTTTCCCTTGTTTTCCATTAATCAATAGGGCTTTCTTGGGTTCGATGGATTTATGGCTTTGAATATTTTCCCAAGGGTTTTTGGCAAGTATTTCCAAACATGGACCGAAAATCTCGCTTGGAGATTTTTATTTCAAGAAGTGGGTATTTTGGATCTTTCATGGGTATTTACGCACACTTTCAGGCTTTATTGTGGGTATGGATATTTTTGTGAGAGTGGATATTCTGATGGTCCAGAATAGGCACACCATCTTTTTCTGGGAGTGAGCACTTTGATGGTCCAGAAAAGGCACACCATCAATTTTGCTAGTGACACTCCGATTTTCTTTTGTTTTTGTATTTTTGTGTTTTTTTTAGAGGTGGGTATGGCTTACCCACCTCAAACTTAGACTTCACAGTGTCCCCACTGTGGGCAAACTGGAAGTCACTCTGAAAGTTCCCACCTCAAACTTAAATCTCACAGTGTCCCCACTGTGACATTGAATTAACGAACAAAGGTGGTGGTTTGGGGTACAAAAAGGATCGTGTTTGGATGCGAAAAACGGCCTATTTTATCTCATGATATCAAGTTGAGATTCGTACTTACAAAAAGGGACCTTTTTAAGTCGGAAGCCGAAAGTTGTACCTTAAAATGGAAACGAGATCAAACAAGCATTCAAACAACAAATACGTTAGTACCCAAAAGTACCTACCCAGTGGTAGGATTTTCATGCATTAAAACGCCAAAAAGAAATATGTAGCAAACATTGTCAACGCCTAGCCATAGGCACAAAAAAAAAATAAAACAAACAGAAATTAAAATTGTTTTAGGAGCAAACGAGATAAACTATTGTTTTAACAAACCATTCAGGAGGTTGGGGTGGCAGTTGGCGAACTCGCGGCGTCATCCTCTTCAAACTCGTCCTCACTGGCATTGGTTGAGCAAATATCCTCAGGAAAATCTGGGAGCTGAGCAGCTAGCATCGGGTTGGCCTCCTTCATCATCAGGCCCGTCACCTCATCCCGTTCTCTTGTATACATCCAAAATTTCTGCGTGGCCCGGTTCTGATATCGCTGCTCACTTTCCAGCAACTCGATCCTGTATGTGAGCTTCTTCAAAGCTGCCAAGATTTCTCCCATTTGGTTGCTTGACGATCCGGCCTCGGTTGAATGGAGTGGTGTACGCGGCGTTCTCACAACATGCTCCTCAGCAATGGTCACAGTGGGGTGAACAGTCCCCACTATGGGGATATCTTCTTCTGGTTCAGATGGAGGAGTGGCGACGTATCTTCCCATCTTGCGGATGGTTTGTGCGCTGATGTTGCTCGTGGAGTCAAACCACTGATCCTCCACCGCCGAGGGTACACCTGCGTCTTTCTTTGACGGTTGTTTTGCCGGCCTTTTTGTCGGTTTTTTCAGAGCTTTGGTCACCGCAGACCGGGTGACCACACCTTTCTTTCTCGTGGCCCGCAGAATTGGGTTCTCCCCACTGTGGGCATCCTTCCTCACTGTCTCTCTTTCAACACTACCTCCAAGCTTGCGGTATTGTTCCTGATAGTCATCATCAACCTTCTTCTGGAACTCCACATCTTCAGCAAAAATCTCTGCCTCAGCCCTTTTCCTTTCTTCTTCAAAAATCTCTTCCTTCTCAGCCTTCAACCTTTCTTCTTCCATTCGCTTTTCCTCTTCTTCCTTTCTGATTCTTTCTTCTTCCTTTCGGATTCTTTCTTCTTCCTTTCGGATTCTTTCTTCTTCCTCTCGACGCCTCCTCTCGACCTCTTCCTTTCTTTTTCTAATGGCTTCCATGTTTTGTTTGAACTCCTCTGCTAACCGCCTCTCTTCTTCTTCGGCTAGAAGTGCCTCGGTCTCGAAATGGGTGACACTGGTGTCTGAGGCTCGCGAGGATGAAGTAGCCTTTGGGCTTTCGTGCTTTGAAGAACCCTCGTCGGCCGCACCGGAGATGATCGGGTTTTCGCCGGAGACCGGCGGCGGTTCGTTCAGGTCACCGGTGACGGCTTCCGGCGGTTGTTCCTCGGCGGTCCTGTGGCGGACGGCCGCACGTGTGGTTGCATCGGGGTTGGTGGTCATCCTCTTGGTTCTTGCCATTTTTAGGGTTTTAGGAAGGTTTCAGATTTGGTGGGTTTTCTTGGAGAGAAAAAGAGAAGAAAGAGTGTTTTTGAATATTTTGGAAGTGAAAGTGGTTTTTGAGAGGTTAAGGTGGTTTCTGGAATTTTGGAAAAAGGTTTAGGATGGAACCGTTGGTTTCTAGGAGAGAGAGAGAGAGAAGGACTATGATGGTTTTCCTTGGAACAAAGCAAAAGGGACAAATGGCAGACAAGGGTGACATTTTGTGTAAGAAAAAGGTGATGTGTGTCAGCCTTGGGCCACCCAAAATTGTCCTTTCATCCGTCAGATGGGGAGTGGGGAGCGCAGGGACTTGAGCCTTCCCCACTGCGAAGCATTTTCTTCCAAAAACGACAATTTCGCCTACACACATAAAAACAAACTACCATGAAACATTAAAAAGACCAAAAATAATAAAAACGCAGCAAACAACTGAAATAAAATATTTACAACTGGATATGATGTTTCTTAATCATAGTGGGGTGGAGAGTGGGCAGGGATGTGGGCAGTCTCATGAAGAAAATGCTTTACCCTTTGCCCATTGACTTTAAAGGTCTGACCCGATTGTGGAGATTTCAACTCTACTGTTTCGAAAGGACTCACCTTGACAATGGTGTATGGTCCCGTCCATCTTGATTTTAGTTTACCTGGAAAGAGTTTGAGACGGGAGTTGAACAATAGTACATGTTGTCCTTCTATGAACTCCCTATGGTTGATCTTACGATCGTGCCACATCTTGGTCTTCTCTTTATACAACTTTGCGTTCTCATAGGAGTGATATCGCAACTCCTCTAGCTCATGTATTTGTAAACTCCTTTTGATTCCCGCAGCATCCTCACTCATGTTAAGTTCTTTAAGGGCCCAAAACTCCTTGTGCTCTAATTCAATTGGTAAATGGGAAGCCTTGCCAAAAACTAATTTAAATGGAGACATTCCCAAAGGAGTTTTGTAGGCCGTTCGATAAGCCCAAAGAGCATCATCAAGTTTGGTTGACCAATCTTTTCGGTGCGGTTTAACAACTTTTTCCAAAATCCCTTTGATTTCACGATTTGAAAGTTCGGCCAAACCATTGGTTTTGGATGGTATGCGGTGGCCACTCTATGATGTATGTCATATTTAGCAAGAACCGAGGCCATGACTTTGTTTATAAAATGGGTGCCTTCGTCACTAATCAATGCCCGTGGTGTTCCGAATCGAGTGAAAATATTTTTATGCAAAAATTTCACCACGGTGTTGGCATCATTAGAGTGACATGCAATGGCTTCTACCCATTTCGAAACATAGTCTACCGCAACCAAGATATAAAAATTATTGTTGGAATTTGGAAAAGGTCCCATGAAATCGATTCCCCAAACATCAAAAAGTTCAACCTCTAAAATGTTGTTAAGAGGCATTTCATTTCTTTGCGATATATTCCCCGTACGTTGACATTTCTCACAATTTTTCACAAATTCATACGAGTCTTTAAAAACAGTGGGCCAAAAGAATCCACTTTGCAAGATTTTCGCCGCGGTACGGTTTCCACCGAAGTGGCCACCGTAGTGGGATGTGTGACAACCATGGAGTATTTGATGTTGCTCACTCCCATGGACACAACGCCTCAATATTTGGTTCGCCCCTATCTTGTACAAGAAAGGATCGCCCCAAACGTATTGTCATGTGTCGTGTAAAAACTTTTTGAATGGTTGTCCACTCATCCTGTGGGGCTTAAGTCCACTTGCTAAAAAGTTTGCAATATCAGCATACCAAGGAATATTATGATGTTGAACAGATAGTAATTGTTCATCGGGAAAAGTTTCTTTTACCGGAGTGGGATCAGGAGTGGGATCAACAGTGCCACTATCTTCTCGAGCCTGGACAAATGGTCGGCAACCTGATTGCTTGTTCCTTTTCTGTCGACGATCTCAAGGTCAAATTCTTGCAGCAATAAAACCCATCTAATCAACCGTGGCTTGGAATCAGCTTTGTTGATCAAATATTTGATCGCTGCGTGATCTGTGTGCACTATGACCTTCGTCCCTATCAAGTATGACCTGAAACGATCAAAAGCAAACACCACCGCAAGTAATTCTTTTTTAGTAACAGTGTAATTAATCTGAGCTTCAATCAGTGTTTTACTTGCATAATAAATGGGGTGAAAAACTTTGTTCTTTTTCTGTCCGAGAACAGCCCCCACAGCCCAATCGATGGCATCACACATCACTTCGAAGGGGAGTGACCAGTCAGGAGTGGTCACTATGGGTGCTGTGACTAATGCTTCCTTGATTTTTTCAAAAGCTTCTCGGCATTCTTGGGTAAAAATGAAGTATTTTTCATGTTGTAACAGGTTACATAGGGGTTTTGTAATTTTCGAAAAATCCTTGATGAACCTCCTATAAAAACCTGCGTGACCCAAAAAACTTTGAATACCTTTTACCGTTGTAGGTTCGGGAAGTTGTGCCACTACCTCAAGTTTGGCTTTGTCAACTTCCAACCCTCTTTTTGAGACAAGGTGTTCTAAAACAATACCCTCTTCGACCATAAAATGACATTTTTCCCAATTTAAGACTAGGTCGTGGGTCTCACATCTCACTAGGCTTTTCTCTAAATTTCCCAAACAATTGTCAAATGATGTCCCTATCACAGAAAAATCATCCATAAAAACTTCTATGGTATCTTCTATCATGTCGGTAAAAATGGCCATCATACAACGTTGAAAAGTGGCGGGGGCATTCACAATCCAAATGGCATTCTCCGGAATGCAAAAGTGTCGTAGGGACAAGTAAAGGTGGTCTTTTCTTGGTCCTCGTGTGCAATGTGGATTTGGTTGTATCCGGAGTATCCATCTAGAAAACAATAAAATTCCTTTCCCGCTAACCTATCAAGCATTTGATCGATGAAAGGTAAGGGAAAGTGGTCTTTCTTAGTGGCCAAGTTGAGTTGTCTATAGTCCATGCATATCCTCCATCCCATGACAGTCCTAGTGGGAATGAGCTCGTTCTTTTCGTTCTTTACTACAGTCATCCCTCCCTTTTTAGGGACACATTGGACGGGGCTCACCCAACTACTACTAGCAATGGGATAGATAATACCGGCATCTAACCACTTCAAGACTTCTTTCTTAACTACCTCCTTCATGATGGGGTTCAACCTTCTTTGAGGTTGGACTTTCCCTAGGTGGTCACTCTCCAAATTAATCTTATGTTGACATAAAGAGGGGCTAATTCCTCGAATGTCCGCTATGGTCCAACCAAATGTCTTCTTATGCTTCATCAACAAATCGATCAGGAGTTGTTCTTGTTTCTCACTAAGTTCGGAAGAGATAATAACGGGAAGTTTATTATCTTTAGTGAGAAAGGCATATTTTAAATGGGAAGGCAATGGTTTAAGCTCTAACTCGGGAGGTTGTTCTATTGAAGGGGGTTGAACATTTCTATCCTTAAAGTCCAGAGGTTCAAAAGCTGCAACCATTTCGTTACACTCATCCTCAAAAGTGTCATCACTCTCAGATTCAGAGTGCTCACTATCACTCCTCACTGTGGGAACTGTTCTCCCCACTGTGGGTAGTGTGTCAAAACTGTGGGTTCCATAAATCGAACTCAAGGCAAAGCAATCTTCGGTATCTATATATTTAAGAGACTTAAAAACATTGAATGTCACCTCTTGGTCATTAACTCTCATCGTTAGTTCCCCTTTGTGCACATCAATCAAAGTACGTCCGGTTGCAAGAAACGGACGCCCTAAGATGATTGGGATTTCTTTATCGGCCTCATAATCTAGAACTAGAAAATCGGCGGGGAAGATAAATTTATCCACTTGGACCAAAACGTCTTCTATTTTTCCCTTGGGATAGGCAATGGACCGGTCGGCTAGTTGTAATGTCACGGTTGTGGGTCTAGCCTCTCCAATACCTAACTTGTTAAAAATGGACAGCGGCATCAAGTTGACACTAGCTCTTAGATCACAGAGTGCTTGACCTACTTCTTGTCCTCCTATTGTGCATGGAATGGTGAAACTACCTGGGTCTTTCAACTTAGGTGGAATCTTGCTAGTGAGGAGGGCGCTACATTCCTCGGTCAAAGCCACAGTTTCAAATTCACCCAATTTTCTCTTTTTGTTCAAAATATCCTTTAAAAATTTAACATAGGTTGGCATTTGCTCGAGAGCTTCTACCAAAGGTATGTTAATGTGAAGTTGTTTAAAAATGTCTAAGAATTTTTTAAATTGAACATCGACATTTTTCGGCTTCATTCTTTCAGGAAAAGGAATATTTCGTGGGTCAATTTGAGCTTGCTGTGGTATTGGCTTTGGAATAGTAGGCTTTGGGACAGGTCCAAGAGTGAGAAGGTTAGGGATGTCGGTCCCCACTGTGGGGATCATAGTGACTTGAGGAGTGCCCACTGTGGTGCTCACAGTGGGTTTTTGAGGCGAATCATCAGACTCAAAAACGATATCTTTCAGATCCTTTCCACTCCTTAGTGTTATGGAATTGACATGTTCTGGTCCTTTTCCTATCACCCTAGCTTTCTCGGTGTCACTAGGTAACGTCCCTGGTGGTCTATTCTTAACTTCGACGGCTAGTTGTCCTACTTGAGTCTCTATGTTCCTAATGGCTGCTTGAGTTTGATTCATAAAACCCTTGAGAACTGATTCAAGTGACAGTTGGGTCTCAGCGGGTTGAGTAGATCGTGATTGGTATTGTTGTGAGGACTGCCCTTGGTGAAAGTTCTGTGGGTGCTGCCCACTGTGATGTGAGGATTGGCCACTGTGATGTGATTGAAATCCATGGGGGTTGTGTGGTCTTTGCTGGATATGACTCGGCCCTTGGGGTTGGAGTCCTTGATTACCAGACCAAGAGAAATTCGGATGATTTCTCCAACCTAGATTATAAGTCTGTGAATAAGGGTTGTTCCTCGGGTTAGTCCCTATGACATTAACAGATTCGGGATTTGCTGGACAAAAATCAAAAACATGCTCCTCTCCACAGAGGGAGCAGTTTTCGGCGAGATGGGTTGCGGAATTAACTTGGCCTCTATTTTGGTTCAAAACGATTTTGGTCAAGGCCACTAACTGCGCATTCATGGTTTTAAGTGCTTTGGAATCGATGGTGTTGGTCTTTGGTACTACCGCTCTAGGATTGGACCACTCGGTATTGTGTTGGACACTTTTTCTAAGATTTGATATCCTTCATTGTAGGTTTTACTCGTGAATGTTCCACCGGCTGTTGCATCTAAGATGATTTTGGCTGCATTGGCAAGACCATTGTAAAAGGTCTCCAATTGGATGCAATGTGGGATGCCATGATGTAGGCACTTTCGAAGTAAATCTTTAAATCGTTCCCATGCATCCGAAACAGCCTCATCTTCTTCTTGTCTAAACAGAATAATATCATTTCGAAATCTTACATTCCTCGTGGGAGGAAAGTATTTTTGCAAAAAATTATCAGCAAGTTCATCCCAAGTGGTTATCGAATGAGGTGCGTGTGAGTTCAGCCAAGTCTTCGCCTTATCCCTTAATGAAAAAGGAAAAAGTCTTAACCTTAATGCTTCCTCACTCACACCTTGTAGTTGAAAGGAATCAGTCAACTCTAAAAAAGATTTTAAGTGCGAGTGTGGATCCTCAGATGGTGATCCTCTAAACTGACCCATGGCTTGGATCATTTGAAACATCACCGGTTTGAGTTCAAAGTGATTTGCAACAATATTGGGTCAGTAAATGCCATTTCTGTCTTATCAGTTCAACCAAAGATATAACAAATAAGAATAATCTTAATGTGGAAAGACTTTCTAATAAGATGGTTCGAATTTTGTCCATTTCATTCAGACAAAAATGTCTTAATGAAGATATTAGGGTTTTTCTTGGTTTTTAAAAAGAAAAGCAAACCCAATAAAAAATCTTGTTTTCCAGTTTCCTTTGAAAATTAGGATTTTGGAAAAACGTATGAAGAACAAGTTTAAGATCTTGCGTTTAAACTTGAAGAACAACCATGAAAGGTTGTGTTCATAAAACCATGAAAGAAATGATTTCATTTGAAAAAGTTCTTTTGTTTGATCTTGTAAAAACAATGAGAAGATCATTAACAAGTTTAAGAAAACATGTAAATAACAGAAATATTAACCTGGTTCGTTGAAGAAGAAGAAGTTCTTAAAAATAAACTTTAGAGCACCAATGCAACAGTAATTTTCTTTTTCTTGCTTGGAGGAGAAGTTTTTCGCGTAAAGAAAAAATATAAACCCACAAAGTGTTTATATAGTGAGATTAGAGAGAGAGAAAAACTCGAGCGGGAAAGTTTTTCATCATGACACGGACACGTGTTTGCATTTGATTGGAAGGTAAACGAAACGTGCAAACGTGTGTCAGAAAAAGAACATGTCGGGGCTTATCTGTTGCAATGACGTCACAACTGTCCTTTCATATTCTAGGATGTCTGTCACGTACGAAATGTGTGTTTTAATCGCAGTGGGTTGCAAACTGTCCACAGTGGGAAGTGCAAGTGTACACTGTCCACTATGATCGTCACAGCAAGTAATAGTTGGTAAAATACCAGAATCGAATCCACAGGGACTGGACAATCAAGACAATACGGTTCTCATGAGTTCCTTTTACAAGTTTCAATTAGAGAGGAAAATAATACTTTGGTTTGGTTGGTGAAATAGCTACTTTAACGATTTTACTAAGATTTAAAAGGAGGAATGTAGGTTAGATTTTCCCTAGATTTTATACCAAATACTCGGTCCTAAAAATGATCCTTGTATTTGAGGTAGGCATTTTCGCTAGAAAAGCCCGGTTACAAAATACTCACACCGTTAGATAAAAATCTCATACTTGTATTTATTGTTTTGTCAATGGTAATCTCAAAAATGGACCTTTTCAGGTCTCGATGGAATGTGTAGAGACAAATACTCTAAGTGTTTTTAATACACAAATTAGCTTGCCTACTACTCCAGTGGCTTGAGATTAGCTCACTATGCCGACCTCACTTTCGTAAGTGTCAAAAGAATTCTTTCGAATCCCCTAGCATCATTCAAGCTCGTGTCACTGCGTTCTACTTATTTCTAAGTTGAGAACTAGACTTTAGATTCTTGTAAGTGATCGGCTTGTTCGCATCCTTGGGTAAATATCGAGAATGAATGACCAAATCAACAAATATTCTAAGTACAAAGATTACTCAAGTATTTTAAATAAAATCCAGGTACTTCTCTTTCCTACATCCCAAAGGATATTTAGCCTTGCATTTCCGAAGTAAAGAAAACAAAAGATGAAGGGTTGCACATAATAAAGCTGAAAGTGACTTGAATTAACTGCTCACAGTGGGGAGCGAGAAGTCGTCCATGCACTGTGTAGTTCGAATTACAATTAAACTAAGAAAGTAAATTACTGAAAATTAAAACTAGTTACTGCAGTAAATAAAATACTAAAGCTAATGTGGTAGTTGAGAGAATTTAAGACTAAACAAGTATTCAAAGATGATAGCCAAGCATGCATTTAATGGTACCCAAGTTCTCCTTTATATACTAGGAGAAGGAGTTGGGTATTACACAAAAGAGGTGGGTCTTCCAATGGGTAAAGACTGCTGTGTTGTGGCAGAATTCAGCTCTATGGGTAATCCTTTTACCCAATTGTCCCTTTTCCAAGTCAATCTCTAAGTACAAGAAGGTGTACTTGTTGTCATCTTTTAAGGAAGATATATTTGTACTTCTCCAGCCATTTCTCTGCCATATGAACCTTCCTCCTCCAAAAAATTAGATCCCAACTAATAGTTTCTTTTTCTCTTCTTTTTGATCTGCTCGAAGAATGGGGACCCGGAGTGGGCACAACAGTGGTCACTGCAGGATAAAACGTGAAAAACACCCAAATTCTACCAAATAATTTATTAAAGACCATGGTTCACTCCTTTTGCTCGTTTTTGTGAAATATACCAAGAATGGGGGTTTTAAGAAGTGAAGTGGCTAAAATTGACAAAATAACGTGAAAAATAAATGGAAATAATAACTCTAAAAATAGAGTTATCAATGTATCTGAGGTTTTGAACACGCAGGGACACTTTTGAAAACATGAAGCACTGAATAGAAATATCAGTGTTGGGTTTAGAAATTTCAAAGTATCGCTGATTTAGGAAGAGATATTCAGCGATGCAATTTGTTTTGAAATCTTGCATTCACATGCGATTGTCAGTGAGAGAAAAACATACCTTGATATCAGCGAATCAAGTTTATTCAGAGAGAAAATGATAGAATGGGTTATACAAGTTGATTTTATCCTATCGCTGATCAAATGTGAACCGCTGAAGATTTTACTCTTCAAAGTTCAGCATTCCAAGCTCGCTGATGAGAAAGTTGAATCTTGTCTCATCAAGAGGTTTGGTAAACAGATAAGCTAACTGATAATCAGTTGGGATAAAGTGAAGTTCTATATCACCATTCATCACATGATCTCTGATAAAATGATACCTGATTTCGATGTGTTTTGTCTTTGAGTGAAGCATTGGATTGTTGGCTATAGCGATGGCACTTGTGCTGTCGCAATAGATTGGAATATTTGAGAGCTGTAGGTCATAGTCCAGTAGTTGATTTCTCATCCACAAGACCTGAGAACAACAGCTTCCAGCGGCTACATACTCAGCTTCAGCTGTGGAGGTGGACACTGAGTTTTGCTTTTTTACTTGTCCAACTCACCAGTTTTCCACCCAGGAGCTGACAGCCTCCTGTGGTGATTTTCCTATCCATTTTGCAACCTGCAAAATCACTATCTGAATAGGCGATTAGATCGAACCCCGAGTCTTTGGGATACCAAAGACCTAGATTCGCAGTACCCTTAAGGTATCGAAAAATTCGCTTTACAGCGTTCATATGAGATTCCTTAGGTTCAGCTTCATATCGTGCACACAAACAGGTTGCGTACATAATATCGGGTCGGCTAGATGTAAGATACAAGAGAGAGCCAATCATCCCACGGTACAACATGACATTAACATGAATACCATTAGTATCCTTATCTAGTGACAGCGGTGGTGCCATAGGGGTTTTCATAACTGAACTCTGAGTTAAATCGAATTTCTTCAGCATATCTTTAACATACTTTCCCTGATTAATGAAAGTTCCTTTTTCATTTTGCTTTATCTGAAGACCAAGGAAATATGTTAGTTCACCCATCATGCTCATTTTATACTAATCTTTCATTCTATCAGCAAAACGAGTACAAAGATCAGGGTTAGTAGAACCAAATATAATGTCATCAATGTATATCTGAACAAGAATGATATGACCTTTCACTATTCTGAAAAATAGAGTTTTGTCGATTTTACCTCGCTCAAATTTTTCAATATGAACATAAGTAGAGAGAGTGTCATACCATGCACGTGGAGCTTGCTTTAAGCCATAAAGTGCCTTATCCAGTTTATAAACATAACCTGGACGCTTAGGATCTGAGAATCCTGGAGGTTGTTCCACATAGACTTCTTCATTCAGCTTTCCATTTAGAAACGCTGACTTAACATCCATCTGATATACTTTGAAGTCTTTGTGTACAACGTATGCTAAGAATAGACGAATAGATTCTAGTCTTGCTACTGGAGCAAATGTTTCGTCGTAATCTATGCCTTCCTCTTGTCTGTATCCCTGAGCAACAAGACGAGCCTTGTTGCGGGTTACAGTTCCATGTTCGTCCAACTTGTTTCGATAGACCCATTTAGTGCCTATCACTGTCTTGTCAGTTGGTCTTCGAACAAGTTTCCAAACTTTGTTTCTTTCGAATTCAGTCAGCTCTACTTGCATGGCGCTGACCCAGTTTTGATCTTTTAGAGCATCATCTACTTTCTTTCGTTCAATCAGAGAAATAAAGTTAACAAATAAACAAATATTACCTGCACTTCGTCGAGTCTGAACACCAGCGTTTGGATCACCAAGAATTTGATCAATTGGGTGATTTACAGTCCATCGATGACCCGGAGCGTGAGACGCTGACTCAACCTGAACTGGAGGAGCTGAAGATGAGGCTTCAGCAACTTCTGGAATATCAGCTAAGAGAGGAGTGGGTGCAGATGTCATTTCATTCACTAATTGCTGAGAAGTAGATGGAATGTCTGAGACATTTGGTTCAGAAGCAGGTATAGTGTTTACAGGAACAGCTGAGGCCCATGATGTTTCAGCTTCACTATTCTGCATGTTTGGAATGATAGTAGGACTATCATCTTCAACTGTATGAGTATGAGGAGTTGGAATATTTTCTGAATCACCAAGATGAGAAAACATCCATTGATTCAGTTCTTCAGTATCAGTGGATGGTTTAGAGTTCGCTGAACGGGATTCGTCAAACGTGACGTGAATAGTTTCTTCTACAGTTTGTCTTTTTCGATTGAAGACTCTGAAGGCTTTGGAGATTGAAGAATATCCAAGAAAGATTCCATCATCAGCCTTAGGATCAAACTTTCCAAGGGCATCTCTGTTGTTCAGTATGAAACACTGACATCCAAAGATGTGAAGAAAGCTAATTGAAGGCTTTCTCCCATGAAAAAGTTCATAGGCTGTCTTATTGAATCTTTTGACTATCAGCGACCTGTTTTGCGTAAAACAAGCAGTGTTGACAGCTTCTGCCCAAAACTGAGTAGGCAGGTGAGAATCGCTGAGCATTGAACATGCAGCTTCAATAATTGTTCTATTTCTTCTTTCAGCGACTCCATTTTGTTGTGGTGTTCTCACTGATGAAAAGTTGTGAGAAATACCCTTACTCTCAAAGAAGGAGTCAAGAGAACTATTTTTGAATTCAGTCCCATGATCACTCCTTATTGAGCGAACGGTCAAGTTGTTTAGGGTTTCCATCTTCCGAACAAAGGTGATGAGTTCTTCAGGGGTGTCACTCTTTGAACGGAGAAACATAACCCATGTAAAGCGAGAGAATTCATCAACTATGACCAGTGTATATTTCTTTCCAACGATGGATTGTTTGTTAACAGGGCCAAACAAATCCATATGGAGAAGTTGTAGAGGAGATGACACTGAGGAGACTTGCTTTGACTTAAAGCTTGCTTTGGTCTGCTTCCCTTTCTCACACGCTGAACATAAAGACTCTTTGGCGTATGAGTGCTGAGGTAGACCAGTGACAAACTCTTTTGAAGAAAGAGTGTTCAGTGTCTTGAAATTCAGATGAGAGAGCCTCTTATGCCATAGCTAGTTGACATCAGATGAGGCTTTTGAGAAGAAACAGGAGTTCTCAGTGGTTGTTGAGTCCATGTTTATTACATAAATATTTTCCAAATGATAACCGCTGAGAGCTATCTTCTCCTTTTTGTCAGTGACAAAGCAGGATTCCTTAGTAAATATTACTTTGTTATCCTTGTCGCAAAGCTGACTGATGCTTAAAAGATTATGCTTCAGCCCTTCAACATATGCGACTCTTCTGAAGGTTGTTGTACCATTAGAGAGTACACCAAACCCTCGGGTATGTCCTTTTCCATTTCCACCGAAAGTCACAGAGGGACCCTTCTTTTCCTTGTATTCAGCGAGCAGGCTTTTCTTTCCAGTCATGTGTCTAGAGCATCCGCTATCGAGATACCAGATACCCTTCTTAACCTGCATTACAAAGGAAGATTAGTTTTTCTTGGGTACCTACTTAACCTCAGTTGGAATGGAAGTTTCAGCAATCTTCGCAGCATTTGAAGATTCAGCTTTGTCAGTCTTTACTTTGGTTAATTTCTTAACCTCAGTGGTCTTCTTTGCCTTGGGGGCAATGATCTTCACCTTAGCTATCTTTTCAGCTTTGGTGGTTGTGGGGCACTTACTAGCAATATGATCAGTAAGTCCACAGTGATAACATTTCCTATAACTAAAAGTAGTTCTAGGACCATTTGAATGTTGAGCTTTAGATTTTGAATTAGAAGTACCAGCACCAAGTAAGCTATTGGCTTTTGAAATGGGAGGAACATTCAGTTCTTCGGATTTCTTACCAGAGACATCCACTCTGATTCTAGGAGTAGATCGCTGAATAGATCCACGCTGAGTAGATCCAGAGATCTGATTCCTTGATCCAGAGGGATGAATCACTAAAGCTTTAGAAGCATTCAACTTAGGTACTAAGGTACCCTTCTGAGGATTTTGGTTAAAAGCAATTCCTTTACCTTTATCTTTAAAGACAGAGGTAGGTTTTGGATAAACCATTTTCTCTTTACCTTTTGAAGAGGTAGAAATTTTTTCAGGGATAGGTGGTCTAGAAGAGGAACACTGAGAGGATGAAGTATCAGCGACTGGGGATACGAAAGTTCCAAATAAGAGCATGGAACGATCAGTGGTTGGTTCTAGAGTATCATCTTTGTAACCAAGACCACGTTTATCACTCAGGGGAATCTGAGGCTTAATTATCTCAGTGATCTTTGTTGAGGAATTATACCATCCATCAACAGTATCTTTTTCAGCTCTTCATGCAGCGATAGCTTCTTCGCGCTCGATTTTGACTAGCTGATTTAAGTGCACTTGATCTTTAAAATCTTCTTCAATTTTAGAAAGATTTTCTATTTGAAGGTGACAGTATTTAAGCTGTTCAGCGAGATCAAGGTTTTGATTTTCAACTACAGTTTTGCCATTCATGGCTTCATATAAACTTCTAGTCAAGAGATCGATTTTACGGAGACTATCAGCTTTATCAATATTTGCAATATTGGTAAAGAAGGAAGGTGATACCTGAGTAGCAGAGGTTGAAGTGGAGGGAATGTCTGAACTTTCTTCCTTATCTTCAATCTTGGCCATAAGACAGAGATTGGCTTCATCATCTTCAGAGTCAGATAATGATTCTTCTTCCTCAGAGGCAGCCCAATCATTGTTAGCCATCAGGCCTTTGCCTTTCTTCTTAAAGCTTTTCAGCTTCGCATACCTTTCTTTCAGCTTGGCGTATTTGTCATCTCCAGACCTGAGGTTAGAGGATTTCTTGGGAAACGCTGAGTTTTTCGAAACTTTCTTTGACCTGCACTCGTTAGCGAAATGTCCTATCTTTTCGCAGTTAAAACAAGTAGCAGTAGCCTTATCAACAGGAGCTGATGATCTTGGTGTAACACCCCGTTTCCCAATTTACGTGATTTAACTGTCTCTTTTGGGGTGGAGTTAATTTTTGGGTCGTTATGTACGTGTTCAGGAATCTAGGGGCCAGTTATCAATTTTGTAAGATGAGGGTGTGTTTTGGCATGTATGTAAAGGGATGGAAACCCTAAACACCCTCATTTGCAGCCATTTGTTTCTTTAGCAAAGAAGAGAGAAAAGAGAAAGGGATTTTCGGAGTTCTTGTGAGCTGCTGTGAAAGATCGACCGATTCTCCTTCGTTAACCGTTGGATCGTCGTGAAATTTGGACAGCGACCTCACGACCCTCTAATATACATTCTGACCGGAGGGATTTAGCATCGGAGTTCCCAGTAGAGAGAACCAAGCGTCCGAAGTTGCTGTATTTTCCAGGCGGAGTTCTTGTGAGCTGCTGTGAAAGATCGACCGATTCCCCTTCGTTAACCGTTGGATCGTCGTGAAATTTGGACAGCGACTTTACGACCCTCTAATATACATTCTAACCGGAGGGATTTGGCATCGGAGGTCCCAGTAGAGAGAACCAAGTGTCCGAAGTTGCTGTATTTTCCAGGCGAAAGATTTGGTGATTTTGGAAGATTCAAGTTGTGAAAGGTTCTAGGAGGATTGTTGTTCGCGGTCTAGAATTGCAAGGTATGTGTATTATGTTTAGAAATCAATAGAAATGGGGCGTATGAAATTGGATGTTTGGCAAAGTTTTATGGTATTTGGACTATCCTAGCTATGTCATTTCGGGATGAGAGATGGGATAGAATTAGAGTTCCATTTTTGGGCTTGTTATGATATGTGTATGTATGAATGTTATAGGTGGTACGAGGTGATTATTATACACTGTGAAGTACTTGGTAATTGACATCTTGACAGGTGAGTACTCTACCTATATTATGTAAGTTATGTGTATGTAGTTGGATTGCATGTGTGATTATGTGTATGTTGGCTTTGCCAAAGGAAAGAGTACCTATGGTGGTAGTAATACCCCTAGGGAATATGTTATGTATGAAGAGGCCTGGTACCAGTGTCTAGTTATGACCTTCCTTATTGGCTTTGTGCCTTGAGGAATGGAAGGATGTTACATGTATGTGATTGCTATGTTTATGCAAGTATGTATGCATGATGATATGTGGTATAGGTGCGTGCTCACTAAGCGTAAGCTTACCCCGTTGTTATTCATCTTTTAGTGGCAGGTACATCTTCAAAGAATAAAGGAAAGGCTCCAGCTTGAAGCTTTTGGATTTGCGGCAGCTCAGCAGCTTATATTTTCTTTTGATGAATGATAGTTTTGGATTCTCTAAGCTTTTCAGTTGAATATTGTTTTTCTCAAACTTATTGGTTTTAAGTTGCAAACTTGTACTTTTTTCTATAAGATTATGGGATTTTATCTAAATGTTTTAATTACAAATCTTCCGCTGTATTTTAAGGTTACTTTCCGTTAAATGAGTGTTTTAAAGATAAGGGATGTTACAGTTGGTATCAGAGCCTTGGTTTAAGGGATTCGGGCATTCACAAGTGGTGAGTGTTTGAACTTAAACCCAAGTGCTCAAGTTTTCAAATAAGTAACCTTTAAAAAAAAGTTGTTTCGTGTAAGAAAATGGTTTATAAGGAAAGGGGTGTTTTAAAAGAAAAAGTTTTCACGGCTGAGCTGCGGTCCAGAGCATCAAGACGGGGGTGAGCACACTATTCCATATTAGGATTTATGATAAAGCATGTTCAGTTTTGTGAAAGACCAGTTTTATAACTGTATTGGATGAGTAATTATGTTTATGTATGCTAGATATGGTCAATGTGACAAGGTTATGATTTCAAGTATGTTTTGTTGATGCATAATGTGAATTAGAATATGATTATAATGTTTATATGATAAGTGGTAGATATGGAAAATGTTGTGATATATATGTTAAAGGTACCAACTAAGCTGGGAATTGGAACCTTAGTGACGGTGTTGAGTCTAAACATGGAGGGTGTAATTATAATGGTATAAGGGCCCATACCATTGCAATTACATTGTACATGCCGGGACTTGATATAGTTGCAAAAGAATTCTATGAACCAGACAAGGTTGAGGGTTGGGTAGTAACATGCTAGAAAGGGATTTTGTTAAGAGAGTATAAGCAGAAGGTTTCTAAGGAGCATGTTAGAAAGAAAGACAACTAAGCTAGGACCTCTGGACTATGCTAGGAGTTTGCTCAGGGGGGGGGGGATGTAGATGAATTATTCTAAAGTATCATGTTTATGTATCAGAATGGTGAACACTAGAAGGCAAGGCAAGAGACCGATTATTGAAGAGGATCAGAAAATTCCTGATCTGAGAGGTGTGATCGCTGCTGAGGTCGGGGAGGTTCTTAACGAGTTACTCCCAAGTCTCTTTGAGCAGGTAAAGCAGGAACTGGCTAATGAAATTCGTAGTCAGGTAGAGGCAGCTGTGGCCAGCAGGGCCAGTGGATCAGGGGGCTTGTCAGGCGTACAACCACGGGGGACAAGCTACAGAGATTTCTCGGCCTGTCAGCCGCCACAGTTTGAGGGGCAGAAGGACCCCGTAACCAGCACTCGTTGGATAGCTGAGGTGGAGAGTGCTTTCCGCACCAGTTTTTGTACCGAGGAAGTCAAGGTTCGCTACGCATCGAAACTTCTGAGGAAGGCAGCGAAAGACTGGTGGAACCTTATTGTTCGTGCTCGGACGCCAGAACAAGTGGATAGCATGACTTGGGAACAGTTCATGGAACAGTATGTGCCCCAAATTGAGGTAGAGAGACTCACAAATGAGTTTCTATCTATGGAGCAAACTACGGAGTCGGTGAACGAGATCACTGACAAGTTTTTGGAGCGGTCCCTTTTCTGTCCTGAGTATGTCAGGAATGAAAAGGCCAAAATGTACAGATATGGGAGAGTTTTGAAACAGGAGATTAGAGAATTTGTTGTTATGGCAAGGTGCACTGATTTTTAGCAGATGCACGAGGCGGCTCGGGCTAGAGAGCTCGAATTAGAGAGCCAAAGAAAGACAAGAAGGGCAGAAACGGTTCAGACTCAACCTCAACAGACTAAGAGGTTCAAAACTGGGAGTCATAAACCGGAGGTAAAGAAAGAGTTCAAGAGAGAGCATCCCCGATGTGGGAAGTGTGGACGACAGCATCCGGGAGAATGCCGTATGGGCTCCGGAACCTGTTACAAATGCGGGCAACCGGGTCATATCAGTCGAGACTGCAAGGCGACCGCAAAGATATGTTTTAAGTGCTACAAGCCGGGCCATTTTGCTGACGAGTGCCCAATGAATACCGGGTCGGTCCAGAACTCGGGAACCGCACCGGTGAAGATGCTAGAGGGTGGATTGGGAAAGAAGAACGACGCACCCAGGACTCGGGGGTGAGTGTTCCAGATGACCGTAGATGAAGCAAAGGAGGAGCCAGATGTCGTGACAGGTATTTTTCCTGTTAATGCATCACCTGCCCTTGTCTTATTTGACTCGGGAGCTACTAAATCTTTTGTTTCTTTATCGTTTTGTAAAGACTTTGCTATTGTAAAGGACAAGTTAGAGAGTCCGCTAGAAGTAGAAATAGCAGACGAGGAGTTTCGTTTTGTGAGTGATATGTATAAAGGTAATGTAATAGAGATAGCCGGAGTGAAGTTTAGTATAGATCTTATTCCTATTGCGATGAGGGAAATAAATGTAGTAGTTGGGATAGATTGGCTTAGTCGGAATGGAGCGCGCATTGATTGTGAAAAACAGCAGGTAGTGATTCGAACCCCAAGTGGGGGAGAATTAACTATCTCGAGTGAAGGAAGAAAAGGGGTACCAAAGGTGTGCACTTTGGCCAAAGCTAGAAGATATGTGCACCATGGTGGTAGCAGTTACTTGGCGTATATTGTTGATGAACGGGAGGAGAAAAAGAAGAGAACAGTGGCAGATGTACCAGTGGTCAGCGAGTTTCCGGATGTTTTCCCGGATGACTTGCCTGGCATTCCTCCCGGGAGGCAAGTGGAGTTCCGAATAGACTTGATTCCGGGGGCGGCACCGGTAGCAAAGGCTCCTTACCGTTTGGCACCTCCGGAGATGCATGAACTGTCTAAGCAGCTGGAGGAACTGTTGGATAAGGGTTTCATCCGCCCCAGTAGTTCACCTTGGGGAGCCCCTATCCTTTTCGTGAAAAAGAAGGACGGGTCGATGCGGATGTGCATCGACTATAGAGAGCTTAACAAGCTTACGGTGAAGAACAGATACCCGTTTCCGAGGATCGACGATCTCTTCGATCAACTTCAGGGAGCCGTTTGGTTCTCTAAGATAGATCTTCGCTCAGGGTACCACCAGTTGAAGGTCAGGGAAGAGGATGTTCACAAGACAGCGTTCAGAACCAGGTACGGGCATTTCGAGTTCATCGTGATGCCATTTGGACTGACGAACGCACCGGCGGCATTCATGGATCTTATGAATAGAGTTTGCAGACCGATGTTGGATAGGTCAGTCATCGTGTTTATAGACGATATACTGATCTACTCCAAGTCGAAGGAGGATCATATGGAGCATCTACGAGAGGTTTTAGAGATTTTGCGTAAGGAGCAGTTATATGCAAAGTTCTCCAAGTGTGATTTCTGGTTACAAGAGGTTCAATTTCTTGGACATCTTGTGAACCGAGAGGGTATCAAGGTAGACCCAGCGAAGGTGGAGGCAGTGATGAAGTGGGAAACCCCGAAGACTCCCACTGAGATTAGGAGTTTCCTTGGATTAGCCGGGTACTACCGCCGGTTCATCCAGGATTTCTCCAAGATAGCAGTTCCGTTGACGAAGCTGACGAGGAAGAACGAACGTTTCGTTTGGGGAGAGGAACAGAAAACAGCGTTCGAAACCTTAAGGAGAAAGTTATGCGAGGCTCCGGTGTTGACACTACCGGAGGGAGTTGAAGACATGACAGTCTACTGTGATGCGTCTTATCACGGGCTAGGCTGCGTTCTTATGCAGAGGGGAAGGGTGATTGCCTATGCGTCTCGTCAACTGAAGACGCATGAGGTGAATTACCCGACTCACGATTTGGAGCTTGCGGCAGTGGTGTTCGCTCTCAAGTTATGGCGGCACTACCTGTATGGGGTGAAGTGTACTATCTATACGGACCACAAGAGTCTTCGTTATTTCATGGATCAACAGAATTTGAACATGAGACAGCGGAGGTGGTTGGATGTGGTGAAGGATTATGATTGCGAGATTCTTTATCACCCGGGGAAGGCAAATGTTGTAGCGGATGCCTTGAGTAGAAGAGCGAGTAGTGTTCTACTTCGGGTACCGTTGATGAGACTAACAGTATCAACGTCGCTTCACGACTTGGTAAGAAGGTCTCAAGAGGAAGCGATCAAGGGTGAGAACCAGAAGAAGGAACGGATAAAGGGACAGGTGGATTAGTTAGTGCCCGACAGTCGAGGTCTATTGACTCGGTACGGTCGGGTATGGGTTCCAGTATCGTGTGAGGCAAGGCAGACACTTCTAGACGAGGCGCATAAGTCAAGGTTCTCTATCCATCCCGGTGCTACTAAGATGTATAGAGATCTGAAGACTGACTACTGGTGGCCGGGGATGAAGAGGGATGTGGCTAAGTACGTGGAGAAATGTTTGACTTGTTTAAGGGTCAAAGCAGAGCATCAGAGACCGCACGGGAAGTTACAGCCATTAGAGATACCAGAGTGGAAGTGGGAGCATATAACAATGGATCTGATTACCAAGTTGCCTCGAACACCTAGGAATCATGATGCCATTTGGGTGGTTGTAGATAGGCTGACAAAGAGTGCCCGTTTTATCGCGATCCGTGAAAGTTCATCTGCAGAAAAGTTAACTGACATCTATGTCAGTGAAATTGTAGCAAGGCATGGGGTACCGGTAACAGTGATATCAGACAGGGATGTTCGGTTTACGTCGCGGTTTTGGGGGAAGTTCCATGAAGATTTGGGTACGAGACTTCAGTTCAGTACAACCTTTCACCCACAGACGGACGGGCAAAGCGAGAGAACAATTCAGACTCTTGAGGATATGTTGAGAGCCTGTGTTTTGGATTTTGGGGGCAGCTGGGATACGTATTTACCGTTGGCTGAGTTCTCATACAACAACAGTTTCCATGCCAGTATTGGCATGCCTCCGTATGAGATGTTGTACGGGAGAAGATGTAGGACTCCTATCTGTTGGGGAGAGGTAGGCCAGCGGGAGTTAAGCAGCACAGAAGTGGTTCAGAAAACGACGGAAAGTATTGAGATGATTCGGGATAGGCTACGAACCGCACAGAGTCGTCAAAAGAGTTACGCCGACAAGCGAAGGTCGGATCTGGAGTTCAACGTGGGAGATAATGTTTTGTTGAAGGTATCACCTTGGAAAGGGGTGATCCGATTCCGGAAGAGGGGCAAGCTAGGCCCTAGGTTTATCGGACCTTTCAAGGTGATAGCACGGGTTGGGAAGGTTGCGTACCGGCTGGAGCTTCCGCCGGAACTCAGTCTGATACACAACACCTTCCACGTGTCTCAGTTGAGGAAGTGTTTAGCTGACGAGTCGGCGCATGTCCCTATAGATGACATACAGGTCGACTAACGGTTGAATTATATTGAGAGACCGATAGCAATCTTGGAAGGGAAGACCAAATCCTTGCGAAACAAGGAGATCAGCTTAGTGAAAGTTCAGTGGGAACACCGAAAAGGATCAGAATGGACATGGGAACCGGAAGCTGAGATGAGATCGAATTATCCGGAACTCTTCCAAGTCTGATCGATTTCGAGGACGAAATCCTGGTAAGTGGGGGAGAGTTGGAACACCCCGTTTCCCAATTTACGTGATTTAACTGTCTCTTTTGGGGTGGAGTTAATTTTTGGGTCGTTATGTACGTGTTCAGGAATCTAGGGGCCAGTTATCAATTTTGTAAGATGAGGGTGTGTTTTGGCATGTATGTAAAGGGATGGAAACCCTAAACACCCTCATTTGCAGCCATTTGTTTCTTTAGCAAAGAAGAGAGAAAAGAGAAAGGGATTTTCGGAGTTCTTGTGAGCTGCTGTGAAAGATCGACCGATTCGCCTTCGTTAACCGTTGGATCGTCGTGAAATTTGGACAGCGACTTCACGACCCTCTAATATACATTCTGACCGGAGGGATTTGGCATCGGAGTTCCCAGTAGAGACAACCAAGTGTCCGAAGTTGCTGTATTTTCCAGGCGGAGTTCTTGTGAGCTGTTGTGAAAGATCGACCGATTCTCCTTCGTTAACCGTTGGATCGTCGTGAAATTTTGACAGAGACTTTACGACCCTCTAATATACATTCTGACCGGAAGGATTTGGCATCGGAGTTCCCAGTAGAGACAACCAAGTGTCCGAAGTTGCTGTATTTTCCAGGCGGAGTTCTTGTGAGCTGCTGTGAAAGATCGACCGATTCTCCTTCGTTAACCGTTGGATCGTCGTGAAATTTTGACAGAGACTTTACGACCCTCTAATATACATTCTGACCGGAAGGATTTGGCATCGGAGTTCCCAGTAGAGAGAACCAAGTGTCCGAAGTTGCTGTATTTTCCAGGCGAAAGATTTGGTGATTTTGGAAGATTCAAGTTGTGAAAGGTTCTAGGAGGATTGTTGTTCGCGGTCTAGAATTGCAAGGTATGTGTATTATGTTTAGAAATCAATAGAAATGGGGCGTATGAAATTGGATGTTTGGCAAAGTTTTATGGTATTTGGACTATCCTAGCTATGTCATTTCGGGATGAGAGATGGGATAGAATTAGAGTTCCATTTTTGGGCTTGTTATGATATGTGTATGTATGAATGTTATAGGTGGTACGAGGTGATTATTATACACTGTGAAGTACTTGGTAATTGACATCTTGACAGGTGAGTACTCTACCTATATTATGTAAGTTATGTGTATGTAGTTGGATTGCATGTGTGATTATGTGTATGTTGGCTTTGCCAAAGGAAAGAGTACCTATGGTGGTAGTAATACCCCTAGGGAATATGTTATGTATGAAGAGGCCTGGTACCAGTGTCTAGTTATGAACTTCCTTATTGGCTTTGTGCCTTGAGGAATGGAAGGATGTTACATGTATGTGATTGCTATGTTTATGCAAGTATGTATGCATGATGATATGTGGTATAGGTGCGTGCTCACTAAGCGTAAGCTTACCCCGTTGTTATTCATCTTTTAGTGGCAGGTACATCTTCAAAGAATAAAGGAAAGGCTCCAGCTTGAAGCTTTTGGATTTGCGGCAGCTCAGCAGCTTATATTTTCTTTTGATGAATGATAGTTTTGGATTCTCTAAGCTTTTCAGTTGAATATTGTTTTTCTCAAACTTATTGGTTTTAAGTTGCAAACTTGTACTTTTTTCTATAAGATTATGGGATTTTATCTAAATGTTTTAATAACAAATCTTCCGCTGTATTTTAAGGTTACTTTCCGTTAAATGAGTGTTTTAAAGATAAGGGATGTTACACTTGGCTTGTCAGTAATGGAAAGAGGTTTATTCTTTCTGAACATTTTCTTTTTGGCGAATCTCCTGAACTTTTTAATGAGGAGAGCCAAAGATTCATCATCATCTGAAGAGTCAGAATCTGATGACCTTTTAGAGTTACTCTCCAACTCAGTGATAGTGACCGAGGGTCGCTGAGTGGAAGGTTCCTCTGAGATTAAAGCAACAGGGGTGCTTTTGGAATCTTTTACAAGATTCTTCTTAAGATGACTCGATTTCTCATGATTCAGCATCGTGCCATATAAGGTAGAAAGGGTCATTGATTTTAGATCCTTTGACAGCTTGAGACACATAGAATAACTGTCCCAGCTTTCAGGTAAACATTCTAAAAACTTTGTCAGCACTTCAAAGTTAGAATATTCCTTACCAACAGTTTTCAGATCTATTATTAAACAGTTAAAACGTTGGTGAACTTCAGAGAGAGTTTCATTCTTACCACAAATGAAACTTTCGTACTGTCTTACCAGGTTGATCTTTCGAGAGTCATGGACTTCAGAAGTACCTTCATACTGAACACAGATTGTGTCCCACATAGCTTTTGAGGTTTTCAGGTTCATGACGGAATGGTAGACTTCGTCAGGAAGAGCCATGGATAGTATGGATCTAGCTTTGGTGTCGATAGCCACTTTCTTCTTATCTTCATCAGTCCACATATGAACTTCCTTAGGAATCAGCCTTTCTGGAATAGCAGGTCTATTCTCAGCGGCTGGAACTGCAGCATCAATTCTTACAGGAATATATGGGCCGTTTTCAAGATAATAAGGCATAGTAGGGTCTACACCTTCTAAGAAGAGAATCATCCTATATTTCCATAGATTAAAATTATCTCTGGAGAATCTAGGGGGTTTTGCAAGAGAACCATTGTCAATATAATTTGTGTTTGTGTTGGTAGCCATTTTCAGAAATAGCAAGGAAGAGAAATCTTAGTATAGATCAGATCTTGTTTATGAGATTAAACAAATCCGCTCTGATACCACTTGTTGGTCCCGAAGGGCTATACAAGTTTGTAGAAGGGGGGGTTGAATACAAACTGTTGATCCAAACCCTCAGTGATTTGATAATGACCCTCTCTTATATACTTAGTGAAAATTGTAAGTAAACAATATGTATCAGAGTTACACTATCGCTGATAAGTACTAAGATCTTCCAGTACCGCTGATAGGAACTCTCGCTCTTTAGATTAAACATTCAGCGAAACTGTTCACCATAATACTCTGAGTCTGTTCAGTACTTATGGTGATCGCTGATAAGTTAGTTGTTTACTTATAATCTCTAAAGACAAGTTTCACGTCAACATAGGTTCTACGCTGAAGTCGAAGATCAAGCTCAAGAACCAGCGACAAGTCTCCTAATGAACTGATGCGGATCAACGAAGACTCAGATTTGTCCACTCAACGTGAAGTATCAAGTACAAGACTTCAGCTATCGCTGAACTCTATCATTTGCTGATGAAGAATGATAGATCGTTGAATCATCGAAAAGCTGATCATGAAGTCTTCCGTACAACGTACTTTTTGTCTCATCCACCCTTACACGACTTCGTACGATATGTCAGAACAGAACCTCCTTATTGTCTGAAATCGTACAACCACTCTGATACTACATTGTTCAACATGCGGCTACTAAGGTTGTCAACAAAGGTCAATGACATGCAACCAATCAGCTGTTGCCACGTGTAAAGTGTAAACTGCAATGCATTAAATGCATGCAGTATATAAGAAGAAGAACTCACTTCTTTTTGAAGCAACTTGCTAACTCTGGACATGTTCATCCTTCTTATCTTGAGATAGGTTATTATTAGTAATTTCCTTCTCCTTCTTAGTGCAAGAAACTTAGTGTTCCAACTTGTTTAGATTTAGGATTTATCCTTAATCTTGTTTCCGCAACAAGCTGTAAATTGTTAATGATTTATCAATAAACAATTTAGAAAAGTAAAATCTGTGTGTTTGTATTCAACCCCCCCTTCTACAAACTTGTATAACCCTTCGGGACCAACAAGTGGTATCAGAGCGGATTTGTTTAAACTCATAAACAAGATCTAATCTATACTAAGATTTCTCTTCCTTGCTATTTCTGAAAATGGCCACAAACACAACTATATAGACAATGGTTCTCTTGCATAACACCCTAGATTCTCCAGAGATAATTTTAATCTATGGAAAAATAGGATGACTCTCTTCCTAGAAGGTGTAGACCCTACCATGCCTTATTATCTTGAAAACGGCCCATTTATTCCTGTATGAATTGATGCCACAGTACCTGCCGCTGAGAATAGACCTGTTATTCCAGAAAGGCTGGTACCCAAAGATGTTCATATGTGGACTGACGAAGATAAGAAGAAAGTGGCTATCGACACAAAAGACAGATCCATACTATCCATGGCTCTTCCTGACGAAGTCTACCATTCCGTCATGAACCTGAAATCCTCAAAAGCCATGTGGGACACAATATGTGTTCAGTATGAAGGTACTGCTGAAGTCCAGGATTCTCGAAAGATCAACCTGGTAAGACAGTATGAAAGTTTCATTTGTGGTAAGAATGAGACTCTCTCTGAAGTTCACCAACGTTTTAATTGCTTAATAATAGATCTGAAAACTGTTGGTAAGGAATATTCAAACTTTGAAGTGCTGACAAAGTTTCTAGAATGTTTACCTGAAAGCTGGGACAGTTATTCTATGTGTCTCAAGCTGTCAAAAGATCTAAGATCAATGACTCTTGCTACCTTATATGGGACAATGCTGAATCATGAGCAATCAAGCCATCTTAAGAAGAATCTTGTAAAAGATTCCAAAAGCACCCCTGTTGCTTTAATCTCATAGGAACCTTCTACTCAGCGACCCTCGGTCACTATCACTGAGTTAGAGAGTAACTCTGAAAGGTCATCAGATTTTGACTCTTTAGATGATGATGAATCTTTGGCTCTCCTAACTAAAAAGTTCAGGAGATTCGCCAAAAAGAAAATGTTCAGAAAGAACAAACCTCTTTCTATAACTGATAAACCAAGATCATCAGCTACTGTTGATAAGGCTACTGCTACTTGTTTTAACTGCGAAAAGATTGGACATTTCGCTAACGAGTACAGGTCTAAGAAAGTATCGAGAAACTCAGTGTTTCCCAAGAAATCTTTTATTCCCAGGAATAAAGATGACAAATATTCTAAGCTGAAAGAAAAATATGCAAAGCTGAAAAGCTTCAAGAAGAAAGGCAAAGGCCTGATGGTTTATGATTGGGCTGCTTCAGAAGAAGAAGAATCATCATCTGACTCTGAAGATGATGAAGCCAATCTCTGTCTTATGGCAAAGATTGAGGATGAGGAAGAAAGTTCAGACATTCCCTCTACCTCAACCTCTGCTATTCAGGTATCACCTTCTTTCTTTACAAATATTGCAAATATTGATGAAGCTGATAGTCTCCGCAAAATCGATCTCTTGACTAGAAGCTTATATGAAGCCATGAATGGCAAAACTATAGTTGAAAACCAAAACCTTGATCTCGCTGAACAACTTAAAAACTGTCACCTTCAAATAGAAAAGCTTTCTAAAATTGAAGAAGATTTTAAAGATCAAGTGCATTTAAATCAGCTAATCAAAATCGAACGAGCAGAAGCTATCGCTGCTTTAAAAGCTGAAAAGGCTACTGTTGAAGGATGGTGTAACTCTTCAACAAAGATCACTGAGATAATTAAGTCTCAGATACCCCTGAGTGATAAACGTGGTCTTGGTTACAAATATGAAACTCAAGAACCAACCACTGATCGTTCCATGCTCTTATTTGGAACTTTCGTATCCTCAGTCGCTGACACTTCATCCTCTCAGTGTTCGTCCTCCAGACCGCCTGTCCCTGAGGAAATCTCTGCCTCTTCTAAAGGTAAAGAGAAAATGGTTTATCCAAAACCTACCTCTGTCTTTAAAGATAAAGGCAAGGAATTGCGTTGAACCAAAATCCTCAGAAGGGTACTTTAGCACCAAAGCTGAATGCCTCTAAAGCTTTAGTGATTTATTCCTCTGAATCAAGAAATCAGATCTCTGGATCTACTCAGCGTGGGTCTATTCAGCGATCTACTCCTAGACTCAGAGTGGATATCCTTGGTAAGAAATCTGAAGAATCAAGTGTTCCTCCCATTTCTAAAGCCAAAAGCTTATTTGGTGCTGGTCCTTCAAATTGAAAATCTAAAACTCAGCATTCAAATAGTCCTAGAACTATTTTTAGTTATAGGAAATGTTATCACTGTGGACTCACTGATCATATTGCTAGTAAGTGCCCCACAGCCACCAAAGCTGATAAGATAGCTAAGGTGAAGATTGCCCCCAAGGCAAAGAAGACCACTGAGGTTAAGAAATTAACCAAAGTGAAGACTGACAAAACTGAATCTTCAAATGCTGCGAAGATTGCTGAACCTTCCATTCCAACTGCTTCCACTGACAAGCATGTACACATGGTTAAGTGGGTACCCAAGAAAAACTAATCTTCCTTTGTGATGCAGGTTCAGAAGGGTATCTGGTATCTCGATAGCGGATGCTCTAGACACATGACTGGAAAGAAAAGCCTGCTCGCTGAATACAAGGAAGAGAAGGGTCCCTCTGTGACTTTCGGTGGAAATGGAAAAGGACATACCCGAGGGTTTGGTGTACTCTCTAATGGTACAACCACCTTCAGAAGAGTCGCATATGTTGAAGGGCTGAAGCATAATCTGTTAAGCATCAGTCAGCTTTGGACAAGGATAACAAAGTAATCTTTACCAAGGAATCCTGCTTTGTCACTGACAAAAAGGAGAAGATAGCTCTCAGCGGTTATCGTTTGGAAAATGTTTATGTAATAAACATGGAGTCAACAACCACTGAGAACTCCCGTTTCTTCTCAAAAGCCTCATCTGATGTCAACTGGCTATGACATAAGAGGCTCTCTCATCTGAATTTCAAGACACTGAACTCTCTTTCTTCAAAAGAATTAGTTACTGGTCTACCTCAGCACTCATATGCCAAAGAGTCTTTATGTTCAGCATGTGAAAAAAGGGAAGCAGACCAAAGCAAGCTTTAAATCAAAGCAAGTCTCCTCAGTGTCGTCTCCTCAGTGTCATCTCCTCTACAACTACTCCATATGGATTTATTTGGCCCTGTTAACAAACAATCCATCGCTGGAAAGAAATATACACTGGTCATAGTTGATGAATTCTCTCGTTATACATGGGTTATGTTTCTCCGTTCCAAGAGTGACGCCTTTGAAGAACTCATCACCTTTGTTCGGAAGATAGAAACCCTGAACAATTTGACCATTCACTCAATAAGGAGTGATCATGGGACTGAATTCAAAAATAGTTCTCTTGATTCCTTCTTTGAGAGCAAGGGTATTTCTCACAACTTTTCTTCAGTGAGAACACCACAACAAAATGGAGTCGCTGAAAGAAGAAATAGAACAATTATTGAAGTTGCACGTTCAATGCTCAGCGATTCTCACATGCCTACTCAGTTTTGGGCAGAAGCTGTCAACACTGCTTGTTTTACGCAAAACAGGTCACAGATAGTCAAAAGATTCAATAAAATAGCCTATGAACTATTTCATGGGAGAAAACCTTCAATCAGCTTTCTTCACATCTTTGGATGTCAGTGTTTCATACTGAACAACAGAGATGCCCTTGGAAAGTTTGATCCTAAGGCTGATGATGGAATCTTTCTTGGATACTCCTCAGTTTCCAAAGCCTTCAGAGTCTTTAATCGAAGAAGACAAGCTGTTGAAGAAACAATTCACGTCACGTTTGACGAGTCCCATTCAGCGAACTCTAAACCGTCCGCTGATACTGAAGAACTGAATCAATGGATGTTTTCTCATCTTGGTGATTCAGAAGATGTTCCCACTCCTCGTGCTCACACAGTTGAAGATGATGGTCCAACTATCATTCCAAATATGCAGAATAGTGAAGCTGAAACATCATGGATCTCAGCTGTTCCTTTAAACACTATACCTGCTTCTGAAACCAATATCTCAGATATTCCATCCACTTCTCAGCAATCAGTGAATATAATGACAACTGCATCCATTCCTCTCTTGGCTGATATTCTAGACGTCGCTGAAGCTTCATCTTCAGCTCCTCCAGTTCAGGTTGAGTCAGCGTCTCACGCTCCGGCTAAGCGATGGACTATAAATCACCCAATTGATCAAATTCTTGGTGATCCAAACGCTGGTATTCAGACTCGACGAAAGGCAGGTAATATTTGTTTATTTGTAAATTTTATTTCACTAACTGAACCAAAGAAAGTAGATGATGCCCTCAAAGATCCAAACTGGGTCAGCGCCATGCAAGAAGAGCTGACAGAATTCGAAAGAAACAAAGTTTGGAAACTTGTTCGAAAACCAACTGACAAAACAGTGATAGGCACTAAATGGGTCTATCGAAACAAGTTGGACGAACATGGAACTGTAACCCGAAACAAGGCTCGTCTTGTTGCTCAGGGATACAGACAAGAGGAAGGCATAGATTATGACCAAACATTTGCTCATGTAGCAAGATTAGAATCTATTCGTCTATTCTTAGCATACACTATACACAAAGACTTCAAAGTATATCAGATGGATGTTAAGTCAGCATTTCTAAATGGAAAGCTGAATGAAGAAGTCTATGTGGAACAACCTCCAGGATTCTCAGATCCTAAGCATCCAGGTTATGTTTATAAACTGGACAAGGCACTTTATGGCTTAAAGCAAGCTCCACGTGCATGGTATGACACTCTTTCCACTTATCTCCATATTGAAAAATTTGAGCGAGGCAAAATAGACAAAACTCTATTTTTCAGGAAAGTAAAAGGTCATATCATTCTTGTTCAAATATATGTTGATGATATTATATTTGGCTCAACTAACCCTGATCTCTGTACTCGTTTTGATGATAGAATGAAAGAAGAGTATAAAATGAGCATGATGGGTGAACTAACATATTTCCTTGGTCTACAGATAAAACAAACTGAAAAGGGAACTTTCATTAATCAGGGAAAGTATGTTAAAGATATGCTGAAGAAATTCGACTTAACTGAAAGTTCAGCTATGAAAACCCCTATGGCACCACCGCTGACACTTGATAAGGACACTAAGGGTGTTCCTGTCAATGTCACGCTGTACCGTGGGATGATCGGCTCACTACTGTATCTTACAGCTATCCGACCCGATATTATGTTTGCAACATGCTTGTATGCACGATATCAAGTTGAACCTAAGATATCTCATATGAAAGCTGTAAAGTGAACTTTTTGATATCTTAAGGGTACAGAGAATCTAGGTCTTTGGTATCCCAAAGACTCAGGATTCGATTTAATCGCCTATTCAGATAGTGATTTTGCAGGTTGCAGAATGGATAGGAAAAGCACCACAGGAGGATGTCAGCTCCTGGGTGGAAAGCTGGTAAGTTGGACAAGTAAAAAGCAAAACTCAGTGTCCACTTCCACAGCTGAAGCTGAGTATGTAGCTGCTGGAAGCTGTTGTTCTCAGGTCTTGTGGATGAGAAATCAACTACTGGACTATGACCTTCAACTCTCAAATATTCCAATCTATTGCGACAGCACAAGTGCCATCGCTATAGCTAATAATCCAGTGCTACACTCAAAGACAAAACACATCGAAATCAGGTATCACTTTATCAAAGATCATGTGATGAATGGTGATATAGAACTTCACTTTATCCCAACTGATTATCAGTTAGCTGATCTGTTCACCAAACCTCTTGATGAGACAAGATTCAACTTTCTCATCAGCGAACTTGGAATGCTGAACTTTGAAGGATAAAATCTTCAGCAGTTCACATTTGATCAGCGATAGGATAAAATCAACTTGTATAACCCATTCTATCCTCCTCTCTATCCTGATTCGCTGATATCAAGGTATGTTTTTCTCTCTGAAAAATCGCATGTAAATGCAAGATTTCAAAACAAATCTCATCGCTGAATATCTCTTCCTTATCAGCGATACTTTGAAATTTCTTAAAACTAACTAATATTTCTATTCAGTGCTTCATGTTTTTAAAAAAAAGTGTCCCTGAGTTTTTCAAAACCTCAGAGACAACCAAGAATATGAAAGGACAGTTGTGACGTCATTACAACGGATAAACCCAGACACGTTCTTCTTTTTGACACACGTTTGCACGTTTCGTTTACTTGCCAATCAAATGCAAACACGTGTCCGTGTCATGATGAAAATCTTTTCCCGCTCAAGATTTTCTCTTTCTAAAAATCTCTCTATATAAACAAATTCCTCGTTTATATTTTTCTCTTACGCGGACTTCTCCTCCAAGCAAAGAAAGAATTCACTGTTGCATTTGGCTCTCGATTTTTCAAGAACAACTGTTCATCTTCTTCAAACATCAAAGGTTAATGTTTTCTTATTATTTACCAAATGCAAATAACTTGTTTCTGATCTTCTCTTTGTTTTAACAAGATCAAACAAAAGAACTTCTTAAAAATAAAATCATTTTCTTTCATGGTTTTATGAACACAACCATTTCATGGTTGTTCTTCAAGTTTAAATGCGAAAATCTTAAACTTGTTCTTCACACATTCGTTTTTTTCCAGAATCCATATCTTCAAAGGAAATTGGAAAACAAGATTTTTGTCTGAATGAAATGGACAAAATTCGAACCAACTTATTGGAAAATCATTCCACATTAAGATTATTCTTATTTGTTAATCCTTTGGTTGAACTGATAATACAGAAAATGGCATCTTCTGACATTCCCAAGAACACCAACGCTGAAAACACTTCTGCTGATGACACTGCTGAGGAAATAGACATATTTAAGGCTCCTCAAGTCAAAGTTGCCCTTGACAAACTGGATTGGACTAAGGTGAACAACCTTTATGCGCTTCTCGAGTTTCCTCCTCGAAAGCAAGTCACACATCTAGCTGATGCTGTGAACTTCCTAAAGAATTGCTGCATCTCCACAGCCCTGACCATAACACCTCCTGCACATCAGCTTTTGCTCTCACAATTCTGGTACTCAGCCAGACACTCTCAGCTACCCTCAACCAAAGACCCCTCTAAAACAATCGATTGCATCCTCTGCGATATCGAATATGGCACCATGAAGATTACCCCTACCATAATTCGCAAAGCTCTCAGCCTTCCCATCGCCACCAAGGAAAAACCCTTTGTTCCCCTCCTTGACCCCAAGAAAAACTCAGACAGGGAAGCCATCATTGAATTTTTCGATGCAATGGGCTATGTATGGGAAATCGGCAGAGACATGAAGCTCGAGAAGAAGCTGACGATTATCAAGAAATCGAAAATGCCCAGCGAGATGAATTTCATCTTCGCCCATTTGATCAGCTGCATGACTGCCAAGAGCGGCTCCTCTGACCAAGCCGCTAAGCCTCAGCAAGTAATGGGATATGCTTTGTTGAAAGGTCTCAACATAGACTGGGCATCGATTATCTATGATGACCTGGTTCTCAGAGTGGACACCGTCGCTGACAGACCTCCATGGGTTCCATATCCTCGGTTCATCAGCGCTATTTTCCAAAGAGGCCTGAAAGACAGCTACCCAGAAGAGGGTGACCTAAAACTCTCTCAGGTCGGCCCTAAAATACTCGACTTCAAACCAGTGGCGAATGAGGTACGTCTTTCTACACTCTTGACTCTTCTTAAACCTACTACTTCTTCTACTTCTGCAGCTCCTTCAGCGGACAAACCCACCGCTGATATCCCAGCTGCTACCTTCATTCCTCTTAAAAGGAAACATTCTGACACCCACCTTGGTTCCAAAAGAACTAAGAAGACCAAAGAGCAACCCAAGAAATCTCCTGCTAAAAACTCCTCAGCTCCTCCTGTTGAGCTGAAGGAAAGTTCAGTGGTACGCTCTGCCACACCTGAACAAGCCATCCCTTTAATCCCGACCTCAGCATCTCCAAACGTTGAGGTTACAAACTTGGAATCTACCCAACCTCCCTCAGTCTCTCAAAAGACTGATGAAGTGATTCTCAGCGATTCCAACGCTGAACTCAGTAACCAACCTCCATTCTTATCCTTCGCTTCTCCCTCCACTCATTTGGACCCCACTCCAGTTATCACAGTTGCACCTGTCATTCCTCCAGGAACTAAAGGAACGACGGAAGTAGGACCTGCAGAGCTGTCCATACGTCCACGTACTCTCGCTGAAGATATGGAACTTTACTCAGGAACTCGTGATTTTGATGAATTCACCAATCCTCGTGCAGGTACTCACAAATCCCTATACACTGTTACTAAACCCCAAACTTCTGAGCTTTCCTCTGCTCACAAGTTTTTATATGTTACAGGTCCTAATTTGAGAGACATCAACACGTCTCTGAAGACAGTAGAGACAACGCTGACTGGTCTCACGTCTACTCTTTCCGGCAACTCTTCAGCTGTAACAACCGCTGGAGAAAATCTCTTAAAGCTTACAACCGAAGTCAGAAAGAATGCCTCCAAAGCTGACATGGAAAAGGTTGATCACTCACTGAGCAACTTTGCCAAAGTTCTCGCCGATATCTACACAGACTACCTCGACATCAAGAAATCTGTAGACACCATGTCCAGCGAAGTCACAACGCTGAAGACATCGGTTGGCACACTCGAGGTTGATATGTCTGCTGTAAAGACTGATGTCAGTTCAGTAAAAACTGATATAAGTTCTGTGAAGACTGATGTCAAAACGATGAAGAATGACATCTCTTCAATTCAGAACTTGTTGAAGCAGATTCTGACCAACACGACCGCCCTGCACCTGCCCCTGTACCTCCATCTTTTACTACGGAGGATCGTGCTGAACTTGTGAAGATCAATCCTGGTATTTCTGACATGGAAAACAGATTATCAGCGATTGAAATGTTAATAGGGATCCCTGGCCAAGAAGACAGGGAAACCACATGAGCTGCTGAATCTTCTCATTCCTCCCCCAATCATCATGATAAAGAGGGGGAGAAGAGCGTTGAAGATCTTTCCCATGATGAATCTATCAGGGGAGAGAAGACTGAAGACCTCACCTTCACTGAAGAGGGTAAGAAGACAATTGAAGCTGAAGCAGCCGCTGGACCTCAGGGAGATGAAAACCCTGAGGGAACCGAGAAGCTCGCCTTTGTATCTGAGGGGGAGCAACTCGAAGAAGAAACTGAGTCTGAAGCTGAAGATGAAGAAGCCATCGATTTGTCTGATACTGAACCATCCTCTTCTCTAAAGAATGATGATGACGAAGATGAAGATGACGATGATGATGATTCTTTTATCGTCAAGCCTACTCAGAGAACTAAAGCTCTTAAAGGGATTCTGATAAATGAACCTTCAGGGGAGCGGACAAAGACAAAGCCATCAGCATCAGAAGCTGACAAAAGCAAAGGAAAAGGTGTCGCTGAAGATGAAAATCTGTTGATCTTGCTTAACAAGCCGGTTTGTCAGGTACATTAATCCTACACAACATCCTTCCTCTATACACTTTATCAGTTCTCTACCTCCGCAAACCTCTATACACAATCCCATTCTTTCCATCTCTGTTCTTACTTGTAAGATCGCTGCGTTTCAGCTAGTCCTCTCCCCTGTTTGAGGATATCGCTGAAGTTCCTACAGCTGCGACTTCAACAACAATCCCAGCTCTCAACGCTGAAGATATAATCCCAGTCTTGGATTTGATCTCTGAGGCTGATGAACCTGAAGAACAGACTCTCTCTCACAAAAACAGACCTTCCTTGGCTCCTCAAAAGCTAAGTGAAGAGGATCAAGAAAAGAGAGATGCAATGATCAAGAGACTTGAAGATCAGCGAATCATTCTGAAGCGTGATCAACTTCCTTCCGTTCCTCCAAAGTTCAGAGTTTCCCAAAAGGAATACAAGGAACACCTTAGAGCTGAACGCTTAATCGCTGAAAGAAAGGAAGCTGAAGAAAAAGATAGAGAATACGCCATCAAGCTTACTCAACGATCAATAAAAGACCCCAAGCTGAAAAGAGTTCCCATTGATGTTCAACGTCAGCTATGGGATGATGCTCAAAAGCTCGTTAGAGAAAAGACTAAGGTCTCTGACACGACCTTGGAATGGGCTAAACAAATGCTGACCTATCGATCTAGAACATCCAAAATCCTCAAAGCAAACATAAGAGGAAAACTGTACGCCGACGTTCCTGTTGTTGAAGTGGATGTATACAGAGATGACAAAACCAAGCAAACTTTCTATGCTGCTACCTTAGAAAAGTTTGGTCTCTCTGAATGGTTAGAAACAAAATTAGCCATTCAGGGATCGCGCTCAAAGTACAAAAGCCATGTCGAGAAGATCTTAAACAAACAGATCGACCTGCTTTCTTCTGCTGTGGATATTCCTCCTCTTCCTCAACAAAGAAAAGTCTCTGCTAAGAAAAAGAAAGTCTCTGATTCAGGTCCTCCTATACGGAATGAAACAAGTATTGGTTTCTCTCGTGCTGAAGTTCTTGGCCCTGATGCTGATCTCTCAGCGCTTGACACCTCCCTACCACCTGGAGAAACTTTCATTCCCGGCACACTTGTAAGTGATCCATATGGTATATTCTTTCTAGACTACGATGGAAACCATCACTTTCAACGTATCTCTGAGCTCCACCTCGCTCCCATCGAACAACTCAGAGATCTCTTATACTGGTGTGAAGTCAGACGCGACATCAAAGTTAGACACCTGAAGCCCTTGATTTTTGAAGAAGCTCTGAAGAAAAAGAATCAAGGAGTAGATGTCCCTGATTGGATGATTGCCACATCAATGACCCTTGATGAACAACTCATTAAGGAAGAACCTTTTGACGGATAGGATCGCCTTGAAATTCTTTCTATCCTTATCTGTCTACATCTTTTGTACTTGTAATTTTATTCGCTGTACTTGTAATTTTTCCACTTCCCTCTATAATCTTTACAAAGTTTAAAGAAAAATTTCAGCGAACGTACTTTACTCCATCAGTACAGAAAAGATCCCAGAAAACAGTAAAAGGGACAAATATTTTATGAGTTCTTTTTATCCTTATGTTTTCATTAAATAGCAATTTTCTCTGTTGCTATGTCATAATCAAATAGGGGGAGATTGTTGATCCAAACCCTCAGTGATTTGACAATGACCCTCTCTTATATACTTAGTGAAAATTGTAAGTAAACAATATGTATCAGAGTTTCACTATCGCTGATAAGTACTAAGATCTTCCAGTACCGCTGATAGGAACTCTCGCTCTTTAGATTAAACATTCAGCGAAACTGTTCACCATAATACTCTGAGTCTGTTCAGTACTTACGGTGATCGCTGATAAGTTAGTTGTTTACTTATAATCTCTAAAGACAAGTTTCACGTCAACATAGGTTCTACGCTGAAGTCGAAGATCAAGCTCAAGAACCAGCGACAAGTCTCCTAATGAACTGATGCGGATCAGCGAAGACTCAGATTTGTCCACTCAACGTGAAGTATCAAGTACAAGACTTCAGCTATCGCTGAACTCTATCATTCGCTGATGAAGAATGATAGATCGCTGAATCATCGAAAAGCTGATCATGAAGTCTTCCGTACAACGTACTTTTTGTCTCATCCACCCTTGCACGACTTCGTACGATATGTCAAAACAGAACCTCCTTATTGTCTGAAATCGTACAACCACTCTGATACTACACTGTTCAACATGCGGCTACTAAGGTTGTCAACAAAGGTCAATGACATGCAACCAACCAGCTGCTGCCACGTGTAAAGTGTAAATTGCAATGCATTAAATGCATGCAGTATATAAGAAGAAGAACTCACTTCTTTTTGAAGCAACTTGCTAACTCTGGACAAGTTCATTCTTCTTATCTTGAGATAGGTTATTATTAGTAATTTCCTTCTCCTTCTTAGTGCAAGAAACTTAGTGTTCCAACTTGTTTAGATTTAGGATTTATCCTTAATCTTGTTTCCACAACAAGCTGTAAATTGTTAATGATTTATCAACAATTTAGAAAAGTAAAATCTGTGTGTTTGTATTCAACCCCCCCCCCCCCCTTCTACAAACTTGTATAACCCTTCGGGACCAACACAAACACACAGATTTTACTTTTCTAAATTGTTTATTGATAAATCATTAACAATTTACAGCTTGTTGCGGAACAAGATTAAGGATAAACCTAAATCTAAACAAGTTGGAACACTAAGTTTCTTGCACTAAGAAAGAGAAGGAAATTACTAATAATAACCTATCTCAAGATAAGAAAGATGACTTGTCCAGAGTTAGCAAGTGCTTCAAAAATGAAGTTGGGGTCCTTATTATATACTGAATGCATTTAATGCATGGCAGTTTACACTTTACACGTGGCAGCAGCTCATTGGTTGTATGTCATTGACCTTTGTAGACAACTGGTACGTGCGAAATGTGTGTTTTAATCGCAGTGGGTTGCAAACTGTCCACAGTGGAAAGTGCAAGTGTACACTGTCCACTATGATCGTCACAGCAAGTAATAGTTTGTAAAATACCAGAATCGAATCCACAGAGACTGGACAATCAAGACAATACGGTTCTCATGAGCTCCTTTTACAAGTTTCAACTAGAGAGGAAAATAATACTTTGGTTTGGTTTGGTAAAATAGCTACTTGAAACGATTTACTAAATGTTAAAAAAAAGAGGAATGTAGGTTGGATTTTCCCTAAATTTTATCTCAAATACTCGGTCCTTAGAGTGATCCTCGTATTTGTGGTGGACATTTTCGCTAGAAAAGCCCGGTTACAAAATACTCACACCGTTAGATAAAAATCCCATACTCTTAGTACTTTTTGTTTTGTCAATGGTAATCTCTAAATGGACCTTTTCAGGCCTCGATGGAATGTGTAGAGACAAATACTCTAAGTGTTTTTAATACACAAATTAGCTTGCCTACTACTCCAGTGGGCAGAGATTAGCTCACTGTGCCGACCTCACTTTCGTAAGTGTCAAAAGAATTCTTTCGAATCCCCTAGCATCATTCAAGCTCGTGTCACTGCGTTCTACTTATTTCTAAGTTAAGAACTAGACTTTAGATCCTTGCAAGTGATCGGCTTGTTCGCATCCTTGGGTAAATATCGAGAATGAAAGACCAAAACAACAAATATTCTAAGTATAAAGATTACTCAAGCATTTTTGATAAAATCCAGGTACTTCTCCTTCCTACATCCCAAAGGATGTTTAGCCTAACATTTCCGAAGTAAAGAAAACAAAAGATGAAGAATTGCACATAATAAAACTGAAAGTGATTTGCATTAACTGCTCACAGTGGGGAACGAGAAGTCGTCCCTGCACTGTGTATTTCGAACTACAACAGCAAATAAATTACTGAAATTAAATGCTAAGTTACTGCAGTAAATGAAAGCTTACAACTTAAAGAAATGCTAGATAAATTGCAAGATGGATGGATTGATTGTAATAAATGAGACCCAACACCCCTTTTTATACTAAGGAGGAGGTGTTGGTCTTTACACAAAAAGGGTTTTCCAAGGTGTAAGGACTGTAGGGCAATGCTGAAATCAGCCCATAGGGTAATGCTTCAATCCTCCATGTATAGCTCTTATTACCCAATGGTCTTTTTTAGAAGTCAACTTTTGCAAGTACAAAGGGGTGTACTTGATGCTATCTTCAATGAGAACTACCTTGTACTTCTCCAGCCATTTCTCTGCCAAATGAACCTTCCTCCTCCAGAAAATTAGATTCCAACTAAAAGTTTCTTTTTCTTTTCTTTTTTGTTCTGCTCGAAGAGTGGGGAACCGGAGTGGGCACTGTATACGTCACTGCGGATGAAAAATCGTGAAAACACCCAAAACTTCCCCAAATAATTTATTAAAGACCATGGTTCACTCCTTTTGCTCGTTTTCGTAAATCATACCAAGAATGGGGGTTTTTAGAAGTGAAATGGCTAAAATTGACAAAATAATGTGGAAAATAAATGGAAATAATAACTCTAAAAATAGAGTTATCACAACCTCAAACTTAAATCATTACTTGTCCCCAAGTAATAAAAAGAAAGAAATAAAATGAAAAACAATGCATTTGAAACTTTGAGAGACTTACATACTTCTTGACTTGAATGAGCGTTTGATCTCCTTCCTCCGATACTTCCTTCGGTCCGAAACTTAAAAACTTCACTTTTGTACTTGACGAAATCTTTCCCTTGTTTACCATTTGATCAATAGGGCTTTCTTGGGTTTGAAGGGTTTATGGCTTTGAATCTTTTCCCAAGGGATTTTGGCAAGAATTTCCAAACATGGATCGAGGATCTCGCTTTGAGATTTTTATTTCAAGAAGTGGGTGTTTAGTATTTTGTAATGATAGGTACGTACACTTTCAGGCTTTATTTGGGTATGGCTATTTTTTCTTCTGATGGTCCAGAATGGCACACCATCTTTTTCTGGGAGTGAGCACTTTGATGGTCCGGAAAAGGCACACCATCAATTTTGTTAGTGATACTCCGATTTTCTTCTGTTTTTGTATTTTTGTATTTTCTCTATAAATATATATATATATTTTTTTGGGAGGGGGTATGGCTTACCCACCTCAAACTTGGACTTCACAGTGTCCCCACTGTGGGCAGACTGGAAGTCACTCTGGAAATCCCCACCTCAAACTTAAAATCTCATAGTGTCCCCACTGTGACATTGAATTAACGAACAAAGGTGGTGGTTTGGGGTACAAACAGGATCGTGTTTGGATGCGAAAAACGGCCTATATTATTTCATGGTATCAAGTTGAGATTCGTACTTACAAAAGGGACCTTTTTAAGTTGGAAGCCGAAAGTTGTACCTTGAAATGGAACGAGATCAAACAAGCATTCAAACAACAAATACGTTAGTACCCAAAAGTACCTACCGAGCGATAGGATTTCATGCATTACGAACCAAAATAAGAATTCAACAAAGTGTCAAAAGCCTAGCCATAGGCACAAAATATAAAACAAACCGAAATTTAAAATTGTTTTTGAGAGCAAAAGAGTGGAACCAAAGTTTTAACAAACCATTCAACGGGTCGGGGTGGCCTCTGGTGAACTAGTAGGAACGTCTTCATCAAATTCGTCCTCACTGTCATAAACAGGGCAGATATCCTTCGGAAATTCTGGGAGCTGAGCAGCTAAAACGGGGTTGGTCTCTTTCACAAACTGACCCATCACTTCATCCCGTTCTCTTGTGTACATCCAAAATTTCTGCGTGGCCCGGTTCTGATATCGCTGCTCACTTTCCAGCAACTCGATCCTGTATGTGAGCTTCTTCAAAGCTGCCAAAATCTCCGCCATCTGGTTGCTTGACGAACCTGCCTCAGTCGGACGCCTCGATGTATCCGTAGTCCGCACATCATGCTCCTCAGCGATGATCACAGTAGGCCGGACAGTCCCCACTGTGGGAATTTCTTCTTCATGTTCATGTGGAGGAGTGTTGATATGCCTTCCCATCTTGCGAATGGTCTGCACACTAATGTTGCTTGTTGAGTCGAACCACTGATCCTCCACAGCGGAGGGTACACCTGCGTCTATCATTAGTAACGTGATAAGGCAAGGGAGGGGCAACACAACCTTCTTCCGGGTCCTAGCTTGATCGATGGCAGCGTGCATGACCATCCCAACATTTATCTTCATTCCTGTGAGCAGACAGTACAAGAGGGTACATTTGTGCATGGACAAGGTGGTATCGTGTGATGTTGGAGATAAAGAGGCCCGAATAAATTGAAACCAAACAGCGGCCTCGGTGACGAGGGAGCTAGCGTTTAGACAACGTCTTCGACCATCCTTGTTCCATGGCTTTCCTTCGACAGCTATTTCTTTCAAAATACGGTCCTCATCCTCGGGGGTCATTTTCTTCAAAAACTTTGTAAACTCACACTCATTTGGGCCACGCCTTCCTAACACTCGGTTGATTGTTCCTGGATTATAACATACTTTCTTTCCTCTAACTACCACGATGGGGTCCTTTGATTGAGAGGCTTCGGCATAAAATTCTCGGACCAACGAGGCATTAGCGCGTCGATTGGCCTCGGCCAAAATCGACCAGTCTTGCGCGATGATCCTATCTTTTACAAAAGAGTTGGCTTCAACAAACTCGGGGTCAAAACCCCTTTCCAACCTTAGCTTCTGGGCTGCAATGCATTCGTAGTGGGCAACCACCTCTGAAGAGGTGAACTGCCTAGGTACACCACTGGGGGCATGAGCAGTGCCCACTGTTGAGTGATGTGGGTGTAGGGTTTGAACATGGTCATCCCCAATGTCAAGTTCAACAGAATAAGCACTTAAAGCAGGTTCAAAAATAGTACCTTTCTCTGATGGTCTTTTTGCTGATTTCCTCGGTGTCGTGGTCACCGTAGACCTGGTGACCACTCTCCTCTTTTTTAAAGCTCGTAGAACAGGACTCTCCCCACTGTGGGCAGTCTTCCCCACTCTTCTCTTCTCAATACTATCCCCAAGCTTTCTGTAATCTTCTTCATAATCAGAATGTACTTTCCTTAGCAGTTCTTGTTCCTCAGTAAAAATCTCTCCCTCCGCCTTTTTCCTTTCTTCCTCGAAGATCTTTGCTTGCTCAGCCTTCAATCTTGCTTCTTCCCTTAGCTTTTCTTCTTCTTCTTTTCTGCGCCTTTCTTCTTCTTCTCGTCGTCTTCTCTCGACCTCTTCCTTTCTCTTTCGAATGACCGACAATTGTTTCTCAAACTCCTCTGCCAATCGCCGCTCCTCTTCTTCGGCCAGCAGTGCCTCGGTTTCGAAGTGGATGATACTAGTGTCGGAGACTTGAGAGGATGCCTTGGCTTTTGGGCTTTCTTGCTGTGAAGAACCCGCATCAGGTGCGCCGGATGTTATGGGGTTATCGCCGGAGATGATGGGGTTGTCACCGGAAATAGGTGGTGGTTCATTTAGATCGCCGGTGACATTTTCCGGCGGATTCTCTTCTGTGAGACGACGGCGCACGACTGCTCGTGTGGGTGCATCGTGCCAGATGTTCAATCTTTTGCTTCGCGCCATTTTTTTTTGGGTTTTAGGAAGGGTTTTAGGTTTGTGTGTTTTCTTTGAGAGAGAAATGGAGAAGATGAAGAAAATTGGTGTTTTTAGGGAAGTTAAATTAATCTGATTGAGGGTGATGGTTTTTGATTTGAGAGGGAAAGGTTAATAGGAGAGAGAGAGGGGGAGATAATGATGGTTTATCTTGGGAAGGAGGGTTCTTGACAAGTGGCAGGGAAAAGTTGAAATTTGTACTAAAAAGCATGAGGCGCGTCAGCCTTGGGCCCCTCCCAAACCGTCTTTTCCTATGTCAGACCGAGAGTGAGGAACGCAGTGACCAATCCTTGCCCACTGCGAACCTTTTTGTTCCAAAAAGTGCTAAGATGCTCCTACACACATCGAAATAAACTATCGTGCAGAATTAAAAATACCAAAATTCATAAAAAGACAATAATACTGAAATAAACTATTTACAAACAGCGCTGACTTTCTCTAACCATAGTGAGGTGGAGAGTGGGGAGGGATGTGGGCACTTTCATGCAGAAAATGCTTTACCCTTTGCCCATTGACTTTAAAGGTTTGACCCGATTGTGGGGATTTCAACTCCACTGTTCCGAAAGGACTCACCTTGACAATGGTGTATGGTCCCGTCCATCTTGATTTAAGTTTACCTGGAAAGAGTTTGAGACGGGAATTGAACAATAGCACCTGTTGTCCTTCCATGAACTCCATATGGTTGATTCGACGATCGTGCCACATCTTGGTCTTTTCCTTGTACAACTTTGCATTCTCATAGGAGTGATATCGCAACTCCTCTAGCTCATGTATTTGCAAACTCCTTTTGATTCCCGCGGCATCCTCACTCATGTTAAGCTCTTTAAGGGCCCAGAACGCCTTGTGCTCTAATTCAATCGGTAAATGGCAAGCTTTGCCAAAAACTAATTTGAATGGAGACATTCCTAAAGGAGTTTTATAGGCTGTTCGATAGGCCCAAAGAGCATCATCGAGCTTGATTGACCAATCTTTACGGTGTGGCTTAACAACTTTTTCCAAAATTCCCTTGATTTCACGATTTGAAAGCTCGGCCAAACCATTGGTTTGTGGATGGTATGCGGTGGCCACTCTATGATGAATATCATATTTAGCAAGAACCGAGGCCATGACTTTGTTTACAAAATGGGTGCCTTCGTCACTAATTAATGCTCGTGGTGTTCCGAAGCGAGTGAATATATTTTTGTGTAAGAACTTCACCACAGTGTTAGCATCATTGGAGTGACAAGCAATGGCTTCTACCCATTTTGAAACATAATCTACCGCAACCAAGATGTAAAAGTTATTGCTGGAATTTGGAAAAGGTCCCATAAAATCTATCCCCCACACATCAAAAAGTTCGACCTCTAGAATGTTGTTAAGAGGCATTTCATTTCTTTGCGATATATTCCCCGTACGTTGACATTGCTCACAATTTTTCACAAATTCAAATGAGTCTTTAAAAATAGTGGGCCAAAAGAATCCACTTTGCAAAATTTTTGCGGCGGTACGGTTTCCACCGAAGTGGCCACCGTAGTGGGATGTGTGACAACCATGGAGTATTTGATGTTGTTCACTCCCATGGACACAACGCCTCAATATTTCAAGAAGTGGGTGTTTGGGGTACAAACAGGATCGTGTTTGGATGCGAAAAACGGCCTATATTATTTCATGGTATCAAGTTGAGATTCGTACTTACAAAAGGGACCTTTTTAAGTTGGAAGCCGAAAGTTGTACCTTGAAATGGAACGAGATCAAACAAGCATTCAAACAACAAATACGTTAGTACCCAAAAGTACCTACCGAGCGATAGGATTTCATGCATTACGAACCAAAATAAGAATTCAACAAAGTGTCAAAAGCCTAGCCATAGGCACAAAATATAAAACAAACCGAAATTTAAAATTGTTTTTGAGAGCAAAAGAGTGGAACCAAAGTTTTAACAAACCATTCAACGGGTCGGGGTGGCCTCTGGTGAACTAGTAGGAACGTCTTCATCAAATTCGTCCTCACTGTCATAAACAGGGCAGATATCCTTCGGAAATTCTGGGAGCTGAGCAGCTAAAACGGGGTTGGTCTCTTTCACAAACTGACCCATCACTTCATCCCGTTCTCTTGTGTACAACCAAAATTTCTGCGTGGCCCGGTTCTGATATCGCTGCTCACTTTCCAGCAACTCGATCCTGTATGTGAGCTTCTTCAAAGCTGCCAAAATCTCCGCCATCTGGTTGCTTGACGAACCTGCCTCAGTCGGACGCCTCGATGTATCCGTAGTCCGCACATCATGCTCCTCAGCGATGATCACAGTAGGCCGGACAGTCCCCACTGTGGGAATTTCTTTTTCATGTTCATGTGGAGGAGTGTTGATATGCCTTCCCATCTTGCGAATGGTCTGCACACTAATGTTGCTTGTTGAGTCGAACCACTGATCCTCCACAGCGGAGGGTACACCTGCGTCTATCATTAGTAACGTGATAAGGCAAGGGAGGGGCAACACAACCTTCTTTCGGGTCCTAGCTTGATCGATGGCAGCGTGCATGACCATCCCAACATTTATCTTCATTCCTGTGAGCAGACAGTACAAGAGGGTACATTTGTGCATGGACAAGGTGGTATCGTGTGATGTTGGAGATAAAGAGGCCCGAAGAAATTGAAACCAAACAGCGGCCTCGGTGACGAGGGAGCTAGCGTTTAGACAACGTCTTCGACCATCCTTGTTCCATGGCTTTCCTTCGACAGCTATTTCTTTCAAAATACGGTCCTCATCCTCGGGGGTCATTTTCTTCAAAAACTTTGTAAACTCACACTCATTTGGGCCACGCCTTCCTAACACTCGGTTGATTGTTCCTGGATTATAACATACTTTCTTTCCTCTAACTACCACGATGGGGTCCTTTGATTGAGAGGCTTCGGCATAAAATTCTCGGACCAACGAGGCATTAGCGCGTCGATTGGCCTCGGCCAAAATCGACCAGTCTTGCGCGATGATCCTATCTTTTACAAAAGAGTTGGCTTCAACAAACTCGGGGTCAAAACCCCTTTCCAACCTTAGCTTCTGGGCTGCAATGCATTCGTAGTGGGCAGCCACCTCTGAAGAGGTGAACTGCCTAGGTACACCACTGGGGGCATGAGCAGTGCCCACTGTTGAGTGATGTGGGTGTAGGGTTTGAACATGGTCATCCCCAATGTCAAGTTCAACAGAATAAGCACTTAAAGCAGGTTCAAAAATAGTACCTTTCTCTGATGGTCTTTTTGCTGATTTCCTCGGTGTCGTGGTCACCGTAGACCTGGTGACCACTCTCCTCTTTTTTAAAGCTCGTAGAACAGGACTCTCCCCACTGTGGGCAGTCTTCCCCACTCTTCTCTTCTCAATACTATCCCCAAGCTTTCTGTAATCTTCTTCATAATCAGAATGTACTTTCCTTAGCAGTTCTTGTTCCTCAGTAAAAATCTCTCCCTCCGCCTTTTTCCTTTCTTCCTCGAAGATCTTTGCTTGCTCAGCCTTCAATCTTGCTTCTTCCCTTAGCTTTTCTTCTTCTTCTTTTCTGCGCCTTTCTTCTTCTTCTCGTCGTCTTCTCTCGACCTCTTCCTTTCTCTTTCGAATGACCGACAATTGTTTCTCAAACTCCTCTGCCAATCGCCGCTCCTCTTCTTCGGCCAGCAGTGCCTCGGTTTCGAAGTGGATGATACTAGTGTCGGAGACTTGAGAGGATGCCTTGGCTTTTGGGCTTTCTTGCTGTGAAGAACCCGCATCAGGTGCGCCGGATGTTATGGGGTTATCGCCGGAGATGATGGGGTTGTCACCGGAAATAGGTGGTGGTTCATTTAGATCGCCGGTGACATTTTCCGGCGGATTCTCTTCTGTGAGACGACGGCGCACGGCTGCTCGTGTGGGTGCATCGTGCCGGATGTTCAATCTTTTGCTTCGCGCCATTTTTTTTTGGGTTTTAGGAAGGGTTTTAGGTTTGTGTGTTTTCTTTGAGAGAGAAATGGAGAAGATGAAGAAAATTGGCGTTTTTAGGGAAGTTAAATTAATCTGATTAAGGGTGATGGATTTTGATTTGAGAGGGAAAGGTTAATAGGAGAGAGAGAGGGGGAGATAATGATGGTTTATCTTGGGAAGGAGGGTTCTTGACAAGTGGCAGGGAAAAGTTGAAATTTGTACTAAAAAGCATGAGGCGCGTCAGCCTTGGGCCCCTCCCAAACCGTCTTTTCCTATGTCAGACCGAGAGTGAGGAACGCAGTGACCAATCCTTGCCCACTGCGAACCTTTTTGTTCCAAAAAGTGCTAAGATGCTCCTACACACATCGAAATAAACTATCGTGCAGAATTAAAAATACCAAAATTCATAAAAAGACAATAATACTGAAATAAACTATTTACAAACAGCGCTGACTTTCTCTAACCATAGTGAGGTGGAGAGTGGGGAGGGATGTGGGCACTTTCATGTAGAAAATGCTTTACCCTTTGCCCATTGACTTTAAAGGTTTGACCCGATTGTGGGGATTTCAACTCCACTGTTCCGAAAGGACTCACCTTGACAATGGTGTATGGTCCCGTCCATCTTGATTTAAGTTTACCTGGAAAGAGTTTGAGACGGGAATTGAACAATAGCACCTGTTGTCCTTCCATGAACTCCCTATGGTTGATTCGACGATCGTGCCACATCTTGGTCTTTTCCTTGTACAACTTTGCATTCTCATAGGAGTGATATCGCAACTCCTCTAGCTCATGTATTTGCAAACTCCTTTTGATTCCCGCGGCATCCTCACTCATGTTAAGCTCTTTAAGGGCCCAGAACGCCTTGTGCTCTAATTCAATCGGTAAATGGCAAGCTTTGCCAAAAACTAATTTGAATGGAGACATTCCTAAAGGAGTTTTATAGGCTGTTCGATAGGCCCAAAGAGCATCATCGAGCTTGATTGACCAATCTTTACGGTGTGGCTTAACAACTTTTTCCAAAATTCCCTTGATTTCACGATTTGAAAGCTCGGCCAAACCATTGGTTTGTGGATGGTATGCGGTGGCCACTCTATGATGAATATCATATTTAGCAAGAACCGAGGCCATGACTTTGTTTACAAAATGGGTGCCTTCGTCACTAATTAATGCTCGTGGTGTTCCGAAGCGAGTGAATATATTTTTGTGTAAGAACTTCACCACAGTGTTAGCATCATTGGAGTGACAAGCAATGGCTTCTACCCATTTTGAAACATAATCTACCGCAACCAAGATGTAAAAGTTATTGCTGGAATTTGGAAAAGGTCCCATAAAATCTATCCCCCACACATCAAAAAGTTCGACCTCTAGAATGTTGTTAAGAGGCATTTCATTTCTTTGCGATATATTCCCCGTACGTTGACATTGCTCACAATTTTTCACAAATTCAAATGAGTCTTTAAAAATAGTGGGCCAAAAGAATCCACTTTGCAAAATTTTTGCGGCGGTACGGTTTCCACCGAAGTGGCCACCGTAGTGGGATGTGTGACAACCATGGAGTATTTGATGTTGTTCCCTCCCATGGACACAACGCCTCAATATTTCAAGAAGTGGGTGTTTGGGGTACAAACAGGATCGTGTTTGGATGCGAAAAACGGCCTATATTATTACATGGTATCAAGTTGAGATTCGTACTTACAAAAGGGACCTTTTTAAGTTGGAAGCCGAAAGTTGTACCTTGAAATGGAACGAGATCAAACAAGCATTCAAACAACAAATACGTTAGTACCCAAAAGTACCTACCGAGCGATAGGATTTCATGCATTACGAACCAAAATAAGAATTCAACAAAGTGTCAAAAGCCTAGCCATAGGCACAAAATATAAAACAAACCGAAATTTAAAATTGTTTTTGAGAGCAAAAGAGTGGAACCAAAGTTTTAACAAACCATTCAACGGGTCGGGGTGGCCTCTGGTGAACTAGTAGGAACGTCTTCATCAAATTCGTCCTCACTGTCATAAACTGGGCAGATATCCTTCGGAAATTCTGGGAGCTGAGCAGCTAAAACGGGGTTGGTCTCTTTCACAAACTGACCCATCACTTCATCCCGTTCTCTTGTGTACATCCAAAATTTCTGCGTGGCCCGGTTCTGATATCGCTGCTCACTTTCCAGCAACTCGATCCTGTATGTGAGCTTCTTCAAAGCTGCCAAAATCTCCGCCATCTGGTTGCTTGACGAACCTGCCTCAGTCGGACGCCTCGATGTATCCGTAGTCCGCACATCATGCTCCTCAGCGATGATCACAGTAGGCCGGACAGTCCCCACTGTGGGAATTTCTTCTTCATGTTCATGTGGAGGAGTGTTGATATGCCTTCCCATCTTGCGAATGGTCTGCACACTAATGTTGCTTGTTGAGTCGAACCACTGATCCTCCACAGCGGAGGGTACACCTGCGTCTATCATTAGTAACGTGATAAGGCAAGGGAGGGGCAACACAACCTTCTTTCGGGTCCTAGCTTGATCGATGGCAGCGTGCATGACCATCCCAACATTTATCTTCATTCCTGTGAGCAGACAGTACAAGAGGGTACATTTGTGCATGGACAAGGTGGTATCGTGTGATGTTGGAGATAAAGAGGCCCGAAGAAATTGAAACCAAACAGCGGCCTCGGTGACGAGGGAGCTAGCGGTTAGACAACGTCTTCGACCATCCTTGTTCCATGGCTTTCCTTCGACAGCTATTTCTTTCAAAATACGGTCCTCATCCTCGGGGGTCATTTTCTTCAAAAACTTTGTAAACTCACACTCATTTGGGCCACGCCTTCCTAACACTCGGTTGATTGTTCCTGGATTATAACATACTTTCTTTCCTCTAACTACCACGATGGGGTCCTTTGATTGAGAGGCTTCGGCATAAAATTCTCGGACCAACGAGGCATTAGCGCGTCGATTGGCCTCGGCCAAAATCGACCAGTCTTGCGCGATGATCCTATCTTTTACAAAAGAGTTGGCTTCAACAAACTCGGGGTCAAAACCCCTTTCCAACCTTAGCTTCTGGGATGCAATGCATTCGTAGTGGGCAGCCACCTCTGAAGAGGTGAACTGCCTAGGTACACCACTGGGGGCATGAGCAGTGCCCACTGTTGAGTGATGTGGGTGTAGGGTTTGAACATGGTCATCCCCAATGTCAAGTTCAACAGAAGAAGCACTTAAAGCAGGTTCAAAAATAGTACCTTTCTCTGATGGTCTTTTTGCTGATTTCCTCGGTGTCGTGGTCACCGTAGACCTGGTGACCACTCTCCTCTTTTTTAAAGCTCGTAGAACAGGACTCTCCCCACTGTGGGCAGTCTTCCCCACTCTTCTCTTCTCAATACTATCCCCAAGCTTTCTGTAATCTTCTTCATAATCAGAATGTACTTTCCTTAGCAGTTCTTGTTCCTCAGTAAAAATCTCTCCCTTCGCCTTTTTCCTTTCTTCCTCGAAGATCTTTGCTTGCTCAGCCTTCAATCTTGCTTCTTCCCTTAGCTTTTCTTCTTCTTCTTTTCTGCGCCTTTCTTCTTCTTCTCGTCGTCTTCTCTCGACCTCTTCCTTTCTCTTTCGAATGACCGACAATTGTTTCTCAAACTCCTCTGCCAATCGCCGCTCCTCTTCTTCGGCCAGCAGTGCCTCGGTTTCGAAGTGGATGATACTAGTGTCGGAGACTTGAGAGGATGCCTTGGCTTTTGGGCTTTCTTGCTGTGAAGAACCCGCATCAGGTGCGCCGGATGTTATGGGGTTATCGCCGGAGATGATGGGGTTGTCACCGGAAATAGGTGGTGGTTCATTTAGATCGCCGGTGACATTTTCCGGCGGATTCTCTTCTGTGAGACGACGGCGCACGGCTGCTCGAGTGGGTGCATCGTGCCGGATGTTCAATCTTTTGCTTCGTGCCATTTTTTTTGGGTTTTAGGAAGGGTTTTAGGTTTGTGGGTTTTCTTTGAGAGAGAAATGGAGAAGATGAAGAAAATTGGTGTTTTTAGGGAAGTTAAATTAATCTGATTGAGGGTGATGGTTTTTGATTTGAGAGGGAAAGGTTAATAGGAGAGAGAGGGGGAGATAATGATGGTTTATCTTGGGAAGGAGGGTTCTTAACAAGTGGCAGGGAAAAGTTGAAATTTGTACTAAAAAGCATGAGGCGCGTCAGCCTTGGGCCCCTCCCAAACCGTCTTTTCCTATGTCAGACCGAGAGTGAGGAACGCAGTGACCAATCCTTGCCCACTGCGAACCTTTTTGTTCCAAAAAGTGCTAAGATGCTCCTACACACATCGAAATAAACTATCGTGCAGAATTAAAAATACCAAAATTCATAAAAAGACAATAATACTGAAATAAACTATTTACAAACAGCGCTGACTTTCTCTAACCATAGTGAGGTGGAGAGTGGGGAGGGATGTAGGCACTTTCATGCAGAAAATGCTTTACCCTTTGCCCATTGACTTTAAAGGTTTGACCCGATTGTGGGGATTTCAACTCCACTGTTCCGAAAGGACTCACCTTGACAATGGTGTATGGTCCCGTCCATCTTGATTTAAGTTTACCTGGAAAGAGTTTGAGACGGGAATTGAACAATAGCACCTGTTGTCCTTCCATGAACTCCCTATGGTTGATTCGACGATCGTGCCATATCTTGGTCTTTTCCTTGTACAACTTTGCATTCTCATAGGAGTGATATCGCAACTCCTCTAGCTCATGTATTTGCAAACTCCTTTTGATTCCCGCGGCATCCTCACTCATGTTAAGCTCTTTAAGGGCCCAGAACGCCTTGTGCTCTAATTCAATCGGTAAATGGCAAGCTTTGCCAAAAACTAATTTGAATGGAGACATTCCTAAAGGAGTTTTATAGGCTGTTCGATAGGCCCAAAGAGCATCATCAAGCTTGATTGACCAATCTTTACGGTGTGGCTTAACAACTTTTTCCAAAATTCCCTTGATTTCACGATTTGAAAGCTCGGCCAAACCATTGGTTTGTGGATGGTATGCGGTGGCCACTCTATGATGAATATCATATTTAGCAAGAACCGAGGCCATGACTTTGTTTACAAAATGGGTGCCTTCGTCACTAATTAATGCTCGTGGTGTTCCGAAGCGAGTGAATATATTTTTGTGTAAGAACTTCACCACAGTGTTAGCATCATTGGAGTGACAAGCAATGGCTTCTACCCATTTTGAAACATAATCTACCGCAACCAAGATGTAAAAGTTATTGTTGGAATTTGGAAAAGGTCCCATAAAATCTATCCCCCACACATCAAAAAGTTCGACCTCTAGAATGTTGTTAAGAGGCATTTCATTTCTTTGCGATATATTCCCCGTACGTTGACATTGCTCACAATTTTTCACAAATTCAAATGAGTCTTTAAAAATAGTGGGCCAAAAGAATCCACTTTGCAAAATTTTTGCGGCGGTACGGTTTCCACCGAAGTGGCCACCGTAGTGGGATGTGTGACAACCATGGAGTATTTGATGTTGTTCACTCCCATGGACACAACGCCTTAATATTTGGTCCGCCCCTATCTTGTACAAGAAGGGATCGTCCCAAACGTATTGTCGTGTGTCGTGTAAAAACTTCTTAAATGGTTGTCCACTCATCCCGTGGGGCTTAAGTCCACTTGCTAAAAAGTTTGCAATATCAGCATACCAAGGAATTTCATTATGATGCTGAGCAGATAATAATTGTTCATCGGGAAAAGTTTCTTTTACCGGAGTGAGGTCAGGAGTGGGATCAACAGTGCCCACTGTCTTCTCGAGCCTGGACAGATGATCGACAACCTGATTGCTCGTTCCTTTCCTGTCGACGATCTGGAGGTCAAATTCTTGTAACAATAAAACCCATCTAATCAACCGTGGCTTGGAATCAGCCTTGTTGATCAAATATTTGATCGCTGCATGATCTGTGTGCACTATGACCTTCGTCCCTATCAAGTATGACCTGAAACGATCAAAAGCAAACACCACCGCAAGTAATTCTTTTTCAGTAACAGTGTAATTAATCTGAGCTTCAATCAATGTTTTACTTGCATAATAAATGGGGTGAAAAACTTTGTTCTTTTTCTGTCCGAGAACAGCCCCCACAACCCAATCGCTGGCATCACACATCACTTCGAATGGGAGTGACCAGTCAGGAGTGGTCACTATGGGTGTTGTGACTAAAGCTTCCTTGATTTTTTCAAAAGCTTCTCGGCAATCTTGGGTAAAAATGAAGTCTTTTTCATGTTGTAACAGGTTACATAGGGGTTTTGTAATTTTTGAAAAATCTTTGATGAACCTCCTATAAAAACCTGCGTGACCCAAAAAACTGCGAATACCTTTCACCGTTGTGGGTTCGGGAAGTTGTGCCACTACCTCAAGCTTGGCTTTATCAACTTCTAACCCTCTTTTTGAGACAAGGTGACCTAAGACAATACCTTCTTCTACCATAAAATGGCATTTTTCCCAATTTAAGACTAGGTCGTGGTTCTCACATCTCACTAGGCTCTTCTCTAGATTTCCCAAACAATTTTCGAATGATGTCCCTATTACAGAAAAGTCATCCATAAAAACTTCTATGGTGTCCTCAATCATGTCGGAAAAAATGGCCATCATACAACGTTGGAAAGTGGCTGGGGCATTACATAGACCGAACGGCATCCTCCGGAATGCAAAGGTACCGTAGGGACAAGTAAAGGTGGTCTTTTCTTGGTCCTCGGGTGCGATGTGGATTTGGTTGTATCCGGAGTATCCATCTAGAAAACAATAAAATTCCTTTCCCGCTAACCTATCAAGCATTTGGTCAATGAAAGGTAAGGGGAAATGGTCTTTCTTAGTGGCCAAATTGAGTTGTCTATAGTCCATGCATATTCTCCATCCCGTGATAGTCCTAGTTGGAATGAGCTCGTTTTTTTCGTTTTTTACTACGGTCGTCCCTCCCTTTTTAGGGACACATTGGACAGGACTCACCCAACTACTACTAGCAATGGGATAGATAATACCGGCATCTAACCACTTCAAGACTTCTTTTTTAACTACCTCCTTCATGATGGGGTTCAGCCTTCTTTGAGGTTGGACTTTCCCCGGGTGGTCACTCTCCAAGTTAATCTTATGTTGACATAAAGAGGGGCTAATTCCTCGAATGTCTGCTATGGTCCAACCAATTGCTTCCTTATGCTTCATCAACAAATCAATCAGAAGTTGTTCTTGTTTCTCACTAAGTTTGGAAGAGATAATGACGGGAAGTTTATTATCCTAGCGAGATAAGCATACTTTAAATGGGAAGGCAATGGTTTAAGCTCTAACTCGGGAGGTTGTTCTATTGAAGGGGGTTGAACATCTCTATCTTTGAAGTCCAGAGGTTCAAAAGCTGCAACTATTTCGTTACACTCATCCTCAAAAGTGTCATCACTCTCTGATTCAGAGTGCTCACTGTCATTCCCCACTATGGGAACTGTACTCCCCACTGTGGGCAGTGTGTCAAGACTCTTGGTCATTAACTCTCATCGTGAGTTCTCCTTTGTGCACATCAATCAAAGTACGTCCGGTTGCAAGAAACGGACGTCCTAAAATGATTGGGATTTCTTTATCGGCCTCATAATCTAGAACTAGAAAATCGGCGGGGAAGATAAATTTATCCACCTGGACCAAAACGTCTTCTATTTTTCCTTTTGGATAGGCAATGGACCGGTCGGCTAGTTGTAATGTCACGGTTGTGGGTCTAGCCTCTCCAATCCCTAACTTGTTAAAAATGGACAAAGGCATCAAGTTGACACTAGCTCCTAAATCACAGAGTGCTTGACCTACTTCTTGTCCTCCTATTGTGCACGGAATGGTGAAACTACCCGGGTCTTTCAACTTAGGTGGAATCTTGCTTGTAAGGAGGGCACTACATTCTTCGGTCAAAGCCACAGTCTCAAATTCACCCAACTTCCTCTTTTTGTTCAAAATATCTTTTAAGAATTTAACATAGCTTGGCATCTGCTCAAGAGCTTCTACCAAGGGTATGTTAATATGAAGTTGTTTAAAAATGTCTAAGAATTTTTTAAATTGAACATCGACATTTTTAGGCTTCATTCTTTGAGGAAAAGGGATATTTCGTGGGTCAATTTGAGTTTGCTGTGGTATTGGCTTTGGAACAGTAGTCTTTGGAACAGGTCCAAAAGTGGGAAGGTCAGGGATGTCGGTCCTCACTGTGGGAATCACAGTGACTTGAGGAGTGCCCACTGTGGTGCTCACAGTGGGTTTTTGAGGCGAATCATCAGATTCAAAAACGATATCTTTCAGATCCTTTCCACTCCTCAGTGTTATGGACTTGACATGTTCTGGTCCTTTTCCTATCACCCTAGCTTGCTCGGTATCACTAGGTAACGTTCCTGGTGGTCTATTCTTAACTTCAACGGCTAGTTGTCCTACTTGAGTTTCTATATTTCTAATGGCTGCTTGCGTTTGATTCATAAAACCCTTGAGAATCGATTCAAGTGACTGTTGGGTCTCAGCGGGTTGAGTAGATCGTGGTTGGTATGGTTGTGGGGACTGCCCACTGTGATGTGGGGACTGCCCACTGTGATGTTGTTGAAATCCAGGGGGATTGTATGGTCTTTGCTGGATATGACTCGGCCCTTGGGGTTGGAGTCCTTGATTACCAGACCAAGAGAAATTCGGATGATTTCTCCAACCTGGATTATAAGTCTGCGAATAAGGGTTGTTCCTCGGATTGGTTCCTATAACATTAACAGATTCGGGATTTGCTGGGCAAAAATCAAAAACATGCTCCTCTCCACAGAGGGAGCAGTTTTCAGGGAGATGCGTTGCTGAATTGACTTGGCCTCTATTTTGATTTAAAACGATTTTTGTCAAGGCCACCAATTGCGCATTCATGGTTTTAAGTGCCTCGGAATCGATGGTGTTGGTCTTTGATATGGGTGTTCTCGGATTTGACCATTCGGTATTGTTGTTGGACACTTTTTCTAAGATTTGATATCCTTCGTTGTAAGTCATACTCGTAAATGTTCCACCGGCTGTTGCATCTAAGATGATTTTGGCTGCATTGGAAAGACCATTGTAAAAGGTCTCCAATTGGATGCAATGTGGGATGCCATGATGTGGGCACTTTCGAAGTAAATCTTTAAATCGTTCCCATGCATCCGAAACAGCCTCATCTTCCTCTTGCCTAAACAAAATTATATCATTTCGAAACCTAACATTCCTTGTTGGAGGAAAGTATTTTTGCAAAAATCTATCGGCAAGCTCTTGCCAAGTGGTTATCGAGTGAGGTGCATGTGCATTCAGCCAAGACTTCGCCTTGTCCCTTAATGAAAAAGGGAAAAGCCTTAGTCTTAATGCCTCATCACTAACACCTTGCAACTGAAAGGAATCAGTCATTTCTAAAAAAGATTTTAAGTGCGAGTGTGGATCCTCAGATGGCGATCCTCCAAATTGACCCATGGCTTGGATCATTTGAAACATCACCGGTTTGAGTTCAAAATGCGTTGCAACAATATTGGGTCTCAAAATTCCGGAGCTTAAATCACCAACTCCGGAAGTAGCATAGTCCCGTATTTTTCGATCCTTGCTATCGGCAATCGTGATTGTGGTCTCCACTACAGGTGGCGGTATTTCAGCCATGTTCACAGTGGGGATCACAGGGGGTTGTCGATTTCTGTTTCTGCGTCTTCTTCGAAAAGTTTTCTCTATATCAAGATCGATTGGTAACAAAGGTTCGTGTTGTTGCCTTGGCATGCAACACGAAAAGCTTAGAAAAACGAGTTACTCGGGCTCGAACAAAAACTAATGTCTTGAGATTTAAAATCACGTCAGTCCCCGGCAACGGCGCCAAAAACTTGGTACGTGCGAAATGTGTGTTTTAATCGCAGTGGGTTGCAAACTGTCCACAGTGGAAAGTGCAAGTGTACACTGTCCACTATGATCGTCACAGCAAGTAATAGTTGGTAAAATACCAGAATCGAATCCACAGAGACTGGACAATCAAGACAATACAGTTCTCATGAGCTCCTTTTACAAGTTTCAACTAGAGAGGAAAATAATACTTTGGTTTGGTTTGGTAAAATAGCTACTTGAAACGATTTACTAAATGTTAAAAAAAAGAGGAATGTAGGTTGGATTTTCCCTAAATTTTATCTCAAATACTCGGTCCTTAGAGTGATCCTCGTATTTGTGGTGGACATTTTCGCTAGAAAAGCCCGGTTACAAAATACTCACACCGTTAGATAAAAATCCCATACTCTTAGTACTTGTTGTTTTGTCAATGGTAATCTCTAAATGGACCTTTTCAGGCCTCGATGGAATGTGTAGAGACAAATACTCTAAGTGTTTTTAATACACAAATTAGCTTGCCTACTACTCCAGTGGGCAGAGATTAGCTCACTGTGCCGACCTCACTTTCGTAAGTGTCAAAAGAATTCTTTCGAATCCCCTAGCATCATTCAAGCTCGTGTCACTGCGTTCTACTTATTTCTAAGTTAAGAACTAGACTTTACATCCTTGCAAGTGATCGGCTTGTTCGCATCCTTGGGTAAATATCGAGAATGAAAGACCAAAACAACAAATATTCTAAGTATAAAGATTACTCAAGCATTTTTGATAAAATCCAGGTACTTCTCCTTCCTACATCCCAAAGGATGTTTAGCCTAACATTTCCGAAGTAAAGAAAACAAAAGATGAAGAATTGCACATAATAAAACTGAAAGTGATTTGCATTAACTGCTCACAGTGGGGAACGAGAAGTCGTCCCTGCACTGTGTATTTCGAACTACAACAGCAAATAAATTACTGAAATTAAATGCTAAGTTACTGCAGTAAATGAAAGCTTACAACTTAAAGAAATGCTAGATAAATTGCAAGATGGATGGATTGATTGTAATAAATGAGACCCAACACCCCTTTTTATACTAAGGAGGAGGTGTTGGTCTTTACACAAAAAGGGTTTTCCAAGGTGTAAGGACTGTAGGGCAATGCTGAAATCAGCCCATAGGGTAATGCTTCAATCCTCCATGTATAGCTCTTATTACCCAATGGTCTTTTTTAGAAGTCAACTTTTGCAAGTACAAAGGGGTGTACTTGATGCTATCTTCAATGAGAACTACCTTGTACTTCTCCAGCCATTTCTCTGCCAAATGAACCTTCCTCCTCCAGAAAATTAGATTCCAACTAAAAGTTTCTTTTTCTTTTCTTTTTTGTTCTGCTCGAAGAGTGGGGAACCGGAGTGGGCACTGTATACGTCACTGCGGATGAAAAATCGTGAAAACACCCAAAACTTCCCCAAATAATTTATTAAAGACCATGGTTCACTCCTTTTGCTCGTTTTCGTAAATCATACCAAGAATGGGGGTTTTTAGAAGTGAAATGGCTAAAATTGACAAAATAATGTGGAAAATAAATGGAAATAATAACTCTAAAAATAGAGTTATCACAACCTCAAACTTAAATCATTACTTGTCCCCAAGTAATAAAAAGAAAGAAATAAAATGAAAAACAATGCATTTGAAACTTTGAGAGACTTACATACTTCTTGACTTGAATGAGCGTTTGATCTCCTTCCTCCGATACTTCCTTCGGTCCGAAACTTAAAAACTTCACTTTTGTACTTGACGAAATCTTTCCCTTGTTTACCATTTGATCAATAGGGCTTTCTTGGGTTTGAAGGGTTTATGGCTTTGAATCTTTTCCCAAGGGTTTTTGGCAAGAATTTCCAAACATGGACCGAGGATCTCGCTTTGAGATTTTTATTTCAAGAAGTGGGTGTTTAGTATTTTGTAATGATAGGTACGTACACTTTCAGGCTTTATTTGGGTATGGCTATTTTTTCTTCTGATGGTCCAGAATGGGCACACCTCAAACTTGGACTTCACAGTGTCCCCACTGTGGGCAGACTTGAAGTCACTCTGGAAATCCCCACCTCAAACTTAAAATCTCACAGTGTCCCCACTGTGACATTGAATTAACGAACAAAGGTGGTGGTTTGGGGTACAAACAGGATCGTGTTTGGATGCGAAAAACGGCCTATATTATTTCATGGCATCAAGTTGAGATTCGTACTTACAAAAGGGACCTTTTTATGTTGGAAGCCGAAAGTTGTACCTTGAAATGGAACGAGATCAAACAAGCATTCAAACAACAAATACGTTAGTACCCAAAAGTACCTACCGAGCGATAGGATTTCATGCATTACGAACCAAAATAAGAATTCAGCAAAGTGTCAAAAGCCTAGCCATAGGCACAAAATATAAAACAAACCGAAATTTAAAATTGTTTTTGAGAGCAAAAGAGTGGAACCAAAGTTTTAACAAACCATTCAACGGGTCGGGGTGGCCTCTGGTGAACTAACAGGAACGTCTTCATCAAATTCGTCCTCACTGTCATAAACTGGGCTGATATCCTTCGGAAATTCTGGGAGCTAAGCAGCTAAAACGGGGTTGGTCTCTTTCACAAACTGACCCATCACTTCATCCCGTTCTCTTGTGTACATCCAAAATTTCTGCGTGGCCCGGTTCTGATATCGCTGCTCACTTTCCAGCAACTCGATCCTGTATGTGAGCTTCTTCAAAGCTGCCAAAATCTCCGCGATCACCATAAGGACTGAAAAGACTCAGAGCATTATGGTGAACAGTGTTCGCTGAATGTTTAATCTAAAGAGCGAGAGTTCCTATCAGCGGTACTGTAAGATCTTAGTACTTATCAGCGATAGTGAAACTCTTATACATATTGTTTACTTACAATTTTCACTAAGTATATAAGAGAGGGTCATTATTAAATCACTAAGGGTTTGGATCAACATATGGCATGCTAGAATTGTTTGAAAACAATAAACATAAAGAATGCAACATTTCATAAACAACATACATGTAAAATATAATATCATCATATGAAAACCGAAACCTCATGCATATGCACACATCATCATACAAATCATATAATGTTGAAAATAAATTTGTATGTAGGTATGCACCCCATTGTATGTATCATGAGGACTCACCTGATTGTGTGTAGATCGGCTATTGATAACTCTTGATTGAAAACCTACACATTTCATACCACCATATCCAATTAATGACTTATCTTCTCCAAAAGTCAACAAAAGTGAACCATGGTCAACATGACTCGACCTAAAGTCAAACTCCAAAATCAGGTCCTTAATGACTCAAGTATATCCTTTTGAAATCATTGTCAAAATACTTGTGGATCAAACGAGGTAAAAGTCAAGCACTGGTCAACGCAGTCAACCTTGACTAACATTAATTAAACCTCAAATCTAAAACTCGATGACATCCAAAATGTCAAAATTATCATTTTATAAACTTATAAATCCATTCTCTAAGTTAAAGCGTCCCAATAAAATATGGAACTCAAATAATGAAGCTTTAATCATATGTTAAATCATCAAAATAATGTAATAAATCTCTAAGTGTTACGCTTGATAATGACTATTAACGTCTGTTTATTCTTTTAATAACTAACGGAATCTTTTGTTCCACACTAAAACGTATAGATAATATTTAACCAAATATGACGCTTCAAATTTTTTATTTAAATTTAATTAAATAGTTTCATAAACGTCCCCTTTGGAAAATAATTAATCAATACTAATATCCTAAATTAAATTAATATATTGATTTAAATAAACTTTAAACAAATATATTAATTTAGAAATTAGATCAATTAATCCTGGTTAATAGACCTAAGACACTTGTTCATAAACCTAATTAAGAGCATCTCCAACAGCTTTCCTATTTTGGAGAAAATGAGGAATATGAGAATTTTGAGCTATAATTTTGCTCGAACAACTTCCCCAAAACTTTTCCAAAATGGAGAAACTAGGAGAGAGAAAGAGTTTTTCTCCAAATATGAAGATCACTAAAAAATGATTACTAGATGATAGCACCAATGAAAATCTCTGAAAATAAATATTTAGAGAGAAATGATATTTTAATAAATGAATATAATATTTTAATATTATAATCAATGTTTGTTTCTCCAAAATAGGGAATCTATTGGAGATAGATGCAATTTTTTTAGAGATTTTAATTTTTTATTCTCCATTTTAGAGAAATTTTAGGAAAGTTGTTCGAGATGCTCTAACTAATTACCAACAACTAATTTGGGCCTAAATTTCATTTAATTATCCGGACCCAAAAATAAGATGGGCTCTCTCCTTATTTGTTAATAGAGTAAATTACATTCCCGACCCCTATGGTATGCACGTATTACGGATCAGGTCCCTAAAGCGCGTTAATTACACTGGGTGTCCAGGTGGTATGCAAAAGCGCACGCATAAGGTCCCTCCGTTTAACGAAGTCTGTTAACCCAGTTAACTCAAGGGGTAGTTTTGTCTTTTTACCCCCTCTTTTGTCCTTTTCCTAATAAGAAAAAAAAACAAATAAACTAATAAAGAAAGTGGACCCCACTACCCAACCCCACTACAACCCTAACCCAACCCCCCACCCCCCCCCCACCCCCCCCCCCCCCCCCTCTTCCTACCTTCTTCTTCTTCATCGATTAAACCATCACCCCACCTCCAACACCTTCTTCTTTCTCACCAACTTGAAACCACCATGGAGACCTGCAATTTCTCTCTCTCTCTCTCTCTCTCTCTCTCTCTCTCTATATATATATATATATATATATATATATATACGGAGCATGCTAGGTGGGGAAGGAAGAGGTGGTAGCTTAGGCGTAGATGTTATAGACAGACCAGATCCGACATAAAATTAAATATAAACCCAACTGCTCCTGTACCTTTATCAAGATACCATCAAAACCCTTGTTCCTGATTTCTGGTCTAAGAAAATTTCAAAATTCAGCAACGAAAAAGGGATGGCTATCTTCACCACTTTCAAATGGTAGAAAAAATTGGTGGGTCTGCATATTTTATTTCATCTTTCACATTTTGAACAAAATTAGTGAAACCAACCACAAAACACTTTAGTGGCTAATGGTGTCGGAGATAGATCTGTGGTGAGTGACGGAGAAGGTGCTCCGGAAGGCGGTGTCTGTGGGCTCAAAGTTAACGGAGATGGCGCCGCTGATGGATTCCCTGTCAGAGAAGGCACTTGGACGGGAGCTGGTGGTGGTGATGCTACGGTTGGAGGAGTTGCCGGAGGTGGTGAGGCTACCGGAAGAGGAGTTGCCGGTGGTGGTGAGGCCACATGTGGAGGTGTTGCCGGTGGTGGTGAGGCTACAGGTGGAGGGTCTCGGTGGTGGTCGGCGGTTTCCAGAGGAGGAAGGAGAAAGTATTGAAATGGGGGGGGGGAGGGTTGTAGTGGGGTAGGGGGGTTGGTGCTTTTTATTATTTATTGTTTTTTTGTTTTTTCTTATTAGGATAAGGACAAAAGAGAGGGTAAAAAATACCCCTTGAGTTAACTAGATTAACGGATTCCGTTAGACACATGACCCTCTGCGTGCGTTTTGGCATACCACAGGGACGCCCAGTGTAATTAACGCGTTTTAGGGACCTGGTCCGTAATACGTGCATACCACATGGACCGGGAATGTAATTTACTCTTGTTAATATTTGAAGCCATTAGAATGGACAACATGCAAGTTGGCGGAAATTCTACGCCGGACGACTATTACTTCTACAACTCACCGACAAGGATTTCAAGTCTGTTTAGTCATTTTTTCATCGTGTCCTTTATAATTTTCTGTTACAAAAATCTTGGTAGCATGCTAACATTCATCCTTACTAAACGAGGGAAACATCATGCAAAATGGTAAATAAACGAACCCATATTTTGAGTGCAAAGTTCGGTTTTCTAAACCGAAATCTCACAAACTTTAAACACGAAATCAAATAGTCTAAACACTATATGAGTTGAGACTATTTGGGTTTAACAGAAAACTTAAAAACGGAGCTAAAGATATGAAAATCACGACATTCTGTATTTCTGTTGAGTAATTTGCCTTGAATTGTCGAAAAACCGAAAACCCAAGCATGAACTTCAAGCACCGATTTCTCTCTAGAAACTCCATTATTTTTAAAATGGTTAGAACTAAGATGCTCATGGATCAGTCATCTACACTTATATGCAAAAATTTGGATTAGTAGTTGACAAAGGGAACCACCAATAAGTCTCCAAATTCTGCCATCGTTTAGTCGTTATCCAAGTCTGAGAACCAAAACAATGTTGTCCTTTTAGCAATACAGGCCCTGAACTATGAGTAGAATTACAACCAAACCCTTATATACGTCTATTTCATTCTCCCCTTGGTTTCACCAAATGAACCAACTTTACACTTTTTAGCCCTGATTCATCTTATTTCGATCTTAGTCCGATTCTCAGATATTTTTTTATTTTTGAGCCAATAAAATAAAACTCATTTTATTTTCCTTTTTTTCTCTTCATATTTATTTCTTTGCCCCATTTTGGGGTGTGACAAATCTCCCATACTTTAAGAAATTCTGCCCTTGGAATTATACTAGTTAGTCTGTTGATGATTCTTAGTCCTTATCTATTATCCAGCTACCATGTCATTTTTTGGAAACTTAAAATTCTAATCACATCATGACATCATCACAAGTACCAATATGTACTTTTGTCCTTTTATTTTTTTGTGTTCTTGACCAACACTTCAAGGAATCTCTCCTACATAATCAAGCTTCTCGCCAAAGTTTGATACATTTCAAATGTACAACAATTGAATCATCACCTAAATGTTTCCTCGAATTTGATAAGTCAAAAGTTTTGTCAGTTTACTTGCAACTCTGTTGGCCAACTTGGCTGATAGGCTACTCCATCAACTCTTGTAACTAATTCCTTGGTCCAACGTATATTGGACTTTATTTAACTTACTTGTCATATATGACTGCCCCTTTCAAAATGATTTCTTTAAATCATTATGTCCTTGGCCTGAACTCTAGCAGTCTATGTTGCTCATAAGCATAACTTGTCATGTACTATGGTTTTCTACACTGTTGCCATTGCTTAACTCATGTTGGTAACATGCTTGACCACTACATTTTTATGCATATGTTGGACAATTTCTTGTACGTCATGTATTACTATATGACCCATGCAAACACACCTCTCATGGCTGAAACGCATTGATTAAATACAGTGTGAGCTAACATGAACATTTGGGGACTCATCAAACCTGAAACATCCAAAATCCAGGATAAATTTAAACCTTAAAATTTATCAGAGTTAACCATAATTTCATCCAAACTTTTATACATAAATGGAGAATTAACTATGAGGGTTCATATACACAGTTCGAATTATCAAAAGAACCTATCAATCTAATCTTGACAACTATGATTAGATTAAATTGGTTGTCTAGGCCATTCATCAAAAGCATCCTCGCATAAGTTAACTTCTCCACTTGACACCAAAAGTCGAATACCAAAACACTCGTCCCTCTTCCCGTTACTTCCTCGAGCTCGTACCTGGTAAGAAAATTTAATTTGAAACGATTAGGCTTACGCCTAGTGAGAGCATCCATTTTCAAATTAAAACTTTATCAGCTTTGGAAAATCAAGTAACAAAGCATATAAACAAACCTGGTTTTCCATCATTCTTACCGTACGTCTATACATCTTACCATGACGGGAACATACCCAATTCCATGAGTATGACTAACATTCAGAAAGTCATATCATCACATTAGAAAGCCTTCTACGAATCATTACAGATCCTAGATCATCGCTCATGTCCAAGAAATTACAATTTACTTTATGCCTATTTCTTGGAGTGGAAGTAGACATTACAATTTACTTTATGCCTATCTCTGACCTTCCCATAGAAATCAGGAATTACAATTTACTTTATGCCTATTCCAAGATTTCTACTCACAATACGAAATGGGAATTACAATTTACTTTATGCCTATTCCTCATTTCTCATCACCTCACGAAATGAGAATTACAAGTTACTTTATGCCCATTCCTTATTTCAGGTCAACGGGAATTACAAGTTACTTTATGCCTATTCCACATTACAAATACTGCCAGTGCCTATGGATCCATTACACTTACTAGCATATATGCATAACAACATAACACGAAACATCTCGTATCATATTCTCAACACTAAGAATACTAGATAACCTATCGTATCCTTATCCTCAAATGTCCTCCTTCGGCGACTTAGCACGGGGGTTCCGCTACCCGGTTAGTAGATGAGGTCAAGGGGCAACGCCCTTGCGGGGTCTAAGGGCAACGCCCCCAGAAAGTTTTTAGAAAAACTTAACCAGACACTATATCCAAAACTATCCGGAAACTCATACATATTCGGAACATCAGAAGTATCCGGACATCAGAAGTGACCGGACATCAGAGGTTTCCAGACACCATAACTATCCGGACATCACAACTTACAGGACACTAAACCTATCCGGATGTTACCGGAAACATATACAATCTGGATGACCTCTGGAAACCAAAGTAATACGGATACCATCCGGTATCTATTTCATTCAGAAACATAGATACTTATAGGATATCTTCACTACCGGACACCACTGATAAGGAATTACCAGACACTTATCAAAACATCCGGTAACTTCGTCCTGTACACCAAAATTCCAATCCAGACCACTATTTGTTCGACCCAGCTTAATTTGCACGCATCCATTCAGTCCCAATACAGTTAATACGAGTATCCTACTGCTTAATTTGTAAGAAAACATTGATTTAAACAAAAAGATAGGATGAACTCACCTGTAAGAACTTAGACCCACTTTCTTCTGCAACAATCCAAATTCAATTTGAATATTCCAACAAAACTGTACCTAGTTGGGAAACAGATTAGTTTGTAAACACTATCTCCAAACTGAAATCAATTTTGCAGAAATCCCTTGTTTTTCTTACCAATTTCAATCTCTCCTTTCTTCTTTCTTCCTTGAGAGGAAACCTTCTTCAAGACAAAAAATGAGATAATATCTAACACTGGACCGACTCTCACTTTAAATATCAAAATCCACTTTCAACTAATGACCAAACAAACCTTCAAGTTCCAAATTTCAAATATCAACTTAGACTTTGGTCAATAGAAAATTCACCCCTTTGAGTTTTACATTTGCAAAGTAGTCCAAATCTTAAACTAAATTACAATTAGACCTCATTCATATTAAATAATATATAACGGAAATTCGAGGTGTCACAAATCTCCCCAACATGAAAATGATTTTGTCCCCGAAATCAAAATTAAGTAAATAAATGAGGATATCTAATCTTCATGTCTTCTTCACCTTCTAACGTCACGTTAGCACCTCTATAATGCTTCCATTGTACTTTCAACATAACCACATCCTTATGTCGTAGCTTCTTAGTCGTTCCTTCTAAAATTGCTTCCGGTTCTTCCACTGCAATGACTCTTCTCATCCACTCTTACTTCAGTAAGTGGAATTACATCTTTCTCTTCGGCTAAACATTTCCGAAGATAAAAGACATGAAAGATATTGTGGATTCTTTCCAATTCAGGTGGAAGATCCAACTGATATGCTTGAAGTACAACTCTCTTAGTTATGGTGAAAGGTCCAAGAAAACGAGGACTCAACTTTCCACGTTTACCAAACATTATCACACCTTTCCACGGGGATACCTTAAGCATCACACGCTCCCTAACTTGGAATTCTTTCGGCCTTCTTTTCAGATCGGCGTAACTCTTTTGCCGATCTTGAGCCGCCTTCATGTGCTTCTGAATCTCTTTCACTTTATCAGTCGTTTGTTGAACAAGTTAAGGACCAGCAAATTGTTTTTCTCCAGCTTCAAACCAACATACTGGAGTTCTACACTTCCGTCCGTACAGAGCTTCGAAAGGTGCTCTTCCAATATTGGAATGAGAACTATTGTTGTACGCAAACTCCACTAAAGGTAAATGCGTATCCCAGTTACCTCCAAAGTCTAACACACATGACCTGAGCATATCTTCCAAAGTCTGAATGGTTCTTTCACTTTGCCCGTCCGTTTGTGGATGGTATGTAGTGCTCAAATTGACTCTTGTACCCAGTTCTTCATGAAGTGACTGCCAAAACCTCGAAGTAAACCGGCTGTCGCGATCAGAAACTATAGACACTGGAATACCATGCCTTGACACCACTTCATCAATATAAAGCTTGGCTAACTTATCAATCGGTGATGCTTCTTTCATTGCCAAAAGTGAGCACTTTTAGTCAACTGATCCACAATTACCCAAATGGTATCGTTACCTTTCAACGTCCTTGGTAATTTAGTTACAAAGTCCATGGTAATCTTATCCCACTTCCATTCCGGAAACTCCAAAGATTGTAGACTTCCGTAAGGCCTTTGATGTTCAGCCTTTACTAATGAGCATGTCATACACTTTTCTACACATTGTGCCACATCTAGCTTCATAGCGGGCCACCAATAGTGTATCTTCAGATCCCTATACATCTTAGTACTTCCAGGATGTATAAAATACTTAGACTTGTGGGCGTCTTCGAGAATTAACTCCCGATTTCCTCCCACCTTTGGCACCCAAACGCGGCCTTGGAACAGTTTGACCCCACGACTATCTTCAGTCAGTTGAAGCCGCTGTTTGATCATGACTTCCTCTTTCAAATTTTCTTCCAATAAGGCTTCCGCTTGTGCCGTTTTTATTCTTTCAATCAAACTCGATGTCACATCAATTCTGGCATTAGTTGGTTTCAAGCACCCACTATATTCCTTTCTACTTAAAGCATCAGCCACAACATTTGCTTTACCAGGATGGTAATGCAATTCACAATCATAATCTTTAAGTAATTATAACCAACGCCGCTGTCTCATATTCAACTCTTTCTGATCAAAGACATGCTTCAAGCTCTTATGATCAGTGAAAAGAGTGCACTTCGTTTCATACATATAATGTCGCCACAGTTTCAATGCAAACACTACCGCTGCAAGTTCTAAATCATGGGTAGGGTAGTTCTTCTCATGTTCTTTGAGTTGTCTCGATGCGTAAGTAGTCACCTTGCCGCGTTGCATCAATAAACACCCCAAACCCATCTTTGACGCATCACTATACACGACTAAATCTTCCGTTCCTTCCGGTAGTGCAAGAACAAGAGCTTCACACAGTTTTTGTCGTAATGTCCTGAAAGCTGATTCTTGCTTTTCAGTCCAGACAAACTTCACATTTTTCCGAGTCAGAATGGTCAAGGCATAAGCAATCTTTGAAAAATCTCTTATAAACCTCCGGTAGTAACCTGCCAAACCCAAGAAACTCCTTATCTCCGACGCGCTCTTTGGTGTTTCCCAATTTTCCATTGCTTCTATCTTTGCCGGATCTACTTTGACTCATTCAGAAGTAATCACATGACCAAGAAATTGTACTTCTTTTAACAAAAATTCACATTTTGAAAATTTTGCGTACAATTTCTCCTTCCTTAGAACTTCCAAGACTTCACGAAGGTGGTATTCATGATCGGCCTCATTCTTTGAGTAAACAAGTATGTCATCAATAAATACAATGACAGGCTTGTCTAAGAATGGTCGACACACTGTGTTCATCAGATCCATGAACACAGCACGAGCGTTCGTCAACCCAAATGGCATTACAAGAAATTCATAATGCCCATACCTCGTTCTGAATGCTGTCTTGGGAACGTCTTCATCTCTTACTCGTACCTGATGATAGCCCGACCTCAGATCAATCTTTGAAAAGCATCCCGCACCTTGTAGTTGATCAAACAAATCATCGATTCTTGGAAGCGGATACTTATTCTTAATCGTCAACTTATTCAGCTCCCTATAGTCAATGCACATTCTCATAGTGCCATCCTTTTTCTTAACAAATAAAACTGGAGCTCCCCAAGGTGAAGAACTTGGCCTAACAAATCCCTTGTCAAGTAGTTCTTGAAGTTGAGACATCATTTCTTTCATTTTAGCTGGCGCTAATCGGTACGGTGCACGCGCTATCGGTGCCGCTCCCGAAACAAGATCAATTCGAAATTCAACTTGTCGTTCTGACGGTAGACCTGGAAGACCATCAGGGAATACATCTGGGAAATCACGTACCACCCTTATGTCTTCCACTTGCTTCTTTTCTGCCTTAACATCCAGAACATAAGCTTAATAGGATGAACATCCTTTTATCAGACATTTACGCGCCTTTACAACATAAATTAGCAGGACTTCCCCTTTTCTCTTTTCCCCAAAGATGAATACATCATCATTTCAGGCATAGGAATCCGAATTCATTTCTTAGCACATAGAATTTCTGCCTGATTGATTGTCAGCCAATCCATACCCACAATTAAATCAAACCCCCTAATTTCCATCAAAATCAAGTCAATCGGAAATTTATTTTCCTCTATCATAATCAGACAACCCTCAAGTCTTTCGCGAACTAAGACTTGACCCCCGTTAGCTATCTCGACTACTATGGCATCTTCCAAGGTAGTGACAGGCATAGCTAACTTTTGATAGAATGACTTTGATACAAACGACAGATTGGCACCACAATCAAATAATATTTGTGCATGAATAGAATTAACGAGAAAAGTACCAGAAACAACATCTTTGGATTCCTTTGCCTCCTCAGCCGTCATATGAAACGCCCGGTCCATTGGCTTAGGAGTATTTGGTTTCCTTCCTTGATCTCCACCCTTCTTTAGCTTTGGGCAGTCTCTTCGGAAGTGATCGGGTTGTTTACACTGAAAACAGGTCAATCCGTGAATAAGATAGCTTGCAGCTTGATGACCAGGCTTTCCACATTTGAAACATTCACTTCCTATCAGTCGGCACGGGCCAAAATGCTTACTTCGGCAGTTCTGGCACCAGTTTGGTTCCCGACGAGACTCGTAACGAACATTCTTGCCAAACGATTTAGATTTCTGAGAAGATTCAGATCGACCTTCCCATTTTCTTTTCTCTCCCCCTTGAGCCTTTTCTTCTTTGTCTTTAGCATATACTTCTTCTATTATTTTTGCTTCTTCAATTGTTTCCCTCAACGTCAAGGATTTAAAAATTCGTACCCGGGACATCATGTGATAGGCTTTAATCTTCTCCTTCTCAGTTGGAGCCACATGCCCCACTAAATTCAATTTCTCCAAAAATATACGAGTATAATCTCGTACAGATGAAGCACCCTTTTAAAGAGTTCGGAACTCTTCTTCGATTCTATCCATTGCATTTTCATTGCAATATTCTTCTAGAATCTTCTTCTCAAACGATTCCCACGTCATGGCGGCCAAAACCGGAGCTGTTACTGTCGACGTCACAATGTTCCACCAGGTTAAGGCATTTCCACGTAACATTTGTGATCCAAACCTGACCTTTGACTCCTCGTCACATTCGCAAGCTCGAAAAGCTTGTTCCGTCTCTCTAATCCAGTTCATGCATACTATCGGATTATCTGCTCCAGTAAATTCCGATGGCTTGCAGCTCAGAAAAGTTTTATAAGAGCAAACTCTCTCCACTCTCCGGTTAACATTCACTACAGGAATAAGAGGTCGAGTTACTACACCAGTACCCGTCTCCGGTTGTCGTAACTCAGTACTCCTGTCATTTAACACTTTCATGAGTGTCTCTGATTGTTGAGCCAGTGTTGTATTCATCGCTCGCATCATATTTTCCATCATGCGAGATTCCATCGTAGACTCGGGTGTCACCGGATTAGAGGTACCGGCACTCGTTCTTTGTGTTTGACTTTCTCCTCCTCCTATTAAAGGTGGCCTATGTGTGTTCTTTCGTGTATTCCACCCATTTCAAGTTGCTTCTCCACCACCCAATCATTTACTGTCCTATCTTCCGAAGAATTAGGGGATCTGGTGGGTGTATTCACCATCGTAATCTGGATATAAACAAAAGATAACCATAAGAATGGCTATCCATACTCAAACACAGGAAACGTACTTTAACGTTCATTAGTCACTGTAACAATTTAGAAACAAGTATGCTTGCGTAACAATATATTCATAATAACAGTAGCTAATTGAAATTGTGAACGTACTATACATGAGAATCCTCGTTACCATCGTTACAGTGCTTAATTCATGTATTTCCGTCGACTCTATGACTATCCCGTCTTAGTGTTTCTACCCATATCTCACAAATCATAACTTAATTCATCTCAGCTTAAGTCTAGGTATCTCATAATCATACCTAGTTCGCTTAAACTATAACTCTGATACCATACTGAAACATCCAAAATCCAGGATAAATTTTAACCTTAAAATTTATCAGGGTTAACCATAATTTCATCCAAACTTTTATACATAAATGGAGAATTAACTATGAGTGTTCATATACACAGTTCGAATTATCAAAACAACCTATTAATCTAATCCTGACAACTATGATTAGATTAAATTGGTTGTCTAGGCCATTCATCAAAAGCATCCTCGCATAAGTTAACTTCTCCACTTGACACCAAAAGTCGAATACCAAAACACTCGTCCCTCTTCCCGTTACTTCCCCGAGCCCGTACCTGGTAATAAAATATAATTTGAAACGGTTAGGCTTACGCCTAGTGAGAACATCCATTTTTGAATTAAAACTTTATCAACTTTGGAAAATCAAGTAACAAAGCATATAAACAAACCTCGTTTGCCATCATTCTTACCGTACGTCTATACATCTTACCATGACGGGAACATACCCAATTCCATGAGTATGAATAACATTCAGAAAGTCATATCATCACATTAGAGAGCCTACTACGAATCATTGCAGATCCTAGATCATCGCCCATGTCCAAGAAATTACAATTTACTTTATGCCTATTTCTTGGAGTGGAAGTAGAGATTACAATTTACTTTATGCCTATCTCTGACCTTCCCATAGAAATCAGGAATTACAATTTACTTTATGCATATTCCAAGATTTCTACTCACAATACGAAATGGAAATTACAATTTACTTTATGCCTATTCCTCATTTCTCATCACCTCACGAAATGAGAATTACAAGTTACTTTATGCCTATTCCTCATTTCAGGTCAACGGGAATTACAAGTTACTTTATGCCTATTCCACGTTACAAATACTGCCAGTGCCAACGGATCCATTACACTTATTAGCGTATATGCATAACAACATAACACACAACATCTCGTATTATATTCTCAACACTAAGAATACTAGATAACCTATTGTATCCTTATCCTCAAATGTCCCCCTTCGGCGACTTAGCATGGGGGTTCTGCTACCCGGTTAGCGGATGGGGTCAAGGGGCAACGCCCTTGCGGGGTCTAAGGGCAGCGCCCCCAGGAATTTTTTAGAAAAACTTAACCAGACACTATATCCAAAACTATCCGGAAACTCATACATATCCGGAACATCAGAAGTATCCGGACATCAGATGTGACCGGACATCAGAAGGGACCGGACATCAGAGGTTTCCTGACCCCATAACTATCCGGACATCACAACTTACCGGACACTAAACCTATCCGGATGTTATCGGAAACATATACAATCTGGATGACCTCCGGAAACCAAAGTAATCCGGATACCATCCGGTATCTATTTCTTTCGGAAACCTAGATACTTACCGGATATCTTCACTACCGGACACCACTGATAAGGACTTATCGGACACTTATCAAAACGTCTGGTAACTTCGTCCTGTACACCAAAATTCCAATCCATACCACTATTTATTCCACCCAGCTTAATTTGCACGCATCCATTCAGTCCCAATACAGTTAATACCAGTATCCTACTGCTTAATTTGAAAGAAAACATTGATTTAAACAAAAAGAGAGGATGAACTCACCTGTAAGAACTTAGACCCACTTTCTTCTGCAACAATCCAAATTCAATTTGAATATTCCAACAAAATTGTACCTAGTTGGGAAACAGATTAGTTTGTAAACACTATCTCCAAACTGAAATCAATTTTGCCGAAATCTGTTGTTTTTCTTACCAATTTCAATATCTCCTTTCTTCTTTCTTCCTTGAGAGGAAACCTTCTTCAAGACCAAAAATGAGATAATATCTAACACTGGACCGACTCTCACTTTAAATATCAAAATCCACTTTTAACTAATGACCAAACAAACCTTCAAGTTCAAAATTTCAAATATCAACTTAGACTTTGGTCAATAGAAAATTCACCCCTTTGAGTTTTACATTTGCAAAGTAGTCCAAATCTTAAACTAAATTACAATTAGACCCCATTCATATTAAATAATATATAACGGAAATTCGAGGTGTTTAAGTAGTAATGGAAATGCTATTGCTAATATTCTTATGCATGCTAGACCTTAGTGTTTAAGTAGCAATCATGCTAAACATCGTCGAGTTGTGATATAAATTAGAATACATACTCTACCTCGCTTTACCATTTATTTATGTGGTTGGGAACCCATGATGTATCGCTTAGTTAGGTTCGCTTGAAGGCTCTTAGATCAATACTTGTAGTAATTTGTCTTTTCACATAGGCCTTTAAGTATATACTAGCCCTTACTAAAACTTGGAGCTTTGTCGGACTTACTGCACTGATACGACGTCTTAACGTGTTTTTTTACACATTCTAAAACATTTTTGTTTCAAATTCTTGCACATCTTATCTCTATCGGTGTGCCCCAAACACAAATATTTACATATTCTTCTAACATGGTATTCCTAAGACCTTCCACGCTGGAATCCATATTTTGTTTCAAGATCTACCCGATCTCATCTAAGGGGCCGTTTACCAAATGCTTACCCGGGTAAGCGCTTACCAGTCAAATTTAACACTATCATTTACTTATCGGGTAAGATTTTAGTGTGTCTAATCGGTTTCCTATGCAATAATTCACCCCGTAAGCGCAAACCATGAGAAGAGTCATCGCCATCACTTACCTGGGTAAGAGTCTCGGTCCTTTCACTCGCTCTATCAATCAGGTTGGTAATATTAAGTGACTTGGTAAGCACTTACCCGGTTAAGTGTTTGGTAAACGGCCCCGAAGTCTATTGGTAGAAATTCAAAGTGGCTAATCGTTCTCTATTTCTTATCATTCTCTTATTAAATAGTCTTTTACTGAATTACTTGAGCCTAGTTGCCTGCACTTAATGTGATGTCAATCATTGTAACTCACCATCTAACCAACTCCGATCCTTCTTTGCCTATATAGATGGAAGTGAATTTCATCATAATTCTTCAATGATGCTAATCAACATCTCTAGATCAAACTTTATCATTTTCCAACCGAAAATGGGCTTTTAACTATCGAGATATGTGTACATAATCATGTCTTGTAGTTTAGTGTAGAGTTTTGATGTCCACACTTAAGTCTAGTGAGTGGTCACCAAGTCATGGTTGGAACGGTGCTACCCTATTGGGTCGTATATAGAGTTAGTAGCTTGTGGTGTACTCTATTGATCATATACGGAGCTATGTAGTGTGGTGGTGCTTGTCGGAGCCGTACACAGGACTAGTGACTTTTGTGGTGAAACTCATATAGAGGTTGAGCAGACACTAGGGTCATTGTGGGAATCTTGCGGTGGTACTCAATGAAATCGTATATGGAATCCATGGCCCGAGATGAAACTCGATAACGTCGATAAGTGCCTTACTTTTGTGTTCCTTCCACATTCGATGGATTCAAGTCTCCACATCACCGAAAGGTGTTGCTTTTAGGTATTATGTTACCTATTCTTTCAGTATTTTGGATAAAGAGTATTATCTATGTATTTGATGTTTTGGAGGATGCGCCTTGTGATGTTTTGGGTGAGTTCGAGATTGAAACTAAAACGGTAATTTGATTTGGAAATAACAAACTTTGGAAAGATGCTCCTTTTATGACCTACGTTTTAAATAAATGAGTCATTTTTAAGGGAAAATGTAGGATTTAACCTTTTTATGGTTAATGGAAAAATCACCTAAATGCGATGAGATTAACTTCACTCACCCACAATCACCCCAAGGATTGGGCTTCATAATGGATTCACAAAATCTAAATTAAACAAATACAAATATATATTTTATATAACGTAGGGCTCTTACTACAGACTAAGAATCCTAAATAATACTCAAAATACCCCTAATCTGATTTACACAAACTGCACAAACTCACATATCGCACAACCCTTGTGTGATGCACTCCTTTGTCGCACAAGAACCCCTTTTCACACAAAGCTTGTGCGATAACTCACTATATCGCACAAGGCTTGTGCGATACTGTTTGAACCCAGATACACTTAATCAAGATTAAAAGTCTATTAGTTGAATTTAGAGTTTAATGCGGAAGCGTATTTAAACTAACAGATATGTTTGATAGATGTTAGAACGCACATATATAAAGAAAAAAGTAAGGAATAAAAAGGATTTCTTGAACAGTTACTGTTATTCAATATATAATAAGAACACGAAGAACAGATTAAGAACTGTTGGTGTGTGTGAGAATATAACACTCAGATATTTGACAATAACGTTTGAGAGTATTAGTGATTCCTTGTGTATTCGTTCTTAGGAAGATCTCAACATGAGACTTCCTTTTATACTACTCTTAGAAGACTATGAAGTAGGTCACTGTTCCTTTTACGGCATGAATAGTAAACTGGATGGTGTGAATAGTTGTTTGAGCCATGCGCATTTAATGGAGCAGATGTACTATTGGTAAATGCATTAAATGGCGCAGACGTCTATTTTGTACCATGCCCTATTGAGTCCACTCAGAGCTTGACACGTGTTTTGACAGTACTTTTCCATGCAAGTTGATGAACGTATCCAGTAATATCTTCCAAGTCTTCATAGCAGACCACAGAGGCTCTGTAAGGCATTACAGAGGTTCTATGGTCTGACCTTCTGTGGAGCAGTCCACTTGTTTCCGAGTTGATCTTCTTCTTGCGCACTACAGAGGTTCTGTGATTGCCTCTGTAGCTTCTGTGGCTTTCTGGACTTGATCTTCTGGAAGAAGTGGCAGAGCCTCTGTGAGAGGCTTTTCTATACTTAGCCTATTTTTCACTACTTCTAAGTATTTCTATGATTAGGAAGATTGAAGCTAACAATCTCCCCCTAAGTAGTGAAAAATAAAAATTTGACTTTGAGTTTAGTTAGGCTAAGTTGGATAAGACAGAGGTTAAACAATACCTCGAAATTTATTTCATTTAGAAATATGCCAGAGACATTTTACATTTGAGTACAATGAAAGATAAACTTTTAACTTTGTTTGCAGAGATTGGAGGTCTGAGAATCAGATTTTGGCATCTTTGAAATCATTGTAGCTTCTGTTGTCTCTTCCAACTTTTCTGATCTCTTTGTAGAATCTGATGCAGAGTTCTCTTAGGCGAATTGTTGCGTCAATCTCTCTTATGATAGTATCTGCAGCATCTTTTTCCATTTTCTTTGAACCTCTGTATTTCACAAGGCTTGCTCTGAACTTGTTCAGAGTATTTGTTGCGTACTTCTGACAGTCCATGCATACAAATAGTTTAGTTTCGCCTTGAGGGTTTTGAAATACTAACCCAAACCGTGGTTCTGTGATGATTGAGTTTGGTATGGCGTCTGGTGGGCAGCGATCCTCTGGTGGTCGTAGATCCAGATGTTTGAGACCGAGATCCTTTCCCAGCTGGAAATCTATCATGCTGTAGAGCAGAAGCTTTTCCCTCATCGCTTTTCTCAATACTTGATAGGCTCTGGTGTTTGCCTCTGTGTTGTAGTTGTCCTTTGTCCATTGCAGAAGGTCAGGTAGATCGTATGGATTGATGTTTCTTAAGTCAGCATCAGCGAAGGTAGATTCTGAATTGTTCTCTCTTCTGACTTTGTAAAGATTGTACCTGACCCTTGGATAGGTTCTTGTGAAGGAGAATCGGCAGAAGATCACCTTTTTGATCTTGTGAATTGAGAAAACATCTGCTTTGGTTCTTGGCTTTGTTCTCGTGAAGATGTTCTCAAATTCTTCTCTGATCCTTGGATCTGTCACATGATCTGTTGGATAGTTTGTCTGAAAGGATTGTTTGTAGAGGTATTTGTATACCACTTCTTCCATTTCTTCATGTGTTGGACCAGGTCGTGGAATTTGTCTTCTGAGACTCTCCATCTGTTGAACAACTTCTGCAGCTCTACCAGTTAAAGGAATTTCTGACAGAGGCTTCAATCCATGTGCCCAGTCAACTTCTTCGGGTTTTGGGGTTTGAAAGGCGTCAAACGCACTCTTCATCAGTTTCTCTGTTGGCTTTGACAATGTTTTCTTCTTCTTAGGCTCTTCTGTCAGTATCCCTTTGCCTTTATCTTTTGTTGTCGTGGCAGAACCTGTTGCTTCTGTGGGATTTGAGGTTTGCACTTCTGTAGGTTTGATGGAGGTTGCCTCTGTGGATTTTGACGATTGTGACTTAGAGGACTTTTGTGGCGATGGTTCTGTTGGCTTGACTTTCTCTGTAACCTCTGTTGGAGGTTGTTTGGTGACTTCTTCTGTGAGCTCAGTTTCTGTTGATGAAGTGTTGTCATTGAATCTTCTTGCCATTCTGAAAGCTAAAGTGAACCAGTGCCTTTCTTCTTCTCTCTTCACCATACGATCACTCATTGTTGTGTGCATCCTTTTCAGAATGTCAGAAGCAGAGGTCGTTGCTCTTTTTGGTTTGGTGGCAATCGACTTTCTTCTGGGTATGGTTTGGGGTGTTTCCACAGAGGTGGGTGTTTTCTCTGTGGTTGGTTCATCTGTTTCTTCCAAAATGATTACCTCAGGGGCGGTAGTTGCCTCTGAGGTTTGCTTATCTGCTTCTGTTGTGTTGGGTTCTTCAGAGGTTGAATCCACAGAGATGGGTGTATTCTCTGTGGTTCTTTGAGTTTGTTGTTGGGTTTGTTCTTGAGGGGCTTGGCTGATTGATTCTGCTGCGATTGGTGGAGATTGAATTCCTCTGCTCGTAGCTTTCTCCCTTAAATTCTCCCCCTCATGATTATCTGATGGACCAGGTTGGTCATCATCAGAATCATCCTGACTCTTATCCGAAGTACCCTCTGCTCTGCAAGAAGTGTTGGGCTTCTTTGGCAATTCAGCTCATGCTGCCTTCAATTTTTCACATATATCATTGCAGAGACCAATAAATGTCGCAAGCTCTGCTTCTGTCTTGAAACGCATTTTGCCGAAACTTTTCTTGAAGTCCTTCACATAGTTGGCATTTGCAGTTGTGAAGGAGACAATGACTTCTGTGACCTGGTTTATGACGTTTTGTCCTAGCTCTGTTAGCTGTGCTCTGGTCATATAGTCTTTTGGCTGCATCATTGTCGTGGTTCGTATTGCCTCTGCTTGAACTTGTGATAACGCATTCTGTAAGTCTGCAGGAGTAATGCCCTCTGCTCTGTTGGATTGCGTATTCAATTGTTCAAGGAAATCTTTGACCGAGTCCCTGAACGCAGAAGTTGCAGTTGTTTCGAATTGATGAGCGGCAGAAGTGGCTGTTTCTTTGGCAGTGGTTGTTGCCGAAGACTTCATCTCTGAGATGGCGGTTTTCACCTCTGTGGACAGATCGTCCATTTTGGTGTTCAGATTCAAGAGAGTTGTAGATGTTGTCTCTGCCAAGGATTTGAAAGAGCTTTGCAACTCTTTCATTGTTTGGTTCACAGAGGTGACAAGGGTTTGGAACTCATCCCTTGATACTTGTGTTCCTTGTGTAACCTCTGGAGGAACACATTCGTCTCTAGAGTGAGTCCCTGTTTCTGGGACACCTTCGTTCACCATTGTTTGTATGATGGGGATGGAAGGATTTCCTTCTGATCCTCGAGAGGAAACCTGAGTTTCGTTCTCTACAGAAGTTCTGTGAAGAACAGAGTCCAAATCCACTCCAGAGGTGGGTATTGGAATGTCCTTCTGTTGACTAGGAGACTTGTCTAGAGTCTCTTCGTCTCTGTGCTTATTACTTCTCTCTGAAAGAAGGTTTGGCCTTAATGTGTGCGTGACAGAGGAAACGAATTCCTCTGTTGGGTGTTCTTGTGTGATCTGGGGCGATTGATCACGAACATTAGGTGAGTCTCTTTGAGGAGACTCCCTAGGAATGGATTCCCCGGTTTCTGTGGGCACAGAGGTTGAAAGAGTAACCTCTGGCTGGATGGGTTGGGTTAGGATCGAGCTGTGCTGTTCTTTTTCAATAACTCCTTCTGCAGCTAGACCTGCGGAGTTAGAAATGTGGGTTGCACTGGGAGTTGGGTTTGGTTGTGTGCCTTCTTCAACTTCGGCATCTTTTCTTGTTTCTTCTTCTGGTTCTGTGGAAGTTCCTTGCTCTGTGCGCAAGGAGTCATACATGTGATGAGATCCGTATAAGCTCATGACATGAGGATGATAGAGACCTTTTCGTATCCAGATAGCCTCTTCTTCATCTGAATCTACCTCTGAGATTTCTATCCCTGTTTCTGTGGTTTCTTCTACAACCGTTGCCTCTGTAACTTCAGTTGTATTCCACTCAGCTTCGGTTTGTTCTGTTTCTTCTGAAGCTTGGTTTGGACTTCTTCTGTGGACGTCCAATCCTTGAATGAAAGGGTTTTGTAAAATCATAGGGGTTTCGGCTGGTTGATTTCTGGGTGTTGTGTCATCTTCTTGTAGATGTGTGTCAATGCCAGAATAGAAGAAATCTTGTTCTTCTGGAGAGTGGTGGTCGAGAGGTTGTGCCGTCCACCCTGCTGTATTAAGGGTGTTTGCAATTTCGGGGTTCTGTAGGAAATCATTCAGGTCTCCCTGGTGAGCAAATCTATCTGGAGATTGATAGGGTGATTGATATCCTTCTTCTGTCATTCCTATTTCTGCATCTTCTTCTTCTGCAGTGTCACCCTCTATGATTGCCTCTTCTGCAATGGTAACCAATTTTTGAAGTGATTTACCATGCTTCTTTTTGGTTTTCCTCCTTTTTGGTTTTGGTGCCCCTTCCTCTGTTGATTTGGATCTTTTCTTTTTCTGTTTTGTGAAAAGGGGAGGAGCAGAGGAGCCAATCTCTGTGGCATGGGGAGGTGAAGGTCTATCTTCTGCAGTGCTAGTTGATGTGCCTTCTGCAGTTTTTCTCTTCTTAGCTTTTGGAGTAGAAGCAGAGATCTTTGCTGAAGATTTCTTTCCCATTATTTCTGCGCGTTTGGCTATGAAGCTGAGTTGAATAGCCATGTGTTTTGCTAACTTGTGATCCTTTTCTGCTTGAGTGGAAAGAGGTTTTGCTATCATTGTTCCTAGGGGGACACCTAAACGCGGGGGTGTCATAGGACTCGGTTTTGGAGTTCTATGATCGCGTATATACTCTTTTTAAGGGATATGTTCGATGCGTAGCGCAGAAGTTTCTTTGACAGAGGTCTGCAGTGTGAGTAGCCATCAGCATGATCAGTGGGGGTATTTTTGTTCATCGGGAACTGTTTGGGAGTTGGCCCTTCCATTGGCCAATTTTGGATTAGCAGCAGAGGTTCGAACAGTACTCCCAATATTCTTTGGAATTGCAGAGGTGGTAGAAAGTTGGGATCGTTCTCTTTGACCCTTTTCGAGTTGTTCTTTCTGTCGATGGTGTTTATGATCTCTTGCATCATTATGGTCGCATAATCTAGTGGAAGATCATAGTAAACCCCATACATGATGCTCAAGATTTGATGTGAGCTCTGGTCAATACTCCCTATCTTTCCTGTCAGGCATCTGTTAAGAATAGAGAACAAAGTGTTCCACAGAGGTGGTAATCGGCCTCTGCGGAAGTCATTTCTTTTCCGTAGTTGGGTGTTGTACCCAAGCATTTCCACGAATCGACAGAGCTCTTCGTCTGTTGGTTGCTCTGCATAACTTTTCAATCCCAGAAGAACCCTTGTTGGTAGGTTGAATTCAAGTGAGAACATTGTTCTGTTGAACTTGATTTCAAGATGCTCAGATTTATCAGGTCTTGAAATGTACCCTTTGATAAGAGAATCGTCTTTATCAAATCGGCAGCTTTGCCAAAATTGGTTCAAATAACGGACTGGAATTTTGTTAGGGGTTCTTGATAGTAGAGGGAAGAGGACATGGTTTTCCATGATGTTCAGAAGTATGGCATGGGCTTCGCCGAAAGTAGTGGGTGAGGGGACCAAATAGCAGTTGTTGGATTTGATAGGAAGAGTGGCTTCGAAATGATCCTTAGCTATGAAGTTTTGCAAGTGTGTCGTCGGAGCAAAGTCTGCGGAGTCCCCGGAATCTTGTTGTTCAATATCTCTTGCAAGGCTGGGGTTTTCAGAATGTTCTGAATGAGCAGGGGAGTTTTCCGTTGAGTTCGCCGGAGAGAGTTCAGAGGATGTAGCTCGAGAAGATGAAGCCATTTGCAAGTGTTTTGCAGGGTATCGCCGGAGAAGAAGATGAGAGTTTGTAAAAAGTTTTATGAGAGGGTAAGGTTTGTTTTTATAGGATGGTAAAACGGTAGACTTCGAAAGGGTAAAATATATGGCAATGGATTAAAGTTTGGAATCCGCACTCGAGTTTGAGCGGCGGGTTCAACTTACCAAAAAAAAACGTTCCATGTTTGCCCAATGAAAATGGGACACGTAGGCAATGTCAGAAGATGACAGGACGTCGTGCGCGGCCCATTAATGCTAGGCGCGTGGAGTTGTTCTTAGCCATATGAGTTTCACTCTCAGTAAAAGTAACCGTTATTGTTACAGAAATGCCCAAATTAACAAAATAGCAGAGCCTTTGTTAGTTTCCAGAAGCTCTGTGATGTTGAAAATTTTGAAGTTTAACCCTTTTCTCATATATCTCATTGTTATCATTGCTGAAGGTTCTTCTTTAAACGAAAACGTTTGTAAAGATATTGGAGAAGATCAATAGGATTTTGTCAAGAAATTTTACTCACAGAGGTTTTGTAGCTCTGATGGAACTTTGCAGAAGCTCTGCAAGAGCCAGCAGAAGCTCTATGAGAGAAAAAATCTTATAACTTGAATTCTATTAACTTTCTGATCACCCAATTTTTGATCTGTGTTAAGAGATGTTTTTCGCACATTCTTGAAGGTTGGTGTCCGAGAAAACTATTTTGATAAACGTTTTGTTCGAGATAACATTCCAAAAGATCGACAGAGGGTTAATTTATGATCACAGAGCATATTTCCTGCAGAAGCTCTGTTGAGCTCAGCAGAAGCTCTATGACCTTAAATTTCTACTATCTCGAATTTTGTTAAACCTTTTGAACTTTTGATTTTTGAAATGTTATTCACAGTATATTTAGGACATATTTGACAATTCTTGTCCTAGAAAACTGTTTTCTAAAAACCTTTCGTGCGAGAGACATACCTTTTGGTTCTTCTGTTCTCGGCAGTTTTGTCTTACTTCTGTCGATGGAAAATTATCGACATTCTTCTTTGACTTTCCTTTGAAAGATTTATCTCTGTAGATCATTTGAGGGCCCATTTTGCTCCCCCTTGATCTAATCACTTCTGTAGATCAAGAATTTTCCTTTTGCTCCCCCTTGATCTAATCACTTATGTAGATCAAGAATTTTCCTTTTGCTCCCCCTTGATCTATGCTTGGATCAGAATATGATAAGTTTTGCATAGTACATAGGTCAAGTCTATCAGAGGTTCTGTGAAGGTTGTCAGAGGTTCTGAGCAGACCTTACAGAAGTTCTGTAGTTTCAAGAACTATTGAAGGTTTTAAGAATTTACATATAGAAGTAGAATCTTTCAAGACAATAATTTAAGCAATGTATTTACTTATTATTTACAGAAGATAAAACTATACTTACTGAGGATTTTCACACCATGTTAATCATTCCTATCTTACCCACCAAGAAGTTGAATCTTTTCTCGTCTAGTGCTTTGGTGAATAAGTCAGCGAGTTGATATTCTGTGGGCACAAAATGCATTTCGATTGTACCGTATTCAACATGATGTTTCAAGAAGTGATACCTTATATCGATATGCTTGGTTTTTGAGTGTTGCACAGGGTTGGCAGAGATAGCAATAGCACTTTTGGAATCGCAGAAGATGGGTATTTTGAACAGAATGTGGCCATAGTCTTTTAGCTGAGTCTTCATCCATAGAACCTGAGAACAACAGCTAGCGGCAGCAACGTATTCAGCTTCTGCAGTGGATGTGGAAACACAATTCTGCTTCTTGGAAGTCCAACTGACTAGTTTACCACCTAGGAATTGACAACTCCCAGAGGTACTCTTTCTGTCGAGCATGCATCCTCCATAGTCTGAATCTGTATAAGCTTTAAGACCAAAACCAGAGTTCTGTGGATACCAGAGACCAAGATTTTTGGTCCCTTTTAGGTATCTAAAGATTCTCTTTACGGCATCATAATGTGATTTCTTTGGATTAGCTTGATAGCGTGCACAGAGACATGTGGCATGCATAATGTCAGGTCTGCTTGCTGTTAAGTATAACAGAGATCCAATCATGCCTCTGTAGAGAGTGCATTCTACAGAGATGCCATCTGAATCTAAGAATAACTTGTTTCCAGTGGCCATTGGAGTTTTCATTGCAGAGGCATCAGAGAAGCTATACTTGGAAAGAATGTCAGAGACATATTTAGCTTGATTTATAAAAATTCCCTCTGATGATTGTTTGACTTGGAGTCCGAGGAAGAAAGTTAATTCTCCCATCATACTCATTTCAAACTCACTCTGCATGAGTTTTTCAAATCTTTTACACTCTTCTGAATTAGTAGACCCAAAAATTATGTCATCTACGTATATTTGTACAAGCATTATCTCACTACTTTTGCGTTTATAGAATAAGGTAGTATCTGTTGTACCTCTGTTGTAACCATTGACTAGAAGAAAGGTAGAAAGTCGTTCATACCATGCTCGTGGAGCCTGTTTCAGTCCATATAGAGCTTTTTCAAGGTAGTATACATGCCTTGGAAACTTTGAGCTTTCAAATCCTGGTGGCTGATTAACGTAGACCTCTTCTTGGATTTCACCGTTGAGAAAAGCTGATTTTACGTCCATCTGATAGACTTTAAAACCTCTGTGGGCTGCGAAGGCTAAGAATATTCTTATTGCTTCGAGCCGTGCGACAAGGGCAAAAGTTTCATCGTAGTCTATGCATTCTTCTTGTCTATATCCCTTTGCTACTAATCTTGCTTTGTTTCTGATGACCACTCCATCTTCATCCTTCTTGTTTCTGTAGACCCATTTAGTCCCAATGGCCTGTTTTCCTCTTGGCAGAGGTACTAGAGTCCATACTCTGTTACGCTCAAATTGCAAAAGTTCTTCTTGCATGGTGTCTACCCAGTTTGGGTCATCTAGGGCTTCAGAAATCTTCTTTGGTTCTATCACACTAATAAAATTTGTAAAGAAACAAAAGTTAGCAGTGGCAGACCTTGTTTTTACTGCGTCAGAAGGTTCTCCGATTATTTGGCTTGGAGGATGGCTTTTTGTCCATTGAGTTGTGCGTGGAAGATGATCATCAATGTCATTTAGACTTTCTTCTTGTGTTTCTTCTTGTGTAGCCTCTGTTGGTCTTCGTGCCTTGGTAGTTGATTCTACCGTTTGTGGAATGATTGGTATGAGTGGTGGTGGAGTTTGTTCCTCTGAGGACGTATAGTCTTGGTCCTCGATTTCCTCTGTAATTGGTTCTTCTGTGGTTTGTGCAGCTTCTGTGGTCGTTTTCCTTGATGTTTCATCTTCTGCACTTTCTTCTGCTTCGGCAATTGCATCTGTAGTATTTACAGAAGAAGATGAAGCATTATTAGGACCAGTTAGAGACAAACATGTAGGATTTTGTCCGACAGAGGATGGTTCTTCAGAAACCCTGATTGTTCCAACAGAAGGATCAATGTTTTCGTGGAGCATCTCTAAAAATAGAAGATCCAAGTCTTCTTTTTCTTGTGAGATGACAGAGGATTTCCCTTTAATTCCGAGTTCTGAACTGATTTGTTCAGAAGTCATTTGGAATGAATCATCAAAAGAAACATTGATGCTTTCTACAATCTTGTGAGACTTTGTAAGGAATGTTCTGTAAGCTTTGGAAGTGGTAGAGTATCCAATGAATTTGCCTTCATCTGCTTTTACATCAAACTTTCCTCTTGAATCTCTGTCGTTTAAGACAAAGCATTTGCATCCGAATATATGAAAAAATTTGATATTTGGTCGCCTTTTGTTAAGCAATTCGTAAGGCGTCTTGAGGTGTCTTTTCACAATGGTTGATCGATTTTGAGTATAACACGCAGTTGAAATTGCTTCTGCCCAAAAGTTCATTGATAATCCGCATGCTGACATCATAGTTCTTGCGGCTTCCACAAGTGTTCGATTCTTTCTTTCGACAACACCGTTCTGTTGTGGAGTGCGAGCTGCAGAGAAGTTCTGTGATATTCCTTCTTGTGAAAGATAGGCTTCAATGACAGAGTTTTTAAATTCTGTGCCATTGTCACTTCTTAACTTCTGTATTCTGCAATCATAAAGAACTTGGATTCTTTTCATTAGATTTATCAATACATTTGGAACATCTGATTTCTTTCTTACGAATTCAACCCATGTGAAACGTGAATACTCATCAATTAGGACAAGTATGTATTTCTTGCCACCTAGGCTCTGTATTGCAATGGGACCGCAGAGGTCGACATGAAGCATGTACAGAGGCCTGGTGCAAGACACATCTGTTTTGCCTTTGTGGGAAGCTCTTCTGAGTTTTCCCATTTCACAGGCAGAACATAAATGATCCTTATTGAATTTAACATTTGGCAAACCTTTAACTAGATCAAGTTTGACCAGTTTTTCCAATGTGTGAAAATTCAAGTGACAGAACCTGTTGTGCCATAACCAGGCTTCTTCACTTTTGCAGGCAACAAGGCAAACTTTGTCTTTGTTCTTTGAGTTGAAGTTCATTAGATATAGATCACCTATTCTTTCAGCTCGCAGAAGTTCCATACTTGTTTCTTCACTTTGTAGAGAGCAGAAAGTTCTTTTGAACAACACATTGAATCCTGTATCACAAAGTTGACTTACACTGAGTAGGTTGTGCTTAAGGCCATCCACATATGCAACTTTGTATACAGAAACGTCTTCTTTCCTTATGACTCCATAGCCTTTTATGTGTCCTTTCTTGTTGTCTCCAAAAGTCACAGATCCACCATCTTGTGTTTCTTTGTACGTGGATAGTGCACTTCTGTCACCAGTCATGTGCCTTGAGCATCCGGAGTCTAGATACCAGATTGGCACATACTTCTTCTGCAGGACAATCACAGAGATTTAGGTACCCATATCCATATGGGTCCAATATTGTTAGAGTTTTTCAAGTTTGCCTTGGCATTCTTGAAATACATTTTGTTCTCTGCAGAAGAGTCAGATTGTTTCTTTGTGGGATTTGACTTTTGAATTGTCGTAGAGAGTAAACAGACTTGACTTGAAAAATGATTATTAAGTTTAGACATAAGATCAAAGCAATGACAGTATTGAATATGAGATGTAATTTGCTTGAACTTTTCATTGAACTTTTTAAACTCAGCCACAGAGGCATTACATTCTTTCTTTACATTAGATTTCCTATTACTAGAAGATCTATGAATACCCGAATGTTGTTTGCAAAAGCTCTGTTTAGGACCTGCAATCTGTGGGTTGCTTCTGTGGTGAACTTCTTTCATCACTGTCACAGAAGAAAAAGATTTATTAACCTTGGGTTTTGAAAATCTAGAACTTATAGGATCAATAGAGGTCTTCTGTAACATTTTAAGCTCAGCAGAGGTTTTGATATGTAGATTCAATTTTAGAAAATCTTGGCAGATTGGAATCTCTGTGAGTTTCTCTTTTGGAGAAATAGTTCTGTGAGGAACTTCAGTGGAGAATTTGACATCCTCTGTGTCACAGTGAATTATCCCTGATTTGAAATCAGTCTCTGAGTTGTCAGAGGATGAATCGTCCTCGTATACAGAGGTTGAGTCAATTCTTTCAATAGAGGCTGGATTTTCTGAGCATGTATCGTACGAGCTTTCTTCCTCTGTAGAATAGTTTTCATAGATTGCAGAGGTTTCTAATAAGATTTCTTCAGTGAGAGTTTTATCTATAGAAGATGTACAGAAATTTTCTAAAACGCTTGATTTCCATATTTCCAAAATTTCTTTTTCAATTAAATTTTTAAAGTTTTCTTCTGAAAAAATGGGTTTAAACTCAGGAGCTTCTGCTGATAATTTCTTTTCAACGTTTATCAAACAGACAAAAGCAACCTGTGTTTGGGTCTCTGGTTTACCAAACTTGAAGATACCAATATGATCTTGTGTTTTCAGATATTTCTTTGGTTTGATACCTCTATTGACAGAGGTTGAAGATGATGAGTCTGTGTTTTCAAACCACACGTTAATCATCTTCTTATGTTTCTTCAAGTAAGGATCCACAGAGATTTTCGCCCTTTTGCTTACAGAGATTAGATTTGGAAAATCTGGTTTGTTCGTTTTTCCAATCACAAATAAAGAGGACAGAGGTTTGTTTCTTTTGCCTTCAACACCTAGGGTGATATCATCATACCCTATACCTCGTCTCGCTATTTGTGAGTTTACTTTTTCATAAACTTTCTGTGCATCTTTATAGTTTTTAAGTAAAACCTCTCTTCTGAGTAAATCTTGCCATAATACCTCTCTTTCTCTTTGAAAGTATTCTTTAAGAGCTCTTATGTCAGTAGTTTCGCTCCTTGAAACTGAAAGTTCTTTTGTTTTATCTTTTAAAGTCTGGGTTAATTCAGAAATTTGTTTTTTAAAGGATCTAGAGTTTTGTTCCATTTCTTTTCTATTCTCTCTTTTTCCTCAAAAATCTTTGCTTTTTCTTGAGTGAGAAGCCATACTTCTCTCTCATTGAAAGTGAGTCTTTTCTGAATACTTTGATTTATCTCTTTCAGTTCAATTAGTTCAATGTTAATTCTAGGTGTATTATCATCTATAGAGGTAATACAAAAGTTTGAATTTGAAGTAGATACCTCAGAGTTAGTGCAGGAGTCGACTTCTGCCATGCCACAGAAGAGGGCATTGGCGGTATGTTCATCGTCAGAAGTAGAGTCTGCCTGGAAGTCTTCTATGTTCTCCTCAGAATGTCCTTTTGCCATTAAGGATTTTTGAGCATAATACTCGGCTTTCTTTTTGTAGAAAGCAGAGTCCCTCTGTGGGCGATTTGATCTGCTTCTGCATTCATTCGCAAAATGGCCTGGTTTGCCGCAGTTAAAACATCCTTGAGGAGTGTTTCCTGTTCGATCATTGGACTTCTGTAGGTCTCCGCCTTTCTCTGATCTACATTCATTTGCATAGTGACCAGGTTTGCCGCATTTGTAGCATTCTTGCTGTGTGTGGCTTACCGAGTCATCTGACCTCTGTCGGTCATTTCCTCTGTAATGTCTTTCGCTTGACCTCTGTCGGCCACTCGATTCTTCTTCTCTTCTGTCATCTCTTCTGTTTTCTCTATCATATCTTTCATTTCCGGAACCTCTTCTGTTTCCTCTGAACTCTTTTGTCAATAGAGCTAAAGATTTAGCTAGTGACGCAAGAGTTATTTCTTTTTCTGCTTGCTCTTCTTCTTCACTGTCAATTATCACCATCTTCTTCTTCTCCTTCTTCTTCTCCTCTGTGGCTTTTTCATTTCTTGGTCTCTGTGCATCTTCTTTAGTTTTACTAACCAATGCATATGGTACAATGGTTAGTGTTTTAGCCTGTGCTATCTGAGGTTCTTGTGCGGCTAATGTTCCGTAAAGATCAGAGAGAGTCCAGGTGTCTAGATCCTGATTTGTCTGTAGGGACATAGACAGCTGGAGCCATTCTTCATTTAGACTTTTTAAAAACATGACATTGTTTTCTTCAGAAGTTCTGTCAATGCCTGATTTTCTGCACTTGTTGATTAGAGAGTTGAATCTGTCGTATGTTGTTTGCAGAGATTCTGTTGAAGAGGCTCTGAACGCATGATATTCATTGATGTACTGTGCTCTTCGGTTTTTTTGTGTTTTAGCACCTCCTTCCAACTGTCTTTCCAGTTCTTTCCACAGATCATGCGCTGTTTCACATGAATCCAAGGATTGAAAGAGTTCGTTGGGTATTGCCATAATCAATGTCCTCTTGGTTTTCTGAGCAACTTCATCTTCTGCTTTATCTTCGGTTGACCACTCCCCTTTTGGCTTTGGTTTTTGATGTTCGGGGATTTCGGCAGATTCAGCAGTAGCAGGTATACGAGGTACTACTGTCATGGGAATAGGAGGAGGATTGTACACATATTGTACTAGATTTTTTTCAGTGCCCTCGAAAAAATGGACCATTCTTATTTTCCACTGAGGATACTCATCTCGAAGGAGACTAGGAGGTTTATTGAGAGAACCAGTAGTAAAGAAATTATTTGTATTTGTCATTTTTGAAGATTTTAGAAAGAAGGTATGACTAAAGAGTTACTTCGATGAACTTGAAGATTTTCTGAGTTTAAGCAGTTTCCAGACACAATAATATCTATCACGAATCTTGATAAGTGGATCACTTGATATTGAAAATCAAGAGAGGCTCTGATACCAATTGTTTGAACCCAGATACACTTAATCAAGATTAACAGTCTATTAGTCTAATTTAGAGTTTAATGCGGAAGCGTATTTAAACTAACAGATATGTTTGATAGATGTTAGAACGCACATATATAAAGAAAACAGTAAGGAATAAAAAGGATTTCTTGAACAATTACTGTTATTCAATATATAATAAGAACACGAAGAACAGATTAAGAACTGTTGGTGTGTGTGAGAATATAACACTCAGATATTTGACAATAACGTTTGAGAGTATTAGTGATTCCTTGTGTATTCGTTCTTAGGAAGATCTCAACATGAGACTTCCTTTTATACTACTCTTAGAAGACTATGAAGTAGGTCACTGTTCCTTTTACGGCATGAATAGTGAACTGGATGGTGTGAATAGTTGTTTGAGCCATGCGCATTTAATGGAGCAGATGTACTATTGGTAAATGCATTAAATGGCGCAGACGTCTATTTTGTACCATGCCCTATTGAGTCCACTCAGAGCTTGACACGTGTTTTGACAGTACTTTTCCATGCAAGTTGATGAACGTATCCAGTAATATCTTCCAAGTCTTCATAGCAGACCACAGAGGCTCTGTAAGGCATTACAGAGGTTCTATGGTCTGACCTTCTGTGGAGCAGTCCACTTGTTTCCGAGTTTATCTTCTTCTTGCGCACTACAGAGGTTCTGTGATTGCCTCTGTAGCTTCTGTGGCTTTCTGGACTTGATCTTCTGGAAGAAGTGGCAGAGCCTCTGTGAGAGGCTTTTCTATACTTAGCCTATTTTTCACTACTTCTAAGTATTTCTATGATTAGGAAGATTGAAGCTAACAGATACCGTAGTATATCACTCAAGCTTTTGTGATATACTATTTTATCATACAAGCTTTGTGCAATATACTCCATCGCACAACACTGGAATCTAAGTACGATTGGTTTTATTCAATTTAAATGCTTCCAAATACTACCAAAGTGCATAAAAAGGTTAAAATCAACTTCCAACTTAACCCATAAATCCAGTTCTTCCCAAACCCTTCATATATGACTTTAAAAACTCAAACCCTACATTGAAACACTATAAAACCCAAAACTAAGACGATAGATTACTCAAGGTACTAAAGAGGAACTTAAAATATGAATAACATACCTTAATAAAACTTGAAATTCCACTCCAAATTTTCCAACCTAGCTCTTCTTCTTCTTCGGTTTTTCTTTCAAGAATACTCAAACACAAACTTTTAGAACGTAAAAGATAAGGATATGATTCCTTATACAATTTTCTAAAATTACATATGGGAAGCTCCTAAAATCCCATATTGACAATTAAAACCCTCCAACTTAAAAACACTAATTAAAACTTACCCCTAAACTTACAAGACATAATTACAAAACTCCCCTTAACTTAATTTAAGATATAAAAATATAACGAAACTTACCCGAGTCATCATATTTTAACATGTATGTTTTAATTAGTTTATATTTATCAAGTGGCATATCAGATAGTCTAGTTAAATATAATTAACTTATCAACTAGTTATATATTTATCAATTAATTTACCTGTTAACAACTAAATTTTAAACTAACAACTAGATTATGAACGTGTTACATGTTTGAATTTTTGTGAGTTTGGAAGGTTTTCTATCCCACATTGGTACGGAATAAATAACAAAGGACTTTATAAGTCATTTCCCTCAAATAGACCTTGAACAAGTTGATGGGCTCATGGTGGGGAGCGCACTTTGCACTTCCCGTCGGAGCTTAGGAGCATCGTCCGAAGCTTTTCTTTTTACAAAAATATATAGAGAAAATGAGAAGTGATGTTAATAAAGATAGTTCTGATTTTAAATATGTTTAAATTTAATTAAAAAATATTTTTATTTATTTATTTATTAAAATCAATTGGAGACTTAGTCTCCAACTTATTGTAAGTGACTTTCTATTTTTTGGGAAGAAGTTAAGGTTTTTGGTTGGGGTGTTTTTAGTATAATACCGAGTTAAACCCCTTCCTAACATATACAAAAAAATCACTTCTCTTCAATCTCGTTTTTTTCTTTACATCATTTTTTCGGCGGTTGCTGATTTTCATATACTTAGTTTCTGCATCACTTTTCATAATTCAGCTATCATCGCTGTTGATAGTCGATATCAAATGTTCAAATCTTGGGGCATTGCGACTTTGAGTCTCACAGTGGAAAAGGGTAATCGTATAAAACCTTTAAGGACATGATTCAATCTGTACAGTTCGATTCACGATGTCGACAATTTACAGGTTGGTTTTATAATTGTGTTGCGTCTTTATTTTTGCGTTCACTTTGTGAATACTCTACTTCTACACCTTTCTACATATTGATTCAATCGAGAATGATAGAATCGAGTATTGAGAAATCCATCATGTTAGGGTTCAAAATGTATTGAATAAAAGTTCAGGGTCTAAAATATAAATACCCTAAAAGGGGTATAAATAGTTTCTTTTAATTCATAATTATGGTGAATGCTTGATTAGACTCATACGACCAATTGTAATACGCTCTCTATTTTCATGCAATCAAAGATAGTCGACTTATGCTAGATTCATTGTTTTCTTTTGATTGTTGATTCATATTGCACTAATATGGGTTCCACACATCAACAATGCGACCTTTTGTCTATTATAAATATTTTATTAAGATTCTAATATGTGGTGGTGGAAAGGTTCGATTTGTTTGATGCATGTCTTCATTATGGCTTGTATTTTATATTATCCAATCTTTATATATATTAAAGTAAAACCCACAAATAATGATGTGGCATCCTAAGGAATGAGTATTCATCATTTTCTTGAATTGTGGTTGAGTTGTGTATCCCACATTGAAGAGTGATGAAAGATTGACTATGAATGGTTGGTACATGAAGGGAGGTTGAGATGGTTTCTTTAAAGTCGTGGGTTGCGTTCTCTAAAGTCATGTTGTTGACTCCTCTTGGCCGATCCTCTAAAGTTCTAAACTCACGGGTTGGTTCATTTTAACCGACCTTTTTTGGCAAACAAATATTTTTTGTATATATATCTTTATATATATTAAAGTAAAACTCACAAAGAATAAGGTGGCATCCTAAGGAATGAATATTTATCATTTCTTGAATTGTGGTTGAGTTTTATGTATCCCACATTGATAGAGTGATGAAAGATTGACTATGAATGGTTCATATACAAAGGGAGGTTGAGATGGTTTCTTTAAACTCATGGGTTGGATTATCTAAACTCATGTTGTTGGTTCATCTTGGCCGATTCTCTAATATTTATATATATTAAAGTAAAACCCACAAAGATTGATGTGGCATCCTAAGGGATGAGTATTCATCATTTCTTGAATTGTGGTTGAGTATTGTGTATCCCACATTGATAGAGTGATGAAAAATTGACTATGAATGGTTGGTATATGAAGAGAGGTTGAGATGGTTTCTTTATAGTCATGGATTGCCTTCTCTAAACTCATTTTGTTGGCTCCTCTTGGCCGATCCTCTAAAGTTCTAAACTTACGGGTTGGTTCATTTTAGCCGACCTTTTTTGGTAAAGAAATATTTTTTTGTATATATATCTTTATCTTTATATATATTAAAGTAAAACCCACAAATAATGATGTGGCATCCTAAGGGATGAGTATTCATCATTTTCTTGAATTGTGGTTGAGTTGTGTATCCCACATTGAAGAGTGGTGAAAGATTGACTAATAATGGTTGGTATATGGTTGGTATATGAAGGGAGGTTGAGATGGTTTCTTTAAAGTCATGGGTTGCCTTCTCTAAAGTCATGTTGTTGGCTCCTCTTGGCCGATCCTCTAAAGTTCTAAACTCACGGGTTGGTTCATTTTAGCCGACCTTTTTTGGCCAACAAACATTTTTTGTATATATATCTTTATATATATTAAAGTAAAACTCACAAAGAATAAGGTGGCATCCTAAGGAATGAATATTTTGTCATTTCTTGAATTGTGGTTGAGTTTTATGTATCCCACATTGATAGAGTGATGAAAGATTGACTATGAATGGTTCATATATAAAGGGAGGTTGAGATGGTTTCTTTAAACTCATGGGTTGGATTATCTAAACTCATGTTGTTGGTTCATCTTGGCCGATTCTCTAATGTTCTAAACTCATGGGTTGGTTCATTTTAGCAAGCCTTTTTTGGCCAACAAATATATATATATATATATATATATATATATATATATATATAGGGGTGGTATCGCGTACAAACCAAATAGATTGTACAAACTGTACAAACTCATCTCCACCAATCACGTAACTTTTTTTTTTACATCCATAAGGGTATTTTAGGGCTTTTAGCATATTTTTAAATTTATTTTTTTTAAATATATTATTTTACCCTTTGTAACTGTTAGATGAAAAACTAAATTCATCGTCCGGCACCGACGACCGAAAAATATAGATTCATGAAGCCAAAATATAGATTCATGAAGCCAAATTATATATTCATGAAGCCATATTACAAATTCATGAAGCTAGATTGAGTGAGGGTTTGTACAATCCATTTGGTTTGTATTTGATACCCATCCTATATATATATATATATAAGTAAAACCCACAAAGAATGAGATGACATCCTAAGGAATGAGTATTCATCATTTCTTAAATTGTGCTTGAGTTTAGTGTATCACCATTGATGGAGTGATGAAATATTGACAAAGAATGGTTGGTGTATGAAGGGGGTTGAGATGTCTTTGTTGTAACTAATGGAGTTGGCTCATATTGGTCGATCCTCAAAATTTAGGGGTTGGATAATTTTGAGCAAACACATTAACAATAATAATTAAAAAAATTATAAGATTTAAGCATTTTAAAATCTTGAAGCGGATATGATTTCGATTATCCCACATCAATGAGAAATCTTTAGTTTGAAGAATGAATGTGAGTATAAAAGGGTAAAACATTTCTTAGAAAATTAGAATGTTAGTTTGCTAAATATATATATATATATATATATATATATATATATATATATATATATATATATATATATATATATAAGAAAGATAAAGGATGTGTTTTTGAGAGTTAAGTATTTTAAAATTTTGATGTATAGTTTGATTTTCGTTATCCCATATTAATGTGACATCTTTAGTTTGAAGAATAGATGTGGGCATACGAAAGAATGATATTTTTCTTTTGAAAATGATAAGGTTAATAATTACCTTCATTTTACAAAATAAACTCATTTATATGAAATTTTTATATATATTAAAGAAAGATGAAATACATATGATGTTAGGACACTGAAGTTGTCCTTTATAATAGAAAGTTTTGTAAAACAATAGCTGTGTTAAAGGGCTTATGCTTAATTGTTGTAGCAAGTGATGAAGACTATAAATAGGTCTTTACTTGTAGTTTGTAATAAGTGAATTCATTAATACAAGATGTAGATCTCTAATCACTTTGTGTTCTCTCTAGGTTAGATTTCCTTTTCAATAATGTTCTTCATCATCTTGTTACACAATACTTGGATTGTATGAAGATCATGGACCTAACAAGTGGTATCAGAGCATATTAAATAGACATGTTTAGTTTGAAAAGATGATTTTTTTTCTTTTGAAAATGATAAGGTTAATAACTACCTTTTTTTTGCAAAACAAAGGTAGTTATAAGAAATCTTTATGTATTTATAAGGAACCCACAAAGAGTGAGGTGAGATCCTAAGGAATGAATATTTATCATTTCTTGAATTGTGGTTGAGTTTTGTGTATCCCACATTGATAGAGTAATGAAAGATTAACTATGAATGGTTGGTATATGAAGGTAAGTTGAGATGTCATTGTGGTAACGCATGGGGTTGGCTCTTTTTCGTCGATCCTCTAAACTCATTTATTGGCTCCTCTCAATCGTCTATACTCATGGGTTGGTTCATTTTAGCCAGACTTATTTTTAGCAAACAAGTTAACTATACAAAATAAAAAATAATTTTTTATATATATCAAAGTAAACCCACAAAGAATGAGATAATATCCTAATGAATGAATATTTCATCATTTCTTGAATTGTGGTTGAGTTTTGTGTATCCTACATTGATGAAATGATGAAATATTGACAATGAATGAATATTTCATCATTTCTTGAATTGTGGTTGAGTTTTGTGTATCCTACATTGATGAAATGATGAAATATTGACAATGAATGGTGGTATATGAAGAGAGTTTGAGATGCTTTTGTGGTAACTGATGGGAATGACTCTTATTGGCCGATCCTCTAAACTCATGTTGTTGACTGTCTTGGCTGATCCTCAAAAGTTACGGTTGGTTCATTTTGACCAACGCTCTTTTAGCAAATAAGTTAACTATACAAAATACAAAAATCTTTTAAGATTGCAATATTTTAAAATTTTGAAGTATGTGTGATTTCGGTTATTCCTCATTGATGATAAATCTTGAGCTTGAAGAATGAATATGAGTATGATGTGGCATTACGAGAGTTAACTCTTTTAAAACTTTTATATAAAGTGTGATTTTGGTTATCCCATATTAAGGAGACATCTTTAGTTTGAAGAATAAATGTAGGTATATGATAAGATGGTGTTTTTTTTGAAAATGATAAGGTTAAAAACCACCTTCATTTTGCAAAACAAAGGTATTTATATAACATCTTTATGTATATAAAAGAAATATGAAAGACATAAGATTGCATTATTAAAGTTAAGTATTTTACATCTTTATATATTTATTTAAATGGACAATCTACATATTACTACCAAAATTACTCATGCTACCGCGCAACGCGCGGTTTCCGCACTAGTTTATGTATTAATTGATTTTGGCCAACATATTGTGAAAATTGGCAAGGCTGCTTTTATGAGGAAAAGAGGCATAGCCCCTTTTTTAGAGTTTGGAATATATCTTGTAGAGTTTGATATATATATATATATATATATATATATATATATATATATATATATATATATATATATATATATATATATATATATATATATATATAGGGTACAAATCAAATACAAACCATGTATTTGTTGCATCTCTTACAAACCACAGTTTGCATATGTGCAGAACCTACATATATGCATTATCCCATATGAATGTATGTTCATTATATGTATATTCTTGCACGTATGCATATGCACAAATGCAGACTGGTTCTGCACATATGCAGATCTATGGTTTGTAAGGTGTGCAACAAATGTAAGGTTTGCATTTTACGGAGCCTATATATATATATATATATTAAATTATCCATAAATATAGTTTCAACAATATGTGGAGAAGCCTCTTGTGAGAGGGGCCGAAGCTCATATAAATTTGGGATATATATATATATAGAGGAAGGTTCAAACGAGGAGCGTACCTATTTACGAGAAACGCGAGGAGCGCCTTCCATGTACACTGGATCACATGTGATCCACTACTCCCGAAAAAATCGGGTAGCGAGCGACCTGGTTCGCGAGTCGCGTGGAAGTCACCCGGATCACATGTGATTTTAGGCGTGAATCACATGTGATCCACTACATGGGCGGAAGCCCCCCAATCAGGTGTGAATCACATGTGATTCAGTACATTTGCGGTGCTCCTCGCGTTTTCTTAAATTGTTACGCTCCTCGTTTGAACCCGCCTCTATATATCTATACTATCTTATAAAACATATTGGATGAAAGTCTTAAAGTCTTAAATACAACTTAAAATACAGAAGATACTACTTCTTTATACACAAAGTCTTAAAGTCTTAAAAATTTAATTTTAATTTTAAAAACTGACCATTGAGTTATCCCCTACGTCAGCTCCTAACCTCCCGGTGACACCTCCCCCATCTCAACTTCCCCCATCTCAACTCCTACTTCCCCCATCTCAACACTTTCAAAACCCTATCTAGAAGTTACTTTCTTTCTTCCAAGTTCTATGGTGATTCATTTTTCTAGATTTTATATCGAAGGATTTGGATAACATCTCTGTATATCAAGAAATCGACAACAACAAACCATTTTCAGGTATGTGCCATTTTTAGTTTCATTCTTCGTCGATGTTCGTTTCTCGAATGTTGTTCGCTTCTTATGAACCTGAATTTGCTAGAATTCCTGCTTTCACGATGTATATTTAAACAATTCTTGGCTTTTTATGCTGCAATTTCATACTAATTTGAATACTCCATTAGCGTGAACGAGAGATTGTTTATATTGAATCGTAGAAAATGGTGAGACCCTATGCAATTAAAGGGCGTAAGAGGAAGAAGAACATAACAGAACGATATGATAAGGAAGAAGAGGAAGAAGAAAGTTTAGGGTTTGTTGAGGAAGAAGAAGAAGGGGAAAAGGAGGGAGCCATTAAGAAATTGAAGGCAGGGGTTACGGAATCAGATGAGGAGAAAGCAGAAGATGCAACACAAGAACTTTCGGGAATTCCAGTAAACCTGAATGAGCAGCAGATGGGAAATGACAAGAATGCCCCTGGTGTTATTTTCATTCTTGAGAAGGCTTATTTGGAAGTTGCAAAAGTGGGAAAGGTTTGGTTTTTTATTAATCTTTGAATTTTCTGGTGTTTATTAGTGATTTGATTGTTCTTTGTTCATGAAATTTGCAAGAAATGTGCAATGGGAATTGAAATATTATATTTGTTTTGGCAATAGAATATGTCAACCTGATGCTAATGTATTGAGGGTATTTTAGACATTTAACAAATAACTCAAAGATTGTAGTGGAACTTCTATGAGTTAATGAGTTATGAATAATGTTTAAGTTCAATGATAAATCTTATATAGCATAAATTGCCACATGTAGACTCTTAATGAAGTATGTGTGTTTGAGTGTGTGTGATTGATCTTAGAGAGAATTTCATTATTGGATAGGATTTGGAATTCAATTCAATTCCAATCCCATGTTTGGTTTGAAGGATTGCTTGGATTTGAAATCATAATATGGGCTATTTTGGAATTTTATGGTTTAACCCTTTTGAGCATTTGTTGTAATGGTTTCTGATTTCTAAGGCTACTATGTATTGATGTATTTTATTTGTATATGTGTTTGTTCAGAGTTATCAATTGTTGAACTCAGAGGATCATGCCAATTTTTTGAGGAAAAATAACCGGAATCCGGCTGAGTATAGACCTGACATTTCTCATCAGGTTAGTCATCGTTAATTCACTATCTTCGAACTGCTATTTCGTTAATTTGAACTTGGAATTGTTTTTGTTTTGGGTGGTCAAATAAGTTTAGAGCGGTTAATTTGAACATGTGGCTTTAGCTGTATACTGCAAAGATGAGACTAGAGTTCAAAAGTAAAAGTAAAACTTATGTGTCATGGCTGTGTGTGTATGAGCGATATACATACATATATATACATACATATATATATACATACATATATATATATATATATATATATATATATATATATAGGGTCAGGTTCTGGGGAAGACCTCAAAAAATGGAAAACTAAGGAACACCCTGGTAGCCCTACATCCGGACGATATGTACTTGTGCATACAAGTAACTTGCACACGTGCATAAAAACCTAAAAAACAACTTAATTTACTTGTATACAAAATTGCATACCGTCCGGATGAAGGGCTACCAGGGTGTTCCTTAGTTTTTCATTTTTTTGAGGTTTCCCCCTGAACCTCCTGTATATATAGGGAAAAATCTAATGAAAAACATGTAAATGTTGTAAAACGTAAAAACCAATTTCACATGTATTTCAAGGTATTTAAGGTATTTTTTTTGCTTTGAATTTGGACAAATTATTTGTTTGGTGCAAGCAATATTGAATATCTTAGATAGCCCACTGAATAAAGCGGGTAGACTAAGAGCTTTGTATGTCAGAACTGAGAAAGGCGTACTTTTCGAAATCAAACCTCATGTTCGTATTCCAAGGACATTTAAACGTTTTGCCGGAATCATGTGTAAGTTCAACTAATTATAACACAACCAAATCCTAAAATACGTTTGAGATTGTCGTAATTTTTCTCATATTTGACCTTCTCTATACTTTCAGTGCAATTACTTCAAAAACTAAGTATTTCCGCCGTTGGAAAACGCGAAAAGCTCATGCGTGTGATCAAGAATCCTGTAACCCAATATCTTCCGGTCAATTCTCGCAAGATAGGTTCGAAATCACCTCTTGATCTTGCTGTCTGATTGATTATTACGCCCGCCACTCTCTCTTTATATATATATATATATATCTATATCTATATCTATCTATACTATCTTATAAAGCATATTGGATGAAAGTCTTAAAGTCTTAAATACAACTTAAAATGCACAAGATACTTCTTTATACACAAAGTCTTAAAGTCTTAAAAATTTAATTTTAATTTTAAAAACTAACCATTGAGTTATCCCCTACATTAGCTCCTAACCTCCCGGTGACACCTCCAAGATGATTCCATTCTATTTTGTTTCAAAATTCAAATGGGTTTCATAATAGCTGGCGATTCTTCTGCTCCTACTTCCCCCATCTCAACAATCGTTTTTCAAAACCCTATCTAGAAGTTACTTTCTTTCTTCCAAGTTCTATGGTGATTCATTTTTCTAGCTTTTATATCGAAGGGTTTAGATAACATCTATGTATATCACGAAATCGACAACAACAAACCATTTTCAGGTATGTGCCATTTTCAGTTTCATTCTTCGTCGATGTTCGTTTCTCGAATGTTGTTTTTTGATACTGCTCCTGTCCCTGATTCGATAGGTTGGTTTTTCAGGTTTAGGTAAGATTGGTTTTTCAAGTTGTCTTCAGGTATGATTTCCCATTTTTAGTTTCTTTTCCAGAAGTATAGTGATCGACCATAAAGGTTAGTTTTCCATTTGTTTAGAATCGGTACTGGTTCGTTCTTTTCCGCATAACTATATCAATCTTTGTTCTTGATTTTTGAACTATCGATCTCTACTGAAATCGATCAGTGTTTTTTCTTAATTTTTGATGAATCGATCTCTACCGGAATTGATCGTAGGTTAGTTTTTCGTTTCTTTGGGATCGGTCTTTATTGGTTCGTTCTTATGTCAGCATTTCTTTGGAATCTATTCAATCTTTGTTGTTGATCTTGGTAAAGATTATTTCTTCTTGATGTTTTGAATTAGATTATTTTGATTTGTAATCTATGTTTCGATGAAATTGAAAGTCATGGTTTTGGAATCCATTCCTCTTTTTATATATTTTTGCCACCATCCTCTAAAAAAATGTTGATCAATCTTTGTTCTTTATTTTTGAAGTAAAACCGTATTTTAGTAGGTTTATTGAATTGGATGATTTTGATTTGTGAGAGAGAGCAAAGCTGGAGGCTACACCCTCTTCATGGGTCTTGACAAATTTGAGAATGAAGAAATCATCAAATACGGATTTCCCAAAGACAGATGGTATACCCGCTTTTCTTTAGTATTTTTGGATGAAGGTCCATGGACTTAGTGTCCCTTGATGTTCCCGATGCGATTGCTTTTGTATGTGTTGAATTATTCATTTTGTGAGGGTAATTCAATATGGAGGGGGTAGAATTTTGAAATTATGCATTTTGTCATTTTTTTTGAGTTCATACTGAGCTTATTTTATTAACGTTTGAAATGTTGAAGATTTGTACAACTCTTTTACAGATGCAAGACTACGGTGCAATCACCAAACCCAATTGTGATTCCATTTCTTTATGAGAGCATGTTTCGTCTAGAAGTTCGGATGAAAGTGTCCGATGGTTGCAGAACTAGACTACCATTTTTCATATCTTTAGGTTTTGCAATTTGTTTTCAATATCAATAGTTTGTTTTCAAATTCAAGTTTATAAAATGCAGCCAAATATATACAAATTAATAGATGACACATCATATCTTTAGAGAACATCCAAGTATCGAGTTGAAATCTTATAGAGTATTTCCGCTTCAGGTTTGGGTCTCCCTTTTACAAACAAACAGTTAAATCAACAATCTTTTGTTGCTGTAATTATGACGGTGAGTACATTCCCTGCAGAGTCTTTTACCGACAATGGCATAAACTTGGTTAGTATTTGTTGCATTCTAGATAGTTATTTTAGTAACTTTGTCCCATATTCTCTTGGTGGAACCTTGATCTATTAAACCCATGGAGTAGTTAGGGGATTTTATTCTACATTCAGATATTTGGAGGCATACAATGGTGATTTTTATTATGGACTTTCAACTTGCTCTGGTGCTTATTTTGAATTAAAAAGCACATGCTCCTAAATTAGGCTCTACCTGGCAATGTAAAAGAAATGAAGATTAGAAAGAGAGGAAGTTTGTTTTTTGCTCAATTTCACACCACATGTAATCATGTATGTTATTCTATTGTTCTACAACTTGAAATTGAAAGAACAAAGTAAGAGGCAACAAAGTTACTCTCTTATTTCTTATTTCTGCTTAATCAAATATATTTGTTCAAACTCATTCTTTTGTTATCCAAGGTAAGTAATTAGGTGTTTTTTTATATGAAATGATATCCAAAAAAACTATTTTTTATACCATGCAGGATGAGTAAAAAGGTCTTTAAATTTAGTATTTTGGTAGAGGAGGGTTATTGTTTATTCTTTTGGTGAATTTGCATCACTATTAGTAATTTGGTTTCTATATTCAACTCAAAACTATATATCTTCTTTTATATTATAGCAACAAAACTCTAAACCGTTTATCTCCTTTTGCAATCACAATTTGGTATCTTCTGTCACAAAATGTAATCTTTTTGTGTCAAGTTTATTGCCTTTTATAAGTATTACTAATATGGTTGTACATTGCTTATATGAAATATTTCTGCTTAGATGTGTAATCAAGCCATTCAAATAGTTAGTTTGCTAATCCTTAGATGCTCATGTTTAAGTGAGTGGTTAGTGTTGGTTTTTTGCAACTGTGGGTTACATGTGCAGGGGTAGGATGAGTTACTAACTTACTGGTATGGATCTTTGAAGGTTCATTATTATGGCCAACATATTCATTGTGTAAAGGTTAATGCTTTAGATGATTACTTTTTGTATTACCAACTTGTAAATTATTTTTAGTTTGAATTTTGTTTCAAGTTTTTAGATGATCGAGTATTCATCGACCTTTGGTTATATAATTTATGCAGTTTTATGTTTGTGGTCTATTGAGTGAAAAACTAATATAATTTATTTTGTTTAGTATAATCGAAAATATGTGATATATAACCAAATTGGATCCAAACAAATTATACCAAAAATCGAGCATTTTATCCTCTTTAATTTGACATCTATATTGTTATACTTTTTCAACTGTTTTTCCATCATCCTCATGCTGTACATCTTTTTGATGTTCACGTTTATAATATACGATATATCCCGTCGCATTGTGAAAAACTCTTAATGCAACATGTGAACCACCAAATATTTTGCAAAATTTGATGTTTAAAACTTAAATGTATCTTGATAGAACTTTAACATCCCGCCGCATTGCGCGGGTACTCAACTAGTATATATTAATATAGTTTTGACTATTCATAATTTAATTAAAAGAAATATTAAAAATTCAACCTTATAAAACCTAGGTTTTATAGTATTTTAGTTTAATTATCTTATCACAATTTCTATTACCTAGTTTATGCTAAAATTGAAATTGTGAGTGGAATAGAGCAGACCAGATAAACCCAAATTCTTTGTCGAATCTGTTAAGAAGGATAGATATATAACCGATGTGGATAATTATGATTGAACAAAATTTATATTCCGGACTTTAAAAGGATTACTTATTACTGAATAAGTTACTTTACTAATAAATTTTTCATATTTATTGATTTTCCGACCTTGTTAATAAAGTCTCAAACTTTATTATTGTTGTGATTATGTGTATAAAAGTTAAAACTTTATTAAATTGTGATTTGACTATACGTCAAAGTTTACAATTAAAGTGCACATCTTATATTTAAAAGTTTTACTTTGTAGAACTGTAATCTTTAACTATCCTTCTTCTTAATTTTGAGATCAGGAAACATGTCAATCATGAAACTCAAACTATTTATGGGTTTACGAAAAAAAGGTCTCAAGAGATCAAGAGATCTGGTCGAAGACAAATATAGACCAAATCTTGGGCAATATTTCAAAAGATCAAGAAAAAGTCAATTCTATGGAGAATCGGGACACGATATTGCTACGGTTAACGAGATGAATAAACAACTTGCTGCTAGAGGGTGGTATATAGATTATGGTGCCACTGTGCATGTGTGTGATTCTGAGGACAAGTTTTTGTCTTACTGACCAGTTCGAGATGGAAAGAAAGTGGTAATGGAAAATGGAGAAAAAGTTGATGTAATTGGCACGGGTATGGTAAGCGTGTGCTTTGCAACTAGGGATGATCTTACCCTAAGCAATGTGCTTCACCTTCCATCTATCCACAAGTGCTTGATATCAGTGAGTAAACTCGACATACGTGGGTATGAAGTAACATTCAGGAGATGAAAGACAATCTTTCGGAAAAGAAAGAAAATAGTCGGGAAAGGCTATTTCCAAGGCGGGATGTATCGCGTGGACCTTAACTCGGATTACGAACATGGTTTACCTATCCTATGGACAATTCCACCACCGATGACACTAACTATGCATCTGTTGGAGATAGTTCTGACTCTGCTTTGAGTGATTGATGTAAACTTTTCCTTTTAGTTGTCGGTTTAAATTAGTTCTTATGAGCATTTTTGTTATTTCAATTTTTTCTTATTGTGATATAAAATATTTTACTGCATACAAATATTAAAATATATTGCAAAATTAAGGATTATATTATTATAAAGAACCTGAAACTGTGCGAAAAGTTTAACTTTACAAAGAAATATTTCTGTTTGAAATACGTCAATTAACGAGTTGATTATTTTTTCAACATTCGCGAATTAAATTGAACTTTTAATCGTAAAAGAAAATGATATCATTTTCAGCAATCCTTTTAGTCGAGTTTATCGTTTACGTGTAATTTTATTGCACTCAAAAGATGAAGTATTGATGTGTCTAAATTACTTATAAAACTAAAGTTCAAAATCAACTTAGAAATTAAACCAGCATTACTTAAATCACTTAGAGGTGGTGAATATATCAAACTTTCATGATACACTTTATGAAGAGAATGGTATCACATATGGGGCACGAATTGAACCATTCTTGAAATGGTCAACTATATCTTGAACCAATCAGGTGTACTATACAATATGAAACAAATTTCAAAGATGTGGAGTTCTTTGAAGATAGATTTTCAAAAGGAGTTGACAACTCGAAACCAATCTTGTTCTTGGATTCTCAAGTACATCTTGTGATAGTTCGAAAACCTCCAATGAGGTTAACGAACCACAAAGAAGTACAAGAGTGTGAAGAATATAAAATATGGGGATGATTTTCTCGTACATGACACAAAAGGAAGTGATAAGTAAGATCATTTTCACATTTTGCCTCAATGATGATACTACGACTTAATATAAGTCATATTTCAAGAGATGTTCCACTCAGAAAGGAAGAAATGAATGACATAATGGTTGTTTTTTATCGCCGAGTAAATAAGTCTCCTCCTTCTCCTTTTCTTTCTCTGAATCTATCGTGAAGGATAAATTCAATAAGTGTGGTGTCTGGAAAATTTTAAATTCTGGATTTATTAAAATTCCATCTTGGCTTTATTCGTTTTTATTTGTCTAATAAATAAAGTTCGAACTCTATCTATACAAAGATTTAAACTTTATTGATTTTTTACTAATATCAAAAGTTTTTGAGTTTTTGTTGGTCCCGAGAGGGTTATACAAGTTTATAGAAGGGGGGGTTGAATACAAACACCCAGATTTTTACTTTCTAAATTGTTTATTGATATAATCAAACAATTTACAACTTGTTGCGGAACAAGATTAAGGATTAACCTAATCTAAACAAGTTAAGAACACTAAGTTTCTTGCACTAGAATTAAGACAGAAGGAGATAAGAATACTACGAGTAATATTCTAACACTAAGAGAGAAAGAAGAAGATGGTCGAGCACTTCATTTCTGAAGTAGGGTTCTTCTTATATACTGCATGCATTTAATGCAAAGCAGTATACCTTTACACGTGGCAGCAGCTGATTGGTTGCATGGTTTGACCTTTGTAGACAACCTTAGTAGCCGCATGGTGTACAGTGTAGAATCAGAGTTGGTTGTACGATTCTAGACATAAGTGATGTCCTTTCTGACATTATCGTACGGAGACGTGCAAGGGGGAAAGACAAAAGTAACTTGTAGAGTAGACCTCATGATCAGCGCTTGTTGAACAGTTCTTTATCAGCGAGTGACAAAGCTCAGCAATCGCTGAAGTCTTCTACTTAATACTTCACGTTGAGTGGACAGGTCTTGGCTTCGCTGATATCCGCATCAGTTCATTAGTAGACTTGTCGCTGTTCTTGAGCTTGATCTTCGACTTCAGCGTAGAACATAGTTGACGTGAAACTTGTCTTCAGGGATCATAAGTAAACAACTAAACTATCAACGATCATCAATAAGACTGAACAGGCTCAGAGCTTATAGATGAACAGAGTTCGCTGAATGGTAAAATTAAAGAGCATGAGTTTCCTATCAGTGGTACTGTTAGAGACATAGTACTTATCAGCGATAGAGAAACTCTAATACATATTGTCTACTTACAATTTTCACTAAGTGTTTTAAAGGGTCATTATCAAATCACTAAGGGTTTGGATCAACAATCTCCCCCTATTTGATATTGACTTAGCAACTGAGAAAATTGCTAAATATGAAAACATGAGGATAAAAAGAACTTATAAAATATATGTCCCTTTTACTATTTTCTGGGATCTTTTGAGTACCGATGGAGTAAAGTACATTCGCTGAAATTTTTCTTTGAACTTCGTAAGGTTACAGAGGGAAGTGGAAAAATTACAAGTACAACAAATAGTAATTACAAGTACAAAAGATATTAGTTGATAAAGAAGGAGGAATTACAAGGCAATCCTATCAGCTATAAGGTTCTTCCTTAACGAGAAGTTCATCAAGGGTCATTGATGTGGGAATCATCCAGTCAGGGACCTTTACTCCTTGATCTCGTTTGTTCTTTGCTTCTTCAAAGATCAAGGGCTTGAGGTATCGTGCCTGAAGGTCGTGTATGAATTCACACCAATAGATGAGATCCTTAAGCTGTTCGATGGGAGTAATGGGAAGCTCAGAGATGCGTTGAAAGCCTTGACGTCCATCATAGTCATGAAAGAATATCCCATAGGGTTCGCTTGTGACTTTTCCTGGGATGAATTGTTCACCAGGGGGCAGGGAGGTGTCAAGCGCTGAGAAGTCAGGTTCAGGACCAAGTACTTCAGCACGTGAGAAACAAATACCTGTTTCGTTCCGAATAGGAGGACCTGAATCTGAAGGTTTTGTCTTTTTCATTGCAGAGGCCCTTCTTTGTTGAGTTTGACTAGGAGAAGGAGGAGGAATATCCACAGCCGAAGAGACCAAGTCGATCTGAGAATTTATAATCTTCTCGACATGGCTCTTATATTGTGAGCGAGATCGCTGAATGGCTATTCGCATTTCCAACCATTCAGAGAGACCGTACTTTTTGATTGTAGCGACATAGATGTGTTGCATGGAACCATCATCGTTGTTTTTAGGGGATGATGATGGTTCATCGTCAGCGACGTTGATTGGTTCGTCGTCTTCAGCCTCTTCTTCAGATTCGACCTCGTCAGCATAAGGTTCGGTAACATCAGCAATAGCTTCATCATGTTGCTCTTCGAGTTGCTCCCCCTCAGATACAGAGGGGGGTTTCTGGGTTCCCTGAGGGTTTTCAACTCCCTGAGGTTTAGAAGTAGCAGTTTCATTTGTCTCCCCCTCAGCATTATAGGGAAGACCTTCATCGTTCTTCTCCCCCTCTTCCACATGATGAGTGGGGGAGGTAGTTGGAATGTTAGCAGTAGCATCATGAGAGTCACTGTCTTCTAGGCCAGTGATTCCCATGCAGATTTCAATCACTGCGATTCTGTCTTCTAGGCCAGAAATTGCAGGATTGAGACTTTGAAGATTCTCTCGATCAACCTGAGTGAAATGCGAAGGAGCACAAGTTGGGGCATTCAGAAGATCTAGTACTTGTTGAAGAAAATCTTTGACCGTGGAGACCTCATTCTTGATCGTGGAGACCTCACTCTTAAGAGAACTGGTTCGTGGAAAATATATCCCTAAAATCAACAATGGAATAGCACACAAGTATATATGCCAAACCAATATCGTTCCTGAAAAACAAGTAATAAAGTGGTACTAAGTACCAAGTATCGATCCACAGAGACAAACAAAGCAAGCGATTAGTCTTAAGCCAAACTTAAAATAAGATCTCGAGAACAGAATTCGAAGGAGTAATCTTTGAGTGAAGTAACAGCTTTGTAAACGTTTATGAAACAGTAAAAGAAATGCAAGGGTGTAAGTTCTGGCTGGATTACAGCAACATTATGCTTAGGAAGAATGCTACAGCATGATGCTGCAGCATTATGCTGCAGCATTATGCTGCAGCATTGGTTCTCAACTTTGCTACTGAATAGATTAGCCTCTTTGCAGAGTTTAGATCGGACTATCTACTGGCAGCTCCACAAAAGAGGGAGACCCAACCAGTAAGGGCAGCTCACGCAAATGGGAGACCCAACCCGTGTAGTAAAATCCACTAATCGATTCATATAAGTTACAATTTACAAGAAATTGATATTACAACATCTCAGAGCTCTAAAATCTTACGTTGGCTTGCATTCAAGACCAACTCATTTAAGTAGAACAACATGCGTCACTTTGTCAAGAAAACTACTTAAATGAAGCTTAGAAAACAAGGGATGAATAGCAAAGTCGATAGCCAATAGCGAAAGCATTCTCCCACTACATAAAGGCTTTTATCTCCCAACCATTACTTACACCCAAGCTCAGGAATTAGCCCATCATCGCTCTTAAACACCTATAAATCATGATGATCAAACAGAAATATAAATATTAAGAACAACAAATGTGCCAACGGTTTTAGATTAAAACTTGAAAGGAAATAACAATTGCTTCTAAGTAGCTATATGAACTACCTAGCTAATTTCCTTGTTAGGAGAAATTAGATTTTAAAGTAAAGTAAAGTACAAACTAGAAATTAGAACTAGAACTAAAGAACTAAAGAACTACTTGCTTAGGGCAAGAAGTGGTGTAGTAAACAACCAGGGCTCAGCCCCTATTTATACAAAAAGAAAAGCATCTAAAGTCAACTTTAGCTAGTACAAGATTCTTTATCCAAAGGTTTTTATCCAAAAGCTAAAGAGATTATATTATGCTCTTGTTGAGGTGATCTCTATCAAGCATCTTATTCTTCTGCAGATGCCCCTGCTTTCCAGCTTGCAAAAAGGGCTGAAGAGTTTGCTTAGAGATTCCCCAACCAAAAAGTTTATGAAGTGACGTCTTTGACTTTCCTGGATCTGCGACTCATGCTGTAGCATCCTGCTGCAGCATACCGAACTGTTAGATTTTTCCACAAAACAAGCACAAACAGACCCATTTCTCCTACTTAGCTCCAAACTATAATAAAAGATAAAATCAAACTAAAAGACTCAATTATGCTAATTGGGAGACTAAAATAAGACTAAAAACCTATAAAATAAGTGCTTAGAATGTGATAAATTATGCACTTATCACACCCCCACACTTGAATTGTTGCTTGTCCCCAAGCAACACAAATGACAAATCAAAAGACTCAATTTGAAAGGTGAAACTAAAAATAAGAAGTGATAAAATTAGCTAACATCAAACAATTAACATAGCCTTTCATAAATCAAAGTTTGTTCAACTTTCTCAATGCAACACCATAGGCCAAGGCACATGTTCCTCTTGTCAGGCAAAAATCAAATCTGAACTCAGGATCAATAGGGCTTTTTGGGTTTTTCCATTTCAGGGTTTCTCTCATTTTTTTCTCACTTCCCTTGCTTTCTGTTTTCATGCTGCAGTATATACTGCAGTAACTACCTTCTGCCAGATTTATTTATTTTTTTAATTTTTTTTTATTGGTCCTATGTACCAATATCATAACAGAAGGGTCTTTGATTGAGCCGGAATGCCAATATCACAAATTGATTGAGCCAGTGATGCCAATATCACAAAGGTGTTTTTCTATTGGACAAGATAAGAAGACTATGTCCTCTATCTTTTCTGCCTTGAAACAGATTACATAACCCTCCCCAGACTTGAAAGAAACAATGTCCTCATTGTTGATTGAGCGACATTTTTAGGCACAAAGGGCTAAGGGTGCAAAGGGGTGTGTTTGCCAGGCTTAGTGTTTGAGAAAAATGGCCTAAATCCTTTCCAAGAGTTCAAAATTTGTTGCCTAGTTGCTGCCCAGGAATGCATGGCTTGGTTCTAGCATTTACAATTGGAAAGTAAACATGCAACAAATGAATTATTATGGCTATGTCATGTTAGACTCAACTAATTACCACATGAATACAGCAAATATTCCCAGATACCTAAGGACTTAAATTTTTTTTTTTAAAAATAACAAAGTGTAAAATCTACTGGAGCTAAGGGAAAAGAAATGAACATGCCTACTCATGATGAGTAGGTGCTGCAGCAGCCTTCTTGAGCAGCTCCTCATCTCTGTTATTGAGCTCTTGAGGGTATGGTGGTATGTTGGTGGCAGCCTCTAGGTGATCAACTTCCCATTCTGCCATCACCACATCTTCTTTGCGTTTCTCCCATTGCCTATGCAAGGCAAGGTCCTTCCTCAGCTCTGCCAGCTCTCTCTCTTGCCTCTTAATTCTCCTTCCCATTGCTATCTCCTTCTCTTCAAACTCAGCAACTATATCATCTCTTTGGGTATTCATCTTTTCTTCCCAAAAACTCTCCTGGTCATCCAGCTTTGCCATCAATTTCTGCTGGTTTTCTTCCATCATCTTAACCAATAATGCAAAAGCAGTAGCATCCAGACTGCTTGAGCTGGGATCCAATGCTGCAGCAGATGCTGCAGCATGATCCCCAGTAGCTCTTTTGGTTAGACCAGCTTCATCTCCCTTCCTCTTCACTTGGTTCCGCATGATTCTGTCAATTGCTATGATGTCCATAGCAGCCTTCTTACTGATCAACTCATCTTCATCAAACTTTGGAACTTTGGCTTTTTCCATTAAGGTGTGGATTAAGGTCGGATGCCATAGTCCACCCTTAGGCTTTGCAGCACAGGCCTTGATACTTTTGTTGATGAGCTGACCAACATCAAATGGTTTCCTCTCCATAATGCAGTAAATGAGCAGACATCTTTCAAAGGCAATGCTGGTATCATGTGATGTGGGCAGTATGGTATGCCTAATCAGATGAAACCAGACATTTGCCTGTGGCTTCAAGAAATGTGTATCCAAGACCCTGGTGCCCTCTTTCCCATCTTTCCAGTCTGCACCAGGTTTGGCAATGACTCCAAGGATTCTCTTGGCATCAGCAGCAGATGCTCTTCTCATTAGCTTTGCATACACAGAATCTGCAGGTGGTGTTAGATCATATGCATTATTTATCTTTTCAGCCGTAAAGGATACCTTCTTGCCTCTAACCTTCACCTCATTTCCTCTATTGGCAGCCACCTCTGCATAGAACTCCCTCACCCAATTAATGTTGTGCTTGGGTGGGACTTTGCATAATTCTTCCCAGCCTAACTCATCAATCACCTCAGCAATAAATGGTGATTTCTCAATGGCCTTTGGACTGAAACCTTTGTCCAAATGGCCATTCTTCAGCTTGAACAACTCATAACACTCCTCTGCTTCCTCTGAACTGAAATTTCTTTCCCCCATTTGCCTGCTAGTTATCCCCTCATCATCCTCCTGTACTTCTGTTTCAATAGCTTCGGCTTCTTCTACAATGGGCTCCTCTGGGACAGGCCTAGATGTTGAGGCCTTCCCTTTGGAGGACCTAGTATTTCTTTTAGCGGAAGCCTTCTTTGTAGCCGTAGTCTTCACCCTACCCTTTTTAGCCACACTCTTCTTCCTAACCAGATCCTGGACAGTAGGGTCCTCAGTTTCTTGTTCTACATTTCCCCATCCAGAGTCTCCCTCCCTAACACCAGTGCCATCAACGACTATCTCCTCTATATCTCTATCTTCCTCCTCCCTTCTATTTAGTTCAGCCTCTTCTTCTGTTCTGGCCTGTTCTACCCTTCTGGCTTCTTCTTCAATCTCTTGATTTCCAGGTGCTAACATTCTGTCCAGGGCATCATCATGTAAGACTTGTTGTACTAGGGGTGGAGGTTGTGGTATCACAGAGGTGGTCACAGCATCATGCTGTGACACAGGTATGTTCATTGTGATGGTTTGTGGGATGAGTGTGTCAAACACAGAAGTGTCCAACACAGTGGTAGGTGATTTTGAGAGTGGGTTTAGAGTGTTTGGTGTGGGTTGAGGTGGTTGTACAGGTGGCATGTTCATATCGAACTCTGCATGTGTTCTTACTCTCAAAACTTCGGTTTGGTTCAGAGCATCATAAAAAACATCAGAGTCGTCCTCTTGGGTTAATGGTGTATTTGGGTTAGTTCTGTTTAGGTCCAGGGATTGTAGGGTTCTGTGTGTTTCGGTATTTGTGGGGATGGGTGGGTTTTGATTTTCTTGTACAGTAGTTTCTTCCACAATGGGGTTTTCATTGGTTTCTTCAGAAACAGGGGGGGATGGAGTAGCAGTGGATTTACCTTTTCCTTTGCCCGTTTTGGTGGTTTTCTGGCGTTTGCTTGTCACCGGCGAAGTTTCCGGCGATCGGAAAACAATACCAGCAGCATTCTTCTTCGTCTCCGGTGGCGTCTTTTGAGCAGAGGATCGCGTTTTCCTTCGTTGATAGATGGCAGAGGCGAGCTTCTTTGGAGCTGAACCTGTGTCTTCGTCGTTGGCCATGGCAATCGTCAGCGAGAATGGTTCACACACACACACAGTTAAAATATCTTTGTGAAAAATGAGAAGAAGCTGAAAGGTTTGCTTTCTTAAAAACCAAACCGCCTAAATTGGCTTCCAGGTTATTTTCAAAATTGGTTTGGGCTTTTAGTTGAAAAGAAACTAAAAAGGAACCAAATTGAGGGAAATGGTTAGGCATTGATGTGAAATAAGGTTCCTTAAAAAAAAGGAGTACTTGGTTTAGCAGCTTTTTTAGAAAAACTCATAATGAAAAATCTTGATATGACAAAAGCTTTTCCATTATGTACTTATTATTAATTTTTTTTTATACCAATTTGATTCTCTCTTTTACTGAAGAACACTATTCACACCTTGTCCTTTTATTTGGTTATTTTGTTTTTCTTTTTTTTTCTTTTTGAAACCGATTTTTAAATAACCAAAACAATGACCCTCAAATCCGATTTCTTGTATACAAACAGGCTGTAGCATCTCCCCTCTCTCATCAACTTTGATTTTCTGCACATTACCACACACATCATCATAACTGCACTATTAAAAATTAAAGACACTATTTACATATTTACATTGGACTGTTGGGACTCCTTAGACAAAAGGATTACTGGGGTTGGAGTTGCACTACAGAGGTTGACCCTGTAGTTGTTGCAGCATCCAAGTAAGACTTAATCCTTTGCCCATTTACTTTGAAAGATGATCCATTGTTTGGATCAATTAGTTCGACTACTCCATAAGGAAAAACATTTTTGATTTCAAAAGGTCCAGTCCATTTTGACCTTAGTTTTCCCGGAAAGAGTTTCAATCTTGAGTTAACAGTAGAACTTTTTGACCAACTTGAAAATTCTTTTGCAAAATTCTTTTGTCATGCCATTTTTTGGTTTTTTCTTTGTAGATCTTGGCATTCTCATAGGATTGGTCCCTTAGTTCTTCCAACTCATTGATTTGCAATTTTCTCCTTTCACCTGCATCATTAACATTCATGTTAAGCTCTTTTAAAGCCCAAAAGGCTTTGTGCTCAAGTTCTAATGGCAAGTGACAAGCTTTTCCAAAGACCAGCTTATAGGGAGACATTCCAATTGGGGATTTATAGGCAGTCCTATAAGCCCAAAGAGCATCATCTAGTTTAAATGACCAATCCTTTCTTGTAGGTTTGACCACCTTCTCTAGAATACTCTTGATTTCCCTGTTTGAGAGTTCAGCTAAGCCATTTGTTTGTGGATGGTAGGCTGTAGCAACTCTATGACTGATGTTATACTTCTCTAAAACATCTTTCATCATCTTATTCACAAAATGTGTTCCTTCATCACTAATTATGGCCCTAGGAGTACCAAATCTAGTGAAGATGTTTTTGTGAAGAAATTTGACCACTGTCTTTGCATCATTGCTATGACAAACTGCAGCCTCTACCCACTTAGAGACATAGTCTACAGCTACCAATATGTATTGACAGTTCCCAGAAATGGGAAATGGTCCCATGAAATCTATTCCCCAAACATCAAATAGTTCAACCTCTAAAATGCCATTTAAGGGCATCTCATGTCTTTGGGAAATAGATCCAGTTCTTTGACATTCATTACATCTTTTCACAAAACTATCGGCATCATGAAAGAGTGTAGGCCAAAAGAATCCAGATTGGAGTACTTTTGCTGCAGTTCTTTGGCTACCAAAGTGACCACCATATGCAGAAGCATGACAATGCTTGAGCACTGCAGGTACATCTTCTTGAGGTATACATCTTCTCAAAATTTGATCAACCCCTAATTTAAATAAAAAGGGGTCATCCCAAAGATAATGCTTAGCATCAGAAAGCAACTTTTTCCTTTGGTTCTTTGTGAGTTCATGTGCAATAATTCCAGCAGCCAAATAGTTTGCAATATCAGCAAACCATGGTGCTGCAGCATGATGCTGTAGCATTAAAAGCTGTTCATCAGGAAATTTTTCATTAATTTCAACAAGAGGGTCCTTTCCTTTTTCCAATCTGGACAAATGATCTGCAACTTGGTTTCCAGTACCTTTCCTATCTATTATTTCTAGATCAAACTCTTGTAGTAACAACACCCACCTAATCAGTCTTGGCTTTGCATCTTGTTTGGAAATCAAATATTTAATGGCTGCATGGTCAGTGTGAACTGTAACCTTGGTCCCCATTAAATAAGGTCTAAATTTTTCAAAAGCAAAAACAACAACCAAGAACTCCTTTTCAGTTGTGGTGTAGTTAACTTGTGCTTCATTTAGAGTTTTGCTAGAATAATAGATAGGATGAAAAACTTTTTCTCTTTTCTGTCCCAAGACTGCACCAACTGCCCAATCACTTGCATCACACATAAGTTCAAAAGGTTTTGTCCAGTCAGGTGTGATTACAATTGGTGCTGAAACTAAAGCTTCTTTTAAAGTTTTGAAAGCCTTCCTACAATCATTATTGAAATCAAAAGGTTGGTCATGCTGCAGCAACAGACAAAGTGGTTTTGAAACTTTGGAAAAGTCCTTTATAAATCTTCTGTAAAAACCAGCATGGCCAAGAAAACTTCTAATTCCCTTAACATTTGTAGGTTCTGGAAGTTTTTCAATGACTTCCAGTTTTGCTTTATCAACTTCTATTCCTTGGTTTGAAATTAAATGTCCCAAAACAATGCCTTCTTTGACCATGAAGTGACATTTTTCCCAATTTAAAACCAAATCAGTCTCTTCACATCTTTTAAGACTTTGTTCCAGATTTTTCAAACATACTTCATATGAAGATCCATAGACAGAAAAGTCATCCATGAATATTTCCATAGAAGTTTCCAACATATCAGAGAATATGGACATCATGCACCTTTGAAATGTGGCAGGGGCATTGCATAGTCCAAAAGGCATTCTCCTAAAAGCAAAAGTACCAAAAGGACAAGTGAAAGTGGTTTTCTCTTGGTCCTCAGGCGCTATAGCAATTTGGTTGTAGCCAGAATATCCATCCAGAAAACAGTAATATTCTTTACCTGCAAGTCTATCCAACATTTGATCAATGAAAGGTAATGGAAAATGGTCCTTTTGAGTGGCTTTGTTAAGCTTCCTATAGTCCATACAGATTCTCCATCCTGACACTACCCTAGTTGGGATCAACTCATTCTTCTCATTCTCAACAACTGTCACACCACCCTTCTTAGGAACACATTGAACAGGACTTACCCAAGAACTACTAGCTATGGGGTAAATAATTCCAGCATCTAACCACTTAAGGATTTCTTTCTTGACTACTTCTTTCATCACAGGGTTTAGTCTTCTTTGTGGTTCTACAGATCTAAAGTCTTTGTCCTCTAAAATGATTTTGTGTTGACAGATTGATGGACTAATGCCTCTTAAGTCAGAAATCGTCCAACCTATGGCCTTGGTATGGGCTTGAAGTACTTTGACCAACTCTTCTTCCTGTTTTTGGTTTAAAGAGGCAGAGATAATTACAGGTAATTTGTCTCCATCTTTTAGAAAAACATATTTAAGATGAGCAGGAAGTGGTTTCAACTCAAGAGTTGGTGGTGCTTCAACAGATGGTAGGGGATTTTCTTTAGTGGTTTGTTCCAATGCTTCATATGCTGCGACAACAGGCTGCAGCATACTGGCATATTGGAGGTCATCACTATCCTCTAAATCATCATCATCATCATATTCCTCATCTTCTAGGTCATCTATATTCAGGTCATCCTCATCAAACTCATCATCTTTTGCCTCATCCTCTAGGGTTCCTCCAAGACACAAGGATTCTATAGTACTTAGGCCATAACACTCTTCTTTCTCATCAGGGTATTTCATGGAGTTAAAGACATTGAAGGTGACCTGTTGGTCGTGAACTCTCATGGTCAACTCACCTTTTTGGACATCTATGAGGGTTCTACCAGTAGCTAAGAAGGGTCTTCCTAGCAAAAGAGGTGTGTCCTTATCGGCTTCAAAGTCTAAAATAATGAAATCCGCAGGAAATATGAATTTGTCTACTTGGACCAGTACATCTTCTATCTTTCCCTTAGGATATGCTATGGACCGGTCAGCTAGTTGTAAGGTAACCGTGGTAGGTCTAGCTTCTCCTATTCCAAGAGTGTTAAAAATGGACAAGGGCATAAGATTGATGCTAGCACCCAAATCACATAAGGCTTGTCCAACCACTTTTCCTCCTATAGAACAGGGTATTGTGAAACTACCTGGGTCCTTTTGTTTAGGAGGGAGTTTATTGGTCACAAGGGCACTACAACCTTCAGTTAAGGCTACGGTTTCATATTCAACTAGTTTCTTTTTCCTGCTTAAAATACCCTGTTAAGGCTACGGTCAGAAGTGGATGAAACAGTAGGTATAACCTGTTCAACTTCTGTTTGAGGTGTTTTGGTTTTGCCAGTTGGTGCTGCAGCATGTGCTGTAGCATCAACTGCAGTGGTATTGACTTTGTTATTATCAACAGGGGATAACACAGATAAGTCAGGCTTGGTACTCACTGTTTCAGGAGTTGGTTTAGGTCCAAGGACTGAATCAGAAGATGAGACAATGATAGGGGGTACCTTTGTAACATCTTGTCCTTTGTTTGTTGCACTGACAGTCTGTGGTTCCTTCGGTATGGTGCTCACTAAATCTTTTCCACTCCTAAGTGACACAGCCTTTACTTGCTCTTTGACTGTGTTTCTGGGAGTCTCAGTATCACTAGGTAGAGTTCCAGCAGGTCTACTTCTCAACTCATTAGCAATCTGACCAATCTGAGTCTCCAAAGCCCTTAAGGCTATGTTTTGGTTGTTGATTGCTGAGTTGGTGTGGTTGATGAATCCTTTCAAAACTGATTCCAAAGAAGCAGATGATTCACCTTGTTGGCTTTGTCTTCCTTGGTTGGACTGTTGGTTTTGTTGAAACATAGGCTGTCTTTGAAAGTTATAACTTTTCTGTTCTTGTGCGTCGGATGGTTGCAAACATGGACTTTTCCAAGAAAAATTGGGATGGTTCTTCCAATTTGAATTATAATTGTTTGAAAAGTGACCATTTCTGTTTTGCACATAGTTTACAGATTCAGTGTTTTGATTGCATTGGTCATAGGTATGAGGTCCACTACATAATACACATTGATCCGACAGATTTTCAGAAGTACATGCTGCAGCAACAGTGCTGGACGAACCAGACATGTTTTTAACCATGTTGGTAAGTGCAGCAAGCTGTGCAGTAAGAGCAGTATAAGTATCTACTTCATGAACACCTGCTGGTTTTCTAGGTACTAATGCACGAGAATCAGACCATTGACCGTTGTTGCTTGCAATCTTTTCTAAAATAGCTAAACCATCATTATAGGTACTAAGGGTGAAGGCACCTCCTGCTGTAGCATCGAGCATTCCTTTAGAAGTGGCACTTAAACCATTATAGAATGTCTCTAGCTGTATGCAAAAGGGTATGCCATGGTGAGGGCATTTCCTTAACAGATCCTTAAACCTTTCCCACGCATCCGGAATAGCTTCATCGTCCAATTGTCTAAACATGCTTATTTCATTTCTAGACTTGGCATTCCGTGTTGGTGGAAAATACTTTTTCAAAAACTTTTCAGCCATTTGATTCCAAGTTTCAACAGAGTTTGGTTCCAAAGAATTAAACCATGCTCTTGCTCTATCTCTAAGTGAAAAAGGAAATAACTTTAGCCGTAAGGCTTCATCAGTTACTCCACTAAAATCGAAACAATCAGTGATTTCCATAAAAGTTTTCAGATGCAAATGAGGATCTTCAGTTGGTAGGCCTGCGAACTGTCCACTAGATTGTAACATATTAAACATTACGGGTTTTAGTTCAAAGTGGGCACATTCCAACTGTGGTCTAACTATGCCACCATGCAACTGATCAAGCATGGGCATAGCATAGTCCATAATCCTCCCCTCCCTAGAGTTTGCAATACTAGTGATGCTTTGGGGTTCAGGCCTTTCATGCAGTCCAAATACAGGGACTTCCATTTCAACAGTTTCAAAAATTGGTGATAAAGTTCTTTGTATCCTTCTCCTTCTATGAAATGTTCTTTCAATATCCGGATCTAGTTCAAATAAATCACCGTGAAACAAACGTGGCATGCAACCCAAAATTCTTTTAACAAGTTGACTAGAAAAATCAGATTAAAAGTGACTTAAGAAAATTCTTACTTTGGCTTTGTCCCCGGCAACGGCGCCAAAAACTTGGTTCGTGGAAAATATATCCCTAAAATCAACAATGGAATAGCACACAAGTATATATGCCAAACCAATATCGTTCCTGAAAAACAAGTAATAAAGTGGTACTAAGTACCAAGTATCGATCCACAGAGACAAACAAAGCAAGCGGTTAGTCTTAAGCCAAACTTAAAATAAGATCTCGAGAACAGAATTCGAAGGAGTAATCTTTGAGTGAAGTAACAACTTTGTAAACGGTTATGAAACAGTAAAAGAAATGCAAGGGTGTAAGTTCTGGCTGGATTACAGCAACATTATGCTTAGGAAGAATGCTACAGCATGATGCTGCAGCATTGGTTCTCAACTTTGCTACTGAATAGATTAGCCTCTTTGCAGAGTTTAGATCGGACTATCTACTGGCAGCTCCACAAAAGAGGGAGACCCAACCAGTAAGGGCAGCTCACGCAAATGGGAGACCCAACCCGTGTAGTAAAATCCACTAATCGATTCATATAAGTTACAATTTACAAGAAATTGATATTACAACATCTCAGAGCTCTAAAATCTTACGTTGGCTTGCATTCAAGACCAACTCATTTAAGTAGAACAACATGCGTCACTTTGTCAAGAAAACTACTTAAATGAAGCTTAGAAAACAAGGGATGAATAGCAAAGTCGATAGCCAATAGCGAAAGCATTCTCCCACTACATAAAGGCTTTTATCTCCCAACCATTACTTACACCCAAGCTCAGGAATTAGCCCATCATCGCTCTTAAACACCTATAAATCATGATGATCAAACAGAAATATAAATATTAAGAACAACAAATGTGCCAACGGTTTTAGATTAAAACTTGAAAGGAAATAACAATTGCTTCTAAGTAGCTATATGAACTACCTAGCTAATTTCCTTGTTAGGAGAAATTAGATTTTAAAGTAAAGTAAAGTACAAACTAGAAATTAGAACTAGAACTAAAGAACTACTTGCTTAGGGCAAGAAGTGGTGTAGTAAACAACCAGGGCTCAGCCCCTATTTATACAAAAAGAAAAGCATCTAAAGTCAACTTTAGCTAGTACAAGATTCTTTATCCAAAGGTTTTTATCCAAAAGCTAAAGAGATTATATTATGCTCTTGTTGAGGTGATCTCTATCAAGCATCTTATTCTTCTGCAGATGCCCCTGCTTTCCAGCTTGCAAAAAGGGCTGAAGAGTTTGCTTAGAGATTCCCCAACCAAAAAGTTTATGAAGTGACGTCTTTGACTTTCCTGGATCTGCGACTCATGCTGTAGCATCCTGCTGCAGCATACCGAACTGTTAGATTTTTCCACAAAACAAGCACAAACAGACCCATTTCTCCTACTTAGCTCCAAACTATAATAAAAGATAAAATCAAACTAAAAGACTCAATTATGCTAATTGGGAGACTAAAATAAGACTAAAAACCTATAAAATAAGTGCTTAGAATGTGATAAATTATGCACTTATCAAGAACCAACCTCTGTCTTTAATGACGTGACTTCATTGGACAGAGTGGTGAAGTTTGTTGCGAGGGTGGTGTTGGTGAGGTTGAGATCGTTGACGATTGTGGAGTTGTTGGCGAGAGTGGTAGCAAATTGACCAATGCTGCCATCCACCTTCTCCAGATCAGCACTGGAGACTTTCTTATCAACAATCTCGGTCAGCTTTTTGAGATTCTCTCCAGCGTCTGTAACCGCTGAAGAGTTGGTGGAGAGAGTGGTGTTGTAAGAATCCACCATTGTCACCAGATCTTTCAGGGAGTGTTGAATATCTCCCAAATTAGGACCTGTAACAGTAAATAACTTATAAACAGGGGAGAGCTCAGAAGTTTAGGGTTGAGAGAGAGGAATGTGTATGGTTTTGTGTATACTTGTAGGCAGGTTTGCAAAGTTGTCGAAACCTTGTAGACCTGAGTAGTGTTCCATGTCGTATTCGAGAGTGCCTTGGCGTATGGAGGTGCCTGCAGATCCTAAGTTTGCATCCATAATCATATGTAGAGTATCAGCAGCGGAATCATGTATGATGACGGGCGTTCCAGAGAACGGTGGGAAAATTGGTGGTGTGTCCAAAGATTGAGTGGGAGGAACAAAGGTTGAGAAAATTGGTTAGGAGCGAGGTTCAGCGTTGGATCCGCTGAGAATCACTTCAGTCTGTAGAGAGGCTGAAGGACGTGGGTTCTGTTCCAAGATAATAACATCAGCGTTTAGAGACGCTGAGGTTGGGATGGAAGGGGTGGCTTGATCAGCTGTGGCAGAGCGTACCACGAAACTATCCAGCGACTCTTGTACAAGATGAGTCGTGGAGTCTTCAGCCGTTGATGGCTTGGAGTGTTGCTCCTTGGTTTTCTTGATCCTTTCGGAGTCAAGTTGGGAAGTAGAGTGTTTCCTTTTACGAGAAGGAGTGGATGGTGCAGCTTGGGTATCAGCGGTGGGGATTTTCGCTGAGGTAGCTGCAGAAGTAGAAGAAGGGGGATTGAGAAGAGATAAGAGAGTAGAGAGACGTACCTCATTTGGCATGGGGCTGAAGTCGAGCACCTTAGGGCCAACCTGAGAGAGTCTCAGATCACCCTCTTTTGGATATTTGTCCCCGAGTCCTTTTAGAAAGATTGCGCTGATGAAACGGGGGTATGGAACGAATGTTGGTCTGTCAACCATGTCCACCCTGAATGCCAGATCGTCGTAGATGATCGATGCCCAGTCAACATGGAGACCTTTCAGCAATGCATATCCCATGGCTTGCTGAGGTTGAGCGGCTTGATCAGAGGAGTCGGTTTTCGTTGTCATATAGCTTATCAAGTGGGCGAAGATGAAGTTCATCTCGCTTGGCATCATGGACTTTTTGATTGCCTTCAGCTTCTTCTCGGGTTTTTCATCTCTCCCTGTTCCCCATACGTACTTCATTGCATCAAAGAATGTAATGATTGTTTCCCTATCAGCATGGTTTTTGGGATTTAGGAGAGGTACAAAGCGTTTTTCTTTGGTAGCGGCCGGGAGGTTCAGTGCACGCCTTATAATAGCAGGGTTGATTTTGGTGGTTCCAAATTTGGTGTCACAGAGGATGGTATCAACGAGTTTCGTTGGGTCTTTGGGTGAAGGAACCTGAGCTCGTCTGGCAGAATACCAGAACTGAGCTAAAAGGAATTTATGGCCAGGGGGTACAATAGTCAGGTCTGTAGATAAGCAGCAGGTTTTGAGAAAATTCACAGCATCATCCAGATGTGACTTGCTTTTTCTGAGGAAAATCGAAAAGCGCATAGTGGTTGTTGTGTTGGAATGTAACCTTATCAAGTTTGAACTTGACCTGAGGAGCCTTGGTGATAACCACTTTCTCAATAGTAGTGGGGGTTTTAGCAGAAGGAGCTTCAGAGGTTGCCATTTCTGTATAACACATGTAACCACGAAGAAAATGAACAAAAATGTCTTAATGTGGAAAGATTTTCCAAACAGATATTTTTGAATTTTGTCCATTTCATCCAGACAAAAAAATGCCTTTAAGAAGATTAGGGTTTTTCTTGTTTTGAAAAAGAGATACAAAACATGAAGAGTATGTATTTTCCAGTTTTTGTTTGAAGAAGAGATTCTGGAAAAACAAATGAAGAACAAGTTTAAGATTTGATTTAAACTTGAAGAACAACCATGAAGGTTGTGTTCATAAAATCATGAGAAGAAAATGATTTCATTTTAAAAATGTTTCTTTTGTTTGATCTGTTGAAAACAAAGATAAGATCAGAAACAAGTTAAAGCAGGAAAATAGTGAGAATATTAACCTTTGTTGTCGAAGAAGATGATGAACAGTTTCTGGAAACGATAGTTCAAAATGCATCGGTAATTCTTTTCTTGAAGAAGAAGTTGTTCGCGTAAAGGAAAAATATAAACTCGAAAGGGTTTATATAGTGAGAGTAGAGAGAGAAAAACTATGAGCGGAAAAATTTTGCATGATGACACGGACACGTGTTTGCATTTGATTGGATAAGAAAACAAAACGTGCAAACGTGTGTCAGAGGAACGTGCCAGGGTCTATCCGTTAGGATGACGTCATAAACGTCCTTTCATATTTTAGGATGTGTCTGATGTTTTTGAAAGACTCAAGGACATTTTACAAAAATACGAAGCACTGAATAGAAGTATCAGTGTTTGTTTTAGAAATTTCAAAGTATCACTGAAAGGAAGAGATATTCAGCGATGCAATTTGTTTTGAAATCTTTCAGTTCTAGGCAAACGTCAGCGAGCAAGAGAGAACGTACCTTGATATCAGCGAATCAATTGTGTTCAGAGAAAAGATGATTGAAAAGGTTATACGAGTTCTTATTACCCCTGATCAAATGCGAATTGCTGAAGATTTTATTCTTCAAAATTCAGCATTCCAAGCTCGCTGATGAGAAAGTTGAATCTTGTCTCATCAAGAGGCTTGGTGAACAGATCAGCTAACTGAAAGTCAGTTGGGATAAAATGAAGTACTATATCACCATTCATCACATGATCTCAGATAAAATGATACCTGATTTTGTTGTGTTTGGTCTTTGAGTGTAGCACTGGATTGTTGGCTATAGCGATGGCACTAGTGCTGTCGCAATAGATTGGAATCTTCGAGAGCTGAAGGTCATAGTCCAGTAGTTGATTTCTCATCCACAAGACTTGAGAACAACAGCTTCCAGCGGCTACGTACTCAGCTTCAGCAGTTGAGGTGGACATTGAGTTTTGCTTTTTAGTTGTCCAACTCACCAGCTTTCCACCCAAGAGCTGACAGCCTCCTGTGGTGCTTTTCCTATCCATTTTGCAACCTGGAAAATCACAATCTGAATAGGCGATTAGATCAAATCCTGAGTCTTTCGGATACCAAAGACCTAGGTTAGGAGTACCCTTAAGGTAACGAAAGATTCTCTTTACAGCGATCAAATGAGATTCCTTAGGTTCAGCTTGATATCGTGCACACAAACAGGTTGCGTACATAATATCAGGTCTGCTAGCTGTGAGATACAGCAGAGAGTCGATCATCCCACGGTATGTCGTGACATTAACCGGTATTCCAGAAGGATCCTTGTTTAGTGTCAGCGGTGGTGCCATAGGGGTTTTCAAAGCTGAACTCTGAGTTAAATCAAGTTTCTTCAGCATATCTTTAACATACTTTCCCTGATTAATGAAAGTTCCCTTTTCATTTTGTTTTATCTGAAAACCAAGGAAATATGTTAGCTCACCCATCATACTCATTTTATATTCAGCTTTCATTCTATCAGCGAAACGAGTACACAAGCCAGGGTTAGTGGAACCAAATATAATATCATCGACATATATTTGAACAAGAATAATATGACCTTTTACTTTCCTGAAAAATAGAGTCTAATCGATTTTACCACGCTCAAATTTTTCAATATGGAGATAAGTAGAGAGAGTGTCATACCATGCACGAGAGCTTGCTTTAAGCCATAAAGTGCCTTATCCAGTTTATAAACATAACCTGGATGCTTAGGATCTGAGAATCCTGGAGGTTGTTCCACGTAGACTTCTTCATTCAGCTTTCCATTAAGGAACGCTGACTTGACATCCATTTGATACACTTTGAAGTCTTTGTGTACATCGTAGGCTAAGAAAAGACAAATTGCTTCTAGTCTTGCCACTGGAGCAAAGGTTTCGTCGTAATCTATACCTTCCTCTTGTCTGTATCCCTGAGCAACAAGTCGAGCCTTGTTACGGGTTATAGTTCCATGTTCATCCAACTTGTTTCGATAGACCCATTTAGTGCCTATCACTTACTTGTCAGATGGACGAGGAACAAGCTTCCAAAATTTGTTTCTTTCAAATTCATTCAGCTCTTCTTGCATAGCGTTGACCCAGTTTGGATCTTGGAGGGCATCATCTGTTTTCTTTGGTTCAATCAGAGAAATAAAGTTAACAAATAAGCAAATGCTACCTGCACTTCGTCGAGTCTGAACACCAACATTTGGATCACCAAGAATCTGATCAATAGGGTGATTTATAGTCCATCGCTGAGCAGGAGCATAAGTCGTTGACTCAACCTGAACTTGAGGAGTTGAGGATGAGGCTTCAGCAACTTCTGGTATATCAGCCAAGAGAGGAAAAGGTGCAGATGGCATTTCATTCACTGATTGCTGAGAAGTAGATGGTATGTCTGAGACAGAAGGTTCAGAGGCAGGCATAATGTTAAGAGGAACAGCTGAGACCCATGATGTTTCAGCTTCACTAGTCTGCATGCTTGGGATGATAGTAGGACCATCATCTTCAGCGAGATGACTATGAGATGGAGGAGTGGGAATGTCTTCTGAATCACCAAGATGAGAAAACATCCATTGATTCAGTTCTTCAGTATCAGCAGAAGGTCTAGAATTCGCTGAACGGGATTCTTCAAAAGTGACGTGAATAGTTTCTTCAATAGTCTGTCTTCTTCGATTGAAGACTCTGAAAGCTTTGGAGATTGAAGAATATCTAAGAAAAATTTCATCATCAGCCTTAGGATCAAACTTTCCAAGGGCACCTCTGTTGTTCAGTATGAAACACTGACATCCAAAGATGTGCATAAAGCTGATAGAAGGCTTTCTCCCATGAAAATGTTCATAGGCTGTCTTCTTAAATCTTTTGACGATCAGCGACCTGTTTTGAGTGAAACAAGCAGTTTTGACAGCTTCTGCCCAGAACTGAGTAGGCAGGTGAGAATCGCTGAGCATTGAACGTGCAGCTTCAATGATAGTTCGCTTTATTCTTTCAGCGACTCCATTTTGTTGCGGTGTTCTAACTGAAGAGAAGTTGTGAGAAATACCCTTACTTTCAAAGAAGGAATCAAGAGAACTGTTTTTGAATTCTGTTCCGTGATCACTCCTTATTTAGCGAACGGCCATGTTGTTCAGGACTTCCATTTTCCTAACAAAGGTGATGAGTTCTTCAGAGGTGTCACTCTTAGAACGGAGAAACATTACCCAAGTATAGCGAGAGAATTCATCAACTATAACCAATGAATATTTATTTCCAGCGATGGATTGTTTGTTAACAGGGCCAAACAGATCCATATGGAGAAGTTGTAGAGAATATGACACTGAGGAAACTTGCTTAGACTTAAAGCTTTCTTTGGTCTGTTTCCCTTTCTCACACGCTGAACATAAGGACTCTTTGGCGTATGAGTGATGAGGTAGACCAGTGACTAACTCTTTAGAAGAAAGAGTATTCAGTGTCTTGAAGTTAAGATGGGAGAGCCTCTTATGCCATAGCCAGTTGACATCAGGTGAGGCTTTTGAGAAGAAACAGGAGTTCTCAGTAGTTGTAGAGTCCATGTTTATAACGTAAACATTTTCTAAACGATAACCGCTGAGAGCTATCTTCTCCTTTTTGTCAGCGACAAAGCAGGATTCCTTAGTGAAAATCACTTTGTTATCCATGTCGCAAAGCTGACTGATGCTTAGAAGATTATGCTTCAGTCCTTCAACATATGCGACTCTTCTAAAGGTTTTTGTACCATTAGATAGTACACCAAACCCTCGGGTATGGCCTTTTTCGTTTCCACCGAAGGTCACTGAGGGACCCTTCTCTTCCTTATACTCAGTGAGCAGGTTCTTCTTACCAGTCATGTGTCTAGAGCATCCGCTATTGAGATACCAGATACCCTTCTTAACCTGCCAACAAAGGAAGATTAGTTTGACTTCGGCACCCATTTCATTTTGGGCCTAGATTTGTTAGTGGTGGTAGAGGAAGTGGAAGGTTCAGCATTCTTCGCAGCATTTGAAGATTCAGCTTTGTTGTCAGTTTTCACTTTGGTTAATTTCTTAACCTCAGTGGTCTTCTTTGCCTTGGGGGTATTAATCTTCACCTTAGCTGTCTTTTCAGCTTTGGTGGCTGTGGGGCACTTACTAGCAACATGATTTGTAAGTCCACAGTGATAACATTTCCTATAGCTAAAAGTAGCTTTAGGACCATTTGCATGCTTACCCGTTAATTTTAAATGAGCAGGGCTAGCACCAAGTATACCTTTGGCATTGGAAATGGGAGGAACAATCAGTTCTTCGGATTTCTTACCAACAATATCCACTTTAATTCTAGGAGTAGATCGCTGAATAAATCCAGGGATCTTGTTCTTAGAAGTAGAGGGATAAGTTACTGAAGCTTTAGAAGCGTTCAGCTTAGGTTCAAAGGTACCCTTCTGAGGTTTTGGATAAATAATTTTCTCTTTACCTTTAGGAACTAAGGTAGAGATTTCCTCAGGGATGGGATTTTTTTAAGAGGAACACTAAGAAGATGAAGTGTCAGGGATAGAAGAGACAAACGTTCCAAACTTAAGCATGGAATGATCAGTGGTTGATTTTTCAGCGTTAGCTTTATAACCAAGACCACGTTTGTCACTCAGAGGAATCTGAGACTTAATTATCTCTGTGATCGTTGTTGAGGATTTACACCATCCTTCAACAGTAGCTTTTTCAGCTTTCAAAGCAGCGATAGCTTCTTCGCATTCGATTTTGACTAGATGATTTATATGAACTTGATCTCTCAAATCTTCTTCAATTTTAGAAAGCTTTTCTATTTGAAGGTGACAGTTTTTAAGTTGTTCAGCGAAATCAAGGTTTTGATTTTCAACAACAGTTTTGCCATTCATGGCTTCATATAAACTCATAGTCAGGAGATCGATCTTTCGAAGACTATCAGCTTCATCAATATTTGAAATATTGGTAAAGAAAGAAGGTGATACCTTGGTAGAAGATGAAGCAGAGGGAGTGTCAGACTTTTCTTCCTCTTCTTCGATTTTGGCCATGAGACAGAGATTGGCCTCATCATTATCTTCAGAGTCAGATGATTCTTCTTCATCAGAAGCAGCCCAATCATAGTCAGCCATCAGGCCTTTGCCTTTTTTCTTAAAGCCTTTCAGCTTTGCATACCTTTCTTTCAGCTTGTTGTACTTTTCATCTCTAGACCTGGGGTTAGAGGATTTCTTGGAGAAAGCTGAGTTTCTAAAAACTTTCTTTGACCTGCACTCACTAGCAAAATGTTCTATCTTTTCACAGTTATAGCAAGTAGCAGTAGCCTTATCAACAGGAGTTGATGATCTTGGCTTGTCAGTAATAGCAAGAGGTTTATTCTTTCTTAAACTTTTCTTTTTGGCTAATCTCCTGAACTTATTAGAAAGGAGAGCCATAGATTCATCAAGGTCTGAAGAGTCCGGATCTGATGAGCATTCAGAGTTAGTCTCCAACTCAGTGATAGTAACAGTGGATCGGTGAGTGGAAGGTGACTCTGAGATTAAAGCAACAGGGGTGCTTTTGGAATCTTTTACAAGATTCTTCTTAAGATGACTCGATTGCTCATGATTAAGCATCGTGCCATATAAGGTAGAAAGAGTCATAGATTTAAGATCCTTTGACAGCTTGAGACACATTGAATAACTGTCCTAGCTTTCAGGTAAACAATCTAAGAACTTTGTCAGAACTTCAAAGTTAGAATATTCCTTACCAACGGTTTTCAGATCTATTATTAAACAGTTAAACCGTTGATGTACTTCAGAGAGAGATTCATTCTTAACACAAATGAAGCTTTCGTACTGTCTTACCAGGTTGATCTTTCGTGAGTCCTGGACTTTAGATGTACCTTCATACTGAACACATATTGTGTCCCATGTGGCTTTGGAGGTTTTTCTGGTTCATGACGGAATGGTAGACTTCGTCAGGAAGAGCCATGGAAAGAATGGATTTGGCTTTGGTGTCGATAACCACTTTCTTCTTGTCTTCATCAGTCCACATATGAATTTCCTTGGGAATCAACCTTTCAGGAATGGCAACTCTATCAGCAGTGCCTGGGACTTCAGGGTCAATTCTAACAGGAATAAAAGGGCCATTTTCGATGTAATAAGGCATAGTAGGGTCTACACCTTCTAAGAAGAGTATCATCCTATTTTTCCATAGATTGAAGTTATCTCTGGAAAATCTTGGAGGTTTTGCAAGAGAACCATTATCAATATAGTTTGTGTTTGTGTTAGTAGTCATTATGAGAAATAGCAATGAAGAGAAGATTAGTATAAGCAAGATCTTGTTTATGAGATTAAACAAATCCGCTCTGATACCACTTGTTGGTCCCGAGAGGGTTATACAAGTTTATAGAAGGGGGGGTTGAATACAAACACACAGATTTTTACTTTCTAAATTGTTTATTGATATAATCAAACAATTTACAACTTGTTGCGGAACAAGATTAAGGATTAACCTATTCTAAACAAGTTAAGAACACTAAGTTTCTTGCACTAGAATTAAGACAGGAGGAGATAAGAATACTACGAGTGATATTCTAACACTAAGAGAGAAAGAAGAAGATGGCCAAACACTTCATTTCTGAAGTAGGGTTCTTCTTATATACTGCATGCATTTAATGCAAAGCAGTATACCTTTACACGTGGCAGCAGCTGATTGGTTGCATGGTTTGACCTTTGTAGACAACCTTAGTAGCCGCATGGTGTACAGTGTAGAATCAGAGTTGGTTGTACGATTCTAAACAGAAGGGATGTCCTTTCTGACATTATCGTACGGAGACGTGCAAGGGGGAAAGACAAAAGTAACTTGTAGAGTAGACCTCATGATCAGCACTTGTTGAACAATTCTTTATCAGCGAATGACAAAGCTCAGCAATCGCTGAAGTCTTCTACTTGATACTTCACGTTGAGTGGACAGGTCTTGGCTTCATTGATATCCGCATCAGTTCATTAGTAGACTTGTCGTTGTTCTGGAGCTTGATCTTCGACTTCAGCGTAGAACATAGTTGACGTGAAACTTGTCTTCAGGGATCATAAGTAAACAACTAAACTATCAGCGATTATCAATAAGACTGAACAGGCTCAGAGATTATAGATGAACAGAGTTCACTGAATGATAAAATTAAAGAGCATGAGTTTCCTATCAGTGGTACTGTTAGAGACATAGTACTTATCAGCGATAGAGAAACTCTAATACATATTGTCTACTTACAATTTTCACTAAGTGTTTTAAAGGGTCATTATCAAATCACTGAGGGTTTGGATCAACAGTTTTCATAACAAAAGGAGAGAGACCCAAACATTTCAAGTGAATTGTTTTAAGAAAAACAACACGCTGGTGAATTTTTTTGTCGTTTCTTTTAAGACTGATCGCGAAAGGACATATATACTACAGTTGCTAGAGTAAGTTCTATATGAACTATTATAGAAATATAAGTCGTCGAAGGGACTGTATATTCGTCAAATGGATGAAAAATTGTTCTTTAAATGAATATATAAACAAGTAAGTTTATACGGAGCAAACTGAAAGGTTGTACAATCCGGACAAGAGCACACAACATGTAGACTTATTGAGTGTCTATACAGATAAAACAAACCTCTCAACAGTGGAATAAGAGATTTGATACAACTGTTACTCCTTGTTTTTTGGCACAATGTTGATGACAGATGCATATATTTATTTTGGTGAAATATATGAGAGCAGACCACATAACCTAGAACTTTTAAGTTGAAAGATCTTAGAAAAGTAGACACCATTCTTAAGTGAAAGGTCAGAAACTGACTAAGTTTTAACATTTGAATGTAAGGATTTCAACACTTCATTCGATTCAAGTGTGAAACTCGAGTAACAAACATGACACACCCTAAAATTATCTGAACGATGTACTGATACCAGCTGAATATATCACTCAAGTGAGTCTAAATGCGCAAGTAGGTGCATATGAACTCTAGATGGAAGGCGTTTTCTTTAGGATACAAGAAACAAACGTGTATAGTCTATTCAACTGTGAGAGTCGAATTCATTAACCGATATAAGAGGTGTCTACTTGTAAATTTATGGCCTCGTGTTGAACCCTAGTTGTTGCACGCTAAGAGGCTAAGTGAATTAGATATCTATTAACATATATAAATTTATGGCCTCGTGTAACTAAATTGATTCCTACGATTCGTGATAGTGAGGCCACGATATCAGAAGTTTTCAACGCAATGTATAATGGGAGGTTGAGACACATAAGTCATCGACATAATTATGTGAAACAGTCAATCAAAAACGGTACCATTAATAAATTGTTTGTCAAGTCACGTGGGAACTTGACAAATACGCTAATCAAGCCTCTGACGAGAGTCTTGATAGATCAACTACCAGAGACATGGGTCTAAAATCACGCAGAATCAATTAGTGATGGTAACCCAACATGGAATTACTACTCATATCTATCAAGTTTATAGGGTAATAACAAGTCACTGAATTGATAGAAGGTACTATCAAAAGTGATAGACTCGTGTAAGGTATGTGATAGTACGACGTTATCGAGAGTAAGGTTGAGTTAATCTTTTAACAAAGTTTAGAGGCATCTTAGCAACAAAGATGTTATAGAACTTTGTCTATATGACTAAGAGGTGGTGTCATCTCAAATAGAGAGTTTTGGTTTCTCTTCTAGAAAGTCAAGAAATATCGTTTTAACGCATGGCCATATTTGTGGTTAGAGAGAATTCAAAGAAGAAAGATGATGAGTGTGAGTAACCCAAAGTGATCATAAGATTCAAGGTTTAAATCCTAACGATATTATTGAATTGATCCCTTTTTGCATTATTACATCAAACAGGGTTGAATACAAACACAAGATTTTGGTTTTCTAAATTGTTTATTGATAAATCAAACACATTTACAGTTTGTTGCGGAATAAGATTAAGTAGAATCTAATCTAAACAAGCTTGAGAATCACTAAGTGTTCTTGCATAAGAAACTGAGAGAAAAGAAGGTATAGAAAAATGAAAATATTTTTCTATGCACTAAGTTGTTGAGGGAGAGACTACCTTCAAACTGAAGGAGCGATTCTTCTATTTATACCCGATGCATTAAATGCATGGAAGGAGGACTTTACACGTGTCTTCATATGGTTGGATGCATGTTTCTGACTTTTTGCACAACATGCTTTGGGTCGTATGGTGAACAGTGTAGTGGCAGAGTGGTTGTACGATCCTGGACAAAAGCATGTCCCTTCTGATAAATGGTACGGAGTGTGCAAGTAGATAATACAAACATTTCTTAAAGTATAAGGTTCATGATCAGCGATCGTTGAATAGATCTTCCATCAGAGAAGTCCTGATGTAAGTCAGCTATCGCTGAAGTCTTCTTCTTGAAATGTTGCGCGTGTTGGACTTGTTTTGGTTTCATTGATGTCCGCATCAGATCATTAGTAGACTTGTCACTTATTCATCAGCTTTGTCTTTGATGTCAGCGATGAACTCTTTGTCGCAAAACTTGTCTTCAGGGATTACAAACAACATTGCTTACAAATGAAACTGTCAACGATCATCAATGATGACTGATAAGTGAACAGGCTCAGGTTATCACTGATGGACATTTATTGATGAGGGAATACTATTAAGAACAATGAATACTGTCTTTGATACTAAACAGACTCAGTATGCTAATCACTGATGGAAAAACATTAATACATACAGATGTCATTTGTAATTTTCACTAAGTAATTCTAAGGGTCATCATCAAATCACTGAGAGAGTTTGGATCAACAATCTCCCCCTATTTGATGATGACAAAAAACAAAAGAAAATTGCAAAATATGAAAAACATAAGGATAAATGTGACTCATAGATGTGTGTCCCATTTACAGTTTTCAGGGATCTTTTCTAGTACTAAATGGAGTAAAGTACTTCACTTAAATTTTCATTTAACTTCGTAATAAGTTTACAAGGTAAGTTTAAAAAGGTTATAAGTACAAGTGAAGTAAAAATTACAAGTACTAAAAGTAACTACTGATAAATAACAAGAGATTACAAAAAAGGGAAATCTATCAGCTATAGAGGTTCGTCTTTGAAGAACGTCTCGTCAAAGGAGTCGGTTTCAGGGATCATCCAGTCAGGTACCACTTCCCCTTGTTCCCTTATGTGTTTAGCTTCGGTGAGTACATGGGTCACTTATCATTTGGCCAAGTTTGAATGGTCCACCTGGTGGCAGTGATAAGTTTATAGCTGAGAGATCGTGGAGGTCCAAGAAATGCTTCTCTTAAGAATTCTATTCCGGTTTCATTTCGGATAGCAGGCTCTCCAGAGGTCGAGGCTCATTTTTTCTTGGCTGGAGCAGGTCTTCGATTTTGAAGATGAGCTGGAGGAGGAGGCAGATCCATTATGGATGTCACTTTGTTGATGTGTAGGTTCAAGAACTTCTCCACATGGGATTTGGACTTGGACTTGGACTTTTGAATTGCACTCCTGACTTCAAGCCATTCATCGAGACCAAATAGCTCTAACTTTGACATGTAGAATCTCTGAGATGAGTCGTTCTCTCTGAATATGGTGAGTTCCACCATCACTGACTTATTTACTATTTTCCCTTAAGGTTTACGTTTATGATTCGACTTTGATGGAATATGTGATCTACCTTGTATCTGCACCATTCCATCATGGGAACACTGACTGCTCTTTTCCGAGTTTCCTTCTCAACGTCTTTCAGGAGTTGTTCCTGAACTCTGATCGGATGCTTCTTTATTTTTTTATTAGAAACTGAGCTCTGAGCTACCTTAAGGGAAAATAACTTGTCCTTTTGGAATTCAGCGAGGAGTTGCTCAGCCCTGATAGATTCTTCTAATTCTTCTGGTGTTAGGGACCCGTAGACGTTGACTCTCTAGCTGACAGATCATTGTTGATCTTCTTTCGTTGTCGTCATCCTCAGACCTTTGAGTAGGTCGTGAGGATCTGTTTGGATGACTCAACAGTTCTTCTTCCTCTTTTTGTTCTTCAGTCTCCATTACTGAAGGTCATCAGCAATAGATGTTGGGATTATTTGTTGCTGGATAGGTTCTTCAGCTCGTCCCTTAAGCAGGGGAGAGGATTAGCTGAATCAAAAGAAAGAAAAGTTAGATTTCTTTTGAGGAAGAAAATATAGAGAAATTTGGCTAAGTGTATAGGAGAGATTTGAGGTGAAAGTGGATAGAAGCCGAGTAGGGTATAAGTGAAAGGCATACCGGAGAAGATTGTTCCTTCTCAGCGAGAAGATTGCTCCTTCTTAGCGTTGAAGCAAATTTTCAAGTTCCCAGAGGCAGCAATACCATTGTTCTTTCCTTAGGAGGACTTCTTTGAAGGAGACTTCTTAGTCTTCTCCCCTGCTTATGTGATGACGACCCCTTTCTGTGCAGGAACCCTGATGGAGGAAGGTTTGAATCATAAGCCTTATTCTTCTTCATCATCATCGTCATCATCTCCACCGGGGTTGGAGGGTTCATCGTCTTGAATTTCCAACTCCTTTTCTCTTCTTATTCTTCATCTTCCTCGTCAGAGGCAATTAATGTTACCGTTTAATTTCATGGAGAAGAAGGAGGAGTTGGAGTTTTCTCCTCCTCAGCATGAGGAGGGTCTTCAACAATTTCCTCCGCCTCAGCATGAGAAGGGTCTTCTTTTGTATTCTCTCCCTCTTTGTCATCATCATGGGGGGAGGGGGAGTAGGGACAACAGCAGCATTGGCACCCTCAGTGGTCCTGTCTTCTAGGCCATGAGCCACTAAGGTTGAGGCTTTGGAGGCCTCAAGAGTTTCCACCCTGGCTTCTAGGCCAGGGATCGCTTCGGTGGCCTTCAGTAAGAAATCCGCCATAAACCCAAGCTTCTGACGATCGTCATTTGTGAAGGAGGATGTGGGAGTGACCACCGGTTCACTGAGCTTATTGAGGGTGGAGGAGAGAAGGGTGTTGGTGTTGTCAACCTTGTTGTTGAGGTCACTGATAGATCCTTGGAGTGAGCCCACTGTAGTGCTGAGTGAGGAGACGTTTGAGGTCAGCAACTGTAGGGAGGATGAGTTGTTCGCCACATCCTTCTTCAAATTTGTTACCTCCTCCTTCAAGGCAGTAAGCTGAGAGTTATCAGCCTTGGAGGAGACGGAAGTGGAGATCTCCTTCAGTGAGTCGCCGGCTGTGTTCATGGCATTGGTATTATTTGTAAGATCTTTGAGAGAGATTCCACATGATCCTTGGCCTCTTTGAGAGAGGTAGATATCGTGCCCAGATTGGGACCTGTAAGAAAAGAAGAACTTTGAGCAAAGGAAAGCTCAAAATTTGGAAGGGTTTGAGAAGATAAGGGTAGGGAGGGTGGAATACCTGATGGCTACGAGAATTGGTCAAAATGACTACTCCCGCTAAAGTAGAGCATGCCATTCTCCAAAGGAGATAATGACGTTTGGGGCATACTCTGAGATCCCCCGAGAGGGAGACCATCAGGTCCCGTGATATTGCTGCGCATGAGGTTTTGCATTAGTGACTCTTGTACGTCAGTGACCGTTGTCGCTGGTGAAGTAGATGTGTTGACAAAAGTGATGGTGGGAGAATCAAGATTTGAGACGGTCGTGCTATGTTGCAGGATGGCACTGACGTTGCCGAAGTCAAATTCTTCATTGCTTTGAGACACTGAGAATGGTGGGGTAGTTTTCAGCGAAAATTCAGCAGTTGAAGGCGCTGAAGTGGTTGATGAGGTAGCAGGTGCGGTGGAGTGTACCGCAAAAGTGTCTAGGGTTGCGTGTAAAGAGGCGAACCCTGATGATGTTGTAGCCGGTTGTTGTTGGGGTTGTTTCTCCTTTGAATTTCTCTTGGTCTTTTTGGAAGGACTAAGAGTGGTTGTAAAATGTTTCCTCTTCTCTGAGGATACGGAGGTGTCAGCGTGGGAAGCTGCGGGGGGTTGAACCGCAGACATCGCTGCCTGAGAAGTAGAAGAAGAGGGTAGGAGAAGTCTAGTAAGGGTAGAGAGACGTACATCGTTGGCGGTTGGCTCGACATCTAGGATGCGGGCTCCAAGCTGAGGAAGTTGGTAATCTCCCTCTGATGGATATTCTTCCTTAAGGAAGAAGGCGATGAGCGTTGAGACGAATCGTACATAGAGTACCTTCAGCTCCCTTTTCTCTTTCTCCACTTTGACCATGAAATCGTCAAAGGTCATCCTGGCGTAGTCTATGTTAAGCCCAGTGATGAGGCTGAACCCCATCTGCAGCTGGTAGTGATTGGCTTGGTTCAGCGATCCGGTCTTCCCACTCATTGAAGAGATGACGTGGGAGAAGAAGCAATTCAACTCTGAAGGAATTTTGGCCTTCAGGATCTTGGTCAGCTTCTTCTCGGGGAGTTCAGGGTTTTGGGGCTTGGGATCCCATGTGTAGCCCATGAGATCGAGAAAGTTGATGAGTTCGTCATCAGTGGTAGGATCGACATTTGATCCCACTGGCAGTTGGAGGGCGGAGCGAATTCCATTGGCAGTGATACTGCCTTCTCCAAGTTCAGTCTGGAAGGCGATGACAGTTACCTTCCTTCCACATATCATCGTCTTCTCAGTACGCTCAATAGTGTACCAAAACTGCTGAAGAAATGTCGATGAGCAGGAGGTGCGACGGTCAGAGCGTAAAATATGGGAGAGTTGCGTAGGAGTTTGACTGTGCCAGCAAGGTATAAGCATGGCTTTTTCTAGGGAAATAAAGTAATGCAAGGTGGTTGTTGGCAACGAATTGCACTTGGTTCAGCTCGAACCTAACGAATTGCACGTTTCAGTTTGAAGGATACTAAAACTGGTAGAAAACTTTGTTTTACCAGTTTTCTTTTAAGGAAGGATTCTGGAAAAAAAGTATTTATGAAGAGAGAGAAAGTTTAAAGAATGCTTTTTAAACATAAGAAAACTTTTTAAGGTTTTAAAAATCATGAAAGGGTATGATCTTTTAAGAATAAAAACACATTTTGATCTTTGTAAACAAAGATTTAAGATCAAAAAAAGTGTTTTTGTTCAAAAGGCATTAAGGAGAAGAAGTATGAACCTGTTTGTCTTGAAGGTTTGAAGATCAAAGTCTTAGGTTCAAAATCCGTTTAAATGCAAAGGAATTTTCTTTCCTTGAGAGTATTTTGTGCGCGTAAAGAGGAAAAATATAACGAGAGTTGTTTATATAGAAATGAGAGAGGAGAGACAAAGGGTGATGAGCGGGAAAAAATACTCATCATGACACGGACATGAACACGTCCCACGAAGGTGATTGGACAGGAAGTGTAGCGGACGAGCGCGTCAGACAAATAGGCGTGCCATGGTTTATCCTCTTTTGATGACGTCACAGATAAAACTGTCTTTTCATTTTCAAAAGGCATCCCTGATTGTTTTAGAGGATCAAGGTTGCATGGTAATTTTCAAAGAATCACTGATGAGAAATATCAGTGATGAGTTTATCTTTTTCAAAAGGATCACTGATCTAGAAATGTTAGTGATCGAGTTTTCTTTTGAAAGACATCTTACTGAAGAAAACCTCAGTTATCGAGGATAGAGAACATATCTTAGTATCAGAGAACATTTATTCAAAGATTATAAGATGAATAGAAGAGATAGAACTTGATTACTGATAAAATACTTCACCTCTGAGGAGTTATTCTTCAAGATTCAACATTCCAAGCTCGCTAATGAGAAAATTAAATCTTGTCTCATCAAGAGGTTTGGTGAATAAATCAGCTAACTGATATTCAGTTGGAATAAAATGAAGTTCTATGTCTCCATTCATCACATGATCTCTGAGAAAATGATATCTGATCTCGATGTGTTTAGTCTTTGAGTGTAGCACTGGGTTGTTTGCTATAACGATGTCACTAGTGCAGTCGCAATAGATTGGGATCTTTGATAGATGAAGGTCATAGTGTTGGTCCTGAAGGAAGGGGGGGGGGGTTGAATACAAACACACAGATTTTACTTTTCTAAATTGTTTATTGATAAATCATTAACAATTTACAGCTTGTTGCGGAAACAAGATTAAGGATAAACCTAAATCTAAACAAGTTGGAACACTAAGGTTTCTTGCACTAAGAGAGACAAGGAAATTACTAATAATAAACTATCCTGAGATAAGAGATTTGAACTTGTCCAGAGTTAGCAAGTTACTTCAAATGAAGTGAGTTCATCTCTTTATATACTGCATGCATTTAATGCAAGTCAGTATATACTTTACACGTGTCATCAGCTGGTTGGTTGCATGTCATTGACCTTGGTTGACAACTTTAGTAGCCACTTGGATGAACAGTGTAGTATCAGAGTGGTTGTACGATTTCAGATATTCGGAGGTTCTTTTCTGACATTTCGTACGGAGTCGTGCAAGGGGGGTTAAGACAAAAGTACTTTGTACGGAGGACTTCATGATCAGCTTTCGTTGATTCAGCGATCTATCATTTCATATCAGCGAATGATAGAGTTCAGCGATAGCTGAAGTCTTGTACTTGATACTTCACGTTGAGTGGACAAATCTGAGTCTTCGCTGATCCGCATCAGTTCATTAGGAGACTTGTCGCTGGTTCTTGAGCTTGATCTTCGACTTCAGCGTAGAACCTTTGTTGACGTGAAACTTGTCTTCAGGGATCATAAGTAAACAACTAACTTATCAGCGATCATCATAATGACTGAACAGACTCAGAGCATTTATGGTGAACAGTTTCGCTGAATGTTTTTAACTTAAAGAGCGAGAGCTCCTATCAGCGGTACTGGAAGATCTTAGTACTTATCAGCGATAGTGAAACTCTGATACATATTGTTTACTTACAATTTTCACTAAGTATAAGAGAGGGTCATTATCAAATCACTGAGGGTTTGGATTAACAATCTCCCCCTATTTGATTATGACATAGCAACAGAGAAAATTGCTATTTAATGAAAAACATAAGGATAAAAAGAACTCATAAAATATTTGTCCCTTTTACTGTTTTTTGGGATCTTTTCAGTACTGATGGAGTAAAGTACATTCGCTGAAATCTTTCTTTAAAACTTTGAATCAGGATACAAAGAAAAATGAAAAGATTATAAGTACGAGCGAAATAAATTACAAGTACAAAAGGATAACTGATAAAATAGAGAAAAGGCGATCATATCAGCTTATAAAGGTTCTTCCTTGATGAGAAGTTCATCAAGGGTCTTTTCAGTGGGGATCATCCAGTCAGGAACCGTTACACCTCGCTTTCTTTTGTTCAGCGCTTCTTCAAAAATCAAAGGTTTTAGGTGTCGTGCCTGAATGTCTTTTCTGAAGTCACACCAGTAGATGAGATCTCTGAGCTGTTCGATTGGAGTGATTGGAAGCTCATCGATCCGTTGAAAACATTTACTTCCGTCGTAGTCGAGAAAGAATATTCCATAAGGATTACTGATGACTTTACCAGGGACGAAAAGTTCACATGGTGGCAAAGATATGTCAAGGGTAGATAGATCAGGGTCAGGACCAAGCACTTCAGCGCGAGAGAAACCAATTCCAGTTTCATTTCGTATGACAGGACCTGAGTTTGAATCTTGACGTTTCTTCTTAGGAGAGGCCCTTTTTCTATTCAGCTCAAGATCAGGAAGAGGAGGAATGTACACACAAGAAGATATCAAATCGATCTGTCTGTTTATCAGCTTTTCGAAATGATCCTTGTACTTAGATTGTGATTTTTGGATAGCTAACCTCATCTCCAGCCATTCAGAGAGACCATACCTTTTTACAGTGTCAACGCGAAAGGTTTCAGATTGGCCATCTTCTCTGAAAAGTTTGATGTCAACAATAGGTACTCTGATAGAGGTTCTTCCAGAGATAAATACCTTGTTGATCTTCGCTGGACGATATCTGAAGTGTATTTTCTCTTTACACCATATCAGGGTGGTCTGAGAAACTTCAGTTTTCTTTTCCACGATCTTCTGGGCTTCTTCCCAAAGCTTTCGTTGGACTTGAATGGGAACACGTTTCAGCTTGGGGTCTTTGACAGATTCTTGAGTAAGCTTGATGGCGTATTCTCTGTCTTTTTCTTCAGCTTCCTTTCTTTCAGCGATGAGGCGTTCAGCTCTGAGGTGTTCCATGTATTCAACTTTTGAAATTCTGAACTTTGGAGGAACTGAAGGCAGTTGATCACGCCTTAGAATGATTCGCTGATCCTCGAATCGCTTTATTATTTCCTCTCTTTTCTTCTGTTCTTCTTCTCTTAGCTTTTGAGGAGCTAAGGAAGGTCTGTGTCTGTGTGAGAGAGTCTGTTCTTCAGGTTTATCAGTCTCAGAGATCAAATCCAAGACTGGGATTATTTCTTCAGCGGCAGCTGGTATTATTGGTGAAGTCGCAGTTGTGGAGCCTTCAGCGATATCCTCAAACAGGGGAGAGGACTAGCTAAAACACAACGATCTTACGAGTAAGAACTTGGGTAGAATCAGATAGAGAGAATTGGTTCAAGTGTATAGGCTTGGGTAAAGGAACTGATAGTGTATGATAGAGGAAGGATGGAGTAAGAGATGTTTAGTGTACCTGACAAACCGGCTTTTCAAGCAAGATCATCAGATTTTCATCTTCAGCGACGCTTTTGCCTTTGCCTTTCTCAGCTCCAGAGGCTGAGGGCTTTGTCTTTGTCCGCTCCCCTGAAGGTTCATTTATCGAGATTCCCTTAAGAGCTTTGATCTTTGGAGCAGGTTTGACGATAAAGAAGTCATCGTCATCTTCGTCATCATCATCATCATTCTTTGGAGAAGAAGATGGTTCATTATCAGGGATGTCGACGGCTTCATCATCTTCTGCTTCGGATTCTTCAGTTTTTTCAGCTTCTTCTTCGAGTTGCTCCCCCTCAGATACAGAGGCTAGCTTCTCGGTTTCCTCAGGGTTTTCATCTCCCTGAGGTCCAGCGGCTGCTTCAGCTTCAATAGTCTTCTCACCCTCTTTAGTGAAGATGAGGTCTTCGTTCTTCTCTCCCCTGATAGATTCATCATGGGAAAGGTCAGCGCTCTTGGCAAGATCTTCAGCGCTCTTCTCCCCCTCTTTTTCATGATGACTGGGGGAGGAATGGGTAGATTCAGCAGCGTTGGTAGGTTCTCTGTCTTCCTGGACAGAGAGACCTACACAAGCTTCAATCTTTGCTAATCTGTCTTCAAGGCCAGAAATAGTAGGATTGATCTTTCCGAGCTCAATGCGATCTGTCGCTGTAAAATGTTCAGGTTCAGGGACAGGGGCAGGAGCAGGAGTATTCGCCTTGTGCAGCAGCTGTTAGATCATAGTCTTCATCGAACCAACGTCAGTCTTTACAGAGCTTAAGTCAGTCGTCAGAGTGTTGACATTTGTCTTCACAGCAGACATATCTCCCTCTAGTGTTCCAACCGATGTCTTCAGCGTTGTAAATTCGCTGGACATGGACGAAACTGAGCTTTTGAGAGAGGTGTAGTCTGTGTAGATATCAGCGAGCACCTTGGCGAAGTCGCTGAGAGTCTTGTCAAGCTGCTTCATGTCATCTGTGGAAGCCTTCTTCTCTACCACCGTTGTCAGCTTTTGAAGATTCTCTCCAGCGTTTGTTACAGCTGAAGAGTTGTTGGAGAGAGTGGTGGTGAGACCTGTCAACTTTGTTTCCACGGATTTCAGAGAGGCGTTGATGTCTCCCAAGTTAGGACCTGCAACAGATAAGAACTTGTGAACAAAGGAAAGCTCAGAAGTTTGGGGTTTAGTCACAGTGTTTATGGGTTGTTGATTACCTGCAGGAGGATTGGTGAACTCATCAAAGTCACGGGTGCCTGAGTAAAGTTCCATGTCGTCTTCGAACGTGCCCGTGGATTGTCCTGCAGGTCCTGTCTTCATCATTTCTGGATTATCAGCTTTAGCTTCCGTAGAAATGATGGCATCTCCAGTGATAACTGGAGGAGAGACCAAATGAGTGGAGGGAGAAGCGAAGGATAAGATTGGAGGTTGGGTTCTAAGTTCAGCGTTGGAATCGCTGAGAATCACTTCATCAGTCTTTTGAGAGACTGAGGGAGGTTGGGAAGTTTCCAAGTCTGTAATCTCAACGTTTGGAGACGCTGAGATTGGGATTGAAGGGATGGCTTGTTCAGGTGTGGCAGAGCGTACCACTGAACTTTCCTTCAGCTCTGCAGAAAGAGCTGAGGAGTCTTCAGCATGAGATTGCTGGGGTTGCTCCTTTGTTTTCTTGATCCTTTTAGAATCAAGTGGGGTGTGAGAGTGTTTCCTTTTAAGAGGAATGGAAGTAGCAGCTGGGGTATCAGCGGTGGGTTTGTCCGCTGAAGGAGCTACAAAAGTAGAAGAAGTATGAGGGTTAAGAAGAGTTAAGAGTGTGGAAAGACGTACCTCATTTACGGTTGGTTTAAAGTCGAGTATCTTTGGACCGACCTGAGAAAGTTTCAGGTCACCATCAGTTGGGTAGGTTTCCTTCAGGCCACATTGGAAGATGGCGCTGATGAACCGTGGGTAAGGAACCCATGGAGGTCTGTCAGCGACGGTGTCCACTCGTAGAACCAGGTCATCATAGATGATCGATGCCCAGTCTATGTTGAGACCTTTCAGCAGTGCATAACCCATTGCTTGCTGAGGTTTAGCGGCTTGGTCGGAGGATCCACTCTTTGCAGTCATGCAGCTTATCAGATGAGCGAAGATGAAATTCATCTCGCTGGGCATTTTCGATTTCTTGATGATCGTCAGCTTCTTCTCGGGCTTCATGTCTCTGCCTATCTCCTATACATAGCCCATTGCATCGAAGAATGCAATGATGGCTTCCCTGTCTGAGTTTTTCTTGGGGTCAGGGAGGGGAACAAAAGGTTTTTCCTTGGTGGCGATGGGAAGGCTGAGATCTTTGCGAATAATGGCTGGGGTGATCTTTATGGTGCCATATTCGATATCGCAGAGGATGCAATCTATTATTTTGGAGGGGTCTTTGGCTGAAGGTAATTGAGTGTGTCTCGCTGAGTACCAGAATTGTGAGAGCAAAAGCAGATGTGCAGGAGGTGTTATGGTCAGGGCTGTGGAGATGCAGCAATTCTTCAGAAATTTCACAGCATCAACTAGATGTGTGACTTGCTTTCGAGGAGGAAACTCGAGAAGCGCAGAGAGGTTGTTCACCTTAGTCCAATCCAGTTTGTCAAGTTCAAACTTGACTTGTGGAGCCTTGAGGATTTCCACTTCCTCAGAGTCAGCCGAGATGTTCTCAACGTTAGCAGGAATGTCAGACGAGGCCATTTCTCTGTATTAACAGTTCAACCAAAGATGTTAACAAATAAGAATAATCTTATTGTGGAAAGAAGTTTCCAATAAGATGTTTCGAATTTTATCCATTTCATTCAGACACAAATGTCTTAATGAAGATTAGGGTTTTTCATGTTTTTGAAAACGAAAATTTCAAACCCAAAAAAATCTTGTTTTCCAGTTTTCTTTGAAGATTGAGATACTGGAAAAACGAATGTGAAGAACAAGTTTAAGATTTTTGCATTTAAACTTGAAGAACAACCATGAAATGGTTGTGTTCATAAAACCACGAAAGAAAATGATTTTATTTTTTAGAAGTTCTTTTGTTTTGATCTTGTTAAGAACAAAGAGTAGATCACAAACAAGTTATTTTGCATTAGGTAATAAATAAGAACATATTAACCTTGATGTTTGATGAAAAAGATGATGAACAGTTCTTGAAGTTTGAAAGCACAAATGCAACAGTGAATTCTTTCTTGCGGAGGAAGATTGATCGCGTAAAAGAAAAATATAAACAAAGAGTTTGTTTATATAGAGATTTTAGAAAGAGAAAATCTTGAGCGGGAAAAGATTTTCATCATGACATGGACACGTGTTTGCATTTGATTGGAAGTATGAACGAGACGTGCAAACGTGTGTCAGGAAGAGAAAACGTGTCGGGGTTTATCCGTTTCCATGACGTCACAACTGTCCTTTCATATTCTTGGTTGTCTCTGAGGTTTTGAAAAACTCAGAGATACTTTTGAAAACATGAAGTACTGAATGAAAATATTCAGTGAAGGTTTTAAGAAATTTCAAAAATATCGCTGTTAAGGAAGAGATATTCAGCGATGCATTTTGTTTTGAAATCTTGCATTTTCATGCGATTGTCAGAGAGAGAACATACCTTGATATCAGTGAATCAAGTTTATTCAGAGAGAAGATGATAGAATGGGTTATACAAGTTGATTTTATCCTTTCGCTGATTAATGTGAACCGCTGAAGATTTTATCCTTCAAAGTTCAGCATTCCAAGCTCGCTGATGAGAAAGTTGAATCTTGTCTCATCAAGAGGTTTGGTAAATAAGTCAGCTAACTGATAATCAGTTAGGATAAAATGAAGTTCTATATCACCATTCATCACATGATCTCTGATAAAATGATATCTGATTTCTATATGTTTGGTCTTTGAATGTAGTACTGGATTGTTTGCTATAGCGATGGCACTTGTGCTGTCGCAATAGATTGGAATTTTAGAGAGCTGAAGATCATAGTCTAGTAGCTGATTTCTCATCCACAAGACTTGAGAACAACAGCTTCCAGCGGCTACATATTCAGCTTCAGCTGTGGAGGTGGACACTGAATTTTGCTTTTTACTTGTCCAACTTACCAGCTTTCCACCCAGGAGCTGACATCCTCCTGTGGTGTTTTTCCTATCCATTTTGCAACCTGCAAAATCACTATCTGAATATGCAGTTAGATCGAATCCTGAGTCTTTGGGATACCAAAGACCTAGATTCGTTGTACCCTTAAGATATCGAAAGATTCGCTTTACAGCTTTCATATGAGATATCTTAGGTTCAGCTTGATATCGTGCACACAAGCATGTTGCAAACATAATATCGGGTCGGCTAGCTGTAAGATACAATAGTGAGCCGATCATCCCACGGTACAGCGTGACATTGACAGGAACACCCTTTGGGTCCTTATCAAGTGTCAGCGGTGGTGCCATAGGGGTTTTAATAGCTGAACTTTCAGTTAAGTCGAATTTCTTCAGCATATCTTTAACATACTTTCCCTGATTAATGAAAGTTCCTTTCTCAGTTTGCTTAATCTGAAGACTAAGGAAATATGTTAGTTCACCCATCATGCTCATTTTATACTCATCTTTCATTCTATCAGCGAAACGAGTATAAAGCTCAGGGTTAGTAGAACCAAATATAATGTCATCAACATATATTTGAACTAGAATGATATGACCTTTCACTTTTCTAAAAAATAAAGTTTTGTCAATCTTACCTCGCTCAAATTTTTCAATATGGAGATAAGTGGAAAGAGTGTCATACCATGCACGCGGAGCTTGCTTCAAGCCATAAAGTGCCTTATCCAGTTTATAAACATAATCTGGACGCTTAGGATCTGAGAATCCTGGAGGTTGTTCCACATACACTTCTTCATTCAGCTTTCCATTTAGAAACGCTGACTTGACATCCATCTGATGTACTTTGAAGTTCTTGTGTACAGCAAATGCTAAGAATAGACGAATGGATTCAAGTCTTGCTACAAGAGCAAATGTTTCGTCATGATCTATGCCTTCCTCTTGTCTGTATCCCTGAGCAACAAGACGAGCTTTGTTGCGGGTTACAGTACCATGTTCGTCCAACTTGTTTCGATAGACCCATTTAGTGCCTATTACTGTTTTATCAGTTGGTCTCCGAACAAGTTTCCAAAATTTGTTTCTTTCAAATTCAGTCAGCTCTTCTTGCATGGCGCTGACCCAGTTTGGATCTTTGAGGGCATCATCTACTTTCTTTGGTTCAGTTAGTGAAATAAAATTTACAAATAAACAAATATTACCTGCACTTCGTCGAGTCTGAATCCCAGCGTTTGGATCACCAAGAATTTGATCAATTGGATGATTTATAGTCCATCGCTGAGCCGGAGCGTGAGACGCTGACTCAACTTGAACTTGAGGAGCTGAAGATGAAGCTTCAGCGACGTAGTGAGTATCAGCCAAGAGAGGAATTGATGCAGTTGTCATTATATTCACTGATTGCTGAGAAGTAGATGGAATGTCTGAAACATTTGGATCAACTGCAGGTATAGTGTTTATAGGAACAGCTGAGACCCATGATGTTTCAGCTTCACTATTCTGCATGTTTGGAATGATAGTGGGACTATCATCTTATACTGGATGAGCATGAGGAGTGGGAAAATCTTCTGAATCACCAAGATGAGAAAACATCCATTGATTCAGTTCTTCTGTATCAGCGTTCGGTTTAGAGTTCGCTGAACGGGATTCGTCAAACGTGACGTGAATAGTTTCTTCTACAGTTTGTCTTCTTCGATTGAAGACTCTGAAGGCTTTGGAAACTGAGGAGTATCCAAGAAAGATTCCATCATCAGCCTTAGGATCGAACTTTCCAAGAGCATCTCTATTGTTCAGTATGAAACACTGACATCCAAAGATGTGAAGAAAGCTGATTGAGGGCTTTCTTCCTTGAAAAAGTTCATAGGCTGTTTTACTGAATCTTTTGACTATCAGCGACTTGTTTTGCGTAAAACAAGCAGTGTTGACAGCTTCTGCCCAAAACTGAGTAGGCAGGTGAGAATCGTTGAGCATTGAACGTGCAGCTTCAATAATTGTTCTATTTCTTCTTTCAGCGACTCCATTTTGTTGCGGTGTTCTCACTGAAGAAAAGTTGTGAGAAATACTCTTAATCTCAAAGAAGGAATCAAGAGAACTGTTTTTGAATTCAGTTCCATGATCACTCCTTATTGAGCGAACGGTCAGATTGTTCAGGGTTTCCATCTTCCGAACAAAGGTGATGAGTTCTTCAGGGGTGTCACTCTTAGAACGGAGAAACATTACCCAAGTGAAGCGAGAGAATTCATCAACTATGACCAGCGTATATTTCTTTCCAGCGATGGATTGTTTGTTAACAGGGCCAAACAAATCCATATGGAGTAGTTGTAGAGGAGATGACACTGAAGAAACTTGCTTTGACTTAAAGCTTGCTTTGGTCTGCTTCCCTTTTTCACACGCTGAACATAACGACTCTTTGGCGTATGAATGCTGAGGTAGACCAGTGACTAACTCTTTTGAAGAAAGAGTATTCAGTGTCTTGAAATTTAAATGAGAGAGCCTCTTATGCCATAGCCAGTTGACATCAGATGAGGCCTTTGAGAAGAAACAGGAGTTCTCAGTGGTTGTTGAGTCCATGTTTATTACATAAACATTTTCCAAACGATAACCGCTGAGAGCTATCTTCTCCTTTTTGTCAGTGACAAAGCAGGATTCCTTAGTAAAGATTACTTTGTTATCCATGTCGCAAAGCTGACTGATGCTTAGAAGATTATGCTTCAGCCCTTCAACATATGCGACTCTTCTAAAGGAGGTTGTACCATTTAAAAGTACACCATACCCTCGGGTATGTCCTTTTCCATTTCCACCGAAAGTCACAGAGGGACCTTTCTCTTCCTTGTATTCAGCGAGCAGGCTTTTCTTACCAGTCATGTGTCTAGAGCATCCGCTATCGAGATACCAGATACCCTTCTTAACCTGCAATACAAAGGAAGATTAGTTTTTCTTGGGTACCCACTTAACCATGTATACACGTTTGTCAGTGGAAGTAGTTAGAATGGAAGGTTCAGCAGTCTTCGCAGCATTTGAAGATTCAGCTTTGTCTTTCTTCACTTTGGTTAATTTCTTAACCTCAGTGGTAGAATTCACCTTGACCTGATTTGCACCAGGGTTGGTCTTCTTTGCCTTGGGGGCAATCTTCACCTTAGCTATCTTTTCAGCTTTGGTAGCTGTAGGGCACTTACTAGCAATATGATCAGTGAGTCCACAGTGATAACATTTCCTATAGCTAAAAGTAGTTCTAGGACCATTTGTATGCTGAGCTTTTAATTTAGAATTAGAAGTACCAGCACCAAGTAAGCTATTTGCTTTAGAAATGGGACGAACATCTAGTTCTTCAGATTTCTTAACAAGGACATACACTCTGAGTCTAGGAGTAGATCGCTGAATAGATTCAGAGATCAGCTTCCTTGATCCAGAGGGATGGGTCACTGAAACTTTAGAAGCATTCAGCTTAGGTACTAAAGTACCCTTCTGAGGATTTTGATAAATAACAATTCCTTTACCTTTGTCTTTAAAGACAGAGGTAGGTTTTGAATAAACCATTTTCTCCTTGCCTTTTGAGGAGGTAGGAGTTTCCTCAGGGATTGGTGTAATGGACGAGGAGCACTGAGAAGATGAAGTATCAGCGACCGAGGATACGAACGTTCCAAATTTAAGCATTGAACGCTCAGTGGTTGGTTTTGAAGTTTCATATTTGAAACCCAAACCACGTTTATCACTCAGTGGAATTTGAGACTTTATTATCTCAGTGATCTTTGTTGAAAAATTACACCATCCTTCAACAGTAGCTTTTTCATCCTTTAATGCAGCGATAGCTTCTGCTCGTTCGATTTTGACTAGCTGATTTAAATATACTTGATCTTTAAAATCTTCTTCAATTTTAGAAAGCTTTTCTATTTGAAGGTGGCAGTTTTTAAGCTTTTCAGCGAGATCAAGGTTTTGGTTTTCAACCACAGTTTTGCCGTTCATGGCTTCGTATAAACTTCTAGTCAAGAGATCGATCTTACGGAGACTATCAGCTTCATCAATATTTGCAATATTGGTAAAGAAAGAAGGTGATACCTGAATAGCAGATGTTGAAGTGGAGGGAATGTCTGAACTTTCTTCCTCTTCTTCAATCTTGGCCATGAGACATTGATTTGCTTCATCATCTTCAGAGTCAGATGATGATGCTTCTTCATCAGAAGCAGCCCAATCATAGTCAGCCATCAGGCCTTTGCCTTTCTTCTTAAAGCTTTTCAGCTTCGCATATTTTTCTTTCAGCTTTGAGTATTTGTCATCTTTATTCCTTGGAACAAAGGATTTCTTTGTAAAAGCTGAGGGTCTAGAAACTTTCTTAGACCTGCACTCGTTAGCAAAATGTCCTATTTTTTCGCAGTTAAAACAAGTAGCAGTAGCCTTATCAACAAAAACTGATGATTTAGGCTTGTCAGTTATGGAAAGAGGTTTGTTCTTTCTAAACATTTTCTTCTTGGCAAATCTCCTGAACTTCTTAGTTAGGAGAGCCAAAGATTCATCATCTGAAAAATCAGAATCTGATGAACTTTCGGAATTACTTTCTAACTCAGTGACAGTGACCGAGGGTCGCTGAGTAGAAGGTTCCTCTGAGATTAAAGCAACATGGGTGCTTTTGGAATCTTTTACAAGATTCTTCTTAAGATGGCTTGATTGCTCATGATTCAGCAACGTGCCATATAAGGTAGCAAGGGTCATTGATTTTAGATCCTTTGACAGCTTGAGACACATAGAATAATTGTCCCAGCTTTCAGGTAAACATTCTAGAAACTTTGTCAGCACCTCAAAGTTAGAATATTCCTTACCAACAGTTTTCAGATCTATAATTAAACAATTAAAACGTTGGTGAACTTCAGAGAGAGTTTCATTCTTACCAGAAATGAAGCTTTCGTATTGTCTTACCAGGTTGATCTTTCTTGAGTCCTGGACTTCAGACGTTCCTTCATACTGAACACATATTGTGTCCCACATGGCTTTTGATGTTTTCAGGTTCATGACGGAATGGTAGACTTCGTCAGGAAGGGCCATGGATAGTATGGATCTGGATTTTGTATCTATAGCCACTTTCTTCTTATCTTCGTCAGTCCACATGTGTATTTCCTTAGGAATCAGCCTTTCTGGAATAGCAGGTCTATTTGCAGTGGCTGGAACTAAAGGATCAATTGTTACAGGGATGTATGGGCCGTTTTCAAGATAGTAAGGCATAGTAGGGTCTACACCTTCTAAGAAGAGTGTCATCCTATTTTTCCATAAGTTGAAGTTGTCTCTGGAAAATCTAGGGGGTTTTGCAAGAGAACCATTGTCTATATAATTTGTGTTTGTGTTGGTGGCCATTTTCAGATAATAGAAAGGAAGAGAAATATCTTAGATTAGATCTTGTTTATGAGATTAAACAAATCCGCTCTGATACCACTTGTTGGTCCCGAAGGCCTATACAAGTTTGTAGAAGGGGGGGGGGGGGGGGGGGGGTTGAATACAAACACACAGATTTTACTTTTCTAAATTGTTTATTGATAAATCATTAACAATTTACAGCTTGTTGCGGAAACAAGATTAAGGATAAACCTAAATCTAAACAAGTTGGAACACTAAGGTTTCTTGCACTAAGAGAGATAAGGAAATTACTAATAATAACCTATCTTGAGATAAGAGATTTGAACTTGTCCAGAGTTAGCAAGTTACTTCAAATGAAGTGAGTTCATCTCTTTATATACTGCATGCATTTAATGCAAGTCAGTATATACTTTACACGTGTCATCAGCTGGTTGGTTGCATGTCATTGACCTTGGTTGACAACCTTAGTAGCCACATGGATGAACAGTGTAGTATCAGAGTGGTTGTACGATTTCAGATATTCGGAGGTTCTTTTCTGACATTTCGTACGGAGTCGTGCAAGGGGGGTTAAGACAAAAGTACTTTGTACGGAGGACTTCATGATCAGCTTTCGTTGATTCAGCGATCTATCATTTCATATCAGCGAATGATAGAGTTCAGCGATAGCTGAAGTCTTGTACTTGATACTTCACGTTGAGTGGACAAATCTGAGTCTTCGCTGATCCGCATCAGTTCATTAGGAGACTTGTCGCTGGTTCTTGAGCTTGATCTTTGACTTCAGCGTAGAACCTTTGTTGACGTGAAACTTGTCTTCAGGGATCATAAGTAAACAACTAACTTATCAGCGATCATCATAATGACTGAACAGACTCAGAGCATTTATGGTGAACAGTTTCGCTGAATGTTTTTAACTTAAAGAGCGAGAGTTCCTATCAGCGGTACTGGAAGATCTTAGTACTTATCAGCGATAGTGAAACTCTGATACATATTGTTTACTTACAATTTTCACTAAGTATAAGAGAGGGTCATTATCAAATCACTGAGGGTTTGGATCAACACATAGTCTAATAGCTGAGTTCTCATCCATAAGACCTTAGTACAACAACTACCAACGGCTATATACTCAGCTTTTGCGGTTGACATGGACATTGAGTTTTGCTTTTTACTAGTCTAACTCACCAGCTTTCCACCCAGGAGCTGACAGCCTCCTGTGGTGCTTTTTCTATCCAGTTTGCAACCTGTAAATTCACTATCTGAATAGGCAGTTAGATCGAACCCTGAGTCTTTAGGATACCAACCTAGGTTGGGTGTACCCTTCAGATATCTGAAGATTCACTTTACAACGATCATATGTGATTCTTTGGGTTCAAATTGATATCGTGCACAAAGACAAGTAGAATACATGATATTAGGACGACTCACTGTAAGATAGAGAAGAGGGCCGATCATTCCTCTATATGCAGTGACATTAACAGTTTTCTAGAGGGATCCTTGTTAAGTGTCAGTAGATGTGCCATAGGTGTTTTCATATTTGAACTTTGAGTAAGATCGAATTTCTTCAGCATATTTTTAACATATTTACCTTGGTGGATAAACGTACCTTTATCGCTCTGCTTGATTTGAAGTCCAAGGAAGTATGTTAGTTCACCCATCATACTCATCTTATATTCATTTTTCATTCGTTCAGCTAATCGAGTACAAAGAGATGAGTTAGTAGAGCCAAATATAATATCATCAACATATATTTTAACAAGAATAATATGAACTTTAACTTTTCTGAAAAATAAAGTGTTATCGATTTTACCACATTCAAATTTTTCAGCAATAAGAAAGGAAGATAAAGTGTCATACCATGCACGAGGTGCTTGATTTAAGCCATAGAGGTCCTTATCCTACTTATAAACATATTCTGGATGCTTAGGATCAGCGAATCCTGGGGGTTGTTCAACATAAACTTCTGCATTCAGCTTTCCATTAAGGAATGTTGGTTTGACATCCATTTGATGAACTTTGAAGTATTTGTGAACTGCATAGGCTAAAAAGAGTCAAATTGCTTCGATTCTTGCCATTGGGGCAAAGGTTTCATCATAGTCTATGCCTTCCTTTTGTCTGTATCCTTGAGCAACTAGTCGAGCCTAGTTGCGAGTTACAGTTCCAGACTCATCTAACTTGTTTCGATACACCCACTTGGTGCCTATAAAAGTTTTATCAGATGGCCTGGGGACAAGATTCCAAACTTTGTTTCTTTCAAATTCAGTCGGCTCTTCTTGCATAGCACTGACCCAGTTTGGATCTCTGAAGGCATCAGTTTTCTTTGGTTCAATCAACGAAATAAAGTTAACAAATAAACAAATAGTACCTGAACTTCATCGAGTCTGAACACATGCGTTTGGATCTCCTAGAATTTGATCGATTAGATGATTCAATGTCCATCGCTGAGCATGAGCTTGAATCTCTAGCTCAAAACGGATTTCTAGAGGTGCTGAAGAAGAGGCTTCAGTAGCGATAGTGTCAGGTATACCAGGCAAGAGTTGTCGAGGTTCAGATGATGTCTCGTTCACTGATTATTTATTAGAAGTGGATAAATTTTCAGAGGTTGAGGGTTCACAAGGATGCAAAGTGTTTATGGGAATAGATGAGACCCAAGAAAAGGATTCAACTTTACTTGTTTACATGCTAGGAATGATGATAGGGTCATCATTAGCGATTGGATTGTTGACCTGAGGGTCGGGGTTGAAGATAGCTTTTGGTTCCCCAAAATGAGAAAACATCCACTAATTCAATTCTTCGTTTTCAGCACTTGGTCTAGAGTTAGCTGAACGGGATTCATCAAAGGTGACATGAAGTTTCTTCAACAGTTTGTCTTCTCTTGTTAAAGACTCAGAAGGCTTTGGACACTGAAGAGTATCCCATAAATATTCCATCGTCAGCTTTGGGATCGAACTTTCCAAGTGAATCTCTGTTGTTTAAGATGAAGCACTGACAACCAAAGATATGAAGAAAGCTGATACATGGCTTTCTCCCATGGAAAAGTTCATAGGCAGTCTTGTTGAATCTTTTGACGATAAACGACCTATTTTGAGTAAAACAAGCAGTGTTGACAGCTTCTGCCCAGAATTGAGTTGAAAGATGAGAATCATTGAACATAGATCGAACAGCTTCGATGATCGTTTTGTTTCTTCTTTCAGCGACTCCATTTTGCTGAGGTGTTCTCACCGCTGAGAAATTGTGAGAAATGCCCTTGCTTTCAAAGAAGTTATCAAGAGAACTGTTTTTGAAATCGGTCCCATGATCACTCCTGATTGAGCGAACAATCATATTGTTCAGGACTTTCATTTTTCTAACAAAAGAGATGAGCTCTTCTGAGGTGTCACTCTTAGCACAGAGAAACATTACCCAAGTATAACGAAAGAATTCATCTACTATGACTAGAGTATATTTCTTTCCAGAAATGGATTGTATGTTGACAGGGCCAAATAAATCCATGTGGAAGAGTGAAGAGGGTTTGTCACTGAAAACACTTGCTTTGACTTGAAACTAGCTTTAGTTTGTTTTCCTTTTTCACACGCTGAGAAGAGGGATTCCTTAGCATATGAGTGCTAAGGCAATCAAGTGACAAGTTCTTTTGGGGAGAGGTGTTCAGCATTTTGAAGTTTATATGAAGGAGTCTCTTATGCCATAGCCAGTTGACATCTGATGAGGCTTTAGAGAGAAAACAAATGTTCTCAGCGATTGTTGAATCCATGTTTATTACATAAACATTTTCCAAACGATAACCGCTGAGAGTAACCTTTTCTTTCTTGTCAGAGACAAAGCATGCTTCCTTAGTAAAGCATAATTTGTAGTCTTTATCACAAACCTGACTGATGCTAAGAAGATTGTGCTTCATTCCTTCTACGTAAGCGTCTCTTCTGAAAGTGGTTGTATTCATTTGAGAGTACACCAAACCCTCAGGTATAGCCTTTTCCATTTCTACCAAAGGTCACTGAGGGACCTTTTTCTTCCTTGAATTCAGTTAGCAGGTTCTTTTCTCCAGTCATGTATCGAGACCATCCACCATCAAGATACCAGATACCCTTCGAGACCTGAAAACAAAAGAAAGATTTATTTGAAATTGGTACCCACTTTACAATGGGTCCACATTTGTCAGTGGAAGAAGAAGTGGAAGGATCAACAGTCTTCACATCATCTGATGATTCAGCGTCAGTAAAATCTTCACTTTGGTTAATTTCTTAACCTTAGTGGTATTTTTCACCTTCGCCTGATTTTCACCTGGGGTGATCTTCTTTGCCTTGGAGGCAGTCATCTTCACCTTACTAGCAATATGATCAGTAAGTCCGCAGTGATAGGATTTCCTATTGCTGAAAGTAGCTTTAGGACCATAGGCATGAGTATTTGATAATTATAAATGAGCAGGCATGTACCAAGAATGCCTTTAGCATCAGATGTCAGAGGAACCTTGGGTTCTGCATATTTCTTAGCTATTACATCAACCTTTATTCTTGGGGTTAATCGTTGAACATGTTCAGGTATCTTCACTTTTAAGATTGAAGGTTGAGTAGCTGAAGGTTTAGACTTCTTCAGCTTTGGCACTTTGGTACCCTTATGAGGATTTTATAAAACAGTTTTTCCTTTGTCTTTGAGTTTGGGGTTCAAAGAATATTTTTCCTCAGGGATAGGCGTATTAGAAGAAGAGCACTGAGATGATGAGGTGTCAGGATAGAGGAGACGAACATTCCAAACTTAAGCATGGAACGATTTTTGGTTGGTTCTTCTGTGTTAGCATTAAAACCAAGACCACTTCTGTCATTGACAGAGATCTGAGCACCGATTATATCAGTGATCTTCGCTGAGGATTTACACCATTCTTCAACAGTAGCTTTCTCAGCTTTCAGTTTAGTGATAGCTTGTTCGCGCTCAATGCTGATCACTTGATTTACATAGACCTGGTCTTTTAAACTTTCCTTAATTTTAGAGAGTTCTTGGATCTTTAAATGGCATTTATTAAGCTGTTCAATTAAGTCTAGATTTTGTTGTTCAGCTTGGGTCTTGCCATTCAGGGCATTATATAGGCTTATCAGTGACAGTTATAGCAACTAGCAGTTGCCTTATCAATAGGAGATGATTTAGGCTTATCAGTGACAGTGAGAGGTTTATTTCTTCTGAAGTTACTCTTTCTTGCAAATCTCTTGAAGGAGTTTGTCAAGAGTGTCAGGGATTCGTAAGTTCTAAAGGATCTGTTTCTGATGAATCATCAAAGTTAGATTCCGTCTGAGTGATTATGACAGAAGATCGCGGAGTGGGCATTGACTCTGAAGAGATTAAAGCAACATGTGTGCTTTTTGAATCTTTTACAAGATTCTTCTTAAGTTGACACGATTTCTCATGATTGAGCATAGTGCAAAAAAGAGTGCTTAAGGTCATATATTTGAGATCCTTAAATAGTTTAAGACACATGGTATAGTTGTCCCAACTTTCAGGAAGACATTCCAATATTTTGTCAGAATCTCAGAGTTAGAGTAGGTCTTACCAACAGTTTTTAGATCAATGATTAAACAGTTAAAACGTTGGTGTATTTCAGATAAAGTTTCATTCGTACCACAAATGAAGTTTTCATATTGTCTTACCTGATTTATCTTTCTTGACTCTTGTACATCAGAAGACCTTCATATTGAACACATATTGTGTCCCACATGGATTTGGAGCTTCTGAGGTTCATGACAGAATGATAGACCTCATCAAGTAGAGCCATAGATATGATAGATCTGGCCTTAGTATCAGTGGCTACCTACTTCTTATCATCTTCAGTCCATTGAGATACGTCTTTGATGAGCTGTCTTTTAGGAATGGCTAGAGTGGTAGCATTAGCCGCAACAGCAGGAGAAAGAATGTAGGGGATATAGGGTCCATATTCCACATAGTGAGGTATAGTGGGATCTACACCTTATAGGAAAAGCATCATTCGATTTTCCAGAGATTAAAGTTACCTCTACTGAATCGAGGAGGTTTTGCAAGAGAGCCATTATCAATATAGTTTGTGTTTGTGTTTTGTGCCATTTGGAGAATAGCAAGGAAGCGATTAGTATAAGCAAGAACTTTGTTGGTGCAAGTGTACCACATCTCTATATATTTATATATATTTATTTTGATGATTACAAACACACCGTATTATTGTTTATCTAACAATTTAATCCAAGTGTGCAGTTCTTGAAGAACACGAAGATTTTATCTGAAGAGTTCAAGACTGGTGCTTTACGTCGTCATCATTGTTTATATCTAATAATGATAATCACCCTAAAATAATATACCACTTGGATATTTCTAAAAACCATAATTGATTTTAATTAAATAGGGTTTATTGAGAAAGATTGGTTGCGTCCTGGAAGCTACCTATTTCTGACGCCGGCATACCACGAAGCTTCAGGCGGTATACCGCGGCGGGTTACTGCACCTCTGATTGATTGAAAGGTTTTTTCTCTGCACGGTATACCGCGAGTCCTAGCCGGTATACCGCGGGTACGTATTCCAGTCAACTTTGCATGAGAGCCGTTGGAGTGTCAGTGTACTATTACTGCACGGTATACCGCGTGCATTTGGCGGTATACCGCGGATGCACATATCCGTTGGAAGCTTCATGCTATATATTTGCATGCTGATGGTGAAGAAAGAGCAGACCATAATAACAACAACAATAAGCAGCAACAACACCATTCTCTCAGCTCTCTCTTTTAATATATATTTATATATTTTATAAAATATTTTTTAAATATCCAAGTGTGAGATATTATACAAGAGTGATTACCCATTGTGAGTTATACTCCTCTTGTAAGTATTTGAATAACGGGTGTGTGATCCTGTTTATCTCATAGCAGAGGCTTGAGAAACTATTACAAATTCCTTTGTATTTGGTTTGTGTTCTACCGTAAAGAATACATTTATTGGATCGTGTCGAGAAGTGTCTCGGCTGCTGGTTTATCACAGTTGGTGGTAAATCAGTAAATCTCTGTGTCAAGTATCTCTATCCCTTATCTCTTTATTTATTCCGCTGTGCTTTTAATTATATCTGTTTATATAATTGTTGTATATTTATTATTTGTATACTCTGATTTATTTATACTGTTTCTGTACTGTATTTATTTGTAAAAGAATTTTTGAAAGTAAAAGATTTTAAATACAACCTTACCCCCCCCCCCCCCTAGGTTGTCTAACAATTGGTATCAGAGCGGGTCTTTCAAAAATTTTCTGTTTAAATATTTTTTTAAATGGCTCAACAAACTAATTTTGTGTTTTCTAAACCTCCTTTGATAGATACTGAAAAGTTTGGCATTTGGGCCGAGCTATTTGAATGTCACGTTCGTGGCAAAAGTCAAAAAATTTGGGATATTATAGAAAATGGGAATTTTAGACCAACCAAAGTTGAAAATGATCTTATTGTTGATAAACCCATAAAAGATTGGACTCCCGCTGAAGAATTTCATTATTGTTTAAATTTTGAAGCTAAAAATATATTATATGCTGCTTTAACCTCTGATGAAATTGAAAGAGTTTATACTTATAAAACTGCTAATCAAATCTGGCAAAGCTTGAGCGACACTCATCGTGGAAATACTCAAGTTAAAAGCTCTAAAATAAATATTCTTGTTCATGATTATGAATTGTTCGAAATGTCAAAAGATGAGTCAATCGACTCAATGTTTAAACGTTTTAACCTCATTATGACTACTTTGAAGGGATTAGGTCGCACTTATCCTAACGAAGACTATGTAAGGAAAATTCTTCGAGCACTTCCTTCGGAGTGGATGGCAAAAATTACATCTTTAGAAGACTCCCGAGATCTCGCAACGATGAAGCTCGATGATCTCATCGGCAATCTTAAAGTGCACGAAATCGCACTAAAAAGAAATCAAGTCAGGGAGCAAGTCAAAAAGAAATCCATCGCTCTCAAAGTCGTTGCCTCAAAAGAAAAGGAAGAGGAGGAAGATGCAAGTTCCTCGGATGACGAACCCGAAAATCTTGACGATTTAGTCAAGTTGGTAAGAAAACTTTCTAAACTTTTATCTAACAAAAAGTTTGCTAATAATGATAGGTTTCAAGAAAATGGAGACTACCGTCGTGGTGGTAAAAACCAAAGTCGCAACGTCCACAAAAGTGAAGACAAAAATGACGAATCTAGCGACGATGAAAAAGCCAATAAAAAGAAAGGCTTTTGCTATGTGTGTGGCGACAAGGATCACTATGCGAGTGTGTGTCCGAAACGAGCAAAACAAATCAACACACCAAAAGCTTTAGTTGGAGGCGCGTTGAGCGCAAGCATAAATGAGGCCAAAAATTTTTGTTTCATGGCCGACCATGATAATGAGGTATCTTCATCAAATTCTTCTAAAAATAATTGTGATAGTAATTATAGTGATAATTATTATAGTGACGATGAAAATAATCTTGACGAATTATATAAATCATTTCATGATATGGCTGCTCTCGCAAATAAATATAAAGATGAAATTTCTAATTTAAAAGAAACCGTATCTGTATATAAAAAGGAAATAGATGACGGTAAACAAAAATCTGCTCATGATTTAGATGTTATCACTAAATTAGAAAATAAATTAAGTGAAAAAGATATTTGTAAATCTTGTGTTATTTTAAATGATAAAATTGCATGCTTAAATAAAAAGACACATGAAGATATTATATGTGCAAAATGCGAGATTCTTGAAAATGAAATTGCATGTTTAAATGCTAAATGTAAATCGCATGAGAAAAATGACTTATTAGCAAATGCTTTTAATAGTAGCAATGATAAAGTGCTTAAAATGCTAAATATGCCTAATCGTATAAATTGTCGTAAAGGCATTGGTTCTGATACATGTGTTGAAAAATGCTCGTGTAAACCCATTAAAAGATTTTTTGCATCTCCTAAAGTTGATACAAGAAAACCCCCATATATGTCAAAAATGAAAAATGTGAATTATGGGAGGAAATCGTATGCTCGCATGTATAACGATAATTTTTCTAGACCTAATGCGAATATAAATGCTTCATTTTATGTGTATGATAAATACAATCGCAAAATTAGAATGGTTAGAAAATGGATTCCGAAAGGAATGTTTAATGTTGACAATCCCGGTGGGATGCGTTTGTGGTTTTAAACAAATTTTTTTGTGGATTGTATGTTGTCATGTTTTATTTTATGTCGACAACATATTTTAATTTTTTTTTGCAGTTTATGTTTTATACTAACTGTTAAAAGGACCCATAAGAAAAGGGTACCACGAAAAATTTTCTTTGCCTTTTGTAGGTGTTTCCTGGCGAGGATATAATACGTGTTTCCTGGCGAGGATATAATACGTGGTTACCTGCCGAGGTTATAATACGTGGTTACCTGCCGAGGTTATAATACGTGGTTACCTGCCGAGGTTATAATACGTGGTTACCTGCCGAGGTTATAATACGTGGTTACCTGCCGAGGTTATAATACGTGGTTACCTGACGAGGTCATAATACGTGGTGTTTTTTTTTTTCACATAAAATTAACCGAAAATCGAAGCCTTAAGATCCTTTTTGGTGCAAGTGTTTCTTTTTGGTTATTTTGTTTCATGTCATTTATTATGCTTATTTTATCCCTCAAATTTTTTAAAAATCAATTTAATATCGTTATTAATTTGAGGGGGAGCGATTTATTATCTTTACCCATGAGTTTATGCTCTCTCAAATATATGCATATTTTGAGGGGGAGCATCTCTCGAGGGGAAGCATACCGTCTTTCTTGACCCTTTTTGTTTCGACAAACGGGGGAGAGAAACCGCATATGCTCATGCTTAGCGGTTGTGTTTGTCATCATCAAAAAGGGGGAGATTGTTGGTGCAAGTGTACCACATCTCTATATATTTATATATATTTATTTTGATGATTACAAACACACCGTATTATTGTTTATCTAACAATTTAATCCAAGTGTGCAGTTCTTGAAGAACACGAAGATTTTATCTGAAGAGTTCAAGACTGGTGCTTTACGTCGTCATCATTGTTTATATCTAATAATGATAATCACCCTAAAATAATATACCACTTGGATATTTCTAAAAACCATAATTGATTTTAATTAAATAGGGTTTATTGAGAAAGATTGGTTGCGTCCTGGAAGCTACCTATTTCTGACGCCGGCATACCGCGAAGCTTCAGGCGGTATACCGCGGCGGGTTACTGCACCTCTGATTGATTGAAAGGTTTTTTCTCTGCACGGTATACCGCGAGTCCTAGCCGGTATACCGCGGGTACGTATTCCAGTCAACTTTGCATGAGAGCCGTTGGAGTGTCAGTGTACTATTACTGCACGGTATACCGCGTGCATTTGGCGGTATACCGCGGATGCACATATCCGTTGGAAGCTTCATGCTATATATTTGCATGCTGATGGTGAAGAAAGAGCAGACCATAATAACAACAACAATAAGCAGCAACAACACCATTCTCTCAGCTCTCTCTTTTAATATATATTTATATATTTTATAAAATATTTTTTAAATATCCAAGTGTGAGATATTATACAAGAGTGATTACCCATTGTGAGTTATACTCCTCTTGTAAGTATTTGAATAACGGGTGTGTGATCCTGTTTATCTCATAGCAGAGGCTTGAGAAACTATTACAAATTCCTTTGTATTTGGTTTGTGTTCTACCGTAAAGAATACATTTATTGGATCGTGTCGAGAAGTGTCTCGGCTGCTGGTTTATCACAGTTGGTGGTAAATCAGTAAATCTCTGTGTCAAGTATCTCTATCCCTTATCTCTTTATTTATTCCGCTGTGCTTTTAATTATATCTGTTTATATAATTGTTGTATATTTATTATTTGTATACTCTGATTTATTTATACTGTTTCTGTACTGTATTTATTTGTAAAAGAATTTTTGAAAGTAAAAGATTTTAAATACAACCTTACCCCCCCCCCCCCCCCCCTAGGTTGTCTAACAAACTTGTTTATAAAGATTAAACAATCTCCTTTGATACCACTTGTTGGTCCCGAAGGGGTTATACAAGTAAACAGTTTGTAGAGGGGGGTGAATACAAACACAAGATTTTGGTTTTCTAAATTGTTTATTGATAAATCAAACACAATATACAGTTTGTTGTGGAATAAGATTAAGTAGAACCTAATCTAAACAAACTTGAGAATCACTAAGTGTTCTTGCACAAGAAATTGAGAGAAAATAAAGTATAGAAAAATGAAGATATTTTTCTATGCACTAAGTTGTTGAGGGAGAGACCACCTTCAAACTGAAGGAGCATTCCTCCTATTTATACCCGATGCATTAAATGCATGGCAGGAGGACTTTACACGTGTCTTCATATGGTTGGATGCATGCTTCTGACTTTTTGCACAACATGCTTTGGGCCGTATGGTGAACAGTGTAGTGGCAAAGTGGTTGTACGATCCTGGACAAAGGCATGTCCCTTCTGACAAATCGTACGGAGTGTGCAAGTAGATAAGACAAACATTTCTTGAAATAGAAGCTTCATGATCAGCGATCGCTGAATAGATCTTCCATCAGAGAAGTCTTGATGTAAGTCAGCTATCGCTGAAGTCTTCTTCTTGAAATGTCGCGCGTGTTGGACTTGTCTTGGTTTCGCTGATGTCCGCATCAGATCAGTAGTAGACTTGTCACTTGTTCATCAGCTATATCTTCGATGTCAGCGATGAACTCTTTGTCACGAAACTTGTCTTCAGGAATTACAAACAACATTTCTTACAAATGAAACTATCAACGATCATCAGTGATAAGTGAACAGGCTCAGGTTATCACTGGTGGACATTTATCGCCGAGGGAATACTATTAAGAACAATGAATACTATCATTGATACTAAACAGACTCAGTATGCTTATCACTGATGGCAAAACATTAATACATACAGATGTCATTTGTAATTTTCACTAAGTAACTTTAAGGCTCATCATCAAATCATTGAGAGAGTTTGGATCAACAAATGATTCGTCACATAACTGTCACAAATTTTGGTGGGTAATGAAAATTAGTGACGGATTACCCAGCGATTTTCTGGGTGATCCATGGGTATTTTCTCGAAAAATATTGGATTCTACCGAACCATTGATATTTTCTCGATGATTCCTTAGTAATCACCAACGAAAATTTCCTTGAGTAAATTTTGTGGGTAAATGTCTTTTGTTCTGTAGTGAGACTGAGAATGATAAAGATGATAATCAACAAACAAATACATGAAGAAGAGGATAACAATTTTAAATATATATTCTTAAAAGCATAATTTAGTTTGTTTGTTACTTTTGTGATAATCATTCCACGATTATCTAAACGCTAATGAAGGAAACAAAATCTGGCAACCAATTTTCAGTACCTAAATTTCCTAAATTACCCATCATTAATACCACACCTTTTTAATGAAACCAACAAAATATTGGATTAATTAGTCTATATGAGGTAACAAGGTTAACACTAAAATCTTGGTTAACAAAAGAATGAATCATTCTCTCTCTCTCTCTTTATATATATATATAGAGAGAGAGAGAGAGAGAGAGGAAATTTCAAATGAAAACTCATCTTTCATTGTGCATGTGACGATAGATCATAACCTCTCCATCTTTTTTAATTCAACAACTCATATTAAATAGAGTTTTTAATTAAAATTATTAATTAAGGTGATTGGGGGTAAAAAGAGAAAATAATTTCAATCTCACGCCTACCATATTTGACTTTTTATTTTCTTATATAATTCAAAAGTTTTACCCCCCTTATAGTTTAAAATAAATTATCTTAAAAATTACTAATATTTTAATCAAACAAATTACATCAAAAAAACGAGAATTTCGTGCTCTTCGATATGACATCCATCTCGATATAGTTTTTTTTTACGTGAAATGTTATATATGTGCTATATTCATTATGAATATTTATGTACGTACAAATGTGTACAAAACCACGACACCGTAAGTCCGTAACTCGACATCACCTTTTTCAACACTTTCTTCAACGTCGTAAGACATCGCGTTCTTCATCACCGTAACCCAACGCCTATAGAGACGAATCGAGAACCCATCGAGTTTTCGTTGTGAACCGGGGCAACAAAAGAGAGCGCACCACGTCTTCACACCTTCACGGATCATTCCAGCTACTTTATCGCCTACTTTGATTTCACGTTTCTGTAAAATATATTCATGAATCCTTTCTGTCTTATCTGTCTCATCTGTTCATGTATTATTCGTCATGAATAATGTATCATTCATGATGAATAATACAACATTCAAGGTGAATAATACATGATTCATGAATTCGTGTATTATTCATCCCGAATGTTGTATTATTCATTCTGAATACTGTATTATTCATCATGAATAGTGAATGAACGTTCACTTTTGTTATTCATACCGAATGTGGACACCCATGGATGTGTATACACATTCAGAATGAATTAAACAAAGTTTCGGTTGTAAAACGGAGAACAAAAGAGAGAGCGTCATGTGTCAACACTTTCACGGGTCATTCATGTGTTATTCATCATGAATAATGTATCATTTAGGATGAATAATACAACATTCAAGGTGAATAATACACGATTCATGATGAATAATACATGAATTATGAATCTATGTTTTATGCATCCTAAATGTTGTATTATTCATCCTGAATATTGTATATTTATCATGAATAGTAAATGAATGTTCACCTTTGTTACTCATTCTGAATGTGGATAGCCGGGGACGTGTATACATATTCATAATGAATATAACATATATATAGGATTTCACGTAAAAAAAACGGTTAAAATGAAGAAAAACTATATCGAGATGGATGTCATATCGAAGAGCACGAAATTCTCGTTTTTTTGTGTAATTAGTTTGATTAAAGTATTAGTAATTTTTAAGATAATTTATTTTAAACTTTAAGGAGGCAAAAGTTTTTTAATTAAAAAAGAAAATAAAAAGTCAAATAAAGTAGGCGTTGATTCAAATTTCCAATTTTGTCCCTAATCACTTCTCAATTAATCTTATTATGTTTTAGCCATTGATTAGTTTTCCAAATTTTGATCAATGACTGTGATTTGTCCTCATGTGCACAATGAAAAATGAGTGTTCATTTGAACCCAACCCTATATATATATATATATATATATATATATATATATATATATATATATATATATATATATATATATATATATACTAGAAGTGTACCCGTGCAATGCACCGGGGAATCGACTTAGCTCAAGTTCGAATTTCACGGGGAACGACCTTGAACTCCTCCGCTAGCCTTTGCCGTTTAGTCAACTTTAATAATCCTCCTCACATGTGAAATTTAAATAAAAGTAATCAAACATGCCAATTACGGATAAACAATTGTAACCGAGAAATTGTTTTTTATTTATAATTTGAAACTTCATACACCCGCATGATGAAGGGAAATTATGAAATACTCGAACTTTATAGGTTTCCCTATTCAACCAAGTTCCAACTATTCAAAAAACACTACAGTTTCCATCGGGTTCATATTATTCCAAATGCATTATTTCAATGGTCTACAATTTATATTAAAACATATGCAAATGCAAAAGATGGATATTCTTTATGAATGGGTTAGGTGTGAATAGCTGATTTAAAACAGACGCAAATCAAACAGAAACAAATAGATTGGTTTAAAAGAGATGCAAATAAAATAAATCTACATCGTTAATGGGTGCAGCGATAAGCTTAACGTGACTTAAAGTGTGTAGCAATAAGCTGCTGCGTGTGTGCAGCAATAAGCTTCATGCGACTTAATGTGTGGAGCGATAAGCTTAATGTGGCTTAAGGTATGTAGCGATAAGCTTAATGTGGCTTAAGGTGTGTAGCAATAAGCTGCAGCGTGTGTGCAGCAATAAGCTTCATGTGGCTTAATGGGTGCAGCAATAAGTTGCTGTGTGGGTCAGCAGTAGCTAGCTGCTATTAGCTAGCGATAAGTTTAATGCGGCTTAATGATTGGAACATTAAGTTGTTGTGTGGGTGAGCAGTATTAAGCCGCTGCTAATGGGAGTTAGGCCTCGGTTTGCCTCTAGCAAGCCATGGCCTCAGTATATAGCAAGCCATGGCCCGGTTTTCCTATTCATTCGCCTAAAGTTTATCATGGTTCATAAACTAAAGTCGTAACTGTGCCCGCACAATGCAGCGGGATGTGCAACAACATCAGTCACTATCCACATAAATAATTGCTTTTATACTTCATGTGGCCAAATAAAACATTTTATTTCACAAATAAAGTACCTAAAAGAAAATGTGAAGTCATAAAGGCAATATCAAGACAAAAGATAGATTATGAACTACGATAAACTTTAATGAAATCACAAAGTAAAATTTTATTAGATCAATTAAATTAAACAAAAAACATGTCAAACTACACATGAACAAAAACAACCAATTATAAAATTAGAAATTGCTTTAGCCAAAAAAAAGTATCAAAAAAAGTTTGTATCCATTCCATTAACTAAATGACGTCTAGGGTACAAGTCCATTTAGCTACAACATTAGTTGCTATATCAACATTAGCAAACAGAACTTCCAAATATCAAGAAAATATGGTAATGCTATAAAACAAAATGAAAACATTCAAGGCTTTTATGAAGCAAATATTTGCAACTAAGCCGTCAAAAGTCTCTCCAGATACGCCAGCACCAAAAAGAACAATTTTACACATTCCAATTCCAAATACATATATATATGTTAATCACAAATTAGGTGTGATTGATTATTTCCAAATAAATTAATCAAAAAACTGAGGAACCAATGCAAACGATACGCAACCGAGGGTAAAGTAATACATAACCGAGCTTAAGTATTTGAGCTTAGTAAACAATAGTACCATCCAAATTAATCTATGTTTTGAAATTTCAATATAACTAAGTTATAATAAAATGTTAGCGAATCTGTTTCACAAAATCATTCTTTCGTGTTTCCCCACACCCCAAAAGAACGGATTCCTGGATCATCAAATCACAAGAAACGTTGTCTTTTTCGGTGGGTAGGAAAAAAGATTGTTTTGATCAAAGATTGGATTTTTATAACTTGGTTGGATTGAACACAAATTAATCTATGTTTTGTATACCATCCTAACCAAAATCGTAACCAAAATCATGAAACATGCTTATATCGATTTTGGGTTTTGATGACAGGAAAACAAAGTCGAAATGAAACATCAAACAACAAGTTATTGAAATCACAAAGCATAAAATCGAAACCATAGATGAACCACAACTTGAAATCGAAAGCCACAGATCGAAAAATCCAAAAACCCCACAAAAACGGTAAAACCCTGCATTCAAAAGTACCTGAACCCGTCAAGAAGAAACACGAAGATCTTGAGAAACCGTCGATATGAAACTGGCCATCGCTTGAAACCATCGATATGAAACTGGCCATCGTTTGAAACCGTTGATATAAACTTCCAACAAGTTCACAATTGGGTATGAATCTTTGAGAATCCAGTCATGTCTTCCATCACTATGACACCAAAGAAGGTTTTTGTGAAATCATAGTGAGCTAAGAACACCCAATAGATGCACGCCTTTATTCTACTATACATTTAGGTTTACCTTGACAATCTATACAGAGTATTAAGAAACAAACTGATAAAAATCCAAAATATACTAAACTACACTTTCAAGAAACATGATTATAAAAAAACAAGAAGCAAACTGATACAAATAAAAATCAACCTGTCCATTAATCATTAGAAATGCAAACCGTATGGAAAACCGATTCGAGTAGAGGAGCGATGGAAAATAAAACGGAATTTGACTCCTTAATTGTCGATTGAAGTGAAAATGGTAAAAATCCTCTTATTTTAAGTGTTTTCCTTGACACAACTTTGTTTTCCCATTAAAAACTTTGTTGCAGCATCTCATCTCAATATGATCCTACATCACACAACACAATGAACTTTGATTAGTAAATGTATGTTATAATCACCAAAATTAGCTAAATATTTAAAGAATAGTACATCTATGCATCAATATCTGAACTTCCATTAGTCATATTTTTAACATGATTCCTCAAAGAACTTCCCACAAGATGACCTATTATTTAAATAGTTTGCTTCAAGTTCTGCAAGTGCAAAAAACATGTATGGTAGCATCTAAGGCGGGAAAAAGCATATTTTGGGTTTCAAACGGAAATCGATTTTGTCTATCCAAGAACTCTAATAAAAGAACCCAAAATCGTTATTGAGTTCAAACATCGTAGAAACCAAAATCGATTTTGCATTTAGCCCAAAAATCGTAGAAACCAAAATCGTTTTTGTGGTTCAAATAGAAATCAAATCTTAGAAACCAAAATCGATTTTGAAACCGATTTTTGATCAAACATTGAAACCATGAACATAAGTATGAAATCGATTTTCAAACCCGAAACCTAAACCAAAAATGAACAGAAGTATGAAATCGATTTTGAAACCAAAAATCGATTTTGGTAACCTGACTGAGGAGAGACGACGATCTAGTGGTCGACGAAGGAGTTAAGTGTAACCTGAAAAGATGAGTCACCGAATTGAATATCAAACCATGACAAATAAAGAGAAATTAGGGGAAGATTGACGAAGAACATACCAAAATTAGGCGGTGAGGAAGCGATGGAGACTGGAGAAGCATAATAGGTCTCTCGATTCGATTTTAGGTATGGAGATTGGAGAAGAGATGGGGATTTGAAATAGCTGTGATCTTCGGAGGTCTCAACACTTTCCGACTCACACCGTTTATATACAACTAAGCGATGGAGAAGGTAGCGTATGAGAGCTTCTATTCCTGTAAGAAAGGTATGGTCTACGAACTGATGAGAAGAAAGAATGGTTGTACCATGGGTATGGTAGGTGAAGACGGTATGGTGTAAGGTGAGGAGGTAGAGAAGTACTCTGGTCTGGTGGGTATGGTGAGGTAAGGTCCCGATTTTTGTTGTGTGTAAACAAAAAGGTATTGGAGTTGTACCTAATGCATTAAAATTTGTAATTAAGAGTTTTTTCAAATTCATGCTTTAAAAACTTGTACATTGTGCTTTAAAAATTGTCTTTAAGACATTAGGTGTATATGCTTATATATGTAGTATAGATATATATAAAATAAAAAGTCAAATATGGTAGAGGTGAGTTTAAATTATCTTCCCTTTTTTTACCACTAATCATCTTAATTAATAACTTTAATAAAAAACTCTATTTAATATGAGTTGTTGGATCGGTAGAGATGGAGGGACCGAGATTCGTCCTCATGTGCACAATGAAAAATGAGTTTTCATTTGAACCCAACCCTATTCACATTGATTTGTTTCACCATGTGAATAGTTTTTAAGCGTATTTTTGGTTTCACTAGGTGAATCAAAAATAAATTTCCACATGTAATATTTTCACAAGGTGAACACGGACATGTGTGAAACAATATTTTAAATCATAGGTTTTGATGAAAAAAATATCATATAAAAAATATGGTTTATATTGGTTTTCACAGGTTTGTAACATATTTGTGGTTCTCATTTGATTATCGTCCTATATATATATATATGTATATATATATATATATATATATAGAGAGAGAGAGAGAGAGAGAGAGAAAAGTTCAAACGAAAACTCAATTTTCATTGTGCACGTGAGGACGAATCTCGGTCCCTCCATCTCTACCGATCCAACAACTCATATTAAATAGAGTTTTTAATTAAAGTTATTAATTAAGATGATTAGTGGTAAAAAAAGGAAGATAATTTAAACTCGCCTCTACCATATTTGACTTTTTATTTTATTTTTTAATTAAAAACTTGTACCCCCCTTAAAATTTAAAATAAATTATCTTAAAAGTTACTAATATTTTAATCAAACAAATTACATCATAAAAACGAGAATTTCTTGCTCTTCGATATGACCTTCATCTCGATATAGTTTTTTTGTTGTTTTAACAGTTTTTTACGTGAAATGCCATATACATGTTATATTCATTATGAATATTTATGTACGTTCAAGTGTGTACAACACCTTGACACCGTAAGTCCGTAACTTGACATCACCTTCTTCAACATTTTCTTCAATGTTGTAAGTCATCACATTCTTCATCACCGTAACCCAACAGCCATCGAGACCAATCGAGATTCTATCGAGTTTCGATTGTGAACCGGGGAACAAAAGAGAGTGTGTCACTTCTCCACACCTTTATGGGCCATTCATGTATACATATTCATCAAGAATAATGTAACATCCCTTATCTTTAAAACACTCATTTAACGGAAAGTAACCTTAAAATACAGCGGAAGATTTGTAATTAAAACATTTAGATAAAATCCCATAATCTTATAGAAAAGAGTACAAGTTTGCAACTTAAAACCAATAAGTTTGAGACAAACAATATTCAACTGAAAAGCTTAGAGAATCCAAAACTATCATTCATCAAAAGAAAATATAAGCTGCTGAGCTGCCGCAAATCCAAAAGCTTCAAGCTGGAGCCTTTCCTTTATTCTTCGAAGATGTACCTGCCACTAAAAGATGAATAACAACGGGGTAAGCTTTCGCTTAGTGAGCACGCACCTATACCACATATCATCATGCATACATACTCGCATAAACATAGCAATCACATACATGTAACATCCTTCCATTCCTTAAGGCACAAAGCCAATAAGGAAGGTCATAACTAGACACTGGTACCAGGCCTCTTCATACATAACATATTCCCTAGGGGTATTACTACCACCATAGGTACTCTTTCCTTTGGCAAATCCAACATACACATAATCACACATGCAATCCAACTACATACACATAACTTACATAATATAGGTAGAGTACTCACCTGTCAAGATGTCAATTACCAAGTACTTCACAGTGTATAATAATCACCTCGTACCACCTATAACATTCATACATACACATATCATAACAAGCCCAAAAATGGAACTCTAATTCTATCCCAACTCTCATCCCGAAATGACATAGCTAGGATAGTCCAAATACCATAAAACTTTGCCAAACATCCCATTTCATACACCCCATTTCTATTGATTTCTAAACATAATACACATACCTTGCAATTCTAGACCGCGAACAACAATCCTCCTAGAACCTTTCACAACTTGAATCTTCCAAAATCACCAAATCTTTCGCTTGGAAAATACAGCAACTTCGGACACTTGGTTCTCTCTACTGGGAACTCCGATGCCAAATCCCTCCGGTCAGAATGTAGATTAGAGGGTCGTGAAGTCGCTGTCCAAATTTCACGACGATCCAACGGTTAACGAAGGAGAATCGGTCGATCTTTCACAGCAGCTCACAAGAACTCCGAAAATCCCTTTCACAGCAACTTCGGACACTTGGTTCTCTCTACTGGGAACTCCGATGCCAAATCCCTCCGGTCAGAATGTAGATTAGAGGGTCGTGAAGTCGCTGTCCAAATTTCACGACGATCCAACGGTTAACGAAGGAGAATCGGTCGGTCTTTCACAGCAGCTCACAAGAACTCCGAAAATCCCTTTCTCTTTTCTCTCTTCTTTGCTAAAGAAACAAATGGCTGCAAATGAGGGTGTTTAGGGTTTCCATCCCCTTTACATACATGCCAAAACACACCCTCATCTTACAAAATTGATAAACTGGCCCCTAGATTCCTGAACACGTACATAACGACCCAAAAATTAACTCAACCCCAAAAGAGACAGTTAAATCACGTAAATTGGGAAACGGGGTGTTACAACTCTCCCCCACTTACCAGGATTTCGTCCTCGAAATCGATCAGACTTGGAAGAGTTCCGGATAATTCGATCTTATCTCAGCTTCCGGTTCCCATGTCCATTCTGATCCTTTTCGGTGTTCCCATTGAACTTTCATTAAGCTGATCTCCTTGTTTCGCAAGGATTTGGTCTTCCTTTCCAAGATTGCTATCGGTCTCTCAATATAATTCAACCGTTCGTCGACCTGTATGTCATCTATAGGGACATGCGCCGACTCGTCAGCTAAACACTTCCTCAACTGAGATACGTGGAAGGTGTTGTGTATCAGACTGAGTTCCGGCGGAAGCTCCAGCCGGTACGCAACCTTCCCAACCCGTGCTATCACCTTGAAAGGTCCGATAAACCTAGGGCCTAGCTTGCCCCTCTTCCGGAATCGGATCACCCCTTTCCAAGGTGATACCTTCAACAAAACATTATCTCCCACGTTGAACTCCAGATCCGACCTTCGCTTGTCGGCGTAACTCTTTTGACGACTCTGTGCGGTTCGTAGCCTATCCCGAATCATCTCAATACTTTCCGTCGTTTTCTGAACCACTTCTGTGCTGCTTAACTCCCGCTGGCCTACCTCTCCCCAACAGATAGGAGTCCTACATCTTCTCCCGTACAACATCTCATACGGAGGCATGCCAATACTGGCATGGAAACTGTTGTTGTATGAGAACTCAGCCAACGGTAAATACGTATCCCAGCTGCCCCCAAAATCCAAAACACAGGCTCTCAACATATCCTCAAGAGTCTGAATTGTTCTCTCGCTTTGCCCGTCCGTCTGTGGGTGAAAGGTTGTACTGAACTGAAGTCTCGTACCCAAATCTTCATGGAACTTCCCCCAAAACCGCGACGTAAACCGAACATCCCTGTCTGATATCACTGTTACCGGTACCCCATGCCTTGCTACAATTTCACTGACATAGATGTCAGCTAACTTTTCTGCAGATGAACTTTCACGGATCGCGATAAAACGGGCACTCTTTGTCAGCCTATCTACAACCACCCAAATGGCATCATGATTCCTAGGTGTTCGAGGCAACTTGGTAATCAGATCCATTGTTATATGCTCCCACTTCCACTCTGGTATCTCTAATGGCTGTAACTTCCCGTGCGGTCTCTGATGCTCTGCTTTGACCCTTAAACAAGTCAAACATTTCTCCACGTACTTAGCCACATCCCTCTTCATCCCCGGCCACCAGTAGTCAGTCTTCAGATCTCTATACATCTTAGTAGCACCGGGATGGATAGAGAACCTTGACTTATGCGCCTCGTCCAGAAGTGTCTGCCTTGCCTCACACGATACTGGAACCCATACCCGACCGTACCGAGTCAATAGACCTCGACTGTCGGGCACTAACTAATCCACCTGTCCCTTTATCCGTTCCTTCTTCTGGTTCTCACCCTTGATCGCTTCCTCTTGAGACCTTCTTACCAAGTCGTGAAGCGACGTTGATACTGTTAGTCTCATCAACGGTACCCGAAGTAGAACACTACTCGCTCTTCTACTCAAGGCATCCGCTACAACATTTGCCTTCCCCGGGTGATAAAGAATCTCGCAATCATAATCCTTCACCACATCCAACCTCCTCCGCTGTCTCATGTTCAAATTCTGTTGATCCATGAAATAACGAAGACTCTTGTGGTCCGTATAGATAGTACACTTCACCCCATACAGGTAGTGCCGCCATAACTTGAGAGCGAACACCACTGCCGCAAGCTCCAAATCGTGAGTCGGGTAATTCACCTCATGCGTCTTCAGTTGACGAGACGCATAGGCAATCACCCTTCCCCTCTGCATAAGAACGCAGCCTAGCCCGTGATAAGACGCATCACAGTAGACTGTCATGTCTTCAACTCCCTCCGGTAGTGTCAACACCGGAGCCTCGCATAACTTTCTCCTTAAGGTTTCGAACGCTGTTTTCTGTTCCTCTCCCCAAACGAAACGTTCGTTCTTCCTCGTCAGCTTCGTCAACGGAACTGCTATCTTGGAGAAATCCTGGATGAACCGGCGGTAGTACCCGGCTAATCCAAGGAAACTCCTAATCTCAGTGGGAGTCTTCGGGGTTTCCCACTTCATCACTGCCTCCACCTTCGCTGGGTCTACCTTGATACCCTCTCGGTTCACAAGATGTCCAAGAAATTGAACCTCTTGTAACCAGAAATCACACTTGGAGAACTTTGCATATAACTGCTCCTTACGCAAAATCTCTAAAACCTCTCGTAGATGCTCCATATGATCCTCCTTCGACTTGGAGTAGATCAGTATATCGTCTATAAACACGATGACTGACCTATCCAACATCGGTCTGCAAACTCTACTCATAAGATCCATGAATGCCGCCGGTGCGTTCGTCAGTCCAAATGGCATCACGATGAACTCGAAATGCCTGTACCTGGTTCTGAACGCTGTCTTGTGAACATCCTCTTCCCTGACCTTCAACTGGTGGTACCCTGAGCGAAGATCTATCTTAGAGAACCAAACGGCTCCCTGAAGTTGATCGAAGAGATCGTCGATCCTCGGCAACGGGTATCTGTTCTTCACCGTAAGCTTGTTAAGCTCTCTATAGTCGATGCACATCCGCATCGACCCGTCCTTCTTTTTCACGAAAAGGATAGGGGCTCCCCAAGGTGAACTACTGGGGCGGATGAAACCCTTATCCAACAGTTCCTCCAGCTGCTTAGACAGTTCATGCATCTCCGGAGGTGCCAAACGGTAAGGAGCCTTTGCTACCGGTGCCGCCCCCGGAATCAAGTCTATTCGGAACTCCACTTGCCTCCCGGGAGGAATGCCAGGCAAGTCATCCGGGAAAACATCCGGAAACTCGCTGACCACTGGTACATCTGCCACTGTTCTCTTCTTTTTCTCCTCCCGTTCATCAACAATATACGCCAAGTAACTGCTACCACCATGGTGCACATATCTTCTAGCTTTGGCCAAAGTGCACACCTTTGGTACCCCTTTTCTTCCTTCACTCGAGATAGTTAATTCTCCCCCACTTGGGGTTCGAATCACTACCTGCTGTTTTTCACAATCAATGCGCGCTCCATTCCGACTAAGCCAATCTATCCCAACTACTACATTTATTTCCCTCATCGCAATAGGAATAAGATCTATACTAAACTTCACTCCGGCTATCTCTATTACATTACCTTTATACACATCACTCACAAAACGAAACTCCTCGTCTGCTATTTCTACTTCTAGCGGACTCTCTAACTTGTCCTTTACAATAGCAAAGTCTTTACAAAACGATAAAGAAACAAAAGATTTAGTAGCTCCCGAGTCAAATAAGACAAGGGCAGGTGATGCATTAACAGGAAAAATACCTGTCACGACATCTGGCTCCTCCTTTGCTTCATCTACGGTCATCTGGAACACTCACCCCCGAGTCCTGGGTGCGTCGTTCTTCTTTCCCAATCCACCCTCTAGCATCTTCACCGGTGCGGTTCCCGAGTTCTGGACCGACCCGGTATTCATTGGGCACTCGTCAGCAAAATGGCCCGGCTTGTAGCACTTAAAACATATCTTTGCGGTCGCCTTGCAGTCTCGACTGATATGACCCGGTTGCCCGCATTTGTAACAGGTTCCGGAGCCCATACGGCATTCTCCCGGATGCTGTCGTCCACACTTCCCACAGCGGGGATGCTCTCTCTTGAACTCTTTCTTTACCTCCGGTTTATGACTCCCAGTTTTGAACCTCTTAGTCTGCTGAGGTTGAGTCTGAACCGTTTCTGCCCTTCTTGTCTTTCTTTGGCTCTCTAATTCGAGCTCTCTAGCCCGAGCCGCCTCGTGCATCTGCTAAAAATCAGTGCACCTTGCCATAACAACAAATTCTCTAATCTCCTGTTTCAAAACTCTCCCATATCTGTACATTTTGGCCTTTTCATTCCTGACATACTCAGGACAGAAAAGGGACCGCTCCAAAAACTTGTCAGTGATCTCGTTCACCGACTCCGTAGTTTGCTCCATAGATAGAAACTCATTTGTGAGTCTCTCTACCTCAATTTGGGGCACATACTGTTCCATGAACTGTTCCCAAGTCATGCTATCCACTTGTTCTGGCGTCCGAGCACGAACAATAAGGTTCCACCAGTCTTTCGCTGCCTTCCTCAGAAGGTTCGATGCGTAGCGAACCTTGACTTCCTCGGTACAAAAACTGGTGCGGAAAGCACCCTCCACCTCAGCTATCCAACGAGTGCTGGTTACGGGGTCCTTCTGCCCCTCAAACTGTGGCGGCTGACAGGCCGAGAAATCTCTGTAGCTTGTCCCCCGTGGTTGTACGCCTGACAAGCCCCCTGATCCACTGGCCCTGCTGGCCACAGCTGCCTCTACCTGACTACGAATTTCATTAGCCAGTTCCTGCTTTACCTGCTCAAAGAGACTTGGGAGTAACTCGTTAAGAACCTCCCCGACCTCAGCAGCGATCACACCTCTCAGATCAGGAATTTTCTGATCCTCTTCAATAATCGGTCTCTTGCCTTGCCTTCTAGTGTTCACCATTCTGATACATAAACATGATACTTTAGAATAATTCATCTACATCCCCCCCCCCCCCTGAGCAAACTCCTAGCATAGTCCAGAGGTCCTAGCTTAGTTGTCTTTCTTTCTAACATGCTCCTTAGAAACCTTCTGCTTATACTCTCTTAACAAAATCCCTTTCTAGCATGTTACTACCCAACCCTCAACCTTGTCTGGTTCATAGAATTCTTTTGCAACTATATCAAGTCCCGGCATGTACAATGTAATTGCAATGGTATGGGCCCTTATACCATTATAATTACACCCTCCATGTTTAGACTCAACACCGTCACTAAGGTTCCAATTCCCAGCTTAGTTGGTACCTTTAACATATATATCACAACATTTTCCATATCTACCACTTATCATATAAACATTATAATCATATTCTAATTCACATTATGCATCAACAAAACATACTTGAAATCATAACCTTGTCACATTGACCATATCTAGCATACATAAACATAATTACTCATCCAATACAGTTATAAAACTGGTCTTTCACAAAACTGAACATGCTTTATCATAAATCCTAATATGGAATAGTGTGCTCACCCCCGTCTTGATGCTCTGGACCGCAGCTCAGCCGTGAAAACTTTTTCTTTTAAAACACCCTTTCCTTATAAACCATTTTCTTACACGAAACAACTTTTTTTTAAAGGTTACTTATTTGAAAACTTGAGCACTTGGGTTTAAGTTTAAACACTCACCACTTGTGAATGCCCGAATCCCTTAAACCAAGGCTCTGATACCAACTGTAACATCCCTTATCTTTAAAACACTCATTTAACGGAAAGTAACCTTAAAATACAGCGGAAGATTTGTAATTAAAACATTTAGATAAAATCCCATAATCTTATAGAAAAGAGTACAAGTTTGCAACTTAAAACCAATAAGTTTGAGACAAACAATATTCAACTGAAAAGCTTAGAGAATCCAAAACTATCATTCATCAAAAGAAAATATAAGCTGCTGAGCTGCCGCAAATCCAAAAGCTTCAAGCTGGAGCCTTTCCTTTATTCTTCGAAGATGTACCTGCCACTAAAAGATGAATAACAACGGGGTAAGCTTTCGCTTAGTGAGCACACACCTATACCACATATCATCATGCATACATACTCCCATAAACATAGCAATCACATACATGTAACATCCTTCCATTCCTTAAGGCACAAAGCCAATAAGGAAGGTCATAACTAGACACTGGTACCAGGCCTCTTCATACATAACATATTCCCTAGGGGTATTACTACCACCATAGGTACTCTTTCCTTTGGCAAAGCCAACATACACATAATCACACATGCAATCCAACTACATACACATAACTTACATAATATAGGTAGAGTACTCACCTGTCAAGATGTCAATTACCAAGTACTTCACAGTGTATAATAATCACCTCGTACCACCTATAACATTCATACATACACATATCATAACAAGCCCAAAAATGGAACTCTAATTCTATCCCAACTCTCATCCCGAAATGACATAGCTAGGATAGTCCAAATACCATAAAACTTTGCCAAACATCCCATTTCATACACCCCATTTCTATTGATTTCTAAACATAATACACATACCTTGCAATTCTAGACCGCGAACAACAATCCTCCTAGAACCTTTCACAACTTGAATCTTCCAAAATCACCAAATCTTTCGCTTGGAAAATATAGCAACTTCGGACACTTGGTTCTCTCTACTGGGAACTCCGATGCCAAATCCCTCCGGTCAGAATGTAGATTAGAGGGTCGTGAAGTCGCTGTCCAAATTTCACGACGATCCAACGGTTAACGAAGGAGAATCGGTCGATCTTTCACAGCAGCTCACAAGAACTCCGAAAATCCCTTTCACAGCAACTTCGGACACTTGGTTCTCTCTACTGGGAACTCCGATGCCAAATCCCTCCGGTCAGAATGTAGATTAGAGGGTCGTGAAGTCGCTGTCCAAATTTCACGACGATCCAACGGATAACGAAGGAGAATCGGTCGGTCTTTCACAGCAGCTCACAAGAACTCCGAAAATCCCTTTCTCTTTTCTCTCTTCTTTGCTAAAGAAACAAATGGCTGCAAATGAGGGTGTTTAGGGTTTCCATCCCCTTTACATACATGCCAAAACACACCCTCATCTTACAAAATTGATAAACTGGCCCCTAGATTCCTGAACACGTACATAACGACCCAAAAATTAACTCAACCCCAAAAGAGACAGTTAAATCACGTAAATTGGGAAACGAGGTGTTACAAATAATGTATCATTCAGGATGAATAATACAACATTCAGGTTGAATAATACACGATTCATGAATTCGGCGATTATTCATCCTGAATGTTGTATAATTCATCTCGAATATTGTATTATTCATCATGAATAGTAAATAAACGTGAAAGTGGACACCCAGGGATGTGCATACATATTCATAATGAATAAAACCAAGTTTTGTTTGTGAATCGGGGAACAAAAGAGAGTGTGCCACGTGTTCACACCTTCACGGTCATTTATATATTAATCATCATGAATAATGTATCGTTTAGGATGAATATTACAACATTCAGAGTGAATAATACATGATTCATGATGAATAATACATGAATTCGTGTATTATTCATCCTGAATGTTGTATTATTAATCATCAATACCGTATTATTTATCATGAATAGTGAATGAACGTTCACCTTTATTACTCATACTGAATTTGGACATATATAGAATTTCATATATATATATATATATATTCATAATAAATATAACACATATATAGAATTTCACGTAAAAACGGTTAAAAAAAATTATCGAGATGGATGTCATATCGAAGAGCATGAAATTCTCATTTTTTTGATGTAATTTGTTTGATTAAAGTATTAGTAATTTGTAAGATAATTTATTTTAAACTTTAAGAAGGTAATAGCTTTTTAATTAAAAAAGAAAATAAAAAGTCAAATAAGGTAGGCGTTGATTCAAATTTCCAGTTTTGCCCATAATCACATCTCAGTTAATCTTATTATGTATCAACCATTAATTAGTTTTCTAAATTTTGATCAATGGTTAAGAATGATCCTCACGTGCACAATGAAAAATAAGTTTTCATTTGAACCCACCTCTATGTAGACATGAGATCACGTGAGAAGTGTCATTTTTGGTGAGAAGTGTGAGAAATACTTTCAAACCGTTAAATCACTTTCAGTCAAATGCCCTCTCATGTTGCGGCTTAAAAAAGAATTGATCTGGTGCATCTCGGTGCATTTTATCTCAGTGCATTTCATCCTAATGTTCGTTCATTTTTCATCCAACAGTTGATAATCATTTCTTACCAAATTTATAACTTCTCACTGGAATGCAACCCCTATATATATAGGGGTTTAGGGATATATATATATATATATATATATATATATATATATATATATATATATATATATATATATATATATATATATATATATATATATATATATATATATATATATATATAGGGAGAGGTTCAAATGAGAAGTGCTAAATATATGAGAAGTAAAGAAGTGATCTTAGCCATTCATTCGGTCAAGATCGGCGACTTTGATCGAGAAGCAACGGATAATTTCTCGCGTGGTCTACACAAGATAGAGGGGTAGTTTCGTAAAAATACGCGGGACGAGTTCATATATGAATCTGTGTGATTCACATATGAATTATACGTTATATACGAACCTTTGTAATTCACATATGAACTATTTTTTAACTAATTCATATATGAACCTTTGTGATTCATATATGAATCAGTTAATTAGTTCATATAAAAATTAGTTAAAAAATTTCATATATGAATCACAAAGGTTCATATATGAATCGTTAATTGGTTTAACTGATTCATATATGAACATACAGTTAATTACTTTTATATATGAATCACAAAGGTTCATATATGAATCAGTTAATTGGTTCACTGACTCATATATGAACCTACAGTTAATTAGTTTCATATATGAATTAGTTAAAAAGAGTTCATATTTGAACTACATAGGTTCATATATGAACAGATAGTTTATATGTGAAACACACACGTTCATATATGAACTCGTCCCGTGTTTTTGTAAAAGTTACGAAACTGCCCTTCTATTTTTAGAACAACCGCAACTTTTGACCAATTAAAGCTGACCGAATAAATGGTCAAGATCACTTCTCTACTTCTTATATATTTAGCACTTCTCATTTGAATCTAAGGCTATATATATATATATACTACATATATAAGCATTTACATCAAATGTCTTAAAGACAAGTCTTTAAGCTTGAGGTACCACCATTTTATGCAACAATTTTAAAAATCTCTTAAAATACAACTTAAGATGCCTAAGGTACAAACTTTCAATGCATTTATTGAATAAAGGAGACATGTTACCTTTTCAGACACACATACCGATTTTCTTCTTCTCCCTCTCCACACACGCAAACACCCCTCACCATACCGAGTTTCTACTTCATGACTCCAACCATACCGAAGTACAACCTGCAACCATATTTTTCTTCATCTACTTCTTCAAGACCATACCTTCAGTACAGAACTCTACTTGCACGCTTTCTTCATCTTGCATATAAATCAAGACCATGGATTCAGATAAATTTTTAAAAAGTGGCACGGAGCTTCAACAAATATCAATTCTCCCTCATTTTCGATTTTGATTTTAGGTAAAAACCCTAGCTCTTATATTTTGATTTTGATTTTGTTTTTGATTTGGGTTTGGGTTCACAATATGGTATCTTATGATTTCAACATTTCAAAGATTTGGGTTTACAATCTCGTGTAAATGAGAAGGATTCTTTGTACTGATTATTGATTATCCATGGATTCAGATAAATTTTCAAAAAGTGGCACGGAGCTTCAACAAATATCACTTCTCCTTCATTTTCGATTTTGATTTTAGGTAAACCCTCTAACTCTTGTTTTTTATTTGGGTTTGGGTTCACAATATGGTATCTTATGGTTTCAACATTTCAAAGATTTGGGTTTACAATCTCGTGTAAATGAGAAGGATTCTTTGTACTGATTATTGATTACGTGTATAAAAATTTGTTTGTTCGATTAGGCCTGGTATTGTTTGGTAAAGTGTGGGATGCAACAAATCTATTCAACTTTATGAACCAATGAACTATCACGGTTTGGGTGGATTGTTTTTGAAGTTTTCTGCATAAAAATACCGTTTTTGTGTAGAATTGCAATCTCTTATAGCTACTCTGACCAACTTCAACCCATAAAAATACAAATTTTCGTGCAACTTGATCTACTTCATGACCTGGTAAAATGAATCACACCTTACACAGCAAAGATTTTGTTCGATTTTGATTTGTTTTTTATTGGGTTCACATCTTATGATTTCAACATTTCAAAGATTTGGGTGAGTGAGGCCTCAAGTTTAGATTTTTGTTGCCTTCTGAGTGTTTCCCCTACATTTGTTTCCTTTTTCTGTTATTCCTGGATAATGTCAAAAGTGCAGTTTTCTAACTCCCAAAAACTGTCAACTAAATCGTTTATAGGAAAATTTTGGCACAGAAGAAGCAAGCGAAAAGCCACCATCTGAAAAGGGTGAAATTAAAGAAAACTAAATGGTTAAACTAATTAAATACCAAGTGAAAAGATTGGCAGAATGCTTGACACTGGTTTATGAGTAAGGCAACCACATAAGGACATTTTTCAAGTCATTATTTCCAACTGTCAACTTGAAATTTAAGTTAACTTATGCTAGAAAAGGTGCCACTAACCATTTGTGAGTTTTAAAACTTTGACCTAAAGAAAACTAAATGGTTAAACTAATTAAATACCAAGTGAAAAGATAGACATAGACTGCATGTTAAGAAGTTTTCATTGTGCTAATTCTTTGAGAAGTTGAATTAACATTGGGAGTCAACCTGTGAGGTCTATGTGTCACATACTGTTCGTAAACCTTTTAGAGTTTTCACTGATAATGTAGCCATACAAACCACACATGCTCCGTCCTAAGTGCCCTTGTGAAACAAAATATCATATTAGCAATGTGAGAAGACCATGTGAAAACAATATATAATTTGTGCAGAAAATGCAATTCCACTCTAGATATGAACACATATACATATAAGAGAAAGAGAAGTTCCATCTAGCAATCTACTTAGGTACTGCAAGTTACCATCAAACTCTAAAAGGTTTACGATCGAAACGAAAACATATATAAAAATTTATCATGTTGATATCTAAGCTACTGCAAGTTACCATCAAAATATTATCACAAAGATCTAAAATCATTACTTCACCAAACGTCTAAAAAAATGCAGTTTGATGGATTTTTTTGGTAAGATGTGAGGTATTAGATGCGGAATTTAATGAAAAAAAAGCACGTTTTGAGCGACACTCGTAAATAGCTCGTATTAATGACCATGAGAAGAAAATCATCAAATGTAAGTGTAGAATTGTAGTTGATTCTTTGTCCCCGCACCACTAAACCCAAATGAGAAACTGCCCAAACAGGGCTTAACGAGAGCATCCATAGTCCCTGTGGTTGCGATCTGATGATTAAGAGGCTGGACAGCCATGGCTTAATGTGGACAGCCACGGCCCCCAACCCAACCACACACCCAGTTTCACTTATCTTATGCCATGGCCTCTTTTGGAGCAGCTTACGAGTCAAATTGTTGATCTTCCATCTCGAACAGCCCACCTTTTTGTACAGAAACAGTGAGCTTAATGGCTTCTCACTCGATCAGACCAATACATGGGTATTTACCTGTTCAGCATCCATTGATCTTTACCTGTTGGATGAACATTATTTCTCTTGGACTGCTTGCCATCCATCCATCCATCCCATTACTTCCTATATTTTATATTTATGCATGTACTTTAAATAACTTTAATAAAACTTGACTCAATCTGTGATACATTAACATGACAATTCATGATTGATGGATTTAGAACAGTGAGTCTCTATTTAATTTAAGAACATCAACTATATGATATTGGTGGTGATTGACATGCCAAGTTCTTGCTGTTATAGGTTGGCCATTTGAGGGAGGTATCAAATAAATTTGATTTGAATTATTTTCCTGGTAAATTTGAAGTTGTCGTGAGAAAAGAAATCCAAATCGTACAAACCGAAGGATAATTGTATTGTAGCAAGATGGTTAGAACTTAAAAGAAAGTTTCCCCACCCGTCAAACCAAAAACCTATTTTGACTATATCTAACTGTTGAAATCTCAAGATGCTTGGATAAGTAGCTTATCTAATTACGTTTTTGCTAGAAATGGGCAAAATTGGATCTCGGTATCTTCTGTTTCTGTTCAATTTAGTGGAAAAGTAGGTTGAGCACTTTATTTGTTTATAAACCTGTTTATCTTTTATTAGTTGTAGTATGTGTAAGCTGATCTTTCTTGTTTGCAGGCTGGTTTCTATGATATACGAGAGCATTTTGTAAGTTTGTTATTAGATTTAACAACTCCAGTGCCTCAAGATGTCAGCATATGTCAATCAGATGGAATGGGAGTATTCCTCTAGGAGTCTCACAAGTGAGGAAGGATCTGGTATGCTTACAATTGGTAGTGTTGAGAAACATGGGAACACAATTACTTTTTGTAGGAAAGGTGTAAAGAAAGATAGATTCTTTCAATCTTTCAATCAAGATGCTGGCATATAGAGTCCAAAAAAGATAACACCGCCAATTTTAACAAGCATGGAGAGCAACTCACATATGTTTTAGTAGGTTTAAATATTGCCAATAATTCAAGACGTTGGAGACTACAATTACAACAACACCAGTAAACAATTTTAGTGCTTTGTACAATCAAGAAGAGCAACTCCCACAATTGTAGTGCTTTGGCCTAAAGACAAAATATGGAGGTCAATTTTTTCGTTCTTTTTTTGCTGCTACTTGGTCAAGAAATAGCTTCTATTTCCTCCTTCAATTATTTCGATTTTAGGGTTAATGTTTGTGAATGCAAATTATGTTTGAATTGGGTTTGGAGCATTAGATTTATTTTTCTTTCATGAGGAAGAATAACCATATGATCACAAAATGATTGTCCTTGAATGTCACAAATCATCTATCCCTATAATCTTTAGCAACATGTACAAGTTGCACTGCCGTGTTAAGGTTATGGTGTTATTTATATTTTTACAATGAATTGCGTTTTATTTTATTTTAAATTTTATGTCCTGCTGCATTGTGTAGGTACACAACTAGATTGCTTGTCTTGATATTTGTTCATGTTGTTGGAGCATGTGTTGGCTGTATGTATAAAGGTGACCCTCCAAAACTTGAGACAATAGTGGAAGGGCTAATTAGAAACCTCTGGCAGAGTAATGAAGACCTCTTTAATTTTTGGTTTAGTTCTAGATCAGTGAGAGATTGGCCTCTTCTGATGTGCTGGTAATTGCAAGCTTTCTTTTTGAGTATTTCTTATTACACTAGTGCCATATTAGAAATAGTTACTCCATTTCAGTAAAAACTAATCTGCATTTATGTTATTGTGATGTATAGAGGCAGTTAACGCCAATGGAACTGCACTTACACACACACACACACACACACATTAATATGTGCCTTAAATCTTCCAGATCTCTTGTGTTGTGGTTTTGGTTCCAACTTCTACATGTACAAGATCAATGGAACTACAAACACCAATGTCGTTAGAGCTGCTGCCGAAAAAGGTTTGAGCAATTTCTATCTGATATAACCGCTTCTATCGTCTTTAAGGTAACGTTGACGCCTGCTATAATTTTGATGGTTCTTTGCCCGTTGCTCTCTGAAGACAACCATAATGGTAATTGCTTCCTTGTGTTGAAGAGGTAACTTGAGGTTTTTGACTGTATTTGCTTCCTTTTTTATGTTTAGGAACAACATAATGGTAGTAGTTTACATAATTGTTGAAAATTGTAGATGAGGTTTTTGAACGAATAGTTCTTGTATCTTTTAGTTTTGGTTGCAGCTGCAGGTTTTCTTCTTTTGTTTGTCTGGAGGAAAGAGATCTTAAGTGTACCTACTTAGATCGTCTAATTTATTTTCCATGTAAAGACAATTGACACATGTCTTCAAGATTCTACAAGATTCTAAGTTTTCCATGTAAAAACTTAAAACTCCGATCATGTCAAATTGACGTATTTAGTTCTGGGATTGTCGGTCCTTTGTTATGTTCTCCTAACTAACTCTTATTCAAAATGTATAAATTTACATAAACCCTATCATTGTAAAGATCTCAATAAAATCACAAAAGCTTTAGAATCGTTTACATTCACCGCTCCCGCCGCATTGCGCGGGTACACTGCTAGTATATATATATATATATATATATAGAGAGAGAGAGAGAGAGAGATCACTTCTCTACTTCTTATATATTTAGTACTTCTCATTTGAATCTAAGGCTATATATATATATATATATATATATAGAGAGAGAGAGAGAGAGAGATAGAGATCCACTATTTTGTAAACTTTTTTTCGTGTAAACTTTGGATTTCATAGGTTTTCTTGATGAAATTGTTTATTTTGATTAAATTGTTTCATATCGTTCATGTTTTGATGAAATTGTTTCATATATTTGTGTTTTTTTATGTAGTTTCATATATGTTTTTTCATTCCTATGAAACTGTTTCATATATTTTCTCAGTTTGATGAAACTTTGTTGTTTTTACATAAAAAACACAAATATATGAAACAATTTCATCATGAAACGAATGATATGAAACACTTTCATGAAAATAAACAATTTCATGAAACAATTTCATCAAGAAAACCTATGAAATCCAAAGTTTACACACATTTAGAGGTTTACAATTTATTATCCCTATATATATATATATATATCTATACTACCTTATAAAGCATGTAAGACTTTTGTCTTAAAGTCTTAAAGTCTTAAAACATTTTCTTTTATCTTTTAATAATTTGATTGAACTAATTATCTATAATATCTTATAAACCATCTAAGCCAAAAGTAAAGACAACACACAAACATCAGGCGCGGCGCGCCCCTTCAACCGACGCTTCAGATTCACCCTCATCGTTGGGTTTCACCCTACCCAAGACGACGATTCGCAGTCCAACATAGAAGAACGACTTTGTAAAGATGCACGCTTCAGTCTTCATTCAAATCTCTCATCTCGATTCCCTCTTGCATATCAATTCTCTCATAGACGATGAAATCCTCTTCGTGATGATTTTTACAGAAAAGGGTTTCCAGGTTTATAGGTGTCCTCCATCAATTGTTTTGTTTTTCGATTTCTTTTTTTATTTTTAGCTGCCTCTTATCAAGTTTCAGTGTAATCGATTTCCATTTTTGTTAAAGGGGTTTCATGTGGTTCGATTTTATGTATAATTCTCCAAGTTTTCATCGGGTTTGAAACTGTTAAGGTTTGTAATTGATTTTCGTTTTTTCTCCAGGAAACTATTAGGGGTTTGTAATCTACAGCAGGATTGAAACCAGGTGGCATTGGATAAACCATTTCAATTGATGGAAAAGCTAGAAAATGGAGTCCATGTTGTTTCTGGAACACCCGGTAGAGTCTGTGACATGATTAAGAGAAGAACATTGGGAACTAGAGCCATTAAATTACTAATTCTTGTGAGTTTTCTATTTTTTTTACATTTATAATTAGTATTGATACTTGTATTCTTAAATTTTGTCACTTTCTGTTTGGAAGTAAATCTGTAAATTGATGCATGTGAATATTTTAAATTTCAACAGGATGAATCTGATGAAATGTTGAGCCGTAGGTTTAAGGATCAAATTTACGATGTCTACCGATACCTTCCACCAGAGCTTCAAGCTTCAGGTGATCTACACCTCTCTCCATTTATCTGTCTTGTACACCATGGCACAAACGTAATACAATACATGTAGCTTGCTCTATGGATAATAACATTACTCATTTATTATTTGATATTTAACGTGTGTGTGTATATATATATGTAGGGTTTGTGTGTGTATATATATAGAATTAGGATCGTGTAAAGAAATCAAAATTCTGTGAGAATGGTAGGAACGTTATAAAAAATGTTAACAGATGTTAGCATGGAAATGTTAACATAAGTTAGCATAAGTTAAATAAATTAACACACATTAACATATCTTAACATGAAATGTTACCATATGTTAACATGTGAAGTTATGTCAACCTCCGCTAACAAAATACTTCCTACGCTTCCTATGAAATTTTGATTTCCTACCGGAACCCAGTCCTATAATACGACAAGGATTCAACTTTTTTTTCTTCCCAAGAGGTTTTCTAATGATTATGAAGGTTCAAAATGGTAAAAGAAAAAAATGAATATAACCAAATAGAAAAATATCATGTAATGATGGTTATTAAAGGAGGCAGAGATAGACAGGATTAAGCAAATTGAGGAAAGATGATAGCTCCTAGATCCAGCGAATAAAAATGTAGATGTTATTTGGTTATTGGTGAGCATATGGTTTTAAATCGATGAAAGACAGGTAGGCAAAATAGATGTGGCAGATGGGTGATAAGAAGAACATCATACACTCGATTACTGAATTTCAAATATTGGAGATTACCAGCAAATTCATGACTAATCCTGTTCGAATCCTTGTAAAACATGATGGGTTTACTCTTGAGGTAAGACATATGCTGCTTGCTTTGATACAACTACCCTGGCTGCCAAGATGTCTTCTCTTAATTCGCCTATTTTACCATGGCAGGGCATAAAACAATTTTTCGTTGCGGTAGAAAGAGAAAATTGGAAGAGAAGAACTCTCTGTGATCTATATGATACTCTTACAATTACCCAGGCTGTAATTTTCTGTAATACAAAGCGAAAGGTAATACTTGATTCGTCTCTTTTTCTTTTTTTTTTGTATATCATGGAAAATATTCTGTTTAGTGTGATGATAGCAATCCACTGTTGCTGTTTGTTCTATGTGGAGTGTATAACCCTTTCGGGTTATCGCTTATGAGTCACCTTTTGGGAATGAATGCAGTTAAGATAACATCTACTTGGGTGAATTTATGTTTAGATTTAACTTTGTCTCATTTTGTGCCGGTGTAGGTGGATTGGCTAATTGAGAAGATGCAGGAGAACAACTTTACTTTATCGGCCATGCATGGAGACATGCCTCAGAAGGAGCGAGATGCTATAATGGAAGAATTTCGATCTGGTGTCACCCGTGTTCTTATTACCTCAGATTTCTGGCCAGGGGATTGGATGTTCAACAGGCAACTCGAATTGTTTTGTTAAGTTTATAACTGATCTCATACTTTCACTGCTTGATATATAATTTTATGGAAATATTAAGATTGAAAGCTTGTTGTGATGGGGAGTGGGTTTAAATGATTTAAAGGCCACACTAGATATGATGATACATAACCAGAGCTTTTACTTTTCAGGTAAGGCAATATCAATCTTAGTATGATGATACATAACCAGAGCTTTCAATCTTAATATTGCTATGTATCATACATTGAAAATGTAAAAGGTTAGTTTTTATGTTGGTACATGCACCGGAGAAAATTAGTAGGTAGGTTTGCATTTACCCTGCCTCTTTGCAGTTTCTTTGCTGTTAGTTGTTGATTTTTGTTACTATTAATACAACTGAGTACATACAATACAGTGACTTTGAAAGAAAGCCATTAAACCTACCTACTTCTCTGAAAATTGATCCAGGACCACAAACATCAACTCCAAGTTGCTTTAAAATTCACCAATCTGAGTTAGGGCCTTACTTATTAAGCCTTTGACGTTGAAAAGGCACGCATGGGCTGATTCCAAACATATTTTGATTCAAAGAAAAGCAAATCATATAAATTTATATGTACAACGTTCTCACTATGATGTCCCCTTGTTGTCTACAAACTCTATGTAGCTCCGATCAATCTTCTCTTTGTTGTATTTCACTTATATATAACATCCCCGCCGCATTGCGCGGGTACTCAACTAGTATATATATATATATATATTTCATCAAGAAAACCTATGAAATCCAAAGTTTACACACATTTAGAGGTTTACAATTTGTTATCCATATATATATATATATATATATATATATACTACATATATAAGCATATACACCTAATGTCTTAAAGACAAGTCATCAAGCATGGAGTACCACCATTTTATGCATGAAATTCAAAAAAACTCTTAATTACAAGGTTTTATGCATGATGTACAAGTCAGATTACTTTTTGTTTTACATACATAAAAATCGGGCCATACCAGGTTATCCATACCCTTCCACCCCTTCTAGGAAACCCATACCTGCCAATCTGCCATACCCTTACCGTCCTTCTACCTCCTCACCATACAAATAGTACAGCCATACACCCGATAAATCGCTCGCGCAATGGAAGATTTGCACGCAATCGTCACATATAAAGCAACCCTGGCTCCAACGATTTCTTCTACCTCTGTCACTATGGAAGATTTCTTCTACCTCTGCCACTGACCGCTCCCCCTGTTGTTGGTCGACGGTGGAATTTGTGAAAGGTATCTGTTGCTTTGTTCTTAATCTGTTTAGGGTTCTTACTCAGGTTTGATAGTACCATAAAGAAAGCCAAAGTTCCTGAATAATGCTTTTGAATCTGAATGCTTTTTAGTCTGTTTAATTTGTTTTTAATGTGAAAGGTATGTGTTGTTATGTTTATAAGTTCAGTATACTTTTGCTTCTTCATATAAATCACGCTGTGCTCTTCTGATTAGAGGGTCTGGATCAGGCTTTGTTTGGGATAAAAAAGGTCATGTTGTCACAAATTATCATGTTATTCGACGGGCATCCGATCTCAGGTAGCTTTCTTTTCGTATTTCCCCTCATTTCATGCACTTAAATATGTCAAAGAATGCTTATTATCATCTAAGAAGCAAAAAATTTGCTGATATGCTTTCCCTAATTGATATCAAAGTCAGAAATGTCTTATTGATAAACCATCATAAACACTTAAACAGTGAGGCAAGAAGATGCAGTCCAAGATGGTAACAAATGTGGTCTGAATGTTTGATTATGTTTAAAAAACATTTTTCATTTTAAGAGAAAAGTTAGCCCTACACCTGGGATTTGTGTTGACTTTGAAAAATGGGTGCTTTGAGTTGTGACTGGGTTGACTATTTGCTCTATTAGTTCTGTTGGAAATGCCTATGCATCCATAACCTTTTATACCGGCTATAGTTGAATTGATTTATGTTTGTTCAGGGTCACTCTTGCTGACCAGACCACTTATGATGCAAAAGTTGTTGGGAGGTTATAGAGCTAACTTATTAAGCATCACAAACTATTTGTGAGGCATCTGTGTGCTTGGAATTTCTATATAAAGAGCTGCAAGTTAAACATGTTCTACTTATATGTTGGAATTGAAATTTTGGATGTGCTTGCATTATAAAAAGATGCATGATTCTCAGTAACATCCGCTCGTTTTTTGTTCATTGGCTTAGGGTGTTTACTTGACACTTACACGATAATTACTTATCGGCTCACTTTACCTTGATGAACATGACATGGTTTGAGAATCTTACCCGGTAAGAGCGATGGCAAGGACCAAGAGTGAGTTATGACTCTTAGCAGGTACGCGGATAACATTGCATCGATGCCATTTTAATAGACTAAAATCTTACCGGTAAAAGTGTTAGACTATTATTGGTAAGCGCTTACTGGATAAGTGTTGGGTAAACAATCTCTTAGTCAATAAGGCTAACTTTGTAGAAACCATATCGATGAGCCTGCATTATATTTGATGTGCTTCTCTTCTTGGTTTGTGTTTTTCCTCCTACGTTAGCACATACTTTAGTTGAGGGCTGATTGATGCAAAAAGCTCTACGGGGTAATAGTTTTTTCCAATCCATTTCCGCTTTATGGTGAAATTGATTGTATGAAATAGTTTGTCTTTCTTTTCATGTTGGTTTTGTGGATATTTTTCGTCCAAGATTGTACGTGAAACTACCGGGTTCATAGTTTTGGTGTAAAATTTTAGTTTTTAGTTATAGAGATGTTTTTATGTGAAATCTGATTATATGAAATCATACAACCATTAGATGATATTCTTGAATAGTGTATTTGAAATTTATTGGAAGAAGGCAAGGATGACGAATGTGCGAACGTTGAATTCCATGGTGACTTTGGGGTGTTCCATCTGGCCTTGGCCATTACACTTACTGTTTTACTTGGCCATTTATTGATCATTGGCTTAGGATTCTTCAGTTTTATTTGGCCCAGCAGCTTTTTGATATTCATGTCTCATCGGTCCCTATGATTTTTCTCTCAATCTATGTATGATCTACAATATTGGTCCTTTGTTTGGTATTGGAACTGTGTGGACTTGGTTTCTCAAGCATTTATTTATATTAGATTTATTGAGGTTCTAAATCATGGTTTCTTAGACCATAGGTACCGCGAACCCACTGAACCCGATTGCCACCTCAGCGCCACATCAGCTTTTCTCTTTCCTACCCTCCTTACCCTAAAGTGGAGTACCGCTTCCTATCGAACCCACGGAACCCACTGAACCCTGATGCCACATCAGCTTAATACTTTCCTACCCTTCTTACCCTAAAAAAAATTACGGCGGGTTAAGCCGGGTTCCCGAACCCACTCTTACCCGCTACCCCCAACCCGATGTGAACCCGCGACCCCCCGTACCGCCAACCCGCCCTACCCGATGCAAACCGATGGTGAACCCGGCCGTGGTACCCGAGGTGGTACGCACGGTCTTAGGAATTATCTTCCATTTCTTTTATTTCTATCTTTCTTTAAAAGCTTATCATTGAGCATTAACGAATTGTGTAGTTTTTATATTCATTATTCTTCTTTATTTTCGGCTCTCTTACTTAATACGATTTATTAATGCTCAATCCGTCCAAAAAATATTTATATATCAAAAACTTGATTTTGAAAACTAAATAGACATAACTTGACAAACGTGTTTATCCGGCAAGTGCCTACCAACTCATTTAACTTGGTAAGAGTGAATACAAGGACTAAGATTCTTCTTAATTACCTGCTAAAGAAGGTGACGATTATTATCCGGTTAGTGTTTTCGGGGTAAATTGTTACATACGATGCAGATTTGATGGACTAAAATCATACCCATTAACTGTTAGGGCAACTTTACAATGAATTATATTTGTAAACTTTGTTATATCATTGTTGTTTCCCGTCCATGAACATTAAAGCGATGCTAAGATAAAAAAAATACTTGTCATCCTACCTTTGGTGTGACATTATGGTCGGCAAATGAGGAGGGTAGAGTTTAGTTTATTAGATATTCATCGGATCGGACCATCCAACATCCAATGGATAATTAGATTGGATGTATCCAATTTGTTAATCTAATCCAATTTTTTAACAATGATAAAAATGATTAATTACTTTTAATATGTGTTAAAACCAACACACTCAGGCTAAAAATTCAAAAACCAACACAAATAATTCCAATTTAAATAAATTGAAAACAAATTAATTGAATGGAGACATCAGATGGTTAATTGGATGTTGGTTGTTTCAGTTAAGTCAGTTTTGGTCGTTTCTGGGATGTCATCCAATAACCGATCAATACAAATTGCACGTTGAAATTTTCAATCTGTCCGATCTAATTAAAATTGGATATCCAATAATGGTCGATTGGTTCTTATCGGATTGGTCGATGCCAATTGGATTTCTTGCTTTTCTACACATCCCTATAATCAACGCCTCAAAATCGTTTACATTTACGACCCCCGCCGCATTGCGCGGGTACACAACTAGTATATATATATATATATATATATATATATATATATATATATATATATATATATATATATATATATATATATATATATATATATATATAACTTGAGATCACGTGAGACCAGGTCATTTCCTTGAGACCGTGAGACCAAAAAAATAACACTAAACTTTCACAAAAGACTGTGAAGATACTGTGATGGTAAACCTTTACAGTGTTTTTGTTGTGAAGTTTCGTTGTTTTTCTTACATTCACAATGAATCACTGTGAAAGTTTAGTGTTAATTTTGTGGTCTCACGGTCTCACGAAAACAGGTTGGTCTCACGTAAACTCAACCCAACCCTATATATATATATATTGAATTATCCATAATTATAATTTCAACCATATGTGGTGGAAGCTCGTATGAGAGGGGCCGAAACGATATAAATTTGTGATATTTATATATATTGACTATCCATAATTTAATTAAAAAATATTAAAAATTCAACATTACATAGGTTTAATTAGAAATTTAATAGAAGATATTTTTTGACCTTTGGTATAATTCTTGGTCAATTTAAAACGAAATAACCCATCTTAAAAACACGGACACTCTCTCTCTCTCTCTCTCTGTATATATATATATATATATATATATATATATATATATATATATATACACGGCTCTCTCTATATATGTATTGTGTTTATAAGGCACAAAAATTGACAAACGCCCACAATAATTATTCTCTGTTGATGCCTACAAATTGATTAATACTTAGCGATCCATCCACAGATATATATTACATGCATATACAGATCGATCAGTTGAAACCCTGAAACAAAGAAGATGATGGTGTTGAATGCATCATTCGACCAACGACGACGTTTTGAGCCGCCAACAGAAGAGAGGCTTTCAACCACCAATAATACCTTCAAGAAGAAGCCATTGACGACGGTTTTAGGGTGGAGTTTCGGTTTGAAAGCATTAGCAGTGATGGTGTTGTTCACGGTGTCTCTGTTGGTTCTTCCGCTGGTATTGCCGCCACTTCCGCCACCTCCGCCGTTGCTCCTCTTCGTTCCGGTGTTGATCATGTCCGTACTACTTTTCTTGGCCTTTGCACCGTCGAAACTGCCACCAGACGCCGTGGTTTATTGTGGTTAAAAACCACGCAATTGTGGTCTCAGGCTGATTTCTTACGGTCATAATTTACCAAGAGATTAGTCTAGTCATTGTCTAGGACACCCTTCCAAAAAAAATTAAAATATTGGGTTCTTTTGTTGGTCATCTACACATACATTCTATGTATCTATCCATCTTTCTTTTTCATTTGACTTAATGGGATCATATAAAATTAAATGTTGGTGATGAGTTAATTATACTCATAATTTCAAGAACTCCATTAAATGGATCTTTAACTATAGTATTATTTGGTACCAAATCAATTGTTGTATTGGTTAAAATGGTAAATCTGCATGCAGGGAAACCCATCCAAATTTGCATTATTTTTTGTGTTTGTTGTTGTATATATTACGGAGTATAAAATACTAGAAATTACTTATATGTTGCAAGCATAATTTAAAATATAGATGTAAATCGAAAAACGAATTGCTTTAAATTTAATTTGTAAGTTTTTTGTTTTTGAAAATTGATCAATCATATGATAATGTTTAAAAAACAAATTTACATATGTTGTTTATGTGATTGATTCTTCATATATATATATATATATATATATATATATATATATATATATAATACAAATCAAATAAAAATCATGTATTTGTTGCACCATTACAAACCACAGTGCAGACTGGTTCTGCATATATGCATTGTTTCATATGAATGTATGTTCATTATATGTATATTCTTGCACGTATTCATATGCATATATGCAGAACCAGTCTGCATATAACCAGTCTGCACATATGCAGACTGTGGTTTGTAAGAGGTGCAACAAATGTAAGGTTTGCATTTTACGGAGTATATATATATATATATATACAGGGGTGGTATCGGGTACAAACCAACTAGTTTGTACAAATCCGTACAAACTCAATCTACCTTCATGAATTTGCAATTTTTTTAATTTGGCTTCATGAATCTATATTTTGGCTTCATGAATATAAAATTTGGCTTCATGAATATATAATTTGGCTTATAAATAAATAAAAAAGAAGTTATGGAGCCAAATTATATATTCATGAAGCCAAATTTTATATTATGAAGCCAAAATATAGATTCATGAAGTCAAATTAAAAAAATTGCAAATTCATGAAGGTAGATTGAGTTTGTACGGGTTTGTACAAACTAGTTGGTTTGTATTTGATACCCAGCCTATATATATATATTGAGAAGGTTAGTAGAGCTATTTTGTTGATATTTATAGAAGAGCCTAATAAAAATGTTTTAAAAATTAAAAGATGTGTATATTTGATAATTTATACACTCTTCATCTCAAAGTAAATATTCATAATGATAAATGCATAGTCTTAGAAATGTCTAATTAATTATTACAACCTTTAATTTGTAAAAAAAATAATTTTACCCTTAATTATAATTTGTAAAAAAATAATTTTACCCTAAATTATAAAGAAAGAAAAAATAATTTTACTGTTAATTAAAAAGAGAAATTTTCACCATCTCATAATTAAAAGATAGAATGAGAAGGTAGCTGACATTTAATTTTAAAAATGGATATTTATTTTGGTATAAACTAAAATAATAGTCTCAACATTTATTTTGAAACGAAAAAAATAATTAATAATTGTCGAATTATGTATTTTATAATATAATATAAATAACGAGTCTAATATAATGAATAAAATGTTTGATGGAAAACCAAACATAAGAAGATACAAATTTCGAAGTTTTTTTATTTGGTTCTCACACAATTATAATCGTTATTTTACATTAATGTAACACGATCTAATTTATTCTAATTTAAGAATCATATATATATATATATAGAGAGAGAGAGAGAGAGAGTTGGGATCATGTGAGACCAGCATGTTTTCGTGAGACCGGTGAGACCAGGTTTTTACACTTGAAACTTCACAGCAAAACACTGTGAAGGTACCTTCACAACGTTTTTGTTGTGAAGGTTCGGATCTTTTTTTTACCTTCATAGTGTTTTGCTGTGAAGTTTCAAGTGTAAAAACTTGGTTTCACCGGTCTCACGAAAACATGTTGGTCTCACGTGAACCGAACCCTATATATATATATATATATACATATAATAAATAAGTAACTAGTATGTCACGTGTCGTCTACTGGTGAACCGACTTCAGTATTTTCCCTCCTAAACATGTATCTGGACGCAGTTTACATTATAATTAAGTTCAATTAGCACACCCACATTCACTTCTCCTTTAATCTCTCCTTAATTCAATTTTTTTAATTTATACGTTACATTTATTACCCTTATAATTAGATATGTAGTTTACTTTTAATCATTTACTTTTTTATTTTTCATTTTAGACTCTTATCATATTAAGATAAATAATATATATAAAGTAAAATGCATTAAAAAACATTTCTATTTTTTACAAATTATACCATTGTAATCGTTTCGTCAATACCTTCGAAATTTTTACTTCAAAGTCGAATTCTTTCGACGAATTACAATTCTATCAAATTCTATTATGTCAACAAAACACCCTTAGAATTATCATAAGAGATTTAATTATTTGAAAAAAATATCACTTATCAACTGACTTTTAGATTATGAGTTCGAACATTTTTCAAAAATATAAATATGCAAATATTTTAGTATAGTATATTTAATTATATATATTTTCTTAATCATGATTATATTATTTCCTCTAATTTTAATTGAACTACATAATATCAGTTATCAACAGAAGGTTAGTTAATGATATTTTCAAAGTCAAATTGTTATGCTTCACGTCAATTCACTTTAAATTAATCTTTCCTCATAGTTGATAAGTTTTCTGGCATGATTTAATTTTTTTAAATTACCCCGTGTAATACACGGTTCGAACCTAGTATATATATATATATAAACTTGAGATCATGTGAGACCAAGCTATTTCCGTGAGACCCGTGAGACCACAAAAATAACACTAAACTTTCACAACAAAAGACTGTGAAGGTATTGTGAAGGTAAACATTCACAGTGTTTTTATTGTGAAGGTTCGTTGTTTTTCATACATTCACAATGAATTATTGTGAAGGTTTAGTGTTATTTTGTGGTCTCACGGTCTCATGAAAAAATGTTGGTCTCACGTGAACCCAACCCTATATATATATATATGTGTGTGTGTGGAAATTTATAATGAATTACATTAAAGTATACAAAAAAAAATCTTGTTTTCATATTTTATGTACAATAATAATAAATTAATTTGTCTCCAAGTCCAAATAAGTTGTTTTATCTTCAAATTATTATATAGATTTTATATTTTTAAGTAAAATGTTTGATTAAAAACGTCTTTATACATTAATGGTTCGGGGAGTAGTACTGATTCGGTTAGTATGTTTGTTTCCTACAAGAAATAAGGTCTTTCCAGAAGGATATTTTGTTCCGTACACAAAGGTCATAAAAGCATCACCGAACGTTTCAGAAACTATAACTGTTTAGCAATTTTTTATATATTTATACGCCATTAAACGTTCTCTAAAAATTATTCAGTTTTCAAAATTCAAGTAACAAAAAGTTTCCCAACTCAAAAAATAAAGGGCAACAAAAAAATATTTAGTTGATGTTTGTTTTTTTAGAATGTGTTAAAGTTTGAAATCTAATTTCACTTCTAATTTTTAAGAGGTTGTACTGAAATCTGAAACTTGAATCAATAAGACTGTTTGTTTTTGTAAACTGACAAACATCTGAATATGTATAGTTATGATATAGGGGAACTAGCAGTAAAGATCGAGTGTTAGATCGAGCGACGAGGAGGAAGGCAGAAACACAAAATGGCAACCGGCGCTAGTTTCGGCGCCAGCAAACTAGCACCAAACTAGCGCCACCTTCTGTTTTGAAGAGTGGCGCCCCTTTTCGCGCTAGTTAAACTAGCACCAAACTAGCCCCAAACATGCAGCTCACGTGACCTTCCAAATTGAGTTTCCTATCTTTTGTTTTCCTCTTTCCTTTCTTAGTTTTTCATTGGAATAAGGTTATTCTTTTCCTAATTAGATTAGGATAAGGTTATCCATTAATTAAGTATTTATCGCTTTCCGTTTTAGATTATAAATAGGGTATTAGGATTTCATTGTTATTCATTCTATCAATTAATAAAAGTGTTTCTTTTTAAGAGTTCTCTCTTAAGCTTTCGTGTTTTACCTATCGTAATCACGAGTATTAAAAGGGTTTAGACGTTTGTCGATCCTTCCGCAAACCGACGCTGCGTCAAGTTATCTATTCTATACCTAAAAAATGCAACTTAAATACGTCAATTGAAGTGAGTATTAATGATCAAAGGACGGAAGAGAAAATAACAAGAGAATGATGCTAACAAATTTGCGAGACTGTGAAGTTTTAATCATATCTTACACACCGAATCCAGGTTTAAGTGATTTAAGATGTTCTGGAAACCCAACACGCAGATCTACAATCTTCATGTTTTGCATTTTGGGAAATTCAGGGTGTATCTAAGTCACAACCGATGTTGAAATCGCAAGAATTTTGCTAGAGAGAGATGAGAGGATATTTAAAATATATGGTTACCACTTATTAGTTCAGACCATGTTAAAGGATAAGAGGATCTAAAAATAAAAATAAAAAACAAACAATCTAAATCATAAAACGTCTAACTAAACTAAATAAAAAACAAGTGACAATTAAAAGTTTAAAAGGGAAATACAAATAAAATTTTGTAATAACGTTTTTTAAACATTTATTATTACAATGACGCGTTACCAAATTAATGATACCTTCATTTATAAATAAAAATATCCTAAATTATTAATCTGATGCATTAAGTAGTTGGATTCAAGTACAGTAACTGATATAATATTTTCAGGGAAATTAATTAAAATGTCTAAACTTGACTTCCAACTTACAAAACTACCAAAAATCTCTCTCACTTTGCCAAAATACCCCGCGATCCCGCGATAGGCCCTGCGATCGCAGAGCAGGCCCACGTGGCCCGCGATTTGGTCCCGCGATGGTCCCGTGATTGGCTGAATATTTACAGTTTTGGCCCCTCCCTCGATGGGGGCCCACGATTTTACCCCGCGATGGTCCCGCGATTGGCCGGAAATTTACAGCTTTGGCCCCTCCCTCGATGGGGGCCGCGATTGGCCGAAAATTCCAGTTTTGGTCCCTTTTTTTACTTTTTTTGCATGTTTTTACTGTTTTTTTCCACAATTATTGTACTTGAAAGACCAAATTATGGTTGCAATTCACTGACTTGTTTCATCAATGTTAAATTATTGTACTTGAAAGACCAAATTGTGGTTGCAATTCACTGGTTTGTTTCATCAATGTTGAATTATTGCACTTGGAAGACCAAATTGTGGTTGCAATTCATCTTCCTCAATGAAATTGCATCCATAAATATCAGTAAAATGCAACCCATAATTATTCATCCATTCCATTGTGGTTGCAATTCACATCCATTCCATCCTTCTTTCTTTCTTTCTTTCTTCATCATTTCAGTATTTTCTTTTTGAGATACTACTGAAAAAACGAGTTCATCTGTTGCAAAAGCTAAGCTATATTTCTGTTACGATGGTGAATGGGTGCAAGACAACAATGAGTGGAATTTTGCTTATAAATCTAAGCATGGTGTAAAACTCCCAGTAAACTTTACTCATCAGAAGTTTGTTGCATACGCTTTGCAAAAATGTGGAATCGACCCTTCTGCTGTTTGCAAGTTAATGTTTAAAAATGGTGATGGGTCAATTGTGGAGTTATCCAACGATGGAGATATCTTTGGTTTTCTGCACTTTGCAGCCCAGTCAGAAAGACCTTTATCATTTTTTGTGTATGCCGATTCATCGGTGTGCGACGAAGGTGATGACAATGACGAAGGTGATGACGAAGACCTCCAACTGGAGGAGCCTGATTCTCAATTTCAGGCGTCCTACGACCCAACAGTTTATTCGGATCATACATATGCTCTTAACGACTGTTATCCTGATTTTGTTCCGGAGACACAAGAAGAAGAAGAAGAAGAAGAAGCAGAAGAAGAAGACGACGACGAAGAAGGACGTTTTGCTGGAGTTGCTGATGACGAAACCCATGTTTTCACATTGGGTAGATCCGATATAGACAGATCAGGTACCGATAGTGATGAGGACGAAGAAGGAGGAAAATATACCCCTAGTAATAAATCATTTATTCAGTTAAATGGCTCTTTTGATATGCCTCATATTCTTCCAACCCCGGATACCCATACACAAACCTACGAACCTACGCCTTATAATCGCATTTCAAGGATACAAGTAGGTGAAATATTTGATTCGAAGGATGCGTCGGCCACACAGCTCGGAATTAAGTTCATAGCAGAGGGTTTCGAAAGTAACACGAAGAAATCCGACAAAACCAGATACGAAGTTGTATGTGGGAGAGAAAATTGTAATTGAAGGATGTACGCGAGGTCCGTGGGCTCTAAAGGAGGGATGTTTTTCATTACAAAGTTGCACGACGAACACACTTGTTCGAGGACGCAAATGAATCCCAACCACCGACAAGCCAACAAAAGGACTTTGGGAGCAATACTAAAAGGCAAATTTGTTGATGCTAGCAGGGCATTTCGTCCAAAGGACATCGTCAACGATATAAACCAGCAGTACGGGATCACAATTAGTTACCACCAAGGTTGGCGTGCGCGATACAGGGCACTGCTAATGGTCAGAGGCACTCCCGAGGAGTCGTATGAACGACTCCCTGCGTATTTATATACTTTGGAGCTGCAAAATCCATGCACAGTCACCAAGATAAGGACCGATTCAAATGGGCGTTTTGAGTTGTGCTTCGTTTCCCTTGGACCCACGGTACGTATATTAACACTTCATATATTTACACATTATAAATTATAACATTTACAAAGGAAAACCACCTACGTTTTTACAGATCCGCACATTTCTGGCAAATCTGTGTCGTGTCTTGGTAATAGACGCTACCCATTTAAAGGGGCGTTACTTGGGCATGATGTTCCTGGAGGTTGCCATGGACGGGAATAACAACATCGTGCCCGTAGCTTTCGGAGTAGGCAAGTCCGAGACCGGGGACGAGTGGGCTTGGTTTCTGTCCATGTTGAGACAATCTACCGGAGACCCAGAAGGGTTGGTGTTTATGTGTAACAACCCGGTTTCCCAAACATGTTTCAAATAACATATATTGCATCACATCGTTACATTCATAAAAAGAAATTACCAAACAAATCACGTACGGTCCCAGCAGTCTCGAAACGATACAACATAACACCTATTCAGTTCCTAATCCTTGTCAGCTATTAACCCCGCCTTACACATTAATTCTTCCATTTGCTAACGAACGATCCTCAACCTGGAATACATATTTTTAAAACAAAAATGATGAGGGTTAGACCTAATGGTCCAGTGAGAAAATCTCTGTCAGTTGAAACTTGCCAAGAATCCAATAAAATAAAACCTTTTTAATACAAACACACATATATTACACGTAATTAAATACCAACCAAGACTTGCGTTTCGTATCCACTCATTCCCCCTTATTCCTCCACAATTGGCCAAACTAGTGGTTGCAAGCCAACTAGTCAATTCACTCTGCTGTACAACATCTACAGTAAACACGCCTGTCCGCTTACCGGAACCCGGCAACACACCGGTCCGCACCTCGGATCCCGGCCCCGTATTCTCGCAGAATACTCATATAATTACAGTATACCATCATGTATATAAACATTTCAATAAAAACACATAATCACATTATGTATCACATTCTCAATCCATACATATCCATTTCATATAGATATAAATCACATATATATGTATTCCAGTTAAAAACGTTTTTTAAATAAAACTCACCTTAATGCTTTTCCAATAGTTCTCCAAAAATCTCTTCAACAAGTCCCACTTTTATCTTTGAATTTTACTATCTGAAATAGTTAATTAACAAGAATACACCTCATTAATAAATCTGTATTTTAACACTTTTCGCAACCCACAGCTTGCGAATTCCTCACTTTTCGCAACCCACTGTTGCGAAAACCAAAGAACTCGCAACCCACTATTGCGAAAACCTCAGAACTCGCAACCCATTGTTGCGAAAACCTCACTTCTCGCAACCTACTGTTGCGAAAGCCTCACTTCTCGCAACCTACTGTTGCGAAAACCCCACTTCTCGCAACCTACTGTTGCGAAAACCTGAAAAATTACTGTTCACCGACTTTTTTAATAAGCTCAGCAAAAACGACTTTCAGTCCAATATTTACCCAGAAATCGTACTTTTAAGCTTAGATTTCCCAAAACATCCATTTTAACAAAACCCACCTAAAAACTTAACTAGCAAACTCAAGAACACTTTTAAGAAATTAAAACACATACAAGGATGGATTTGTTACCTTGCTTACTTCAGTTTGGTCCTTTAAATCACAGCAGCAAAACTCTGGATTTCCTCCTTCTTCTTTCCCTTAATTTCTCTCTCGATTTCCTTCTCTCTCTCTAAACCGAACACACTACATACACTAACACTTAGGATATTTTCTCTTAATTGAAATATGGACACCTATCCTTACTAAAATAGGAAGTCGGTTTTGGCTAAAGAGGTTTGGATAAAAGACCAAACAAACCTTAAACTTATCTCACTTGGCAATAAATACCCCTAAACTTTCAAATAAAAATTAAAACTTACCCCTTAACTTCTTATTCCATAAAACACTAGCATAAAACTTATAAAATTTTCAAATTTAAATTAGATAAAATACCTGGTTATTACAACATCTCCCCCTTAAAAGAATTCCGTCCCGGAATTCACTCAAGCAACGAACTAGGGTAACTACTGTTGAAAAGATATCAAATTCTATGAACACATCAAAGTGTTTACGGAACCCTCAAAGGACTTTTTACTAGACCCACCGCTTTACTGCTTCTAGTTTACCATTTGTTCCCACTTCAATATTTCAACCCAAAACATCAGGAGTTTTAATTTCTCACAAGAAATCCGCCCCTCTAAAACAACGATACACTCTCGATAATCAAATTCTACGAAGGTTCAAATTAACTCGAAAATTCACTTATCTCTTAGAAAGAAATAACTTATACTCATATGAATCTAATCCAAATAACAGAACATGATATGCTTACTCGGGACATTTACCACGCTAATACTATTTTTAACCTCACCGGCCTTTTACTACAAACGTCGTGTTCTACACTTTTACAATACTAACTCTAAAACGTAAACATATACTTTCAATATAAAATTTGCTTAGTAAATACTACCTATTTCTTATACTCTTTCATGGAATAGAATATACTCAACACGAATCACTTTATATCACGGAAAAATTTCTTAATTTTATCAAACCCGTAAACTTCATCCTACCATTTCCATTTCCCATGAAAGCATAGCATAATTACTATAATCACACAACCATACTTAATTGCACTTGACACCAATTCATCCATCACATTAAAACAAAGTCTAAATAGCAACTTAATTTCTCGAATATCAGCAAAACACAATTTCAAACATTTCAATTATCTCAATAACCTCACCACCATAACTCATACCGACTTCCATCCAAATATCAATACCAATTCATTCCTTAATAAAATAACAAACTCGCTATCACATCAATTCCTTACATCTCCAACTTAGCACAAAAATACTAACACAAATCTTTAGACATTTGTTTCACTTAAACCACTCCGCAATTGAAATTTATCAACACCGGTCTCACCTTACCCAACTAAAATAATTACCAAATCATCATATAATAATTTCACTACAAAACTAAGCCGAAAAGAATTCATCACAACTCCGTTAAAAATTTCATGTCACTAATCATATAACTCATTAACGACTTAACATGCAAAGTGCAGCACCAAGTTTAAAACAACTCTTTATCTTAAACAACTCCATAAATAAGGTTCATCACACGACCATCAAAATATTTATTGATCATTGCTTTCTTCCCACTAATCATAACACTTAATATAAATCCCTTTTTCAACTTAAATTCTCCAATCCATGGGAAGTATTAGGTAAACATCCAACCCATTGAACCATTTTTCTATATCCAGCAAACTCTCAAGCATCAATTTCTTATACTTTATTATCATAGTATGCATATTCTCTTTCAGTTAAGTCCAGGTTATCAGCAACCTAGTTTTCTAACCTTGCGACCCACTATCGCCAACGCTTCCCCCACATCATTCCACCTTTGATCCAATCCGGTGTTTTCTAACGGTACAACCTTACTTGCTTCGGCTAAGCCCTTCCGCAGAATCGACACGGGAAAGGCTGAATGAACTCTCACTATGCGTAACCCTTCAATACCAAGGCGCATACCAACAATTTAGTACCCTCCTAACTACAACAACTCTTACTCCAAGAGGAAAACCCGCGTGATACAAACAAGGTATAATATCCCAGATCAATCATACCAATATCATTCACAAATCCAGACTCCAGGTTCACCTCATCCTACTACCCTTGCTATGACGGAATCTCCACTAGTCATGACGAGTCGCCTCGCGAATGCACAGTCGCATACAGTGTGAAATCAGATAGACATTCGAAATAAAGATTCTATCCCACAACGGTTAGACTCAAACAAGAGCTGCGCAATAGAACTAAATCAAATATTCTAAGGCTATTTAGTTCCTACTATATACCACTTATAAGGCAGTCACTTAACAACCTATCAGGACTAGCATAAATTCCTACTGGCAAGTAATAGTCATGCAGCAAAGTGTAATAAGCACCAGGAAATCTAGCATACATACTCCTATGTTCTAGAAAGCAATAAATTGCACTAAGTACTCTACCTTTTCCCTTGGCCTCGGCTGACTGTACACACTGCGCCTTCGATCACCGTCTCTAAAATGTCCCAACAATCCAACACTCCAAAAAATAACGACATTCTACTCCCCAATAGATTACAAAATCAACTTGGAGTATCACCTTAACCCGTAGTTGAACTTTTCTCCATAGGTCATCCCCAACTCTACCGTCACTTCTCTAATCCAAAATATATCTAAGACAGACAACACTTTCTTGCATTAATTACACCGACCCCGAACCTTAGATTACAATTGATTTCCACACTTGCCACAACATCACTCTCATACTACTACCACGTCCTATCCCATGGTCCTTCACCCCGATCATTACATTCGACTATTTTCTTCTACTCTTTCCTCAACATAAAATACGTTTCCCCAAGGATAGCTCACTAGGAGGTGCTTACTCTAGACCGATCCTATGAGCTAGCTTTCTTTCACCTCCAAACCAATCGCACACACCCAATTCCCACAATTACTATACTTAACCAATAATTTCACCACACCTCATATCAGGAATTTAACCGAGTTAATCCGAAATCACATCCATTGCCCGAAACAACCACACACTTTTTCATTTTTCAAATATCATTAACATATTCTTTCAAAACGATAATAAACAAATTGGATCTACACTATACACCCATCCCCAAAATATAACAACCATAAAAACATCTTTATAACAAAATCAGTACATCTTTATTTCACCTCGTGTCTCTTTCAGCACAAAATATGTCATCGTGCCTCTTCCCACGTACAATATTTCACCGTGCCTCTTTCAGCACAAAGTATATATATATATATACATATATATTTTTATATATCACACATCATTTAACACGTTTAAAATTTTATTCATAACATAAACTTTAACATTTGGAGGCATAACCTAGCGTTTGAAATACTGAATTATACATAACGCCACATTCTACACTTTCGAAATAACTTTCCAAAATTCTAACATGCACCTTCAATTTGAAAAATTGTAAACAATTGCAAGTGTTAGATCATTCATTCCAATTTAAACTACCATCCACTTTTGTTCTCATACAATAAATTTTACTACCACCTTGATAAATCTTTCAAATCCAAACACATATGATAACGGGTTATCACCTTGATCACTAATAGCTTTTCCTTACTAATCACTCCCAAAAACAATCTTCACTTTCTAGTTCAATTATCCCCGATTTCTCACTTAAATTTATCCCAAGCAATATCATAATGAATAAGCATACTAAATTCGATATCATCCAAAATATTTGTTACACTCTTACTAAATTAGAACCAACCTCTTTTCACACCAAATGCTTCCAAACCTACACTCTTACTAAGCCTTATCGAAATTAATTCATATATCCTTAATATAAAACTTGTTAACAAACGGAAACTTTAAATCAATCACTCGACAATCTCTTCTTTCATCATAACTACTTATTCCAATATATACCGAATTACCGTAGATCACTTATCATTACCTAATCGACAATTTTAACAAAAAAAATCAAGTTCCAACACCATCCTATACTTACTACTACCTCAAATTCCGACAACACTATCAAAAATAACTTAATAGGCACTCCACTCCTATCTATATTACCAATACAATTATCAAATTCTTTTCTAACGCATATAAGCAACAAAAGATTGAAAATACAATTAATCAGTTTGTACCGAAGTCAAATAGCACTTTAGCACGTGTAGAGTTTATATAAATATACCTGTCTTCGTCTCTATCCATACGTCGAGACCGACTTGCCACTCTGTAGATTTCAACAAGGTTAATATACACATAGGAACATACCCCATATAATAAGGTATTCCAGTCCAATCATGTAACTGTAAGTTCACAATTACACTGGCCAGGTGTAACTCGAATTTACCTTACATGATGTTCCTTCTACATTGTTATACTTAATATCCCAAGGTTCTAAAATAATAGGGACATCCTACTTCACATGCAGTTTAAGTCTAGGTACGTATACTAATACCTAAATCCCTTAAACTAGGGCTCTGATACCATCTGTAACAACCCGGTTTCCCAAACATGTTTCAAATAACATATATTGCATCACATCGTTACATTCATAAAAAGAAATTACCAAACAAATCACGTACGGTCCCAGCAGTCTCGAAACGATACAACATAACACCTATTCAGTTCCTAATCCTTGTCAGCTATTAACCCCGCCTTACACATTAATTCTTCCCTTTGCTAACGAACGATCCTCAACCTGGAATACATATAATTACAGTATACCATCATGTATATAAACATTTCAATAAAAACACATAATCACATTATGTATCACATTCTCAATCCATACATATCCATTTCATATAGATATAAATCACATATATATGTATTCCAGTTGAAAAACGTTTTTTTAAATAAAACTCGCCTGAATGCTTTTCCAATAGTTCTCCAAAAATCTCTTCAACAAGTCCCACTTTTATCTTTGAATTTTACTATCTGAAATAGTTAATTAACAAGAATACACCTCATTAATAAATCTGTATTTTAACACTTTTCGCAACCCACAGCTTGCGAATTCCTCACTTTTCGCAACCCACTGTTGCGAAAACCAAAGAACTCGCAACCCACTGTTGCGAAAACCTCAGAACTCGCAATCCACTGTTGCGAAAACCTCACTTCTCGCAACCTACTGTTGTGAAAGCCTCACTTCTCGCAACCTACTGTTGCGAAAACCCCACTTCTCGCAACCTACTGTTGCGAAAACCTGAAAAATTACTGTTTACCGACTTTTTTAATAAGCTCAGCAAAAACGACTTTCAGTCCAATATTTACCCAAAAATCGTACTTTTAAGCTTAGATTTCCCAAAACATCCATTTTAACAAAACCCACCTAAAAACTTAACTAGCAAACTCAAGAACACTTTTAAGAAATTAAAACACATACAAGGATGGATTTGTTACCTTGCTTACTTCAGTTTGGTCCTTTAAATCACAGCAGCAAAACTCTGGATTTCCTCTGTTGAATCCAGATCCGTGCAACAGTTTATGAAATCGAAATAATAAGCAAATAAGAACAATGATTTCAACTGGTGATCCCTGTATTAAGCTTTCAATCAGAGAGTTTACAATAAGAGTAGGAAAGCTAATGAGGTGATTAACCTTTTTCTTAGGCTAATACAACATTATATAGTACGGGCCCGTGGCTAACAAGCCCACGGCCCGTTCACTATGTACTAAGATTAAACAAATACAATTTGACCCTTGAACTTTAAATCAACAATAAAACCTGCCCTAACAATCTCCCCCTTTGATTTGAAGTTCAAATTCGCGCTCTATCTCTTGCCAGTTGTAGACATAACGTTTGCGAAGAGCGAAATGAACCTCGAAGAATCTGATGGCGCGGCGGTAGTCGAGACGTTCTTCAACCATATCCAAAGCAGTCTGAGCAGTTCTTTCATTCAGATTGGGCACATAGGATACCTTTGGATTTTCGGATTCGTGCTTGATGATCTTCCGAAGAGCGTCTTGAACCTTGAGCAGTGTGCCGTCGCAAAATCGATCTACCTGACTGAACCTCATAAACTTCTTTTCTTTCTGAGCGTTGAGGAAGACGATCCCAAATTCCGGTTGAAGCAGCATTGCATTCTCGGGATACATCGACAGTTCAGGAGCTTTCAGATTCGGTTTGAGCAGATTTACCTTCTTCGCTCGGTTCTCGATTGCCATTTGAAAGTCCGTAAGATAAGAGATCATAATAGAACGGACGAGGAATCGACGAACCGCTTCGAGCGCCTTTGTTACAGCAAGCGGTCGGATGGTTCTGGTGCGAAGGTCTCTCAGAATAACCAGGAGGTCGAACGGATGGAGATGCTTAAAGTCAGCTTCAGAAAAAATCCATTCTTTTCCGTCTTCACGTCGAACAGTGAATACGGGAAAGACGATCTTCATAATTTTGTTTGACTGAATCTTTAGCACCTCTGAAATTTTATACTTAGTTCGTACCTGGTCTCTCGGGAGACACCGCTTCATGGCTTCTACGTATCGGAGTTGGCGTGCTGGATCAGGACTGTAGATGCCAAGACAGAAGGTCGGCTCGATCGGGCGAATTCGGTGAACAAACACCTTCTTCAGAGATTCCTCCAGATGAGGAATGAGGACCTTGATCTTCTCCCAACGGTTTTGTTGCTGAGAAGGGGGAGGAAGATCAGGAGCTGTCGTTTGTAGAGGAGATGTCAGGTTTTCTGCATTTGAGCTTTCGGGTTGATCTGTAGTCATATTGGGTTGAGTCGAGTGAACGGGAGGCGTACCATAGAAATTCTGAAGCAGAAACTGGTCGTAATCAACGTTGTCGTCTTCATCAGTGGGAAACACCAAGTTTACCTCGAAGTTTACGGCTCTGGCAGCTTTTTCGTACCATGCGTCTTCGGTTTCCGGGTTTGTTTCACATGCAAGATCAATCATGGTGAGCGTCGACATGTCTGATGGTTCTTGTGCGACCAATTCCTGTGTTGTCCCCTCGGGCTTTTCAACCGTTGGGGCTTCGTCATCTGAGATATCCATGTCGATGACCATTTGAGCTAATGGCAACTCGGCTTCGGGTGTTTCTGTTGAAATTGCCGCAGTTGGGGGTTCCTGTTGAACCACAGATGTCGTCGCAGGCTGGATCAGGGAGGCGGTCTCGGTTAGACGTTGACGCTTCTCCCCCTCACGGTGATCAGGATCCTCCTGGTCATCGTGTTTGCGTTTAAGACCGCCGGCTTGACTCTTACAAGTGTCTTCGAGTGAGCGGACCCTCTCAGACAGCGTGGCAAGCGCTTTGTTGTAGTCGTTGAGGGTCGAGTCAATGGCGTCAAGGCGTGAGGTGATGGACGAAGATGGAGCAGTGACCTGGGATCGAAGAACTGAGATCAGATCTGCTTCGGTTGAGGCGGTTGTATCGGATTCCTGGAGCAGTTGGGCCAGAAGCATTGTCTTTAAGGTATCCACCGAATAGATAGGTTGAGCAAATGTCGGTGGATGTGGTGGTGCGGTTTCGGCTTCAACGAACTTTGCTTTGCCTTTGATGGCTTTGGCGATCTCATCGGAGACATGCTGTTCCAGTGCCTCGCGGACAGCCTTGAGGGTGTTGTCCAGGGACCCTTGCGACACAAAGTCATGGTGAATAACTCCGGGACCACTTAGGTTACCCGTTGAGGCGTCTACCACGGGGGTAGAGCCACCTACGTTCACAGTTGGCACGATGTTAGCTGTGGTAGGATTTCCCGCCGATCCTTGTGTTTCACCAAGAGGTGAAGACACTACGGTGGTTCCGGTCGAGTCACGAAGAGTCTCGACTTGGTGTTGCTCAGCTTCGAGTGTCCTAGCCGAAGAATGTTCAATATCAAAAGGCGCTAGACTCGATGGTGCACGAAATGAAGGCGAGACCGGGGGCTGCTGTTCTCTTATTTCAACACCAGCACTCTCCGAATGAGAGGCCGGTGGAAGTTGTGCTTTTTCCCCGTGTAATATTGAAACATCCGTCTGTCGTGAGACGGATGAGTGGATGAGGGGGTCGTGCAAATGCTCCGCTGGGTCCACGGAGTCTTCTTCAATACCCCGTCCCAACGTATGAGACGGGATAGCAGATGTGGCTACCCGGATATCGCTCGTTTGGGGTCGCTCAGGAGCCTCGTTATCTTTACAGCTCAATCTTTCCTGGTTCATCTTTGAACGCAGTTCTCTCCGGCTCACATGTCCTAACTCCTCTATTTGGTCTCCCTCAGATGTCCTAGTAATAGGTCCGGTTCCAGAATATGGTGGAGATTCAAGAGGGATGCCAACGGTAAAATCAGGGTTGGGTCCGATACCGCGAGGTATTTGTTTCAGGCGTATGTTTCGGTCGGTATCGGAGTCCGTGGAGTCAGATTCCACGTCTTCAACATGTGTACTGGGAGATGGGGGTTCGGTGATGTATGGCTCGGTTGAATGATGTAGTCTCGGTCGAGAGGATGGACCGGCTTGGGCTGAGCTGGAACCGGGTTGCGATTCCACTGCACCACCTACTCTCGTTCCCCTTTCTCTCACAACTAACGTTCCCCGCCCGACAGCACCTGCTTGTCGGGCCCTTCCACCTCTCACTCTCGGACCCTCACGTCTTTCGGGTCTAAGTCCCTGGGCAGGTCCCTCCGGCGCTGGCTGGACCATGGGATTACCTAACGCTTCCCTGTATGCTACTACCCCTAGTGCAGTGGGATCGGCGATGGCTAGTAATGGTTCAGGGATGGGCATTGCGACCGCATCAAAAGGATTTCGGATAACCATGAACTGTAAATGGTGATGGGGACATACCGGATGGTTCAGGCGGCGAGGAATGGCAGGATTCACGTCCATGTGTTGACGCACCGCAAGCGATAGGAAGCGCGGATACGGAAGAAATTTCTTCTGTTTGGAACCTCCGATTTGGCGAATAGCCGCGACGAGCTCCCTCCAGATGATCATCGCAAAGTCTATGTGTCGGTTATAGCACACAGCATGGACTAGGCGCAGGAAGTCGCCGGTGCACTGATCAATGCCCCTCCATCTCGATGAAAGGCAGCGGTTTAGGATCGTAAAAAGCGTGTACCATATTGGAGCGAGGTACTTGCGATTGAAAGCAGATGGCCGGTTCATTCTTTTTCTCTCCCAGTAGCTCATTCACCTCATCTTCGTCTTGGAGAAGTGTCTCGTATAGTTCATTGATGATGATGTTCTCTATCAAGTTGTTATGCTTGACATGAGAAGCATACACTTTCCATTCGGATAGCAGGTTGTTGAGGAACTTTAGCGCATTCTCAGTATTGGAACGAACAATTTTATTCTTGTTCAGTTCATTGAGGAGTACACAAAAACGTTCATAGGTCTGGGTAAGAGATTCACCGTTACGCTGCTTGAACCCATCGAACTTAGTTATCGCGCTATTTGTTAGCTCCAATATTATGAAATGTTAGAAGTATTGAAAAATGGCCAAGTACAGAAGAACTTCCACAGAAGCTCTGCTGAGTGCAACAGAAGCTCTGCCAGGCATCTCAGAAGAATCAAAGGAAGTTTGATCAAGAGTGATCAAAGACCGAGGAAACTACAGAAGGACGCTTTCAGAAGACCAAGACCGCAGATCCCCTGTTACCATTAACAGAGCCTCTGCGGACAACATCAGAAGACAAGGAACCAAGAAGACTTCTCACAGAGGACCGAGCCACAGAACCTCTGCCACCCTTGACAGAAGCTCTGCAGAAGTAAACAACCAAAGACTCGGAATCCGGTGAAGACTACTTTACAGAGGAACCAGACCGCAGAACCTCTGTAACACATTACAGAGCCTCTATGGTCCTCTAAAGACTAGGAAGATATTTATAATATCTTGCTACTGTTCCAAGACCTGTTCATCAACTTGCATGGCAACTTGCCCTGTCCAACTTCAACACGTGTCAAACTCTGAGTGGACTCAATAGGGCATGGTACAAAATAGACGTCTGCGCCATTTAATGCATTTAACAAAAGTACATTTGCTCCATTAAATGCGCATGACTCAAACAACTGCTCACACCATCCAGTTCACTATTCATGCCGTAAAAGGAACAGTGACCTACTTCATAGTCTTCTAAGAGTAGTATATAAGGAAGACTCATGTTGAGTTCTTCCCAACACAGAAAAACAACACACAACAACAGAAAAACAAGAACACTTCAATCGAACTTCAAGAACACATAGCTTATGCACATTTAGAGTCATATCTGTTTAAAGCTTTGCATACTCACTGTTCTTAAATCTGTTCTTGATATATATATATTCAGTAAACTTTGAGATATTATTTCCTGTTCACTGTTTATTTATATTGTGTTCTAAATCTATCAAACATATCTGTTAGTTCTTCAAATACGCTTCCGCATCAAACATAAACTCGAACTAATAGATCTGATAATCTTGTTTAAAGTAAAACGGGAACCAACAATTGGTATCAGAGCGAAGCTTGGTTTTCAATATCAAGTGATCCTCGTTTAGACAAGATTCTTGATAGAAACTGTCTGTTCTTAACCTATTCTTCATTCCTTCAAACAGATTATGTTTTACTGCCATTTTCGATTTATTCGATCTGGTAACATCCTAGAAACTGTTTCTTTCGTTAAAAACTTCATTCAATATGTCAAGACTAAAATTTAGTGCTGATGCTGATTTTCATTATTATTTCAAACTCAGCACAAATTTTAAGAAAATAATTCCTACTCTTGAGAAAGAATTAGAGGAAAGAAACAAGAGTATTCTTATTGACTCAGACAACATTGCCAAGCTTGAAGAATCAGGTAAACTCCTAAATTGTGAAAATCTTGAACTGAAAAGGAAACTATCTGAGTCAGAAGAGCTTGGTAAAAAGGAGAAAGAGAAGTTTGAGGAAGTTAAGACTGTTTTTAAAGAAGAGAAGAAAAGCCTTGAGCTTAAGTGTCTAAACTTTTATAAACTGATTTCCAACTTTGAAAAACTTATAATCAGTGAAAATGAAAAGTTTGGAAAAGAGAAAACTCTTCTTGAGACAAAGAATATGGAACTTTCTTTCAAAATCTCAAAATTACAGAAATCTCTTGAAAAAGAGAGGAAAGAGCAGGATTTTGAAAGAAACGAGTCTGAAAAGGTGAAGAGAGAAGGATTTCAAACAAAGTGTTTGAAAGACAAGTTTGAGAAGGAAAGAAAGGTCTTTAAAGCTGAAATGTCAAATTTAACAAAGAGACTATCTGATTTGTCAAACAAGATTATGTTGGAGAAGAGGTATAAATCAGATCTTCTAAGAAAATTTGATTTAAACCTTAAAGAAAAAGATGTTTTAGCTAAAAGGCTTAAAAACCTTGTCTTAGCAAACTCTTGTGCTAAAAATTCAAATAATCCTGTTTACAAAAAGATGAAAATGGTTTGGAAAGTCAAAAACTCTATTCCTGACAAAAATGCTCCAAAGCCATTTGTTTCTACAAAGCCTTCATCTTTTCATTCATATAAATGCTTTGATCTTCTGCTTCAATTAAGAAACCTTTTCTCTAAATCTTTCTGTGTACAAAATGGGTCATTTCAAAAGAAAAATCCAAAGACCCAAAATGAGAAAGGTCATAGAAAGAAAGTTGGCAAACCAACAGAGATTGGCAAACCAGAGGACCTAAAGACAGCTCCAAATCCTAACAAAAAAGGACCCATTTGGATATGGGTACCAAAAGTTCTTTGATCTGTCTTGAAGGTACACGGACTTCTGATCATTACAGATCAGGACTCACTCTTCAGTAGAGAAAAGGACTCCTAAACACATCAGTTTAGGACTCGCACTTTAGTGAAATAGACTCTTAAACAAAACAGTTTAAGACTCGAGCTTCATCAGAAAATGACTTCTGACCATTACAGATCAGGACTCACTCTTCAGCAAACAATGGACTCCTTAATACTTCTATTAAGGACTCAGGCTTCAAAGTTCACTATGACTCTTAAACACTTTGTTTAAGACTCATCCTTCAAAGGTTCTATACTTCACAGAGCCTCTGTGGAATTGCTCAGAGCCTATGACAATCTCCACAGAACCTCTGATGAGGTTGACCTATGTTCTGTGCATTATTTATCTCTATTGATTCAAGCATAGGTCAAGGGGGAGAAGGGAGACCACAAATTAATCTACAGAGGTTGATCATTCAAGGGGGAGCCAAAGGAGGATTATGATCAACAAGAGTCTCTGTCGTCCAAACAAGACACTCTAAAAGGTATGTGTCGCACAAAATCTTTTTCCAGGACAAAAATTTCTAAATATGTCCTAAAAACAATGTTTAAAAACATAAAAACTTTGGATGATCAAGAAGTTTTATGAATTATTAGTTATTAGAAATTTCCTGTAACAGAGCCTCTGCTGGCTCTGGCAGAGGTCCTAAAACCTCTGTAGGATGATTTCTCACTACTAAAGAATTATCGATCCTCTCCAATGTTTTTCAAACGTTTTTGGTAAAAGTACAAGCTTCAAGAGATGGATAGGCAGGTTTCAAACCACAGAAATCAATCCTACAAAGGTTGTTAGATCAAGGGGGAGCGAAAAAGGAGACCTTGCTGAATCTACAGAGATTTATAAGTCAAGGGGAAGCTAAGAATACAATAGAAGAGATCACATTCGTCGATCAAGAAGAAAAATAGGTTGGTATCTCACACTCACACAATGCCACAGAAGTCATAAGCCACAGAGTTCTTTCAACCAAAGAACCTCTGTAGATCACTCAAATCATTCAAATGACTTCTGCAGCACAAAATCATTCAAATGACTTCTGCTGCACAAAATCTTTCAAATCATTCAAATGACTTCTGCTGCACAAAATCTTTCAAATTTTCTAGGACACCAACTTTCAAATAGGTCCTAAATACATTGTTAAAACTGATCAAAAACTTGGATGATTAAAAATGTTTATAAATTATTAGTTATTAGAAATTTCATGTCACAGAGCCTCTGCTGGCTCTGGCAGAGGTCCAAAAACCTCTGTAGGATAATTTCTCTCTACTAAAAATTTATTGATCCTCTCTGTGTTTTTCAAACGATTTTCATTAAAGATACAATCTACAGAGATAAACGTTTTTTTTTAAATCACAGAGCTTCTGTACCCACAGAGCCTCTGTAAAAGATTTCCACTTGGGAATTTCTGTATCTGTAACGGTAACTTTTCTGTGGTGAAAATTTAAAACCCACGCGTTTTTTCATTTAATGTGGCCGCCCACGACGTCTCGTCGTCACTGACATTGATGACGTGTCAAGTTTTCATTGACGTACATATCACGTCGTCCTAGAAACTTGCACCACGCCGAATGAACTCGAGTGTGGACCTCAAATTTTATTAACTTTCTCACATTTTCACCGTTCCGAATTCTATCCGTTACCACAGTATAAAACCCAAGTTAAAATCACTTTCAAAACTTTACTATTCTCTCATCTTCTCCGGCGAACTTGCTTATTTCTTTCTGAAAACCTAGAACTTTCAAACCTACAAATGGCTTCCAGTTCCAAATCTGCTCACGTTTCACCAACGAACTCTCCGACACCCTCTCCAGTGCATTCTGAGCACTCCCACAACCCACACATCACCGCCGATGCCGACAGACATGACTCCGGCGACGAGGCATCCTTCGTACCCACTACCCACCTGCAACAATTTTTCTCAAATGACCATTTCGAGCAAACCCTTCCCATTAAATCGAACAACTGTTATCTTGCTCCTTCTCCTACGGCATTTGGCAAAGAACATGCCATCCTGCTAAACATCCTAGAGAACCACTTTCTTTACCCTCTTCTGAGCAAAACCGTTGAACAAATACCAGTACGTTACCTACATCAGTTTTGGCAATCTTGCCGTTATGACGCTGACACCGATTTGATCAGAGGCTACATTTCTAAACCTGACCAAAGTAAGAGCCTTGAACTGATGTTCAATCGCACCATGTTCTCATTAGAATTTGGCCTTCCAACAAGAGGACTCATGGGAATCAAAAAGTATGCACCCCAACCAACAAATGAAGAACTTGTCGACTTTCTGCACATGTTAGGGTACAACCAACAGTTGAAAAAGAGGAACGATTTCCGCAGAGCAAGACTACCTCCTCTGTGGAATACCTTATTCTCCATCCTAAATCGTTGCCTCACGGGAAAAATCGGGAGCATCGATCAAAGCTCACCTCAAATTCTCTCAATCATGTATGGTGTATACTATGATCTACCCCTAGATTATGCCACCATAATGATGCAAGAGATCATCAACACCATCGATCGCAAAATCGCCTCCCAGAAAGCCAAAATGTCTGATCACAACTGGTTACCCCCTCTGCAGTTCCAGCGAATCCTCAGTGTACTTTTCGAACCCCTACTCCTTATCCAAAAATGGCCAATGGACGGTCCCAAACCTAAGCAATTTCCTATGTCCAAGAACACCCCTACAGAACATGAGGATGGCTACCCACACATCAGGCCACTATCAAAGGTAATGTTAGGTTATGCTAGTGATGAAGAACTAGTTAGTGAGTACACACGCGTTTACAGAACTCCTGAACCCAGTTCTGTAACACCCCCGCGTATAGGAATGCCCATAGGAGGTAATGTAGTAGAGAGACTTACAGAAGAAGAACGGAAGATAAAGTTGGCTAAACACAAGGCCAACCAGAAGAACTTCAGAGATATAAGGAAATACCTCTATTCTTCAAAGAGGAAGTCTTCTGAGGGATCTAAACAGAAGAAGAAGAAAAAGGGAAAGAAAACCAAGACCCCTACAGAGGAACAACTTGCCTCCGCTTCTGCTATCCAACAAACTCCTGCAGAACCATCTTCTCCACCCACTGAACATCCCACAGAACCCTCATCTCCACCACAAATCCAAGGTCCCTCTGCCCCTCCCTCTTCCAAAAGAAAAAGAAAGTCAAAATCTACAGAGGAGGGAGCACCAAAACCAAAGAAGAGGAAATCAAAGAAGAAGAAACCATCTTCTCCTCTGCAATCAATTTCAGAGGGAATCGAAGAAGAACAACCTCAATCACAACCTCAACCTTCACCTCTGCAAACCCAAATACTTACAGAGGGTCGTGATACACTTCTGCCAAGACAAGGGACTGCAGAAGAAGAGGTCCAAATAGGTAAAGTTACTGAAAATAGGTTAGAGGATAGGGTAGAAACGTCTGGAGGAAAACAAAATGAAAAAGAAAAAGATGCCGAAGTTGCAGAAGGCACACATCCCTCAAACCCTCCCAGTGCAACCCACATTTCTAACTCCGCAGGTCTAGCTGCAGAAGGAGTTATTGAAAAAGAGCAGCACAACTCGATCCTAACCCAACCCATCCAGCCAGAGGTTACTCTTTCAACCTCTGTGCCCACAGAAACCGTGGAATCCATTCCTAGGGAGTCTCCTCAAAGAGACTCACCTATTGTTCGTGATCAATCGCCCCAGATCACACGAGAACACCCTACAGAGGAATTCGTTTCCTCTGACACGCACAATATAGGGCCAAAACTTCTTTCAGAGAGAAGTAGAGAGCACCATGACGAAGAGACTCTAGACAAGTCTCCGAGTCAACAGAAGAATATTCCGATACCCACCTCTGGAGTGGATTTGGACACTGTTCTTCACAGAACTTCTGTAGAGACTGAAACTCATGTTTCTTCTCGTAGATCAGAAGGAAATCCTTCCATTCTCAACGATCAAACAGGAATGAAAGAAGGTGTCCCAGGAACAGGGACTCACTCTGGAGAAGGAGTTGTTCCTCCAGAGGTTACCCAAGAGGAACATGTTACGAAGGATGAGTTCCAAGCCTTTGTAACCTCTGTAACTCAAACATTGAATGACTGCAAAGCTCATTCACGATCTTTACAGATTCAACTTCAAACGCGCTTACGGGATTAAATACCAAAGTGGATACCTTATCCACAGAGGTTAAAACAGCCCTTGAAGAAATGAAGTCATCTACAGAAACTTCTGCTACTGCTGCCATCGCCTCTGCCACTAACATTGCCTAAACAACCGCTGCAGAGTTCGATAAAAGTGCGACCAAAGCCTTCAGAACTTCGATCGCAATCTACTTTGAAACAATGAAGAAAAATGCAGCAAGGCAAGCAGCTCAAGACACCTGCAGAACAGAAGTTGCTGCTAAAAGAAGGCAGGATGAACCTGATGATGGAGCATCTGGTCATCCTGAGGGGGAGAAAACAAAGGAAACAACGGAGGCTGCTTCTGCAAAAACTACAGAGAAAACTGCAGAACCCTCTACGACAGAAACCCAGAAGGAAAAACAACAGAGGCAAAACACCTCTATCTCACCAGAGGATGCACCAACCACAGAACCTAAGGTAATCAATCTTGCATCCTCATCCTCAGAACAAACTCCACCCTCACCCAAAGAACCAACACCAACCTCAAAACCAATCCCGAGCAGAACTAGAGTCAAATCCATAGCTCGAAAACCCCAAAGACCAAAACGCTCTGCAGAGTTCATTCTTCGCAGAATGGAATTTGTAACTGCTTTTCAATCAGCAAATCGTTTTGACATTCCACCTCCAAGACCCGAAGACTCCTCACCAACAGACACCTCACAACCCGAAGTATCAAAACCTTCAGAGGCAACAACCAAAACATCAGAGCATCCAACCCCAAAACCCAAAGAACCTCCAACTGTCAAAACAACAGAGGTTCCACCCACACAAATCCAAAACCCAATATCTGAAACCTCAAAGCCAAAAGATAAAGGCAAGGGAATAATGACAGAAGAAGAGCCAAAGAAGAAGATGCCAGTTGCTACAGAGAAATTGATGAAAGGTGCATTTAATGCCTTCGTCACTCCTAAACCCGAAGAGGAAGACTGGGCATTCAACTTGAATCCTCTGTCAGAAAACCCATCCCTGAATCCCACAGCTAAGGTAACAGAAGGTAGAGTAGCAGATATCACTCGAAAGATGGATGAGCTAAGGAGACCAATTCCAAGATCTACTTCAACCATTGAACAAATGGAAGAACAAGTCTACAGTTATCTCTACAGACAGCACTTCCAGAGCGATCTGCCAGCCCATGTCCGAGATCAGAAGCTAAGAGAGGAATTCGATGCAATCTTCACCTCTACAAAGTCAAAACCAGTCAATCAAGTTTACTCCATTCACAAAATAAAGAAGGTAATATATTGCAAATACTCCAAAATGAGAACCTATCCTCATACGGTGTATACAATCTGGAAAGTCAAAAGGTCTGACAGATCAGAGAATCAATTCTCTGATGCTGATATCCGAAACCTCAATCCCTATGACTTGCCTGACCTTCTGCAATGGACTAAAGACAACTTCAATGACGACTGCCACAAAAGGTCCTATCGAGTTCTCAGAAAGGCGATGCGTGAAAAGCTCCTAATCTACAGCATGCTCGACATTCAACTAGCCATCGATCTGGGCATAACTACTCTAAGTATCAGACCACCAGAGGATTTCTGCCCACCCAATGCCATACCCAATTCAATCATCAAAACTCCAAGGTACGGGTTAGTATTCAAGAATCCTGTTGATCAACTTAAACTGTTTGTGACAATGGACTGTCAGAAGTACACAACTCGTACTCTGAACATGTTCAGAAAAATACTAGAGGAGAACAAAGCAACAGAGCTTATGGACGAAGAATCTGCTCAAATGATGATCAAAGATATTGATGCTACTCTAGGCTTACGAAATCGCTGCCTCAAATTCTATGAAGAACTCAAGGAAGTAGGAAAAGACAACAGAAAGTTCAACGACTTCCCAAATGCAAAAATCCGAGTCTCTTCAAAGAACCTCTGTCAACGTTTACTTCTGTATACTCAAATGTAAATACCTCTGGCATAAATTCCAAAATGAATGAAATAATCTTCTGAGGTATTGTTTAACCTCTTCTTTACTTAGGTTACAATGCATAAATTCAACCTTTTATTTTTCAATACTTAGGGGGAGATTGTTAGCTCCAATATTCAGAAATGTTAGAAGTATTGAAAAATTGCCAAGTACAGAAGAACTTCCACAGAAGCTCTGCTGAGTGCAACAGAAGCTCTGCCAGGCATCTCAGAAGAATCAAAGGAAGTTTGATCAAGAGTGATCAAAGACCGAGGAAACTACAGAAGGACGCTTTCAGAAGACCAAGACCGCAGATCCTCTGTTACCATTAACAGAGCCTCTGCGGACAACATCAGAAGACAAGGAACCAAGAAGACTTCTCATAGAGGACCGAGCCACAAAACCTCTGCCACCCTTGACAGAAGCTCTGCAGAAGTAAACAACCAAAGACTCGGAATCCGGTGAAGACTACTTTACAGAGGAACCAGACCGCATAACCTCTGTAACACATTATAGAGCCTCTATGGTCCTCTAAAGACTAGGAAGATATTTATAATATCTTGCTACTGTTCCAAGACCTGTTCATCAACTTGCATGGCAACTTGCCCTGTCCAACTTCAACACGTGTCAAACTCTGAGTGGACTCAATAGGGCATGGTACAAAATAGACGTCTGCGCCATTTAATGCATTTACCAAAAGTACATCTGCTCCATTAAATGCGCATGACTCAAACAACTGCTCACACCATCCAGTTCACTATTCATGCCGTAAAAGGAACAGTGACCTACTTCATAGTCTTCTAAGAGTAGTATATAAGGAAGACTCATGTTGAGTTCTTCCCAACACAGAAAAACAACACACAACAACAGAAAAACAAGAACACTTCAATCGAACTTCAAGAACACATAGCTTATGCACATTTAGAGTCATATCTGTTTAAAGCTTTGCATACTCACTGTTCTTAAATCTGTTCTTGATATATATATATATTCAGTAAACTTTGAGATATTATTTCCTGTTCACTGTTTATTTATATTGTATTCTAAATCTATCAAACATATCTGTTAGTTCTTCAAATACGCTTCCGCATCAAACATAAACTCGAACTAATAGATCTGATAATCTTGTTTAAAGCAAAACGGGAACCAACACTATTTATTTTTAGCTGATTTCCTACTACGCTCCCTCGCATCATTTTGGCTACTTGGTCCCACATACCCTTAGCCGTCTCTTTGTAACTGTCTATTGCAGTGTAGATAGAATTAGGGAGGGCTTGTATCAGATATCTCTTTGCATGCTTTTCTCCTTCGGTCATGCCTCTTTCATATTCTGTCATCTCAGCAAGAGTCTTCTTCTCACGTCGAGCGTCTGCAGGTGCAGTTGCAGGTATTACCTTCATCGGTGGTTCAATCGGGCCATTGTCCAGGGCTGCCTTGATCTACTCATAGTTGTCCTTGGACTCTATGAAGATCATAAACCTATCTCGCCATTGACTGTACTCATTCGGGTAGAGACATGGTGGCTTGGTGTCGGTGCCGATTGCGAGAGCATCACGAGAAGTAGACATCTTCGGTTGCAACGGAGTGATCGTCAGACGTGTAGATTGATTCAAAGTGGAAAACCTAACGCAAGGCACTAAGAGTGGAGTCCTAACGCAGGTTCTATGAGTGGTTAGACGCTAACTTAGCTTACTGGAAAGAAATCCAACTAAGTGATCTGATCTGGAAGTGTCCGGACCAGAATTATGAGAAACAGTTCAAAATTGCAGAGTTGTCCGGATAAGTAAGAGAGTCCAGATAACTTGAGTTGTCCGGATAACTAAGGTTACCGGATGTAATAGAGTCCGGAAAGATGAGATTTCCGGGTACTTTGAAGTTTCCGGAAACTATGATGTGTCCGGATACTACGAAGATTCCGGGTAAAACGAGGATTTCCGGATAAAATGAATTCCGGATACTTTGAGTTATCCGGACCAAAATTACCTGGAAAGTTGAGATTAAAGAGAACTTACCCGGATGATTGACTTACCCGGATGATTGACTTGTCCGGAAGAATCGAACTAGTCCGGATCGAACCACAAATGTCCGGACACCTTGATCTGTCCGGAAACCGCGACTGTTTTGCTAAAATCGATCGAAAACTCAACTAGGGTTACTCAAATGTGTTCCTGAAAGGTTAGAAACAATACCAAGCACAAAACAACACTAATCCAATCGATTTTGGAGCAACAAGAACACGTTTTGATGAAAAAAATTCGATTTTTGATTAAGAACACTATAAAAAACTTTTGAACTTGTTTTGCTAAATTGACCAACCAAAGGAACGAATTAGGGTATGAAAATTTGCAGAAACACTTATAATGATAATGCTAACACAACCCAATAAGCAAAAACAACCAATTTCGACTGAATCAAAAAGTCAAGAATTCAAGAATAGTCAGACGAGTAAAAGTCAAACTAACCAGAAATCAAAGAATGATACTTTGAATCGAATCCGTCTGTCTGCTCTGATACCAATTGTTGAATCCAGATCCGTGCAACAGTTTATGAAATCGAAATAATAAGCAAATAAGAACAATGATTTCAACTGGTCATCCCTGTATTAATCTTTCAATCAGAGAGTTTACAATAAGAGTAGGAAAGCTAATGAGATGATTAACCTTTTTCTTAGGCTAATACAACATTATATAGTACGGGCCCGTGGCTAACAAGCCCACGGCCCGTTCACTATGGAATAAGATTAAACAAATACAATTTGACCCTTGAACTTTAAATCAACAATAAAACCTGCCCTAACATCCTCCTTCTTCTTTCCCTTAATTTCTCTCTCGATTTCCTTCTCTCTCTCTCTAAACCGAACACACTACTCACACTAACACTTAGGATATTTTCTCTTAATTGAAATATGGACACCTATCCTTACTAAAATAGGAAGTGGTTTTGGCTAAAGAGGTTTGGATAAAAGACCAAACAAACCTTAAACTTATCTCACTTGGCAATAAATACCCCTAAACTTTCAAATAAAAATTAAAACTTACCCCTTAACTTCTTACTCCATAAAACACTAACATAAAACTTATAAAATTTTCAAAATTAAATTAGATAAAATACATGGTTATTACATTATGTCCGACAGGGCTGCTTCCATAAGCGCCGCAATCTCTGCCACGTACCCAAACGCCCCTCACGCCTTATGTTGTCGACATTTGGAGATGAACGCCAAATCCAAGGACAAACGTATTACAACTCACCACACCATCTACTGGAAGGCATGCAGAGCGTATACGGTTCGGGAGTTTGACCGGTACATGAATGCACTACGAGTTACTGCCAAGGATGCAGCACAAGTTATGGATGATGTTGGACCGGAGAGGTGGTCAACGACCCATTTTCCTGCACAACGTTATGACATTCTGACCTCCAATAATGCAGAGTTGGTGAACGCACTCTCTCATTTTGCTCGTAGATTACCGATTGTACAACTTATGGAGTACTTCCGGACCTTTCAACAAGAGTGGAACCAACTTCGACGCCGAAAAGGAGGTGAGATGCGTAATAGACTCACACCAAAGGCGGAGGAGATAATTCTCCTCAAATCGGGAAAGGCTTCGACATAGAGGGTGAGAGATATTGGGTATGGGAAGTACCAGGCTCAGGATAACCATGTTGACGCGATTGTCGATATGACCGACAATGTTTGTTCATGTTTTCAATGGAAAAATCTGGGTTACCGTGCGGTCATGCCATTGCTGTTGCAAGGCATATAGGTCGTAGAGATTGTAGCGACTTGGCTGTAAATTTCTTCACGTCCGAAACTTACCGGCCAACATACCGGGAGGTAATAAATCCAACTAGACCCCCTGAATCATGGGTGTCTCAACCCGACCCCCTCCCGCCATGCTATCCACCGTTAAACACTAAGAATAGAGACGATAGACCAAGAAATAACGATCGACGTCCATCACGTGGTGAAGGTCCGATACAACAAAAATGTACTCGGTGCCAAGAAGTAGGACATACTCGTGGAGAGTGTCCAACTCCCGCCCCTTCAAGCGTGCCAAGGAGTAGACGTTCAGTCAGCCAACGAAGTAGCACGCAGGGCCCGTCGGAGCTTGAACCACATGGAAGTATAAGATATGATAACGTTGATCTGAACATTGATTTCCCTTGATTGGAACGATAAATCTTGTAGGCTTAGTGCTCTTGTTTTATATATAACATGATTTTATCTACTTTATCGTCCCGTGTAATTTATCAAACATAAGTGATCTACGTTGTAATTTAGCAAACATAAGGAACCGAAGTTGTAATTTAACAAACATAAGGGACCGAAGTTGTAATTTAACAAACAAAAGAGACCCAAGTTGAAAAAAGGGACCAAAACTGGAAGATTTGGCCCCAAATCGCAGCCCCCATCGAGGGAGGGGCCAAAACTGTAAATATTCGGCCAATCGTGGGACCATCGCGGGCCTCGTGGGCCTGGTCTGCGATCATGCGGACCATCGCGGGGTATTTTGACAAAATGGGAGAGATTTTGGGTATTTTTGTAAATTGAAAGTCAAGTTTGGCCATTTTAATTAATTTCCCTATTTTTCACATGATTTTTTTATAAATGTTATGATTTAAGGTATTGTTTTATAAGGTTGGGTTCCGATGAAAAGTGACAAATTTGGTGACAAATTTGGTGAGAAACGTGAGAAGTGGTTATTAACCGCTAAATGAGAAATGGACGAATATTGAGATGAGATGCACCAGATAAATTTCCTTCTAAGCAGCAATTCATGGAAGGGAATGAAATTAAAAGAAATTAAAATAAATTATCTTAAACTAAAGTTTAAGCCTAATCTAACTGGACTTCACGAAAAAATGTTAACGACCGTTAGGAGAAGTGACCAAAACCGTTACAAAATGACACAATTTCATAACGCTTTTGGTCGCAAGTCCAGTTAGATCAAGGGTATTTTAGTCAATTTAAACATGATAAATTAATAATTTCTTTAATAACTTAAATATTAAATATTATATAATAATTTATTTAATAATCATTAATAGTTTAAAATAAAATATTATTTAATAAGTACTAAAGATTTAAAATAAAATATTATATTAGACAATTTTAATAAAATACGGATTTTCATCGGTAATTACCATTGGAATTTCCAACGGAAATCGTTGGTATATTCACTGATATTTGTTAGGGTCATTTAATGTTGAATTAAAGTTCAAGGGGCTAATTATAATAGTTTATTTTGAGCCTAGTTAGTGAACGGGCCGTGGACTTGTTAACCACGGGCCCGTCATATATAAAGTTCTGTTTTGCCATTGTTTAGGCAAGTTGTTCATTTGCTTTTCTACTCTCATATTGTAAACACTCTCTATTGAAAGCATTATATGGATGACCAGTTGAAATCATAATCTCTGTTTTACATCTATTGATTGCACATTGTTCGTTGCACGGATCTGGAACTATCAATTGGTATCAGAGCAGAATCGGTGATTTGAAGATACGAAAGAAATCGAACGAAAGCAAGAAAACAAAGAATTTTCGTATTGAATTTTTCTGGAAAACGCAGCGAGCCGTTTCGCCATTCCCGGAGTTTGAACCGTCAGATCGTCGCGATATTTGGACAGTAGCCTCACGACACTCTGTTTTACATTCTGAACTGTTAGATTAATCGTTTGAGATCCAAAAGGCACCCAAATTATTTTCGAAATACTGCAGTTTTTCTTGAAGAAAATCGTTCTTCAATCGGGTTTGCAAAGCTTTTCGTTGATTTAATAATTTGTTTGTTAATTCTCGATTGTTTACTCGTTCTTAATCTAGTGTTTATATGCATGTACATCAATTCTCAAAGGTATCAATTTTGTGATTTAAAAATCAATTCTTGAGTTTTTGGTGTTCTAAAATATTTGTGGTGATTATTAGAAAATAGGACATACTTTGCTTAGAAATCGATTTGGGTGTGTTTGTTTTGTGTTTTTGGTCAAAATCTAACCCTATAGGAGTGAAATCAAGCAACCCTATCGATCACAGATCCGAATTGCAACCACAGCCGCAGTGTCCGGGTAAGTTTCCTATTTTCTCACCACTTTCCAGACAAAACTTTAATTTACCCGGATAACACAATTTTTCCCGGTTAAAATAAAGTGTCCGGATATTTTTTGGCCACTTTCCGGAAGAAACCAAGTGTCCGGATAATTTTTTTTACCGGATGAAAACCCACTTTCCGGATAGAATTTTTGTCAAGGTTACCGGAAGTATTGTTTTTGATGAAATTTCACTTTCCGGGTGAAACCATTCTTTCCGGATAAAATAAGTCACCGGACAAAACACTTTCCGGATAGCAACTCAATTCAGCCGCATATGTTGACCAATTTCAACAAGAATGTTTGATGGCAATCACAATATCACATACATCAGCTTTTCCATCATCAACATACATCCATCAACACACATACATCAGCATACACGCATACATTATAAAGTCTTGACCATCCATTTTTTTTGATATATATACATAATTCGTTGAATTCCTTTTATTTTGTTTTTGTTTTTAATTATTTTTTTTGTTTGAATTGTTAGATATCGGATAAGTCTTTTCTCGATCCATCACTCGATTTTGAAGGATCATCGCACGTTTCTGATCGGTACCCGAGTTACCGCACGTCTCGTGATTAAAAGTTTTAACGAAAGTTGCAACTTTCTTAACGATTGATTTGCAATTTTTTGTGACGTTTGAGATTATTAGCGACGATTTGCAATTATTAGCGCTTATTAACTTTTTGTGATTCATTTCGTCGTTTTGATCTAATTTGGTTTGTTCATCTTGCAGATTTCACTCTCGAAGAGTGATTTCGTTCGTTCGAATTCGATAATAATCATATCTTATTTTTTGGAAACGAATTTATTTTTAGATTTGTTTTTCAAATTTAATTTTTGATTTTTCTTCCGCAATTTTTGATTCTTCAAAGCAACACCGATTAACTATCATAATTTTTCAGGTAACAAATGTCTTATTCATCTCAGTATGAAGCATTTTGTCAGGCTTCTGATTCTGAATACACAACCTTTAAGAAAGCACTGGCTCAGCTTTCTAGATCCTTCCAGCAGCATTGCCATGATTATCCGCATAAAAACGAAGGCAAGAAGAAGGTAGATGAGCACAAGCAGCCTGATAAGAAGGAGAAGACTGAAAAAGAGCAAATCAGACTAAATGAAAAGAATATCAAGCAGAAAGATAATTTGATCAGCAAGTACGTCAATGAACTGAAGGAACTGAAATCTCAAATCTGGAATAGTTCTGAGAAGCTGGCTAAATTTGAAGAAAAGGCAGCGATCTTAGAAACTAAGAACACTAAGCTGAAAAGAAAGATTTCTGATTTGCCATCACAAGAAGAGATAAAGGCACTTGAAGAGAAAAGTAAGCTACTAAACTGTGAAAACCTTGAGCTTAAATGTAAACTAACTACTCTTGAAAAGATTCTTGAAAAGGAAAAGGAAAGCTTTGAAAAAGAAAGACAATTGCTTAATCAAAAGCAGTCTGGTTTTTCAACCAAATCTCTTGAAGAGAAGAAGAGTCTTGAGCTTATGTGTCTAAAACTTTCAAAACAAATCTCCGACTTTGAAAAGGTTTTGATTCTAGAAAGAGAAAAGTTTGAAACGGAACGCAAATCTTTTTCTAAAAAGAATGGAGAACTCTATTTGAAAATATCCGATTTGGAGAAAGAATTAGACATTCTAAGTAAAGAGACTGAGAAAAAGAAAGTTGAAGGTTTTAGATCAAAAAGTTTAAAAGATGATTTTGCAATCGAAAGAAAAATCTTTCAAACTGAGATTTCTAAACTTACAAAGAGATTATCTGGATTAGCAACCGAGATTTTGAAGGAGCAAATTGTTAAATCTGATTTACAAAAGAAATTTGATTTAATTCTCGAAGAACGAAATGCCTTATCCGTTAAAGTCAAGAAACTTGATGAAAGCAAGATCAAAGGTGTTCAACCTTCTTATGCTTCAAGTTCATTTTCTACAAATCGTTCTTCAAAGAATTTTGTCAAATCAAATGATTTTTCAAAAGATCAGATTCGACCTTCAAATCTTTTCTATAATTCTCGTGTTGATAATAAAGATAATCAATCTTTCAAGAAAGTAAACATGGTCTGGAGAGTTAAAGGATCTGCTCCTGCTCCAAAGTCATTCGTCTCTGGTAAAAGTGACAAGAACAACACAGCTTTCCACGCTAAACCTTTTGAGAAAACTGATCGAGTTTACTCTGTTAATAAACTGATCAGTTTATCCACTCAGAAGCTGTGTTGTTCTTATTGTGGAACAAGTGAGTTTGTAAAGAAAGATCGTGCTAACTATTGGTATGGCACTTATAGTTTCCCAGGTCCTCATAGTGCATTTAACCAACAAGGATCCATCAAAAGATGGATACCAAAATCTGTCTAATTTGTTTTGTAGGAACATCATGTGCGCTTAGTTCAGAACATTCTTTCCATATGACTGCATTCAAAGGTTATGCCACATTTGAGGGGGAGTACTATGAAAGGTAAGTGAACTTCAAGTGAATTCAAAGACCGTGGTAATTCATTCTGGATAACTTACTTGTGTTTGTTATTCTCAAATTTTAACCTCCATGATTGCCACGTGTCATTTTCTTGACTTAGTTATTTCCATGTCTCACATAGTTGATTTTTCGATGGAAATACACTCGTTTGAATTCCTGGTTGTTTTTCAAGTTCGCTATTTTTTGAAAATGATTCCATTCTTATCTGATATAATAATTGTGACTTGTTCTTCACAATTAAACTTTCTGATCATTGTTTCATTTCTTGCAAAATACTGTGCTTACTGAGTCATTCTGTTTTGCGCTTGATCTTGTTTCTTGAAACTCTGTTATTTTAAACTATGACTTCTGATTAACTCAGACCAGGACTCGTTTTTAAAAGTTAAGACTTCTAAACACTTCAGTTTAGAACTCGTACATCAACTGTTTTACTAAACTTTTCTACTAGATGCATTAAAGGAGTGTTAGGTCTTACATTGTTTCTATGGTCAAGCCAGAACCGGAAGGACCTACCTAAGAAACACATCCTTTATAGACAACAGTGAGGGGTCTAGATTGTTAGATGAGTTCGGAGAGAAAAGAATATGGTGAGGTTGTGACAGGACTTAAAAGAATTATTGGTCCTTACCAAACCGAGTCAGTTAACCAGGTAACCACACAATCTATTCATTCTCATTCTTTGGAGATGAATTTTGAAACAGACATGGACCTAGTGTCGATAGCTCGTGTCACCCCACCCAACCACTCAAGTATCTCACAAAAGATATTTGTTTCATATATTCACGGAGAATTAGCAAATAATCTATCTATTCCTCACTCGGAGGTCTTAGATATTGAAAAAGGAAGACATCAGCTCCGGTCTCCGAACTTCATATTCTAATCACTGAGTCTATTGATTTTTAATTTGCGTCCCAAGTTAAATCAATTTTTGAGTCTAACAGATAGAATTTATTTTCCTTCACACATGCACGAGTCTTTGTGATTCCCATTGCATATCTTCGTGATATTACCGGAACAGTTTAAGAAGTAATTTTTAAAAATTTTACTTCCGTGATAACTGGAAGTCCTATCAGAGATTCATCATTGCCAACTCTGAACATAGGCCACACAATTTTTTAAATTGTTGTGATAACAGTTACTAACGTGTTTCTGTGTTAGATTTTTACCCCATGTTGGTTACTAATATGTTTTATCTGGATTTTTTTGCTACTCGTCACTATTGTCTTTGAACGTGCATGATGCTCCGGATGCTCCTACTCATCATGAGGAGGAGAAAGGGTACAGATTCAAAGACACCGAATATCAAGTTGAGGGGGAGTTAGCAAAAGCCGAGGGGGAGTAAAGCCGAGGGGGAGTAAAGAAGTCCTCATGCAAAAGCCGAGGGGGAGTAACTGTTGACCAATTTTTAATCGAATGATTGATCTGTTCTGAGATCCAAAGAGCTCAAAGTGCTTACAAGTAATCAATTCTTCTCATTCCTTATCAAGTGGTGTTCGCTTCAGATTATTTCCTCCATCAAGCATATTGGTTCTACAAGTTCTTTTAAAGCTGAAATCAAATTCAAGAGCTTTATTCAAGGGGGAGCGGTAAAAGACCGATTTTTATTTATAAAGGAAGAGAAGATCAAGACCTGAAGGTTTGAAGACCGATTTTTATTTATAAAGGAAGAGAAGATCAAGACCTGAAGGTTTGAAGACCGATTTTTATTTATATATCTTTAGGGGGAGATTGTTAGGACCATAAATGTCCTACATATTAGAAAGATATATAAATAATTATATAGAGCTTAAATTAGATTAATCATTATTTGTAAAAGCCTTAATTGCATTAATTGGGCTTAGATTAGGCTTAATGGGCTTAGGCCTTGTTCGTGTAAAGCCTTGGTATATAAGGCTTAGATAACCTTAGTTTTAGGTTAATCATTCATTAGAGCTTAGAAAGATTAAGTCGTTCCGTTACTCTGATTGTAATATTCTTGGAATGATACTTTGAATGAATACGAGAGGGATGACCAGTTGAAATCATCAATTGTTCGTATTATTTCTCATTGAATCGTTGTTACCTGATCAAACTGAGACTCACAATATTAACTAAAAACACGGGCATTAAGCCCTAAATTCCTCAATCGGGAGCATCCATCACCCTCTTCTCTTGTCTTCTATCGATCGAAACATCCTCACTAGCCACCATCACCATAGTGGACCTCTACCGTGACCTCCTCCACCATGACCACCATGGACCAATCGATCAAGCAACCATCACCTCTCATCTCTAGCACCATCTTCTCTTCTGTCGATCGAAGCGCACCACCGCACCCTCGTTGGTTACCATCGCCATCGTGCACCTCCACCATGACCACCACCATTGTCACCACCATGAACCATGTCTCCTTTGATGAGCACCACCACAGCCTACTGTCTCCACTGCGACCACCACTACCAGATTTGTGAGATCCCCTTTACACTTCAACCATTTTTGTGATATATGTTTTATTTTTGTCATATTTGCTTCATTTTTGTGATACTTTGTTAATTAGGTTTAAATTTGTGAGATTTACATACTTGCTTAATTTGTGAAGTTTTGAACTAGATTATGAACTATATTTTATTTTCTTATACTTGTTTAATTAAGTTGCCAAATTTGTGAAGTTTAAGATGTTACATACTCGTGATACAAGTTGCATCTAAATGAAGGTCTTGAAACTCGCGTCGCAGTATATAATTTGTAAAGATATGTGAAACTAAGTTTGATTTCGTTTGAAACTAAATTTGTAAAGAGAAGTGTATAATTTGGTGCATTGGCCAATTTCTTCATGTCGTGTGTCTTCTAAGGTGAGATGTGAAACTAAGTTTGATTTCGTTTGAAACTAAGTTTTTTTTGAGTTTGAGATAAGGTGATTAAATGTAAGATTGATGTGGATGTTGCTATTTCCTTTCTTTATATATGACTTTGATATTAATTAGTTGGGTTGCCAAATGTTGGGCAAACATTAGGTTGATATGTGGAAATATTCATTTTATAGTTGTTTTGTTGCCGAAATTTAAGAAAACATATGTTTGTGTTTTAAACTCATTTCTTTCATTCCAAAACACCTCTCTTTGATTTAAAGTCATCAAAAATTCCTCTAAACCTACGTTTTGACTTTCAAGTAGGCAAACCATTACATGTGTTTTCAAGTCATTCAATAGACTTCTAACTTCATTGACATCTACAATTTGACTTTCAAATAGTCAAACCATTACACATAGGGTTTTAGAGTCATCAAAACACCATTATTTGATTTAAACCTACGGTTTTGACTTTCCAATCGTCAATTCATTACACTTAGGGTTTTAAAGTCATCCAAACAGTTTGACTTTCATGTAGCCAAACCATTACATGTAGTATTTTGAAGTCATTAAATAGACTTCTAACTTCATTGACACCTATGATTTGACTTTCAAATAGTCAAACCATTACACGTAGGGTCTTAAAGTCATCAAAATATCATTCTTTGATTTAAACCTATGGTTTTGACTTTCCAATAGTCAAACCATTACAGATAGAGATTTGAAGTCATCCAACGCTCCTCTAAACCTAGGGTTTGACTTTCAAGTAGGCATACCATTACATGTAGTGTTTTCAAGTCATTCAATAGACTTCTAGCTTCATTGACACCTATGGTTTGACTTTCAAATAGTCAAAACTTTACACGCAGGGTTTTAAAGCCATCAGAACACCTTCTTTGATTTAAACTGATGGTTTGACTTTTAAATAGTCAAACCGTTACATGTAAGGTTTAAAAGTCATCCAAAACTTCTCTAAACCTATGATTTGACTTTCATGTAGCCAAACCATTACACGTAGGGTTTTAACGTCATCCAAAACTCTTCCACACCACCTCTACCTTGATTATGTCGACTAACTACTTCTTTCATTAATGAAGTTATTGAATATGCCGATAGATAGAGGATGGATTTATAAAAAGAATGACAGTCGGGGGTTTCTTAGGGTCGATTATATAGTTGCAATGGACAGTTTTTTAGACTATGCTTATGCCAATGAAGGGACTGTTGAAAAGAAACCTACGCGTGATGGGATATTGCTTCGTGTTAGATGCCCTTGTAAGAAGTGTCAAAACTTATGCCATAAAGAAACAGATGGCGTGAGGCTGCATTTGATGAAGCACAAATTTGTAACTGTAACATCCCAGGTCAACCGTACCAGATATTGTCCGCTTTGTCCACACCTAGACTCACGGTTTTAAAACGCGCCTGATATGGGAGGTATCAAGTCCCTCTTATAAGGCAACCTTTGTTCCCCTCCCCAACCAATGTGGAATCTTACATAAATGGTGGGCCGGTCCAATATAAGTGGATGTATCTTTAGGAGAGGTAAATGGACTTTTCATTCAAATACTTTTCCTTAAAATTTATATATTACTCATTTATTTTCTAACACGTATTTCAATCGTTGTTTAGGAAGCTTGGGTCGTTGAAGAGAACTGTTAGAAATAGAGCAAGGGTAGCGGGGTCTATCGTTGATGAATAGATACGACAAAAATAACCTCATCTTGATGCAGTTGCACAAGATAAAGCTCGGGATGAAAGGTTTTCTACCTAGTTCGAACAACACGTGAGTATACAAATATGAAATTTACGTATGTAATGTTATACATATGTGTTTAATTTCTTATTTTTTATTAATAGGTCATGCTCGGATCAACTGACTTCAGTGGTCATTTGACATCCCTAGCACGTGGACCGGACTTATATGCTCAGTCGCATAAGGGATATTTTGTTAATGGTTACATGTTCCATACGGTAACACATGTTGTTGGGTGTGTCACACATAATAGTAGTGTATGTGTGAAAGGATCTTGTTATGATGACTCAGGATCTGACTATTATGGATTGTTGGACGACATGTCAGAGGTGAAATATTACGGTGTAGGTCGTTGTCTTGTAGTTTTGTTCAAGCGTACCTGGTTTGATAGTCCAGGGGGAGCCAGAGTCGATATTAAACATGGTTTGGTTGATATCAAATACAAGTCCAGACTCAGAGGCGACGACTATTACCTTCTAGCATCATAGGCGGAACAACTGTATTACACACTGTATCCTTCAAGCAATAATGATTTAAGGGAATGGTTGGTTGTTATGAATACCAAAGCTCGTGGAATATATGAAGTTGTAGAAATGGCTATCGATGCCTTCGATGATGATAACACGGACGCAAAACCATTCTTTCAAATCAACGAACGAGTAACTCATAATACAAACACAAGGGTAAAGGAGGACCTCGATTTCGTCCCTCTTGTCACAGGGGATGTCACCTAGTCGCCACACATGACGTAGCTAGTGATGAGGAAGATGCATTCGATCACGAAGATAACAATGAGGAAGATGCATCTGATCATGAAGCTTACAATGAGGAAGAAGAATTTGAAGACGTGGACGATGATTCAGATAGCGAAAAAGAAACTATGTTATCTCATCACTCGTTTAATGACTAGCGTGTGTTAGTTATGTAGACATTATTTCACAATAATTATACTTTCATATGTTTGTAAACTTGTATCTTTATGTTTGCAAATTTGTTCGATGACTAGTGTGTCTTATGATTTGTGTATTATATCTTTGTATCTGCCAATTCATACGATGACTAGTGTGTCCGAACCGTTCTCTATTTTTAGATGGGCGCGCGCTAATAAGGGTGGGGGTAGAGGCTCTAGCAAGGGCAGTAGCAGCTCCGCTGGGCGTGGCGACCCCCACGCCGACGATTTCGAGTACGTTGCAGCTAGCGATGAGAGACTAGATCAGATCCAACATGGGGAGGACATAAATGTGACGTCGTCGCCTAGATCGGGTCGAGGGTTAGAAGCCCCAATATTTCATTGCAGGCGCCTCGTCCTCTGATTCAGCGACCGAGGATCCGGCTAGCAGGCCGGGGGTAAGTAGATGTGGTAGATATTTATTCTAGTACATAATAAATTGATCCTAATATTTTTTGTCTTGTATATTTTTCCAGTTGTGAAGGTTTAAGTAACCTAAAGTTTTCTGGAGGGCCACTAGCATCTTTCGGTCCATGTTCGCCGGTGCATGAGCTCACTATGGGCATATCCCTGAGTCGCACTTCACACTAATGTTGGAGTGTTTTCGGGTTTATATTTTAGTCCATTAAACTAGTTTTTATGTTTTTTTACTTAATCCAAACAATGTGTATGCAGATGTATTATTGTTGGGAGACTCATATTGAGGCCGGCGTATTATTTGCCTTCCAACATACCGTGATGAATAGGTACCCAGATATGATGAAGATGGCCATGCAACGGGCTTTAGCTATTGATGATGTAGCGTTCGATAATCATGACTATACGGTGCTTAGCACACACCCCCAAAGTGGATCCCGCATGATTTTTGGGTCCAAATAATTGATCGGGTACGTGTGTTTGAGTACTTGTATCTGGTTGTACTAGTTTTTATATTCATTTATGTCTTGTTTTTAATAAATATGGAATACCGACGCGCTTAGGCGTATATCTAATGCCAATTTCGGCCAATCATGCCTCCAAGTATAATGGGATGAAATCCATGCACACATGCGGATGTATTAGTACCACTCAACATCGAGACTGCATGGTAATTTATCATCCACTACACAACATGTATATAGTTGATGAATATATATATATATATGATTTTTTTCCTACTAAAAATTTAAGTTGTCTATTTTAGAGAGAGGCATGGGGCCTGGGAGGTTTTTGAGAGGACGCAATGCAACAACAAGAAGCTTGTACTGGGTATGATCGGTTCGCCCACAGATCCTTCGATCTACGTTTACCCAAAGGCAACTCAGGAGGCGGTAAGTTCAGTTATAGTATTAAATTTTTATTTGTTTTATAAGATAGATAAAAGTTATAGCAAACTTTGTTACAAATTTGTGTGATTTGATTCATTTAGTTTGGGCTGCCATTGTTGGGCAGACAATAAGATTGTTTTGATAAAAACTAGTAATGGATATGTTCGAATTACAGTCGAAATGCTACCGATTTTTCTACATGTTAATTAACACATTGTTTTGGTAAACTGTAGGGTATGTATTAGCATATTAGAGAGGACGAAACCCCGACTTAGATCCCGGTACCGTTCCACCCAATGACGTGGAGTTGTGGGAGCGTCGTGTCAGAGGACGGCATAAGGGTCGCCTGTTTGGAATCAAGACGAGTCAGGATCCCCAATATTTTATGTCTTGTGATTCTGGTGTCGGTACGAGCGGCATCTCGCACGAACATCGCGATGAGGAGGTATGATTCTCAAATGTTGAATAATTGTTATATGTCTGTCAAATGTCTTCTAACATTGTTATATGTTTGTCAAATGTTGAATTTCAAATTGATGGGCTAAAAAAGAAGGTACAGGAAAAGACAACAACGAGGAAGCTATTGGAGGAGCATTTTAAGGGGTTTGAGGCCTTCATGAAGCAGTAGACGGATAGACCCCCCCTCCTCCTCCTCTGAATTAGGATGTTTGGAATTATTGTATTATGATCTAGTATTTGTATATTGTATTTGGGATATTGTATTTGTATAATATTGCGTTTTGTAATTATGATAAATGCTTTTGGATATTAAATTAAAAATGGGCAGCTTTTGTACCGAAAGCTATTATTTTTAATTATTTTTTTAAATAATTACCGACAGATATATCCGTCGCTATTTATTTAAAATTTAGAGTAAACTGCAATTTTGGTCCCTGTGGTATGTTGTTTGTCTCACCTTTGGTCCCCAGAAAATTTTTATTGCAGAAAAAACCTGTGGTATGCAAAAGTGCTCGATTTTGGTCCCTGGGGTGTAACACCGTTAGATTGACTCTGTTAAAACCCCCCCATGTGACTTGCACATGAGGGCAATTTGGTCATTTTACTTTATTTTTCTCTTTTTCACTAAAAATAAAAACCACAGGGACCAAATTGCAATTAATACTATATTATATTTAATATTATAATATATTAATTATATATGCATATCAGTTTTGAAAAGAAAAACAAAAATTTGAGAAACCCTAATTTGACTTTCTCCTTCCCATCGCACACATCACCTGCCGCGCCACCACCGTAACCACCCACCGCCGCCATCTGCTGCCACCACCGTAACCACCCACCGTCCTCTCCCACCGGCGTTCGTCTTGCCACCATACCCAGCCGCTGCTCCTCCCTGTCGAGCACCACTCCTACCGCCAACGACCTCAACAGACGCCGGCGTTCTCTCCGCCTTCCGCTCGATCGCTACAGCGCCACCATACCACTGTATATATATAATATACACACACAAAAACACCAAATTGGAAACATATCTCCCATCTCTGTTGACGGAACTCATCGACGACAGGATCCGAAATTTTCCGATCAAAAACCCAAATTGGAAACATATCTCCCATCTCTTGTCCTCCTGTTCTCGAAAGATGGATCCCGGCAGGATCCGAACCGATTCTCACCCTCCCGTTTACCCACGACGATACAACAAAGGGTAAAGACAAAAAAAAACGTGAGTGTGTGGGTGAGGCTGTGTAGGTCGAGAGATAGCGAGAGAGGGAGATACGAGAGTGGGAGAGGATGTGAGTGGCGATCGTCGATGGGCGCCGGCGGTTGTGGATGGCATAAATCAACGATGGTGGCGGCTGTGGGCGGCGCTGCTGTGGTTCGTGAAGATGAAGGTTGATTAGGTCAGAGTGTTAAGAAATAAAGAAATAAAGAAATAAAGTAAAAAGACTGAAATGCCCTCATGTGACTTGCACATGAGGGGCTTTAACAGAGGCAACCTAACGGTGTTAGTCCCGAGGGACCAAAACCGAGCACTTCTGGGGACCAAAGGTGAGACAAACAACATACCACAGGGACCAAAATTGCAGTTTACTCTAAAATTTAATGTAAATTTTTTTAATTCGGTTTTTTAATTATTTTTAAAAAATAGTTACCGATCGTCGGTATACTTTTAAAACCTAATTTTAATTTTCTTTAAATTAACTAAAAACTATGGCTAAATAGTCGGTAATCCGTCGGAATAAACGATCCGTCGGAAAAGAGTGTTGTCGAAAATCTGTTGGTAAGTATATGTTGTCGCTATCCTATCGGTAATGGTCGGGATTCATCGCCAAAGATGGCCGTCAAAGATCTGTCGCTAAACATGGTCGTCGGACATCCGTCGAATATTCAATAACCTACGACTTTTTTTTGCGACATCCATTCACAGACGAATTTCTGACGGGTCTGCCTTTCACCGACGGATATGTCCACCTTAATAGCGTGTAGTTTTGTAGTGAACCTAGGTCGTGGGTCATGTCATCCGCACACCCTTACGTTGATCGTGCTCCGTAGTCGCAAGATTTGGTTATTCTAGTGTTCTCATATTTTATCCATATTCTCTTTTGAACACACACATATATATATATATATATATATATATATATATATATATATATATATATAGGGTCAGGTTCAAGGGAAAACCCTAAATAACTGGATGTCAAATTAACGAGAACAATATGATCGTTTATTTGGTGTAATTTATTTCATTCGGATTTTGTTTATTTTTCGTCTTTTTTCGAATAAAAAATAGGGGGGGTGAGGTTTTTTAATTTAACTAATATTGTTATAACTGCCCATCGAATCACATCCATCAGATTATCTAATCTAACGGTTGTTAAAGTGTTTTTTAGTTTTCCATATATATATATACACACACACACACACACACAGAGACAGAGAGAGAGAGAGAGAGAGTGTGTCACGTTCAGACAAGAACAATAATAATAATAAAACATGAAAAAGGCCTAATCACATGATTCACAAAGCTTTGGCTGCGACCTGGTGTTGTGAGCAAGGTCTTTCACAAGTAAATAATATTTAAGTATTTGAAAAATCTGTAATCCATGTAAAATCACATGTGATTTGACCTTTTTTGCTCTCTCTCTCTCTCTCTCTCTCTATATATATATATATATATATATATATATATATATATATATATATATGTATAGGTAGCGGTTCATACGAGAACATCCTTGTTTTACGAAAATGCAATAATGTTTCCAGATAGGGGTGAGCATTGGGCGGGTCACGTGGGTTCAGGTGGGCAAACCAAATATTTGATAAGATTTCGAATATGGAAACCAAACCCTGAATATTGGATTTTGGATTGCTACAGGTTCGCGTTGGTCGGGTTTCGGATCAGGTCGTATGGTTCGGCATAGTTATATGCATTAATATATACATCCAATCGATCTTGAGGATGAATTTGGTAGATTGAGAGGAATGATGAAGTCAATTATCGGTTTAAAAATTGGAAAAAAAATATGGGGACTAAGATTTAGGATTTTCAAAAAATAATTAAATAAAGAAAAATATTTATATAATATTTTAAAATATTATATATATATATATACTATTTTTGGGGATTATCGGACGGGTAGGGTTGCCATAAATCAAACTCATCCTGAACCCAAAAATCACCCCAAAAGTCTGGTTTTGGATTTTCGGATTTCGGGTAATTTCGGTTTTGCATAAACACCTCATTTTTGGTTTGATTTTGGTTCAGATTTTTAGACAACTTAGATTTGCACACACCTACTTCTAGACCTCCATATTATTTAGTTCATAATAAAAATTATAATAAATGAAAATAAATTATCATCTGTCAACAATTTTTATTGTCTTAGATTTATCTATATCCCTTAAATATTGCTTGTATTACCGAATAATTTTTAGGCTGATGTATCCGTTGTCGATAATGAGATGATTTTGTTGCGGTAATCAGGTGATAGGTGATACGTGATAGGTGATACGTGATAGTTGCACTACGAGTGCTTGTTGCTCCTCCCGAAAAAGGTTCGTTCATGCTGGAGGGAGCATCCCCACATAGTCACGGTCTGCTAGTTAGGGGTGAGACCTAAGCGCCATCCTCTAGTCTTTCTCCGAACTATTTTTTTATTTCCTCCCGGCTGGCCACTGAAGCCTAACGGTTGCTTTGATAATTCAAAGACTTATTGATATGATTTTTTCTATGATAATTTTGTGATAAATCAAACTTCGATTTAAAAAAGGGGTACATATTTAGGTAATAGTTTAATAATGGTCCCTCAGGCCTCAGTCATTCTAAAAATGTGACTTAAAGCAAAATAATGGGCTTACAAGTATTCTCATATTTGTGTGTGTCACAGATGTTCACATTTAAACCATTCGATATATATATGACGAAAGATCGTGTGAGAAAAAGAGTTAAGGTGAGAAGCGTAAGAATGTATTTGACCTCTTTTCACTTTTAATCTTACCCCAGCCCATTAATTGCGCTTCTCAGGGCAATTGATTCGGTGCATCTCATTAATATTGATCTGGAGTGAATTCAATATTATTTCTCATGATAAACAATATATTGAAGATTTTTCGTACATATAGAAAACCTGTTTTCACGGCTCGCCTAGGGCCTATAAAATGTCAGGAACTGGCCTACCAAATCGATTATTACGCTTCTCACCATAACTTTTCTTCTCACCGGAATCTGGTCCAAATAATATATATATATATATATATATATATATATATATGTGTGTGTGTGTGTGTGTGTGTGTGTGTGTGTGTGTGTGAAGGATCATGTGAGAAGTTGAACTTAACATGAGAAGCGTGAGAATTGGATCTGAACCATTGATCACTTTTAATCAAACGTCCTCACATGAATTACGACTTAGAAGGGAATTGATTTGTGCATCTCGATGCTTCTTATCTTGGTGCATCTCATGCTAATGGGCATCCATTTCTCTTCCAAAGGTTGATGATCATAAAACGGAAATATGGGACATAAATGTCAAGACATGAGTCATCCCCCAAAGGGGAAACCAATATATGCCTGTTTAATTACAGTTTGTAATGTAACGGTAAATGATAACTACCTATTAAGCTAATTCTTCTAAAGAAGTAAGATTATAGATGAGTGTCATCCACTTCACAAAATAATGTCCTCTAAAGAACTCGTCCTAAAAATGATCCCCTAAACTAACTTCTAAACCGGCTAACTCTTCTTAGGGACCACGTCGCTAGAACGTGAGCCACATGTCTACACCAAACAATTGTTAGGCCAAAAAGACTAGTGGGTTTGAAAAATAATATATATATATATATATATATATATATATCAACAAAAAACTGTTAGAATTCATTTTTACGATTATATAATTCATTATTTGGAACCAATGGGGGAAACTCATAGCACCGATCAAGTTTCACCGCAGGAGTCGATTTACCTTAGTGTCTACTAGGTCATTTTCAAGTATTAGTACTATCTACCATGTACACCAAGGCACAAGGCCATAAACAAGTAACATCAAGCATGAGGATGTCACATATAGACCAAATATTCAATTTAGGTTAAATACTTTCATATTTGAGAGATTATATAAACTTTTAAAATACCAACATAATTCCATGTAATCTCTCCAATACGTTCTAGGTACAACAAATCTTCATCAAGTCATCAATACGGTGGTTTACACCAAAATACCCAATAAAGTTTCCATATGTACCAATATGAACAGTTTGCCAAGTGAGAAGAGAAATACCATAGTAATGCATGAAATGGATATAGGGTAGCATATAAAGATATGTATCTAGTTTTACAAAGCTTTTAAAAAAAACTCGCCACTTAGGTTTTTAGAATAAAATCTAGAAAACTTGCAAACCCTACAAACTTGAAAGAGATTGTTGGTCCCGAAGGGCTATACAAGTTTGTAGAAGGGGGGGGGGGGGGGGTTGAATAGAAACACTAAGATTTTACTTTTCTAAATTGTTTATTGATAAATCATTAACAATTTACAGCTTGTTGTGGAAACAAGATTAAGGTTAAACCTAAATCTAATCAAGTTGGAACACTAAGTTTCTTGCACTAAGAAAGAGAAGGAAATTACTAATAATAACCTATCTCAAGATAAGAAGGATGAACTTGTCCAGAGTTAGCAAGTTACTTCAAAATGAAGTGAGTTCTTCTTCTTATATACTGCATGCATTTAATGCATGGCAGTTTACACTTTACAGATGGCATCAGCTCATTGGTTGTACGTCATTGACCTTTGTTGACAACCTTAGTAGCCGCATGTTTGAACAGTGTAGTATTAGAGTGGTTGTACGATTTCAGACAATAAGGAGGTTCTTTTTCTGACGTATCGTACGGAGTCGTGCAAGGGTGGTTAAGACAAAAGTACTTTGTACGGAGGACTTCATGATCAGCTTTTCGTTGATTCAGCGATCTATCATTCTATATCAGCGAATGATAGAGTTCAGCGATAGCTAAAGTCTTGTACTTGATACTTCACGTTGAGTGGACAAATCTGAGTCTTCCCTGATCCGCATCAGTTCATTAGGAGACTTGTCGCTGGTTCTTGAGCTTGATCATCGACTTCAGCGTAGAACCTATGTTGACGTGAAACTTGTCTTCAGAGATCATAAGTAAACAACTAACTTATCAGCGATCACCATAAGGACTGAACAGACTCAGAGTATTATGGTGAACAGTGTTCGCTGAATGTTTAATCTAAAGAGCGAGAGTTCCTATCAGCGGTACTGTAAGGTCTTGGTACTTATCAGCGATAGTGAAACTCTGATACATATTGTTTACTTACAATTTTCACTAAGTATATAAGAGAGGGTCATTATCAAATCACTAAGGGTTTGGATCAACAATCTCCCCCTATTTGATTATGACATAGCAATAGATAAAATTGCTATTTAATGAAAACATAAGGATAAAAATAACTCATAAAATATTTGTCCCTTTTACTGTTTTCTGGGATCTTTTCTGTACTGATGGAGTAAAGTACATTCGCTGAAATTTTTCTTTAAACTTTGTAAAGATTACAGATGGAAGTGGAAAAATTACAAGTACAGCGAATACAATGACAAGTACAAAAGAATAACTGATACAATAGAAGAATAAGACGATCCTATCAGTTTATAAGGGTTCTTCCTTAATGAGAAGTTCATCAAGGGTCTTTGATGTGGGAATCATCCAGTCAGGGACATTTACTCCTTGATTTCTTTTGTTCAGCGCTTCTTCAAAGATCAAGGGTTTAAGATGCCGTGCCTGAATGTCGTTCTTGAAGTCACACCAGTAGATGAGATCTTTCAGCTGTTCGATGGGAGTGATGGGAAGTTCAGAGATACGTTGAAAACACTTTCGTCCATCCCAGTCAATGAAGAATATCCCGTATGGTTTGCTTAAGACTTTCCCAGGGATGAAAGTCTCATCAGGAGGAAGAGTTGTGTCAAGTGCAGAAAGGTCAGGTTCACGACCAAGGACTTCAGCTAGAGAAAAACCAATACCTGTTTCGTTTCGTATCTGAGGACCTTCTGAAGATTTAGACTTTTTCTTTGCATAGGCCTTTCTTTTCTGACTTTCGAGAGGAGGAGGAGGAGGAGGAATATCCACACAAGAATAGACTAAGTCGATCTGTTTGTTTATCAGCTTTTCAAAATGATCCTTGTACTTAGACTGAGACTTCTGGATGGCTAATCTGATCTCTAACCATTCAGAGAGACCGTACTTCATGATGGCTTCAGCATAAAATTTTTTGTACTATTCATTCTCTCTGAATATCTCGATTTCAGCGATAGAAACTCTGAGGGTTGATCTTCCAGTGATGAGTACCTTGATTATTCTGGACGGTCGATGTCTGAAGTGTACCTTTTCTTTGCACCAGGCAAGAGTAGATTGAGACACAGTTCTCTTTTCTTCAACGATTTTCTTGGCTTCTTCCCATAGCTGACGTTGAACTTCGATTGGAGCTCTTTTCAGCTTGGGGTCTTTTACTGATCGTTGAGTAAGCTGGATGGCATATTCTCTGTCTTTTTCTTCAGCTTCCCTTCTTTCAGCGATTAGACGTTCAGCTCTGAGGTGATCCTTGTATTCCCTTTTTGAAAGTTTGAACTTTGTAGGAATAGAAGGAAGTTGATCACGCTTCAGAATGATTCGCTGATCCTCAAACTTCTTTATCATCTCATCTCTTCTTCTCTGATCCTCTTCACTTAGCTTTTGAGGAGCCAAGGAAGGTCTGTTTTTATGAGAGAGCATCTGTTCTTCAGGTTCATCAGTCTCAGAGATCAAATCTAAGACCGGGATTATTTCTTCAGCTTTGGGAGCTGGGATTATTGTTGGTGAAGTCGCAGTTGTAGGAACTTCAACGATATCCTCAAACAGGGGAGAGGACTAGCTGAAACACGGCGATCGTACGAGTAAGAACTTGGGTAGAACAGAGAGAGAGAAAATTGGTTTAAGTGTATAGGCTGAGGAGAGTAGAACTGATAATGTGTATAGATAGAGGAGGGATGAGTGTAAGGAAGATTTAGTGTACCTGACAAACTGGCTTTGGAAGCGAGATCATCAGATTGTCATTGTCTTCAGCGACACCTTTTTCTTTGCCCTTGTCAGCTTCAGACGCTGAAGGCTTTGATTTGGTCCCCTCCCCTGAAGGTTCGTTTATCACGATCCCTTTAAGAACTTTAGTCCTCTGAGCAGGCTTGACGATAAAAGAGTCATCATCATCATCATCATCTTCATCATCATCATTCTTTGGAGAAGAGGATGGTTCATCATCAGACAAGTCGATGGCTTCTTCATCTTCGGCTTCAGACGCAGATTCTTCTTCGAGTTGCTCCCCCTCAGATACAGGGGTAAGCTTCTCGGTTCCCTCAGGGTTTTCATCTCCCTGAGGTCCAGCGGCTGCTTCTTCAATTGTCTTCTCACCCTCTTCAGTAAAGGTGAGGTCTTCAGTCGTCTGTCCCCTGATAGATTCATCATGGGAAAGGTCTTCAACTCTCTTCCCCCCCCCCCTTTTCATGATGAGTGGGGGAGGAATGCGATGACTCAGCAGCTGGTGTTGGTTCCCTGTCTTCTTGGCCAGGGATCCCCACACAAATTTCAATCGCTGTTAATCTGTTTTCTAGACCAGAAATACCAGGATTGATCTTCACGAGTTCAGCACGATCCGCCGGAGTAAAAGATGAAGGTGCAGGGGCAGGGGCGGTCGTGTTGGTCAGGATCTGCTACATCATTTTCTTCATAGAATCCACGCCAGTCTTTACAGAACTCACGTCGGTCTTTACAGCAGACATATCTCCTTCGAGTTTGCCAACCGATGTCTTCAGCGTTGTGACCTCGCTGGACATGGTTTTAACTGATGTTTTGATGGAGAGGTAGTCTGTATAGATATCAGCGAGAACTTTGGCAAAGTTGCTGAGAGATTTATCAACCTTCTCCAAGTCAGCTTTGGAGGCATTCTTTTTGACCACGGTTGTCAGCTTTGTGAGATTCTCTCCAGCGTTTGTTACAGCTGAAGAGTTATCGGAAAGAGTAGTTTTGAGACCTGTCAGCTTCGTCTCTATTGTCTTCAGAGAGGCGTTGATGTCTCCTAAATTAGGACCTGTAACATATAAGAACTTGTGAACAGAGGAAAGCTCAGAAGTTTGGGGTTCAGTTACAGTGTATAGGGGTTGGTGTATACCTGCAGGAGGATTGGTGAATTCATCGAAATCTCGGTGTCCTGAGAAAAGTTCCATGTCGTCAGCTAAAGTGCGTGGACGCATGGTCATCGCTGCAGGTCCTACGTCCATCATTCCTTGAGTGTCAGCTTTAGCTTCTTGAGGAATGACAAGTGCTTCAGAGACAACTGAAGTAGAGTCCAATTGAGTAGAGGGAGAATGAAGGTTGAGAATGGAGGTTGGGTGCGGAGTTCAGCGTTGGATTCGCTGAGAAATGCTTCTACAGTCTGTGGAGAGACTGAAGGAGGTTGGGTAGGTTCCAAGTTTGTAACCTCAGCGTTTAGAGACGCTGAAGCTGGGATAGAATGGGTGGCTTGTTCAGCCGTGGCAGAGCGTACCACTGAACGTTCCTTCAGCTATTTGAGATGAGCTGAGGAGTCTTCAGCAAGAGATTGATGGGGTTGCTCCTTGGTTTTCTTAGTTCTTTTGGAACTAAGTTGGGTGGAGGAGTGTTTCCTTTTAAGAGAAGGAATGGAGGTTGCAGCCTGGGTATCAGCGGTGGGTTTGTCCGCTGAAGGAGCTGCAGAAGTCGAAGAAGTAGGGTTGAGAAGAGTTAAAAGTTTAGAAAGACGTACCTCATTTTCCACTGGCTTGAAGTCGAGAACCTTAGGGCCAACCTGAGAGAGTTTCAGGTCACCCTCTTTTGGGTAGCTGTCCTTCAGGTCTGTTTGGAATACGGCGCTGATAAATCGAGGATAAGGAACCCATGGAGATCTGTCAGCGGCGGAGTCTACTCTGAGTACCAAATCATCGTAGATTATCGATGCCCAGTCTATATGTAGTCCTTTTAGCAAGGCATATCCCATTGCTTGCTGAGGCTGAGCGGCTTGATCAGAGGAGCCGGTCTTTGCAGTCATGCAGCTGATTAAGTGAGCGAAGATGAAGTTCATCTCACTGGGCATTTTAGACTTTTTTATGAGGGTCAGCTTCTTCTCGGGCTTCTTGTCCCTCCCAGTTTCCCAAACATAGCCCATTGCATCGAAGAATGCAGTGATGGCTTCCCTATCTGAGTGTTTCTTGTGGTCAGGGAAAGGAACAAAGGGTTTTTCTTTGGTGGCCAAGGGAAGGTTCAGGGCTTTGCGGATAATAGCAGGGGTGATCTTCATAGTGCCATAGTCAGTATCACAGAGGATACAGTCGATTGGTTTTTGAGGAGTCTTTGGTTGATGGTAGCTGAGAGTGTCTGGCAGAGTACCAGAATTGGGATAGCAGTAGCTGATGTGCAGGAGGTGTTATGGTCAGGGCTGTGGAGAGGCAACAATTCTTCAGGAATTTCACAGCATCATCTAGATGTGTGACTTGCTTTCGAGGAGGAAACTCGAGAAGCGCATAGAGGTTATTTGACTTTGTCCAATCCAGTTCTTCAAGAGAGAACTTAACCTGAGGAGCCTTGATGATATCCAATTCCTCAGTAATATCAGCAACATTGTTCTCAGCGATGGTGTTCTTGGCAGAGGAAATGTCAGAAGATGCCATTTCTGTATATCAGTTCAACCAAAGATTAACAAATAAAAATAATCTTAATGTGGAAAGATTTTCCAATAAGATGGTTCGAATTTTGTCCATTTCATTCAGACAAAAATGTCTTAATGAAGATTAGGGTTTTTCTTGTTTTTGAAAAAAAAACGAAATGCAAACCCAATGAAAATCTTGTTTTCCAGTTTCTTTTGAGAATAAGGATTCCGGAAAAACGAATGTGTGAAGAAGAAGTTTAAGATTTTGCGTTTAAACTTGAAGAACAACCATGAAAGGTTGTGTTCATAAAACCATGAAAGAAATGATTTCATTTTAAAAAGTTCTTTTGTTTGATCTTGTGAAAACAAAGAGAAGATCATTAACAAGTTTAAGAAACAGGTAAATAACAAAATTATTAACCTGATTCGTTGAAGAAGATGAAGTTCTTGAGTTCTTGAGAAACTTGAGAGCACAAATGCAATAGTAATTTTTCTTTGCTTGGAGGAGAAGTTTTTCGCGTAAAAGAGAAATATAAATCCAGAATGTGTTTATATAGAGAGGTTAGAGAGAGAGAAAAACTCGAGCGAGAAAGTTTTTCATCATGACACGGACACGTGTTTGCATTTGATTGGAAGGTAAACGAAACGTGCAAACGTGTGTCATAAAAAAAGAACGTGCCAGGGCTTATCCGTTGCAATGACGTCACAACTGTCCTTTCATATTCTTGGATGTCTCTGAGGTTTTGAAAATTCAGGGACACTTTTGAAAACATGAAGCACTGAATAGAAATATCAGTGTTGGTTTTAGAAATTTCAAAGTATCGCTGATTAAGGAAGAGATATTCAGCGATGCAATTTATTTTGAAATCTTGCATTTACATGCGAATGTCAGAGAGAGAAAAAAAACATACCTAGATATCAGCGAATCAAGTTTATTCAGAGAGAAGATGATAGAATGGGTTATACAAGTTGATTTTATCCTATTGCTGATCAAATGTGAATCAATGAAGATTTTACTCTTCAAAGTTCAGCATTCCAAGCTCGCTGATGAGAAAGTTGAATCTTGTCTCATCAAGAGGTTTGGTGAATAGGAGATTAGATCGAATCCTGAGTCTTTGGGATACCAAAGACCTAGATTCGCAGTACCTTTAAGGTATCGAAAAATTCGCTTTACAGCGGTCATATGAGATATCTTAGGTTCAGCTTGATATCGTGCACACAAACAAGTTGCGTACATAATATCGGGTCGGCTAGCTGTAAGATACAAGAGAGAGCCGATCGTCCCACGGTACAGCGTGACATTAACAGGAATACCATTAGTATCCTTATCTAGTGTCAGCGGTGGTGCCATAGGGGTTTTCATAGCTGAACTTTGAGTTAAATCGAATTTCTTCAGCATATCTTTAACATACTTTCCCTGATTAATGAAAGTTCCTTTTTCATTTTGCTTTATCTGAAGACCAAAGAAATATGTTAGTTCACCATCATGCTCATTTTATACTCATCCTTCATTCTATCAGCGAAACGAGTACAAAGACCAGGGTTAGTAGAGCCAAATATAATGTCATCAACATATATCTGAACAAGAATGATATGACCTTTTACTTTCCTGAAAAATAGAGTTTTGTCGATTTTACCTCGCTCAAATTGTTCAATATGGAGATAAGTAGATAGAGTGTCATACCATGCACGTGGAGCTTGCTTCAAGCCATAAAGTGCCTTATCCAGTTTATAAACATAACCTGGACGCTTAGGATCTGAGAATCCTGGAGGTTGTTCCACATAGACTTCTTCATTCAGCTTTCCATTTAGAAACGCTGACTTAACATCCATCTGATATACTTTGAAGTCTTTGTGTACAACGTATGCTAAGAATAGATGAATAGATTCTAGTCTTACTACTGGAGCAAATGTTTCGTCATAATCTCTTGTCTATATCCCTGAGCAACAAGACGAGCCTTGTTGCGGGTTACAGTTCCATGTTCGTCCAACTTGTTTCGATAGACCCATTTAGTGCCTATCACTGTTTTGTCAGTTGGTCTTCGAACAAGTTTCCAAACTTTGTTTCTTTCGAATTCATTCAGCTCTTCTTGCATGGCGCTGACCCAGTTTGGATCTTTGAGGGCATCATCTACTTTCTTTGGTTCAGTCAGAGAAATAAAGTTAACAAATAAACAAATATTACCTGCACTTCGTCGAGTCTGAATACCAGCGTTTGGATCACCAAGAATTTGATCAATTGGGTGATTTACAGTCCATCGCTGAGCCGGAGCATGAGACGTTGACTCAACCTGAACTGGAGTAGCTGAAGATGAGGCTTCAACAACTTCTGGAGTATCAGCTAAGAGAGGAATGGGTGCAGTTGTCATTATATTCACTGATTGCTGAGAAGTAGATGGAATGTCTAAGACATTTGGTTCAGGAGCAGGTATAGTGTTTAAAGGAACAGCTGAGACCCATGATGTTTCAACTTCAATATTCTGCATATTTGGGATGATAGTAGGACTATCATCTTCAACTATATGAGTATGAGGAGTGGGAATATCTTCTGAATCACCAAGATGAGAGAACATTCGTTGATTCAGTTCTTCAGTATCAGCGGACGATTTAGAGTTCGCTGAACGGGATTCGTCAAACGTGACGTGAATTGTTTCTTCTACAGTTTGTCTTCTTCGATTGAAGACTCTGAAGGCTTTGGAGATTGAAGAATATCCAAGAAAGATTCCATCATCAGCCTTAGGATCAAACTTTCCAAGGGCATCTCTGTTGTTCAGTATGAAACACTGACATCCAAAGATGTGAAGAAAGCTGATTGAAGGCTTTCTCCCATGAAAAAGTTCATAGGCTGTTTTATTGAATCTTTTGACTATCAGCGACCTGTTTTGCGTAAAACAAGCAGTGTTGACAGCTTCTGCCCAAAACTGAGTATGCAGGTGAGAATCGCTGAGCATTGAACGTGCAGCTTCAATAATTGTTCTATTTCTTCTTTCAGCGACTCCATTTTGTTGCGGTGTTCTTACAGATGAAAAGTTGTAAGAAATACCCTTACTCTCAAACAAGGAATCAAGAGAACTGTTTTTGAATTCAGTCCCATGATCATTCCTTATTGAGTGAACGGTCAAATTGTTTAGGGTTTCCATCTTCCGAACAAAGGTGATGAGTTCTTCAGGGGTGTCACTCTTGGAACGGAGAAACATAACCCATGTATAACGAGAGAATTCATCAACTATGACCAGTGTATATTTCTTTCCAGCGATGGATTGTTTGTTAACAGGGTCAAACAAATCCATATGGAGAAGTTGCAGAGGAGATGACACTGAGGAGACTTGCTTTGACTTAAAGCTTGCTTTGGTCTGCTTCCCTTTCTCACACGCTGAACATAAAGACTCTTTGGCGTATGAGTGCTGAGGTAGACCAGTGACTAACTCTTTTGAAGAAAGAGTGTTCAGTGTCTAGAAATTTAGATGAGAGAGCCTCTTATGCCATAGCCAGTTGACATCAGATGAGGCTTTTGAGAAGAAACAGGAGTTCTCAGTGGTTGTTGAGTCCATGTTTATTACATAAACATTTTCCAAACGATAACCGCTGAGAGCTATCTTCTCCTTTTTATCAGTGACAAAGCAGGATTCCTTGGTAAAGATTACCTTGTTATCCTTGTCGCAAAGCTGACTGATGCTTAAAAGATTATGCTTCAGCCCTTCAACATATGAGACTCTTCTGAAGGTTGTTGTACCATTAGAGAGTACACCAAACCCTCAGGTATGTCCTTTTCCATTTCCTCCAAAAGTCACAGAGGGACCCTTCTCTTCCTTGTATTCAGCGAGCAGGCTTTTCTTTCCTGTCACGTGTCTAGAGCATCCGCTATCGAGATACCATATACCCTTCTTAACCTGCATCACAAAGGAAGATTAGTTTTTCTTGGGTACCCACTTAACCATGTGTACACGTTTGTCAGTGGAAGTAGTTGGAATGGAAGGTTCAACAATCTTCGCAGCATTTGAAGATTCAGCTTTGTCAGTCTTCACTTTGGTTAATTTCTTAACCTCAGTGGTCTTCTTTGCCTTGGGGGCAATCTTCACCTTAGCTATCTTTTCAGCTTTGGTGGCTGTGGGGCACTTACTAGCAATATGATCAGTGAGTCCACAGTGATAACATTTCCTATAACTAAAAGTAGTTCTAGGACCATTTGAATGTTGAGATTTAGATTTTGAATTAGAAGTACCAGCACCAAGTAAGCTGATGGCTTTTGAAATGGGAGGAACATTCAGTTCTTCGGATTTCTTACCAGAGACATCCACTCTGATTCTAGGAGTAGATCGCTGAATAGATCCACGCTGAGTAGATCCAGAGATCTGATTCCTTGATCCAGAGGAATGAATCACTAAAGCTTTAGAAGAATTCAGCTTAGGTACTAAGGTACCCTTCTGAGGATTTTGGTTAAAAGTAATTCCTTTACCTTTATCTTTAAAGACAAAGGTAGGTTTTGGATAAACCATTTTCTCTTTACCTTTTGAAGAGGTAGAAATTTCCTCAGGGATAGGCGGTCTGGACGAGGAACACTAAGAGGATGAAGTATCAGCGACTGAGGATACGAAAGTTCCAAACAAGAGCATGGAACGATCAGTGGTTGGTTCTAGATTGTCAGCTTTGTAACCAAGACAACGTTTATCACTCAGGGGAATCTGAGACTTAATTATCTCAGTGATCTTTGTTGAAGAATTACACCATCCTTCAACAGTAGCTTTTTCAGCTCTTAAAGCAGAGAGAGCTTCTTCTCGCTCGATTTTGACTAGCTGATTTAAATGCACTTGATCTTTAAAATCTTCTTCAATTTTAGAAAGCTTTTCTATTTGAAGGTGACAGTTTTTGAACTGTTCAGCGAGATCAAGGTTTTGATTTTCAACTACAGTTTTGCCATTCATGGCTTCATATAAACTTCTAATTAAGAGATCGATTTTACGAAGACTATCAGCTTCATCAATATTTGCAATATTTGTAAAGAAGGAAGGTGATACCTGAATAGCAGAGGTTGAAGTAGAGGGAATGTCTGAACTTTCTTCCTCATCTTCAATCTTTGCCATAAGACAGAGATTGGCTTCATCATCTTCAGAATCTGATGATGATTCTTCTTCATCAGAGGCAGCCCAATCATAAGCCATCAGGCCTTTGCCTTTCTTCTTAAAGCTTTTCAGCTTTGCATACTTTTCTTTCAGCTTAGCGTATTTGTCATCTTTATTCCTGGGAATAAAGGATTTCTTGGGAAACGCTGAGTTTATTGAAACTTTCTTAGACCTGCACTCGTTAGCGAAATGTCCTAGCTTTTCGCAGTTAAAACAAGTAGCAGTAGCCTTATCAACAGGAGCTGATGATCTTGGCTTATCAGTAATAGAAAGGGGTTTGTTCTTTCTGAACATTTTCTTTTTGGCAAATCTCCTGAACTTTTTAGTTAGGAGAGCCAAAGATTCATCATCATCTGAAGAGTCAGAATCTGATGACCTTTCAGAGTTACTTTCCAACTCAGTGATAGTGACCGAGGGTCGCTGAGTGGAAGGTTCCTCTGAGATTAAAGCAACAGGAGTGCTTTTGGAATCTTTTACAAGATTCTTCTTAAGATGACTCGATTGCTCATGATTCAGCATCGTGCCATATAAGGTAGCAAGGGTCATTGATCTTAGATCTTTTGACAGCTTGAGACACATAGAATAACTGTCCCAGCTTTCAGGTAAACATTCTAGAAACTTTGTCAGCACTTCAAAGTTAGAATATTCCTTACCAACAGTTTTCAGATCTATTATTAAGCAATTAAAACGTTGGTGAACTTCAGAGAGAGTTTCATTCTTACCACAAATGAAACTTTCGTATTGTCTTACCAGGTTGATCTTTCAAGAGTCCTGGACTTCAGACGTACCTTCATACTGAACACAGATTGTGTCCCACATGGCTTTTGAGGTTTTCAGGTTCATGACGGAATGGTAGACTTCGTCAGGAAGAGCCATGGATAGTATGGATCTGGCTTTTGTGTCGATAGCCACTTTCTTCTTATCTTCGTCAGTCCACATATGAACTTCCTTGGGTATCAGCCTTTTTGGAATAGCAGGTCTATTCTCAGCGGCTGGTACTGCAGCATCAATTCTTACAGGAATATATGGGCCGTTTTCAAGATAGTAAGACATAGTAGGGTCTACACCTTCTAAGAAGAGAATCATCCTATTTTTCCATAGATTAAAATTATCTCTGGAGAATCTAGGGGGTTTAGCAAGAGAACCATTGTCGATATTGTTTGTGTTTGTGTTGGTGGCCATTTTCAGAAATAGCAAGGAAGAGAAATCTTAGTATAGATTAGATCTTGTTTATTAGATTAAACAAATCCGCTCTGATACCACTTGTTGGTCCCGAAGGGCTATACAAGTTTGTATAAGGGGGGGGGGTTGAATACAAACACTAAGATTTTACTTTTCTAAATTGTTTATTGATAACCTATCTCAAGATAAGAAGGATGAACTTGTCCAGAGTTAGCAAGTTACTTCAAAATGAAGTGAGTTCTTCTTCTTATATACTGCATGCATTTAATGCATGGCAGTTTACACTTTACACGTGGCAACAGCTCATTGGTTGTACGTCATTGACCTTTGTTGACAACCTTAGTAGCCGCATGTTTGAACAGTGTAGTATCAGAGTGGTTGTACGATTTCAGACAATAAGAAGGTTCTTTTTCTGACGTATCATACGGAGTCGTGCAAGGGTGGTTAAGACAAAAGTACTTTGTACGGAGGACTTCATGATCAACTTTTCGTTGATTCAGCGATATATCATTCTATATTAGCGAATGATAGAGTTCAGCGATAGCTAAAGTCTTGTACTTGATACTTCACGATGAGTGGACAAATCTGAGTCTTCGCTGATCCGCATCAGTTCATTAGGAGACTTGACGCTGGTTCTTGAGCTTGATCTTCGACTTCAGCGTAGAACCTATGTTGACGTGAAACTTGTCTTCAGAGATCATAAGTAAACAACTAACTTATCAGCGATCACCATAAGGACTGAACAGACTCAGAGTATTATGGTGAACAGTGTTCGCTGAATGTTTAATCTAAAGAGCGAGAGTTCCTATCAGCGGTACTGTAAGGTCTTAGTACTTATCAGCGATAGTGAAACTCTGATACATATTGTTTACTTACAATTTTCACTAAGTATATAAGAGAGGGTCATTATCAAATCACTGTGGGTTTGGATCAACAGAGATGAGATTGGGACTTGGTTCTTGCTCAGAATCTCACACTTGATGATCCAAATAAAGGTAGAAGAGTTCACTAAATGGCCACAACAAACCCTAGGTTGTAATTTAATGAGGAGGGAGGTTGAGAGGTGAAAAATCGCTCCTAAGCCTCCTAAAATCTCTCCCAACGTTGAACTTTGCAATTAATGAAGAAGACAAAAGCTGAAAAAGGTTTTAAACCCGTCAGAACTGGCGACCGATTGTGCCTGTCGATTGTGCCAGTGGTGATTCTCGCCGGAACTCTCGCCGTAGATGTACCTAGAAGGGGCGTATCGGCGACTGTGACATGCAGATGTGCCCTTGGGCACCCCCTCTATCACTCTCGCCCAGAGTGCACCAAGAGTGGTCACTCCCCGATGATTGTGACATGCAGTAGTGCCCCGAACATTCTTGTGGTCACTGTCCAAAACCCACACATACTGACACACCGACTCGAAATCTAGAACCGACTTTCCGAGAAAACTGACGCTTGTCTTAGTGACCTAGGATTAATTTGAACAATTTTCATATAAACCAAATATCGAAATATATAGGTTCTTAAATTCTAACATGACATTTTTCACTATTCTAAAATTTTAGGTGTTACAATCCTCCCCACCTTAGAAGATATTTTGTCCCCGACATCTCGTTCTAAGCGAACAAATGAGGATATCGTTTTCTCATGTTTTCCTTGACTTCCCACGTCATATAAGCAATGTGATGGTGCTTCCAATGAACCTTGACCATGGTCACATCTTTATAGCAAAGTTTCTTTGATTTCTTCTCTAATATGGCTTCCGGTGCCACACAACAGTTACATTATCCACCCGAATTTCGAAAAAAGGGATGACACTCTCTTTTTCATTCAAACAGTTACATAGGTAGAAAATGTGAAAAGTGTGACAGATTCCATTCCTTTTCGGTGGTAAATATAGCTTGTATGCTTGAGAGTCTAGCCCGCTCTAGAATGGTGAATGGTCCATGAAAATGGGGACCAAGCTTCTCGCGCTTTCCAAATCGGATAATGGCCTACTACGGAGACACTTTCAACATAACTCGATCTCCCACTTGGAATTCAATTGGTCTTCGCTTCTTATCCGCGTAGCTCTTTTGTCGATCTTGGGCCGCTTTCAAGCGTTCCCAAATGTTCTTTACTTTATCCGTCGTGTCTTGAACAATTTCCGGTCTGGCAAATTGTTTCTCTCCCGCTTCAAGCCAACACATCAGTGTCTTACATTTCCGGTCATACAATGCTTCGAAAGGTGCCATCCCGATGCTAGAATGATAACTATTATTATAGGAAAGTTCCACTAACGTTAGGTCTGAGTCCTAAATTCCTCCAAAATCTACGACACACGACCTCAACATATCTTTAAGAGTTTGAAGAATACTTTCACTTTGACCATTCATTTGGGGATGGTAGGTCGTGTTCAACTTGATCTTCATACCTAACTCTTTCTGTAGACTATCCCAAAACTTATAAGTAAACCGGCTATCTCTATCTGAGACGATTAATAGTGGCACACCGTGTCTTGACACCACTTCATCAGTATAGAGTTTAGCTAACTTGTCCATTGGTAACGTTTCCTGCATCCCATAAAATGTGCACTCTTAGTAGCCAGTCCACCGCTACCCAAATCGTATTATGACTTCTCAATGTCTTTGGTAACTTTTTCACGAAGTCCATGGTAATACGTTCTCACTTCCATTCCAGGATCGTCAAAGATTGTAAGCTTTCGTAAGGCTTTTGGTGTTCCGCCTTGACTTGAAGGCAAGTAACACACTTTTCCACATAACTTGCGACGTCAAGTTTCATCACCGGCCACCAATAATTTAACTTCAAGTCCTTATACATTTTTATGCTACCGGGATGTATGGAATATTTAGACTTATGAGCGTCCTCTAGAAGTAGTTCCCGGTTTCCTCCCAACTTTGGTGCCCAAATTCGTCCTTCGAAAAGTTTGAGGCCACAACCATCTTCTGTTAGCAAATCATGTTGTTTCACCATGACTTTGGTCTTGAGGTTCCCTTATAGGAGTGCCTCAACTTGATATGCCTTTATGCTTTCCACTAGGCTTGACACCAGATCGATTCTTTTGAGAGACGACTTTGACACTACTCCCATGACTCTTTCGGCATAAGTTACTAGGTTGGCCTTACCGGGGTGGTAAATCAATTCACAATCATAATATTTTGACATCCACTACTACGCTGGCCTTACCGGGGTGGTAAATCAATTCACAATTATAATCCTTTAACAATTCTAGCCATCTCCTTTGACACATGTTAAGCTCATATTGATCAAATATGTACTTCAAGCTTTTGTGATCGGTGAAGAGGGTACACTTCATACCATAAAGGTAATGTCACCATAACTTAGATCACCGCCGCCAATTCTAAGTCATGTGTGGGATAATTCTTCTCATGATCCTAGAGTTGACATGACGCATACGATATCACCTTCCCTCTTTGCATCAACACATATCCAAGGCCATCTTTGAGGCATCACTATACACTACAAAATCTTCCAACCCCTTCGGGTAAAGATTGAATTGGTGCTTCAAACAGTTTCTTTTGAAGAGTTCTAAATACATGATCTTGAGTCTCGGGCCACGCGAACTTGACATTCTTCCTTGTCAATGCCGTAAGTGGTGAAGCGATCTTCGAGAAGTCTTGGATGAACCTTCGGTAGTAACCGGATGAACCAAAGAAACTCCTAATCTCTGATGAAGTCATTGGCGATTCCAAATTCATCATAGCTTCAAGCTATGCCGGGTCCACTTTCACTCCATCTTTAGACACTACATAACCTAAGAATTGGACTTCTTGTTGCCAAAATTCTCAATTTGAGAACTTAGCGAATAAACTCTCTCTTCGAAGAACTTCTACAACCTATGGCAAATGTTGTCCATGCTCGACCTCATCCTTTGAGTAGACTAAGATGTCGTCGATAAAAACTATTATCGATTTATCCAAGAAAGGACGACGTACTTGGTTCATTAAATCCAAGAACACGGCCGAAGCGTTCGTTAAACCAAACGACGTCACCAAGAACTCGTAGTGTCCATACCTTGTCCAGAAATTCATCTTCGAAACGTCGTATTTCTTCACCTTTACTTGATGATATCCAGACCGTAGATCGATCTTGGAGAAACACCCCCACCTTGGAATTGGTCAAAGAGGTCGTCAATTCGGGGAAGCAAATACTTATTCGTCATTGTCACCTTGTTTAATTCCTGATAGTCTATACACATCCGCATAGATCTGTCTTTCTTTTTCACAAACAATACCGGAGCTCCCCACGGTGACGAACTCAGTCTTATGAGTCCCTTCTATATCAGTTCTTGCAATTATGTCATCATCTCTTGCATTTACGTCGGTGCTAAGCAATAAGGAGCATGAGCAATAGGAGCCGCTACCGGAGTAAGGTCAATGTTGAACTCTACTTGGCGCTCCGGTGGTAAACCTGGTAGATATTCCGAAAAGACATTCGGGTATTCACGTACTACGTCGGTGTCTTCAATCTTATTCTTTTCTAACTTTGCATCTACTATGTAGGCCAAATACGAGGTACATCCCGTAGATAAGCATCTACGACCTTTAAGTAATGATATGATTGAGGTGGTTCTTTTACCCTTCTCTCCATAAATAGTCATTGTACCCCCGTCTGCCAAGGGCACTCTAATCATCTTCTTATAGCAAAAGATGGCGACACTATTCTTAACTAACAAATCCATCCCTACTACTACATCAAATCCTCATATGGCCATGGGTAACAAATCCACCACAAAGGATTCCACGTCTAGCTTTAAGGTATAACTATCAAATATTCCTGAATCAAAACTTGATCTTCATTGGCTACTTCCACTACTAAAGCGTCAGATAAGATACTAATGGGAGTGACAAATTTCTTGCAAAAAGAACTCGATACAAAAGAGCGGTTTGCACCTGAATCAAACAATACACGTGTATGCAAGGAGTTAACTAGGAACATACCCGATACTACGTCGGTGGTCTCCCTTACCTTCTCAACGGTCATTTGAAAGGCTCGAATCGATGCCTTTAGTGGATTCTCCTTCCTCGATGTGGTTCCACTTATAGCCCCTCGGTTGCCCCACAAGCTTTGGGCACTTTCTCTTTACATGCCCTAGAAAACTGTTTAAGCTGTCGAGCGGGCCCGGTTGGCCTTTCCCACTTCCTTTTCTCTCCCACTTGCCCTCTCTTTTCCTTTGCTTGGGCAATGTCATCCTCCACTAACTGGGATTCTTCGATCTATTCTTGCAATGTAGTCATCTTGGTGTTCCTCACCGCCGTCTTCATCTTTGCAGGTAGCCCCCTTTGAAAATCCTTTATCTTCATATTCTCATTGGTGGCTAGATGCTCAACCAAACTCAACTTTTCAACAAATTACCTTGAGTAGTTGACAATAGATTGGTTTCCTTTCTTCAGGTTCCTAAACTCCTCTTTGATCATGTACATAGCTTGTTCATTGCAATATGTATCCACTACTTTTTTCTTGAAAGTTGCCCAAGAATGTTTGGCCAAAAACCCCCAACGTAAGAGTCGTCCGAGTGAGGTTCCACCAACTCAACGCCTCACCCCTAAACATTTGGGATGCAAACTTGACCCTTTGAGAGTCATCACATTCGCTTGCCTCGAATGCCATCTCTATCTCTCTGATCCAATTCATGCAAGCGACTCGATTTGTAGTCATGGAGAACTCCGACGACTTACTACATCGGAAGGTTTTGTAAGAGCAACATTTCTCCCTTCTTCTTTCGGCACCCATAATTTGTTCCTCCGTTCCAACAACGTTCACCAAACCTCCGACACCATTCATCGCATTTTCCGCAACCGTCTCATATCTTCGGTTTCTAGCATCCCGGTCCTTTAGTATCTTCATGAACCTTTCATCCTGTCTATCCATGGCGAAGTTCACCATTTGTAGGATGTTTTCCATCATCACGGAATTGAGGACCATATCTTTCATCATCGGTTCTTCTGTCTCTATGTTGACTTGAGGCACGACATCAATGACATCCCTTAACATTATAGGAATTGGAGGAATAGGTGGGTTGTCCGCTTAAACGTCTGCCTAGGTGATTCCCGAGCGGTTACACTTGCTTCATTTCCATCGTCTTGAGCCACAACTCGACTTCTTGTGTTTACCATTGTGAATTGTCACAAATGATAAAGATCATACCGGTTAATTCTTTAAATGATTAATAGCTTGTTACGTACTACTACATTCATCAATTATCATAACAACACTTTGAAGTACACTTACATAATAATATATTCATAATAGCACGGGCCCTATGAAACTTTGAATATACCATACACAAGGATTCTTGTCGTCATCATCAGAACCTTCAATTAGTGTATTTTCGTACTTCCTAACACACTCCCCGCCTATGAATGCTACCCGAGGTTGACAATTTACCACTAAAGTCTACAGTTTAAGTCTAGGCATTATAAACTAACACCTAGTTCACTTAAACTAAACCTCTGATACCAATTGTAGCACCTCAAAACTGGGACAAACAAACATATTCATAAAATGGAAATGTGGTATATAAATGTCAGACATGAGTCATCCCCCAAAAGGGGAAACCAGTTTACGCATGTTTAATCATAGTATGTAACTTAACAGTAAAAGATAACAATCTATTAATCTAATTCCTCTAAAGAAATAAGATTACAAATGGGTGTCATCCACTTCACAAAATAATGTCCTCTAAAGAAGACATCCCAAAAATGATCCCCCAAACTCACTTCTAAACCAGACAACTCTTCTTGGCGACCACACCACTAGATACTGAGATACATGTCAACAACAAACAAGTGTTAGGCCAAAAATCCAAGTAAGTTTGAACAAATAATATATATTATATAAACAAATAACGGTTAGAATTTATTTATATGATTATATAACTCATTATTTGGAATCAATGGGGGATACCCATAGCACCGATCAAGTTTCACCTCACGAGTCGATTTACCTTAGTGTCTACTTCCATGAGTAACACCACAATGCTTTACACATTGAGGACTACCTCCAAGAAATTATCCGAAATGATGGAGATCCTAGTGCATACCTCCAAGGTGGCACCATAAGACTAAATCCTCCAAGTTCCTATTTAAAAGGTTCATCCACAAGATCCATATATACCATTATAGACATTTACTCCAAGAAAATTGTACATAACACGAATAGAGGTAGGCTAGTGGTCCAACCACTTTATTCAACATGATAAGAGATTTAGAAATTACGCAAGGACCTCTAAATAGGTGAAACGAATATGTGACCCCATATGGGTCATTTCTAAGTAGTAGTAATACCTAGCATGCAAGGCTATAAACAAGTAACATTATGCATAGGATGTCACACATAAACCAAATATTCAAGTTAGGTTAGATACTTTCATATTTGAGAGTCTATATAAACCTTTTAAAATACCAACAAAATTTCATGTACTCTCTCGTATAACATATCTTCATCAAGTAATCAATACGGTGGTTTACACCAAAATACCCGTGTAACAACCCGACCAAAACCAGCCAAACATTAATCCAACAAATTGAATCAAAACTGCCAAACATGGCCCACACAATGTCAACAACCTAACTTCAACATTTGGGTTCTCGGAAAATCACCCTAAATAGTAAACACAACTGAGAAATATATATCCAAATAAACAAATAAAAGGGGATGTCTTCTAATCCACTAGACGCAAGCTCCGACACACATCTTCCCCCTTCCCTTAGACAAGTTCTCTACAACTTGCTTACCTGAAAAAGGTTTTAGATTTGAAAAGCGAGGGTTAGACCACACGGTCTAGTGAGTTCCCTCAAGAGCGTCCCCACGACGCAATAAGCAAGATTCATAAATAATTTATGTAGAAGAAATGTAAGCATCACGCCTTTATAAATGAATCATACACACACTTGGCGCATACCGATGGCCTATGCTCTGGTCACACACACCCGTGACAGCGTGTTAGGGCACACACCCACCCTTACAAATCTATATGAAACAAATTCATATATACCTATATCACACGTTATGGGACACCCCCCCCCCCCCCCCATATTCACACCATAAGACATCGTATGCCCACCGCTAGTAATCACACCTTTATAATTCACACCGCAAACATGTTTTATAACATCAAGTAAAATAAACAGTTTTAAACAAGGATATGCGTACATAAACATGCTTGTTAAAAGTCTTTGGTTAAAAGTACTCACCTGGTGTCCACGCTAGATGCCCTCACTTGATACCGCTACCCTCTAACTGCTCCTACAACGGCACTCGACACACGAGAATGGATGAGTCAGTAACAATTCCCCTAACTCCTTTCAATCTGGGTTTCTAAGCTAAGACCACATGACCCGATATTTCCTTGAAATTAATGGAAGGTAACTAAATTTCCTTTCAATATAGAAATCAATTGATTTCTCTCAAGGTTTCTACGCCTTACTCAAAAGTCCCACATTCAAATGATGAAGAGATACCATAGAAAACAATGGAAGCACACATACCAAGAGAGGGTGGTTACCTTGGAGAAGAAGATTTTGATGAACCCTATTGAGTTTCTGATTTCTCCGCCTTCACCTCCACAAATCGCTACCAAGTTTTCTCCAAAATCGCACGCACACACATATTGTAGCCGCCTCAGCTTCTAATTTGAGAATACCTTAAATTTTTAGGGTTTTGCCCCCCCCCCCTTTTATACTTTCTCACCACTCCCCCAAACTTTTCTTCTTCTTACTTTTGCCACCAAAATTCTCCTTTCATTCCTCCAACGATACGGGTTATTACAACATCCACCCCTCAAAATAATTTCGTCCCCGAAATTCCATCCTTGAACAAGTGGGGGTATCGGGACCTCATGTCCGATTCTAACTCCCAAGTTGCATCTTGGCCTTTGTGGTGCGTCTAATTAAGGGATTCACACACAATTCTACAATCGCTTTCCCCAACACGATATACGTAATACGTCTAAAGCAGATAACACTTCCTTGCCCGAATTCCATTGACTACAATTCATCAATTATAAACAATTAATATGTTCTCACCACAACATCACCCCACACTATGCTTAGTTAATAGTGGGAAACTTCCACATCCCCACATCTGAAGCAGCCCCCAACCAAACCGAACCAATCTTGAAGGCACACATTCAAATTCTCACTGCATCCAACAATCGTCCATCCACATAAGAGATAAATCCAAGTTTCACCCACTCAACAGAAAGGAGTGTCCATGCTCATACAAAACTATTCCCATTAGCCTAACACCGAATGACAAACTTGCTTGGAATATTTCCCACACTACTACCAAGTCTAACTCAATGGTCCTTCATTCCGAGCACTACCTTCAACTTCTTCTCAAAACATGAAACATGTTTCCAAAGAACGGCTCACTAGAAGGTGCACACTTCTGACCAACCACATAAACTAACTTTCCCTGACCCTTAAACCATCACATATACACAAATTCTCTTTCTCATACTCCCACTAGGAGTTCATGTGCCCAACGATGTCACTCGGTACCCATTGATTCACATTCTCAGACACAAGCCAAATTTTCTACTTCCAGTTTACTCATTATTCAACATACCAACCCTACCTCCTCAAAAGATACCAACTCCATGCACGCAATCCCAACGGTTTGGTACCAACGGTTTCACTACATTTCACACGAGAAAAAATAAACCAAATCATTCCAAAATAACACCTAATGCTCGAAGCCACCACACACTTCTCGTTTCCCAAACGGGGTTACGCCACTCCTTTGAATTCCTTTACACACAAGGAATAATTCCACATTTCCAAAGATTCCATATCTACTACGAACCATCATGAATTAACCAATCCAACATATTCATAAACATGCCAACGACATAAGACAACTCACCCATCAGCTCATTGCAACCTATGAGCACCCGATTTTCTCTTTTAGGTAGTCACCAACTACTCCTCCACTCTTTTATTCTCAAACTAGCAATACAAAATCACCAACCAAGCATCCATGCATCTCATCACACTTATACATGCCACCTTTGAATAATTTAACAGCAATCTACGAGCAAAGATTCCCACTTACGCTTATCCCATATCAAAAACAGTCCCACATATTCACACCAATGACTCGCATGCCTACTTTGTATAAGTTACCACTAACTTATCCATACAACCACCACACTAGAGGCAAAATCCTCACGATCATTCGTACACACCGGGTTCATTTTGTAAATAGGTGAAGTTAGTGGGTGTGGTGTGAAGAGTGAAAGTTGAGGGACTTGAATGCAATTAGTAGGGATTAGGGTTAAAACCTCTAAAACCCTCATTCTCTCCTTATTAGAAAAAGGTGCGGCTAGGTGTTTGTCAGTTTGTGTGTGTGAAGAAGGAGCTTGTTGAATTGGGAGAGAGAGCCTGGAATTGGAAAGCTTGGAGTGTGAAATCTTCATCTACAACAAGGTAATTTCATTCCTCTAACCTCTTTTAGATTTGTGAGGGTTTGGGTTTCTGTTTTGGGAGAAATGTGTTGTTATCGATAACCCCAGTGTTGGGATTGAGGTTTCCTGTGTGATTCAACAACTAATCAGTGTGGGAATCGATTAGAGTTGTTGGTTTAATCATCTAAAGACTCAAATTCCATCTCTAATGGTTGATGATAAGATTAGAGGGGTTTGGGGTTGTGTTATGGTGTATCTGTGCGTGTTCGGATAAGTCACCAGAAGGTTTTCCGAATCGAGTAAATTTCGAAAGTTGTTGGAATCCAGCAGTTGTCCGGATGGGACCCGAAATCGGGTATACCAGAAGTCGAGTTATCGGATGTTATCCGGAAACCTTTGGGAATTCGGATGGGATCCAGAAGTCTATACCGGAAAAGGGGGAATCCGGATAAGCCCGGATTGTGTGTATCCAGGAAAGGGGGCGAAATCCGAAAGAGTCCGGAAGGCGGTATCCGGAATCCGGATTGCCTGTGTCCGGGACTGTATGTAGCCAGAAGCATTATTAGAGAGTGTCTCGAGAATCTTGACTCTGAGTAAGTTGTTGAGTGACTTATTCACTCTCGTATGTTGGGTGAAAATGTAGGTGTGCGGTTAGTGAATAGTAGCTTCAAGTAAGAAAGATTTAGCAGGGACGCCATGTGAGTCTTTCTAAATCGAAGTTCTGACGATTCTTGCTTTTATTGGTCGTACATTTTATGTTGTATTGCATGTTTTCATGTGGTTTAAATTATGAAAGTTGATGGTGTGTTGTTTATACTGTGGTATTCATGGGTCGGGACTAAGGGTGGTTTATTATGATGCCATATGGGGAGTGGTTCCATACGAAATGTATGAACATGTTTCATATAACTACTAAGGGCGGGTGTGTGCCCTAACACGTTGTCACAATTGTGTTCGTGACCAAAGTGTAAATCATCATCATGCGTGTGTTTGTTTAAACTGATAAGGGTGTAACTGTTCATAATTCCTTATAAACTCTTTTATTGGACATGTGTGGTGTGGTATTGATATCTTGAGGGATCTCACTAGACCTCGTGGTCTAACACTCGCTTTTCAAAATGTAATACCCCTTTTCAGACAAGCAGGTAGTCGAGGGCTCGAGTAAGGGTATGGGCAAGATGCGAGTTGGAGCTTGCGTCTAGTGGAACTAGAAGACTTTTCTTTTTAATATTTTAGATACATTTTCTCAGCTATAACTAGGGTTATTTCCTCGAACCTTAGTTTTGTAATCTCGAATGTGTGACCTATGTTGGGCCATTTTTGGCGTTTATATTTAAAGTAGTGGTTTTTGGTGTGTTTGTTTGATGTGAGTTGTTACATTGTTTCTTTTTCTAGTTTTTTGCTAGTTTCATAAAATTTCGCTCTTAAAAAAAAATCAATCTAGTAAACCGTACCCATTATAAAAATCAATCCAATAAACCCTAAACCATATCCATTATAATCATAAATTCAATTCGTCTTATTGTACTCCTACTTGTGATTAACATATCAAACCCACACCCAAACCACCGGTTGTTGTACATTGCACCTTACTAATGGGTTTTTTTCAATTCAGTGGTAAGAGTATTGCATCATACAATCTTTTTATATACATAAAGATATATATATATATAGGGGTGGTATCGGGTACAAAACAAATGGTTTGTACAAATCCGTACAAACTAAATATATATATATATTTTGAACGGCGACCGAAATCTAAGAGCCTCATTGGTAACAGTATTGCATCATACAGTCTTTTATTTACATAAAAATCAAATGAAACTCAATAAAATGCAGAAAATCGTAAAAACAATGAAACGTGTATAGTGTCACAATGTAAGAGAGTATTGTATTTCACGTTAATTATAAAACTATACATGTTTTACCCATAAAGTTTAAATCTTTTTAAAGGTACCAATTTATAGGTGATATTGGGACCACCTCATAGGATTAGCAGCCTACTTGATTTAGAGCTCATTGCATCCCATACGACATTAATTTTTCCTTTTTTGAAACTCATATTTGTAATCTATCGTTTACCCCCAACTAACTTGTAATTATACGATAAATAGAACCAACACATGCATTGCATTTTGTCGTTAATTATATTCACATCAGCATTTTTGAAATGACGTTTTTGAGTACACGGATAATGGTTGTGGTTATATTCACATTGGCATTTTTGAAATGACGTTTTCAGTATACATAATGTGACGGTGTGGTTATATTCACATTGACATTTTGGAAATGACGTTTTTGAGTATACGGAAAGTGGGTGTAGTTATTTTCTCATTAGCAATTTCAAAATGACGTTTTAGAGTACACGGAAAGTGGTTTTGGTTATATTCACATTATTATTTTTGAAATGACGTTTTAGAGTATACGGAATGTGGGGTTGGATCCGAGTTGATTTTAATTTCACAAGAAACCAATTGAATTTTGTTTCAATTATTATCGACAAAGAATTTGTATCGTAGTCGTAGATTTTAGATCAAACAACGATACCAACTCATGATAAAGATTGATAAATCGAGTGGTGGATTCCTGTAGGGGTTAGGGGCAATTGTCTCAAAGTAGAAAAAGTTTACAACTTCTAAAGATATCATCAATTTGATTCGATCCACAAGAGGGTAATATTATTTACCACAAAATTGAAAGGCTACAATAATATATCCAAGTCTGAATTTGAGTTTTAGTGGTTAATAAATATATAACATAAAGATATTCAAATATATATATATATATATATATATATATATATATATATATATATATATAGGGAAGGATTCAACAGAGAAATCCAAAATATTTAGAGAAATAGAGAAGTGATCTTGGCCATTTATTCGGTCAAGATCGACGGCTTTGACCGAGAAGCAGCGGATAATTACTCGCGTGGTCTGCACAAGATATAGGGGTAGTTTCGTAAAAAATACACGGACTGAGTTCATATATGAATCTGTGTGATTCACATATGAACTATACGTTCATATATGAACCTTTGTAATTCACATATAAACTCTTTTTAACTAATTCATATATGAACCTTTGTGATTCATATATGAATCACAAGATTCATATATGAACATTTGTGATTCATATATGAACCTTTGTGATTCATATATGAACCTTTGTGATTCATATATGAATCAGTTAATTTGTTCGTATGAAAGTAGTTAAAAAAAATTCATATATGAATCACAAAGGTTCATATATGAACACAAAGATTCATATATGAATCAATTAATTGGTTCAACTGATTCATATATGAACCTACAGTTAATTAGTTTTATATATGAAACACAAAGGTTCATATATGAATCACAAGATTCATATATGAATTAGTTATAAAGAGTTCATATGTGAATTACAAAGGTTCATATATGAACGTATAGTTCATATGTGAATCACACAGATTCATATATGAACGTATAGTTCATATGTGAATCACACAGATTCATATATGAACTCAGCCCGTGTTTTTTGTAAAAGTTACGAAATTGCCCTTCTATTTTTGGAACAACCGCAACTTTTGACGAGTCAGAGCCGCAACTTTTGATCAATTATAACCGATCTTGACCGAATAAATGACCAAGATCACTTCTCTATTTTTCTAAATATTTGGACTTCTCTATTGAACCTAAGGCTATATATATATATATATATATATATATATATATATATATATATATATATATATGTGTGTATATATATATATACACATTATATATATATACATAACGTAAAGACTTGACCGTAAAACATTGAAATGAAATTTGATTTTTAGTGTTTTTTATTGTATTTTATAACTATAATTATTTTTTATTTTATTTTATTTTATTTTATTTTATTTTATATTATATTACGTTATTGTTATTGTCAAACACTAGAAATTTTGGATCTACTTTGCTATTAGAGGATCCAGAATGGAAGGTTCCTTATAAGAAAAAATTAGAGTTTTTTTCAAGGTTCTGATAAATGCGTTACAGTGGTGTTATGGTGTTTTAAGGTGCGTTACGGTCGGTTATAAGGCGTGTTTAAGGGGTGAATTAGTTTTTTTTCTTACTTATTTATATATAATTTCTGGCTTATTAAATAATATATTAATGATTCTAATATTCATTAAAAGTGGAAATTCATCAACCACAAGTTGAATTAATTGTTGAAAGCGGGGAAGATTTTGAATCTGAAAGGTCGCACTATATGTCAACCCAAGATGCATCTTCCTCTTCAACATTTCGAAAATGTACTTTTGGAACACCAACATGCATTAAATATTCAATTCCAATGAAAAAAATAAACGGTGAAGATTACATAGAATGATAACTTCTTTCTAAGATATATCTAACTTAATCCAATACATTAGATCATGTGAGAAATGTCATTTGTAGATAAGTGTTTTTAAAGCGTTGATCATTTTTAATCAAATACCTTCCCATGAATTGTGGCTTAAAAGTGAATTGATCTGGTGCATCTCGGTGCATCTTATCTCGATGCATCTCATCCTGATGTTCGTTCATTTCTCATCCAACGGTTGATAACCACTTCTTATACTTCTTACCAAATTTGGCACTTCTCACCGTAACTCAACCTTTGAATCCAATCTCACATATTATTTGCATATCATATTAGAATTTAAGATTAGAGATGTAGGGATTATGAAACCATTAGTAAAACATTCCTTTTGTTTTAATCTCCTGGTATCATTTTAGTAAGCTTTGTAGATTTGATACCAAATTATTAAGGGAAATTAATTAAAATGGACGAACTTTGAAATTGACTTACAGAAATACCCCCATCTTTCCCAGTTTACAAAAATACACCATATGTCCGCGATTTTACCCTCTAGCGTGGACTCCTTGATTTTGGTCCGCAATAGTGGCCCGCGATATCCCCCAAAAATTTCCAAGTTTACAAGTTTGGTCCCTGGTCCACGATTTTCACTTTTGGTCCGCGATTTTGGGGTACGATTTCATGTTTTTGGAGATTTTCACGTTTTTTGCATGGTTTTACTGTTTTTTCCACACTTTTTGTCTGAGATTGTTCAATTATTGTACCGTTGTCATTGAAATTGTGGTTGCAATTCATCTTCCCCACTGAAATATCATCTATAAAGATCAGTAAAATGCATTCCATAATCGTTCATCACATCCATTCCATTATTCTTTCTTGCTTTCTTTCTTCATCATTTCACTATTTTCTTTCTGAGATACTACTGAAAAAATGAGTTTAGCTGTTGAAAAAGCTAAGCTATATTTCTGCTGCGATGGCGAATGGGTGCAAGACAACAATGAGTGGGCTTTTTCTTATAAATCTAAGAATGGTGTAAAATTGTCAGTAAACATTACACATAAGAAGTTCCTTGCTTACGCCATGCAAAAATGTGGAATCGAACCTTCTGTTGTTTGCAAGTTAGTATACAAGAATGATGATGGGTCAATCTTGGAGTTAACCGACGATGGAGATATCTATGGTTTTATGCAATTTGCAGCCCAGTCAGAAAGACCTCCAGCACTTTTTGTGTATGTCGATTCATCAATATGCGACGAAGGTGATGACGAAGGTGTTGACGAAACCCATGTTGGTGGTAATCAACTGGAGCCTGATTCTCAATTTCAGGCGTCCTACGACCCAACATTTTATTCAGATCACACATATGGTCTTAACGACTGTTATCCCGATTTTGTTCCGGAGACGCAACTAGAAGAAGAAGATGAAGACCAAGAAAAGGAAGACCAAGAAAGACGGTTTTCTGGAGTTGCTGATGACGAAACCCATGTTTTCACAATGGGTATATCTGATATAGACAGATCAGATACCGATAATGATGAGGACGAAGAAGTAGAAACATATTCCCCTAGTAATAAATCATTTGGTGAGTTAAATGATTATTTTTTATATGCCTCCTATCCTTCCAACCCCGGAGACCCATATACCAACCTACGAATCCGCACCTTATAATCGCAGTTCAAGGATACATGAAGGTCAGATATTTCATACGAATGATGAAATGGCCACACATCTCGGAATTAACTTCATGGAAGAGGGTTTCGAAAGTAAAGTGAAGAAATCCGACAAACTCAGATACGAGGTTGTATGTGGGAGAGAAAATTGTAATTGGCGTATGTCCGCGAGGTCCGTGGGCCCTAAAGGAGTGATGTTTACCGTTAGAAAGTTGCACGACGTACACACTTGTTCGAGGACGCAACTGAATCCCAACCACTGACAAGCCAACACAAGAACTTTGGGCCACATACTGAAAGGCAAATTTCTTGATACTAGCAGTGCATTTCGTCCAAAGGACATCGTCAACGATATAAACCTGCAGTATGGGATCACAATTGGTTACCACCAAAGTTGGTGTGCGCGATACAGGGCACTACTAATGGTGAGAGGCACTTTCGAGGAGTCGTACGAACGACTCCCTATGTATTTATATATTTTGGAGCTGCATAATCCAGGTACACGCACCAGGATAAAGACAGATTCAAACGGACGTTTTGAGATGTGTTTCGCTGCCCTTGGATGTGTGGTACGTATATTAATACGTCATATGTTTACACATTATAAATTATAACATTTACAAAGGGAAACCACCTACGTTTTTGTAGATCCACACATTTTTGACAGATTTGCGCCGTGTTCTGGTAATAGACGTTGCCCATTTAAAGGGACGTTACTAGGGTATGATGTTCTTGGCGATTGCCACGAACGAGAATAACAACATTGTGCCCATAGCTTTCGGAGTAGGCAAGTCCCAGACCGGGGAGGAGTGGGGTTGGTTTCTGCAGGGGTGGTGTTTATGTTCAACAGGTCTCCTTCTATAAGCACCGCAATTTCAACCATGTACCCAACGACTCCTCTTCTCCTTTGTCAATCTGTCGTTGCACCTCCCGAAGCTCGCACTTCCTTTGTGCCAGGTCTTGTTTCTTCTCCTCTAGATACTCCTCTTTCCCTTGCTAAATCTCCCTGTTTTGGTTCCACATCCCTTTTATCTTTTCGATCTCAGCGTTCTCCTCATCAATAGACTCTTTCAATCTGGGAGGCAGTTTTTTAGACATTGGAAGACCCGCCGCCTGGGTAGAATGATACATTGGTGGTTCATTAAAGCCGTGATTAAACTAGTATTGTTCCCATGCCTCGTCCCATTGTTCTTTCTTTTCCTTCGTGATTGGCCAATCGGCCGCAGTTCTCCCAAACTGGGACCACTCCTCCGTTGTTTCCGGTACCTTCCAGTTACTCCGGAAAGTTCCATAATTCAATGGTTGGTTGTCGGTGGAGCGAGATGTGCCAGCCCTATTCACTGACCTTTTTCCCTTAGAGCGTGAACCTCCAGCCATAGTGTTACGAAAAGGTAGAGAACGTTTGTAAATGTTGTAGATGGTAGAAAGGATAGATAGCAAGTTGTGAATTACTACTTCTTCAGACCATATACTTATAGTCGTGAAAAGGTAGGTTCTCGATCGCAGATGTGGATATGGTCAAAAGATTCGTCTGAAAAGTGACTGCAAGATTCTGTAACGTCCCGAAAATTACAAGCAAATTTAAATTTTTAAATTAACAATTCATTGATAACAACTCATTAAATGATCCCAACGTTTCGTTTGCAAACACATAATTAATATCTTTATAAAATAAAACCAGCGGAATAAACGTTTAATTATTAAAATCATAAAGCGACCAGCTCTCCTCGCGCACCAGTGTGTACTCGTCACGCCTTGAAGCCGCTCGGACCTGAAACCACAGTTTATTGGGAAAGAGTAAGCACGAAGCTTAGTGAATTCCAACACATGCGCAGATAGGAATCATATACACATCACCCATATCCGCACATAAGCAACAACATCACAGTTACATAAAACGAGTAAACGCCTACAAGTAATTATGTATCCAACACCTCAGTACCATCGAGGCCTCGGTCCCACCGAATTGTAATGTATCCAACACCTCAGTACCATCGAGGCCTCGGTCCCACCGAATTGTAATGTATCCAACACCTCAGTACCATCGAGGCCTATGTCCCACCGAATTGTAATGTAACCAACACCTCAGTACCATCGAGGCCTCGGTCCGACCGAATTGTAATGTAACCAACACCTCAGTACCATCGAGGCCTCGGTCCCACCGAATTGTAATGTAACCAACACATTTATACCAAGCATTCAAACCAATCAAATATTACACACCACAAACAACTAGTTCACACCACAAAGACAGTAGTACATACAAACTATTATGACATGCATACAACCCCTAACTACACAGTGAGAGAACTCACCTCGAATGCGCGCCCAGCTTAATAACACAATTCAAGCTTCACAATTACGGTCACTTCCCAGCACCTAAATGCATGTTAAAACGTGTCAATACAAGACCCGGACCCTATGACACGACACACGCTTAAACCGTCACTAAAACTATTTTCCGTTCTCACTAAACAGGTCTGTTCGGGACCTGTTTCGACCCCTTTAAACCCAGAAAATTCCCAATATTATTTCATGACCAGAAAGTACTCTGAGTTAGGGTTCCAAGGACATATTATACGCCTCCTAACGATTTTTCTACAATTTATTATGAATTAAATACGAACGGTTACCAGAACTGCCAGTTTTCGGTCCAGCCTGCACAAACAGCCCAAAACAGCCTAGCTACGAGCTTAATCAGACTTTCGGCAAAACACGAAAAACCTTCCCGATTCTATTTGGGAACTTTGGGCACCAGTTTTACCTCAAAACGAGTTACGAGCAGAAAGTTATGGTCTACACAAAACAGTGGCAGATTCCAGAGTTTTACACATAAAATGACGAATCACCGAACTTGCGACCACTTTTTCGCCCAGTTAGAGACCGAACCAGTTTTTCGCTAAAACACGGAAAACGTGCTCTACCCTGAGCTTGAACCGTGGGCGCCAGTTTCGGCTCAAACGGAGTTACGATGGAAAAGTTATGGTCATACGAAAACTGGACGGCACACTTAGAATTTCATAAAATCACGAATTATAAAAACGGTTTGCACGATTCGGCTTAATCGATTAAGTCACGGGTTAAGGGCTCTATAGAGATTAAGGTCTGGTCACGGCCACGCGCCACCCACTGCCATCTCCGGCAGAGGTGGTCGCCGGTGGCGACCGGCGGCGGCTCACCGGCGATGATTACACACACACCGCCCACACCACCCTCCCGCACCACCTTTTCTCCTCTCACTCTATCGCCATACACGCAACTACACACACACCACGACCATCCTACGCCACCACCCCTCGAGGTGGTCCACGGCGGCTACCGCCTGCAGCAGCCAAGGCCGCGTGCGGCGGCAGCGGCGGCGGTTACTTCGCCGGCAACTAAACAAGAAAAGAATCGAGATCTTGGTGCTTACCTCTCGACGAAAAGCTGTGGCGGCAGCGGTTTTCCGGCGACTGCAGCGGCGGCGCCTCCTTCTCCGGCGTCTTTCACCTCCGACGACCTCTCTCCCGATTCCTCTCCTTCTTGCCGCCGATGCTCTCTCTCTCTCTCTAACCTTCTCTCGGCTCTTAACTATCTCTCTCTCTCTCGCTTCTTACCCACGACCGTACCACACCAACGAAAGGAGAAAGCTCTTAGGGTTATTGTATTGCTTGGTTCACAAGGGAAAAAAAGAGAAACGAGACTAAGAAGGAGGGTCTCGGCCCTCACTTTGCATGGGCCGAATCCATGCCCAAGTTTCACCAAAAGACGGAAAAGGTCCCTCGACTTCTAAGGACATCTCTTAACTACCCAAAGTGCAACCAAGTTAGCAATAAGGTCCTTTTGACACCAAACCACTAACCAAAACAAATAAAGGTGAACATCTAAGTAATAAAAAAAATTAATAAACGTACCGGGACACGGGCTTTACAACTCTCCCCCACTTGGATTAGACTTCGCCCTCGAAGTCTCTGCCTACGAATAGCTCCGGATAGTTCTCCCTCATCTCGACCTCAGGTTCCTAAGTCCACTTGAAACCCCTACTAAACTTCTCGAATACTATTCTTACTAACGTACTCTTTCTAAGACACTGGGATTATGATCGGCAGAACACCCCGACAATTGAAATCATTCCTAGCCAAGCGACTACGGTTGTCCCCCAACCTTAGATATTCCATACATCCCGAGTCAAATCTCAAGCTCTAACCACTCTAAAGCTGCTCACCAGTATACTCCACAGGACACTCGATTACGATCCCTCCTATCATTAATTGACGATTAACTTCTACGAATTCTAATAGACTCCAAAGATTTTCAATAACTTATATTTAACAAAACATCGACCCCCTGCCGAACATCGGTCCAACCGATTACAATAACAAACATCGGCCACCCGCCGAACATCGGTCCAACCGATTACAATAACAAACATCGGCCACCCGCCGAACATTGGTCCAACCGATTACAATAACAAACATCGGCCACCCGCCGAACATCGGTCCCACCGATTACCATAACAAACATCGGCCACCCGCCGAACATCGGTCCCACCGATTACCATAACAAACATCGGCCACCCGCCGAACATCGGTCTCACCGATTACAATAACAACATAAGCGTGGTATTATCCTAGACACTACACAAATAGATATCCCCCACAACCAAATCAACTAACACACACGTAGATCATTCCACCATAACCATTCATCACAAGTGATCATTTCAGGGTTACTACTACCATCACCATGATTATCTTAAAATCGGCTACAACTCTCCGATTATACTAAAGGTGTTTGGCCTCAAGCCCAAAAGTCGACACCTAAATATACCACCTACCTCAAAATGGTTGATGCGCATTTATTCCCTTAATAACAAAGGGCATCAATCCCTTAACCGATACTATTCGGCCTACAACACTAACGCACGTGGAATACCTACCTTCCACCGTCGACGCATCATCCACACTTGCTCTACGAAGCCAAGTCACACCGTATCGAGGATACACCTTGACGTCTACCTCCCAGGTAACGCCTCAAGACCCAGCACACCGGAACTACCTCCCAGGTAAGTGCCCACAATTATATCCTCCTAGTACCTACTGGAAAGTCTAGGTTAAAACACATGAATACCGGGGTCCCACCCCGAGATACCCAACCGACCATTACCAACGACTGACTAACGTGACTAGGGATCCAAAGCAAACAACCTACCAACAACATGCCTATTCCGGATTGACTCACTCACCCAACCATGTAAACACTCAATGTGCAAAGAATGCCCAACGGTTCGACAAAAACAACTCATCAACTAGACTCCACATCGAGCCATTAAAACCGGGCAATTGGCCCATGACTAACTCCAAGTCAAAACCGAGCAAAATGCTCCACGCTTGCTAGACCCATAGGTCGGAAAATACGTTTAAACAAAGTTTAAGCAAGCAATATTCTGAAATTAACCTTAGTCCCAGACTCAACACGGGTTAAACAAAAGATTTTTCCAAAAGGACTCACACCCTTAAAATTCTCGAAAGGACACATAACACTTAAAAGCACATTTCCCCAAATGGTTTACAAAATCATTTACAAAATATTTCAACATCAGGATTTTCATCTAAAAAAGATCGTATGTAATAAAACTACTATTACCAGATCGATAGTTACGCAAAACTGGACACGCTCGTCCCACATAGGAAAATCATGTTGAAAATCGTTCCATTGCAGTTCGGTTTACTCACTCAAAAGCAAAGCGTAATAAATAATTTCTTTAAAATGGACCGCCTCGATTCCAGTATGGATTGACTCATGACGTGCACTTAAAGTAACCGCTTGACCTTAAACAGGGTCCGACAAAGGTGTGCACATAATTCAAAATAAGTTTCACGATAATTGATTCAAAAATTCTCCTTTTTGATCATAAAATGACGTGGCACAGGGTTCGCCACAATTTTTTTTTCGCGCGTCAGCTAGTCACACAAAACGATGACACGGTTTACAAATGTACTTTTGCTAAAACTTAACTGTTTCGTGTAAGTTTCAAACTTGAAGTCAGAAACCAGTCCGCTTCTATTAATTGAGAATATCAACTAAAACCTCATAAAATCTCAAACTGGGGGCAGGCACGCAAGCTTGTAACACTTCCTCAAGTTTCGTACTTGGGACATATAACGTCAAAACATTATAGTTTAAAAAATGTATTTATCGAAATTGCTCAAAATACTCGTTTCCTCCAAGCAAAAGTTTTTAATTTCCAAAAAGAAATGATCGGTAATTCTAAATTAACCGAATGTCAAAAAAATCTACGCATTTATATTTCCAAAATATAACACATTGTAATCGTATGCATGATGTTCACAACATTAAAACACTCCTCGGATCAAATGGTCTTTCATTTCGACAGAAAGGAACTAAAACATTTTCATGCACGACTCGTTTATCAAAATGTCGAGAACAAAGGTTACCCCAGTATGCATACCCCTAAGTCGATAAATCGCATTTTCATGGAAATGTCAATAAAGCCTTTAGCTGACTGAAAAGCGCACTAACAACTCCTTATGAAATGTTACCAAAATTCCTCCATGCACCACTTATGTCACGCATGAATCAATCCACACACTGAACTATTTGCAAAATAAACACTTAGTAACACAAACTCTCGAACGAAAAGTTAAGCGACACTAGAATTCCAAACTCATTTTAGACAAATCACTAAAATAGCCTTTAAACAGACATCGTGGAATGTAACTTTCCGTCTCAACTCTAACACATGTGGAGGAGTTCCAATGTTAGAGTCTCAAGCCGTAGTCACTTACCCAACATCTTAACCACCACAAAACACGGATATTATCGTACCCGAAAGAACCGTTGGAAAATAATCAAATGAAACAATCTTTTACAAAGTTTTCAACTCCCGTGATAAAACGGTTTCAAGCATTTTCAAACCATAATTCGAAATCTTGTGTGTGTGCTAAACATTTCCCAAAGTTTCAAAACACAATCCATATAAGGATTGGAAACACAAGGATTAGTTAATGCAATCCTATTTTCAAAATAAACTCTGTGCACGACTCAGTCGACATTCAACGTCTCGACTCATGCTCCTCTCTACCTTTCCAATCCACTATCGTCATCCGGACATTTAAGCCTCTTGGGGCAAGATAGAAAATTACGTCAAATAATCCCTACGATTTTTCCTCAAATCAAAGTCGGCTCTAAAAGCCTATGACTCTAGCACAATCTTCCATCTTGGCCCGGAATGATCTGCTTACAACAAATATCATCCTTATCGTCACTCCAAGTGACTAATACTATAATCGTCTTCCTATTCCAATGACTGCTACTTTAGAACCTTCGACACTACCCCAACGATCATCCCATCAAAGCAAGTCAAGTACACACATGTACCAGTGGATCTACTATATTTGTCTCTCCTCGTGACGGCTATTCAGGGTAGATAATACAACGCGTTATTAGCACATAACAACGCACACTACAACACTCACGCCCAACTCCTTGAATTCCTCGTGACTTCCCCGACTCGAGCATTGATCTTGTGCTTCCGGTAGTAGGAGCTCTACTACTACCTTCCACACCTATCATCGCTCGCTCCGAGTCTCATCCCGAGGGTCCAAGTAGTTTCTCGCCGAAACTGTACACATAAAATAATTTATCCACACATGCCAGTTCAAGAACATATCCTAAACAGGCAACTCATACAACTACTGTATATATAAAACCATCGGTCTCCCCGATCAGACAGCCACAAATGTATACTTAATAAACCATCGGTCACCCCGATCATACAACAACAATTACATATATAATTAACCATATGCCTGCACCAACATATATACACATCCACCCTTCCTAGCTCCCTAGGAATTTCCTCTTATCCCATTACCCTTGCTACTACCGAATCCCTACTAAATATAACGGGTGACCTCGCGAATACCCGATTATATGCAGTGCGAAACAAATAGACAGTCGAATACAAGACTCTATCCTAGAACGGTTGGACTCAAACAAGAGCTGCGCAATAGAACTAAATCGAATATTCTAAGGCTATAAATCTCTTACTGCATACAACCTAGAGGGCATCCACTTAGTAACCTATCATAATTAGCATAAATTCCTAATAGCAAGTAGTTCAACATACAGCATAGTGTCCACAACAGGCAATCTAGCATGCATACTCTATGATCTAGAAAGCAATAAAACACTAAGTACTGTACCTTTTCCCTTGGCTCCGGCTGACTGTACACACTGCGCCATCGATCACCGAATTGTAATGTATCCAACACCTCAGTACCATCGAGGCCTCGGTCCCACCGAATTGTAATGTAACCAACACCTCAGTACCATCGAGGCCTCGGTCCGACCGAATTGTAATGTAACCAACACCTCAGAACCATCGAGGCCTCGGTCCCACCGAATTATAATGTAACCAACACATTTATACCAAGCATTCAAACCAATCAAATATTACACACCACAAACAACTAGTTCACACCACAAAGACAGTAGTACATACAAACTATTATGACATGCATACAACCCCTAACTACACAGTGAGAGAACTCACCTCGAATGCGCGCCCAGCTTAATAACACAATTCAAGCTTCACAATTACGGTCACTTCCCAGCACCTAAATGCATGTTAAAACGTGTCAATACAAGACCCGGACCCTATGACACGACACACGCTTAAACCGTCACTAAAACTATTTTCCGTTCTCACTAAACAGGTCTGTTCGGGACCTGTTTCGACCCCTTTAAACCCAGAAAATTCCCAATATTATTACATGAACAGAAAGTACTCTGAGTTAGGGTTCCAAGGACATATTATACGCCTCCTAACGATTTTTTTACAATTTATTATGAATTAAATACGAACGGTTACCAGAACTGCCAGTTTTCGGTCCAGCCTGCACAAACAGCCCAAAACAGCCTAGCTACGGGCTTAATCAGACTTTCGGCAAAACACGAAAAACCTTCCCGATTCTATTTGGGAACTTTGGGCACCAGTTTTACCTCAAAACGAGTTACGAGCAGAAAGTTATGGTCTACACAAAACAGTGGCAGATTCCAGAGTTTTAAACATAAAATGACGAATCACCGAACTTGCGACCACTTTTTCGCCCAGTTAGAGACCGAACCAGTTTTTCGCTAAAACACGGAAAACGTGCTCGACCCTGAGCTTGAACCGTGGGCGCCAGTTTCGGCTCAAACGGAGTTACGACGGAAAAGTTATGGTCATACGAAAACTGGACGGCACACTTAGAATTTCATAAAATCACGAATTATAAAAACGGTTTGCACGATTCGGCTTAATCGATTAAGTCACGGGTTAAGGGCTCTATAGAGATTAAGGTCTGGTCACGGCCACGCGCCACCCACTGCCATCTCTGGCAGTGGTGGTCGCCGGTGGCGACCGGCGGCGGCTCACCGGCGATGATTACACACACACCGCCCACACCACCCTCCCGCACCACCTTTTCTCCTCTCACTCTATCGCCATACACGCAACTACACACACACCACGACCATCCTACGCCACCACCCCTCGAGGTGGTCCACGGCGGCTACCGCCTGCAGCAGCCAAGGCCGCGTGCGGCGGCAGCGGCGGCGGTTACTTCGCCGGCAACTAAACAAGAAAAGAATCGAGATCTTGGTGCTTACCTCTCGACGAAAAGCTGTGGCGGCAGCGGTTTTCCGGCGACTGCAGCGGCGGCGCCTCCTTCTCCGGCGTCTTTCACCTCCGGCGACCTCTCTCCCGATTCCTCTCCTTCTTGCCGCCGATGCTCTCTCTCTCTCTCTAACCTTCTCTCGGCTCTTAACTATCTCTCTCTCTCTCTCGCTTCTTACCCACGGCCGTACGACACCAACGAAAGGAGAAAGCTCTTAGGGTTATTGTATTGCTTGGTTCACAAGGGAAGAAAAGAGAAACGAGACTAAGAAGGAGGGTCTCGGCCCTCACTTTGCATGGGCCGAATCCATGCCTAAGTTTCACCAAAAGACGGAAAAGGTCCCTCGACTTCTAAGGACATCTCTTAACTACCCAAAGTGCAACCAAGTTAGCAATAAGGTCCTTTTGACACCAAACCACTAACCAAAACAAATAAAGGTGAACATCTAAGTAATAAAAAAAATTAATAAACGTACCGGGACACGGGCTTTACAGATTCGTCTGCAAAAGTGACTGCAAGATTCGTCTTAAAAGTTCCTGCCAGATTCATCGGAAAAGTGACTACAAGATTCGCCCGCAAACGTGACTGTAAGATTCGCCTGCAAAAGTGACTGCAAGATTCGCCTGAAAAGCTAAAGGTTTGTGTTGAGCCAATTGCTCTTTGTGGCTATAAATACCCGTGTTAATACCAACTATAAAGGTCACAACATCCATATAACATTTTGATATCATAATAATCTAGTATTTCACCAAACACATGGCTTCATCTTCAAGCCCACAGTCTTCACAAATAATGCCACCGAGACTGAAAAAAGCAGTAGAAAAAAGTGAAGCGAAGATCGAGAAACTCACTGAAGAGTGGAAACAACTGATGGCCAGGAAGGATGCACACCTGAAAAGGATCGAAGAGGAAGAAAAATAGATAAAAAGGATGAAGAGGGAAATAAAAGATAAGGAGTCTCGTATTCGTCGAAAAAACAAAGAAGTCCACAACATTGTGCAAGAGTTCGCAGTTCTTCAAGCGAAGGTAACCGAGAAGCAAACCTTATTTGATCAATGTAAGGCACTTTATCCTTAGGTGGTGCTAGGGGTGTTCATTTTGTAGTTTGTTCTTTCTATGTTGTTGTTTTGTACTTTCCAGTTTTTATGTTGTTTTTTCGTACCTGGAGTTTCTATGTTGATGCTTCATGTTGTAGTTTGCTCATTGTTAGGTCCATGATCTTCATACAATCCAAGTATTGTGTAACAAGATGATGAAGAACTTTATTGAAAAGGAAATCTAACCTAGAGAGAACACAAAGTGATTAGAGATCTACATCTTGTATTAATGAATTCACTTCTTACAAACTACAAGTAAAGACCTATTTATAGTCTTCATCACTTGCTACAACAATTAAGCATAAGCCCTTTAACACAGCTATTGCTTTACAAAACTTTCTATTATAAAGGACAACTTCAGTGTCCTAACACTCATGAATAAAAGATTTTGGGTTTATTATGATTCCCAAACATAAAGAGATAGAACACGTAAAGTTAATTCCACATCAAAAAGTAGTCTGAAAAGGTCTATAAGATTCATCTGAAAAAGAAGTCTGAAAAGGTCTTAAGTCGTCTGAAAAGTAGTCTGAAAAATACTACAAGATTCGTCTGAAAAGTGTTAGAGCATTGTTGTATTCAAGATTTACTGTAAAGTCAATGTACTGTATGAGTCTATACAGTATTGTGAATGCCTTTATACCTTGTATGTCATGGGTATAAATAGGCTTGTCTAGTTCATTTGTTAGTAAGCTTTTGTAATCTTTTAGAAACCTTTTGTAATCCTTTGAGCTCAATACATGGATGACATATTTGCTCTCTAGATTCTCTCTCACTACATTCATATCTTATTGCTAGAGATCTGGGATTTATCAATTGGTATCAGAGCTAAACAGAAGATTCAAGCAGATCGAAGACCAAATTGAAGATTTTTTACACTAAAGCTGAAGAATTCGGATTGGGTGTTCATCACTATTCATCACTGTTCATCAAGAATTCTAACCCTTCTTCATTTACTATTCATCCAGATTTCATTTTTTTTTTCATTTTTTGATCTTTTGGATTGATTCTTGACATCATTGCACTCGGATTTGATTCCTAAACATCTTTAATTCTTGGATTAACACCAAAATCTGCACAAAATTTGCAGATCTGATCATTTTATATCATTTTTGTTCAAAAACTCTTTCTACTATTTTTGGATCAAAATTCGATTAAATTGATCGAATTAGGATTTGTGATTATCTAAGAAAGTGTGTGGAATCAAATTTCGAACAAATCTGTGCAAATTTCATAACAATTGATCAAGAATTGAAAAGGTTATGGCTGATTTAGTGATTTTCGTGTTCGAAGTGCAGAATTCGGATCATTCTTGGTGAATTCGGATCATTCATACGGAATTCGGACCATTCAAGGAATTTTCTACTTGATTTTAGTCAATTCGGAGTGTTCTTGATTTTTTTTTACAAGTGTTGAATTCGAACCCTTAAGCATCCGAATTCATAGAATTCGAACCCTTAAGCATCCGAATTCATAGAATTCGAACCCTTAAGCATCCGAATTCATAGAATTCGAACCCTTAAGCATCCGAATTCATTGAATTCGAACCCTTAAGCATCCGAATTCATAGAATTCGAACCCTTAAGCATCCGAATTCATTGAATTCGAACCAAGTTACATCCGAATTGAGTGAATTCGAATCCTTCTTCATCCGAATTCATTGAATTCGAACCCTTATTCATTCGAATTCATTGATTTCGAATCCTTATACATCCGAATTCATTGATTTAAAAAAAAAAAAAAAAGAGTTTTTTAAAAAAAAAATTATCCCGAAATTTTTCCTATAGTGTATTTCATACACTGTAAGAGCTTTTCAAGAAAAAATTTTATATAATTTTTTTTTTTGTGTATTTTCATACACTGTCTGCTTGATCTTCTGAACGATCAATTTCTAGCAATATTCAAAATGGTTTTACAACAAGTTATTGTTAAAAGCAGTGGTGAAGATTTGAAGCAAACTCTGAAAAAGGAGATTCCTCCAATTGCAAAAGTTTTTGTTAAACCAAATGTAAAGTTGCAACAAGTCATTATAACAGAAACATCTGTTAATTCACATGTATCTGTTAAACCAAATAATGAAGTGTTGCAACAAGTCATAATAACAAAAACACCTCCAAAGCCACTTGAAAAAGCTAAGGCAAATAATGGAATTTTGCAACAAGTTATTTTATCAGAAACATCTCCTATATCAGAAACTCCTGTTAAAGATAATGCTTCAAATTCTTCAACTCCTATTTTAAATAAAGCATTGGAAGAAGAAAATGTTGATCTGAAAAGACAAATTTTAGACATTTCTTCTTCAAATGCTAAACTTACTAAAAGAATAACTGATCTTGAAGTTTATATTGCAGATCTTGAAGCAAAGAAAGACAACTCAAGTCTGCACGATCAAATCGAGAATCTTCAAGAGAAAGTAACAACTCTTCAAAAAGAAAATGCCGATTTGAAGAGTAGAGAAGAAAAGAGAGTGAAGTGGAACTTAAAGTTACATGCTCAATTAAAAGAAGTTAAAGATATAGGGAAAATTTTGGACAGTGAAAATGCCGATCTAAAGAGAAAACTGTCTAATTTTTCTTTTGAAGAAAAGAAAGTTTTTGAAGAAAAGAAAGAGACTGAGCTGAAATGTATAAAACTTTCAAAACAAGTTTCAGACTTTTAGAAAGTTTTATTTTTAGAAAAAGACAAGCTCGAAAAAGAAAGAGCTAAATCTGAAACTGAACGAAATTTTTTTGAGATTAAAAGTTCTGAACTTTCCATAAAAATCTCTGAATTAGAAAATCTTTTGGAAAAGGAAAGAAAAGATTTCACGGAAAAGAAAAATCTCTTTGAAAAGGAAAGTAAAACCCTTAAAAAGAAAAATATGGAAATTTTCAAAGAGATTACTGATAAAAGAAGGTTTTTGGAAAAAGATTTTGAATCGGAACGTGTATATTTTGAAGATGTGATTCTTAATCTTACCAAAAGATTATCTGGTTTATCAGCTGATATTATGAAGGATCAGTTGATCAAATCTGATCTCCAAAAGAAATTTGATCTAATTTCTAAAGAGAAAAATGTTTTAATAAACAAAGTCAAAGAACTTGAAGACGTCATTTTTAAATTTGATGTCTCAAAGCAGGCTAGTCATAATTCTATCTTTCAGACTCCATTTGTTGATTCAAATGATTCTGAATGTTCTTTTAAAACTGCTTCAAGTTCAAGTTTTAAAAACATTCCTTCTAAACAATTTAAAAGATCAACAGATTTCTCAAAAGGTCAGATTCGTTCTTCTAATCTTTTCTATAATCATCTGTTTGATAAATCGGATGATATTCTTAAGGTGCCTAAAATTAATACTTCCAAATCTGAAGAAGTTCCAGTCTTCAAGAGGGTGAAGATGGAATGGAGAATCAAAGGCACAACAATTCCAAAGAAAGATGTGCCAAAATCATCTGTATCCACATCAAATGAAAAGAAGAACAATACGCCAAAAGGTAAATCTTCTGCTAAACTTAATCCTATTCATTCTGTAAATCATCTGATTAGTTTGGCACATAAGAAAATTTGTTGTTCTTACTGTGGAACAAATGATTTTGTGCATAAAAATTATACTTCTTATTGGTATGGTTCTTACAGTATTCCTTGTAAGAAATCTACACCTAACACACTAGGACCCAAATGCCATTGGGTACCAAAATCTGCTTAATCTGTTTTGCAGGTTCTTCATGTGTTGTACTGAATTATAGATACATACCACACACATGACTGAAAACAGAAGAGAAGCGGCGTATTTTTTGAAAAATATTTGTACCATTAAGGGGGAGACAAATATTTATGGCTTTTGGACAAATCAGTTCAAAACCCGTTCTTCAAAGACTATGGCTTCTGAACAACTCAGTTCAGGACCCGTACTTTAAAGACTAAGACTTCTAAACAAATCAGTTTAGAACTCACACTTCTCAGGTAATATCCTTAACTGCTATATATTTTTGTTTCAAGGAACAAGTGGCAAAAGGTAACATTGGATTATATTTGTTTCTACTGATTTGAAAACTTGAAACTTTACAAATTTAATTCAATGAGATAAAAATTTTCAATTTTCATTCAATGAATTAAATGCGTGCTAAAAGATGTTTTTTTTCAAGAATCTTTGTATTATCTGAGTTAGATTTGCTTCAACTTTCACCTCTGAAATAAATCGAAAGGTAAGCAAAACATGAATGAAATTATGCTGAATGCTCAAAGATATGTGAATCTGGACTTATATAGAATATAATGCTCAAAAAGCCTATTTATCAGAATGATGAATGGAAACGAAAATATGGGGGAAGCACTATGATTAAGAACCAAGTGATTGAGATATCATTCATATTTTGTGATGGAAATTCGAACTTATATAGAATATCATTTAGTTTGAAAGTTTGTGCCTGTGGTCTTTCTGGTTTGGGAGAGTAAGTCCTAAGGGGTGCTCGACACCTAGTCCCTAAGATCAACTGGTCTGGGATCGGCTGACCCAAATCCTGCAATAGAACCAGATAGAAAGCCATGTTCTACTGGTACAAATGGGTTTAAGATATATCGATGTGGCCTTTCTGGTTTGGGAAATTAAGTTCTAAGGGGTGCTTGACACCTAGCACCTAAGGCCAACTGGTCTGGGATCTGCTGACCCAAATCCTGCTATAGAACCAGATAGAAAGTCATGTTTAACGGTGTATCTTATTCTTACTAAACTTTTTGATCAAAAGATGCCAATGAGCACAAAATCAAAAGATGCCAATGTGCACAAATCAAAAGATGCCAATGAGCACAAAAGAAAAGATGCCAATGAGCACACATCTCTTGAAACTTGGGAAAATACAAAGTCGCGATAAACCCGTAAATTTGTGAAAATTCTGATTTTGGACAAATAGTGTGAGTAGAGCAAAATATTCTTATATGTTTTAGAATTGCATATGCTTGAAGCTAATCATATTTCGCATGCTAGCACACCAAATAGATTTAATAAAGGGGTTGAAACTGAACATTTTTTAACTTGATATACAATGATGACTTGTTCTTGAATCCAAACACATGCATTTGATTTCATTTGATTGAAAAATCTGTTAAATTTTATTAAGTTGAATTTCTTTTGTAAAGTTTTCAAATGATCAAATGTTTGTAGTTATAAAATAAAATTCAATGAATGTTATTTTCCTTGTGTAAATTTGTTTTAAAATTTGTGCTACAATTTCAAATACTGTACGTTATTGAAATATATGCATACTTTCAGGGGGAGAAAATAAATTGCTCCAGAATTCTTATTTTGAGGGGGAGCAAGGTTATTCTGTAAGGAGGAGATTGTTAGCAATACTCAAAGACACGACTGAAATTGAAAATGGTTTTCGATGCTCACCATCATCGAAAAAGGGGGAGAAAAGTTTAATTTCAATTTCATGTCAAAGAATTTTCAAATCAAAGATATTTCAAGTCAAAGATTCGTGAACAAAGACTGAAGATTGGGGAGAAGGATCATGTGAAGTCCAAATGTTGCTGAATTTGGTTATCTTAGTTCTGAGTGGTTATCGGAATGCGCTTACACCTAAAAGTTCAACAATGTGGATGGTTTCACATCTTTCTGATCCAAACTCTAATCGTTTCTGATTTATCTTGTTCCGAATTGATGGTTCTATATAAAGATATGAAATCCATGTTCAAGACTTGAAGACAATCTGTTGAAGATTGTATTGAAGAAGGTTGATTTTTCAAAGAAAAAGACAATGACTTTTCATGTTTGTCTGAAGATTCTTCAAAGCTGAGTTCTTAAAGAGTGTCAAAGCATATAGTTCGCCGTGAACTAGTGGAGATAAAGCTATTTGAAGATGGTTTGATAGAGTGTCTAGATGGTTTGATAGAGTGTCTGTTTGAGAAGATTGACTTTACAAAGAGCTGAAGACTGCTGTCATATTTTTTTAAATCTTGAATCCAAAGGGGGAGATTGTTAGAGCATTGTTGTATTCAAGATTTACTGTAAAGTCAATGTACTGTATGAGTCTATACAGTATTGTGAATGCCTTTATACCTTGTATGTCATGGGTATAAATAGGCTTGTCTAGTTCATTTGTTAGTAAGCTTTTGTAATCTTTTAGAAACCTTTTGTAATCCTTTGAGCTCAATACATGGATGACATATTTGCTCTCTAGATTCTCTCTCACTACATTCATATCTTATTGCTAGAGATCTGGGATTTATCAAAAAGGGATTCATATTAAAAATAACAAGTCATAGATGTTATACGAGATTATTTTATAACAAACACATACTAATCAGTACAAAATTGTTCAAATGTCAAGCTACGGCTACACGATGCTTGGGTTTTTGACCCCCGTTGACTTCTTATATGCTCTGGCGAGACGAGCCTGGAAGTGCTAAGCTCCACTTTCTCGTTGTACACTTCAATCACGGTATGGCCGTCAACATACTGACGTATATTGGCTACATCTTCATCGGTAGTCAATTCTACCAGTCCAGTCAAGAGGTCTGCATTCGGCCTTTTAAAATACAACCTATAATATTTTGGTTCGTCGTAGTCCAACTCTTTCATGATATGTTCAAGCAATTGCATAGAAAGATCGTCCACATCTAACATGTCAACATAAATTTCTAGACCACGAAAGTAATGTCTTGTAGGTGGTTCCGTGAAGTAACCACCATGGTGGACTTTCATGGCGAACAATTGTAGATATGCATATGTTCATGAACATTAATAAAGTTAGCCTTAGACAAGGGCACTAACAAGCAAAACCCAAAGAAACATACATACTAACCATATAAATCTTTGCAAGTGGCTGAAAGTGAATCTGATAAACACCTAAAGCACCAGACATGAAGATTTGGGGATGCCATGTAAGAAGACGTTAATGATTACTATGTTCCCGTATATGTGTTTTACTACTAATCTAGCGTGGGTTATTTATAGCCAAATGTGGATTTCGGTTCACATTGAAAAGTACGGTTCACTTGTCCCATAATATTTACTTTGTTATAAAAAACTATTCATCTGGGCCTTTTAATATTTACTTTGTTATAAAAAACTTCAAGTACACTACTTTGTAAATTAATTTATCATGCAAAATAATAAACAAACTTAACACTTCAACTACAATACTTTAACAAGAACGATTAATGTTACAGACTACATAATAATAAAATAAAAACAACCTACTAATCTACTCGGATACACACATCGCATATAAGGTCTTCGCCATATGGTACTGCCACCTCATGGCCTCGACATCGGTGGCATCTGGTGCACATGCTGGGAGGCGGCCATCAATCAACGTGGATAGGTTACAACATACCCACACATAGCAATCCACATTGGTCCGATATTGTTGTGGCATATTTGCTGCGAACTTATGTGTCAGTGCCTCGCTACGGTCCTAACGTGGACGGTCGTTGATCTTCTTAAGTAACTTTAACAGCTGAGACTTAAAGGTGCCAACGAGCTGGTTCAATTGTAGGTCGTATAGGCTGCCACGGAAGTTGTCATATATAACCAGGACCATCTCATTGAGGTTCAAGATCCCGAGCACTCAATGATGTTGAGAAATGCACATGGGGATGTACACCTGAAATATTACAATAACAGACAAATGGTTAGTAACAAACAAGTTAAATAAAAAAGATGCAAGTTGATTTCCATACCCGATCGAGGTTCATCCAATGCGAACTATTTTCCTTACCATTGCAGGTTCGATACACGGATGGCGCACCTTGCCCCGGCCGGACTAGCATATCAAAAAAATTACTTATCATGACCCCCTACCTCGCGTGTGTAGGGCGGGACACTTGGATCATTTTGATCCAACAGTCGATATGCTATGCACAAAACATAAATTGTTAGACCTGTAATTAGAAATATATTTGTTTAAATTTAAACTTCAATACTAACCAGATCCTCCAAGTTCATAGTCAGCCTCGTCACATGCCAGCAGTACTTCGAAAGACTTCTATTCCAAGGGCATTTTGGCATATAATGGATATAACAGGGTGGGGAGTTGACGATTCCGGCATCGGTCCATGATATCAAATGCCGAAACGCGTGTCAAGAGCGTCGATGAAGTCACCTTTCTCTTTCTCTTTCCCTTTCCCTTTGCATTCACCCTTCCCCTCATCTTTTTCGGAGGGACCGGTGTGGTATCTGGTTGTTTTGTAAATGGGTCACGAAACCATTTCCCCCAACCCATCTTTCGAACCGGCCTAGCAGGTGTTGCCACCTCCATCGTCGGTGTTGCCACCTCCGTTCCGTCCGTGGTGCTGCCACATACATCGGGTCATCTTCTTCGTCTTCCGTCTCACTGAAGTGCTCTCCAATGACGTCACTACCACATGGCCTCATCGGACTGCTAACTTGCGCTAGGATGGTGTCAATCCCGGGCCCCATCGACTGGAAGGTTGCAAACCCCAAAGACCTGATGGAAGAGGGAAAATACCCGTCCATGACATCCGAAATGAAGGACGACCCAACGTCATAAGGAGATGTCATCTAAAAATTAAGATTGTATATTTTAAGTACAATTTCATCATGTTCACAATTAAACCAAAAACTACCAAAAAAACTTACATTTTGCATGTACGCTGGCTGTGTGATGTACAACGGCCCCGACATACTATAAGGTGGCGGTGTGACGTACGACTACCCCGCCATATCGTAGGTCATCGTCATTTGCGGTCGGTAACAGTCTGCCTCCGATATCCCAAACTGGGTGACATTGGTCATTATAAGATTTTCAAACTTAATAATGAAAATATAACTATAATTAGTACTCGTCATGACTTACACTCTGCGGAAATGATGGGGTGGATGTAGTGTCGAACGTCATCATTTGGGGTTTGTAACACCCTGCTCCGACATCCCAAACTGAGTGACATTGGTCATTATAAGATTTTCAAACTTAACAACGGAAATAGAACTATAATGAGTACTCTTCGTGACTTGCACTCTGCGGGAATGATGGGGTGGATGTAGTGGTGAACGTCGCCGGTGCGGCCTGCGTGTATCCGAATGCAGACGAGATCGACATCATACTCGACAACTAAAACAAGTATGGAACATAATATTAATACACAAACTAAAAGACCGTGTGCGACAAATTAAGTTAAACACTAACCTGAATAGCGTGAAACTGTTCGTTGAGGTCCTCGGGAGCTTTTATGTGTTTCTCAATATCCACATGTACGTACATGTGCAGATCCTCCAGGTAGTCCAACCTCTTTTGATATGGGTCGGGAGCGGCATACCATGATGTGAGGAGCGAGGGGCGCCTCATATCGATCGCTAGCCCCAAAAGAATGGTCACGTCTCGCGGCATCTTCGCCATCTTCCTCATCTTCGCCGGCTGAGGAACTGGAGCCAGATAGGGAAGGATAGAACCGTCGGGACCTCTTAGTCGGTCGCCTGGCCTTGACCACCTCTCTTTCAATAAAGGTGACGCTGTTTTAAAACCAACCCGCCTCCTCCTCAGCATCCGTAGGCACGAGGCGCCCGAGAGGCGCAAACCTCGTCTAAATCCAAATGTGCACGACTAACTTAGTCAATATTGTTTAATTACTCGAATTAGAAAGATAGTAATAGAAATTACGGTTGTAGCTGAGTTGAAGATGGCAAGACAACTCTTCTTATTCAGTCCAACACCCCTGTAACGCCTCGAAAATTTCCATAATTTGTATATTATTTTGGAAGTTATGATATAATGTGACGTCAAGGGATCAAATTTGTAAAATAATTAATAAAAGGAAACTAAATAATAATCCTAATAACAATAATTATCCTAAGAAAAATCAAGGAACGATCAGGCACGCGCGGTTTGGTCCGCGGCTTCAAGTCGCGGGGCTAGCCGCGGAAGTCACTGTTGTATTTTCGCCCACTGAGTTGTGTAGGTTCATCCACGGGTTGTGGTCGCATGAAAGACCGTGGGAGGCGATGTTTGATCCTTCTTCGATGCCAAATTCCAAGCCCTTTTCGAGCTCGTTTTCTTCTTTTTCAATGATAGAAGAAACACGTTAATAGCTCTCGAATTCTCCCTACATCAGTTTGAGAGTAAAAATGATCAAAGATGTAGTTAGATTCCTTTTTATATTTTCATATATATATATATATATATATAGGGTTCATTCAAGGGAGATCCTAGAATTTTGTGGTAACTGTGAGATCCAATCTCAACCACAAATTATTGGATAAATTAGGAAATTAATATATTTGGTAATTTTGACTTCAATTTTAAATAAAGGACATTTTAGGAATTGTAGAAAATTTATCTATCCTCTCTCCTCTACCCTCTTCCCTCTCCCGAAACATTCCAATGGGTCTAGTCTACTCGGATACATGATGTAATACACTGTGATACCAATTGATATCAATTGTGATACCCTCATATACACGATGTAGTATATCGTAATACCGACTGAAACCCACCGTGATACCCTAAGATACATGATGTGGTACACTGTTATAGCCAAACAAGTGATACGCTGTTGTGCTCACCGAATATGGGTTATGTTTTGGTGACCCACATTCCTCAACAACAAGTTCCCACGACATATTCTTTGATGAAGTGGTGGAAATGAAGTGATACCCTAAGATGCACACTGTAAAAAAACACCAAATACATACAAGATGCACATTTTGATACCCTGTAATTCTAAACTTTAAGACAATGTATCACTGTGATACGCACTGTGTATCACTATAATACGCACTGTGTATCACAGTGATACACATTGTGATACGCAGGGAACAAAATTGAACACAAACAGGTGAAATCATGGGTGTGGCCAAAAATTGAATACAACAAGTGAAATCATGGCAAAAAAAATTGTAGGAAAGAGGATGGGGGCAGTGAGCCCATGGCAGGTTTAGCCATCATAAGACCACCATGGGTGTGCTTTAAGAGAACCGGTATTGGGAAGAAGTTTAGCGGCAAGCGACGACGGCAACTTGGACTACGAAATGAACCAATGAAAGATTTTCTTGTTGAAAGTGATATATCTTCTTTAGGATATGATTTTAGAACTCCAACTTCATCTAATAAGGTGGATTCTTCACAAATTAGGAAGAAAACGAGAACTCTACCGCCATTAACAAACCCATGTTTTAAGCTTTTGAGGAAAGCCGACACCTTTATGCGTAACGATTCTGAGGGTTCTCAAGATTTATATCCATTGCAGCACTCTGATGGTCCTGATATCAGACTAATGAACTCGCCGATATTGAATTTGTCGGCCAATACCTTCAGAAAACAGAGGAACGTTGGATGGTGTTTATTTTGTAAAGAAAGAAGCAGTGGCGGCTGGAATTTTATTAGGGTTTTAGGAGTAGTTAAAAGTTTTATTACCAATTTACCCTTTTCTTTTTTTAGTAAATAACATTAATTATCTTAAATGATTGGCTCATATTGGGTCTCACAGTTACCACAAATTACACGGTTCTCATTTGATTAAGCCCTATATATATGGAGAGAGAGAGAGAGAGAGAGAGGACTAATCATGCGAGAAGTTACACATTTTACGAGAATACGAGAAGTCTCAATATGTATCTTATATGATTACATTCATTTGGGATTGTTTAATCATATTTTATTAAGCTTCTATATGTTATCAATACAGCAGGTATTTAATCATATATAATTTGTAACACCCGTAATTTTCTGATAAGTACAACTTCGAATCAGTGTAGAATCGATCTTCTAAGATAAATATGAAAAATAGGATTTTGGATTAAATCCTAGATTTTATGGTCTTGTTGAATGGGGAATTCGAATACGAGTCCAATGTTTCTTTCCGGTGCAAAAACGAAGCTAAAACGAAAAGGTTATGGCCAAAACAGTGTTTAGGAAGAAACCAGCGACCAATGTCTCGCGCGGGTTGTGGCGCCAATGTACCCGCGCGGAGCACCTGATCAGCATAAAACGCGATTTTCAACCCCTAAACTTCATTTCTTCATATCTCTCTCGTTTCAACTCCGATTTTAGTGATTCAAATTGCTATGGTTTCGTTTTTTAGAGCTCTTCAAGGATCTAGAAAGAGTATTGAAGTTTATTGTAAGATTCAAGAGCATTTGGTGGTAAGCCTCTCATTTCTCACTCCCAAACTCCATTTCTTCTCTCCCAAATCATTTCCTCTTCTTCCCCCCTCAAACCCTACTGATTTTGGGGCTTTTTCATGGAGATTAAAGTGTTCCTTCTCCATCAAATGTTAGTGGTTTCATCTATTGATGCAAGAGCAAGTTTTCATCTCCAACACTAGAGATTTTTGGGGTTTTCTAGGTTTTCATCAAAACCTAAGTGGTAAGTTCATTTCCTCCATTTACAAGCTTCATTATAAGTTCTAAATGTTCCATTGATGATCTCCTAGTGTTTTGTTTCTCCAATTTCAGTTTGGATGATTTTGAGAAAAGTTATGTCAAATTGGAGTTTTAGGTATAAATGGAGATTTTGATGGTTGGTGTTTGGGGAACAATTCTAAATGGTTAAATGTGGTTATTGATGGTTGGAAACTCATGGATCTAGGTTTTTGGAAGGTTTGGCTTGAAGATTCGTGTTCTTCAAAGGAGCTTACATTTGGGGGAAAATCTAGATTTAGCCCAAATCAAGCAAAGGTGAGTTCAAGTTATTTATGAAAACGATGTTCATGACAAAATGTCATTCTTAAAGTGATTATGTGTTTACATGAATATTACTCTTGTGGAGCTATTTGGTGGGTTTTGATTATGAAAGTGTTTAACTTTATAAAATCTTATAAAACACCCACTTTTGGGATTTTGGACACTTTGTTAAGTAAATCACGATTGAAGGTGTTTATTTAACTTATATTCACAAATGGAGGTTGTTGGGTAAAAACGTACTTTTAGGGCGCGTTTGGTTTACGGAAATGAATTGGGATTGAAAGGATTTGGATTTCAAATCCAATCCAATCCTATGTTTGTTTTGAAGGAATGGAATGTATTGACTTTTTTAAAATCCTTTGACTTTTTTAAAATCCCTCACCTGGTGGATTTGGAAATCCTTTGAGAAAAGTTGGGATTTCAAATCAAAGTCTTGTTGGATTTTACTTTATGGGGCGCAGGATACTTGATGTGACGATGTAGGGCGTCATTATTTCAAGGAGTGTTATATTGAGGGTTCCATTGACTTCATTTTTGGAAATGGTCGTTCCATGTACAAAGTAAGCATTTTTTTCGAATTCTTATATATAATTAAGCTACATACTAACACTTTTTATTTTGAATTGTTTTAGATATTTGATAGGATTTAAAATTGGATTTTTATTCTAAACCTATGTTTGATCGATTTAAAAAAGCTTGGAATTAAATCCACTGAATTTTAATAAAATATCACAAACATTGAATTTAAAAATTCTCATGTAAATTGGTATTTAATCGGATTTTTATATGATTTTTTTATCGCAAGTAATTATATAATATTATATATAATTAAAATCCCACTGAATTTGCAACCATATCTCGCCGGAAAATTCATGGTCGCCGGATTTTTTTATCGCAAGTAATCTCGTTGCATGATTTTACTTTTGTGGTTGTAATTTGTTGTTTAACGTTCTTAAAACGCAAAGGAACCGAAAGAAACTCGATTTGAACGTGAGAAACAGAAGAAAATCGAGTTGAAAACTTGTAGATCGTGATTGAAGTTGATGATGAACAGTACTAACGGAGTCCGTTAGTACTCCGTTAAGTTCTTAACACAATTGGTCCGTTTCCGTTAGTTTCGTTAGGATTCGTTTGTTTGTCCGTTTATTTTGTTAGTTTTTGTTACTTTTTTAGTCCTAATATCGTTAAGCCAAAGTTAGTTAGGTTAGTTAACTTTTGTTAACAATTTCGTTAAGTTTTTCGTTAATTTTCTTACAAATTTAGTCCATCCGATAGTTTCCTTGTTTAGCCAGTTAGTTAAAAAAAATAATTACAAAAAAAATCCAAATCCAAATCCTAAACCTACAAACCAAACAAGATTTATAATGGAATGGAATTCAAATCCATTCCAGATCCTACAAACCAAACACATGATGGGATTCCAAATCCCCCCGAATCCAAATCCCTCCAAATCCAAATCCTTACATGAAATCCAATCCATTCCATTCCATTCCTGCAAATCAAACGCACCCTTAGTGTCGTCTTGATTATGCACAAACTATGATACGGTACGTTTTGGAAAATACAAATGTGTGAGTTGTTAGAGTTTGGTCAACTCGACTTTATTGACATTTGTGAATTGTAAATCTTTTAGATTTGGGCCGAGGGCCAATTGTGTTTATGTTGATCCAAACCCAGTGATTTGATAATTACTCTGAGAAACACTTAGTGAAAATTGTAAGTAGACAATATGTATTAATGTTTGTCATCAAAGAAAATATACTAAGTCTGTTTAGTATCACTGATGAAAACATACGCTTTAAATTATGCATTCAGCGAACACTGTTCATCAGTAAGCCCTGAGCCTGTTCAGTCTTACTGATGATCGCTGATAGTTTAAGTTGTTTACTTATGATCTCTGAAGACAAGATTCACGTCAACCATGTTCTACGCTGATGTCGAAGATCAAGCCAAAGAACCAGCGACTGAGTCTACTAGTGACCTGATGCGGATATCAGCGAAGCCAAGACTTGTCTACTCAACGTGAAGTTTCAAGTAGAAGACTTCAACGAACGCTGAACTTTATCATTCACTGATAAAGAATCATTCAGCGAACACTGATCATGAAGCCTCATCTACAAGCAACTTTTGTCTTATCCCCTTGCACGCCTCCGTACGATTTTGTCAGAACGGACATCCCTTTTGTCCAGAATCGTACAGCCAACTCTGATCTTACATTGTTCATCATGCGGATACTAGTTTGTCTACTGAAGTCAAATCATGCAACCAACCAGAGGCTGCCACGTGTAAAGGTGTACTGTTGTACATTAAATGCATGAAGTATATAAAGGAAACCCTACTTCATTTGTGAAGTGCTCGTCCATTCCTTCTCTCGCTGAACTTACTGTGTGAAAGAATACTCTCCTTAGTGTTCTTGATTTTCTTAATCTCTGTTTCTAGTGCAAGAAATCTTAGTGTTCTCATAGTTTGTTTAGATTAGGTTTATTCCTTAATCTTGTTCCGCAACAAACTGTAAATTGTTTGATACATATCAATAAACAATTTAGAAAGATAAAAATCGTGTGTTTGTATTCAACCCCCCCCCCCCCCCCCCCCTTCTACAAACTTGTATAACCCCTTTGGGACCAACAAGTGGTATCAGAGCAGTTTGTTTAATCTAATAAACAAGATCTTGCTTATACTAATTCTTTTCTCTTCCTTGCTATTTTTCATAATGGTTAACCCCATAAACACAAACTATATCGATAATGGTTCTCTTGCAAAACCCCCTAGATTCTCCATAGATAAATTCAATCTCTAGAAAAATAGGATGATGCTCTTCCTAGAAGGTGTAGATCCCACTATACCTCACTATATCGAAAATGGACCATATGTCCCTTTCATGATTGACCCTGTTGTTCCTGCCACTGCTACTAGAGCTGCTATCCCTGAACGAATCATTCCCAGAGAAGTCACTCACTGGACTGATGAGGACAAGAAGAAGGTGGCCATCGATACTAAGGCCAGATCCATTCTCTCTATGGCTCTTCCTGATGAAGTCAACCACTCTGTCATGAACCTGAAGAGTTCTAAAGCCATATGGGACACTATATGTGTTCAATATGAATGTACTTCTGAAGTCTAGGATTCGAGAAATATCAACCTGGTAAGACAGTACGAAAGTTTCATTTATGGTAAGAATGAAACTCTTTCTGAAGTACATCAACGGTTTAACTGTTTAATCATTGACTTAAAAGATGTTGGTAAGGAATATTCTACCTTTGAGATCCTGACAAAGTTTCTGGAAAGTCTTCCTGAAAGTTGGGACAGTTATTCTATGTGTCTTAAACTCTCAAAGGATCTGAAATCAATGACCCTTTCTACCTTATATGACATTATGCTCAATCATGAGCAGTCGTGCCATCTTAAGAAGAAACTTGTAAAAGATTCCAAAAGCACACCCGTTGCTTTACTCTCTTCAGAGTTGGTGCCCACTCAGCGTTCTACTGTCACAATCACTGAGTTGGAATCTAACTCTGATGAATCATCTGAAGCTGATCCTTCAGAACTAGACGAGTCACTGGCGCTCCTGACTAATTCTTTCACGAGATTCGCCAGAAAGAGTAACTTCAGAAGAAATAAACCTCTTTCCCTCACTCACAAGCCAAAATCTTCAACCCTTGTAGATAAGGCCACTACTACTTGCTATAACTGTGAAAAGATAGGTCACTTTGCTAGTGAGTGCAGGTCTTGAAAGTCTTTAAACCCTCATCTTCTTCCTACAAGAAATCCTCTAACCCCAGGGCTAGAGATGAAAAATACCAGAAGCTGAAAGAAAAATATCAAAAGCTGAAAAGCTACAAAAAGAAAAGAAAAGGCATGATTGCTGAAGATCATGATTGGGCTGCTTTTGATGAAGAATCATCTAACTCTGATGATGATGAGGCCAATCTCTGCCTCATGGCTCAAATAGAAGAAGAAGAAAAAAAAGCTGAAATTCCCTCTACTTCTACCTCCACCTCTCAGGTATCAAATCTTTCCACTAATACTTCTACTTCAGTTGATAATGACGCTGATAGACGACAAATCGTAGATCTTTTGACTATTGATTTATATGATGCAATGAATGGCAAGACCAAAGCTGAAAAGCAAATTATTGATCTCGCTGAACAACTTAAAAGTTGTCATTTGAAAATTGAAAAGCTTTCTAAAATAGAAGAAAATCTGAAAGATCAGGTCTGTATAAATCAAATCATTAGTATTGAGCGAGAAGAAGCTATCACTGCATTAAAAGCTGAAAAGGATATTATTGAAGGATGGTGTAAATCCTCAACAACGAACACTGAGATAATTCGTGCTCAGATTCCCCTGAGTGATAAAAGTGGTATTTGTTATAAAGCTGATGCTATAGAACCAACCACTGATCGTTCCATGCTTAAGTTTGGAATGTCCGTGTCCTCTATCCTAGACACCTCTTCGTCTCAGTGTTCTTATTCAAATACTCCCATTCCCGAGGAAAAACCTGTCTTGACTTCTAGAGGCAAAGGTAAAGAAAACGTTTTTAATCAAAAACCTCAGAAGGGTAGCTTTGTACCTAAGCTGTATGTTTCTAAACCTTCAGTGAATCATCCCTCTACATCTAAGACCATGATCCCTGGATTTATTCAGCGATCTACTCCTAAATTGAAAGTGGATGTAATTGGTAAGAAATCCGAAGAACTGATAGTTCATCCAATTTCCAATACCAAAGGTATACTTGGTGCTGGCCCTGCCCATTTAAAAATTTCGGCTAAGCATGAAAATGGTCCTAAAGCTACTTTTAGCTATAGGAAATGTTATCACTGTGGACTTACCGATCATATTGCCTGTAAGTGCCCTACAGCCACCAAAGCTGAGAAATTAGCTAAGGTGAAGATCACTGCCCCCAAGGCAAAGAAGATCAATCCTGGTGCAAATCAGGTTAAGGTGAAAACAACCACTGAGGTTAAAATTTTGACAAAAGTGAAGACTGTCACTGAAGCTGAATCTTCAAATGCTGCGAAGATTGTTGAACCTTCAACTTCCTCAACCACCACTGAGAAATGTGGACCCATGGTAATATGGGTGCCTAAATCAAACTAATCTTCCTTTGTTTGTAGGTCCGGAAGGGTATCTGGTATCTCGATAGAGGATGCTCTAGACACATGACTGGCAAAAAGAACCTGCTCACTGAATATAAAGAAGAGAAAGGCCCCTCTGTGATCTTTGGTGGGAACGGAAAAAGCTATACCCGAGGGTTTGGTGTACTCTCTAATGGTACAACAACCTTCAGAAGAGATGCATACGTGGAAGGGCTGAAGAATAATCTTCTAAGCATCAGTCAGCTATGTGACAAGGATTACAAAGTGTGCTTCACTAAGGAATCCTGCTTTGTCACTAACAAAAAGGAGTAAGTCGCTCTCAGCGGATACCGTTTGAAAAATGTTTATGTTATAAACATGGACTCAAAAACCATTGAGAATTTTTGTTTCTTCTCCAAGGCCTCATCCGATGTCAACTGGCTATGGCATAAGAGGCTCTCTCATCTCAACTTCAAGACACTGAATACTCTTTCTTCAAAAGAGTTGGTTAATGGTCTTCCTCAACATTCATACGCTAAGGAATCTCTATGTTCAGCGTGTGAAAAAGGGAAACAAACCAAAGCAAGCTTCAAGTCAAAGCAAGTTTCCACAATGTCATCTCCACTTCAACTTCTCCACATGGATTTATTTGGCCCTGTCAACGTTCAATCCATCACTGTTCGCTCAATAAGAAGTGATCATGGGACTGAATTCAAAAACAGTTCTGTTGATCCAAACCCTCAGTGATTTGATAATGACCCTCTCTTAAACACTTAGTGAAAATTGTAAGTAAACAATATGTATTAGAGTTTCTCTATCGCTGATAAGTACTAAGACTTTACAGTACCGCTGATAGGAACTCTCACTCTTTAAGTTTAAAGTTCAGTGAACACTATTCATCCAGTAGCTCTGAGCCTGTTCAGTCTCTGTGATAATCGCTGATAAGTTAGTTGTTTACTTATGATCCCTGAAGACAAGTTTCACGTCAACATATGTTCGATGCTGAAGTCGACGATCAAGCTCAAGAACAGCGACAAGTCTACTAATGAACTGATGCGGATATCAGCGAAGCCAAGATTTGTCCACTCAACGTGAAGTTACAAGTAGAAGACTTCAGCAATCGCCGAGCTTTATCATTCGCTGATAAAGTACTGATTCAACGAAAGCTGATCATGAAGTCTTCCTCTACAAGTAACTTTTGTCTTTCCCCCCTTGCACGTCTCCGTACGAAATGTCAGAACGGTCATCCCTTCTGTCTAGAATCGTACAACAAACTCTGATTCTACACTGTGCACCATGCAGTTACTAAGGTTGTCTACAAAGGTCAATGCCATGCAACCACTCAGCTGCTGCCACGTGTAAAGCAATACTTCCATGCATTAAATGCATGCAGTATATAAGAAGAACCCTACTTCAGAAATGAAGTGTGCTCAGCCATCTTCTTATTCTTCCTTACTACTGTGTGTTAGGTTATTACTCGTAATTTCCTTATCTCCTTTCTATCTTATTCTAGTGCAAGAAACTTAGTGTTCTTAACTTGTTTAGATTAGGATTAGTCCTTAATCTTGTTCCGCAACAAGTTGTAAATTGTATTGATTTATCAATAAACAATTTAGAAAAGTAAAAATCGTGTGTTTGTATTCAACCCCCCTTCTACAAACTTGTATAACCCTTCAGGACCAACATGTTCCCTTGAACATTTCTTTGAAAGTAAGGGTATTTCTCACAACTTTTCTGCAGTGAGAACACCGCAACAAAATGGAGTCGCTGAAAGAAGAAATCGAACGATCATCGAAGCTGCTCGTTCAATGCTCAGTGATTCTCATCTACCTACTCAGTTCTGGGCAGAAGCTGTCAACACTGCTTGTTTTACTCAAAACGGGTCGCTGATTGTCAAAAGATTCAAGAAAACAACCTACGAACGTTTCCATGGGAGAAAGCCTTCAATTATCTTTCTTCACATTTTTGGATGTCAGTGTTTCATACTGAACAACAAAGATGCCCTAGGAAAGTTTGATCCCAAGGCTGATGATGGAATATTTCTTGGATACTCCTCAGTTTCCAAAGCCTTCAGAGTCTTCAATCGTAGAAGACAAACTGTAGAAGAAACAACCCACGTCACTTTTGACGAATCCCGTTCAGCGAACTCAAGACCTTCTGTTGATACTGAAGAACTCAATCAATGATGTTTTCTCATCTTGGGGACTCGGAAAGTATTCCAAATCCTCAGGTCAACATCCCTACCGCTGATGATGATGATCCTACTATCATCTCAAGCATGCAGACAAGTGAAGCTGAATCGTCATGGGTTTCAGCTGTTCCTCTCAACACTATGCCTGCTTCTGAACCATCTACCTCAGACATCCCATCGACTTCTCAACAATCAGTGAATGAAATGCCATCTGAACCTCTTCCTCTTCTGCCTGAAGTACCTGAAGTTGCCGAAGCTTCTTCCTCAGCTCCTCTAGAAGTTCAAATCGAGTCAGCAAATCATGCTCCGGCTCAGCGATGGACTATCAATCACCCCATTGATCATATTCTTGGTGATCCAAATGCTGGTGTGCAGACTCGATGAGGTTCAGGTAATATTTGTTTATTTGTTAACTTTATTTCTCTGATTGAACCAAAGAAACAGATGATGCCCTCAGAGATACAAACTGGGTTAGCGCTATGCAAGAAGAGCTGACAGAATTTGAAAGAAACAAAGTTTGGAAACTCGTTGCAAGACCATCTGACAAGTCAGTGATGGGCACTAAATGGGTCTATCGAAACAAGTTGGATGGACATGGAACTGTAACCCGCAACAATGCTCGTCTTGTTGCTCAGGGATACAGACAAGAGGAAGGCATAGAATATGATGAAACCTTTGCCCCAGTAGCAAGACTTGAAGCTATTCATCTATTCTTAGCTTACGCTGTTCACAGAGACTTCAAAGTATATCAGATGGATGTTAAATTAGGATTCCTTAACGGAAGGCTGAATGAAGAAGTCTATGTTGAACAACCTCCAGGATTCACTGATCCTAAGCATCCAGGTTATGTATATAAGCTAGATAAGGCACTCTATGGCTTAAAGGAAGCTCCTCGTGCATGGTATGACACTCTCTCTACTTATCTCCATATTGAAAAATTTGAGCGTGGTAAAATCGATAAAACTCTATTTGTCAGGAAAGTAAAAGGTCATATCATTCTTTTTCAAATATATGTCGATGATATTATATTTGGTTCTACTAAACCTGACTTATGTACTCGTTTCGCTGAAAGAATGAAAAATGAATATAAAATGAGTATGATGGGTGAACTAACATATTTTCTTGGTCTTCAAATCAAGCAGAATGAAAAAGGTACTTTCATTCACCAAGGTAAGTATGTTAAAGATATGCTGAAAAAGTTTGATTTAACTCATAGCTCAGCTATGAAAATCCCAATGGCACAACCGCTGACACTAAACAAGGATCCTTCAAGAAACCTGTTAATGTCACAGCATACTGTGGGATGATCGGCTCTCTTCTGTATCTTACATCTAGCCGTCCTGATATTATGTATGCAACTTGTTTATGTGCACGATATCAATCTAAACCTAAAGCGTATTTTTCGGTACCTTAAGGGTACTCCTAACCTAGGTCTTTGGTATCCCAAAGACTCGGGGTTTGATCTAATCGCCTATTCAGATAGTGATTTTGCAGGATGCAAATTAGATAGGAAAAGCACCACAGGAGGCTGTCAGCTCCTGGGTGGAAAGCTGGTGAGTTGGACAAGTAAAAAGCAAAAATTAGTGTCCACCTCAACTGCTGAAGCTGAGTACGTAGCCGCTGGAAGCTGTTGTTCTCAGGTCTTATGGATGAAAACCCAACTATTGGACTATGACCTTCAGCTCTCCAAAATTCCAATCTATTGCGACAGCACTAGTGCCATCGCCATAGCAAAAAATCCAGTGCTACACTCAAAGACCAAACACATCGAGATAAGGTATCATTTTATCAGAGATCATGTAATGAATGGTGATATAGAACTTCATTTTATCCCAACTGACTTTCAGTTAGTTGGTCTGTTCACCAAACCTCTTGATGAGACAAGATTCAACTTTCTCATCAGCGGGCTTGGAATGCTGAACCTAGAAGAGTAAAATCTTTAGTGGTTAGCATTAGATCATTGATAAAATGAATTTGTATATCCCTATTAATCATCTAATCTCTGAACAAATTGATTCGCTGATATCAAGGTATGTTCTCTCTCTTAATCGCTGACGTTTGCCTCGGCATGCAAGATTTCAATACAAATTACATCGTTGAATATCTCTTCCTTTCAGTGATTCTTTTATAACCCTTAAATCTTACTGATATTTCTAATTCGTGCTTCTTATTCTTAAAATGTCCCTGAGCTTTTCTAAAACCCTCAGAGACACCTTAAAATATGAAAGGACGTTTGTGACGTCATCACAACGGATAAACCATGGCACGCCTTTTTGTCTGATACGCTCGCCCGTTTCGTTTTCTTGTCCAATAAGATTTAAGGGACGTGTCACGTGCCATCATGAAAAACTTTTCCCGCTCTTAGTTTTTCTCTATCTACTCACACTATATAAACACTTCCAGTTTATATTTTTACCTTTTACGCGATCATACTCTCTAAAGCAATAAATCCCTGTTGTATTCGCATTATTTTATCAAGAACTTGTGTTCATCTTCTTCTACTTCAGGAAACAGGTTAACATTTCTTTTATTTTCCGTCTTATAAACTTGTTTTTGATCTTATTATTGTTATTAAAAGATCAAACAAAATAACTTTCTCAAAATGAAATCATTTTATTCATGGTTTTATGCATACAATCTGTTTAACAGGTTGTTCTTCAAGTTTATAATCAAAATCTTAAACATGAAACATTTCATACGTTTTTCCAGAATCCTTTCTTTAAAAGGAAACTGGTAAAACAAGTTTTTTCACTAGTTTTTGTACTTCTTTTCAAAACTAGAAACCTTAGTTTACCATTTATTTCTCCAAATGGAAACTGAAAAACCCTAAAAAATTTCAATGTGGAATCTCTTTCCATTTTAAGAAAATTTTCTTCATCTTCTTCTTCTTTGTGTATTCTGAACAGAAATGGCAACCAACGCTGCATTTCCTACTTCTGAAACTGTTGAACTTCCTAAGGTACCAAACATGCGCCATTCCCTGAACCATGTCCAGTTTCCATCCAACAACCCCTACGCTCTCTTGGAATTCCCAAAGAAGAAGAATATTACCCATCTTGATGATGTTGTAAAATTCATCAAGACCTGTCCTCTGGCGACAGCCCTGACTATTAAACCACCTGCCCACAAGAAATTACTTGCTCAGTTCTGGTACACTGCACACCGTACCCAAACCACCTCCATAAAAAATCCGAACAAAAAGTTCGATGTAATCGCCTTTGAAACCGATCTTGGTGAAGCCCTAGTCACCCCTTCTGCTATAAGGGGAGCCATGAACCTCCCTACCAGCTTTAAGGACAGCAAGTTCGTCCCATTCCCTAACACCAACTCTGCTGAAGGAAAGGCAGAGATCATCTCTTTCCTTGACGCCATGAAATACAACTGGAACACTGGGCGTGACAAGCAACCCGAGAAGAATATCACAACTGTGCTGAAAAGAAAGATGCCGAGTGAGCTGAACTTCATATTTGCTCACATCATCAACTGCTTGTCAGCGAAGACGGGGTCCACTGATCAGGCCTCAAAGCCCCAAACTGCTATGGGATATGCACTGCTGAAGGGTCTACATGTAGACTGGGCTCGTCTCATCTTTCAAGATCTTATGGAAAGGGTTGAAGTCCCTGATCGCCCAGCGTCAGTCCCTTACCCCTGATTCCTCAGTGCCCTCTTCATGCATGGCCTGAAAGAAAGGTATCCCAAAGAAGGAGACCTGAGACTTTCTCAGGTTGGTCCGAAGGTGCTCGACTACAAGCCGATCCCTAACAAGGTACGTCTTTCTGAACTTTTACCTCTTCTTCGCTCTCTTTCTTCTCTTTCTGCAGCTACCTCAATGACAGCGGTCGACCTAACCGCTGATACCCAGGCTGCAACCTCCACCTCTTCCAAAAAGAGAAAACCCTCTGAATCCCCACTTGGCATCCATAAGTCCAAGAAGACCTCAAAGGAGCAACCCAAGCCTTTCCAGGCTGAAGACTCCACATCGGTCCCTCTGGAGGCGATGATGGAAGATTTCGTGGTACACTCCGCCACATCCGCTGAACCATCCACTTCCCTACCAATTTCAGTGCCTCGGTTCACTGAAATTCCTTTGGATACGAACCCTCAATCCTCAGCGCCTCTAAGCATTGCAGAGGCTTTTCTCAGCGGATCCAACGCTGAATCTACTACCCACACCCTCTTCTCAACCTTTGCTTCTTCACCTCATTCTTTGATCTCTTCTAAATTCATTTTCCCCACTGCATCACCTTCAAGCGTCATCCATCTAGACGACAGCTCTACTGCTGAGCTACAGCGCTTGATAGATCAAAATCAAGGACCTGCAGGCGCTTCCAATCAACGAACGTTGGAAGATGACATGGAACACCTTTCAGGCTACCATGACGTCAACACCTTTTCCAACCCGCCTCCAGGTACCCTAAACACAATTCTCTCTGGACCCCCAACTTCTAAGCTTTCCTTTGTTAAGAAGTTATTTTCTATTACAGATCCTAATCTGGGGACTATTAGCAACTCCCTCATGGAGCTAGCTAATAAGATGGAAACTCTCACCACGAACATCACCAAAACTCCTCAGCGGTTACAAACGTTGGGGAGACGCTGAAGAAATTGGCCGAAGCTATAAACGATAAAGCTACAACCGCTAATGTCTCCAAGATTGCAGGCGATTTATCTAGCGTCGATGGGGCCATCACAGACAACTCCTCAACTCTCACCGCCCTAAACACTACCAACACGGGCCTCTCCTCCAACTTCTCCACTCTGTCCAGCAAAGTCACATCGCTGAATACATATGTGTCAAAACTTCAGGGGGAGGTCTCGTCCTTGAAGACTGAGGTGGGTACTCTCACTCAGGCGGTCGGATCCTCCAATAATCTGGTGCAACAGATTCTCGACCATCTCAACGCTCCCACTGTCCCTCTATCCCACTTTTCTCAGGATGACCGAGAAAAGATGGAGATGGCAATGGACTTCATCGTCCAAGGCACCCCTGTTATTTCTGGCCTGGAAGATAGAATGGCAGTGGTAGAAACCCAGCTTGGGATCCCTAGCCAAGAAGACAAGGACCCTAAGACCACGGATGCTGCTACCTCTGCTGCTGTTGCTACCTCCCCCATCCTACATGTGGAAGAAGGGGAGAAGGACCAAGATGAAGGCTTTCCACATGTTTCTAAGGGGGAGGGTATTGCTGAAAAACCTCAGGGAAATGAAAACCCTAAGGGAACCGAGAAGAATCCCTCTCATTCTGAGGGGGGGCAACTCAAAGAACAGGCCGACTCTCTAATGCTTGTTGAATCCTCGGAAAATGAGGAAGAAGAGGATGAAGCTAAAGAAGAAGAAGATCTGGACATCCAGGATGACGAACCTTCATCATCACCCAAGAATGATGATGACGACGATGATGATGATGATGATGATGAAGGTTTTGTATTCAAGCCGAAAAGAGCCCCTACTCTAAAGGGGTTGTTATACAAGAACCAGGGGAAGGGACCAAAACCAAGCCTCCAGCGACTGCGGTCAACCAAGGCAAAAACAAAGGCCTCACTGAAGACAACCTGGATATTCTCCTAAATAAACCCGTTTGTCAGGTATGTTACATTCTTTTCCCTTACACTGCATTCCTCCTCTACCCCTTCTCAATAACTATCCTACTCTCACTCAAACCTCTAAACACTTAAACCCATCCTTTCTCTATCTCTTCTCCCTAATGATCTTACTTCTGTGATCATTTTGTTTCAGCTTGTCCTCTCCCATGCTTAAGGGTCAAGCTGAAGCTCCCCGCAACAATCTAGCAATAATCCCAGCAACAAGAGCTGAAGAACAAATAATCCCGGTCCTGAACCTCGATGGGACCAATAAGCTTTTTGAAGAAGAAGAAGAAGAATTGATCTCCCATCCCAACAGACCTTCCTTACCTCTTAAAAGGACAAGTGAGGATGAAACCTCAGCGAGAGCAGCGATGATCAAAAAGCTAGAAGATCAGCGCATTGTCCCTCCACAACTTAAGATGTTATCAAACAGAGAAATCGTTGAGGATTTCAAAGCTGAAAAACTCTTGGCTGAACGAAAGAAGGCTGAAGAAAAAGATAAAGAATATGCCTTAGAACTCGTTCAACGTTCAGTCAAGGACCCTGCCCTGAAGAAGGTTCCTATCTCTATTTAGTGAAAGCTCTGGAACGACGCCAAGAAGATTAGAGAAGAGAAAACTAAGGTCTCTGATTCCACTATTGCTTGGTGCAAAGAGAAAATTCATTTTTGATACCATGCCTCCAGGATCAAAACGGTCACCATCAAGGGAAGAACAACCAATGACATTCCTGTCCTTGATATTCAAATTATCAGGGAAAATGGACACACGGCAAATATCTACACTTCGTGGATTGATCAGCTTGGTTTCTATGAATGGTTGGAGATGCGGATAGCCATTCAGCGGTCGCACTCAAATTACAAATCCTTTGTCGAGAAAGCTCTGAACAAGCAGATCGACTTAGTAACATCATCCGTTAATATCCCTCCTCCTCCAGTTCAAAATAGAAGGCCTGCTGCAAAGCAAAAGAAGAAACCTTCAGCTTCAGGACCTCCTATACGAAATGAAACCGGCATCGAGTTCTCACGAGAAGCTGTCCTTGGCCCTGATCCTGATCTATCAGCGCTTGATGTCTCCTTACCCCCTGGTGAAGACTTTATCCCTGGAAAGGTTGTTAGTGAACCATATGGCATTTTCTTCATCGACTGCACCGGACGTAAATGCTTTCAACGCATCTCTGAGCTAGCCATCACTCCTATCGAATAGCTTAGAGATCTCATCTACTGGTGTGGATTCAGAGAAGACCTGCTTGGACACTTCATGAAGCCCTTAATCTACAAAGAAGCCAAGAAAAGAAGGGAACAGGGAGTGAAAGTCCTTGACTGGAAGGTCCCTGAAACAAATACCCTTGATGAACTTCTTGCCAAGGATGAACCTGATTAGTTGATAGGATCCCTTTGTAATTCTTCTATCTTTTACCAGCTTGTAATTTTTTGTACTTGTAAATTTTAATTCACTGTACTTGTAATTTTTCCACTTCCCCTTGTAATCTCTACGAAGTTAATGAAAATTTTCAATGAATGTACTTTACTCCATCAGTACTTAAAAAGATCTCTGAAAACAGTAAATGGGACAAGTATTTTATGAGTCCTTTTTATCCTTATGTTTTCTTACTTAACAATTTTCTTTTATTGCTATGTCATCATAATATATGGGGAGATTGTTGATCCAAACCCTCAGTGATTTGATATGACTCTGAGAAACACTTAGTGAAAATTATAAGTAGACATTATGTATTAATGTTTTGTCATCATAGAAAATATACTAAGTCTGTTTAGTATCGCTGATGAAAACATACGCTTTAAATTATGCATTCAGCGAACACTGTTCATCAGTAAGCCCTGAGCATGTTCAGTCTTATTGATGATTGCTGATAGTTTAAGTTGTTTACTTATGATCCCTGAAGACAAGATTCACGTCAACCATGTTCTACGCTGAAGTCGAAGATCAAGCCAAATAACCAGTGACTAAGTCTACTAGTGACCTGATGCGGATATCAGCGAAGCCAAGACTTGTCCACTCAATGTGAAGTTTCAAGTAGAAGACTTCAACGAACGCTGAACTTTATCATTAGCTGATAAAAAATCATTCAGCGAACGCTGATCATGAAGCCTCCTCTACAAGCAACTTTTGTCTTATCCCCTTGCACGCCTCCGTACGATTTTGTCAGAACGGACATCCCTTTTGTCCAGAATCGTACAACCAACTCTGATCTTACATTGTTCATCATGCGGCCATTAGTTTGTTTACTAAAGTCAAATCATGCAACCAACCAGAGGCTGCCACGTGTAAAGGTGTACTGTTGTGCATCAAATACATACGGTATATAAAAGAAACCCTACTTCATTTGTGAAGTGCTCGTTCATTCCTTCTCTCGCTGAACTTACTGTGTGAAAGAATACTCTCCTTAGTATTCTTGATTTTCTTAATCTCTGTTTCTAGTGCAAGAAATCTTAGTGTTCTCATAGTTTGTTTAGATTAGGTTTATTCCGTAACTTTGTTCCGCAACAAACTGTAATATGTTTGATACGTATCAATAACCAATTTAGAAAAATAAAAATCGTGTGTTTGTATTCAACCACCCCCCCCCCTTCTACAAACTTGTATAACCCCTTTGGGACCAACAGTTTATGAGTCAAAGATTTGAGTAAAGATAAGTTTTGTTTTATATAACCGTATGGGGTCGTGTAGTTAGCCAAACGTTGTTTTGCCTTTTTAGGCTTGAATCATACTCAAATGAGTCTTGGGCCTTTTGCCCAGTTCAAATAGCTCGAGATGGAGCTTTGGTTGTGTACGCATTTACTTGCATCTTATTTCGAGGTTACATGTTTTGAATGCATTAGTTCATTCATTTTGAGTCATGTAACGTTGTAGACTGTAATGCATTGGATCCATAGGCATGTAAGTCAGTCATACTTAATAGTGATGAGTCTTGATATTCTCGCTTTGGGGCTTATGCCGAACTAGCTTTCATAAGGTATCGTTCCTTTTGTGGAGAGGAACCGTTATGGGTTGTACTCTGGGATTATGAGTTATTTTGGTGACTATCTCTTTGTGCACGAGGAGTGGACTATTGGAATACATGGTTATATGTGGTAGGCCGTTCGGGGCCACTAGCGAGTAGGCAATGGGTGACATTAAAGTCCTTGTGGTGTAACTCGTCTAGATTGGATAGGCAATATGGTCCCATAAATCCTTGAGGTGTAACTCGACGGAGTAGGAAATAAAGGCATGTATATAGTTTGAGGTTGTGATGTCTTTATGGCATGGGAACTAAAACCGGGACTTAAGGTGTAATCCAATAACATCATACCTGGCCTAACTTTGTGTGCCTGTCACGTTCGATGGAACCAGGTCTCCCCCGTCACCGAAAGGTGTTGTATTTGGGTATCTACTTTTATCCATATTTTCGGTGACGTATCTTATTTATGTGAATTGTTTTCCATGGTTTATTGGTGGGTTACTATGCCTCATCCTTATTGGTTGTTTTGTATATTGGAGTTTTATTCACGTTTATATTACTTGGGATATTTAACGTCAAATCACATTTTGAGTGAGTTGTGGAGTAAGTTTATTTTCGGAAAATGTTTCATATGGGAGCTTCCGGCTCAAGATTTGTGTGTTGGGAAAATGAGTTGTTTACATAAGTGTTATAAATTCTTTTGGGAAAATTATGTTTTCAAGCTACATCCTCCTCGTTTATTGATTTACACAATCATGATAAAACTCTTGAACTCACTAGGCATTAGCCTAACCTTTTTATTTGTCGGCATGTGCAAAAGGTTCAGGTTGGGATTAATTCTAGTTACACTATGAAGAGATGAGTGCTAGTAGTGTTCTCGTAGAGTGAAGTGCTTAGTTAAGTCTTCCGCATTTATTATGGGAATAGCAGCTTGTATTTGTGTTAAGTAATACCCTTCTTTATTTGGTCTTATTGTGAGACTTAGATTATGAATAATGTTGGAGTTGTGACGTTTTAAATTTTGAGGTGATTTCATGGATGGTTCGTAGTAAGAATTCCATCTCCTTTTGTCTTTTAATCGAAGTTTTTATTTAGTTGCTCTTCCAATTTTGAGGGTGTTACAAGTTGGTATCAGAGCATAAGTTTGAGAGATTTAGGTGTTGATTTTTAGATAACTAGACTCAAGTTAGCGATCTTTTAAGCGATTGAGAGTAAAATTTCACCATTTGGCACTTTAAGATAGGATGTTTTAAATTGATGGAGTCAATAGAAACGAGAAATCATGTCTAGTGTTGCAAGGATGATCATGTACGGTACGTTCATAATTGCACCTGGCCAGTGTCATGGTGAACCTACAAGTTACATGTGCATACTTGGACTACTTTGATGTGATGAGCGTTGGGGTAGTGAAGAGGTTTCTAGGTGAGTAGTCGTTCAAAGAGGTTGACGATTTTAGTACTTGTCACTTGGAGTGACGATAAGCGCGATAATTTCATTAAGTGGACCGTCTCGGTCGAATCGTTGGTTGGGTTGGAACCATAGGCTTATTTAATCGACCTTAATTCAAGGAGAAATTGTAAGGTTAATCGGTGTAACTTCCAATTTTTTGCCTTAAGATGTTTGAACATTCGGATGACGATAGTGTGACCGGAAGAAACTCGGAGGAGTGTGGTTTGAGACGTCGAGTGCCGACTAAATTCATGCACAAAATTTATTTATTTTAAAATAAATTGCATCAGCTATTTCTTGTGTTTCAAAATCTCGGAAAAACGTTTAGCACACACAAGATTTTAAATCATGGATTTTGAACATGCATGAACTTATTTTATTGCGGGGAATTGCAAACTCTGTCGGGACTTTCTTTATTTTATTGTTGTCCAACGTTACTTTCGGATACAGTAATATCCATATTTTAATATTGGTTAGGATGTTGGACAAGTAACTACGGCTTATGACTTTAATATTGGATCTCCTCCACATATGTTAAGGTTTGGACGGAGAGTTATCTTCCATTATGTTTATGTTGAGCTTTATTGGAAAATTTATTTAATGTGGATTTTGCTGAAAAGTGTTGTTTATATTGTATTACAACAAAAAGGGAATTTTCGAAATTATGATATTTTAGTCGTGATTTTGCCTTATGCAAATTTGGTTTTGGAAGCGAAAAATGGGGCACCATTTCATTGATCGGATGCCTTTGAGTTTCATTGAGTTCTATGGAGTTTTGTTTTATGGCGTTTTGTGTCGTGTGAGTGCAGTTTATAATGTGCATACTTTAGTTATTATGCGTGTTAATCTTTGGGTTATATTGGGCATTTCGTCTCATGCAAGTTTTGTTGAGAAATGTTGTTTTATGCCGCAAAGCAACCAAAAGAGTACTTTTTGAAATTTTGATGTCGCATGGTTTTCCCCTTTGAGAATTGTGCTAGCATATTTTGTTGCACCTTGTTAGTGTACAAATTGAGTTATACTCGTGGCGTGAGTAAGCATATAAAAGCATCATGGTAGTTTATCTTACTGTTTTGTTTTATGCATTGTCGGTTGTTGATACTTTTGTTATCGTTTCACGTGAATATGTTATATTGATTTATTGGTATACTAGGCATTATAACCACTATTTTGGGACGTTAAAGCGCATTGTTGTATGGCTTGAGATTGAGGTCGATTTAAATTATTTTGTGTATCAACCAAATTGCATGCACTTATTATTCTCCTAAATTCTAAGAAAACACATTTATGTGTGTGAGTTTCGTCAGAAGATTCTATTTCCATGTCATTATATGGCTAAATGAGAAGATTTTGAAATTTGATTTAATGAATTTCCTCTTTTGAAATTCCGTATGAACTATCTGTTGCATGTTATTTTGTTCCAAGAAAACTACTAGGACAGTGTTACAATTGGCTCGCATAATTTTGATTTGAGATTCCTTTACGATATTTTAGTCGATATTTCCAAATGATGAAAGTATCTTGTTATTCGACTTAAGACTGGAAAATGACCCAAATCATTTCGTGTTCTTAACCAAGGTGCGTATATGGATTGCTTCGTTTCTCTGCGAACAAACTGATACATGCGAAGTGCTAACGAATTTCAGTTCATGTCATTTTATGGTTAAAAAGAGAACTTTGGGAATTGATGTCGTGTAAATCCTTCTTTTGAAGTTCGTACAAACATTTTGTTGAACACCATTTTAATGTAGGAAATTTCTTTACGTGCATGACATAAATAAATCCATGCTAGGACCGTAGCGGTTCATTTTAAAAAGTTGCCGAGCATGCTTTTGTGTTACGTTAGTAACTTGAATTGTGATGAAATGGTTTTCAAGATGATTTTTGTAACACCCCGAAAATCCTAACTCCAATTGTAAATGGATCCATTTAGATTTATTAAAGGGCAAGGTTAAAATCCATCTCAGCAAACAACCTTTTCCCATTTGTCTTATTTGGATCTGATGCTGCTCGCCATGAACACTCGGTCTAGGGTTGGCGAGAGTGACAGGACGAGAATGACAGGACGAGAATGACATGGCACTCTCGCAGGGTCATAATCGCTAGGTCATAGTCGCCGGGAAGAAAATAGCTGGGCAAAGGGGATTCTCGGTACCATTCTAGCGGAAGTGACATGGCGAGAGTGTCATGTCACAATCGCTTGGTCACTTTCGTCGGCGAGATTTTTAAGGTAAATATAAGGGCAGCGATGATCAGTCTTTTTAGAGAGTTCCATCTTATTTTCTCATACCACTTTTCTCTCTTCTAAGGGCGATTTCTCAGCAGCAAAATACCCTCTCCATTTAATGCTTGAGTTGATTTTCTTTTGAGCATTCAATCCTTCACCTCTATTATCTCTTGGCATTAAAAAGCTTCTACAAGAATCCCCAAGTGTGTCAAGTGTGCAAACTCTAGGGTTTTCCTTGTGATTAGGGTTCTTGTAAGGATTGGGGTTTTCTCTTTACAAGCCCTTCTTGGTAAGTTATCCTCATCCCTAATCTTTATTACGTACTATTGTGGATGAGACTAGTTTATTTATGTTCCATGTACTCATAGTTATGATTTTCCTTGTGACTAAAAGAGGTTGAGGATTTCAAGATCTTGTTGTATGAAGTGGTGGAAAAACTTAGAGGTACATGATTTCTCCCTTCTATCAATTATGATGGCTTACTATAAGGGTTTTGACATTGTTTTGTCAAAAGCTAGAGTTTAGTAAATTAGGGTTTTGATCTATTGGTGATTTTGGGTGTAATATGTTGAGGGAAATGATTCTAGGTGTTTGGGGATAAATACTTATGGTTGGAAACTTATGGATTTAGGTTTTGGAAGATTTGGACTTGAAGATTTGGACTTCTTCAAAGGAGCATACGTTTGGGGAAATCTTGATTTAGCTTAATCTAGCGAGGTGAGTTCAAGTTGCTTTGTGAAAACTTTGTACATGCCAAAATATGTGTTTTAAAGTATTTGTGTGCTTTATGTGACATTATCCCTTGTTGAATTATTTGGTGGGTTTTGATTTGAATCAAAGTGTTGAGCTTTACAAATCTTATAAAACACCCATATTTGGGAATTTTGAGTGATTGCTGAATAAATCACGAGTGAAAGAGGTTTTGATAATCTATTGCTTAAGGGAAGAGGATTTGGTCAAACTACACTTTAGTGTTTTGTGATTATGTGATAAATATGATGTGGTGTAACAACCGGGATTTTTGTGTAATTAAATAAAAGGAGCTTGTGTAAAATGTGAATCAAGAAGAAAGTTGAGGGGTCAAAATGTAAAGTTGGGAAGAATATTTAAAAGGGTCCAAAGCCCTAGGAGAAAAATCATTTTCAGCAATCAGTATTATTTTGGTGTGCTCTGTGTGTGTGTGTGCGGCGGCGGTGGGGAATAGAAGAAACGAAAAAAACGCTGTGGGTGTTCTTTGGAAAGCAAGAGAAGAATTCTTGACTTTTTGATCAAGTAAGTATTTTAATTCCTTTCTCCTTAGTTCCTTTTTCGATTAGAAGGTGTTTGGGAAGGTTTGAGTGTGTGTAATCACACACACAATCTGTTCCAGCGCTGATTCCTTATTAAGAGGGTGGGGAGATCGCCTTTCTTGAGTTTAATTGGTGATGTGAGCCTATAATCTTTCTTTGAACTGATTTCTAGTTTAGCCTAAGGATTTTCGATAAGTTTTAGCAAGTTTTCGAGTTGAGCAGTAGAAAAACCCTGTATCAGACCTGTCTGCGTATCTGGGGAAAGAAGATGAAGTGGTTGAGTCTGAATTTCGCAAGCTAAGCCTGCGAGTTTGAGAATTTCGCAAGCTACGCTTGCGAGTTTTGGAGAAAATCGCAACCCAAGGTTGCGAGTTTCAATGCCTTGCGAGTTTCAGTGCCTTGCGAGTTTCAGTGCCTTGCGAATTTAGAGCCTTGCGAGTTTTTGAGTTCTGCGATTTTCGTGTCTTGCGAGTTAGAGCTGAGAAAGTTTAGGATCCAAGTTAGATGCATCCACTTAATCAATAAATCATTGTTTAGGTGTGCGTTTGGAGCGAGTCTTGAAGTAAACGGGAGTTGCAATCAGGTGAGTTTTCTAAACTAAAATGTGTGGCTTTTAAAGTGTTTTCAAAACGTGTTATGAATGTTGAGAATTGCCATGCTTTATTATTATGCTTTAATTGCATGAAAGTTGTTTAAAGTTTTATGTGGAATGTATGCATACATCGAGGAGACGTAAACTGGCAAAGACGGGAAAGTAGTTCCGCCAGCTCTCGTGCGGGAAGGGAGGTCCCTATATGCCAGGAGCGAGGCTCCGCAAGGCAGTGCGAGGCTGACTCGTTGTCACCTTCGGGTGGCTTCAGGGTGTCAGATTACGAGAAGGCGGATTTTAGTTCGTATATGATTTTTGACATGTTGAGTACAAACGTTTTATGCTGAAAAGATAAACTATTTTTGAATGCTTTGATAACTGTTAGGAGGGACTCACTAGACCTCATGGTCTAACCCTCGCATTTTCAAAATTAAAACCCTTTTCAGGTAAGCAGGTTTCCAGAAGCTCGGGCAAATAGGCTGAGCTTAGCGTGGAGAGTAAAGGTGGATAGAGGCACTCTAGTATTTAGTATTTCTCAGTTGTGTAGGTTGTTTCCGCAAACCTATTAAGTATTTGTAATGAAATTTTGTGACCGTGATTCTGGGATGTTATGAAATTGATGTTTTGCTTGTTAATGTTCGGGAGGGTCTTTATAGTTGGTATCAGAGCCATAGTTTAAGGGATTTAGGTGACCGAAAGGAGCCTAGACTTAAACTGTGAGGAGTAAAATCACAACTGAGAAACAGGAATGCGTTAGGAGAGCACTATTCTAAGGTAGGATTTATAGGGTGTTGAGGACGGTCATGTAAGGTAAGTTTGGAGTTACATCTGGCCAGTGTAACTGTGAACTTACAGGTACATGTATGTGCTTGAGCTACCTTGTTATCCTGTGTCGCGGCGTTAGAGAGTCTTCTATGCGTTGTTAGACTTTTGTTAGTAAGTAAACTTTCCGTTGTTTTGCTGCTACATCAGAATGTCTTCAAGGTCATTGAGAAGTAGGTCCATACCAGTGGCAGTAGACACACGAACCAAGAGTACTACACTGCGTGAGGAAGCGGTGCGAGTCGAGGAAGAACCAGTGAATCAGCCAAGAGTAGTAGCCACTCGTGGACGAGGAAGGGGTCATGGAAGACCTAAGGGAGCAGCGCCGAGAAAAGCGGCGACTGAAGCGGGGGCAGCAACCGCCAAGGAAAAGGGTAGGAAGAAGAAGGAAACCGTCAAGCGTACGGCTAGGAGTTTGGCAGAACCCGAAGTGCAGGCCATTTCTGAACAGGAAAGTTCCACGCCTGCGACAAAGACCAAAGCTAAGAAAGGGCGTAAACCCGAGGCCGAGCAGGCTTTTATAACCGAGGAGAAGTTCACATCCGAGATGGGGAAAATTCAGGAGACTCTGAAAGCAGTTTTAGAAAATCAGAACAAGACGGCGTCTGGAGAACCGAGCAAAGGTAGTACTGGGAAGAAGACAGTGGAAGGTAGCGAACCGCGAACTGAGATGGGCACCAACTCGATGATAACTCCGATTGCCGATGAACCAAAGACAGCAAAGGGGTGTACATTTAAGGCTTTCAACTCATTTAAACCACCGACCTACAATGGGGAGCGTGATCCCGTTAAGGCTATTCAGTGGGTTCGTGAGATGGAGCTAGTCTTTGATACAAGTAAATGCGCGGAGGAAGATAAAGTTCTGTTTGCGAGGTCAGTGTTGAAGGCAGAAGCGATCTTCTGGTGGGATGTTGAAACTGGGGGAAAAGGGTCAGAGGCGGCAAGGAGCATGTCGTGGGAAACATTTGTGAAGAGGTTCAAGGCTCAATACTGCCCTCTGGCGGCAGTTAAGAAGTTGGAGGAAGAGTTTTTGAGCTTGGAACAGGGGTCAATGATAGTACAGGAGTATACGCTGAAATTTATTGAGAAGTCCAGATTTGCTGAGTTATATGTACCAACTGAAGAGAGACGAATTGAGCGGTACATCTATGGGTTGAAAAGCAGTATTAGAGAGTTGGTGCAGGCAAAGGAACCAACTACGTTTCAAGCAGCAGTTGACAAAGCAGAATTGACAGAGAAAGATAAGATCAGGTAGATGAATGAGAGAGCTGGGGATAAGCGCAAATGGGAAGGGCCGACCCGAGACGGTAAGAGGCCGAGCACGTACAAAATTGAACCGCGGGCAAGTTTCCGGCCAGCAGAAAAGCCTTGTAGTAAATGTAACCGAGTGCACCGGGGTGAATGTTTGGCTGATAAAGGGGGATGTTATAACTGTGGGAGGACGGGACATTTGGCCCGAGATTGTCGTGGGCAGAGGACTTGCTTTCATTGCGGGATGTCGGGTCATGTTAAATGGGATTGTCCGCAGCTAAAGAAGGGTCAGGTAGGGGGTGAAGGTGGTAGCAATGGAGGAAAAGGTAATGAGAGGAAGGTGGAGCCGACTCGTGCTAGAGCGAGGGCATTCCACATGACAGCTGAGGAGGCGGAGAACGCGCCAGATGTAGTGACAGGTACCTTTCCTATAGACTCGATATTTGCTAAAGTGATGTTTGATACGGGGGCAAATCGTTCATTTGTGTCGCCCGTTTTTGCGCAAAGGTTGCGGGTGAAACCCAAGAGGTTAAACTTGGGGTTTGAAGTAGATATAGCGGGTGATTGTCGAGTCTGGGTAAGGGATGTCTATGAGGGTTGCAATATAGACATAGATGGTCACTCATTTCCATTGGAGCTTTATCCTATGGGAATGGGGGAGTTTGTTGTAGTCCTAGGAATGGACTGGCTAGCGGAGAATGATGCGAGCATTGTGTGTAATAAGAAGTTGATCCGTATACCCCTAGCCGATAAGGGAGAGGTGGTAATATACGGGGATCAACGAAATAGGAAGTCGTGTCTAATTTCGTTGATGAAAGCTAGGCGATGCTTGGGGAAGGGTTGCGCGGGGTATCTAGCATATGTACTAGATGCCAAGAAAGAGAAGAAAAACGTGGAAGATGTGCCTGTAGTAAACGAGTACCCGGAAGTGTTTCCGGATGACTTGACGAGCCTACCTCCGGATCGTCAAGTGGAGTTCAGGATTGACCTCCTGTCGGGGGCGGCACCGATTGCTCGTGCGCCCTATCGGTTAGCACCAGCAGAGATGAAGGAGATGATGACCCAATTGCAGGAGTTACTTGACAAAGGTTTCATACGTCCGAGTTCATCACCTTGGGGAGCACCTGTACTTTTCGTTAAGAAGAAAGATGGATCGATGCGAATGTGCATAGATTATCGCGAGCTTAATAAGGTGACCGTGAAGAACAATTACCCGCTCCCGAGGATCGATGACCTTTTCGACCAACTGCAAGGCGCGAGTTACTTCTCAAAGATAGACTTGAGGTCGGGTTATCATCAGTTGAAGGTGAGAGAAGAAGACGTACCGAAAACGGCGTTCCGTACGAGATCTGGGCACTACGAGTTCCTAGTCATGCCCTTCGGGTTGACTAACGCGCCCGCAGTGTTCATGGATCTGATGAACCGGGTGTGTAACCCGTTGTTGGATAAGTGCGTGATCGTCTTTATTGACGACATCTTAATCTATTCTCGTACGCGGGAGGATCACGAGCGTCATCTTCGGACAACGTTGGAGTTGCTAAAGCGCGAAAGGTTGTATGCAAAGTTTTCGAAATGCGAGTTCTGGCTCAGAGAAGTTCAGTTTTTGGGACACGTAGTATCTGCGGATGGAATCAAAGTGGATCCTGCTAAAATCGAAGCCATCAAAGACTGGGAGGCGCCTAGAAATCCTTCAGAGGTGAGGAGTTTCCTTGGTCTAGCCGGATACTACCGTAAGTTTATCCAGGACTTTTCTCGAATAGCTTCGCCTTTGACCTTGTTGACAAGGAAGGACGTCAAATTCGTGTGGGAAGAAGCTCAGAGGACCGCGTTTTAGAAATTGAAGGAAAGTTTGTGCAGTGCTCCGATCCTATCGTTACCGAATGGATCGGAAGGGTTTGTAGTGTACAGCGACGCTTACAAGCTCGGGTTGGGGTGCGTGTTGATGCAGAACGGGAAGGTGATTGCCTACGCTTCGCGTCAGTTGAAAGATCACGAAAAGAATTATCCCACCCATGACATGGAATTAGCGGCCGTTGTCTTTGCGTTGAAAATATGGCGACATTACCTCTATGGGGTGAAGTGTCAGATTTACACCGACCATAAGAGCCTGAAGCACCTGTTTGATCAAAAAGAGTTGAACATGAGACAAAGGAGGTGGATGGAGCTGTTGAACGATTACGATTGCGAAGTCCTTTACCACCCGGGTAAAGCCAATGTGATGGCAGACGCGTTGAGTCAGAGAGAACGCGGAGAGCAGACCAAAGTCGTGGATTTCCGAATGGAAGCAACCTCAAGTCTGCTCGATGAGATTAAGAAGTTTCAGGAAGAAGCACTGTCAGAAGGAAATGTGAAGAGCGAACGAGTTGTCGGGATTGCGACATCGTTTGAAGTCAACAGTAGCGGGTTGAATTGCAGGAACGGCCGAGTGTGGGTGCCAAGGATCGGTGACTTGAGGGTAAAGATCCTCGAAGAGACGCATAGGTCACGATTGTCCGTGCACCCGGGCACGAATAAGATGTATCAAGACTTGAGACAGGTCTACTGGTCGCCGGGGATGAAGAAGGATATCGCTCATTTCGTGGAGCGGTGTGTGACTTGCCTGAAGGTTAAGGCGGAACATCAACGACCTTATGGAGAGTTGCAGTCCACGGTGATACCAGTGTGGAAGTGGGACAAAATCACAATGGATTTTGTCACGAAATTGCCGAAAACCCCTAAAGGCAATGATACGATCTGGGTGATAGTGGACATTCTCACCAAATCAGCTCATTTCTTGTCTATGAGGGAGTCGGATTCGTTGGAGAAGTTGGCACGGTTGTACATCACCGAGATTGTGTCTAGGCATGGAGTGCCAAAGTCCATTGTGTCTGATCGGGATAGTCGATTCACATCGAAGTTTTGGAGGAGCCTTCAGCGTGAATTGGGGTCTCAAGTGAAGCTGAGCACGGCGTATCATCCGCAGACGGATGGTCAGAGCGAAAGGACCATCCAAACGCTGGAAGATATGCTGAGGGCTTGTATAATTGATTTCAAAGGATCGTGGGAAACGCACTTGCCGTTGATAGAGTTCTCTTACAACAATAGCTATCACGCGAGTATTCAAGCGGCACCATTTGAGGCGTTGTACGGACGAAAATGCCGTACGCCGTTATGCTGGAATGAAGTGGGAGAAAGACAGTTGACGGGTCCGGAAATTGTGCAGCTGACGTCAGAAAAGATAGAAGTGATTCGAGAAAGAATGAAGGTTGCCCAAGACCGACAGAAAAAGTATGCCGATAGGCGAAGGAAGCCGATCGAGTTCCAAGTAGGTGACAGAGTAATGCTCAAGGTGTCGCCTTGGAAGGGTGTGGTCCGTTTTGGAAAGAAGGGGAAGTTGAGACCGAGGTATGTCGGACCGTTCGCGATAGTTGAAAGAGTAGGCCCTGTAGCTTACAAGTTAAAGTTACCAGAAGAGCTAGAGCGAATCCACCCGACCTTCCATGTCTCGAATTTGAAAAAGTGTCTAGCCGAAGCCGATGTGGCCATTCCGATAGAAGATGTAAGCATTGACGAGAAGTTGGCGTACGAGGAAGAGCCAGTCGAAATTTTAGACACTAAAGTACGAAAGACGAGGAATAAGGAGACACGTTTGGTGAAGGTTCAGTGGAAGTATCATCAAGGTTGAGAAGCAACTTGGGAGGTGGAAGCGGAGATGAGAAGCAGGTACCCTCACCTCTTTAAGAATGGAAATTCCGGGGACAGAATTCTTTTGAGGGGGGAGTGTTGTAACAACCGGGATTTTTGTGTAATTAAATAAAAGGAGCTTGTGTAAAATGTGAATCAAGAAGAAAGTTGAGGGGTCAAAATGTAAAGTTGGGAAGAATATTTAAAAGGGTCCAAAGCCCTAGGAGAAAAATCATTTTCAGCAATCAGTATTATTTTGGTGTGCTCTGTGTGTGTGTGTGTGTGCGGCGGCGGTGGGGAATAGAAGAAACGAAAAAAAACGCTGTGGGTGTTCTTTGGAAAGCAAGAGAAGAATTCTTGACTTTTGATCAAGTAAGTATTTTAATTCCTTTCTCCTTAGTTCCTTTTTCGATTAGAAGGTGTTTGGGAAGGTTTGAGTGTGTGTAATCACACACACAATCTGTTCCAGCGCTGATTCCTTATTAAGAGGGTGGGGAGATCGCCTTTCTTGAGTTTAATTGGTGATGTGAGCCTAGAATCTTTCTTTGAACTGATTTCTAGTTTAGCCTAAGGATTTTCGATAAGTTTTAGCAAGTTTTCGAGTTGAGCAGTAGAAAAACCCTGTATCAGACCTGTATGCGTATCTGGGGAAAGAAGATGAAGTGGTTGAGTCTGAATTTCGCAAGCTAAGCCTGCGAGTTTGAGAATTTCGCAAGCTACGCTTGCGAGTTTTGGAGAAAATCGCAACCCAAGGTTGCGAGTTTCAATGCCTTGCGAGTTTCAGTGCCTTGCGAGTTTCAGTGCCTTGCGAATTTAGAGCCTTGCGAGTTTTTGAGTTCTGCGATTTTCGTGTCTTGCGAGTTAGAGCTGAGAAAGTTTAGGATCCAAGTTAGATGCATCCACTTAATCAATAAATCATTGTTTAGGTGTGCGTTTGGAGCGAGTCTTGAAGTAAACGGGAGTTGCAATCAGGTGAGTTTTCTAAACTAAAATGTGTGGCTTTTAAAGTGTTTTCAAAACGTGTTATGAATGTTGAGAATTGCCATGCTTTATTATTATGCTTTAATTGCATGAAAGTTGTTTAAAGTTTTATGTGGAATGTATGCATACATCGAGGAGACGTAAACTGGCAAAGACGGGAAAGTAGTTACGCCAGCTCTCGTGCGGGAAGGGAGGTCCCTATATGCCAGGAGCGAGGCTCCGCAAGGCAGTGCGAGGCTGACTCGTTGTCACCTTCGGGTGGCTTCAGGGTATCAGATTACGAGAAGGCGGATTTTAGTTCGTATATGATTTTTGACATGTTGAGTACAAACGTTTTATGCTGAAAAGATAAACTGTTTTTGAATGCTTTGATAACTGTTAGGATGGACTCACTAGACCTCATGGTCTAACCCTTGCATTTTCAAAATTAAAACCCTTTTCAGGTAAGCAGGTTTCCAGAAGCTCGGGCAAATAGGCTGAGCTTAGCGTGGAGAGTAAAGGTGGATAGAGGCACTCTAGTATTTAGTATTTCTCAGTTGTGTAGGTTGTTTCCGCAAACCTATTAAGTATTTGTAATGAAATTTTTTGACCGTGATTCTGGGATGTTATGAAATTGATGCTTTGCTTGTTAATGTTCGGGAGGGTCTTTATATGTGGTGTATCTTAAAGTGTGAACGTGTGGGTTGGGGATTTTGGTAAATCCGACCATGTGAGTGTTTTAACAGTTGTAACATTTATTTTGGGGCTGATGGCCAATTGAGAAATTAAAAGGTAAAGATTTTGGGGTAACGATGCATTTTGGTTTACGTAACCGTGTGAGTGACTTGTATTTAACCAAACGTCTATTTTGGCCTTAAAGGCTTGAATTATACTCAAATGAGTCTTTTGAGTGTTTGCCGGTTTTAGTGGCTCGGGGTGGAGTCTTGGATGTGCTATATGCTTAATTTCATTTTATTAGAATATGTGCCGGTTTAAGTGTTGGTCTTATGGGTGAAGACTGTTTGATGGTTTTGCACTCTTAGTACCCTTAGTACTAATGAACCTGGGTGAATTATATGCATTGTTGAGTTATGAAAGAGTTGCATATACTTATACATATAGATGCATATATGATTTGATTTCATTGGGAAGGTAGCAATGAAGGGGTTGTGAGATTATCATACCCCGGAGCATGTGTTTGCATATTGTGGACTAGATGCATTACATTGGCATGATTTGATGTTGAAAAATGATCATTAGATCTTTGAGCAGAGGGCTCGGTTTTGGACTCGATTGAGTCCTGATGGCATTCGCCCGGTTTTAATAAGCTCGACGTGGGCTTGGGGTTGGCATTGTATGAGTTTCATTATATTTGAGATTTACATGACTTGAATGCATTTGTTATTCTTTTGGGGTCATGTATTTATATTTAAGTCGAGTAAGCTTGTTGTGGATGGTGGGTTTTCCAAGGTAAAGATCCAGTAGGATTGAACTTGAGGGCTTGGACTAAAGACCTACATGGTTGATGTCTAAGAGGGACTAAAGACCTAGTATGGTTGATGCCGAAAATGGACTAAAGACCTAGTATGGTTGATGTCTATGATGGACTAAAGACCTAGTATGGTTGATGTCTAAGATGGGCTAAAGATCTAGTATGATTGATGCCGAGGATTGACTAAAGACCTAGTATGGTTGATGTCATCTGTTTTCCACATCCAAGAAGCTTACTTGCATTTATTTAATCGTGGTTTAATTTATGTGTTTGCCACATTCGATGAAATCGGTTCTCCCCCGTCACCGAAGGGTGTTTATTTTGGGTATTTTATTTATCCGCGTTGTCGAGGTTATATTATATGCTTACAAACTGTTTTTCCTAATTGATGGGCGGATTTATGTTCCATCCTTATTGGATGTTTTAACTATTGGAGTTTTATTTGCTATGGCAATTATTTGTGAAATAATTATTTAATTAACTCTTGATGGAGTTTGGGTTTGAGTCCATTGCAGAGAAACGATTTTCGTTGGAAGCTTTCCTCACAAGAGTTGTGTGCATTTGTAAATTGGGTTGTCGATGTTTTTATACAAACCCTTTTTGAAGATCATTTATTACGTTGAATCTTTTGGTTTATCAAATAATTTGCTCTTGATGTAAACTCTTGAACTCACTAGGCGTTAGCCTAACCTTTTTATTTGTCGGCATGTGCAACAGGTTCAGGTTGGGAATAGCTTTAGCTACACCGTGAATGGATGAGTGTTAGTAGAGTGCACAAGAAGTGAGATGCTTAGCGAAGTCTTCCGCACATATTTGGGATTAGCAACATGTAAATGGGTTAAGTAACATCCGTCTTGAGATGTTAGATGTGTAGTTTGTGACGTTCAAACTTTGAGGTATTTTTCAAGGATGTTTTGTAGAAGTGATTTTATCATCTTTTAGTTATTTTATCGAAATTACCGTTAGTTGCTCGTTCCAATTTTGAGGGTGTTACAAGTTGGTATCAGAGCATAAGTTTGAGAGAATTAGGTGTTGATTTTTGGATACCTAAACTCAAACTAGCGTTGTTTTAAGTGATTGAGAGCGAGATTGCACCATTAGACACTCTAAGATAAGATATTCAGACGTTGTTGAGGTTACTAGAAGCGAGAAGTCACGTCATGAGTAGCAAGGGTGATCATGTACTGTACGTTCATAATTGCACCTGGCCAGTGTTATGGTGAACCTACCGGTTACATGAGAGTACTTGGACGACTCTAGCGTGATGACCGTTGGGGTAGTAAAGGAGTTCTAAGCGAGTAGTCGTTAGAAGATGTTGACGAATTTAGCATTTGCCATTTGGAGTGGCGGTAAGCATGATTGATGGTATTAAGTAGACCGTTCTAGTCGGACTTGAGAGTTGGATTGGAGTCGTAGGCTTATTGAATTGACTTGATTCGAGGAGAATTGTGGGGTTAGTCGATGTGACTTCCCACTTCGCGTTAATATGTGTGAGTATCCGGATGACAATAGTGTGATAGGAGAAATTGGAGGAATGTGACCTGGACGTTGAGTGCCGACAAAATGCATGCACGAAATTTATTTGCTTTTAAAATAAATTGCATTGATTATTTCTTATGTTTCAAATCGTCGGATGGACGGTACTACTAAAGTTTGGAAAAGTTTGACATACGCAAGATTTGTAAACCATGATTTTGAAACATGCATGAAATTTATTTTATGACAGGCAGTGTGAACCTGGTCGAGATTTATTTTATTTATTGTAGTCGTCCACTATTACTTTCGGATATTGTGATATCCATGTTTTAATGTCGTTTATGGTTTTGGATAAGTAACCGCTACTTACGGCCTTAACATTGGATCTCCTCCACATGTGTTAAGGTTTGGACGGAGAGTTACATTCCCTTGTTTTAGTATTGATCTTTAATGGGAATTCGAAATTTTGCGAGTCGTGACGAAGAGGTGTTGTTTTATCTCGTAAGAAGGGGATTTTTGAGAATTTTGATGATTTGGTCATATTGTTTTACGCGAGTTGATTATTGAAAACGAAAACTGTGACACCATTCACTTGATTCGATGTTGTTGAGTTCCATCGAGTTTATGAGAAGTTTTATGAAAACACGATGAAGTTTCATTTTACGACGTTTTGTGGTGCATACTTGGATGATTGCATGCGTTGATGTATGAGTTGAGTGAGTATTTCGTCTCATGCGAATTTAGTTGAAAATATGTCTCATGACGTTTTGCATCAAAAAGAGTGATTTTGGAGTTTGATGCCGCATGTCCTATCCTTTGAAAATTGTGGTAGCATATTTGTTGCGACTTGCTAGATGTGCAAATTTACATATACGTGGCGTGAGTAATGCATATAAAAACATCATGATAGTGCATCTTTAATGTTCTGTTTTATGCACTCTCATTTGTTGACATTGTTGATGTTCTTTCTCGCACATGCACTATATGGACTTATTGACGGGAATAGTTTTGTAGCCACTATTTTGAGACGTTAGTGAGCATCGCTTGTGCGGTTTGAGGTCTAAAGTCGACTTGAATTATGTCATGTGTCAATCAAATTATGTGCACGTATGGTTTTCTGAAGTTTTGAGAAAAACACATTGAGGTGTGTGAACGGGTCAAAGGATTTTACTTACTTGTCCTTTTGCGACTGAACGAGAAGTTTTGAAACTTGAGTTAATGAATTTCTACCTTGAAAATTGACATTGATTATCCGGTATGTGCTATACCATTTCAGAATGACTACTAAGAAGGTGCTGCGGACTAGCATGCAAAATTTTGATTTGATATTTCGTTTAGATGTTTAAAACGATATTCCCAAATGATGAAATTATCTTGTTGTTTGATTTAAAAAACTGGGGAATGGCCTAGACCATGACGTGTTTTAACCAAAGTGTGTAGATGATGTGCTTCGCTTCTTTGTGAACCAAAACTAAAACATGCAAAGTTATTAATAAATCGCAGTTCATGTCGTTTTATGGTTATAAGAAAATGTTAGAAATTGATGTCGTGTAAATCCTTCTTTTGAAGTTCGTATAAACTGGCTACTGGCCACTATTTTAATGTTGGAGTTTACCTTGCGCGTATGGCATAAGTAAATCTGTGATGAGACCCTAGTGGCTCATTTTAAAGGTCGTTGAGTACGTTTTTACGTTTCGGTAGTAAACTGACTTGTGCTGAAAAGGTTTTCAAAAAAAATGTTTTTTCATACGTGGGACGAGTGTGTCCACGATTGTGCATCCACTAGCTGAGTAGTGGTAAGTTTTGTACGTATGTGATGTTAGTATAAAAACATTTGTACTGAAAAATCTAGTGAAAACTATATTGGCATATTTATTGAGTCCGTCACTTGAAAACCTTGAACTCTTTAGGCTTAGTGATGTTGAGCAACCCCAGTTAGGGGTGAGAGAGTGTAGAACCTTTCGATGAAGGATCGGGTTTCTAACGTGTATTTTGTCGTGAGCCGCATGGTGTCGTTTGCGGGGACGAATCATTTCTTGTGGGCAACAAAAGGTGGGACTTGCGGTGTCCTTTATTAGTGTTGTGGTAGCCGTTCAGTTCGACAACCTTGTTTTGGATTGTCGGTATTGCGTGAAGGCCGCGTGGAACCTTTGATCGTGGGGATGACCATGGATTGGTGGGACTAATTGAGGAATGAATCTCATGTGTAGGGCTCTATGATGAGTTGAGTTTTGGTGGTGTGACTAGGTGTCAACTTTTGGAGTTCGAGGCCAAGGACCACTCGTGTGATTGGAGGGTGTAGTCCAATTTTAATAAATGGTGGTATCAGTTATGATGAACTTAGATTCGATTGCGACGAATAGTCTAGCGGGATGATCTTCTACTTATGGTAAAAGAATCTGTCGACTAGATGATCGGAATTAGACGTGTTTTGGGAGTGGTGTAACTGATGGGTCAGTGATGACCGTCGGTGTTAGAGTCTATGGGGCTCGTTAGAGGTAAGCACCGGTTCGGCAGTGGAAACCTTCAGATTTGGAGGTTCGTTGGTTTTAGATGTAATCAAACCTTGGACGAGCTGGGGAATTTAATAGCGTGCGAACACGGATTGATTTAGAGTAGGGATCCGTCGTCGGGGAAGTATGGAACACATAAGGTTGGGAGACGACCGAGGTATTGTGGTTGGGACATGATCATGTAGATGGAGCATTCACTCGGACATAAGTCCAATGGGCCCGAGAGGACATTGTTGGAAAGAGTTTACTTGAGGTTGTCTTAGTAGTCCGTGTGGGAGAAATTTAGATTCCAGTTGGAAGTCGATGATTTAGGGTCGGAGTTGAGTTGATTAGCCTTTGGTTGTAAAGGATCCCGATTTCGAGGACGAAATCATTCTAAGGTTGGGAGGATTGTAACACCCCGAAAATCCTAACTCCAATTGTAAATGGATCCATTTAGATTTATTAAAGGGCAAGGTTAAAATCCATCTCAGCAAACAACCTTTTCCCATTTGTCTTCTTTGGATCTGATGCTGCTCGCCATGAACACTCGGTCTAGGGTTGGCGAGAGTGACAAGGCGAGAATGCCATGGCACTCTTGCAGGGTCATAATCGTGACGGGATAATTGGCTGCATCAAGGGGGAACTCGCGGTACATCTTCAGCGATAGTGACCGGCGAGAATGCCTGGTCACAATCGCGAGGTCATAGTCGCCGAGAAGAAAATGGCTGGGCAAAGGGGATTCTCGGTACCATTCTAGCGGAAATGACATGGCGAGAGTGCCATGTCATAATCGCTTGGTCACTTTCGCCGGCGAGATTTTTAAGGTAAATATAAGGGCAGCGATGACCAGTCTTTTTAGAGAGTTCCATCTTATTTTCTCATACCGTTTTTCTCTCTTCTAAGGGCGATTTCTCAGCAGCAAAATACCCTCTCCATTTAATGCTTGAGTTGATTTTCTTTTGAGCATTCAATCCTTCACCTCTATTATCTCTTGGCATTAAAAAGCTTCTACAAGAATCCCCAAGTGTGTCAAGTGTGCAAACTCTAGGGTTTTCCTTGTGATTAGGTTTCTTGTAAGGATTGGGGTTTTCTCTTTACAAGCCCTTCTTGGTAAGTTATCCTCATCCCGAATCTTTATTACGTACTATTGTGGATGAGTCTAGTTTATTTATGTTCCATGTACTCACAGTTATGATTTTCCTTGTGACTAAATAAGGTTGAGGATTTCAAGATCATGTTGTATGAAGTGGTGGAAAAACTTAGATGTACATGATTTCTCACTTCTATAAATTATGATGGCTTAAGGGTTTTGACATTGTTTTGTCAAAAGCTAGAGTTTAGTAAATTAGGGTTTTGATCTATTGGTGATTTTGGGTGTAATATGTTGAGGGAAATGATTCTAAGTGTTTGGGGATAAATACTTATGGTTGGAAATTTATGGATTTAGGTTTTGGAAGATTTGGACTTGAAGATGCGGACTTCTTCAAAGGAGCATATGTTTGGGGAAATCTAGATTTAGCTTAATCTAGCGAGGTGAGTTCAAGTTGCTTTGTGAAAACTTTGTACATGCCAAAATATGTGTTTTAAAGTATTTGTGTGCTTTATGTGAAATTATCCCTTGTTGAATTATTTGGTGGATTTTGATTTAAATCAAAGTGTTGAGCTTTACAAATCTTATAAAACACCCATATTTGGGAATTTTGAGTGATGGATGAATAAATCACGAGTGAAAGAGGTTTTGATAATCTATTGCTTAAGTGAAGAGGATTTGGTCAAACTACACTTTAGTGTTTTGTGATTATGTGATAAATATGATGTGGTGTATCTTAAAGTGTGAACGTGTGGGTTGGGGATTTTGGTAAATCCGACCATGTGAGTGTTTTAACAGTTGTAAACATTTATTTTGGGGCCGATGGCCAATTGAGAAATTAAAAGGTAAAGATTTTGGGGTAACGTTGCATTTTGGTTTACGTAACCGTGTGAGTGACACGTATTTAACCAAACGTCTATTTTGGCCTTAAAGGCTTGAATTATACTCAAATGAGTCTTTTGAGTGTTTGCCGGTTTTAGTGGCTCGGGGTGGAGTCTTGGATGTGCTATATGCTTAATTTCATTTTATTAGAATATGTGCCGGTTTAAGTGTTGGTCTTATGGGTGAAGACCGTTTGATGGTTTTGCACTCTTAGTACCCTTAGTACTAATGAACCTGGGTGAATTATATGTATTGTTGAGTTATGAAAGAGTTGCATATACTTATACATATAGATGCATATATGATTTGATTTCATTGGGAAGGTAGCAATGAAGGGGTTGTGAGATTATCATACCCCGGAGCATGTGTTTTCATATTGTGGACTATATGCATTACATTGGCATGATTTGATATTGAAAAATGATCATTAGATCTTTGAGCAGAGGGCTCGGTTTTGGACTCGATTGAGTCCCGATGGCATTCGCCCGGTTTTAATAAGCTCGACGTGGGCTTGGGGTTTGCATTGTATGAGTTGCATTATATTTGAGATTTACATGATTTGAATGCATTAGTTATTCTTTTAGGGTCATGTATTTATATTTAAGTCGAGTAAGCTTGTTGTGGATGGTGGGTTTTCCAAGGTAAAGATCCAGTAGGATTGAACTTGAGGGCTTGGACTAAAGACCTAGTATGGTTGATGTCTAAGAGGGGCTAAAGACCTAGTATGGTTGATGCCGAAAATGGACTAAAGACCTAGTATGGTTGATGTCTATGATGGACTAAAGACCTAGTATGGTTGATGTCTAAGATGGGCTAAAGATCTAGTATGATTGATGCTGAGGATTGACTAAAGACCTAGTATGGTTGATGTCATCTGTTTTCCACATCCAAGAAGCTTACTTGCATTTATTTAATCGTGGTTTAATTTATGTGTTTGCCACATTCGATGAAATCGGGTCTCCCCCGTCACCGAAGGGTGTTTATTTTGGGTATTTTATTTATCCGCGTTGTCGAGGTTATATTATATGCTTACGAACTGTTTTTCCATAATTTATGGGCGGATTTATGTTCCATCCTTATTGGATGTTTTAACTATTGGAGTTTTATTTGCTATGGCAATTATTTGTGAAATAATTATTTAATTAACTCTTGATGGAGTTTGGGTTTGAGTCCATTGCAGAGAAACGATTTTCGTTGGAAGCTTTCCTCACAAGAGTTGTGTGCATTTGTAAATTGGGTTGTCGATGTTTTTATACAAACCCTTTTTGAAGATCATTTATTACGTTGAATCTTTTGGTTTATCAAATAATTTGCTCTTGATGTAAACTCTTGAACTCACTAGGCGTTAGCCTAACCTTTTTATTTGTCGGCATGTGCAACAGGTTCAGGTTGGGAATAGCTTTAGCTACACCGTGAATGGATGAGTGCTAGTAGAGTGCACAAGAAGTGAGATGCTTAGCGAAGTCTTCCGCACATATTTGGGATTAGCAACTTGTAAATGGGTTAAGTAACACCCGTCTTGAGATGTTAGTTGTGTAGTTTGTGACGTTCAAACTTTGAGGTATTTTTCAAGGATGTTTTGTAGAAGTGATTTTATCATCTTTTAGTTATTTTATCGAAATTACCGTTAGTTGCTCGTTCCAATTTTGAGGGTGTTACAATTTTCATATGTGAGACGAGTGTGTCCATCTTTGCCCAACTACCGAGTAGGTAGTAGCAGATTTTATGCGTGTGATTAAATTAATTTGAAAACCTTTGTGTTGAAAATTTCTATAGAAGTTTTCGATTGACATATTTGTTAAGTGTTTCACTTGAAAACGTTGAACTCATTAGAACCTTGGAAAGGTTAAGTAACCCCGGTTAGGAGTAAATGTGTATAGAACTTCGACAGTGGAGGGTTGGGTATTCTAACACGTCTTGGTATCGTAAGCCAAGTAGTGCCATTTGCAGAGTCGACGTATTTTTGTAACTGGAAGGTTAGACTCGCGGTATCTTCTGTTAATGTTGGAGGTAACCGTTCTTATCGACAACCTTGTTTTGGGTTTTGGTCAATTTTCTCATAAGGGGCGTGTAGGACCCTTTAGTCACCACATTGATAACCTTGGTTTTGTGGGGGATGTTCGACGAATGGAACTCGTGTGTGGAGTACTACAGTGGTTTGAATCTTTGTGGTATAGTTAGGTGTCAACTTTGGATTTTGAGGCCATGAACCGTTAGTGTATTTGGAGTGTTGTAGTCCAATCTTAGGCGACAATCGTATCGCTTGTAGCAATTTTAAGAAGTTCAGATTGTGATAAGTGGATTTAGTAGGACGACTTTCCTTGAATGGTAAAAGAATTTTCAGATTGGATGTTTGGTAAAAGGGTGTATTCTTGGAGTTGGATAATCGTTGGGTCGGGGACGACCGCCTGTTTTGGGGTCTATTAGTGCTCGCTAGGGTCAAATGTCAATTCAGCGGTAGGACGGTTGGATTTGAAGATTTTGTTGGTTTCGGTGGTAATCAAACCTCAGATTGGTTGGGGAAGAAACTTTAAAGCGTGTAGATCTGGGCTGATTGGAAGTCGAGATCGGACGATGAGGAAGTATGGATCACCTAAGGTTGGGAGACGACCGGAGTCATTCAGTTAGAGGCTACCTTAGTAAATTAAGCTTCCACTCGGGCATAAGCGTAGTGGGTCTAAATGGACATTGATTGTGAGTATCGACATGAAGTTGTCATAGCCATTCTGGCAAGAAGGGATTCGAAATTTAGTTAGAAACAGACGCAACATGGAAAGCATTGAGTTCGATAACCCTTGGGTGTTTGGGAGCTAGATTTCGAGGACGAAATCATCCTAAGGTTGGGAGCATTGTAAAACCCGTAATTTTTTGATAACTACAACTTCGAATTAGTGTAGAATTGTTCTTCTAAGATAAATATGAAAAATAGGATTTTGGATTAAATCCTAGATTTTATGGTCTTGTTGGATGGGGAATTCGAATACGAGTCCAATAGTTCTTTCCGGAACAAAAACGGAGCTAAAACGAAAAAGTTATGGCCAAAACAATGTTTAGGAAGAAACCAACGACCAGTGTCTCGCGCGGGTTGTGGCGCTAGTGTACCCGCGCGGAGACCCGTGCGGAGCACCTGATCAGCATAAAATGCGATTTTCAACCCCTAAACTTCATTTCTTCATATCTCTCTCATTTCAACTCCGATTTTAGTGATTCAAATTGCTATGGTTTCGTTTTTTAGAGCTCTTCAAGGATCTAGAAAGAGTATTGAAGTTTATTGGAAGATTAAAGAGCATTTGGTGGTGGTAAGCTTCTCATTTCTCACTCCCAAACTCCATCTCTTCTCTCCCAAATCATTTACTCTTCTTCCCCCTCAAACCCTAACTGATTTTGGGGCTTTTCATGGAGATTAAAGTGATCCTTCTCCATCAAATGTTAGTGGTTTCATCTATTGATGCAAGAGCAAGTTTTCATATCCAACTAGAGATTTTTGGGGTTTTCTAGGTTTTCATCAAAACCTAAGTGGTAAGTTCATTTCCTCCATTTACAAGCTTCATTATGAGTTATAAATGTTCCATTGATGATCTCCTAGTGTTTTGTTTCTCCAATTTTGGTTTGGATGATTTTGAGAAAAGTTAGGTCAAATTGGAGTTTTGGGTATAAATGGAGATTTTGATGGTTGGTGTTTGGGGAACAACTCTATATGGTTAAATGTTGTTATTGATGGTTGGAAACTCATGGATCTAGGTTTTTGGAAGGTTTGGCTTGAAGATTCGTGTTCTTCAAAGAAGCTTACGTTTGGGGAAAAACTTAGATTTTGCCTAAATCTAGCAAGGTGAGTTCAAGTTGATTTGTGAAAATGTTGTACATGCCAAAATGCCATTTTTAAAGTGATTATGTGTTTACATGAAAATTATTCTTGTGGAGCTATTTGGTGGGTTTTGATTATGAAAGTGTTTAACTTTATAAAATCTTATAAAACACCCACTTTTAGGATTTTGGACACTTTGTTAAGTAAATCATGATTGAAGGTGTTTATTTAACTTATTTTCACAAATGGAGGTTATTGGGTAAAAACGTACTTTTAGTGCCATCTTGATTATGCACAAACTATGATACGCTACGTTTTGGAAAATACAAATGGTGAGATGTTAGAGTTTGGTCAATCTCGACTTTATGGACATTTGTGAATTGTAAATCTTTTAGATTTGGGCCGAGGGCCAATTGTGTTTATGAGTCAAAGATTTGAGTAAAGATAAGTTTTGGTTTATATAACTGTATGGGCTCGTGTAGTTAGCCAAACGTTGTTTTGCCTTTTTAGGCTTGAATCATACTCAAATGAGTCTCGGGCCTTTTGCCCAGTTTAAATAGCTCGAGATGGAGCTTTAGTTGAGTACGCATTTACTTGCATCTTATTTGGAGGTTACATGTTTTGAATGCATTAGTTCATTCGTTTTGAGTCATGTAACGTTATACTGTAATGCATTGGATCCATAGGCATGTAAGTCAGTCATACTTAATAGTGATGAGTCTTGATATTCTTGCTTTGGGCTTATGCCAAACTAGCTTTGTTGAGGCCTCGTTCCTTTTGTGGAGAGGAACCGTTATGGGTTGTACTCCGGGATTATGAGTTATTTTGGTGCCTATCTCTTTGTGCACGAGGAGTGGACTATTGGAACACATGGTTATATGCGGTAGGCCATTCAGGGCCACTAGCGAATAGGCATTGGGGGACATTGAAGTCCTTGAGGTGTAACTCGTCTAGATTGGATAGGCAATATGATCCCATAAGTCCTTGAGGTGTAACTCGACGGAGTAGGCAATAAAAGCATGTATATGGTTTGAGGTTGTGATGTCTTTATGGCATGGGAACTAAAACCGGGACTTGAGGTGTAATCCAATAACATCATACGTGACCTAACTTTGTGTGCTCGTCACGTTCGATGGAACCGGGTCTCCCCCGTCACCGAAAGGTGTTGTATTTAGGTATCTACTTTTATCCATATTTTCGGAGACGTATCTTATTTATGTGAATTGTTTTCCATGGTTTATTGGTGGGGTACAATGTCTCATCCTTATTGGTTGTTTTGTATATTGGAGTTTTATTCACGTTTATATTACTTGGGATATTTAACGTCAAATCACATTTTGAGTGAGTTGTTGTTAGGACCATAAATGTCATACATCTTAGAAAGATATATAAATAATTATATAGTGCTTAATTAGATTAATTATTTTTGTAAAAGCCTTAATTATGGTATATGAGCTTATTTGCTTAATGGGCTTAGGCCTTGTTTGTTTAAAGGCCTAAGTATATAAGGTTAGTCTTAACCTTAGAATTAGGTTAGAGTTTTCATAAGCAATTCATTACCAATTCATTAGAGCTTAATTGTTTTAGAGAGATAGTTGAGTTTTTCATTCAAACTTTTGTAACTATCTTGAATCATGAATACGAGAGGGATGACAAGTTGAAATCATCAATTGTTCTTGTTATTTCTCATTGAATCGTTGTTACCTGATTAAACTGGAACTCTCAATTGGTATCAGAGCAGAATCGGTGATTTGAAGATACGAAAGAAATCGAACGAAAGAAAGAAGAAGCAAGAATTTTCGTAGTGAATTTTCTGGAAAAACGCAGCGAGCCGTTTTTCCTATTCCCGGAGATTGAACCGTCGGATCGTGACGATTTTTGGACAGTTGCTTCACGACATTCCGGTTTACGTTCTGATTGGTTGGATTGATCGTTTGAGGTCCAGAAGGCACACAGAATATTCTCGTAATAGTGCAGTATTTTTCTTGAAGAAAATCGTTCTTCAATCGGGTTTGCAAAGTTCTTTCATTAATTTAATAATTCGTTTGTTAAATCTTGATTGTTTACTCGTTTATATCTGCTGTTATCTGCGTTTACATCAATTCTCAAAGGCTTTAATTTGTCAATCTAAAAATCTATTCTTGAGTTTTGGTGTTCTTAAGTTTTTGTGGTGGTTTGTGAAAATTAGGATATATTTTGCTCAGAAATCGATTTGGGTGTGTTTGTTTTTGTGTTGTTGGTCAAAATCTAACCCTACAGGAGTGAAATCAAGCAACCCTATCGATCTCAGATCCGAATTGCAAAACACAGCCGCACTATCCGGAAGTTCCTATTGTTACCGGGTAAGTTTCCTATTTATCACCAGTTACCGGATAAAATAAAGTGTCCTGGTAGTTTTTGGTCACTTACCGGACAATTTTACCCGGTAACCTCACTTTCTCCCGGACACCTCAATTCTTTTTGAAACAAAACTTTTACTTTCCGGATGAAACAATTCTTTCCGGATGAATGTTTACTAAGCCGCCAAATTAACAATCCTTTCCGGATGAACCAATTCTGTCCACATACACACATACAATTCCTCCCTATAGCCGCTATAGTTGACCACCGTTTTGCATGGTTGTGATTTGACCATCGTTTTTTTTGTGCTTACTATTCCATATCCATACATATATATATATATATATATATATATACATATATATATATACATATATATACACACATACAATTCCTCCCTATAGCCGCTATAGTTGACCACCGTTTTGCATGGTTGTGATTTGACCATCGTTTTTTTTTGTGCTTACTGTTCCATATCCATACATATATATATATATATATACATATATATATATATATAGGACGGTAATCAAATGAGAACCAAAAAAATGTTGTGAACCGTGAAAACCGATCTATACCGTTTATTGATTTTAATCTATGGATATTAAACATGATGACATTTTTGTGATTTCTTTTAAAGCTGAAACCATTTATTGAATATATGCCAAATTAAAAGGGCATTTATGTCCATTTATTGAATATCTAATAACTAAACCTAATGAAAATATACGCCTCCATCCTATTCAAGACTACTCTTCATCGCCTCCCTCCTAATCACAGTTCTTGTTCTTGGAGGATTCTTCATTGTTTTCATCTCGATTTCTCCAGGTATGATTTCCATAGTTTTTGATTAGGTTTTCAACTTGAATTTCTCAGTTCATTTATTTCGTCTTCCATGGTTTTCTAGTTCCAAGTACGATCTCCATGGATTTCGATTAGGTTTCAATCATAATTTCTCAGATTCATCTATTTCGTCTTCCATGGTTTTTGTCTTCCATGATTTTCGAGTTCCAGGTATGATTTCCATGGCCACTGTTCGAAATTGATTAACGTGGCTACTGTCAAAATCGATTTCCATGGATATGATCGATGAAAAGTATGCAGTAATGTGTGTTCAACATAATTACACACCAAATTAGGATACGAAAATGGATGGTGTGGTTGATCAGACGGTGTACACACGGAAGAACTGGTCCTCAATGGTGTTGTACAACTGCGACCACCGGAAAAACATTGTTAATCGGGTGTTCAAGAACAATACTCGATGAAATCAGACAACAATCTTCCACTTTTTTCCGCTTTGCCTTTTTCAAGCTTTGCTGGTGAAAGGAAGAAGGCGGAAATCGAGAAACTGATTTTAATTTCTTGAAGATGAACATGGTGAAATCGGGGAAGAATTTAGAACAAGAAGCAGAGGCTTCTTAATGCTCGTAAATTGATAAGCGCCATTTTTTTATTTCATGAGGTTAATATCATATTGATTGAAATTACATTTGATTTCATGAGGTGGAATAAATTAGCAATGAAAATTGTGTTTGATTTTATGTGGTGAATCTGTGTGTTTCATATGGTGAATCTGTGATTTCATGAGGTGAAATAAATTAGAGATGAAATTATGATTGATTTCATATGGTGAAATAACATATTTATAACAACTGTATTTTATTTCATAATGTGAAATAACATGATCATTATGTGTTTCATCTAGTGAATAGTGTGGTGAGTATGCGTTTCATCTGGTGAACAGTGTTGTATGTGTTTCATATGGTGAACAGTGTGGTGAGTATGTGTTTCATGTGGTGAGTATGTGTTTCATGTGGTGAACAATGTGGTGAGTATGTGTTTCATCTTGTGAATAGTGTGGTGAGTATGTGTTTCATATGGTGAATCTCAGCTACCAAATGACGATTATGCCCTTTTCATGTGGTGAAACAACTTTTAATTAAAACCATAAGATCAAAACCAAATTACGGCTTAGATCGGTTCTTACGGTTCTCAATCTTTTTTTTTGTTCTCACATGATTTAACCCCTATATATATATATCGTTTACAATTTTTTTGTATTTGTTTTGTTTGCTTTATTTTTTCTTGGTTTCATATTGATTGGTAGTCAAATTTCTTCCGGAAACAACCTTCATCCGGTAAGTTGACTTGATCCTGAAACCAAGTTTGTCCGGTAAGCATCACACTCATCCGGTAAGTGCTATCTTGTGCGGTTACCTCATCTGATCCGGTAAGTCTCAACTCTCTTTTATCTGGTAAGTCTCAACTTTCTTTTCATCCGGTAAGTATTCGTCACCCGGTAAGTTTGGTTGTCTAGTAATTATCCGGAAACTTCAATTGTCCGGAAAATAAACTTCATCCAGTTTCTCACCCGGTAAGTTCTGATTGGTAATTTATCGTCGGTACCCGAGTTACCGCAAGTCTCGTGATTAAGAATCTTTAACGAAAGTTGCGATTTTTCTTAACGATCGATTTGCAATTTTTTTTGTGACGCTTGAGACTTTTTGCGACGATTTGATCTTATTCGCGACGCCTATTTTTGTGATTTGTTTTGTCGTTCTTGTTCTAACATGGTTTGTTTTTCTTGCAGGTTTCATCCTCAAAGTTTGATTTCGTTCGTTCAACTTTGATGATAAAATTTAATTTTTGGAAACGAATTTAGTTCTTAAATTTGCTTCTCAATTTTAAATTTTCGATTTTTATTCCGCATTGATTGATTCTTCAAAATAACACCGATCAACGATCAAATTTTTCAGGTAACAATGGATTATTTTAATTCAGAAGAAAGGCGTGATTTTTTGTATCTATCTTTTTATACACAAGACAAAATTAACGCTTTACACAAGAAGTTTCAAGAGGCTGATAGAAAGTCGAAAGATGTTGAAGCTACTAACGTTAGGTTAAGAAATAACCATGCTGAATTGTCAAAGAAATTCACTGAGCTTCAAAACCAAGTGACAAAAGACAAAGAAGCTATATGTTCTATCATCACGAGATGATACCAGGAAGACTGAGAAAGAGCAAGAAAGACGATATGAAAAGAATGTCAAGCAAGCAGATGATTTGATCAGCAAGTACGTCAAGGAGCTGAAGGAACTGAAATCTCAAATCTGGAACAGTTCTGAGAAGCTTGCAACAGAAGAAGAGAAAGGTAAACTCCTGAACTGTGAAAATCTTGAGCTTAAAAGTAAACTATCTACTTTTGAAAAGGTTTTTGAAAAGGAGAAAGAATGTTTTGCAAAAGAAAGACAATTGCTTATTCAAAAGCAATCTGGGTTTTCAACCAAATCTCTTGAAGAGAAGAAGAGTCTTGAGCTTATGTGTCTAAAACTTTCAAAACAAACCTCCGACTTTGAAAAAGTTTTAATTTTAGAAAGAGAGAAGTTTGAAACTGAACGCAAATATTTTTCTAAAAAGAATGGAGAACTTTCTTTGAAAATATCCGATCTGGAGAAAGAAATAGACATTCTAAGCAAAGAGACTGAGAAAAAGAAAGTTGAAGGATTTAGAACAAAATGTTTAAAAGACGATTTTGCAAAAGAGAGAAAGATCTTTCAAACTGAGATTACTAAACTTACAAAGAGATTATCTGGATTAGCAACCGAGATTTTGAAGGAACAAATGGTTAAATCTAATTTACAAAAGAAATTTGATTTAATTCTCGAAGAACGAAATGCCTTAGAAAGCAAGATCAAAGGTGTTCAGCCTTCTTATGCTTCAAATCGTTCTTCAAAGAATTTTGTCAAATCAAATGATTTCTCAAAAGATCAGATTCGACCTTCTAATCTTTTCTATAATTCTCGAGTTGATAAGAAAGATAATCAATTTTTCAAAAAGTAAACATGGTATGGAGAGTTAAAGGAACCACTCCTGCTCCAAAGTCATTCGTCTCTGTTAAAAGTGACAGGAACAACACAGCTTTCCAAGCTAAACCTTTTGTGAAAACTGATCGAGTTTACTCTTTTAACAAACTGATCAACTTATCTACACAGAAGCTGTGTTGCTCTTATTGTGGAACAAGTGACTTTGTGAAGAAAGATCGTGCTAAGTATTGGTATGGTACTTATAGTATCCCTGGTCCTCATAGGGCATCTAACCAACAAGGATCCATCAAAAGATGGATACCAAAATCTGTCTAATCTGTTTTTGCAGGAATGTCATGTGCGGTTTTAATACCCATTATTCACATCACATGACGAACATTCAACAGTTATGCCAACTTTGAGGGGGAGTACTATCTTATGAAGGTAAGTGAACTTCAACTGAATTCAACACCATGGCAATTCATTATGGATAACTTACTTGTGTTTGTTATTCTCTAATGTTAAATTCCATGATTGCCACGTGTCATTTTCTTGACTTAGTTATTTCCATGTCTCTCCTATTTGTTGATTTTTCGATGGAAATACACTCGTTTGAATTCCTAGTTGTTTTCCAAGTTCGCTTATTTGCAAATGATTCCATTCTTATCTGATATAATAATTGTGACTGGTTCTTCACAATTAAAATTTTTGATCATTGTTTCATTTCTTGCAAAATACTGTGCTTACTGAGTCTATCTGTTTTGCGTTTGATCTTGTTTCTTGAAACTCTGTTATTTCAAAAATGACTTCTGATTACCTCAGATCAGAACTCGGACTTCATCTTTATGACTTCTGATCATCTCAGATCAGGACTCGTTCTTAAAAGTTTTGACTTCTAAACACTTCAGTTTAGAACTCGTTCTTCACTGCTTTACTAAATTGATCTACTCGGTGCATGAAATGAGTGTTAGGACTTATATCGTTTCTATGGTCTATCCAGAACCGGAAGGACCTACCTAAGAAACACATCCCTTATAGACAACAGTGAGGGGTCTAGATGATAGATGAGTTTGGAAAGAAAAGAATATAGTGAGGATGTGACAGGACTTAAAATAATTAATTGGTCCTTACCAAACCGAGTCAGTTATCCGGGTAACCACACAATCTATTCATTCTCGCTCATTAGAGATGAATATTGAAACAGACATGGACCCAGTGTTGATAACTCGTGTCACCCCACCCAGCCACTCAAGTATCTCCCAACAGATGCTTGTTTCATATATTCATGGAGATTTAGCACATAATCTATCTATTCCTCACTCGGAGGTCTTAGATATTGAAAAAGGAAGACATCAGCTCCGGTCTCCGAACTTCATATTCTATTCACTGAGTCTATTGATTTTAACTTGCGTCCCAGGTTAAGTCAATATTTGAGCCTAACAGATAGAATTTAATTCTTTCACACATGCACGAGTCTTTGTGATTCCATTTGCATATCTTCGTGATATTGCCGGAACAGTTTGAGAAGTTAATTTTTCAAATTTTCTTCGGTGATAACTAGAATTCCGATCAGAGATACTCCATTGCCAACTCTGAACATAGACCACATAATTTTTTAAATTGTTGTGATAACAGTTACTAACGTGTTTCTGTGTTAGTTGATTACCCCGTTCTTGTTACTTAATGGTTAGATCTGGATTTTTTGCTACTCGTTACTTTTGTCTTTGAACGTGCATGATGCTCCGGATGCTCCTACTCATCATGAGGGGGAGAAAGGGTACAGATTCAAAGACACGGAATATCAAATTGAGGGGAGTTAGCAAAAGCCGTGTGGGGGGGGTAAAGAAGTCCCCATGCAAAAGCCGAGGGGGAGTAACTATTGACCGATTTTTAATCGAATGATTGATCTGTTCCGAAATCCAAAAAGTTTCAAAGTCCTTACAATTCAAAGACCGATTCATTGAAGACCAAGAGCTTTATTCAAGGGGGAGCGCTAAAAAGACATGAAGACATGCAACATCATTGCATTTCAAAGATTCAAAAGGAAGAGAAGATCAAGACTTGAAGGTTTCAAGACCGATTTTTATTTATATATTTTTAGGGGGAGATTGTTAGGACCATAAATGTCCTACATCTTAGAAAGATATATAAATAATTATATAGTGCTTAATTAGATTAATTATTTTTGTAAAAGCCTTAATTATGGTATATGGGCTTATTTGCTTAATGGGCTTAGGCCTTGTTTGTTTAAAGGCCTAAGTATATAAGGTTAGTCTTAACCTTAGAATTAGGTTAGAGTTTTCATAAGAGTTTTCATAAGAGTTTTCATAAGCGATTCATTACCAATTCATTAGAGCTTAATTGTTTTAGAGAGATAGTTGAGTTTTTCATTCAAAACTTTGTAACTATCTTGAATCATGAACACGTAGGGATGACAAGTTGAAATCATCAATTGTTCTTGTTATTTCTCATTGAATCGTTGTTACCTGATTAAAATGGAACTCTCAGTTGTGGAGTAAGTTTATTTTCGGAAAATGTTTCATATGAGAGTTTCCGGCTCAAGATTTGTTTGTGTTGGGAAAATGAGTTGTTTACATAAGTTTTATAAATTCTTTTGGGAAAATTATGTTTTCAAGCTACATCATCCTCGTTTATTGATTTACACAATCATGATAAAACTCCTAAACTCACTAGGCGTTAGTCTAACCTTTTTATTTGTCGGCATGTGCAACGGGTTCAGGTTGGGATTAATTCTAGTGACACTATGAAGAGATGAGTGCTAGTAGTGTGCTCATGGAGTGAAGTGCTTAGTTAAGTCTTCCGCATTTATTATGGGAATAGCAGCTTGTATTTGTGTTAAGTAATACCCGTCTTTATTTGGTCTTATTGTGAGACTTAGATTATGAATAATGTTGGAGTTGTGACGTTTTAAATTTTGAGGTGATTTCATGGATGGTTCGTAGTAAGAATTTCATCTTCTTTTGTCTTTTAATCGAAGTTTTTATTTAGTTGTTCTTCCAATTTTGAGGGTGTTACATAATTAATGGTGGATCCAGGATGTTTGCCTAGTGGGGGTACCTTTAAGGTAGATTAAAGGTCTGTAAAGTCATCTGATGTATTTTTAGCATAATTCCACAATTTTAGAGGTTATATAAGTTTTTTGGTTGATTTCAAGGGATTTTTAGGTTTTTTTCTAATTTTGAAAAACTTTGTCGATTTTTCAGTTGATTTCGAAAGATTTTTTTAGTTTTTTGGTTGATTTTGAGGTATATATTTGGTTGGTGGGGGCACAGGGGGAAACTACGCTAGAATATTAAAAAATGGTTTGGGCATCTCCAACAGATTCCCCAAAATTTCTCTAAAATGGAGAACAAAAATTAAAAATCTCCAAAAAAAATTACATTCATGTCCAACAGATTTTCCATTTTGGAGAAATAAACATTGATTATAATATTAAAATATTACATTCATCTATTAAAATATTATTTTCTCTCTAAATATCTATTTTCAGTGATTTCTATTGGTGCTTTCATCTAGTAATCATTTTTTGAGTTATCCCATATTTGGAGAAAAACTCATTCTCTCTTCTACTTTCTCGATTTTGGAGATAGTTTTGGGAAGATGTTGGAGCAAATTTATAGCTCAAAATCCTCATTTTCTCAAAAAAAAAATTGAAAAGCATTTTCATTACCACAAACCACAATGCCAAATAGAAACATCACGGAACAAATCATGCATTTAGGCAAAGCAGTTTGCAAGATGAAAACTGCCATGAATCAGTCGAACGTAACAAAAAAACAGCAAGCTAACTAGATTTTAGGTTCTGAAACACGATTTAGGAAACGAAACAGAGGCTGTAAAAATAGCCTTCAGCCTGTCTGCACCAAACTCCACGAAATAGTAGTGTCCCAAAAACTCCACGAAACAGTAACGTCCCAACGAAACAGTAACGTCCCAACGAAACAGGTATATAACTTCATGATTGATCACCGCAGCGCACTTCTCGGATCCGATAACCAAGTGTTCCAAACAATCTTTTTCGTACGCAATCTTCTCGTGATCCATTCGAAGTTCTTCGGTTGAAACTCGAGAAATAAATTCCTCACTTTCCTTGGATCTTTGTCGAAGACTACACGATTTCGGTGTGTCCAAAGTAAATAGATGAACATCCACACCGTCTCCTTCCATAGCTTAGGCCGATTGTCGATGTCCTCCGCACACCTGCATTGTTCTAGCAAATCCTCCACCGAGCCGATCCCTCCTAAGTTAATATTCTACCACCGCAGGACGACTTGCCACACCTTATGGGTTTCCTCTCATTGTAACAATGCGTGGCTAACTGTAACATCCTAGTTTTTATAAAAGACAATGTTTGGGTTTATTAAATAAATTGAGTATATTTATTTGATAAGCTATGATTGGTTATTTGATAAATTAAATTTTAGAGTTTATTCCCGGTTAAGTTACGTTAGTTATTTTGTGGAGATATAAGTTAAGGGGTAAACTTAAAGTTTAATTTATAAGAAGGAGGGTTAAACTTGTCTTTAGATGAAAGTTTGGGGTGAGTAGGTGAAACTTCAACCCACCCACCGCCATATGTATATCAAAAGAGAAAGAAATATCTCTTTCATTTGTTTTGCATTTTCTTTATATGTGTGTGTGTGTGTGTACGACATCAAGAAATCGAGAGGCAGAGAGAAAGAAAATCAAAGAAGAAAAAGAAAAGTTGATTTGTTAGCAAGGATTTAAGAATACCAAGTGTTGATAACAAAGGTATGTCTTTCATCTTAAACTTGTTAGGTTTATGTAAATATAGATGAGTTTTCTATGGGTTTAGAAATTGGGTTTTGATGATTTATGGATGTTATGATAAATCTGGGTGGATAGACATGTTCTATAAGTAGTGTTAAACATATCTGCATGTTTATAGAAACAAACATGGTCTAAAACTGATAATTTCTAGGTTTGTACGTTTTTCAGTTAGTTGAGACATGCATGAATATTAGTTGGTTGAGACATGCTTGAATATTAGTTGGTTGCGACTTGGGGGCCAAGTCTCAACAGTTGGTTGTGACTTCGTGACCATGTCTCAACAGTTGGTTGCGACTTCGTGACTATGTCTCAACAGTTGGTTGCGACTTCGTGCCATGTCTCAACAGTGGTTGCGACATGAGGAGATATCGCAATAGGGGGTTGCGATAAGAGACGAGAATTTTTAGATATTAAGGATTTCTAGTCGTTAGAGAATCATGTGCAGTGGATTGATACTAGTATATTATATATATGGTATTTCAGATCTTTGTGGAGTTAGTGACGGAATCAAAGAAAGAGTGTCGCGTCTAATAACAGGTGAGTTCATTCTTACCTTACCCTTTTTATAATGTTTTAAATCGTGGTAAGGTATATTTTATAAATGAGTTGTTTGGATAAATTGTTGGAAAAGGATTTTATAAGTAAAATCTGTTAACCTCAATCTTCCTAATCATAGAAGTATTCAGAAGTAGTGAAAAATAGGTTAAGTGATGAAAGCCTCTTACAGAGGCTCTGCCACATCCGAATGATCAAGGTCAAGAAGCTACAGAAGCGACAGAGGTGTCCTACAGAACTTTTGTCTTACGCACAAAGAAGACCAATGACTCGGAACCCGGTGAAGACTGCTCTACAGAAGACCAGACCTCAGAACCTCTGTAAACCTTTACAGAGCCTCTGCGGTTTACGATAAAGACTTGGAAGATATTTTATATCTTGCTACTGTTACTGGATCCGTTAATCAACTTGCATGGTAGCATGCCCTGTCAAACCTCAACACGCGTCAAGCTCTGAATGGACTCTATAGGGCTTAGTACAATATAGACGTCTGTGGCATTAAATACAATACAGCACGTACAACTATTCATGTCGTCCGATCAACAGTAGCTCATGCTTTATGGTCCCCTAGAGTAGTATAAAAGGAAGTCTCTTGTTGAGATCTTCCTTAACAATCTTAAGAACTCAACGAAGAATCTGAGTTTCATGCTTATGCTTTATATCGTCAAACCTATTAAGCTTTACACTCTCACACACACCAAACAGTTCTTAATCTGTTCTTGGTGTTCTTATTATATATCGAACAACAGTAATCTTCAAGATATCATTTTGTTCTTACAATACTGTTTCTTTATATTGTGTGTTCTAAATCTATCAAACATATCTGTTTGTTCTTTAAATACGCTTCCGCATCAAACATAAACTCGAACTAGTAGATCTGTTAATCTTGTCTAAGCAAAACAGGAACCAACAATTGGTATCAGAGCCATCCTTGATTTTTATTATCAAGTGATTCTCTTTGTTACAAGATTTGTGATAGACATCATTCTGTTTTAACCTGTTCTTCATTTCATTGAAAAGTTTCTGTTTTCCTATCATTTTTCGATTTATTCGAAAGTGGTATTCTTAAAAGAAACTATTTTTTCCAGGTTAAAACTCCATTAAAGTGCACTCTGGGAACTGTTAAAACCCAGAAAACCTTCCAGATCATCAGACTCATACTCTTTTGTCATATTATCTTTACAGAACCTTCGAAACTCTTACAATGACAAATACAAATAACTTTTTCACTGTTGGTTCACTAACCAAGCCTCCTACTCTCCTTCAAGATGAGTATCCTCAATGGAAGATAAGAATGGTCCATTTCTTTGAGGGTACTGAAAAAACTCTCGTACAATATCTTTACAACCCTCCTCAAGTTCCCATGATAATAGTACCACGAGTACCAGCTACTGCTGAATCTCTTGAAATCCCTGAACATCAAAAACCTAAGCCAAAAGGAGAATGGTCAGATGCAGATAGAGCAGAAGATGAAGTTGCACAGAAAACAAAAAGAATATTAATCATGGCTATCCCCAACGAACTTTTTCAATCCTTAGACGCATGCGAGACAGCGCACGATCTTTGGAAAGAATTAGAAAGACAGTTGGAAGGGGGTGCTAAAACGCAGAAGAACCGAAGGGCACAATACATAAATGAATATCATGCCTTCAGAGCCTCTGCAACAGAATCTCTGCAAACGACGTACGACAGGTTCAACTCTCTCATAAACAAATGTAGAAAGTCTGGCATTCACAGAAACTCGGAAGAAAATAACGTCATGTTTCTAAAAAGCCAGAATGATGAATGGCTCCAGTTGTCTATGTCTTTACAAACAAACCAAGATCTAGACTCCTGGACACTCTCTGATCTCTATGGAACACTAGCCGCATAGGAGCCTCAAATAGCACAGGCTAAAACACTAACCATTGCACCATACGCATTGGTTAGTAAATCTACAGAAGCTGCAGAGAGACCGAGAAATGAGAGAAAAACAGAGGAGAAGAAGAAGGAGAAAAAGAAGATAGTGATAGTTGATAGCGAAGAAGACGAGCTGATAGAAGAAGAGATAACTCTTGCGTCATTAGCTAAATCCTTAGCTCTGTTGACAAGAGAGTTCAGAGGAAACTAGAGGAGTTCAGGAATTGATCGATATGGCAGAGATAACCGAGATGATAGAAGAGATGATGGAAGAAGAGAAGAATCGAGTGACCGACAGAGGTCAGATAATAGAAATGACCGACAGAGGTCAAGCGACAGAAACTACAGAGGTAATGACCGACAGAGGTCAGATGAGAAGGTAAGCCACACACAACAAGAATGCTACAAGTGTGGCAAACCTGGTCATTACGCAAACGAATGCCGAACGGAGAAATGTGGAGACCGACAGAAGTCCGACGATCGTGCTGGAAACACTTCCCAAGGTTGTTTCAACTACGGGAAGCCAGGCCATTTCGCATATGAATGCAGAAGTAGACCAAATCGCCCACAGAAGGATTCAGCTTTGTACAAAAAGAAGGCTGAGTATTATGCGCAAAAATCCCTAATGGCGAACACAGGGCATTCTGAGGCGAACAAGGAAGACTTCGAGTCAGACTCTACCTCTGACGATGAATACACCACCAATGCCCTATTCTGTGGCATGGCAGAAGTCGACTCCGGCACTGACACTGAGGTATCTACTTCAAACTCTACCTCTTGTACCAATTCTGTAGATGATAATTTACTTAAACTTAACATTGAACTGATTGAACTAAAAGAGATAAATGAAAGCATTCAGAAAAGACTCACCTTTAATGAGAGAGAAGTACGGCTTCTCACTCAAGAAAAAGCCAAAATTTTTGAAGAAAAGGAAAGAGTAGAAAAGAATTGGAACAAAAATCTAGATCCTTTAAAAAGGCAAATTTTCTGAATTAACCTCCGCTCTAAAAGTCAAAATATAAGAACTTTCAGTTTCTAGGAGTGAAACAACAGACATAAGAGCTCTCAAAGAATACTTTCAAAGAGAGAGAGATACTTTGGCAAGATCTACTCAGAAGAGATGTTTTACTTAAAAACTATAAAGATGCACATAAGGTGTATGAGAAAGTAAACCCACAAATAGGAAGACGGGGTATAGGGTACGATGATATTACCCTAGGCGTTGAAGGCAAAAGAATTAAACCTCTGTCTTCTCTGTTTGTGTTAGGAAAAACGAACAAACCAGATTTTCCAAACTTACTCTCTGTAAGTAAAAGGGCTAAAATCTCTGTGGAACCTCACTTGAGGAAACATACGAAGATGATCAATGTGTGGTTTGAAAACACAGATTCATCATCTTCAACCTCTGTCAATAGAGGAATCAAACCAAAGAAATATCTGAAAACACAAAATCAGATTGGTATCTTTAAGTTTGGTAAACCAGAGACTCAAACGCAGGTTGCTTTTGTCTGTATGATAAATGTCGAAAAGAAATTATCGGCAAAAGCTCCTGAGTTTAAACCCACCTTTTCAGAAGAAAAACTTAAAAAAACAATTGAAAAGGAAATTTTGGAAGTATGGAAAACAAGCATTTTAGAAAACTTCTGTACAGCTTCTGTAGATAAAATTCTCGCTGAAGAGATCTTATCAGAAACCTCTGCCGTCTATGAAAGTTATTCTACAGAGGAAGAAAACTCGTATGATACATGCTCGGAAAATCCAGCCTCTGTCGAAAGAGATGACTCAACCTCTGTATATGAGGACGATTCATCTTCTGACGACTCAGAGACAGATGTTACATCAGGGATAGTTCACTGTGACACAGAGGATGTTAGATTCTCCTCTGATGTTCTTAATAGAACTATTTCTCCAAAAGAGAAAATCATAGAGATACCTATCTGCCCAGATTTTCTAAACTTGTATTTACAAGTCAAAACCTCTGCTGAGCTTGATATGATAAATCTTAAAAACAAGACCTCTGTAGATCCTAAAAGTTCAAAATTTTCAAAACCTATAAGGCAAATAAACGAAAATCCCATTTGGCAACAAAAGGGAAAATGGCCTAAAGTTAACAAATCTTCTTCCTCTGTGACAGTGAAGAAAGATGTTCACCACAGAAGAGACTCACATAAGGCAGGAACTAAACAAAGCTTTTGCAAACAACATTCGAGTATTCATAGATCTTCTTGTAATAGGAAATCTAGTGTTAAGAAAGAATGTAATGCCTCTGTGGCTCAGTTCAATGAATTCAATGAAAAGTTCAAGCAAATCACGTCTCATATTCAATATTGTCATTGCTTTGATCTTATGTTTAAACTAAATAATCACTTTTCCAGTCAAGATTGTTTACTTTCTACTCAAATTCAAAAGTAAAAACCTACAAAGAAACAATCTGATTCTTCTACAAAAGATAAAATGTATTTCAAGAATGCTAAGGCAAACTTGAAAAATTCTAACAATATTGGACCCATGTGGATATGGGTACCTAAGTCTCTGTGATTGTCTTGCAGAAGCGGTATGTGCCAATCTGGTATCTAGACTCCGGATGCTCAAGGCACATGACTGGCGACAGAAGTTTACTATCCACGTACAAAGAAACACACGATGGTGGATCCGTAACTTTTGGAGACGACAAGAAGGGACACATCAAAGGCTATGGAGACATAAAGAAAGAAAACGTCTCTGTATACAAAGTTGCATATGTGGATGGCCTTAAACACAACCTACTAAGTGTAAGCCAACTCTGTGATACAGGATTCGATGTATTATTCAAAAGAACTTTCTGCTCTCTGCAAAGTGAAGACACAGGAATGGAACTTCTGCGAGCCGAAAGAAGAGGTGATCTATATCTAATGAATTTCAGTTCCAAGAACAAGGACAAAGTTTGCCTTGTAGCCTGCAAAAGTGAGGAAGCCTGGTTATGGCATAACAGGTTCTGTCACTTGAACTTTCACACCTTGGATAAACTGGTCAAACTTGATCTAGTTAAAGGTTTGCCTAATGCTAAATTTAATAAGGATCATTTGTGTTCTGCCTGTGAAATGGGAAAACTCAGAAGAGCTTCCCACAGAGGTAAAACAGATGTGTCTTGCACTAGGCCTCTGTACATGCTTCATGTCGACCTCTGCGGTCCCATTGCCATACAGAGCCTAGGTGGCAAGAAATACATACTTGTCTTAATTGATGAGTATTCACGATTCACATGGGTTGAATTTGTCAGAAAGAAATCAGATGTTCCAATCATCTTGATTAATCTAATGAAAAGAATCCAAGTTCTTTATGAATGCAGAATACAGAAGTTAAGAAGTGACAATGGCACAGAATTTAAAAACTCTGTCATTGATGCCTATCTTTCTACAGAAGGAATATCACAGAACTTCTCTGCCGCACGCACTCCACAGCAGAACGGCGTAGTCGAAAGAAAGAATCGAACGCTCGTGGAAGCCGCAAGAACTATGCTATCAGCATGCAGATTACCGATGAACTTTTGGGCAGAAGCGATTTCTACCGCTTGTAATACACAGAATCGTTCAACCATTGTAAAAAGACACATCAAGACTCCTTACGAACTGATCAACAAAAGGCGGCCAAACATCAAAATTTTCCATCTGTTTGGATGTAAATGCTTTGTTTTAAACGATAGAGATTCCAGAGGAAAGTTTGAGGTAAAAGATGACGAGGGAAAATTTATTGGATACTCTGCCACTTCTAAAGCCTACAGAGTATACCTTACGAAGTCTCGCAAGATCGTAGAAAGCATCAATGTTTCTTTTGATGATTCATTCCAAATGACTTTTGAGCAAATCAGTTCAGAACTCGGACTTAAAGGGGAATCCTCTGGCATCTCACAAACAAAAGAAGACTTAAATCTTCTATTTCTAGAGATGTTCCACGACGACATTGATCCCTCTGTTGGAACAATCAGAGCTTCTGCAGAACAATCTTCTATCGGTCAAAATCCTACAGGTATGACTCTAACTGGTCCAAATAATGCTTCATCTTCTTCTGTAAATGCTACAGATGCAAATGCTGAGGAAGAGTCTACAGAAGATGAAACACAAAGTAAAACGACCACAGAAGCTGCTGAAGAACAAACTCCATAATCCACAAAGGAACCAATAACAGAGGATATAGAGGACCAAGTCTATACGCCTTCAGAGGAACAAACTCCACCACCACTCATACCAATCATTCCACAAACTGTAGGATCAACTACAAAGGCACGCACTACGATAGAGGCTACACCAGAAGAAGAAGAACAAGAAGCCTCTGAAGAACAATTCGATGACATTGGTGACCATCTTCCACGCACAACTCAATGGACAAAAAGCCATCCTCCAAGCCAAATAATTGGTGAACCTTCTGACACGGTAAAAACAAGGTCTGCCACTGCTAATTTTTGTTTCTTTACGAACTTTATTAGTGTGATAGAGCCAAAAAAGATTTTTGAAGCCCTTGACGACCCAAACTGGGTAGACGCCATGCAAGATGAGCTTCTGCAGTTTGAGCGCAACAAAGTCTGGACTCTAGTACCTCTGCCATGGGGGAAACAAGCCATTGGAACTAAGTGGGTCTACAGAAATAAGAAGGATGAAGATGGAGTGGTCATCAGAAACAAAGCACGATTAGTGGCCAAGGGATATAGACAAGAAGAAGGCATAGACTACGATGAGACTTTTGCCCCTGTCGCACGGCTCGAAGCAATAATAATATTCTTAGCCTTCGCAGCCCACAGAGGTTTCAAAGTCTATCAGATGGACGTGAAATCAGCTTTTCTCAACGGTGAAATCCAAGAAGAGGTTTACGTAAATCAGCCACCTGGGTTTGAAAGCTCAAAGTTCCCAAGGCATGTGTACTACCTTGAAAAGGCTCTGTACGGACTGAAACAGGCTCCAAGAGCATGGTACGAACGACTTTCTACCTTTCTTCTAGTCAATGGCTACGACAGAGGTACAACAGATACTACCTTATTCTATAAACGTAAAAACAGTGAAATAATGCTTGTACAAATCTATGTGGACGACATAATTTTTGGGTCTACTAATACAGAAGAGTGCAAAAGTTTTGAAAAACTCATGCAAAGTGAGTTTGAAATGAGTATGATGGGAGAATTAACATTCTTCCTCGGACCCCAAGTCAAATAATCATCAGAGGGAATTTTTAAAAATCAGGCCAAATATGTCTCTGACATTCTTTCCAAGTATAGCCTCTCTGGTGCCTCTGCCATGAAAACTCCAATGGCCACTGGAAATAAGTTATTCTTAGATCCAGATGGCATCTCTGTAGAATGCACTCTCTACAGAGGCATGATTGGATCTATGTTATACTTAACTTCTAGCAGACCTGACATTATGCATGCCACATGTCTTTGTGCACGTTATCAAGCTAATCCTAAGAAATCACATTATGATGCTGTTAAGAGAATCTTTAGATACCTAAAGGGGACCTAAAATCTTGGTCTCTGGTATCCACAGAACTCTGGCTTTTGTCTTAAAGCTTATACAGATTCAGACTATGGAGGATGCATGCTCGACAGAAAGAGTACCTCTGGGAGTTGTCAATTCCTAGGTGGTAAGCTAGTCAGTTGGACCTCTAAGAAGCAGAATTGTGTGTCAACATCAACGGCAGAAGCTGAATACGTTGCTGCTGCTAGCTGTTGTTCTCAAGTTCTGTGGATGAAGACTCAGCTAAAAGACTACGGCCACATCCTACTCAAGATACCCATCTTCTGTGATTCCAAAAGTGCCATTGCCATCTCTGCCAATCCTGTGCAACATTCAAAAACCAAGCATATCGATATAAGGTACCACTTCTTGAAACATCATGTTGAATACGGTACAATCGAGATGCATTTCGTGCCCACAGAATACCAACTCGCGGACTTATTCACCAAAGCTTTAGACGAGAAAAGATTCAATTTCTTGGTGGCTAAGTTAGGAATGATCAATATGACGTGAAAATCCTCTGTAAGTATAGCTTATCTTCTGTAAATATGTATATAAATATATAGCTTTATTTATTGCTTTGATTGATTTCTTTCTGTATGTAAATTCTCAATCTAAAATAGTTCTTGAAATCACAGAGTTTCTTTGGGTCTGCTCAGAACCTCTGACTACCCCTACAGAACCTCTGGTAAACATGACCTATGTACTATGCAAAACTTATCCTATTTGATCCAAGCATAGGTCAAGGGGGAGCAGAAGGAAATTACTTGATCTACAGAGATGGTTAGATCAAGGGGGAGAAAAAGAACGTAACTTGTTCGACAGAAATGGTTAGCTCAAGGAGGAGCAAAAGAAACCTTGAAATGATCTACAGAGGTTAATCTTTCAAGGGGGAGCCAAAGAAGAGTGTCGATGAATCTATATCATCAGAAGTCAGACATAACTGCCGAGAAAAGAAGAACCAAAAGGTATTTCTAGTACAAAATGTTTTTGAAAACAGTTTTATGGGACAAAAATTGTCAAATACGTCCTAAAAATACTGGGAATAGCATTTCAAAAATAAAATTATTAAAACTTTTAATAATTTTTGAGTTATGAGAAATTTGATGTCATAGAGCTTCTGCTGAGCTCAACAGAAGTTCTGCCAGAACACTGCTCTGTAATCGCAAATTTAACTCGGAAGCCGAATACACACACCATGACCTTCTCGCACAAAACTTTTTCCAAAACAGTTTTCTCGGACACCAACTTTCAAATTTGTCCGAAAAACATTTCTTAATGCAAATCAAAACTTGGATGATCAAAATTGTTAATAGATTATTAGTTATGAGAAATTTTCACTCATAGAGCTTCTGCTGGCCCTGACAGAGCTTCTACAAGTTCCTACAGAGCCTCAAAACCTCTGTGAACAAAATTTCTTCACTAAAATCCTATTAATCCTCTCCAATGCTTTTACAAATGTTTTGGTCAGAATAGAACCTACAGAGTCATGATAACAATGAGATATATGAGAAAAGGATGAAAATCCAAGATTTTCAAAATCACAGATCTTCTGTAAACCACAGAGCTTCTGTAAATTTGTTATATGGGCATTTCTGTAAACAGTACCGGTTACTTCTACTGAGAGTGAAAATCATGTGGCTAAGAACAACCCCACGCGCCTAGCATTAATGGGTCGCGCACGACGTCCTGTCATCGTCTGACATGGCCTACGTGTCTCATTTTCATTGGGCGTACATGGCACGTTCTTTTCATGGAAAGTTGAACCCGCCGTTCTAACTCAAGTACGGATTCCAAATATTTATCCATTGCCAAATATTTTTACCCTTTCGAATTCTACCATTTTACCCACCTATAAAACCCAAGCTTACCCTCTCATAAAAAACTTTACGAACCCTTATTCTTCTCCGGCGAAACCCTACAAAAACCTGCAAGTATCATATTCTCATTACCAATGGCTTCATCTTCTCAAGCTATCTCCCCTGAACACTCTCCGGCGAACTCACCGGAACACTCCCCTACTCATTCTGAACATTCAGAAAACCCCCACCTCGCCAAATATGCCGAACAAGAAGATTCCGGCGACTCAGCAGACTTTGCTCCGACCACCCATCTCCAAAACTTTATCGCAAAGGAGCACTTTGAAAAGGTACTACCCATCAAATCCAATAACTGCTATTTGGTCCCCTCACCCACTGCTTTCGGCGAAGCCCATGCCCTTCTTTTAAACATCATGGAAAACCATATTCTCTTTCCTTTACTCTCAAGAACCCCAAAGAAAATACCTGTTAGGTATTTGAACCAATTTTGGCAGAGTTGCCGATATGATAAAGATGATTCTCTTATCAAAGGGTACATCTCAAAGCCAGACAAATCTGAACATTTGGAACTCAAGTTCAACAGAACAATGTTTTCTCTTGAGTTCAATCTACCAACAAGGGGTCTTCTTGGACTGAAGAAATATGCAGAACAGCCAACAGACGACGAGCTCTGTCGTTTTGTAGAAATTCTTGGGTACAATACCTACCTAAGGAAGAGAAATGACTTCGGCAGATGCAGACTACCACCTCTGTGGAACACCTTGTTTTCAATCCTCAACAGATGTCTTACAGGGAAGATAGGCAGCATTGACCAGAGCTCACACCAGATCTTAACCACCATGTACGGGGTCTACTACGATCTCCCACTCGATTACGCGACCATCATGCTGCAGGAGATCATCAATACGATCGACAGAAAGAACAACACTAAAAAGGCAAGAGAGAACGATCCTAAGTATCTACCGCCTCTGCAATTCCAAAGGATATTGGGAGACCTGTTCGAACCTCTGCTAATGATGCGGAACTGGCCAATAGAAGGGCCAACTCCCAAACAGTTCCAAATGAACAAAAACATCCCCACCGATCATATAGATGGCTACACCCACTGCAGACCTCTGTCAAAGAAGCTTCTGAAATATGCAACGAACAAAACCCTTAAGTTAGAGTATATACGCGATCATAGGACTCCAAAACCGAGACCTATGACACCCCCGCGTTTAGGTGTCCCCCTAGGAACAATAGTTGCAGAACTCCTCTCTACAGAAGCGAAGGAGCAGAAACTGGCAAAACACATGGCAATCCAACTTAGCTTTATAGCCAAACGAGCCGAGCTCTTCAAAAGCCTCTGCCTCTACCCCAAAAACAAAGAAGAGGAAAACTGCAGAAGGCACCTCTACAAGCATTACAGAAGCTCAGCCTTTACCTCCTCATGCCACAGAAGTTGGCTCCTCTGCTTCTCCCTCTTCTCCAAAACAAAAGAAGAAAAGGAAATCAAAACCCACAGAAGAAGGGGCACCAAAACCCAAGAGGAGGAAGACCAAAAAGAAGCATGGGAACCACTTGATCAAATGGTTACCATCGCAGAAGAGGCAGCTGAAGAAGGTGTTGAAAAAGAGGTCAAAGAACCTGCAGAGGAAGAGACTGCAGAAGAAGAAGTTGCAGAAGAGGGATATCAATCACCTTATCAATCCCCAGATCGATTCGCTCATCAAGGTAGCTTAAGCGATTTCCTTCAACACCCTGACATTGCTAACACCCTAAATACAGCTGGGTGGAATGCACCACCACTTGACCACCACACCACAGAAGAACAAGACTTCTCTATCTCTGGCGTTGACACAAATCTGCAATATGATGACCAAACCCCCAGAGATCAATCGGCTGAAACTCCAAACATTCTACAGAACCCCTTCATCCAACAGGGATTAAACGTCCACAGAAGGAGTCCAAGCCAAGCTTCAGAAGAAGGTATAGAAGAAATCGACATGTCAGATGATGCCACTAGGGAGAGGATTATGCTACAAACAGAAGCTGAGTGGAATAGAGATGAGGTTACAGAAGTTTTAGATAGAATGGGAGAAAAAGAAAAAGGGATAGAAAAAGATGTCGTAGAAGTAGAAGGCACACATCCTCAAACCCCTCCCAGTGCAACCCACACATCTAACTCCGCAGGTATAGCTGCAGAAGGAGTTATTGAAAAAGAGTCGCACAACTCGATCCCTACCCAAACCAAACAGCCATATGTCACTCTTTCGACTTCTGCGCCCACAGAAACCGAGGAATCCATTCCTAGGGAGTCTCCTCAGAGAGACTCACCTATAGTTCGTGATCAATCGCCCCAGATCACACTAGAACACCCCACAGAGGAATTCGTTTCCTCTGCCACGCACAATATAGGGCCAACACTTCTTTCAGAGAGAAGTAGTGAGCACAAAGACGAAGAGACTCTAGACAAGTCTCCGAGTCAACAGAAGAACATTATGATACCCACCTCTGGAGTGGATTTGGACACTGTTCTTCGCAGAACTTCTGTAGAGATTGAAACTCTTGTTTCTTCTCGAAGATCAGATGGAAATCCTTCCACCCCCAACGTACAAACAAGGGTGAACGAAGGTGTCCCAAGAGCAGGAACTCACTCTGGAGACGAATGTGTTCCTCCAGAGGTTACCACAGGAACACAAGTATCAAGGGATGAGTTCCAAACCCTTGTCACCTCTGTGAACCATACAAAATCTGAACACCAAAATGGACAATCTGTCCACAGAGGTGAAATCTACCATTACCCAGATGAAGTCTTCTGCTGAATCAACTACCACTTTTGCCGCCAAAGAATTCGGGAAAGGCGCAACTTCTGCGTTCAAGGAATCAGTCAAAATTTCCTTGAACAAATGAACAACCAATCCAACAAAGCAAAGGGCATTACACCTGCAGATCTACAGAAGGCCCTGAAACACGTACAAGAAGAAGCAATGCGCAACACTGTGCTGATGCAGCCTAAAGACTACATTACCAGAGCACAGCTAACAGAGCTCGGGCAGAATGTGATAAACCAGGTCACAGAAGTTATCGTCTCCTTCACTTCTGCAAATGCCAACTACGTTAAAGAATTCAGAAAAAGTGTCGGCAGAATGCGCTTCAACACAGAAGCAGAGCTTGCAACTCTATTCGGCCTCTGTGATGATGTATGCGCAAAGTTGATGGCCGCAGGAGCAGAACTACCAAAGAAACCCAAAGCTTCTTGCAGAGCAGAGGGTACTTCTGATAAGGGTCAGGATGACTCTGATGATGACCACCCTGGTCCATCAGATCATCCTGAGGGGGAGAATACAAGGGAGAAAGCTACAAGCACAGGACTTCTAGCTTCACCAATAGCCGCAGAACCCATCAACCAAGCCCCTCCAGAACAAACCCAACAACAACAAACTCAACAAACAACAGAGACAACACCCATCTCTTTAGAATCAACTGCTAAAGAAACCCATGTACCAAAAGCTGCTCAAAAGACCACAGAGGCAACAACCACCCCTGTGGTAATCATCTTGGAAGAAAGTCCTTCAACAAACCAACAACCCGAAGCAACAGAAGCTCAAAAGACCACAGAGGAAACACCCACCTCTGTGGAATTCCCTACAATGTCTGGAGTAGATGCTCAACATCTGTCATCCTCTTCAGAAGAAGATATTCCCTCCCCAACTGCAAAACCAACAGAGAAACCCCAATCCATCCCGAGAAGAAAGTCTATTGCCCACAAACCAAAAAGAGCAAAGACCTCTACTTCTTCTGTTCTAAGAAATATGCACAACACAATGACTGAACGAATGGCGCGAAGAGCAGAAGAAAGACAGAGGTTTACATCATCTTTCCGAATGGCAAGAAGATTCGACATTCCTTAATCCACAAGAACCGAGCTCACAGAAGAAGTCACCAAAGAACCTCCAATGAAGATTACAGAGCCAATCAAGCCAACAGAACCAACGCCACAAAGGTCCTCTCAATCACAAGTGTCAAAACCTATAGAGGCAACACCCATCATTCCAACAGAAGCGCCAACACCCAAACCTACAGAGGCAACAGGTTCTGAACCTCCAAAGGCCAAAGACAAGGGAAAGGCGAAACTGACAGAAGAGCCCAAGAAAAAGAAATCATTGCCCAAACCTACAGAAAAATTAATGAAGAGCGCCTTTGATGCCTTCCAAACTCTAAAGCCTGAAGAAGAGGACTGGGCATATGGATTGAAGCCTCTGTCAGACATTCCACTAACAGGTAGAGCTGCAGAAGTTGTTCGACAGATGGAAAGTCTCAGAAGACAAGTACCACCACCTGGTCCAACATATGAAGAAATGGAAGAAGTGGTATACAAATACCTCTACAAACAACCCTTTCAGACCAATCATCCAACAGATCATGTCACACATCCAAAGATCAGAGAAGAATTTGAGAACATCTTCAACAGAACAAAGCCAAGAGCCAGAGCAGATGTCTTCTCAATCCACAAAATCAAAAAGGTAATCTTCTGTAGGTACTCCTTTACAAGAACCTATCCAAGGGTCAGGTACAATCTTTACAGAGACAGAAGGGTAAACAATTCAGAAACCACCTTCGCTGATGCTGACATAAGGAATCTGAATCCCTATGATCTACCTGACCTTCTGCAATGGACGAAGGACAACTACAACACAGAGCCAAACACCAGAGCCTATCAAGTGTTGAGAAAAGCAATGAGGGAAAGGCTTCTGATCTACAGTTTGACAGACTTTCAGCTAGGAAAGGATCTTGGTCTCAAACATCTGAACCTTCGACCACCAGAGGATCGATGCCCACCTGACGCTGGGCCCAACTCAATCATTACAGAACCAAGGTTCGGGTTAGTATTTCAAAACCCACAAGGCGAAGTCAAACATTTTGTGACCATAGACTGTCAGAAGTACGCAACCAGTACTCTGAACAGGTTCAGAGCAAACCTTGTAAAATACAGAGATACCGAGCAAATGGATATAGACGTTGCAGATGCTTTTATCAGAGAGATTGATGCCACAATCCGCTTAAGAGAACTCTGCGTCAGTTTCTACAACGAGATCAGGGAAGTCGGAAGAGACAACAGAAGCTACAACGATTTCAAAGACGCCAAAATCTGATTCTCAAACAAAATCTCTGCAAACCATTTTCAGTTTATCTTTCATAAATACTCAAATGTAAAATGCCTCTGGCATATTTCTGAATGAAAGAAACTTTCGAGGTATTGTTTAACCTCCGTCTTATCTAACTTAGCCTAAAGTACTTCAAATGTCAAATTTTTATTTTTCACTACTTAGGGGGAGATTGTTAGCCTCAATCTTCCTAATCATAGAAGTATTCAAAAGTAGTGAAAATAGGTTAAGTGAAGAAAGCCTCTTACAGAGGCTCTGCCACTTCCGAAGGATCAAGGTCAAGAAGCTACAGAAGCGACAGAGGTGTCCTACAAAACTTCTGTCTTACGCACAAAGAAGACCAATGACTCGGAACCCGGTGAAGACTGCTCTACAGAAGACCAGACCTCAGAACCTCTGTAAACCTTTACAGAGCCTCTGCGGTTTACGATAAAGACTTGGAAGATATTTTATATCTTGCTACTGTTACTGGATCCGTTAATCAACTTGCATGGTAGCATGCCCTGTCAAACCTCAACACGCGTCAAGCTCTGAATGGACTCTATAGGGCTTAGTACAATATAGACGTCTGCGGCATTAAATACAATACAGCACGTACAACTATTCATGTTGTCCGATCAACAGTAGCTCATGCTTTATGGTCCCCTAGAGTAGTATAAAAGGAAGTCTCTTGTTGAGATCTTCCTTAACAATCTTAAGAACTCAACGAAGAATCTGAGTTTCATGCTTATGCTTTATATCGTCAAACCTATTAAGCTTCACACTCTCACACACACCAAACAGTTCTTAATTTGTTCTTGGTGTTCTTATTATATATCGAACGACAGTAATCTTCAAGATATCATTTTATTCTTACAATACTGTTTCTTTATATTGTGTGTTCTAAATCTATCAAACATATCTGTTAATTCTTTAAATACGCTTCCGCATCAAACCTAAACTCGAACTAGTAGATCTGTTAATCTTGTCTAAGCAAAACAGGAACCAACAAAATCTATTATTTGATATGAAGGATTTGGGAGAATAATTTATGAAGTAAAATTATATTATAGAACAGTAAATGATAATATTAACGGTTAGTCGTATCTTATAAGAAATTGACATGATAAATATGATTTGCTTATAATAAATGATATACAGAATTTATGAGGTATAAATATAATTCGCTTATACGATTGTTATGAGGAATTGATATTGAGTAAATACCTGTATAAGTACAAATAGGTGATATGGATCCATAGGCACTAGAGGTTATGTTCACGTAGAATAGATGATGGACTTTCATTATTCTGATGTGTGTGGAAATTTACTATGAGCAACGATTGACTTAATGTCAGATTCGTAGTCATGAAATTGGAATATGAGCAACGATTGACTTAATGTCAGATTCGTAGTCATGAAATTGGAATATGAGCAACGATTGACTTAATGTCAGATTCGTAGTCATGAAATTGGAATATGAGCAACGATTGACTTAATGTCAGATTCGTAGTTATGAAATTGGAATATGAGCAACGATTGACTTGATGTCAGATTCGTAGTCATGTAATCAGGTTTAAACTGATATTGATGAATGGTTCGGTATGCGGTAAGAAAAAGAGTAAACCAGGTTTGTTATGCCTTGTTGACAATGCTTTGATCAAATATTATTTTGAAATTGAATGTTCTCACTAGGCATTAGCCTAATCGTTTCAAATGATGTTTTCTTACCAGGTACTAGTTTGGGAAGATAAAGGGATGTGGGACGAGAGCTTTTGAATTAGCAAAGAAGTTTCGAATACCGAGGTTTTGAATAGATCACTTAGATAACCTAGTTAATCTGATTATAGTGACATGATTAGATTAATAGGTTATTTGAGGAACTCTAAATATGTAAATGTGATCCTTAAGGTTGAATCTTTGCTTATGTATAAAGTTTAGAAAGTTTATGTTTAAATCTTGTTATAATTTGAGGTTTAAATTAGTCCTGTTTTTAGGGTGTTACAAATTGGTATCAGAGCATTAGTTTAAGTGAACTAAGTATGATGAGGAGGTACTTAGACTTAAGCTGGGATGAATTAAGATATGATTCGTGAGATTGGGTAGAAGCATTAAGACGGGATAGTCTTGAGTCGACGGAAATACGTGGAATTAGTACCATAGCGATGGTAACGTGAATTCTCAGGTATGATATATTCACAATCTCAATTAGCTACTGTTATTATGAATATATTAATACACGAGTATACTTGTTTCTAAATTGTTACAGTGACTAATGATTGGTAAAGTACGTTTCGTATGTCTATACTCGTATAACCATTTTATGGTTATTCCTGTGTGTTATAGCAGAACGATGGTGGATACGCCACCAAGGTCCTTCAATTCTTTGGAGAATAGATCAGTAATGATTGGGAGTTGGAAGGACAACCTGGAACTGGCGGGACTCGTGAAAGTCCGCCGAGACAACCTTTAATAGGTGAATTGAAATGTGTGGAGATAGAATGTAAGATGCTTGATCAAGACGGAAATAGTATGAAATGGTTGAGTAAGTGGGCAGTGGAATGCATTTATAGCAAGTGTTACAAGGCCGAAAGGGCAACCACTGGTCGGAAGTAGTGTTTCAATGATAAGTTGTGTGAGTAAAACGATTGACCTTGTTTGAGTGAGTAGCCTTCAGTTGCGAGTAAAGTTTTATGCATGGTGTCCTAGTAAGTGTGCTACATGAGTTTGCATGATTTCAAAACAAATGCATAAATAACAATTTTAGCTGAGGCTGAGTTGCATGTTCAAATGTGTATTTAAAGAAAGAGACAATTTCATTTATGATGCACAATGAAATTTTGGGTTTACCAATTTGCAAAATATTTCGTATTTTTATACGAAAGGTTAATGGTAGAAAAGGTCAAGAAAACGTTGGCCAGCAAAACTTTTATAACCAACAAGAGTATTGACTTGATGATATCATATGAGGACCGACTAATTTGCTTCGTGTTGGAAAATTCTTTTAAAACTTTTGTAGTATGAAAAGATTTTCATTTAATACATTGTTGTCGTAACAACATCATTTTGGTTGAGAAAGATTAAGTTTTACGGAAAGTTGTATGCAAACGGTTCTCGAGATCGTTGTGCAGTACATTGGAGTTATGAGAATGTTGGGGTCATGTGTGCCCAAGTTGTTTCAAGCATTGTTCTTTAAAATGAGAAAATGTGTGAAATGATTTATTTATCGCGTTGTCATGCATGAAGGCTATGAACTCACTAGGTCGTAGAGTATTACACTATAAGCTAAGAAAGAACTCAGAGAGTGGAGAGATGTTAGATAAATCATGGGAGGATGTTTGAAGTTTTGGAATTTGTGTTCAGGATGAGAGGTGAACAGTGGGAGAGTCGAAAGTGGACTTTAGTGTCGGATGTATGAGGGTTTGTACCCTTGTTCAATGACTAGAAATAAAGTTGCCGAGGGACGATTGCGTCCAGAGGAAGGACTAGTAGTCATCAAGGTAATGGAATTAGCAAATCGTTATGAGTAGTGTGATGAGACCAAAAGGAAATATCCTCGACGTCAAATAAGAATTTATGGTAATCTTGAGATATTAACGTTTCACGAATAAATTGAGATAAAGACAATGGGATGTGAATTGGATTATGATATGTTGGAAGGATTAGCTTCAGTTAGGGACCCTTGTTAAAGAATAGGGTAAGGAGTATTGACAGATTGACTATTGACGTTGAAGTCGACAGTTGCGTAAGATATATGAGGCCTTTTTCCTGTCACTGGGTGCGGTCTGGGTGCGTCCCACGTATGCCTGTGCGGGCAGGAACAAAACCGTGAGCGGTATCGGCATGCTGTTATGCAGAGGGTATGCGCAAAGTGGACAATATCGTGTTCAGTGAGATGGGGATGTTACAGAATGAATTATATTTTGTGAAACACCCACTTTTGGGAATGTGAGTGATTGACGAATAAATCACGGGTGAAAAGGTTTTGGTTAAATTATTGCATCAGTGAAAGCTATGTGGTCAAAATACGCTTTTAGAGTTATTGTGGTTGTGCAATAATTGTGATGTGTTATGTGCTTAATTGCATTTTATTTAAATAAGTGTCGTTTTAAGTATTGGTCTTATGTGTGAGGACCGTTTGATGATCTTGTATTCTTAGTACCTTAGGTACTAATGAACTTTGGTAAGATATATATATATATATTGATGAGTATAAAAGAGTTGCATATACGTGTATATATAAATACATATATGAATTGACTTCATTGGGAAAGTAGCAATGAAGGGGTCGTGAGATTATCACGCCTCGGAGTGTGGGTTGTATGATGTGGGTTAGATACATTTTAATTGCATGAGTTGACATTGATTAATGATCATTAGATTATTTGAGTAGATGGCTCGGTTATGGACTCGGTTAAGTCTTAAGGGCGTTCGCTCGGTTTAATAAGCTCGACGTAGGTTTGGGGTTGGAATTACATGAGTTGTGTTATAATTAAAGTTTGCATGATATGAATGTATTGGTTATTCTTTTGAGATCATGTATGGTATGTTAAGTCTTGTAAGGGTATTAAGATAGTGAAAGATTGTTACTTTAAGATAAGCGTTTTACTTACGATGTGGATGGTTTATAAAAGATGAAGTATTAGGCACGAATAAAATGAGTGTATAAACAATGTCGATCGGTGAGGGATTGTGCCATGTCTGTGTAATGGTTTGGAATCCTAAAGAGCTAGTAAGAAACGAGTAAGTTTAAATTAATTAGAAACTCGTGAGTTGTAGTTCAACTAAAGTTGAGGATGAACAAAGTAGTGATTTGGCTAATATCGGGATAGAATGTCGGAACGGGAGTGGGTGTTTATCCAAAGTGATTTTGGTTGGGTGAGTCGCTAAATAAGTTTATGATTTTGAATCATAGTAAGTTTAAATAAAGATGAGGAGTGTGTTAGTTAAATTGTGGTGTGATAGATGCAAAATCCTTAAGGAAGGAGAGTTGCTTCTTATGTGTGAAAGAATTGCCCGAGAAAGTATTAGTTGCAGATTAAGGAATGTGTAGTAACTGTGGACGATATGTCGTTTTAAGATAACTTAGTTGAATGCCTTAAGTTAGAATTTTGGTACAACTGTTTGGTTATGAATAGTAATGAGAAAATATTATCGGTATATGGAAAAGTTGGGAGAAAGAGACAAGTAATGATAGAAAGGTCGAACCTAAGAATATAGTTATAATACAGGTTCAATAGAATTATCACCTTTGATATACAACATTTTAGTGCTTGGTTGCAATGTGGTCGCGTAGTGCAATAGTGATGTGAGGAAGTGGTAGCACTTTATACTGAAGAAACGTGTGAGTCATGGATATAACAATGGTTGGCCGTAATTATCGAAGTATTCAAAAGTGGTGAGTATACTCAATTTAAAGTGAGTGTAGATTTTCAAGCAGTATACGTTAATGTTATTTTGAGACCCGGAGATTAAGTTATGTGGTAATAGTATAGTAGGTCAAGCAATAGTCGGATAAAGATTTAATGATAAACAGTTACTCTAAGGAGGCTTGTAAATCCAAGTTGGGGAGCGAGTAATGATGAAAGAGATAAGGTTCAGAAAATATGAAAAGATGAACCCTTGTTCTTTCTGGACTTTTATTCGTGATTAAGTATGTAAGACTTAAAGTGAAGAGATGTACAAAATATTTCATATTGGTATGATGTGATTTCTTTTACTAAAGTAAGAGTGGATGAAAAGAGTTGTTGTGTAGATAAACCAGAAGAAATTTTGTTAAGTCAATTAAATGGTTACGTAATGGTAAGGAAGTAGTTATGTTGAAGGTACAATGGAAACATCATCAAGGTACTAATGTAACATTAGAATCGGAGGAGGATATGAAGGTTAGATATCCTCATTTGTTTATCTAGCTTCGATTTCGAGGACGAAATCATTTTCAAGTTGGGGAGTATTGTAACATCCCAGTTTTTATAAAAGGCAATGTTTGGGTTTATTAAATAAATTGAGTATATTTATTTGATAAGCTATGATTGGTTATTTGATAAATTAAATTTTAGAGTTTATTCCCGGTTAAGTTACGTTAGTTATTTTGTGGAGATATAAGTTAAGGGGTAAACTTTAATTTTAATTTATAAGGAGGGTTAAACTTGTCTTTAGATGAAAGTTTGGGGTGAGTAGGTGAAACTTCAACCCACCCACCGCCATATGTATATCAATAGAGAAAGAAATATCTCTTTCATTTGTTTTGCATTTTCTTTATATGTGTGTGTGTGTGTGTGTGTGTGTGTGTGTGTGTGTACGGCATCAAGAAATCGAGAGGCAGAGAGAAAGAAAATCAAAGAAGAAAAAGAAAAGTTGATTTGTTAGCAAGGATTTAAGAATACCAAGTGTTGATAACAAAGGTATGTCTTTCATCTTAAACTTGTTAGGTTTATGTAAATATAGATGAGTTTTCTATGGGTTTAGAAAATGGGTTTTGATGATTTATGGATGTTATGATAAATCTGGGTGGATAGATATGTTCTATAAGTAGTGTTAAACATATCTGCATGTTTATAGAAACAAACATGGTCTAAAACTGATAATTTCTGGGTTTGTACGTTTTTCAGTTAGTTGAGACATGCATGAATATTAGTTGGTTGAGACATGCTTGAATATTAGTTGGTTGCGACTTGGGGGACAAGTCTCAACAGTTGGTTGCGACTTGGGGGCCAAGTCTCAACAGTTGGTTGCGACTTTGTGACCATGTCTCAACAGTTGGTTGCGACTTCGTGACCATGTCTCAACAGTTGGTTGCGACTTCGTGACCATGTCTCAACAGTTGGTTGCGACTTCGTGACCATGTCTCAACAGTTGGTTGCGACTTCGTGCCATGTCTCAACAGTGGTTGCGACATGAGGAGATATCGCAATAGGGGGTTGCGATAAGAGACGAGAATTTTTAGATATTAAGGATTTCTAGTCGTTAGAGAATCTTGTGCAGTGGATTGATACTAGTATATTATATATATGGTATTTCAGATCTTTGTGGAGTTAGTGACGGAATCAAAGAAAGAGTGTCGCGTCTAATAACAGGTGAGTTCATTCTTACCTTACCCTTTTTATAATGTTTTAAATCGTGGTAAGGTATATTTTATAAATGAGTTGTTTGGATAAATTGTTGGAAAAAGATTTTATAAGTAAAATCTATTATTTGATATGAAGGATTTGGGAGAATAATTTATGAAGTAAAATTATATTATAGAACCGTAAATGATAATATTAACGATTAGTCGTATCTTATAAGAAATTGACATGATAAATGTGATTTGCTTATAATAAATGATATAAAGATATTATGAGGTATAAATATAATTCGCTTATACTATTGTTATGAGGAATTGATATTGAGTAAATACCTGTATAAGTACAAATAGGTGATATGGATCCATAGGCACTAGAGGTTATGTTCACGTAGAATAGATGATGGACTTTCATTATTCTGATGTGTGTGGAAATTTACTATGAGCAACGATTGACTTAATGTCAGATTCGTAGTCATGAAATTGGAATATGAGCAACGATTGACTTAATGTCAGATTTGTAGTCATGAAATTGGAATATGAGCAACGATTGACTTGATGTCAGATTCGTAGTCATGTAATCAGGTTTAAACTGATATTGATGAATGGTTCGGTATGCGGTAAGAAAAAGAGTAAACCAGGTTTGTTATGCCTTGTTGACAATGCTTTGATCAAATATTATTTTGAAACTGAATGTTCTCACTAGGCATTAGCCTAATCGTTTCAAATGATGTTTTCTTACCAGGTACTAGTTTGGGAAGATAAAGGGATGTGGGACGAGAGCTTTTGAATTAGCAAAGAAGTTTCGAATACTGAGGTTTTGAATAGATCACTTAGATAACCTAGTTAATCTGATTATAGTGACATGATTAGATTAATAGGTTATTTGAGGAACTCTAAATATGTAAATGTGATCCTCAAGGTTGAATATTTGCTTATGTATAAAGTTTAGAAAGTTTATGTTTAAATCTTGTTATAATTTGAGGTTTAAATTAGTCCTGTTTTTAGGGTGTTACACTAACCGTTTCCACCTTTTTCATACAATTTGGGCACAAAGACGAGTTCAAGTCTATTCCCATTTTGTCTAATACCGCTCTACATGGTATTCGTCCAAGCTTTACCCTCCAAATTAGGATGGCAATTTTCTTTGGAATCAATGTTGACCAATTGGTTTCCATTTCACTTCCGCTCATAGCCGCTACTTTCTCTTCAATCGCCGTCTTCAGCCCGCTCAAGGAAAACTCCCCATCTACCCCTAACAACCATTTTGGTTTATCAAGGGTATTTTCTTTCAGCTGCCACACCTGTAACAAGGAAATCAGTTTGTCGAGCTCCCCCCCCCCCCCCCCCTCCCTCCCACGCGGATCCTTTCTCCATCCCCAACTCCAAGACCAATTCTCACCGACCTACTCCCCTCTCTCGGCTATCAATACATCCTTTTGACCTACTCCCCTCTCTCTTGGTTTCAAGACTTCAAAGGTGTTTGAACTTTTGACTCAACAACTCCCTCGAGACCCATCTATCCGACCAAAACCTTGTTGCATTCCCATTCCCCACCTCTACCCCAAACGAGGAGTTAAAATCAATCCCCAATTTTCCCAAATCCGCAACAAGTTTCACTATCCCTCCCCATACCGACCTCCCCCCAAAGGACCGATTCAAACCCTCTTCTAGACCCCCTTTTCGACCATATATACTTTTAACATTTTTAATCCAAAAGGCCTCCTTTTCCCGAGCAGACCTCCACCACCATTTCCCCACCAATCCCCAATTTGACACTTGCAAACTCCCCACGTCTAGACCCCTATTTTGAAGTCCCTCGCCACTCTCTCCCATTTAACCCAAGCCATCCTTCTGTTAGTGTTTACCCTCCCCCCTAAAGAAACGACTTCTAATTCTCTCTAATCACTCCACTCGGGGTGCGAAACAACGAGAAGTAGTACAAAGTCAAACTACCGAGAATCGATTTCACCAATGTCAACCTACCTCCAAACGACATCATTTTAGCTTTCCAAGTAGACAATTTGTTTTTCATCTTTTCCACCACCACTTTCCAATTGTCTATTCTATTCATCGCCGCCCCCACCGGGAGGCCAAGGTACATAAATGGGAATGATCCACTTCGACAACCCAATTCGTTGGCCCACGCTTGGACCTCGCTTTTTCAACACCCACCCCAAAAATCTTACTTTTGCCTAAATTAATCCGAAGACCCGACACCAAATAAAACATTTTAAGACCCTCATGAGGTTTTTAATGTTTAGGGAGCTCCACTTACCGAAGAATATCGCGCCATCCGCGTATTGTAGATAAGAGACCTCCACTTCATCCTTACCCACCAACATTCCTTTAAAAAGGGCCTTTTCCTCTAGTTTCCAACATTAATACGTTGAGGCCCTCTGCCACCACCAAAAAAAGGAATGGAGCTAGCAGGTCACCTTGTCGAAGTCCTCTTTTCATTTTGAATTCCTTTACCGGTGAGCCATTTACCAATACCGAGAACGATGCCGATTCCAAGCACGTTTTTATCCAACTTCGCCATTTATTTCCAAAACCCATGGCTTCCAAAGTGTCAAGTAGAAATGTCCACTCTACACAATCGTAGGACTTTTCGAAGTCAACTTTAAACACCATACCTTTCCTTTTCGATCTTCTTAATTCTTCTATCACTTCATTAGCTATAAGTAACCCATCAAGAATATACCTCCCCTTTACGAAAGTCGATTGCGTCTCCCATATAATCTTTCCCATTACCTTCTTCATCCTCTCCGCCATTGCCTTTGAAATAATTTTGTATAAAATTCCAATGAGGCTAATTGGCCTAAACTCATTAAGCCCTATTGAATTCGTGTTTTTGGGATGAGCGTGATGAAAGATGCGTTACATCCCTTGCTAATCTACATCGTCTCCCAAAAACTCTCGATCGCCTTCATCAAATCCCTTTTAATAATAACCCAAAACCTTTTTACAAATGTGATTGTGATCTCGTCCAGCCCCGGCGACTTATTTTCCTCGCGTCCCAAACATCCTCTTCCGAGAAAGGTCGTTCCAAGTTGTCCGTTGTAACGACCGGATTCCGATTTTAAATTAAATTAGTGAGAATAGTGGCTAAATCGTGAAACTAGTAAAGGGAGGGAATAAAGGGGTATGTTTTTGAAAGATATAAAAGGGAAGCAATCCCTAGGAAGAAATCATTGTTTCATTATTGTTGTTGAAATCGAGAAGTGTGGTGAAGAGCAAAATTGAGAATCGGCTTAGGAGTCTTCATAAGGTAAACTTCGACTCTCTCCCTTTGATTTGGTTATTGTATATCGTTTTCTACAATAATTTGGGTTGCAATTTGGAGGAACATCACATTTTCTCACTGAGATACTTGTTGCAAAGAATTTAGTGAAGTTCTCAAGTTTGGACCGATTAGAGGCCGATTGGTTGAAAATATGAGAGTTTTAAGTTGGAGATTCGAAGCTAAATGAGTATCTAACTCTTTTTTGGACTTAATCGCCTATTCTAATCGATTTGGGAAGTTTTGGAGTTTTTCAGTTCGTAGTATCCAGACATCGCCTGGTCCAGACAATCCAGGTTTTCGGGTAAGGTTTCCCGGTAAGGTGTTTCCGGGTGAGATGTTTTTCGGGAAATGTTTTTCTAATGTGGGTTTGGACAGTTCCAGAAAGAAGAATATCTAGATAGTGTCCGGACAGTGGGTATCCGGTAAAGAGAGGAATCCGGATGGTGTTATCCGGACATTGTAGCCTGAAGTTGAACTGTTTGATTTTCTTAGGTGCGATACGGGTAGTCCAGAAGTGAGGCGCGTGTGTACTCAGTCTCGTTAATCAGGTGAGTTCCCTTACGCCTTTTTACATGGAGCATGTGTTAAACGTTTTGATCATTACTGAATATGGTACTAGTACATGCATGCTTTTACTTTTAAATCTTTATAAATCGTATGAACAACCTGTTTTGGAAATCTTTATAATTGCATGCTATGAACTATTGTCTAAGATGCATGCACTGCTGAGTTATTTATAGCTTAGCTATATATGCCTATGTGGGAGTCGGGTTGTACAGTGGCGGTTGTGCTGTACCTTGAGTCTTTTGGACTCTTGGGAGTTGTGGTGAGTCGTGTGCCTTGAATTTGTTTCTCGTCCACACGGGTATGGCATCTACTTGGGGGCCATGGGGATCTACTGGGGACCCCGATCGTGATTGTCACCTGAAGGTGACTGATGTAGAAGACCACTGTGCAAATGCTCTTGTGTGAAGCTGATTATAACTGTTACTGTTTGCTTTAAAGTTTTACCATTTATTTCGATGATATTGTTTAAACTGTTTCTAAGAGGGAATTCACTAGGCCTCATTGTCTAACCCTCGCTTTCAAAGTTAAAACCATTTTCAGGGAAACGGGATAGTGGAGCTTCTTCCAAAGGGAAGGAGAAGGCTTGAAGGTAGAGACGGAGACACCAGGATTAGAGCACTGTATACTGTTACTTATTTAGTTTTATGTAGTCAAATACTCGGTTGTGGTAGTTGATTTTCGTTGTCAATTTTTTTGCAACTCTGTAAACCGTGATGTATTGGGACCTATTTGGGCTTGATTTTATCTTATGCGAATGTTTGGGATTTTTGGGTTGTTGGAAATGGTATCAGAGCCATAGTTTAAGGGACTTAGGCTATCAGTCGAGCCTAAGCTTAAACTGTAGGATGGGGGACACAACCGAGTTATAGGATGCCTTTAGGAAAAATCACTCTAGGTGCACTTAAGGATAAGGTAGCATGTAAGGTTAATTTTGAGTTACACCTGGCCAGTGTAATTGCGAATTTACAGGTACATGTATGTGCTAAAATTACCTTATATAACCAATCTTTTGTTGAGTGTTTGTTATTTGTGGGTTTCTTTCAGTTTTTTGTCATGGTTGGGAGAACATTAAGAAGTAGGTCTTTACCCGCTGAGAGGGCAGTCTTAGATGAAGAAGTCCTCGTTAATGGACCGCTAGAGCCTCCGAGGTAAGCTGCCACTCGGGGAAGAGGTAGGGTCGAGGAAAGGGGCGGGGGAGAACGACCCGTTGGGCTGCCACTCAAGTGGAGGGAGCCATTGGGAGAGACCTCGTCCGTAGGACAACTTGGGTAAACCGTAGGGCAAGGAGTGTGGAAATCCTGGTTGAGCAAGATGTGTCTCAGCAGAAGAGTTCGGCTACCGTGAGGAGTAGAAATCAGTCGAGGGGACGTGGTCGGGACAGCGCATCTGCATTTTTGACGAGAGAGAACTTTGCTACTGAGTTGGGCAATATCCAAGAGACACTACAGGCCCTCCTAACCAAGCATGATCAGTCGGCCTCGGGAAGCAAAGAGGTGAGCGAGAGTAAGGAAGGCTTTGGGATGTCAAGCCCGCCCGTAACTGGAGTGGAGAGCCATTCCCAATCGACTTTGTTAACGGGGAATGAGTCTGCAGCTAAGGGGTGCAACTACAAGGCGTTTGCTTCGTGTAAGTGGTACGTGCGAAATATGTGTTTTAATCGCAGTGGGTTGCAAACTGTCCACAGTGGGAAGTGCAAGTGTACACTGTGCACTATGATCGTCACAGCAAGTAATAGTTGGTAAAATACCAGAATCGAATCCACAGAGACTGGACAATCAAGACAATACGGTTCTCATGAGCTCCTTTTACAGGTTTCAATAACAGAAGAAGCAATATTTTGGTTTGGTTGGTGAAATAGCAACTTTAACGATTTTACTAAGGTTTTAAAAGGAAGAATGTAGATTAGATTTTCCCTAGATTTTATACTAAATACTCGGTCCTAAAAGTGATCCTTGTATTCGAGGTAGGCATTTTTGCTAGAAAAGCCCGGTTACAAAATACTCACACCGTTAGATAAAAATCCCATACTCTTAGTATTTATTGTTTTGTCAATGGTAATCTCAAAAATTGACCTTTTTAGGTATCGATGGAATGTGTAGAGACAAATACTCTATGTGTTTTTAAATACACCAACTAGCTTGCCTACTACTCCAGTGGGTTGAGATTAGCTCACTGTGCCGACCTCACTTTCACAAGTGTCATAAGAATTCTTTCGAATCCCCTAGCATCATTCAAGCTCGTGTCACTGCGTTCTACTTATTTCTAAGTTAAGAACTAGACTTTAGATCCTTGCAAGTGATCGGCTTGTTCGCATCCTTGGGTAAAAATCGAGAATGAATGACCAAAACAACAAATATTCTAAGTATAAAGATTACTCAAGCATTTTTAATAAAATCCAGGTACTTCTCCTTCCTACATCCCAAAGGATGTTTAGCCCATAATTAAAGTAAAGAAAACAAGAGAGTAGAAGTTGCACATAATTAAACTGAAAGTGACTTGAATTGAACTCACAGTGGAGAACGAGAAGTCGTCCCTGTCACTGTGTACTTCGAACTACAATTAAACTAAGAAATTAAGATACAGAATTTTAAAGCTAGCTACTGCAGTAAATGAAAGACTAACACTAATGTAGTAGTTGAGAGAATTTAAGACTAAGCCAAGCATATCATAAATGGCACCCAAGAACTCCTTTATATACTAGGAGAAAGAGTTGGGTATTACACAAAGAGGTGGGTTTTTCTAATGGGTAAATACTGCAGTATTATGACAGAAATCAGCACTTTGGACAATCCTTTTACCTAATAGACCCTTCACCAAGTCAATCTCTAAGTACAAGAAGGTGTACTTGTTGTCATCTTTAAGGAAACTACTTTGTACTTCTCCAGCCCATATTTCCCTGCCATTTGAACCTTCTAAACTCCAGAATACTTGCATCCCAACAACTAGTTTCTTTTGTCTTCATGCTCTGCTCGAATAGTGGGAAACCGGAGTGGGCACAACAGTGGTCACTGCAGGATAAATCGTGAAAAACACCCAAATTCCACCAAATAATTTATTAAAGACTATGGTTCACTCTTTTTGCTCATTTTCGAGAATTGTTCTAAGAATGGGGGTTTTCAGAAGCGGAATGGCTAAAATTGACAAAATAAAATAGAAAATTCAAGGAAATAATAACTCTAAAAATAGAGTTATCACAACCTCAAACTTAAACCATTACTTGTCCCCAAGTAATAAAAAGAAAGAAAAGAAAATAATAATATATATATAAAATAATGCACAAGAGCTTTCAGGGACTTACTGACTTCTCACTCTGACTGGATGTTGATCTCCCTCCACAGGTACTTCTTTCGGTTCCAAAATCAAAGCTTCACTTTTATACTTGACGAAATCTTTCCCTTGTTCACAATTGATCAATAGGAATTTTCTTGGGTTCAAAAGGTTTGTGGCTTTGAATATTTTTCCAAGGGTTTTGGCACGAAATTCCAAACATGGACCGACGATCTCGCTTTGAGATTTTTATTTCCAAAAGTGAGTGGTTTGTATTTTGCATGGGTAAGTACGTACACTTTCAGGCTTTATTTGGGTATGACTATTTTTTCTTGAAAGTGGGTATTCTGATGGTCCAGAATAGGCACACCATCTTTTTCTGGGAGTGAGCACTTTGATGGTCCAGAAAAGGCACCCCATCAATTTTGTTAGTGATACTCCGTTTTTCTTCTGTTTTTGTATTTTTGTGTTTTTCTTTCTTTCTTTATTTTATTTTATTGGAGGTGGGTATGGTTTACCCACCTCAAACTTATGACCTCACAGTGTCCCCACTGTGGGAAGACTGGAAGTCACTCTGGAAGTTCCCACCTCAAACTTAAAACTGCACAGTGTCCCCACTATGGGATGGAAATAGGGATGAACGAGGTGTTTTGGGGATGCAAAAAGGGTCGTGTTTGGATGCGAAAAACGGCCTATATCATTTCATGGTGACAAGTTGAGATTTGTACTTACAAAAGTGACTTTTTAAGTCGGAAGCTGAACGTTGTACCTTGAAATGGAAACAAGATCAAACAAGCATTCAACTAAGAAAATACGTTAGTAACCCAAAATCACCTACTCAGCAGTAGGATTTCCATGCATCATTAACCAAAAGTTTAAAAGCAGCAAATAGTGTCAAATGCCTAGCCATAGGCAGAATACGAACATCATACAGAAAAATAAAGTTGTTTTTGGAGCAGCAAAAGAGTGGAATCAAAGTTTTAACAAACCATTAGTGGGTCGGGGTTGCTTGCGGTGAACTGTCGCTAGAATCCTCCTCCTCGAAATCATCCTCACTGTCATATGAGGGGAAAATACCTTCTGGAAACTCGAGGAGCTGTGCAGCGAGCAGTAGATCAGTACCCTGGTACATCTGATTGAGAACTGCATCACGGTCCCGAGTATACATCCAGAACAACTCATTGGCTCGGTTGGCATGCTTTTGCTGGGCCTCCATTAGTTCGAAACGATAGGTGAGAGATGTCAATGCTTTCATAATTGTTGTCAGGGGGTTGCTTGTGCTTGCGGTTCCTGCAGTTGGCTGGCGCAGTGGGGTACCAGTTCTTCTCACAATGGGATCATCAGTGTTACCAACTATGTGATCATCAACGATGATCACAGTGGGCTGTTCCTGAGCATGTTCTTCAGAAGGGCCGACAATTGTCCTCCCCATTTTCTTGATGGTTAGGACACTTATGTTGCTCGTGGAAACGAGCCACTGATCATCTGCAGCTGAGGGTACTCCAGCATCGATTAGTAATGAAGTGATTAAACAAGGGAGTGGCAAGATTACCTTTTTACGAGTGCGGGCTTGATGAATGGCAGCGTGCATGACAATCCCCAAATTGATTTTTTTCCCAGTGAGGATGCAATATAACAAGGCACACTTGTGCATTGAAAGAGTTTTATCATGTGATGTTGGGGATACATAGGCACGGAGAAATTGGAACCATACAGCGGCCTCTGTAGTGAGGGAGCTAGCGTGCAGACACTTCCTCTTGCCATCTCTATCCCATGGCTTTCCTTCAATTGATATCTCTTTTAAAATAAGATCCTCATCTGTCGGGGTCATTTTCTTCAGAAATTGTGAAAAGTCACAAGCTTCCGGGATCCTTCCTAGAACCCGATTAATTTCATCTGCTGTATAGATCACGGTTCGACCCCGGACTTTTACAATGGGGTCCTTCTTTTGGGAAGCCTCGGCGTAAAACTCCCGCACCAATGAGGCATTTGCTCGACGATTGGCAGATGCCAATGTCGACCAATCTTGCACTAAAATTCTATCTTTGACAAATGGGTTGGCCTGTATAAAGTCGGTGTCGAAACCCCTATCTAAGTTCAACTTTTGATTAGAAATAACAGCATAGTGGGCTGCTGCTGTTGGAGTGGTAAACTGCCTGGGCACCCCACTGGGGGCATGTTCAGTCCCCACAGTGGAATGGTGTGGGTTTCCAGATGGCATTTGCCCACCTCCAGCATCAGTTTCAACAGAGGAACTCAAAGAGGGTTGGAGACCCTTACCTTTCCCAGACGATGCTTTTCTCAGCTTCTTGGTGGGTGTTTTCTTCGACATGGTCACCCCAGACCTGGTGACCATTCCTTTATTTCTCAGGGCTTTTCTTATCGGATTTTCCTCACTGTGGGCAGTTGCATGTATTGCCTCCAAGTCATCAGTGTTTGCGGCTTGGGGGATTTCTTCAGTCTGAATCGGCTCTTTGCCCTTTCTTTGAATCTCCTCCTCTTGTCGGATTTTTTCTTGCTCTTCCCTTGCCAATCGTTCATCTTCAGCCTTTTTCTTCTCTTCCTTAAGAAGCCTTTGTTGGAATAATCATGATTTGTATTTGATAGATAATGAAAACATGATAATAAGAAATCATACCTGAGGATCCTGAGGATCCTGTAAAAGCAATAAACATGTTTGCCATGGATTGACGGGTTCCCAGAACAAGATGATTGTATGATGATGGGATGATGATCGATTCTTGAGAGAGCCGATCTTGGGGAGGCACACGGCTGATTTTGATTAGCTATATGTGATTAGGTTAAAAGAATGATTAGGGTACTCTATTTATAATAAGAGTATCTTACACTTTTAACCCTTGGTGTTTATTATGTGCAATATAATTCCCCATAGTTCCAATCACCTAATGGGAAACCCTACAGTATGTCAATAATAGTAAATACGCCCATCAAATATTTACCAGACATAGGGATTTCAGTTATTGTCAATTATCACATCAGGAATGATAAACGATCAGTGACGGTCACTTTTAAGGTGGTTCCAACATTCTCCCACTTGACCAAGCGATCTTTTATCTATGAGTACCAATAAGTCCGGCCGGGATAATACTCATTTTGTTTTAAACTGAAATCATAGCTAATAAGTACAGCCGTAGAGAAGAATATCAACTCAGGACCCCCACTAGTCAAACTATGACTCAAATTTAAAACTGAATAAGCAATGATCAACTGACTAAGACAAATTTTGTTATAATAACGTCCATGCATCATTATGAGCTCAAAGCATAACTAATAGACAAACAAAATATGAATATAGAGGAAATTTTTTTATTAAGATAATAATAATGACCAATAAGTACAATATGCTATTAAATTAAGTCCTTTGTAAGCCCCATCTTCGACACGTGTCCTACGAAGACGTTAGGAGGAAGACCTTTGGTCATCGGATCCGCTAGCATATTTTTTGTACTTATGTACTCAATACAAAGGACATTTTCCTCAACCCGTTCGCGCACAAACAGATACTTTGTATCAAGATACAGCCCAGCGCCAGTTGAACTGTTACTGTTCGAGAAAGTTACGGCAGCTGAGTTATCACAGTAAAGCTTCAATGGTCTAGAAATGGAGTTGACGATTTTGAGTCCACTGACCAGGTTCCTTAACAACATCCCATGACAAGTGGCATTATAAACGGCAACGTATTCAGCCATCATGGTGGACGTTGTAGTCAGCTTCTGTTTGTGACTCCGCCAGGAGATAGGTCCACCAGCTAACATAAATATATACCCAGAAGTAGATCTTTTATCTTCCTTGCTTTTAGCAAAATCGGAATCAAAATAACCTACTACTTCTAAGTTGTCACTTCTTCTATAAGTTAATTTGTAGTCTTTGGTCCCTTGCAGATATCGAAGAACCTTCTTAGCCGCTTTCCAGTGTGCTATTCCGGGATTAGATAAGTAACGTCCCAGCATACCAGCGATATAAGCGATATCCGGACGAGTACAGACCTGAGCATACATAATGCTCCCTACTACAGACGAATAAGGTATCATCCTCATTTCTTCCTTTTAACTCTCAGTGCTCGGAGCTTGGAAAGAACCAAATACGTCCCCTTTAACTACTGGAGCTATAGTGGGTGTACAGTGCTGCATGTTATAGCGTTTTAAGATACGCTCAATATATGCCTTTTGAGAAAGACCCAAAACACCATTATGCCTATCTCGATGTATTTCGATACCAATGACATAAGAGGCATCACCGAGATCTTTCATGTCGAAATTTTGCGAAAGCATCCGCTTCGACTCATGCAGCATATCCAAGTTGTTACTTGCTAGTAGAATGTCATCTACGTACAAGAAAAGGATTATAAAGTTACTCCCACTGATCTTGAGATAGGTGCATTGATCCACTTGATTCTTTAGAAAACCTTGCCCTTTTACGATTTTATCGAACTTGAGGTACCATTGTCGTGATGCCTGCTTCAACCCATAAATGGATTTCTTCAACTTGCAGACCATATGCTCTTTACCTTCTGGAATGAATCCTTCAGTTTGTCGCATGTATACATCTTCTTGCAAGTCTCCATTCAGGAAAGCGGTCTTGACATCCATCTGATGTAACTCTAAATCATAATGAGCTACAAGTGCCATGACGATCCTTAAAGAATCTTTACGAGAGACAGGAGAGAAGGTCTCTTGATAATCGATTCCTTCTTTTTGAGTAAAGCCTTTTGCAACCAATCTGGCCTTATAGCGTTCGATGTTTCCTTTCGGGTCTAATTTGGTTTTGAAGACCCATTTACAACCGATAGTTTTGGATCCTTCAGGAAGTTCAACCAAGTCCCAAACGTCATTATGTTGCATGGAATTAAGCTCTCCAATCATGGCTTCATTCCACTGAGTGGCCTGATCACTATTAATGGCTTCTCGGTAAGAGGTAGGATCAGTAAGCTTTCCAATGTTCTCAACTTCAGATAAAAAGGTTACGAAATCATCAAAATTTGTGGCCCTGCGTGCCCTAGATGATCTCCTGAGTTGATTTTCCGGTTCAGTAACGGGAGGAGTGGGATCAGTGATATTAGGCTCAGCGTTGGGTACAAGAGGCGATGATGATGTTCCCTCGGCGTTTTGGTTAGGAGGAGTTGGATCAATGATATTAGGAGCAGCGGTGGGTACAAGAGGAATTATCGGAGGAATAAAAATAGCGGTAGGATGGTTTCCCCCCGCTTCTTGTACTTCTTGCAAATCTGAGTCATGATTTGTCGTGCTCCTACTGATCTTTGAGTTCTCAAGAAATGTGGCATGCTGCGTGTCAATGATGCTCGTAGTGTGGGAAGGACAGTAAAAACGATAACCTTTTGAGTTATCAGGATAACCGATAAAGAAACATGTAAGGGTTTTAGGATCCAGTTTCTTTATGTTAGGGTTATAGACTTTTGCTTCGGCAGGACAGCCCCATACTTTCATATATTTTAGACTCGGTTTCCTACCTGTCCAGATTTCATAAGGAGTTTTAGGGACAGATTTTGATGGAACCCTATTGAGTATATGAACGGCTGTTTTTAATGCCTCAGTCCAGAGGAAAGTAGGTAAGTTAGTGTTAGCAAGCATACTTCTCACCATGTCCATTAAGGTTCTGTTTCTCCTTTCAGCAACACCATTTTGTTGAGGAGAACCAGGCATGGTGTATTGGTTAATTATGCCATGTTCCTTGCAAAAACTATAGAAAGGACCAGGAGCTTGACCAATATCAGTATGTCTACCATAATACTCACCTCCTCTATCTGATCTCACAACTTTTATTTTATGATCAAGTTGGTTTTCAACCAAAGTTTTAAAATCAATAAAAGTTTGTAAGGATTCAGATTTTTCCTTAATCAGATATAGGTGCATATAACGCGAATAATCGTCAATGAATGTAATAAATGATGTATGTCATGTGATTGATGCGGGATAAGGACCACTAATATCAGTGTGAATTATTTCCAACAAGTTGGAACTTCTAGTAGCTCCTTTCTTATTCCCTTTCGCCATTTTGCCTTTGAGGCACTTAATACATGTTTCAAAATCACTAAAATCAAGAGAAGGTAAGATTCCATCCTTTACGAGTCGAGTCATTCGATCTCGTGAGATGTGGCCAAGACGTTTATGCCATAACATGGAGGAATTCTCTAATTGTTTAGGTGATTTTGTTGTTTTAGTTACGTCATCAATATTAAGAGACAACAAAGACTGTGAGAAATTATGATCTAGTTCTAATTTATACAGCAATCCATCCAAGAAACCTCGACCAAGTAATTCATTATTATGAGTAATAGCAATCTTGCCGCAACCATGAATTATTACATAACCTTCAAGGTCTAGTCTAGATATGGATACAAGGTTCCGAGTAACTCTCGGTACATATAAGGTATCCACTAGTCTAATACACATTCCGGTACTCATATGTAAATTTAAAGTTCCCATGGCTTCGACATATAAGAGATCACCGCTTCCAACTCTAAGTTTTCTTTGGCCCTTTGGTAGCTTCTGGATTGTAAGGAATCCCTGCATTGAGTTTGTCACATGGACCATAGAACCAGAGTCACCCCACCATGTATTAATAGGGACATCAGTAGTAAAGGAATCAAATATTGCATAAAGAATGTTACCTTTCTTAGCTAGCCATTCCTTGAACTTAGGGCAATCTTTCTGTCCGTGCCCTTTTGCACGACAGAATTTGCAGTTAGGTTTGCTTGACAAGGGTTTAGAGCTAGAGGCAACGGCACCATGATGATTATCCTTTTGGATTTTATTTCCAGTCTGATTACCTTGATTACCCTTCCTTTTCTTAGAATTAGTAGCGGTTGTCAGGTGAACGGCTGCAGGTTGTACCAGCTTTAGGCGATCCTCCTCTTGCACACACATTGCAATCAGTTCACTTATCGACCATTTATCCTTCATAGCGTTATAGTTAACTTTGAAGGTGTCGAACCGAGCAGGCAAAGAGGTCATTATGAAATGCACAAGAAAATTATCAGAGACTTCCATTTCAAGACTCTTAAGCTTATGAGCCATATCAATCATTTTCATAATGTGTTCACGGACACTGCTATTTCCTTCATATTTCAGAGTGAGCATCTGTAGCATTAAGCTACTTGCATGTGCCTTAGATGATCTCTTGAAGTGATCCTCAACAGATTTGAGGTAAGTTTTGACTTTATCAGAATCAGGGATAGCTCCTCGGATACTGAGGTTGATGGAGTTCTTGACCATCATTAGTGACAAGCGATTTGCCCTTTCCCACTTTTCAAAATCTGCTTTCTGAGCTGCAGAAGACTCAGCAGTAATAGCAGCGGGTTCATCATGGCGAATGGCATGATCAAGGTCTAGCATCCCCAGAGTAAGAAGTAATTGATCCTTCCATGAAGCAAAGTTTGCACCAGTAAGTGGCTCAATGCCAAAGTTAGGTACTGATGTGGAAATAAAGAGGATATAAGTTATAGAAGATTATCATAGAGACGTAGTTAGCTATAAAAGGCAGATAAAGTAATGTTTCTTAAAGTAATGTAATTAAAGTAATGTTAAAGTAAGTAGGCCTAACAGTAACATTCCTTAGAATAATGAAACTATGACCATTTTAGTGATGAAGCTGGTGATAAGTAAACCTATTGTAAACACCAAAAACAATAAGCCAAAGTAAGGCTCTACTCAGATGTTATATCACCTTTGGGCAGAAATAATTAATATCTAAGTAAACATGAGCGTTAGGGTCATGCAACGCAATGCTTATCTTTTGACCTTTGGGCACAAAATAGAGCATCGTGTGTATTATGCATGTAGAGAGTCCTCTTGACACACATGTATATTAAATCACCTTTGGGCAGAATTAGTATACTCAGTGTTCATTATTCAAAAGGAAAAAAAATGCAATATGAGAATCATATTTGACCTTTGGGCACAAATGATGAGACCATGTATATTAGTGCAAGGGTATGTCATAGTCAAAAAACAAAGATGTATTTTTGACATTATGTGTGCCTAAGGAGTTCGATCTTGACAAAAGTAAGGTTGTATTCGACTAGATAATGTCGAACTCAACAAATAAGTCATGGTCGCATAAAGTCGGATTTGATCAGTTTGTTAATTGTTCAACTTGATATTAGAAGTAAGGTTGAATTTTGGCTTAGGTAGTATTTAATCCACTTAAATGATGTCGAATTCAACTTAGCGAATATCAAAATCAATAAGTTAAGGCGAACCAAAACATTAAGCCCTCGCGTAATTTTAAAAAAAAATAAAGTCGTGTATGGCGTGATCAATTAACATGGCATAATAATAAAATAATAAAAAATTTGCAATGTTGAATATGGCGGCTGGGAAAAAAATAACTTGATCATAAAATAAAATAAATATTGCAATTCAACATAATGGTGTTGAATATGGCGACTAGAAAGAAAAAAATTTGCGATGGCGGCTGGGAAGAATTTGCGGCGGCTGGAAAAAACATATGCAACTCAAAGCAATTTTTTTAAGTTTGCGGCGGCTGATAAAAAACAGCAACTCAATAAAATTTTGATGTTTGCGGCGGCATACAAAAAAACAAAAGAAACTGATGATAGAACCACCAAAAAAAACACAAATCATGAATCAATTATGAACCCGGTGCTCTGATACCACATGTTGGAATAATCATGATTTGTATTTGATAGATAATGAAAACATGATAATAAGAAATCATACCTGATGATCCTGAGGATCCTGTAAAAGCATTAAACATGTTTGCCATGGATTGACGGGTTCCCAGAACAAGATGATTGTATGATGATGGGATGATGATCAATTCTTGAGAGAGCCGATCTTGGGGAGGCACACGGCTGATTTTGATTAGCTATATGTGATTAGGTTAAAAGAATGATTAGGGTACTCTATTTATAATAAGAGTATCTTACACTTTTAACCCTTGGTGTTTATTATGTGCAATATAATTCCCCATAGTTCCAATCACCTAATGGGAAACCCTACAGTATGTCAATAATAGTAAATACGCCCATCAAATATTTACCAGACATAGGGATTTCAGTTATTGTCAATTATCACATCAGGAATGATAAACGATCAGTGACGGTCACTTTTAAGGTGGTTCCAACAGCCTTGCCTCCTCAGCCTTTTTCTTTTCTTCCTCTGCCCGAATTCTTTCTTCTTCAATTCTTTTTCGTTCCTCTTCCTCTCTTGCCAATCTCTCGGCTTCTTCCTGTCGTTTCCGCTCCTCCTCTTCTTCTCGTTTCAGTATCTCCTCTTCCTCCTTTCGCTTCTTCTCGTTTCAGTATCTCCTCTTCCTCCTTTCGCTTCTTCTCGAGTTCTTCCTTTCTCTTTCGGATAGCAGACATCCTTTGGGTAAACTCTTCTTCCAATCTCCTTTCTTCTTCTTCGGTTTGCAATGCCTCTTCATCGAGGTGGCTAGAACTGGAGTCCGCAACTTTCGATAAAGAAACACCCCTTGGACTCCCTTGCTTGGACGAACCTGTGTCTGGAATATCGGGCACGATCGTAGGTTCGCCGGAGATCGGTGGCGGTTCATTTAGGTCGCCGGTGACGGTTTCTGGCGGGTGGTCTTCGGTGGTTCGGCGGCGGACCGCCGGACGTGTGGGTGCCTCAAGGTTGGTGTTTAGCCTTTTGCTTCTAGTCATTGTTAGGGTTTGGGAAGGGTTTTTCGGTTATGGTTCGTGAGAAATGAACAAGAAGGAGAGAGGGTAAGTATTTTGAATTTTGGGAGAGAGTGGATTTTGAAATAAGAAATGGGAAGGGTTTATTTTGGTTAGTACAAAAGGAGGGTACGGTTTACATAGGAGAAAGAAAGAAAATGATGGTTTTTATGGGAAGTTGAAGGAATTATGACACAAGTGCAGCAAAAGTAGACTATGTGGCAGAAAAAGGTGATGTGTGTCAGCCTTGGGCCCCTCAAAAACTATCATATCCTTCTTCAGAAGTGGAGTGGGGAACGCAAGGACTTGCATCTCCCCACAGCGAGTTAATTTCTTGGCTTTTTCTTCAAAAGTTGAGAATCTATCCTACACACATTCAAACTGAACTACCATGCAGAATTAAAAATACTAAAAATAATAAAAAAGCAGCAAAGAACTGAAATAAAATATTTACAAGCGGTTCCGATATTTCTTAACCATAGTGGGGTGGAGAGTGGGGTACAATGTAAGCACTCTCACTCAGAAAATGCTTCACTCTCTGCCCATTGACTTTGAACGTTTGACCAGACTGTGGGGAATTTAACTCCACTGTTCCAAAGGGACTCACTTTGACAATGGTGTATGGTCCCGTCCATCGTGATTTTAGCTTACCCGGAAAGAGTTTAAGACGGGAATTGAACAATAATACCTGTTGTCCTTCCATGAACTCCCTATGGTTGATTCTTCGATCATGCCACAACTTGGTCTTTTCTTTGTATAACTTTGCGTTTTCATAGGAGTGATATCGAAACTCCTCTAGTTCATGCAATTGCAAACTCCGCTTAATTCTCGCAGCATCCTCACTCATGTTAAGCTCTTTAAGGGCCCAAAACGCCTTGTGCTCCAATTCAATCGGTAAATGACAAGCTTTGCCAAAAACTAATTTAAATGGAGACATTCCCAAGGGAGTTTTATAGGCCGTTCGATAGGCACAAAGAGCATCATCAAGTTTGGTTGACCAATCTTTGCGGTGCGGTTTAACAACTTTTTCCAAAATTCCTTTGATCTCACGGTTTGAAAGCTCAGCCAAACCGTTGGTTTGCGGATGGTATGCGGTGGCCACTCTATGATGTATATCATATTTAGCAAGAACCGAGGCCATGACTTTGTTTACAAAATGGGTGCCTTCGTCACTGATCAATGCCCGTGGTGTTCCGAATCGAGTGAAAATATTTTTATGCAAAAATTTCACCATGGTATTGGCATCATTAGAATGACACGCAATGGCTTCCACCCATTTCGAAACATAGTCTACCGCAACCAAGATATAAAAATTATTATTAGAATTTGGAAAGGGTCCCATGAAATCGATCCCCCGAACATCAAAAAGGTCTACCTCTAAGATGTTGTTAAGAGGCATCTCGTTCCTTTGCGAAATGTTCCCGGTGCGTTGACATTGCTCACAACTTTTCACAAATTCATAAGAGTCTTTAAACATAGTGGGCCAAAAGTACCCACTTTGCAAGATTTTTGCAGCAGTGCGGTTTCCACCAAAGTGGCCACCGTAGTGGGATGTGTGACAACCATGGAGTATTTGATGTTGCTCACTCTCGTGGATACAACGCCTCAATATTTTGTCCGTCCCTATCTTATACAAGAAAGGGTCGTCCCAAACATATTGTCGTGTATCATGTAAAAACTTTTTAAATGGTTGTCCACTCATCCCATGGGGTTTTAGTCCACTTGCTAAAACGTTGACAATGTCAGCATACCAAGGAATATTATTTTCGAGATGTTGGGCTGATAACAATTGTTCATCGGGAAAATTCTCTCTGACCGGAGTGGGATCAACAGTGCCCACTATCTTCTCGAGCCTGGACAAATGGTCAGCTATCTGATTGCTTGTTCCTTTTCTATCAACGATCTCAAGGTCAAATTCTTGCAGCAATAAAACCCACCTAATCAAGCGTGGCTTGGAATCAGCCTTGTTGATCAAGTATTTTATGGCTGCATGATCCGTGTGCACTATGACCTTCTTTCCTATCAAGTACGACCTGAAACGATCAAAAGCAAACACCACCGCAAGTAATTATTTTTCAGTTACTGTGTAATTAATCTGAGCTTCAATCAGTGTTTTACTTGCATAATAAATGGGGTGAAAACGTTGTTCTTTTTCTGTCCTAGAACAGCCCCCACAGCCCACTCGCTGGCATCACACATCACTTCGAATGGGAGTGACCAGTCAGGAGTGGTCACTATGGGTGCTGTGACTAAGGCTTCCTTGATTTTTTCAAAAGCATCTTGGCATTCTTTCGTAAAAATGAAATCTTTTTCGTGTTGTAACAGGTTGCATAGGGGTTTTGTTATTTTTGAAAAATCTTTGATGAACCTCCTATAAAAACCTGCGTGGCCCAAGAAACTGCGAATACCTTTTACTGTTGTGGGTTCGGGAAGTTGTGCCACTACCTCAAGCTTGGCTTTGTCAACTTCCAACCCTCTCCTTGAGACAAGATGACCTAGGACAATACCTTCTTCTACCATAAAATGGCATTTTTCCCAATTCAAAATAAGGTCGTGGGTCTCACATCTCATTAGGCTTTTCTCTAAATTTCCTAGGCAGTTGTCGAATGATGTCCCTATCACAGAAAAGTCATCCGTAAAAACTTCTATGGTGTCCTCAATCATGTCGGTGAAAATGGCCATCATACAACGTTGGAAAGTGGCTGGGGCATTACATAATCCAAATGGCATCCTCCGGAATGCAAAAGTACCGTAGGGACAAGTAAAGGTGGTCTTTTCTTGGTCCTCTGGGGCGATGTGGATTTGGTTGTATCTGGAGTATCCATCTAGAAAACAATAGAATTCTTTTCCTGCTAACCGATCAAGCATTTAGTCGATGAAAGGTAGGGGGAAGTGGTCTTTCTTAGTGGCCAAGTTGAGTTGTCTATAGTCTATGCATATCCTCCACCCCATTACAGTTCTAGTGGGAATGAGCTCGTTCTTTTCGTTCTTTACTACGGTTGTCCCTCCCTTTTTAGGGACACATTGGATGGGGCTCACCCAACTACTACTAGCAATGGGATAGATAATACCGGCATCTAACCACTTCAAAACTTCTTTCTTAACTACCTCCTTCATGATGGGGTTCAACCTTCTTTGAGGTTGGACTTTCCCAGGGTGGTCACTCTCCAAGTTAATCTTATGTTGACAGAGGGAGGGGCTAATACCTCGAATGTCTGCTATGGTCCAACCAATTGCCTTCTTATGCTTTATCAACAAATCGATCAGAAGTTGTTCTTGTTTCTCACTAACTTTAGAAGAGATAATAACGGGAAGTTTATTATTCTTAGCAAGATAAGCATATTTCAAGTGGGAAGGCAATGGTTTAAGCTCTAACTCAGGAGGTTGTTCTATTGAAGGGGGTTAAACATCTCTATCCTTAAAGTCCAGAGGTTCAAAGGCTGCTACTACTTCGTTACACCATCCTCAAAAGTGTCCTCACTTTCTAAGTCGGAGTGCTCACTCTCACTTCCCACTGTGGGGATGGAGTCAAAATAGTGGGTTTCACTAATCGAACTCAAAGCAAAACAGTCTTCAGTATCTATATACTTCAGGGATTTAAACACATTAAATGTCACCTCTTGGTCATTAACTCTCATCGTGAGTTCTCATTTGTGTACATCAATCAAAGTTTGTCCGGTTGCAAGAAACGGACGTCCTAAGATGATTGGGATTTCTTTATCGGCCTCATAATCTAGAACTAGAAAATCGTCGGGGAAGATAAATTTATCCACTTGGACCAAGACGTCTTCTATTTTTCCCTTGGGGTAGGTAATGGACCGATCGGCTAGTTGTAATGTCACGGATGTGGGTCTAGCCTCTCCAATACCTAACTTGTTAAAAATGGACAGTGGCATCAAATTGACACTAGCTCCCAAGTCACAAAGTGCTTGACCTACTTCTTGTCCTCCTATTGTGCATGGAATGGTGAAACTACCTGGGTCTTTCAACTTAGGTGGAATCTTGCTAGTAAGGAGGGTACTACATTCTTCGGTCAAAGCCACAGTCTCAAACTCACCCAACTTTCTTTTTTTGTTCAAAATATCCTTTAAAATTTTAACATAGTTTGGCATTTGCTCGAGAGCCTCTACCAAGGGTATGTTAATGTGAAGCTGTTTAAAAATGTCTAAGAATTTTTTAAATTGAACATCGACATTTTTAGGCTTCATTCTATTAGGAAAAGGTATGCTTCGTGGGTCAATTTGAGTTTGCTGTGGTATTGGCTTTAGAATAGTAGGTTTTGGAATAGGTCCAAAAGTGGGAAGGTCAGGGATGTTGGTCCCCATTGTGGGAATGATAGTGACTTGAGGAGTGCCCACTATTGGGATAACAGTGGGTATTTGAGGCGAATCATCAGACTCGAAAACGATATCTTTCAGATCTTTTCCACTCCTCAGTGTTATGGACTTGACGTGCTCTTTTCCTATCACCCTAGCGTGTTCGGTATCACTAGGTAACGTCCCTGGTGGTCTATTCTTAACTTCAACGGCTAGTTGTCCTACTTGGGTCTCTATATTCTTAATGGCTGCTTGAGTTTGATTCATGAAACCTTTGAGAATAGATTCAAGTGATGGTTGAACCTCAGCGGCTTGAGTTCCTCACGGTTGGAACTGATGTGAGGATTGTCCTTGGTGAAAGTTCTGTGAGTTCTGCCCACTGTGATGTGGGGACTGCCCACTGTGATGTAGGGACTGCCCACTGTGATGTTGCTGAAATCTAGGGGGATTGTGTGGTCTTTGTTGGGCATGACTCGCCCCGTGGGGTTGGAGTCCTGGATTACCAGCTCAAGAGAAATTTGGGTGATTTCTCCAACCTGGATTATAAGTCTCTGAGTATGGGTTGTTTATCGGATTGGTTCCTATAACATTAACGGCTTTAGGATTTGCTGGACAATAGTCAAAAAGATGCTCCTCTCCACAGAGGGAGCAGTTTTCGGCTAGATGAGTTGCAGAATTGACTCGGCCTCTATTTTGGTTCAAAACGATTTTTGTTAAGGCCACTAACTGTGCATTCATGGTTTTGAGTGCTTCGGAATCGATGGTGTTGGTCTTTGGTACTACTGCTCTAGGATTGGACCACTCGGTATTGTTGTTGGACACTTTTTCTAAGATTTGATATCCTTCATTGTAGGTTTTACTCGTGAATGTTCCACCGGCTATTGCATCTAAGATGATTTTGGCTGCATTGGAAAGACTATTGTAAAAGGTCTCCAATTGGATGCAATGTGGGATGCCATGATGTGGGCACTTTCGAAGTAAATCTTTAAATCGTTCCCATGCATCCGAAACAGCGTCATCTTCTTCTTGCCTAAACAAAATTATATCATTTCGAAACCTTACATTCCTCGTTGGAGGAAAGTATTTTTGCAAAAATTTATCGGCAAGTTCTTGCCAAGTGGTTATCGAGTGAGGTGCATGCGAGTTCAGCCATGACTTTGCCTTATCCCTTAGTGAAAAAGGGAAAAGTCTTAGTCTTAACGCTTCATCACTCACACCTTGCAATTGAAAGGAATCAGTCATTTCCAAGAAAGATTTTAAGTGCGAGTGCAGATCCTCAAATGGTGATCCTCCAAACTGACCCATGGCTTGGATCATTTGAAACATCACAGGTTTGAGTTCAAAATGAGTTGCAACAATGTTGGGTCTTAAAATTCCGGAGCTCAAATCACCAACTCCGGAAGTAGCGTAGTCCCGTATTTTTCGATCTTTGCTATCGGCAATCGTCACTGTGGTCTCCACTATAGGTGGTGGTATTGCTGCCATGTTTACAGTGGGGGTCACAGGGGGTTGTCGATTTTTGTTCTTGTTTTTACGTCTTCTTCGAAAAGTTTTCTCTATTTCAAGATCGATTGGCACCAAAGGTTCGTGTTGTCGTCGTGGCATGCAACACGAACAGCTTAGAAAAACGAGTTACTCGGGCTCGAACAAAAACTAATGTCTTGAGATTTAAAATCACGCCAGTCCCCGGCAACGGCGCCAAAAACTTGGTACGTGCGAAATATGTGTTTTAATCGCAGTGGGTTGCAAATTGTCCACAGTGGGAAGTGCAAGTGTACACTGTCCACTATGATTGTCATAGCAAGTAATAGTTGGTAAAATACCAGAATCGAATCCACAGAGACTGGACAATCAAGACAATATGGTTCTCATGAGATCCTTTTACAGGTTTCAAAAATAGAAGAAGCAATATTTTGGTTTGGTTGGTGAAATAGCTACTTTAACGATTTTACTAAGGTTTTAAAAGGAGGAATGTAGATTAGATTTTCCCTATATTTTATACTAAATACTCGGTCCTAAAAGTGATCCTTGTATTCGAGGTAGGCATTTTTGCTAGAAAAGCCCGGTTACAAAATACTCACACCGTTAGATAAAAATCCCATACTCTTAGTATTTATTGTTTTGTCAATGGTAATCTCAAAAATGGACCTTTTCAGGTCTCGATGGAATGTGTAGAGACAAATACTCTTAAGTGTTTTTAAATACACCAACTAGCTTGCCTACTACTCCAGTGGGTTGAGATTAGCTCATTGTGCCGACCTCACTTTCGCAAGTGTCATAAGAATTCTTTCAAATCCCCTAGCATCATTCAAGCTCGTGTCACAGCGTTCTACTTATTTCTAAGTTAAGAACTAGACTTTAGATCCTTGCAAGTGATCAGCTTGTTCGCATCCTTGGGTAAAAATCGAGAATGAATGACCAAAACAACAAATATTCTAAGTATGAAGATTACTCAAGCATTTTTAATAAAATCCAGGTACTTCTCCTTCCTACATCCCAAAGGATGTTTAGCCCATAATTAAAGTAAAGAAAACAAGAGAGTAGAAGTTGCACATAATTAAACTGAAAGTGACTTGAATTGAACTCACAGTGGGGAACGAGAAGTCGTCCCTGTCACTGTGTACTTCGAACTACAATTAAACTAAGAAATTAAGATACAAAATTTTAAAGCTAGCTACTGCAGTAAATGAAAGACTAACACTAATGTAGTAGTTGAGAGAATTTAAGACTAAGCCAAGTATATCATAAATGGCACCCAAGTGCTCCTTTATATACTAGGAGAAAGAGTTGGGTATTACACAAAGAGGTGGGTTTTTCTAATGGGTAAAGACTGCAGTATTATGACAGAAATCAGCCCTTTGGACAATCCTTTTACCCAATAGACCCTTCACCAAGTCAATCTCTAAGTACAAGACGGTGTACTTGTTGTCATCTTTAAGGAAACTACTTTGTACTTCTCCAGCCCATATTTCCCTGCCATTTGAACCTTCTAAACTCCAGAATACTTGCATCCCAACTACTAGTTTCTTTTGTCTTCATGCTCTGCTCGAATAGTGGGAAACCGGAGTGGGCACAACAGTGGTCACTGCAGGATAAATCGTGAAAAACACCCAAATTCCACCAAATAATTTATTAAAGACTATGGTTCACTCTTTTTGCTCATTTTCGAGAATTGTTCTAAGAATGGGGGTTTTCAGAAGCGGAATGGCTAAAATTGACAAAATAAAATAGAAAATTCAATGAAATAATAACTCTAAAAATAGAGTTATCAGTAAGCCTCCTACGTTCAAGGGAGAGTGTAATCCAGTGATAGCGATGAAATGGGTAAGGGAGATGGAACTGGCGTTTGATACTTGCAAGTGTGCCGATGGGGATCGGGTAGTGTTTGCGCTATCTATGTTGTAGTCCGATGCAGTATTTTGGTGGGATGCTGAGACCGGGGGAAAAGGGTCGTCAGCAACGAAAGCAATGACTTGGGAGACATTTGTGGAGAAATTCCGAGCACAGTACTGCCCATTGGCGGCAATAAAGAAACTTGAAGAGGAATTCTTGGGGTTGGAGCAGGGAGAGATGACAGTTAGGGAGTATACTTCCAAGTTTATCGAGAATTCACATTTTGCCGAGATGTACGTACCAACTGAGGAGCGGCACGTGGAGCGGTATCTGTACGGGCTAAAGAGCAGTATAAGAGAGTTGGCTTCAATAAGGAATCCTACCACCTTTCAATGGGCCATTAATGCGTCCGAGCTGACGGAAAAAGAAAAGAACCGTCAAGTGACTAAAAGAACTAAGGACAAGAGAAAGTGGGATGGATCGGGAATGACGCCAGGAAAGGGAAGACTTTCAGGCAAGAGCAGCGTGGGAATCAGGGATTCGGGAATAAGCCATGTGGGAGATGTCGAAGGGTGCATCGGGGAGAATGTGTGGTGGATACTAGATCGTGCTTCCAGTGTGGACTACCAGGTCATATGTCGAGGTATTGCTCAAGTAAGAGATCCTGTTATCAATGTGGGTCGTCTGACCACGGGCGGTGTGAATGCCCGTAACTAAAGAAAGGAGGGTCAGGACAGACTGGGATTCGAGGGGAGGATAGGAGGTCGGAGCTGGCACGTCTGAAGGAGCGTGCATTCAACATGACAGCAACGGAGGCAGCAGGGATTCCGGATGTGGTGACAGGTACGTTTCTGGTAAACTCTTTGTGTGCGAAGGTGTTGTTTGATTCTGGAGTAAACCGTTCCTTTATATCTCATGATTTTATGAAATGCTTGGGGGTGAGACCTAAGCGTTTAGAGTGGGTGTTAGAAGTGGAGACTGCTGATGAAAATCGGGTGCTCGTTAGAAGTGTGGTGGAAGATTGTGTCATAGACATAGAAGGGAGTTTGATACCCATGCGGTTGTATCTAATGGCATTGGGAGAGTTCGATGTAGTGTTGGGTATGGATTGGTTAGCCTCGATAGTTCATATATCGTGTGTAATAAGAAGTTGATTCAGGAGCAGATACCGGATAAGGGGACAATAGTGATTTATGGTAATCGACGCGATAGAAGCGCGAGTCTTATCTCTATGATGAAGGCTACTAAGTGCTTGAGGAACGGGTGTTCGGGATACTTAGCCTACGTTGTAGATGTTAAGAAAGAGAAGCGTGGGGTAGATGATGTGTTAGTAGTAAGTGAGTACCCGGAGGTGTTTCTGGATGATTTGACAAACCTACCCCCAGATCGTCAGATTGAGTTTCGAATCGATTTGGTGCCTGGAGCTGCACCAATAGCTCGAGCGCCATATAGGTTGGCACCTTCTGAAATGAAGGAGATGATGTCACAACTATAGGAGTTGTTAGACAAAGGATTCATTAGGTCGAGTACCTCACCGTGGGGCGCACCTCTACTCTTTGTAAAGAAGAAAAACGGGACTATGTGGATGTGCATAGATTACCGTGAGCTCAACAAGGTTACAGTCAAGAATAAGTATCTGATTCCGAGGATAGACGACCTATTCGATCAATTGCAAGGAGCTGGTTAGCTCTTTAAGATTGACTTGAGGTCATGGTACCATCAGCTTAAGGTAAGAGAAGATGGACATTATGAGTTTCTGGTGATGCCGTTTGGTTTAACCAATGCGTCAGAAGCTTTTATGGACTTGATGAATAGGGTGTGTCAGCCCTATTTAGACAAGTTGGTGATTGTATTCATAGACAAGATCTTGGTGTACTCGAAGTCAGAGAAATAGCATGAAGATCATCTTCGGGCTGTATTGGAATTGCTGAAACGAGAGAACTTTACGCCAAGTTTTTGAAGTGTGAGTTTTGGCTTCGGGAGGTGCAATTCCTTGGACACGTAGTGTCCCAAGATGGGATTAAAGTGGACCCATCCAAAATCGAGGCCATCCAAGAGTGGGAGCATCCTAAGAACCCGTCGGAAGTTCGAAGTTTCCTAGGTCTAGCGAGGTATTATCGTAAGTTCATCAAGGATTTCTCTCGCATTGCAACGCCATTGACTTCGTTGACTAAGAAAAGTGCTCCAGTTTTGTCACTACCGGACGGTATGGATGACTTCGTGGTATATAGCGACGCTTCTGGACTCGGATCGGGGTGTATGCTAATGCAACGAGGAAAGGTGATCGATACGCATCTCGTCAGCTGAAAGAGCACGAGACACGATACCCCACTCACGATTTGGAATTGGCGTCCGTAGTTTTTGCTTTAAAGATTTGCGGACACTATCTCTACGGGACGAAATGTCAGATCTTCACGGATCAAAAGAGCCTTTGTCACCTCTTTGATCAGAAGAAGTTAAACATGCGACAGAGGAGATGCATGGAGCTACTAACGGATTATGATTGCCATATTCAGTATCATCCAGGAAAGGCCAATGTGGTAGCCAACGCGTTGAGTCGGAAGGAAAGAGTAGAAGCCTCGAAGATAGTGGCATTAAGGGCCGAAATGACGTCTAACCTGTTAGACTACATAAAAAGTGGCAATTAGAAGTGTTGACTCCGGAAAACATTAAAGGGGAACGAATGGTGGGTAATGCGGCCTCCTTAATGGAGGATAGTCGTGGACTAAAGTGTTCAACGGGAGGATCTGGGTACCGAAGCTTGGTGAGATTAGAAAGGCTATTCTAAAAGAAGCGCATAGATCGAAGTATTCAATCCACCCGGGGACGAATAAGATGTTTGGAGATTTGCGGCAAAACTATTGGTGGCCGGGTATGAAGAAGGATATAGCGTATTTTGTGGAAAGGTATGGGACGTGTCTGCGAGTGAAGGTGGAGCACCAACGTCCGTATGGGAAACTTCAATCATTAGACATTCCGGTCTGGAAATGGGATCAGATCACGATGGACTTCGTGACCGGACTGCCTAGATCTCTGAAGGGAAATGATACTATCTGGGTAATAGTGGACCTACCTACTAAATAAGCGCACTTCATGCCGATAAAGAAAAATGGTTCATTGGAAAAGCTAGCTAAACTTTATATTGACGAAATAGTAACGCGTCATGGAGTACCGTCGTCAATCGTATCAGATCAGGATAGCCGTTTCACGTCGACGTTTTAGAGAAGTTTCCAAAGAGAAATGGGATCACGACTTAAAATGAGTACCGGTTATCATTCCTAGATGGACGGTCAGAGTGAACGGAAGATTCAGACCTTGGAAGATATGTCGAGGGCTTGTGCCATAGATTTTCAAGGGTCGTGGGAGAGCCACTTACCTCTGGTCGAGTTTGCCTACAACAATAGCTACCATGCGAGCATCAAAGCAGCTCCTTACGAAGTATTGTATGGTAGAAAGTGTCGGACACCATTGTGTTGGAATGAAGTTGGGGAAAAGCAACTGGCAGGACCCGAGATCGTGTAAATGACCGCAGATAAGATAGTCCAAGTGCGGGAAAGGTTGAAAGTAGCACGTGATCGTCAGAAGAGCTACGCAGATAAGAGACGTAAGGACATCGAGTTCCAAGTCGGGGACCACGTGATGTTAAAGATATCACCATGGAAAAGGGCAATACGTTTTGGGAAGAGGGGTAAGTTAAGCCCACGCTACATTGGGCCGTTTGAGATTATTGAAAGGGTTGGGGAAGTGGCGTATAGATTGGACTTACCCGCCGACTCCGAGTTGCAACGCATCCACGATACGTTTCACGTCTCTAACTTAAGAAAATGTTTGGCTGAGGTGGATAAAATGGTGCCAATACGAGATGTGCAAGTGGACGAAAAGTTGAATTTCGTTTATTCGTTGAAGAGCCCGAAGCGATCGTTGATCATAAGGTAAGGAAATTGAGGAACAAGGAGATCAGGCTCGTGAAAGTTCAGTGGCGTTTTCACAAGGGTCAGGAAGCGACTTGGGAAGTGGATACCAAGATGAGGGACAAGTACCCGCATCTATTCGACCAAGGAATTCTGGGGACAGAATTCTTTTAAACGGGGGAGTGTTGTAACGACCGGATTCCGATTTTTATTAAATTAGTGGGAATGGTGGCTAAATCGTGAAACTAGTAAAGGGAGGGACCAAAGGGGTATGTTTTTGAAAGATATAAAAGGGAAGCAATCCCTAGGAAGAAATCATTGTTTCATTATTGCGGCTGAAATCGAGAAGTGTGGAGAAGAGCAAAATCGAGAAATCGGCTTAGGAGTCTTCAAAAGGTAAACTTCGACTCTCTTTCTTTGATTTGGTTATTGTATATCGTTTTCTGCAATGATTTGGTTGCAATTTGGAGGAACATCACATATTCTCACCGAGATACTTGTTGCAAAGAATTTAGTGAAGTTCTCGAGTTTGGACCGATTAAAGGCCGATTGGTTGAAAATATGAGAGTTTTAGGTTGGAGATTCAAACCTAAATAGGTATCTAACTCAGTTTTGGACTTAATCGCCTATTCTAATCGATTTGAGAAGTTTTGGGGATTTGAAGTTCGTAGTATCCGGACATCGCCTGGTCCGGACAATCCAGGTTTCCGGGTAAGGTTTCCCGGTTAGGTGTTTCCGGGTGAGATGTTTTCCTGGAAAGGTTTTCCGGATGTGGGTTCGGACAGTTCCAGAAAGTAGAATATCTGAATAGTGTCCGAACAGTGGGTATCCGAAAAAGAGAGGAATCCAGATGGTGTTATCCGGACATTGTAGCCTGATGTTCAACTGTTTGATTTTCTTAGGTGCGATACGGGTAGTTCAGAAGTGAGACGCGTGTGTACTCAATCTCGTAAATCAGGCGAGTTCCTTTATGCCTTTTTACATGGAGCATGTGTTAAACGTTGTGATCATTACTGAATATGGTATGAGTACATGCATGCTTTTACTTTTAAATCTTTAAAAATCGTATGAACAACCTGTTTTGGAAATCTTTATAATTGCATGTTATGAACTGTTGTCTAAGATGCATGCACTGTTGAGTTATTTATAGCTTAGTTTTATATGCCTATGTGTGAGTCGGGTTGCACAGTGGCGGTTGAGTTGTACCTTGAGTCTTTTGGACTTTTGGGAGTTGTGGTGAGTCGTGTGCCTTGAATTTGTTTCTCGTGTACACGGGTATGGCATCTACTGGGGGCATGGGGATCTACTAGGGGGCCTGATCGTGATTGTCACCTGAAGGTAACGGATGTGGAAGACCACTGTGCAAATGCCCTTGTGTGAAGCTGATTATAACTGTTACTGTCTATTTTAAAGTTTTAACAGTTATTTCGATGATATTGTTTAAACTGTTTCTGAGAGGGAATTCACTAGACCTCATGGTCTAACACTCGCTTTCAAGACTAAAACCATTTTCAGGGAAACGTGTTAGTGGAGCTTCTTCCAGAGGGAAGGAGAAGGCTTGAAGGTAGAGACGGAGACACCAGGATTAGAGCACCGTAGACTGTTACTTATTTAGTTTTATGTAGTTAGATACTCGGTTGTGGTAGTTGATTTCCGCTGCCAATTTTTTTTTTTTTTGCAACTCTGTAATTCATGATGTATTGGGACCCATTTGGGCTTATTTTTATGTTATGCGAATGTTTGGGAATTTTGGGTTGTTACATCTGCTTCTATCTCGGAGATTTTTCTAAATCTATCACTCTTTATTTTCGGGTCCGACCGCCTTTTTGACTCGAATTTCTCTTTGAAAAAATCAAAAGTCGCCTCTTTAATCTTTTTCGGGTCTTCGGTCCACTCCACATTTATATTTAGCCCGCGAATGCCATTGGTTCTAACTCTCTTTCGTATGATCGTATCACTGCATGACACAATTTGGAGTTTTCGTCCCCCTCCTCAACGCACTTTAATTTTGCCTTTTGTCTCGCCATGTCCGATTTTCTTTTCTCCACCTCTAACCACTTCTTCTGAGCGTCTAGCCATCTTCCTCTTTCCTCTTCATCAAGACGCCTATGGTCTACAATCGCTTCTAGCGTTTTGGCCTCTTTTTTATTCCTTTCCTAGTCCCCCTCCAAAGCCTTATACTTGTCGTTGCACCTACTTTTTATAGCCGCCTTTACATTTTCTTCAAAATGGTGGAAAGTTCTTGGAGATGCTCTTAGTTTTTAAGCTAAGAAAATTGTTTTTTTTTCCTTTTTTAGTGGGGGGCATTCCCCCACCTTCTCTAAGCTAGATCCGCCTTTGTATATGATTAAATTTATATATCTAATCATATATAATACTGAGACTTCTCTTGTAAAAATGTTTTATTTCTCGTTTGAAAATGCCCCTATATATGTATAACAAATATATTTGAACACGAATAATCGTGTGAGAAAAATAGTTAAGGTAAAAAGCGTAAGAAATGATTTGTACCCTATATCACTTTAATCTCAAAACAACTCATGAATTTCATTTAAAAAGGAATGGATCATGTACACCTCATTAGTGTTAATCTTCAATTAAAATTAATCAAAGAGTAAAAAATTTATTTTTCTTACCATAACTTCATTTTTACCATATATATTTAAAAGGGAAATTAATTAAAATACCTCAATTTTGACCATCTTTTACCAAAATACCCAAAATCTCTCCCAGTTTACAAAAGTACCCAAAAAATCCGCGATGGGCCCCGCGATCGCGGGCCCAGGCCCACGTGGCAAACTGTTTCGGCCAAAAGCCCCGCGAAGCCCCCCAACTTTGCCCGCGTTGGCAAGTTTCGTCCCTGCCCGCGATCGCAGCCCGCGATACGCCAAAAAAAAATTACATTTTTGGTCCCTGTTTTTTGTGTCTTTGTTCAGTAAAAAAAAATACAAACTGTTAAAAAGAAATTTTAGCAAAACCGAGCTGCGTGAGCACGAGATTTTGGAGCTGCATTCGTGTCCGCACACAAGTTCGACGATTTTAGCTTGCGAAATCGTCAATCGGCACCCCCCTGCGCGCGGGTAGGTGTTGGAGTAAAACCATGCAAGGAGCTTGTCAACTCCTCACACTTCTTTCCTTATAAACCAAATAATGTTCCTTTCTCCTTCCTATGTGGGACAACTTCCCACACCCAAATTGGTTTTTGCTAATTTCATGGTTTTTACTCAACTTTGAGCATCGATATCTCATTCACACATACTCCGTTTTCGACGCATTATATATCGTTTCGAAGCTCTCATATAGGAGAACATAAACCCACTATAAGTTAATTATATATACTACATATATATATATATATATATATATATTTAAATGTGTCTAAAGTTCCCTAAAAACCATTAAATATAAGAACTTTAGACACATCTAAATATATGTGTATTTAATTAGGTTTCTTTATTTTAGGGATACAATTTAAATACTAGTTGATGGTTAATTGTTAATTATTTGATTGTTAAATGTTAATCTTTTTGTATTGTATTTCATCAAACAAATGGAAAACTGCAGATTTTACTTCTCTGCAGTTTACTTCTCTGCAGTTTTCCATTTGTTTGATGAAATACAATACAAAAAGATTAACATTTAACAATAAAATAATTAACAATTAACCATCAACTAGTATTTAAATTGTATCCCTAGAATAAAGAAAGCTAATTAAATACACATATATTTAAATGTGTCTAAAGTTCTTATATTTAATGGTTTTTAGGGAACTTTAGACACATTTAAATATATATATATATATATGTAGTATATATAATTAACTTATAGTGGGTTTATATTCTTCTATATGAGAGCTTCGAAACGATATATAATGCGTCGAAAACGGAGTATGTGTGAATGAGATATCGATACTCAAAGTTGAGTAAAAACCATGAAATTAGCAAAAACCAATTTGGGTGTGGGAAGTTGTCCCACATAGGAAGGAGGAAGGAACATTATTTGGTTTATAAGGAAAGAAGTGTGAGGAGTTGACAAGCTCCTTGCATGGTTTTACTCCAACACCTACCCGCGCGCAGGGGGGTGCCGATTGACGATTTCGCAAGCTAAAATCGTCGAACTTGTGTGCGAGCGCGACCTGCGGACACGAATGCAGCTCCAAAATCTCGTGCTCATGCAGCTCGGTTTTGCTAAAATTTCTTTTTAACAGTTTGTATTTTTTTTTACTGAACAAAGACACAAAAAACAGGGACCAAAAATGTAAAAAAATTTTGGCCTATCGCGGGCTGCGATCGCGGGCAGGGACGAAACTTGCCAACGCGGGCAAAGTTGGGGGGCTTCGCGGGGCTTTTGGCCGAAACAGTTTGCCACGTGGGCCTGGGCCCGCGATCGCGGGGCCCATCGCGGATTTTTTGAGTACTTTTGTAAACTGGGAGAGATTTTGGGTATTTTGGTAACATGAAGTTGGACTTAGGGTATTTTAATTAATTTCCCTATTTAAAATGCTTTTTAAGGGTTGGGTTCACGTGAGACCAACCTGTTTTCGTGAGACCGTGAGATCACAAAATAACACTAAAACTTCACAACGATTCATTGTGAAGGTAAGCAAAACAACGCACAGTCTTTTATTGTGAAGGTTTAGTGTTATTTTGTTGGTTTCACGGATCTCACAGAAATGGTTTGGTCTCACATGATCTCAAGTCTGCTTTTTAAAAATAAGATGTTACATTACATTATTAAAAAATGTAGTCATATAATTAATATCTGATTAAAATAAAATAAAAACTGTTGTAGTGGTGAGGTGGATTTTTCTTTAGAAATTTCAAAAAAATTCGTTTGAAAGTAAAAATAAATATTTTTATAAGTCAAAGCTGTACATAGAATGTAGTAAAATTGGAAATGGTTCAATTGTCCACTTGTACGGTTCATGAGTCCACGTGTCCTTAATTCTCCATGCACCTCCTTTTTCTCCTGCTTCCATTTCCGTACGCAACCTCCCATCAACATTTTTTCTTTATTTTCTTACACATTTTTATATTTTAATTCTTATTTAAATATGATTTATTGTTTCATAAATTATAATACAGGCTTGTTTGTTAGCAGTTTAATGAGCTTAATGAGACCCATAACTTATTCAATTAGCTATACATAATTGTTTGGTAGTGGCTTAATGATATAGAAAGTGACTTATTTATTAAGCTTTTAGGAGGAAGCTTTATACAGAAAGCCAAGTTTTGTCCAAATCAGTCTCTCCCAATTAAAAAACATGGTCCTCTTCCATCTATGAAAACACTCTTTCAAACAAAAACTTTTCCAATCTATACAGACAAATTAATCCACACAAACAACTTTATTCATAACGAACCAAACAGCCTCTTACTTATGTATTTTCACATAATTACATAAACAATATTTTTATCATCTTAACTACGTCAAAACAATACATTTTTTTTGAACTAAACATTAATGATTATTTGAAATAAAAAAAAATATATATTATATTATATTTTGTTAGGATTTATTTAAAACGATGCTCATAACTTATAATTATAAATACTTTTTTTTTGAAGGAATATAATTATAAATACTTGATTAGTGTCATTGAACCTGGATATGACAATACAATGAACTATTTCATGAACCTTTTTCACTCGACCCCACATGAGACATAAAAACACTTTAAAAAATATGATTGTGAATTTGCCTCAGCTATGTACCTGGGTTGGTTGGTACAGAGGAGAGACAACTTTAATTAAATACAAGATAGATCATGGGTTCAATATAATCCCTGTTGATTGATGGAGATGTGGGAGTGAATCAATGGAGAAGCAGACGTTAATCCATGGACAGAAAAAAGGGGAGGACACATGTTTTGATTGCTGACCAATTCAGCCGCTTTCGAACACTCGGATATGACTGTGTGAATCAGTCATATCTCTCACACAGCCCATTAAGCCACAAACGAACAGGCCTTTAGTCTCATTTATTGAGTAATAAAATATTCTCTCACATTAATGTTTTAAAAGGTGGGTTCCATATAGGGCCAGTTTAAAATGTCACTAATCAATTTTTTGCCCAAAAATGACTGACTTATTTAAAATCATATACATTAGTTTTTATTTTTAATAATCATATACATTAGTTAAAAATATATATTTAATAAGCTAAAATTAATTAATTATGTTTATTTCCTTTGCAGTTCTGTTGTCATCCCTGATCAAACAAACACTAAGGCATCGTTTGGCAAAAAAAAACTAGCTTATTTTTTAGATACATGTTTGGATGACCATAAGTTAGCTTATTTTTTAGGTACATGTTTGGATTACCATAAACTAGCTTTTTGAAAAGCTACTTGGAATAGCTTATGAGTAGCTTTTTATAAATATTTCAATTATGTCCTCATTAATATTAATTATTATTTATTAACTATTTTTTTAAAATGTTTTTTTTTATCATTTAAATGCTTATAAGCTACTTTTTAGCCAATTAAAGATTTTTTTTTCTTTTTACCAAAGAGTATATGATCTAACGATATCTAGACCTTTGACCTTACAAAAGACTAAAAGTTCAAACAACTCCAAAAATATGAAGGATGTTTCGATTAATTTATTACATTTATCGCATATAATAATATAAATATTACATACTTATAAAACATTATTTCCAAAAACCGAAACACCAAGTACATGCATTTCCGCTTGCCATAGACCATACAAAACCATATTTGGTTTGCCTTTCTCTTACAAAATGCATGAATCTTAATCTTTAAGGTTATGCCTTCTTTTTCAAGATCGTAGGAGTTGTTGGTAGTTGATCCCCCCCCACACACACACACCCCAAATGAATTGGTCTTTTATGATATGGGTCAATTTTGGATGATGGAAATTGGGCCCAAAAAATCTGTTTTGTTTCTGAATCTAGTATATGATGGTTTGTTTTCTAATAAACATTTATTTATATATTTTTATTACAATAAGTCAATAAGGACCAAATAGTCCACTTTCATGCTTTACGTTGGTCGGAAAAAGATAGATCGATATAATGACTTAAATAAATTATAGGGAGCAAAGCTTATGTCGGTTAGGCCCGTCTTAATCAATCTGGATTTGAATATATTTGTATTTGATTTCAAATTAGACCGGTACGTGTTAACTAAAACTTAATTTGATAGTTTCTATGATATATAATTGTGAGATTCAAACTCATGACCTTTAAATTATTTTGAGTACATTCGACTACTAACTAGTTAAATAAATACAGTTAATGGCATGTTTTTATGCCTTTTCCATTTTTATTTTGTGGAACATAATTTCAAAAACCTTGTTTTATTGATTTATAAAGTTTAAATAACGTATTTTATGGTTTATAGTTTGAAAAAAAAATCTATTTCAAGATAAATATTTCAAAAACATTTAATTATCACATATAGCATCTTAATATTCAGTGATGGAGTCACTAAAGAAACTTGCTGGTGTTAACCCCCCCCCCCCCCCCCCCCCTATTATTTCACCTTTAATAATACATTAACGTGAAAAAATATAATCAATATGTATGGTTGGTTATCCACTTGGTTAAGTTTTTCCTCTATGAAAGAGGCTCGTGTTCAAATCTTAGAGGGACTTTTTGGGTTTTATTTTGGGAGGCTATTTGCACCCTTTGATTTGGGATTAATTAGTTAAATAACCTTAAGTGAGGTTTTAATTAAGTTCATGATCTTTTAAAATTTAAAATTAAATCAGTAACCTTAATAAATGTGTTAACCCTAAAATACCCTTAATGAATCATCTTCTCCAACCCCCTACCTATTTCTGTCGGTCGATCCATCTTCCCCATATCCCCTTCACGGCTTCACCCTCCCTTCTTCTCTCTTCCCAGACCCATCTGCACCCTACCTTTTCTTCGCCGGACGTCGCCAGACGGTGGTGGTGGTCGAAGCACGCAGCAGAACGACCCAGATTGACCTTCTCCATCTTCTTCGTCGGACGGTGGTGGGTCGGAAGATTGGCCTCCTCCCTTCTTCTTCGCCGGACGATGGTGGTGGTGGTCGGAGACGTAGCAGATGGTGGTCGGAGAAGAGAGGGTTAGGGTAATATGGTCATTTGCTTCTTAGGAAATAGGAGAAGGTCATTTTACAAAATCATGGTATCTAGAAGGTCATATAACTAAATCACCCCTTTGATTTGCTAAATGCATTCAAAAAGGGTGTGTTGAATAGCTATTATTCCGTGTCAATCATTTTTGATTTAATATAATAATATATATATTATTTATTTGTTTTATATGTATATATATATATATTGTTATTCTTTTTGTTTAAATATATATATATATATATATTATTATTATTATTATTTTGTTATATATATATATATATTAGAAATATATATATAGTTATTCTTTTTTTTACATTTTACGTTCTTATCTATATTTATCTAATATACTCTTTTAAAAATTGTTTTTTATTTTTAAATTACATTTTATACTATTATAATTAGTTATTTAATTTACTTTATATCTTCTTCTTTCATTTTTATGTTACATCCTTATCATATCAACATACATAAACTAAAATAATTAGAAAAATAAAAAATAAACATTGAGATTTTACATATAATTAAAGCATAACATAATGTTTATTACATTTTACTTATTCTAAAATAACATTATCTGTAGTACAATTAACACGTAAAAGACGATTGTACTTCTGTATTCGATCTGTATACGGGGTAGCCCATGCAGCAGCACACGGATAACTGTAACGGAAGAAATGTAATGTAATGGTAGGAAACGGGTATCCTTCTGCTAAAACTAGTTTCACATAATGGTTACCATTGACATACCCAATTGTATAAACAACATGTTGATACCACGCCGGCGGAGTAGATCTAAGCGGTAAGTACGTCGAACAGTCTGTCATTGACATAACGTGTATATCACATTATATTTGCAAGCAATCAAGACACCTATTTCAGGCATTGTCATCCAGTGGTTATATGGTGCACCTTGATCTGATCGAAAGAAGTTTAAAGTGTTATAAGTTGTATTCCAATGTTCACTTCCAAACATGTCGAGGTATTCTGCCTTGTATGCGTCTAACTCTTCCATCAATTGAAACCGAATTGTGGACCATGCATCTTCATGAAGACCGAGCCAGACAGCTATTGCTCGGAATCCACAATTTCCATCCCCTATCACATCATGTACATGTGTGATGTAACGGTGAAACATTTCTGGAAATTGATTAACGTATGGATGTACATTATAATTCTTTCCCACAAAAGAACTATGTCTTGCTGGATCCTGGTAGCTCATTTTTTCCGACATAATAATTTGATATTTACACTTTCAACTCTTATACTTATTTATTACTTTACTTTATACCTTTTACTTTCATAATTTAAATTTTAAATTTAACACATATAATCGTTTATTAACTAAAATACGTTAAAATAGAGAAATAGAGAAATAGAGAAGTAAATATTTCTCTAAATATGTGCACTTCTCTATTGAACCTAAGGCTATATATATATATATATATATATATATATATATATATTACAATATATATATATATATTTATATTTCTTATATATATATATATATATATATGTAAAACAAATAAATAATAATATAAATATATGCCAAATAATATATATATTATAAATATTATATATATATATATATTATTTAAATCAAGTAATGATTGGTTCGGAATTAAATGCAATTAATAACTTATTTTTGGGTGCATTTAGTAAAAATTAGGTGCATTTAGCAGTGCCCTTTATTTTTCATTTATTTAATTGAGAATCTTTTTATTTGAAAGTTTTATTATTTATATTTTTATTGTATTTACATTTACAATTACAATTATTTTAGGGAAATTAATTAAAATACCCAAAGTCAAACCAACTGTTGCCAAAATACCCTAAAATTTTTCAATTTTGCAAAAATACCCAAAATACCCGCGATGGGGTCCCGCGATCGCGGGATACGCTGACGTGGCACGTATTTTGGGCACAAATGCCCCGTGAAGCCCCTAAACTTTGGCCGCGGTGAACTTTTGGTCCCTACCCGCGATCGCAGCCCGCGATGGCCCGCGATGGGCCAAAATTTACAGTTTTGGTCCCTGAAATTTTCAACTTTTGGTCCCTGAAAATTTACACTTTCAGCCCCTATACTTAGACGAATCTTGATGCTTTTACTGTTTTTTTCCACAATTATTGCAATTTAAAGACCGATTTGTGGTTGAAATTCAATTGCATGTTTCAATCAATGTTAAATCAATGTTTTTGGAATATCAGTTTGTGGATGAAATGAGAGATTGGTTTTCTGATATGTTGGTTGTTTCATTCATAAATAGACGTAAAATTCAAGCCATAATTCTCACACAACGATTTCATTGTTGCAATATTTCTTTCTGCAATATTTTGTGTTTGAGATACTACTGAAAAAATGAGTTCATCTGTTGCAAAAGCTAAGCTATATTTCTGTTTTGATGGTGAATGGGTGCAAGATAACAATGAGTGGAATTTTGCTTATAAATCTAAGCATGGTGTAAAAGTGTCAGTAAACTATACTTATCAGAAGTTTGTTGCATACGCCATGCAAAAATGTGGAATCAACTTTTCTGATATTTGCAAGTTAGTGTTTAAAAATGGCGATGGGTCATTTGTGGATTTATCCAACGATGGGGATATCTCTACTTTTCTGCACCTTGCGGTCGATTCAGAAAGACCCCCATTACTCTTTGTGTATCCCGGCGTATCCGGCGGTGACGACGACGGTGACGACGACGAAGACCTCCAAATAGAGCAGCCTGATTCTCAACAACGACAACCACCACCACCACCACCATCACCACAACCACACGAATGGCGTACTGCTGGAGTTGCTGATGACGAAACCCACGTTTTCAGAACGGGTAATTCTGAAATAGACAGATCAGACACCGATAATGATGATCACGAAGAATATACCCCTAGTAGAAAATCATGTAGTCAGATAAATGACTTTTTTGATATGCCCCCTATTCTTCCAGACTCCCATACCCAGACACAAAGCTACGAACCTACACCTTATATTCGTAGCGAAAGTTTAACAGCAGGTCAGATATTCGATTCGAAGGATCTCTTAGCAAGTCAGATCGGACTCAAGTTCTTGGAAGAGGGTTTCCAAAGTCGTGTGCGGGCATCTGACAAAATCAAATACGTAGTTGAATGTGCTAGAGAAAAGTGTGAGTGGAGGTTGTACGCGATTCACACGGGTCCCAAAGGAGGGGCGATAATGATTAGAAAGTTGCACGACGTACACACTTGTACGAGGACGCAACTTAATCCCCACCACAAACAAGCCGGCAAAAAGACTTTGGGTGCGATCCTGAAAAACAAATTTCTTGATGTTAGCAGGTCATTGCGTCCAAAGGACATCGTCCACGACGTTCACCGGCAGTTCGGCGTCACGATTGATTACCACCAAGCGTGGCGTGCGCGCTGCCATGCACTGTTTATGGTGAGAGGCACGTTCGAGGAGTCGTATGAACGACTCCCGACATATTTATATAATTTGCAGATGCAGAACCCTGGTACTGTCACGCAGCTACGGACCGATTCACGTGGACGGTTTGAGATGTGCTTCGTGGCCCTTGGACCCGCGGTACGTATTTTAACACGTCATATGGTTACACATTATAAACTATAACATTTACACATTATAAACTATAACATTTTAACCTATGTTTTTGCAGATCCGCACATTTCTGGAAAATCTACGTCGTGTCCTGATAATAGACGCAACCCATTTAAAGGGCCGTTACTTGGGTATGATGTTCCTGGCGGTTGCCATGGACGGGGATAACTCCATCGTTCCAGTAGCTTTCGGCGTAGGCAAGTCCGAAACCGGGGACGAGTGGACTTGGTTTCTGTCCATGTTGAGACAAGCTATCGGAGACCCGCAAGGGTTGGTGTTTATGTCTGATAGGGCTCCTTCCATAAGCGCCGCAATCTCTGCCATGTACCCAAACGCCCCTCACGCCATATGTTGTCGACATTTGGAGATGAACGCCAAATCCAAGGACAAACGTATTACCACCTACAAGGATGTCTATTGGGCGGCATGCAGAGCATATACGGATCGGGAGTTTAACAAGTACATGAATATGCTACGATACAGTGTCAAGGAAGCAGCCAAAGTCTTTGACGATGCTGGACCGGAGAGGTGGTCCGCGGCCCATTTTCCTGGACAACGGTATGACATTCTGACCTCGAATAGTGCAGAGTCTGTGAATGCACTCTCCCGTTTTGCGCGTAGATGTCCGATTGTTAATCTTATGGACTACTTTCGGGCCTTTCAACAAGAGTGGTACCAAATTCGACGCCTAAAAGGAGCTAAGATACAAAATGCACTCGCACCAACGGCGGAGAATATCGTTCAGTACAGGGCGCGTCGTGCGGCGACATGGCCGGTAAGAGCAATCGGGTATGGGAAGTACGAGGTGCATGATGACTATATTCACGCGATTGTGAATATGGAAGACCACCTTTGTTCGTGTCGCGAATGGGATAAATCTGGGTTACCGTGCGGCCATGCCATCGCTGCAGCAACATATATGGGTCGTACAGATTGCAGCGACTTGGCTGTACCTTTCTTCACGTCCGAATATTACCGGAAAACATACGTGGAGGTAATAAACCCAGCTGGACCCCCTGCAGCATGGGTGTATCCACCCGACCCGCTTCCACCATGCTATCCACCTTTAATGGATAAGAACAGGGCCGGGAGACCGAGAAAGAACGACCGACGTCCATCACGTGGTGAAAGTTCGATACAACGAAGATGTACTCGGTGCCAATGCGTAGGACACACTCGTGGAGAGTGTCCAAATCCCGCCCCTTCAACCGTGCCAAGGAGACATTCTGTCAGTCACACCCCGGGCCCGTCACAGCTTGAACCATATGGAACAAACCCTTATGATACTGTTGATCTAAACACTGATTTGTAAATGATATATATACACACATACATATGCTTCTAAATGAACATTGATAACACAGCTAGTTTGTAAATGATATATATATATATATATATATATATATATATATATATATATATATATATATATATATTCGTATTATATATTTACACACATAAAGAAAATAGGAGACCTTCAATTTTTCTTAGTATTTTCTTGACCTTGTTCTTGCATCCATGGCAGTGAATGTTAACTCTGAGTACACATGTATGTTTATATATTCATATTAGATACGTTTTAATTTTAACAAATTACACCATTATAGTTAATTATTTAATTTATGGTACATCTCATATTTTTTTTTCAATTTTGTTTTACACTCCTATCGCATTAACATAATAATCATATATTAACTAATTCATTAAATCGTTTTAAATTATTATTATTTGAATGTGTTTATAGATATCGTGAATGGCAATAGGAGAAGGTAGAATTGTTTATAAATGGGGTTTTGACAAGTTGGTATCACTGGACTCATTTAAGAATTGTGAAAATGGGTATTTGGCGAATGATGATTCATGTGTGTTTAAAACACTTCAGCTCCAAACACACATGAATCATCATTCGTCAAATACCCATTTTCACAATTCTTAAATGAGTCCAGTGATACCAACTTGTCAATACCCCATTTCATATTATATATATACATACACATACATATGCTTCTAAATGAACATTGATAACACAGCTAGTTTGTATTCCATCCAACAAGCTCTTCATCTTCAATCTTTCTGACCCTTCTTCAACGGCTTCTGCTTTTGCAACCACGTATGGCCATTGTGTACCACAACCCGCACACACTTTAGCAAATGAGTTGAGGGTTGTCATATATTCTACAAGAGGAGTAGGCCCACGAATGAGGTAACCTCTGACTTGACCTTGCATGATGTATCCAACCTAACCGTGGTTCAGCGGCTTAAAAACTACTTTTCAGAGAAATTTACAACAACAAAAAATACAAAACAACAACACAGTAAAAAAAAATACAAATAACAACACAGTAAAAAAAATACAAAACAAAAAAAAATATAACCACCACCTACTTAAAAATAGATTTAGTTTCATCAATCCAAGCTTGCTTCTCGTTTACCTTCGCTTGAATAATTGCGAAGTCTTGCAGAATATGGTGAATTGCTTCTTGTTCTCGACGAACACGAGCCTCCCGAGCTTTTATATCCCCTTTCATCCTTTTGATCTCCCTGTCTTCCTCTTCGATCTTTCTCAAATGGACTGCCTTCCTGTCCATCATTTTTTTCCACTCTTCTGTTAGTTCATCAATCTCCTTTTCCTTTTTTGCTATGGCGACCTCGATTTGAGGTGGCATTTTTTCAGGAGTAGACTTATGGTTTGATGACGATGCCATTTGTGGATGAAATGAGAGAAGAGAAATCAAGAGAGAAATCAATTCAAAGAAAGAAAGCAAGAGAGAAATCAAGAAAGAAAGCAAGAGGAAGTGTGAATTGTGAATTGCATACTACTGATATTTATGGATGAAATCTCAAACATGCAAATGAATTTCAACCACAAATCGGTCTTCAAAGTACAATAATTGTGGAAAAAAACAGTAAAAGCATGCAAGATTCGTCTAAGTACAGGGACCAAAAGTGTAAATTTTCAAGGACCAAAAGTTGAAAATTTCAGGGACCAAAAGTGTAAATTTTCGCCCATCGCGGGCCAACGCGGGCTGCGATCGCGGGCAGGGACCAAAAGTGCACCGCGGCCAAAGTTGAGGGGCTTCGCGGGGCATTTGGGGCCAAAATACGTGTCACGTCAGCCCTAGCCCGCGATCGCGGGATCCATCGCGGGTATTTTGGGTATTTTTGCAAAATGAAATTTTTTTTGGGTATTTTGGTAACAGTTGGTCAAACTTTGGGTATTTTAATTAATTTCCCATTATTTTATTAGAACATTTTTTTTTATAATAAAAATCAAAATCAACTATTTCAATATTAATATTATTGTACAAAGTATTAGAAGAACTAATGTGATTGAATGGAAAACTTTATCTATTGTTACTTGTAGGTGGATATATATATACATTTTGAGAGAAAATCATAACCTACAAAACTAAATTGTAACTTACAAGATATTTACAATCAAGTCATTATAAGAGAATATTTAATTATTGTATGTATTGATTGTGAGTATGTCTATCATGTCCCCGCAAGATGGAGGATCGAATAGTGAGACCACTCTTGGACATGAGTTCTTTGAACCGTGTTCTTGCAAGTGGCTTAGCATCAGCTAGTTGATCATTGTCGGAAATGTATGAAACACGCAACTTTCGATTTTGGACATTCTCACGAACAAAATGATAGTCAAGAGTTAGGTGCTTCAATTTTTAGTGAAACTTAGGATTGGCGGCAACAAATGTAGCTCCCATATTATAACAATATATTATCGGTGTTGTGATGGGTAGATGGCCTAACTCTTGAAGTAAGTTTTGAACCCATAATATCTCTGTCGTAGTTGCAGCAACAACTCGATATTTGGATTCTGTCGACGAACGAGCAAGATTGTGTTGCTTACGTGAACTCCAAGAAATAAGATTTCGACCCAAGTAAATAATGTAGCCGGTGGTTGAAATGTAGTCATCTTTATCACCGGCCCAAGAAGCATCTATGAAGGCATGGAGAGTGTTGGGTGAATCACGATGTAGTAGTAGACATTGAGTAGATGTGCCCACTAGGTAGCGTAAGAGTCGTTTGAGAGTTGCGCAATGTTCTTCAGTCGGCTTATGTATGTATTGAGATAACATGTTCACAGAAAAAGAAATATCTAGTCTGGTTAGTGATATGTATTGCAGACTTCTGAAAATTGCTCTGTATTCAGTTGGGATGGCCAAGGGGGTCCCGGCATGCAAGGTTAGGGTAGTATGAGAACCCATGGGGGTAGGAACAAGTTTGGCTGTTGCCATGTGAGTACGTGTGAGGAGGTCTTGTATGTATTTATGTTGGCTAAGAAAAAATCCATGAGGGTGAAGTAAGACTTCCACACCATGGGCGGACCCACTTTATTGGTTACGGTGGCACGTGCCACCGTATCGATCTTCCGGGGAAGGGTAAAATTGTGTAGTCGTGTGAAGAGTGCAACCGTATCGTTTTCGAGGGTGCAACCGTATTAATTTTGAAACCTCAAGGGTTAGTCTGAAAACTGGAAAAAAATTAACTAACTAAATACCCAACCCAATATTATCAATCCTAATTAATAAATAGATTGAATCATTGAAAGCCCAATACCCAAATAGTTAACAAAATACCAAGCCCAAAATTTATAATCCAATTACCCCCAAATTCCTACTTTACCCTCTTCCAATCACTCGGCTCCTTTTACACCAATTAAAAAATTACCGCCTCCCACCTTACTGTTTTACAGCAGCGCCAAAATCCAAATCAAAATCAATTTCAATTCTGGAACTCTGGAAGAAGCGAGGAACAGAGGAAGAAGCGAGGAACAGAGGAAGAAGCGCCAAAATCCAAATCAAAATCGATGTCTTCCCCCATTTGTTTTTCGATTAGGCAAACCTAAAACACTCAATTTACTGATTTGATTTCACTGTGAGTCTTTGATTATAGAATATAGATTACTGATTAGTTAGTTACTTGGTTTTTAGTTGATTTCATGAGTTGATTACTTGATTTCATAATTTCATTACTTGGTTACTTGATTAGTTGATTTCATAATTTCATTAGTATTAAGTTGATTACTTTTTTTACTTGATTTCATTAGTTGTTTAGTGCTTACTTAGTTTTTAGTTGATTTCATTAGTTGATTACGCTATTACATTTCATTACTTAGTATTTTAGTTGATTTCATTAGTTGATTACAGTTTTTAGAACTTTAGTGATTGATTGAATTTATATTTTACAGTTGATTACTTGATTAGTTGTTATGGAAAGAAAAATTAAATGGAAAACTTCAACTTCAACTTCAACCTCAACCGGTAATGCATCGCCATCCATTCCATCCAACAATGTGATTGATATTAACAATCTTCTGTGGGATCCATCAGAGAGGTTTAAAATTATAACTTGTAATCCTTATCAAAGAGATGAAACTATACGGAAATACTTGGTTAGGGGGCCTTGTCAACCACGTGGACACAAGTTTCCAACGACAGTTATAGGGGGCTAAAGCAAGACAGTTTGTTGTTACTTGGTTTGATCAATTTCAATGGTTGGAATATAGCGTAAAAGTAGACCGAGCATATTGTTTGCCTTGTTACTTGTTTAGAGACCAAGGCGGGAGTCATGGGATTGATGCATTTGTGACGGAAGGTTTCAATAGTTGGAGTAAAAAGGATAGGCTTATGCTTCATGAGGGTGAGGTGAATAGTTTTCACCATAAAGCACTAAAAATGTGAAGATTTACTTAACCAAAACCAATCAATTTCTTCCTCCCTTTTTAAGCAAACACAAATCATGAAGACCGAGTATCACATGCAATTGACTGCTTCAGTTGAAGCTTGTAGGTACTTGTTGGAGAATTCTTTACCATTTCGTGGCCACAATAAGTCGGAAAGTTCATTGTACAAAGGGCTTTTCTTGGGGACTTTAAAGTTAATCGGAAGAACAAATAAGGCTCTTGAAAAGGTTATATTACAAAATGCGTCGAAGAACAATCAAATGCCATCTCCAAAGATTCAAAAAGATCTTGTTACTTGTTTCGCGGAAGAAGTGTTGAAATCAATTATTGGGGAAATCGGCGATGATGTATTTGCATTGTTGGTGGACGAGTCTAGTGATTGCTCTAGAAAAAAACAAATGGCCGTGGTTTTGAGATTTGAGATTTGTTGGCAAAGACGGAATTGTTCAAGAGAGATTTGTTGGAATTGTTCATGTGACGGATACATCGGCTTTAAGTCTTAAATCTGCCATTGATGCTTTCTTTGCAAAAAATAGATTGAGTCTCACACAGGTAAACGGTTTATTAATAATTTTATTATTTTATTAACTTTATTTATCTACTTTTATTTATCTACTTTATGAAATAGGTAAGAGGACAAGGTTATGATGGTGCTAGCAATATGAGTGGAAAACTTAATGGGTTAAAAGATGTAACACCTCGAATTTACATTATATTATATTTAATATGAAGGGGGTCGAAATGTAATTTAGTCTAAGTTTTTGGACTATTTGTAAATGTAAACTCCAGGGTTGAATTGGTAAATTAATGAAAGTTGATTTGGTATAATTATGGGAAGTCGGCTGAATTGAGATTTATCTCAATCCTGTTTTGGTTAAGTCGGTTCAGGCAGAAACCTTTCGATAGCAACTTTCATTCGGTAAGAAATTGATGAACTTCTTCAATTCAATCTCTTAAACGGTTTGATAATCAGGTTAAATTGGTTTCGATTAGGTTATTGAATTGTTGGTGGAGAAGATTGAGGTTGACAAACCCTGTATTCGATTTCTGCTTCCAGGTGAGTTCATCTTCTTCTAAATGATTACATTTGAAATTTAATAAGATATTTGATAGCAAACTATCTAAATGACTTGGTAAATATGTATTGAAATGAAATTGACCAAGAAAGTGAACTTAGATGAGTTTTTAGAGTAAAATTGACATGCAGACTGAAGTCCCGGTATCGAAGTCCCGGCTTCAGAGTCCCGATGTCTAATCCCGGATTTGATTTGGGATCCGGTTTCGATGGGATCTGGTTTTGATGAGATCCGGTTTCGAATGGGATCCGGTCTCATTTGGGTCCCAGTTCCGGATAGTTCTGGATCGGTACCGAATTCGGGAATGTTCCGGATTGTACCGGATTTCCGGATGGTGTCCTGATAGAATGCCGGATCCGTTTACTGGTTGGTTCCGGACTTCGAGTTCGGAATACTTTTTCGAATGAGTTTCCCGGATAGTTCGGAACCCCCGTGCTAAGTCGCCGAAGAGGGACAATTGAGAATACGGGTATGATAGATTATTTGGGATTCTTAGCTTTGAGAATATGATATGAAATGTCTTATGCGTTCGAGTAAATATGCACGTATGCTAGTAAGTGTAATGGATCCATATGCACTAGCATCGATAAGAAACATGGAATATGCATAAAGTAATATGTAATTCTCGTTGACCTGAAATGAGGAATATGCATAAAGTAAATTATAATTCCCATTTCGTATGGTGATGAGAAATGAGGAATAGGCATAAAGTAAATTGTAATTCTCATTTCGTATTATGATAAGAAACGTGGAATAGGCATAAAGTAACTTGTAATTCCCGTTGATGTGAAATGAGGAATAGGCATAAAGTAAATTGTAATTTCCATTTCATAGTGTGATGTGAAATCTTGGAATAAGTGAGAGTTAATCGTAATTCCTGATTTCTATGGGAAGGTAAGAGATAGGCATAAAGTAAATTGTAATCTCTACTTCCACTCGAAGAAATAGGCATGAAGTAAATTGTAATTTCTTGGACATGAGCAAAGATCTAGAATCTGTGATGATTCGTAGTAGGCTCTCGAACGTAATGATATGACTTACTAAGTATTAGTCATATTCATGGAATCGGGTATGTTCCCGTCATCGCAAGATGTTTATATGTACAGTAAGAATGATGACAAACCAGGTTTGTTTATACGCTTTGTTTACATTGGTTTCCAAAGCTTATAAAGTTTTAATTTGAAAATGGATGTTCTCACTAGGCGTAAGCCTAATCGTTTCAAATTAAAATTTCTTACCAGGTATGAGCTCGGGGAAGTAACGGGGAGAGGGAAGAGTGATTTCTGGTATTCAACCTTTGGTGATAAGTGGAGAAATTAGCATATACGAGGATGTTTTGGATAATGGTCTAAACAACTAGTATAATCTGATCTTAATGTTCAGGATTAGATTAGTAGGTTGTTTTGATAAGCTCAATTTGTATATATGTGAACCCTCATAGTTAATTCTCCATTTATGTATAAAATTTTGGATGAAATTATGGATAACTTTGATAAATTTTAAGGTTTAAATTTATCCTGGTTTTTGGACGTTTCAGTATGGTATCAGAGTTGTAGTTTAAGTGAACTAGGTATGATTGTGAGATACCTAGACTTAAGCTGAGATGAATTAAGTTATGATTTGTGAGATATGGGTAGAAGCACTAAGACGGGATAGTCTTAGAGTCGACGGAAGTACGTGAATTAAGCACTGTAACGATGGTAACGAGAATACTCATGTATAGTATGTTCATAATTTCAATTAGCTAATGTTATTATAAATATATTGTTACGCAAGCATACTTGTTTCTAAATTGTTACAGTGACTAATGAACGTTAAAGTACGTTTCTTGTGTTTGGGTACGTGTAACCATTTCTTATGGTTATCTTCTTGTGCTAAATCTCAGAACGATGGTGAATACACCAACCAGATCCCCTAATTCTTCGGAAGATAGGGCATTTTTGATTGGGTGGTGGAGAAGCAACCTGAAATGGGTGGAACTCACGAAAGTACACCGAGGCCACCTATAATAGGAGAAGGAGAAAGTCAAGCACAAAGAATGATTGTCAGTACTTCTAATCCGGTGACGACAGAATCTACAATGGAATCTTGCATGATGGAAAATATGATGTGAGCGATGAATGTGGCACTGGCACAACAATCAGAAATGTTTATGAAGGTGTTAAATGATAGGAGTGCGGAGTCACGACGACCTGAGACGGGAACCGGTGTTGTAACTCCTCCTGTTAATACAGTGTTGAATGTTAACAGGAGAGCGGAGAGAGTTTGCTCGTATAAAATGTTTCTGAGCTGCAAGCCATCGGAGTTTTCTGGATCAGATAATCCAATAGTTTGTATGAATTAGATTCGAGAAATGGAATAGGCTTTTAGGGCCTGTGAGTGCAACGAAGAATCGAAGGTTCGGTTCGGATCTCAAATGTTACGAGGCAACACTTTAACTTGGTGGAATATCGTGACATCGACAGTGACGGCTCCAGTCTTGGTTGCTATGACGTGGGAGTTATTTAAGCAAAAGATTCTGGAAGAGTACTGTAACGAGAATGAAATGGACCGAAGAAGAAGAGTTTCGAACTCTTAAAAAGGGTACTTCATCTGTACGTGAGTACACTAGTAGATTTTTGGAGAAGTTGAATCTAGTGGGGCATGTGGCTCCAACAGAAAATGAGAAGATTAAAGTCTATCTGAAGAGCTTACCGGCTGACATGATGTCCAGGATTCGGAATTCTAAAGCCTTGACATTAAGGGAAATGATAGAAGAAGCCAAAATAATAGAAGAAGTGTATGCCAAAGACAAGGAAGAAAAGACACAAGTGGGAGAGAAACGAAAATGGGAAGGTCGATCTGAATCTTCTCAGAAATCTAGATCTTTTGGCAAGAATGTTTGTTTCGAGTCTCGTCGGGAACCGAACTGGTGCCCAAAATGCCGAAGTAAACATTTTGGACCATGTCGGGTGGTTTAAAGTGTTTCAAATGTGGAAAGACTGGTCATCAAGCTGCAAACTGTCCCATCCAAGGGTTGGCCTGTTTCGAGTGTAAGCAACCCGGTCACTTCCGAAGAGATTGCCCAAAGCTAAAGAAGGGTGGAGATCAGGGAAGGAAACCAAATACTCCTAAGCCAACAGGCCGGGCATTTCATATGACGGCGGATGAGGCAAAGGAATCTAAAGATGTTGTTCCTGGTACATTTCTCGTTAATTCTATTCCCGCACGAATATTATTTAGTTGTGGCACCAATTTGTCGTTTGTATCAAAGTCATTCTATCAAAAGTTATCTATGCCTGTCACTACCTTGGAAGATGCCTTAGTAGTCGAGATAGCTAACGGGGGTCAAGTTTTAGTTCGTGAAAGACTTGAGGGTTGTTTGATTTTGATAGAGGAAAAGAAATTTCCGATTGACTTAATGTTAATGGAAATTGGGGGGTTTGATTTAGTTGTGGGTATAGATTGGCTGACAATTAATCAGGAAAAAATTCTATGTGCTAAGAAATTAATTCGGATTCCTATGTCTGACAATGATGATGTATTCATCTTCAGGGAAAAGGGGAAGTCCCGCTAATTTCTGTTGCAAAGGCGCGTGAATGTCTGGTAAAAGGATGTTTATCCTACTTAGCATTTGTTCTGGATATTAAGAGAGAAAAGAAACAAGTGGAAGACATAAGGGTAGTACGTGAATTCCCAGATGTATTCCCTGGTGATCTTCCAGGTTTACCGCAAGAACGACAAGTAGAGTTTCGAATTGATCTTGTCCCTGGAGCGGCACCGATAGTGTGTGCACCGTACCGTTTAGCGCCAACTAAAATGAAAGAGATGATGTCTCAGCTACAAGAACTGCTCGACAAGGGATTTGTTAGGTCGAGTTCTTCACCTTGGGGAGCTCCAGTATTATTTGTTAAGAAAAAGGATGGCACTATGAGAATGTGCATCGACTATAGGGAGCTGATGTAAAGCCCGTGTCCCGGTACGTCTTTCTTTTATTTATTTAATTATTTAAAGCGTGTGCCGTTATTTGGTTTGGTTCGGGGTTTGATGTCGTTAAGGACCAAAATGTTAATTCCATATTTTATTCTAGGGTAGTTTGTGAAGGGAGAAAAGTAGGGGGGGCTAAAAAGGAAAAACTTTGGAAGAGTGCATGGATTCGGCCCATGGCCGGTTCCTTCCCCCGTTCCTTTTCTTTCGTGAAAGCCAAGTAACCCCAAACAACCCACGTGAAACCCTAGAGTACCTTTCTTGTTTTGATAGTTCAGCCGTGGGAGAGATAGAGAGAGATAGGGAAGGACCGAGAAAGGGTTGGAGTGAGAGAGAGCTTCGTCGGAGGTGAAAGACGCCGGAGAAGGTGCCACTGCCGCTGCAGTCGCCGGAAAAGTTTCTGCTGTCGCCACCTCCCGCTGTTCGCCGGAGTCTCGAGGGAAGGAGGATCGTGTACGTTTACGTAGCGTCGTCGTAAGGTAATCACTTTTCTTGTTTCGTTTTCTTTCCTTCTCGTTCCCGTCGCCGCCGCCGTTCGCCGCCGCTGTGGCGGTGGTGGATGGACGGCCGTGGCTGCCGTTGTGGGTGCGTATGCGTGAGAATGGCCGAGAGAGAGAGAGAGGATGGTCGGGTGTTGTCTCGTGCGTTCGTAATCGAAAATCCACCGCCGGCCGCCGCCGGTCGCCGCCGGCAACCACCACTGCCGGTGATGGCAGTGGGTGGCGAGTGGCAGTAACCAGACCTTAGTAGCTTCAGAGCCTTAAACCGTGACTTAATCGTTAAGCCGTATAATTTAAACCGTTGCTTCCAAAATCATTCTTTTTATGCGGAAAAAAATGGTCCAGCCCCTGTTTTGTGACGGCAATAACTTCTCCGTCGTAACTCCGATTGAGCCGAAACTGGCGCCCACGCTTCGAGCTCGGGACCGAGTACGTTTTCTGTGTTTTGGCGGAAAACTGGTTCGGCCTCGAGTTGGGAGAAAAAGTGGTCGCAAGTTCTGCGGTTCGTCATTTTATGTGAAATTTCCTGGAATCTGCCACTGTTTTGCGTGGACCGTAACTTTTTACTCGTAACTCGTTTTGAGGTGATTTTGGTGGCCATAGTTCCCTATTCGAGTCGGGAAGATTTTTCGTGTTTTGCCAAAAGTCTGATTTAAACCGTAGCTAGGCTGTTTTGGACTGTTTATGCAGGCTGGACCGAAACTGGCAGTTTCGGGTAACCGTTCGTATTTAATTCATAGTAAATTATAGAAAAATCGTTAGGAGGCGTATAATATGTCCTTGGAACCCCAACTCAGAGGACTTTCTGGTCATGAAATAATATTGGGATTTTTCTAGATTTAAGAGGGTCGAAACGGGTCCCGAACAGACCTGTTTTGGGTGATCGGAAATTAGTTTTAGTGACGTTTTAAGCGTGTGTCGTGTCTTAGGGTCCGGGTCTCGTATTGACACGTTTTAACATGCGTTTAGGTACTGGAAGGTGACCGTAATTGTGGAGCTTGATTCGTGTTGATTAAGCTAGGCGCGCATTTGAGGTGAGTTCTCTCACTGTGTAGTTAGGGGTTGTATGCATGTCATAATAGTTGCTTGTATTACTGTCTTTGTGGTGTGAACTAGTTGTTGTGGTGCATAATATTTGATTGATTTGAATGTTTGGTATATTTGTGTTACCTTATAATTCGGTGGGACCGAGGCCTCGATGGTACTGAGGTGTTGGTTGCGTTATAATTCGGTGGGACCGAGGCCTCGATGGTACTGAGGTGTTGGTTGCGTTATAATTCGGTGGGACCGAGGCCTCGATGGTACTGAGGTGTTGGTTATCTCGTAATTCGGTGGGACCGAGGCCTCGATGGTACTGAGGTGGTTGGATACATAATTACCTGTAGATGTTTACTCATTTTATGTATCTGTGATATTGTTGCTTATGTGCGGGTAGGGATGATGTGTATATAATTCCTACCTGCGCATGTGTTTGAATTCACTAAGCTTCGTGCTTACCCTTTTCCCAATAATCTGTGGTTTCAGGTACGAGTGGCTCTAAGGCGTGACGGGTACACACTGGCGCGCGGGATGAGCTGACTGATATTTGTTTTAATTATTGAACTTTGTTTCCGCTGGTTACTGATTACTTGAACAGTATTTATGTCCTTGCAATTAATATGTTGGAATTATTTATGGAGTTTTTATATAAAGCGTTTAATTTAAAATTTTAAATTCCCTGAAATTTTGGGGCGTTACAACTTGGTATCAGAGCACGGCTTGAGTGAATCAAACGCATTTCAGTGTGTTTGGTCTCAAGTTGCGGCTGGGAAATTTTCGAATTCTTTATTAAATCTTTTTAGAAATAAAAGAAAAAGTAAAAAAAAAAAAAACCCGTTCGAGGAACGGTGATCGAGGGCGCAGTGTGTACAGTCAGCCGGAGCCGAAGGGAAAGGTACAATGCTTAGTGTTTTATTGCTTTCTAGATCATAGAGTATGCATGCTAGATTGCCTGTTGTGGACACTATGCTGTATGTTGAACTGCTTGCTATTAGGAATTTATGCTAATTATGATAGGTAACTAAGTGGATGCCCTCTAGGCTGTATGCAGTAAGAGATTTATAGCCTTAGAATATTCGATTTAGTTCTATTGCGCAGCTCTTGTTTGAGTCCAACCGTTCTAGGATAGAGTCTTGTATTCGACTGTCTATTTATTTCGCACTGCATATACTCGGGTATTCGCGAGGTCACTCGTCATAATTAGTAGGGATTCGGTGGTAGCAAGGGTAGTGGGATAAGAGGAAATTCCTAGGGAGCTAGGAAGGATGGATGTATATATATGCTGGTGCAGGCATATGGTTAGTTATATATTTAATTGTTGTTGTATGACCGGGGTGACCGATGGTTTATTAAGTATACATTTGTGGCTGTCTGATCGGGGAGACCGATGGTTTTATATATACAGTAGTTGTATGAGTTGCCTGTTTAGGATATGTTCTTGAACTGACATGTGTGGATTAATTATTTTATGTGTATAGTTTCGGCGAGAAACTACTTGGACCCTCGGGATGAGACTCGGAACGAGCGATGATAGGTGTGGAAGGTAGTAGTAGAGCTCCTACTACCGGAAGCACAAGATCAATGCTCGAGTCGGGGAAGTCACGAGGAATCCAAGGAGTTGGGCGTGAGTGTTGTTAGTGTGCGTTGTTATGTGCTAATAACGCGTTGTATTATCTACCCTGAATAGCCGTCACGAGGAGAGACAAATATAGTAGTTTTATTGCTTACGATCTTTTTGAGATGAAAATCCTGATGTTGAAAATATTTTGTAAATGAGTTTGTAAACCATTTGGGGAAATGTGCTTTTAAGTGTCATGTGTCATTTCGAGAATTTTCAGGGTATGAGTCCTTTTGGAAAACTCTTTTGTTTAACCCGTGTTGAGTCTGAGACTAAGGTTGACTTCAGAGTATTGCTTGCTTAAACTTTGTTTAAACGCATTTTCCGACCGATGGGTCTAGCAAGCGTGGAGCATTTTGCTCAGTTTTGACTTGGAGTTAGTCATGGGCCAATTGCCCGGTTTTAATGGCTCGATGTGGAGTCTAGTTGATGAGTTGTTTTTGTCGCACCGTTTGGCATTCTTTGCACATTGAGTGTTTACATGTTTGGGTGAGTGAGTCAATCCGAAATAGGCATGTTGTTGGTAGGCTGTTTGCTTTGGATCCTTAGACACGTTAGTCAGTCGTTGGTAATGGTCGGTTGGGTATCTCGGGGTGGGACCCCGGTATTCATGTGTCTTAACCTAGACTTTCCAGTAGGTACTAGGAGGATATAGTTGTGGGCACTTACCTGGGAGGTAGTTCCGGTGTGCTGGGTCTTGAGGCGTTACCTGGGAGGTAGACGTCAAGGTGTATCCTCGATACGGTGTGACTTGGCTTCGTAGAGCAAGTGTGGATGGTGCGTCGACGGTGGAAGGTAGGTATTCCACGCGCGTTAGTACTGTAGGCCGAATAGTATCGGTTAATGGATTGATGCCCTTTGTTATTAAGAGAATAAATGCGCATAAACCATTTTGAGGTAGGTGGTATATTTAGGGGTCGACTTTTGGGCTTGAGGCCAAACACCTTTAGTATAATCGGAGAATTGTAGTCGATGTTAAGATAATCATGGTGATGGTAGTAGTAACCCTGAAATGATCACTTGTGATGAATGGTTGTGGTGGAATGATCTGCGTGTGTGTTAGTGATTTGGTAGTGGGGGATATCATTTTGTGTTAGTGTCTAGGATAATACCACGCTTATTGGAGTTATTGTGATCGGTTGGACCGATGTTCGGCGGGTGGCCGATGTTCGTTATTGTGATCGGTTGGACCGATGTTCGGCGGGTGGCCGATGTTTGTTATTGCAATCGGTTGGACCGATGTTCGGCAGGGGGTCGATGTTTTGTTGATATAATTTATTGAAAATCTTTGGAGTCTATTAGCATTTGTGGTAGTTAATCGACAGTTAAGGGTAGGAATGATCGTAGTCGGGCATCCTGTAGGGTATATTGGTGAGCACCATTAGAAGTGTTAGAGCTTGAAAGTGGTTTGAGTTTGGGATATCATCAAATGCGAGAGAATTATTAGAAGCTGTTTGCGGACGTAGACTTCGGGGGCGAAGTCTAATCCAAGCGGGGGAGAGTTGTAAAGCCCGTGTCCCGGTACGTCTTTCTTTTATTTATTTAATTATTTAAAGCGTGTGCCGTTATTTGGTTTGGTTCGGGGTTTGATGTCGTTAAGGACCAAAATGTTAATTCCATATTTTATTCTAGGGTAGTTTGTGAAGGGAGAAAAGTAGGGGGGGCTAAAAAGGAAAAACTTTGGAAGAGTGCATGGATTCGGCCCATGGCCGGTTCCTTCCCCCGTTCCTTTTCTTTCGTGAAAGCCAAGTAACCCCAAACAACCCACGTGAAACCCTAGAGTACCTTTCTTGTTTTGATAGTTCAGCCGTGGGAGAGATAGAGAGAGATAGGGAAGGACCGAGAAAGGGTTGGAGTGAGAGAGAGCTTCGTCGGAGGTGAAAGACGCCGGAGAAGGTGCCACTGCCGCTGCAGTCGCCGGAAAAGTTTCTGATGTCGCCACCTCCCGCTGTTCGCCGGAGTCTCGAGGGAAGGAGGATCGTGTACGTTTACGTAGCGTCGTCGTAAGGTAATCACTTTTCTTGTTTCGTTTTCTTTCCTTCTCGTTCCCGTCGCCGCCGCCGTTCGCCGCCGCTGTGGCGGTGGTGGATGGACGGCCGTGGCTGCCATTGTGGGTGCGTATGCGTGAGAATGGCCGAGAGAGAGAGAGAGAGGATGGTCGGGTGTTGTCTCGTGCGTTCGTAATCGAAAATCCACCGCCGGCCGCCGCCGGTCGCCGCCGGCAACCACCACTGCCGGTGATGGCAGTGGGTGGCGAGTGGCAGTAACCAGACCTTAGTAGCTTCAGAGCCTTAAACCGTGACTTAATCGTTAAGCCGTATAATTTAAACCGTTGCTTCCAAAATCATTCTTTTTATGCGGAAAAAAATGGTCCAGCCCCTGTTTTGTGACGGCAATAACTTCTCCGTCGTAACTCCGATTGAGCCGAAACTGGCGCCCACGCTTCGAGCTCGGGACCGAGTACGTTTTCTGTGTTTTGGCGGAAAACTGGTTCGGCCTCGAGTTGGGAGAAAAAGTGGTCGCAAGTTCTGCGGTTCGTCATTTTATGTGAAATTTCCTGGAATCTGCCACTGTTTTGCGTGGACCGTAACTTTTTACTCGTAACTCGTTTTGAGGTGATTTTGGTGGCCATAGTTCCCTATTCGAGTCGGGAAGATTTTTCGTGTTTTGCCAAAAGTCTGATTTAAACCGTAGCTAGGCTGTTTTGGACTGTTTATGCAGGCTGGACCGAAACTGGCAGTTTCGGGTAACCGTTCGTATTTAATTCATAGTAAATTATAGAAAAATCGTTAGGAGGCGTATAATATGTCCTTGGAACCCCAACTCAGAGGACTTTCTGGTCATGAAATAATATTGGGATTTTTCTAGATTTAAGAGGGTCGAAACGGGTCCCGAACAGACCTGTTTTGGGTGATCGGAAATTAGTTTTAGTGACGTTTTAAGCGTGTGTCGTGTCTTAGGGTCCGGGTCTCGTATTGACACGTTTTAACATGCGTTTAGGTACTGGAAGGTGACCGTAATTGTGGAGCTTGATTCGTGTTGATTAAGCTAGGCGCGCATTTGAGGTGAGTTCTCTCACTGTGTAGTTAGGGGTTGTATGCATGTCATAATAGTTGCTTGTATTACTGTCTTTGTGGTGTGAACTAGTTGTTGTGGTGCATAATATTTGATTGATTTGAATGTTTGGTATATTTGTGTTACCTTATAATTCGGTGGGACCGAGGCCTCGATGGTACTGAGGTGTTGGTTGCGTTATAATTCGGTGGGACCGAGGCCTCGATGGTACTGAGGTGTTGGTTGCGTTATAATTCGGTGGGACCGAGGCCTCGATGGTACTGAGGTGTTGGTTATCTCGTAATTCGGTGGGACCGAGGCCTCGATGGTACTGAGGTGGTTGGATACATAATTACCTGTAGATGTTTACTCATTTTATGTATCTGTGATATTGTTGCTTATGTGCGGGTAGGGATGATGTGTATATAATTCCTACCTGCGCATGTGTTTGAATTCACTAAGCTTCGTGCTTACCCTTTTCCCAATAATCTGTGGTTTCAGGTACGAGTGGCTCTAAGGCGTGACGGGTACACACTGGCGCGCGGGATGAGCTGACTGATATTTGTTTTAATTATTGAACTTTGTTTCCGCTGGTTACTGATTACTTGAACAGTATTTATGTCCTTGCAATTAATATGTTGGAATTATTTATGGAGTTTTTATATAAAGCGTTTAATTTAAAATTTTAAATTCCCTGAAATTTTGGGGCGTTACAACTTGGTATCAGAGCACGGCTTGAGTGAATCAAACGCATTTCAGTGTGTTTGGTCTCAAGTTGCGGCTGGGAAATTTTCGAATTCTTTATTAAATCTTTTTAGAAATAAAAGAAAAAGTAAAAAAAAAAAACCCGTTCGAGGAACGGTGATCGAGGGCGCAGTGTGTACAGTCAGCCGGAGCCGAAGGGAAAGGTACAATGCTTAGTGTTTTATTGCTTTCTAGATCATAGAGTATGCATGCTAGATTGCCTGTTGTGGACACTATGCTGTATGTTGAACTGCTTGCTATTAGGAATTTATGCTAATTATGATAGGTAACTAAGTGGATGCCCTCTAGGCTGTATGCAGTAAGAGATTTATAGCCTTAGAATATTCGATTTAGTTCTATTGCGCAGCTCTTGTTTGAGTCCAACCGTTCTAGGATAGAGTCTTGTATTCGACTGTCTATTTATTTCGCACTGCATATACTCGGGTATTCGCGAGGTCACTCGTCATAATTAGTAGGGATTCGGTGGTAGCAAGGGTAGTGGGATAAGAGGAAATTCCTAGGGAGCTAGGAAGGATGGATGTATATATATGCTGGTGCAGGCATATGGTTAGTTATATATTTAATTGTTGTTGTATGACCGGGGTGACCGATGGTTTATTAAGTATACATTTGTGGCTGTCTGATCGGGGAGACCGATGGTTTTATATATACAGTAGTTGTATGAGTTGCCTGTTTAGGATATGTTCTTGAACTGACATGTGTGGATTAATTATTTTATGTGTATAGTTTCGGCGAGAAACTACTTGGACCCTCGGGATGAGACTCGGAACGAGCGATGATAGGTGTGGAAGGTAGTAGTAGAGCTCCTACTACCGGAAGCACAAGATCAATGCTCGAGTCGGGGAAGTCACGAGGAATCCAAGGAGTTGGGCGTGAGTGTTGTTAGTGTGCGTTGTTATGTGCTAATAACGCGTTGTATTATCTACCCTGAATAGCCGTCACGAGGAGAGACAAATATAGTAGTTTTATTGCTTACGATCTTTTTGAGATGAAAATCCTGATGTTGAAAATATTTTGTAAATGAGTTTGTAAACCATTTGGGGAAATGTGCTTTTAAGTGTCATGTGTCATTTCGAGAATTTTCAGGGTATGAGTCCTTTTGGAAAACTCTTTTGTTTAACCCGTGTTGAGTCTGAGACTAAGGTTGACTTCAGAGTATTGCTTGCTTAAACTTTGTTTAAACGCATTTTCCGACCGATGGGTCTAGCAAGCGTGGAGCATTTTGCTCAGTTTTGACTTGGAGTTAGTCATGGGCCAATTGCCCGGTTTTAATGGCTCGATGTGGAGTCTAGTTGATGAGTTGTTTTTGTCGCACCGTTTGGCATTCTTTGCACATTGAGTGTTTACATGTTTGGGTGAGTGAGTCAATCCGAAATAGGCATGTTGTTGGTAGGCTGTTTGCTTTGGATCCTTAGACACGTTAGTCAGTCGTTGGTAATGGTCGGTTGGGTATCTCGGGGTGGGACCCCGGTATTCATGTGTCTTAACCTAGACTTTCCAGTAGGTACTAGGAGGATATAGTTGTGGGCACTTACCTGGGAGGTAGTTCCGGTGTGCTGGGTCTTGAGGCGTTACCTGGGAGGTAGACGTCAAGGTGTATCCTCGATACGGTGTGACTTGGCTTCGTAGAGCAAGTGTGGATGGTGCGTCGACGGTGGAAGGTAGGTATTCCACGCGCGTTAGTACTGTAGGCCGAATAGTATCGGTTAATGGATTGATGCCCTTTGTTATTAAGAGAATAAATGCGCATAAACCATTTTGAGGTAGGTGGTATATTTAGGGGTCGACTTTTGGGCTTGAGGCCAAACACCTTTAGTATAATCGGAGAATTGTAGTCGATGTTAAGATAATCATGGTGATGGTAGTAGTAACCCTGAAATGATCACTTGTGATGAATGGTTGTGGTGGAATGATCTGCGTGTGTGTTAGTGATTTGGTAGTGGGGGATATCATTTTGTGTTAGTGTCTAGGATAATACCACGCTTATTGGAGTTATTGTGATCGGTTGGACCGATGTTCGGCGGGTGGCCGATGTTCGTTATTGTGATCGGTTGGACCGATGTTCGGCGGGTGGCCGATGTTTGTTATTGCAATCGGTTGGACCGATGTTCGGCAGGGGGTCGATGTTTTGTTGATATAATTTATTGAAAATCTTTGGAGTCTATTAGCATTTGTGGTAGTTAATCGACAGTTAAGGATAGGAATGATCGTAGTCGGGCATCCTGTAGGGTATATTGGTGAGCACCATTAGAAGTGTTAGAGCTTGAAAGTGGTTTGAGTTTGGGATATCATCAAATGCGAGAGAATTATTAGAAGCTGTTTGCGGACGTAGACTTCGGGGGCGAAGTCTAATCCAAGCGGGGGAGAGTTGTAAAGCCCGTGTCCCGGTACGTCTTTCTTTTATTTATTTAATTATTTAAAGCGTGTGCCGTTATTTGGTTTGGTTCGGGGTTTGATGTCGTTAAGGACCAAAATGTTAATTCCATATTTTATTCTAGGGTAGTTTGTGAAGGGAGAAAAGTAGGGGGGGCTAAAAAGGAAAAACTTTGGAAGAGTGCATGGATTCGGCCCATGGCCGGTTCCTTCCCCCGTTCCTTTTCTTTCGTGAAAGCCAAGTAACCCCAAACAACCCACGTGAAACCCTAGAGTACCTTTCTTGTTTTGATAGTTCAGCCGTGGGAGAGATAGAGAGAGATAGGGAAGGACCGAGAAAGGGTTGGAGTGAGAGAGAGCTTCGTCGGAGGTGAAAGACGCCGGAGAAGGTGCCACTGCCGCTGCAGTCGCCGGAAAAGTTTCTGATGTCGCCACCTCCCGCTGTTCGCCGGAGTCTCGAGGGAAGGAGGATCGTGTACGTTTACGTAGCGTCGTCGTAAGGTAATCACTTTTCTTGTTTCGTTTTCTTTCCTTCTCGTTCCCGTCGCCGCCGCCGTTCGCCGCCGCTGTGGCGGTGGTGGATGGACGGCCGTGGCTGCCATTGTGGGTGCGTATGCGTGAGAATGGCCGAGAGAGAGAGAGAGAGGATGGTCGGGTGTTGTCTCGTGCGTTCGTAATCGAAAATCCACCGCCGGCCGCCGCCGGTCGCCGCCGGCAACCACCACTGCCGGTGATGGCAGTGGGTGGCGAGTGGCAGTAACCAGACCTTAGTAGCTTCAGAGCCTTAAACCGTGACTTAATCGTTAAGCCGTATAATTTAAACCGTTGCTTCCAAAATCATTCTTTTTATGCGGAAAAAAATGGTCCAGCCCCTGTTTTGTGACGGCAATAACTTCTCCGTCGTAACTCCGATTGAGCCGAAACTGGCGCCCACGCTTCGAGCTCGGGACCGAGTACGTTTTCTGTGTTTTGGCGGAAAACTGGTTCGGCCTCGAGTTGGGAGAAAAAGTGGTCGCAAGTTCTGCGGTTCGTCATTTTATGTGAAATTTCCTGGAATCTGCCACTGTTTTGCGTGGACCGTAACTTTTTACTCGTAACTCGTTTTGAGGTGATTTTGGTGGCCATAGTTCCCTATTCGAGTCGGGAAGATTTTTCGTGTTTTGCCAAAAGTCTGATTTAAACCGTAGCTAGGCTGTTTTGGACTGTTTATGCAGGCTGGACCGAAACTGGCAGTTTCGGGTAACCGTTCGTATTTAATTCATAGTAAATTATAGAAAAATCGTTAGGAGGCGTATAATATGTCCTTGGAACCCCAACTCAGAGGACTTTCTGGTCATGAAATAATATTGGGATTTTTCTAGATTTAAGAGGGTCGAAACGGGTCCCGAACAGACCTGTTTTGGGTGATCGGAAATTAGTTTTAGTGACGTTTTAAGCGTGTGTCGTGTCTTAGGGTCCGGGTCTCGTATTGACACGTTTTAACATGCGTTTAGGTACTGGAAGGTGACCGTAATTGTGGAGCTTGATTCGTGTTGATTAAGCTAGGCGCGCATTTGAGGTGAGTTCTCTCACTGTGTAGTTAGGGGTTGTATGCATGTCATAATAGTTGCTTGTATTACTGTCTTTGTGGTGTGAACTAGTTGTTGTGGTGCATAATATTTGATTGATTTGAATGTTTGGTATATTTGTGTTACCTTATAATTCGGTGGGACCGAGGCCTCGATGGTACTGAGGTGTTGGTTGCGTTATAATTCGGTGGGACCGAGGCCTCGATGGTACTGAGGTGTTGGTTGCGTTATAATTCGGTGGGACCGAGGCCTCGATGGTACTGAGGTGTTGGTTATCTCGTAATTCGGTGGGACCGAGGCCTCGATGGTACTGAGGTGGTTGGATACATAATTACCTGTAGATGTTTACTCATTTTATGTATCTGTGATATTGTTGCTTATGTGCGGGTAGGGATGATGTGTATATAATTCCTACCTGCGCATGTGTTTGAATTCACTAAGCTTCGTGCTTACCCTTTTCCCAATAATCTGTGGTTTCAGGTACGAGTGGCTCTAAGGCGTGACGGGTACACACTGGCGCGCGGGATGAGCTGACTGATATTTGTTTTAATTATTGAACTTTGTTTCCGCTGGTTACTGATTACTTGAACAGTATTTATGTCCTTGCAATTAATATGTTGGAATTATTTATGGAGTTTTTATATAAAGCGTTTAATTTAAAATTTTAAATTCCCTGAAATTTTGGGGCGTTACAGCTGAATAATGTGACTATTAAGAATAAGTATCCGCTTCCAAGGATTGATGATTTGTTTGATCAACTCCAAGGTGCGGGATGCTTTTCAAAGATTGATCTGAGGTCGGGCTATCATCAAGTACGAGTAAGGGATGAAGATGTTCCCAAGACGACGTTCAGAACGAGGTATGGGCATTATGAAATCCTAGTAATGCCATTCTGGTTGACAAACGCTCCTGCTGTGTTCATGGATCTGATGAACAGAGTATGTCTACCATTCTTAGACAAGTCTGTCATTGTATTCATTGATGACATACTTGTTTATTCAAAGAATGAAGTCGATCATGAATGTCACCTTCGTGAAGTCTTAGATGTTCTGAGAAAGGAGAAATTGTACGCAAAATTTTCCAAGTGTGAATTTTGGTTAAAAGAAGTACAATTTCTTGGTCATGTGATTACTTCTGAAGGGGTCAAAGTAGATCCGACGAAGATAGAGGCAATGACGAACTGGGAAACACCAAAGAGCGCATCAGAGATAAGGAGTTTCTTGGGTCTGGCAGGTTATTACCGGAGGTTTATAAAAGATTTCTCAAAGATTGATTTTGCCTTGACTATCCTAACTAGGAAGAATGCAAAGTTTGTATGGACTAAAAAGCAAGAGTCAGCTTTCAGGACATCAGGACAGAAGCTATGTGAAGCTCCTATTCTTGCACTACCGGAAGGAATGGAAGATTTAGTTGTGTATAGTGATGCATCAATGATGGGTTTGGGGTGTGTGTTGATGCAACGTGACAAGGTGATTGTTTATGCATCAAGACAACTCAAAGAACATGAGAATAATTACCCTACCCATGACTTAGAACTTGCAGCGGTAGTGTTTGCATTGAAATTGTGGCGACATTATCTGTATGGAACGAAATGCACTCTCTTCACTGATCATAAGAGCTTGAAGCATGTCTTTGATCAGAAAGAGTTGAACATGAGGCATCGGCGTTGGTTAGAACTACTTAAAGACTATGATTGTGAATTGCATTACCATCCCGGTAAAGCAAATGTTGTGGCTGATGCTTTAAGTAGAAAGGAATATAGTGGGTGCTTGAAATCAACTAACGCCAGAATTGATGTGACGTCGAGTCTGGTTGAAAGAATAAAAGCGGCACAAGCAGAAGCCTTATTGGAAGAAAATCTGAAAGAGGGAGTCATGATCAAACAACGTCTTCAATTGACTGAAGATAGTCGTGGGGTCAAACTGTTCCAAGGCCGCATTTGGGTGCCAAAGGTGGGAGGAAATCGTTAGTTAATTCTCGAAGACGCCCACAAGTCTAAGTATTTTATACATCCTGGAAGTACAAAGATGTATAGGGATCTGAAGCTACATTACTGGTGGCCAGCTATGAAGTTAGATGTGGCACAATGTGTAGAAAAGTGTGTGACGTGCTCGTTAGTGAAGGCTGAACATCAAAGGCCCTACCGAAGTCTACAATCTTTAGAGATTCCTGAATGGAAGTGGGATAAGATTACCATGGATTTTGTGACAAAGTTACCGAGAACGTTAAAGGGTAATGATACCATATGGGTAATCGTGGATTAGTTGACCAAAAGTGCTCACTTCCTGGCAATGAAAGAAGCATCACCAATTGATAATTTAGCCAAGCTTTTATATTGATGAAGTGGTGTCAAGACATGGTATACCAGTGTCTATAGTTTCTGATCGCGACAGCCGATTTACTTCAAGGTTTGGGCAGTCACTGCAAGAAGAATTGGGCACAGGGGTAAATTTGAGCACTACTTACCATCCACAAACGGACGGGAAAAGTGAGAGAACCATTCAGCCTTTGGAAGATATGCTCAGGTCATGTGTGTTAGACTTTGGAGGAAACTGGGATACGCATTTACCATTAGTGGAATTTGTATATAACAACAGTTATCATTCCAGTATTGGAAGAGCATCTTTTGAAGCCTTGTATAGACGGAATGCAGAACTCCAGTATGTTGGTTAGAAGCTTGAGAAAAACAATTTGTTGGTCCTGAAATTGTTCAACAAACGGCTGATAAAGTGAAAGAGATTCGAAGGCATATGAAGGCGGCTCAAGATCGACAAAAGAGTTACGCCGATCCAAAAAGAAGGCCGAAAGAATTTCAAGTTGGGGAGTGTGTGATGCTTAAATTATCCCCGTGGAAAGGTGTTATAAGATTTTTTGAGAACGTGGAAAGTTGAGCCCTCGTTTTCTTAGACCTTTCACAATAACCAAACGAATAGGACTTCAAGCATATCAGTTGGACCTTCCACCTAAATTGGAAGGAATCCATAATACCTTTCATGTCTGCTATCTTCGGAAATGTTTAGCCAAAGAAGAAAATGTTATTCCACGTTCTGAAATAAGAGTGGATGAGAAGAGTCGTTGTGTGGAGGAACCAGAAGAAATTTTAGAAAGGACGACTAAGAAGCTAAGACATAAAGAAGTGATTATGGTAAAAGTGCAATGGAAACATCATAGAGGTGCAAATGTGACTTGGGAAGCCAAAGAGGATATGAAGAATAGATATCCTCACTTATTTACCTAACTTTGATTTCGGGGACGAAATCATTTTGAAGTTGGGGAGATTTGTAACACCTCGAATTTTCATTATATTATATTTAATATGAAGGGGGTCGAAATGTAATTTAGTCTAAGTTTTTGGACTATTTGTAAATGTAAACTCCATGGTTGAATTGGTAAATTGATGAAAGTTGATTTGGTATAACTATGGGAAGTCGGCTGAATTGAGATTTATCTCAATCCTGTTTTGGTTAAGTCGATTCAGGCAGAAACCTTTCGATAGCAACTTTCATTCGGTAAGAAATTGATGAACTTCTTCAATTCAATCTCTTAAACGGTTTGATAATCAGGTTAAATTGGTTTCGATTAGGTTATTGAATTGTTGGTGGAGAAGATTGAGGTTGACAAACCCTGTATTCGATTTCTGCTTCCAAGTGAGTTCATCTTCTTCTAAATGATTACATTTGAAATTGAATAAGATATTTGATTGCAAACTATCTAAATGACTTGGTAAATGTGTATTGAAATGAAATCGACCAAGAAAGTGAACTTAGATGAGTTTTTAGAGTAAAATTGGCATGCTGATCGAAGTCCCGGTATCGAAGTCCCGGTGTCTAATCCCGGATTTGATTTGGGATCCGGTTTTGATGAGATCCGGGTTCGAATGGGATCCGGTCTCATTTGGGTCCCAGTTCCGGATAGTTATGGATCGGTACCTGATTCAGGAATGTTCCGGATTGTACCGGATTGATACCGAAATTCCGGATGGTGTCCGGATAAAATACCGGATCCGTTTACTGGTTGGTTCCGGACTTTGAGTTCGGAATACTTTTCCGAATGAGTTTCCCGGATAGTTCGGAACCCCCGTGCTAAGTCGCCGAAGAGGGACAATTGAGAATACGGGTATGATAGATTATTTGGGATTCTTAGCTTTGAGAATATGATATGAAATGTCGCGTGCGTTCGAGTAAATATGCACGTATGCTAGTAAGTGTAATGGATCCATAGGCACTAGCATCGATAAGAAACGTGGAATAAGCATAAAGTAAATTGTAATTCCCGTTGACCTGAAATGAGGAATAGGCATAAAGTAAATTGTAATTCCCATTTCGTATGGTGATGAGAAATGAGGAATAGGCATAAAGTAAATTGTAATTCCCATTTCGTATTGTGATAAGAAACGTGGAATAGGCATAAATTAACTTGTAATTCCCGTTGATGTGAAATGAGGAATAGGCATAAAGTAAATTGTAATTCCCATTTCATAGTCTGATGTGAAATCTTGGAATAGGCGAGAGTTAATCGTAATTCCTGATTTCTATGGGAAGGTAAGAGATAGGCATAAAGTAAATTGTAATCTCTACTTCCACTCCAAAAAATAGGCATGAAGTAAATTGTAATTTCTTGGACATGAGCAATGATCTAGAATCTGTGATGATTCGTAGTAGGCTCTCGAACGTGATGATATGACTTTCTGAGTATTTGTCATATTCATGGATGACAGTGCTTTGAATACACCGATGGACGTGTAATAATTAAACCTTAATGCAAGTATACATTAAAATCTAATGTCGTCTTTCAAGTAATAATATGGTAAGAACCATGTATCGTCCCACAGAGATTGGAGTAAAAGTGTATTAATAGTCTAATAAAAGAAATGGTTTCCAATGATCAATTCGAAGATTAATATTTGTTTGTTTGGAGTTGGATTATCACAGATTATATAAAACAGATAATAAAGGATAGAAGGGTGCAAGATGTTTGGGGTGAATTTTAAACATAACTTCCAGCAGACCAATGCTGTGGTAATGCTACAGCATTTGTCTCTTAACACTTAAGTTCACCATCTACTTTTCAGGATGCCCTCTCGGGTTTATCTGTAATTCACTACTGATCTAGCTTCCACTCAACCTATCTCTGGTGTTATGTGTCAGAACTATCAATAGCAAAAGGAATCCTTCCAAGCATATGGATAAACAAATCTCTTTGTTAAAATCACTCTCTCGAGTCGATTCCCATATCAGTTAAGTTGACGTGTTCTAAGTATGTCATCTCTGACTCGCACTCTACACTGTTACCATCAAAACAGATGATCAACTTATCGGGAAAAATCAACCAGAAAGAATAGAGGTGACAAATCTCTTTGTCAGCAGCTCTCTCAAGCCTACTTTCTTTGTCATTCGAATTGACGTGCATATCAATTGTTCATCTCTGACACCATGGCACTTTAACACTTTCAAAGTGATCAACCGTCCTGAAGTAACTTGATCTTTTATAAAACTTAACATGAAATTGTGAACATCATTATTGAGAAACGATGCCCACTTTTCATTATGTTTAAAAACTCACCCTTTAATCTCACACCCAAGCTATTTAAACTTAGCTACTCATACTGAAATGTAAATGACAGGAAATATAAATTACAGAAATGAAAGACATAAAGTAAAGACAGAATTGTAAATGACTTAAATGTAAAATACAAGAATGTAAAAGATTATAAGGTATTGCAACAATGCTGGAACAATGCTGTAGCAACTCATAAATCGTATGAAGATTAAGAACAAGATGAAGAACAAGATGAATAACATAAACTAGAATTGCATAAAATTAAAGAGAGTTTCTGGAAGTCAGTTATAAGAACTGATCTACCCAAGTTGTCTACTAAAATGAAAACCAACCTCTCCTATTTATACTAAGAGGAGAGAAGGCAAGCATACTAACTATACTATTCAACACTATTCATCAAGGTACAAAAACTATTACAACCCATGCTTCCCAAATTGGTCTTTTTAGAGCTTACAAAAATAATCAGGCATTGAGTTCAGTCCTTCTAGAACATGGTTGGATCATGGTACCAAAAGTCAGCAACAAAAGTCTTCTAGAAGTCGATTCTTCATTACATTCGTCCAATCTTCAATGCTGTAGCATTGGGCAGGGCTGCACTATAATAAACAAACATAATTAGCCTTCCTAAAGGAGTATTTGACAGGTAAATCATAATCTTAGCTCCATTAAACAAAGAGTGAAAATAAGTAAGAAAAGGGACTCAAATGTTAGGATAAAATCAGAAAATCTAATTAAAATGATAAGAAAAAGATACAATATGCATTAAATAAATAATGCATATCACACCCTCAAATTTAAATTGTTGTTTGTCCCCAAACAACTAAAAGACCAAAAAAAGAAAATGACTCAATTTTGAAATTTCTTGCAAGAATATGGCATTAAGTGCCCACATCATGTACATCATATCCTATGAACTAGATAGCCTTTCATAAATCCTTTATCATTCATTTTAACCCAAAGTGTGTGTGTGTGTGTGTGTGTGTGTGTGTGTGTGTGTGTGTGTGTGTGTGTGTGTGTGTGTGTGTGTGTGTGTCATAAGCTAGCACCAATCTTCCCTTTGTTAGACTCAAACACACCCTACATTTAAAGTCAATAGGGCTTTTTAGGGTTTCTCTTTGGCATGTCTTTTCTCACCAAGCCTTTTCTCTCAACAAATTTTTTAAAAAATTTGCCACTTTATGCTCTTTTCTTGTTGAATTTTTGTACCTTGCCCCTATGGGGCATTTTTGGTATCTTTGCCTCATGCATATCAGATTAGAGCTTTGCTCTTTTGATTGATCTTTTCATGCTTTTTAAGGTGTAACCTTCCCACGCTCAAATTTGTGCTTTACAATGTCCTCATTGTAACATTGAAGTGTATAGGTGTATAAAGGCTACGAGTGGCTTTTTACATGTGAGAAGAAGGCCTAAATCATCCTCTAAATGTGTTTAGGATGTGTGAGTCAAATTCAGTCCCAAGAAGAGAGTGGCTAATTCTAACAAGAACACACATCTAAGACTCATGATTTAAAAAAAATTTGGGCTATGAAATCAAAGGAACATGATATAACCAATGCATTATCTAGCAAGAGAAAATAAACCTAAAAAAAATGATAACATCATCCCAGACTCAATAAAAATAAAAATGGAAGCTAAGGAATATGATTTGAACCTGCTCTACTCCTTAGGAGTAGGCTGTGAATCTTTGGATGCCACTGCCAATGCTACAGCATCCATCTGCAGCTTCCTTTCAACCAGCAACCTGCTTCTTTCAGCCCTCAACTCTTCATTCTCTCTAGAAAGATTCCTGTTTTCAGTCTTTACCCTACTCATTCTGGCCAAAACCTTCTTAATCTTTCCCCCATTCTTTGATTCAGCTCCTGTCCTCAGTCTTTATCCTGCTCATCCTTCATCGATTGCTTCTTCTAACTACATCATCTCGAACTACAAGTGCCTTCACCCTAGCCATGGTGATCGATTTTTTTTGGTGAAGAATGGCAGTTTGTTTTTCAAAAATCAGAGGGAAAGAAGAGGTTGAAGATGACGATTTAGGAGAGAGAAAGAGAAAAGTGGGTTATGGAAAAAGGAGAAGATAGAAGGTTACTTTATGGAGATAGAAAAAGAAAATTCCCAAAATCTTTTCTTTTCTAATCTTAGTGCACGGCTTTGGATGGAAAAGAAAACAAAATCCCAATTTGATTTGGCACATGGTATAAGCATGGGTGAGATATTTTAAGACCATACCTATAGTACAAGTACCATCACTTTGCTGAAAATTGGAGATGTCCAAGTAAGGTCTGGAGGTTTGGTGGGTAAAGGTACCACCAGGGGTGTCTTTTGGTTGAAAGCAAAGTCTTACCCACTCTTACTATTCAATGTACTCTTTTGGATAAACTCACAAGCCACCTCAAGGAATAGGTTTCTTTTTAACATGCTTCTGAATTCAGCACCCTTCCTTTTAGACATCTCTCCAGCAAAAGTAGCAGGGCCCACTTTCATATTTTTCACAAAAAAAAATTCCTTTCATAAAGCTAGGGCCTGGATACTGAAATGATGCTACAGCATCCAATACTTGTCTTTTGTGCCTAAAAGAGTAACTTCCTACAAAGCAGTAAATTTAAGCTAGAAATTTAAAACAAGAGAATATTTACAAACATTTAAGGACTAGAAAGAGTCCATGGCTTTTTATGAAGTTTTTCTCAAAATGTATCCAACACCACAGAGCAATGCTCTGGGAATGCTACAGCATTGTGATACACTTTCACTCTTTGACCATTCACTTTGAAAATGCTATTATCCTCAGGGTTTATCAAGTCAATAGCCCCATAGGGATAGACTTTGTGGATGGTAAAAGAACCAGACCATCTACTCTTGAGTTTTCCTGGAAACAATTTCAATCTTGAATTGAACAAAAGGACATGTTGTCCTTTTTTGAACTCTCTGGGTTGGATTCTTTTGTCATGCCATTTTTTTGTTTTTTCTTTATAGAGTTTGGCATTTTCATAGGACATGTTCCTATGCTCTTCCATTTCACAGAGTTGCAATTTTCTTTTGTTTCCAGCCTCATCTAAAGACATATTTAGCTCTTTGATAGCCCAATATGCTTTATACTCAAGTTCCAAAGGCAAGTGACAGGATTTTCCAAAGACTAGCTTATATGGGGACATATCGATTGGTGTTTTGAAAGCAGTTTTGTATGCCCATAAAGCATCATCCAGTTTAAAAGCCCAATCTTTCCTGGTTGGTTTTACCACTTTTTCTAAAATGCTTTTGATTTCCCTGTTAGAGAGCTCAGTCAGTCCATTAGTCTGTTGATGGTATGCAGTAGCTATTATGTGTCTAACATTGTACTTTTCAAGAACTCCTTGCAACAATTTATTTACAAAATGGGTACCCTCATCTCTAATGAGTGCCCTGGGGGTACCAAACCTTGTAAAAATATGTTTTTGAAGAAATTTAATTACAGTTTTTGCATCATTGTTAGCACAAGCTATTGCCTCCACCCACTTTGAGACATAATCAACAACCACTAGAATGTATTGGCAATTGTTGGATGGTGGGAAAGGTCCCATAAAATCAGTTCCCCATACATCAAACAATTCTACTTCCAAAATTCCATTTAAAGGCATTTCATTTCTTTGAGAAATGGAACCAGTCCTTTGACATTCATTGCATCTTTTGGAAAAATTGTAGGAATCTTGGAAGAGAGTTGGCCAATAGAAACCAGATTGCAAAATTTTGGTTGTTGTCCTTTGACCTCCATAAGCTGAGGTGTAGCAATGGTGTATGATTTCTGCCACATCATTTTCTGGAACACACCTTCTCTATATTTGATCTGCACCAAGTCTAAACAGAAAAGGGTCATCCCAAAGATAAAACTTAGCATCATGGAAAAACTTTTTAAGCTTATGGCCAGTACAATCAGGAGGTTTGATGCCACATGATAAGTAGTTGGCAAAATCAGCATACCAAGGGATGCTGGATGAATGCTGTAGCATCAAGATTTTCTCATCAGGGAAGGTTTCAATGATATCTCCTTCCTCTTTCTTTTCCACTAGGTTTTCTAACCTAGACAAATGATCTGCCACTTGGTTGTTTACCCCTTTTCTGTCCACAATCTCTAGGTCAAACTCTTGCAACAACAAAACCCATCTAATCAACCTAGGTTTGGCATCCTTTTTAGAGATTAAGTATTTAATGGCAGCATGATCTGTATGCACAATGACTTTTGTTCCCACTAAATATCATCTAAACCTCTCAAAAGCAAAAACTACAGCCAAGAGTTCTTTTTATGTTGTTGTGTAATTGATTTGTGCCTCATTCAAAGTCTTACTTGCATAATAAATTGAATGAAACACTTTTTCCTTTCTTTGACCTAAGACAGCTCCTATAGCCCAATCACTTGCATCACGCATGCTTTCAAAAGGTTTTTCCCAATCTGGGGCCACAACCATTGGAGCAGTTATTAAAGCTTTCTTTAAAGTAATGAATGCATTTCTACATTCATCATTAAAATCAAATTTGTGGTCATTTTGTAAAAGCAAACACAAAGGTTTTGAGATTTTTGAAAAGTCTTTTATAAACCTTCTGTAAAATCCAGCATGACCAAGAAAGCTTCTAATTCCTTTTACAGTGGTTGGTTCAGGTAGTTTTTCAATAACTTCCAATTTGGCTTTATCTACCTTAACCCCCCTTTTTGAAATCAAGTGTCCAAGAACTATCCCTTCTTTGACCATGAAGTGACACTTTTCCCAGTTAAGGACTAAATCAGTTTTTTCGCACCTTTCAAGACTCTTTTTCAAGTTTTCCAAACAATTATCCAAAGATGAGCCATATACCGAAAAATCATCCATAAATATTTCAATGGATTCTTCAAGCATATCAGATAATATGGACATCGTACATCTTTGAAAAGTTGCAGGAGCATTACAGAGACCAAAGGGCATTCTCCTAAAGGCAAAAGTACCATAGGGACAAGTGAAGGTGGTCTTTTCTTGATCCTCAGGTGAAATGGCTATTTGATTGTAACCGGAGTAACCATCCAAAAAGCAATAATAATCTTTTCCGGCTAACCTATCTAACATTTGGTCAACAAATGGTAGTGGAAAATGGTCCTTTTGTATAGCTGTGTTAAGATTACGGTAGTCCATGAAAATTCTCCATCCTGAAACTACTCTAGTTGGGATGAGTTCATTCTTTTCATTGGGAACTACTGTAAACCCTCTATTCTTAGGGACACATTGGACAGGACTAACCCAAGAGCTACTGGCTATAGGAAAAATGATTCCCGCATCTAACCATTTTAACACTTCCTTTTTCACTACTTCTTTCATGACAGGGTTTATCCTTCTTTGTGGTTCAATGGATGTGAAGTTCTTGTCTTCTAAGATGATCTTATGTTGACAAATAGAGGGACTAATCCCTTTAAGGTCAGCAATGGTCCATCCTATGGCTTTTGAGTGTAACTTCAACAAATCTACTAACTTCTTTTCCTTATGCAATTCTAAAGAGGATGAAATGATGACAGGCAGTTTGTTCTCATCTTTTAGAAAAACATATTTTAAATGGGATGGGAGTTGTTTCAACTCCAGGTCAGGTGGTGAAATGATTGATGGTGTGACAGTCTTTTGTTCACTAGGCTCCAAAGATTCAAACTTAGCAACAGTTTCATCTATACTCTCCTCATTATCATCATCATATTCCTCATCATTCTCTTCTTCCAACCTACAAACTTCCCTAACTCCCTCTTCATTACACAGGTTTTCAATCACACTTAAGCCAGAACATTCCTCCATATCATTAGGGTATTTCATGGAATTGAAGACATTAAAGGTGACTTTTTGGTCTTGGAGTCTCATGGTCAACTCTCCCTTTTGGACATCTATCAAAGTTCTTCCGGTGGCTAAAAAGGGCCTTCCCAAAAAAATAGGAATATATTTGTCAGCCTCAAAATCTAAGATGATAAAGTCAGCAGGAAAGATGAATTTGTCAACCTGAACTAAGACATCTTCAAATTTACCCTTAGGATAGGCAATGGTTTTGTCAGCTAAGATGAGTGTGACAGTGGTTGGTCTAGCTTCTCCTATACCTAAGCTATTGAAAATAGACAAAGGCATAAGGTTGACACTGGCTCCTAAATCACAAGGAGCTTGGTCTAGCTTCTAGGATGGTGGGCAATGTTGTAGCAATGTGATTTAGAAAAAAATAGAAAAAAATCCAACCACTGTCTATTTCAGCTTGGGTTTTTGGTTCAAACTCCTTGTCTAAGGTTTTATATAAATCTTTCCCACTCTTAAGTGTCACAGCTTTCACATGCTCTTTTCCTGGTGGTCTTGGGATTTATGTGTTACTTGGCAAGGTCCCAAAGGGTCGGGTGTTTTGGTTAAGAGCAAGTTGACTGATTTGGGTTTCAAGGCTTCTTATTTGGGCATCATTCCTTGTCATGTAAGCTTTGAACATAGCTTCCAAGGAGGATGATGGTTCTACTTGTGAAGAGGATTTGTTTTGAAAAGGGAATTTGTTGTTTTGAAAATTCTGATTCTGATGATTTTGATTGTTTTGGTAGTTTTGAGAACTGTTGGCGTGGTGCTGGTTTTGAAAATTGGAATTTCCTTGTTGCTTATGTTCTGGTGGGTTTAAACTTGGACTGTTCCATGAAATATTTGGATGTTGTTTCCAATTGGCATTGTAATTGTTAGAGTAAGGACCATTCCTATTATGAACATAGTTAATTGATTCAGAATTTTGAGGACAGTGTTCATAAGAATGATCTCCACTGCAACAAACACATTGCACTGAGAGGACAGCTGGAGTAGAAGTAGTGGCAGTCGGCTGTGTTCCCTGACCGGTAGTTATGTTTTTAAGCATATTGGTCATAGAAGCAAGCTGAGTTGTCAATGTAGTGTAAGCATCTAAATCATGCATTCCAGCAGTCTTCTTTGTAGTTGGTGCCCTTGGATCAGCCCAATGCCCATTGTTTGTGGAAATTTTTCAAGAATTTCATACCCGGTGTTATAGGTGTTGGAAGTAAAGGCCCCTCCTGATGTCGCGTCAAGCATTTGTTTTGCATTGGAATCAAGTCCATTGTAAAACGTCTCGAGTTGAATACAGTAGGGAATGCCATGGTGAGGGCATTTCCTTAATAATTCCTTAAACCTTTCCCATGCGTCGGGAATTGCTTCATCGTCCATTTGTTTGAACATGCAAATTTCATTTCGGGACTTAGCATTCCGGGTAGGTGGAAAATATTTTCTTAAAACATTTTCAGCCATGTCAGCCCATGATGGTACAGAACCTGGTGCCAATGAATTAAACCAAACTTTTGCCTTATCCCTTAATGAAAAAGGAAATAATGTGAGTCTTAGGGCATCAGAAGATACCCCAGGAATCAGAAAAACATCGGTGATCTCTTTAAAAGATTTTAAATGTGAGTGTGGATCTTCCGATGGGAATCCGACAAATTGACCATTGGCTTGCAACACGTGAAACATAATGGGTTTTGGTTCAAAATACGTTGTATCCATGTGAGGCTTTACAATTCCTGAATTTAATTGCTCAAAGTTAGGAATTGCATAGTCCATGATTCGCCCATTTTTCGAGTTTGCAAGATCAATGATGTTTAATGGTTCATTTTGGTCATTGTTACCATGAGATTCTTCATCATCTTCTTCTTCATTATTAATTGGTTGCTTTTGCCAATCATGAACGGGTGGATTTCAAAAAGCTGAAGGATTACCGAAAACTGTTGGGTTACCAAAAACTGGAGGGTTTCCAAAATTTGGTCGTCCTCTAGGATTTTCTAAGTCTGGTGGTCTCATTTGGTTCACTAGAGGTGGTGGTCTTATTTCTAAGACGGGTGGTCGTGGTGGTCTATGTTCAAATCCGGGTGGTGCATCCATATCGGGAGGATTCATAGAACTTGAAGCTCTTTGTAACCTCCGTCTATGATAAAAGGTTCTTTCTATGTCAGGATCTAACTCAAAAAGTTCCCCACGTTGGATTCGTGGCATACACCACACTAAGTATGATTCGGACGGTGTTAGAAAAACTAAATCTTTTAAAATACTTTTAAAAACTTTTAGCGTGCCAATCCCTGGCAACGGCGCCAAAAACTTGACAGTGCTTTGAATACACCGATAGACGTGTAATAATTAAACCTTAATACAAGTATACATTAAAATCTAATGTCGTCTTTCAAGTAATAATATGGTAAGAACCATGTATCGTCCCATAGAGATTGGAGTAAAAGCGTATTAAAAGTCTAATAAAAGAAATGGTTTCCAAGGATCAATTCGAAGATTAATATTTGTTTGTTTGGAGTTGGATTATCACAGATTATATAAAACAGATAATAAAGGATAGCAAGGGTGCAAGATGTTTGGGGTGAAGTTTAAACATAACTTCCAGCAGACCAATGTTGTGGCAATGCCACGGCATTTGTCTCTTAACACTTAAGTTCACCATCTACTTTTCAGGATGCCCTCTCGGGTTTATCTGCAATTCACTACTGATCTAGCTTCCACTCAACCCATCTCTGGTGTTATGTGTCAGAACTATCAATAGCAAAAGGAGTCCTTCCAAGCATATGGATGAACAAATCAATTTGTTAAAATCACTCTCTCGAGCCGATTCCCATATCAGTTAAGTTGACGTGTTCTAAGTGGGTCATCTCTGACTCGCACTCTACACTGTTACCATCAAAACAGATTATCAACTTATCGGGAAAAATCAACCAGAAAGATCAGAGGTGACAAATCTCTTTGTCAGCAGCTCTCTCAAGCCTACTTTCTTTGTCATTCGGATTGACGTGCATATCAATGGTTCATCTCTGACACCATGGCACTTTAACACTTTCAAAGTGATCAACCGTCCTGAAGTAACTTGATCTTTTATAAAACTTAACATGAAATGGTGAACATCATTATTGAGAAACGATGCCCACTTTTCATTATGTTTAAAATCTCACCCTTTAATCTCACACCCAAGCTGTTTAAACTTAGCTACTCATACTGAAATGTAAATGACAGGAAATGTAAATTACAGAAATGAAAGACATAAAGTAAAGACAGAATTGTAAATGACTTAAATGTAAAATACAAGAATGTAAAAGTTTATAAGTTATTACAGCAATGCTGGAACAATGCTGCAGCAACTCATAAATCGTATGAAGATTAAGAACAAGATGAATAACATAAACAAGAATTGCATAAAATTAAAGAGAGTTTCTGGAAGTCAGCTGTAAGAACTGATCTACCCAAGTTGTCTACTGAAAATGAAAACCAACCTCTCCTATTAATACTAAGAGGAGAGAATGCAAGCATACTAACTATACTATTCAACACTATTCATCAAGGTACAAAAACTATTACAACCCATGCTTCCCAAGTTGGTCTTTTTAGAGCTTACAAAAATAATCAGGCATTGAGTTCAATCCTTCTAGAACATGGCTGGATCATGGTACCAAAAGTCAGCAACAAAAGTCTTCTAGAAGTCGATTCTTCATTCCATTCGTCCAGTCTTCAATGTTGTAGCATTGGGCAGGGCTGCACTATAATAAACAAACATAATTAGCCTTCCTAAAGGAGTATTTGACAAGTAAATCATAATCTTAGCTCCATTAAACAAAGGGTGAAAATAAGTAAGAAAAGGGAGTCAAATGTTGGGATAAAATCAAAAAATCTAATTAAAATGATAAGAAAAAGATACAATATGCATTAAATAAATAATGCATATCAATGGAATCGGGTATGTTCCCGTCATCGCAAGATGTTTATATGTACGGTAAGAATGATGAAAAACCAGGTTTGTTTATACGCTTTGTTTACATTGGTTTCCAAAGCTATAAAGTTTTAACTTGAAAATGGATGTTCTCACTAGGCGTAAGCCTAATCGTTTCAAATTAAATTTTCTTACCAGGTACGAGCTCGGGGAAGTAACGGGAAGAGGGACGAGTGATTTCTGGTATTCAACTTTTGGTGATAAGTGGAGAAGTTAGCATATATGAGGATGTTTTGGAGAATGGTCTAAACAACTTGTATAATCTGATCTTAACGTTCAGGATTAGATTAGTTGGTTGTTTTGATATGCTCAATTTGTGTATATGTGAACCCTCATAGTTAATTCTCCATTTATGTATAAAAGTTTGGATGAAATTATGGATAACTTTGATAAATTTTAAGGATTAAATTTATCCTGGTTTTTGGACGTTTCAGTATGGTATCAGAATTGTAGTTTAAGTAAACTATGTATGATTGTGAGATACCTAGACTTAAGCTGAGATGAATTAAGTTATAATTTGTGAGATATGGGTAGAAGCACTAAGACGGGATAGTCTTAGAGTCGACGGAAATACGTGAATTAAGCACTGTAACGATGGTAACGAGGATTCTCATGTATAGTATGTTCACAATTTCAATTAGCTACTATTATTATGAATATATTGTTACGCAAGCATACTTGTTTCTAAATTGTTATAGTGACTAATGAACGTTAAAGTGTGTTTCTTGTGTTAGGGTACGTGTAACCATTTCTTATGGTTATCTTATTGTGCTAAATCTCAGAACGATGGTGAATACACCAACCAGATCCCCTAATTCTTCGAAAGATAGGGCAGTAAATGATTGGGTGGTGGAGAAGCAGCCTGAAATGGGTGGAACTCACGAAAGTCCACCGAGGCCACCTATAATAGGTGGAATTCATGTTTGATGAATTTAACATGACGAGAGATATATATCTTGTTAGAGGTAGGATCAAGAAAATAATAAGCAGTTTGGGTGGCAGAATATCCAACAAAAATACAAGGAGAAGAGCGAGGATCAAGTTTATTTGTGGTATAGGGACGGAGCCAAGGGTAGCAAAGACACCCAAAACTATGAAATTTAAGATAGTTAGGTGTGTAACCATGAAGTTTCTGATAAGGAAATTGAAGATTAAGTGTAGGAGTTGGCATACGATTTATGAGATAACTAGCACTAGCAAAATCAAGAGACCTGTTGGTCCCAAAGGGGTTATACAAGTTTGTAGAAGAGGGGGGGGGTTGAATACAAACACACGATTTTTATCTTTCTAAATTGTTTATTGATATGTATCAAACAATTTACAGTTTGTTGCGGAACAAGATTAAGGAATAAACCAAATATAAACAAACTATGAGAATCACTAAGAGTTCTTGCACTAGAAACAGAGATTAAGAAAATCTAGAATACTAAGGAGAGTATTCTATCACACAGTAGTTCAACGAGGAGAGGAATGGCCGAGTACTTCATAAATGAAGTAGGGTTTCCTTTATATACTGCATGCATTTAATGCAAGTCAGTATACCTTTACACGTGGCAGCCTCTGGTTGGTTGCATGTTTTGACTTCAGTAGACAACCTAGTAGCCACATGATGAACAGTGTAGAATCAGAGTTGGTTGTACGATTCTGGACAAAGGGATGTCCGTTCTGACAATTCGTACAAAGGCGTGCAAGGGGATAATACAAAAGTTACTTGTAGAGGAGGCTTCATGATCAGCGTTCGCTGAATGATTCTTTATCAATGAATGATAAAGTTTAGCGTTCGCTAAAGTCTTCTACTTGAAACTTCACGTTGAGTGGACAAGTCTTGGCTTCGCTGATATCCGCATTAGATCATTAGTAGACTTTGTCGCTGGTTCTTTGGCTTGATCTTCGACTTCACCGTAGAACATGGTTGACGTGAATCTTGTATTCAGGGATCATAAGTAAACAATAAAAACTATCAGCGATCATCAGTGAGACTGAACAGGCTCAGGGCTCACTGATGAACAGTGTTCGCTGAATGTACAATATAAAGCGTATGTTTTCATCAGCGATACTAAATAGACTTAGTATATTTTCTTTGATGACAAAACATTAATACATATTGTCTACTTACAATTTTCACTAAGTGTTTCTCAGGGTCATTATCAAATCACTGAGGGTTTGGATCAACAATCTCCCCCTATTTGATGATGACATAGCAATAAAGGAAAATTGTTAAGTAAGAAAAAATAAGGATAATAAGAACTTATAAAATAATTGTCCCATTTACTGTTTTTAGTGATATTTTTAAGTACTGATGGAGTAAAGTACATTCACTTAAATTTTTCATTTACCTTCGTATAGGTTATAGAGGGAAGTGGAAAAATTACAAGTACAACAAATAATAATTACAAGTACAAAAAGTTACAGGCTGATAAAGATAGAAGAATTACAAAAGATGATCTTATCAGCTACTCAGGTTCTTTCTTGACGAGTTCATCAAGAGTATCAGTCTTTGGAATCATCCAATCAGGGACTATGACTACCTGTTCCCGTCTTTTTTTTGCTTCGCGGTAGATGTGGGGTTTTAGAAGTGATCCAAGTAAACTGCGTCTGTATTCGCACCAGTCAAGTAAATCTATGAGTTGTTCGATTGGAGTTTTGTATAACTCAGAGATGCGTTGAAAGCATTCACGACCAGTGAATTCATAGAAGAAAATGCCATAAGGATTGCTGATAACCTTACCATGGACGAAGTCTTCAGCGGGAGGTAGAGATATGTCGAGTCCGGAGAGATCAGGGGTAGTGCCAAGAACTGCTTCATGAGAGAAATCAATCTGTGTCTCGTTTCTTATTGTCAGACGTGGAGAGGAAGGAGTCTTCTTCTTTGGAGCATCTCGTTTCTTCTGAATTGGTAGAGGGGGAATATCAACCGCTGAGGTTACCAAGTCGATCGGCCTGTTTATGGCTTTTTCAACTTCGGTCTTGAAAGTAGAGTGGGATCGCTGAATTGCAATTCTCATTTCCAACCATTCAGGGAAACAGAATTTATCCAGGTCTGACATGTAGCAAGTTCTGAAGTGGCCGTTTTCTCTGACTACTTGGACATGAACAATCGGTACCGTTTTAGCAAATTTTATAGCATATCTCCCTTTATCTTTACAGCGCTTATCCTTGATCCATGACTTCGGTAGTGGCACATCGTCTTGCACCAGTCCAGTGTGGTGTTACTGACTTTGGTCTTTTACCGGTTGACCTTCTGTGCGTCCTTTATCAGTTTTCGTTGAACAGCAATAGGGAACTTCTTCAGGTCTGGATCACTGACTGAACGCTGAGAAAGTTCTAAGGCATATTCTTTATCTTTTTCTTCAGCCTTCTTTCGTTCAGCCAGGAGTTTTTCAGCTCTGAGGGATTCAACGATTTCCCTTTTTGATAAGATGTTGAGATGAAAAGGAACAATCCGCTGAGCCTCAAGCTTTTGAATCATGGCTGCTCTCTTTTTCAGTTCTTCTTCACTTGGCTTTTGAGGAACCAAGGAAGGTCTTTTCTTGTGCGAGAGCAGTTCTTCTTCAGGTTCATCAGTCTCAGCGAAGTCTAAGACCGGGATTATTTCATCAGCACTCGGGGCTGGGATTATTGGTGATGTAGGAGGAGCTTCAGCTTGACCCTCAAGCAGGGGAGAGGACTAGCTGAAACAAAACGATCACGGAAGTAAGATCATTTGGGATAAGTGATAGAGAAAGAGTGGGTTAAATGTTTAGAGGTTTGATGGAGAGTAGAACTGAGGTTGAGAAGGGATAGAGGAGGGATGCAGTGTAAGGGAAGAATAAGTAAGTTACCTGACAAAGTGGCTTGTTGTAGAGAATATCCAAGTTGCCTTTTGCAAGGCCTTTCTTTTTGCCTTTATCAGCTTCAGACGCTGCAGGTTTGTTTTGGTGGTCCCCTCCCCTGATTCTTTGATAACTACCCCTTTTTGAGTTGGGGTTTTCTTGGGCTGGAAGACGAAATCATCGAAGTCATCATCGTCATCGTCATCATTTTTGGGTGATGATGAAGGTTCGTCCTCCTGAAGATCCAGGTCTTCATCGTCTTCTTCACCTTCTTCCTCAGATTCAGTGTTTTCATCCGAGTCAACAAGCACTAGAGAGATGGCATGTTCATCGACATTCTCCCCCTCAGAATTTGCAAGGTCAGAGAATTCGGTTTCCTCAGGGTTTTCAACTCCCTGAGGTTTATCAGCATTTTCTTCCTTTTCGTCCCCATCAGAGTCATGGGGAAGGTCTTTTTGAGTCTTCTCCCCCTCTTCCACATGATGGATGAGGGAGGTATCAGCAGTAACAACAGCAGCAACATCAGCCGGCTTAGATTCCCTGTCTTCGTGGCCAGGGATCCCAAGCTAAGTTTTCACTTCTACCATTCTGTCTTCTAGGCCAGAAATAGCAGAACTGCTTTGGAGTATAAAATCCACTGCCATCTCCACCTTTTCTCGGTCATCCTGAGAAAAGTGATATAGAGGCACAGTGGGAGCGTTGAGCCGATCCAAAATCCGTTGCAGCAGATCGTTGGAGGATCCAACCTTATTATCAAGAGTGTTCATTGCAGTCTTCAAGGTACCCATCTCTCCCTGAAGGTTACCAACCACTGTCTTCAGCGATGTGACTTCGCTGGACAAGGTGTTGAAGTTTGTGGAGAGAACGTTGTTGGTGTTGTTGAGAGCGCTGAGTGTGGAAGAATTGGTTGTGAGGGCCTCAGCAACAGAAGACAAGCTGCCTTCAACTTTGGACAGACCTTCAGCAGAGGCTTTGTCAGCGACAGCCTCAACCAGCTTCTTTAAAGTCTCCCCAACGTTTGTAACCGCTGTGGAGTTCGATGAGATGGTGGTGGTGAGAGTTTCCACCTTAACAGCAATCTCCTTGAGGAAGTGGCTGATGGTGCCCAAATTAGGACCTGTAACAGAGAAAAACTTATGAACAAAGGAAAGCTCAAAAGTTGGGGGGTGCAGAGAATGGAGTGTTTAGTATACCTGGGGGCGGGTTGGAGAAGGTGTGGAAATCACGATGACCAGTGAAATTCTCCATATCATCTTCCATGTTTGGTTGTCGCTGAGAGCCACCAGGTCCTAGATTTTGATCCATCATATGCTAAAGATCAGCAGCAGCTGTGTCACTTAGGTGAAAGACACCTGAGGTTGAGAATGGGGGTATTATGAAGTTTGGAGTGACCAAAGAAGATGAGGGAAGAACAAAGGTTGAGAAGAGAGATTGGTTGGCAGATTCAGCGTTGGATCCGATGAGGAAAATCTCTTCAGTACTTAGAGATAATGAGAGTGGGGGTCCTGATCCATGGTAACTTCAGTGTCTTGAGGTACTGAAGTGGGAATGGAAGGGATTGCTTCAGCGGATGTGGCGGAGCGTGCCATGAAATCGTCCAGCGTCTTCTGTAGAGAGACAGACGTCGTGTCTTCACCCTGGGAAGGCTTGGGGGTTGCTCCTTGGAGATCTTCTTGGTCTTATGGATGTCAAGTGGGGATTCAGAGTGTTTTCTCTTTCGAGAAGGAGTGGTGGTTGCGGCCTGGGTACCAGCGGTTGGGACGACCGCTGCCGAGGAGGTAGCCGCAGAAATAGAAGAAATAGAGGGGCGAAGAAGAGTTAAGAGAGTAGAGAGACGTACCTCATTTGCGGTGGATTGTAGTCGAGTACCTTAGGGCCAACCTGAGAAAGTCTCAGGTCTCCCCGGATGGATACCTTTCTTTCAGCCCATGCAAGAATAGGGCGCTGAGAAATCTTGGGTATGGAACGTTCGCTGGTCGATTGGGGGCTTCGATGCATTCTGTTAGCTTTAATTAGCTCCTAATTAAATGAATGTTTTATAAAGATATTTTAATGTTTTAGATATTTTCTTATAGATATTTACTTAGATATTTTATATAGATATTTTAGATATTGTCTAGATTTTAGATATCTTAAATATCTAATGTGTAAATGGCCCTATATAAGAGGTGTCCATAGTCTTATTTCAAGTAGTGAGAAATATGGAAAGCACACAAAAACACACATAGACTAGTTTCTTATGAGAGTCGTTTCATGTTTAGTGTGGTGTTCTTCAACATTTCTCCTCTCCATATTTAATCATCAATGAATATGAGATAAGTTTCTTTATGATTGTTCTTCATGTATCTCTTATCTCTATATTTAAATATGGACTTTATATTTCTTCTATTGTTTCTCTAGAATGGGATCAACAACTGGTATCAGAGCCGATTGAAGAAACTTTTCTTCAAAATCGATCATCTATGCAACAATGGAAGTTTTAGATGGTTTAGTTTCTGATATACTTCATGTGTGTGTTTTTTATTCTTTCTCATTCATTGGTTTTATTTGATAAGCACTAAGTAGATGGTTGATCTATGATCTCATCCTTGTGTGTGCTTAAGTCCATAGCAATTCTTTTTGCATCTTGGTAGTAAGGTTGTTGATCTTTGTTCGATCTGACCTTTATTTTCAAGATTGGACTATCTTTGATCCAGATTTTGTTTGTCTTCCGCTGCTCATAAACATTTATATATGGATAACAAAATCATTTGGGTCTTGAGAAAGTTGTTTGAGAAAGATTTGATGTTTTGTTAAATGTTCAAAGTCTGATCTGAAACGTTTTTTTTTTAACTTTGAGTTCTTCTAATTAGTTTTCTGACTTGATCAATTAGAGATCGAATTATTTGCACTCACGGTTTTAAAAATTATATGAAGATCGTCTTATCTTTTACATCAAATCAGATTTAATGACAGATTTGCGCTGCTGTATTAAACTGATCATATCTCACTCATAAAAACACCGATTGATGCGATTCAAAAGGCCCTGGATTCCTAAGACACAGATGAACAGATTCCGTGTTTTGAGAATTCAGAGATTCGAAATTTATAAGGGTCATATGCATCGTTGAAGTAGACAACAGTGTGCTAATGGAAAGCTAAAAGCTGAAGAAAGCCATCGCTGAAAGCTGAAGAAAGCCATCGCTGAAAGCTGAAGAAAGTCATCGCTGAAAGCTGAAGAAAGTTGTCGCTGAAAGCTGAAGGCTGAAACCTAAGTGTTGTCGCTGAAAGCTGGAGCTGAGAGCTGAAAACCATCGCTGAAAAGATTCATCACTGAGCCATCGTTGAGCCATCGCTGAAACATTGCTGAGCCATCGCTGAAACATCGTTGAACCATCGTTGAGCTGTCGCTGAAGGCCATCGCTGAAGTAAGCCATCGCTGAAGGTCAGCCGTTGAAAGCTATCAGCTGTCGCTGGAAAGGGCTGTCAGCTTTGCACTGTTTCAGAAACACGCGCATAACTTCCTACTCGGTGCTCCGATTCGCATGAATCCAGTTGCGTTGAATTCCTAAGACACAGGTGAAACTTTTTCATGTTTTGATTTTGGTCTGAATCAGTGTGCTTAATGGTCAGAATCTGTGTCAAAGTCAATGGACTCTTGCTGCACCGAAAGCATCGCATTTCACTCATGCTCTTTCCGCTTTCAAGAACGGTGTTCTCTCAACAGTTCTTCATGGTGTCAAGCTACATTTGTCACATTTTAAATGTCACTCCATCCTCTGTTATTCACGTTTAAAGCTCGGTGGATGAGCCTACATTTGAGGGGGAGCACATGATGCTTTGAAGACTTGAAGAACGGAACATCAAAGGTTCTAAAGAAAGCAAACGGGAGACTATAAGATGATGCTTTCTTTATAAAACATTAGGGGGAGATTGTTAGCTTTAATTAGCTCCTAATTAAATGAATGTTTTATAAAGATATTTTAATGTTTTAGATATTTTCTTATAGATATTTACTTAGATATTTTATATAGATATTTTAGATATTGTCTAGATTTTAGATATCTTAAATATCTAATGTGTAAATGGCCCTATATAAGAGGTGTCCATAGTCTTATTTCAAAGTGAGAAATATGGAAAGCACACAAAAACACACATAGACTAGTTTCTTATGAGAGTCGTTTCATGTTTAGTGTGGTGTTCTTCAACATTTCTCCTCTCCATATTTAATCATCAATGAATATGAGATAAGTTTCTTTATGATTGTTCTTCATGTATGTCTTATCTCTATATTTAAATATGGACTTTATATTTCTTCTATTGTTGCTCAAAAATGGGATCAACACATTCCATCAGGTCTTCGAAGATTGGACGATCCCAGTCCACATGCAGGCCTTTCAGCAGTGCACAACCCATAGCAGATTGGGTCTTCGAGGCCTGATCAGTGGACCCGGTTTTAGCTGTCATACAGCTGATGAGGTGAGCGAAGATGAAGTTCGTCTCGCTGGGCATTTTGCTTTTCGGCACGGTTGTTATCTTCTTCTCAGGGAGGTCATCTCTCCCTGTGTTCCATTTATACTTCATCGCGTCTAAAAATGCGATGATTTCAGCTTTTCCTTCGTTGGAGTTGGGGTCAGGGAAAGGAACGGACTTGTTGTCCTTTGAGCTTGAAGGGAGGTTCAGGGTATGTCTGAGAACTGCAGGGGTGATCTTTGCGCCGCCGAATTCAGTCTCGAAGGTGATGGCATCGATCTTTTTCTTTGGGTTTTTGGTAGAGGGGACTTGGATACGATGAGCCGTTTACCAGAACTGAGCTAATAGGTGTTTATGAGCAGGGGGTTTGATAGTCATAGTTGTCGCCAGAGGACATGTTTTGATAAAGTTTTACTGCATCATTCAGATGAGTGACCATTTTCTTTGGAGGGAATTCCAGTAGAGCATAGAGATTATTACCATGGAACGTAATCTGGTCCATTGAGAGTTTCATCATTGGAGCCTTGGTCAGTTCAGCTTTGTTAGAAGAGGTAGGGGATGCAGCACTTGTACTATCAGTGGTTGCCATTTCTGTTCAGAATACACAAAGATGAAGAAGATGAAGAACATTTCTTAATATGGAAAAGTTTCCAAAATAAGGATTTTTAGGGTTTTCCAGTTTTGAAAAAAAGTACAAAACTAGTGAAATTACTTGTTTTCTAGTTTCCTTTTGAGGAAGGGATTCTGGAAAAACATATGAAAGTGTCAAGTTTAAGATTTTGATTATAAACTTGAAGAACAACTTGTAAACAGATTGTAGACATAAAACCATGAATAAAATGATTTTATTATGAGAAAGTTCTTTTGTTTGATCTGTTAATAACAATAATAAGATCAAAAACAAGTTTATGAGATGGAAAATAAAAGAAATGTTAACCTATTTCGTGATGTAGAAGATGATAAACAGGTTCGTGAGAAAATAATCTGAATGCAACAGTGAGTTCTTGTTTTCGAGAGTAAGTTCGCGTAAAAGGTAAAAATATAAACTCAAAGGGTTTATATAGTGAGAGTATAGAGAGAAAAACTAAGAGCGGGAAAAGTTTTTCATGATGGCACGTGACACGTCCCTTAAATCTTATTGGACAAGAAAATGAAGGGGGTGAGTGTGTCAGACGAAGAGGCGTGCCATGGTTTATCTGTTGTGATGACGTCACAAACGTCCTTTCATATTTTAAGGTGTCTCTGAGGGTTTTGAAAAGCTCAGGGACATTTTTTAAAATAAGAAGCACTGATTAGAAATATCAGTGAGATTTAAGAGTTTCAAAAGAATCACTTAAAGGAATAGATAGTCAGCGATGTAATTTATTTTGAAATCTTGCATGCTGAGACGAATGTCAGCGATTAGGAGAGAGAACATACCTTGATATCAGCGAATCAATTTTGTTCAGAGATTAGGTGACTAATGAAGATGTAAAAGTTCATATTATCACTGATCAAATGTGAACCACTAAAGATTTTACTCTTCCAGGTTCAGCATTCCAAGCTCGCTGATGAGAAAGTTGAATCTTGTCTCATCAAGAGGTTTGGTGAAAAGATCAGCTAACTGAAAGTCAGTGGGAATAAAATGAAGTTTTATATCACCATTTATCACATGATCTCTGATATAATGATATCTGGTCTCGATGTGTTTGGTCTTTGAGTGTAGCACTGGATTGTTTGCTATGGCGATGGCACTAGTGATGTCGCAATAGATTGGAATTTTGGAGAGCTGAAGGTAATAGTCCAATAGTTGATTTCTCATCAATAGGACCTGAGAACAACAGCTTCCAGCAGCTACGTACTCAGCTTCAGCGGTTGGGGTGGACACTGAATTTTGCTTTTTACTTGTCCAACTCACCAGCTTTCCACCCAGGAGCTGACATCCTCCTATGGTGCTTTTCCTATCCAATTTGCATCCTGCAAAATAACTATCTGAATAGGCGATTAGATCAAACCCTAAGTCTTTGGGATACCAAAGACCTAGGTTAGGGGTACCCTTAAGGTATCGAAAAATACGCTTTACAGCGATCAAATGAGATTTCTTAGGTTCAGATTGATATCTTGCACATAAAAAAGTTGCATACATAATATCAGGACGACTAGTTGTATGGTACAGAAGAGAGCCGATCATCCCACGGTACGATGTGACATTAACAGGTTTCCCTGAAGGATCTTTGTTAAGTGTCAGCGGCGATGCCATTGAGGTTTTCATAGCTGAGCTTTGAGTTAAATCAAACTTTTTCAGCATATCTTTAACATACTTACCTTGGTAAATGAAAGTACTTTTTTCATTCTGTTTGATTTGAAGACCAAGGAAATATGTCAGTTCACCCCTCATACTCATTTTATATTCAGCTTTCATTCTTTCGGCGAAACGAGTACATAGGTCAGGGTTAGTAGAACCAAATATAATATCATCGACATATATTTGAACAAGAATGATATGACCTTTTACTTTCCTGAAAAATAGAGTTTTATCCATTTTACCACGCTCAAATTTTTCAATATGGAGATAAGTAGAGAGAGTGTTATACCATGCACGATGATCTTTCTTTAAGCCATAGAGTGCCTTATCCAATTTATACACATAACCTGGATGCTTAGGATCAGTTAATCCTGGAGGTTGTTCAACATAGACTTCTTCATTCAGCCTTCCGTTAAGGAATGCTGATTTCACATCCATTTGATATACTTTGAAGTCTTTGTGAACAGCGTATGCTAAAAATAGACGAATAGCTTCGAGTCTTGCCACTGGGGCAAATGCTTCATCGTAGTCCATGCCTTCCTCTTGTCTGTATCCATGAGCAACAAGACGAACCTTGTTGTGGGTTACAGTTCCATGTTCATCCAACTTGTTTCGATAGACCCACTTAGTGCCTATCACTGACTTGTCAGATGGTCTTGGAACGAGATTCCAAACTTTGTTTCTTTCAAATTCTGTCAGCTCTTCTTGCATAGCGCTGATCCAGTTTGGATCTCTGAGGGCATCATTTGTTTTCTTTGGTTCAATCAGAGAAATAAAGTTAACAAATAAACAAATGTTACCTGCACTTCGTCGAGTCTGAACACCAGCGTTTGGATCACCAAGAATCTGATCTATGGGGTGATTAATAGTCCATCGCTGAGCTGGAGCAGGATTCGTTGACTCGATTTGAACTTCTGGAGAAGCTAAAGAAGAAGCTTCAGCAACTTCAGGCAAGAGAGGAAGAGGTTCAGATGTCATTTCATTCACTGATTGCTGAGAAGTAGATAGGATATCTGAGGTAGATGGTTCAGAAGAAGGCACAGTGTTGAGAGGAACAGCTGAAACCCATGACGATTCAGCTTCACTTGTCTGTATGCTTGGGATGATAGTAGGATCATCATCTTCAGCGGTAGGGATGTTGACCTGAGGATTGGGAATAGTTTTCGAGTCCCCAAGATGAGAAAACATCCATTGATTGAGTTCTTCAGTATCGGCAGAAGGTCTTGTGTAACACCCCGCTTACCACGACACAATATTGTCCGCTTTGCCCCACTAGCTCACGGCTTTGTTCTTGGCGACCTGGTAAGGACTTCGCAAGGACTTCCCAGGAGGTCACCCATCCTGGTACTACTCCCACCCAAGCACGCTTAACCACAGAGTTCCCAAGGAACCCGCATGCTTGTGGCCCCAAAACGCGTTGTGTCTGGTAAGACCAAGGTTTACTAATATACCCAGCATCTCTCCTGTCCACGGCCGATGTGGGATATGCCTAAGGTGTTACACACACCCCCCCTTAGGGACTCATCGTCCTCGATGAGGTTTGCCCCACCATCCCGAACGGCACAGGAGTGGCTCTGATACCATTTGTAACACCCCGCTTACCACGACACAATATTGTCCGCTTTGCCCCACTAGCTCACGGCTTTGTTCTTGGCGACCTGGCAAGGACTTCGCAAGGACTTCCCAGGAGGTCACCCATCCTGGTACTACTCCCACCCAAGCACGCTTAACCACAGAGTTCCCAAGGAACCCGCATGCTTGTGGCCCCAAAACGCGTTGTGTCTGGTAAGACCAAGGTTTACTAATATACCCAGCATCTCTCCTGTCCACGGCCGATGTGGGATATGCCTAAGGTGTTACATCTTGAGTTCGCTGAACGGGATTCGTCAAAAGTGACTTGGATTGTTTCTTCTACAGTTTGTCTTCTACGATTGAAGACTCTGAAGTCTTTGGAGACTGAAGAATATCCAAGAAATATTCCAACATCAGCCTTGGGATCAAACTTTCCTAGGGCATCCCTGTTGTTCAGTATGAAACACTGACATCCAAAGATGTGAAGAAAACTAATTGAAGGCTTTCTCCCATGGAAAAGTTCGTAGGTTGTTTTCTTGAATCTTTTGACAATCAGCGACTTGTTTTGAGTAAAACAAGCAGTGTTGATAGCTTCTGCCCAGAACTGAGTAGGTAGATGAGAATCGTTGAGCATTGATCGTGCAGCTTCGATGATAGTTCGATTTCTTCTTTCAGCGACTCCATTTTTGCTGTGGTGTTCTCACAGAAGAAAAGTTGTGAGAAATACTCTTACTTTCAAAGAAGTTTTCAACATAACTGTTTTTGAATTCAGTCCCATGATCACTCCTTATCGAGCGAACGGTCATATTATTCAGGACTTCCATTTTCCTGACGAAAGTGATGAGTTCTTCAGGGGTGTCACTCTTAGAATGGAGAAACATAACCCAGGTGTAGCGAGAGAATTCATCAACTATGACCAGTGCATATTTCTTTCCAGCGATGGATTGTTTGTTAACAGGGCCAAACAAATCCATGTGAATAAGTTGAAGAGGAGATGACACTGAGGAAACTTGCTTGGACTTGAAGCTTGCTTTAGTTTGTTTCCCTTTCTCACACGCTGAACATAGAGATTCTTTAGCGTATGAGTGTTGAGGTAGACCAGTGACCAACTCTTTTGAAGAAAGAGTATTCAGTGTCTTGAAGTTGAGATGAGAGAGGCTCTTATGCCATAGCCAGTTGATATCAGATGAAGCTTTTGAGAAGAAACAGGAATTCTTAGTGGTTGTCGAGTCCATGTTTATAACATAAACATTTTCCAAACGATATCCGGTGAGAGCAATCTTCTCATTTTTGTCAGTGACAAATCAGGATTCCTTAGTGAAACACACCTTGTAATCCTTGTCACATAATTGACTGATACTCAGAAGATTGTGCTTCAGTCCTTCAACATTTGCGACTCTTCTGAAGGTAGTTGTACCATTAGAGAGTACACCAAACCCTCGGGTATAGCCTTTTCCATTTCCACCAAAGGTCACTGAAGGACCTTTCTCTTCCTTATATTCAGCGAGCAGGTTCTTTTTACCAGTCATATGTCTAGAGCATCCGCTATCGAGATACCAGATACCCTTCAGGACCTGCAAACAAAGGAAGATTAGTTTGATTTCGGCACCCATTTTACTATGGGTCCACATTTGTCAGTGGTGGTAGAGGAAGTGGAATGTTCAGCAATCTTCGCAACATTTGAAGATTCAGCTTCAGGACTAGTCTTTACTTTGGTTAATTTCTTAACCTCAGTGGTTGGTTTCACCTTAACCTGATTTGCACCAGGATTGGTCTTCTTTACCTTAGGGGCAGTGATCTTCACCTTAGCTAACTTTTCAGCTTTGGTGGTTGTAGGGCACTTACTGGCAATATGATCGGTAAGTCCACAGTGATAACATTTCCTATAGCTGAAAGTAGCTTTAGGACCATAGGCATTTTTATTTGAAATTTTCAAATGGGCAGGGCCTGTACCAAGAATACCTTTAGCATCAGATCTTGGAGGAACCTTAGGTTCATCAAGATTCTTAGCTAAGATATTAATCCTAATCCTAGGAGTTGATCATTGAGCATGCTCATTAATCTTATCCTTAGAAGTTGAGGATTGATTAGCTGAAGATTTAACATTCTTCATCTTAGGTACTTTGGTACCCTTCTGAGGTTTTTGGAAAATCATTTTCTCTTTACCTTTCAGTTTAGAACTTGAGGTAGAGGTTTCCTCGGGAATGGGAATTTTAGAAGAGGAACACTGTGACGAGGAGGTGTCAGGGATAGATGACACGTACATTCCAAACTTAAGCATGAAACGATCAGTGGTTGGTTCTATAGCATCATCTTTATAACCAAGACCACTTTTATCACTCAGAGGAATCTGAGCACCTAATATCTCAGTGATCGTTGTTGAGGATTTACACTATCCTTCAACAGTAGCCTTTTCAGCCTTTAATGCAGCAATAGCATCTTCTCGCTCAATACGAATGATTTGATTTATACAGACCTTATCTTTCAAATTTTCTTCTATTTTAGAAAGCTTTTGAATTTCCAAATGACGATTCTTAAGATGTTCAGCGAGATCAATATTTAATTTTTCAGCTTTGGTCTTGCCATTCATGGCATCATATAAATCAATAGTCAAAAGATCGACGGTCCGACGTCTTTCGATGTCACTGAGGGCTGAAGTATGATTATTAGTGAGAGAGTTTGATACCTGAGAGGTGGAGGTAGAAGTAGAGGGAATTTTAGTTTGTTCTTCCTCTTCTTCTATTTTAGCCATGAGGCAGAGATTGGCCTCATCATCATCTTCAGAGTCAGATGATTCTTCATCAGAAAGAGCCCAGTCATGATCTTCAGCGATCATGCCTTTGCCTTTCTTCTTAAAGCTTTTCAGCTTTGCATATTTTTCTTTCAGCTTGTTGTACTTGTCATCTCTAGCCTAGGGGTTAGAGGATTTCTTGTAGGAAGAAGATGAGGGTCTGAAGACTTTCTTTGACCTGCATTCAATAGCAAAGTGTCCTACTTTTTCACAGTTAAAGCAGGTAGTAGTTGCCTTATCTACAGGGGTTGAAGATTTTGGCTTGTCAGTGAGGGAAAGAGGTTTATTTCTTCTGAAGTTACTCTTTCTGGCGAATCTCCTGAATGTATTAGTAATGAGTGCCAGTGACTCATCAATTTCTGAAGGATCAGCTTCTGATGATTCATCAGAGTTAGACTCCAACTCAGTGATAGTGACAGTAGATCGCTGAGTAGGCACCAACTCTGAAGAGAGTAAAGCAACATGTGTGCTTTTGGAATCTTTTACAAGATTCTTCTTGAGATGACACGACTGGTCATGATTGAGCATAGTGCCAAATAAGGTAGAAAGGGTCATTGATTTCAGATCTTTTGAGAGCTTAAGACACATTGAATAATTGTCCCAGCTTTCAGATAGACTTTCTAGAAACTTTGTCAGGATCTCAAAGTTAGAATATTCCTTACCAATAGTTTTTAAGTCAATGATTAAACAGTTAAACCGTTGATGAACTTTAGAGAGGGTTTCATTCTTACCACAGATGAAACTTTCGTACTGTCTTACCAGGTTCATCTTTCTTGAATCCTGGACTTCAGATGTACCTTCATATTGAGCACATATTGTGTCCCACATGGCTTTAGAACTCTTTAGGTTCATGATGGAGTGATAGACTTCATCAGGAAGAGCCATAGAGATGATAGATCTGGCCTTAGTATCAATGGCCACCTTCTTCTTGTCTTCATCAGTCCACGTACTAACTTCCCTAGGAATGATTCCTTCAGGGATAGCAGCTCTAGTAGCAGTGCCTGGAACAGCAGGGTCTATCATGAAAGGGATATATGGTCCATTTTCAATGTAGTAAGGTATAGTAGGATCTACACCTTCTAGGAAGAGCATCATCCTATTTTTCCAGAGATTGAAGTTATCTTTGGAAAATCTAGGGGTTTAGCAAGATAGCCATTATCGATATAGTTTGTGTTTGTGGAGTTTGCCATATTGAGAAAATAGAAAGGAAGAGAAAATAATATAGTATAAGCAAGATCTTGTTTATTAGATTAAACAAACTGCTCCGATACCACTTGTTGGTCCCAAAGGGGTTATACAAGTTTGTAGAAGGGGGGTTGAATACAAACACACGATTTTTATCTTTCTAAATTGTTTATTGATATGTATCAAACAATTTACAGTTTGTTGCGGAATGAGATTAAGGAATAAACCTAATCTAAACAAACTATGAGAATCACTAAGAGTTCTTGCACTAGAAATAGAGATTAAGAAAATCTAGAATACTAAGGAGAGTATTCTATCACACAGCAGTGCAGCGAGGAGAGGAATGGCCGAGTAATTCACAAATGAAGTAGGGTTTCCTTTATATACTGCATGCATTTAATGCAAGTCAGTATACCTTTACACGTGGTAGCCTCTGGTTGGTTGCATGTTTTGACTTCAGGAGACAACCTAGTAGCCGCATGATGAACAGTGTAGAATCAGAGTTGGTTGTACGATTCTGGACAAAGGGATGTCCGTTCTAACAATTCGTATAAAGGCGTGCAAGGGGATACGACAAAAGTTACTTGTAGAGGAGGCTTCATGATCAACGTTCGCTGAATGATTCTTTATCAGCGAATGATAAAGTTCAGCGTTCGCTGAAGTCTTCTACTTGAAACTCCACGTTGAGTGGACAAGTCTTGGCTTCGCTGATATCCGCATCAGGTCATTAGTAGACTTTGTCGCTGGTTCTTTGGCTTGATCTTCGACTTCACCGTAGAACATGGTTGACGTGAATCTTGTCTTCAGGGATCATAAGTAAATAATAAAAACTATCAGCGATCATCAGTGAGACTGAACAGGCTCAGGGCTCACTGATGAACAGTGTTCACTGAATGTACAATATAAAGCGTATGTTTTCATCAGCGATACTAAACAGACTTAGTATATTTTCTTTGATGACAAAACATTAATACATATTGTCTACTTACAATTTTCACTAAGTGTTTCTCAGGGTCATTATCAAATCACTGAGGGTTTGGATCAACAAGACCAATATGTACGTGGCATAGAAGAGTGAGTGAGAAGAGAAACCTCGGTTTCAATAATGTGACAATGACGTCACTCCGAATAGCCATTGTGCTCGGGCGTATGAGGCGGAAAAGTTAGATGACTGATGTCATGAGATTCAAGAGTAGGATTTAAACCAATATATTCACCACCATTATCACTGAAGATAGTAACGATGGATCGTTTGAAGAAATTTTCAACTTTGAGTTTGAATTTAATAAAAATGGCAGTGGCTTCATTTATGTGTTTGAGTGGATAAAATCACACATATTTGGAATAATGATCAACAAATATTATGTAGTATTTGTAGCCATCAGAAGAGAAGGTGGGGGAAATCCAAACATCACTGTAAAGAATATCAAGAGGGGGCCTTTAGATTGTAAGGTGTTATGAGAGAACGATAATTTATGGCTTTTATTGAAATCACAAGAATTGCAATGAAAAGCAATATATGGGAATATTAAAATTAAAAGAATTGCTAATATGACGTAAAATAGAATATGATGGATAGCCTAATCGATGATGCAATCGGTAGTGGATGTCATTCATATATTCCTGATTTAGTTGGGCCTTAGAGAAGGGGTGCCCCCGTGCGGAGATCCTTCACAAGATAAGAAGTAGGTGAGAATGTAATTGAAGCATTATTATCTTGGCAAAATTTAGATACTGAGATAATTACGAGAAACGAAAGGCACGTGTAATATATGATTAAGATGAAGTTTAGAATTAGGAGTAAGAAGAGATATTGAACCGGTCTTTGAGATGGATAGGTTGGAACCATCGCCAATAATGAGTTCCTCCCTACCATTGTAAGGGGTGTGAAGTGCAAGGTTGGCAAGATCATGAGTGACATGGTGAGTGACATGGTGTGTTGCACCACTGTCAAGAAGCCAACCATTGGATGAAATTTCTGAGGGAGCAGCATCATATGTAACACCCTAAAAATAGGGGTAAACAAAAACTTTCATAATACGAAAGAGTGGTAACAAATTGATATTGCATGAGCCAACCTAAAAGGGAGAAATACAAGTATATGGGTAAAATTACAAGCGTATTCAAATGAAAGATTTATGACAACCAACTAATCTAAACCCTAGTGTGCAATCAAGATTACAAAAGGGTTGTCATCGCTATTCGTATAGATCTTCTATGTTTCGTGTCCCAAAAGCAATTCCCAAAGGCTCACATGCTCCGCCTAATCCTTCTTAATAACGGCTCCACTAGAACCTAAGATTCATGTCAACATTCAAACAAGTGTCAAGACAAAGCTTGGTGAGTAATCACAAATAACAACACATATTAGTAACATGCATAATTAAGCATCATTATTCCGGTTTCCATAGATAGATTTGAAGTTAATGGGGGAGACCCATAACACCAAGAAGTTCCACCCAAAGAGTCGAGATACCTTAGTGTCATCCGCATAAATGCGACACCAAAGGCCCGGCACATCCGGGGGTGCAACAAAGGCATTGCCCCAAATGGCGAGGGTCTAGCACAAACCCGTAAGGTGGTGCCCAAGACTATGTCCTCCTAGTGAACACTTAACTTGATTCATTCAAATCCCAACTTAGCCACAAGCCATATCAATATGTATAATTCATGTAAAGGCTTCCGTTCACGACATATGATTATAAGCAAGTAATAGTACCAAGGAACTTTCTCATACATCATATAAGATTCACCATCTATTAGAGCATATACTTCATACGTAAAGATGCACATAGTCTCAAGTAGGTTCATTATACCCAATAAGCCAAATGGACTAACTAGATTAATCGTTAAGACGTGCTTATTACCATCAAACTAAACTTGTAACCATTTGGTATGAAACCCTGAACTTTCCAAGACATAATAACATAGTATCAACATATTGAACCCATCAAGCATTTCCATAGGCCATGGTTACCTCCATTAAACCAAAGGATTACCTTCCCAAAATTAGGGTTTTCAAGAAAACGAAGAAACAATCAAAATAGTAAGTAAATAACATGGATCTAGTTTAAGGTGGGTTAGAAAACTCACAATCTAGGTTTTTAGACCCAAAACCTAGAAAATAGATGAAACCCTAGTAGTTGGAGAAGTGGAAGTAAAGTCTTGTAGTTGTACGAGCTAGACCCTTGAGTGGAAACTTCAATAAATGCTCCCAAATGATCCAAGATTCACCATAAATGAGGGTTCTTAAGTTAAGGTGAGATTTAATGAGGAGAGGTGGTGAAGAGGAAGAAAAATCGCCCTAATCCCAAAGAAAGCCGTATGGAAATGTGTTTGTAAAAAGTGTGGAATAAAAGAGCTAAAAATCAGATTTTATGGCATCCGGTACCCGACGGGCGATAGTGCCCATGCGATTGTGCCCAGGGCACTTTCGCCGAGTCACTCTCGCGGAGAATGTACCGCGACCACCAACTCACACCACAGCGATTGTGACAGGCGATTGTGCCAAGGGCACTCTCGCCGTGTCACTCTCGCACAAAATGTACCGAGAGTGGTACACTGCTTGCGATTGTGACATACGACTGTGCCTGAGGGCACTATCGCCTTGTCACTCTCGCACTCACACTCCCACAGCCAAGTTCTCGCAAAGTAAACACTTAGGGTCACAAGCAAGTAATCATGTAGGTTTATGCAAGTAAGGAATCGTTAAAAGACGTAACGATTGGATGCATGTATGAAATGAACCTAAGGGGCAACATGCGAGATTGGGGAAGTTACGGGTGTTACAGCATAGGCATGTGGAAAAGAAAAGGACGAGATTGGAGGATAAGAGGAGGGTGATGGTGGAATTGCATTTGGGAATTGAGTGCGGAATATAGGGCATTGCAAGACATAGTGTCCAATATGCGACACCGTTGGCAACGTCCCTTGAAGGGTTGGACAAGATGGTTTGGGCATGAGCGGAGAACATATTTGGGGTGGGTAGGAAGAAGAAGAAGAAAAAAGAATGTGGATCTTAACCTCTTGATACCATATTAGAAGAAGGAATGTGATTGAATGGAAAACTTGATTATATTGTTACTTATAGGTGGATATATATATATATATATATATATATATATATATACACCTTGAGAGAAAATCGTAACCTACAAAACTAAATTGTAACCTACAAACCTCTCCCTCACCCGTGAATTATCTCCCACGTCGCGACATCCCGCTCCTTATCTGCGATTCCTCCTCATGTCGTACATTACACACACAAAAAACCACAAAAAACCACAAATCATCTTCATTGTCTCCGGTCACCGATCAGTCATGGACCACCGCTATCAATCTCATAATCGTCGGTGCCTCAATTGACATCGCCAACCACCGTTTTGGCGAGTAAGAGGAATATCATGGAGAATACGATTGATAATAGCTACATTATCAACCATGGCTATAGTCTCTATGTTTATTTGTTGATGATGACACATGTGTCTTGAACTCTTGATCTGATTCAGGAGATGTAGATGATTCTTCATTTTTATATTAAATTTTGGTGGGAGTGGTATGAGGGGATACATTTTATTTTACCATTTAATCGGCATTGTTTTTAACTTTTTGAAAAATCTTTCATACTTCCAAAGATAATTGCCCGATATGAAAGTGACTTAATGGTTGCATGCAATTCGTCGTCGGGTTCTTCTATAGAACAAGTTTAATTAAGTCACCACAACTTCCCTCAGCCGAATGTGATGTTTTCGAATCATATATGTTGTTCGAATCTTGGTGAATTCGATAATACTGAGAATTGAAAGTGTCCCAAATGCAGTAATTGCTATTCAGTTCTTCTATAGAATAAGTTTAAGTCACCAATATATCGAGATTGTTAAATATTTGTATTCTTATGTGCATGCAGTTTCATAGTGTTGTAGATTTTGTCTCTTTCGCTTTTGCTCACATAATCTCGATTAGAATGAAGTGATTGATAATGTTTAGACTTTTTACATTCTTAGCACTCGTAAGTATACATTCATGTAAATTTCTCTTATGTTATCACAACTTTTTAGAAAGAAATCATCCAAGCAACTCCATTGACCTCGAAAGTCAAACTCGACCTCATTTTGATGTAGAATTCTATGATATGTGTATATAACATCATTTGAAGAGACATAATTGTATAGAGGAAGTATCATGCAAGAAGTTAAACATTATGCGAGAACTGTTATATCATATATGATTACACGGCATGTGGATGTGTTTAATCATGTATGATTAAACGTCTCTGTACGTATTGTCAATGTAACATGTGTTTAATCATATATGATTAAGCTTGTGTATCATATATGATATCACATTTCTCGCCTTCTCGCATAAGGTTTAGCTTCTTGTTTGAATCCGCCCCTAATTATATAATATTTGTGATTTGAATTCTGAACATGGATTTTTCAAACGCAATTACCGAATGCAATGCTTAAATGATGAGGTTGATGTGATTGGGGTATTGCTATATTTCAAGCGTATAGTCTAAATTAATAAATTTGAGTCACTTTTGGGCTAGAGTATCATTCTATTGTTTTGTATTATGATTTTCATAAAACTTTATTTTTGTCCCTAGGTGACTATATAGTATATTGTTACTTATTATTATGATTTTGTTTTTAAATATAATATTAGATTCTTCTTTAACAAAGAGTTGTATTAATTTATTCATTATCAATTTATACGGAACTTTTACATCTCGTTATATCGCACGGGTACCTAATTAGTATATATATATGTGTGTGTATATAGGGTTGGATTCACATAAGACCAACATATTTTCATGAGACCCAATTGACCATATTTTCACACTTAAAACTTCACAGCAAAACAATATGAAGATAAAAGAAATCCAAACCTCACAGCAAATAGTTGTGCCTTACAAGTCTCATAAAAATAACTAGGTAACAATATCGCGCCTCGCGCGGCGAATCCAAATATTATTGTATGAACGTAAGTACGCGTAATCTATGAACATATTATTGTTTGAACTTATTAAGAATGTAGCATTAGAACTAAATGTTGGTCGAATTTATAAGTCTCAAACCCAAAAAAAATAATTTGTGAGTTCCAAAAGAATATTGAAAAATGAAAAGTATACATTGGGATGTTTGTTATTGAAGTTCATCCTAAATGTGATGTAGAGAGACACCACCCCCATTGCCATTGAGAACACCAAGTTGGAGACGAATGGTACAGACTGAAGTTGACAAAGTTTGGAAGGCCAACCTTCAGCAAGACAATCGCGTTCCATTTTCTCTTTAGGTCAATCCAAGATAGTAAGCATGTCATGAAAACATTTGTCATTATGGGTCCCACACATAATCATTAAAAACTAAGATTGATAAGAAATGAATCTAAATGAGAAATATTTGAAAGTGGGAAGAGAGAGAATGAAAAAGATATACCTCATAATCGGCGTCGTTATTTAGTAATATAACTACAAAAAGAAGACGTGCATTTGCAGCTGGAGGGTTCATTCCTTCGTATGAAAAAAGAAAGAAAATAATAGAAAGTTAGTATTATATGTGTAGCATTCAATATAATAAGTTATGTTTAAAAGTGTAGAGAATGTATTACCTGTAGTGTGAGAGTGGGCGGTGTAATATTATGAAATACTTCTTTGTACACAATATTTTTAATGAGTGTTGTATCCTCCATCTCATCGTTTGCATTAAGAATGATCAATCATGCTCGTTGGGTGACTCGAGAGACTGCAACGTACAATTGTCCATGGGTGAAAACTTGCTTTGGAAGATATAAGCCGACGTGCTTTAAAGATTGGCCCTGACTTTTGTTTATCGTCATTGCAAAACATGGTACAACAGGGAGTTGTCTTCTGTTAAGTTTGAATGGCCATCTAGAGTCATTAGGAGTCATGATAATTCTTGGAATTGTTACGGTACAACCAACATTTGATCCAGCAATAATATCACCTCTAATGGACCATTTACCTAGCTTGGTGACAACTAATCTCGTCCAATTACATAAACCTTCGGCTTGATTAAGGTTTCTTAACAACATGACCGGAGTTCCTTCTTTTAAGTGTATGTCATGATTTGGGACGCCGTTGAATTTCAAGCTATTTAAAAATTTTGTATGATACAAGAGGTCTTCATCATTTGTCTTTACACTTCCTTTGCATACACTATCTGAGCTAAGGTAGGTTCTCCCTTCACCCGACATGGTATCCATAATTATGTCGTTCAACTCATGAACCATCTCATTTTTTGGTGTTAAAATAGCCCGCTCAGTTAAATATGTAGGATTTCTGTAGTTTTGTAATAACGATGGGTAGGTAGCTTGCACTGTCGATTGCATTGGATCTCCAATTGGATTCAGGTAGACATCAAAAGGAATTTCAATAAGTTCTTCATCAATGTTATCATAGTTTGATCCATCTCCTATTTGTAGCAACCATTTGTCAAAAGAAGCAATTTGATCAACTTCTATACAACTCAACGATCCATTTAGAAGCCTTATATTTTGTTTGAGTTCATGGATTTTACAGAAATCCCATAAGTACGATGAATTAAGAGAAGCATCAACGATGTCAGCACGATTACCTTTTGGGACAACCGGTTATTAAGCATTTTGTTGGATTAATAAGAAAAACAAAAAAAAATACAAAATCACTACAAAATGCAAAAAAAATGAAATGTTCTAGGCAATTAATGCAACATTTTTTTACAAAAAAAAGTCAAAACTCTCACAAAATTCCAAAGCCTCAATGGAGGCTTGTCGTTAATCCTCTCTCCCTAGAAACAAAATCACTATAAAATATACACTTTTTAAAACAAGTCTTGAATTATAAGTATACAAAAAATATTGATTTATAATCATTGTTAACTTAAAAAATAAGTTTCGAATTATAAGCATTGTTAGCCTAATAAGAAAAAAGACTTTGATTATTAAGCATTTTATTAGATTAATAAGAAAAACAAAAAAATACAAAATCCCTACAAAATATACACTTTTATTGATTTATAAGCATTGTTTAAACAAAACAAAATAATACAAAAGAGAATGATTATAAGTATACAAAAAATATTGAATTATAAGCATGGTTAGCATAATAAGAAAAAAGACTTTGATTATTAAGTATTAAACAAAACAAAATAATACAAAAGAGAATGATTATAAGTATACAAAAAATATTGAATTATAAGCATTGTTAGCCTAATAAGAAAAAAAAACTTTGATTATTAAGCATTTTGTTAGATTAATAAGAAAAAAAATTAAAATCACTACAAAATATTCACTTTTTATTGATTGTTAACTTAAAACAAAAAAAATATTATAATTGTTAGCCTAATAAAAAAAAAGACTTTGATTATTAAACATTTTGTTAGATTAATAAGAAAAACAAAAATTACAAAATCACTAGGTTCTAGACAATTAATGCAACATTTTTAAAAAAACCAAAGTTCTCACAAAATTTTAGAGCCTCAATAGAGGTTTGTCCTTAATCCTCTCTCCATACATTCTTCTTTATTTATATATATATATATAGGGTCAGGTTAAAAGGAAACCCCTAAATAACTGGAAAACCAGAAAACCACTAAAATACGGAGAAAAAAGTATATCAATATGGATGTCAAATTAACGAGAAAAATATGATCGTTTATTTGGTGCAATTTATTTCATTCGAATTTTGTTCGTTTTTTGTATTTTTTCAAATAAAAAACAAGGGGGTGAGGTTTTTTAATTTAGATAATATTGTTGTAACCGTCTGTCTAATCACATCCATCAGATCTAATCCAACGATTAATAAAGTGTTTTTTAGTTTTCCATTTATTTGAGGTTTTCCCCTGAACCTCCCTCTATATATATATATATATATATATAGGGTCTCCTTCTTTTGTTAACTTTTTCATGTATTGCATATATGCACATCGGGCATTGCATATATGCACATATTACAATTGTCTGATGTGCATATATGCACTGGTTAACAAAAGAAGGGGACCCAAATATATATATTGATTTGGTCATACATGATCTTAAACATATGAGAGGGGGGATAGAGGAAACCCCCAAGAAAATGAAAAACCAAGAAACAACTTGGCACTTATAAACCACAAAGACAAATAGGAGTTCTCTTTTTATAATTACTATATAGTAAACAAAATCTAACTACAAACATTCATTCCAACAATTTCTTCATCTTTACCAGTATTACCATATACAAACAAAGACGAGTTTAGTAGACAAATGAAAATTTGCAAGAGGTTCTACATTTTGTTTTGACGTGAATAGTTTAGTAGAATCAGGATTAAAAGAGAAGTTTGATCAACTTGTGAAAAAGCAAAGAATTTCAATATTCTTGGTGAACATAGAGAAATTAAGTGTGCTTAGCCAACTCAACATGTCTTTAATCACATATGATTAATCGTGCATACCATGTATTATGCCGCCTTCTCGTTCAAGATCCACCCACGAAAAACCCTGTGGTTTTTTAGCTTACAAAATGTTGCAGGCTTGGCCACACAGTATGGAATATGGATAAACTCAACTGCAAGGTTTTGGGATCAAATTACACCAAAAGTTGACACAAACATACATATTCCTACAAGTTATGCAATCAACATCAAAATGCATACCTAGAACATTTTTTAAGCCAAAAAGAAGCATTAAAAATAATAATAATAATATTGCAAATATAGAGACCAAGCACCATCGAATCAAATACCCTATGATTTTTGACCTTCCTCCGCAGCAGCTTCAAAAGTTTCACCTGCCACGAGTTCTGGGACTTCATCATCATCCTCTTGTGCTGTTGTAGCAGCAGTGCCTTCACCGGCACCTGGTGCCTGCTTCTGGAACTGCTCTGCTAACTTTCTCAAGTTATCCAAGTTATCTGGCCCTGTAAAACACAACCCCGTTACAATTTACAGTTTTTTTACGCTCCAAATGTAAACACAAAACCGAATTGAAAGTTTCAGACGTACCCAGTTGGTTCAGAATGCCTGGAAGAATATCTTGCAATTCTAGAAACAATGTACAGCAAAAAGTCGTTAAAACGAAACATATTTACATAACTAAGTAAAATCATTAATTGATGTAATCCTATACAGCATCCAGAGTCATTAAACTGAATTTACATAATCAAGATGTATTTGCAAATTATTTTTCTGGGAGCTAATACGGTGAGAACCACAAAAAGATTTGCAACTGTGAGAACCAGTGCATTATGTGCTACTTCACGTGATTTTTTTTTCCAAGGGGCTAAGATTTAAGGCATTGATTAACATATATTTGATTTACAATGTCAAACTTTTTTACTTGTTGTGAAACATAAAGTACATGTAAAAAGTATCACATTATGAAACAAATACATGTTGATCAATACCTTAAATCTTAGCTTTAGGTGAATAAAAATCATGTGAAACAATACCCTAAAGGTAAAACTTCTCACGGTTTCAACCTTTTTATATTTCTTATTTGAGTATGCCCATTATTTGTCGAAACATAAATATAGGCCACTGAGTGAAAAAAAAAACTATCAGGAATAGGAGGGTAACATACTCTTTGTTTGAGGAGAACCGCTAACAACCCATGTGTTGGCAGCAATAGAGGCTTGAACTGAAAGAGATTGCTTATGTGTCAAGACAGTTGAAAACAGAAGGGCAATAGAAGGGATTTAATTAATTCTCTCTGTTTGTACCTTTGGGGTTTAAGAACTGGATGACTGTTTCATCTTTGAAAATGTTAACTTCCTCAATTGCTGGAATTGCATTTACTCCTATTCTCTTTAAAGTGCTTTGCAGCCTCTTGTCATCTGTGGTGGTTGTTTTATGTACAGCCTTCTTCTTTCTGCAGGCAAACTCAAACCGCAAATTAGATCATATTGAACATGTGAATGAACAAATTATATGCACAGATTAGAAGCCAAAAAATTCCGAAGATCTTCTAATGGGGGTCTAGTTTCAAATGCCATGCAAAAAGATCATCAGTTTATCGGTGTACTACACAAACCACTGGTTATATATAAAAACCATATGACAATCAGCTATAGACCACTCTGACTAATTCTAAAGGTCTCATCATATCAATAGGGTAATACTATTAAACCTAAGTTGGTCAAAGGTATCCCCAAGTCGGAATTCAAGCAAAGACCAAAAAGTATTCATTCTTAACACAAAGAAACCGCAGGAAGTAGTGAGTAGTGGCCATTAGAGACATGTGTGATTATTTTCTGTTCAAAACCACTCTTCTGTTTATCTGGTATCCATGTGCAATTATTAGTATTACGTAAATTCAATTTAGATCATACTTTCATATTATACTAAAGTTTCTATTTGGATTAATTTTATGCGGTTTAATCGTCATATCCCTCCCATAAAAGGAGACCATATGGTTACATTCTTTGTCCCACAAAAGTCCCATTTCATAACATCAAGACAAATGTGATATTCCAAAATTGCCATACTTCACTGACAAGTTGGGTAATTTTGAAACAAATTGTATCCAAATGCCTTCAAGATGAGAAAAGAACCAGTATTGATGACCATGAAGTTAATTATATCAGATAAGTTGGGACTTTATATTACAAAACAATACATTTACATTGACCGTCCTGTCACACTCAAGACATACTCCCTCGGTCTCAGAAGGAAGTCCACTGTCCAATTTCATCTGTCCCAAAAAGCATCATGTCCGAAATTTTCACATTAAGCTATGCATGGTGTTTCTAACCTATCTTTATTGCGAGCATGAATCAAGTCATTCTGTTAACCAGCATATTCTAGAGTGTATATATGTGCAAAATTCTACTTTAAAATCCGTTTTTGACTTTAAAGCAATCTCGTATCATGAAGCAGTACTTTTTCTCTGAGTGAACACATTTTCCGCTTTCCTCGTAAATTTGAAATCAAAATGGTATCTTTTTTATGTAATGAACATCCTCCGAATCATCTGAGTTCAGAGTGCCAGAAACCCATTATATAGTGGCAAAACCATCTTAAACTAAATACATTTATTAACTTTTAGCTTTCGCCAACTAGATTGGACAAAAAACTTGACATTTTTTGTTCATGTGTCTACATATAAATCCTAACAAGATTTTATTTATTGAGTAACAAGACTCCCAATCACATGGCAAAACAGGGTAGTCTACCATCGTAGCTAAGCCATTTTAAGCTTATCTGCATATGCTACACAAGTTAATCATGTGATTTCCTTACAATAAAATGCCAAAATATATCAAACACTGAACCTCGAGAAATAATATCTCCTATAAGACCACAAAATACAAAAATAACATAAACACACATAACAAGCATAAGAGGCACAAACCTTCTCACGCTACCCTTCCCACCAGTGCGAACAGCACCTGCCATCTTCATTAGCTTTTCCACATTCATCTGCCACAAGCAGGAACAAATATATGTGAAATTATTACGAATATCCAAATGCAAATTAAACAATTTCCAAATCCAAAGTAACTTCCCAGACATCTACAGCATCAACACAAGCCACATAAAAACATTCAACAATCACAAAAAACGAATTTTCACAAGCAAACTCCGTTGTATAAATCAAGCGACCTCAAAATTGAACCTCTATATCTCTCTTTTAGTAAATCAAACTACAAAACCGCATCCTTAAATTGCTAAAACTGTTACACATAAAGAGATTTGCTAGAAAACATATAGATATGCTATCGATTTCAAAAAACTAAAAGAGGAAACTACAGTGTAGGTAGCTCGAATTCGTTTGCGAAATCAGGTATTAATTGAAAGAGAGAACTCATTTACCTTGGCGTCGATAGATAAACGAGCGATGAACAGAAGCTGAAAGCGAGGACGACTGGGATAACAGATAAACCCTAGCGTCAATCTTTCAAGCATATATATAGCCCTAGATCTGGTAAGAAAAGTTTCAGTTAACCCCCCTGTACTATAGTATAGTGACACATATTTCTCTTGTTTTTATTTCTTGAGTAAATTACATGTTTGGTCCATGTGGTTTAGTGGTTTTAACACTCCTGATTCGCTAAAATGAAATAATTATGGATTGCATCCTTGTGGTTTTCATTTGATAACGTGTTTGGTCCCTAAAACTAACTCCGTTCAAATTTGGTCTGTTAAACTACCCATGTGCACGGCACATGATGGGTAAATATGTCATTTCGCTTGTTTTTTTAATTTTGTACCTTTAGACAATTGAACAACATATGTAAAGTGTTCAATAGACAATTGATAGAAGGGAGGGATAAACCAATCATAACAACCTTGGAGTGCATCAGAGAGTATGTAATGAAGAGGATAGGGAATGTCAACCAAGTTATTCAAAAAGCTAATGGGCCATTGACACCAACTGCAGCAAGGGTGTTCGAATCAATAAAGAAAGAGGCCATCAAATACAAAGTCATCTGGAATGGAGGTTCAAATATATCAGGTAAATGGTCCCTAGGCAGACAATTGTGTGGTTGATATTGAGGAGAAAGTATGCTCTTGTAGGAGATGGGAACTAATTGGCATTCCATGCAAGCATGCAGTGGCTACCATTTGGACTATGAATAGTAATGGGCCAGAAGTGGGCATCCTTGAGTATCTTGTTGAAGAAGTGTACTGGTTGAAAACATGGAAGAAGATGTACTCATTTCATCTTCAACCAATTAATGGACCAAAGTTGTGGCCAAGGTCTGATTGTCCACTTAAGCTCACACCACCACACATCACAAACAAGTTGGACGTCCAAAGAAGAAGATGGTCAAGACTATCACGGAGATCACAAAGGGAAAGAGGTTGAAAGGGTTGGGAAGACTGTTAGATGTGTCAACTGTAACCAAGAAGGCCACAACAAACGTACCTGCAAAGGACAAGCACTGTTTACTTTTGATTTTTTAGGATGGTTGCACAGTTAGTATATGCACATAAACATTACTGCAATTGTTTTTTGGTATTTGAATTGGTGCATAACTGTATTTACATGTGGCAACTGTATTTTGTGTTAATGGTCAATATAATGAAGTATTTTGTATTAATGGTTAATATGAATGATGTATTTTGTGTTATTGGTACAAACAACTTTCATTTCCAAACAAGAACTTCCATTTCCAAACAATAGCTTTCATTTCCAAACAACAGCTTTCATTTCCAAACAACAACATTGGCATTCCATTGCAAAAAAAAAGATCCTACAAACAAAAGCTTCCACAAGCTTGATACAACATTTTCCAAATCTAATGTAGCAAATAAACTACAATACCCATCCAGTTTATAAGCATCAACAACTTCCATTTTCGGGCTTCATGTTCAAGATTTGAATTTTTGGCTTTAAGTTGGTTCTTCTTGATTATTAGCCCTGGTATAATCTCCATTGATCGATAACACATTGGAGGGTCAAACCATTTTATGAATCCACAGCTTCTTTCCTGCCAACAGATTAAAAATTAGGGCAAACTCAGATTAAAAAACAAACCTGGTTTGAACAAGCGTAGAATCGTCGTCTTGGATTTCTAGCAGTCCACGATGTTCGTGTGATTGCTATTGAGCCGCACCTTATCTTGGAGGAGTAGCCATAGCGATGAAGACAAAGCAGGAAGAAGAAGAAGAAGAAAAATAAAGTCGATGTAGAAAGGGGTTGGGTTTTAAAGGTACAAAATTAAAAAAACAAGCGAAATGACATATTTACCCATCATGTGTCGTGCACATGGGTAGTTTAACGGACCAAATTTGAACGGAGTTAGTTTTAGGGACCAAACACGTTATCAAATGAAAACCACAAGGATGCAATCCATAATTATTTTATTTTAGGGACTCAAAGTGTTAGAACCACTAAACCACAGGACCAAACATGTAATTTACTCTTATTTCTTTGTAAATTGCAATTTGATCACATATCTATGAACACATTGCAAAATAAATCCCCAGTAGTTAGGGGTGAGCACCGGAAGTGGGTACCTGCCTTTAGAACCAGAACCGTTTGAAACTGTCAGTTTTAGAATTGGAACCAATTTGACTGGTTTTGGTTTCGATCCCTAAAATACGGAACCGAGCAGAACTGATTTCGGTTCTCATTTTTTTGGAATCATTAACCGTTGGGTACTCGCTGGACCAGGTATCCGGAACCGACACGTACCCGCTACCTTTTTTAAAAAAATTTATTTTATATGTTTTTAATAAAAATTATTGATCGTAATGACCTATATGAGACATTTGCTAGTATCAACTAATTTCCCTTTTGAGGTAAACTTTGAAATGTTGACGTGAAAAGTTTTGGAAGCACCGTTTGTAGTATTTATTAGTTTTTATCGGATTAGTTTTCACTGCTTGTAGTATTTATTTATCTACGTTAAGACTTTATAATTGACAAAAAAATTATAGTATGAATGATAAAGTTTAAAAAATTAGACACCAGGTAGTTGGTAGCTAGTACCGGAATCGGGTTCCCAAATATAAAGAATCGGTGTAGCCGGTTCCAGTTCCTTCATTCCAAGAACCGTTGATTCCATGAATTTTTGTCGGGTACCCGCTCGACCCTACGAATAGTATCTACCTATGTGTTATGTTAGAATAATAGACATTTAGGGGCTACATATTGTCTATTACAAATATATCGATGATAATATTCAAACGTTTCATCAACTCACAGTCACTTAAGATTTAAGTTATCAACTCTTTACCACTTTAGACTTTTAAGACTTGTGGTTAGTTAAACTTTGCAAAGCTTGTTGATACTTGGTTTAAATAGAGTAAGCTACGATTTTTGTGTTTGTAGTTCGTTAAAAATTATGTCTTTATACTTTTGAAATTACAGTTTTCGTTCTTGTGATTTGCAATTCTTTGTTTTCATCTTCAATAGTGGTTTATCAGTAAATATGAGGGGCGGAAATATCAACTAATTATAACCATGTGGACAAAAAATTAATGAATTATAAACCATATGTACAAAAAAAAGTAGTGACTTGTTAACCACATATACAAAAATCGTGTTTTCAAAAGCATGGAGATGAAAATAATACTTCCTCCGTCCTAAAATAAATGTTCACAGTGAAAAGGCACATAATTTTAGAGATGTGTAATTATAACACTTTTTAATCAACTAAATGACAGTTTTACCCCTATTAATAGAGAGAGAAATATTATCCACTTCATAAATAAGGGCAGAATAGTAAAGTAGACACTAACGTGGCAGTTGGTTCGCAGAATGTGATGGAATTGGAATATTGAATTCCATTGACGAGATTCAATTCCCTTGTTTGGTTCAAATTTTTTATGGATGGAATCTTTGAATTCCATCAAATTCCAAGGATAAAGGATTTTAACATTCATTCATAATAACTTGGGATTTTGATGGAATGAAATCTTATATTTTCATAATCTCAAAATACCCTTTAACCCAAATATAATTTAATCAACTTAATACTTTTATTTTTATTTTATTTTTTCATTTTATATTTTATTTATTTATTTAAATATTTTATTTTATTTATTCATTATTTATTCATTTTTTGTTTATTAATTAATTAATTTTATTTTTTCAAATTATTTTTAATTTTATAAAAATTAAAATTTTCAAAAAAGGCATTTTGGTCATTTATCAATATTTCATTTTTAATTCCAAAGCTACATTATGTGAAGTAACGAACATATTGTAATTCTTTAATAGATTCCTTTTAATGTATGTCAATCAAATAGGTGGTCAAACGTGACAACATTCCATTCAATTCATTTGACATATTACATTTCATCCAAGAACATTCTGTCAACCAAACGCCACCTTACTTTTAAAAAGAGAGTAAACCTCAACTTTGGTCCATGTGGTTTGTCAAAAATCCCGGTTTTGGTCCCTAAAGTTCATTTAATACAAATTTACCACTATTGTTTGCCTTTTTGCTTGGTTTTGATCCCTAGGATTAATAGCTGTTAAAAACCCGTTAAGTATAAGTAATTTGGTCTTTTCATTTTCTTTTGCTTTTCCTTTAAAGAAATAAACAGACTAGATTTTTAAACCACCCCTACGCACGTGACCACGTCACCCCACCCGTATTGGTGTGGAGGAAATATAACCCCAAAAGGCAATAGCAACAAGTAAATCATGCAAATATACATGGCTCACAAGTATCGTCCAAAGCAATTAATAATGGTAAGTAATACCAAGTATCATACCTCAGAGCTTTTCAATGCAAAGAGAGTCACCAAAGTCAACATTAAAATGAGATTTTAAGAGTAAAATTGAAGCAATATCTTTTGAGAGATGGTAACCAAATACATAAATGTAAAAAGATAGTATGGGTGCAAGATCAGGTTAGAGTACAGCAACAAAGTGCAGTGAACATTGATATATCATTACACAAGGTTGTTGCACCAATAGCTCTCTACAACACTATTGGATTGAATGGTCTTCCAAGGAAGTGCAGATTAGACCATATACATGACAGTACACTTGGTGATGCACAAATCCAGTGCTAGTACGGATATTGTCTTTCTTTCCATATAGTTTTGCAACCCCTAAGGTTGTTGTAGCTATTTGTAACCTCTAATAACACGCTTAGTAAAAATATTTGTGTTGTCTTAATTGTAAGGTGCAACTCATCTAGATAAAATAACATGTGTCAGTTTGTCAAAGATTACCAGATGAAAAATATTGATACCACTTGTGAATAGTGAATTAACTGCTATAAGCAAAACAATCATCCAATAACATGTGGCTTAATCTCCCAACCTTCATTTATACCCACGCTAGGGTGCTTAGCCAAGCATGACTAAATGTAAATGCTTAAAAGTAAATGACATGAATGTAAATTACTATATGTAAATGACTTAAAACTAAACTTGCAAGAAAAGTAAGTGAAAGTTGTAAAGGTTGTTGTAGCAACTGACAGTAAAATAAGAACACTTGTAAAATACCAAAAGATTGCAATATATTAATTCTAATAGAATACAAAGCTTGTAAGTAGATTTGATTCAGATGTCATTCCAAATACAACTAAAAGCTCCTCATACATATAGTAGCTAAGGTGAATCAAAAGATGCTTAAAGAGTACAAAAGCTAATTATCCAAAGGGTAATGCCCAATTACAAGTCAAATTGAAAACTAAATATGCTTAAGTACATAATAACGCATCTTCAACGGCATCTTCTATCACAAATCAGCTGCCAACAGTACTTGAAGATGTCTTCCTCTAAAATGAGTCTTCAAAAATATCTTCCAAATGATTGAGCCGATTGTACCAATACCTGGTGTTGCAGCAAGTCATCAGATTTTTCCATACTTTCATAAAACATAACCAATTCCTACATCCTAGATCCATTAAAACTAAAACCATAAAATAAGACTAAAAGACTCAATATAGGATTGAGGAAGGTGGAAATGAAGTAAAATAAAGTCTTAAATAGGTTTTAAAGTGTATACTTCTACACACTTATAACCTTCCCAAACCCTCCTCCTCTCTCATATCTTATTCTTCCCTAAACCCACCTCCCATTTTTATACATTTAAACACACATTTAAACACACACACACACATACACATACACACACACATATATATATATATATATGTATATATACATATTCACCCTATATGCTCACTCCCTAATCGACATCAGACTTCTTCCTACTCTGTCACCCTCCATACCAATGATATATCTTCTCCAATCTTCTTTCCCTTATGGAAAGCATGTGTTATTACCTCCGATAACGCCTTATATTCACCTCCTCAATTTTCTCTGATGCGTATTCCTTCACTGACAATCCCTTATCATTTTCTTTCCCTTTCTCCACTGTCGTCGCACTTTTTGTTTGTGGCAACCCAGATACAGACCCTTGCACTTTGGAAATCACCGAGCTTCCAACATCCACCACTTTCTCATAAACTGGTTCAATGTCTTTCTTACTTTATGGGTAATCTTATGCGCATAGTCTGTTGCAGAGCCTGGTTTTTTACGGTTTCATGTGATTCCGTACCTGGACCTTGATCGGAGTAACCAATTTGGAGGCAATGACGTATGCGGCTTTATCAACAATGGCTGAAACGGAGAATAACCAAAGGATCTAGACCGTCAGTGAGACCCCCACCCTTTCCGACTCCCTCCTGCTCCTCCTCCGATTAAAACCCACTTACACCACTAATATATATATATATATATATATATATATATATATATATATATATATATATATATATATATATATATATATATATATATATATATACATCACACACAATATACACAACACAAAAAACCCACTTACAAAAAAAACCACTTGTTGTGTGTATTATTTCCAACGACTTAACTAAAAGAAACACCAAAATGGGGAAATAATATGCCGGTTTACAATACAAAAATACAAGAGAAAAATTCAACAACCTACTAATCTAAACTAGTATAAGTTTAGATTACGGATGAGTGTCACTATCTCTTCTCAAAAGAATCATGTCCATAACCACTCGCCAAAGTTATTCTTCAACAAAAGTGTGCCTTTACCGGCTACCCAAAATCTCCACTCAAACCTAAGTTGCCCCATCGCTAGAATGACCTGATATACATGTCATTTTAAGGAAAAGTGTTAGGCTAAATCATAGTGAGATCAAACAATTAAAAATTAAAGTTGTAAAGTGTTTAAAATGGAAACATACTCTAAACTCAGAAAACTTTATCATTTGAGCCAATTTCGATTTCGAAAAAACTCATACACATCTTGCGATGATGGGGGAGACCCAATTTCCACGATTTGTGATGGAACACAAGAGTAAGCCATTATTCATGTTTAATAAGACACACTCATAGATTATAATCAAAATGATATATCAAGCTCAACTACTCCAAGCTGTTGCTTGTATAGTCTCGAGTTCAAGCACTAGATCTATACCTTGAGATATCCAAAATCCGAGTTTAGTCTTAATCACTATGGAATTACATTTTACCACTCTTGGTCGATGCCCAACCATATAGGTCCATATCTTACTTTCCCTTGGAGACTCAATGCCTATTTCATGCTACAACAAAGGAATTCAACATCCCAAGACAAATCAACACAATAAGACTTTTATGCTTATAGGTCCATTACATTATAGTCTAACATATAAACCTTCAAGATATATCATACCATTGTTTAATACATATACATTTAGATACAAGAAACTGCCAAATATTTAAATCCAAATCTTTCCAAAATATCATAAGTATGGAAATTACGCATTTGGTTCCAAAACTCATCAAAGCTTTGAAATAGATAACATTTAAGTACATAGAACCATTAACCATAATTACTTCATCAAAACATCCAATCCCTCAAAACCCTAGTTTTGACTTAGATTTTCCAAATTCGACCAACTAAGAAGTAAATAAGTAGTAATAATCTTGAAACATCATAAACATTCATTTAAGAACTAAATAGAACACATGTTTGAGAAATCTCACTCAATAAACCAAAACCATAGAATTCCTAAATTTCTCGGGACGAAGTTTAAGTTCATAACATAAGAAATATGATCAACGGAAGCTTAGTAGACTAAAAACTCTAAGATTTTAACGTGTATAAAGGTTTATAAAGGTATGATTAACTCACAATACTAGGTTTTCGTTAAAACCTAGAAATCTTCAAAACCCTGTCACTTGAAGATGGAGGTGAGACGATGAACCCTTGATTCGAGCCTTCAATAACTTAGCTTGATCAAGAGAAAACCTTAAAGTAAGGTGAAAATGGAGTATTAATTGCTCCTTGGTCGATTTCAATGAAGAGAGAATGGAGAGAACAGGTTTGGTTGTGGTTTTGGTGAAGGTGTAAATGAGAATGAGTTAAGCAAATGGGTTTAAAACCCTCTACCCCACCCCTAACCATGATAGTAACACGACTACTATGCCATTGGCATAGTCACGTGGCACAGTTGCCCGCTCCGTACCATATATTGTGGTGTTCCGGCGATAATGACCCTGTGACAATAAGGGAAACAAACCTTATCATGCTGTTGGTCCCGGAGGGGTTATACAAGTTTATAGAAGGGGGGGTTGAATACAAACACACAGATTTGACTTTCTAAATTGTTTATTGATATAATCAAACAATTTACAACTTGTTGCGGAACAAGATTAAGGATTAACCTAATATAAACAAGTTATGAGAACACTAAGTTTCTTGCACTAGAATTAAGACAGAAAGGAGATAAGGAAATTATGAATAATATCCTAACACAAAGATAGTAAGAAGAAAATGGCCGAGCACTTCATTTCTGAAGTAGGGTTCTTCTTATATACTGCATGCATTTAATGCACAACAGTATAACTTTACACGTGGCAGTAGCTGATTGGTTGCATGGTTTGACCTTTGTAGACAACCTTAGTAGCCTCATGATGTACAGTGTAGAATCAGAGTTGGTTGTACGATAATAGACGGAAGGGATGTCCTTTCTGACATTTTCGTACGGAGGCGTGCAAGGAGCTAAGACAAAAGTAAATTGTAGAGGAAGACTTCATGATTAGCGTTCGTTGAACAGTACTTTATCAGCGAGTGACAAAGCTCAGCGATTGCTGAAGTCTTCTACTTGTAACTTCACGTTGAGTGGACAAATCTTGGCTTCGCTGATATCCGCATCAGTTCATTAGTAGACTTGTCGCTGGTTCTTGGGCTTGATCTTCGACTTCAGCGTAGAACCTTTGTTGACGTGAAACTTGTCTTCAGGGATCATAAGTAAACAACTAAAACTATCAGCGATCATCAACAACATTGAACATGCTTAGCGCTTTGTTGATGAACAGATTCGCTGAATGTCTAATTTAAAAGCATGAGTTTCCTATCAGCGGTACTGTAGAGTCATAGTATTTATCAGCGATAGTGAAATTCTAATACATATTATTTACTTACGATTTTCAATAAGTGTTTCTTAAAGAGTCATTATCAAATCACTGAGGGTTTGGATCAACAATCTCCCCCTATTTGATTATGACATAACAACAAAAGAACAATTGCTAACTATGAAAACATAAGGATAAAAAGAACTCATAAAATATTTGTCCCTTTTACTGTTTTCTGGGATCTTTTGAGTACTGATAGAGTAAAGTACATTCGCTGAAAATTTTCTTTTAACTTCGTATAAGTTACAGAGGGAAGTGGAAAAATTACAAGTACAACAAATAAACTTACAAGTACAAAAGATGTAAGCTGATAAAGATAGAAGAATTACAAGGAAATCCTATCAGCTAGAAAGGTTCTTCCTTCATGAGAAGTTCATCAAGGGTTCTTATAGTAGGGATCATCCAGTCAGGGACAGTTTCTCCAAGATCTCGTCTGTTCTTTGCTTCAGAAAAGATCAGGGGCTTCATGTATTGTCCGAGGAGATCGTCTCTAAATTCACACCAATAGACGAGATCCCTAAGCTGTTCAATAGGAGTGATGGGAAGCTCAGAGATGCGTTGAAAGCGTTCTCGTCCATCATAGTCTTGAAAGAAGATACCATAAGGTTCGCTTAAGACTTTTCCAGGGATGAAGCGTTCACCAGGGGTAAAGAAGTATCGAGCGCTGAGAGGTAAGGTTCGGGACCAAGTACTTCAGCACGTGAGAAACCAATACCTGTTTCGTTCTGGATAGGAGGACCTGAGTCTGAAGGTATTATCTTTTTCTTTTTAGAGGCCCTTCTTCTTTGAATTGGATTAGGAGGAGGAGGAGGAATATCCACAACAGAAGAAACCAAGTCGATCTGAGAATTTATAATTTTCTCGACATGGCTTTTATATTGTGAGTGAGATCGCTGAATGGCTATTCACGTCTCCAACCATTCAGAGAAACCATACTTCTTGATCGTAGCAGCATAGATGGTCTCCTTGGTACCATTTTCTCTGAATATGTCAACTTCAACGACAGGAACGCTTATGGTCGTTCTTCCCCTGATGTTCACCTTGTTGATCCTGTCTGCCTGAGATCGATAGTGCAGTCTTTCCTTGCACCATTCCAAGGTAGAGTCAGATACCTTGGTCTTTTCTTCGATGATCTTCTTGGCGTCCTTCCACAACTGATGTTGGACATCAATGGGAGTTCTCTTCAGATCAGTGTCCTTCATCGATTGTTGGAGAAGCTAGATGGTGTAGGCTTTATCTTGTTCTTCAGCTTTCCTTCGATCGGCGAGTTATTTTACAGCCTTGAGATGTTCAACGAATTCCTTCTTTGATAGTCTGAATTTAGGGTTAGGGATTTTGTCACGAGGAAGGAGGATTCGCCTATCTTCAAGCTGTTTGATCACCGCTTCTCTTTTTTTCTGATCCTCTTCACTTAGCTTTTGAGGAGCCAAGGAAGGTCTGTTTTTGTGAGAGAGCAGCTCTTCTTCTTGTTCATCAGTCTCAGTGGTGAAATCCAAGACTGGGATTATTTCTTCAGCGATAGGAGCTGGGATTATTGTTGATGCAGTAGGAGGAACTTCAGCTGGATCCTCAAGTAGGGGAGAGGACTAGCTGAAACACAACGATCGTTTAAATGAGATCATTTGGGAAGAAAGAGATAGAGAAAAGAATGGGGTTTAAGTATATAGAGGTTTTATGGAGAGGAGAACTGAGGTTGAGAAGGGATAGAGGAGGGATGCAGTGTAAGGGAATAGAAGATATTGTACCTGACAAACTGGCTTCCTGAAGAGAATAGCCAAGTTGTCTTCAGAAGAAACACCTTTGTTCTTGCCTTTGTCAGCTTCAGACACTGTAGGCCTTTTGGTGGTCCCCTCCCCTGATGATTCTTTTATAACAACCCCTTTTTGAGCAGGGACCTTCTTAGGCTGAACGAAGAAGAAGTCATCATCATCGTCATCATCATCATTGTTTTTAGGGGATGATGATGGTTCGTCGTCCTCAAGATCGAGGTCTTCATAATCTTCTTCTTCTTCCTCAGCTTCGGATTCTTCCTCGTCAGCGTAGGGTTGTGTTACATCAACAACAGCTTCAGGTTCCTTAACCTCTTCGAGTTGCTCCCCCTCAGATACAGAGGGAGGTTTCTCGGTTCCCTTAGGGTTTTCAACTCCCTGAGGTTTCACGGTTGTAGCAGCATCAGAAACAATACCCTCCCGCTCAGCGTTATAGGGAAGGTCTTCAAGATTTTTCTTCTCCCCCTCGATATTATGGGGAAGGTTTTCAGTCTTCTCCCTCTCTTCCACATGATGAGTGGGGGAGGTAATGGCAACTTCAGCAGCAGCATCAGTGTGCATTGGGTCCCTGTCTTCCAGGCCAGAGATCCCAATACAAGTTTCAATCCTACCTATTATGTCTTCTAGGCCAGATATAGCAGGAGTGATTCTTTGAAGATCCTCTCGATCCACTTGAGTAAAGTGCGAAGGAGCACAAGTAGCAGCATTCAGTCTTGACCGTAGACACCTCTCCCTTAAGAGTACCAACCTCTGTCTTCAATGATGTGACTTCATTGGACAGGGAGGTAAAGTTTGTGGAGAGGGTGCTGTTGGTTAAGTTGAGATTGTTGACGAAGGTGGAGTTTTCAGCGAGAGTAGTAGCAAAAGTTCCGATGCTACCATCCACCTTCTCCATATCAGCTTTGGAGGTTTTCTTTTCGACCTCAGTTGTCAGCGTCTTTAGAGCATCTCCAACGTTTTTAACCGCTGAAGAGTTAGCTAAGAGAGTGGTGGTGAAGGATTCCATCTTTGTTTCCAGGGCCTTCAGGGAGGTGTTGATATCTCCCAAATTAGGACCTGCAACAGTTAATAACTTATGAATAGAGGAAAGCTCAGAAGTTGGGGATTTGGAGAGAGGAATGTGTATTGTTTTGTGTATACCTGCAGGCGGGTTGGTGAAGTCGTCGAAACCTCGATAACCTGAGTAGTGTTCCATGTCGCCTTCCAGAGTGCCTTGGCGCATAGAAGTGCCTGCATATCCTATACTTTGATTTATCATCCCATGTAAAGTTGCAGCTGATGTATCGTGGGGGATGATGGTTGCTGCAGAGAATGGGGGGGAAACAGGTGGAGTGTCCAAAGGATGAGTGGGAGGAACGAAGGTTGAGAAGGGGGATTGGGTGCGAGGTTCAGCGTTGGATTCGCTGAGAAATACTTCTTCAGTCCTTAGAGGGTCTGAAGGAGGGGGGTTCTGTTTCAAGTTGATAACCTCAGCGTTTAGAGACGCTGAAGTCGGTATGGAAGGGGTAGCTTTATCAGCTGTGGCAGAGCGTACCACGGAACTATCCAACTGCTCTTGTATGGAAAGAACCGTGGAGTCTTCAGCATGTGAATGCTTGGGGGATTGCTCCTTGGTTTTCTTGATCCTTTGAGAATCAAGTGGGGGTAGTAGAGTGTTTCCTTTTTCGAGAAGGAGTGGAGGGTGCAGCCTGGGAATCAACAGTTGGGATTACCGCTAAGGTAGCCGCAGAAGTAGAAGAAATTGGGGGATTGAGAATAGATAAGAGTTTAGATAGATTACCTCGTTTGGCAGGGACTTGAAGTCAAGAACTTGAGGGCCAACCTTTAAGAGTCTCAGGTCGCCCACCTTCGGGTATTTGTCTTTTAGGCCTTGTTGGAAGAGGGCACTGACAAACCGGGGATAAGGAACACATGTTGGTCTGTCAACTGCATCCACCCTGAGCATCAGATCATCGTAAATTATTTTTGCCCAATCAATGTGGAGGCCCTTCAGTAGTAAGTATCCCATGGCCTGTTGGGGTTGAGAAGCTTGGTCAGAAGAACCAGTTTTCGCTGTCTGGCAGCTGATCAAATGAGCAAAGATGAAGTTCATCTCGCTTGGCATCTTTGACTTCTTGATGGCAGTCAACTTCTTCTCAGTGAGTTCATCTCTCCCTGTGTCCCAGACGTACTTCATTGCATCGAAGAATGCAATCAAGGTTTCCCTGTCAGCTGAGTTTTTGGGATTGGGTAGAGGGACAAAGCTTTTTTCTTTTGTGGTTGCGGGGAGGTTGAGGGCACACCTGATATTACCAGGTGTGATCTTGGAAGTACCATGGTCGGTGTCAAAGAGAATGACATCGATCTTCTTCTCTGGATCGTTGGTAAAGGTGATCTGAGCTCTTCTGGCAGAATACCAGAACTGAGCTAGTAGATGTTTATTGGCTAGAGGAGCGATGGTTAGAGCTGTGGAGATAGGGCATGTCTTCAGAAAATTCACAGCGTCATCAAGATGTGTGACCTGCTTCTTTTGCGGGAAATCGAAGAGAGCATATGGATTGTTGCTTTGAAATGTAACTTGCTTCAGATTAAATTTAACCTGAGGAGCTTTGGTGATCACAGTATCCTCAGCAGCAGTAGGGGACTTGGTAGTAGGAGCGTCAGTGGTAGAAGCCATTTCTGTTTATCATATGTAAACATGAAGAAGATGAACAAGAAATGTCTTAATGTGGAAAGATTTTCCAAATAAGATGTTTTTGGGTTATTGCACATTTCATTCAGACCAAAGATGTCTTAATGAAGATTAGGGTTTTTCTTGTTTTGAAAAAGAAATACAAAACATAGAGAACATTTGTTTTCCAGTTTCTGTTTGAAGAAGAGATTTTGGAAAAACAGATGAAGATACAAGTTTAAGATTTTTGTTATTAAACTTGAAGAACAACCACGAAGATTGTGTTCATAAAATCATGAAAAGAAATGATTTCATTTTAAGAAGGTTCTTTTGTTCGATCTTTTAGAAACAATAATAAGATCAAAAACAAGTTTATTAGTTGCAAAATAAAAGAGATATTAACCTGTGATGTTTAAGAAGATGAAGACGAACAGGTTCTTGAGTTTATATCTTGAATGCAACAGAGATTTCTTGCTTGAAGGAGATGATGTTCGCGTAAAGGTAAAAATATAAACTCGAATGTGTTTATATAGTGAGAGTAGAGAGAGAAAAACAATGAGCGGGAAAGTTTTTCATGATGACACGGACACGTCCCTCGATTTTGATTGGACAAGGAAGTCGAAACGGGCGAACGTGTCAGAGAAAATGTGCCATGACTTATCCGTTATGATGACGTCACAAACGTCCTTTCATACTTTAGGATGTATCTGAGGTTTTCGAAAGCTCGGGGACATTTTTGAGAACATGAAGCACTGAATAGAATTATCAGTGTTAAGTTTAGAAATTTCAAAGTATCACTGAAAGGAAGAGATATTCAGCGATGCAATTTGTTTTGAAATCTTGCATTTATACGAACGTCAGTGAGTAAGAGAGAACATACCCTGATATCAGCAAATCAATTTTGTTCAGAGAGTAGATGATTAATGGGTTATACAAGTTCATTTTTATCACTGATTAAATGTGAACCGCTGAAGATTTTACTCTTCAAAGTTCAGCATTCCAAGCTCGCTGATGAGAAAGTTGAATCTTGTCTCATCAAGAGGTTTGGTGAAAAGATCAGTTAACTGAAAGTCAGTTGGGATAAAATGAAGTTCTATATCACCATTCATCACATGATCTCTGATAAAATGATACCTGATTTCGATGTGTTTGTTCTTTGAGTGTAGCACTGGATTGTTGGCTATAGCGATGGCACTAGTGCTGTCGCAATAGATTGGAATTTTCGAGAGCTGAAGGTCATAGTCCAGTAGTTGATTTCTCATCCACAAGACTTGAGAACAACATCTTCCAGCGGCTACGTACTCAGCTTCAGCGGTTGAGGTGGACATTGAGTTTTGCTTTTTACTTGTCCAACTCACCAGCTTTCCACCCAGGAGCTGACAGCCTCCTGTGGTGCTTTTCCTATCCAATTTGCAACCTGCAAAATCACTATCTGAATAGGTGATTATACCAAACCCTGAGTCTTTGGGATACCAAAGACCTAGGTTAGGAGTACCCTTAAGGTAACGAAAGATTCGCTTTACAGCGATCATATGAGATTCCTTAGGTTCAACTTGATATCGTGCACACAAACAGGTTGCGTACATAATATCATGTCGGCTAGCTGTAAGATACAGAAGAGAGCCGATCATCCCACGGTACGTCGTGACATTAACATGTATTCCAGAAGGATCCTTATTCAGTGTCAGCGGTGGTGCCATAGGGGTTTTCATAGCTGAGCTCTGAGTTAAATCAAAATTTTTCAACATATCTTTAACATACTTACCTTGGTGAATGAAAGTTCCTTTTTCACTCTGTTTGATTTGAAGACCAAGGAAATAATTTAGCTCACCCATCGTACCTCATTTTATATTCAGCTTTCATTCTTTCAGATAAACGAGTACATAAGTCAGGGTTAGTGGAACCAAATATAATATCATCGACATATATTTGAACAAGAATAATATGACCTTTTACTTTCCTGAAAAATAGAGTTTTGTCGATTTTACCACGCTCAATTTTTTCAATATGGAGATAAGTAGAGAGTGTCACACCATGCATGAGGAGCTTGCTTTAAACCATAAAGTGCCTTATCCAGTTTATAAACATAACCTGGATGCTTAGGATCTGAGAATCCTGGAGGTTGTTCCACGTAGACTTCTTCATTCAGCTTTCCTTTGAGGAACACTGACTTGACATCCATTTGATATACTTTGAAGTCTTTGTGTATAGCGTAAGCTAAGAATAGACTAATAGCTTCGAGTCGTGCCACTGGGGCAAATGTTTCGTCGTAATCTATACCTTCCTCTTGTCTGTATCCCTGAGCAACAAGACGAGCCTTGTTGCGGGTTACAGTTCCATGTTCATCCAACTTGTTTCGATAAACCCATTTAGTGCCTATTACTGACTTGTCGGATGGACGAGGAACGAGCTTCCAAACTTTGTTTCTTTCAAATTCTGTGAGCTCTTCTTGCATAGCGCTGACCCAGTTTGGATCTCTGAGGGCATCATCTGTTTTCTTTGGTTCAATCAGAGAAATAAAGTTAACGAATAAACAAATATTACCTGCACTTCGTCGAGTCTGAACACCAGCGTTTGGATCACCAAGAATTTGATCAATGGGGTGATTGATAGTCCATTGCTGAGCTAGAGCATAAGTCGCTGACTCAATCTGAACTTGAGGAGCTGAAGATGAGGCTTCAACAACTTATGGTATATCAGCTAAGAGAGGAAAAGGTGCAGATGTCATTTCATTCACTGATTGCTGAGAAGTAGATGGTATGTCTGAGATAGAAGGTTCAGAAGCAGGCATAATGTTAATAGGAACAGCTGAGACGCATGATGTTTCAGCTTCACTAGTCTACATGTCTGGGATGATGGTAGGATCATCATCTTCAGCGGGATGAGTATGAGATGGAGGAGTGGGAATGTCTTCTGAATCACCAAGATGAGAAAACATCCATTGATTCAGTTCTTCAGTATCAGCAGAAGGTCTAGAGTTCGCTGATCGGGATTCGTCAAACGTGACGTGGATAGTTTCTTCTACAGCCTGTCTTCTTCGATTGAAGATTCTGAAGGCTTTGGAGACAGAAGAGTATCCAAGAAAGATTCCATCATCATCCTTAGTATCAAACTTTCCAAGGACATCTCTGTTGTTCAGTATGAAACACTGACATGCAAAGATGTGAAGAAAGCTAATTTAAGGCTTTCTCCCATGGAAGAGTTCATAGGCTGTCTTCTTGAATCTTTTGACTATCAGCGACCTGTTTTGCGTAAAACAAGCAGTGTTGACAGCTTATGCCCAAAACTGAGTAGGCAGGTGAGAATCGCTGAGCATTGAACGTGCAACTTCGATGATAGTTCGATTTCTTCTTTCAGCGACTCCATTTTGTTGCGGTGTTCTTACTGAGGAAAAGTTGTGAGAAATACCCTTACTTTCAAAGAAGGAATCAAGGGAACTGTTTTTAAATTCAGTCTCATGATCACCCCTTATTGAGTGAACGGTCATGTTGTTCAGGACTTCCATTTTCCTAACAAAGGTGATGAGTTCTTCATGGGTGTCACTCTTAGAACGGAGAAACATTACCCAGGTATAGCGAGAGAATTCATCAACTATGACCAATGTATATTTCTTTCCAACGATGGATTATTTGTTAACAGGGCCAAACAAATCCATATGGAGAAGTTGTAGAGGAGATGACACTGAGGAAACTTGCTTAGATTTGAAGCTTGCTTTAGTTTGTTTCCCTTTCTCACACGCTGAACATAAGGACTCCTTGGCGTATGAGTGTTGAGGTAAACCAGTGACCAACTCTTTAGAAGAAAGAGTATTCAGTGTCTTGAAGTTGAGAAGAGAGAGTCTCTTATGCCATAACCAATTGACATCAGATGAGGCTTTTGAGAAGAAACAGGAGTTCTCAGTGGTTGTAGAGTCCATGTTTATAACGTAAGCATTTTCCATACGATATCCGCTGAGAGCTATCTTCTCCTTTTTGTCAGTGACAAAACAGGATTCCTTAGTGAAAATCACTTTCTATCCTTGTCATATAGCTGACTTATGCTTAGAAGATTATACTTCAGTCCTTCAACATATGCGACTCTTTTGAAGGTTGTTGTACCATTAGAGAGTACACCAAAGCCTCGGGTATGGCCTTTTCCATTTCCACCGAAGGTCACTGAGGGACCCTTCTCTTCCTTGTATTAAGTGAGCAGGCTTTTTTTTCCAGTCATGTGTCTAGAGCATCCGCTATCGAGATACCAGATACCCTTCTTAACCTGTAAACAAAGGAAGATTAGTTCGACTTAGGCACCCATTTCATTTTAGGCCTAGATTTGTCAGTGGTGGTAGAGGAAGTGGAAGGTTCAGCAATCTTCGCAGCATTTAAAGATTCAGCTTTGGTGTCAGTCTTCACTTTGGTTAATTTCTTAACCTCAGTGGTCTTCTTTGCCTTGGGGGCATTGATCTTCACCTTAGCTAACTTTTCAGCTTTGGTGGTTGTGGGGCACTTACTAGCTATATGATCGGTAAGTCCACAGTGATAACATTTCCTATAGCTAAAAGTAGCTTTAGGACCATTTGCATGCTGTGCCGCTAATTTTAAATGAGCAGGGCCAGCACCAAGTATACCTTTGGCATTGGAAGTAGGAGGAGCTATCAGTTCTTCGGATTTCTTACCAATAATATCCACTCTGATTCTAGGAGTAGATCACTGAATAAATCCAAGGATCTTGTTCTTAGAAGTAGAGGGATAAGTCACTGAAGCTTTAGAAGCATTCAGCTTAGGTACAAAGGTACCCTTCTGAGGTTTTGGATAAACAATTTTCTCTTTACCTTTAAAAGTTAAGGTATAGATTTCCTCAGAGATAGGAGTTTTTGAAGAGGAACACTGAGAAGATGAAGTGTCAGGGATAGAGGACACGAACATTCCAAACTTAAGCATGGAATGATCAGTGGTAGGTTCTAGAGTATCAGCTTTGTAACCAAGACCACGTTTGTCACTCAAGGGAATCTGAGACTTAATTTTCTCAGTGATCGTTGTTGAGGATTTACACCATCCTTCAACAGTAGTTTTTCAGCTTTTAATGCAGCGATAGCTTCTTCGCGCTCGATTTTGACTAACTGATTTATATGAACTTGATCTTTTAAATCTTCTTCAATTTTAGAAAGCTTTTCTATTTGAAGGTGACAGTTTTTAAGCTGTTCAGCGAGATCAAAGTTTTGATTTTCAACAACAGTTTTGCCATTCATGGCATCATATAAATTCATAGTCAGGAGGTCGATCTTTCGAAGACTATCAACTTCATCAATATCTGAAATATTGGTAAAGAAAGAAGGTGATACCTTGGAGGTAGAGGATGAAGCAGAGTGAATTTCAGTTTGTTCTTCCTCTTTTTCGATTTTGGCCATGAGGCAGAGATTGGCTTCATCATCATCTTCAGAGTCAGATGATTCTTCTTCATCAGAGGCAGCCCAATCAAAGTCAGCCATCAGGCCTTTGCCTTTCTTCTTAAAGCTTTTCAGCTTTGAATACTTTTCTTTCAGCTTTTTGTATTTGTCATCTCTAGCCCTGGGGTTACAGGTTTTCTTGGGGAAATCTGAGGGTTTATAGACTTTCTTTGACCTGCATTCACTAGCAAAGTGTCCTACTTTTTCACAGTTAAAGCAGGTAGCAGTATCCTTATCAACAGGGGTTGATGATCTAGGCTTGTCAGTGAGCGTGAGAGGTTTATTCCTTCTGAAGTTACTCTTTTTAGCGAATCTCCTGAATTTATTAGCTAGGAGTGCTAAAGATTCATCAAGATCTGAAGTGTCAGAATCTGATGAGCATTCAGAGTTAGTTTCCAACTCAGTGACAGTGATAGTAGATTGCTGAGTGGATGGTGACTCTGAGAGTAAACCAACAGGTGTGCTCTTGGAATCTTTTACAAGATTCTTCTTAAGATGACACGACTGCTCATGATTGAGCATAGTGCCATATAAGGTAGAGAGAGTCATAGATTTTAGATCCTTTGATAGCTTGAGACACATTGAATAACTGTCCCAGCTTTCAGGTAAACATTCTAAGAACTTTGTTAGAATTTCAAAGTTAGAATATTCCTTACCAACGGTTTTCAGATATATAATTAAACAGTTAAACCGCTGATGTACTTCAGAGAGAGATTCATTCTTACCACAAATGAAGCTTTTGTACTGTCTTACCAGGTTGATATTTCTTGAGTCCTGGACTTCAGACGTACCTTCATACTGAACATAGATTGTGTCCCACATGGCTTTGGAGGTTTTCAGGTTCATGACGGAATGGTAGACTTCGTCAGGAAGAGCCATGGAAAGAATGGATCTGGCTTTAGTGTCGATAGCCACTTTCTTCTTATCTTCATCAGTCCACATATGAACTTCCTTGGGAACCAATCTTTCAGGAATGACAGCTGTAGTAGTAGTGCCTGGAACTTCAGGATCAATTCCAACAGGAATATATGGGCCATTTTCGATGAAGTAAGGCATATTAGGGTCTACACCTTCTAAGAAGAGTATCATCCTATTTTCCCATAGATTAAAGTTATCTCTGGAAAATCTAGGGGGTATTGCAAGAGAACCATTGTCAATATAGTTTGTATTTGTGTTTGTAGCCATTATTAGAAGTAGCAAGGAAGAGAAAAGATTAGTATAAGCAAGATCTTGTTTATGAGGTTAAACAATCTGCTCTGATACCACTTGTTGGTCCCGGAGGGGTTATATAAGTTTGTAGAAGGGGGGTTGAATACAAACACACAGATTTTACTTTCTAAATTGTTTATTGATATAATCAAACAATTTACATCTTGTTGCGGAACAAGATTAAGGATTAACCTAATCTAAACAATTTATGAGAACACTAAGTTTCTTGCACTAGAATTAAGACAGAAAGGAGATAAGGAAATTACGAATAATATCCTAACACAAAGATAGTAAGAAGAAGATGGCCGAGCACTTCATTTCTGAAGTAGGGTTCTTCTTATATACTGCATGCATTTAATGCACAACAATATAACTTTACACGTGGCAGTAGCTGATTGGTTGCATGGTTTGACCTTTGTAGACAACCTTAGTATCCGCATGATGTACAGTGTAGAATCATAGTTGGTTATACGATAATAGACAGAAGAGATGTCCTTTCTGACGTTTTCGTACGGAGGCGTGCAAGGGGGTAAGACAAAAGTAACTTGTAGAGGAAGACTTCATGATCAGCGTTCGTTGAACAGTACTTTATCAGCGAGTGACAAAGCTCAACGATTGCTGAAGTCTTCTACTTGTAACTTCACGTTGAGTGGACAAATCTTGGCTTCGCTGATATCCGCATCAGTTCATTAGTAGACTTGTCGCTGGTTCTTGGGCTTGATCTTCGACTTCAGCGTAGAACCTTTGTTGACATGAAACTTGTCTTCAGGGATCATAAGTAAACAACTAAAACTATCAGCGATCATCAACAAGACTGAACAGGCTCAGCGCTTTGTTGATGAACAGATTCACTGAATGTCTAATTTAAAAGCATGAGTTTCCTATCAGCGGTACTGTAGAGTCATAGTACTTATCAGCGATAGTGAAACTCTAATACATATTATTTACTTACGATTTTCACTAAGTGTTTCTTAAAGAGTCATTATCAAATCACTGAGGGTTTGGATCAACACATGCTACCCTTCCCACTGAAACAACACCTGCCATCTTCATTACCCTTTCCACAGTCATCTGCCACAAGTATCAATAAAATGTGTGAAGTACTTACCAATATCAAAGTGAAGAGTTAAGAAATCACAACAACACAAATAATGAAATAATGATACAAATAAATCTCCAAAACATTCAACAATCAGAAACACAACTATTCCTAGGCACATCACGTTGTATAACTTCATCAGCTTCAAAATCGAAGCTCATGCATGTCTATTAGTTTATCAAACTACAAAACTCGCATACTTAATTTGCTAAAATTGTTGATGCATAAAACGATTTGCTAGGAAACGCCATTAAAAAAACACCTTTTGATCTCGAATGATGCCACCCACCATGGATGGATAGACTGCTACTCGTATAAAAAAGTAAACAAGACCTTAAATATCTTGAATTAATTCACGAAACCAAATACCAATTGAAGATGGAATCCAATTACGTTGGCGACGATCGAATGAAGGAAAGTCGGGGGTGACGTAGGGCCGTAGGGGTACTAAAATAATAGATAAAACCCTAGAACCAGTCTTTCAGTTATATATATCCAAGGCGGCAAGGTCCGATGAAAATAAGTTTCACATCGATGCCTTGTACAATGTTGAAATTGCACAAAACCCCCTTGATTTTTGATTTTGTAAAAAATGCAAGTAAACAGAATGTATTTATTGAAAATATGTATTTAAGGTTCTAAATTTAAAAATAAAATAATATAGTGAATTACATTGGTTATAGTTTGTTGTTTTGAGTTTTGATAAATCTCGTTTTAGGGGGAGGTTCAAACGAGAAGTTAAACATTTTACGAGAAGGTGAAAAGTCTCAATATCATATATGATGATACACATGCTTAATCATATATGATTATACATAAAGACACTTAATCATATATGATTAAACACATGTTGCCTTACCAAAGGGCCTTTGGCCTAGCGGTATGGGAGCATTTGTCCTCGTATGAGGTCAGGGGTTCAAACCTCACCAAATGTGAGGAGGGTCTGTGAGTTTAATTATTGCATTTGCCATATATGAATATCATATACTTCAAAAAAATCACACGTTGCCTTCTCGCAAAATGTTTAACTTCTTGCATGATCTTTCATCTCTCGTTTTAATTTTGAAAAGTTAATGAAACGTGTCCTTATGGTTGCATTTTTTAACGAACTTTGTTCTTATACCAATGGAGTCAGTTTTCCCCCGTTACATACTTCTTGTATCTCTCAAGTGAGGGACATTTCTTGTATTTTTAACTTTTCTATTGATTTTTTATTTTATTTCTTTCTTTTTCTTTTTCTTTTCTTTTTTCTTTTTCTTTTCAAATGAAAGGTTTAAACAAAATAAAAAAGCAAACTCAAAATCCAAAACCCAATATTAAACCAGAGTTGTCTTTTTCTTCATCTTTATCTTAACCCATATTCTTTATCTTCATATTTAACGTAACTCAAGATCCAAAAAAACCAATTCCAAACCCTAGTCTCATATTCATCTTAATTCAAAATCCAAAACCCAATTAGAAAACATAGGGTAAGTTCCTCCACCCTTCTAACTTTGATGAAACACTCCACGATGGGCTCCTTCAATTGCCACCATCGATTCCACCATCCTAACCTCCATCTCAATCTATTCTCATCGAAGTTAATCATTCCACCATGATAATACTATCTTTCCCTTCGTTTCTATCACTCCAACACCATGACCAACCCCCGATCTCCTTTTTTTTCTTCCCCTTTCACTACCAACACTATAACACCCCTAAAATTTAAAGAATATAGTATAATATAAAAAAACATTAGCAACACTCGTAATTTTCGGTAAGTAAATGTCACCCCGTGTGTTTTTGTGGTTTTTGAGTTGTGGTTTTGAGTTAGGGATTCATTTCTAAGAGTATCAGAAGTGTTTCGTGTGGGAAAATTCGAGTTTCGGTGCTCGGTACAGGCCCGATGACAATGCCAAACGACTATGACAGTGTCACTATCACCTGGTAAAGTCGCACGATGTAACATCCTACTTTCTATAACAAAACCTTATAACACCCCAAATTTTCTTCTAACATTTCTACCAAAAATTCGGCATGACCTCTTTGTAAATTCGTTATATGTATGTTTTATATCATGTGAATTATATGTACATATACGCAAAAGAAATCCAAACCAAAAGCGGGTATTTACACCGCGTATTTTAACTACTGCCGACAAACATAATCCAGATGTGTTGATATACAATCTATCTAATCTTCAGTCCCAATCAATACTGTAATCGAAACACCGTATCAGCCAATAGTACTATTTAACAATGCTTACCTCCACTAGCACAATGAAAATATCATTTGACCTTAATCCTGGGATACACGTCAAAAATAAAAACAAATCAGGCTTCACACGTGGTGATATCAAGAGTTTATATGATAAAACATTACATTTAAAAATGAAACTGATCCAAATATCCAAAACAATGCATGATTTTTAAACATTAGTAATATACAAACCAACATATTTACTTTAATCAAAATCAATAAAAGGATGTGGTGATAAATTTCAAAATGAGGTAACCACCATCGTACCATGTGGGGGAGACCCACAACATAACCGGAATCAGTGAATGAGCACTACCCAGCAGTTCACTTATCCGTTAGGCTAATTTCAGTGTAATCGGCATATGCATGTTGTGTTCTACAGACACTATGCCTATTAGCTGAGTGTATCTGGCATCCATCCATGCACGGTACTCCAATACAACACGTGATGGGAGCAACCCATCAACTATAAAGGGGGCAACCCAATACAAACACAACCAAGGGGGTGACCCTAAGTCGCCAGATGCAGATCTAAATACATCACGTTGGTGAACAAACAAATAGCTCACAATAACTCATTTATACAAAGTGTATTTCACCAAAATTTATGTCAATAGCATGCTGCATTTTCCACGCAGTGTCTCATAATAATGTAGCATGCTTGTTTTCACCTTAACATTTACTTTGTATAAAACATTAAATAACCACATTTCATAACACTCGTTTAAATCCTGCATTTTTCAATGACACGTTCAAATATAAGCGGAATGAATCAGTTATGTAAAACACACATATTTGACGTGTACCCAGTTTTAAGAACATTTGAACTCACCTCGTTGGGCAGCTGACGATCCAATCCCCTCTACCAGTCTCCAACGCCTAGGTCCTTGACCTATAAAACATCTCATAGTAAAAGTCTACTAAAAACTCCAACATATAACCATGATTCTAATGTCAAGTTTATCAAAATAACATGTAATTCTCATTACTTTCATCATTCTTAAACCTTTTCATATATGGGTTTAAAAGAAATAAATCTTTTATTTTCAACAAAAACATGACATATATGAAAATCCCCTTTTTGACCTATTTAGAGCCCAAATTACCTTATATTTAAAACATATCAAACGTGCAAGACCCCTCAACGGTTTCATAAATATATTACACGTCTAAATCCGAGTTACGAGTGATTTACAAATTTTACAATTTTCAGCATCAAATTAACTTAATCCAGTGACTTGCTCTTATTTCTTCAGAGGCTCTTGGCTCTTGCACAAAACGACTCAAACTTTAGAATTAAGCAAAACAATTTGACTTTTGTAAAAAGACAACTGTTTTGAACATAAGCTTCATGTAACACCCTCAAAATTGGAAAGAGCAACTAGACAAAAACTTCGATAAAATAATCAAATAAGGATAAAATTCTTTCTACAAACCATCCGTGGAAATACCTCAAAAATAAAACATAATAACTTCAACAATTCAATATCCTAAATCCTACACGACGACTACAAAAATCGGGTGTTACTTAACTCAAACCAAAGTTGTTAATCCCAAAATGCGGAAGACTTCACCAAGTCACTTACTTTTTAAGCACAAAACTAGTTCACCACTCTTCACAGTGTCACTTGAACTATTCCCATCTGAAACATGTTGCACATGCCGACAAATAAAAAGGGTTAGGCTAACGCCTAGTGAGTTCAAGAGTTTTCATCATGATTAAAATAGTTCGTTAAACCAAATGAGTACAACTCAAAATCATGATTTTCCAAAAAGGATTATATTTAAGTGTGTGAACAATCCATTTTCCGACGCACACAAAACCCGTGTCGAAAGCTCCACAATGAAACATTTCTCAAAAATGGATTTAGATTGAAAAGCTCACCTAAAACGTGAATGATTATTAAATTTCCAAATAAAGTAAACTGAGTAAAACTCTATTATTCGAAACATCCCAACAAGGGGGAGAAATAATACAACACCCATAAGATCATGGAAAAACAATCCAAATATATATAATACATTCCTGAAAGCATGTGACCGACTCGACAACCCACACAAAGTGTAATTATAAATAAAGTCCAAATACCCAAGCATGGGAGTAGTCATTCAAGCCAACCTTAATATACGTGGAGTGGTTCCAACATTAAAGTCAATACTTGTAATTACTCGCACAAGGCTTACGATAATTAAAACATGCATATCACGAGACTCAATATAATATTGACAACAACGGGGGAGACCCGTATCCATTGAGGGTGGAAGAAACACATAAGTATAGCACCCGTACAACGTTAATCGTACAACACCTCGTGACTAGACGTCCAAGGGTTCCTACCACTTCTCAACAAGTTTCACCTCAAGAGACAGTTGACCTTAGTGTCTATCCCTAGGATTCCACCACAAGGCTTGACACGCTTAGGACTACCTCCAAGGCATCCCCTTCAAAGCGGCGAAGGTCCTAGTGCCTACCTCCAAGGTAGCACCTTCAGATTCAACCCTCCTAGTGCCTACTTGAAAAGTTTAAGGTCATCAACATGGGTCCCGAAGTACAACCCCGCAATACCCATGCAACCTCATAACGAAAATGACTCATATGTTATGCATCCGATGCAAATATAGTCGAACAATTACATGACCCACAAAAGAATGTCCAACATCTTTAACACATGTAATTAAATGATAAATATGACTCAAATGCATATAATCTCAAAACTCAACATAGAGTAATGTTAGGACTAAAAGTCCTATAAAATAGAAAGTGATATAAAGAAAAGAATTGTTTTATTTAATTGTTTGTAAAAGCCTTTAATTGGTTAAATAGGCTTAATTAGAGTTTATGGGCCATGGGCCTTAGGCTTAAAGCCTAGGTATTTAAAGTGTGTTTAGTGGAAATTAGGTGAAGGGCTTAGAGTGATTAATAAGGATACGGCTAATAGGGAGAGAGAGTTGTTCATCAATCTAATCTTGTAACTCTCCACATTCATTCAATACAAATCTTAATCGTTTATGAATCATTGTTACTTGATCAAACTAAGATCTACATGTGGTATCAGAGAAGAGGGACAAAGCTATCGATCTAAAAGGTATCAATCTTTGATTTTGTGTTCTTAAAATCTGAAAAACGGTTTGTGTTCATCCTATTTTTTTTGGTTGTTGATTTGTGCAATCGTATTGAAATCGGTTTGTTCTAATCCATTCTAAATTATCTTAAACTGATTTCTGCAAAAAATTTAGGTCGAATTCGAAGTTTTCGGTCATTAATTTGGTGAAATTCGATACATTGTTTTTTAGCCCCAGTTTCATAAATTTTCAAAAATTTCAAGGAATAGGTTGATTTTAAGGCAAAATCGATTGGTGTTTGGTGTTTTTCGTGTTTTGGTTGTGTTAACAATATTCAGGAATCAAAATCTGCAAAGAAGAACCAAACCCAGATCCGTATTCATCGCATTCGAGTTCCAGGTACGTGTTCTTGTATCCCGGACTCCTATTCCAGATCCCTTTAGTCCCGCTCCTTGACTCCCCAACCCGGATTATACCGGATCCCGGTTTCCCTGTACCGGGTTTAATTTCCCGCTAACCGAGTCCCGTACCGGCTTGTCCCGACTCCCGGTCCCGGATCGTACCGACTCCCGATCCTAGATCGTAGCGGGACCCCCGTGCTAAGTCGCCGAAGGGGGACATTTGTGTATTCTTTGATACACTGTTTGATTGTTTTTAGATCGATATCTTGAACTGTCTCACGATCATATTCTTTCAAGTAACAATATGGCAGAACCAAAGGTGCTTACTGATCCAGATGCAATTTACTATGCACGTCTGTATACTGAATATTTCCATAAAAATGCCACTCTGAAGAAAGAGCTGTAGGAGATGAAGAAGAGTATCCCTATTTCTCAACAAGACATTTCTGATCTCAAAGACAAGAATGTGGCACTTGAAGAGAAAGGTAAACTCTTAAACTGTGAAAACCTTGAACTTAAAAATAAACTAACTGCTTTTGAAAAGGTTTTTGAAAAAGAGAAAGAAGGGTTTGCAAAGGAAAGGCAATTGCTTATACAAAAAGCAATCTGATTTTTCAAAAAAATCTATTGAATAGAAGAAGATTCGTGAGCTTATATGTTTAAAACTTTCAAAACAGATATGTGACTTTGAGAAAGTTCTGATTTTAGAAAGAGAGAAGTTTGAAATTGAACGCAAATTTTTTACTGAAAAAAATGGAGAACTTTCTTTGAAAATAATTGATTTGGAGAAAGAATTAGACATAATAAGCAAAGAGTGTGAGCAGAAGAAGGTTGAAGGTTATAATGCAAAAAGTTTGAAAGATGAGTTTGCAAACGAAAGAAAGATCTTTCAGACTGAGATCTCCAAGCTTACAAAGAATTTATCTGTTTTGTCAACTGATATTATGATAGAGAAGAGGCTCAAATCTGATCTCCAAAAGAAGCTAGATCTAATGTTTGAGAAGAACAATGTTTTGGTTAACAATGACAAGGAACTTGAAGCCAAAAACTCTGATATTGAATCACCCAATCTTGCTAGTCCAGATACTATTGATCAGTCTCTTACGGTGATTCAGCTAATTTGGTTTGCTTTTCTAAGACTGCTCCAAGTTCTATCCACAAAAATGTTTCTTCAAAGACCTGCATTAGATCAAATAGCTTTTCAAAAGATCAGATCCGTACTTCTAATCTGTTTTATGACCTTATTCTTGACAAATCGGATAATCAATATTTCAAGAAAGTAAAGATGGTTTGGAGAGTTAAAGGATCTACTCCTGCTCCAAAGTCATTTGTCTCTGTTAAGAGTGACAAGAACAACAAAGCTTTTCATGTTAAACCCTTTGCGAAACCTAATATTGTTTACTCAGTTAATCAGCTAATCAGGTTATCTACACAGAAGTTGTGTTGTTCTTACTGTAGAACAAGTGACTTTGTGAATAAAAACCATGCTAAGTATTGGTATGGTTCTTATAGCATCCACAATCCCCATTTTAAAGTTAAGGCATCTAACCATCAAGGATCCATCAAAGCATGGATACCAAAATCTTTCTAATTTGGTTTGCAGGAATGTCATGTGTAACACAATTCAGAATAGTCCTTTCACATGACAACAATAAAATGTTACGTCAATTTTTAGGGGGAGCATCAAGTATTTGACATAAACATGAATTTTTAGTGAATTCAAACAACCGTGGTAATTTATTCTGAGAAACTTACTTGTGTTTGTTTTTCTTCGACCTTACATTCCAGAATTACCATGTGTTATATTTTGTTTGACTTAGTTATTTCCATGTCTCACATATTCGTTGAATTATTTCGATGGAAATACACCCGCTTGAATTCCAATTTGTTCTTTATAATACGTCATTTCTATATATGATTCAATTCTTATCTGACACGTTAATTGTGACTTGTTCTTCACAATTAAACTTCTGATCAATTATTTCATTTGTTGCAAACACTATGCGTAATGAGTCATTCGAGTTCGTGCTTGAATTTGTTCTTTGATATTCATTTTCATTTTTATGACGTCTGATTACCTCAGATCAGAACTCGGACTTCATTTTTATGACTTTTGATTATCTCAGATCAGAAATCGGACTTAACTTTTATGACTTCTGATCATCTCAGATCAGGACTCGTCCTTAACTGTGTTGACTTCTAAACACTTCAGTTTAGAACTCGTACTTCAATATTCACCAAACTGTTTTATTTGGTGAAAAAAGGTGTGAAAGGAGTGATAGGATTTATATTGTTTCTATGGTCTATCCAAAACCGGAAGGACCTACCCAAGAAACACATCCATATATAGACAACAGTGAGGGTTCTAGATGCATAGATGAGTTTGGAGTGAAAAGAATATGGTGAGGTTGTGACAGAACTTAAAAGAATTATTGGTCCTTACCAAACCGAGTCAGTTATCCTGGTAACCACACAATTTATTCATTCTCGTTCTTTGGAGATGAATACTGAAACAGACATGGACCCAGTGTCGATAACCCGTGTCACCCCACCCATCCACTCAAGTATCTCACAAAAGATGATTGTTTCATAAATGCACAGAGATTTAGCACATAATCTATCTATTCCTCAGTCAGAGGTCTTAGATATTGAAAAAGGAAGACATCAGCTCCGATCTCCGAACTTCATATTCTATTCATTGTGTCTATTGATTTTTAACTTGCGTCCCAGGTTAAATCAATTTTGAGCCAAATAGATATAATTTATTTCTTTCACACATGCACGAGTCTTTGTGATTCCCATCGCATATCTTTGTGATATTGCCGGAACAGTTTGAGAAGTAATTTTCAAAAATTTTACTTCAATGATAACTGGAAGTCCTATCAGAGATACCCCGATGACAGTTACTTTTGTGTTTCTGTGTTAGATATTTACCCCATTATGGTTACTAAACGTTTTATCTGATATTTTGCTACTCATCAGCGTTGTCTTTGAAGTTACATGATGCTCAGGATGCTCCTAATCATCATGAGGGGGAGAACTGATACAGATTCAAAGACACAGATCATCATCATGTGGGGAGAAACGTTATAAAAGTTCAAAGACCCAAATTATCAAGTTGAGGGGGAGTAAGCAAAATTTGAGGGAGAGTAATTGTATTGATCTGTGCAGAAAAGAGTAAAAGTGCATGATTCTTCTATCTCTTACCAAGCAATGTTCGCTACATGTTGTTTCCTCTTTCTAGCATTTTGATTCGACAAGTTCTGAAGTTTTTCAAAGCCAATTCAACTCGTGGTTCAACTCGTGATACTATGAAGACTAAGAGCATATTTCAAGGGGGAGCGTGAAAGACATGAAGACAAGCAACACTAAAGTGTTTCAAAGATTCAAGAGGGACAGAAGATCAAGACCTAAAGCTTTCAAGACAATATTTTTCTTTATATAACTTTAGGGGGAGATTGTTAGGACTAAAAGTCCTATAAAATAGAAAGTGATATAAAGAAAAGAATTGTTTTATTTAATTGTTTGTAAAAGCTTTTAATTGGTTAAATGGGCTTAATTAGAGTTTATGGGCCATGGGCCTTAGGCTTAAAGCCTAGGTATTTAAAGTGTGTTTAGTGGAAATTAGGTGAAGGGCTTAGAGTGATTAATTAGGATATAGCTAATAGGGAGAGAAAGTTGTTCATCAATCTAATCTTGTCACTCTCCACATTCATTCAATACAAAGCTTAATCGTTTACGAATCATTGTTACTTGATCAAACTAGGATCTACAAGTAATTCTCATTGGACCAAAGTCCCCAAGACTCACTTAAGTCAAATACGCAAAAGCTCAACAATACAATTGACCAACAATAAATGTCATTAATACAGTAAAATGCATTTAAGTGTCATATATGCAAACACATACCTCTAAGATATGATAAATCCAAAATTCCATCATTTATTTGATCAAGTCATTTTCCACACAATTCACAACCATATATATATATATATATATATATATATTTCCCAAAGACCCCTAAAAATAATCATGCATTTTTTCCCAACAACATTAAAGTGCATTTTTACCAAAGACCCCCATTTGAACCAAAACCTTTTAAACACTTTTTCTTGAGATACATTTATCGACTTACTCAAAAATCCCAATACGGGTGTTTTATAATGTTTTCAAGATTAAACACTTCAAATAATCAAAACCCAACAAATGACTCAACCAAAGGTAATTTTCATGTAAAACACATAAATACTTGAAAATGAACATTTTTGGCATGTACAACATTTTCACAAAGCAACTTGAACCCACCTTGCTAGATTTAGGCTAAATCTAGATTTTTCCCAAACTTGAGCTTTTTTGAAGAAACTTAAGTCTTCAAGCAAAATCTTCCAAAAACCTAGATCCATAAGTTTCCAGCCATTTAGAATCGTTTTCCTCAATATAAAATATCCAAAACCACCAAAATACCAAAACCCTAATTTCTTATATGAAGAAAGGAGAAGGTTACATTTACCATAACTTGAATCTACCAACAAAACATCTTTGGGGTTACCAAAATAAAGGGTTGGGAAGCGAAGATGAACTCATAAATGGGTTCTTAAGAAAACCCAAAACTTTCTCAACAATGGAGGAAAAGTGATGGAGAAGATGAAGAAGGTGAAGATCTTGAAGCTTTAAAACCCTTGAAGCTTGTTTCATCAAACCCACCTTATTGTTCTTGGAGAAGAGGGAGATGGGAAGAGAGATATGGAGGATTTAGGGTTTTTGGGGAGAAAATCGAGTGGGAGAGGAGAGGGATCAGATCTAATTCGATTTATAAAAGGTAGGGGAGAGAGGAGGGAAGGTTGAGGGTGAAAAATGTGAAACATCTCGTCAGACATAATGCAGACGTCCGCTTGGAGTCCTATGCGGACGTTCACTTGCATCACGACGAAGTTTCTGCTGCTTCCGCGGAAGCACAAGCAGACTTCCACTAATGCGGACGTCCACTTGCACCATGCGGACGTCCACTTGACCCTGATTTCCCGGTTTATCGTCTGATCACTGTTTTGGTCATAACTTCTTCGTTTTAGCTCCAATTTTGCTCCGAAAAGACCCGTTGGATTCGTATTTGAATTCTCCACCCAACAAGACCACAAAATCTATGATTTAATCCAAAATCCTATTTTTCATATTTATCTTAAAACATCGATACCTTTCAAAGATCGGGGTGTTACACTTCAATCTACCATCAAATATATATGTTTGGGTAGAAAATTTCTTCTTCAATACATCTAATACCATCTTAATGTTTCCAAGAAGCAAACCATAAAACACATATTAACATTTTCATGTTGAGTCCAAAGTCTTGTAGTTCATCACCATACTTTGACTTTTGAAAGATTGTCAAATGTTAGAAAATTTTCAACTTCAACTCATGAATGAACATATTAGATAAACTTAAAACTATACTAAACATGAAATAAACTTACCCAACAAGTTATTTCTACCAACAAGACTTATAACACCAATTTTGTACTCAACCCAATAGATATTGCATAAATCGCTATATTTCTATATTCTAATTAGACCTGGCAAACGTGTCGTGTCGTGTTCAAAGTTAAACGGGTTGATAATGTCTAACCCTAACCCGACCCATTTAATAAACGGGCCAAAAACTCCCAACCCTAACCCGACCCACTTAACCCGACACACGGCCTGCCTAACCCGTTTAACATTTATAAAACTAAAAATCCAAAATCCAAAATTCACAAAAAAATTACAAATCCAAAATTCAAATGAAAGCATTAGAAATCTAAATTTTGTAGTTCAAACTTATAATTTCTAACCAAATCCAAAACATTAAAAAGAAAACTTATAATATATATATATATATATATATATATATATATATATATATATGGGGTGGTATCTTTTGCAAACCACTCCATTGTTAGAAACTATGTAAACCACTTAATCACCATCCATTTCCATCATCTACGGCCCAATTTGTAGCGGTGGCATTTTGTGTACTTTGTGGCAATTCATGAATTATTTTCATAACAAAAATAGGCATGAAAGGGTAATATGGACAAAACAATTCAGAAGCAAAAATCACGGGATCTCTTTCCGATTTGGACGTCGATTATAGGAATAATAAAAAGTAATACAAAGCCCTGTGCCACCATTGCAACATCTGGCATAAAACCTCGAGCGACCTCCAAATTCTTCAACCATGTGTCTCTCTCCAGTCTCCAAGGTAATTAATTCAATTTTCAATTTTCAATTGTTAATACATTTATTTCCGTTATCGATTTCTATGTTTCAAAGCACTTTGATCGAGAAGTGCACATATGAAGCAATTACACTTTGCATCTTCTTCACCTGTGTTGATTTGTTTGATTTAATCACATAATAAGTTTTCCTTCATCCTTTTGATTTGGTGATCGAGGAATTTTTCATCGTTTGCAGGGAGTTGGAGGTTGGTTGCCTAATGATCAAAATATTGTTGATTAGTCAGAATTGGGTAAGTTGCTCATGTTCATTCTCTGTTTAGGCTACTCAATTGATGATTTGATGAATCGACGATGCTTCGGTGGTCGATGTATCGGCGGTGATTCGATAATTCGGTAAACCGGCGGTGAATCGGTGATTCGGTGAATCAGTGAGTCGGCGGTGATTCGGTGAATCGGCGGTGGTAATCTGGGTTTCATGTTTTTTTTGTTTTACTGAATCATTTTCTTCCATCTTCATGATTGGAATCATCCTTTTCTGTAACGCATCATGAATAGGTTATTGATAAGCATATTGCTGAATATAGTGTTGCTTTGGAATCTATATTATCACATATTTGTTTGTTGTTTAGAACCTATTTGCTTAAGAATCATGAATTGGGTAATCATATTCAGTGATAAAACATTAAATCATGAATTTGAATAACCAAATTCATGAATTTGAATACACAACTATGAATCAGATTCATCCATGATTGTCCAAAAACTCTTGATGAATAAACAAGAACAGGACGAAAAATATTGTCCAACAATGAATCAAAAATCTCATTTTTTTAAACCCAGAAAATCTCATTTTTTTAAACCCAGAAAAATCTCATTTTTTTAGACCCAGAAAAATTCAGTCAATTTGGAGAAGAAGGAATACAAAAAACGAAAAAGAAAAAACATATACAAATGATTACGGTTATAATTGAGAAGATATTAACAAATCACTAAAAAAAGGAAACTTCCATGTTTATCATGATCTTGTAAATATTATTAAAATAATTGTAATTAACGAATTACTTAACTACCTCTACGGATTTCCCTTAATTAATAATTAATTTTAATTGTAATTTTTAAAATGATTGGTTACGAAGTGGTTTGCATAGTTTCTAGGAATAGAGTTTGCAAAAGAAACCTCCCCTATATATATATATTTCTAATGCATACCTTCAGTTATCCAATGAGACCTTCACCAAATCTTTTGAGTTTTGAATATGTTGTTCTCCTCAACCATATGAACAAGTCTTGTGAATAATATAAAAGCTAAATCCTAACATATCATAACCTAAAAAGAAGTTTATTTTTGTTTTTCGCACCAGAAAACCCCAAAAAATCGTCACTGTAAATGATACGAAAATCATATCTAAACTCTTCCAAATCTGATCTCCACCGTTCAAATTAAACAAACAGTGAGTTAGTAAGCTACATGTAAAATTTCAGCTCGATCGGATCATGTTTGCTTGTTGACCAGTTCATTTGATTAAACTCGTGCAGTGCTGGACGAAAATCTGAAAATGCAATAGATGTCCCCTTTTTTCCATCTAGACACCTCTTTTTTTGTTTTTTTTGTTTTTTTTGTTTAAATACTCACCTCATAACTCAACTTAAGAGCTTTGCTATCATTTTTTAAAAATCTCATAACATTATAAATTCTCATTTCTTTTATCAATGCAAAAACAACCTCATTTTATTTCCAACGATACCAATATTAATATCATTATATTATACTTAAATATACCGCTACATATTAAACTATGGTTTAATTCCTAGTTCGATAATTTCTCAAGATACGCTAGCACTACAGACTTACACTGTAACAACCCATACCAACCAACAAGCCATAAATCCAATAATTAATTTAAAAATGCCAAAACGGCCCCACATTGTACACATCCAAAATTTTAAAGCAATGGGTTCGCGGAAATAACCCTATTACAGCTGAGAAATGTATCTATAATTATTAAAGGAGAGTCTTCTAGTTCTTCTCGATGCAAGCTCTAGCTCACATCTTGCCCTTGCCCTTACTCAAGCCCTCAGCTACTTGCTTTCCTGAAAAGAGGGTTTTACATTTTGAAAAGCGAGGGTTAGACCATGAGGTCTAGTGACATCCCTCATGACATCAATATCACACCACACATGTAAATTAAAAGAGTTTATAAGGAATTAAGTACGTTACGCCCTTATCAGTTTACACAAACACACATATATTGAGGATCCACGCTTTGGTCACGAACACACTTGTGACAACGTGATAGGGCACACACTCGCCCTTAATAATCATATGAAACCGGTTCATATATTTCGTATGGGACACACTCCCCATTTGAAGTCGTAATAAGCCACTCCTAATCTCGCCCCACGCATATCACATTATAAACAACACACCTTTAACTTGCATGATTTAAACCACACAAAAACAAGCAATTCAATATATATGCAAAATGTACGAACAATACAAGAAAGTATCATTAAAGCTTCAGTTAAGGAGGACTCACCTGGCGTCCTTGCTAAATCTCTCCTACTTGTAAGCGCTACTCTTAAACTGCTCACCTTGATGATGATTGTAACACCGAAATATTCTAGGAAATAATATTCTAAGTCATATAAGTGTTTTATCACGGTTATAACTTACCTTGCATTTTATAGATCTTTAGGTAAATTTCTTAAAACCTATAAATATGTGTATATGTATATTTGTATATTTGTATATACACATATATATATATATAAGTATATATATATGTAGATATATTTATGTATATGAAAATATATGTGTAGGTTTATAATTATATATATAAATATATATATATATACATCAATACATATTTAATACTCTCTTTTACTCTCTCACCCACCCTCTTTTCCTTTCTAATTCTTCTTTCTTTATTTCTCTCTTTCTCACCTTCTCTCTTTTCTCTCACGCCATCCTCTCACCCACCATGAACTTCTCCATCCTTTCTTTCTTTTCTTCAAACATCTATGGTGAATCTTCTCTAGGATTATTTTAGAACTTGCAAAGCTACCCCCTCAAGACTTAGAGCATCTATTGTGAGTCAAACCCCACAATATCAACCATCCTCAAGATCTATTTGGTTTCTAGGGTTTTCCCAAAAACCCTAGATTGTGAGTTTTAAAAGCTTTGTAAAACTAGATACACATCATTTCTTGATTTGTTGTCTTTCTCTTACACATTTACTTGCAAAATTCGTTTACCCCACTATTTCACCTTATTTTCATGTATGGGGATTTCTTGGTGATTTTGGTGTTAATATGAACTATTTGGGGTTTAAAAACTAAGGCATATTATGATTCTCCATTATTTGTCTATTTGGAAACATAAAGCCACATTTTAGGGTTTTGGGCTTAATGAAATGGTGTATGGCTTAATGGATTGGTATATGGCTTAATGGATTGATTTTTGGCTTAATGGGGACAATTTTGTCTTAATATTGAGATCTTGTACTAAAATGAGCTATACTATCTATTTTGGTATATTTCTGAGAATAACTTATGTTCTTGTACGCATAGGTGTGAAAATATGCCTTGGTATATATATATATATATATATATATATATATATATATATATATATATATATATATATATATATATATATATATGGAAGTTATGTGCTTAATGAACTCGTGTTTGTGGTTTTGAAATTACCATGTGAAAATATTTGTCTATTATGATGGTTGGACCATTTTTATGAGAATTATACATACATACCCTACTTGGAGTAGTTTCGTATGTTGAGTTTTACAAACTTGGATGAATCGTCAAGTAGGCACTAAGAGGATATAGTCTTGAGCGCCACCTTGGAGGTATGTGCCTAGACCTCCGCCTTTGGGGTAATGCCGTGGAGGTAGTCCTCAATGTGCCGGGCCTTGTGGTGTTACTCATGGGAGTAGATGCTAAGGTATATTGTCTCTTGAGGTGAAACTTGATTTGGTGTTTTGGGTCTCCCCCATTGATTCCATTTGTGAATATTCATTAATATGTACCGTTATTATATGTCCTTACATGATGTTTACCTTTGTTCAACTCACTAGGCTTTTTGACCTAACACTTGTGTGGTGTCGATGCGTATCTCAGGTTCTAGCGGCACCGTTACCAAGAAGGTGTAGACGACTTAGTGTGAGCTTTGGGGATTTCTTTTGGGATGCCTTTTGAAGGATTTATTCTTGGAATAGAGATGACACATTTTGTAATCTTAATTCTAGCTTTATAATCTAGATTAGTCGGTTGTCATTTACTTGTCCGTTAAATTACAAATTGTAATTATACAGCTTTTGTATTTCCCCACTTTTGGGAAGCTCATGCTATGGCATATTATACCACTCTTCCTTTTATGGAAGTTTTTGTTTACCCCTATTTTTAGGGTGTTACAAGTTGGTATCATAGCTTTAGTTTAAGTGAACTAGGTGTCGACTCTAGTGAACCTAGACTTAAGCTGTATAGTATTAGCAGTTAAGTTATAGATCATGGGTAAAAGTCATAGGTGGGGAGAGAGAGTGTTAGGATTACGGAAATTACGTTGGTCGAAAAGTATGACGATGGGGAACGAGGATTCTTGTGCATAACATGTTCAGAATTTCAATTAGTTACTGCTATTATGAATATGTGGATACATAAGCGTGCTTGCATGACTATTGTTGTGATGATTGATAAACATGATAGTACGTACTTGTAGCCTATTCTTATCTGTTTCTCGTGAGTATGGCAGATTAGAAATGGTAAATACCCCTAGCAGAGGGCCGACTCCACGAGATAAAAATGTGGAGGATGAGTCAACAGTCGATCAACGCAACGGGGTTGGGGCCAGTAAAGAACCTCCGAGACCTCGTATTTAGGGCGGAGTAATTGAGCACGTTCTCCGATTAGTATCCTTTCCGAGGCAATGAAAGTAGAAGTGGCCAATGGGGAACAAGTGTTGATTCGGTAGAGTTTTAATAATTGTACTTTGGAGATTGACAAGAGTCCCTTTAAGGTGGATTTGTTATTTATGATGATAGGTGGTTTTGACATAGTAGCAGTAGGCATGGATTGGTTGGGTAAGAACAAGCCGACATATTTTGGTCTAAGAAAATGATCCAAGTGGCTTGGTCGAATGGTGGTGTAGTTACTATTCTTGGAGAGAAAGGGAAAGGAAGTACTTCAATCATCTATTCGTTAAAAGCTCGTAAGTCCCCAGCGAAGGGTTGTTTTTTGTATTTGGCGTATATAGTAGATGCGAGGTTAGAAAAGAAGAAGTTTTGCCATAAAGAGGTAACCATGATAGAAGTTCGATGGAAACACCACCGTGGTGCAAATGTTACGTTGGAAGTCGAGGAAGACATAAAGAAACAATACCCTCATCTGTTTGCTTAGGACGATAGGTCGTGGACGAAATCCTTTCAGGTTGGTAAAAAATATTAACAGTTGGTAGAGAGTGTTAACGGTTGATAAAGAATATTAACAGCTGATAAAGAATATTAACAGCTTGTAAAGGATATTAGCATTTTGTGAAGAATATTAACCCCTTGTAAAGAATATTAACTTCTTGAAAAGAATATGAACCATCTTATAGAGAATCGATAGCCAAGATTTCGAGGACGAAATCATTTCTTAGGTGGGGAGGATTGTAACACCCGAAATATTCTAGGTAAATAATATTCTAAGTAATATAAGTGTTTTATCACGGTTATAACTTACCTTGCATTTTATAGATCTTAAGGTAAATTTCTTAAAACCGATAAATATGTGTGTATATATATATATATATGTAGATATATTTATGTATATGAAAATATATGTGTAGGTTTATAATTATATATATATACATAAATACATATTTAATACCCTATTTTACTCTCTCACCAACTCTCTTTTACTCTCTCACCCACCCTCTTTTCCTTCCTAATTCTTCTTCCTTTATTTCTCTCTTTCTCACCTTCTCTCTTTTCTCTCATGCCATCCTCTCACCCACCATGACATTTTCCATCTTTTCTTTCTTTTCTTCAAACATCTATGGTGAATCTCCTCTAGGATTATTTTAGAACTTGCAAAGCTACCCCCTCAAGACTTAGAGCATCTATTGTGAGTCAAACCCCACAATATCAACCATCTTCAAGATCTATTTGGTTTCTAGGGTTTTCCCAAAAAGCCTAGATTGTGAGTGTTAAAAGCTTTGTAAAACTAGATACACATCAATTTCTTGATTTGTTGTCTTTCTCTTACACATTTACTTGCAAAAATTCCTTTACCCCACTATTTCACCTTATTTTCATGTATGGGGATTTCTTGGTGATTATGGTATTAATATGAACTATCTGGGGTTTAAAAACTAAGGCATATTATGATTCTCCATTATTTGTCTATTTGGAAACATTAAGCCACATTTTAGGGTTTTGGGCTTAATGAAATGGTGTATGGCTTAATGAGGTGTTCTTGACTTAAGGAAAATGATTTTGGCCCAAAGAAATATTTTTGGCTTAATGGATTGGTATCTGGCTTAATGGATTGATTTTTGGCTTAATGGGGACAGTCTTGTCTCAATATTGAGATCTTGTACTAAAATGAGTTATACTTTCTATTTTGGTATATTTTTTAGAATAACTTATGTTCTTGTACGCATAGGTGTGAAGATATGCCTTGGTATATATATATATATATATATATATATATATATATATATATATATATGGGAGTTATGTGCTTAATGAACTCGTGTTTGTGGTTTTGAAATTACTATGTGGAAATATTTGTCTATTATGATGGTTGGACCATTTTTATGAGAATTATATATACATACCCTACTTGGAGTAGTTTCGTATGTTGATGTTTTACAAACTTGGATGAATCGTCAAGTAGGCTCTAGGAGGATATAGTCTTGGGCGCCACGTTGGAGGTACGTGCCTAGACCTCCGCCTTTGGGGTAATGCCTTGGAGGTAGTCCCCAATATGCCGGGCTTTGTGGTGTTACTCATGGGAGTAGATGCTAAGGTATATTGTCTCTTAAGGTGAAACTTGATTTGGTGTTTTGGGTCTCCCCCATTGATTCCATTTGTGAATAATCATTAATATGTACTGTTATTATATGTCCTTACATGATGTTTACCTTTGTTCAACTCACTAGGATTTTTGCCCTAACACTTGTGTGGTTTCGATGTGTATCTCAGGTTCTAGCGGTGCCGTTACCAAGAAGGTGTAGACGGCTTAGTGTGAGCTTTGGGGATTTCGTTTGGGACGCCTTTTGAAGGATTTATTCATGGAATAGAGATGGCACCTTTTGTAATCTTAATTCTAGCTTTAGAATCTAGATTAGTTGGTTGTCATTTACTTGTCCGTTAAATTACAAATGGTAAGTATACAGCTTTTGTATTTCCCCACTTTTAGGAAGCTCGTGCTATGGCATATTATACCACTCTTCCTTTTATGGAAGTTTTTGTTTACCCCTATTTTTAGGGTGTTACAATGATGGAGATTCACACTCTAAAGTTCCCAATCTAATCTCTTCCTTCCAGAATTGCAATGTTTGCTCCACACTAGGCTTCTTACACTAGGCGCACAATACTAATGAAATAAATGAGGGATTTTAGGGGTTTTAACCTTATTTCTCTTATTCTCACAAAGGCCACCAAAGTTTCATTCTTCACACCATTATACTTTATTTACAAAATAACCCGGTTATTACAACATCCTTCCCTCAAAAGAATTCCGTCCTTAGAATTCCATCTTCGAACAAATGTGGGTATTGGGACCTAATGTCCGACTCCACTTCCCAAGTCTCCTCCTGGCCCTTATGGAAACGCCACTGAACCTTCACAAGAGAAATCTCTTTAGTTCTCAACTTTCTGATCTTGCGATTCACGATTGCCAACGGCTCCTCAACATAATTCAACTTTTCGTTCACACGGATATCTTCCAACGGTACTGCCATACTTTCCTCGACCAAGCACTTCCTTAGATTCGACACGTGAAAGGTTGAATGAACTCCCCGAAGTTCCTCGGACAACTCCAACTTATACGCCACTTCACCCACACGCTCGGTGATGGCAAACAGCTCGACATACCTAGGTCTTAGCTTCCCTTTCTTTCCAAAATGCACGACGCCTTTCCACGACGATACCTTAAGCATCACTTTATCACCCACTAGCAATTCAATCTGTTTCCTTCTTTTGTTCGCATACATCTTTTGGCGGTCCTGAGCCACCCTCAACTTCTCCCTAATCACACTAATCTTATCAGCGGTCAACTGCACGATTTCCGGTCCTGCCAACTGCTTCTCCCCCACTTCATTCCAACACAACGACGTTCTATACTTATGCCCATACAACACCTCATAAGGTGCTGCTTGAAGACTGGCATGATAACTATTGTTGTACGAGAATTCGATCAATAGCAGATGGGACTCCCAAGAGCCTTTAAAGTCAATCACACAAGCTCGCAACATATCTTCTAATGTCTGAACAGTTCTATCACTCTGCCCATCCGTTTGAGATGGTAGTTAATACTCATCAAAAGTTGCGTACCTTGCTCCCTTTGAAGGCTCCTCCAGAAAGACGACGTGAAACGACTGTCTCGGTCAGAGACTATGGACGCCGACACTCCATGCCTTGTCACTATTTCATTGACGTACAACCTTGCCAGTTTCTCTAGTGAATCATTCTCCCGAATAGGTAGAAAGTGAGCCGACTTGGTGAGACGACCCACTATCACCCATATGGCATCATACCCCTTTAGGGTCCTTGGTAGCTTCGTGACAAAGTCCATCGTGATGTTGTCCCACTTCCACAACGGTATCTCTAAGGGTTGCATTTCCCCATAGGGTCTTTGATGCTCCGCCTTGACTTTCAAACAGGTCATACACCGCTCAACGAAATAAGCAACGTGCTTCTTCAATCCCGACACCAATACATATGCCTCAGGTCTCGGTACATCTTATTGGTTTCTGGATGTACCGAATATTGCGACTTATGCGCTTCCTCCAAAATACGTTCCCACAAATCTCCCAATTTAGGAACCCACACTCGGTTCCCCAAACATTTCACACCACTACTATTACACTTCAAGGATGCCACATAACTGACGATCCTCTCGCTTCTCAATCTTTCTTCTGCAAGAGCTTCACCTTGGAACTTCTTAATTTCTTCTAAGAGATTAGAAGTTACATCAATTCGAAATGCTACCAGTTTAGTTGGCTCTCTTCTTTCTTTCCGACTCAAAACGTCGGCCACGACATTTGCTTTACCCGGATGGTAAAGGATCTCACAATCATAATCACTTAACAATTCCACCCAACGTCTCTGCCTCATATTTAGATCCTTCTGATTGAATAAATGCTTGAGACTCTTATGATCAGAGTAGATCTGACACTTAACTCCATAAAGATAGTGTGTCCATATCTTTAGTGCGAAAACCACCACCGCTAACTCCATATCATGAGTAGGGTAGTTCTTCTCATGCTCCTTCAACTGACGGGATGCATAAGCAATCACCTTCCCACCCTGCACCAGTACACACCCTAACCCCAACTTGGATGCATCGTTGTAATTACGAATCCTTCTGTCCCACTAGTCAAAGATAAAATCAGTGCGCTACTCAACATGTCATTCAACTTACTAAATGCTGCTTCTTGAGCCTCCGTCCACTCGAACTTAGCACTCTTCTTGGTCAAAGCGGTCAAAGGCATGGCTATCCGAGAAAAGTCCTGAATGAACTTCCGATAGTAGCCCGCCAAGCCAAGGAAACTTCTCACCTCAGATGGTGATCTCAGTGGCTCCCATCCTCTAATGGCCTCCACCTTGGCCGGGTCTACCTTGATACCTTCTCCCGACACCACATGACCCAGAAATTGGACTTCCCTTAGCCAAAACTCACACTTTGAGAATTTAGCAAACAACTTCTCTCGCCGCAACAGATCCAACACTATACGAAGATGTTCTTCGTGTTCACCCTGAGATCGAGAATAGATGAGGATGTTATCTATGAACACGATCACACACTTGTCTAACAACGCACTACATACCCGATTCATCAAGTCCATGAATACCGCCGGAGCATTAGTCAGTCCAAAGGGCATGACTAAAAACTCGTAATGTCCGTACCTCGTGCGAAAAGCCGTCTTAGGCACATCTTCTTCCCTCACCTTTAACTGGTGATACCCGGACCTCAAATCTATCTTCGAAAAGAAGCTCGCCCCTTGCAACTGATCAAACAAGTCGTCGATCCTCGGAAGCAAGTACTTATTCTTGACGGTCCCTATCCGCATAGACCCATCTTTCTTCTTGACAAAAAGTATCGACGCTCCCCAGGGTGATGAACTAGGGCGTATAAATCCCTTATCTAACAACTCCTGCAGTTGCATCATCATCTCTTTCATTTCCGCTGGTGCCAACCGGTAAGGCGCACGTGCTATTGGTGTCGCTCCAGGCATCAAATCGATTCTAAACTCGACTTGACGATCCGGGGGTAAACCCGTTAAGTCATCCGGTAATACCTCTGGGAACTCACTTACCACTGGAACATCCTCTAACCCTTTCTTCTCTTTATTAGCGTCTAACACATACGCTAGAAACCCCTGACATCCCTTCCCTAAACAATGCCTCGCCTTCATCATCGAGATAAGGCAGAACTTACGCTCACGCCTATCCCCATAGATTACCACCTCAGACTTATCAGGTAAAGTGATACAAATCATCTTCTTATTGCACACGATGCTAGCACTATTACTAGCCAACCAATCCATCCCCACAACAATGTCAAACTCTCCCATACCCATTGGGTATAACCGTAAGGGGAAAGAATGACCCTCCACTTCAATACTACACCCCTCATACACCTCCCCCACCATGACTCGACTATCATCCGCAATCTTTATTTCAAACCCACACTCTAACCGCTTAGGTTTACCATGCAGACACCAAGCAAAAACCGGCGATACAAACGAACGGTTTGCACCCGAGTCAAATAACACTTTAGAAATTTTTGAATTAACAAGAAAGGTACCTGTCACCACATCCGGTACATCAACCGCCTCCTCCGCCGACATATGAAAAACCCTCGCTTTAGCTCGCGCTGGCTCCACCTTCCTCTCTCCACCCTTCCTCCTTGGCTCCCACCAAAATCGCCCGAAGACCCTTTCCTCAATTGCGGACAATCAGGCTTAATATGATCGGGAGAACCACACAGGGAGCAAGCCCTAAGGTTAGGACACTCTCGTGCTATGTGCCCCAACTTTCCACACTTGTAACAATCATCAGATTCAAAAGAACACTCCCCGCGATACACTCTGTTGCATTTCCTACACAGTTTCTCATCGAACCTCGGTCCCACCCGCAGCTCGGGTTTAGAGACCTTGGAACTTTTTACATCCCGAACAGGTCCTTCCCATTTTCTTTTATCCACATTCCTTTCCAACATTTGCCGATTCATCTTTTTCTCAGTTAACTCCGCCACGTCGACCGCCGCCTGAAAGGTCATGGGGCCACGGTTTTGCACAAGCTCCCTCACACTGCTCTTCAGTCCCCAGACATACCTTTCATTACGCCTTTCCTTAGTAGGCACGTATACCTCTGCAAAACGTGCCTTCTCGATGAACTTAGAAGTGTACTCCTGAACTGTCATCGACCCTTGTTCAAGCCCAGAAATTCCTCTTCCAACTTCTTCATTGCCGCCAACGGACAAAACTGAGCCTTGAACCTCTTAGTGAATGACTCCCAAGTAGTCGTCTTTGCTACCTCTGAACCCTTACCACCAGTCTCGACATCCCACCAGAAGATGGCATCTGCCTTCAACATAGACATAGCAAACAATACCTTATCTCCCTCAGCACACTTACTTGTGTCGAAAGCGAGTTCTATATCACGAATCCATCTCAGAGCCAATATCGGGTTGCGCTCCCCGCTGAAAGATGAAGGCTTGCACGGCGTGAAAGTTTTAAAAGTATACCCTTTCACTGCCTTTGATTCACCAACCACAAACGGGGTCAACTGCGAGTGATCTCCCACTTCAGTTGGAGGTAAGCTAGACGCTTCAGTCCTCGTCTCATTCCCACTCTTAGTCCGCCCATCCGATGCAGACTTAGTCCGATGATCCAACAATGTTTGTAGTGTCTCTTGCAGTTTGCCCATCTCAACAGTAAACTTCTCTTCAGTTACAAATACTTGGTTACAGTTTTGCCTCAGACCTTTTGACTGACTTCCTCCTTTCACAGAGGCGGTACTTTCCTGCTGGGATGGTTCACGCACCTCAGGTGCCCCTACACTCTTAGCCCGACGGGTGGCAAACGCCTTCTTCTTTCCTCGAGTCACCACATCAGTTCCATCTACCTGGGTGGCAGCTCGTCGGTGTGCTCTTTCCGTCCTCTTCCACGGCCTCCGCCCCTCCCACGGGCCGACTGCCTCGGAGGATCTACTGGTCCATCCTCTAGAACTTCTTCCACGGGGACCGCTCCCTCAACCAGTATTGAACTCACGACTGGCACAAACCTACTTCTCAAAGTTCTTTCTGACATTCTTGGTTACTGAAACATCACACAATTTAAATAGCTTAAGGCAACAGTCCCAAAATAACAAGGTTAAATAAGCACATACATGTACCTGTAAATCCGCGGTTACACTGGCCAGGTGTAACTTCAAACTTACCTTACATGACAGATCTTACTACCCTATTATTCGTGTCCATGTTGAGGTCTTCTTAGGCTTTCCTAATTTCTCAGCTGTACTTCTAATTCCACAGTTTAAGTTTAGGCCCGTCCGATCACCTAAATCTCTTAAACTAGCGCTCTGATACCAACTGTAACAACCCATACCAACCAACAAGCCATAAATCCAATAATTAATTTAAAAATGCCAAAACGGCCTTACATTGTCACACATCCAAAATTTCAAAAAAATGGGTTCGCGGAAATAACCCTATTACAGCTGAGAAACGTATCTATAATGATTAAAGGAAAGTCTTCTAGTTCTTCTGGATGCAAGCTCCAGCTCACATCTTTCCATTGCCCTTACTCGAGCCCTCAGCTACTTGCTTTCCTGAAAAGGGGGTTTTACATTTTGAAAAGCGAGGGTTAGACCATGAGGTCTAGTGAGATCGCTCATGACATCAATATCACACCACACATGTAAATTAAAAGAGTTTATAAGGAATTAAGTACGTTACGCCCTTATCAGTTTACACAAACACACATATATTGAGGATCCACGCTTTGGTCACGAACACACTTGTGACAACGTGATATGGCACACACCCGCCCTTAATAATCATATGAAACATGTTCATATATTTCGTATGGGACGCACTCCCCATTTGAAGTCGTAATAATCCACTCCTAATCTCGCCCCATGCATATCACATTATAAACAACACACATTTAACTTGTATGATTTAAACCACACAGAACAAGCAATTCAATATATATGCAAAATGTACGAACAATACAAGGAAGTATCATTAAAGCTTCAGTTTAGGAGGACTCACCTGACGTCCTTGCTGAATCTCTCCTACTTGTAAGCGCTACTCTTAAACTACTCACCTTGATGATGATGGAGATTCACACTCCAAAGTTCCCAATCCAAGGTCTTCCTTCCAAAATTGCAATGTTTGCTCCACACCAAGCTTCTTACACTAGCCGCACAATACTGATGAAAGAAATGAGGGATTTTAGGGGTTTTAACCCTATTTCTCTTATTCTCACAAAGGCCACCAAAGTTTCATTCTTCACACCACACACACCATTATACTTTATTTACAAAATAACATGGTTATTACATATACGTACTTCAATGCATCATTATCTTATGTAATTACAAAGAATAAATCTGAACATTTTGTTCCTTGTTTTCGAATTAGTTCCCTGTTTTTCAAAGTATTTCTATATAAGTGTATTATCATGAAAATGAGATTTTGGAAACATTTTGTATGATGGAAATTGAGATTCAAATAATATCATTTCCGCTTTATTGTTTATATAGTGATGAAAACCTTGAACTCACTAGGCATTAAGCCTAACATTTTTATTTTTCGGCATGTGCATCAGGTCCTTGATGGAGAAATTGTACTAGCACCGTGAAGGGTTGAGTGCAAGTTAGATGCACGAGAAGGATGTAGCCATTGGGTGATGTTTTCGCATTCGGAGATAGTGACTATTATGGGGTTTAGACTCTTAGGGGACGTTTGGTTCACTAGAAAGTGATGGAATTGGAATGTGACATTCCATTGACCAGATTCCATTCCAGTGTTTGGTTCAATCTTTTGTAGCATGGAATCTTGAAACTTTCCATTGAATTCCAATTTTTATGTATTTGACATTCCATCACATATTGCTGGGATTTTAAAGGAATGGAATGTGTGATTTTTTTTATTCCAAAAATACCCCTTGCCCTAATTGATATACATGCAGCCGACCCCCAAATCGTTTTCTTCTCCATCGAGACCAATCGTTTTCTTCTCCATCGAACAGCAACATCGACTCTTCTCCATCGATAGTGTAACGTCCCAAAAATTACAAGGAAATTTAAATTTTTTTAAAACATACATTTCATTATAAAACAACCATGATTTAATAATTCACGTCTTAAATAAAATTAACGTCGTTACTTCAAACCATCAACAAAGTTTATGCAGCGGAAAATTACATAATTAAATTCAAAGGGTTCGAAAGTGAAAGTTTAACAATATTTGACACCCCGCGCTCTATGTGTGTACGGTCACGCCCGACTGCCGCCCGCACCTGAAATAACAACATATTGGGAAAGGGTAAGCTAAACGCTTAGTGAATCCAACCACACACGTAGGTAGCAACCCCACGCATATCGCCCCTACTCGCAAGTAGGCAACATCACCATCACCACGAATATCAAACCACATAATGATTATTATATAAGCACGAACCTCGGTCCCACCGAGTACACAAAATACGTTAATACAAGCTCAGTCCCACCGAGCCCTCGGTCCCACCGAGTAAAGACTTCTGTACTAGCTTAGTCCCACCAAGCCCTCGGTCCCACCGAGCCCCTCGGTCCCACCGAGGTGTACGCATGCATAAATATTCCACATACGAATTTAACAAATCACAACCAGTTATCACATCCCAACTAGTCCATGTAAGCACATAAATACACGTAATAACACGTAACACAAAAAGAACGACATACATGAAATTCCTAACTACGCGGTGAGAGAACTCACCTCAAGGCTAAGCAACGTGCTCACGAAACGCAACACCAACACGGCAATCTTCTTCACTTTCTCCCACCTAAATATGTATAAAAAGTCAAAGGAAAGTCCCGACCCACAACACGTTTACTAGCTTCCAAAAGACTAAATATTCCAGCTTTTTATTAAAAGTTACGGGTCTGTTCGGGACCTGTTTTACCCCCTTAAAACTGATAAATACAGAAATTAAAATTCATAAATACGAAGTTCTAAGTCTTACGATTTCAGGGACGTATCGCACGCGTCCTAACGATTTTTCTATCATTTCCTATAGATTTTACAAAAATGATTCGTAGAACAGCGAACACCCGGACCTTTCAGTACAACATGGCAACTTCGCCCTAGCTATGGTCCGAATTGGTCTTTCCGCAAAACAGAGGAAACTCAATAGACTCCGAAACGAAACTTTTGGCACCAGTCCCATCCCAAACCGACATTCCAAGCAAACATTATGCGTAAAACAAAACAGGGACAGAAAGATGGAAGTTTTTCGGACCAGGCTGTATAAACAGCCCCATACGGCCCAGCTACAGGCCTAAACAGACTTTCGGCAAAACACGAAAAACTTTCCTGACTCGATTAGTGAACTTCGGCCACCGATTTATTATCAATCCGAGCTACGAGTAAAAAGTTACGGCCATGACAAAACAGTGGCAGAAAATCGACATTCACATAAAATGACAAATCACCAACTTGCGACCACTTTTTCACCTAACTAGAGGCTGAACCAGTTTTCCGCTAAAACACGGAAAACGTGACCGACCCCGTACTGGAACCGTGGGTACCAATTTCGGCTCAATCGGAGCTACGAGCAGAAAGTTATGGTTTATACAATATCAAGGCAGATTCCAGAATTTTTACATAAAATGGTAACGCGGTTTTTACAATAGGCTCGGCGGTTTAGGGTTGCAACTCCGGTGGCGTTAGGGTTCCGCCGTGGAGGACTTAGGGTTTAGCCCCGCCCACTGCCACCTCCGGCAGTGGGGCACGGCGGCGGCGGCGGCGGTTCTCCGGCGACGGTCACCCGCACGCACATACCACCCCATTCTCGCACCACCTCCCTTTTACCCTCGATCGCCAAACAATACCGGCACATACACACGCACACAGCCATCGCCGTCCACCCACGGCCGCCGTAGCGACGGCGGGCGGCGGTGGTTGCCTCGCCGGAAAAACGAACAAGAAGAAAACGAGACGGAACAAGGGAACGACTTACCTTTCGATGGTTGCTCCTCCTCCCTCGACTTCTCCGGCGAATGGTGGTGGTGGTGGCGATCTCCGGCGACTGTAAAAAACCCTCCGGCGACCTCTCTCTCTCACTTTTTCCTTCCCCTCTCGGCTTCTCACACTCGCGATCCCTTCCCCGGCAATTGAAAACGATGGAGCCAAAAACAAACAAGCAACAAAAAGGGGGCTGTTTGTTGGCTGCGTGGAAACCGTCGAGAAGAGGAAGAGGGGGGGGGGGTCGGTCCCCCTTTCCTTAACCGTTCCACATGCACAAAAATCCCATTGTCCACCTTTGGCCCCTAGACTCAATCACTTTGACACTTTTGGTCCCTGAATTTCTATAATATTGCAAAAGAGAGTAAGGTTTGCCACACATAACATTCAAGGTCCCCTTTGACAACTTTCGTTAAAGAGACTCGCTTTAAAAAAATAAATACATTAAGAATTTTAAAACCATACCGGGACACGGGCTTTACAACTCTCCCCCGCTTGAATTAGACTTCGTCCCCGAAGTCTACACCCGCAAACAGCTCCGGATAATTCTCTCGCATCTCCGCTTCCGGTTCTCAAGTCCACTCGGAACCCTTTCGGTGTCTCCATTGAACTTTCACCAAACCAACAACCTTGTTCCGCGAGGTTCTCGTCCTTCTGTCAAGAATAGCAACTGGCTTTTCCACGTAATTAAGCCGCTCATCGATCTGAATATCTTCGAGCGGTACTACTGCAGACTCATCCATCACACACTTCCGCAATTGCGAAACGTGGAAGGTGTTGTGAATCAAGTTCAGTTCCTCCGGTAACTCCAACCGGTAAGCCACTTTCCCCACGCGGGCGATGATCCGGTAAGGCCCAATATAACGAGGCCCTAGCTTCCCCCGCTTACGAAACCGGATCACCCCTTTCCAGGGTGAAACCTTCAACAATACATAATCACCCACCTGAAATTCCAAGTCGGATCGCCTTTTGTCGGCGTAGCTCTTCTGCCGACTCTGTGCAGTAACCAAACGATCCCGCACCATCTGAATTGTCTCGGTCGTCTTCAACACGATGTCAGTACTCCCAAATACCCGATGCCCAACCTCGCCCCAACAAACGGGCGTCCTGCATTTCCTACCGTACAACAACTCGTATGGCGGCATGCCAATACTAGAGTGGTAGCTGTTGTTGTAGGAAAATTCCGCCAAGGGTAGGTACTGATCCCAACTACCTCCAAAATCGATGACGCAAGCTCGAAGCATATCCTCGAGGGTCTGAATGGTTCGCTCGCTCTGTCCGTCCGTCTGTGGATGAAAGGCCGTGCTAAAGTGTAACCGTGTACCCATCTCCGACTGGAACTTCTCCCAAAACCGAGAGGTAAAACGAGTATCCCTGTCGGAGACAATCGAAACTGGTACCCCGAAACTGGCCACGATCTCACGCACAAACACCTCCGCAAGCTTCTCCGCCGAGGAGCTCTCCCTGATGGCCAAGAAGTGAGCACTCTTGGTCAGACGGTCAACAATCACCCAAATGGCATCGTTCCCACGGGGAGTCCTTGGGAGTTTCGTTATGAAGTCCATAGTAATCTCTTCCCATTTCCAAACCGGGACCTCCAACGGTTGCAATTTCCCATGAGGTCGTTGATGATCCGCTTTGACCTTCCGACAGGTCATACATACCTCCACACACCTAGCTACATCCCGCTTCATGCCGGGCCACCAGTAACCTTCGCGCAAGTCCCTGTACATCTTTGTAGCCCCCGGGTGAATCGAGAACTTGGACTTATGCGCCTCATCCATTAGTACCTGCCGGTTCCCACCGATGAATGGAACCCACACCCGACCATGTCGAGTTAACAACCCCCGACTATCACGAACAAAATTCGAGATTTCCCCCGACACTCTTTCCCGCTTTGCATTTTCCTCCAAGACAGCCACCTCTTGGGCGCTTCCTATCGACTCCAGGATAGGTGTAATCACTGTCAATCGCTGACAATAACCCCTCAGTGGCTCACCGACCGGATGTCGGCTGAGTGCGTCCGCGACCACGTTCGCCTTACCTGGGTGGTAAAGTATCTCGCAGTCATAATCCTTAACCACATCGAGCCACCTTCGCTGACGCATATTAAGGTTCTGCTGATCCATCAAGTACTTGAGGCTCTTGTGGTCAGTGTAGATCGTACACTTGACACCATAGAGATAGTGCCTCCAAATTTTAAGGGCAAACACTACCGCTCCCAACTCCAGGTCATGAGTCGGGTAATTTGCTTCGTGAGGCTTCAGCTGTCTAGAAGCGTACGCTATGACCTTGCTGCGCTGCATAAGCACGGCACCCAAACCCTGATGAGAGGCGTCACAATATATTACCAAATCCTCTATGCCCTCGGGTAAGGTTAACACGGGAGCCTCACACAACCGCCTGCGTAGCTCCTCGAACGCCTTCTGTTGTTCCTCACCCCAACTGAAAGCCGCAGATTTCTTTGTTAATCGCGTCATGGGTAACGCGATCTTAGAGAAATCCTGAATAAACCTTCGATAATACCCCGCTAATCCCAGAAAGCTTCTCACCTCAGTAGGAGTCTTCGGCACCTCCCACCGCATCACAGCTGCAATCTTAGCTGGGTCAACCATAATACCATCCTGATTCACGACATGTCCTAGGAACTGGACCTCTCGTAACCAGAATTCGCACTTGGAAAACTTAGCGTATAACTTCTCTCGCCTCAATACTTCCAACACTTCTCGAAGATGCATCTCGTGCTCCTCCTTGGTCTTCGAATACACCAGAATGTCATCGATGAACACAATCACCGAACGGTCCAACATCGGACTACACACTCGATTCATGAGGTCCATGAACGCTGCAGGTGCATTGGTGAGTCCAAAAGGCATCACCACAAACTCGTAATGACCGTATCGCGTACGGAAAGCCGTCTTTTCCGTGTCCTCACTCCTGACCCGCATCTGGTGGTACCCCGATCGTAGATCAATCTTGGAGAACCATGAGGCCCCCTGAAGCTGGTCGAACAAATCGTCAATCCTTGGCAAAGGGTAACGATTCTTTATCGTAAGCTTATTCAGCTCTCGATAGTCTATGCACATCCGTTGTGATCCATCCTTCTTCTTCACGAATAAGATAGGTGCTCCCCACGGCGAACAGCTCGGTCTAATGAACTCCTTTTCGAGTAGTTCTTGCAGCTGGGCGTACAGCTCTTTCATTTCCGGTGGAGCCAGGCGGTAGGGTGCCTTGGCCACCGGAGCAGCACCCGGAATCAGATCGATTCGAAACTCCACCTGTCGTTCAGGAGGTATCCCCGGTAACTCGTCGGGAAACACATCGGCAAACTCCCTCACGACTGGCACATCTTCAGCAGTCTTCTTCGCCTCGTCAACACGCGTATCTATCACGTACGCTAAGTACCCCTGACCACCATGCTGAAGGTGTCTCCGAGCCCTCGCCGCAGAACATATTGCCGTAGACCGTCTGGGCGAGTCTCCCTGAACCAACAGTTCTCCCCCGCTTGGGGTTCGAACTCGCACTTGTTTGTGACGACAAACAATCTCTGCATCGAACTTATCCATCCAATCCATGCCCACAATCACACAAAGCTCCCGCATAGCAATCGGGATCAGGTCAATGGGAAACCTCACCCCTGAGATCTCTAAGGTGCACCCGCGAAACACGTCTGTGACCGTCAAGGTCCTATCATCAGCCACCTCAATAACCAGAGGATAACTCAAGCGTCCTACAACTCGGCCTAAACCCTCACTAAAAGTGCGAGACACAAAAGAGTGAGTAGCCCCGCTATCAAACATCACAACTGCAGGCACCGAGTTAACTAGGAACGTACCTAGCATATAATTCAACCACAAATAAATACATGACATGGAAAGGAAAGACAAAAGGAAAGAAGTAAGGGATATACCTGAGACCACTTTAGGCGTCGCCTGTGCCTCATCCACCGTCAACTGGTGAACTCTACCTCGGGCCGCTCCCGCCCCTGGCTGACCAGTTCGACCATCAGTAATGCGCAACGGGGCATTCCCAGGCACCCTCTGAGCTCCACCCCCAGCATCTACCCCTGCTCTAGGACAGTTGGCCCTTACGTGGCCCGTCTGGTTACAATTGAAACAGACCATTAACGGCGTCTTACAATCCCGGCTAAGGTGACCGGGTTGGCCACACTTAAAACACCCCTCTATTCTCCTTGCTCCGGTATCACGGGGCTTAAACCCGCCACTGCTAGAACCCGTGCGCGTACCTGTGAACCTCGAGCGCTTCGGCACTGCCGAAATGGGCGTCACTGGCTGTGCCGCCTTCCGCTTCTTAGCTTGGGTCTCCAGCTCAAGCTCCCTCCTTCGAGCGGCGTCCATCATGGCGGATAATGAAGTGTACTGTGCCGTGCTAACAAATTCTCGGATCTCCGTGCGTAGCATATCCTTATACCTTGACATCTTCATCTCTTCCGAGGCGGCATACTGAGGACAGAATAATGCCATCTCGGTAAATTTCCTGTTCATCTCTTTTACCGTCTCTGTTGTCTGGGTGAGCTCTAGGAATTCTTTAGCGATTCGCTCCATCTCTACCGGCGGTACATACTCCGCACGGAAACGAGTGACAAACTCGTCCCAAGTCAAAGTAGTGCGCTCGGCAGGTGTCAATGCCGTGGCGCACCAATCCTTCGCGCCGTCACGGAGTAGATTCACTGCAAAACGGACCTTTAGGTTGTCCGGGCAGCCACTGGTCAAAAATGCGAACTCCATGTCGGATACCCATCGCATGCTGGTAATCGGGTCCAGGTCTCCCTTAAACTCTGGCGGGGAACAGGCGGAGAGATCCCGGTATTGGAACTCTCGGTTACGGGGATGACCCTCCGCAGGCAGTGGAATAGCTGCAGTACGCTCCTCCAGTAGGATCACCACCTCCTCTCGAATAGCAGTGATGATCTCGGGGATTGCCTCCCCGATCGCGTGGGAAACCTCAGTAGCAATCAGTTCCCTAATACGCTCCTCAGTAATCCCCGTCCCGGCTCGCGGCGCCGCCGCGTTGTTCCTTCTTGTATTGACCATTCTAGAAAGAGAAAATTCAGAGATCTATAAGCACATATAACCCACCCTACCACGCTCATACTCCACTCCTTGGCTCCCTCGTGACTCTCCCCGACTCAAGCATGGATCATGTGCTTCAGATAGTAGGAGCTCTACTACTACCCTTCACACCTATCCTTACTCGTTTCGAGTCCTGTCCCGAGACATTCAAGTAGTCGATTAACACAAATAAACACATATAGCCAATCCAGCCCGTACAAACACCTTTCCTAACTCCCTAGAAAGGTCATATCACCCACTATCCCTTGCTAACACGGAAACCCCACTAACCCTGACGAGTCGCCTCGTGAATGCACGGTCGTATACAGTGTAAAACCAGATAGACGTTCGAATAATAGATTCTATCCTAGAACGGTTGGACTCAAACAAGAGCTGCGCAATAGAACTAAATCTAATATTCTAAGGCTATTCAGTTCCTACTGCATATAACCTAGAGTGCATTCGCTTAACAACCTATCAAAGCTAGCATGAGTTCCTATAAGCGATAAACCAGCATACGGTACCATACAGTTCACATAAGCAATCCAGCATGCATACACTATACCTGAAAAGCAATGGATACACTAAGTTCCTTACCTTCCCAGCTGGCGTCGGCTGACTGTACACACTGCGCCCACGATCACCGTTCCCAAACGGGTTTTCTCTTTTCATTTAAAACAAAGATTTTGATAAAAGAATTTAAAGATCTCTTAGCCGCAACTTGAGACCAAACACACCGAGATGTGTTTGATTCACTCAAGCCGTGCTCTGATACCAAGTTGTAACGTCCCAAAAATTACAAGGAAATTTAAAATTTTTAAAACATACATTTCATTATAAAACAACCATGATTTAATAATTCACGTCTTAAATAAAATTAACGTCGTTACTTCAAACCATCAACAAAGTTTATGCAGCGGAAAATTACATAATTAAATTCAAAGGGTTCGAAAGTGAAAGTTTAACAATATTTGACACCCCGCGCTCTATGTGTGTACGGTCACGCCCGACTGCCGCCCGCACCTGAAATAACAACATATTGGGAAAGGGTAAGCTAAACGCTTAGTGAATCCAACCACACACGTAGGTAGCAACCCCACGCATATCGCCCCTACTCGCAAGTAGGCAACATCACCATCACCACGAATATCAAACCACATAATGATTATTATATAAGCACGAACCTCGGTCCCACCGAGTACACAAAATACGTTAATACAAGCTCAGTCCCACCGAGCCCTCGGTCCCACCGAGTAAAGACTTCTGTACTAGCTTAGTCCCACCAAGCCCTCGGTCCCACCGAGCCCCTCGGTCCCACCGAGGTGTACGCATGCATAAATATTCCACATACGAATTTAACAAATCACAACCAGTTATCACATCCCAACTAGTCCATGTAAGCACATAAATACACGTAATAACACGTAACACAAAAAAAACGACATACATGAAATTCCTAACTACGCGGTGAGAGAACTCACCTCAAGGCTAAGCAACGTGCTCACGAAACGCAACACCAACACGGCAATCTTCTTCACTTTCTCCCACCTAAATATGTATAAAAAGTCAAAGGAAAGTCCCGACCCACAACACGTTTACTAGCTTCCAAAAGACTAAATATTCCAGCTTTTTATTAAAAGTTACGGGTCTGTTCGGGACCTGTTTTACCCCCTTAAAACTGATAAATACAGAAATTAAAATTCATAAATACGAAGTTCTAAGTCTTACGATTTCAGGGACGTATCGCACGCGTCCTAACGATTTTTCTATCATTTCCTATAGATTTTACAAAAATGATTCGCAGAACAGCGAACACCCGGACCTTTCAGTACAACATGGCAACTTCTCCCTAGCTATGGTCCGAATTGGTCTTTCCGCAAAACAGAGGAAACTCAATAGACTCCGAAACGAAACTTTTGGCACCAGTCCCATCCCAAACCGACATTCCAAGCAAACATTATGCGTAAAACAAAACAGGGACAGAAAGATGGAAGTTTTTCGGACCAGGCTGTATAAACAGCCCCATACGGCCCAGCTACAGGCCTAAACAGACTTTCGGCAAAACACGAAAAACTTTCCTGACTCGATTAGTGAACTTCGGCCACCGATTTATTATCAATCCGAGCTACGAGTAAAAAGTTACGGCCATGACAAAACAGTGGCTGAAAATCGACATTCACATAAAATGACAAATCACCAACTTGCGACCACTTTTTCACCTAACTAGAGGCTGAACCAGTTTTCCGCTAAAACACGGAAAACGTGACCGACCCCGTACTGGAACCGTGGGTACCAATTTCGGCTCAATCGGAGCTACGAGCAGAAAGTTATGGTTTATACAATATCAAGGCAGATTCCAGAATTTTTACATAAAATGGTAACGCGGTTTTTACAATAGGCTCGGCGGTTTAGGGTTGCAACTCCGGTGGCGTTAGGGTTCCGCCGTGGAGGACTTAGTGTTTAGCCCCGCCCACTGCCACCTCCGGCAGTGGGGCACGGCGGCGGCGGCGGCGGTTCTCCGGCGACGGTCACCCGCACGCACATACCACCCCATTCTCGCACCACCTCCCTTTTACCCTCGATCGCCAAACAATACCGGCACATACACACGCACACAGCCATCGCCGTCCACCCACGGCCGCCGTAGCGACGGCGGGCGGCGGTGGTTGCCTCGCCGGAAAAACGAACAAGAAGAAAACGAGACGGAACAAGGGAACGACTTACCTTTCGATGGTTGCTCCTCCTCCCTCGACTTCTCCGGCGAATGGTGGTGGTGGTGGCGATCTCCGGCGACTGTAAAAAACCCTCCGGCGACCTCTCTCTCTCACTTTTTCCTTCCCCTCTCGGCTTCTCACACTCGCGATCCCTTCCCCGGCAATTGAAAACGATGGAGCCAAAAACAAACAAGCAACAAAAAGGGGGCTGTTTGTTGGCTGCGTGGAAACCGTCGAGAAGAGGAAGAGGGGGGGGGGGGTCGGTCCCCCTTTCCTTAACCGTTCCACATGCACAAAAATCCCATTGTCCACCTTTGGCCCCTAGACTCAATCACTTTGACACTTTTGGTCCCTGAATTTCTATAATATTGCAAAAGAGAGTAAGGTTTGCCACACATAACATTCAAGGTCCCCTTTGACAACTTTCGTTAAAGAGACTCGCTTTAAAAAAATAAATACATTAAGAATTTTAAAACCATACCGGGACACGGGCTTTACAGATAGCAACATCGACTCTTCTCCATCGACAACAACATCGACAAGTTCGTTCTCTCCTCCTTTTCTTCTCGTCTTCTTCATCGACAGCAACTCTTGAATGGCTGAACTCAGTTTGAAACCTTGAAGCACAAAAATGGCAAACTCAGTTTGAAACCTTGAATGGCTGAACTCAGTTTGAAACATCGACTGTGTTCCATGGATTCTTGCATCTGGGTTTTTGCTTATTATTTATCTCTTTTAACCAGCGATTTCTTGTTTACATATCCCATTTTTTTATCTTGTTGGTGATTTTCTATTTCATGACTCAAATTCAGCAAAATGTGGAACGAATTAGGATCATGAATATATACTATATATTCATTAATGAATATATTATTTGTATTTGTATTATGTTAATAAGTACATTAATGAGTTTTGGCAATACACTGGTTTGGATGCATTTTGTTTATAATATTAGTTAAAATGTAGGTAGAAACTATCATATTTACACAACAAAATACCAAGGAAAACAGAGAATCAACTAAAAATTAAACCCACATCAAAAGGGTATTTTAGTCATTTACCAAAATTTCATTCCAATTCCAAAGCTACATTCTGTGAACCAAACAGACAGATTCCAATTCCTTAAACAGATTCCATTCCAATTCTGTCAACCAAACAGCTGGTCAAACCTGACAACATTCCATTCCAATTCCTTCAAAGTCAAATTCCTTTGACAGATTCCATTCCATCCAAAAACATTATGCGAACCAAACGCCCCCTTAGTAACACCCGACGACTTACCCGACGACTTAGTCTTGATGTAAGGCTTGGTTACCTATTGTTTATGTTAAATCCAATTTTGTTATTCGAACGTAATTTAAGTGTTGAGTTATAGAAAGAGAATTACCCTTCATTTGATGTATTATTGAAAGTTTTAATTTAGTCGCTCTTTCCAGATTTGAGGGTGTTACAACATCGATATTCTGGAAAATCATAAGTTTTACTTCTAAAGATAACGATTGCTTACGAATATAAAGGAGAACAATGTAAGTATGAGAATTCTACAACTTACTATCTAGTTCTAAGCATAAATAGATTGCAGTAGGGGGTTACTCTAATCCACTAAATTATTATTTTCAAAATTGGATATCGCCTCAAAATGTGATCCCTTCAAGACCTTCTACATAGTTGCATAACACTCCTCGTTTTCCACTAGAAACGCCATTATTAGTACTTCTTAATAACAAGAAATAAAAATATTTGGCTTAAACCTAGTGAATTCAAGCAAATATATCACATCTATAAAATAGTAAGAGTGAAAGAATGATCTTTAGGTAACAATTCTCCTTATTAGAACATATGTTTCACAATAAAAAAAACATTTTTCCTAACAGACCACTAACATAGTAATTTAAATAATTTAAAACATCTTATGATGGCAAGGGAGACCCGTTTTTACTAGATGTGGCGAGAACACAAAAGCAAGTTATATATCAGCGTTGTCGAGGTTAGCTTCAAGTACAATCATCCAGGTGTATGGCTTCTTCAAGTTCACACCGCAATACCCAACTTGACTTAGGGGTCGTTTACCAAATGCTTACCCAGGTAAGCACTTACCAAGTCACATTACCTTACCGGATGAATATGACAAGGACCAAAAATCTACCCGATAAGAGCTAAGGCAAGGACCGAGAGTGTTACTCGGTAAGTGATAGCAAAGAATCTTACCACGGTTAGCGCTTACCGGAAAAGTTGTTACATATGATACCGTTTTGGTGGACTAAAATCTTACCCAGTAAGTAAGTGATAGCGTTGAATATTTACTGGTAAGCTTTTGGTAAACGATCCCTTAGCATCTACTTGGTCCCTATATGAGATACACCCCAAGATTCAAGAGTCGTGATGCATGACTCCAAAGAGTTCTCACCGCAACACACTAAATGATCAAGTGCCTACTCATTTAAGTTTCAAGATGAAAACATAAAACTTATCACTTGACCAATCAATTAAACAATCAACCCTCATACATAAGAGTCAAAACAACAAAAACACACTTTTGGCAAATTATAACATGAATGACTAAATGTACCTAATGACATGAATTTTCCAAGTAATTATACAACATATGTGATCAATGTGCAAATAAAGAAATTAAACAACTAAAGTTGGGCAAACACCTAAACTCCATTATACATGGTTCAACTCCTCAAAATCCCTAACTAATATCATTATATCCTGAATATTCGAAAATAAGTCAAATAAGACGAATTCTCCAATTGTTTGTGCAAATCATGTATAAAAGGATAAGGGTACGTTTGGTTCTTTTCAAAGAATGAAAATGAGATTGATAATCAAAATAGAGTAAACTATGAATGATTATTTTTTATTCCATTGTACTATATATTATTGGGATTTTCTTCTATTATCGGTGAAAAAAAATGACAACAGAACATGTAAGAGAAAAAAAAATCGTTGCATGTCGTCTTCTTGTTCATACAACATATCTCATCTCCATCACGTCCCCATATTCTTCTCCATCATAACAATCACGTCCCCATGAATGATTATTTTTTATTCCATTGTATTATATATTATTGGGATTTTCTTCTATTATCTGTGAAAAAAAATGACAACAGAACATGTAAGAGAAAAAAAATCGTTGCATGTCGTCATCTTGTTCATACAACATATCTCATCTCCATCACGTCCCCATATTCTTCTCCATCATAACAATCATCTTCAACACATCTCCATCACGTCTGAATCTTTATCTACATCACAACAAGCTATCACAACATTTCCATATTATTTCATCTCCAAACATAAAACCGAAATCATCTCGATCTCCTATGTCATCTTTGAACACAAAAATCAAAATCATTTCCACTTCCTATTTTATCTAAATTCATCTCTCAACCAATATATTTTGGAGGTGTTATGTCAGGGTTTGAGATAGGGTCACGAGATAGATTAATAGATCACTCGATCTGTTGAACGCCAATGATGTTGCTGCCATGAAGACACGAAAAAGATGGAATAGTGGGATGTATGAAAGGGGTGAGAGGCAGACTTGATGGAAAATTCTATGCCCCCCAATCTAATATAATGATTGACTAATAATCTGAAACAAAATACCACTTTTCATTCCATTTACATTCCCCGTTTGAACCATACATGACCAATGATTATCATTTCCATTCATTATCTTCTAATACCTCCAACCAAACAACATAAGTCAATGGAACCATCATTTGTTGCAATCAATCACCAAAATTGTTGGATATAGTGTCCAGAGTCATTAACTATTGGTAATATTTCTAATAATAGCAGAGTCCTTTTGGGTTGCCCTTAAGACCCAAAATAAACAATCAGAAGAATAAAAGGGAGTTAAAGCAATTAGTTCAATTGATGATAAGCTGCAATATAATTAATTAGATTAATTATATAAAGTGCAGGGACTAATTGGTTAAAATAGTTTTAACAAGCTTATCGGTTCAAGGGGGCTAAGTGTAAAATAGAGGGCTAAAAATAAACTGCTAGGGGTTAAACCCTAATGAGTTTTTTCAAAATCTCTTGGAGCCGTCGATCTCCCTTCTCCCTCTCCCAAAATCGTAAACCCTAATTTAGGGTTTAGTGATTAAGCATCTTCCTGTTGTTTGGTATTTTGGTGTTCTTAAGTGTGAGCCACTAGAGGGATTCATACTATTGGTCCTTGACATCCAAGAAGCGAGATCAAATGTTTGATTCATCATTGTGGTTTTCGACAATCGCAATAAACAAGTAAGTGTTCTTGATTCAATCTTTTGTAGTTAATTATCTAGAACGCATGTATTCATATAGGTTGATAGTTTGTATAACCATTGATGATAAAAATTAAAATATGCTTCTGTTGCCTATATCATGTGGTTGTATGTTTACTCAAAACCTTACAGTGGTATCAGAGCCATTGTTCATAGATGTTATCTCAAAAGTGTTTCAATTTGATTTGCAAAACTGTTTATGTTGGATTAGGGTTTTTCGAAATTTTGGGTTTGAGGTTACAAAAAAATCGATTTCAAATTTTTGTGGCCATTGGATTGCTTAATCCCTAAGTTAGGGTTTCATGGTCATAACCTCAAAACATAATATTTTGGAAACTAATTTTTTACTTGCATAAAAGGTTTGTATTACTAGCGATTAAGTTTTATCGAAATCCCTAAAGGGTATAGGGTAGTCTTTTTTTTATGCAATGTTATAACCTAATTGTTTTTGGCTAGTTTCCTAACTTGCCTAAAACACAACAATAAACAATTTTGGCAAATATTGAATAGATAATCTTACATATTATCTTATCTTATATAAATATATTTAAGTTGAATAGAAGATAAGCATAGTCGAGATTAACATGCCATTGACATAAGTCGGTGAATCTCAAAAGAACTAGGAGTTTCATAGTGAATGAAATTAACAAATAGCATTTGTTTACCTAAATAACTTTATGATGTGATTACGGCATCCCTTTTCACATCATAGAGTAAAATATGGATCCTAGCCTTGTTAAATAATTTTGGATAATTGTTTTTAAAGGTTAAATTTCAAACTAACTAAAATAAAACTATATCTACAGATGGCTGAAAATATTCCTCCTCCTCCTCCTCCTACTCACTCAACATCCAACCTTACGTTACTCTCTATCCTAAGTAAATATAAGCTGACTGGGCCAAATTACTTGGATTGGATTCATGCCTTGAGAATTGCCTTGAGGTACGAAGACAAAGAGTATTTGCTCGACGAGGATCTTCCTATACTTAATGATGATGCAAGCCCTGAAGCAGTAACTGAATACAATAAGCAATTCGCGGAATCCACAAAAGTCGCGTGTCTCATGTTGGCGTCCATGTCCCCGGAACTTCAAAAGAGTTTAGAGAACATGGGGGCGTTTGAACTAAATGAGCAGCTTCGTGAAATGTTTTAGGAGCAAGCGAGGCAAGAAAGGTTCCAAGTCGTAAAATCGCTTATGGAATGTAAGCAACAGGACAGTGCCCCTGTATGTGCGCATGTGCAAAAGATGAAAGTGTACATTGATAGGTTAGACAATCTAGGTGTCGATTTCCCAAGAGAGCTTGCCATTGACATGGTGTTAAACTCTCTTAGTGGGGCATATAAACAGTTCATAGTGAACTTCAATATGAAAAATACGGACAAGACCTTGATGGAGCTCCATGGCATGTTGAGATCAGCTGAAGCAAGTATGGGTAAGACCCAAAGTGCTCACTCAACTGCTCCCGTCCTGGCCATTAGGGAAGGTGGCTGTAAGAAGAAGAAAGTTTCTCATCCCAAAGGGAAGGGAAAGGCTAAAGTTGTTCCTCGCAACCAAGGCCATAAGAGAAAAGTTGATTCTTCTGACATACCACCCATAAGTGACCCTAAAGAGGCCATATGCTTTTACTGTCAAGAAAGGGGCCATTGGAAGAGAAGTTGCCCAAAATATCTGAAGGACTTGAAAATGAACAAGGTCAAAGGGTGTGGCACCTCAGGTATTTTTACAATTGAAATCCATAGTACTTCGATTTCTAACTCTTGGGTCCTTGATACGGGATGTGGTACTCACATTTGCTCTAATTTCCAGGGACTAAAGGGAAATAGAACGTTGAAGCATGGGGAGCTGAATCTGATCATGGGAAACAGGATGACTGTCGCTATTACCAAGATTGGAGATTTTGAGCTCATGCTTAGTAGTGGTTTTTCAATAAAGTTATTAGATTGTTGCTACTCGCCAGAAATGGCTCGAAACATTATTTCTTTTCATGCATTGTACAAGGATCGTTTTGAATTTCAATTTGATAATAATAATGGTTGCATTTTGGTTTATAAACATGGTTGTTTTTATTTTAAAGCCTCTCCTTGTAATGGTGTGTATGAAAGTGAGATTTGTGTTGGTAGAAATAATAATAACTTAACTCTAAATGTTGGTTCCTCTAATAGTGAATTGGATAAATCGTTGTTATGGCATCATCGTCTTGGCCACATAAACAAGAAACGCATCGCCAAGCTCCAATCGGATGGGATCTTGGAACCATTTGGCTTAAAGTCGGATGGAGAATGCGAGTCTTGCTTACTTGGCAAGATGACAAAAGCACCTTTCAAAGGAAAAATGGAAAGGGGTAAGGATCTGTTGGACTTAATCCACACACAACCACGAGAAACGGTGAGAGATACTTTGTTACCTTTACTGACGATTTCAGTAGATATGGATTTATCTATTTGATGAAAAACAAGTCGGACACCTTTGAAGTGTTCAAAGGATTCAAAAACGAATTAGAAAACCAACTGGGCAAGAAGATCAAGATGCTCCGGTCCGACAGGGGTGGAGAATACTTGAGTCATGAATTCTACGATTATCTAAGGGATTGTGGAATAGTTCCGCAATTATCTCCTCCCAGAACATCACAACTCAATGGTGTTGCTGAGAGAAGAAATCGAACGCTACTTGATATGGTTCGGTCCATGATGAGTCATGCTACACTTCCAATATCGTTCTGGGGCTATGCCTTAGAAACTGCAGCTCATATCTTAAACCTCGTTCCAACTAAGAAGGTTGCAAAGACACCCTCTGAAATGTGGACTGGGACTCGTCCCTCGTTAGCACATATAAAGGTCTGGGGTTGTGAAGTCTTCGTTCGGCGTGAAACTAACGACAAGCTAGAACTTAGAGCAGAGAAGTGTCGGTTCATTGGTTATCCCTACAAATCCTTTGGATACATATTTTACAAACCTTCTGAGAACAAAGTGTTTGTAGCTAGAAGGGGAGTCTTCCAAGAAAGGGAGCTCATTTCCAAAGAGGATAGTGGGAGCAGTATTGATCTTGAAGAAATTCAAGAAACAACTAATGATGAACCTATAGTTGACACTAGCCCTCAACATGAGGTTGAACCACCTGTTGAGGAAACTGACATACCTCCACCACCTCTTCGCAGAACTAGTAGAGATAGTAGAGCTAATCAATCTCCTGATTTTTATTATGGTTTTCATATTACAAAGGAAGGAGATACACTAGTCAATGATAAAACATTTGATAGTGCGGATGAGACATCCAACTACAAGGAAGCGATGGCAGGCCCTGAGGCTGCCAAGTGGAAAGATGCCATGGAGAGCGAGATTTAATCTATGTACGATAACCAAGTTTGGAAATTGGTTGATCATACACCAGATCACAAGACAGTTGGGTGTAAGTGGATCTTCAAAAAGAAGACCGACATGGATGGGAATGTGCACACATTCAAGGCTAGACTGGTTGCGAAAGGTTACACTCAAACTCAAGGGATTGATTCTGATGAAACCTTCTCACCAGTGGCAAAGATTAAGTCTATCAGGATATTGCTTGCCATAGCTGCATTTCATGACTATGAAGTATGGCAAATGGATGTAAAAACCGCTTTCCTCAATGGGAAACTTGATGAGGATGTGTATATGGCACAACCTGAAGGTTTTGTACATACCGAGTATCCAGATAAGGTGTGTAAGCTTGAAAGATCCATTTATGGACTTAAACAAGCGTCTCGTAGCTGGAATCTTTGTTTTCATGAAAAGGTCAAGGAGTTTGGATTTTCTCGAAGCGAAGATGAGTCCTGCGTATATGTTAAGGCTAGTGGGAGTAATGTTGTATTTCTAGTCTTGTATGTTGATGACATACTACTCATAGGAAACGATATTCCGATGTTGCAAGATGTAAAGGTCTGGCTCGGGAAATGTTTCGCTATGAAAGATTTGGGAAATGCAGCATACATACTTGGAATAAGAATTTATCGAGATAGAACCAAGCGTTTAATTGGACTTAGCCAAAGTACATACGTGGATAAGATATTGAAGAAATTCAATATGAGTGAATCCAAGAAAGGGTATTTGCCCATGCAACATGGCATACGATTGAGTAAAGATCAATTTCCCAGCACTAGTAAAGAACTGGACAGAATGAGTCGAATTCCATATGCATTTGCTATAGGATCGATCATGTATGCCATGACATGTACTAGACCTGATGTCTCATTTGCTTTGAGCATGGTGAGTAGATATCAAGGGAACCCAGGCGAAAGTCATTGGACGGCTGTAAAGAACATTCTTAAGTATCTTCGGAGAACTAAAGATATGTTCTTAGTCTATGGTGGAAAAGATGAATTACGAGTAACAGGTTATACTGATGCGAGTTTCCAGACAGATCAGGATGATTCCCGCTCGCAGTCAGGATGGGTGTTCTTATTGAATGGTGGGGCCGTGACTTGGAAAAGTTCCAAGGAGGACACAGTGGCGGAGTATCATACTGAAGCCATAGGTGTTAGAATTATCAAAATACTTTGAATGTTTTAGTTGTTAGTTTGATGTATTGAAAACGTAATAAATTGTATTTGATTTGGAGATTATTATATGGAGATTATAATATATGCTGGATTGCGTCCATTTACATTTAATTTATTATCGTGTTTTCGTTTTGCATGTTTAGAACCAACTTCCTGAGTATTAATTTACTTAAACCTCCACAGTCAGTCATACTCCTGGAAGTAAGTAGTGATTCAAGACTGTCATGGAGTGTTAGAAGCATAGATAATGCAACTAACATTCATGAGTACCTAATAGTGATTTGGGTATTGGAACAACCCGCACTCAAAAGTTTACTTCATGGATTAAGTCAGAGTAATTTTGAGATGATAATATTTTATGTTCTTCAAACGGAGATACATAGAGTTTTGCTCTATGATTCTGTTATGCTTTGGTGTGCTCTAACGCTGACCGTAACTGGCAGCTATACAGGGTATGTCCATGTATAATATGATGAGTAGAAATGAACTGTGTAGTCAAATTTTATTTGTTCCTTCTGCCTAAACAGGAGAAGCGATATCCATGGGCCCCTCGATGATTTGGTGTTGACATTAAGTGTTTGGCCAAACCCTGACTAGAATTGATGTGTTCAATTGAGTAGTCTGATGAATTCAACACATATCGGAAATCGGGAAACATAATCTTGATCCATGAGATAGACATTTATCCATGTCTCAGGTTTATATGATATCTTGTAGAACAAAGGAACATTAAATCACTTATCTTAGGAGCGAATCTCTTATCAGAGTTCGACAGCTGCATTGGATGGCTTGCTCTCTGCTGATTATTGAAAGTGTTAAAACCAAATAGAGTTAATAACTTGTCCAAGTGGGAGACTGTTGGATATAGTGTCCAGAGTCATTAACTATTGGTAATATTTCTAATAATAGCAGGGTCCTTTTGGGTTGCCCTTAAGACCCAAAATAAACAATCAAAAGAATAAAAGGGAGTTAAAGCAATTAGTTCAATTGATGATAAGCTGCAATATAATTAATTAGATTAATTATATAAAGTGCAGGGACTAATTGGTTAAAATAGTTTTAACAAGCTTATCGGTTCAAGGGGGCTAAGTGTAAAATAGAGGGTTATAAATAAACTGCTAGGGGTTAAACCCTAATGAGTTTTTTCAATCTCTCTTGGAGCCGTCCCAAAATCGTAAACCCTAATTTAGGGTTTAGTGATTAAGCATCTTCCTGTGTTCTTAAGTGTGAGCCACTAGAGGGATTCATACTATTGGTCCTTGCCATCCAAGAAGCGAGATCAAAGGTTTGATTCATCATTGTGGTTTTCGACAATCGCAATAAACAAGTAAGTGTTCTTGATTCAATCTTTTGTAGTTAATTATCTAGAACGCATGTATTCATATAGGTTGATAGTTTGTATAACCATTGATGATAAAAATTAAAATATGCTTCCGTTGCCTATATCATGTGGTTGTATGTTTACTCAAAACCTTACAAAAATGTCACACTCTTATGATATGTATTTCCAAAATGTCTAGTAAACCTAATTGTAAAAATTTCCCAAAGTTTTATGGAATCAAATGCACCAAAAGTTCAAGTATGTTGAATATTCAATAACTAATGTAAGAAGTCATAAAGGACTGTAATTGTAGACACACACACACACACAAACATCCATGTTACGACTCAAACTCGAAAACAACACCGAGAGAAACATCATCACGACGGATTCTAGATTTTCTTCATCGGATCATATTTAAATGCATCTGCAGAAGCATTATGCAGTTGTAGAAACATCATGCATCATGAACTCGTCCCCATCGTCTTCTTCATCGTCGTTTTCTCCGGCCACCATCTTCATCGTCTCTTCCGGCCATCATCTTCATCGTCTTCTCCGGTCATCATCTTCATGGCTTCTTCTTCATCGTCTTTTAAAGATGAACATTAAGAATTTTATGATGTGCAGGTTAATTATGGGAACGAACAGGATTGATTTGAAGCAAACATCTATCAGTCTCAGAAAATGATAACATGGAGAATCTTTTAAAATAAACTCCATTAATCTCGGGATTGATTTGATCTAATTAATAATAAAAATAAAAAATAAAAACAATATACACTCTTTGACAAAATTACCCTTCTGTCTCCATATAAAAAAAATAAAAAAGAAAAAAAAAATCATTCAAGATCAACGGTTGAGATGAAGGTTGCAAGGGTTGCAACCTTTTCATGGGTTGCAAAATATCCGTCCTCTCTCTATATATATATAGAGGTGGTTTCGTTTTCAAATCATCCTTATGTAACAAACTATGAAACCCATCTTTTCACCATAGATTGAATTCATCAACGGTTAAGATGCATTCGTGTAATTATGATAATAATTAAATTATTTTGATTTTTTTAATGGTAAAGAAATTGATGAAAGGACAAACTTGTCAATTGGTATCCCATCTCAATTTAGAAATTATGATGAAAAACCGTTTTTACATGGAAGAATTTTTATTTAAGGTACATTTTTTTTCAATTTCCAAACAATTACTAAATCATAAAGACCAATTTATTGTTTATCATGGTAATTGTTTTTTAATTTTTGGATATACATTAAATCTAAATTGTTTATATATAGAGGATCAATTTTAATTTTTGTTAAGTTTCAGATTTAAAGCACGCTTCCATTGTTCTCAATCGAGTAAAATTTCATAACGATTGACACAAAACAAATCGCAAAAAACGATGTGAAAGGCTGATGCAGAGATGAAATTCGATGAAAACATAGATGAAACGCAGATGAATGGAAATGAAACGGAGATGAGCGGCGATGAAACAGAGATGAACGGAGATGAACGAAGATGAACAAAGATGAAAACGGAGATGAAACGGATATGACACATAGATGAACGACGATGAATGGAGATAAAACGGAGATGAACGACGACGAACAGAGATGAACGACGATGAACAACGTTGAAACGGAGATGACACATAGATGAACGACGATGAATGGAGATAAAATGGAGATGACACGACGATGAACGAAGATGACACGACAATGAACAGGTGTGAAACGAAGATGAACGGAGATGACACATCGATGAACGGAGAGGAGATGACGCGACGATGAACGGATATGACACACAGATGAACATTGATGGTCATGAGAAAGAAAACGACTACCCTTCTTAGAACAACTACCGGTTCGCCAGTTCTGATGTGGTGGTGGCGGTGGTCGGAGCTTGAAATTGATCCGGATAGTACCATGAAGGCGGTTGTAGAGGTGGTGGAAGCCACTGTCATGGCGGATTGTGGTTAAATCATCCACCCTAAACTTAATCAAACCATTAAAAATGTGGATTTCTTAAAAAAAAATTCCCTAAATAGGTGGTTACCAAATTACGAAACCATTCCAAAAAAACTGCATAGGATAATTACCTAATATAAAAATGTCTACAAATAATGTCAATTATACCCCTTGAATTAATTAAATACCAATAAATAAAAGAAAATTATTGATTGGTTGGAATCGGTCGTAAAGTTTGTAAAATAATAGTGGTTTTCAAATGATCGCTCCCCATATATATATATATATATATATATATATATGTATATGTGTGTGTGTGTGTGTGTATTGACATGCATATAGTTTTATCAAAACAATCAGAAGTCACATTTCTAGGATTTGCTTCAACCTATAATCCAAAAAGATTTTTTTGTTCCCTTTTGATGAATAGTGATGGCAACGTGGCGGGTATGAGGCGGAAAACGCAGTCCCCGGCCCCAGTTCTTGCATCTCTCCTCGGCGGGTATAAAGCACGCTTCGATTGTTCTCGATCGAGTAAATTTTCATAACGATTGACACAAAACAAATCGCAAAAAACGAAGTGAAAGGCTGATGAAAACGAAGATGAAATTCGATGAAAACATAGATGAAACACAAATGAATGGAAATGAAACGGAGATGAGCGACGATGAACAGTGATGAAACAGAGATGAACAAAGATGAAAACGGAGATGAATCGGAGATGACACATAGATGAACGGCGATGAATGGAGATAAAACGGAGATGACACGGCGATGAACGAAGATGAACGACGATGAACAAAGATGAAACGGAGATGACACATAGATGAACGGCGATAAATGAAGATGAATGGAGATGACACGACGATGAACGAAGATGACATGACAATGAACAGATATGAAACGAAGATGAACGGAGATGACACAGCGATGAACGTAGATGACACGACGATGAACGAAGATGACACGACAATGAACGGAGATGGCACAAAGATGAACATTGATGGTCATGAGAAAGAAAACGATTACCCTTCTTAGAACAACTACCGGTTCGCCGATTCTGATGTGGTGGTTGCGGTGGTCGGAGCTTGAAATTGATCTGGATAGTACCATGAAGGCGGTTGTAGAGGTGGTGGAAGCCACTGTCATGGCGGATTGTGGTTAAATCATCCACCCTAAACTTAATCAAACCATTAAAACATGAGGATTTCTTCAAAAAAACAATTCCCTAAATAGGTGGTTACCAAATTACGAAACCATTCCAAAAAAACTATTCCCTAAATAAGTGGTTACCAAATTACGAAACCATTCCAAAAAAACTGCATAGGATAATTACCTAATATAAAAATGTCTACAAATAATGTCAATTATACCCCTTGAATTAGTTAAATACCAATAAATAAAAGAAAATTACTTATTGGTTGGAATCGGTTTGTAAAGTTTGTAAAATAATAGTGGTTTTCAAATGATCGCTCCCTATATATATATATATATATATATATGTGTGTGTGTGTGTGTGTGTGTTTGTGTGTATTGACATGCATATAGTTTTATCAAAACAATCAGAAGTCACATTTCTAGGTTATGCTTCAACCTAGAATCCAAAAAGATTTTTTTGTTCTATTTTGATGAATAGTGATGGCAACGTGGCGGGTATGAGGCGGGGAACGCAATCCCCGACCCCGGTTCTTGAATCTCTCCCCAGCGGGTATAGGGATTAACATGGTATGGTACCATGTTTTTTTTCTCAAGTGTACCAACCAATTATAATTGGTACCCAAAAAATTATACGGTGTACCAACCAACTCTAATTGGTACTAACTTAATTCATACTAACTTTTTTCGGTTGGTACATGTTGGTACGGTTTTGTACCAACATCTCAAAAGTTTACAAACCTGAATTGTTTGGGATCAACTTCACGAGCATCACGTTGTAATGGGTGGGTAACACATTTTCTAATATGTGTCACATTGAGAAGAGAAGGAGACTTACGGTTGCTTAATTGCTTTGAGGACCTAAATTGAGTTCTTGACGACGCGTTCACCAATCACGCCTAAGTTGGTAACCTAATTGAGTAAAACTTTGATTATAAAACAATAAATATTTTACTTAATAAATAACTAAATCCATCTAAAGAACAATCACATCATTAGATGCATAAATAATGCATAAATATAATCAAATTATTCATTTCATTGATTTTTAATTTAATAAATAATATATATTAAATAAGTCGGCACGGTACGATATTACCGTGGTAGACGATTTTCAATACCACATACCAAACCAAGTTTATGAAGTTGGTACGGTAGTACCAACCAATTTAATCGGTGTCAATTTAGTTGTGATAATTCAGAAACATACGTGACCCGTTGCGGGTGAACCGGGTCCAGAGAATGGGTCGGGTACAATTACCATGCCCATTGATGAACACTCTGAAGATTCCAAACCATAACTCATCGGTGAAGCTTTTCAATCTACAAACGAAGCCTTGAAAAGACCCAAAGTTGATCCATAAGCTTCCAAATATCACCTACATTGACAAAGGAATAGGATGAAGAATGGAATGGATCGAGGCTTAAAACATAGCCCAAATGGGCTTTAAACCATCAGATGGTTGCACACGACCTTGACCACAACCATGCTCGATTACTCATAATACTCGAACGTGTCTAATATGAGGTGTGATAATTCAGAAACATACGTGACCCGTACGACAATCTTATTCCCATGGTAAGTCAAGTGGATGACAAGATCAGGTTCTAGAGAGATACGTGACTCCTCTCGCGACCTCAATCACTTGTGTAGAAGGTTGAGTAAGGTTCTAAAACCAAAATTTAGGATGTTACAAACACCTCCGTCTCTATTGTCAACCTTCTTTTTCCTCCTACTGGCTCCTCCATTAGTCTGACACTTTTGATTCAACAAAAAAGTTCAATAATCGATTTCACTAGATGAGCAGAAACATCACCAATCGATTTTAGGTTTTTGTTTGCTTGTAATCCATTTAGGTTTTTGTTGCTGTAATTTAAATTTATGTTTAGATGTATAACAATAAAACTAGTCTAATATGTGAAGGTATAAAAGTCAGTTTATGTTCGTTCATTTATTAAATGAACGAACATGAACACGTTTTTTGTTCGTTTAACGAACGAACATGCACAAAGGTCTTGTTCATTCATTTACGCTCGTGAACATTCGTTCATTTATGTTCGTTTATATATTGAATTACATAAATATATAAATATAAATAATATTTTATTTAAATTCAGTTTTTGTTACCCTTTTCAAATTCAAGCTTATTTAAAACTAGTATTTGGTACCGTGCGATGCGCGGTGACGAAGTTTATGTTAGGAAATGCGTAACCAATTTAAGATGAAACGTAATTTGATAATAAAATGTAATATAAGACGATGAATTTATTAGAGTATTTTTTTTATAAAAATAAAGCAACATGCGCGGTGACGAAGTTATGTTAGGAAATACGTAACCAAGTTAAGATGAAACGTCATTCGTTAACTGACAAATAATAAAACGCAATCTTCTGTGACCCGATGTGGTTCAAACAACTAACATTCTCTAGTCAAATAGCTATTGTGCTATTCCTTTTTCTCAATAAGAGATCTACTTTTGAACACAAATTATTTCTTATTTACAATTTAATTTATATTATTTTGATTAACAAAGAGACCTTCATATTTTTTTTGTATTGTTACAATAATAATTCCGAAAAGATCCAACATAAGTAAAAAAGTCCTCAAGGAAAATGTCCATGAAGAACTTTAGGTACATGTTAATATGAAGACAATGGAGATAATGAAATACATCCAAAGTTCATAACAATTGAGTTTAACCTGGAAAAGAAGCAAGACAAAATAATTACGATATATGGTTGTTTTAAATGGAATTTTCATGAAATCCACAACAATACTGAAAATGTTTGACTACTAAAGTTTGAAAATCGAAAGAAAAAAAAGTTATTCAAACAAATATTGTTTTACCGTTAATTAGTTGTGAATTTTTGAGTAACCAATAGATAACCCACTAAGATTCCAAAAAAAAAATTAAAAACATATCATAAACATAAAAAGTAAACCCCAATAGAGAAAAAGAAGTTGAGAGATGGATAAAGCAAGAACTCTAGAGGAAATACCAAGAGAAGATGAATATGTTGTAGATTAACCATATACATACAAAATGTATGCAAAATTACCAAAAAAAACTCCACTAACTGTTACATGTAGATTTTTTGTATATGACAATGGTCCTCATAGCCAGACTTGCAAGAGTTTATATGTTAATCTATTTCTTTTGAAGAAAGTGGGCAGCAGACAATTATTTTTTTCTCCGTCACTCATGATTTCCTTACTAGGAAAATAACACAAAGTTTACCATAATACACATTTACCTATTACATTTCCAATCAAATATAAATGATAAAGAAATAAAAATAGAAATAGAAATTAAAAATAAAAAAATAAAAAAAATAAAAAAAAATTAATTTATAAATTTTCAACGATTCCTCATTCAAGTTGTTGTCATCAGACACACTTTCAAGATAAGTAGACACGGGGATAAAACAAAGCAAGTATGATATACATCTTTAAAAAGTAAACCTGAAATAAGATGAATAGAGAAGATTTATAAGAGATGAGCGAAGTTGGACAGTTGGATGTTAAACATAGTTTTGCAATTAATTACCAAGAGAACAACCAAATTATAATGAAATATATTGTTTAAAATGATTTTAAAAAGTAATGAAAAAGTATACCTTACAATTGTTTCATGTCCAATTTCACAAAAGAAAAGCTTATGTCCCAAGCAATCCTAAAATGACAACACAGTTCTTGTGCCCTCTATATATTGATTGATATTGATTGTAACAATTGTTCATTTGTATATAATAATGATTCATAATTGGAAAAAATGAAATGTTTTTTGAATTCATAAGTGGCTTTAATTGTTGAAAATAATCAATATATAATGTAATATTTTTTTAAAAAATAAAAGAATTGCTTATATATATATATATATATATATATATATATATATAGAGGGATAATAAACTGTAAACCACTAAATGTGTGTAAACTTTGTAAACTTTGGATTTCATAGGTTTTCTTGATGAAATTGTTTCATGAAATTGTTTATTTTGATAAAAGTGTTTCATATCATTCATTTCTTGATGGAATTGTTTCATATATTTGTGTTTTTTTATGTAAAAACGATAAAGTTTCATCAAACTAAGATGTTGCTGTGTGGGGGCAGCAGCTGTTGCATTAAGCTGCTGACCCATATGGTCCTTGGTACTGTTTACTTTTATTCGGTGGGCAGCGGTTGCTTTCAATAATAAAGATATATATACCTTATTGATTAAATAAAAATTATAATAAGTTTATAAATTTAAATAAAAAATGTTGGATTCATTGTATAATTAAAAATGCAAGGTAAATAATATTTTATATAATAATAAATATATATTGGTTAATGGTTTTTAATTTAAATTAAAAAAGAAAATGGAAAGTTTAAGCATTTAATGTGTTGAAATCAATTAAAAATAAATCAAAATTATAACAAAAAAGATAAAAGGCCATGGAGGACTATCCTTAAGCCTTTCTCCTACATTTTGCTTTATATATATATACTAGTATTTGGTACCGCGCGATGCACGGTGACGGAGTTTATGTTAGGAAATGCGTAACCAATTAAAGATGAAACGTAATTTGATAATTAAATGTAATATAAGACGATGAATGTATGAGAATATTTTTTATGAAAATAAAGCAACATGCGCGGTGAAGAAGTTATGTTAGGAAATACGTAACCAAATTAAGATGAAACGCCATTCGTTAACTGACAAATAATAAAACACAATCTCCTGTGACCCGATGTGGTTCAAACAACTAACATTCTCTAGTCAAATAGCTATTGTGCTATTCCTTTTTCTCAATAAGAGATCTACTTTAGAACACAAGTTATTTCTTATTTACAATTTAATTTATATTGTTTTGATTAACATAGAGACCTTCATATATATTTTTTTTGTATTGTTACAATAATAATTCCGAAAAGATCCAACATAAGTAAAAAGTCCTTAAGGAAAATGTCCATGAAGAACTTTAGGTACATGTTAATATGAAGATAATAGAGATAATAAAATACAACCAAAGTTCGTAACAACTGAGTTTAACCTGGAAAAGAAGCAACATAAAATAATTACGATATATGGTTGTTTTAAATGGAATTTTCATGAAATCCAGAACAATACTGAAAAATGTTTGACTACTAAATGTTTCAAAATCGAAAGAAAAAAAAGTTATTCAAACAAATATTGTTTTACCGTTAATTAGTTGTGAATTTTTGAGCAACCAATAGATAACCCACTAAGATTCCAACAATTTTTTTTTAAAAACATATCATGAACATAAAAAGTAAAACCCAACAGAGAAAAAGAAGTTGAGAGATGGATAAAGCAAGAACTCTAGAGAAAATACCAAGAGAAGATGGATATGTTGTAGATTAACCATATACATACAAAATGTATGCAAAATTACCAAAAAACAAACTTCACTAACTGTTACATGTAGATTTTTTGTATATGACAATGGTCCTCATAGCCACACTTGCAAGAGTTTATATGTTAATCTATTACTTTTGAAGAAAGTGGGCAACAGACAATTATTTTCTCTCCTCCGTCACTCATGATTTCTTTGCTAGGGAAATAACACAAAGTTTACCATAATAAGCATTTACCTATTACATTTCCAATCAAATATAAATGATAAAGAAATAAAATTAAAAATTAAAAATTAAAAACAATAATAAAAAAAGTTTAAATTTATAAATTTTCAACGATTCCTCATTCAAGTTGTTGTCGGCAGACACACCTTTAAAAAGTAAACCTGAAATGAGATGAATATATAGAAAAGATTTATAAGAGATAAGCGAAGTTTGACAGTTGGATGTTAAACATAGTCTTGCAATTAAATTACCAAGAGAACAACCAAATTATAATGAAAAATAAATTTTTCATAAAGAACAAAAATTTGTTTTAAAATGATTTTAAAAAGTAATGAAAAATTATACCTTACAATTGTTTCATGTCCAATTTCACAAAAGAAAAACTCATGTCCCAAACAATCCTAAAATGAAAACACAATTCTTGTGCCCTCTATATATTGATTGATATTGATTGTAACAATTATTCATTTGTATATATTAATGATTCATAATTGGATAAAATGAAATGTTTTATGAATTCATAAGTGGCTTTAATTGTTGAAAATAATCAATATATAATGTAATATTTTTTATAAAAAAATAAAATAATTGCTTATATATTAACAATCGTACTAAAAAAATAAAGAAATTTAATAGAAGTTTTAAAATATAAGTATTGTTAGTTTGCAAAAAGATTATAAAATTAATCAGTTTAATAGAAATGTTGATTTATAAGCATTGTTAGCTGATAAAAAAATATAATAAATTAAATAAAAATAAATTCAATTAATAAAAGTATATTGATTTATAAGCATTGTTAGCTTACTAAAAAAAATTGTATCTTATTAATTACATAAAATAATAAAATGTTTATAAATTTAAATAAAATTGATTGTTAGCTTATAAAGAAATATAAAAAATTATATAAAAATAAATTCATTTAATAAAAGTATATTGATTTATAAACATGTTAGGTTACTAAAAAATTTGTATCTTATTAATTAAATAAAAATAATAATAAGTTTATAAATTTAAATAAAAATTTGATTTATAAACATTGTTAGCTTACAAAGAAATATAAAAAGTTATATAAAAATAAATTCATTTAATAAAAGTATATATATCTTATTGATTAAATAAAAATAATAATAAGTTTATAAATTTAAATAAAAAAATATTGGATTCATTGTATGATTAAAATTCAAGGTAAATAATATTTTATATAATAATAAATATATATTGGTTAATGGGTTTTAATTTAAATTAAAAAAAATGAAAAGTTTAAGCATTTAATGTGTTGAAATCAATTAAAAATAAATCAAAATTATAACAAAAAATATAAAGGGTCATGAATGTCTCTCCTTAATCCTCTCTCCAACATTCTCCTTTATATATATATTGATTGATGATAGTTATCTTACTAAAAAAATTGTATCTTATTAATTAAATAAAATAATAAAATGTTCATAAATTTAAATAAAAAAAATTTATTGTTAGCTTATAAAGAAATATAAAAAATTATATAAAAATAAATTCATTTAATAAAAGTATATTGATTTATAAACATGTTAGGTTACTAAAAAAATTGTATCTTATTAATTAAATAAAAATAATAATAAGTTTATAAATTTAAATAAAAAAATTGATATATTGATGATTGTTAGCTTACAAAGAAATATAAAAGGTTATATAAAAATAAATTCATTTAATAAAAGTATATATATCTTATTGATTAAATAAAAATAATAATAAGTTTATAAATTTAAATAAAAAAATATTGGATTCATTGTATGATTAAAAATTCAAGGTAAATAATATTTTATATAATAATAAATATATATTGGTTAATGGTTTTTAATTTAAATTAAAAAAGAAAATGAAAGTTTAAACATTTAATGTGTTGAAATCAATTAAAAATAAATCAAAATTATAACAAAAAAGATAAAGGGCCATGGAGGCCTCTCCTTAATCATCTCTCCAACATTCTCCTTTATATATATATATTGATTGATTATAACTTTAAATTTAGTATCTTATGTCATTTATCCTCAATTTCTTACCTTACCTTATCTATTATCTTTTTACATTTTGCTCATTTTTACTTTCCCCCAAAAAAGTGAATTCCCAACTTAAAAGTAAAAGAGTGAAATCTGAAAAGTAAAAACCTAAGGTGGTGTTTGGTTTGCAGATTCTGGAGCAATATGATGGAATTGGAATGTTGAATTTCATTGATCAAATTTCATTCCTTCGTTTGGTTCGTTTTTTTTTCACGGAAAGAATCTCTGAATTCCATCAAATTTCACAAATGAGGGAATTCAACATTCCGTAGCAACTAAGATGTATTTTGCTGGAATGGAATGCTGTATTTTCATAATCCCAAATATACCATTTAACTTAAATATAACATAATTAATTTCATTTCATTTAATACTTGTATTTTTATTTTTTTATCTTTATGTTTTATTTTCATATTTATTTTGTTTTATACTTTATTTAGTATAATTTAATACATCTATTATTTATTTTATATTTTTTACATATTAAAGTATTTGATACGACGGTAACACGACCGTTACTTTGGAAAGACCGTTAAGGTTTAAAAAGTCGTTAAGGTTTGAAAAGTAGTTGAGGAGGAACCGCCACCTAAGGGTTTACTTAGGATAAGGTTGACACGCCACACAAAAGGCCCTCACCTCTCGTGATAAGTGTAAGAAATTTGAGTTCACTCAAATTCAGAAATTCTTATTCAAAAGTAAAGTGCCTTACAAAATAGCTTAAAGGGGTTTTTATAGGCAAGCCAAACCCTTAAAAGAAACCAACTGACCTAAGGAAACTTGAAAAGGAAACTTGAAAAGGAAACTTAAAGAAATAACTAATCTTCTAGGATAAGAATAAAATCAAAAGACTTGATCAAACTAGGAAGCTAAAGAAAAAGGAAACTTAATCTGGAAACTTAATCTTTTAGAAAAGAACTTTCCTTATTGAATATAATTGTCTTGACTTGCGCCCCAAGTGTCGTCCCGGTGTTGCTACATGCCGTTGCACACAAATTCACTTCTTCGTCTATTGCACCCGCATCAATCCCCCATAGTTGGGAAAAAAAGACTTGTCCTCAAGTCTTCTCCGTGATAAGGTCGTAGATCTTTGACATTGAAAGTTGGCGATGTTTCATATTCTTTCGGTAATTCCACTTTATAAGCGTTCTCGCCAATTCTTTCTAGTATTTTGAATGGTCCGTCTACCCTTGGTTTCAGTTTCCCAAACTTCCCTGGAGGAAACCGATCTTTCCTTAGATAAACCCATACGAAGTCTCCGGGGGTGAACTCCACGAATGTTTTTTTCTTGTTGGCTTGCTTAACGTATTGGGCATTTTGTTTTTCAATCTTTGCACGCACTTCTTCATGAAACTTTTTGATCTCTTGAGCCAATATGTCGGCATCTCCATTAAAGCCCTTAATTGTTGTTTTTGGGGCTAAGTCCATGGGTCCAATTGGTTGTAGTCCATATACGCACTCGAATGGACTTTTGCTCGTCGTTTGATGAACAGACCGGTTATAGGCAAATTCTAGTTGGGGCAGCAGCAAATCCCATTGTCGTAGATTACTTCCCACGTAGCTTCAAAGTAGATTACCGAGTGTCCTATTTGTCACCTCGGTTTGGCCATCACTTTGTGGGTGATAGGCACTTGAGAAAAGCAATGTCGTTCCCAACTTCCTCCATAAGGTTCTCCAAATATGGCTCATGAACTTGACGTCTCTATCACTTACCATACTTCTTGGGATGCCGTGTAGCCTAACAATCTCCTTGAAATACAAGTCGGCAATATTGGAAGCGTCGCTCGTTTTTATTGCATGATATGAAGTGGGACATCTTTGAAAATCGATCAACCACCACCATGATGGAATCCTTGTGTCGCTGCGTTTTTGGTAGCCCCAAAACAAAATCTAAGCTCACTTCGTGCCATGGTGCCATAGGAATCGGTAACGGGGTGTAGAGGCCTGCTCTGTTTGCTTGAGTTTTTGCCATTATGCAAGTGGTGCACCGCTCCACAAACTTGTTTACATCTCGTTCCATTTTCGGCCAAAAGAAATTTGTCCGAACTAAAGCCAACGTTTTGGTTCTTCCAAAATGACCGCCTAACACGCCACCATGGACTTCCTGTAAAATTGTTAGTCTTAAAGAACCTTGAGGAATACACAACGTGTTTTTTTGAAAAGATACCCTTCATGCACCAAGTAATCTCCCTCCAGTCCTGTTTTTCATTTTTGCCAAATGGTTCCAAATTCCGGATCCGCTTCATACAAATCTCTTACCGTTTCAAATCCGGTGATTTGAATGCTCATGGAATTCAACAACGCGTGCCTTCGACTCAACGCATCGGCCACTATGTTTTGGCTTCCCGCCTTGTGTTTGAGTGTGAAGCTGTAAGATTGAAGAAACTCCACCCAAATAGCATGTCTTCTATTCAGCTTTTGTTGTGAATTAATGAACTTTAATGCTTCATGATCTGAGTAGAGGACAAAGGGTTTGCATGACAGGTATTGGTTCCAATGGTTAAGGGTTCGGTAGATGGCATAGAATTCTTTGTCGTAAGTGCTATAGTTGCGTTTGGCTTCATTTAGTTTTTCGCTAAAGAAAGCAATGGGCTTCTCTTCTTGGCTTAACACCGCTCCAATTCCCACTAAACTAGTGTCACATTCCACTTCAAAAGGCTTGGTAAAATCAGGAAGAGTCAAACAAGGAGATTGAGTTACTTTCGATTTGATAAACTTCAAAAGCTTCTTGAGCCATCTTGGTCCATATGAATTTTCCTCCTTTAAGGCACTCGGTAATAGGGGCCATGATGGTGCTGAAATTTCTTATGAACCTTCTATAGAAAGATACGAGGCCATTAAAACTTCTGATATCGTGTAAGTTTACGGGTGTTGGCCAACTCATGATAGCTTCGATTTTCCCTCTGTCCATCTCGATCCCTTTGCTCGTTACCACTTACCCAAGGAACACCACACTATTTTGACAAAAACTGCATTTTTTCAAGTTCGCATACAGTTTCTGCTCTCTGAGTACTTCAAACAATCTTCTCAGATGAACCAAATGATCTGTCATACTTTTAGAGTAAATGAAGATGTCATCAAAGTACACTACGACATAACCGACACAAGGTTTTAAAATGTGGGTCATAAACCTCATAAAGGTAGAAGGTGCGTTAGATAGCCCAAATGGCATTACCAACCATTCATATAAACTGTCCCTCGTTTTAAATGCGGTTTTCCATTCATCACCCCCTCGCATTCGAATTTGATGATACCCGCTTCTAAGATCGATTTTTGAGAAGATTTCGGAACCATGTAATTGATCTAACAGGTCATCTAAGCGAGGTATAGGAAACCGATAGTCTACCGTAACTTTATTGACTGCTCTCGAATCCACGCACATTCGCCAAGTTCCATCTTTTTTGGGGACTAGTAAAGCTGGTACGGCGCATGGTGATTTGCTTTCTCGAATCACGCCTTTGACTAATAGGTCTTCCACTTGTCTCTTCAATTATTCATGTTCTTTTGGAGACATACGATAAGCTGGTTTGTTTGGTAAGGTCGCACCAGGTACTAGATCAATGTGATGTTGAATATCTCGCATTGGAGGTAACCCTGCAGGAATCTCACTGGGTGCTACAACAGAAAATTTGCCGAGGAGGGGTTTTATCTGTTTTGGCACTTCTTCGACAGCTTCCTCATTCTCTTCTAACATAATCAGAGCAAACACATCTGACCCGCCTTTGACTTCTTCCTCCAACTGATTTTTCGTGATGAGCAGATTTGACTTCTCCTTTTCAGGGGCTAGTAACGCGACGGGTGGCATTGGTACCAAACATATGATGTGACCATCCTTTTCAAACTTGTAGGTGTTCTTCAAGCCGTTAAATAGAACTTTTCTGTCGTATTGCCAAGGTCGGCCTAATAATAGGTGACATACATCCATTGGGATCACATCTGATAGGCGGGTATCACCCCCCTAAATCTAACCGCAAGTGTACGGTGTCGAAATCAAGTAATACGTACGGAAGTACGAGTATCGAATCCACGGGAACTAGGAACTAAGTATCACAATTACTATAATCACTATTAACTGAACTGTCGAAATTGAGAGATGGTTGGTATTAAACTAATTAATTGCAATAAGAAAATCACAAATGGAACAGTAGACAACTTGAGGAAAATTCGATAGAGAAAACAGTTGAGGGTTGGAAATCCTTAGGTTTTCACATACGAATATCTGACTTAAAACAATTACCAGTTAATCCCCTTAATGAATACCCAATCTCTAAAATCACCGTTGTTCTCTTTCGAGCACCATCGGGTTTTATTTTGAAAAGGAAAAGTTTTATCTTTTGATCTCAACCTATGGATTTCAAAACACATTAAGCGCAAGATTCATGTTTGAACGGATAGATTTGATTTCTCGGTCTCGACCTAAATGGTTCAATTAGGACTAAGGCGTATTCGGTATATCTCTATCACCAAATTCTCGCCTTAGGCATGCAATTCCTAGTTCTAGCTAACAGTTAATTCTCTTGAACTCAACTGGAAACAACAAAACAATTGAAAGCTAGCTAAACTCTCAAAAGCATTAAGAATAAAATTACATGCATTCATTAAAAAGGAAAACCGATAAACGTTCAAGTCATCTGTTCATATGCTTACAAACCCAATTCAATCCAACCCCCAACATCTAAAATTAGTTCATGTTGGTGGTGGATTCAAACATAAGAAAAGGAGATGTGAAAGTATGTGTAAACATGATAAACGTGATTGTAACGAAAGTACTGATGAACTCCCTTCTATCCGATCTAATCCGACTCTCGTTGTAAACTCCTCCTCGATCTGTCCTCTATCGTGGCTCCAAAAGGCGTGAAAAGTCTTCAGAAATCGCCCCAAGTCGTCTGTCGTTCGTCGTGTGTGAGTTGCGTCCCGAATAATGACCGAAAGTTGGAATAATAAAGTTGAAAATCGTGAAACAGAGGGCTACGCGACTTGCTGCGCGACTTGCAAGTCGCGTGGTAGGTCGCGCGTGGTTCTGAGTGGCTTCTGGGCCATGGTTCGGGTCATGGTTCGGGCGCGGGTCTTGGGCTTGGATCTCGGGCTTCCGTTGGGCTTCGTTTTGGCTCTCTTTGGGCTCTTTTTAGCTTCTTTTCTCGAAGATTACTACCTGTTAAAGAACCTGCACATTCCACTAAATAAACCATAAAATTCCGCTTCTTTGCTTAAATCCAAGCCAATCTCATTGGTTTTAGGACCGAAAATAACGCCAAAAAATGGCGTTATCAACAACCCCAAACCGAGCGTTGCTTGTCCTCAAGCAAATTAGCGATCAAATAGAGTAAAAGCACATATCAGTGAAATAATAACTGCACAACTCCCAATTGGTACCACGTGATGCACTGGTGATTTCCTATACCCGTGAATGCTTATCTCACTCTCGCCTCATCCTTATTCTGTTTGATCAATGACCTTCCATTGTAAGTTGAACTAGTGACTGCTCCGATTACACTAAGGTTGTTCTAGGTCTAGACATACTAGGGAAAACATTTCGCCTCGACCCTACCTCACGGGATACTCTCGTTTCACTCGAACCTAGGTTGTCGCACATGTTGTCATGTTTAGGGAAGTTATGTACAATAATACTCAAAAATCACATGACAACTCTAAAGAAAGATGCACAAATGTCCAAAGATTAATCTCAGAAAGGAATCAAATAGCAAGACAGGGAATATCCGTAAGGGTGGTCGTATACGCTAATCACATTTTCCAAAAGATCATCCAGGTCTTTACAGGGGTTGTAACTGGGTTAGGGTTATGGCTAAGAAACGAAGGGTATAAAGGAACAAAAATCCTCGGCGTGTCAATCATTAACAGTTCTGAACTTTTCTGGTTTTGATTCTATCATTTGGCCCTCTTTATCACAACTGGAGTCGCTTTTGACTCTCTTATTGAGCTGTTGTGAAGCTATCTAAGAATTGTATTAAAAAAAAAATTTGGGACTTCATTGGTCCTCTTTATTTGATTGGGGCTGTATTCTTTCTTTTTCGCTCTATCTTCTCGTTGTTCATTACCGCTCAGATTGACACACTTTCGGATAGGGTTGGCTAAGGCTTTTGGCTCGGGTTTAAAGGTGGGTCTGAAATGAAAAGGTGAGTGTATGGGTACAAAGGGGGCTATGGTTACACACAGATGGGTGAAAAGGTACGATAGCTAAACATGGGTTAAACATACACACAATGCCTGGAATCATCTCTTAAGGTCCACACGATTTGGTCTACTATACCCTTACCTAATATCCCGATGGCTGTCTTTGCTACTCAATGCAATAATATAGCGAGATCATTCTATATTCACGACAAGGAACTCGAAAAAGTGTATACGATTTTCGTGTATGAATCCCTCGAAATGAAAGGCGCTTTTTAGGCTCAAACCTCACTAATGGGTGGTCTTCACTAATGTCCCTAGTCATGTCCTTTCCCGGTCCTTCCCTAGCGGTCACGTAACTATCACAAGATTCTTCCCACAATGGTTGGTCTCAATCATTCAGAGCAATTTTTTTTTGGCTAATGCGATCTAAGCATGCAGAGGTGCGGGAAATCTACGTGCATAAACGTGGGTCCGATTGGGCAACCCCAAACCTTACCCACACATTGTCCCCAATGTGCAAGTGTCGGCGTAGGCGATACTAAAACAAGTATCGTTGTGCGGTTATTACATGTATCAGACATGCAAGACAAATTATTAACAAGAAACATCAAAGAGCTAACCTAAGCATTTTCAAGATGGGCACCCCAAACCTAGGCCGTGGCCTAGGTTTGTCAAACAAAAGCCAACCCCAAACCTCAGTGAAACCGAGGTTTGCACAGGATTAAAAATGAGTGTGTAGATGTTGAAAAGATGAGGCACCCCAAACCTAAGTGAAACTTAGGTTTGTTGCATCTCGTTAACTAATAAGAAACCCAAACATCTTACACACCCGTTACATACAAAGTTTAGAGCGTACTTGTTTGCCCGGACGGAGGAGATTCTCTTGTAAGATTCGAGCGCCAATCAGAGACATCGGGGAAAAGGGAGAGAGAGAAGGTAGACACAAGGAAAACAAAACAAAACGACAGAAAGCAAAGCAACGAAACACACAAAGCAGGGAAAGAGAACACAGCACGAAAACAAAAACAGGGGAGCCGCGCGGTTTGGCGCGGTTTGGAAACCGCGGCACAAGCCGCGTAACTCCCTGCTTCAGAAAACAAACAGAGGACCCTGCGGTTTGTAGGCCGCGGCACAAGCCGCGTAAGTCCCTGTTTCAGCTATTTTTTGATTTTTCGTTTTTTCATTTTTATGGTTTTTCGTAAATAAGAACACACTCAAAAACTGGAAATTAAAAGGAAAACTAACCTCGGTGGGTTGCCTCCCACCCAGCGCCGTAGTTAAAGTCGTGGCACGACTGTGTGGCTCTCAACTTGGCTCAGTATCCGCGGACTCGAATCGCCCACACTTGCAGTTCTTCGCGGATTTTTCCTCATCTGGCTCTCCTTTGCCATCTCCATCTCTACGCCTTCCATGCTCGAACTTCTTGAAAACCTCCTTCTCATCACCAACTCTTAAGGTCATCTCTCCTTCCTCCACATCTATCAACGCTCTACTTGTGACCAGGAATGATCTCCCCAAAATGAGCGGGACCTCTACATCTTCATCAACGTCCAGCACCACGAAGTCCACCGGGAAATAAAAATTTCCAACCTTGATGAGCACATCTTCTATCACTCCGTACGGGTATACGATCGATCTATCCGCGAGCTTGAGCGTCATGAATGTCGGCTGCACTTCTCCCAATCCCAGTTTCCTGAAAACAGATAAAGGCATTAAATTAATACTAGCTCCTAAATCACATAATACCTTATCAAAAGAAAACTTCCCAATTTGAATAGGGATTGAAAAACTCCCTGGATCTTTGAGCTTCAGGGGAAGCTTGTTCTGAATAATTGCGCTGCACTCCTCAGTAAGTGCAACGGTGGACTGGTGATCGATCGCCCTCTTCTTGGATAGAATCTCCTTCATGAACTTCATCTATGAGGGCATTTGTGCCAACGCATCTGCAAAAGGGATGTTAATATGCAATTTCTTAAAAACTTCAAGAAATTTAGAAAAGTTAAGATCCTCCCTTTGGGCTTTAAGCCTATTCGGATAGGGCACTCTCGGTACCACCGGCTTGACCGGTGATTGCTCTGGCTTCGTCGCTTTACTCTTCTTGCTCTCTTCAATCACAACCTCTTCATCAACCTCCAACCCATTCACCTCTATGGTCTCAACCTTTTTCTCTTTAGGCTCAGTTTCCCTTGATGGTGGCTCTCGTGTTGTGTCTCCACTCAGCTCCTTGCCACTTCTCAGATATATGGCATTACACTCCTCCCTTGGTTTCTTTTCAGTCATGCTCGGGAATGTGCCGGGGGCTCGGTTTTGTAGGGCTTCGGAGATTTGCCCCACTTGTCTCTCGAGGATCTTGATGGAGGCGGTGTTCTGATCAGTTGCCGCCTTGACCGTGCTCGCTAACTCCCCAACCGTGCTATCCATCTTGGTCATGAACTTCATCATCATGTCTTCCAACCCCGGCTTCTTCTCCATAGATGGTTCTTCATTGAAATTCCTTTGATTGAAACCTGGAGGACGGTAAACATTGTTAGCATTAGGATAATTAGCAAAGTTAGAAGAATTACCTTGCTGTTGTTGACCGGGTTGACTCCAAGAGAAGTTCGGGTGCTTCTTCCAACCCTCATTATAAGTATTTGAGAACGGATCATTCCTCGGTTGGTTGTTCCGGTTTTGTAAGAATTGGACTTGCTCGGGTTCTTGTGGAATACCTCCATTCAGATGGTTCGTGATAAAAGCTAGTTGAGCTTTTAGTTCTTTCAGCTCATCATTTTCTTGAATGCTCGCGACTCTTCTTACGGCTGATCTTGGAGTAGAAAAACTGTGCTCGGCCAGATTCTCGATCAGCTCGCATGCTTCTTCATAAGATTTATCCATTAGTGCTCCACCCGATGTGGCAGTGATATCGTTTTTGAACTGCGGGTGGAGTCCACTAAAGAATGTCTGGATGATGACCCATCTGTGCAACCCGTGATGTGGACACTTCTTCAACATGTCTTTATATCGCTCTCATGCCTCATACAGGGTCTCTTGGTCCCATTGCGCGAAGTGTGTAATATCGGCCATTAACTGCGCGGTTCTTCCCGGTGGGAAGAATTTCTGGAGGAATGCGGCTTTCAGGTCTGCCCATGTAGTGATCTGATCCGCTGGCAAACCTTCTATCCAAATTTCAGCTCTACCCTTGAGTGAGAAGCTGAACAGTCTTAGCTTGATGGCATTTTCCTCCATCCCATTGATCTTGAACGTATTGCAAATCCGTTCAAATGCACGAAGGTGGGCATGGGGATCTTCAGTAGGTGCTCCCCCGAACTGGTTCTTCTGTACCATGACTATGGTACTCGGCTTAATCTTGAAGTAGTTTGCTGCAGTAGCGGGCGGTTGGATGCCTATCCGTACGGTTGCCACGTTTGGATTGGCAAATGACCGCATCGGAACTCTCGCCGGAGGAGGCGGAGGATTGTTGCCAGGTGGTCTATTGACGGGCATTTCGTCACCCATCTTTAACTGTCTTTGCGCTTTAGATGCTTTTCGTAGTCGGCGGACGGTTCTTTCGATCTCCGGATCAAGTTGTTCGATTTCCTTTCCTCGGGCCGTCCTTGGCATAAACCAATTAGTACCTGAAAAGAAAGTAAGCAAGATTTAGTGATCCAGAAACTGAAAGTGATCGAACAAAGTAAATAAAAAAAATTGTTCAATCTAATAGCGCTTATAGCTGGTAGTGCTATCAGTTGCAACTAGTTCCCCGGTGTAACACCCTAAAATTTGGAAAGAGCAACTAAATAAAATTTCGATAAATTACCCAACAAGATAAAATCATTTCTACAATTCATACCTTAAAATACCTCAGAATTTAACACATTATAGTTCCCCAAAAAAATAACTTAAACGGGTGTCACTTAACACGACACAAGTTGCTAATCCCAAAATAAATGCGGAAGACTTCACTAAACAATTCACCTCTCGTGCACACTGTTAGCACTCGCCACTTCATAATGTAGCTAGAGCTACCCCAACCTGAGCCTGTTGCACATGCCGACAAATAAAAAGGGTTAGGCTTAGTGAGTTCAAGCATTTATCATGACTACATAAAAATCATAAATCAGAAGGTTGTAGTTTTAGTCATGATTTAGATAAATCTTTTAAATGAAAGTTCGCGACAAAGATTATTATTTCCAAAGGGTTTCCCAAACGGGCATAAATAACTCATTTTCCAACGCACACAAAATCTATGAGAAAAGTTCCCAAAAGGTATAAAGCGTTTTCTAAGATGAATTCCAATCCCAACTCACTCAAAACGTATTTTGACATTAAATATTCCAATGAATATAGATATGGACAAGACTCCAATTTTTAAAACATCCAAATAGGATGAGGCATAGAACTTTGCCAATAACCCATGAATACATTTCGTATAAATAAAGTATGTCACCGAAAATATGGATAAAAACATATACCCAAAACCACACCTTTCGGTGACGGGGGAGACCCGATTCCATCGAAAGTGACGGCACACAAAGTTAAGTCACTCGTGATGTTACTGGATTACACCTCAAGCCCCGACCATAGTTCCCATGCCATAAAGACATCACAACCTCAAGCCATAAATAGATTGCCTTTATTGCATACCCCGTAGAGTTACACCTCAAGGACTTACAGGCGACCTTATTGCATATCCAATCTAGACGAGTTACACCTCAAGCCCCGACCTTAGTTCCCATGCCATAAAGACATCACAACCTCAAGCCATAAATAGATTGCCTTTATTGCATACCCCGTAGGGTTACACCTCAAGGACTTACATACACGGGGACCATAGTGCATACTCGCTAGTGGCCCCATGGCCTACGCATATAACCATGCGTCCCTACAGTCCACTCCTCGTGCACAAAGAGATAGACCATCAAATAAAGACTGACTCACTTGCCTATGGATCCAATGCAACACAGTCTACCAAAACATGCTCAACCCGGAATGACAAAACACCCAAGCATGTAAATATCAATAATGTGCAATAAAATGCATTTAAACATCCGTTAGGTAAACAAGTACCACAAAACCGTTATTAACCCAAAACCTGACACGGTTAAGCAAAAGGGTTTTCCCAAAAGGACTCACACCTTTACAATTCTCAAAATAACTCTTGACGCTAAATCGGATATTTCCCAAATGGTTTATAAAATCAATTACACTAACATGATGTACTCGTCAAATAAACCTCTCTTTGAGCAATTAACCCTTTAAAGACAAAATATGGTTTATAACCATCCAAATATTCAACAGCCCCAATTATGGGTGTTTTACACATTTATGAAGATAAATATTTCCAAAAGAGTTAAACTATCCAAATAACTCAACCACATATCTTTTCAAGTAAAACACACACATATTTGTAAAATACTCATTTTGGCATGTACAAAGTTTTTTTGCAAAGTAACTTGAACTCACCTTGCTAGATTTAAGCTAAATCTAGGGTTTCTCCAACGTATGCTCCTTTGATGAGGTTTACATCTTCAAGCCAAATCTTCCAAAAACCTAGATCCATGAAATCCCAACCATCAATATCACGATTCAACCATAAGGAATTGTCATCCAACCCAAACACACCAAAACCCCCAATTTATCAAACCCTAGTTCCAAACATAAAGGGGATAACGATTCCCCCAACCGATCGCCACCAAATTCAACCCACAACATCACAAAACGAAAGGGAAGTGAACTATAACAACAATCTAACAAGGAATTACCTTAATCACTTGAATCCGTCAAGGAAGAACTCCAAAACTCCCAAAAGCTTCAAACTCCTAAAACGATCATCAATGGTGGTAAAGGGTTTGATTTCGTGAAGAAATGAGGAAGGAGAGGGGAGGGGATGGTGTTTCTTGAGAGAAATCGGCTGAGAGAGGGTGAGGGAAGTGAAGAAAATCGAGAGAGGGATGAGGGAATGAAAAAGAAAGGGAGAAAATGGGTTAAAACCCGAATTTATTTCGTCCAGGTGCTCGGCGCCGATCAATCGGCGCCAAGATCGGCGCCAGCTTCTGTTTGGTTCCCTTCTAAAACGCGGTTTCGGCCATAACTTATTCGTTATAGCTCCGTTTTCGCTCCGGAAAGGACCGTTGGACTCGTATTCGAATTCCCCATCCAACAAGACAATAAAAACTAGGATTTAACTCCAAATCCTATTTCCATCATTTCCTTACAAGATCGATTCCTCCTGAATCAAAGTCGTACTTACCCGAAAATCACGGGTGTTACAATTCTCCCAACCTTGAAAGATTTCGTCCTCGAAATCTACATCCTTTACAAATCACGGCTAACCGACTCAATGCCGGCCAAAATTAAATAATTCCTACTGAAATCTAATTTTTCCCCACACAGTCTTACAAAGACAATTCCTCGAATAATTTCTTACCAACAAAACTCCTTCAAGTACATGTTACCTGTCCGTAACAACATTCCAACCACTAGGATAACTCCTAGTTAAACGACTCCGGTCGTCTCCCAACCTTAGATGTTCCATACATCTCGTTCCAGTTTCGGATTCTAAATCACCCCAAGGTTTGTTCACTAATGAACCCAACAAAATCATCAACTTCGATCATCCTTACCATTTACTGTCACATAACTCCACGAGTTCTAAAAGACTCCAAGGACTCGTCACAACATCAGTCATCCGGCAGGTTCCTTTACCGCCCAAGGAAAATCATCACTACAAAATCTACTCATTACGCTTGAGTATCTTAGGATTTGCTGCAACCGCTATCCTCGTTTCGTTTAAAATCGGACTACACCCTCCGAATATGCTAACGGTTCCCAATCTCCAACCCACAAAGGTTGACACTTAGTTATACCACCATGCTTGAACTCTAATGGGACTCCCCACACGATTTCCGTTTACCGAGGGTTTCCACCAAAACTAAGTGTCAGGATCGAATCTTAACAAGACTAATAATACTTAGAATTCAGAATTAAAGAATCTGCGGAATAGAACTTTAATTCACACAATCAAAGAACAATGTATTAGAAAACACACAGCTGATTGTATTTACTGCTTCGACTCACAAGATTACAACCAAACCTCAATCTTGATGAACAGGCTCAATCAAGACGACTTCTACTTCTCTAGAAATAGGGTTCGAAACCTTGAGGTTAATTCTCTCAAAAACGAATACTGAAACTCTCACGTACGTATTGCGTATTTGTGTATATTTCATAGCTATCTATCAATATCTATTTATACAAAAATAATTACAAGATAACTATCAAAAATAAAATGATCTTCTGAATCTTCTTTAAGCATATCTTCATCCATTCCATCTTTATCTCCAAAATCTTCGCATACCAAACTTATCACATCAACAGTATCAACTTCATTCATCATGAGCAGTACTAATATTCTCCAGCAACATTAATTCATTCCAGCAGCATTAACTTGACTCAGCAGTACTAACCTTGTTCCAGCAGCATTAATGCATCAGTAGTACTAACAGAGTTCCAGCAGTATTAACTTTGTCTTGCAGTAGTAACTTTGTTCTGGCAGTACTAACCTTTACTGGCAGTAGTAACTTTGTTCTGGAAGTAGTAGATTTGCTAAGTATGGATAATACTGCCAGAACAACACTAAGGTTGTCAACAAAACGGCTAAACAAACCCCAAAATGTGTTATCGCAAGTCTAAGCCTCCAATTATCGCAACCACATTTACTTAAATACCGAAATCATCCGGCCCAAACTACGAACACGCGTGGAATACGCAACCTTCCACCGTCAAGTGCTACACGCACTTACCCTTAGCTGGGTTATTTACTCTTTCCAAGGTCCTAACGAGTTCAAGGTTTTCAAGTGCGTTATTCAATAAATATGCCAATTAAGCAAAACCATTCACAAAATATTTTCAATACTAAGATTTTCATATCGAATACACCGTACGCACAAAACTACTACTATCAGCTCGGTAGTTACGTAAAACTGGACACGCTCGTCCCACATATGAAAATCATGTTGAAAACCATTTCATTGCAATCCAGTTTAACCACAAAACGCAAAAGCGTAATAAAAAAATTCTTTAAAAAGTAACAACACAGTTCTAGTATGGATTGACTCATGACGTGCACTCAAGGTAACTGCCCATTTTAACGATGTGCACAATTTTCACACGTATTTCAAAAGAAGCCCAAACGGTAGTTGACTCAAATTCTTTTCTGACCAAACAATTGGTATGGAATAAAGTTCGCCAACAAAATTTGCGCGCGCCAGTTTATTATACAAAACTAGGAAACGATTCCTAATTACACCTCAGTCAAAACACAAAAACGACTTGTGCAGGTTCCAAGTTTAAAGACAAAACCAATCCGTTTCCATTATTTGAAAATATCGACTTGAAACATCATAAAACCTCAAATTGGGGTAGGCATGCCAGCTTGTAACACTTCCTTAAAATTTCTTTGTAATGAAATAATATGTACAATCAACTCACACCAACATTTCAAAAGATGGGGGTTCTTCAAATTTATTTCCAAAACTTCCTCAGATGGTCACATAATGACACACGAGCAAAATGTTTCTTACAACACTGTACTCAACAATGTAGTTTCCAAAAGAGAAATTAGGAAGAAACAATTGCTAGTAAATGGTTGACGCTTAGAAGGGTCAAACCGACTTCAATTCTCAATTGCAACAAAGGTGTGCATCAATATTCAAAACATAAGAAATATACGCAACATAGTTTTATGCAAACAATTTTCTCAAAATCTACATCACGAAGCCTTTTCTTCAAAATTTTATACTTGGAACATAAAACGTCAACACGGAAATGTTTACAATAAAATTTTCAAAATATTCCATGTGCCCATTTTCTAAAAACTAAAAGGTTTTCAATTCTCCCAAAATAATCGGCAAATCGAATTTCACCAAATGTTCTTTCAGGTCTCACTTAAGTCATGTACAAATCAATCCATACACTGAACCATATGCACCAAAATACTTAGTAACACAAACCTTCTAAAAGAAAAGTTACGCGACACTAGAGTTCCAAACTCATCTCTTTTTAGTCGCCTTACGGCATAAAATTTACTTTTCTCAATCAAAACTCGAGTGGAAACAAATGCCCAACATAACTCGTAAACCTTTCACATAAGCAATTAGAGTATGCACGTAGTAAAATTATACTCACGCGATGCAAAAAGTCGTACACAAAACTCTATGAACTTCAACGAACTCAATGACTCCAAGTCAACATAATCGCATTAAACGTTGTGCTCCCAAAGTCAAATTGCTAAAAGCAAAATCATGAACGAGATGCCAAAATCTCAAAAATCCTCTTATAGGACGATACCACATACACAACACCGTTTAACAAACTCATGTTAAACAGATTCCCAAAATAGCTTCATATAGACACCACTGTAGTTAACTTTCCGTCCAAACTTTAACATACGTGGAGGAGATCCGATGTTAAAGTTATGAGCCGTAGTTACTTGTCTACCATCTTAGACAACATAAAACACGGACATCATTATACCCGAAAGAAACGTTGGACAACAACAGAATGAAACAAATTCTGACGGAGTTTGCAACCCCCGACATAAGATGGTTCATGTACGTCCAAAACCAAAATTCAAAATATTGTGTGTGCTAAACATTTTCCAAAATTCGTAACACAATCCTCATAAGGATTTGAACACACACAAAATATTTAATGCAATTTATTTCCAAAATAAACTTGGTACAAAACCTAGTCGGCAGTTAACATTTCAGCTCATACTCCACCAAAATCCTCCGGTCTACTATTGTCATCCGGATATTCAAACCTCTTAAGATAAGTTGGGAATTACATCACTTAACTTTACGGATTTTCCTCAAATCAAAGTCGGCTCAATAAGCCTATGGTTCTAACCCAACCATCAATCTTGACTCGAAATGGTCTACTTAAAGCAAACATCATGCTTAACGTCACTCCAAGTGACTAATACTAGAATCGTTCATCTATTCCAACGATTACTAGCTTAGAATCTCCTTCACTACCCCAACGATCATCACATGAAAGCAATTCAAGTATGCACATGTACTAGTAGGTTCACCATGACACTGGCCAAGTGTCACTATGAACGCACCATACATGATTATCCTTGTTACTCTCGACGTGATTCTCGTTTCTAACAACATTCATCAACTTCAAAACATCTTATCTTAAAGTGCCTAAAGGTGAATTTCACTCTCATTTACTTAAACAAACACTAGTTTGAGTCTAGGTATCCAAAATCAACACCTAAATCTCTCAAACTTATGCTCTGATACCAACTTGTAACACCCTAAAATTTGGAAAGAGCAACTAAATAAAATTTCGATAAATTACCCAACAAGATAAAATCATTTCTACAATTCATACCTTAAAATACCTCAGAATTTAACACATTATAGTTCCCCAAATAAAATAACTTAAACGGGTGTCACTTAACACGACACAAGTTGCTAATCCCAAAATAAATGCGGAAGACTTCACTAAACAATTCACCTCTAGTGCACACTGTTAGCACTCGCCACTTCATAATGTAGCTAGAGCTACCCCAACCTGAGCCTGTTGCACATGCCGACAAATAAAAAGGGTTAGGCTTAGTGAGTTCAAGCATTTATCATGACTACATAAAAATCATAAATCAGAAGGTTGTAGTTTTAGTCATGATTTAGATAAATCTTTTAAATGAAAGTTCGCGACAAAGATTATTATTTCCAAAGGGTTTCCCAAACGGGCATAAATAACTCATTTTCCAACGCACACAAAATCTATGAGAAAAGTTCCCAAAAGGTATAAAGCGTTTTCTAAGATGAATTCCAATCCCAACTCACTCAAAACGTATTTTGACATTAAATATTCCAATGAATATAGATAAGGACAAGACTCCAATTTTTAAAACATCCAAATAGGATGAGGCATAGAACTTTGCCAATAACCCATGAATACAGTTCGTATAAATAAAGTATGTCACCGAAAATATGGATAAAAACATATACCCAAAACCACACCTTTCGGTGACGGGGGAGACCCGATTCCATCGAAAGTGACGGCACACAAAGTTAAGTCACTCGTGATGTTACTGGATTACACCTCAAGCCCCGACCATAGTTCCCATGCCATAAAGACATCACAACCTCAAGCCATAAATAGATTGCCTTTATTGCATACCCCGTAGAGTTACACCTCAAGGACTTACAGGCGACCTTATTGCATATCCAGTCTAGACGAGTTACACCTCAAGCCCCGACCTTAGTTCCCATGCCATAAAGACATCACAACCTCAAGCCATAAATAGATTGCCTTTATTGCATACCCCGTAGGGTTACACCTCAAGGACTTACATACACGGGGACCATAGTGCATACTCGCTAGTGGCCCCATGGCCTACGCATATAACCATGCGTCCCTACAGTCCACTCCTCGTGCACAAAGAGATAGACCATCAAATAAAGACTGACTCACTTGCCTATGGATCCAATGCAACACAGTCTACCAAAACATGCTCAACCCGGAATGACAAAACACCCAAGCATGTAAATATCAATAATGTGCAATAAAATGCATTTAAACATCCGTTAGGTAAACAAGTACCACAAAACCGTTATTAACCCAAAACCTGACACGGTTAAGCAAAAGGGTTTTCCCAAAAGGACTCACACCTTTACAATTCTCAAAATAACTCTTGACGCTAAATCGGATATTTCCCAAATGGTTTATAAAATCAATTACACTAACATGATGTACTCGTCAAATAAACCTCTCTTTGAGCAATTAACCCTTTAAAGACAAAATATGGTTTATAACCATCCAAATATTCAACAGCCCCAATTATGGGTGTTTTACACATTTATGAAGATAAATATTTCCAAAAGAGTTAAACTATCCAAATAACTCAACCACATATCTTTTCAAGTAAAACACACACATATTTGTAAAATACTCATTTTGGCATGTACAAAGTTTTTTTGCAAAGTAACTTGAACTCACCTTGCTAGATTTAAGCTAAATCTAGGGTTTCTCCAACGTATGCTCCTTTGATGAGGTTTACATCTTCAAGCCAAATCTTCCAAAAACCTAGATCCATGAAATCCCAACCATCAATATCACGATTCAACCATAAGGAATTGTCATCCAACCCAAACACACCAAAACCCCCAATTTATCAAACCCTAGTTCCAAACATAAAGGGGATAACGATTCCCCCAACCGATCGCCACCAAATTCAACCCACAACATCACAAAACGAAAGGGAAGTGAACTATAACAACAATCTAACAAGGAATTACCTTAATCACTTGAATCCGTCAAGGAAGAACTCCAAAACTCCCAAAAGCTTCAAACTCCTAAAACGATCATCAATGGTGGTAAAGGGTTTGATTTCGTGAAGAAATGAGGAAGGAGAGGGGAGTGGATGGTGTTTCTTGAGAGAAATCGGCTGAGAGAGGGTGAGGGAAGTGAAGAAAATCGAGAGAGGGATGAGGGAATGAAAAAGAAAGGGAGAAAAGGGGTTAAAACCCGAATTTATTTCGTCCAGGTGCTCGGCGCCGATCAATCGGCGCCAAGATCGGCGCCAGCTTCTGTTTGGTTCCCTTCTAAAACGCGGTTTCGGCCATAACTTCTTCGTTATAGCTCCGTTTTCGCTCCGAAAAGGACCGTTGGACTCGTATTCGAATTCCCCATCCAACAAGACAATAAAAACTAGGATTTAACTCCAAATCCTATTTTCCATAATTTCCTTACAAGATCGATTCCTCCTGAATCAAAGTCGTACTTACCCGAAAATCACGGGTGTTACACCCGGCAACGGCGCCAAAAACTTTATAGGCGGGTATCACCCCCCTAAATCTAACCACAAGTGTACGGTGTCGAAATCAAGTAATACGTACGGAAGTACGAGTATCGAATCCACGGGAACTAGGAACTAAGTATCACAATTACTATAATCACTATTAACTGAACTGTCGAAATTGAGAGATGGTTGGTATTAAACTAATTAATTGCAATAAGAAAATCACAAACGGAACAGTAGACAGCTTGAGGAAAATTCGATAGAGAAAACAGTTGAGGGTTGGAAATCCTTAGGTTTTCACATACGAATATCTGACTTAAAACAATTACCAGTTAATCCCCTTAATGAATACCCAATCTCTAAAATCACCGTTGTTCTCTTTCGAGCAACATCGTGTTTTATTTTGAAAAAGACAAGTTTTGTCTTTCGATCTCAACCTATGGATTTCAAAACACATTAAGCGCAAGATTCATGTTTGAACGGATAGATTTGATCTCTCGATCTCGAACTAAATGGTTCAATTAGGACTAAGGCGTATTCGGTATATCTCTATCACCAAATTCTCGCCTTAGACATGCAATTCCTAGTTCTAGCTAACAGTTAATTCTCTTGAACTCAACTGGAAACAACAAAACAATTGAAAGCTAGCTAAACACTCAAAAGCATTAAGAATCAAATTACATGCATTCATTAAAAAGGAAAACCGATAAACGTTCAAGTCATCTGTTCATATGCTTACAAACCCAATTCAATCCAACCCCCAACATCTAAAATTAGTTCATGTTGGTGGTGGATTCAAACATAAGAAAAGGAGATGTGAAAGTATGTGTAAACATAATAAACGTGATTGTAACGAAAGTACTGATGAACTCCCTTCTATCCGATCTAATCCGACTCTCGTTGTAAACTCCTCCTCGATCTGTCCTCTATCGTGGCTCCAAAAGGCGTGAAAAGTCTCCAGAAATCGCCCCAAGTCGTCTGCCGTTCGTCGTGTGTGAGTTGCGTCCCGAATAATGACCTAAAGTTGGAATAATAAAGCTGAAAATCGTGAAACAGAGGGTTGCGCGACTTGCAAGTCGCGTGGTAGGTCGCGCGTGGTTCTGAGTGGCTTCTGGGCCATGGTTCGGGTCATGGTTCGGGCGCGGGTCTTGGGCTTGGATCTCGGGCTTCCGTTGGGCTTCGTTTTGGCTCTCTTTGGGCTCTTTTTAGCTTCTTTTCTCGAAGATTACTACTTGTTAAAGAACCTGCACATTCCACTAAATAAACCATAAAATTCCGCTTCTTTGCTTAAATCCAAGCCAATCTCATTGGTTTTAGGACCGAAAATAACGCCAAAAAGTGGCGTTATCAACATCACACCACACTTCATCCTTGTACTTAGAGCCAATTGAAAAGGCCACCAAACACTTATGTTTGACCTTTATCTCGTTTCCCTTTTGCAACCAGCAAAGGTTGTACGACTTTGGGTGTGGTACGGTTTTGAGCTCAAGTTTCTACACCATCTCATTAGAAACACAATTTTCAAAACTACCACTATCGATAATAACCATGCATGTTTTACCTTGACATGTGCACTTGGTGTGGAACACGTTCATCCGCAGCCAATCATCCTCCACATTAGGAGCCGGATTGGAGGTCAAACTTCTTTGCACAACTAAGGATTGCCCTTGATCCGCATATGCATACTCAACCTCTTCTTCATGGTCGACAACTTCATCTTCTTCCTCTATAACATAACCGTTTTCCACAAGTGCTACCACTTTTCGGTTAGGACAATCGAAAGCAATATGCCCTAAGCCTTGACATTTAAAACATCTTACCTTTCTCGTGGGGTTCTCGACATGTACTTTATGAATTTCACTCTTCAGTGTGGGCTTTGAGAACGCCTTGGAGTTGTTTTGCTCTAATGTTGGCGAGTTATTGGTTCCAGCAGCCCTCTTTAATGCATTTGGTCTCTTTAGCTTATTTCGAGCCTCTACCTTGTGAGCGTATCTAATAACATCATGTAAAGTGAAAAAAGATTGTAAATCTACCACATTAGCTATGTCCCAATGTAGGCCAGCTATAAAGCGAGCAATAGAGTGTTCTTCATCCTCTTGTAAATCAGCTTTTATCATTAATGATTCGAACTGGGAGGCATACTCTTCAACGGTTTGACTTCCTTGCTTTAGTTTTTGTATTCGGAGATATACCTCTTGTTTGTAGGTAGAGGGTAGATACTTCCTTTTTAACTCTTTCTTCATCTTCTCCCACGTGCTTATCTTCCCTCGACCTTCTCTCCTCCTTTGTCTTTTGAGATTGTCCCACCAAATTGAAGCGTTTTTGCGTAACTTTACGGCCACCAACTTCACTTTTCTGTCTTCCGGGGGCTCAGCATATTCAAATACCCTCTCGACAGTACTCAACCATTCTAAAAAATCATCGGCATGCATGCGTCCCTCAAACTCTGGGATGTCTAGTTTCGGCATGTAGTTGTAGGTATAATCCCTTTTGTGGGACCTCTGGCGGTTTGATTCCTCATCGTGAAACCTGTATCGATCAAATTCTGGATGACTGGCCTCATCTGAATCGTCATCGTATAGTTCTTCGTTTACCACCCTCTTTTTTTATTAATCCATAAGCCTCAGACATTGGAGGAGTTCTTGGACTTGGTTTTCCAATTCAAGAATTCGTTTCTGGTCACCGGTCAATGGAGTGGTCTTACTGCCACTTGCAGATGCAGGAGAGCTGACCCCTGCCATTCTCCCGAAGTTTTGAAAATTCCGGTGATGAACAGTAACTCCGCTGATGAACAATAACTCCGACGATGAACAGTAACTCTGACGATGAATAGTAATTCCGACGAATAGTTGCTCTGATACCAATCTGATACGACAGTAACACAACCGTTACTTTGGAAAGACCGTTAAGGTTTAAAAAGTCGTTAGGGTTTGAAAAGTAGTTGAGGAGGAACCACCACCTAAGGGTTTACTTAGGATAAGGTTGACACGCCACACAAAAGGCCCTCACCTCTCGTGATAAGTGTAAGAAATTTGAGTTCACTCAAATTCAGAAATTCTTATTCAAAAGTAAAGTGCCTTACAAAATAGCTTAAAGGGGTTTTTATAGGCAAGCCAAACCCTTAAAAGAAACCAACTGACCTAAGGAAACTTGAAAAGGAAACTTAAAGAAATAACTAATCTTCTAGGATAAGAATAAAATCAAAAGACTTGATCAAACTAGGAAGCTAAAGAAAAAGGAAACTTAATCTGGAAACTTAATCTTTTAGAAAAGAACTTTCCTTACTGTCTTGACTTGCGCCCCAAGTGTCGTCCCGGTGTTGCTACATGCCGTTGCACACAAATTCACTTCTTCGTCTATTGCACCCGCATCCGTATTTTTAGTTAAAAAAATTAAAGTATTTAATGATTATTTTATTAAAGCATTTTTTGTTTAAAAAATTATATCAAAAAGGGTATTTTGGTCATTTACCAAAAATTCATTTCAATTCCAAAACTACATTATGTGAATCAAACAGACATATTCTAATTCCTTTAATAAATTCTATTCCAATTATGTCAACCAAACAGGTGGTCAAACCTGACAACATTCCTTTGACAGATTCATTCCATCCAAAAACATTCTGCTAACCAAACGCCACCTAAATCACTCATTTGCTTGACTCTCAAAATTCAAAGTGTGAATGCTCATCTAGGCGCCTGCAAATCGTGAAGAACCCCTCGGTCATCAGCTTATTGCCGCATCACTTCATCCCCGTTATGTTCCCCCAACATGTATGGTTTTTTGTTCGATTTTGCTCCGTCTTTTGCTGGTGTAGAAAACAAAGTGCAAAACTGAACTTAAAAGAAGGCGAAAAAAGATAAAATTAGGGTCGAAACTGGTGGTGAAGGACTTTTTAAACATTGATGGTGTTTTGTTTCATGGAGGACGAAGATTGTTATTCATATTTGCTCCAAATCTGTTTTGTGAATAAAAGGTCTCTTTAACTAATTTTTAAGCTTTGAATCTTTGATGGTTTTGTACTAATTTTGATGGTGGAAAACTGAATACCAAATATGTTTTGTGAATAAAAGGTCTCTTTAACTTCAATATTATGGTTTACTTCCTATAAACACAACAAAAGCAACAGTAGTCATGAATCATGATCAACAGTAAGCTCCTTTGATTATCTAAACTATTTTTTAACCAACTCTTTACTCCTTTGATTATTTAAACTATTTTTTAGACCCAGTGAACCTCATAGCATGTTGTGTTGGTGATGATTCAAATAGTAGGTTCGTTTGATAAGTTAAAGTATTGTTTATTTAGTTTATCTAAACTATTGTTTGTCAACAGTAGGTTCGTTTAATTAGTTTGCCGTTGGTTTTATATAGTTTATTTAAATTATTGTTTTGATTATCTAAACCATTGTTTTGCATTTTGTAGATGCCTGACGTCTCTTGTAGCGGTCCATATTTGTTTCATGACGATCTTTATTTAGATCGAATGCAAACGCCTCAAGATTAAAATCTAACATTTTAATATTTAATCAGTTCAAACAATATAAAGTAGAAGGGCTTGTATGTGTATAAAGATTAAAATACGAAATCTCACAATACAATACTTAGAAACAAACAAAAATATGACCAAATAAATGTAAAGATATAAGGAAGAGACATGACGGGCGTCGAGACCGTCAAATAATAAGTAGTTTCTAATTGTCCCAAATTATAATATAAATTGTAATAGTGGTAAGTTAGGTCGAATCCACAGGGATTGATCGTGACAATTATTTTACTTCTACACGTTAAGTAAAAAGGGGGGAGGGTGGATTTGATTAAGTAAACTAAACATACGACTAAAAATTAATTATAAACAATGAAATAAATCCCAACATTAGTTTGATTTCGATTAAGATGATGACACCTATCATTGATTCCAAAAACGTAAACATAAAGAACGAACCTAAGTTGATTGTAGTCGTTAACAAGCTCTAACGACCTCTATTTTACCTTAATTTACACCGGTTAAAATAAGCTCTTCAACCGGATCTGAATCACAAATAAGAAATTAAATAAGCTATTAAGTTCTTTAGATGTGATTTAGCTTTATCGGACTAGAAAAATACTAACTCAAAGCAATAAGCTCATAAGCTCGGATTACTATAGCTTTGATTGCAAGATTTCAAGAATTCGATTCGGAAATCTTATTGAGACCGAATGAAATCAATTGTAATTTTATCAAAATTCCTAACGATTACGTATCTAGGCTTTGACTAACAATCTTCCATAAGAGACTCAACTAATTGATCAGACCAATTGAAAACTCAAATAAAATTGACATTGAAAATAGAAATCAAGCAAATAGGTTTTGTCCCAAATGATTATAATGGAATCTCAAAGTGCAACCATCAAAGTCTAATCAAATTAGTGTTGGAATGAAAACTAGGGTTACAACTAAAAAACAATTACCAAAAGAGATGAGAAATTGATGAAGGAGAATGCTCCAAATCGGTCTCCTTTTGCTCCCGTCTTCCCCAAAAATGATTTATGAGATGATTCCCCCTCAAAATGACGGTTTCCCCACGTATTTATATGAGAAAACATAAGAAACTGCTCCAGGAATTGAAAACCCACGATTTGGGCCTGAAAATAAACGACCGCGAGTGGCGGCGCAAGTTTGGCCGCACGAGCAGTGGCGCCGAGGCTCGAACAGAGGTTCCCGCGATGTGTGGTGCGGGTCTGGTCTCGCGAGGTACCACGCGAGGCTGTGGACAGTGGTTGGCACGAGTATCGGCGCGGTTGTACTCGCCGGAAGAACTGCGCCGGTGGACTTTTCTGCTTGCCACCACTGTGTTGCCGAACAAGAAGAAGACGTCGCTGCACGTATTTCTTTCTTGACCTAAATTGTTGTTGGACGCTGCAGGCCTATTCATGGGCCTTTTTTTCTTTTGCTTTCACGGGTCTCGCATCTTGGGCCTGCAGCAATTGAAAAGAAATCATAAGGACCAATAAAATGTAATTCTTCTTCTTTTCTTTTGTTGGGGGAGTTCACGACAACCACAGAACTAAAATTTATTTAATTCTTTTTTCTTCTTCTTTTAATTAAAACACACACACAATAAAAATAATTATCAAAAACTATTTTTTTCTTTAATCCAACAAATACTAAACAAACAAATATTAAAAGATTTTCATTTTTTTTCTTTTTCATTTTTCATTTATTTATTTATAGACAATAAATACTAAACTCAAACAAATAGGGGAACTTTAGAGATCTAATTGACACTAAATTTAGGAGATTTTGACGTAAAACTATATATATAAATCGTACCTATCAAATTCCCCCACACTTAGATCACTGTCCGTCCCGACAATGACTTAAGTTAGCATGTTGTGATCGAAACGAATCAAACGAGAATGTTAACACATATAGCATATCATGAACTCGAGATTTGCAACTTAGCATCAATTATAGCACATACCAATTAAAATAGACATAAGCTAATCTCGAGAACTCTCACGAATGGGATAATTAAAACAACACTCAATTCACTCATTGGGTTCAAAGTGTATCGCTCGAACCGTCACTACACTAGTATGTATCTACTATAATCTTGAAAGGTCTCTCACTCTCCACTACTTGGATAAAATACATGTATATAAATCAAAAGGACTTTTACGGATGTAATGTACAATAAGGATTTGGGTAAGGTAGGGATTTGTTTTGGAAAAAGTGACTAAAGACCTTATACCAATGGAGAAATCGATGTTTTAAACATGAAACTCTATTTCTTCAAAGGGCTTCATATCTATCAATTGAAGCACAATTCCCTTTGGATGATGATAGGGAATAAATATGAAACGTTTATAATCGACCACATCATCATTTATGTCGTCTTACTTTATTTATTTATTGACGACGCTTCTTTTTCATTGATTTTTCTCCTTTTTCATTTTTTTCTTTCTCTCTCCCAACATATATATATATTTTGTTTTCCCTAATGTTTGCATCCCACATTGGATGAGATAATTAAGTAGGAACAAGTGAGGTGGATACAAAAAAGAATAGGGCCATTTTTTTTCTTCTGGATTTTGTTTTGCATCCCACATGGGTTGGTGGAATGAAAGTAGAAAGAGGAAGATAAATACAACTAGAAACGTCTAACATGGAAGTTGGAACAAACATATATTTCTCTAATATTGAGTATAATATATGTTTTTCTTAGTTTAACAAACATTTCCCCTTACTCAACATTTTAGTTAAGATCAAGTATTGTATATGCTCTTCTTATTTTCTCGCATCATTTTTGCATACCATATTGAATGGAAGACTGAAAGAGACAACGAATGTGGATACACAAAGGAAAAGACCAATTTTTTTCTCAATATTGTTTGCATTACATATCGGATGATGGAATGAAAGTGGCAAGAGGGAGGTAAGTACAAAGAAATGGCTAATAATGGAACAAACATGTATTTTCCAAATCTCCGCCTTCTGGCTAAGATCAAGTATAGTATAGGCGGGTATAGGGAATCAAATCATGTCCCCGCACTTTCTTGGACCAATCCCCGGCCCAATCCTCAGTCCGGTAATTTTTTAAAATTAAATCAAGTTTCTTTATTTCGTGAAACGCAATTGCATTAAGAGAATGAAATTATAGACTATTTTTAATAACTTCAAATTTTTGAAAAAGATAAACTTTAAGATTTGAAAGTATCTTCATATTTTCTATTCTCTCATGTTGTTATTTGCATCGCACATTGAATGAGATAATGGAAGAGGTTGATATGAAAAAGGGCCAATATTTTTCTCAATTTGTTGTTTGCATCCCACATCGGATGATGGAATGAAAGTGGCAAGAGGAAGGTGAGTACAAAAATAAAGGGCTAACAATGAGATAAACATACATTTACTCAAATCTTGGTCTTTTTGTTAAACTCAAGTGTAGTATTTGTTTATATCAGATTCATAATTGATATGTGGGCCATTGACCTCGCTTGATATTAATTTCACTTTTTATGAGGGAATGTCCATTATCTTGGCTTGGTGATGTGGTTCTTCATATGTAACAACCGTGTTCTAATCGAAATAAATGAAAGATTTGTGGTCAAAGTGTAAAAAGGGAAAAAGAAGAGGAGGGACCAATTAGCAATTTATGAGAAGTATAAAAAGGGAGCAAATTCCTAGACATTCCTCATTTGTGCTTTTGGCGGCTGAGAAAGAGACCGAGAGGAAGAAGGAGAAAAATCGACTAAGAGGGTCTTCGTTTAAGGTAAAATCTTGAATCCTTCTTTCTGAATTGGTTTATAATAATAAATGCATGTATTGATTTGGGCTATGAGAATCAATAAACACCATATATTTCGTTGTGTTCTACTTTAAAAGAAAGTGGTGAGGTTTTCTTGATTTGGACTGAGTAAAGGTCAAAAAGGATGAAATAAATGAAAGCTTTTCATTGTAAATACAAGCCTAATGATGTATCTAGCTAAGTTTGGGGCTTAACCGCATGTTTCGATCGATTTTGGGGAGATTTGGGGATTATCATTTCGACTAACCGGATACCGCCTCACCCGAATAGTGATAGTGCAGGTGTCCGGGTAAGGTATAGCATGCGGATAGTGCTGGTGTCCGGGGAAGGCTTAACGTCCGGATAGTGATGTTTTCGGGTGAAGATCCGGGAAGTAGCAGTTCCGGACAGTCTGTGTGTCCGGCAGTTTATGTCCGGATAGCTAGTTTGCTGAGATTTGTTGGTATGCTTTAGGTGTTCGGATCAGTTCGGTTTGTTCAAGAGAGTGACGTATGCGTAGGAAATCACTACAACCAGGTGAGTTCCTTTACACCCTTTTTATGTGAAAGTTAATGTGTTCATATTTTTTCATAACTGATTATGGTATCGAGATTTTGATATGTACATTGAAATGAGACATGTTATTTTATAAATGCGAGAACGTTGTACTGCATACTCATGATTTATATGTTTTCATGAATACATGCTTGTATGTGGAGTCTGTTTGCACAGTGGGGTTGGTTGTACCTTGGGTTATTGAGAATCCTTGGGAGTTTGGTGAGCCGTGTGCCTAGAATTTGTTTCTCGCGCACACGGATATGGCATCTACTAGGGGCCATGGGGATCAACCCGTGGCCCCGAGTGTGGACATCACGTGGAGGTGATGGCGTGGAGACCACTGTGCTAATACCCTTATGTGGAGATTGTTATGTTAAACCGTTATTTTATTTCATATTATGACAGTTTACGTGTTTTAAAGATGAGATTTGTTTAAACTGTTTTCGAGAGGGACTTCACTAGACCTTATGGTCTAACCCTCACTTTCCAAAACTAAAACCATTTTCAGGCAAGAGTGGCAGTGGTGCTTCCTCCAAGGGTAGAGCGAAGGCCCGAAGGTAGAGGCAGAAGATTCGAGTTTAGAGCACTGTAGCTCCTTGTTAACTTAGCTTGTTAGCTTAGTTAGTTTCTCGGCTGTGGAAGTTTGTTTCCGCTGCAAGTTTTGTAACTCTGACTTGGTTTATGTTATGTATTTGGGACCCGTTTGGGATGTTAAATTATAGTATTGCATGTTGAAGAATTGGGTTGTTACAAATGGTATCAGAGCCATAGTTTAAGGGATTTAGGCGACCGAAAGGGCCTAAACTTAAACTGTAGGATGAGGGACACAACCGAGATATAGGATCCCTTTAAGAAAGATTACTCTAGGTGCACTAAAGATAAGGTAATGAGAACTGTCATGTAAGGTAAACTTACATTACATCCGGCCAATGTAATTGCGAGTTTACAGGTACATGTATGTGCTGAATTGCCTTATTATGCGAATCTGTCAATAGAGTGTTGGTTATATGTTGTTATTTCAGTTCTCGTCATGTATGGAAGAGTTCTATTGTTGATACGCTCGATGGATGGGTGGTTGAATGGAGTAAATTCTAACCTTGCGACGATAGCAATGGTTTTGATGTGATGCGTGAGGTCGCTCATGGTGTAATTGATGGCACCCGCTAAAAGGAGTATTGTTCAGGGCGGTAATGGGTCGACTAAAGGTATAACTTCTTAGGTTCGAAAGGGATGAATGACGTATTAAGGGTAATCTCCTTTAGTCAAGCGGTGTAGTAGAAAGGGTGATGAAGGAAAGATATCAGTGTTGGATCGAAATATGAGTATGAGTAGGACGTGAGATAACTAGTCGTTTATCGACCTTAAAGGTCAAGGACTTGAAACCGCATGATTTGTGGATCATTGGTTTATGCAAAAAAAACTGTGTGGAGTGGTCAAACAGGTGGGCTGTGAAGCACCTGTACCACAAGTTGTTGCGAGGGTGAGAAAGCGACCGTTGGTCAATGGTAGAGTGTCAGTGACAAGTTATTTTGAGTATAACGGTGGACCTTGTTAGAGTAAATAGCCTTCAATTGCATATTGAGTTTCATGCATTGTGTCATTAAATGAGTTTCATGAGCTCTTGCATGTTAAAAGCATATATACGAGAATAACGAGTTTCTTGTTTTGGAAATAAGTCGATGCGTGCAACGTGTGTTTAAAGAAAAAGATAAGCTTGTTTACGTTGCACGATGAAATTTTGAACTTAGTGATTTGTGAATTATTTCACCCTCTTTCATGTTTGGATTAAATTCGTTGTGAAAATCATGAAAACGTTTGACTGCAAAGTTTTTATAATTGAAATGAGTATTAGCACGTTGTTAGCATACAAACGAGCGTGGGAGCCGATTGACTCACTCTGTGTACGTGGTTTCGTTCAGAAAGTTTTCTTGTTGTATTGGAAAAGTTTCATTTGATAGATGTTTGTTCGTGCCGAAATTGGCTTGGGTGGGCAAAGTTGTGTTTGACGTGGGGTTGCATATGGACGATCCTCGAGATCGCTATGTTTTACGATTCAACTTGAGTGGTGTTTTGTCATGCATACTCGAGCTTGTTCCATGATATCGTACCTATTTAACTTTCAAATGCTTAAGGTGATTTAAAACCGTTGTGTCATCGTGCATGAAGGATATGAACTCACTAGGTCATGGGAGATATTACAATTAAGGATTGGAAAAAAAAGGTTTCGAGTGTGGAATGTGTCGGGTGAATTGTTTTGGTCGATTCAAGACCTTGGTGTTCCTATTAGGGAAGAGCGGTGAATAACGGAAGTCTCAGGCATTGGCTATAGTCATGGTCGTGATAGTGTAGTGTGGACTCTTATGTATAAATCTAAGGCATGGTTGTTTGTGGGTGGTTATGTTCGAAATAGAGATCGAAGTTGCTTAGATGCTTATAATAGTAGCACATTAATGGTACCTTGATGAAATGTTATCGGCTTTGAGCCGGAGCATTGAGGCGGTCTTGTAAATAGACTCCGCACTAAGAAAGTCTTGTATGTTCGTCAAGTGAGGACCATGGGGCACGAAGTTAGTTATGATGTGTTGGGAGGATGAGAATCCTTGTTGTCGGCGAGAAGGTTGAAGCATCACCATGTCAAATGTTTGACTATTGATGTTGAAGGCCATCGATTGCTCAAAGCGTCAGATGTATGTCTGGCAGGATGTTGGACTACCTCATGCGTGCGCATGGATTACAACGAACTGCAAGGGACGATGCCTTATTTTTGGATTATAGGAACTTGTTTCTGGTAGATGGATGTGAGCCGACAAATGATGAAAACTTGTGTGGGTGGATTGCATGATCATGAATTATGGTTCAACTAGATTTGGGAAAGACAAAGTCACGAGACGACCTTATTTCTTAATTTTGGGTTATGGTTGATATGAAGAAGGCAGTAGCCAATATGTGAGTGAAGGGGGGTCATGAAGGATTGGTTGCAACATGATATCGTGTGGTGTTAGTTGTGCAGGCAAGTTGGTGGCCTTTTATGCCAAGGGGGAACGTGTAAGTCAGTGTCGTGAGAATGGGTTGTCGTTATATCAGGCGGTGGGTTCGTGTTAACCCATGAGATAAGTATAGGTATGGATCCTAACCGGGGGAATTTCTAGGGAAGTAGTTAAGGGTGGCGAATGCGTTTAATTGGGGTGCGTGAATTATGAGGCAGTATTACGCCATTGGTAGTTGAAAACCAAAGGTGGAATGGTGATTGGCAACTACCTAAAGGAAGAATCTGTGTTCTTATCGGTTGCGTTGGAATTTGGGGTAGGTTTATCTTACTCCAGTTGGATGTCGATGAAAGTGTTGTGGTGTCGTATTATTCAAGACGCATCGGGGGTGCAAGTAGTACATTCGAGCATTGGGCGATGCTTTAGAATGATTTGGTTGTTTGTTTCCAGTGGAAATTGTGGCGACACCGTTTGGTTGGGCGAAACATAATAATGACATACTCCTAGTGTAGAGTTATGCTTTTTGACATGTCGTCTGGCAGTGGCGGGTGCATGAACTCCCCGTGAGGGTTCATGAACTAGGATTTTCGTGTAGGTCATGGTTAAAGTATGGGAAGACTTGCACGTGTTAGTAGGTCTTTCCTTGAAGTGGGTGATCTATGCCTTCGAGAGGGCATGGTATAAGTGGTTGTATGGGACACTCAAAGTGTAAGACCGTCAAGTTTGATTAAGCGTCAGTATCAGGAATATTCCAAAGTGAGCATGATGTTCAGCAATGTGTTTTAAGGAATAGTTTTGTGTGAGCGCGGTCACTCCTTCTTGCTGAGCGAGTGAAACTTGAATTCGTTTCATGTATGGTAGGACGTTTGTTGGATGCAGTGAGACTTTGGATGTGTGTCTTCAGGTTTGGTTCGGTTTGGATTGGTGGATACTCTGGATGATGGATTGTGGAGGTCTCATGCTGCTAGCTATGTATAAGTAAGGGACGATAACGTCGTGGGAGCGTATGCATTGGGTAACATTGTGGAGTTGTAGTCGACGTGGTTTGGGAAAGAAGGTATTTTTGCGTTAGACGTATGTCGTATCGGTGGATGTGATCTTGAAATTTCATGTTATCCAGTGAAACTCATAACTATGAGTTTATTGGGGTATTCGAGGTTGACCTTGTGCTAAGATTGGCGAAATGGGTGGATATATATTTTTGAAAAGGATTTTTGTGGTGGTGACGTTGAATCTGATAAAATTCCTTCCTTTAACGAAGTAAAGATGTATGTGAAAGTATTGTTTAGACGCGTTTTAAAATCGTGAGTCCAGGTGTGTGGACAAAGCGGACAATATCTAGTATAGTTGGTTGGAGAGGTTACGAGTATATTATGCAAATTTTTTTCCAACATGGGAAAGTTGTGGATTATCGAGGGGAAAATTCGAGGGATATCGTACGTTTATGATCTTGGTCAGAAATGGTTGGAGGATTAAGTAGAACCAAAATTGAGTAAACCAGAAAGCGTGAAACTTTGAAACTAAAAGTCGAGGGTCAGCTTGATGCTGAAGACACCCCATGGTTTGAAGTGGGCCATTTTGAGAAGAAAGAGGGTTGAGCCACTCGTTAGTTGGTCAGTTGTAGTTAGTGAAAGGGGTTAGAGAGTTGGTAAATGAATCGGATGTGCTTGATAGATTTGTGGGGATTCATATTGTGTTTCACGCCTTTGTTTATAGAGTTTTTGTTGGGAACTGGCATGGCAATACATGCGCTTGGAGTGTGAGTGGATGGGAAGTTGAATTTTGTGAAAGAACCCGAAACGATCGTCGATCGTAAGGTCAAAAAACTGAGGACTAAGGACATTAGTCTTGTTGGTCCCATTTTGGACAGACAAACAATAGAAGATAAAACCCATATATAAGTAGAGATAAGATGAACATGAAGAACAATGATAAAATAATTCATCTAATATCCATTGATGAATAATATGGAGGAGAAAATATGAAGAACACCACACTTTACATTTAGATGACTCTCATGAGAATAGTCTTGTGTGTGTTTTTGTGTGTTACTTCTAAAACCCTCTCTCAAATGATAAATGAAACCCTAAACTTCTTTTTAAAGGGTCCATTTACAATAAAAAGGCTCAAGCCCATAAAGTTAACTAAAAAGCCCATACACTTTTTCTTTATAAAACATTTAATTAAATTAGGGGCTAATTTAATCTAACAATCTCCACCTAATGTTTTATAAAGAAAGCATCATTTTATAGTCTCCCCCTTGCTTTCTTTAGAAACTTTGGTGTTCCATTCTTCGAGTCTTCAAAGCATCACGAGCTCCCCCTCAAATGTAGGCTCATCTTCTTGAAAAACCGAGACAATTAACCCCATTTTGTCCAGTTTTCATGACTCAACTTCACTGTTGTTTTTTACTCTTAAGATCCCGTTCACTAAGCATTCAGCACCGAGCTTTAAACTTGAATAATAGAAGAGGGAGTGACATTCATTATGTCACAATAGCAGCATGAAACCGTGAAGAAACGTCGAGAGAACACCATTCTTGAAAGCGGAAAGAGCATGAATTAAATGCAATGCTTTCGGTCCAGCGCCTTACAGCAGACTTTGAAGCAGATTTTGGCATATCATCTCACATAATTTGAGAAAACTCAGAACAATAAAGTCATGCGTTTGTGAATTATCTTTCCAATGCAACTGGACTCGTGTAATTTGGAGCGCCGAGTCAAAAGTTATGCGCGTGTTTCTGAAATAGCGCAAAGCTGTCAGAAAATCCAATAAAAATCCGGGCTTCGGCCATTGAGGTCAGAGGCTCTGATGATGACTTCAGAGCTCTGATTATGACTACAGAGGCTCTGATGGTTACTTCAGAGCTTTGGTGATAACTCCAGAGGCTCTGATGTTGACGCGAGAGCTCTGATGATGAGTTCAGAAAAACACAACTTTCTGTCCAGCAGATATATACTAACTTTAACAGAGATTCTGACCAAGAAGAACACTGATTCAGACCAAGATCAAAACATGAAAATTTTTCTTCTTTGTCTTAGGAATCCAACTCATCTGGACTCATCAAATTTGGAGCTTTAAGGAGGGAGTTCTGTTGAAAATACGACAGGTGCGCAAAGCTGACAGCAAGTACTAAGAAGTTGGGCTACGGGCTCTGAGCCTCCAACCTCTGATCCTCCCTCTAGTGCAACCTCTGATCCTCCCTCTGGTGAAACCTCTGATCCACCCTCTAGTGCAACCTCTGATCCAGCTACCTCTGATGCCCTCTCTGAAGATGAAATCTCTAAAGCTATCTCTGATGGTGCATCTTTGGTGGTGTACCACTGGTGGTGTACCTCTGGTGTATCTATGGTGGTGTACCTCTGGTGGTGTACCTCTGGTGTATCTCTGGTGAGTGTGGACAACAGCTTATACCTTCTGCACATATCCGTAAGGACAGCCTCTGACAGCAGTTTTACACCAACTTCGACACTACTTTAGACCATGATAGCTCTGGAGTTTGCAAAAACTCAAAACATAAAGAGTGTGCATTGGTTTGTTATCTTTTCATAGCATCTGAAATCACCTCTTTTGGAGCTCGGAGGAATAAGATACGGTTGATGTACCATAGTCGCGCAGATCTGTCCAACAGCTTTGTGTCAGCACACTGTTGTCTACTTTGACGATGCATTTGACCCTTCTAAATTTTGAATCTCTTAAATCTAAAAACACGAAAGCTTTTCATCAATGTGTTTTCAATCAAGGGCCTTTTGAATCGCATCAATTGGTGTCTTGATCAGTGAGATATGATCAATTTACTACAGGATCGCAAATCTGTCAGCATGCTGTCATTAAATCTGATTTGATGTAGAAAATAAGATGATCTCCATATAACTTTTAGAACCGTGAGTGCAAATACTCAGATCTCTAATTGATCAGGTCAGAAAACTAATTAAAAACACTCAAGGTTATAAAAACTTTTCAGATCAGACTTTGAATACATAGCACAACACCAAATCTTTCTCAATCAACTTTTTCAAGACCCAAATGATTTTGTTTTCATTTAAATGATTATGAGCAGCGAAATATAAACCAAATCTGGATCAAAGAGAGTCCAATCTTGGATTTAAATAAAGGTCAGATCAAAGATCAACAACTTTACTACCAAGATGCCAAAAAAATGCTATGGACTTAAGCACACACAAGGATGAGATCATAGATCAACCATCTACTTAGTGTTATCAAATATTAGACCAATGAATGAGAAAGAATCAAAACACACACATGTAATAAATCTGATCAGATTTGATCCAAATAGAATCAAATCTTCACTTAGGCATTTCATCAAACATGTGGTATGCAGAATCAGATTTTGTGAATAGAATCACTAATTTTCTGTCAAAACTTATCCAAATCTTATTGAAATGAAGGATTGGATTTCCAATAAGCACAAAACATAAAATAAGTATCAGATATGATATTTGTGTTTAGGCTCATGTGATTGAATCAATCTAAGCACCAAAACAACAAATAAATCATATAATATTCTATTGTTGCCATAGATGACCGATTTTGAAGAAAAGTTTCTTCAATCGGCTCTGATACCAATTGTTGGTTCCGTTTTTACTTAACAATGATGTTTTATCTATTAGTTCAAAACAGAATGATATGTGAAAGCGTTTTAGAGAACTAATAAGATATTTAAGGTAGAAGAACACACAATATCAAATACGTGAGATGTAAATAACACAAGTTTTAACTCAATAACCCACTGTATATTGGTATAAATAGAACACCAAGAACACCGAAGGTTAAACAGGAATTCTGCTCTTAAGGGTGTGTGTGTTGTGCAAAGCTTAATAGAAGAGCTCAACATGAGTCTTCTATTTATACTATTCATCAGGGGACAAGTTCTAGACATAAAGGACTAAAGGTACAAGACACGATCGTGAAACTACCACTGGTACAACGTTAACATAGTGTGCCGCAATTCTGCAAAGGCTGAAACCCATCAGAGTTTGACACGTGGAATTGTCAGGGCACGCCTTGTACGAATGATCTTCAGAATCTTCGTATAGCAGAAATCGTGAGAGGCACGATCGTCTTTGTGTTGATCTTCAGATAATCTTCTAAGTCTTCAGTCTTCATACCACAGAGGCTCTGTCAAGATTGGCAGAGGCTCTGTGGCCTTGTCCTCTGTGAGAGTCTTCAGTTTAGTCTTCACTTGATCTTCTATCGGTGTCTTGGCAGAACCTCTGTCAGTGTCAACACTTAGCCTATTTTTCAATACTTCTATACATAGTAGAAGTTGGAGCTAACAAGTCTCGTGAAGATTCAATGGAGATATCACAAAGGTCAGGAAGCAACCTGGGAGTTGGAGTCGAAGATGAGGGCGAAGTACCAGCATCTTTTCAGCCAACAAATTTCGGGGACGGAATTCTTTTAAGGAGGAGTGTTGTAACAACCGTGTTCTAATCGGAATAAATGAAAGATTTGTGGTCAAAGTGTAAAAAGGGGAAATGAAGAGGAGGGACCAATTAGCAATTTATGAGAAGTATAAAAAAGGATCAAATCCCTAGACATTCCTCATTTGTGCTTTTGTGTAAAGCCCGTGTCTCGGTATGTAATTTTTGTTTTATTAATTTTTTTTTCTTTTAAGTTTTATTTATCGTGGATTCCGTTAACGGGGCTAGACGAATTGGACCTTATAGTCAAATATGTCAACAACTTTGGTTAATTGCTAGAAAGATGTAGTTGAGGGGCTAAGTATGTACAAGGGCCAAACTTGTGAGGAGTACGGCCCATGCAACCCATCACCGTATTCCTTATTTGTTGAGGAATTGCTGTCGTGGGTACCAAGAAAGAAAACACAAAAGAAACCCTACAATCGATCCATCTTTCTCCTTTTCTTGTGTTGTGTTCGGCCGTAGAGAGAGAGAGAGAGAGAGAGAAAACGAGAAGTGAGAGAGGAGGAGAGAAACCGAGAGAGATAGAGCGGCGAGAAGAGAGAGAGAGGGAGTTCGCCGGAAAGTGTGGAGGTCGCCGCCGTCGTTGTCGTGTCCGCCGGAGAAGAAGAGTGAAGGTGTCGGGTTTCGTCGTTGTGTCGTCATCGAGGTAAGGTTTCACTCGACGTTTCTTTTCTTTTCGTTTTCGTCACCGGAGGACCACCGCCGGCCGCCGCTGCCGCTGCCGCGCCGCCACTGTGGTGGCTGGGTGTCGGGTGGCGGTGGTGGTGTGAGTCGTTGGTGCACGCGGTAGGGTGATCGAGAGGGTAGTGGTCTCGCGGTGGTTTGCGGGTTGTTTTATTTCCTCGTCGATGAACCGCCGCCGGCCGCCGTCGACGACCACCACTGCCAGAGGGCCGAGGGTAGTGCGTGGCCATGTCTTATAAATAATCACCGTAGAATCCGTTAAGCCTTGACCTAATCGTTTAAGCCGTTTCGTTAAAACCGTCGTTTTTATAATCATCAATTCATGTGGAAAATGGTGCAGCCACTGTTTTTACGACGGCTATAACTTTTCTGTCGTAACTCCGTTTGAGCCGAAACTGGCGCCCACGGTTCAAGCTCGGGGTCGGGCACGTTTTCCGTGTTTTAGCGGAAAACTGGTTCGGCCTCTAGCTGGGCGAAAAAGTGGTCGTAAGTTCTGTGAATCGTCATTTTATGTAAAAGAAACTGCAGTTCTGTCACTGTTTTGCGTAAGCTGTAACTTTCTCCTCGTAACTCGGATTGGGGTGATTTCGGTGCCAAAGGTTCCCTTTTTGAGTCTATAAACTTTTCTGTGTTTTGTGCAAAATCCAGTTCGGAATGTAACTTAGGCCAAATCGTCGTTTTATACTGATAAGTGCTGTTTTTCGCTGTTCTGCGGGCTGATCTTATAAAATCCGTAATTAAATGTAGAAAAATCGTTAGGAGGCGTATAATATGTCTTTGAAACCCTATCTCAGAGTACTTTCTAATCATGAAATAATATTGGGAATTTTCTGGGTTTAAAGGGGTCGAAACAGGTCCCGAACAGACCTGTTTGGCGAGAACGGAAAATAGTTTTAGTAACGGTTTAAGCGTGTGTCGTGTCATAGGGTCCGGGTCTCGTATTGACACATTTTAACATGAGTTTAGGTGCTGGGAAGTGACCGTTATTGTGAAGCTTGAATTGTATTGTTAAGCTAGGCGCGCATTCGAGGTGAGTTCTCTCACTATATCTAATAACGGTTGTTTTATCATTGCTGTAGTACGTGTGTGGTAGCCTTATGTGATTGTGTTGTGGAACTAGATAGTGGGGTGTCTAGTTGATACTATGTTGCCATGTTAACTCGGTGGGACCGAGGGTCCGGCGGGGCCGGAGGTTTTGTACGCGGGTGGCGTAGAGACTCGGTGGGACCGAGGGTCCGGCGGGGCCGGAGGTTTTGTACGCGGGTGGCGTAGAGACTCGGTGGGACCGGGGATTCGGCGGGGCCGAAGATGTTATCATGTGGTCGGTGGGACCAACTTGTGCCCTTTTTAGGTGGGTGGGTGTGGATATACATGTTTATGATTTGTTCGTAGACCTGTATGATCGTTTATGTGTCACTATCTGTTTTAGGGGTGGTGTGAAATAACTGTATTATTTATGGTGTTTGAATTCACTAAGCTTCGTGCTTACCCCTTCCCATAAACTGTGGTTTCAGGTCCGAACGGCTCCAAGGCGTGACGAGTACACACTGGCAAGCGAGGAGAGCTGGTTGATTTATGGTTTTAATAATTAAACATTTATTCTGCTGGTTTTAATTTATAAAGATATTAATTATGTGTTTGCAAACGAAACGTTGGTATCAATTAATGAGTGGTTATAAATGAATTGTTTATTTAAAAATTTAAATTTGCTTGTAATTTTTGGGACGTTACAACTTGGTATCAGAGCACAGCTTGAGTGAATCAAACGCACCTCGGTGTGTTTGGTCTTAAGTTGCGGCTGGAAAATTTTCAAATTCCTTATTAAACCTTTTTGGGAATAAAAGCAAAGGGTAAAAACCCGTTCGAGGAACGGTGATCGGAGGCGCAGTGTGTACAGTCAGCCGGAGCCAAAGGGGAAAGGTACAGTACTTAGTGTTTTATTGCTTTCTAGATCATAGAGTATGCATGCTAGATTGCCTGTTGTGGACACTATGTTGTATGTTGAACTACTTGCCTATTAGGAATTTATGCTAATTATGATAGGTTACTAAGTGGATGCCCTCTAGGTTGTATGCAGTAAGAGATTTATAGCCTTAGAATATTCGATTTAGTTCTATTGCGCAGCTCTTGTTTGAGTCCAACCGTTCTAGGATAGAGTCTTGTATTCGACTGTCTATTTGTTTCGCACTGCATATGATCGGGTATTCGCGAGGCAACTCGTTATGATAAGTAGGGATTCGGCAGTAGCAAGGGTAGTGGTTTGGATGGAATTCCTAGGGAGCTAGGAAGAGCGAGTATATATGCCGGTGCGGGCATATGTGTGTAGTTGCGGCGAGAAGCTACTTGGACCCCTCGGGATGGGACTCGGAACGAGCGATGATAGGCGTGGAAGGTAGTAGTAGAGCTCCTACTACCGGAAGCACAGGATCAATGCTCGAGTCGGGGAAGTCACGAGGAATCCAAGGAGTTGAGCGTGAGTGTTGTTAGTATGAGTTATTATGTGCTAATAACGCGTTGTATTGTCTACCCAGAATAGCCATCACAAGGAGGAACAACTATAGTAAACCTGCTAGTACAAGTGTGTACTTGATTTGCTTGAGGTGATGATCGTTGGGGTAATGATGAAGGTTCTAAACTAGTAGTCGTTGGGATAGAAGGACGTGTCTAGTATCAATCACTTGGATTGACGATAAGGATGTGGTTTGTTTTAAGTAGACCATTTCAGGTCAAAAATTGGCAATTGTGCTAGAATCATAGGCTTTTGAGCCGACTTTGATTTGAGGAAAACCCGTAAGATGATTTGATGTGATTTCCCAACTTGCCTTAAGAGATTTAAATGTCCGGATGACGATTGTGGATCGGGGAGTTTTGGAGGGATATGAGTCGAGACATCGAATGCCGACTGAGTCATGCACAAAGTCTATTTTGAAAATAGGATTGCATTAACTAATTTTTGTGTTTCCAATCCTTGTATGGATTGTGTTTTGGAATTTTGGGAAATGTTTAGCACACACACAAGATGTCGAATTATGGTTTTGAAAGTGCATGAAACCTTTTTATAACGAGAGTTACAAACCTTGTTGGTGATTTGTTTAAAATGAGTTTGGAATTCTAGTGTCGCTTAACTTTTCTTTCGAGAGTTTGTGTTACTAAGTATTTTATTGCAAATAGTTCAGTGTGTGGATTGATTCAGGCGTGACATAAGTGGTGCATGGAGGAATTTTGGAACATTTCATAAGGAGTTGCTTAGTGCGCTTTTCAATCAGCTAAAGGTTTATTGACATTTCAATGAAAATGCGATTTATCGACTTAGGGGTATGCATACTGGGGTAACCTTTGTTCTCGACATTTTGATAAACGAGTCGTGCATGAAAATGTTTTAGTTCCTTTTTGTAGAAATGAAAGACCATTTGATCCAAGGAGTGTTTTAATGTTGTGAACATCATGCATACGATTAAAATGTGTTATATTTTGGAAATATAAATGCGTAGATTTTTGACATTCGGTTAATTTAGAATTACCGATCATTTTTTTTGGGAAATTAAAAACTTTTGCTTTGGAGGAAACGAGTATTTTGAGCATTTTCGATAAATACATTTTTAAACTATAATGTTTTGACGTTATATGTCCCAAGTACGAAACTTGAGGAAGTGTTACAAGCTTGCATGCCTGCCCCCAGTTTGAGATTTTATGAGGTTTTAGTCGATATTTCCAATTAATAGAAGCGGACTGGTTTCTGTCTTCAAGTTTGAAACTTACACGAGACAGTTGTGTTTTAACAAAAATATATTTGTAAACCGTGTCATCGTTTTGTGTGATTAGCTGACGCGCGAAAAATTTGTGGCGAACCCTGTGCCACGTCATTTTATGATTAAAAAGAAGAATCTTTGAATCAAATGTCGTGAAACTTATTTTGAATTATGTGCACACCTTTGTCGCACCCTATTTAAGGTCAAGCGGTTACTTTAAGTGCACGTCATGAGTCAATCCATACTGGAATCGAGGCGGTTCATTTTAAAGAAATTATTTATTACGCTTTGCTTTTGTGTGAGTAAACTGAACTGCAATGGAACGATTTTCAACATGATTTTCCTATGTGGGACGAGCGTGTCCAGTTTTGCGTAACTATCGATCAGGTAATAGTAGTTTTATTACGTACGATCTTTTTGAGATGAAAATCCTGATGTTGAAAATATTTTGTAAATGATTTTGTAAACCATTTGGGGAAATGTGCGTTTAAGTGTCATGTGTCATTTCGAGAATTTTTAGGGTGTGAGTCCTTTTGGAAAACTCTTTTGTTTAACCCGTGTTGAGTCTGGGACTAAGGTTGATTTCAGAGTATTGCTTGCTTAAACTTTGTTTAAACGCATTTTCCGACCTATGGGTCTAGCAAGCGTGGAGCATTTTGCTCGGTTTTGACTTGGAGTTAGTCATGGGCCAATTGCCCGGTTTTAATGGCTCGATGTGGAGTCTAGTTGATGAGTTGTTTTTGTCGCACCGTTTGGCATTCTTTGCACGTTGAGTGTTTACATGTTTGGGTGAGTGAGTCAATCCAGAATAGGCATGTTGTTGGTAGACTGTATGCTTTGGATCCTTAGACACGTTAGTCAGTCGTTGGTAATGGTCGGTTGGGTATCTCGGGGTGGGACCCCGGTATTCATGTGTTTTAACCTAGACTTTCCAGTAGGTACTAGGAGGATATAGTTGTGGGCACTTACCTGGGAGGTAGTTCCGGTGTGCTGGGTCTTGAGGCGTTACCTGGGAGGTAGACGTCAAGGTGTATCCTCGATACGGTGTGACTTGGCTTCGTAGAGCAAGTGTGAAGGATACGTCGACGGTGGAAGGTAGGTATTCCACGCGCGTTAATACTGTAGGCCGAATAGTACCGGTTAAGGGATTGATGCCCTTTGTTATTAAGGGAATACATGCGCATCAACCATTTTGAGGTAGGTGGTATATTTAGGTGTCGACTTTTGGGCTTGAGGCCAAACACCTTTAGTATAATCGGAGAATTGTAGCCGATTTTAAGATAATCATGGTGATGGTAGTAGTAACCCTGAAATGATCACTTGTGATGAATGGTTATGGTGGAATGACCTACGTGTGTGTTAGTTGATTTGGTTGTGGGGGATATCTATTTGTGTTAGTGTCTAGGATAATACCACGCCGATGTTTGTTATTGTAATCGGTGGGACCGATGTTCGGCGGGTGGCCGATGTTTGTTATTGTAATCGGTGGGACCGATGTTCGGCGGGTGGCCGATGTTTGTCATTGTAATCGGTGGGACCGATGTTCGGCGGGTGGCCGATGTTTGTTATTGTAATCGGTGGGACCGATGTTCGGCGGGTGGCCGATGTTTGTTATTGTAATCGGTTGGACCGATGTTCGGCGGGTGGCCGATGTTTGTTATTGTAATCGGTTGGACCGATGTTCGGCAGGGGGTCGATGTTTTGTTAACATAATTTATTCAGAATCTTTGGAGTCTACTAGAATTCGTGGAAGTTAATCGACAGTTAAGGGTAGGAATGATCGTAGTCGAGTATCCTGTAGGGTATACTATGAGCAACTTTAGAATGGTTAGAGTTTGAAAAATTTAATCGGGAGGTATGAATCATCTAAGGTTGGGAGACAACCGAAGTCGTTTAACTAGGAATGAATCCAGTTGTCGGAGTGTTCTTCTGATCATAATTTCAGTGTTCTTGAAGGAGTTATGTTGGCAAGAAATGTATTCGAGAAATTTTTAAGACGGTGTGAGAAATTTAGGTTCCAGTTAGTGAAAGTCCAGTGGCAACTCAGAAAGGGTTATGAGTGGATTTGGGAACCTGAGGTTGAGATGAGGGAGAGCTATCCAGAGCTATTCACGGGCATAGACTTCGAGGACGAAGTCTAATTCAAGTGGGGGAGAGCTGTAAAGCCCGTGTCCCGGTATGTAATTTTTGTTTTATTAATTTTTTTTTTCTTTTAAGTTTTATTTATCGTGGATTCCGTTAACGGGGCTAGACGAATTGGACCTTATAGTCAAATATGTCAACAACTTTGGTTAATTGCTAGAAAGATGTACTTGAGGGGCTAAGTATGTACAAGGGCCAAACTTGTGAGGAGTACGGCCCATGCAACCCATCACCGTATTCCTTATTTGTTGAGGAATTGCTGTCGTGGGTACCAAGAAAGAAAACACAAAAGAAACCCTACAATCGATCCATCTTTCTCCTTTTCTTGTGTTGTGTTCGGCCGTAGAGAGAGAGAGAGAGAGAGAGAGAAAACGAGAAGTGAGAGAGGAGGAGAGAAACCGAGAGAGATAGAGCGGCGAGAAGAGAGAGAGAGGGAGTTCGCCGGAAAGTGTGGAGGTCGCCGCCGTCGTTGTCGTGTCCACCGGAGAAGAAGAGTGAAGGTGTCGGGTTTCGTCGTTGTGTCGTCATCGAGGTAAGGTTTCACTCGACGTTTCTTTTCTTTTCGTTTTCGTCACCGGAGGACCACCGCCGGCCGCCGCTGCCGCTGCCGCTGCCGCGCCGCCACTGTGGTGGCTGGGTGTCGGGTGGCGGTGGTGGTGTGAGTCGTTGGTGCACGCGGTAGGGTGATCGAGAGGGTAGTGGTCTCGCGGTGGTTTGCGGGTTGTTTTATTTCCTCGTCGATGAACCGCCGCCGGCCGCCGTCGACGACCACCACTGCCGGAGGGCAGAGGGTAGTGCGTGGCCATGTCTTATTAATAATCACCGTAGAATCCGTTAAGCCTTGACCTAATCGTTTAAGCCGTTTCGTTAAAACCGTCGTTTTTATAATCATCAATTCATGTGGAAAATGGTGCAGCCACTGTTTTTACGACGGCTATAACTTTTCCGTCGTAACTCCGTTTGAGCCGAAACTGGCGCCCACGGTTCAAGCTCGGGGTCGGGCACGTTTTCCGTGTTTTAGCGGAAAACTGGTTCGGCCTCTAGCTGGGCGAAAAAGTGGTCGTAAGTTCTGTGAATCGTCATTTTATGTAAAAGAAATTGCAGTTCTGTCACTGTTTTGCGTAAGCTGTAACTTTCTCCTCGTAACTCGGATTGGGGTGATTTCGGTGCCAAAAGTTCCCTTTTTGAGTCTATAAACTTTTCTGTGTTTTGTGAAAAATCCAGTTCGGAATGTAACTTAGGCCAAATCGTCGTTTTATACTGATAAGTGCTGTTTTTCGCTGTTCTGCGGGCTGATCTTATAAAATCCGTAATTAAATGTAGAAAAATCGTTAGGAGGCGTATAATATGTCTTTGAAACCCTATCTCAGAGTACTTTCTAATCATGAAATAATATTGGGAATTTTCCGGGTTTAAAGGGGTCGAAACAGGTCCCGAACAGACCTGTTTGGCGAGAACGGAAAATAGTTTTAGTAACGGTTTAAGCGTGTGTCGTGTCATAGGGTCCGGGTCTCGTATTGACACGTTTTAACATGCGTTTAGGTGCTGGGAAGTGACCGTTATTGTGAAGCTTGAATTGTATTGTTAAGCTAGGCGCGCATTCGAGGTGAGTTCTCTCACTATATCTAATAACGGTTGTTTTATCATTGCTGTAGTACGTGTGTGGTAGCCTTATGTGATTGTGTTGTGGAACTAGATAGTGGGGTGTCTAGTTGATACTATGTTGCCATGTTAACTCGGTGGGACCGAGGGTCCGGCGGGGCCGGAGGTTTTGTACGCGGGTGGCGTAGAGACTCGGTGGGACCGGGGATTCGGCGGGGCCGAAGATGTTATCATGTGGTCGGTGGGACCGACTTGTGCCCTTTTTAGGTGGGTGGGTGTGGATATACATGTTTATGATTTGTTCGTAGACCTGTATGATCGTTTATGTGTCACTATCTGTTTTAGGGGTGGTGTGAAATAACTGTATTATTTATGGTGTATGAATTCACTAAGCTTCGTGCTTACCCTTTCCCATAAACTGTGGTTTCAGGTCCGAACGGCTCCAAGGCGTGACGAGTACACACTGGCAAGCGAGGAGAGCTGGTTGATTTATGGTTTTAATAATTAAACATTTATTCCGCTGGTTTTAATTTATAAAGATATTAATTATGTGTTTGCAAACGAAACGTTGGTATCAATTAATGAGTGGTTATAAATGAATTGTTTATTTAAAAATTTAAATTTGCTTGTAATTTTTGGGACGTTACATTTTGGCGGCTGAAAAAGAGACCGAGAGGAAGAAAGAGAGAAATCGGCTAAGAGGGTCTTCGTTTAAGGTAAAATCTTGAATCCTTCTTTCTGAATTGGTTTATAATAATAAATGCGTGTATTGATTTGGGCTATGAGAATCGATAAACACCACCTATTTTGATGTGTTCTTCTTTAAAAGAAAGTGGTGAAGTTTTCTTGATTTGGACCGAGTAAAGGTAAAAAAGGATGAAATAAATGAAAGCTTTTCATTGTAAATACAAGCCTAATGATGTATCTAGCTAAGTTTGGGGCTTAACCGCATGTTTCAATCGATTTTGGAGAGATTTGGGGTTTATCATTTCGATTAACCGGATACCGCCTCACCCGGATAGTGCAGGTGTCCGGGTAAGGATTAGCATGTGGATAGTGCTGGTGTCCGGGTAAGGCTTAACGTCCGGATAGTGATGTTTCTGGGTAAGTATTTTCCGGGTAGTTAGAGTCCGGGTGCTGGGACCCGGATAACTTCTCTGGATAGTTTGATCCGGATAGTGGCCTCCGGATGGAGATCCGGGTAGAAGTTCCGGGTGAAGATCCGGGAAGTAGCAGTTCCGGACAATCTGTGTGTCCGGATAGCTAGTTTGCTGAGATTTGTTGGTATGCTTTAGGTGTTCGGATAAGTTCGGCTTGTTCAAGAGAGTGACGTGTGCGTAGGAAATCACTACAACCAGGCGAGTTCCCTTACACCCTTTTTATGTGAAAGTTAATGTGTTCATATTTTTCCATAACTGATTATGGTATCGAGATTTTGATATGTACATTGAAATGAGACATGTTATTTTATAAATGCGAGAACGTTGTACTGCATACTCATGATTTATATGCTTTCATGAATACATGCTTGTATGTGGAGTCGGGTTGCACAGTGGGGTTGGTTGTTGATAGGAGGGTTCACACCCCTCTAAATCTTACCGCAAGTGTACGGGTCGAAATCAAGTAATAGTACTAGAAAGTACGAGTATCGAACACAGGGAACTAGGAACTAAGTATCACAATTACTATAAACTCTATTAACTGAACGTCGCAATTTTGAGTGGTTGGTACTAAACTAATTAATTGCAAGCAAAATAAATCAAACACAAAACAGTAAACAGCTTAAGAAACTTCAGATAGAGAAAACAGTTGAGGGTTGGAAATCCTAAGACTTTCATATACAAACACTTGACTCGAAACAGTTACCAGTTATTCCCCTTAATGAATACCCAATCTTAAAATCACCGTTGTTCTTTCTCAAGCAACAACGGGTTTTATTTTGGAAACACAAGTTTTATCTCTCGATCTTAACTCATGGAACTCAAAACACATTAGAAACAAGATTTAATGAGACTAAGGTTTAATTTGATATCTCTATCCAAATTTCTAACCTTAGGCATGCAATTTCTAGTTCTAGATTAACAATTAATTCTCTCGAACATAATTGTTCACAACAAATCAAATGTAAATTGGCCAAATTCACAAAAGCATTAAAAACTAAATCACATACTTCATTAAAATAGGAAAACTGATAAAAGAATTCAAATCATCTATTCATATGCTAAATCAAATTCATTCCAACCCCCAACATCTAGAATTTAGTTCATGTTGGTGGTGGACAAAACAAAAGAAAAGGGAAGGAAACTAGTGTGTGTAAACATGGTTGTGGACGTGATGAATGTGATAATGAACTCCCTTCTCTCCCGGATCTGATCTACTTCGCGTGGTGAACTGTCCTTGATTGATCCTCTATCGTGGCTCCAAAAGCTCTGAAAATCACCCAAAGCAGCCTCCCGTCGTCGTGTGAGAAGTCTGACCTAAAATCCGGAAAATGCCAAATTATAAAGCTGAAACAGAGACTTACGCCACTTGTCCCGCCACTTGCAAACCGCGAGACAAACCGCGCGTGTCCCCTGATGTGTCCGGATCAGGTTCTGGGTCAGGTTCGGGTCCTGGTTCGGGCACGGGTCTTGGGCTTGGATCTCGGGCTTCTGTTGGGCTTCGTTTTGGCTCTCTTTTGGACTCTTTTTAGCTTCTTCTCTCGATGATTGTTGTCTTTTAGATAACCTGCACATTTCACTAGATAAACCATAAAATCCCGCCCTTTTGCTAGAACACAAGCCAATCTCATTGGTTTCAGGACCGAAAATAACGCCAAAAATTGGCGTTATCAGTCGTACCTTGGGTTATTGAGAATCCTTGGGAGTTTGGTGAGCCGTGTGTCTAGAATCTGTTTCTCGCGCACACGGTTATGGCATCTACTGGGGGCTGTGGGGATCAACCCGTGGCCCCGAGTGTGGACATCACATGGAGGTGATGGCGTGGAGACCACTGTGCTAATACCCTTATGTGGAGATTGTTATGTTAAACCGTTATTTTATTTCATATTATGACAGTTTACGTGTTTTAAATATGAGATTTGTTTAAACTATTTTCGAGAGGGAATTCACTAGACCTCATGGTCTAACCCTCGCTTTCCAAAACTAAAACCATTTTCACACAAGAGTGGTAGTGGTGCTTCCTACACGGGTAAAGCGAAGGCCCGAAGGTAGAGGCAAAAGATTCGAGTTTAGAGCAGTGTAGCTCATTGTTAACTTAGCTTGTTAGCTTAGTTAGTTTCTCGGTTGTGGAAATTTGTTTTCGCTGCAAGTTTTGTAACTCTGACTTGGTTTATGTTATGTTGAAGAATTGGGTTGTTACATCATATGTCTCTTGAGCTTACACTATCCGCTTGATTTAGTGCATTTTTTTAAATTTCACTCGAATAATGATAATTTTTTTTCATAACAATAAATGAGATTTCAATTACATTTTGTTACAAAATTATTACTTACATGAGATTTCAATTAAAATCGTGACTTCTAAAAAACCAAATTAGCAACACTTGTAGAGCAACTTGCATGACCATTGTCGAGCATAGTTAGGAAGCCTAAATTAACATACGCTTTTAAGATTGTTGCCAACGTCTCTTATTTTTTTTTAATGTTGATGAATAGTTGTAATAACCAAGACCTATTTGGGAAAGACTAAAGTTTTAGGAGAAATGGGGTAAAGTTGTAAGTGCAAGGGCTGAGATGTAAATTTCTAAAAAGGTATAAAAGGTTCTAATTGGGGCACAAAACCCTAGGAAACCAACTCATTTGCATTGTTGGCGGCTAGAGAGAGTTAGAGGGTAGAGAAAGAGATTTTTGGTGTTCAAGTGCAAATTGAAGAAGAAGATCACCAATCATCAAAATTGGAAGAAGAAGTGGAGTTGGAGTACGACTCTACAAGTGAGTCTATCAGGTAATTCCTAAACCAAAACCATATTTTGATGTTTGGATGGATTGTTGGATTATTTTGAGAGTTCTTGTTGAGAAGGTTAAAATGATGCCCTAAAGGAAAGATTAAACACCCATAATCGTGTTTGTGTAACTAAGAGTTGGAAGGATTGAATTTATAATGTTTTGTTGCTATTTGCCACTTTTAACGTTTTGATTAATAGGCTTTTAGCAAGGTTTTTGTTCCTGAAATCGTCCAGCCGCCGTACCCGGTAAGTCTCCATGTGTCGAAGGTTACCGGGAGAGAACCCGGATAGTACCCGGTAGTTTCCGGTAAGTGGTACAGTCCCGGTGAGTAGTAGTTTTCGGAAGAATACCCGGTATGATTGTGGGATTCCGGTAAGTGGAGTTCCGGTAAGTGTAGCTTACCTAGTAAGTTGTCCAATTTTGTGGTGTTGACCGGTAAGAAGTAGCACCCGGTAAGTGTGGGTACCCGGTAAGTAGTAGTACCCGGTAAGAGTTAGTAACAGATGAGTCGAACCCGGTTGGGGTCTGATAAGCTGGTTTAGGATCTGAGCAATGGTACTTCATTCATTTCTCAGGTAAATCGATTGGAGGTCAAGAACAGAGTAGGAAAGGAAAGTAAGTGCATCAGGTGAGTTTTCTAACTAAAATACATGACTTTTAACGTGTTTCTGAAGTAAAATACATGATGAGAAATGCCATGTTTTATTTCTATGCTTATCTTGCATGAAAGTTCTTTTAAAGTTGATTATTTGTGACGTAGGCATATATTGAGTGGGACGTAATTTGGCTTAGTCGGGGGGTGTGGCTCGCCAGTGCTCATGCCGGGAGGAGTGACCCGTTTAGGCCAAGGGAAGAGTGACCCTGTAAGGCAGCGTGAGACTGACTCGTTGTCACTCTTGAGTGACTTCAGGGTGCCATTTTACGAGAGCGGGCTTTACCCGTGAAAGATTTATTTTACACGTACAAACATGTGAATTGTTTATGTTGAAAGTTATAAACTGTTTTAAATGTTTTGAGAACTGTCAGGAGGGACTCACTAGACCTTATGGTCTAACCCTCACATTTTCAAATTAAAACATTTTCAGGGAAGTAGGTAGCGAAAGGCTCTGGCAAGTGAGCAGGGCAGTTAGTGGATAAGTGCAGTAGAGACAGAGACATTATTATCTCTAGTTATAGTATTTCTCAGTTGTGTATAGGTTGTTTCCGCCAACCTAAGTTTTGAGACTTATGTATGAAATTTTGAGACCCATTTTTGGGTTGTTCTGATTTATATGAATTGCATGCTTTATTTTAGACTGGGTTGTTACAATTGGTATCAGAGCCATAGTTTAAGGGATTTAGGTGACCGGACGGGCCTAGACTTAAACTTTGGGAGTAGAAATCACAACTGAGAATCAGGAAATGTGTTAGGAGATCACTAATGTAGAAATAGGACTAATAGGGTACCGAGGACGGTCATGTAAGGTAAGTGTGGTTTACACCTGGCCAGTGTAATTGTGAACTTACAGGTACATGTATGTGCTTAAATGTCCTTATTATTCCGTTGTGGTAGTACTAAGTTAGTTTACTTGTTGTGCACCAGTAATCAAGAATGTATGCGAGATCCTTGAGAAGTAGACCGATACCTATAGTGGAGGAAGTATCGAATGAAGACACTACGCCACATGAAGAGGCGGTACGAGTTAAGGAATTAGCGGAGGATGGACCAGTGAATCCCCCAAGATCGACGGCCACTCATGGGAGAGGTAGAGGCCGTGGGAGAGGCAGAGGAACAGTTCAAAGGAAGGCTGCTACCGAGGTGGGAGCGATAACCACTAAGGGCAAGGGTAAGAAGAAGAAAGCGCGGGTTAGGGGCAAGGCAAAGAGCGTAGAAGAACCAGAGGTACAAGAGATATCTGAACATGAGAGTTCAGCGCCTGCAAAGAAAGCAAAAGCTAAGAAAGGACGTCATCCTGAAACCGCACCGACTTTTGTAACTGAGGATAAGTTCACAGCAGAGATGGGTAAACTGCAATAGACTTTACAAGCAGTGCTAGACAACCAAAATAAGACGACGTCTGAGGGGGGAACCAAGAGTGGCGCTGAGAAGAAGACCGAGGAAGACAGTCCACCACGGACTGAGATAGGAAACAACTCAGTGACAACTCCAATTGTTGTTATTGAACCAAAGACAGTGAAAGGGTGCTCGTTCAAGACCTTCGCTTCGTGCAAGCCTCCGACGTTCAACGGGGAGCGCAATCCCGTTCTGGCTTTGAAATGGGTTCGTGAGATGGAGTTAGCATTTGATACTAGCAAGTGCACCGAGGAAGATAAGGTACTTTTTGCAATGTCAATGATGAAGTCTGAGGCCATCTACTGGTGGGATGTTGAGACCGAAGGTAGGGGATCGGAGGTAGCTAAGGGCATGTCGTGGGAATCGTTTGTTAAGAGGTTCAGAGCACAGTTTTTCCCGTTGGTGGCAGTTAAGAAACTTGAAGAGGAATTTCTGGGATTAGAACAGGGGTCGATGTCAGTTCAAGAATACACGTCTAAGTTTATCGAGAAGGCCCGGTTTGCTGAGTTGTACGTGCCTACTAAGGAAAGGCGAATAGAGAGATACATTTGGGGGGGTTAAAGAGCAGTGTAAGAGAGTTGGTACAAGTGAAAGGACCAACTACTTTCTAGGCCGCGGTAGACACTGCGGAACTTACTGAGAAGGAAAAGACCAGGCAAATGACCGAAAGAGTCGGAGACAAGCGTAAGTAGGACGGGCCGAAACGGTAAGAGACCAAATGCAACTAGACCCGATCTGTGGGTGGGGGCAAGGTCAGGGGAGAAACCGTGTATAAAGTGTAACAGAATGCACAGGGGAGAATGTTGTGCCGAAAAGGAGGGATGTTTCAAGTGTGGGAAAGTAGGGCATCTAGCTCGGGACTGTCGCAGTCGAGGTCATGTTATCAGTGTGGTTCGTCAGATCATGTCAAATGGGATTGCCCACAACTGAAGAAAGGATATATTGGGGGTGAAGGTGGCAGCAGCGGAGGAAGAGGTGGTGAGAGAAAGGTGGAGCCGGCTCGCGCAAGGGTCAGAGCTTTCCACATGTCTGCGGAGGAGGCGGTGAACACGCCTGATGTGGTGACATGTATTTTCCCTATAGACTCGAATTATGCTAAAGTGTTATTCAATTCGGGGGCCAACCGTTCTTTTGTGTCACCCAATTTTATTCGTAAATTGTGAGTAAAACCAAGAGGTTGAACTTTGGGTTTGAGGTAGAGGTAGCGAATGATAGTCGAGTCTGGGTGAAAGAGGTCTATGAGGGATGTAGCATAGACGTGGATGGTCACTTGTTCCCTTTGAGGTTGTATCCGATGGGAATGGGGGAGTTTGATGTAGTCCTCGGAATGGACTGGTTAGCGGAGAATGATGCTAGTATAGTATGTAATAAGAAGTTAATTCAGATCGCCTTGCCCGATAAGAAAGAAGTAGTAATTTACGGAGATCAACGGAATAGGAAGTCGTGTTTGATATCGATGATGAAAGCTAGGCGATGTTTGGGAAAGGGATGTCTAGGATATTTAGCTTATGTGCTAGATGCTAAGAAAGAGAAGAAGAGTGTAGAGGATGTACCAATAGTGAGTGAGTACCCGGAGGTGTTTCCGGATGATTTGAGGAGTCTGCCTCCAGATCATCAAGTAGCGTTCATAATAGAACTGTTGCCTGGGGAGGCACCGATTGCGCGTGCGCCGTATCGTCTGGCACCGGAAGAGATGAAAGAGATGATGACTCAGTTACAAGAATTACTCGACAAAGGTTTTATTCGTCCGAGCTCATCGCCTTGGGGAGCGCCGGTACTTTTTGTTAAGAAGAAGGACGGATCTATGCGGATGTGCATAGATTACCGTGAACTCAACAAAGTAACTGTGAAGAACAAGTACCCGCTTCCGAGGATCGATGACCTCTTCGATCAGTTGCAAGGTGCGAGTTATTTCTCGAAGATAGACTTGAGGTCAGGTTACCATCAGCTGAAGGTGAGAGAGGAAGATGTGCCGAAGACAGCCTTTCACACGAGATACGGACATTATGAGTTCTTAGTCATGCCCTTCGGGTTGACTAATGCGCCGGAAGTATTCATAGACTTAATGAATCGAGTGTGTAGCTCGTTATTGGAAAAGTGTGTGATCGTCTTCAACGACGATATTCTGATCTATTCTCGTACTCGAGAGGACCACGAGAGACATCTTCGAGCAGCGCTGGAATTGCTAAAGCGTGAGAAGTTATACGCGAAGTTTTCGAAGTACGAGTTTTGGTTATGAGAAGTACAGTTTTTGGGCCACGTGGTGTCGGCAGACGGCATCAAGGTGGATCCCGCTAAGATTGAAGCCATTAAAGATTGGGAGGCGCCAAGAACCCCATCGGAAGTGAGAAGCTTTCTCGGATTAGCGGGTTATTACCGGAAGTTTATTCAAGACTTCTCTCGAATAGCTTCACCACTGACCTCATTGACAAGGAAGAGCGTCAAATTCGTGTGGAGTGAAGCGCAAGAAACTGTGTTTGAGAAGTTGAAAGAAAGTTTAAGCAGTGCTCCAATTTTGTCACTACCAGATGGATCGGAGGGATTTGTAATATACAATGACGCATCTAAGCTTGGGATGGGATGTGTATTGATGCAGAATGGGAAGGTGATTGCCTACGCTTCCCGACAGTTGAAGATCACGAGAAGAACTACCCTACTCATGACATGGAGTTAGCAGTGGTAGTGTTCGCTTTAAAGATTTGGCGACATTACTTATATGGAGTGAAGTGTCAGATTTACACCGATCACAAAAGTCTGAAGCATCTGTTTGATCAGAAAGAACTAATTATGAGACATAGGAGATGGATGGAGCTGTTGAATGACTATGACTGCGAGATTATGTACCACCCGGGTAAAACTAACGTGGTGGCCGACGCGTTGAGTCGGAAAGAGCGAGGAGAACGGACCAAAGTAGTGGCCTTAAGAGTTGAGGCAACCTCGAATCTCCTTGAAGAAATTAAGGAGTTTCAGGAGGAAGCGTTACTAGGAGAGAAGATAATGAGCGAAAGAGTTGTCGGAACTACATCATTGTTCGAAGTCAACAGTGGTGGGTTGAAGTGTATGAAAGACCGGGTGTGGGTCCCCAAGTTGGGCAACCTAAGGGTAAGCATCTTAGAAGAAGCGCATAAGTCGCGGTATTCCATGCACCCGGGAACGAATAAGATGTACCGAGACTTGAGACAGTTTTACTGGTGGCCAGGGATGAAGAAGGATATCGCTCACCTTGTGGAGCGATGTGTGACGTGTTTGAAGGTTAAGGTAGAACATCAGCGACCGTATGGAGAACTTCAGTCTACGGTGATACCAGTGTGGAAATGGGATAATATCACCATGGACTTCGTCACGAAGTTACCAAGGACTCCGAAGGGTAACGATGCGATTTGGGTGATCGTGGACATCCTCACCAAATCCGCGCATTTCTTACCGATCAAGGAATCGGATTCGTTAGAAAAGCTAGCTCGACTGTACATTAATGAGATTGTATCTAGGCACGGGGTGCCGCGATCCATCGTGTCTGACCATGATAGTCGGTTCACGTCAGCGTTTTGGAGAAGTCTTCAACGAGAGTTAGGTTCGCAACTGAAGCTAAGCACGGCCTACATCCTCAAACGGATGGTCAGAGTGAGAGAACGATTCAGACATTAGAAGATATGCTTCGGGCGTGCGTTATTGATTTCAAGGAGTCGTGGGAAGTGCATTTACCGTTGATAGAATTCTCCTATAATAATAGTTACCACCTGAGCATCCAAGCGGAGCCATTCGAAGCATTGTACGGACGGAAGTGCCGTACGCCGTTGTGTTGGAACGAGGTGGGAGAAAGACAGTTGGCAGGTCCAGAGATTGTACAAATGACGGCAGATAAGATTGAAATGCTCCGTGAAAGGATGACGATCGCGCAAGATCGACAGAGGAAGTATGCTAATAGAAGAAGAAAGCCTATTGAATTTCAAGTGGGGGACAAAGTAATGCTAAAGGTCTCGCCTTGGAAAGGAGTAGTGCGCTTCAGAAAGAAAGGAAAATTGAGGCCGAGATATGTAGGACCTTTCGTTATTATTGAACGAGTTGGGGCCGTGGCCTACAAGTTGGAATTGCCAGAAGAGTTACGAGGAGTTCATCCGACGTTTCATGTGTCAAACCTGAAGAGATGTTTGGCCGACACCGATGTGGACATTCCGTTAGAAGACGTCAGCATTGATGAGAAATTGATGTACGAAGAGGAACCAATGGAAATCGTAGACAGTAAAGTACGAAAAACGAGGAACAAAGAAGTTCGTTTAGTGAAGGTTCAGTGGAGGTATCATAAAGGGCGAGAAGCAACTTGGGAACTGGAAGAGGACATGAGGTCCAGTTACCCTCATCTTTTCGAGAATGGAATTCCGGGGACGTAATTCTTTTGAGGGGGGAGTATTGTAATAACCAAGACCTATTTGGGAAAGACTAAAGTTTTAGGAGAAATGGGGTAAAGTTGTAAGTGCAAGGGCTGAGATGTAAATTTCTAAAAAGGTATAAAAGGTTCTAATTGGGGCACAAAACCCTAGGAAACCAACTCATTTGCATTGTTGGTGGCTAGAGAGAGTTAGAGGGCAGAGAAAGAGATTTTTGGTGTTCAAGTGCAAATTGAAGAATAAGATCACCAATCATCAAAATTGGAAGAAGAAGTGGAGTTGGAGTACGACTCTACAAGTGAGTCTATCAGGTAATTCCTAAACCAAAACCATATTTTGATGTTTGGATGGATTGTTGGATTATTTTGAGAGTTCTTGTTGAGAAGGTTAAAATGATGCCCTAAATGAAAGATTAAACACCCATAATCGTGTTTGTGTAACTAAGAGTTGGAAGGATTGAATTTATAATGTTTTGTTGCTATTTGCCACTTTTAACGTTTTGATTAAGGGGCTTTTAGCAATGTTTTTGTTCCTGAAATCGTCCAGCCGCCGTACCCGGTAAGTCTCCATGTGTCGAAGGTTACCGGGAGAGAACCCGGATAGTACCCGGTAGTTTCCGGTAAGTGGTACAGTCCCGGTAAGTAGTAGTTTCCGGAAGAATACCCGGTATGATTGTGGGATTCCGGTAAGTGTAGCTTACCCGGTAAGTTGTCCAATTTATGGTGTTGATCGGTAAGAAGTAGCACCCGGTAAGTGTGGGTACCCGGTAAGTAGTAGTACCCGGTAAGAGTTAGTAACAGATGAGTCGAACCCGGTTGGGGTCTGATAAGCTGGTTTAGGATCTGAGCAATGGTACTTCATTCATTTCTCAGGTAAATCGATTGGAGGTCAAGAACAGAGTAGGAAAGGAAAGTAAGTGCATCATGTGAGTTTTCTAACTAAAATACGTGACTTTTAACGTGTTTCTGAAGTAAAATACATGATGAGAAATACCATGTTTTATTTCTATGCTTATCTTGCATGAAAGTTCTTTTAAAGTTGATTATTTGTGATGTATGCATACATTGAGTGGGACGTAATTTGGCTAAGTCGGGGGTGTGGCCCGCCAGTGCTCATGCCGGGAGGAGTGACCCGTTTATGCCATGGGAAGAGTGACCCTGTAAAGCAGCGTGAGACTGACTCGTTGTCACTCTTGAGTGACTTCAGGGTGCCATTTTATGAGAGCGGGCTTTACCCGTGAAAGATTTATTTTACACATACAAACATGTGAATTGTGTATGTTGAAAGTTATAAACTGTTTTAAATGTTTTGAGAACTGTCAGGAGGGACTCACTAGACCTTATGGTCTAACCCTCGTATTTTCAAATTAAAACATTTTCAGGGAAGCAGGTAGCGAAAGGCTCTGGCAAGTGAGCAGGGCAGTTAGTGGATAAGTGCAGTAGAGACAGAGACACTATTATCTCTAGTTATAGTATTTCTCAGTTGTGTATATGTTGTTTCCGCCAACCTAAGTTTTGAGACTTATGAATGAAATTTTGAGACCCATTTTTGGGATGTTCTGATTTATATGAATTGCATGCTTTATTTTAGACTGGGTTGTTACAGTAGTTGCCGCACGCATTTGCCTTAAATTTGTTTAGATTAAGAGAGTATCAATTTTTAGTTTATAACAATCCTCATTAAGATGATATGATTTTAGGATTCTAAATTTTTCCATACAAATAAGATAAGTAGTTTTTACTAATTTTCATTGTAATAAAGTAATATCCTTAATTTCTAATGATTTTAATCGATATACATTTAGTTTGTTCTAAGATGTATTAATTTCATGTCTTAGTTGATTAAATAATTGTCTAAACACATGGTTGAAGTTTGTGTGTATAACCATCACATCTTTAAAAAGAAAATGAATAAGATTAGGCTAAATTTATATACAATCTAGGTTTTGGTTACTTTATCATCTTAATATGTTGGTATGGTCTTCTCCCATTACTTAGGTTAATATAATAATTTTCGTGTGACACTAATTTTTCAGCCCTAACTTCCAAAATTTATTTTAGTTTATGTTTTGTAGGTTATTAGATATATCTGATATATGTTTAAATAACCAACATTAGTTTTACCGGAAACAAATGAAACACAACATGGATGGTATATACCATATAGTCCATCTTGCGTATTAATTAACTAGTTTGCACATATATACTATTTTCAATAATGATGATATAGTTGTGGGACATGTCGTTTTGGTTATAATAACATAAAACATAGTTGTTACTTGTGCATCTTAAACTCTTTGTAACAGAAAACTATTATGGATATATGCAAATTAACCACTTTTAAAAATACTATATTATTTTACATTGCATCCCACTAAAGACAATTATCGCAACCGCACAATGCGCGGTGACCAACACTAGTTTATTTCTATAAATGTTTTAACAATCCAATGTACAAAAACTATCTAGAAAATATTGTCTGAATGACAGATACTAATAATGTAAATATGATATCTTGCTTGCAGAAGTAGGGGTTTATTTTTTCTCTCCCATTGCTAAATAGAATGTCTCTAGTCATTAGAAGATTGTTTTATATAAACTAAAAATACAAGGTAACTTTAATTTTAACACAACTCAAATACTCAAGTTTTTAAACATTTTAAAAACGATTATTATATGTCATATTGTATTTTTTTTTGTATTGTAATAATACTTTTGGCATATTTCTACTACTTTATGTAAAAACAATTTTATAAAAATAATCAATAATGAATATGGTTAAAAGTTAAATAAATAATGAATAAATGGTTGGTTCAAATAAATATTTTCCAAGTTCGGCTTCACATGACTTTGATATCACTTTATTAAGCGTAAAATTGCATAAAACTCAAACCGCCAAATACTGGATTGTATTGTTTAAATGACTTCAACCCGATGAACCCAACCCATGAGCACCCGACCCTAATGGACATGATTCCTATGACAAATACCCATAACTGAACAAGCTGAATTTAAACGATCAACATGAGTATCACAGTTCATACTTGAGCTCGAAATATATCAACTGCATATATATACATCAAGATTCAAGTACGTGGAGACGTTAGTTCAAATGTTTTGGGGCGTTTGGTTGGGGTATTGAGGGGTAAGGAATGGTAATGATAATGAAAACTGTTGGTTGGTTTGATATAATATAATGAATTCATTAACTTAAACCCATTAATTTTCATTCCTGACCAAATTGGGGGGAATGGAAATCTTATTCCCGTTCTGTCATCTTGTCTCATTGTCCCTTCATCTCTCGATGTTGAATGAAAAATATTTTTTATTTTTATATTGGATGTCACGTATTTATATTAAAAATATTATATAAAACAATTTTTGATTAATTATATTGGTTTAACCAAACAGCATCAATGCATGCTCATTCCTATTCCCATTCTCCTCTATTTCCATTTTCATTTTTATTTCCATTCCTTAAAAAGAACCAAACGTTCGTTATTATTGTAATCATTAAATTAAAATACTAGAAAATTATACATATACACCAACACATTATTTTTATAGTAAGATATTATTTATCTTCCAATCTGTCATATTCATCTTTTCTTTCTCCACCTATTAAACCCCAACTTATTTCAATATTCTATTGAAAATAACCATTCAATATTTTATTTGCTTACTTGCCCTTTGCTTTATTCAATATTCTTATTGTTTGCTTACCCCTTTGATCTGTGATGGAAAATACTATATTATAAAATTGGGCAGAATTGATACATTAACAACTCATATAATTATGATAATTTTGAGAATCGATTCATCATGTATTATTTTATATATTTTTTTTTCTATCCACTACTTAAATTTAATGTATTAGTTTATACATTGATTGTACCTATCCTTGATGTTATAAGGCCATGAGTACCGCAGCCCTCAAACGCCACATCAGCGTCACATCAGCTTTTCTCCTAACCCTCTCCTCAAACCCTCAAGCCCTAAAATGGCATACCCGTACCCGATGCTATATAGGAACCCGCAGCCCCACCCCACCCTCACCCTCCTCTCACACAACCCTCGGGTTGAACGGGTTTTCAAGCCCGCATGCCAAGCCCGAGCACCCCGTACCACAACCCTCAGGAGCCCTCAAAGCCCGCATGCGAGCCCGAAGGGATGCCCGAAGGCGTTACTCATGGCCTAACCTTATAAAAATGTAATATAGAAGTCTCTTTCAAGTTTCAACTGCAAATCTTTAAATTAATCTTTTTTTTAAATATGTTCAAAGTATGAGAAAATATTTATATTGACAATTTCTCCTTTGCTTATTTTTTTTATTCTATTCTCAAATACATCATGTTCGATAAATATAACTTCTTTTTATCATTGTTATAACTTAAGAGATGTAAATGTAAATATCAATAATTCAATATCGTAAATAATAAAAAAACAAGAAACTAATATTGTGTTTGGTACATGGGTCCAAATATAATAGAATAAAACAAAATTCATTGTCCCAAGTTTTGGTAGAACATAGGACATGACAACAATTCATTGTTCTGTGTTTGACACGACATTGTACATGGACAATGACTAAGATCACATAAGATGGGATGAGATAAAATTGACTTTTTTAGTTCTACCAAAATATAGGTGGAATAAGATGGGATATAATCTACACAAATTTTCAATATACTCTAAATTGTATTTGTTTTAATACTCAGCACCATCTATGTACTTGATTTGTGTTATTCATAACTATTGCATAACATATAAAATTATCAAAATTTTAGGGGAAAATGTTTAGTGATGTCTTATATAGTCCTATTCGTACCAAATATTAGATAGACAACATGTCCAGTTGTAACAACCCACATCAAACAGCATGCAAAAAGCTACCACTTTAAATAAAAACGCCAAAATGGCCCAACAGGCACAGTGCCAAAAGTTTACAAAACTGGGTTCGCGGAAATAACTCTAACTACAGCTGAGAACATAACTACAAAATAAAAGGAAAGTCTTCTAATCCTTCTATATGCAAGCTCCAGCTCACATCTCGTCATTTCTTTAAACGAGCTCTCGGCTACCTGCTTACCTGAAAAGGTTTTAGTTTTGAAAAGCGAGGGTTAGACCATGAGGTCTAGTGAGATACCTCTTGCTACCAACACCACGCCGCAATTATCAACTAAAGAGAGTTTATAAGCATTTATAAACGGTCACACTTACATCAGTTTAAGTACACACACAACACATATTAATGGCTCACACTTAGTCACATACACACCTGTGACACGTGTTAGGGCACACGCCCGCCCTTAGTGATCATATGAAACGAATTCATATATCCTTCCTGGGACACACTCCCCATATATCCATATTAAGTCATCACATGCCCCGCACATACCCATAATATAATTTACACACCTTGATCATGCATATTTAAAACAACGTAAATCATGCAATTCAATATATCGGTACAAGTAATAAGTTTGAGTATCGATAAAGCTTCAGTTTAGAAAGACTCACCTGGCATCCATGCTAACACGTCCTTACTTGAAACCGCTATTCTCTAACTGCACACCTACATTTTCACCCAACACACACTCAACATCCCACAAGGATTTCTATCACACCTCCCGAGACACATCCCAACTTTCTTAAGGCACTCTCTACTCGGCACACAAAAGGATCCCAAAGGATTACCGACACAGTCCCAAACACTGGAGTTTTCCGGACAACCACTTCCGGACACACCACTTCCGGATTCCGGTACTTTTCAGACTTCATCCGGATTCCGGTTCATTCCGGATTCCCAACATTCTCCGGGAAACCTCTTCCGGTATCCGATAACTGTAATAACCAGGTATATTATTGATTTATTATTTTAATTTAAGAAAGGTTTGGAGTTAGTTTTATAAAAATTAGTTGAGTAATTATGGAGTTAGAAGTTAAGGGGTAAGTTTTAATTTCATAATGGAAGTATAAGGGGTGTTTTGTCAAATGAGTGAAGCCTAAGGTTTGTTTGGTCTTTTTACATAAACCACCACCGCCATTAAGCATCTCCATTAGGAGATGTGTCACTCTTTTAGATAAAAATATCCTAAGAGCTAGTGTGTGTGTGTTACGTGAAGAGAGAGAGGAGAGAAAAGAGAGAAATCGAAGAAAGGTCAAGAAGGAGAAGAAATCAGAGAATCTGCAGCTGGGTTTAGGAATTTATCCAAGAGAAACCAAGGTAATAATCCATACAAATCTTTACTTTTATGTATAGTAGGTTTTTACATGAGTTTTGAAGTGGGTTTTGATGATTTAGAGATGTTTTGGAAAATCTGAGCATATGGTTAGGTTATGTTAATAGTCTTTAACATATCTGCATAATTACAGCAACATGCATAGCTTAAAAGATTAGATTTCTGGGTTTTAGGATGAGCAGTTAACTGAGACATTCAAGCATGACGCAACAGTGGGTTGCGACATGGTTGAAGGTTGCGATCTTCATGAATGTCGCAACCTTGAGTTGCGACTTGCTCGTGAAGTCGCAATAGTGGGTTGCGACTTGGTGCTATGTTGCAACAGTTGGTTGCGACTTGAAGGGGGTTGTCGCAACAGTTGGTTGCGACATGAGGGAGAAGTCGCAGTAGTTGATTGCGACTTGGTACTGTGTCGCAGTAGTTGGTTGCGACTTGGTGTAGTGTATTGCGACATAGAGTATTTCCATGGTTGATTGCGACTTGAGTCGAGGATTTCAGGATTTTAGAGATTTTAGTCTTTAAAAGAAATATTTGTATTTGTGTGATACAGGTTCTGTGAAACTGAACTGAAGAATTTGGGGTGCTTGGTAATAGCTTGGGAGGATTTTGAAAATAATCGAAACAAGTGAGTTTTTATTTAAAAATGTTTTCATATGGAATACATATATGTGAATGAATGTAATATTGTGCATATAGTATTTATATGAGTATTACATTGCATGGGTGCTAGTTGGTCGGGCTTAGGACCGGTGAAAGTTGGTTGTACAGAGGGACAGTGGTGTTGGCTGTATTTAGTACAGCGGTGTAAATTAATTAATTGGCTTGCTACCAATTAATATGGCCAAGAGAAAGAGATGGAAAGATACATGATGCATGAGTCATAATTGGTATTTCTTATGTGCATTATGTGTGTTGATTGTTTGTAAAGATGGTTTTTAACTAACGAGGATTTTCTCACTAGACCTCAAGGTCTAACCCTCATTTTTGTTTTAAAATATGTATTCCAGGTCAAAGAGCAAATAAGGGACAGTGATAGGATATATCATGTTTAGCTTTTTGGAAGATGCATGATTATGAAGATTCAAGTTGTGTTTTGTATCTATTATGTACTTTATTATAAATGAAAAAGTTTGTACTGAAAAAACTATTTGGTTAAGATAAGGGACCATAAATGAAATATGATGTATTGTTTTGTGGTGAAATATATGTTATTTGTATGTTGGGATTTCCGGGTTGTTACAAATGGTATCAGAGCCCTAGTTTAAGGGATTTAGGTATTAGTACTTGTACCTAGACTTAAACTGCATGTGAAGTAGGATGTCCCTGTTATTGTAGAACCCTGGGATGTTAAATATAAAAAGGTAGAAGGAACATCATGTAAGGTAATTTCAGATTACACCTGGCCAGTGTAATTGTGATCTTACAGGTACATGTTTGGACTGGAATACCTTGTTATATGGGGTATGTGTTTATGTGTATAATTAACCTTGTTTGAATCAACAGAATGGCAAGTGGTACGAGACGAACAAATCGGGAAGGGGAAGGAAATCCGAATAGAACCAATCCAACAGCCGGGGGAAGGGGAAGAGGGGGAGAAAGAGGTAGAGGCAGAAGTGGGGGCAGAGTTCAGGGGCGTGGTACGGAGTTTGTTACGAGAGACGACTTAGCGGCCGAAATGGGAAGACTACATGCAAATATTCAGGCTATGTTTAACCAGACTCATAATACCGAAACGGAAAGACCAGATCCCACACATGAAGAAGAGATGCCTATTACTCCTACCGTTGGACCCGTAATAAAAAAGTGAGATTACAAAATGTTTCTTAGTTGTTAGCCTCCGACCTATTCAGGAGATCAGGATCCAGTGAAAGCTATGCGATGGTTGAAGGAAATAGAATCCATCTTCAAGACTAGCAAGTGCGCGGAAGAGGATAGGGTACTTTATGGAACCGCAATGTTGAAGGGTGACGCTTTGTACTGGTGGGAAGCTCATATATCCTCGGGAGGTTCGGACATATATTCTACCTTCTCGTGGGAAGAATTTGTTATAGCTTTCCGGAAGCAGTTCTGTCCTCATGCAGCTGTTAAACAACTAGAGGGGAAGTTTATGAATTTGTAGCAAGGAAACTTATCTGTTCGGGACTACACTGCTCGTTTTCTAGAAAAATCTCGTTTTGCGGAGTATTACGTTGCCACGGAGGCAATGAAAGTGGAGAGGTTTATCTTCGGGTTGAATTCAGATGTCAGAAGGCTAGTAGCTGCAAAGGGACCCGATACTTTCTCAGCTGCAGTAGATGTCGCGGAAGATGTGGAGCGAGATAATAGGAGGGACGTTGGTGATAAAAGTATGGGAAAGAGAAAATGGGAAGGACCACCACACGATCCGAAGAAGTCAAGGTTCCAGCGATTTGATAGCCGTCCACCTTTTCAACCAGTTGAAAGACCTTGCCCAAGGTGCCATCGTTTTCATCAAGGAAGCTGTCAAGTGGATCCTAGAAACTGTTATAAGTGCGGAAAGGTCGGTCACATTGCTAAAGACTGTCGAGTCGTTAGATTTTGTTACTCGTGCAATTCTCCTGATCATCTTCAGTCCGATTGTCCACTGGGGAGAATACAATCAGGGGGTACGTCAGTAAGACCGACGGGTGTCAGACCAGTAGTACCGAGACTAGAACCAGCAAGAACAAGGGGTCGTTCATTTCAGATGAAAGCAAAGGAAACGGAGGAAACTCCGGACGTGGTTACAGGTACATTCCTAATAAATTCTACACGTGCTAAGGTGTTATTTGATTCCGGTGCAAACCGATCGTTTGTGTCTCCTTCATTTACTGCTTATATGCATTTAAAGCCTAAAGTGTTAGATCATGCTTTAATGGTAGATATTGCAAATGATAATCAAGTGTCGGTTAAAGATGTATTTGATAGCTGTATGATAGATATAGAAGGGTGCGGAGTACCGATTCAGTTATTTCCAATAGCCCTGGTCGAGTTTGATGTGGTAGTGGGAATGGATTGGTTAACCGAGAATCAAGCTAACATAATTTGTGATAAGAAGTTAATAAATGTTGTGTTACCTGAGAAGAGGCCAGTAGTGATTTATGGTGATTGTAGAAATCATCAGTCTAGTCTTATATCTATGATAAAAGCCCGTAAGTGTGTTAATAAAGGTTGCCCGAGTTACTTAGCTTATGTGATAGATACTAAGCTAGAGAAGAGTAAGTTGGAAGATATTCCAATTGTTAGTGAATTTTCAGAAGTTTTCCCCGAAGACTTGAATAGCCTTCCGCCCGTTAGACAGGTAGAGTTTGGTATAGATCTGATTCCTGGAGCTGCTCCTGTTGCCCGTGCAACGTATCGTTTGGCACCTCCAGAGATGAAAGAGATGATGACTCAACTGCAGGATCTTTCAGATAAAGGCTTCATTAGACCGAGTTCTTCGCCGTGGGGAGCACCAGTTTTATTTGTGAAAAAAAAGGATGGTTCGATGAGAATGTGTATCGACTACCGGGAATTGAATAAGCGTACGATCAAGAACAAGTATCCGTTACCCAGAATTGATTATCTCTTCGACCAGTTAGTTGGAGCTTGTTATTTCTCCAAGATTGATCTAAGATCCGGTTATCATCAGTTGAAGGTTAAAGAAGAAGACGTTCTGAAAACTACTTTTCGCACAAGGTATGGTCATTATGAATTCTTAGTGATGCCGTTTGGTTTGACGAATGCTCCAGCTGCCTTTATGGATTTAATGAATCGGGTATGTAAGCTGTATCTTGATAAATTCGTAATTGTATTTATCGATGATATACTTATCTATTCCCGATCCAAGGAAGAGCACGCTCAACATCTTCGTTTGATTCTAGAGCTATTGAAGAAAGAAAAGTTGTATGCTATATTTTCAAAATGTGAATTCTGGCTACGGGAAGTTCAGTTTCTGGGGCATGTAGTTTCCGTGAAAGGTATTCAAGTTGATCCAATGAAAGTAGAAGCTATTGAAAGGTGGGAACCGCCGAGAACGCCAACCGAAGTACGTAGTTTTCTGGGTTTAGCCGGCTACTATCGGAAGTTTATAAAAGACTTCTCTCGTATCGCGACGCCTTTGACTAAGCTGACTCGGAAGAATCTAAAGTTTGAATGGAAAGCAGAACAGGATGAAGCATTCCGAATATTGAAAGAGAAACTTTGCAGCGCGCCGATTTTGTCATTACCTGAAGGTTCCAAAGACTTTGTTGTTTACAGTGATGCTTCCAAACTGGCATTGGGGTGTGTACTAATGCAGCGTGGAAAAGTTATAGCTTATGCTTCTCGTCAGTTGAAAGATCATGAAAGACAGTATCCTACGCACGACATGGAGCTTGCAGCAGTTGTATTCGCGTTGAAGATTTGGAGACATTATCTTTATGGTTCCAAATGTCAAATTTATACTGACCATAAGAGTCTCCAACATCTTTTTGATCAGAAGGAATTAAATATGAGGCAAAGAAGATGGTTAGAACTGGTGAATGATTACGACTGTGAGATTCTTTATCACCCGGGAAAGGCGAATGTGGTGGCCGACGCACTGAGTCGTCAAGAAAGAAGTGGAACAATAAAAGCTATATCACTACGAGCTGAACTCCTACCTAATATCTTTGATGAATTGCTGAAGTGTCAAATAGAAGCCTTTCAGGAAGAACAGTTGAAATCGGAACGATTAGTGGGGTTATCAGCATTGCTAGTAAAGGATGATCGTGGGTTGTTGTGTTTGGGAAACATAATTTGGGTGCCTCGTTTGGGTGGTTTACGTGACCGGGTACTTCAAGAAGCTCATCAGTCTCGATTCTCTATACATCCAGGAACGAATAAGATGTATAAAGATCTGAAACAATTTTATTGGTGGTCGGGAATCAAAAGAAGCATTGCGCAGTATGTGGAAGATTGTACTACTTGCAAGAAGGTAAAGATTGAACATCAAAAGCCGTTTGGTCAGTTACAACGATTGGAAATACCGATGTGGAAATGGGATCAGGTTACTACAGATTTCATTACAAAGCTACCAAGGACTTCGAAGGGATTTGATTCTATTTGGGTGATTGTAGATAGATTAACGAAGTCTGCTCACTTCTTACCGATAAAGGAAACTGATTCGATGGAACGCTTAGCCAAATTGTACATTGACGAAATAGTGACTCGACATGGAATTCCAATCTCGATTATTTCAGATCGAGATAGTCGTTTTACTTCAAGATTCTGGAGAAGTTTCCAAAAGGAGACGGAGACGCAGATAAAGTTAAGTAAAGCTTATCATCCTCAAACTGACGGTCAGAGTGAACGAACAATTCAGACATTAGAAGATATGCTCCGGGCTTGCATTGTTGACTTTGGGGGATCGTGGGATAAGCATTTACCGTTGATCGAATTTGCCTACAATAACAGTTATCATTCCAGCATACAAGCGGCACCGTTTGAAGTTTTGTATGGTAGAAAATGTCGAACGCCTCTGTGTTGGAATGAAGTGGGAGAGAAACAGTTAGCAGGACCAGATATAGTACAGTTAACAGCGGATAAGGTTACTCAGATTCGGGAAAGATTGAAAGTGGCTCAAGATAGACATAAAAGCTATGCCGACCGACGCCGGAAACCGTTAGAGTTCCAAGTTGGAGATTTTGTAATGTTAAAAGTCTCGCCTTGGAAAGGAGTCATTCGATTTGGAAAGCAAGGTAAACTTAGTCCGAGATATATTGGACCGTTTGCAATTACTGAAAGAATTGGGGAAGTAGCTTACCGACTAGATTTACCACCAGAGTTAAGCAGGATTCACAACGCCTTTCATGTATCAAATTTTTGAAAGTGTTTGGTTACACCAGATCAGGCAGTGTCTCTACCAGATATACAAGTTGATGAAAAGCTGAATTATGTGGAGGAACCTGAAGCTATTGTTGACCGAAAAGTCAAAGTTCTGCGGAATAAGGAGATAAGACAAGTGAAAGTTCAATGGCGACATCATAGGGGTCAGGATGCTACGTGGGAATCAGAGTCAGAAATGAGAGCCAAATACCCTCATCTATTCACTTAACTGAATTCCGGGACGGAATTCTTTTAAGGGGGAGATGTTGTAATAACCAGGTATATTATTGATTTATTATTTTAATTTAAGAAAGGTTTGGAGTTAGTTTTATAAAATTTAGTTGAGTAATTATGGAGTTAGAAGTTAAGGGGTAAGTTTTAATTTCATAATGGAAGTATAAGGGGGTGTTTTGTCAAATGAGTGAAGCCTAAGGTTTGTTTGGTCTTTTTACATAAACCACCACCGCCATTAAGCATCTCCATTAGGAGATGTGTCACTCTTTTAGACAAAAATATCCTAAAAGCTAGTGTGTGTGTGTTACGTGAAGAGAGAGAGGAGAGAAAAGAGAGAAATCGAAGAAAGGTCAAGAAGGAGAAGAAATCAGAGAATCTGCAGCTGGGTTTAGGAATTTATCCAAGAGAAACCAAGGTAATAATCCATACAAATCTTTACTTGTATGTATAGTAGGTTTTTACATGAGTTTTTAAGTGGGTTTTGAAGATTTAGAGATGTTTTGGAAAATCTGAGCATAGGGTTAGGTTATGTTAATAGTCTTAAACATATCTGCATAATTACAGCAACATGCATAGCTTAAAAGATTAGATTTCTGGGTTTTAGGATGAGCAGTTAACTGAGACATTCAAGCATGTCGCAACAGTGGGTTGCGACATGGTTGAAGGTTGCGATCTTCATGAATGTCGCAACCTTGAGTTGCGACTTGCTCGTGAAGTCGCAATAGTGGGTTGCGACTTGGTGCTATGTTGCAACAGTTGGTTGCGACTTGAAGGGGGTTGTCGCAACAGTTGGTTGCGACATGAGGGAGAAGTCGCAGTAGTTGGTTGCGACTTGGTACTGTGTCGCAGTAGTTGGTTGCGACTTGGTTTAGTGTATTGCGACATAGAGTATTTCCATGGTTGATTGCGACTTGAGTCGAGGATTTCAGGATTTTAGAGATTTTAGTCTTTAAAAGAAATATTTGTATTTGTGTGATACAAGTTCTGTGAAACTGAACTGAAGAATTTGGGGTGCTTGGTAATAGCTTGGGAGGATTTTGAAAATAATCGAAACAAGTGACTTTTTATTTAAAAATGTTTTCATATGGAATACATATATGTGAATGAATGTAATATTGTGCATATAGTATTTATATGAGTATTACATTGCATGGGTGCTAGTTGGTCGGGCTTAGGACCGGTGAAAGTTGGTTGTACAGAGGGACAGTGGTGTTGGCTGTATTTAGTACAGCGGTGTAAATTAATTAATTGGCTTGCTACCAATTAATATGGCCAAGAGAAAGAGATGGAAAGATACATGATGCATGAGTCATAATTGGTATTTCTTATGTGCATTATGTGTATTGATTGTTTGTAAAGATGGTTTTTAACTAACGAGGATTTTCTCACTAGACCTCAAGGTCTAACCCTCATTTTTGTTTTAAAATATGTATTCCAGGTCAAGGAGCAAATAAGGGACAGTGATAGGATATATCATGTTTAGCTTTTTGGAAGATGCATGATTATGAAGATTCAAGTTGTGCTTTGTATCTATTATGTACTTTATTATAAATGAAAAAGTTTGTACTGAAAGACCTATTTGGTTAAGATAAGGGACCATAAATGAAATATGATGTATTGTTTTGTGGTGAAATATATGTTATTTGTATGTTGGGATTTCCGGGTTGTTACAGTAACCACTCCCGGATTCCCTCTTCCGGTATCCGGTAACGACTCCCAGACTCCCTCTTCCGGTATTTTGGTATCCGATACCAACTTTCGGATTCCTCCGGGTTCCGGTATCCAATCTTTCGGACTACTCCCGACTTCCGGATTCCTAAGGGTTTCCGGATTGTGCGAGTGCCGGACTACACGGTTTTTATCGAACACTGACTTTTCCACCAGACAAGAAATCTAACTGAAACAAGAATTAAAGTTACCCCCAAATAGATTTGGCCATTCAAAACATTAATAGGAATCGGTCCAAAACTAAAACATACTCTTAACTGACTGATTCCTCCATTTAATACTCATCCCCAAATTCTCACACCATTTGAAGAGTTTTAAAGAAGAAACATCAACAAACCTACTATAGACATAGAAATTTAAAGGAGACGCGATTACCTCGAAGAAGATGAAGATTCACACTCCAAAGCTTTCCAATTCCATGCTCTATTTCCCAAATCAACAAGCTTCTTCTTCAAACTCACAAAACACCTAGCTGCACCTTTTTCTGATAAGGAGAGAATGAGGGTTTTAGGGGTTTTAACCCTAATCTCTTCTAATTGCATTTAAGTCCCTTCACTTTCACTCTTCACACCATACCCACTAACTCCAACTATTTACAAAATGAACCCGATTACTACAACATCATCCCCTCAAAAGAATTATGTCCCCGGAATTCCATCTTCGAACAATCGAGGGTAACGGGATCTCACGTCCGACTCCACTTCCCAAGTTTTTTTTGGAAGGGTGTCCTAGGCCATGCCTAGACTAATCCCTTGGTAAATTATGATTGTAAGACATCAGCCCTGATTAAACCTCAATGGCCACAATTGTTATGTACGCCTGGATTAGAACCCTGGGCAGATGGGATATTCCACTTCCCAAGTTGCCACCTGACCCTTATGGAAGCGCCACTGAGCCTTCACCAGATATCTCTTTAGTTCTCAACTTTCTGATCTTTCGATCCACAATCGCCAACGGCTCCCAAACATAGTTTAATTTCTCGTCCACACAAATGTTTTCCAACGGTACTGCCATACTTTCCTTGGCCAAACATTTCCTTCAATTCGACACGTGAAAAGGTCGAATAAACTCCCCGAAGTTCCTCGGGCATCCCCAACTTATACGCCACTTCACCCACACGCTCGGTGATGACAGACGATCCGACATACCTAGGCCTTAGCTCCCCTTTCTTTCCTAAACGTACAACGCCTTTCCACGACGGAACTTTAAGAATCACTTTGCCACCCACTAGAAATCCAATCGATTTCCTCCTTTTTGCTCACATATACCCTGTGGCGGTCTTGAGCCACCCTTAACTTCTCACGAATATGGTTGACTTATCAGCGGTCAACCGCGCGACCTCTGGTCTCAGCCAATGCCTCTTTCCCACGATACCTTTTTATTCTTGGAAGATTCACAGATAACTGCACATGCCAACCTCTTTGCTTCTCTAAGGATTCTATCACTCCCACTATGCATAACCCTTCAACAATATGGTGTATACCAACGAATTATCACACTTTCGGTTAACTACAACTCTTACCCCCGGAAAATTCGCGTAACATAAAAACGCCTCAGGCCAACTGTACCAACTGTAACAATTGTACACAATATCATCCACACCTAGACTCACGGTTTTAAAACGCGTCAAATTAAGGGCTTCACACACAATTCAACAATCACTTTCCCCAACACGATATACGTCTAAAGCAGATAACACTTCCTTGCCTGAATTGCATTGACTACAATTCATCAATGATAAACAATCCATATGTTCTACCACATCATCACCCCACATCTGAAGCAACCCCCCCCCCTAACCAAACCGAACCAATCTTGAAGACACGCCTTCAAATTCTGACTGCATCCAACAATCGTCTATCCACATAAGAAATAAATCCAAGTTTCACCCACTAAACAGGAAGGGGTATCCATGCTCACACCAAAACTATTCCCATTAGCTTAACACCGGACGACAAGCTCACTTGGAATATTTCCCACACTATCACCAAGTCTAACCCAATGGTCCTTCATTCTGAGCACTACATTCAACTTCCTTCTTCCACTTCCTTCTCAAAACATAAAACATGTTTCCAAAGAACGACTCACTAAATGGTGCACACTTTCGACCAACCTCACAAACTAGCTTTCCTCGACCCTTAAACCATCACATACACGCAAATCCTCTTTGTCATACTCCCACTAGGAGTTCATGTACCCGATGATGTCACTCTGTACCCATTGATTCACATTTTCAGTCACTTGCCAAACTTTCTACTTCCAGTTTACTCATTATTTCAACATACCATCCCTACCTCCTCAGACTAGTATGAAACATCGTTCGTCCAACATTGACCACTCCATACACGCAATTCCAACGTTTACCATGCCTAATCAACGATTTCACCACATCTCACACGAGAAATTCAACCAAGTCATTCCGAAAATGCTCGAAGCCACCACACACTTCTCGTTTCCCAAACGGGGTTAAGCCACTCCTTTGAATTCCTTTACACACAAGGAATAATTTAACATTCCCAAGGATTTCATATCTGCTACGAGCCATCATGAATTAACCAATCCAACATCTTCATAAATATGTCAACTACATAAGACAACTCACCCATCAGCTCATTGCAACCTATGAGCACCCGGTTTTCTCTTTTAGGTAGTCACCAACTACTCCTCCACTCTTTTATTCTCAAACTAGCAATACAAAATCACCAACCAAGCATCCATGCATCTCATCACACCTATACATGCCACCTTTGAATAACTTAACAGCAATCTCCGAGCAAAGATTCCCACTTACACTTATCCCACATCAACAACAGTCCCACCACTTAACTTCACAACAACTCACTACCACACCAATGACTCGCATGCCTACTTTGTATAAGTTACCACTAACTTATCCACACAACCACCACACTAGAGGCAAAATCCTCACGATCATTCGTACACACAATAGGCCTTGCCTTCTCCATGCAAATCACAACATGTATTTGAAATAAAGTTATCTCACGACCTGGTCTTTTCTCAAACCTAGATGAACCACAACTTATGATCGTCTACTTCACTTGATCAAGTCTTTGTCCCCAGCCAGCTCTTCGGAATCCACACAAAACATGCTCAAATAAACCAGACGATAAGACGTTCCCTTGCAGACCAACAAAATCCACGTGTCCCACCTGAGTTGTGCTAACTACTTCATTCACGAATGAAACATCAACCACACCGGAAATCACCTATCCAACTAGTGATCTTCCACTCTCATAACCCTCGCACAAGACGGTTCAGCATCCTGACAGGTACACACCTTTCTCCGTATGACATTTTACATCTTTGCATAAACCCGACAACGATATCAACAACAGTAGTTGACTTCCACATCAATGACCGACATGATGTTTCAACGGTGTCTCCAACAAACGAAAATTCCCAACAAAATCTACCTCTTCCCGCGCATCGTAACTAACCTTGTGCCCCACAATCCTCACTCGATTGAGATACAAAACTTACTTGACAAGTAGCCTAAATAAAAGACCACCTCAAACTCCGGCTCCACGCCGATACCATTTCATCATCATACTACATCGCTGCTTATTAACAAGCTATCTTTAGAAGTATCTTGCCCACTTCGAAATTCATCCAGGACACACACCCCGCCACCAAACACGCCTCAAATTACTGAACAAGAGCACATGGTACTCTAATACAAGCATCACTAAAGTCAAAGACTGAGACTTTTGATATTTGCTGCCCTCCCAAAAAGGGAACTCCAGGTCACGAATCGACCATCGACGACTCAACCACACATTTCCACTCTCGAAACTTTCCATCATCCTTAAATACGATATCTCTCACTACTAGCGAGTTTATAACCTTCATGCATGATAACACAATGATTTAAATCATTTTGCACATTTGAAAATACGTCGTGAAACAAGGTTAGATATGCATGACACGACACCGCCATAAAATGGACACACACACATCGATCTCAAGGATCGCTCACACGCAACCCATGATATCTCACAACCTTGTCCAACAATCGAAAAATGCATTCACTGAAACTCTTTTCGTGCAACTTTAAAATACGTCAAAATTACTCGCACCAAGCGAGTTGGTCGACTCTCACATTCATTGATATGACAGCAACGTGTCCATACCGATTTCACTTATAAAACCATGCGATCAAATGTTGTTATGATTTCTACAACAAGGTTAACTCATTTGTAAAAGAGGTGAAGTAATTCATTATTTCTCCAAGTTCAAAATTTATCACACAACGTAAATAAATTTATCTTTTCCTTCAAACACACTTGCACGCGCCCACTCATTTTTCAAAACCAGAAACTTACAAGGCAGACACACACACATATATTTGACATGCAGGGCTCATGTAACTTGTTTGAAAACACAATGCATGACTCACTTTACATTGAAGGTTATTCGCTCTAGCAAGGTCAACCATTGACATCACAACAATTCAACATCGGCGCTCTACTTCCGATCAAACCATCAGGTTTCTCACATTTACAACAACCTTTGGTACCGGTGCTTCCCCCACGTACTTGTGTGTCCCAACCACACAGTTACCACCTTGACTACTGATTTGCAGGATATGCGGCTTCACTTCGACCCCAAATAGGTTAACCAACAATAGCCCCTTTTCATCCTATCCTCGCCTCATATTACCAACCAACACGTTTATCATTTCTCAACCACCCTTGCCACTCTTCCACTGACTAGAGAGTCAAAAGGCTCATTTCCACTACTCGATTCTTGAGTTGAAACTCTCAAGATCCCAATTTATCGACATCAAAAACTCCCACAATGAAGAATCGTTAGAAATTAGGAGCTCACCTCCCATCAATTATTCTTCCCTTATGAACCCAAGAGGTTCTACCTCACATCGGCCACCCACAACTCAATTAATACTTCTTCTAGATGGTGTCATCAATCACACCATGAACGATCTCACACAACACACTAAACCATTGCCACCATGGCAAGGTTACAACTCTCTACACACTACCACCAATCTCTACACACTACCACCTCCATCGACCATCTAAACAACAGAAATCAAGCACACCCATGCACCTGTAAATTCATAATGACATTGGCCAGATGTGATTTGAATTTACCTTACATCAGAGTCCTCACAACCATCGTCCTGAATTCTCGATGATCAAAGTCTTCCCTAAAGGCTTCCTATATCTCACATGTGTCCTCATATTCCACAGTTTAAGTTTAGGCCCATCCGGTCACCTAAATCCCTTAAACTAGAGCTCTGATACCAACTGTAACAACCCACATCAAACAACATGCAAAAATCTATCACTTTAAATAAAAACGCCAAAATGGCCCAACAGGGTCACACTGCCAAAAGTTTACAAAACTAGGTTCGCGGAAATAACCCTAACTACAACTGAGAACATAACTACAAAATAAAAGGAAAGGCTTCTAATCCTTCTATACGCAAGCTTCAACTCACATATTGTCGTTTCTTTAAACGAGCTCTCGGCTACCTGCTTACCTGAAAAGGTTTTAGTTTTGAAAAGCGAGGGTTAGACCATGAGGTCTAGTGAGATCCCTCTTGCTACCAACACCACACCGCAATTATCAACTAAAGAGAGTTTATAAGCATTTATAAACGGTCACACTTACATCAGTTTAAGTACACACACAACACATATTAATGGTTCACACTTAGTCACGTACACACATGTGACACGTGGTAGGGCACACACCCACCCTTAGTGATCATATGAAACGAATTCATATATCTTGCCTGGGACACACTCCCCATATATCCATCTTAAGTCATCACATGCCCCGCACATACCCATAATATAATTTACACACCTTGATCATGCATATTTAAAACAACGTAAATCATGCAATTCAATATATCGGTACAAGTAATAAGTTCGAGTATCGATAAAGCTTCAGTTTAGAAAGACTCACCTGGCGTCCATGCTAACACGTCCTTACTTGAAACCGCTATTCTCTAACTGCACACCTACATTTTCACCCAACACACGAGAGTGAATAAGTCACTCAACATCCCACAAGGATTTCTATCACACCTCCCGACTTTCTTAAGGCACTCTCTACTCGGCACACAAAAGGATCCCAAAGGATTACCGACACAGTCCCAAACACTGGAGTTTTCCGGACAACCACTTCCGGACAATCCACTTCCGGACACACCACTTCCGGATTCCGGTACTTTCCAGACTTCATCCAGATTCTGGTTCATTCCGGATTTCCAACATTCTCCGGGAAACCTTTTCCGGTATCTGGTAACCACTTCCAGATTCCCTCTTTCGGTATCCGGTAATGACTCCCGGACTCCCTCTTCCGGTATCCGGTACCAACTTCCGGGTTCCGGTATCCAATCTTCCGGACTACTCCCGAGTTCCGGATTCCTAAGGGTTTCCGGATTGGGCGAGTTCCGGACTATAGGGTTTTTATCGAACACTGACTTTTCCACCAGACAAGAAATCCAACTAAAACAAGAATTAAAGCTACCCCCAAATAGATTTGGCCATTCAAAACATTAATAGGAATCGGTCCCAAACTAAAAAACACTCTTAACTCACTGATTCCTCCATTTAATACTCATCCCCAAATTCTCACACCATTTGAAGAGTTTCAAAGAAGAAACATCAACAAACCCACTATAGACATAGAAATTGAAAGGAGTCGCGATTACCTCGAAGAAGATGAAGATTCACACTCCAAAGCTTTTCAATTCCAGGCCCTCTTTCCCAAATCAACAAGACTTTTCTTCAAACTCACAAAACACCTAACCCCACCTTTTTCTGATAAGGAGAGAATGAGGGTTTTAGGGGTTTTAACCCTAATCCCTTCTAATTGCATTCAAGTCCCTCCACTTTCACTCTTCACACCACACCCACTAACTCCACCTACTTACAAAATGAACCCGGTTATTCCACCAGTCCAGTTCTACCCTATGTGTTGTTAAGTCATGCCCAGTTATGTCCTGTCCAGTCCAACCCAGTTCTATCCTGTCCATTCTTGCCTAATTTTATTATATCTAGTCCTATCTGAATTTATATGTTTAAGTACCAAACGCTATCTAATGAAAGAGTTCTCAAATTATAAGATGAACGACAAATATTTATAATATATGTTAATGGTCTAAAGACTTCATAAAACATAATTTTTCAAAAAGACAAATTTGAAGGTTATACTTTGTTCAAAAGTTTTCCATCCAGTGAAAGTGGAAATCCAACAAGTCTTCCGGCTTTGGAGTCTTCCTCGAGCAAAGAACAAGAAGAAAACAAAAAGAGGAAATTTGTCCAATAGCCACAAATGGTGCCAACATTCTTGTATCATCACAAGACATTATAATCACTTATATCTATATATCTATATAAACCAGAATCACAGACTGCTTACGTGGCATCTTCTAATCACGAGAATGACTCTTTTCTTTTTTCTCAGAATTTTCAATTTTAAAATCTCAACAATTTTAGGGTTTAACTCAGGCCCTTTCATCTCCTCTCTTTCCTTGGATTCTTATTACACATAAACCATACGATGTAGAAGCAAACGTCAATGGACAAACGGTCCCTGAAGCCGATTGAAAAACGTCGGTGGAGAAGCGGGTTCTGTAGACCTACCCTCAGGATTCTCCATCTCCTTTCTCCAATTTGGAGAGGTGCATCCTCATCCCAATCATTAGGTTCTGTTGCATTTGGATCATTAAACTTTATTCAGTTTTCTCAATTTTTGTGCATCTTATCTTGTGAATCAGAAATGTTCTTTTCAGCCCTTACCGGTGGATGGAAGTCTTCAAGTGACAAGATATTGGCCTTATTTTCTCTTTTAACATCCATCGACCAAGGTAATCAACTTATTAACATCAATTTTCATTGTGGCGGTGTATACATGGCAACTCAGGGTAAGTTTTAAACTTGGTGTATATGTGATATGAATGCATATGTATAGTTCACCAGAGACCAATTTTTCTCTTCTGCGAGCATAGCAAGAAGTTGATTTTGTGGGATTGGAATAGATTTGAATTTGAATTTCATTGAAATCCTACAAACGGATTTTGGAAATCCCACGGGAGTGGTTGGTATTTTGAGGAATTTTGTACTATTTGTATGTAATAATGTTTTGAAATAGGTTGAAAACATTTGTTTTCTTATAATCAACTAACAAAAAGGTAATTTGTTTTTTTTAATTATTTATACTTTGTTTTTTATAAATTATTCATAAAAATGTAATATAAACCCCATAATTTTTTATAATAAGAATGATTTTTATGTGATTTTTCCAAATCGCTGGGATTTTCAGATGTTATTTGTTAAGCATTTGATGCACTGTGTTTTTTCAAGCTGAATTAAAGTGGTTGTTATATATGTACTGTTTGCTAATTTTCAGACATCATGTGCTTGATTATAATGTGTATTACTGCATTAAGACTCCAAGTTGGGCCAGTGGTTGTTACTCTATAAAATAAACTCCAAGCCCTTCCAAATCCTTTCACGAAATCCGAATCCCTCAAAACCTTTCCATCAAACCAAATGCCCCTAAGAGTTCCTTATGTTTATGCCCCATTGACTTAATGCTATCGAAAGAGAATCAAATTTTCTCCGATTTATATGACGGGTTAATCTTTGATGGCCTCAACGAATATCCTACCAAATCTGCAGAGATGACAGGGTCGAGTAGCGATGCAGATTTTCTATAAGATGGTTTATGTACTGACCTATACTCTATGAATTTCTTTCTATTCATTTTGTTGTCAACTTTGTCACAGTCAGTGGATTTTCTTCATCAACTTTGAGGGTTTGTTGGCTTTGGGGCTCATTTGCTCTCACTTATCCAAATTCAATTATCCTTGAAAAAGGTCTTCCAACAATCATTGACAACTTCATTTGAAGAAAACTGCAGTTTAGGCTAACTTAACTTCCATCTATGTATAATAGTTCATATATATATATATATATATACATATATATATATAGGGGAGAGATCAAATGCAAACCACTTTAATTTTGCAAAATGTGCAAACCATCGATTTCATTGGTTAAATTGATAAAATTGGTTCATGAAGTTGTTTAATTTGATGAAATTGTTTCATATATTTGTGTTTTTTATATAGTTTCATGCTTTTTTCTTATTCTGATGAAATTGTTTCATGCATTCTCTCAGTCTGATGAAACCTTTTCATTTCTACATGAAAAACACAAATATATGAAATAATTTCACCAGGAAAAGAATTATATGAAACAATTTCATCAAATTAAACAATCCATGAACAAATTCCATTAACTTAACCAATGAAATTGACGGTTTGCACGGTTTGCAAAATTAGAGTGGTTTGCAAATAAAGCTACCCCTATATATACATGACTGTTCACAATTTGATCTAATTTAATTTGGTTATTGTTATTATATGTTTGTTTGACTTGTATAATAGTGATATTTCTTCTATCTATAATGATATTTTTATAGATTATATGAAATGTTTCTTATTGAAGTTGATATGAACCTTGAGGGTACTTCGTTTTACATGGATCTTCACTAAGTACAAGCCAAAGGTTGATTTTATATATCCAAGAAGAAACATTCATATCGTAAAAATCTATTACCCTTTTCTGATGTCGGTGAATGGATTTGGGTTGCTATGTGTTAATGCCAAAAATCGCACCAAAGTACAACTTAAGGTCGATGTGGACATTTAACAATTAAAGAAACGTATCTCAAGCCAAATAACACAATCGCGAGGAAAAAGTAAAAGAGACAAGAGATTTGGTGATGCGGAAAACCCCAAAACGAGGGAAAAAAACCGCGGTCGACTCTGTGAGAGTCGACAGTGCACTATGGTCGCCAAACAGGGGCGATGTCCTTGTGTTTCTAGTGTCGATCGTACAGAGATTACAATACAAATGAAGGAAAGACTTCGAAATGTAAAGTAACAAGTGTTTCGAATGTAAAAACAATGTGCGTCGTGTGTACGGTCTGTGTGTCGTGCGGTACTTGCGTTAGCGACGTGTGCTCGAATGCGAGAGAGAAAATGTAGAAGTAGATGAGAATGCAGTTGTATATCTAGATGAATTCGTTCCCTTTGCTCGAGGTTGGAGTATGCCTTTATATAGGTTTCACCGGTCATTAATGTGCTTTAATGGTTGGTCTTGTAAACGCTGCCGACATTAAATGCGCTTTGATGATTGGCTTTGTAACCGCTGTCGAGTCTTTAATGTCATTAAGAGCTCGACCGTTATTGTCCGTTGTACCATAATGGCTTGTAGACCTGCATTAATGAACAAAAGAAACGGCTGTCGACCATTGATAGTTAGTGTAATCGTAAGACCATCTTAAGTTCTGGACGTCGGTCTTATGGAGCATACGACCGTCGCCAAAATATAAGACCATGTATATGACTGTAAATGTCTTGTAAGACCTTATCTTAGTATATGAATGGTTTTATGAAAATGTCATAAGATTATGTCGTAAGACCAGAGCGATGTAAGACCGATGACAGGAGACTGTCGTCGTAAGACCGACGAGTCGTAACTGGCGACACGTAACTGGCGACATAAGACTAGCGATGTGTGACGTGCGACGTATAACATGCGACACGTGACGTGCGATCACGAGATGTAAAGACACTATCTTGAATGACTATTGACGCAAGATGTCTTTTAATAACCAACTATCGTATGTCGGGGATATGGCAATAATGGGTATTACCCTTGTCGGTCGGGGGTATGACTTTTGTAGATATTAGGGTAATCAAGGTCCATGGGTCATGTCGAGGGAATTTCCCAAGTCGGTCGAGGGTGTGATTTTTTACCCAAACAGTTACCCCCCGAGATCTGAACTTCAAAGCCATTTGAATTTCTGATCTCGCACCAAAGTAAAATGATGAGCCGTGTTACTTTTGCTAAGAAGAAAACCGACTTGGTCAGCTAAAATCGTGAGACCGGTCGACAGTGTATGGATGACACATCTGTTAAGAAAAATGTTTTCTAAGTAACTTGCGACGATCGAAAGATGACCTTTAATGCGCAAGTTACTTGTGGCATTCATCCACTAATGTGAAGGATGAAAATTTTAACGACGACCTTAAAATATAAGGAACTGACGATGATCGTAAGACGATCTTTATCAAAATGAGACGTATGGGACGGGAGACAATCGTAAGACGATTGGGCCAAAATAATGCTTGGCGGCGATCATAAGATGATCGAACCAAGATAAAATTTAAGAATCTTGTGATACAGTCGTTAAAGACTTATGTTCTGGCGTTCCGAGCCGATACGGTCGTTATAGACTTTTGATCTGGCGTTTAGAGCCGATAGGGTCGTTGGAGACCTATGATCTGGTGTTTCGAGTCGATACAGTCGTTATAGACTTTTGATCTGGCGTTCTGAGTCGATACAGTCGTTATAGACTTTTGATCTGACGTTCTGAGCCGATACGGTCGTTAGAGACCTATAACCTGGCGTTCCGAGCCGATACGGTCGTTAGAGACCTATGATCTGGCATTCCGAGCCGATACGGTCGTTAGAGACCTATGTTACGTTTTGTAAGTTTTGCTTTAGCGATAATCGGTAAAAAAAATTTACCTTTCTATTGAACCTGAGTATTATGTCGACTCATACATGTCATGGACAAATGTAATGTCAACTACAAAAATTCATTAAGTACAAAAATGAACAAGAAGTCATGCGACTTGGGCATCCATTGTAATACAACGATTAGAACGTAAGTCATAAGACTTTTTGAATCGTATAAGCAAACATAAGCATATGCGATCAAAGCATTCATTCAGAACATGAAATTTTTCTAAGTTAAAGAACTTAGCTTGTGGGGTCGCTAGACCTTACGATCGTGTGATTTGATCATACGATGGACTTGAATCATGTGTTCCTGTAGTTATACAATCGAGTCATCTAATAAAACTGATTGTTTATACCGTACGATTTTACTGAAGTCGTATGATAGACTTAGTAACTTATGTCGTGCGATCCTGCGATAAAGCAATGTCAGAGGTTGGTCGTTGGCTATCCAACGACCCTTCGATGCTTAAGTTAGTAATCGTCGTGATGAATAAAAATTCGTATGAAAGAAGGAAAGGGATTAGAAGAAATACCTTTTCAGATGCGTTGCATTCCAGCTGCGTGGGATATTTCGACCGTCGAGGGTTTGGAGTCGATTGGCACCTTTACCCACGACTTCTGAGATACGATAAGGACCTTCCCACTTGGTGGAAAGTTTACCTGCATTAAGCTCTTGAGTGCTTTGGAACACTCGTCGGAGGACGCAATCGCCTTCTTGAAAGACTCTTGCTTGTGATTATACGAGTAATCTTGCGACTTGCCTTTATTGGCAATCATGAGATTAAAATATGCGAGTCGTACTTATTGGCGACTTTTGCGTTTTGACATGCGTCTTACCATGACTGGTGATTGTGAGATTCAATGTACAAGTCATCTTTATTGACGACATATGTCATGACTAACGATCGTGCGAGTCGCTTTTATTGGCGACCAACAATTTTTATCCTGCGTTTGTCGTGACTGACGATCATAAGAAAATGCGAGTCATCTTTTGTTGGTCCCGAAGGGCTATACAAGTTTGTAGAAGGGGGGGGGGGTTGAATACAAACACTAAGATTTTACTTTTCTAAATTGTTTATTGATAAATCATTAACAATTTACAGCTTGTTGCGGAAACAAGATTAAGGATACACCTAAATCTAAACAAGTTGGAACACTAAGTTTCTTTCACTAAGAAAGAGAAGGAAATTACTAATAATAACCTATCTCAAGATAAGAAGGATGAACTTGTCCAGAGTTAGCAAGTTATTTCAAAATGAAGTGAGTTCTTCTTCTTATATACTGCATGCATTTAATGCATGGCAGTTTACACTTTACACGTGGCAGGAGCTCATTGGTTGTACGTCATTGACCTTTGTTGACAACCTTAGTAGCCGCATGTTTGAACAGTGTAGTATCAGAGTGGTTGTACGATTTCAGACAATAAGGAGGTTCTTTTTCTGACGTATCGTACGGAGTCGTGCAAGGGTGGTTAAGACAAAAGTACTTTGTACGGAGGACTTCATGATCAGCTTTTCGTTGATTCAGCGATCTATCATTCTATATCAGCGAATGATAGAGTTCAGCGATAGCTAAAGTCTTGTACTTGATACTTCACGTTGAGTGGACAAATCTGAGTCTTCGCTGATCCGCATCAGTTCATTAGGAGACTTATCGCTGGTTTTTGAGCTTGATCTTCGACTTCAGCATAGAACCTATGTTGACGTGAAACTTGTCTTCAGAGATCATAAGTAAACAACTAACTTATCAGCGATCACCATAAGGACTGAACAGACTCAGAGTCTTATGGTGAACAGTGTTCGCTGAATGTTTAATCTAAAGAGCGAGAGTTCCTATCAGCAGTACTGTAAGGTCTTAGTACTTATCAGCGATAGTGAAACTCTGATACATATTGTTTACTTACAATTTTCACTAAGTATAAAAGAGGGTCATTATCAAATCACTGAGTGTTTGGATCAACAATCTCCCCCTATTTGATTATGACATAGCAACAGAGAAAATTGCTATTTTTAATGAAAACATAAGGATAAAAAGAACTCATAAAATATTTGTCCCTTTTACTGTTTTCTGGGATCTTTTCTGTACTGATGGAGTAAAGTACATTCGCTGAAATTTTTCTTTAAACTTTGTAAAGATTACAGAGGGAAGTGGAAAAATTATAAGTACAGCGAATACAATTACAGGTACAAAAGAATAACTTATACAATAGAAGAATGAGGCGATCCTATCAGTTTATAAAGGTTCTTCCTTAATGAGAAGTTCATCAAGGGTCTTTGATGTAGGAATCATCCAGTCAGGGACATTTACTCCTTGATTTCTTTTGTTCAGTGCTTCTTCAAAAATCAAGGGTTTAAGATGCCGTGCCTGAATGTCGTTCTTGAAGTCACACCAGTAGATGAGATCTTTCAGCTGTTCGATGGGAGTGATGGGAAGTTCAGAGATACGTTGAAAACGCTTTCGTCCATCCCAATCAATGAAGAATATCCCATAGGGTTTGCTTAAGACTTTCCCAGGGATGAAAGTCTCATCAGGAGGAAGAGATGTGTCAAGTGCAGAAAGGTAAGGTTCTGGACCAAGGACTTCAGCTAGAGAAAAACCAATACCTGTTTCGTTTCGTATCTGAGGACCTTCTGAAGATTTAGACTTTTTCTTTGCAGAGGCCTTTCTTTTCTGACTTTCGAGAGGAGGAGGAGGAGGAATATCCACACAAGAATAGACTAAGTCGATCTGTTTGTTTATCAGCTTTTCAAAATGATCCTTGTACTTAGACTGAGACTTCTGGATGGCTAATCTGATCTCCAACCATTCAGAGAGACCGTACTTCGTGATGGCTTCAGCATAGAATTTTTCGTACTGATCATTCTCTCTGAATATCTCGATTTCAGCGATAGAAATTTTGAGGGTTGATCTTCCAATGATGAGTACCTTGATTATTCTGGAAGGTCGATGTCTGAAGTGTACATTTTCTTTGCACCGGGCTAAAGTAGATTGAGACACAGTTCTCTTTTCTTCAACGATCTTCTTGGCTTCTTCCCATAGCTGACGTTGAACTTCGATTGGAGCTCTTTTCAGCTTGGGGTCTTCTACTGATCGTTGAGTAAGCTGGATGGCGTATTCTCTGTCTTTTTTTTCAGCTTCCCTTCTTTCAGCGATTAGACGTTCAGCTCTGAGGTGATCCTTGTATTCCCTTTTTGAAAGTTTGAACTTTGTAGGAATAGAAGGAAGTTGATCACGCTTCAGAATGATTCGCTGATCCTCGAACTTCTTTATCATCTCATCTATTCTTCTCTGATCCTCTTCACTTAGCTTTTGAGGAGCCAAGGAAGGTCTGTTTTTGTAAGAGAGCATCTGTTCTTCAGGTTCATCAGTCTCAAAGATCAAATCTAAGACCGAGATTATTTCTTCAGCTTTGGGAGCTGGGATTATTGTTGGTGAAGTCGCAGCTGTAGGAACTTCAGCGATATCCTCAAACAGGGGAGAGGACTAGCTGAAACACAGCGATCGTTCGAGTAAGAACTTGGGTAGAATAGAGATAGATAAAGAATGTGGTTGTGTATAGAGGTTTTGTGAAGAGTAGAGCTGATGATGTGTATAGAGAGGAGGGATGAGAGTAAGGAAGATTTAGTGTACCTGACAAACTGGCTTTGGAAGCGAGATCATCAGATTGTCATTGTCTTCAGCGACACCTTTTCCTTTGCCCTTGTCAGCTTCAGACGCTGAAGGCTTTGATTTGGTCCGCTCCCCTGAAGGTTCATTTATCACGATCCCTTTAAGAACTTTAGACCTCTGAGCAGGCTTGACGATAAAAGAGTCATCATCATCATCATCATTCTTTGGAGAAGAGGATGGTTCATCATCAGATAAGTCGATGGCTTCTTCATCTTCAGCTTCAGACTCAGATTCTTCAGCTTCTTCGAGTTGCTCCCCCTCAGACGGTTCCCTGAGGGTTTTCATCTCCCTAAGGTCCAGCGGCTGCTTCTTCAATTGTCTTCTCACCCTCTTCAGCAAGGGTAAGGTCTTCAGCCTTCTCCCCCCTGATAGATTCATCATGAGGAATGTCTTCAGCGCTCTTCTCCCCCCTTCCTCATGATGAGTGGGGGAGGAATGCGAGGATTCAGCAGTAGGTTTGGGTTCCATGTCTTCTTGGCCAGGGATCCCCACACAAATTTCAATCGCTGTTAGTCTGTTTTCTAGACCAACAATAGCAGGATTGATCTTCACAAGTTCAGCACGATCCGCCGTAGTAAAATGCTCAAGTGCAGGAGAAGGGACGGTTATGTTGTGCAGGATCTGCTGCATCATTGTCTTCATCGAACCTACGTCAGTCTTTACAGAACTAACGTCAGTTTTTAAGGAACTTACGTCAGTCTTCAAGGAACTCACGTCGGTCTTTACAGCAGACATATCTCCTTCGAATTTTCCAACCGATGTCTTCAGCGTTGTGACTTCGCTGGACATGGTGTGAACTGATGTTTTGATGGCGAGGTAGTTTGTGTAGATGTCAGCGAGAACTTTGGCAAAGTCGCTGAGAGATTTATCAACCTTCTCCAAGTCAGCTTTGGAGGCATTCTTTTCCACCACTGTTGTCAGCTTTGTAAGATTCTCTCCAGCGTTTGTTATAGCTGAAGAGTTGTCGGAAAGAGTAGTGGTGAGACCTGTCAGCTTCGTCTCTATTGTCTTCATAGAGGTGTTGATGTCTCCCAAATTAGGACCTGTAACATATAAGAACTTGTGAACAGAGGAAAGCTCAGAAGTTTGGGGTTCAGTTACAGTGTATAGGGGTTGGTGTATACCTGCAGGAGGATTGGTGAATTCATCAAAATCTCGGTGTCCTGAGAAAAGTTCCATGTCGTCAGCGAGAGTGCGTGTCCGCATGGTCAGCTCTGCAGGTCCTACATCCATCATTCCTTGAAGAGTATCAGCTTTAGCTTCTGGAGGAATGACAGGTGCTTCAGAGACAACTGGAGTAAAGTCCAATTGAGTAGAGGGAGGAGCGAAGGTTGAGAATGTTGGTTGGGTGCGGAGTTCAGCGTTGGATTCGTTGAGAATCACTTCTTCAGTCTGTGGAGAGACTGAAGGAGGTTGGGTAGGTTCCAAGTTTATAACCTCAACGTTTAGAGACGCTGAGGCTGGGATAGAATGGGTGGCTTGTTCAGCTGTGGCAGAGCGTACCACTGAACGTTCCTTTAGCTCTTCGAGATGAGCTGAGGAGTCTTCAACAAGAGATTGATGTGGTTGCTCCTTGGTTTTCTTAGTTCTTTTGGAACTAAGTTGGGTATGAGAGTGTTTCCTTTTAAGAGAAGGAATGGAGGTTGCAGCCTTTGTATCAGCGGTGGGTTTGTCCGCTGAAGGAGCTGCAGAAGTAGAAGAAGTGGGGTTGAGAAGAGTTAAAAGTGTAGAAAGACGTACCTCATTTTCCACAGGTTTGAAGTCGAGAACCTTAGGGCCAACCTGAGAGAGTTTCAGGTCACCCTCTTTTGGGTAGCTGTCCTTCAGGCCTGTTTGGAAGACGGCGCTGATGAATCGAGGATAAGGAACCCATGGAGATCTATCAGCGGCGGAGTCTACTCTGAGTACCAGATCATCGTAGATTATCGATGCCCAGTCTATATATAGACCTTCAGCAAAGCATACCCCATTGCTTGCTGAGGTTGAGCGGTTTGATCAGAGGAGCCGGTCTTTGCAGTCATGCAGCTGATTAAGTGAGCGAAGATGAAATTCATCTCGCTGGGCATTTTAGATTTCTTGATGAGGGTCAACTTCTTCTTAGGCTTCTTGTCCCTCCCAGTTTCCCAAACATAGCCCATTGCATCGAAGAATGCAGTGATGGCTTCCCTACCTGAGTGTTTCTTGTGGTCAGGGAGGGGAACAAAAGGTTTTTCTTTGGTTGCGATGGGAAGGCTCAGGGCTTTGCGGATAATGGTTGGGGTGATCTTCATTGTGCCATAATCAGTATCACAGAGGATACAGTCGATTGTCTTTGAGGAGTCTTTGGTTGATGGTAGCTGAGAGTGTCTGGCAGAATACCAGAATTGGGATAGCAGTAGCTGATGTGCAGGAGATGTTATGGTCAGGGCTGTAGATAGACAACAATTTTTCAGGAATTTCACAGCATCATCTAGATGTGTGACTTGCTTTCGAGGAGGAAACTCGAGAAGCGCATAGAGGTTATTTGACTTTGTCCAATCCAGTTCTTCAAGAGAGAACTTAACCTGAGGAGCCTTGATGATGTCCAATTCCTCAGTAGTATTATCAGCAGCAGTGTTCTCAGCGATGGTGTTCTTGGCAGAGGAAATGTCAGAAGATGCCATTTCTGTATATCAGTTCAACCAAAGATTAACAAATAAGAATAATCTTAATGTGGAAAGATTTTCCAATAAGATGGTTCGAATTTTGTCCATTTCATTCAGACAAAAATGTCTTAATGAAGATTAGGTTTTTTCTTGTTTTTGAAAAACAAAATGCAAACCCAATGAAAATCTTGTTTTCCAGTTTCTTTTGAGAATAAGGATTCTGGAAAAATGAATGTGTGAAGAACAAGTTTAAGATTATGCGTTTAAACTTGAAGAACAACCATGAAAGGTTGTATTCATAAAATCATGAAAGAAATGATTTCATTTGAAAAAGTTCTTTTGTTTGATCTTGTAAAAACAATGAGAAGATCATTAACAAGTTTAAGAAACAGGTAAATGACAAAATTATTAACCTGGTTCGTTGAAGAAGATGAAGTTCTTGAGTTCTTGAAAAACTTGAGAGCACAAATGCAACAGTAATTTTTCTTTGCTTAGAGGAGAATTTTTTCGCGTAAAAGAGAAATATAAACCCAGAATGTGTTTATATAGAGAGGTTAGAGAGAGAGAAAAACTCGAGCGGGAAAGTTTTTCATCATGACACGGACACGTGTTTGCATTTGATTGGACGGTAAACGAAACATGCAAACGTGTGTCAGAAAAAGAACGTGTCGGGGCTTATCCGTTGCAATGACGTCACAACTGTCCTTTCATATTCAAGATGTCTCTGAGGTTTTGAAAACTCAGGGACACTTTTAAAAAATGAAGCACTGAATAGAAATCAGTTGGTTTTAGAGATTTCAAAATATCGCTGATAAGGAAGAGATATTCAGCGATGCAATTTATTTTGAAATCTTGCATTTACATGCGATTGTCAGAGAGAAAAACATACCTTAATATCAGTGAATCAAGTTTATTCAGAGAGAAGATGATAGAATGGGTTATACAAGTCGATTTTATCCTATCGCTGATCAAATGTGAATCGCTGAAGATTTTACTCTTCAAAGTTCAGCATCCAAGCTCGCTGATGAGAAAGTTGAATCTTGTCTCATCAAGAGGTTTGGTGAACAGATCAGCTAACTCATAATCAGTTGGGATAAAGTGAAGTTCTATATCACCATTCATCACATGATCTCTGATAAAATGATACCTGATTTCGATGTGTTTTGTCTTTGAGTGTAGCACTGGATTGTTGGCTATAGCGATGGCACTTGTGCTGTCGCAATAGATTGGAATATTTGATAGCTGTAGGTCATAGTCCAGTCGTTGATTTCTCATCCACAAGACCTGAGAGCAACAGCTTCCAGCGGCTACATACTCAGCTTCAGCTGTGGAGGTGGACACTGAGTTTTGCTTTTTACTTGTCCAACTCACCAGCTTTCCACCCAGGAGCTGACAGCCTCCTGTGGTGTTTTTCCTATCCAATTTGCAACCTGCAAAATCACTATCTGAATAGGCGATTAGATCGAACCCTGAGTCTTTGGGATACCAAAGACCTAGATTTGCAGTACCCTTAAGGTATCGAAAAATTCGCTTTACAGCGGTCATATGGGATATCTTGGGTTCAGCTTGATATCGTGCACACAAACAGGTTGCGTACATAATATCGGTTCGGCTAGCTGTAAGATACAAGAGAGAGCCGATCATCCCATGGTACAACGTGACATTAACAGGAATACCCTTAGTATCCTTATCTAGTGTCAGCGGTGGTTCCATAGGGGTTTTCATAGCTGAACTTTGAGTTAAGTCGAATTTCTTCAGCATATCTTTAACATATTTTCCTTGATTAATGAAAGTTCTTTTTTCATTTTGTTTTATATGTAGACCAAGGAAATATGTTAGTTCACCCATCATGCTCATTTTATATTCATCTTTCATTCTATCAGCGAAACGAGTACAAAGATCAGGGTTAGTAGAGCCAAATATAATGTCATCAACATATATCTGAACAAGAATGATATGACCTTTTACTTTCCTGAAAAATAGAGTTTTGTCGATTTTACCTCGCTCAAATTGTTCAATATGGAGATAAGTAGATAGAGTGTCATACCATGCACGTGGAGCTTGCTTCAAGCCATAAAGTGCCTTATCCAGTTTATAAACATAACCTGGACGCTTAGGATCTGAGATTCTGGAGGTTGTTCCACATAGACTTCTTCATTCAGCTTTCCATTTAGAAACGCTGACTTAACATCCATCTGATATACTTTGAAGTCTTTGTGTACAACGTATGCTAAGAATAGACGAATAGATTATAGTCTTGCTACTGGAGCAAATGTTTCGTCATAATCTATGCCTTCCTCTTGTCTGTATCCCTGAGCAACAAGACGAGCCTTGTTGCGGGTTACAGTTCCATGTTCGTCCAACTTGTTTCGATAGACCCATTTAGTGCCTATCACTGTTTTGTCAGTTGGTCTTCGAACAAGTTTCCAAACTTTGTTTCTTTCGAATTCAGTCAGCCCTTCTTGCATGGCGTTGACCCAGTTTGGATCTTTGAGGGCATCATCTACTTTCTTTGGTTCAGTCAGAGAAATAAAGTTAACAAATAAACAAATATTACCTGCACTTCGTTGAGTCTGAATACCAGCGTTTGGATCACCTAGAATTTGATCGATTGGATGATTTACAGTCCATCGCTAAGCCGGAGCGTGAGACGTTGACTCAACCTGAATTGTAGTAGCTGAAGATGAGGCTTCAGCAACTTCTGGAGTATCAGCTAAGAGATGAATGGGTGCAGTTGTCATTATATTCACTGATTGCTGAGAAGTAGATGGAATGTCTGAGACATTGGGTTCAGAGGCAGGTATAGTGTTTAAAGGAACAACTGAGACCCATGATGTTTCAGCTTCACTATTCTGCATATTTGGAATGATAGTAGGACTATCATCTTCAACTGTATGAGTATGAGTGGGAATATCTTCTGAATCACCAAGATGAGAGAACATCCATTGATTCAGTTCTTCAGTATCAGCGGACGGTTTAAAGTTCGCTGAACGGGATTCGTCAAACGTGACGTGAATTGTTTCTTCTACAGTTTGTCTTCTTCGATTGAAGACTCTGAAGGCTTTGGAGACTGAGGAGTATCCAAGAAAGATTCCATCATCAGCCTTAGGATCAAACTTTCCAAGGGCATCTCTGTTGTTCAGTATGAAACACTGACATCCAAAGATGTGAAGAAAGCTGATTGAAGGCTTTCTCCCATGAAAAAGTTCATAGGTTGTTTTATTGAATCTTTTGACTATCAGCGACCTGTTTTGCGTAAAACAAGCAGTGTTGACAGCTTATGTCCAAAACTGAGTAGGCAGGTGAGAATCGCTGAGCATTGAACGTGCAGCTTCAATAATTGTTCTATTTCTTCTTTCAGAGACTCCATTTTGTTGCGGTGTTCTCACTGATGAAAAGTTGTGAGAAATACCCTTACTCTCAAAGAAGGAATCAAGAGAACTGTTTTTGAATTCAGTCCCATGATCACTCCTTATTGAGCGAACGGTCAAATTGTTCAGGGTTTCCATCTTCCGAACAAAGGTGATGAGTTCTTCAGGGGTGTCACTCTTGGAACGGAGAAACATAACCCATGTATAACGAGAGAATTCATCAACTATGACCGGTGTATATTTCTTTCCAGCGATGGATTGTTTGTTAACAGGGCCAAACAAATCCATATGGAGAAGTTGCAGAGGAGATGACACTGAGGAGACTTGCTTTGACTTAAAGCTTGCTTTGGTCTGCTTCCCTTTCTCACACGCTGAACATAAAGACTCTTTGACGTATGAGTGCTGAGGTAGACCAGTGACTAACTCTTTTGAAGAAAGAGTGTTCAGTGTCTTGAAATTTAGATGAGAGAGCCTCTTATGCCATAGCCAGTTGACATCAGATGAGGCTTTTGAGAAGAAACAGGAGTTCTCAGTGGTTGTTGAGTCCATGTTTATTACATAAACATTTTCCAAACGATAACCGCTGAGAGCTATCTTCTCCTTTTTGTCAGTGACAAAGCAGGATTCCTTGGTAAAGATTACCTTGTTATCCTTGTCGCAAAGTTGACTGATGCTTAAAAGATTATGCTTCAGCCCTTCAACATATGCAACTCTTCTGAAGGTTGTTGTACCATTAGAGAGTACACCAAACCCTCGGGTATGTCCTTTTCCATTTCCTCCAAAAGTCACAGAGGGACCCTTCTCTTCCTTGTATTCAGCGAGCAGGCTTTTCTTTCCAGTCATGTGTCTAGAGCATCCGCTATCGAGATACCAGATACCCTTCTTAACCCGCATCACAAATGAAGATTAGTTTTTCTTGGGTACCCACTTAACCATGTGTACACGTTTGTCAGTGGAAGTAGTTGGAATGGAAGGTTCAGCAATCTTCGTAGCATTTGAAGATTCAGCTTTGTCAGTCTTCACTTTGGTTAATTTCTTAACCTCAGTGGTCTTCTTTGCCTTGGGGGCAATCTTCACCTTAGCTATCTTTTCAGCTTTGGTGGCTGTGGGGCACTTACTAGCAATATGATCAGTGAGTCCACAGTGATAACATTTCCTATAACTAAAAGTAGTTCTAGGACCATTTGAATGCTGAGCTTTAGATTTTGAATTAGAAGTACCAGCACCAAGTAAGCTGATGGCTTTTGAAATGGGAAGAACATTCAGTTCTTCGGATTTCTTACCAGAGACATCCACTCTGATTCTAGGAGTAGATCGCTGAATAGATCCACGCTGAGTAGATCCAGAGATCTGGTTCCTTGATCTAGAGGAATGAATCACTAAAGCTTTAGAAGCATTCAACTTAGGTACTAAGGTACCCTTCTGAGGATTTTGGTTAAAAGCAATTCCTTTACCTTTATCTTTAAAGACAGATGTAGGTTTTGGATAACCCATTTTCTCTTTACCTTTTGAAGAGGCAGAAATTTCCTCAGGGATAGGCGGTCTGGACGAGGAACACTGAGATGATGAAGTATCAGCGACTGAGGATACGAAAGTTCCAAACAAGAGCATGAAACGATCAGTGGTTGGTTCTAGATAATCAGCTTTATAACCAAGACCACGTTTATCACTCAGGGGAATCTGAGACTTAATTATCTCAGTGATCTTTGTTGAAGAATTACACCATCCTTCAACAGTAGCTTTTTCAGCTCTTAAAGCAGAGATAGCTTCTTCTCGCTCGATTTTGACTAGCTGATTTAAATGCACTTGATCTTTAAAATCTTCTTCAATTTTAGAAAGCTTTTCTATTTGAAGGTGGCAGTTTTTGAGCTGTTCAGCGAGATCAAGGTTTTGACTTTCAATTACAGTTTTGCCATTCATGGCTTCATATAAACTTCTAGTCAAGAGATCGATTTTACGAAGACTATCAGCTTCATCAATATTTGCAATATTTGTAAAGAAGGAAGGTGATACCTGAATAGCAGACGTTGAAGTAGAGGGAATGTCTGAGCTTTCTTCCTCGTCTTCAATCTTGGCCATAAGACATAGATTGGCTTCATCATCTTCAGAGTCAGATGATGATTCTTCTTCATCAGAGGCAGCCCAATCATAAGCCATCAGGCCTTTGCCTTTCTTCTTAAAGCTTTTCAGCTTCACATACTTTTCTTTCAGCTTAGCGTATTTGTCATCTTTATTCCTGGGTATAAAGGATTTCTTGGGAAACGCTGAGTTTCTCGAAACTTTCTTAGACCTGCACTCGTTAGCGAAATGTCCTAGCTTTTCGCAGTTAAAACAAGTAGCAGTAGCCTTATCAACAGGAGCTGATGATCTTGGCTTATCAGTAATAGAAAGGGGTTTGTTCTTTCGGAACATTTTTTTTTGGCGAATCTCCTGAACTTTTTAGTGAGGAGAGCCAAAGATTCATCATCATCTGAAGACTCAGATTCTGATGACCTTTCAGAGTTACTTTCTAACTCAGTGATAGTGACCACAGGTCGCTGAGTAGAAGGTTCCTCTGAGATTAAAGCAACAGGGGTGCTTCTGGAATCTTTTACAAGATTCTTCTTAAGATGACTCGATTGCTCATGATTCAGCATCATGCCATATAAGGTAGCAAGGGTCATTGATCTTAGATCCTTTGACAGCTTGAGACACATAGAATAACTGTCCCAGCTTTCAGGTAAACATTCTAGAAACTTTGTCAGCACTTCAAAGTTAGAATATTCCTTACCAACAGTTTTCAGATCTATTATTAAGCAATTAAAACGTTGGTGAACTTCAGAGAGAGTTTCATTCTTACCACAAATGAAACTTTCGTATTGTCTTACCAGGTTGATCTTTCGAGAGTCCTGGACTTCAGACGTACCTTCATACTGAACACATATTGTGTCCCACATAGCTTTTGAGGTTTTCAGGTTCATGACGGAATGGTAGACTTCGTCAGGAAGAGCCATGGATAGTATGGATCTGGCTTTTGTGTCGATAGCCACTTTCTTCTTATCTTCGTCAGTCCACATATGAACTTCCTTGGGTATCAGCCTTTCTGGAATAGCAGGTCTATTCTCAGCGGCTGGTACTGCAGCATCAATTCTTACAGGAATATATGGGCCGTTTTCAAGATAGTAAGGCATAGTAGGGTCTACACCTTCTAAGAAGAGAATCATCCTATTTTTCCATAGATTAAAATTATCTCTGGAGAATCTAGGGGGTTTAGCAAGAGAACCATTGTCGATATAGTTTGTGTTTGTGTTGGTGGCCATTTTCAGAAATAGCAAGGAAGAGAAATCTTAGTATAGATTAGATCTTGTTTATTAGATTAAACAAATCTGCTCTTATACCACTTGTTGGTCCCGAAGGGCTATACAAGTTTGTAGAAGGGGGGGGGGGGGGTTGAATACAAACACTAAGATTTTACTTTTCTAAATTGTTTATTGATAAATCATTAACAATTTACAGCTTGTTGCGAAAACAAGATTAAGGATAAACCTAAATCTAAACAAGTTGGAACACTAAGTTTCTTGCACTAAGAAAGAGAAGGAAATTACTAATAATAACCTATCTCAAGATAAGAAGGATGAACTTGTCCAGAGTTAGCAAGTTACTTCAAAATGAAGTGAGTTCTTCTTCTTATATACTGCATGCATTTAATGCATGGCAGTTTACACTTTACACGTGGCAGCAGCTCATTGGTTGTACGTCATTGACCTCTGTTGACAACCTTAGTAGTCGCATGTTTGAACAGTGTAGTATCAGAGTGGTTGTACGATTTCAGACAATAAGGAGGTTCTTTTTCTGACGTATCGTACGGAGTCGTGCAAGGGTGGTTAAGACAAAAGTACTTTGTACGGAGGACTTCATGATCAGCTTTTCGTTGATTCAGCGATCTATCATTCTATATCAACGAATGATAGAGTTCAACGATAGCTAAAGTCTTGTACTTGATACTTCACGTTGAGTGGACAAATCTGAGTCTTCGTTGATCCGCATCAGTTCATTAGGAGACTTGTCGCTAGTTTTTGAGCTTAATCTTCGACTTCAGCGTAGAACCTATGTTGACGTGAAACTTGTCTTCAGAGATCATAAGTAAACAACTAACTTATCAGCGATCACCATAAGGACTGAACAGACTCAGAGTATTATGGTGAACAGTGTTCGCTGAATGTTTAATCTAAAGAGCGAGAGTTCCTATCAGCGGTACTGTAAGGTCTTAGTACTTATCAGCGATAATGAAACTCTGATACATATTGTTTACTTACAATTTTCACTAAGTATAAGAGAGGGTCATTATCAAATCACTGAGGGTTTAGATCAACATCTTTTACTGAGGACTATAAATTGTGACCTGCGTTTGCCTTGACTGGCGATTGTAAGATTTAAAATATAAGTCGTCTCTTATCGACGATTACAAATTGCAACCTGCGTTTGCCTGGCGATTGTAAGAAAAAATGTAAGTCAACTGTAAATTGCAACCTGCGTTTGCCATGACTGGCGATCATAAATCGTCTTTTACCGAGGATTATATATTATAGACCTGCGTTTTTAGGTCGTAGAGACTTCGGTTTCTCACAATGTAAATCGTAAGACCTGTATTCATATGATCTTGCGAGTCTGTGATGTAAAATCGGGGGTGGTCGTTGGTTTTGACCAATGATCTTTTGATGCTTGAATTAACGATCATATATTAGACCAAAATAATTAAACGAGGAGAATATACTTAGAGTATATATATGGAGTTGTTCTAAGTGGGACGTTACAGTTACCGTAACATGGAGTCGATAAGCGCCTTTTTCGAGGACTTTTGAAATCAAATGCGGTATTTTTCAGATTGCGAAGGGTGTTCCGAGCCCCCGAGTCCCTTGGTTGATGCGATACATGCGATACTTTGACGGAACATTTTTTTTTTCAGGGCTTGAATCTGGCTTCGAGCCGTATTCAATTTCGATTGAAGTTGAATCCTGGGATCTTGATATTTTACCTGAAAATAGTGAAAACTTCACAAGATCGTTAGAGCGATGTGAGTTGGCTTGAGATTTTCTCTAGATGGGTTCCCACGGATGGCGCCAAACTGTTAATGCCAAAAATCGCACCAAAGTACAACTTAAGGTCGATGTGGACATTTAACAACTAAAGAAACGTATCTCAAGCCAAATAACACAATCGCGAGGAAAAAGTAAAAGAGACAAGAGATTTGGTGACGCGGAAAACCCCAAAACGAGGGAAAAAACCTCGGTCGACTCTGTGAGAGTCGACAGTGCACTATGGTTGCCAAACAGGGGTGATGTCCTTGTGTTTCTGGTGTCGATCGTACAGAGATTACAATACAAATGAAGGAAAGACTTCAAAATGTAAAGTAACAAGTGTTTCGAATATAAAAACAATGTGCGTCGTGTGTACGGTCTGTGTGTCGTACGGTACTTGCGTTAGCGACGTGTGCTCGAATGCGAGAGAGAAAATGTAGAAGTAGATGAGAATGCAGTTGTATATCTAGATGAATTCGTTTCCTTTGCTCGAGGTTGGAGTATGCCTTTATATAGGTTTCACCGGTCATTAATGTGCTTTAATGGTTGGTCTTGTAACCGTTGCCGACATTAAATGCGCTTTGATGATTGGTTTTGTAACCGCTGTCGAGTCTTTAATGTCATTAAGAGCTCGACCGTTATTGTCCGTTGTACCATAATGGCTTGTAAACCTGCATTAATGAACAAAAGAAACGGTTGTCGACCATTGATAGTTAGTGTAATCGTAAGACCATCTTAAGTTCTGGACGTCGGTCTTATGGAGCATACGACCGTCGCCAAAATATAAGACCATGTATATGATTGTAAATGTCTTGTAAGACCTTATCTTAGTATAGGAATGGTCTTATGAAAATGTCGTAATATTAGGTCGTAAGACCAGAGCGATGTAAGACCGATGACAGGAGACTGTCGTCGTAAGACCGACGAGTCGTAACTGGCGACGTAAGACTAGTGACGTAAGACTAGCGATGTGTGACGTGCGACGTATAACATGCGACACGTGACGTACGGTCACGAGATGTAAAGACACTATCTTGAATGACTATTGACGCAAGAAGTCTTTTAATAACCAACTATCGTATGTCGGGGATATGGCAATAATGGGTATTACCCTTGTCGGTCGGGGGTATGACTTTTGTAGATATTAGGGTAATCAAGGTCCATGGGTCATGTCGAGGGAATTTCCCAAGTCGGTCGAGGGTGTAATTTTTTACCCAAACACTATGTTATTTTCTTAGTTTTCAAATTTCTTGTGAATGGATTTGGCGATTCCCATAAAGGCCCATTGATGGTATTGTTTGTGAAATCCAGGATTGCATGATCGAGAGTTTCTTAGCTTAGTATTTTTTTTACTTCTTTCTTCTTAGTTTCTTACAGTTATGATTCATTCAGGCCAATCTTGGTGTTTTGGTATCAGGTCAAGAGACAAAATGCAAACTTGAAGTGACATGACACTCCTAAGCAGCTCTGGTGGGTCGACAAAATATTTGGATCAATTTACCCATGTTAAATGTCAGGTATCTACTAGATTGTACCATCTCTTACAGGACTTCACATTCATAAATTGTTTGTGAAATCTAGGATTGTGTGATCTAGAGTTTCTGAAATATTTTATATATTCAATTCATGTTGGGTTTTCATTCATATTCGTAAAGAATGTATGGCCAATGGCATGCAATATCAAATTAAAATCTCAAGCCTACAAACAACTCATATTCGTTGCATTGCTTAAATCTAACACATTGTCAACTCAATTTGCTAAATTTCAATTGGTTTGAAATTCATATTTGGGTTTTGTAATTAAAAAATCAAAGAGGAAGCATATTGGATTAGATGACACAAGATGTGAAGGATTAGAAGAAAAATATGATAAGACTGATAATAATCACGAGCTATATATAACGAGGTGTTTGGGGCTTTCTAGAAACTGAAGTTGTCTTGAGAAGAGGGTATGATATTTCACCCACCTATCTCCATTTTGACACTGTAGATGTATTTTTGTGCTCCTTTTTATTTTGCAGAAATTGGAGGCTTAAGAAGGAAATTGTCAAGCACACTTAATATGCAAGTATGCAACTAAATGGCAGGTTTGTTCATGTGCTTCTTATCATTTCTACTAGGTGAAATGCATGTTCATTTGCTATCTAATACTTAGAATTACTTGAAAATATGACTAGATTATCCTACTATCGTTCAAACTATTTACTTGCCAATAGTCCCATTATTTTGAATTATTTATTTTTGTCTTTGAGGTAAAATATTCACTTGGAAAAAGAATCGTATTCTCCTCTTATTGACCAAATGTGGTTCCTAATGAAGCTAAGGAACCAAAGGAGATAACAAGCTGTTAAGAAATGCAAATTTTCTTATTTGTAGTCATCCTACATTGGTGCAAATACCTGATTTTTTTTTGCTTTTACAGATTTCTCTCAAGTCTTGGGTATTACTCTAAATGTATATATTATGCAATGAATCTGGGTTGTTTCAGATCCACATGAACTTGGTGAGTAGGTGGTGATTGGTTGTGATGTCTATCTGTTGTTTAAGCCCAATACAAGCTGAGAGCGAGAGTTGTAGTTTTCGTAACTAACCCTTCCATGTGCAATGTTTATATTCTTGATGAAACCCTTGGACATGTACATCCAGATTTGGAAAAGGAGGAAAGAATGTTTGAATGCTTTGAAACATCACTTGACTTGTAATTTGTAAATGCTTATAGATAATACAACATTTGAAAAAACAAAATAGGCCATATGGATTCTGTTCTTATAATGTTATATGTAGCTTTGTTGAAGAATACTGAATACCACTATTTTGAAATTAAAGGTTTTGGATATCTAATAAGATAGGGTCTGAATCAACTAATTGAAAACCGGTGGATAAGATTGGGTTTTAATTGCATTTTTGTTGGTTTTAAGTCTTAAAGATGCGGTTATTGGCTTCTTTATTTGCAAGTTGTGTTAGTCGGTCAACAAATAAAAATGACATATGAAAATTTTGGATGCCATGAATCAATTGCAAACCACATGTACAATATGCAACTAATGACTCATTGCCTTTAATATCCCGTCAACCGAAACATGTTAGGTTTTTCTTAAAAAATGAAGGTTTTTCTTAAAAAATGATTATTGATATCATGTGTTGGGCTAGAGTATGCAAACACCTTGATGTATTTGGTTTTAACCAAATTACTTTCATCTTCTAGGTGTATAAACATAGTGATGGTGCATTTTATTGGAGAAGGTGCTATAAATTATTTTTTAATTCTATACGTCGTCTTTACTTATAGAATGATGACGGGATCATATGGAACACCTTTGTCTCCCTAAAACAAGGAAAGAAGAATTCAAATAAAAAACTCAATAATACATTTGTTAGTTTTTTCAAAGTATTAAGTCATTTATACAGTACCGACACATTTTTAATTAACTATGTTTAACCAGAGAGACCAAAAGTGAAACAAAGTAACAACCATAGTGACTAAAATTGCAATTACTTTAAAAGATGGACCAAACTTGATAGTAAGTAATAAATAATAACTACAAGGACAAAAACTGTAATTTACTCTTTGTAAGGAAAAGTTTATTTTTTTTATTCTACTCTTAATTATGAGATGATTTTTTTTTCAATATCTCTATCTCTCTATTATTAAAAGTAAAACTATTCTTTTATTGATTAAAAATGGTAATAGACATTTTTAAACCCGTGTTTTTTTTCATTATATACATTTATTTTGGGAATGAAGAAGCAGTTGACTCAACTTAATCTTCGGGACTATTTTCATGAAAGCTTAATCTTTGACCAAGTTGTTTCCAACAATTTAAACCTTCGGTTGCTAATTGACTTTTTGTTCGACCATCTTTGAAAAGCTTACAACAAAAACAAAAGACTTTATCTAACTCTTTAGAATAAACCAACCACTTTCTATCATAACAATCACCATTTCTTATTTTACGGACATAGTATTCGGAAGAGAAATGCCTACCTATATTATCTTTTGGAAATATGATGTTAGTTTCCCTTATAGGCCCTTTTTCAGCAAGCAAGTCTCTCATTTTTGAATTTAACCCATCCCAAACTCTAGGATCAAATATATTCACACCAATGTTATCATCGTCACAAGCATTATCATCAACCGGATGTTCAATGTTTTCATTATCATCAACCGGATGCTCAATGTTTTCATTATCATCAACCGGATGCTCAATAGGATTTTCAACCGGATTCTCAATAGGATTTTCAACCGGATTCTCAATAGGATTTTCAACCGGATTCTCAATAGGATTTTCAACCGGATTTTTAGAAATGTTTGATGGTTTAACAAGAAATTTATTCAAAGATCCTTGCATCGATTTTTCAATTTCTTCCTGCTGTTTTTTCCTTTTCCTCTTTTGAGCACCCGAGGGGTGTGATCTTGGAAAGATGTTGTCTATTACAGTATTACTCTAATCTATCCAAGCAAATAACTAAACAACTATCCAATTCCAAGTCAACAATCAAATAACTAAACAACTAAACAAGTATCCAATTGGAAGCAAACCAAAATGCAAGCAAGCAAACCACAGTTCAAAAAAAGATAAAAAACACCTAATTTAGCCATTTAGGGCAGAAGGCAGAAGCAAATCAAGCAACTGCAAATCTACATGTAAATCCCCCAAACTCCATCTGTCAAAACTCAAAACCACCAAAAGGTTACTTAAAATTTAATCTTGACAGCAAACAGCAAAAAACAGCAAACAACAAACAGCAAAAACAGCAACATTTAATCTTAAAACAGCAATTTAAAACAGCAAAACAGCAAACAGCAAACAGCAAACAGCAAACAACAAACAGCAAAAACAGCAACATTTAGAGGGTGTTTGGATGTGCGTTTGAAAACAACTTATTGACTTATTGGCTTTTCAAGAAGTCAATAAGTTAAAATTAATGTTTGGCAAACTCAAAAGCACTTTTGAAACTCCGTTTTGATTAGCTTGAAAACGTGATTATGAAGAAGTCACAAGTTCTTGACTTCTTGATTGGAAAAGGGCTTTTTGATACCAAAATTACAAAAATAACCTCTCAATCTCCCTAACCCTAATCTCCAGGATCATCGTCAACCCCCTTTTTTCTCGCCGGCGACGAGGTCTTCGACTCCGTCATCCATCAAATCGGAGAAGACGAAGGTAATGGTAAGCCACGCAGGTGGAGATTTTCTTTACATAGGGCCTCGTCGACGGCGACCACCAAATCGGAGAAGACGAAGTCTGCCAGACGTTTGATCGGAGAAGACGAAGTCTGCCAGGAGCTTAATTTTGTTGCGATGGATCGAAGCCTGATTTTGCAACTGTGATCCCTAATTTAGCTCTTAAAAAGTATACACGTAAAAGTAGGGAAAAATGGTTAAATATATAAGCATGTCCTTTTTGGTCATTTTACATGTATAAGCTAAGCCAAACACTTTTTAAAAAATAACTTATTGACTTATTGGCTTTTCCTACCACAAAAGCTAATCCAAACACTTTTTTAAAAACTTCTTTTCCAAAAGCAATAAGTCAATAAGCACTTTTAGCCAAAAGCACTTTTGGACTAAAAAAGCACTCCCAAACACCCTCTTAATCTTAAAACAGCAATTTAAAACAGCAAAACAGCAAACAGCAAAAAACAGCAAACAGCAAACAGCAAACAGCAAAACAGCAAAATTTAATCTTAAAACAGCATATTAAAACAGCAAACAGCAAACAAATTTAATCTTAAAGAGGAAACAGGCAACAGCAGTCAGCAAACAGCAAGCAAACAGCAAAAACAGCAAAATTTAATCTTAAAACAGCAGAGATTAAAACAAATTTTGAGATGGGTTTAGACTTTAGTGATTTATTAGTGATTACCAATTTTGGATGAGACTTGAGAGCAAACAAAACACTGAAACAGCAAGCAATCGGCAGAGACGCAGAGTGCAGACGCGGCAATCGCACTTTTTTGGGGGAGACTTGACGCAGGCTTTCTCTCTCTCTCGTCGACTTCTCGAGTTCTCGTTCACGGTTCACGCACGCAGTTGAGCAGTTCTAGATTGAATACTGGTTATTGATTAAACTAAAAACCCTATATGAGTATTACTTTGAGGCCCCTGCTGGACCTGGGGCCCATGGCCCAAGCCACAACTGCCATGGGCCAGGGCCGGCCCTGAGTTGAGACATGTAAAAAATGACATGGGTTATTTTTATAGAAATATCACTGAGCTTTTAGCAATACTTTTATCTCCCACATTTGACTCACTCAATGTAACATTTTTTCTTCCTTTTTTGTGTTTTTTACTTATATTTTTTTGGATGCGAATCATACTGCCTCTCCTGATATATCTCGCATATACATAATACATTGCATCATACAAATATATTTATTTTTTTCATATTGTTTTTCTATAGTACAAACACTTTTATTGAGAATACATATCTCAACATTAGCATGGCTATATGGGCCATAATTAGACATGACAACGGGGCGGGTATGGGACGGGGTTCTCCATCCCCTGCCCCGGCCGGGTACGGGGATACCAACCCCGTCCCTGGTCAACTTTCGGTCAAGACCCGGTCAACATCCGTCCCTGGTTTGTACCCGGTTCCTCGACCCGTTGGTGTTTTTTTAACAAATATTTTGCTACACTATTTTTAAAATTGGGAAAAAATAAATATTTTAAACAACTATCTGAGATGATTACAAATTGGAAAGGAATAAATATTTTTAAAATTTATTATATATTTTAAATATATAAAATAAATAAAATTTTAATTATATATATATATATACCGGGTCCGGGGCGGGTCGGGGGATGGTCACCCCGGCCCCGGTTTTTTGAAAGTGGGTTTCCCCGGCCCCGGTACCCGGTTTGGCGGAGAATCCCCGGCCCCGATCGGGTCGGGTGGACCGGGTTCCCCACCGAATCGGGTCAAATTGTCATGCCTAGCCATAATTTCTAAACAAAATTGGTTTAAGCATTGCTTTTTCATTCAATCTCCATTCATTTTAATAGTTGTATTTGGTTAGTTTCCAATCAAAAATTTATGTTTAATCCTTAAGTACCTACATGTTTTTTTTATAACAAAAGGTTTCACTACCGCGCAACGTGCGGAGTCATAATCATTATCTTTATGAAATTGTTGTTCTTTGAGCCATATTTTCTTTAATAAACGATGTTTTTATTAATATAAGGGTATCTTTGTCATTTTATTGATTTATAATTTTTGTTTAAATATGTAAGGATTTGTATGTTTTGTGTACATACACGTAACAATTATTCCGTCCAATTTTCTTTATTCAATGGTTCTTGATCCAATGGTTTATCCCTCTTTATACGATTCCTACTGTTAATTTCAACTCATTTATGTGAAAAGTGTGACAGCTTGCGTTTTTTTTTTGTAAATAATAGACCAAACATGTAAAGTTATCTAAAAAGAAAACAAATTAAAAACGGTTTATAAGTCACTAAAGGTATAATGAAGGTGTTCATGTGACTTTGGCTTAGAGAGTAAGAAGGTGAATCTCCTTTCATTATGAGTGGAAAGTTAGGATTCAATTCAAAAACACAATTTACCTTTTCATGATAGTATAGTATGGGTTTGATAAAGATGTTACAAAGAGCCATACCCTTTTGAAAAAGTATGATAGAATGTTTACATCTTCTTTATTCAAAGAAACCAACAGTGTATTTGGTTCAAAGTATTAGATAGTCATTATTTATTAATAAGATTGAATATAAAAGAAACTATTTACTTTATATAACATTATGAGCTCATTTTCCAAACTTAAACTTTCATTAGTTGAGAGCATCTCAAAAACATTCTCCAAAATGGATAATCACAAGTCAAGATTTCTAAAGAAAAATCACTTTCATCTCGATTCCAACAAATTCTTCACTTTGAAGATTATAATATATTATTAATATATTCAGAATAATTAATAAAATATTTTTATCCATAAGAAATCTTGAAAACGTTAGTTCTTACAAGTCACGTCACTTTTTGCTTACTATTTTGAAGAATTATTTAAATTTAGAGAATTTCACCGAATCTATTTTAATTTCTATATTTAAAGAATGTTTTAAAGAATTTATTAAAACAAAAATTCTTAAAATCTCCAAGAATTTATGATATGATAAACCAATGGTTGGGATTAAATTTTTACACTTGAAACTTCACAGTATTTTAGTGTGAAGTTTCAAGTTAGTCTAACCGATCTCATGAAAAACATGCTGGTCTCATATGATCCCAAGTCGATAAAAACCAATCCATCTAATTTTATTTTGATATAGTCTACATCAAGAACACATTTTTAACATTCCCAAATGCAAGATTTTATCCCCAAAAAAAAATGATTTAAACAACACCCGATTTGATAATTCATAAAATTCACTGGTTTAGATTCGTAATCGAAAGTTTTGTAGGCCATCCATGATGACTCAAAAAGTCAGAGTTGATCTGAGTGTTGTTCCAAGAAGTTTGTGTGGGCATGGTATAATCTGAAGTGATGATGGCCTTTGGCGTTAACATATGGTCAGAGTACATGTGTCCACCCTGCACATCCATGAAGTAAACATCAACAACCAAGAACAAAAAAAGGGAGATAGATAGAGGCGCGGGTGGCTCCCAAATTTTCCCTTCCATTTTCTTTATCTTCACATCTCTCCATTCCCTCTCATTCTCCACACGATCTTAATCTTTCCCCCCTTTTTCTCTCTCTCTCTCCTTTTCCCCCTTTGAAACACCTTCAACTACATGTTATTCCCATAGAGACTAATCTCTTCCAGTTTCAATAGCATGTCTCTTCAGTCTGTAGCTCATGTTAATGGCTACTATCCAAAACCTACTTCTGTTTTTGCCACCAAACGAGACTTTCTGTTTCTAGATTTTGTAGGTTTGGGCGCTAAACGAAGTAATCGGAGATTACTGGGAACTGGTGTTAGTGTTAAGAGTGTTGGAGGTTTCTCGAAGAAAAGGAATTGGTCGTACTCGATCAAATCAGTTCTTGATTTTGATCGTGTTGATCACGTTGACTCCCAACAATCGTCTGATGTTAAACGGCAGGTGTGATTTTGGTTTTTTTTAGCTTCGTTGATTGTTTCGTTTGATAATTAAGTGTTATTCCCTTTGTTTTAGTAGTTCTATGCGGATCAATTTTGTTTTGATAGACAAAGTGGATTTGATAATTTGAATCTTATGCTAGTTGTTAGGAAAGAAAGGTTTTCATAAAGTTGCTTAAACATACAAACATGAGTAGGTAACAAGTTTGTGAATAGCCCATTGGTAGTGAAAATTCGTAACCATTAATTATTTGGCCTATGCCTCAATTGGCAAAGGGGTGGTGTGATTTTGCCCAAATATAAGACAGGTCATGGGTTCGATTCCAGCCCCCCTGCTAGCCTCAGCCGCTGAGTGAGCCAAAAGATGCCCCCTCACATTGGTGTCCTTGGAGACGGGTTCCGTGTGGGGCCGATTGGAGTTGCTGGTTATCAACTTTTGTTGCCCAAATATTCGGCCTATTGTCTATGAGCTTGAGTTTTATTCTGAACAGTCAACAATCACACACACACACACACCCATGTCTAAAAGATTTTAAAGATTTGACTGATGCTATCGGGCCAAAAGCCACTTGGTACGAGTTTGAGCGTTTTGATGGGTTGGTAAGTTAAGAGATTGGATGAAAGTTTAATTATCCTTGTAGTAAGAAAGACACTGATGAGTTGACAAGAAAATATGTTTTACTTAACCTCTTTTTACAAACGCAAAGAGCATTTTGACGGTTACAGTTGAGCAAAATACTTCATGGTACTTTCAGCACATATTACAAGTAATTTTAAAGCTTATCGGTAATTTCTTTTCCTGTAAATATGCTACTGTCAAATGTGCCTCTCCTTATAATGTTCATAACACTTGGAGTGAGCACTAAATAAAATGTAAATTTTGGCTGAAACTACTGCTGAACAGGATAGGTGGTAGAAGGGGTTATGATATAATGCTAGATTATTGAAGTCACTTGTGGTTTAGTAGTCAATGTACTCTTATAAGTCATAACACTAGATGGGTTATCGTCAACTTCTTTTTTTCTCCTGTAAACTGGATAATGTGAACTTGTATATTCATGTGTGGTAATAAGCACCAAAGCCACTGCCTGCCACGAACGTAGACCATATTTGGCCAAAAAGTTGATTACCGGCAAGTCAGCAACCCCAGCCCCACACAGAACCCACCCCCAAGGGCACCAATGTGAGTAAGGCGAAAGATCGTGTGAGAAGTTGAGGTTAACGTGAGAAGCATGAGAAGTGGATCTGAACCGTTGATTACTTATAATCAAATGCCCTTCCTTGAATTGTGGCTTAGAAGAGAATTGATACCGTGCATCTCGATGTATCTTATCATGGTGCATCTTATCCTAATGTGCATCCATTTCTCATCCAACGGTTGATAACCACTTCTCACGCTTCTCACGTTAACCTCAACTTCTCACCGGAACCCAACCCTGTGAGTAAATGGCTCCATGTATACGTTCAGAATTCACCATTGCTGAATACTTAAGTAAATGGCTTGGCTTTTGAAGTGTGATTACCATACTCTTGTGATATATGGGGAAAGTAGTGTGATATGCAAATTGATCCTCTATATTAGTAAATATGCATTTGGAACAGTTAGAAGGGTATCCTCCATCTTCTCATAAGAAATCTAAGCCACTTGATGACAATTTCACAACTAACTGAAGCCAAAGAAATAAATAGGAATTATGATTGGAAACTAGAAGAGTTGCAATGAACTTTACTAAGAATAATGTGAGATGATTTTATACCTTGTGCACTTGAAACGATGTGTTCATTGATATGATTTGATGTGTTATGTAGGTTGCGAATTTGGAAGACATATTGGCCGAAAGAGGGGCATGTGGAGTTGGGTTTATTGCCAATTTGGACAACAAGGGTTCTCATCAGATAGTTGAGGATGCACTTACGGCTCTAGGCTGCATGGAACATCGGGGCGGTTGTGGGGCGGATAATGATTCCGGTGATGGTGCAGGGTTGATGACTTCAATTCCATGGGAATTTTTTAATGATTGGGCTGATAAACAAGGGATTGCTTCCTTTGATAAAGTGCATACAGGGGTTGGAATGGTTTTCCTTCCACAGGATGAAGAGCTTATGGAACAAGCCAAATCCGGTTAGTTATGATCTTCATATGAAGTAAATAGTACATAGATTGGTAAAAGTTTTTTTTTTGTGATTTTCAGAACCCATTTATGATTGTTAGTGTTTGACCTCAAACTATAGACAAACACTCCAAATGTCAATAACAGGAAAGGAAAACATGGGTATAGTGCACCTTCGTTGAGACACCTCTGATGTAGGATTGTATTCAGAAGGGTAATAATGGATATCCTTGCAAGGCAAGCCATAAGAGCCAAGCTCGGATATATAAGCAAATTTCAGTCACTAGATATCTATGATTGGGGGATCACACACACACACACACACACACACACACACATATATATATATATATATATATATATATATATATATATATATAGGGGCAGGTTCAAAGGAGAAGCTAAACCTTATGCCAGAATGCGAGAAGTGTGATATCATATATGATACACAAGCTTAATCATATATGATTAAACACAGGTTACATTGCCAATACATGGACGTTGAATCATATATGATTAAACACACCCACATGCCGTGTAATCATATATGATATCACACTTCTCGCCTTCTTGCATAATGTTTAACTTCTCGCATGGTTCTTCCTCTCTCTCTCTATATATATATAGAGAGAGGGTGGGTCGGGAAAACCACAAAAAATGAAAAACTAAGGAACACCCTGGTAACCGTTCATCTGGACGGTATGCACATGTGCATACAAGTAATTGAAGTTGTTTTTTGGTTTTTTTGCACGTGTGCATTATGCACATGTGCATATGCACGGCGCATGTTACAATTACTTGTATGCACATATGCATACCGTCCAGATGAACGGTTACCAAGGTGTTCCTCAATTTTTCATTTTTTGCGGTTTTTCCCTGACCCTATATATATATATATATATATATATATAAAGAGATCCTCTAGAGATACCAAGAGGGGATATTTTTTTTGATCATGCCAATCTTTTGCCATCTGTTTTTTTATCCCCCAGCTTAGAATCCAGGATAACCAAGATTACTTGAAGCATTTTAACACTTTTGCTGTAAATTTGTGCTTCTAAAATGATTTTTTATTGGTCATTGAGATTATGCAACATGTAAGTAAGTCATTTCTTTTGGGATTCTTTTGTAGTTATTGTTAATATCTTCAATCAAGAGGGTCTTGAGGTGCTTGCATGGAGGTCTGTTCCCATAAATACTTCTATAGTTGGTTACTATGCCAGAGAAACCATGCCAAATATACAGCAAGTTTTCGTTAGAATCGTCAAGGAAGATGACGCTGATGATATTGAGAGAGAACTATATATATGTCGTAAATTGATTGAAAAAGCAGCTAGTTCAGAACCTTGGGGAAATGAACTTTATTTCTGTTCATTGTCAAACCAAACCATAGTCTATAAAGGGATGCTTCGTTCAGAGGTTCTTGGAAGATTTTACTATGATCTCCAAAATGATGTTTATAAGTCCCCCTTTGCTATTTACCACCGGAGGTACAGCACAAATACGAGTCCTAGGTGGCCACTTGCTCAACCAATGAGGCTTTTGGGTCATAATGGAGAGATCAATACCATACAGGGAAACTTAAACTGGATGCAATCTCGAGAAAACTCGATGCAGTCACCTGTTTGGCGTGGTCGTGAAAATGAAATTCGGCCTTTTGGAAATTCTAAGGCTTCCGATTCTGCGAATCTTGACAGTGCAGCAGAAGTAAGGCACACCATATTCTTCTATTTTTTATTGTTCTTTATTCGTACATATGCTTGTGATTTTATTAGAGTAAACTGCGATTTTGGTCTCTAACGTTTGTCGATTTCAACGGATATCGTCCCTAAACTTTGAGAACTCGGATTTGGTCCCTCATGTTTGTCATTTCATAAAGGTTTTGGTCCCTCCTTCTAACGGCTGTTAAGTCCAATTAAATGAGGGGTATGTTAGTCATTTTAAACATTTTTCTGTGAAGTCCATCCCAACCCGATTAAGTGAGGGATATTTTTTCATCAGAAAATGTTTAAAATGACTAAAGTACCCCTCATTTATTTGAAATTAACGGAAAAAGTTAATAGCTGTTAGGAGGAGGGACCAAAACCGTTATGAAATGACAAACATGAAGGACAAAATCCGAGTTTTTGAAGTTTAGAGACGATATTAATTGAAATTGACAAATGTTAGGGACCAATAGTGAAGTTTACTCGATTTTATTATTAAAATCTGGTCAACTGATAAACCTTTTTTGTTGTTGTTGATATTGTTAGTTGTTTATACGAAGTGGTCGTACTCCTGAGGAAGCTATGATGATTCTTGTCCCTGAGGCATACAAGAATCATCCAACCTTGTCAATCAAATATCCCGAGGTTATTGATTTCTACAACTATTACAAGGGGCAAATGGAGGCTTGGGATGGACCTGCTTTACTATTATTCAGGTGGAATTTCTATTTAAAGTTTACTACCATCTCCTTTATTGATCATTTGACAAGTTCAAAGCTTTGTCGTATTGTTTGAAATATACGGCCATGCATAGTGCCAGGGCCGGTCCTGAGATTTTGGAGGCCCTGTGCGAAAACTAAATGCGTCTTTAATTTTTTAACTTATATTATTGATTAAATTATTTTATTATATTTTGACGTTTGTTTGATATTAAATCGACGAATAACTCATCTTTGATTTCGAATAAATTGTTCATCTTTTCTTCTTTTTGGATACTAAATTTTAATTTTTAACGTTAATATGTTAGTGTGGGTTTAAAATTCAGAGTTGATTTTTTAATTTTTAATGCTAGTCTTTGTTTAACTTTCATAACCCCTCTTATAAGGGGGTGGGACGTGAAGTTGATGGTAAGAAATAACATGTATTTTAGTGATGAAAGGATATGAAAAGCAATCCCTTTATATAGAATTGATCAATCATTATGGTAATTACGAAAATACATATCAACAAGAACATTTTATTAATCTCCCGTAATTGAAAAACACTATATTAAAAATTAAAAGCGTTCGAAAAGAATCAATAAATATTAAAAAAATTATTAAATATTCAAATAAAAGTATAAAATAAGTAATTAAAAAGGCACTAAACAATTAAAGTTATTCACAACATCTCTAAAAATTATTCTATTTTTTAAATAAAAAATCTATATTTAAAATTTTAAATAAAAGTTACATTCAATTTCAATAGCTATTGTATTTTAACAAGTTCAACATTCATAATATTTAAAAATATTTTACAAATTTATATATCAATTCACTGTTAAAAAACATTATGGAAAAATATATTGTATTATATACAGTTTAATTATTAGATTTAAAAAGTTATAATCAAAAGAAATTAAATATCTTCCAAAAAAGGAATTTCAAAAATAAAGGAACTGTTAAAATTCTGTATCTTAAATTAATCCAACGAAAATGTGTAATAAAATAAAAAACATTGATTTAAAACAAAATTTTCTTGGTTAAAATAAAACTAATTGAAAGTATTAGTTTACAATTTTCTCGGATAAAATAAGCCAATTGAGAACAAAAATGTATAATACATCTAATGGGATTCGAACTTGGGTACAAAGCAAGCAGTACTGCGTTGCCATTTGCCAACGGTGCATCTTATCTCGGTGCATCTCATCGTAATGTGTGTCCATTTCTCATCCAACGGTTGATAACCACTTCTCACGCTTCTCACGTTAACCTCAACTTCTCACCGGAACCCAACCCTAGTGCATTATACAACAAATACATTTTCATGGTAAGCATAGTTTTCTGTTTATTTTAATAAGGTTTAGGCATGTACTGTGAAATAAATATGTCTTCTAATATTTGGGTAACTAGTTGCAAAACTTTTCAGGATTCCTAACGACCTGTTTAATTATTTTCTCAATTGTCTACATGGAATCCATTGTTTGGATGTAAATTTTATTTTTATATGACATAATATCACTCAAACAAAAACTTGTCTTGGGGGTGGGGCCGTGGGGGAGGGAGGTGAAACTTGGATGCCTGACCTTTTACAGGGAATTATCATGCCTTCATCACTAGACTATCACCATGGTCTCATCAACTCGGGGATTAATTCCTTCATTAATCTCTGTGAATATGCTCTACTTGGACAGCCTACTTTGTGTTTTGCGTGCAGAAGTTTTAATTTGTAGAAGTTAAAATAATTTTTCAGTTTGTTGTTGTTGGCTATTTTCTCTAGTTTTGTACTCATGAGTTGGCTCTTATTTTCTTAATGTGACAGCGATGGGAAGACAGTTGGAGCTTGTCTTGATCGTAATGGACTTCGACCTGCTAGATATTGGCGGACTTCAGACAATGTTGTCTATGTTGCATCTGAGGTGCGTCTCTATTTTAAATCTGTGCTCGTAATTTTTTTTCATGCAGTTCAGACACAGAATTTGGACACAATACAAGATAAATTACATATTCAAGGTTCTACCACAGTAATTATGGTTCTTTCTACCCTAATTCTTAACGATGTGCATTTTTACCTCTGGATGCCGTATTTAGACAAATGCTTCATCGGTATTTTCTTTTTGCTTCCTTCTGATTCTTCATATTGTTCTTTCCCCTTGCATGTTTCTGTTAATTTATGAGATCTTTTTTCTGAATGTAGGTCGGAGTTCTACCAATTGACGATTCAAAAGTTACAATGAAAGGCCGTCTAGGTCCAGGGATGATGATAACTGTTGATCTTGTTGGTGGTCAGGTTTGTAAAAAGATTGCCTTTAACTTGTGTTTTCAGTTGGGACTGCTGATGAAATCACATTTTCAAAATTACATGTTTATATTTACCAAGTAGTCAAGTACGTAGTCTGAAAAATGAAATTTCTTAATCAAATGTATCTGGTTGGGTATGTTGTATTACAATCTTTGCTTCTTTTGTTACAGAGCGCTTCTGCTAAATGTGTAGTTCGTTAATATTTTCTGGAACTCAATTGAAATGAAGGACGATAAGTATTTATTCATCGTTTTTCAGTTGTTTTGTAGTATCATTAGCCTTTCTTTTTTCAGTGTAGAATAGAGGAAACCTTGTGTGAATCGTGTTCATTGATGCAGATATATAACATATAAAAAGGATGTATTAAGTGAATATTTTGCTAATATTGAAACAGGTTTATGAGAATACCGAGGTTAAGAAAAGAGTTGCTTTATCAAATCCTTACGGAAAGTGGCTGGCTGAAAACATGCGAGCATTGGAGCCTGCAAGCTATCTCTCATCCCCAACTATGGAGAACGAAACAATATTACGTCACCAACAGTAAGATCTTTTTCCTTTTCCCAGTGACAACTTTTTTACTCTTGTTTTGGGTATTTTTTCCCTTGGGCACAACATGAAGGGAATAATTCATAATGAATGCGTTATTCATGGATGAATATTCATCCTGAAGAGGGACACGTGGCGCCCTGTGGGTGGTTCCCTGGTTTCTAATCAATTTTGGTTTCCGATTTGGATGGCTTATGATTGATTTTGACATCAACAGGGCCTTTGGTTACTCCAGTGAGGATGTCCAAATGATTATTGAGACCATGGCTTCAGAAGGGAAGGAACCTACATTTTGCATGGGAGATGATACTCCTTTGGCCGTTTTATCTCAGAAGTCACATATGCTTTACGATTATTTCAAACAACGCTTTGCTCAGGTTTCTAACATCATCTTTTTTTCATCTATTTTAATTGATTCTTTTCTGTTTGTGGTAATTTTAAAAACATATAGAAATTCATCCATTTGAAGATACCGATGACACAATTTATCATGCGTGTTGAGTGTGCCCAATTTTATTAGTTCAAATGTATTTGGTTTCATTATGAATTATTTACAGGTCACAAATCCTGCAATTGATCCACTTAGAGAAGGATTGGTGATGTCTCTTGAAGTCAATCTTGGTAAACGTGGGAACATGTTACAGGTTGGACCTGAGAATGCTTCTCAGGTAAATTGTCCATTTCATGACATGACTAACCTTCTTTTCAATAGATATAATTTTTTGTCAACACACAATATTCTTTTCTTAGTTATTTCCTCTTTCCCATAAAAATAGTATGGATATTATTCTTTGACTGAAGTTATATGGTTAATATCTTTGGACAGGTGACCTTGTCCAGCCCTGTACTTAATGAAGCCGAACTCGAAGCATTATTTAAAGATCCACATTTGAAACCGCAAATTATACCAACTTTTTTCGACATACGTAAAGGACTTGATGGTTCCTTGGAGAAGACACTTGCTAAGCTCTGTGAAGCGGCCGATGAAGCCGTTAGAAATGGTTGCCAGCTACTTGTTCTCTCTGACAGATCTGATGAACTAGTAAGCACTGTATATATATATGTTCATATGATTTAGTAGTTTGTGTTATCCTTTGAATCTTTGTTGTTTTTTCGACAGGAACCCACTCGTCCTGCTGTTCCGATACTTCTTGCTGTAGGTGCTGTCCATCAGCATTTGATACAGAATGGACTACGGATGTCTGCTTCAATTGTTGCCGACACGGCTCAATGCTTCAGTACACATCACTTTGCTTGTTTGATTGGATATGGTGCAAGGTATTTTCCTTCATCATGGTCCTCTTGCTTCTTTATTGTTTTAAGAGGATTTCAAAAATGGCTAAATTCGGATTTTAGGCATTTTTGAAGTCCTCTATCAAAATGTGTTATTTATTGGTTACAACTTTTTTGTTTGTAGCATTTGATTGCAGCCCAAATGATTAATTAATGTATTGTGGAATTACCGTTTGTAGTGCTGTGTGTCCTTACTTGGCATTGGAAACATGTCGACAATGGCGCTTGAGCAAGAAAACTTTAAACCTTATGCGAAATGGGAAGATGCAAATGGTTTCAATCGAAAAGGCTCAAAATAACTTCCGCAAGGTTTGCACTTGATAATTGTGTGCTAGAAAGATCATTTGTTTTATATCGTATGATAACAAAACTTATAATTATTTGTTGATATTCAGGCGGTTAATGCTGGTCTAATGAAAATTTTATCCAAAATGGGAATATCCTTGCTGTCAAGGTATTTGCTCACTTCCCAGCTATTTTACTTGTTACAGTCTATATTCTCTATAAAATTTTGTTTTACTCATCTGACAAGGCCTTGGATATAGTTATTGTGGCGCACAGATATTTGAGATTTATGGATTGGGAAAAGATGTGGTTGATCTTGCATTTACTGGGAGTGTCTCAAAAATCGGTGGATTGACTTTTGATGAGGTAATATAATGCCCAAAACCAAACCTTTTTTTCAACTAATCTGGGGATTATCGTACTCAAGTTTGGCCTCTTTCTCGCAGCTTGCAAGGGAGAGTTTGTCATTTTGGGTAAAGGCTTTTTCTGAGGATACGGCTAAAAGACTTGAAAACTTTGGATTTATACAAATGAGACCAGGAGGTATTATTTAATAATGTTGATATGTCGTACGATTACCAAAAAAAAAGAGTTTCCAGGTTTTGAGTTGTAACTTGTGTTTCTTTGTCCAATTAACAGGGGAATATCATGGGAACAACCCTGAGATGTCAAAACTGCTTCATAAAGCTGTTCGTGAAAAGCGTGAGAGTGCATATTCAATTTACCAGCAGCATTTGGCCAACCGACCTGTCAATGTAAGTAATCATCATTATTTGAACCAGATTATTTCTTGTTTCTTTTATCATTTGTATTCTTCTTATTATCCATTCACCTTTGCATGTCATTCCAGTGTCTTGTTTGAGTTTTTAACAAATCGATGCCACAAATTGGTATATCCACCTTAATTTGGTTTTTCCAACATGGGAAAAAGTTCCAAAGATTAAGACCATTGAGAGATATAATTGCACGTATGTATGACTGATATATCTCAGTTAAAAATAAGAGAGATTCTGTACAACATTATTCAAGCCCGATAACAGTGAACCATACTGATCTCAGCTGTTTTTTCAATCCTTCACCACAGGTTCTCCGGGATCTTTTTGAATTTAAGAGTGAGCGTTCCCCGATTCCAGTGGGGAAGGTGGAATCCGCTGCATCTATTGTTGAGCGTTTCTGTACTGGTGGTATGTCTCTAGGGGCTATTTCCCGGGAAACCCATGAAGCAATTGCCATTGCAATGAATAGGATAGGAGGGAAGTCTAATTCTGGAGAAGGCGGTGAGGTATCCTTCTCTACATGTTCTTCATACATAAATATCGTTGATCTGTACAACCCAATTTTACCTCCTACAACGGGTTATTTGATATATATTTGGTAACTATTCACAGGACCCTATTCGCTGGACCCCACTTTCTGATGTTGTTGATGGATACTCTCCCACACTGCCACATCTTAAAGGTCTTCAAAATGGTGATACTGCTACGAGTGCCATTAAGCAGGTAAGAAGTTTATTGGGTCCCACTTCTTATTAATAAGAGGTGGTGCTGAAGTCTGAAAGCAGAATCAAAGACTTTCTTTTTGTAAATCGATAAACGTCTGAATGAGTGTAATTGTTATTTTACCCCTCATAATAGTTATAATGTTGAATGTATGTAAGCTCTTATTCTTATCCAATAAAAGGTGGGTTAACCTCTTGCCCAATAAGAAGGTAAGAGGTTTTAAGCTCTTATCGTGAAAAAAATAAACAAACAGTCTTATAACTGTAACCTCTTACCCGGTAAGGCATAAGTGGTAAAACTCCAAAAACAATCGACTAATATAATATTTGTGCCTTTCAGGTTGCATCAGGGCGTTTTGGTGTCACACCAACGTTTTTGGTGAATGCTGATCAGATAGAAATCAAAATTGCTCAAGGTGCAAAACCAGGTGAAGGTGGGCAATTGCCAGGGAAGAAAGTCAGTGCTTATATTGCAAGATTGAGAAATTCAAAACCCGGAGTCCCGCTTATTTCTCCGCCTCCACACCATGACATTTACTCTATTGAGGATCTTGCTCAATTAATCTTCGACCTTCATCAGGTGAAAAATGTGAAACATTGCAGAACTTCCATTCGTAATGAATAAATTAAATCTATAAAAGACGAGAATAGTGGGTTCTGAGATTTTTATGTGATGAACAGATCAACCCGAAGGCTAAGGTATCTGTCAAGCTCGTGGCTGAAGCTGGAATTGGCACGGTGGCTTCTGGAGTCGCAAAGGGTAATGCTGATGTCATACAGGTACTCTCAGCTTTGTGCTTATGGAAATCAGAGGAACATGGGAAAATTCGTTAATGACAATTTTACCCTTCTTTGCAGATATCAGGGCATGACGGTGGAACTGGAGCCAGTCCCATAAGTTCAATTAAGCATGCTGGCGGTCCTTGGGAACTTGGAGTCACCGAGACACACCAGGTTTATTATATTCTTTTTTTTTCTTCCAAATTTAATCATTTGGTCGTTCTTTGTTATGTTATTTAACTTCAATTTCTATAAACCGTCTTTTGCAGACTCTCATTGCAAATGGTCTTAGAGAAAGGGTGATTCTTAGAGTCGATGGTGGGTTTAAGAGTGGAGTTGATGTTCTTATGGCTGCTGCAATGGGTGCTGATGAGTATGGATTCGGTTCAGTTGCAATGATTGCTACCGGATGTGTCATGGCTCGTATTTGCCACACAAATAACTGTCCAGTCGGTGTTGCCAGTCAGGTAACGGCTACAATCGTCAATTTGTCAGATTGCATTTAAAAAACCGCGTTATATTCTCTTTAATCGTATTTATTTCTCAGCGAGAAGAACTTCGAGCTCGTTTTCCCGGTGTCCCCGGTGACCTTGTGAACTACTTTTTGTATGTTGCTGAAGAGGTAATAACTGCCTTCTAAGAGTCTCAGAAGCTATAATCTGGACGATGTATATATATATATAGGGTCAGGTTCAGGGGAAAACCTCAAAAAAATGGAAAACTGAGGAACACCCTGGTAGCCCTTCATATGGACGATATGCACTTGTGCATAAAAGTAAATGAAGGGCTACCAGGGTGTTCTTCAGTTTTCCATTTTTTTGAGGTTTTCCCCTGAACCTCCCTCTCCCTCTCTCTCTCTCTATATATATATGTATATATATATATATATATTTATAGCTATTGAAATTCCGTTAATATCAAGCTGTTAGTATTTGATTTGTGTTAAAGTATTCAAGTTTGATTTTTTATCCTATCAATCCATCTTAAAAGTTATACGTACAGGTTAGAAGCACGTTGGCTCAGCTGGGGTATGAAAAGCTTGATGACATTATTGGACACACAGAGCTATTAAGACCTCGAGACATTTCATTAGTGAAAACTCAGCATCTCGATCTTAGCTATCTTCTTTCTGTACGTATGCTGTGCATTCTCTACAGTCTTGAAACTGCAATTTTGTGAATGCTAACATCTCGTTTTTCGTTTTTAGAATGTCGGGTTCCCAAAATGGAGCAGCAGTACTATCCGGAAGCAGGAGGTTCATAGTAACGGCCCTGTTCTGGATGACATTTTGCTTTCTGACGTAGAGGTAATTATTTTAGAACAGCGTCTGTTTGCTAAATTACGTTTTAATGCGGTCTTAATTATGTGACTGTCTCCAGTAAGATCTAGTTGGAAGTACCAATGTTATATGTATGTTTGCGTTTGTGTACAGATATCAGATGCGATTGAAAATGAAAAGGTGGTGAATAAAACGTTCAAGATATACAACGTAGATCGTGCTGTTTGTGGCCGTTTAGCGGGTGCTGTTGCAAAGAAATATGGAGATACTGGTTTCGCAGGGCAACTTAACATCACGTAAGACCATGCTTTTAATAGGAAAGTATTTATAATTACTAGTTATATACGTGTGCGATGCCGCAGGATGCAATATTTTATTGTAAACCGAGAACGGACAATTTTGGAATCTCATTGAAAAAGATAATTTGAAATTAATGTTAATAAAGTAGAAATTACAAGTGGTGATTGAACATGTCTTTGACTAAATTGAATGACCGGTATAAAAAACTCAAAATACATCGTTATTGGTGTCACATTAATTTATTTTTTTGGTATAATTTCTTTACTATAGTTTTAATATTTTTAATTTGAAAATAAAAATGCAATTTATATTAGTTTTGATGATGGAGTATTTTTTTTGCAGATAAAGATAATGGTACAGTATTATGTTTTATTAGGAGGGCTCAATGATTATCTTGTATATGAAGTGTTTTTCAGTTGGTTATTAATTAGTTTTATTGAGTTTAAAGAGCTTTCAAAAATTGTACGTATACAATAATTACTTGTAAGCTTGAAATATAAGGGATTATGCATTATTAAACAATAACCAATGCTTAATAAGTTGTTTTTAGGACTTTTATCTAAATGTTTTATGATATAGTATAGATATAGATAAGTAAAATATGAGAACTTTTATGTTAGAAATAACCAGACAAAATAGCAATACAGGAAGAGAGAAAATGGAGGGAACAGAGGGTCTTTCACTAACTGTTTAATATTTCATGCGACACAAGCAAACTGATTACATACACACACACACACACACACACACATATATATATATATATAATATATATATATATATACACACACATGAAGGGACACATCCCTTGACCAAACAACACAACTATTAGAAACAGATGCAACTGTTCATACGCAACTGTTCATAATATGACAGTTAAATAACTGTCATAACCAAACAGGAGCATAACCACCACACTGCCATGACACATATTACTAGCTTACAATTCAACACTCCCCCTTAAGCTAGACTACTTACAGTACTAGAGATAGCACTCATCTTCCTGAAGCTTTTACACTTCAAGCATCATACATCATCAATTTCCTTGACTTTCCCATGGAGTGTATCATCCACAGGCATACATACCTTCTTGTTTCTTTCCACAAGATCATAACATTCACCATCTTTGCACCATGCTTCATCCACTAGAGTTTCAAGTTCCTCAATTGCCATGAACATTGTATCCCCTTCTTGAGTTTCATTTCCACAGATGAAATTGACATCTTCACTTTCATCCTCTTTTCTTTTCTTGCAATACTTCATAGTGTGTCCGTATTTGTGGCAGTAAAAACATTGAGTTTCTGATAGTGGTATCCTTTGATCTCTTCTTTTAGAAGAACCCTCACCATAATCTTTCTTCGATGTCACACGAGAATGAAAAGCTCGTTCCAACGAAGACGTATCATCAAATTGTCTCAAACGTAATTCATGGGACTGTAATGTACCCAGTAGATTTTCTAATGAGAAATCCGACAAGTCTTTTGATTCCTCAATAGCAACAACTATATATTCGAATTTTCGAGTAAGGCTGCGTAGAATCTTTTCGACTATTCTCATGTCTTCAATGGTCTCACCGTTTAATCGCATTTGGTTCAATAATATGATGACTCGATTGTAGTACTCCTCAATGGATTCTGCTTCTTTCATTTTTAAATTGTCGAACTCACACCTCAGTGTTTGCAGTCTCACAATCTTCACTCTCTCTTCTCCTTTATACGATTTCAACAAAATTTCCCAGGCTTCCTTTGAAGTTCTGGTTGAAGAGATCCTTTCGAAGATGTTTTCGTCCACTGCTTGGAAGATTAAGAATAATGCTTTCTTGTCCTTCTTCTTTGAATCCCTTAAAATGTTCGTCTGTTGTGCACTCAAAGCTGTTGGGTTTTCTGGTTCTCTTACTCCATTTTCTATGATCTCCCATAGTTCTAATGATTCAAATAAAACTTGCATTTGAATACTCCAGTGAAAATAATTCTTACCGTTTAATTTGGGGATTTGTGGATGGGGTAGTAATCCATTATCAGAACTTGAAGCCATGAGTCGTGGCTCTGATACCACTTTGTTAGAAATAACCAGACAAAATAGCAATACAGGAAGAGAGAAAATGGAGGGAACAGAGGGTCTTTCACTAACTGTTTAATATTTCATGCGACACAAGCAAACTGATTACATACACACACACACACATATATATATATATAATATATATATATATATACACACACATGAAGGGACACATCCCTTGACCAAACAACACAACTATTAGAAACAGATGCAACTGTTCATACGCAACTGTTCATAATATGACAGTTAAATAACTGTCATAACCAAACAGGAGCATAACCACCACACTGCCATGACACATATTACTAGCTTACAATTCAACATTTTATACTATGGAATGCAACTCATTGAGCATCATCTATAAAATTTTCTTTTTTCGTTTGTCTAGATTTGAAGGGAGCGCTGGACAATCATTTGGTTGTTTCCTTACACCTGGAATGAACATACGATTAGTAGGAGAAGCGAATGACTATGTGGGAAAGGTTCGATCACCAATTACTATTCCAATATTTACATTTCCTTTCTTATATCATATTTTCGCCATTAAACTATGATGGGGTCCCTAGGCCGACTTGTGGAGAGAAAAGAGCGATGAATCCTCCCCCCCCCCCTTTTTCGTGCGGGCCCACTTTCGGGCAGGATATATTGGGTTCTTTTGGTTGGAAATATTGGGAAATGGTCATTCATGCATAATGTTGAGAATATTTTTCGTAGTTTTTCTTTTCTTATATTTGTAGTTTATTTGTTAGGGTATGGCTGGTGGTGAATTGGTTGTGACCCCTGTTAAAAAAACTGGGTTTATCCCGGAGGAAGCTGCGATTGTTGGGAACACGTGCTTATATGGAGCAACCGGAGGTCAACTTTTTGTCAGAGGCAAGACCGGGGAGCGTTTTGCTGTCAGAAACTCTCTTGCTCAAGCAGTGGTGGAAGGCACCGGAGATCATTGTTGTGAGTACATGACAGGAGGTTGTGTCATTGTCCTCGGGAAGTAAGCATCTTTACCACTCCCTTTCTTTTTAGAACAAATTTATTTTCCTATAGTTAGGAGCCGTTTACAAAACGCTTACCCGGGTAAGTGCTTACCAAGTCACATTAGCTTACCGAATGAATATGGCAAAGACCAAGAATCTTACCCGGTAAGAGCGGAAGCAAAGACTGAGAGTCGAAAGCAAGGACCGAGAGTCTTACCCGGTAAGTGAGTGCGACGACTCTTACCACGGTTAGCGCTTACCGGCTAAATTGTTGCATACAATGACAATTTGGTGGACTAAAATCTTACCCGGGAAGTAAACGATAGTGTTGAATTTTATCGTTTATCACTTACCCGGGTAAGTGATTAGGTAAACGACCCCTTACTGTAATTCACCCACAGCAGTTAAAAACAAGTTCTTTGCAACGTGTAAATAAAATCACCCTTTAACCACAATTCTCATAAATTACTCGTCACATAGAGGGAGGTTCAATGGAAAACCCCCAAAAATGAAAAACTGAGGAACACCCTGGTAACCGTTCATCTGGATGGTATGCACATGTGCATACAAGTAATTTGTAAGCAATTTGTCTGGTATGCACACGTGCAAGATGAACGGTTACCAGGGTGTTCCCCAATTTTTCATTTTTTTGCGGTTTTCCCTGAACCTGACCCCTGTCCCATAATACCTTTTAATTTACTATATGATAATTTTGCCTTGATGATAGAGAGTTAAGGGTAGATTTGGAAAGTGGGCATTTACTTTAGAAAGTGAACATTTATTTTGTGACGAACTAAATTTGAAATGTGGACACTTATTTTGGGGCAAAGGGAGTATTATGAAGAGATGGAAACTAGAAATTTGATATGATTGGTTTGCGTTTTGTAGAGTTGGTCGAAACGTGGCAGCTGGTATGACTGGTGGTTTGGCGTATATTCTTGATGATGACGATACCCTCATTCCCAAGGTTTCTATCAAACACTCACTTTACAATTTTACTCATTCATACTAGAAATCACAATTTGCCTTTAGTTTCTAAAACCCGAATGATTCATGACAGATAAATAAAGAAATTGTGAAGATTCAGAGAGTAGTTGCACCCGTGGGGCAGATGCAGCTCAAGAGCCTTATAGAAGCACATGTCGTAAGTACAAAATTGCATACATATTGAACTGTTGTTTACACCAAATGGATGCAAAAGCACATTAACTTGCCGTTTATTCCAACAAAGTTTGAATGTTTTTCTATCAAACTTGTATATATGTAGGAACCTCCCCCCATTCTACAAGAGCTTTTTTAGAGACAAATTCACAAGGGTTTCACATAAGAATAAAATAGGAGAATTATTGCAATTTATCATGTTTTGGTTTCTTTTTTGAGTTGTTATAAGATTCACATGTGCATCTTAACCTATGAGTTGTTTAACTACATCCAGGAAAAAACTGGGAGCACCAAGGGTGCTGCTATCTTGAAGGAATGGGACAAGTATTTGCCTCTGTTTTGGCAGCTGGTTCCGCCAAGTGAGGAAGACACGCCCGAGGCTTGTGCTGAGTACGAGCAAACCACGAGTGGGCAGGTGATTGTGCGGTCTGCATAACACGCCAACTTCTGTTACTACCTTGAACCCAACGTTACGAGAAACAAGATTCTTTCTGCTCACTGGGAATTAGATTCAGTTGACTAGATGCCACAAGCTTCACTTTTGAGAAGAAGATCAAGAAGGAAGATGTCATGGTGGTCTGGTCCGGTTTGGTCTGGTCTGGTCTGGTCTGGTCTGGTCTTTTTCATTGAAAAAACATACCCTTTAAAGGTGAGAATGTATAGACCATAGAGATGGTGCAGGAGATGTAAATGCTTAGGGTACCATATTTGAATAAATGTATTTTTTCTGCAAGGACAGGAATACCATAATCCTTCATGTACCTTCATATACCATGTATCCTTTTAGCCATTCTCCTTTTTACCTAATCAGATTCTACTTTTGAATAAGATATGCTTAGTTTGTTTGGTTTGGTTTTATATACCCCTCACATTCCATGCTAAATTTCTTATTTGACACCACATTATTTTTATTGTGCGTTAAACACACTTATTAATATTTGGCACGTCTCTTTGTATGATACTTTGGAGATTACGGTTTCAATGTGTGTGTGTATAGCACGCGATTTAGAATCATAATCGAAGGTGAATTATCCTCAACTAAAGATATAGAAAACCGACAAATCTTTGTTTTTCTGTTAACATGGAATTTTATTTAACCCATCACATTCATCCTTTCTTTTCTTTTGATTAACAAATCGACATAAAAAGGGGTATATGTCACCCTTTGAAGCATATTGTATTGGTTCCACAGTCATTATGTGGTGCTGCCTTGGAGGTAGGTGGGTGATGCGCAAGCTTGAACCTAAGACCTAATTTGTGGATTGCCCACCTCACCTCCCTTGCTGCTAAGACAATTATTGATATCTCTAAAGAGAATCATGAAGCATTACATATCACTTTATTATGACATTCATCTTTTGTCCAACTTAACATGAAAATAATGAAACTCATGTATGCAAAAATATCTCAAATATATGTTTAGAAACAGATCAGATTAGAACATCAACGACTTTTCATATTTCTCAGTGAATAACAAAACACCTAAGCCAAACTATTTATACAAGAGAAAAAGAATCATTTCCATATCTAACAAAAGAAAGGATTGGGAAGATCTCTAAAAATCAGAATGCAAGCAATCAGGGATCACACCCTAATTAACATGATCCCCGAGATTTTTGACATGATCCTCGATATCTTTGTAATTACTAATAGCTTCAGAAATTCTTCACTCTCCCGCAAGTTGGGTATGTAGGTCGATCATATCCAACTTGTTTATCATTTTCTCGAACTTGCCCCTAGGCAAAGCTTTAGTAAAGACATCTGCTACTTGAAATTCAGATGGAACGAAGAAAATCTCAAGGGCTATTGTTTCTATCTTCTCTCTGATAAAGTGTCGATCTATCTCCACTTGTTTCGTTCTATCATGATGCACCAGATTTTTTGCAATTTCTATGGTTGCCTTGTTGTCGATAAGAGCCTGATTGGTCCTGTTGAGAAGCTTTAGTTCCTTTGAGCAACCTTTTAACCCAAATTCCTTCACAAATCCCATGACACATGGCCCTAAATTCAGCCTCTACGCTGCTCCTGGAAACCACTTGTTGTTTCTTACTTCTCCAGGTTACCAATTCCCCAAACGAAGGTACAATAACCTGTTGTGGATCTTCCATCGGTTCTTGAACCTCCCCAGTCAGCATCAGTGAAGATTTGAAGATCTCTCTGATTTGTCTTTTTGATGAAGAGTCTGTATCCTGGATTTTTCTTGAGATAGTGCAGGATCTAGAACACTGCATCCATGTTTTGCTTACTGGGAGTATTCATGAACCTGCTGACCATTCCAACAACATATCCAATGTCCGGTCTTGTATGGGTGAGATATATTAATTTTCCAACCAGTCGTTGGTATCTCCCTTTATCCACTAGCTCTGCATCTTCTTTTGGTTGAGATGACCTGTTGTGGGTTCCATTGGAATACTTGTTGGCTTGCATCCCAAAAGTCCGGTTTTGGAGAGAAGATCAAGAGTATATTTTCTCTGTGATACAACAATTCCTTTCTTTGATCTAGCGACCTCTATCCCTAGGAGGTATTTTAACTGTCCCAGATCTTTGACTTCGAATTCTCTTCCAAGAACTGTTTTTAGGCGGGCGATCTCCTAGAAAAAGTCTCCGGTAATGATGATGTCATCCACATAGACGATCATCACGACAATTCGACCGTCCGAGTAGTGTTTGGTAAACATTATGTGGTCAACTTGCCCTTGACTGAAGCCATGTCTATTTAGTACTTGGGTGAGCCTGTCAAACCACGCACGTGGGGATTACTTTAGACCATATAATGATTTTAACAATTTACATACCTTCCCTTGATTTTAGCCAGATTCCATTCCTAGGGGCACATCCTGTTGGGTCACTTAAGATTTGAAGATGACCTCAGTCTTTCATTTTTGCACAGTTCATACTTAGAATAATTTTTAGGTTCTTTACAAGCAGTTTAATTGTATAAAAATGTTCGGTGAAGTCGAAGATCAACCGAAGAAACAAAGTAGAAGTATATCTTCAAAGCGGATTGAAGATAGACTTCTCAACCAAAGATTAAGCTGCTACTTGAGACTTCCTAAGGTCTTAGGCCAGTACACTTGAAGAGCAAGGATTATCTTGAAGACTGCAGGATCACTTAAAGATGTTGAAGACATGATCGGCAGAGAATTCCTTAAGAAAGAATTCTTGAAGATATCTTTGAAGAGATCCTAGGCTAACAGTTTACAGCAGGTATAGTCAACTTTATCTGCAAATTATATCTAGGATATCATGATCGGCAGAGAATTCCTTAAGAAAGAATTCTTGAAGATATCTTTGAAGAGATCCTAGGCTGACAGTTTACAGCAGGTATAGTCAACTTTATCTGCAAAGTATATCTAGGATATCTTGCTGATAGAGACGTCTTCCTACCCGCCTACATTTGCTTGACAACTTCTGCCTACCCGCCTACAATTGCTTGACAACTTCTGCCTACCCTCCTACCATTGCTTGACATGTGTCCATGCATTTAATGCATGAGGCACTATATAAAGGGATCATCTTCAACCTTGCAACACAACCAGTTCACTAGATCCTCAAGCTCACAAGTGCTGGCATTCTCTCTTCTATCTCAAAGAAGTTCATTGTTTATCTAAGTGTATTTTCAATCGTTCTTCATTCTCTGTGTGTCTGTGTGTAAGATTGTTTGAACTGATTTATTTGTTCTCTTCCGCAACAATCAATAGTTTCTGTGTGTAATTCTTATTTGAAGTATTTCAATAAGAGAATTAAATTAAGTGAAAAATTTTGTGTATTGCATTCAACCCCCCCTTCTACAATACTTGTTTACCATTGCTACTCAATAGCTGGGACCAACAAGTGGTATCAGAGCAGGTCAGTTTAATCTAATAAACTTGATTTGATCTGCAATGGCTTCATCTTCTTCCTTAAACAATGTTTCTTCTCAAAACTCATATGCTGGATCATACGACAATGTCTCCATAGCCAAACCACCAAAGTTTAATCCTAATAACTTTTCTCTGTGGAAAAGTCGTATGATGCTCTTCTTAGAATGAGTTGACAGCAGATATCCCACCATACTCCATGAAGGACCTCTTGTCCCTAGAGTTTGGGATCGTTATAATGCCAAAAATAAACATGAGGATGGTGATGAGTCTTCTTCTCAAGAAGAACGAACACCTGCTACTGGGAGATACATTGTAAAGGACCCCAGTAAGTACAATGATAAAGATAAGCGTCTTGTAGCTCTTGACACTAAAGTCAGAGCCATCATTGCCCTCTCTTTGCCTGATGAGGTTTATCATTCTCTTGTAAACTTTTCTACTTCTAAGGAAATGTGGTCCACTCTGTGTGTTCTCTATGAAGGTACGTCTGAAGTGAAAAAGAGCAGAAAAATTGCTCTTGTTAGAAAATATGAACTCTTCTCTTATCAGAAAGGAGAATCTCTTTCAGACTACTATAATCGCTTTAACAGTCTTCTCAATGATCTTAAACTGTTGGGTCGCATGTATGATAATGAGGAAGTCTTGTGCAAGTTTATGGATTGTCTTCCTGATTTTTGGGAAAACATCTATACCTGTATAAAGACAACTGTAATACCCCGGGTAAGTTTGTTAGTTAAACCCTCTTGTCGTTAAATTTATTTAACTCTATAATTGATGTTTAGGGTAAAATGAGATGAATTTATAAGTTTAGGGTATATTGTTTAGTAATGAAAAGTGTAGGGGTTGAAGTAGTAAATATGGTTAATAATATCTGAATTAGGGTCCAGATACTTTCATTATCCAGCAACCAATTTCAGTGTGTGTGTGGGTGTTTTGAGAGCAAAAAGGAGAAGAAAAGGAAGAAAACTAGGTTAAGGCATCATTTGGTGTACTTGGAAGAGATTACAGGTATGTTTCCTTTACAATTTATGTTTGTAATGGTTAGTAGATAGTTTCTGTCGGTTTAGAATTAGCATAATCGAACCAGTATAATTTTCAGTCGGATTCTGGGCAAAATGGCAAAAATCATCAGAGGTGTCCGGACACAGCAAGAACGTGTCCGGGTAGTTTGGCTGATGATGTCCGGATGTTGTTATAGTGGTGTCCGGACGATGTGTTTATCCGGGTAAGTTCTCTTTTCCTTTATTGTCCGGATGAAATATGATACCGGATAGCGTCCGGATTACTCAGGTTTCCGGATGATGTCTGGATTAATTATGTTGTCCGGAAAAGGCAAGCTGTCCGGATAAATGGTGTTGTCCAGAAAACTCTGTTTATGTCCGGACTTGAGCTGTTGATCAATTCTGAGATTTCTAAACGTTGTTAGGGGTCTGATAACAATGTATATTATTGAACTATGATTAGTTGATGATTAAGGACTAGAAAATATTATAGACTCGACTTAAGTTCGGGTTTGGGGCAGAGGTTTGAGGAATTAAACTACTTTAAGTTCCTAAGATTGTTGTGTGTGCTTTTGGTAAAGTGGTATATGTATTTGACTTGTACAGATACTGTAAATTTGGAATTGAAGGATCGAAGTGCTTGATAAATATCTTGGAAGGGTTTTTGGATATAAGCTAAACAGGTGAGTTTTACTTCAAAATATTTTTAACTGGAATGCATATATGTGTGGAATGGATATATGATTAAGGTGTGAATATTTTATGTTTATAATATAGTAAGATATTATATTCCTATGTGCATTACACTACACAAGTGCACATTAGTCGGGTTACGGTGTGCGAACCGACGGGTAGCCGGGTTCCGGTGTGCGGACCGGTGAGTAGACGGGTTCCGGTGTGCGGACCAGTAACGTTGATTATTTATTAGTTGGCTTGCTACCAATTAGTATGGCCAGTTGTGGAGGAATAAGGTGGGATGAGATGTACGAGTCTTGAATGGTATTGATATACGTGTAGTATATAGATGTATATGAAAAGTTTTATATAAATGGTTTTGATATAAAGGTTTACTAAACTGACAGGGATTTCCTCACTAGACCATTAGGTCTAACCCTCATTTCTGTTTTTAAAAATATGTATTCCAGGTGGCGGATCGGGTAAGAGCAAGTAAATAGGACTCTTGATGGATAGCTTTTGTGAAGATGTTGGTTATGAAGTTATGGATGTATTTTGTATTTATAACTTTGTTATTAGTCAACATGTAATTTAATTTGCAAAAAAAGTTTGTACTGATTTACTTATTATGTTTACCAAGACTATGGGACCGAATGTGAAATACGATGTATCTTTTGATCATTTTATGATATAAAATGTATGTTATTTTTATATATGGAATTTGGGTTGTTACAGATGGTATCAGAGCCCTAGTTTAAGGGATTTAGGTATTAGTACCTGTACCTAGACTTAAACTGCATGTGAAGTAGGGTGTCCCTATTATTTTAGAACCTGGGGATGCTAAGTATAAAAAGGTAAAAGGAACATCATGTAAGGTATTTTCAGAGTTACACCTGGCCAGTGTAATTATGATCTTACAGGTACATGTTGAACTAGAATACCTTGTTATATGGGGTATGTGCTTATGTGTATATTAACCTTGTCTGAATCAACAGAATGACAAGTGGTACGAGACAAAAAATCGGGAAGGAGGAGGAAGCCTGAATAGAACCAATCCAACAGCCGGAGGAAGGGGAAGAGGGGGAGAAAGAGGCAGGGGCAGGACTGGTGGCAGAGTACAGGGGCGAGGCACAGAGTTTGTTACGAGAGACGACTTGGCTGCTGAGATGGGAAGATTACAAGCCATGTTTAACCAGACGCATAATACTGAAACGGAAAGACCAGATCCTAACTTGGAAGACGAGATGCCTATCACACCTACTGTCGTATCGGTACCAAGAAGGTGTGACTATAAGATGTTTTTAAGCTGTAAACCACCAACTTATGGAGGGGATAGAGATCCAGTGAAGGTGATGCGTTGGCTGAAGGAAATTGAAGTTGTATTTAAAACCAGCAAATGTGCGGAAGAGGATAAGGTGTTATACGGAACTGCAATGTTGAAGGCAGATGCTTTATATTGGTGGGAGGCCCTTATTGACTCCAAGGGATCTGATGTATACTCGACCTTTACTTGGGGCGAATTCTCAAGGGCATTCAAAGAACAGTTTTGTCCTCAAGCAGCAGTCAGACAATTGGAGGAGGAATTACTGAGCCTACAACAAGAGAATTTATCAGTCAGAGACTATACTGCCCGTTTCCTAGAGAAGTCGCGTTTTGGAGAATATTATGTTGCCACGGAGAAAATGAAGATGGAAAGGTTCATATTTGGATTGAATTCGGAAATTCGAAAATTAGTGACTGCAACGAGACCTGATACCTTTTCAGCAGCAGTAAATGCCGCGGAAAATGTAGAGCGGGATAATAGGAGGGATGCTGGTGATAAAAGTATGGGAAAGAGAAAATGGGAAGGACCACCACATGATCCGAAGAAGTCTAGATTTCAGAGATTCGATAATCGTCCACCTTTCCGACCAATGGAAAGACCTTGTCCGAAGTGCCACCGTATCCATCAAGGAAACTGTCAGATTGAATCGCGGGTTTGTTATAGGTGTGGGAAGACCGGGCATGTTATTAAAGATTGTCGATTGATGCGGTTTTGTTTCTTGTGTAATTCTCCCGATCACCTTCAGTCAGATTGTCCGCGAGGTAGAATACAACAAGGGGGCACATCAGGGAAACCAACCATTGCTAGACCAGTAGTTCCAAGAATAGAACCGCCGAGAACAAGGGGTCGTACATTTCAAATGACAGCTAAAGAGGCGGAGGAAACTCCGGATGTGGTTACAGGTACATTTTTCATAAACTCTACACGTGCTAAAGTGTTGTTTGACTCCGGTGCAAACCGATCTTTTGTGTCTCCTTCATTTGCTGCTCACATGCATTTAGAGCCTAAAATGTTAGAACATGCCTTACTGGTAGACACTGCAAATGATAACCAAGTGTCAGTTAAAGAATTTTTTGATTGCTGTGTGATAAATATAGAGGGGTGTGGAGTACCGATACAACTATATCCTATAGCCTTGATCGAGTTTGATGTGGTAGTAGGGATGGATTGGTTAGCTGAGAATCAGGCTAACATAGTTTGTGATAAGAAAATAATCAATGTCGTTTTACCTGATAAGAGGTCAGTAGTGATTTATGGTGATCGTAAGAATCATCAGTCTAGCCTAATATCTATGATAAAAGCCCGTAAGTGTGTCAGCAAGGGTTGCCCGAGTTACTTAGCCTATGTGATAGATAGTAGGCCTGAAAAGATTAAGTTGGAAGATATTCCTACTGTTAGTGAATTTCCTGAAGTATTCCCTGAAGACTTGAATAGTCTTCCGCCCATTAGACAAGTAGTGTTTGGTATAGATCTGATTCCTGGAGCCGCTCCTATTGCCCGTGCACCGTATCGTCTGGCACCTCCAGAGATGAAAGAGATGATGACACAACTACAAGACCTATCCGACAAAGGCTTCATCAGACCTAGTTCTTCGCCGTGGGGAGCGCCAGTTTTGTTTGTGAAAAAGAAGGACGGTTCAATGAGAATGTGTATTGACTACCGGGAGCTGAATAAGCGCACGATCAAGAACAAGTATCCACTTCCAAGAATTGATGATCTATTCGATCAATTAGTTAGAGCTTGTTATTTCTCCAAGATTGATCTCAGATCTGGCTACCATCGGTTGAAGGTTAAAGAAGAAGACGTTCTAAAGACTGCTTTTCGTACAAGGTACGACCACTACGAATTCTTGGTGATGCCATTCGGACTGACGAACGCTCCAGCCGCTTTTATGGATCTAATGAATCGGGTATGTAAGCCTTATCTCGATAAATTTGTCATTGTATTTATCGATGATATATGTGACACCCCAAAAATAGGGTCAACAAAAACTTCCATAAAACGGAAGAGTGATATATAATGCCTTTGCACGAGCTCCCAAAAGAGGGGGATTACACATGCCGGTTTACAAACAAAGTGTAATATCTACAACTAAATGACAACCGACTGATCTAATCTCTACTATGGTAATAAGATTACAAAATGTGTCATTATTAGACTAACTTTGATCTTCTATCTTTGGCATCTCAAATGTATCCCCACGCTCACATATCCCCAACTATGCCTTCTTAGGGATGGCACCACTAGAACCTGTGACACACACATCAGACACGCAACAAGTGTTAGGCATGGAATGCCTAGTGAGTCAAACATATAATAAAACATGCAGTTAGGTCATATAAGAAATATTAACTTGGTCATTCACAAATCGAACTCTATGGGAAGACCCCAAACATCAACTCAAGTTACATCATCTTTGAAGATACACCTTAGCGTTCACCTCCAAGGTAACGCCTCAAGGCCCGACACATCGGGACTACCAATATGGTATAAATCCCGAAAGCGTGGATCGATACACAAACCTCCAAGGTAAGTGCCCAAGATTATATCTTCCTAATGCCTACTTAGAGACTCCTCCAATTTGTGAATACCAACAAACAACTACTCCAAGCAGTTCATAAATCCAAACATTAACTTCATCAAAAGACAGTCCAACTATCTCATTAAGCACATGATTTCTACACACAAGAAATCCTCCACTTATCCACATACATATAAGTGATATTATGAGTTCATCATTTAGCATGGCAACACATACTAATTTAGCATATTAAGTCACTTCCATTATAGTCATAATTTCTTCATTAAGACATAGCTTAATCCATTAAGCTCCAAACCCTAATATTTAGGTTTAACCAATTTCAAATGATCACCATCATAAAAGATACAATTCCAAGTAGAATAAAATGCTACATCACCTTTATCTTACCATTGAGCCCCTTAAATTTCCTCTTTAGAGAAATAAGAGCTTATTGGCTCAAAGTATACTGCAAGGCAAACTTGTTAGAAATAAATGAAATGATAGAGTATATTATGTAACAAGTATACCTTTAAATCAAAGTTACTCACCTTAAAGCTCCAAATATGGAAACCCTAGAAATGGAAACCCTTGATCTTGACCACTTTTAGCTAACCACAAGAAGTTGAGATTGATTACCTAGGACCCAACAATAATAGCCATTAATACTCCCAATAATCAGTAATTTGTGGAAAGAATGAAGAACAACGAAACCCTACCTTGAGAGGAAGAAAAACGTCTGCCAAAATCTCAGTTTGCTCCAAAAATGAGTTAAAATCCGAAACTCTCATTTTTATACCTAACACGGTCGGTGCGGTTGTGACATGGCGATAGTGACACTGTCACTATCGCCGAGTCACTCTCGTTCAACACTCCTAAAAGTCTCGGTACACCCCGAGCGATTATGACCATGCGATAGTGACACTGTCACTATCGCCCAAGGCATACTCGCCTGAAACCCAAATGCCTGAAAGTTTAATCTTGCGGTACAAACCCGGCGATTGTGACACCCGCGATAGTGACACGGGCACTCTCGCCGGTCATTATCGCCCAGAGGGCACCAAGCCTCATTTGATCCCCTTTTCAGCCCTTGAAATAGATTCTAACGAGGTACTATCTATGCTATATTAATAGAATACTTGAACATGCAAAACAATTACATAAACCACTCATAACGAAAATCGGGGTGTTACAATCCTCCCCAACTTGAACAAAATTTCGTCCTCGAAATTTAAGATTGTACGAATAAGTACGGATATCGACGTCTTATGTCCTCTTCCGGTTCCCAAGTCACGTTGGCACCACGATGGTGTTTCCATTGCACTATTAACATAGACACCTCTTTACCACTTCGTAACCTCTTAACTGCCCTTTCGAAGATTGCCTCTGGTTCTTTTACACCACAATTCTTCTCTCCCACTCTTACTTTAGTAAACGAGATCACATCGTATCAACGTGAAATATTTTGTACATCTCTTCCCTTTAAGTCTTACATACTTAATCACAATTAAAAGTCCAGAAAGAACCAGAATTCATCTTTTCATATCTTCTGAACCTTACCTCTTTAGTTAGTATCCGCTCCCCAACTTGGATTTACAAACCTCCTTAGAGTAATTATTCATCATCAAATCTTTACCCGACTATTTCTTGGTCTACCATACCGACATTAATCGTAAATCGATCTCCGGGTCTCAAAAGAATATTACCATCTACTACTTGAAAATCTACACTCGCCTTAAATTGAGCATACTCACCACTATTGAATACTTCAATAATTACGACAGACCTTTGTTACATCCACGACTCACACGTTTCTTTATTACAAAGTGTTACCATTTCCTCCCACCACTATCGCATTATGCGACCATAATACAACCAAATACTAAAGTGTTGTACGACAAGGGTGATAATTCCATTGAACCTGTAGTTTAAATACATTCTTAGGTCCGATCTTTTTATCATTACTTCCCACGCTAGTATGGAGTGTTATTCTCCAAACATCACTTGTCTCTTTCTCTCAACATTTCCACATACTGATAACATTTTCTCATTACTATACATAACAAAACAGTTGTACCAAAATTCTACCCAAGACAATCAACTAAGTTATCTTGAAACAACATACTGTGCCAATGTACTACACATTCTTTAATCTACAACTAATATTTCCTCAGACAATCCTTTCACATATAAGAAGCAACTCTCATTCCTCAAGGATTTTACATCTATTTCACCACAATTTGACTAACACCCTCCTCATCTTTGTTAAACCTCCTATGATTCAAAATCATAAACTTACTTAGCAATTCACACAACTATCATCTCTTTGGATAAACACCCACCACCTTTCTGCCATTCTATTTCGATATTAGCCATATCACTACACCATCTTGCAACCACATACTCCAAAAACTTTATTGATAACTAGTACTCTTTATCTGGAATCCCCGAAAAGACTTCCATTTGAAGTTTCTTCCTTCTAGCCTCACATTACACATTAGTTGATACATTTATATCGAAAATTTATCCCACTACTCGTCCGTACATTCTACAACTATAACATTTCACAGCAGGCTAGGTCTCTCATGATCATTCATACATAAATCAACTTACCTTCATATTCTTCCACATATTTAACTGAGTCTATTTTGCTATGTTATCCCTCCCCAACTTCAGTTGGGCCACAACTCACGATTTTCTAATTAACTCATACCTACTCGTTACTTTCTAATTCTAGGTGATTCCAAACCTTTACATAAACCGGACATACTCTTTCACAGATCAACACAATCTATGTACTCCTTTCGTTCGTCTCAATTACTTCAGTCCTTACTAACCATCCACTTTGTAAATAAGGCACTTATTTAAAACCATAGTATTTCAATATTCTAACACCTTTACAAAGTGGTCTTTTAACTTTTAATCTTCTGATTCCAGGCTTAATATTCATACATGACCTCAGAAAATAAATGTATTTATATAATGTAAACTTCAATCATAATACAATTCATATAATTCCAACCCCAAGCCTACGTCGGGCTTATTTAAACCAGGCGAATACTCCCAATACTCAACTGAGTCCAAAACCAAGCCATCCGCTCAAAGGATCCAATGATTATTTATCAACATCTACTCATGCAATTAAATACATCTAACTCACATCATGTAACACACGCTCCGAGGAGTGATAATCTTACAACCCCTTCATTGCTACTTTCCCAATGAAGTCAATCCATATATGTATCTATATGTACACGTGTATACAACCTCTTTTATACCCAACAATATATATATATACCTTACTAAAGTTCATTAGTATTCGAGGTACTAGGAATACAAGATCACCATAAATTCTGATTTAATCTCAAGGATATTTTCCTTTCTGTCTCACCACATTACACATAGCGAGTTACTAATTTCATCACCTTAACGACTACTAATCCTTCCTCCGGACGCAACCGTCCCTTGGCAACTGTATTTCTAATTATCAAACAAGGGTACAGACCTTCTTACAATCGACACTAAAGTTTACTTTCGATCCTCTCACTATTCACCTCTCCATTTGAACGCAATTACTAAAACTATAAACATTTTCCCATGATTTATCCCACACCTTTCCACTCTTGGAGTTCTTTCTTAGTTTATGCATGACAACGTGATAAATAAATCATTTCACACATTTTCTCATCTTAAAGGACGATGCTTGAAACAACTTGGGCACATATGACCCTAACATTCTCATAACTTCAGTGTACTGCACAACGATCTCGAGAACCTTTTTCATACAACTTTACTCACAAATGAAGGCTGCTCACTCAAACAAGGTAAATCGTTTTACTCACCCCACTTGTAACACCCTCGAATTTGGAAAGAGCAAATAAATTAAAATTTTCAATATTACATCCGAAACAATATGTAAAATACCTCAAATTACAAACTATGGTTATCTCCAAACAATGCATACAACTCAAGTCTTATTACCAAAGCTAAACCCGCTTTAGACATCACTTAATCCAAATACAAGTGCTATTTCCCAAGGGTAAATGCGGAAATATAACTTAAGCTACTCACCTCTTATGCACCTTACTAACACTCGCCACTTCACAATGTAGACATTAAAACGTGAATACCAAGGTCCAACCCCGAGATACCCAACCGACCATTACCAACGACTGACTAACATGCCTATGAATCCAACGTAATATAGTCTACAATTATCATGCCTATCCCGGAATGACTCACTCACCCAAGCATGTAAATATTCAAACGTGCAATAAATGCAAAACAGTGCAATAAAAGCAACCCATCAACAAGACTCTACACCGAGCCCGTTAAGCCGGACAAATGTCCCCAAGACTTACTCACAGTCAAAACCAAGCAAAATGCTCCAAGCTTGTTAAACCCATACGTCGGTCAAAATACATTTAAACTTTGTTTAGGCAAGCTATATTTCAAAATCACCATTAACCCCAAAACTCATCACGGGTTAAACAAAAAGGGTTTTCCCAAAGGACTCACACCCTTATAATTCTCAAGATGACACGGCTATTGTGACAACTCACCCCACTTATCATTAACACTCTACTTCCGACTAGTGGTCGTCCTATTGACCTTGTCACACTTGCTATCCATGCGTTCCACGACCCACTTACTCAATCATTTCATATTATTTTCTTTTTAATCATTCACCTTTCATTCTATCTCTACACATTTCCATCCACCTACTTAAGGTTGCCTCAGCGGCTTTCATGAGTCCTACCAGTTCCAGGTTGTCTTCCCAACCTCTAATCATTTACTGCTCATATCTCCAAAGAATTGAAGGACCTTGGTGGCGTACCCACCATCGTTCTATTTTAACACAAAGAGATGGCCATAAAGTGGTTATACGAATATAAACATGCAAAACGTACTTTACCGATCATTAGACACTGTGACAATTTAGAAACAAGTATGCTCGTGTAACTCATATTCATAATAACAGTAGCTAATTGAAATTGCGAACATACTTTACATGAGAATTCTCGTTGCTATTGCTACAGTACTAAATTCATGTATTTCCATCGACTCTAAGACTATCCCGTCTTAGTACTTCTACCCAAATCGCGCAAGTCATAACTTAATTCATCACAGCTTAAGTCTAAGTATCTCCTCAGCATACTTAGTTCACTTAAACTAATGCTCTGATACCAACTTGTGACACCCCAAAAATAGGGTCAACAAAAACTTCCATAAAACGGAAGAGTGATATATAATGCCTTTGCACGAGCTCCCAAAAGAGGGGGATTACACATGCCGGTTTACAAACAAAGTGTAATATCTACAACTAAATGACAACCGACTGATCTAATCTCTACTATGGTAATAAGATTACAAAATGTGTCATTATTAGACTAACTTTGATCTTCTATCTTTGGCATCTCAAATGTATCCCCACGCTCACATATCCCCAACTATGCCTTCTTAGGGATGGCACCACTAGAACCTGTGACACACACATCAGACACGCAACAAGTGTTAGGCATGGAATGCCTAGTGAGTCAAACATATAATAAAACATGCAGTTAGGTCATATAAGAAATATTAACTTGGTCATTCACAAATCGAACTCTATGGGAAGACCCCAAACATCAACTCAAGTTACATCATCTTTGAAGATACACCTTAGCGTTCACCTCCAAGGTAACGCCTCAAGGCCCGACACATCGGGACTACCAATATGGTATAAATCCCGAAAGCGTGGATCGATACACAAACCTCCAAGGTAAGTGCCCAAGATTATATCTTCCTAATGCCTACTTAGAGACTCCTCCAATTTGTGAATACCAACAAACAACTACTCCAAGCAGTTCATAAATCCAAACATTAACTTCATCAAAAGACAGTCCAACTATCTCATTAAGCACATGATTTCTACACACAAGAAATCCTCCACTTATCCACATACATATAAGTGATATTATGAGTTCATCATTTAGCATGGCAACACATACTAATTTAGCATATTAAGTCACTTCCATTATAGTCATAATTTCTTCATTAAGACATAGCTTAATCCATTAAGCTCCAAACCCTAATATTTAGGTTTAACCAATTTCAAATGATCACCATCATAAAAGATACAATTCCAAGTAGAATAAAATGCTACATCACCTTTATCTTACCATTGAGCCCCTTAAATTTCCTCTTTAGAGAAATAAGAGCTTATTGGCTCAAAGTATACTTCAAGGCAAACTTGTTAGAAATAAATGAAATGATAGAGTATATTATGTAACAAGTATACCTTTAAATCAAAGTTACTCACCTTAAAGCTCCAAATATGGAAACCCTAGAAATGGAAACCCTTGATCTTGACCACTTTTAGCTAACCACAAAAAGTTGAGATTGATTACCTAGGACCCAACAATAATAGCCATTAATACTCCCAATAATCAGTAATTTGTGGAAAGAATGAAGAACAACGAAACCCTACCTTGAGAGGAAGAAAAACGTCTGCCAAAATCTCAGTTTGCTCCAAAAATGAGTTAAAATCCGAAACTCTCATTTTTATACCTAACACAGTCGGTGCGGTTGTGACATGGCGATAGTGACACTGTCACTATCGCCGAGTCACTCTCGCTCAACACTCCCAAAAGTCTCGGTACACCCCGAGCGATTATGACCATGCGATAGTGACACTGTCACTATCGCCCAAGGCATACTCGCCTGAAACCCAAATGCCTAAAAGTTTAATCTTGCGGTACAAACCCGGCGATTGTGACACCCGCGATAGTGACACGGGCACTCTCGTCGGTCACTATCGCCCAGAGGGCACCAAGCCTCATTTGATCCCCTTTTCAGCCCTTGAAATAGATTCTAACGAGGTACTATCTATGCTATATTAATAGAATACTTGAACATGCAAAACAATTACATAAACCACTCATAACGAAAATCGGGGTGTTACAATATACTTATCTATTCCCGATCCAAAAAGGATCACGCACAACACCTTCGATTGATTCTGGAGTTGTTGAAGAAAGAAAAGTTGTATGCTAAATTCTCGAAGTGTGAATTCTGGTTGCGGGAAGTTCAGTTTCTGGGGCATGTCGTTTCAGAGAAAGGCATTCAAGTAGATCTGATGAAAGTGGAAGCGATTGAAAGATGGGAACCGCCAAAGACGCCAACCGAAGTACGTAGTTTTCTGGGCCTAGCTGGCTACTATCGGAAATTTATAAAAGACTTCTCTCGAATCACGACGCCATTGACTAAGCTGACTCGGAAGAATCTAAAGTTTGATTGGAGAGCAGAACAGGATGAAGCATTCAGAATATTGAAAGAGAAACTCTGCAACGCGCCAATATTAGCATTGCCAGAAGGTTCCGAGGATTTCGTTGTCTACAGTGATGCCTCTAAACGGGGATTGGGTTGTGTACTTATGCAGCGTGGAAAGGTTATTGCTTATGCTTCTCGTCAACTAAAAGATCACGAAAGACAGTATCCGACGCACGACATGGAGCTTGCAGCAGTTGTCTTCGCATTGGAGATTTGGAGACATTATCTTTATGGTTCCAAATGTCAAATTTATACCGATCATAAGAGTCTCCAACACCTCTTCGATCAGAAGAAACTAAACATAAGGCAGAGAAGATGGCTAGAACTGGTGAACGATTACGACTGTGAAATTCTCTATCATCCGGGAAAGGCAAACGTGGTAGCTGATGCTCTGAGTCGTCAAGAAAGAAGCGGAACAATAAAAGCCATTTCACTACGAGCTGAACTTTTACCCAACATCTTTGACGAATTGCTGAAGTGTCAATTAGAAGCCTATCAGGAAGAACATTTGAAATCAGAACGGTTGGTGGGATTATCAGCATTGCTAGAAAAAGATGATCGTGGGTTATTATGTTTGGGAAGCAGAATTTGGGTGCCTCGTATAGGTGGGTTACGTGATCGGGTACTACAAGAAGCTCATCAGTCTCGTTTTTCTATTCATCCGGGTACGAACAAGATGTATAAGGATCTGAAACAATTTTATTGGTGGTCGGGGATAAAAAGAAGCATTGCTCAGTATATGGAAAATTGTGATACTTGTAAGAAAGTGAAGATTGAACATCAAAGGCCGTTTGGTCAGTTACAACGTCTAGAGATACCAATGTGGAAATGGGATCAGATCACTACTGATTTCATTACCAAGCTACCTAGAACTCCGAAAGGATTTGATACTATTTGGGTGATTGTTGATAGATTAACGAAGTCTGCTCACTTCTTGTCGATAAAAGAAACTGATTCGATGGAACGCTTAGCCAAATTGTACATTGACGAAATAGTAACGCGACATGGAGTACCAATCTCGATTATTTCTGATCGAGATAGTCGTTTTACTTCTAGATTCTGGAGAAGCTTTCAAAAAGAAATGGGAACACAGATAAAGTTAAGCACAACATATCATCCTCAAACGGACGGTCAGAGTGAAAGAACAATCTAGACTTTAGAAGATATACTCCGGGCTTGTATTATTGACTTTGGGGGATCATGGGATAAACATCTACCGCTGATCGAATTTGCTTACAACAACAGTTATCATTCCAGCATACAAGCGGCACCGTTTGAAGTTCTGTATAGTAGAAAATGTCGAACACCTTTATGTTGGAACGAAGTGGGGGAGAAACAGTTAGCGGGGCCAGATATAGTACAGTTAACAGCAGATAAGATTACTCAGATTCGGGACAGATTGAAAATGGCTCAAGACAGACAGAAAAACTATGCTGACCGACGTCGGCAACCGTTAGAGTTTCAAGTTGGAGATTTTGTAATGTTGAAAGTCTCACCTTGGAAAGGAGTCATTCGATTTGGAAAGCAAGGTAAACTTAGCCCAAGGTATATTGGACCGTTTGCAATAACAGAAAGAATCGGTGAAGTGGCCTACAGATTGGATCTTCCGTTAGAGTTAAGCAGGATTCACAACGCGTTTCATGTATCGAATCTTCAAAAGTGTTTAGTTGCACCAGATCAGGCCGTCTCTCTACCAAATATACAAGTGGATGAAAAGTTGAATTACGTGGAAGAACCGGAAGCCATTGTTGACCATAAAGTCAAAGTTTTGCGGAATAAGGAGATCAGACAAGTCAAAGTTCAGTGGCGACATCATAGAGGGCAGGATGCTACTTGGGAATCGGAATCAGAAATGAGAACTAAGTACCCGTACCTTTTTGCCTAACTGAATTCCGGGACGAAATTCTCTTAAGGGGGAGATGATGTAATACCCCGGGAAAGTTTGTTAGTTAAACCCTCTTGTCGTTAAATTTATTTAACTCTATAATTGATGTTTAGGGTAAAATGAGATGAATTTATAAGTTTAGGGGTATATTGTTTAGTAATGAAAATTGTAGGGGCTGAAGTAGTAAATATGGTTAATAATATCTGAATTAGGGTCCAGATACTTTCATTATCCAGCAACCAATTTCAGTGTGGGTGTGGGTGTTTTGAGAGCAAAAAGGAGAAGAAAAGGAAGAAAACTAGGTTAAGGCATCATTTGGTGTACTTGGAAGAGATTACAGGTATGTTTCCTTTACAATTTATGTTTGTAATGGTTAGTAGATAGTTTCTGTCGGTTTAGAATTAGCAGAATCGAACCAGTATAATTTTCAGTCGGATTCTGGGCAAAATGGCATAAATCATCAGAGGTGTCCGGACACAGCAAGAACGTGTCCGGGTAGTTTGGCTGATGATGTCCGGATGTTGTTATAGTGGTGTCCGGACGATGTGTTTATCCGGGTAAGTTCTCTTTTCCTTTATTGTCCGGATGAAATATGATACCGGATAGCGTCCGGATTACTCAGGTTTCCGGATGATGTCCGGATTAATTATGTTATCCGGAAAAGGCATGCTGTCCGGATAAATGGTGTTGTCCGGAAAACTCTGTTTATGTCCGGATACTTGAGCTGTTGATCAATTCTGAGAATTCTAAACATTGTTAGGGGTCTGATAACAATGTATATTATTGAACTATGATTAGTTGATGATTAAGGACTATAAAATATTATAGACTCGACTTAAGTTCGGGTTTGGGGGAGAGGTTTGAGGAATTAAACTACTTTAAGTTCCTAAGATTGTTGTGTGTGCTTTTGGTAAAGTGGTATATGTATTTGACTTGTACAGATACTGTAAATTTGGAATTGAAGGATCGAAGTGCTTGATAAATATCTTGGAAGGGTTTTTGGATATAAGCTAAACATGTGAGTTTTACTTCAAAATATTTTTAACTGGAATGCATATATGTGTGGAATGGATATATGATTAAGGTGTGAATATTTTGTGTTTATAATATAGTAAGATATTATATTCCTATGTGCATTACACAACACAAGTGCACATTAGTCGGGTTCCGGTGTGCGGACCGACGGGTAGCCGGGTTCCGGTGTGCGGACCGGTAGTTGGCTTGCTACCAATTAGTATGGTCAGTTGTGGAGGAATAAGGTGGGATGAGATGTACGAGTCTTGAATGGTATTGATATACGTGTAGTATATAGATGTATATGAAAAGTTTTATATAAATGGTTTTGATATAAAGGTTTACTAAACTGACAGGGATTTCCTCACTAGACCATTAGGTCTAACCCTAATTTCTGTTTTTAAAAATATGTATTCCAGGTGGCGGATCGGGTAAGAGCAAGTAAATAGGACTCTTGATGGATAGCTTTTGTGAAGATGTTGGTTATGAAGTTATGGATGTATTTTGTATTTATGACTTTGTTATTAGTCAACATGTAATTTAATTTGCAAAAAAAGTTTGTACTGATTTACTTATTATGTTTACCAAGACTATGGGACCGAATGTGAAATACGATGTATCTTTTGATCATTTTATGATATAAAATGTATGTTATTTTTATATATGGAATTTGGGTTGTTACAGATGGTATCAGAGCCCTAGTTTAAGGGATTTAGGTATTAGTACCTGTACCTAGACTTAAACTGCAAGTGAAGTAGGGTGTCCCTATTATTTTAGAACCTGGGATGCTAAGTATGAAAAGGTAAAAGGAACATCATGTAAGGTATTTTTAGAGTTACACCTGGCCAGTGTAATTGTGATCTTACAGGTACATGTTGAACTAGAATACCTTGTTATATGGGGTATGTGCTTATGTGTATATTAACCTTGTCTGAATCAACAGAATGGCAAGTGGTACGAGACAAAAAATCGGGAAGGAGGAGGAAGCCTGAATAGAACCAATCCAACAACCGGAGGAAGGGGAAGAGGGGGAGAAAGAGGCAGGGGCAGGACTGGTGGCAGAGTACAGGGGCGAGGCACAAAGTTTGTTACGAGAGACGACTTGGCTGCTGAGATGGGAAGATTACAAGCCAATATTCAAGCCATGTTTAACCAGACGCATAATACTGAAACGGAAAGACCAGATCCTAACTTGGAAGACGAGATGCCTATCACACCTACTGTCGTATCAGTACCAAGAAGGTGTGACTATAAGATGTTTTTAAACTGTAAACCACAAACTTATGGAGGGGATAGAGATCCAGTGAAGGCGATGCGTTGGCTGAAGGAAATTGAAGTTGTATTTAAAACCAGCAAATGTGCGGAAGAGGATAAGGTGTTATACGGAACTGCAATGTTGAAGGCAGATGCTTTATATTGGTGGGAGGCCCTTATTGACTCCAAGGGATCTGATGTATACTCGACCTTTACTTAGGGCGAATTCTCAAGGGCATTCAAAGAACAATTTTGTCCTCAAGCAGCAGTCAGACAATTGGAGGAGGAATTCCTGAGCCTACAACAAGAGAATTTATCAGTCAGAGACTATACTGCCCGTTTCCTAGAGAAGTCGCGTTTTGGAGAATATTATGTTGCCACGGAGAAAATGAAGATGGAAAGGTTCATATTTGGATTGAATTCGGAAATTCGAAAATTAGTGACTGCAACGAGACCTGATACCTTTTCAGCAACAGTAAATGCCGCGGAAAATGTAGAGCGGGATAATAGGAGGGATGCTGGTGATAAAAGTATGGGAAAGAGAAAATGGGAAGGACCACCACATGATCCGAAGAAGTCTAGATTTCAGAGATTCGATAATCGTCCACCTTTCCGACCAATGGAAAGACCTTGTCCGAAGTGCCACCGTATCCATCAAGGAAACTGTCAGATTGAATCGCGGGTTTGTTATAGGTGTGGGAAGACCGGGCATGTTATTAAAGATTGTCGATTGACGCGGTTTTGTTTCTTGTGTAATTCTCCTGATCACCTTCAGTCAGATTGTCCGCGAGGTAGAATACAACAAGGGGGCACATCAGGGAAACCAACCATTGCTAGACCAATAGTTCCAAGAATAGAACCGCCGAGAACAAGGGGTAGTACATTTCAAATGACAGCTAAAGAGGCGGAGGAAACTCCGGATGTGGTTACAGGTACATTTTTCATAAACTCTATACGTGCTAAAGTGTTGTTTGACTCCGGTGCAAACCAATCTTTTGTGTCTCCTTCATTTGCTGCTCACATGCATTTAGAGCCTAAAATGTTAGAACATGCCTTACTGGTAGACACTGCAAATGATAACCAAGTGTCAGTTAAAGAATTTTTTGATTGCTGTGTGATAAATATAGAGGGGTGTGGAGTACCGATACAACTATATCCTATAGCCTTGATCGAGTTTGATGTGGTAGTAGGGATGGATTGGTTAGCTGAGAATCAGACTAACATAGTTTGTGATAAGAAAATAATCAATGTCGTTTTACCTGATAAGAGGTCAGTAGTGATTTATGGTGATCGTAAGAATCATCAGTCTAGCCTAATATCTATGATAAAAGCCCGTAAGTGTGTCAGCAAGGGTTGCCCGAGTTACTTAGCCTATGTGATAGATAGTAGGCCTGAAAAGATTAAGTTGGAAGATATTCCTATTGTTAGTGAATTTCCTGAAGTATTCCCTGAAGACTTGAATAGTCTTCCGCCCATTAGACATGTAGAGTTTGGTATAGATCTGATTCCTGGAGCCGCTCCTAATGCCCGTGCACCGTATCGTCTGGCACCTCCAGAGATGAAAGAGATGATGACACAACTACAACACATATCCGACAAAGGCTTCATCAGACCTAGTTCTTCGCCGTGGGGAGCGCCAATTTTGTTTGTGAAAAAGAAGGACGGTTCAATGAGAATGTGTATTGACTACCGGGAGCTGAATAAGCGCACGATCAAGAACAAGTATCCACTTCCAAGAATTGATGATCTCTTCGATCAATTAGTTGGAGCTTGTTATTTCTCCAAGATTGATCTCAGATCTGGCTACCATCAGTTGAAGGTTAAAGAAGAAGACGTTCTAAAGACTGCTTTTCATACAAGGTACGGCCACTACGAATTCTTGGTGATGCCATTCGGACTGACGAACGCTCCAGCCGCTTTTATGGATCTAATGAATCGGGTATGTAAGCCTTACCTCTCACCCTCATTTCCCAAGTCTATCTTTTCTTCATATATCTTACATCTCCACAAGTCCATATTGAACATCAAAGCTCCTCTGATGATGACTCCTCTTCAAGTCTACCACCTACTGGAGATCCTATCCTTGACAGACTGCCATCATCCCCTCCTACATTTTTCAGGTATCTTCCTCATCCTAACTCCTTGCCTACCTACTCCTCTCCTTGACTACCAATTCTTGCCTACCGACTCTTCTCTTAATCGATCCTAACTTCATCTCTTCATCTTTAACCTCCATCCTCCCTTTCAAAAACCTACATGTTATCCTATCTTCAATCTCCAATGGTTTTATCAAAACCATTCCCAATCTCCAAGAAAATACTTTCTCAAGTACTCATATCGCACTCACCAAATATTCCCTTCTCCTCCACTTCTACCAATTTGCCCTCTTCTACTCCTGAAGATTTTCCTCTGCCTCTCAACCTCAACCTCCTCTTCCTTTAGCACAATATTCTGGATTTGAAGATCCCTCCCTTCATGACTATGTGTAAAACATGAAGATCACTCTTGAAGATCCCTCCCTTCATGACTATGTGAAGATCACTCTTAAAGATCTACTCTTGAAGATAACTTGAAGACCCACATCTGAAGATCACTCTTGAATATTGAAAATCTTGAAGATTACTTTTGAAGATGACTTGTAGATTGTTATCCTCAGCCTTGAAGATGACTTGAAGATCCGAAGGTACTTACCACAAATCTTCTTCTGAAGATCCCTTCCACAAATCTTTTGAAGATAAAGTCTTCTCAACAGCCTTCCGAAGATCTTTGTCGAACATCAAAAAAAAATTAAAAATATATATATATATATATATACATCGGCTGCCGATGCCATCTCTTATAAAAAAAAATTTAAATAAAAAAAAATTATTTATATATATATCATCGGTGGCATCTCTTAAAAACAATTTTTTTATATATATATATACATCGGCTGCCGATGCCATCTCTTATAAAAAAAATAAAATTATTTATATATTTATCATCGGTGGCATATCTTAAAAAAAATTATATAATATATATATACATATTTGCCATCGGTGGCATCCTTAAAAAAATATTATTATATATATTAATATATTTTAAGTCTCCCCCCTCTTTTTTTCTTTTTCCTACCGACCTCTCCACCCACAATTGTTTTTGTACCGATTTTTTTTTCTACACCCTAATCCCAATTTTTTCGGTTACCATTTTTCATAAATCATCTCTCTCCCATAACTCTCACCTTACTCTCCTTACTATTGCCCACCATACTTCCTCATTCCTTTTCCCCTTTCTTTTTCCCATCTCTCACCTTTCCCTACACATTCAACTTCTCCCATCACTCTTTAAATCCTACATCCTCTTACCCATAAAATCATCCCCTTCCTTTTTACTATCTCTCACCCAATTATAAATACCCCATCTTACTGTAAAGCCCGTATCCCGGTATGTAATTTCTTTGTTTTAATTCTTTTTTAAAAGTTTTATTTATCATGGTTTCCGTTAGCGGGGTTAGACGAATTGGACCTAATAGTTAAATATGTCAAGACGTGGTTAGTTTGCGAGAAGGATGTAGTGAGGGACCAAAATTGTTAAGGGGCCAAAAAGTGAGAGTTTCGGCCCATGCAACCCAAACCAAACCCTTGTATCATTTTTTTGGTGTGGTGTTCGTGAGTAACAAGAAAAAAGAGATGGAGCTCAATATTTTCGTATTTTGAAAACCTAGCTGCAGAAAACTTCTGTTTCCCGGAGATTGAACGGTCGGATCGTCGTGATTTTTGGTGAGCAGCTTCACGACATCTTCATCAACATTCTGGACGGTGGGATCGTGGTTTTGAGGTCCGGAGGTCATGGTTTCGTGGGGTTCTGCACAGCAGTAACTTTGTGGTGATTTTTCTCCATTCTTGCTCTATTTTGGTTCCATACATCTTGATGTGCTTATTTCCAAGTGTATGATGGTTTTGTATGCCTCTAGTATAATCTAGAGAAGACTTTGTATTGCTCTAATATTGGTGGTAGTGGATTTGAAGCGGCTCTAGTAGTCCCGTGGTTTTTACTCTCGATTTTGAGGGGTTTTCCACGCTAAAATTTTGGGGTCTCATTGTGGTTGTTGATTGTATGTTTGGGGGTTGTTTTTACTTGCACTTAGAATACCCTATTTGTTTGCATCCTCAAAGGTTCATTCAGGTCTGTTTGGGTTAAGCTATGGCTTAATGGGTTACTAAGCATTATTTGTCATTTTATGTGAAACTGCAGTTTCTGTCCCTGTTTTTGTATCGAGTATAACTTCTGCTAGGAATATCGGATTGGGATGAAACCAGTGCCAAAAGTTCCCTTTATGAGTCTAGTAAGTTTCTTATGTTTTGCGGAAAAACCAGTTCGGACCGTAGCTAGTGTCAAACCGCTGTTTTGTAATGAAAGGTGCTGTTTTTCGCTGTGCAGTTAACCGGTTTTGTAAAATCCATAATAAATTGTAGAAAAATCGTTAGAGCGCGTGCGATATGTCCCTGGAACCCTAAGACATGGGACTTTGTGATTATGGATTAATATTTCTGGATTTATCAGTTTACAAGGGGTTAAACAGGTCCCGAACAGACCTGTGTTTTTAGAGTAAAAGCTGCAATGTGTATGTTATAATTTAGTAGTCGTGGTTTTGGGTTGGGGCGTCACTTTGACATTTGTTAACACGTAATTAGGTGGGAGAAGGTGAGTGAAGTTGGCCGGCTTGTGATTGCGGTTGCGGATACTCGCGTTGCTTTAAGGTGAGTTCTCTCACTGTGTAGTTAGGGGTTGTATGCATGTCATAGTAGTTTGTATGTACTACTGTCTTTGTGGTGTGAACTAGTTGTTTGTGGTGTGTAATATTTGATTGGTTTAAATGCTTAGTATAAATGTGTTACATTACAACTCGGTGGGATCGAGGGCTCGGTGGGATCGAGGGCTCGGTGGGACCGAGGAAGTGGAAAGAAACGTTGTGGGAACTCGGTGTGACGAGTGTGTTACATTACAACTCGGTGGGACCGAGAGCTCGGTGGGACCGAGGAAGTGGAAAGAAACGTTGTGGGAACTCGGTGTGACGAGTGTGTTACATTACAACTCGGTGGGACCGAGGGCTCGGTGTGACCGAGGTGTTGGATACATAATTACTTGTAGATGTTTACTCGTTTTATGTAACTGTGATGTTGTTGCTTATGTGCGGATAGGGGTGATGTGTATATAATTCCTATCTGCGCATGTGATGGAATTCACTAAGCTTCGTGCTTACCCCTTCCCAATATCTTATGATTTCAGGTGCGAGTAGCAGTCGGGCATGACGGTACACACGGGCGCAAGGCGAAGGCTGTTTAAGTTTAACTTTTTAAATGGGGATTTAATTATATAACTTTTCCGCTGCTTAAATTTCATTTGACGGTTTTAATTAACGACGTTTATTTTTATTGTAATGGGATTTGTTAACTTATGGTTTGATTGTAACGAAATGCATTATTTTTAAAATTTTAAATTCATTGTAATTTTTGGGACGTTACAACTTGGTATCAGAGCCACTCCTGTGCCGTTCGGGATGGTGGGGCAAACCTCATCGAGGATGATGAGTCCCTAAGGGGGGGTGTGTGTAACACCTTAGGCATATCCCACATCGGCCGTGGACAGGAGAGATGTTGGGTATATTAGTAAACCTTGGTCTTACCAGACACAACGCGTTTTGGGGCCACAAGCATGCGGGTTCCTTGGGAACTCTGTGGTTAAGCGTGCTTGGGTGGGAGTAGTACCAGGATGGGTGACCTCCTGGGAAGTCCTTGCGAAGTCCTTGCCAGGTCGCCAAGAACAAAGCCGTGAGCTAGTGGGGCAAAGCGGACAATATTGTGTCGTGGTAAGCGGGGTGTTACAAATGGTATCAGAGCACAGCTTGAGTGAATCAGACACATCTCGGTGTGTTTGGTCTCAAGTTGCGGCTATGAAATTTCAATTTCTTTTACTAAAATCTTTTAGAATAAAGGGAAAAGGAAAACCCGTTTGGGAAACGGTGATCGAGGGCGCAGTGTGTACAGTCAGCCGACACTATTTGGGAAGGTACGGTACTTAGTGTATTTATTGCTTTCTAGGCATAGGGTATGCATGCTAGATTGCCTATGTTGTTTACACTGTACTGCATGTTTGTTGTTTGCTAATAGGAGTTCATTCTAGCCTTGATAAGTTGTTAAGTGAATGCACTATAGGTTGTATGCGGTAGGAACCAAATAGCCTTAGAATGTCGGATTTAGTTCTATTGCGCAGCTCTTGTTTGAGTCCAACCGTTGTAGGATAGAATCTTATATTCGAATGTCTATCTGGTTTTACACTGTGTGCGACTGTGCATTCGCGAGGCGACTTGTCATGACTAGTGGGGATTTTGTCATAGCAAGGGTAGTGGAGTTGGGTGGAATTCCTAGGGAGCTAGGAAGAGTGTATACATATGCCGGTGCGGGCATATGTGTGTAGTTATCGGCGAGAAACTAGTTGGACCCATCGGATGGAACTCGGAACGAGTGATGATAGGTGTGGAAGGTAGTAGTAGAGCTCCTACTATTGGAAACACAGGATCAATGCTCGAGTCGGGGAAAGTCACGAGGAATCCAAGGAGTTGAGCGTGAGCGTTGTTAGTGTGAGTTATTATGCGCTAATAACTCGTTGTAATATCTACCCGGAATAGCCATCGCAAGGAGGAACGACTATAGTAAACCTACTAGTACAGGTGTGTACTTGTTTTGCTTTGATGGGATGATCGCTGGGGTAGTGTCGAAGGTTATAAAATTAGTAGTTGTTGGAATAAAAGGACGATTCTAGTATTGATCACTTGGAGTGACGATAAGGATGATGCTTGTTTCGGGCCAAGATGGACGATTGTGCTAGAATCATAGGCTTATAGAGCCGACTTTGATTTGAGGAAAAATCGTAGGGATTATTTGACGTAATTTCTTAACTTGCCTAAGAGGTTTAAATGTCCGGATGACGTTAGTGGACCGGAGAGATTTGGAGGAGTAGGAGTCGAGGCGTAGAATGCCGACTAAGTCATTCACAAAGTTTGACTTTGAAATAGATTGCATTAACAAATTCTCGTGTTTCAAATCATTTTATGGATGGTGTTTTGGAATTTTGGGAAATGTTCAGCACACACACAAGATTTTGAAATATGGTTTTGGAAAGTGTATGAAATCGTTTTATCACGGGAGTGCAAACTTTGTTAGAATTTGTCTCATTTCATTATTTTTCCAACGGTTCTTTCGGGTAAGATGATATCCGTGTTTTGTGGTGTTTAAAATGTTGGGCAAGTGACTACGGCTTGTGACTTTAACATTGGAACTCCTCCACATATGTTAGAGTTGAGACGGAAAGTTACATTCCACGATGTCTGTATAAAGCTATTTGAGTGATTTCGTTAAATAAGTTTTGTTTTACGGCATGTTGAGTCGTGTGGGTTTAATTTCACGAGGTGCATATCTTATTTGTTTATGTGACCATTTGGAGAAATCTTGGAAATCAATTTAAAGAACCCCACCTTTTGAGATTTAATGAGGTTTTAGTCGATATTTTCAAATGATGGAAACGGATTGGTTTTTATCTTTAAGTTTGAAACTTACACGAGACAGTTGTGTTTTAACAAAAATATATTTGTAAACCGTTTCATCGTTTTGTATGACTAGTCGGCGCGCGCAAGATTTGTTGGTGAACCCTGTGCCACGACATTGAATGTTGAAAAAGAGAAATTTTGGGGTCAAATGTCGTGGAACTGATTTTGAAATTATGTGCACACTTTTGTCGCACCCGGTGTAAGGTCGAGCGGTTACTTTAAATACATGTCATGAGTCAATTCATGCTAGAACCGTGACGGTTCATTTTCAAAGAAATTATTTATTTCGCTTTACGTTCTGTGAGTAAACTAAGCTGCAATGAAATAGTTTTCAACATGATTTTCATATGTGGGACAAGCGTGTCCATTTTTGCGTAACTACCGACCTGGTAATAGTAGTTTTATTGCTTACGGTCTTTTTGAAATGAAAAAAAATAAAAATAAAAATAAAAAAAATCTTGACGTTGAAAATATATTGTAAACCATTTGGGCAATGCGCTTTTAAGTGTTATGTGTCATTTTGAGAATTTTAAGGGTGTGAGTCCTTTTGGAAAACTCTTTTGTTTAACCCGTGTTGAGTTTGGGACTAATGTTGATTTTAGAGTATTGCTTGCTTAAACTTTATTTAAACGCGTTTTGACCGACTATGGGTCTAGCAAGCGTGGAGCATTTTGCTCGGTTTTGACTTTGAGATAGTCAGGGGTCAATTGCACGGTTCTAATGGCTCGATGGGGAGTCTTGTTGTTGGATTGTTTTTGTTGCACAGTTTTGCATTTATTGCACGTTGAGTATTTACATGTTTGGGTGAGTGAGTCATTCCGGGATAGGCATGTTGTTGGTAGACTGTTTGCTTTGGATCCTTGGTCATGACAGTCAGTCGTTGGTAATGGTCGGTTGGGTATCTCGGGGTGGGACCCCGGTATTCTTGTGTTATGACCTTGACTTTCTAGTAGGCACTAGGAAGATATAGTCTTGAGCACTTACCTGGGAGGTAGTTTCGATGCGCCGGGCCTTGAGACGTACCTGGGAGGTAGGCGTTAAGGAGTATTTTGATACAGTGTAACTAGGCTTCCTAGAGCGAGCGTGTGGGATAAGTAGACGGTGGAGGATTGGGTATTCCACACGTGTTAATATGGTAGGCCGAATAGTGTCGGTTAAGGGAAGGATGCCCTTTGTAATTAAGAGAATAAATGCGCAATAACCGTTTTGAAGTAAGTAGTATATTTAGGTGTCGACTTTTGGGCTTGAGGCCAAACACCTTTAGTGTAATCGGAGATTTGTAGCCGATTTGAAAATAATTATGATGATGGTAGTAGTAACCCTGAGATGCTTATTTGTGATGAATGGTTATGGTGGAATGACCTGCGTGGGTGATTATAAGTTTACTGGTTTGATGATCTGTGTGAAATAATTTTGGGAGTCTATTAGAACTCGTGGAAGTTAATCGGCAGTAATAGTAGGAATTATCGAATTCGAGTATCCTGTAGGGTATGTTGGTGAGCACCTTTAGGATGGTTAGAGCTTGCAAGTTGAATCGGGATGTATGGAACATCTAAGGTTGGGAGGCAACCGAAGTCGTTTGACTAGGAATGAATTCAGTTGTTGGAGTGTTCTTCCGATCATATTTCCAATGTCCGTGAAGGAGTTTTGTTAGTAAGAAAAGTATTCGAGAAATTCTAGACGGGGTGAGAAATTTAGATTCTAGTTGAGGAAAGTCCAGTGGCAACACAGAAAGGGCTCCGAGTGGACTTGGGAACCCGAGGTTGAGATGTGGTAAAGCTATCCAGAGCTGTTTGCGGACGTAGACTTCGAGGACGAAGTCTAATCCAAGTGGGGGAGAGTTGTAAAGCCCGTATCCCGGTATGTAATTTCTTTGTTTTAATTCTTTTTTAAAAGTTTTATTTATCATGGTTTCCGTTAGCGGGGTTAGACGAATTGGACCTAATAGTTAAATATGTCAAGACGTGGTTAGTTTGCGAGAAGGATGTAGTGAGGGACCAAAATTGTTAAGGGGCCAAAAAGTGAGAGTTTCGGCCCATGCAACCCAAACCAAACCCTTGTATCATTTTTTTGGTGTGGTGTTCGTGAGTAACAAGAAAAAAGGGATGGAGCTCAATATTTTCGTATTTTGAAAACCTAGCTGCAGAAAACTTCTGTTTCCCGGAGATTGAACGGTCGGATCGTCGTGATTTTTGGTGAGAAGCTTCAAGACATCTTCATCAACATTCTGAACGGTGGGATCGTGGTTTTGAGGTCCGGAGGTCATGGTTTCGTGGGGTTCTGCACAGCAGTAACTTTGTGGTGATTTTTCTCCATTCTTGCTCTATTTTGGTTCCATACATCTTGATGTGCTTATTTCCAAGTGTATGATGGTTTTGTATGCCTCTAGTATAATCTAGAGAAGACTTTGTATTGCTCTAATATTGGTGGTAGTGGATTTGAAGCGGCTCTAGTAGTCCCGTGGTTTTTACTCTCGATTTTGAGGGGTTTTCCACGCTAAAATTTTGGGGTCTCATTGTGGTTGTTGATTGTATGTTTGGGGGTTGTTTTTACTTGCACTTAGAATACCTTATTTGTTTGCATCCTCAAAGGTTCATTCAGGTCTGTTTGGGTTAAGCTATGGCTTAATGGGTTACTAAGCATTATTTGTCATTTTATGTGAAACTGCAGTTTCTGTCCCTGTTTTTGTATCGAGTATAACTTCTGCTAGGAATATCGGATTGGGATGAAACCAGTGCCAAAAGTTCCCTTTATGAGTCTAGTAAGTTTCTTATGTTTTGCGGAAAAACCAGTTCGGACCGTAGCTAGTGTCAAACCGCTGTTTTGTAATGAAAGGTGCTGTTTTTCGCTGTGCAGTTAACCGGTTTTGTAAAATCCATAATAAATTGTAGAAAAATCGTTAGAGCGCGTGCGATATGTCCCTGGAACCCTAAGACATGGGACTTTGTGATTATGGATTAATATTTCTGGATTTATCAGTTTACAAGGGGTTAAACAGGTCCCGAACAGACCTGTGTTTTTAGAGTAAAAGCTGGAATGTGTATGTTATAATTTAGTAGTCGTGGTTTTGGGTTGGGGCGTCACTTTGACATTTGTTAACACGTAATTAGGTGGGAGAAGGTGAGTGAAGTTGGCCGGCTTGTGATTGCGGTTGCGGATACTCGCGTTGCTTTAAGGTGAGTTCTCTCACTGTGTAGTTAGGGGTTGTATGCATGTCATAGTAGTTTGTATGTACTACTGTCTTTGTGGTGTGAACTAGTTGTTTGTGGTGTGTAATATTTGATTGGTTTAAATGCTTAGTATAAATGTGTTACATTACAACTCGGTGGGACCGAGGAAGTGGAAAGAAACGTTGTGGGAACTCGGTGTGACGAGTGTGTTACATTACAACTCGGTGGGACCGAGAGCTCGGTGGGACCGAGGAAGTGGAAAGAAACGTTGTGGGAACTCGGTGTGACGAGTGTGTTACATTACAACTCGGTGGGACCGAGGGCTCGGTGGGACCGAGGTGTTGGATACATAATTACTTGTAGATGTTTACTCGTTTTATGTAACTGTGATGTTGTTGCTTATGTGCGGATAGGGGTGATGTGTATATAATTCCTATCTGCGCATGTGATGGAATTCACTAAGCTTCGTGCTTACCCCTTCCCAATATCTTATGATTTCAGGTGCGAGTAGCAGTCGGGCATGACGGTACACACGGGCGCAAGGCGAAGGCTGTTTAAGTTTAACTTTTTAAATGGGGATTTAATTATATAACTTTTCCGCTGCTTAAATTTCATTTGACGGTTTTAATTAACGACGTTTATTTTTATTGTAATGGGATTTGTTAACTTATGGTTTGATTGTAACGAAATGCATTATTTTTAAAATTTTAAATTCATTGTAATTTTTGGGACGTTACACTTACCCTCTCATTTCTTCACACCTCTCATCTTCCATCTTTTTCTCATCCTGACTTTATGTAAAGATTCCAAAAAAAAAAAATTAGCTGCCGAAGTTGGCTGACGATTTTGGAACCTTTTAGCAACAAAAAAAAAACTTCAGCTGCTGATTTTCCTACACCATGGCCGATTTTTCAACATTGCTTAGTGTTTTTCCTTCGTCGGCCGCTAAGGGGGAGAATTCATCTGAGGGGGAGCAAACATCAACCCTGGTACTTATATCCAGCGTCCAACTCAAAAATAAATGAGGAAATCGGCGGACCGGTCAAGGGGGAGCACATCAGTCCGGGCGATCTAACTGAGGGGGAGGAACACAAAGACCGGCTGATCTACTGAGGGGGAGCAAAAAAAAGACAAAGGATGATGATGCTAAACAGGAAAAGCTGAAGATGCCAAGAGATAGAAACAAGATGCAAGAGATGGGCAGAAGCATCCTGAGCCTGATTCACTTAACCTCAAACCTCCCTCAATGACTGTCACCATAAAGGGTTTGTCTCCTACCAAAAACCACAGACTCGTTTGGCTGAAATCTTTTGGAGTAAGTGAATGACTTGAAGATTTGGAACATCTGAAGAAAAGCAAAAGTGCCTGAAAGATAAAGTTCCCCAACACATCAATGGGCTACTGATCAAAATGAAGAATCATCAAGCCAGACACAAGTTTCAACTCGCCCCTCCAAAGATGCAAGTAATATTTGTTTTGTTCATATTGTCTATACTTCATTCCTTTTTCTTTCATTTGTTTGTACAACTATATATTTTATTTTATTTTACTTGTAAATGTCGAATACGAAAAAAAATCCAAAAAAAAACAAAAAGAATGGACTATGTGAAAAGAACCCAAAAAGAGTAAACAAGGATCAAACATGAATTATTCAGTGTTTACTTCTCAGATTCTAAGTATGGATGTCATCCTCAAATAGAGGAGATTGTTGGGTCACTTAAGATTTGAAGATGACCTCAGTCTTTCATTTTTGCACAGTTCATACTTAGAATAATTTTTAGGTTCTTTACAAGCAGTTTAATTGTATAAAAATGTTCGGTGAAGTCGAAGATCAACCGAAGAAACAAAGTAGAAGTATATCTTCAAAGCGGATTGAAGATAGACTTCTCAACCAAAGATTAAGCTGCTACTTGAGACTTCCTAAGGTCTTAGGCCAATACACTTGAAGAGCAAGGATTATCTTGAAGACTGCAGGATCACTTGAAGATGTTGAAGACATGATCGGCAGAGAATTCTTTAACAAATAATTCTTGAAGATATCTTTGAAGAGATCCTAGGCTAACAGTTTACAGCAGGTATAGTCAACTTTATCTGCAAATTATATCTAGGATATCATGATCGACAGAGAATTCCTTAAGAAATAATTCTTGAAGATATCTTTGAAGAGATCCTAGGCTGACAGTTTACAGCAGGTATAGTCAACTTTATCTGCAAAGTATATCTAGGATATCTTGCTGATAGAGACGTCTTCCTACCCGCCTACAATTGCTTGACAACTTCTGCCTACCCGCCTACAATTGCTTGACAACTTCTGCCTACCCTCCTACCATTGCTTGACATGTGTCCATGCATTTAATGCATGAGGCACTATATAAAGGGATCATCTTCAACCTTGCAACACAACCAGTTCACTAGATCCTCAAGCTCACAAGTGCAGGCATTCTCTCTTCTATCTCAAAGAAGTTCATTGTTTATCTAAGTGTATTTTCAATCGTTCTTCATTCTCTGTGTGTCTGTGTGTAAGATTGTTTGAACTGATTTATCTGTTCTCTTCCGGAACGATCAATAGTTTATGTGTGTAATTCTTATTTGAAGTATTTCAGTAAAAGAATTAAATTAAGTGAAAATTTTTGTGTATTGTATTCAACCTCCCCTTCTACAATACTTGTTTACCATTTCTACTCAATAGTTGGGACCAACACATCCATATAGACTTATTCCTTCAGTTCTCCATTTAAGAAAGCATTCTTGATGTCCAATTGATGTAGAGGCCAGTCCAGGTTAGCCGCTATTAACAATAGCACACGTATAGAATTAAGATTGGCGACCGGTGCAAAGGTCTCGGAGTAGTCAATTCCGTATGGTTGAGTGAATCCCTTGGCCACTAACCTGGCCTTATATCTATAATGCTTCCACCGGCATTGTATTTTGCGGAGAATACCCATTTACACCCAACCGTCTTCTTTCCTTCTGGTCGTTCCATATATTTCCACGTGCCATTGGTTTTCAAGGCTTTGACCTCCTCGTTTACTGCCTCATTCCATTCCTTTTGATATACAACTTCTTGTATGTTCCTGGGAATTTTTATGTCATCCAAGTTGGTAGTGAAAGCTCTATACTTGGGTGATAGTCTTTCATATGACACAAAGTTGCCTATTGGGTGCATCGTACAACTCCGTTTCCCTTTTCTAAGAGCTATTGGAATTTCCTGGTCATCAGAATTTTCAGTATTATTCGAGAAGAAAGGATTACTACCTGTATGATCATTTGCCGGTTATGACCCTCAGCGTCGATCGACTGAGATTTTTCTGTTGATGGCAGGTTTGAGACAAGTGAGGACTGATTTGAAACGGGTGAAGGCTGATTTGAGACTGTGAGGGATGATTTGAGACGGGTGAGGTCTGATTTGGGACTGGTAAGGGCTGATTTGAGGTGTCCGAGTATGCCAGGAACCGGTTATCTTCCACACTCTCCCTCGAAATATTGGTTTTGGTATAGAATGGTTGTTCTTCGAAGAAGGTAACATCTATGGTGTTGTACACTTTGTTTGTGGATGGATAGTAGCACTTGTACCCTTTTTGGTTAGGAGAGTACCCAAGAAATATACATTTAAATGCTTGTGGATCAAGTTTGCTTCGGTTTAGCTGAGTATTTTGGACAAAAGCTATACACCCAAACACTTTTAGAGGAATATGGGACATGAGTTTGAGGTGAGGATGTGTGGATAAAAGTGTTTGGTGTGGTGTTTGGAAAGTGAGGATACGAGAGGGCACGTGATTGATAAAATATGTTGTTGTCATAACAGCCTCTCCCCAGTAGTGCTTAGGAACATGGTTGGCTAATAGGAGAGAGCGGGTAACCTCTAAGAGGTGCCGATTTTTCCTTTCAGTCGTGCCATTTTGTTGGGGTGTGTTTACGCACTAACTGATATGGACTATCCCTTCTTGAGAAAAGTACGTTCCAAGGTCAGACTGGAAATATTCTTTGGCATTATCGGTTTTCAGAATTTGGATTTTGAGGAAAATTGGTTTTGAATCATTTTGTGGAACATTTGGAAGATATCCCCAACTTCAGATTTTTCCTTCATTAAAAATAACCAGCTCACGCGGGTGTGGTCATCGATAAACGTTACGAACCACTATGAGCCGGTTATATTTTTAATTCGAGAAGGTCCCCAAACATCACTATGAATGAGGTAAAATGGATGAGAAACTTTATAAGGAGCAGGAGGGTAGGAATGTCGAATATGTTTTGAGAATTGACATGTTTCGCATTTGAGAGAATTAAGATTCTTTGTTATTAATTCCGGGAATAATTTCTTCAAATACAAAAAATTGGGATGACGTAGTCTACGGTGCCATAACATAACATCACTTTCTACGCTAGAAACCATAAACAAGGCCGGCTTGAGTTTGGAGGGGTTGGCAGACACATTGGTATTAAGAAGGTCCATACCTGCTTGAACTTTAGCACTGCCAGTCTTCTTCTTTGAGTTCAAAACCTGAAATTCACATATATTAGGTAGAAAATTAGCACGACAATTCAAATCTTGGGTGAGTTTTCTAACAGATAGAAGGTTGTACTCCAAATTTGGAACATAAAGTACATAGTTTAACACACTTTCCTTTGATATAACAACTGTACCAATACCCGTGACTTGTGAATTGGACCCATCTGCCACTCGGACTGTGGTACCACACTTAATTCTGGGTTTATGTTACCGGTCATATGATCTGATGCTCCAGAATCCATAATCCAGGGTTTATTCTGCACCATATGAGTGGTCAATGCATTCCTTTGTGCCACAGTTGATGTCTTTGTCTGATCAAAGGTTTGAGTTCCGCGCAGCGTGTCTTGGAGAATTTTTAAGAGGGCTACTACCTGTTCGTTGCTGAAAGGTTCATGACTTTGAGAAGTTGCCAGATTTGCATGACCATCGTTTTCTTCTGAGAAGTTTGATTTTTGATCCATTGGTTTCCCATGGATTTTCCAACATACTTCTTTAGTGTGACATGTCCGTTTGCAATGGTTGCACCATGGTCGTCCTGACTTTTTCTGGGAGTTACCTTATTGAAATTTCCCACTAGGTGATGGGTATCGAGCAACTAGGGCAGCCCCTTCTCCAACCGGGTAGGTAGTAGTTCTCCCAAGCATTACCTTTCTTCTGCTTTCCTCACGTCGAACTTCAGAGAACACTTCTTGGATGTTGGGCAACGACTTAGTGCTGAGAATTATGCCTCGAACTTCATCTAGTTCTCGATTTAGACCGAGAAGGAACTTGTAGATCCTGTCAATTTCGAGAATCTGTCTATATCGCTTTGCATCAGTGGGACAACTCTACGTGTTTTCATCAAGAGTATCAAGTTGTTGCCATAAACGAGTTATGGCTATGTAATAACTCGTGACTTTGGAGTCTCCTTGTCGGAGATCATGGAGCAACCCCTTGATCTCAAAGATAACGGAGGTATTATCTTTGTTGGAGACGGTGTCCCTTGCTGCTTCCTAGATTTCAGCGGTTGTTTTGTAGTAGATGAATTGCTCTCTGATTTTAGCCGTCATGAAGCTGAGAAGCCAAGACATTACAAGATTGTTCTCGGTTTTCCATTGCTTGTAAGTGGGGTCTTCTTCTTCGGGTGACACGCTTTTCCCTGAGAGATAGTCTTCTTTTCCCTTATCGCCAATAAAGATCTGGATGGAATGTGACCATAAGCTGAAATTCTGGTCGTTTAGCTTGTGACCGGTGATGGGAAAGATATCTGGAGCAACCATTGGATGTTCCTATGGAGGAGGGTTGTTGGGTCTGTTTTGGTCGGTGGTGGAGCTGCTGGACTCGCTAACCAGAGCTTTTTGGCCTGGTTGGTAACGACCGAAATGAAAGGAAAGGTTTTCCATGAGAGGCAATGATCAGAAACCACGCTCTGATACCATTTAGAAACAGATCATATTAGAACATCAACGACTTTTCATATTTCTCAGTGAATGTAATAACCAGGTTTTTTTATCTAAATTAAATTTGGAATTTTATAAGTTTATATGGGTATTTTAAGGAGTAAGAAGTTAAGGAGTAAGTTTTAAATTTTAATAGAAGTTAGGGGTATATTTTGTTAAGTGGAACAAGTTTAAGGTTCATTTGGAAATTGGGTGACACCTCCTGTTAGCCAAAACCGACTTTCATTCTATATTGGATGAGGTGTCTCCTTTTTAACACTTTTAGCAAAAGTGTAGTGTGTGTGCATGTGTGGTGTTTTCGGTTTTAGAGAGAGAGTGAGAGAGGTCGAAGGAAGTGAAAGAAGAAGAAGGAGAAGTGTTACTGCTGGAACTGCTTATAACAAACTGAAGAAAACAAGGTAACAATCCATTCTTGTATGTATTATAATTATTAGAAGTGTTCTTGAGGTTACAAGATAAGCTTTAAGTGGGTTTTGGTAATTTTAGAAAGATATGATAATTTTGGGTTTGGAATAGTGTTCTTATGGTAGTATAAAACATATCTGCAAAGTTACATAAACCTGCATAGAATAAAACTGCAAAAAGCTGGGTTTTTAGGATGAAACAGTAGGCTGAGACATTCATCGAAGTCGCAATAGTTAGTTGCGACTTGGGTATGAAGTCGCAATGGTCGTTTGCGACTTGGCTTGGAATCGCAGTAGTTGATTGCGACTCCAGGGTGGAATCGCAATAGTGGGTTGCGACTCCAGGGTGGAATCGCAATAAGGGGTTGCGACTCCAGGGTGGAATCGCAATAGGAGACTGCGACTTAGGCATTGTTCATTGCGATTTGATTTGGGAAATTTGTAAGTTTAAGTGTTAAAAGAGATATTTGGTATTTTATCTGATTTCAGATTCTGTGAAGGATCAACATACGTGAATTTTCTTGGAAGAGTTTTTGAGATAAATACACGAGGTGAGTTTTTATTTGAAATGTTTTCAAATGGAATACATAAATGTGATTAAATGTAATATGGTGCATATAGTGTTTATATGAATATTACATTGTATGAATACTAGTTGGTCGGGCTTAGGGCCGGTGAAAGTTGGATGTACAAAGGGACAGTGGTGTTGGCTGTATTTAGTACAGCGGTGTAAATTAATTGATTGGCTTGCTACCAATTAATATGGCCAAGGAAAAGAAAAGAGACAGAGATGGAAAGATACATGATGCATGGGTCATATTTGGTATTCTTATGTGAATTATGTGCAAATGTTTTCTTTAACTAACGGGGATTTTTCTCACTAGACCTCAAGGTCTAACCCTCATTTTTGTTTTAAAATATGTATTCCAGGTCAAGGAGCAAACAAAAGACAATGATAGGATTTCTCATGTTTAGCTTTTGTGGATGTTGAATGATTATGAAGATTTCAGTTATATTTAGTAGTTGTTATGTATTTTACTTTATTCGAAAAAGTTTGTACTGAAAGACCAAATTGTAGAATTTAAGGGACCGTATTTGGATTATGATATGTTATTTTGTGGTGAATTATATGAAACTTGTATGTTGGGATTAAGGGATGTTACAAATGGTATCAGAGCCTTAGTTTAAGAGATTTAGGTATTAGTATTTGTACCTAGACTTAAACTGCATTCGAAGTAGGAGGTCCTTGTTATTTTAGAACCTTGGGATGATAAATATAAAAAGGTAGAAGGAACATCATGTAAGGTAATTTCAGATTACACCTGGCCAGTGTAATTATGATCTTACAGGTACATGTTTGAACCAGAATACTTTATTATATGGGGTATGTGCTTATGTGTATATTAACCTTGTTTGAATCAACAGAATGGCAAGTGGAACGAGACAAACAGCCGGAGGAAGGGGAAGAGGGGGAGAAAGAGGCAGAGGTAGGACAGGGGGCAGTGTACAGGGGCGAGGCACGGAGTTTGTTACGAGAGACGATCTAGCAGTTGAAATGGGAAGACTTCAGGCAAATATTCAAGCCATGTTTAACCAGACTCATCATACGGAAACAGCAATACCAGACCCTACCCTTGAAAACGAAGTGCCTATCGCACCTATTGTCACATCAGTACCAAGAAAGTGTGATTATAAAATGTTTTTAAGCTGTAAACCACCCACTTATGGAGGGGACAGAGATCCAGTAAAAGCAATGCGATGGCTGAAGGAGGTTGAAGCTGTATTTAAGACCAGTAAATGCGCGGAAGAAGATAAAGTGTTATATGGAACAGCAATGTTGAAAGCAGATGCCTTGTATTGGTGGGAAGCCCTTATTGACTCTGAAGGACCTGAGGTATATTCAACTTTTACTTGGGGCCAATTCTCGAGAGCATTTAAAGAACAATTTTGTCCGCAAGCCGCAGTTAGACAGTTGGAAGAGTAATTCATGAGCTTACAGCAAGGAAATTTGTCAGTAAGAGACTACACTGCCCGTTTCTTAGAAAAGTCGCGTTTTGGGGAGTATTATGTTGCCACAGAAAAGATGAAGATGGAAAGGTATGTATTCGGATTGAACTCAGAGATTAGGAAGTTAGTGACTGCAGCGAGGCCTAATACTTTTTTAGAAGCGGTAAATGCTGCGGAAAATGTGGAGCGAGACAATAAGAGGGATGTTGGGGATAAGAGTGCAGGAAAGAGAAAATGGGAAGGACCACCACACGATATGAAGAAGTCTGGGTTTCAGCGATTTGATAGTCGTCCACCTTTTCGAACAGCTGAAAGACCTTGCCCAAAGTGTCACCGTTTTCACCAAGGAAGCTGTCAAGTAGATCCTAGAAACTGTTATAAGTGCGGGAAGTTTGGGCACATTGCTAAAGATTGTAGGGTGGTTAGATTTTGTTATTCATGCAATTCGCCAGATCATCTCCAATCAGATTGTCCACTAGGAAGAATACCATCGGGTGGCACGTCAACAAGAGCAACGGGTGTTAGACCAACAGCACCGAGGTTAGAGCCAGCAAGAGCAAGAGGCCGTTCATTTCAGATGACAGCAAAAGAAGCGGAGGAAACTCCGGACGTGGTTACAGGTACATTCTTAATAAATTCTACACGTGCTAAGGTGTTATTTGATTTCGGTGCAAACCGATCGTTTGTGTCTCCTTCATTTGCTGCTTACATGCGTATAAAGCCGAAAGTGTTAGATCATGCTTTATTGGTAGATACGGCAAATGAAAATCAAGTATCAGTTAAAGAAGTATTTGATAGTTGTGTGATAGATATAGAAGGGTGCGGAGTACCGATCCAGTTATTTCCAATAGCCCTGGTAGAGTTTGATGTGGTAGTGGGAATGGACTGGTTAGCCGAGAACCAAGCTAATATAAATTGTGATAAGAAGTTAACAAACGTTGTGTTACCTGAAAAAGGGTCGGTAGTGATTTATGGCGATCGTAGGAATTATCAGTATAATCTTATTAGCATGATAAAAGCCCGTAAGTGTGTTAGTAAAGGTTGTCAGAGTTACTTAGCTTATGTAATAGATACTAAGCTAGAGAAGAGTAAGTTGGAAGACATTACAATTGTTAGTGATTTTCCAGAAGTATTTCCTGAAGACTTGCACAGTCTTCCGCCCGTTAGACAGGTAGAGTTCGGTATAGATTTAATTCCTGGAGCCACCCCTATGGCCCGTGCACCGTATCGTTTGGCGCCTCCAGAAATGAAAGAAATGATGGCACAACTGCAAGATCTATCCGATAAGGGTTTCATCAGACCAAGTTCTTCACCGTGGGGAGCACCAGTCTTATTTGTGAAAAAGAAGGATGGTTCGATGAGAATGTGTATCGACTACAGAGAATTGAATAAGCGAACGATCAAAAACAAGTATCCCCTACCTAGAATTGATGACCTCTTCGATCAATTAGTCGGAGCTTGTTGTTTTTCCAAGATTGATTTAAGATCCGGTTATCATCAGTTGAAGGTCAAAGAAGAAGACGTGTTGAAAACTGCTTTTCGCACCAGGTACGGTCACTATGAGTTTCTAGTAATGCCATTTGGATTGACAAACGCTCCAGCCGCCTTTATGGATTTAATGAATAGGGTATGTAAGCAATATCTTGATAAATTCGTCATCGTATTTATCGATGATATACTTATTTATTCCCGATCCAAAGAGGATCATGCACGGCATCTTCGTTTGATTTTGGAATTATTGAAGAAAGAAAAGTTGTATGCGAAATTTTTGAAGTGTGAATTCTGGTTGCGGGAAGTTCAGTTTTTGGGGCATATAGTTTCTGAAAAGGGTATACAAGTCGATCCGATGAAAGTGGAAGCAGTTGAAAAATGGGAACCGCCAAAGACAGCAACAGAAGTACGAAGTTTTCTGGGTTTGGCCGGCTACTACCGAAAGTTTATAAAAGATTTCTCTCGTGTTGCCACACCGTTGACGAAGCTGACTCGGAAGAATCTGAAGTTCGAATGGAAGGCAGAACAGGACGAGGCATTCAGGATATTAAAGGAGAAACTCTGCAGCGCGCCGATTTTAGCATTGCCAGAAGGTTCGGATGATTTTGTGGTCTACAGTGATGCTTCTAAGTTAGGTTTGGGATGTGTACTCATGCAACGTGGAAAAGTAATTGCCTATGCTTCTCGTCAATTAAAGGACCATGAAAGGCAATATCCTACCCACGATATGGAACTTGCAGCGGTTGTCTTTGCATTGAAGATTTGGAGACATTATCTGTATGGTTCCAAATGTCAAATTTTTACTGATCATAAGAGTCTCCAACATCTTTTTGATCAAAAGGAACTGAATATGAGGCAAAGAAGGTGGCTAGAGTTAGTGAATGATTATGATTGTGAAATCCTTTATCACCCAGGAAAAGCGAATGTGGTGGCAGATGCACTAAGTCGACAAGAAAGAAGTGGAACGATAAAGGCGATATCTTTAAGAGCTGAACTTCTTCCAAACATTTTTGACGAATTACTGAAGTGCCAATTAGATGCTTATCAAGAAGAAAGTTTGAAATCTGAACGGTTGGTTGGGATATCAGCATTGCTTGGGAAAGATAACCGTGGGTTGTTGTGTTTGGGGAATAGGATTTGGGTACCTCGTTTGGGTGGATTACGTGATCGTGTACTACAAGAAGCTCATCAATCTCGATTCTCCATTCATCCAGGTACAAATAAAATGTATAGAGATTTGAAACAATTCTATTGGTGGCCGGGGATGAAAAGAAGTATTGCTAAGCATGTGGAAGACTGCATTACCTGCAAGAAAGTAAAGATTGAGCATCAGAAACCGTTTGGTCAGTTACAACGCTTAGATATTCCAGTGTGGAAATAGGATCAGATCACAACTGATTTCATTACCAAGTTACCAAGAACTTCAAAGGGATTCGATTCTATTTGGGTGATTGTGGATAGGTTGACGAAGTCTGCTCATTTCTTGCCGATAAAAGAAACCGATTCTTTGGAACGTTTGGCCAAACTGTACATTAATGAAATAGTAACTCGACATGGAGTACCAATTTCGATTATTTCTGATCGAGATAGTCGTTTTACTTCTAGATTTTGGAGAAGCTTTCAAAAAGAGATGGGAACGCAAATCAAGTTGAGTACAGCATATCATCCACAGACTGATGGACAAAGTGAAAGAACAATTCATACGTTAGAAGATATGCTTCGGGCTTGTATAGTTGATTTTGGAGGATCAGGGGATAAACATTTGCCTTTGATAGAGTTCGCTTACAACAACAATTATCATTCTAGTATTCAGGCGACACCGTTTGAAGTATTGTATGGTAGGAAATGCCGAACGCCTTTGTGTTGGAATGAAGTGGGAGAAAAGCAGTTAGCAGGGCCATAAATAGTACTGTTAACAGCAGATAAGATTACTCAGATCCGGGATAGATTGAAAACGACACAAGACAGACAGAAAAGTTATGCAGATTGACGCCGGAAACCGTTAGAATTTCAGGTTGGGGAATTTGTGATGTTAAAAGTTTCACCTTGGAAAGGAGTCATACGTTTTGGGAAGCAAGGTAAACTCAGTCCGCGGTATATTGGGCCATTTGAAATTACAGAAAGAATTGGTGAAGTAGCATACAGATTGGATCTTCCGTTGGAATTGAGCAGGATTCACAACGCGTTTCATGTGTCGAATTTTCGGAAATGTTTAGTCACGCCGGAACAGGCAGTCTCTCTACCGGATATCCAGGTTGATGAAAAGCTGAACTACATGGAAGAACCGGAAGCTATAGTTGATCACAAGGTTAAAGTATTAAGGAATAATGAGATCAAGCAAGTAAAGGTCCAGTGGAAACATCATAGGGGTCAGGATGCAACATGGGAATCAGAGGCGGAGATGAGAGCCAAATACCCTCATCTGTTCACTTAATCGAATTCCGGGACGGAATTCTTTTAAGGGGGAGATGTTGTAATAACCAGGTTTTTTTTATCTAAATTAAATTTGGAATTTTATAAGTTTATATGGGTATTTTAAGGAGTAAGAAGTTAAGGAGTAAGTTTTAAATTTTAATAGAAGTTAGGGGTATATTTTGTTAAGTGGAACAAGTTTAAGGTTCATTTGGAAATTGGGTGACACCTCCTGTTAGCCAAAACCGACTTTCATTCTATATTGGATGAGGTGTCTCCTTTTTAACACTTTTAGCAAAAGTGTAGTGTGTGTGCATGTGTGGTGTTTTCGGTTTTAGAGAGAGAGTGAGAGAGGTCGAAGGAAGTGACAGAAGAAGAAGGAGAAGTGTTACTGCTGGAACTGCTTATAACAAACTGAAGAAAACAAGGTAACAATCCATTCTTGTATGTATTATAATTATTAGAAGTGTTCTTGAGGTTACAAGATAAGCTTTAAGTGGGTTTTGGTAATTTTAGAAAGATATGATAATTTTGGGTTTGGAATAGTGTTCTTATGGTAGTATAAAACATATCTGCAAAGTTACATAAACCTGCATAGAATAAAACTGCAAAAAGCTGGGTTTTTAGGATGAAACAGTAGGCTGAGACATTCATCGAAGTCGCAATAGTTAGTTGCGACTTGGGTATGAAGTCGCAATGGTCGTTTGCGACTTGGCTTGGAATCGCAGTAGTTGATTGCGACTCCAGGGTGGAATCGCAATAGTGGGTTGCGACTCCAGGGTGGAATCGCAATAAGGGGTTGCGACTCCAGGGTGGAATCGCAATAGGAGACTGCGACTTAGGCACTGTTCATTGCGATTTGATTTGGGAAATTTGTAAGTTTAAGTGTTAAAAGAGATATTTGGTATTTTATCTGATTTCAGATTCTGTGAAGGATCAACATACGTGAATTTTCTTGGAAGAGTTTTTGAGATAAATACACGAGGTGAGTTTTTATTTGAAATGTTTTCAAATGGAATACATAAATGTGATTAAATGTAATATGGTGCATATAGTGTTTATATGAATATTACATTGTATGAATACTAGTTGGTCGGGCTTAGGACCGGTGAAAGTTGGATGTACAAAGGGACAGTGGTGTTGGCTGTATTTAGTACAGCGGTGTAAATTAATTGATTGGCTTGCTACCAATTAATATGGCCAAGGAAAAGAAAAGAGACAGAGATGGAAAGATACATGATGCATGGGTCATATTTGGTATTCTTATGTGAATTATGTGCAAATGTTTTCTTTAACTAACGGGGATTTTTCTCACTAGACCTCAAGGTCTAACCCTCATTTTTGTTTTAAAATATGTATTCCAGGTCAAGGAGCAAACAAAAGACAATGATAGGATTTCTCATGTTTAGCTTTTGTGGATGTTGAATGATTATGAAGATTTCAGTTATATTTAGTAGTTGTTATGTATTTTACTTTATTCGAAAAAGTTTGTACTGAAAGACCAAATTGTAGAATTTAAGGGACCGTATTTGGATTATGATATGTTATTTTGTGGTGAATTATATGAAACTTGTATGTTGGGATTAAGGGATGTTACAGTGAATAAAAAACACCTAAGCCAGACTATTTATACAAGAGAAAAAGAATCATTTCCATATCTAACAAAAGAAAGGATTGGGAAGATCTCTAAAAATCAGAATGCAAATAATTAGGGATAACACCCTAATTAACATGATCCCTGAGATCTTTGACATGATCCTTGATATCTTTGATGTAATTACTAACATCTTCAGAAATTCTTCAATATATGTGATCACTAGACATATAATTATCATTACAATTTATAAATTAGAACCAGAATTCCAACAATAGTCAATCATATTTTGAAATAATATAAGTAAGTGGATTGGTCAAGTATCCATTTTAAAGGAAAATCATTATTGAAAATCTAAGACCATACATCTTAATATACATAACTACTATTTATTAATTTTATTTGAAGAATAGACAAATTTATGAAAAAAAAAATCACGATTATCTTAAAAATAAAACACTTTGAAAATCCCACATACGACGAAAACTTTTTGTTGTCGTCAGAAAAAGAAGTCTCAACCTGTTAACATAAGAAATGTAAGTGGAAGAAAATATGTTATCCATGCCATGCATAATGATATGTCCATTCCATAAAAAAAGTTTTTTATTTTTAATTAATTGTTTATGATACACTAGATCTTACCTCTTTCGAAAACAAGTCGATAAAAAATCATTTTGTCTTCGAATCAAGTTGTTCCAATCTCTTTAGCCAAGCTTGGAATGAGAAAGTATGGTTAAGCAATAACGTGTTGCAAAAACACGAGGATGTTAAATTTATATGGGTCCAAGTATTTGATCTTACATATTCTCTTAACGTTCTAGTTGACAAAAAAAATAAGAGTCGTAATATATATGCATGAAAGAGTGTTTTGTAAAATTTGAAGTTAAAAATATCAACAACTCTAATGCACACAATTGTATTGATCATCCCACATGGTCACACAATCAATAGGTATTGTCACACAAATGCTTTTCCCTAAGGTCATGAATGCATTTCATAACTTGAAATTGAACCAACTTCATAAACATCTCAATATAACATGTAATACCCCGATCTTTGGAATGTTTCAATCTTTTAAGATAAATATGAAAAATAGGATTCTAGTTTAAATACTAGATTTTATGGTCTTTTTGGATGTAGAATTCAAATACGAATCTAACGGTCCTTTTCGGAGCGAAAACGGAGATGTTATGACCAAAACAGTGATCGGGCAACAAACCGGGCGAACTATGTCAAGTGGACGTCCGCATAGTGCTTCAAGCCAATGTCCGCATGGGCCAAATGTTCAGTTCCACGGAAGAAACAGAAACTTGAGTCCAGATGCAAGTGGACGTCCGCATGACGTCTGACGAGATTTCCCCCCTTTTGCTTTAAGAAAACCCTCTTCTCTCTCTCACACTTCATTTCAAACTCGAAATAAACTCTCCCTCTCTCTCAAAACCGTTCTTCCTCCCCAAGAAACCCTAAATCCTTCCTCTCCTCTTCATCCTTCTCTCCCAAACCAAAACCCGTTTCCTTTCACTTAAAGATTTGAAGCTAGAGGTTCCTTATGAGGACTTAGGGGTGTTTTGATGGTGGATTCTTGTGGTGGTTAAGGTAATCCCCATTATTTTCTTCCACCTCTCTCCTTCCTCAAGAATACTAAGATGGGTTGAAGAAATCAGGTTTTAAAGGTTTCAAGCTTCAAGATCTTCATCTTCTTCACCTCTTTTCCACCATTGTTGAGCTAACTTGGGGTTTTCTTCAAATGCTCATTTGTAAGTCATCTTCACTTCCCAAACCTTTATTTTTAGTAAACATAGAAGTGATTTGTTGGTGAATGCAAGTTGTGGTGAAGGTTTTTGGAAGATTTGGCTTGAAGATTCATGTTTCTTGAAAGGAGCTTACGTTTGGGGGAAATCTAGATTTAGCCTAAATCTAGCAAGGTGAGTTCAAGTTGATTTGTAAAACGTTGTGCATGCCAAAAATGTCCATTTTAAAGTGTTTATGTGTTTTACATGAAAATATCCATTGTTGAGTTATTTCGTGGATTTTTGATTACTTGAAGTACTTAACTTTATAAACCTTGTAAAACACCCACATTTGGGATTTTTGGATATCTTGATAAGTAAATATCATAAATATGTCTCTTTGGTGAATTATTGCACAAATGAAGTTTATTCAACAATTTATGCATTTTTGGTGTATTTGATTTTATAAACCGTTTGGAAAATGGACGTTTTTGTGTTATGAGATACTTCGGAAATATAAGGGTATGAGTCCATTTGGAAAATCGTTGTCCCAAACTGTGATAAGTTTTGGGTTAATCACATCTTCTAGGTATGTGTTTATATAAACGCCGTTTAAATGCGTTTTATTATATGAGAACCGTTATTTGTTGGCCTAATGGGTTTTGAACATTTTAGCTCGGTTTTGACTTAAAAGAGTATTGAGAACATTTGTCCAGTTTTAATGGCTCAATGTAGAGCCCCATGTATGAATTGCATTTATTGCATCTTATTGCATATTATTGATAATTACATGCTTGAGTGTATTAGTCATTCATGTGTAGTAATGTAGTTTTAGACTGTGTTGCATTGGATCCATAGGCACGTAAGTCAGTCTTTATTTGATGGTCAATTGGGTGTTGCGGGAATTGACCCGGAGGCCCATATTTTGTGACATTAACCGTTCAAGTGTACACTAGGAGGGCTTAGTCCGGTTATGCTATCGTGTAGATGGGCGTTTGGGATCTCTGTCATTCGGGGTAATGTCATGGTTGTAGTCCTCAAATGTGTCGGGCCTTTGGTGGTATTCATGGTAATACTCGCTAAGGTCAACAGTCTCTTTGGGTGAAACTTGAGGGGAGTCGTAGGGGCACTTGGGCTTTCATGGCGTGAAGTGTCATACGATTAACGTTGTATGAGTGACATACTTTTGTGTTCCTCCACTCTCAATGCACGGGTCTCCCCCCGTTGTCGGCAAACATTATTTTGGATATTATCATGTCCTTGCTTTATTATCGTTGGTCTTGTGCGATTGAATGCAAATGATGACTTTAATATTGGAATTCCCTCCACGTATATTAAAGTTTGAATGAAGCATGTCATTTCCATATTTTGGTATTTCGATTTCATTTCATTTTATGCTCGCGTGAGTATTGGGTTTAGTATCATGTTTTCGGTGACGTATTATATTTATATGGATTGTTCTTCCATGATTTATGGGTTGAGTATTATGCCACATCCATGTTTGAATGTTTTGAATAATATAGATTTATTCACGTTTTGAGTGAGTTTGGATCGAAATTCATTTTGTAAAACACTATATACATTTTGGAACTTTCGTCGTAGAATTTGTGTGCGTTGGAAAATGAGTTGTTTACATTTTTATCATAAACTCTTTTGAAAATCATGATTTAAGTTGCAATCTTTCATTCAACAAATTATTTTAATCATGATGTAAACTCTTGAACTCACTAGGCGTTAGCCTAACCTTTTTATTTGTCGGCATGTGCAACAGGTTCCGGTTAGGAAATAGTACTAGTGACACTGTGAAGAGTTGAGAGCTAGATGTGTGCTCAAAAAGTGAATAGCTTGGTGAAGTCTTCCGCATATTAGGAATAGCTACATGTTTTGGTTTGAGTAACACCCGACCTTATGTAGTCTTGGTGTATAACTTAAGATTAATTATATGTTTTAAAATTGAGGTATTTCCAAGGATGGATTTGTAGAAAGAATTTTATCCTTTATTTGGTTATTTTATCGAAGTTTTTATTTAGTTGCTCATTCCAAATTTGAGAGTGTTACATAACAACAACAAACTTATAACATTCATGCAAACTTAAACAACTAGAATTATACAATCGAATCTGAATAACTTGAAATACTGACATACTTTAACTTATCAAAACATAACAAAGTCTCATGACAACTATTAATGCATCACAAAGAAACATTTCATGGTTTTCAAATTAAATGGTAATATTTAGAAATTTGAACATATAATTCTGAACATACAACCAAAGCATCTCATAGTATTTTTTTTTGAATTCTGCATCTAGAGTTGATTTGATTATTGATTTTCACAAGTTTAAAACACTTATCATTGTGGACAATATTTGGTGTTTTACTACAATATTTTACCATTGTATTACTTGTTTAAGGGCGATAATGAACACATGTATAATCGCATAATTAGTTTCCACTTAGAATTTGTCTTAGATGTATTATATCTTGCAACACTGCTCCACTTCCTTGGCGAACTACTAGCTCGCTACATCTTCGTCTAGGCAGCTTCACAAGTTATGTCCAAGGTTCGCTTATAATTGGCAAATGTGGCAGATCTGTGCACATACGTAACACCTCGAAAATTCCTTTATTTTTGTACTTTAGTTTTGAATGAATGTTTAAAATAATGAGAAAGTAATTATTTTAAACGGAATGTCGAGAAGGGTAAAATGGTAATTGACCCAAAGTTTAAGTAAATTGGGAAACTTAAACTTGGGGGTTGATTGGGCCATTTGATGATAGTTGATTGGTATTTAAGACTTGAGGCGACTGAATTGAGAAGATATCTCAAATTGGTTTCCTGAAGGTCGGTTTTAGCAAGGCAGAGAGAGTTGCGTGAAAGATTTCTTCAGGTAAGAAATTAATGATCTTCTTCAATCTTATTTTGATTAAGATTGATTGTATGAGTAAGGTTTGAATTTCAAATAGGTTTGAGTCATTGAAGCAGAGTAGACTTTGAAGTACTAGGTTAATTGGAATTGCAGTTTCTGTTCGATTGCTAACCTAAGGTGAATTCATCTCTTCTTCCCAATAATTGTAGTTGAAATTGAATAAGATATTTGGTTGCAAACTGTCTAAATGTCTTGGTAATTATGTACTGATATGAACTCGACGGAGAATTTGATTGAGGTGAGTTTTAAGACTAAAAACTGATGTCCAGTTCGTAGAGTTCGGAAGTGGAGTTTTCCGTAAGTTACAGTTTCCGGATAAATTATCCGATTGGTTCCGGATACCGGAAAGATTCCAGATTCCGGATAGTTGTTCGGAATCTATCGGATACCGGATGCGTTCTCGGATAGTTCCGGACTTTCATGTCCGGATACGTTTTCCGGATGATAACAGACTCTTTGGTTTTCCGGGTATTTTCGGATAAATGATCCGGATATGGTTTCCGGACAAGATTCCGGACTAGTTGTAGTACTTGATTAAGTTACTGGACAAACTTTCTAGTATGTTTTCAAGTAAAGTGGTACTATTAAAATATTCTATGATTTCGAAATGTATGATTGATTTTACAGTACAACTATAAATATAACTCGACTGAAAGAATGATGCGAGAAGTTATATGTTTGAGTTATTAGGCACGTATGCTAGTAAGTGTAATGGATCCATAGGCACTGACATTAATTGAAACGTGGAATAGGCATAAAGTAAATTGTAATTCCCGTTGATGTGAAATGAGGAATATGCATAAAGTAAATTGTAATTCCCATTTCTGATTGTGATGTGAAACGTGGAATAGTTATAAGGTAAATTGTAATTCCCGTTGACGTGAATTAAGGAATAGGCATAAAGTAAATTGTAATTCCCATTTCATATTGTGATGAGAAATCTTGGAATAGGCATGAGTTAATCGTAATTCCTGATTTCTATGGGAAGGTAAGAGATAGACATAAAGTAAATTGTAATCTCTACTTCCATTCCAAGAAATAGGCATAAAGTAAATTGTAATTTCTTGGGCATGAGCAATGATCTAGAATATGTGATGATTCGTAGTAAGGCTCTAGAACGTGATGATACGACTTACTTGGTGTTAGTCATATTCATGGAATCGGGTATATTCCCGTCATCGCAAGATGTTTATTGTGTACGGTAAGAATGGTGGCAAACCAGGTTTGTTTATACACTTTGCTCACATTTGGTTTTCAAATCTTATAAAGTGTTAATTTGAAAATGGATGTTCTCACTAGGCGTAAGCCTAATCTTTTCAAATTAAATTTTCTTACCAGGTACTAGCTCGGGGAAGTAACGGGAAGAGGGACGAGTGATTTCAGATATTCGATTTTGATGATGAAATGGAGAAGTTAGTAGATACGAGGATGTTTTGACGAATGGTCTAAACAACTAGTATAATCTGATCTTAACGTTTACGATTAGATTAGTAGGTTGTTTTGATAAGTTCAATTTGTGTATGTGAACCCTCATTACTAACTCTCCATTTATGTATAAAAGTTGGATGAAATTATGGTTAACTTTGATGAATTTTAAGGTTTAAATTTGTCCTGGATGTTTCAGCATGGTATCAGAGCAGTAGTTTAAGTGAACTAGGTATGATCATGAGATACCTAGACTTAAGCTGAGATGAATTAGGTTATGATTTGTGAGATATGTGTAGAAGTACTAAGATGAGATAGTCTTAGAGTCGACGGAAATACGTAAATTAAGCACTGTAACGATGGTAACGAGGACTCTCATGTACAGTATGTTCACAATTTCAATTAGCTACCGTTGTTATGAATATATTGTTACGCAAGCATACTTGTTCCTAAATTGTTACAGTGACTAATGAATGTTAAAGTACGTTTCTTGTGTTTGGGTATGTGTAACCCTTTCTTATGGTTATCTTTTGTGTTAAATCCCAGAGCGATGGTGAATACACCAACCAGATCCCCTAATTCTTCGAAAGAGAGGGCCGTAAATGATTGGGCGGTGGAGAAGCAACCCGAAAGGGGTGGAACTTATGAGAGTCCACCAAGGCCATCTATATTAGGAGGAGGAGAAAGTCAAACACAAAGAACGTACTTTATGATGTGAGTAATGAATGCAACACTGGCACAACAATCTACAATGGAGTCTCGCATGATGGAAAATATGATGTGAGCAATGAATGCAACACTGGCACAACAATCATAAATGTTCATGAAAGTGTTAAATGACAGAAGTGCCAAGTCACGAAGATCGGAGACGGGTACCAGTGTTGTAACTCCACCTGTTATTCCTGTGGTAAATGTTAACAGGAGAGTGGAGAGGGTTTGCTCTTATAAAACGTTTTTGAGCTGCAAGCCATCGGAGTTTGCTGGAGCAGATAATCCGATTGCTTGTATGAACTGGATTAGGGAGATGGAACAAGCTTTCAGAGCTTGCGAGTGTGACGAAGAATCGAAGGTCAGGTTCGGTTCTCAAATGCTACGGGGCAACACTTTAACCTGGTGGAATATCGTATCATCGACAGTGACGACTCCAGTCTTGGCTGCTACGACTTGGGAGTCGTTCAATAGAAAGATTTTAGAAGAGTATTGTAACGAGAATGAAATGGACCGAATTGAAGAAGAGTTTCAGACTCTTAAGAAGGGTACTTCGTCTGTTCGGGAGTACACTCGTATATTCTTGGAAAAGTTGAACTTAGTGGGGCATGTGGCCCCAACTGAAAAAGAGAAGATTAAAACCTACCTAAAGGGCTTACCGGCTGACATGATGTCACGAGTGCGAAGTTCTAAAGCCTTGACACTGAGGGAGACAATCGAGGAAGCTAAAATAATAGAAGAGGTATATGCCAAAGATAAGGAAGAGAAGACGCAATGGGAGAGAAACGAAAATGGGAAGGTCGGTCGGAACCTTCTCAGAAATCTAAATCGTTCGGCAAGAATGTTCGTTTAGAATCTCGTCGGGAACTGAACTGGTGCCCAAAATGCCGAAGTAAACATTTTGGCTCGTGCCGGGTGGTTTCAATTGAATGTTTCAAATGTGGGAAGAGTGGTCACCAAGTCGCAAATTGTCCCGTTCAAGGGTTGACCTGTTTCGAGTGTAAACAACCCGGTCACTTCAGAAGAGACTGCCCAAAGCTAAGGAAGGGCGGAGATCAAGGAAGGAAACCAAATACTCCTAAGCCAACGGCCGGTCATTTCATATGACGGCTGATGAGGCAAAGGAATCTAAAGATGTTGTTTCTGGTACATTTCTTGTTAATTCTATTCCCGCACGAATATTATTTGATTGTGGCACCAATCTGTCTTTCGTATCAAAGTCGTTTTATCAAAAGTTAGATATGCATGTCACTACCTTAGAAGATGCCTTAGTAGTCGAGATAGCTAACGGTGGTCAAGTCTTAGTTCGTGAAAGACTTGAGGGTTGTTTGATTATGATAGAGGAATAGAAATTTCCGATTGATTTGATGTTGATGGAAATTGGAGGGTTTGATCTAGTCGTGGGTATGGATTGGTTGACAATCAATCAAGCAGAAATTTTATGTGCCAATAAATTAATTCGGATTCCTATGCCTGACAATGATGATATATTCATTTTGGGAGAAAAGAGAAAAGGAGAAGTTCTGTTAAATTTTTGTTGCCAAGGCGCGTAAATGTCTGGTAAAAGGATGTTCATCCTATTTAGCATATGTTCTGGATGTTAAGGCAGAAAAGAAGCGAGTGGAAGACATAAGGGTAGTATGTGAATTCCCAGATGTATTCCCTGATGATCTTCCAGGTCTACCGCCAGAACGACAAGTAGAGTTTCGAATTGATCTTATCCCTGGAGTGGCACCGATAGCGCGCGCACCTTACCGTTTAGCACCAGCTGAAATGAAAGAGATGATATCTCAGCTACAAGAACTTCTCGACAAGGGATTTATTAGACCAAGTTCTTCACCTTGGGGAGCTTCGGTATTATTTGTCAAGAAAAAGGATGACACTATGAGAATGTGCATCGACTATATGGAGTTGAATAAGGTGACTATTAAGAATAAGTATCCGCTTCCAAGGATTGATGATTTGTTTGATCAACTCCAAGGTGCGGGATGCTTTTCAAAGAGTGATCTGAGGTCGGGCTATCATCAAGTACAAGTAAGCGATGAAGATGTTCCTAAGACGGCGTTCCGAACGAGGTATGTGCATTATGAATTCCTTGTGATGCCATTTGGGTTGACAAACGCTTTTGCTGTATTCATGGATTTGATGAACAGAGTGTGTCAACCATTCTTAGATAAGTCTATCATCGTGTTTATTGATGACATACTTGTTTATTCTAAGAACGAAGCTGATCATGAATGTCGCCTTTGGGAAGTCTTAGATGTTCTGAGGAAAGAGAAATTGTACGCAAAATTCTCTAAGTGTGAATTTTGGTTAAAAGAAGTACAATTTCTTGGTCATGTGATTACTTCTGAAGGGGTCAAAGTGGATCCGACAAAGATAGAAGCAATGACGAATTGGGAAACACCAAGGAACGCATTAGAGATACGGAGTTTCTTGGGTTTGGCAGGTTATTACCGGAGGTTTATAAAAGATTTCTCAAAGATTGCTTCTGCCTTGACTATCCTAACTCAGAAGAATGTGAAGTTTGTATGGACTGAAAAGCAAGAGTTTGCTTTCAGGACATTATAAAAGAAGCTATGTGAAGCTCCTATTCTTGCACTACCGGAAGGAACGGAATTAGTCGTTTATAGCGATGCGTCAAAGATGGGTTTGGGATGTGTATTGATGCAACGTGGCAAAGTGATTGCTTACGCATCAAGACAACTCAAGGAAAATGAAAAGAATTACCCTACCCATGATTTGGAGCTGGCAGCAGTAGTGTTTGCATTGAAGTTGTGGCAACATTATCTGTATGGAACGAAGTGCACTCTTTTCACTGATCATAAGAGTTTGAAGCATGTCTTTGATCAGAAATAGTTAAACATGAGGCAACGGCGTTGGTTGGAACTACTTAAAGACTATGATTGTGAATTGCATTACCATCCTGGTAAAGCAAATGTTGTGGCTGATGCTTTAAGTAGAAAGAAATATAGTGGATGCTTGAAAACAACTAACGCCAGAATTGATGTGACGTCAAGTCTGATTGAAAGAATCAAAGGGGCACAAGCGGAAGCCTTATTAGAAGAAAATCTGAAAGAGGAAGTCATGATTAAACAACGTCTTCAACTGACTGAAGATGGTCGTGGGGTCAAATTGTTCCAAGGCCGAGTTTGGGAGCCAAAGGTGGGAGGAAACCGAGAGTTAATTCTCAAAGACGCCCACAAGTCTAAATATTCTATACATCATGGTAGTACTAAGATGTATAGGGATCTGAAGCTACACTATTGGTGGCCAGCTATGAAGTTAGATGTGGCGCAATGTGTAGAAAAGTGTGTGACATGCTCGTTAGTGAAGGCTGGACATCAAAGACCTTACGAAAGTCTACAATCATTGGAGATTCCGGAATGGAAGTGGGATAAGATTACCATGGACTTCGTAACTAAGTTACCAAGGACGTTGAAAGGTAACGATTCTATTTGGGTAATCGTGGACCGGTTAACCAAAAGTGCTCACTTCTTGGCAATGAAAGAACATCACCAATTGATAAGTTATCCAAGCTTTATATTGATGAAGTGGTGTCAAGACATGGTATACCAGTGTCTATAGTTTCTGATCGTGACAACCGATTTACTTCGAGGTTTTGGTAGTCACTACAAGAAGAATTGGGCACAAGAGTAAATTTGAGCACTGCTTACCATCCACAAATGGATGGGCAAAGTGAGAGAACTATTCAGACTTTGGAAGACATGATCAGGTCATGTGTGATTGATTTTGGAGGTAACTGGGATACACATTTACCTTTAGTGGAGTTTGCGTACAACAATAGTTATCATTCCAGTATTGGAAGAGCACCTTTCGAAGCATTATATGGGCGGAAATGTAGAACTCCAGTGTGTTGGTTAGAAGCTGGAGAAAAACAATTTGTTGGTCCTGAAATTGTTCAACAAACGGCCGATAAAGTGAAAGAGATTCAGAAACACATAAAGGCGGCTCAAGATCGACAAAAGAGTTACGCCGATTCGAAAAAAAGGCCGAAAGAATTCCAAGTTGGGGAGCGTGTGATGCTTAAGGTATCCCCGTGGAAGGGTGTGATAAGGTTTGGAAAACGTGGAAAGCTTAGTCCTCGTTTTCTTGGACCTTTCACTATAATCAAGCGAGTAGGACTTCAAGCGTATCAGTTGGATCTTCCACCTGAATTTGAGGGGTTCCACAATACATTCCATGCCTGTTACCTTCGGAAATGTTTAGCCGAAGAGAATGATGTAGTTCCACTTACTGAAGTAAGAGTGGATGAGAAGAGTCGTTGCGTGGATGAACCGAAAGCAATTATAGAAAGGACGACTAAGAAGTTACGACATAAATAGTGGTTATGGTGAAGGTACAATGGAAGCATCATAGAGGTGCTAATGTGACGTGGGAATCGAAAGAGGATATGAAGAATAGATATCCTCACTTGTTTGTATAGCTTCGATTTCGAGGACGAAATCATTTTCAAGTTGGGGAGATTTGTAACACCTCGAAAATTCCTTTATTTTTGTACTTTAGTTTTGAATGAATGTTTAAAATAATGGTAAAGTAATTATTTTAAACCGAATGTCAAGAAGGGTAAAATGGTAATTGACCCAAAGTTTAAGTAAATTGTGAAACTTAAACTTGGGGGTTGATTGGGCCATTTGACGATGGTTGATTGGTATTTAAGACTTGAGGCGGCTGAATTGAGAAGATATCTCAATTTTGGTTTCCTAAAGGTCGGTTTTAGCAAGGCAGAGAGAGTTGTGTGAAAGATTTCTTCAGGTAAGAAATTAATGATCTTCTTCAATCTTATTTTGATTAAGATTGATTGTATGAGTAAGGTTTGAATTTCAAATAGGTTTGAGTCATTGAAGCAGAGTAGACTTTGAAGTACTAGGTTAATTGGAATTGCAGTTTCTGTTCGATTGCTAACCTAAGGTGAGTTCATCTCTTCTTCCCAATAATTGTAGTTGAAATTGAATAAGATATTTGGTTGCAAACTGTCTAAAAGTCTTGGTAATTATGTACTGATATGAAATCGACGGGGAATTGGATTGAGGTGAGTTTTAAGACTAAAAATTGATGTCCAGTTCGTAGAGTTCGGAAGTGGAGTTTTTCGTAAGTTACAGTTTCCGGATAAATTATCGGATTGGTTCCGGATACCGAAAAGATTCCGGATTCCGGATAGTTGTCCGGAATCTACCGGATACCGGATTGATTCCGGATACCGGATGCGTTCCTGGATAGTTCCGGACTTTGATGTCCGGATACGTTTTCCGGATGATACCAGACTCTTTGGTTTTCCGGGTATTTCCGGATAAATGATCTGGATATGGTTTTCGGACAAGATTCCGGACTAGTTGTAGTACTTGATTCCGGATTAGTTACTGGACAAACTTTCTAGTATGTTTTCATGTAAAGTGGTACTGTTAAAATATTCTATGATTTCGAAATGTATGATTGATTTTACAGTACAACTATAAATATAACTCGACTGAAAGAATGATGCGAGAAGTTATATGTTTGAGTTATTAGGCACGTATGCTAGTAAGTGTAATGGATCCATAGGCACTGGCATTAATTGAAACGTGGAATAGGCATAAAGTAAATTGTAATTCCCGTTGATGTGAAATGAGGAATAGGCATAAAGTAAATTGTAATTCCCATTTCTGATTGTGATGTGAAACGTGGAATAGTCATAAGGTAAATTGTAATTCCCGTTGACGTGAAATAAGGAATAGCATAAAGTAAATTGTAATTCCCATTTCATATTGTGACGAGAAATCTTGGAATAGGCGTGAGTTAATCGTAATTCCTGATTTCTATGGGAAGGTAAGAGATATGCATAAAGTAAATTGTAATCTCTACTTCCACTCCAAGAAATAGGCATAAAGTAAATTGTAATTTCTTGGGCATGAGCAATGATCTAGAATCTGTGATGATTCGTAGTAAGGCTCTAGAACGTGATGATACGACTTACTTGGTGTTAGTCATATTCATGGAATCGGGTTTATTCCCGACATCACAAGATGTTTATTGTGTATGGTAAGAATGGTGGCAAACCAGGTTTGTTTATACGCTTTGCTCACATTTGGTATTCAAATCTTATAAAGTGTTAATTTGAAAATGGATGTTCTCACTAGGCGTAAGCCTAATCTTTTCAAATTAAATTTTCTTACCAGGTACTAGCTCGGGGAAGTAACGGGAAGAGGGACGAGTGATTTCAGATATTCGATTTTGATGATGAAATGGAGAAGTTAGCAGATACGAGGATGTTTTGACGAATGATCTAAAGAACTAGTATAATCTGATCTTAACGTTTAGGATTAGATTAGTAGGTTGCTTTGATAAGTTCAATTTATGTATGTGAACCCTCATTACTAACTCTCCATTTATGTATAAAAGTTGGATGAAATTATGGTTAACTTTGATGAATTTTAAGGTTTAAATTTGTCCTGGTTTTTGGATGTTTCAACATAAACATGTTGTTCAATGCCATTTCTACTTCGGTTTTATCCCTTCTTATTGTATTTTGACACTTGTAACATGTACTTCGACTAAATTCATGGCGTTAAGGCCTCATAATGGACCTACACACATTCGTTGCTACATGAAATCCTTATTCTTCTTCACCCAAAGCTAAATTCTTGTCTCTCTCTTTCTGGGATTTCTTAAAAACGAGACGCATATGCGAATGAGGTGCCATTTGCTTCACTTTCGCACCTAAGTGGGAATTGCTTTTTCGGGTCCTTATATTTGTTCGTAAGGAATCCGACTCGGGTGTGAGCGAGGGTATCTTCTTTGAGGTCTATACTATAGGGATGGACTCAAGTGGCGCATGTGATGACACGGGCCATCGCTTCATTCCTCGTCATAGTGTAAAAAATTATAGGGTCATCAAAACTGCCACCGTATCAATCTGTTGTGTGCCACCTTATATATTTTGAAAGTACAATGAGGACACACGTTTCCCTTGGTAGAGTTGGTTTGCAAGACTTTTCTTCCATCCATATTGAATTTGAATTCTGTTAGTGTCATTTTAGTTTTTAGATTTTATTTTCAGATTTACTATGTTTCTGAATTTTTTGCAATAACAAACTTGAACACATATATAAAAAAACAATAAACTAACTAGACCAATGATGATTTTGTAAAAAATATCCAGACATTTGTTTCTTATAGCCAAATGGTATCACCACTTGAAAAAATGTATAAGTCCGTCGTTTTCAGCTATGCTATGCGTATATACAAGTACAACCCCAAACTTCTTTTTTCACTTATTTATACAATCAATCCCTCACTTTTCTATTAGTTTGGACGATGCAAATATGAATTAAAAATTTTCAACAAACTTACACATTCAAAATTAGCTGGTTTATAACAACAAAATGGATTTAGATCCAACCCAAAATCGATCCACATTAGCATCATGATTTATAAGTAATATCGATCGATGATTAAAGTCAATTATACAATCAAATACCATGATTCAAAATCATCTCGATTTCATGTTTTACTACTTAAGCCAATTAGTTTCTTTTTCTTATAAACAATAAACAATATATGATATTGTCTACAAAGTTTTGAAAATTAATTATGATTTTTTTGAAATAAATATTTGATAAACATAATTTTTAGTAATAAAAAGCAAAAATGTTTGACAAACATTTGTTGTGGATATAGATAGATTTGGGAATTAAAATATAAAATTGAACGTTTTTTTTTTGAAATATAAAATTGAACGTTTTCAAAATTCCTTTTATTAGGAAAAAACTTATTTATTTTGAATTTTAAAAATTTAGATAAAATCAATGAAAGCATAAATAAATAAAAACAGGTAAAATGGAAGTCATGGCCGACTAGACCGAACCCAACCAGGAAACGACCACATCAACCACCACCAATATGAATATGATATATCTCCTCCTATTTACCTTTTCCTCCTCCTCCTCCTCCTCCGCCGCCGTTAACATTCAAACACCATCGTCGAATCAATTCCAAGCTTTGCAAATTAAAATCAAGCCTTACCTCTGATATAAGGCGATCTGTTGAAGATTGCATCTCGATTTTCTTTGCTCAAGATTTATGCGATTTCTCCAGATCTGATTCCGAATAGGTATATTGTTAAATTTATAATCATCGGTTTGATATGTCGTAAATCGATTAATCATGCATGTAGTTGTAATTTTCGTTTGTGTTTTTTCGTACAATTAGGGTTTTTTTTCTTGTTTAATTTTGGCGGAGGGATGCATCTCGGTATTTGCATCCGAACGTGATGATTGAGAAAACTTTGTGCTAGATGGTTTTTCTCTTTGCTTGTTGGTTGTTTATGTGTGGATTTGTTTGGATTTCATGAGTTTTGGAAATGGTTATCGTTTATTTATGCATTTTCGGAGATGATTTCATCGGAAGCGTGAATATGTGATTCTCTTCATTGTTTGCCTTCAGAGTTTTGGTGATCAACCATGTCTGTAGGTGCTTGTCGTCATCTTGATGATGGTGGTGAAACGGGAAATTTAATTTATGTTGCTGAATATTTTATCCTCCAAGTACTTGCTTATAATTCTTGATTGCAATTGATAAATCATAAAAGTTATGGGGATGGATTTTTGAGAAATTGATGGTAGCATCTAAAAGAGGTCGAGAACTATGAAATATTTAGTAGGGTTTTCTTAAAATAGTTCACGCCAGATGGTTAGGCAGAGCTACAGCAGGTTACAGAATGAAAACCTAAGATTTTCATGCATAACACCACCATTGAAACTATCATCTGGCTGGTCAGTGCAACACTTTCTTTGTTAGGGTTATTGGTCCATGATAGTTTCCAACCAAGGATGCATCAAAAAGTACAATTGTCTACTTGATGAGTACAGCTTTGTCCATGTTAGGGTTATGGTTCATGGTTGTTTTCAACCAGTATGCATCAAAGAGTTCCTTCCTAGTATTTATAGACAAACAAGGAAATTGTACAATCTTGTCTTAAAAATTGTTGTAGGATTCAGGTTATTCAGTTGTTCACTACCTTCGCCTAAATCAATGGATTAAAATTTGGTTAATCATTTCATTGATGTTTCCTCTTCTATGAAAAGTTTACATAGAACCCACTTTTTATTGCAGTTTTTCATTGTGCATCATGTACTGTTATTGCATGCTTAATCCATTGAAATTGGCTATTAATAGTCATGATTAACTGGTACGTTAGCACTTCTTCATCATTTTCATTTTCCAAGGAGTTATCAAAGTAAAACATGTGATGTACACACTTTGGAAACTGCTATCGTTTGAAACATTTTCTAAGAAGCAAGTAGCTTGGTATTGGACCACTGTTAACCAAATATTTGGGGAGTAACTGTGTGTATAACTAGGGTTTGTAGGTATCTAACCATAATCAACATAGGATGTGCTAGACAATTCCTAAGATACCTTATTCATCGAATCAAGGGAGCGATGCATCACATGATTAAGTGTTGTTTGGAGAATTAGTATCAACTCAGTAACTATTTGCAAGACGTACATCAACTTCTATAATAGTATGTTGGCGATTGTATCTCCATATAAGAGAATGAAAACGTAATTAGATATAAGGAGCAAAAAACTTAATAAAAAACTAAACTATGCTTGGGCAAAATAAAAAAATAAACTAAATGTATCCTCGAAAACTATATGCAGTAATTCCAACCCACAAACATAAATATAGAATAAAACTATTGAGTAAACAAAATTATGTTGCCAGTGTGACAACCTGATAGTTTTGGCATCATTCTATTGAGATTTTGCTGAATCTCTCAGCCTACACAATATCTACTTGAAATTCTATAACCTGAGGCCAGGTTATGATGGCTTAATAATACAAGTGGCCAGTAGATCCTAATCATCATCCCAGTGGGTAGCATGGTGTTTGATGGCTGTAAATGGACAGATGCTATTTTGAGATATTTATTTATTTGTATTGGATAAGTGTATTATATAGTGTTGATCTGATAATTTTGTTTATTGAGTGCAGATTTTGACTTGATCAAGATTTTGTGTGCGATGCAATTGATTCCTGATAAATGTTGAATGGTGCTGTTCGAATCAGATCTTTTGTAGCCAACTTTTGTCACACTTGCTTGATGGACAATGACCGTTCCGATGCATAACACTTTGGGTAATTCGTCAAGGGAGCGTGCTCAACGTCTTTACAACAAGGTATTGATGAGAATTATATTTTGAGTTAGAAGGATAATATTTATGAAGTAACTTTTATTTTGTGTTAGAATCTTGAATGTGTGTTTTCGTTGTAGAATGTTGAGTTGGAAAGTAAGCGTCGAAAAGCAGCACAAGTGAAAATTCCATTGGATCCAAATGCTTGGCAGCAGATGCGAGAGAATTACGAGTCAATTCTCCTTGAAGACCATGCCTTCTCTGAACAACATGACATCCAATATGCTTTATGGCAGTTGCATTACAAGCGCATTGAAGAGTTGCGTGCACACTATAATGCTGCTCAAGCACAAAATGGGAAAGGTCCTGCACGACCCGGACCTGACCGAATTACCAAAATCCGTTCCCAATTTAAGACCTTCCTTTCAGAAGCTACTGGATTTTATCATGATTTGATGGTCAAAATTAGGGCAAAGTATGGCTTATCTCTCGGTTATATGTCAACAGATGATCCACAAAATGACATTGCTTTCTCTAGGGATATTGACGCCAAGAAAGGTTTTATATCATGTCATCGCTGTTTTATATACCTAGGGGACCTTGCTCGCTACAAAGGCCTGTATGGAGAGGGTGATTCAAAAACACGAGATTTTGCTGCAGCATCAAGCTATTATATGCAAGCTGCTACACTTTGGCCTTCGAGTGGCAATCCTCATCATCAGGTCTGTTCTTTTCTTTTGTAGTTATTGGTATTTTTTGATTTAGTTCTATATATATATATTAACTAATCTTTGTATTCTCAGCTTGCTATTCTGGCTTCCTACTCTGGAGATGAACTGCTGGCTGTTTACCGTTATTTTCGAAGTCTAGCAGTTGATAACCCTTTTACTACCGCAAGAGACAATTTGATCATTGCGTTTGAGAAGGTATCTGATCAGTTCTCATTTTATTAAATATTTTCAACCCCATTGTCATTTTCATCTGTAACCTTAGACGGAAGTGTCTTAGTTATAATCTCGTCACAATCCTCTATAATAATGTATCCAAGTTCAAACTAAAAGTGGTGGCTTGGCGCCATATCATGTGATTTGAACATCCAAGTTTCCCTCAGTGCGCCAGAGATACCTATATTTCTGAATTTGATTGGTTTTCAAGGCGTTTAATCTGTTAAGATATCATAGTTATCAAGGCGCCAATTGAGTCTCACATGGCAGTTTAGCGTTCTTTGTATGTTTTTAATATGTTGTATTTCTAATTTGAAGGAAAATGTAGGTGCTGTTAAAATTTAAAAACGAGGTATGCAGATATGGTTTTCTAATCGATGGTCATCTCATATCGTCCGTTGCTAAAATGGAATCTTCTAACAATCATATGGAACGTCAGTGAAAGGATCATTCATAAACTAGTTTAGTTTGGTCAGAATGACAATCAATCAATCATCTTTGACATGTTAAAGCGGATCATTTGGAAATATTATTAAGAGGAAACTAAATTAGTCCATTCTATTCCGTCTTTTAAAGAGGAAAGGGAATGATAAGAAGAAGTCTGTTTACCCTATTTTATGGATGCACTAGTTTAGAAAAGATAAGAAGCATGTGAGCTTTTGGTTACATGCCAAAGTTGATAACACATAAGAGTATGATAACAAGAAAATATGATGTGTTTTGTTGTGTAGAAACAATCAAAGTTGTATGCTATTTTTGCAGAATCGTCAAAGTTACTGTCAGCTGCTTGGGGATACAAAGGTTGCTCCTACCAAGAAGGCACCTGCGCGGATGACTGGGAAAGGAAGAAACAAAGGTGAAACACGGGTGTCTCTAAAAGATAGGAAAACAGAACCAAGTCTTGTTGACGAAAGAGAACCTACTGTGCCTGAACCACTTAAAGCCTTCTGCATTCGATTTGTCAGACTAAATGGCATTCTTTTTACTCGCACAAGGTATATTTCTGGATATACTAGTGGTTTCACCATTAATTTTTAGTCAAGCTTAACTTAACTAACTTTCTTCCATCATCTGTAGCTTGGAGACTTTTGGGGAAGTTTTCTCTGTGGCCCGTAGCGATTTTCTCCAGCTACTATCTTCTGGACGGGATGAGGTGTTGAGCTTTGGTTCAGATCTTGGCGAGTGTAAACTCTTCATAACTAGGTTCATAGCAATCATGATATTCACCGTCTACAATGTGAACAAGGACACCGAGAATCAGTCATACGCAGAGATTCTTCAGCGTTCTGTTGTGCTTCAGAACGCGTTTGCTGCTATATTTGATTTCATGGCACTCATAGTGGAGAGGTGCTTCCAACTGAACGACCCTTCTGCAAGCTTTTTACTCCCTGGCATCATGATATTTGTTGAATGGTTGGCCTGTTGTCAGGATATGGCCTTTACCAATGAAATGGAGGAGAAACAAGCTACAGCTAGATCCCTCTTTTGGAACAATTTTGTTTCTTTTCTTAACAAGATATTGTCAAGTGGGCCCGACACGGTTAATGGGAATGAAGATGAAACATGTTTTTACAACATGAGTAGGTATGATGAAAGTGAAACAGCCAATCGTCTTGCATTGCCCGAGGACATTGAATTGAGGGGATTTCTTCCTCTTGTCCCTGCTCACCTCATTCTCGATTTTTCGAGGACACATTTTGGAGGTGATGGTGGAAATAAAGAACAGAATGCACGAGTTCAACGCATAGTAGCAGCTGGAAAGGCTCTTACTACTGGAGTTTGGTTTGGACAGCAAGGAATCTGCTTTGATTCAAAATCTAAGAGATTTTTCTTTGGTGTTGAGCAGCACAATGCCAATAATGTTTTACTCAGTAGCTCGACGGAAATTTCAGCTAGAAACAGTATCGGGCAAGAAAATCATCTGGGGAGTCCCTTGCAGCCCAAGTCTCTGCCACATGGAGAAGGTGGCGACGAGGAAGATGAGGTTATTGTCTTCAAGCCTTCTGTGACTGAGAAGCATACTGATGGGTTTCCTTCAAAACTGACCTCCTCTGAGGTCGTTGGTATTGGTGCTAATTCTTCTAAAGTTGCTTCTAGAAGCAATGGTTTTTCTTTGGAGCCACCTGCATCTTCTGTGAATGGAAATATGCAGTATTTGCATCATGCACAAAAAGACGCATCAAAATGGATGGCAGGAGGGGAAGAATTTATTGAAAATGGCTTTTCCAACCTCAACTTGTTGGGGACAGGATTTCCCACAAGACCTGAGAAGGAAAGAAGTTCCGGAATGTTCCAGTCTACTTTTTCAGTCGCTCCACCGCAGTCCACTGGCATTGAACATTCATTTCAGGATCATGCAACTGTGATACCATCCAAATTTGATTCCGTTATGAGTTCAGCACCTAGTTTTGACAGCATTCCTTCAAAGACAAAATCCATTAAGTCAGGAGGCTGGAATAAGAGTCCAGTGAGCCGACCTATAAGGCACTTTGGTCCCCCGCCTGGGTTCAAAACTTCTGGTCCTAAATATACGGATGAGGCGTTGGTTGGTGTAAACATAAGGCATGAAAATCCACCTGTGGATGATTATAGCTGGCTAGATGGGTACCAGTTACCTTATTCAACATACGGTGATGGGTTTGGTAACTCTTTGAATTGCTTGCCACAACCAAACAAGCTTTTGAACACGAGCAAGACCAGCTCATTGGGAATGGAAAGCTTTCCATTCCCTGGTAAACAAGTTTCCACAGTGCAGGTTGACATTGGAAAGCAGAATGGATGGCTTCCTGAACATTCGAGTCTTTATCAAGAACCACTACAGCAACTTAAAAAAGGTAATGAACAGTTTGTTGCACTGCCTCAGCAGCAATATCAAGGACAATCACTGTGGGAAAGTCGTTTCTTTGTGTGAGATGATTATGAAAGCATAGATGGTAAGACATCCCGTTTTTCTAATTCTACTCTATTAAAAAGTAAGAAAGTTGTTAGATTATGCATAGATGGTAAGGGTTCATTATTATTAACACTTGTTTCCTTATAAAATGTTATGGTAGGTTTTGAACAATCTACTAAGGTGGATGTCCAGTGGCCTGGTACGACCAGTTCAGCCATCACATATGCCATGTGGCTGATGTTTATGAAGAATGGATGGTATTGGATTATTGCAGGCACCTGCTGCTGAATAGGTTTCTCTCTCTCTCTCTCTCTCTCTCTCTCTCTATATATATATATATATATATATATATATATATATATCTTTCTCTCTCTCCGTATCCCGTTCCAATTGTTATGAACAAAGATCAGGAATTCTTTATCCCAAAAAAAAACAAAGATCATGAATTTTATATTGTCATCACTAGTTTGAATTCTAATACTTCATCAGCTCTTTTAGTAATTATTGCCTTCTACTTGGTGTGTTTATAATGGCAAATAGATTTCTGTTAAAAGTGGTAGAAACCATTTTCTACTTCCCTAGTCTAAAGAAAACCTGGTTGGGGCACTAAACATGTTGAAACTACATGTTTGTCTTAGGGTTCGTTTACCGAACGCTTACTCGGGTAAGTGCTTACCAAGTCACATTGCCTTACCGGATGAACATGACAAGGACCAAGAATCTTACCCGGTAAGAGCTAAGGCAAGGACCGAGAGTCTTACGCGGTAAGTGATGGCGAAGACTTTTACCACGGTTAGCGCTTACCGGAAAAATTGTTGGATACAATACCAATTCGGTGGATTAAAATCTAACCCGGTAAGTAAGTGAGTGTGTTGAATGTTACCGGTGAGCACTTACCCGGGTAAGCGTTTGGTAAACGGCCCCTTGGTTGATTCAAGGTCTATAGAGTTGTTGGTGTGCATTGTGGTACTTGTTAGAGAGGAACTTGTATATTTTTTATTTTGTGAAATGGTAAGACAATTATTTGAGAGCAATGACGTAGGATTATATAACTCCATGTTGCCATCCTACGATAGGCTTTATTGCATTTATAATGTCGTCATTATTAAGTTTTGTTCCTAGTGGTACAAATCTATGGTTTGGTTGGAAGAAATTGGTACTAGGAGTAGAGCTTTTTTTTTATGGTGTTTGTTTTGTTAATACTAATATAGGCAATGTGTGTGAGTGTGCAGGTGCTGAGTTTTCCAGATTGGATGAAAGATGCAGGAGTTGAAGGGGGGATAAAATCTGCTGTTATGAGATGAATGAGGGAGAAGGATAGCAAGGGAAGGGGAAATGGTGGTTGAAATGTTGAACAATACATATTACTACTAGCTAGCTTTATATCCTGCTTTTTTAAGGTATGTATGTGAGTGTCTGATGGAAGAAAAGGGAACATGTTAGGAATCAAAGTGTGGCTGCTGCTGCAAGTGTGCAGCTTTTTTATGTGGGTTACTGTTACTGTTACTCTTTTACTGTTTTAGTTTTAAAAAAGAGAGATTTCATGTGAAATAAATAATAAATAAATAAATACTGTTGGTTTAAAGTTGATGTATGTGTGCTTCATTCTCTTTAATGCTTTGTTTGGTTGATGATAATGAATGCTGCTGCTGCTGCTGCTGCAAGTAATTGAAGTTTGAAAGAAAAAAGGTGATGGGGGATTTTAAGTCTATTTTCAAGGTTAAAAAAGAAGTTGTTCATTCTACTAAAAATGCATTTTGCAATTACTCCTCCCACAATTGGAGTAATGGTTACAAAATGATTAGTTTGGACCAAAGTTTTAAATGGCATGATAGGAGCCATGGTGGTGTGATTACGCTTTTCAATGGCGACTATATATATAATTATATAGATATCTATGATTTTTACCAACATTCATTTATTAAAACCATATATTGGGCATGGCATGCTAATGTAGTTCTAGACACGAGTCTTGAGCGTGTCATGATGGTTGCTGCAACAAATCCTTTTCAACGCTTGTTAGGACCGAAATCGGTTATAATCGGATGGGTTGATGATTTCAATCACTTATATCTTGTAAGTTAATAAGTTTTTTTTTTTTTTTTTAATATAATAGGTTTCAATTGAATGATTATTTGATTTTAATTAGGGTCCTGGACAGAGGCTCCGTAAAATGTAAACCTTGTATTTGTTGCACACCTTACAAACCACAGTGTGCATATGTGCAGAACCACATTGTAAAAGGTGGGGTCCCATCCCTCAGTCAATTTTTTTTTCTAGGTTAAAAATATTATTTTTAACATTTTATCATAGTTCCACCCTAGTAATTTTTCAACTGTGGCCCACGAACAATAAAAAAAGTACATTGAAATCAACTAAAACACCAAAAAACTCTTGGAATTAACAAGAAAAACTAGAAAAGTCTCGAAATAGACAAAAAAACCTAAAAAGTGAGAATAGGCTCAAAACACATCAAACGACTTTACGGTATGGGTGTACAAAAAACCGTCAACCCGCAAAACCCGCCCAACCCAACCCGCTAACAACCCAATTAAACCCAACCCGCCAACCCGTTAACATATATGATTTTGTACGTGAATCACATATGATTTTGTACATGGACGACCATTTTCGTGTTTTCTTAAATAGTTAACGTTCTCGTTTGAACCCACACACATATATATATATATATATACACGTAATTATATAAAATTAAATATTAACATTTTTTATAATAGCATTATGTCATATATTAATTTAGTTTTTATATTTATTAGGTAAATTCATAATGATTAAATGAAATATAAGACAGGGTCGAAAAATAAATACAACAAAAATATTGTCATTCAATGTTCATGTTATTGTTTTGAAATATTATATTATAATTATATTTAAATAATATTTTAATATTTACTAGGAAATATTATATATGAAATGATTATATGTTTTACGTTTAGTAATATTATTTATAATTTAAAATAACTAGTCATCGTACCCGTGCGATGCAGCGGGACACAATTCGATTATGAAAATAACTGTTTTATTATTTTTATAAAGTAGTATAGATAAAAACTACAAATAAGTCCATATTTAAAAAGACATAGAACAAAAAACAAGATTACATTCCCCAAAATTTAAGATATAACAGCCAAAAAAAAAACAAGCAGGTTACAGATAGAACATAGGACCTATTTTATGACCAACATCAAAATCCACAAGTACATACCTCATATGATGCACCAAAATCACCTAAACACTTCTCCATTCCAGATATACACTAAAAAAATATTCAATTTCCTTTTTCTTTTTCTTTTTCTTTTTTGTTTAAGTTTCGACGTGTATGTTATCAAGATTATCACAACAAGGCAGCCCCAAACGGGTTAGTCGTTTGAGGATGGCCACCATCGCTAACCGGCAACGGACCATACCCCGAATCAACGAAAGGATTTGGTGCATCCATCATCAAATTCTGATGTGGCTGTGCAGGTTGGTATGGACCGAAAGGGTTAGCCATCGCAGCTGGTTCAGGAGCCACGTGAAACGGATCACTTACTTCAAATGGGTCGGGTGTCGGAGACCCATACACCGGCTGCTGGACGTCTCTGTATGCTCCTTCATTGTAGAAACTGTTGAGTGTGAGCGAGTCCAATCCACCACCCTGCCCCACACAATTCTTCATTAGAACACCAATTTACAAATATTTTCATGATCGAAAATCTTACCTGGTAAGCACTTATCAGGTGTCACTTACCCGGTAAGAGGCATAACAAGTGCTTACCAGGTAAGAGGCATAATAATGTATACACTTGTGGAAGGGTTTACCAGTTGTCTTTCCTGAAATGAAGAAATACCGGTGCTGGGAGTTGTAACCAACGCAAGTTCCCATTCCGTTGGATCAAAATCTTTTGCTTGAAAAACAGCAGATCCATTTGACGTTCCATCTACATGCAGATAAGAAATAACAACAGCCGATAAGCATTTCTGGTTAAGCACTGCTGAATGGGGAAAAAGGACGCATTACCAGTTGGAACTATGGCAAGAGCCAACGCGTTGCTTTCGTCGAATGATGATGCATTTGGTGCATCAAAATTTAACCCCTAAATAAACCATGAAAGTCTATATGTTAGATCAAAACCAAACCCATATATCCCACCTAAAGGTGGGGTCTGAGGAGGGTAAAATGATAGACAAAAAGTTGGTGGGGGAGGTGGAGGTGCAGGGCAGGGATGTCATTTGACACAGCTACATCATCGGTTGGCTCTGGATTCGCTTCATCGATGATGGCGACATTTGCATCTTCAGGAGGCTCGGTGTCTTCTTCTGGTTTATATGTCAGCATAAGTCTTTCCGGAAATTCCAGAAAGGGCAAAAAATTATGAAAAAATTGCATACGAAAGAAATCCATCTGCTTTTGGACCAATTAAAGACTCACCAATGTCTCTGTAGGCACGAATACCATCTGTGGTGCTTCGTTTATGTACTCCATAGTCACAAGAAAAGATTGCGGAGGCTGCAAACGTTTAATAAAAGTTAAATTACCAATAATACTCCTCATTGGTAATAGAGTACATTTGATGAAATCGTAGTAACATACATACCTCTCTGAGAACCGAAAACTGAAAATTTCTTGCAAGCTCCAATCCTTTGCAAACTTCATAGAAGTCAGAAAGGCTCCCAGACTGCAGAAAGTCCAACTATAAATCATAAATTTATTTTCTTTCAGCTGCTAAACCGGAATTCATGATTCAAGATGTCACCTGGTGGCTGCAATTCAAGAGCACTCACAGAAACAGTGCTAGCAGATGCAACTTTGCTATCATCAACTCGTTTCAGAGAAAAGGCCATAAGAGACTCAAACCTTGGTGGGATCGCTGGAATGTCCATGCTCTCTTCTTTATCTTGATGCTTCGGCGCCGATGCATCGGCGCGGAGCAATCAGCGCCGAACACCTGTGTGAACGCAGAATGAAAGGCTGAATTAAATGGCTGCAGGGCTTTTCTTTCTGCAAATTGAGGCCGACTTACACTGCTTTTGGAGCTGATTATCCCTGCAAATTGAGGCATACTTGGTCCTTCTAATGATGAATCTTGGGCCCATAAATAGATATTAGTTGTAGTTTAGAGATAATATCTCAACTCCTCTTCCTTTATAATCTCTCTAATATAGTTCTAGGGCTGGACTGATTATTTTCACTGGAGATTTTTGGTTTTAGAGAGCAAAACAGAGCAGCTTCTTCCAGCCTTGTATCTTACATTTTGGTAATCTCTTTTCAAGTTTACATTAGTTAAGTTATGAGTAGCTAAACTTTCTTTCCTAGTGATGAGATTGTAACTATTTCTTTTTATGAATATTGTTGAGGTTTGATCTACCTTTGTTATCTATCTAATTTCATTTATATAAACCTTGTCTAAAGCATGTTCTTCATTTGTTAGGTCTTTGATTTAAGAATGATCACTTAAATCTTACATCTAATCTTGAATCGCTAGTTAAGATTTGGAATACGTAATCGTTCTTAATCTCATTTTAAGTAGCAAGATAATACATCAATTGTGTTAATCAATTGATTTGTATTTTGGGATTGTATAATCTAACTTTAATGATTGGGCTTCCGATCATTAGTTAGGATTGGTGTTTGTTTGATTATATTGCAATTGACAAGATAAATTTGAGTTCGTAACCAAACTAACCTTAGTCAATTAGGAACTACATCGAGCTTCTCATGATAGTTTATTCTTAAGACAAACGGAGTGTATGACGCGTGTCAAACACTTACGACCGATCTGAAATTAATGGTAACAAATGTACTTCTATTCAAATCAATGATATAAGATTTCAACAAAAGATTGGTTATACTCATCACTAGGACCTTTCTCATTATTATCTCATCTCAATTCAATTTCGTGTCTAGTATTAATCAACAACTTCAAAACCCCCCATTTTGTATTTTATTTAGAATTCCGATCTTACATGAATATGTTTTGGTTATACAATTAACAACGAGTCCCTGAGGAAACGACCCTACTTATCATTATCGCAATTTATTGTGTTTAAGAGATAATAGGCTAATCATATAAATTACTTATTATTTGTCGGATTCGACACCCGTCAAATTTTTGGCGCCGTTGCCGGGGACTCGGCAAGTTTAATCGTTTTATGCCAAGATCTATTCGTACAGGTTCACCGATCCCAATCGATCTAGAAATTGAGAAAACCGCCAAGATATTAAGAAAGCAAGCTAAGCTTAAAAAGAAGCAAGGCGAGTCAACTTCTTCAACGCAGCCCAACTTTTGGGAAGATATCGAACTATCAACGAAATCAGAAAGCGAAAAGGAGGAGAAACCTCTTTCTAAAAAAGAAGAATCGGTCACCGAGACCGAAGGAGAGGAAGAAGAGGACATGGCGAATCCCGAGCGCACTTTGAGGGAATGGGCAGCACCCAATGTCGATGAACAACCTCTTTGCATTACATACCCAACGGAAGAGGTAAGTACCGAACTCAAAACAGGTTTAATTCACTTATTACCTCGTTTTCATGGTTTAGCCAACGAAGACCCGTACAAGCACATGACAGAATTCCATATGGTGTGCTTGGGAATGAAGCCGCAAGGCACCACAGTTGAGAACTTAAAGCTAAAGGCATTCCCTTTTTCCCTAGTCGACGCGGCTAGGGAGTGGCTTTTCTACCTACCACCAGGTTCTATCACCACGTGGACGCAAATGGCGAGGGCTTTCTTAGACAAAATTTCCCCCGCATCTAAAGCCGCCGGGCTAAGGAGGGAGATTTGTGGAATCAAACAAAGGGACATGTAGTCTCTATACGAATATTGGGAGCGCTTCAAGCGCCTTTGTGTAAGTTGTCCTCAACATGGTATTTCCGAATAACTTTTAATCCAATATTTTTATGAAGGTTTATTACCAATGGAGAGGAAAATGATGGATGCGGCAAGCGGAGGGGCAATCGTAAACAAAACACCGACTCAAGCAAGGGATTTAATCGACACCATGGCAGAAAACTCCAAGCAATTTGGAGCTCGTAGTGATGTTGGTCGAGGAGCTAGTGAGGTACATGTAAAATCTTTAGAAACTAAAATTTATGATTTGACTGACCTTGTTAAGCAGCTTGCTGTGGGGAACATGCCTCAAGTCAAGTCATGCGGATTTTGCTCATCAGTAGCTCATCCCACCGACGCATGCCCCACACTACATGAAGAGGAAGAACAGGTGAATGCCATAGGAGGTAACAATTTTCAAGGCTCAAATAATCGGGCGTTTAATCCATTTTCAAATACCTACAACCCCGGTTGGAAACAACATCCCACTTTGAGTTATGTCCCTAAGCAAGAACAAGGACAAGCTCAAAGTCAACAATACCAACCAAGAGCTCCTTACCAAAGACCTCAATAGTATCAACAACATCAGCAATACCAAGCACCACCAGGATTTCAACAACAATCCAATCAACCATCCAACTTTCAGCAACAAAGACCACCCTTTCAACCACAACAACAAGCATCGTCTCAACTCCCTAGCGGAACAGGTATGTCCCTTGAGGATATTGTAAAATCTTTAACTACTAACATGGTTAAACTTCAGCAAGATTCTCAAAACACACAAGCAAGCATACAAGAGCTTCGAAACTCCGTAGGGCAGTTAGTAAACAAAGGGAAATTGCCTTCCCAAACAGAGACCAACCCAAACGCAAATGTAAGTGTAGTAACTTTGAGAAGTGGGAAGGAAATCCAAGATGATGCCGAGAAAAAGAAGGCGGTTGAAAAAGAGCTAGAGATTAAGGAATCCATTTCTGGTGAAAAAGAGGAGAAGATTGAAGAGACGAAGAAAAAGACACCCGAGGTAATAGCACAAGCACCACCCTTTCCGAAAAGATTTGCCAAGACAAAACGAGAGCAAGAAGAAAAAGAGATCTTAGAGACCTTTCGTAAGGTGCAGGTAAACATTCCACTTCTTGATGCAATTAAACAAGTTCCTAGGTATGCTAAATTCTTGAAGGAACTTTGTACAAATAAAAAGAAGTTAAAAGGAGATGAGAAAATCACCATGAGTCAAAACGTATCTGCAGTCTTACAGAAAAAACTACCACCTAAATGTAAGGACCCCGACATGTTCACCATACCTTGTAAGGTAGGCAGTACCGCAGTAAATCAGGCTATGCTAGATTTGGGGGCATCGATTAACGTCATGCCATATGCTATATACACATCCTTGGATGTGGGCCCCCTCAAGCCAACAGGTGTAGTGATTCAACTTGCAGATAGGTCAATTGTATATCCTAAAAGGGTGTTAGAAGATGTCCTTGTACAAGTAAACGAATTAGTTTTTCCGGCCGACTTCTATGTGATAGACATGGAGGAGAAGAATTCCTCCAAGGCCGGAATGATTTTATTGGGAAAGCCATTTCTCAAGACCGCCAAAACAAAGATAGATGTACATGATGGTACTTTGACAATGGAATTCGATGGTGAGATAATTAAATTCAACATATATGATTCCATGCGATATCCAAGGGATATTTCATCTTTATGTTCTGTGGATATAATTGAATCTCTATCTGATAATGTTTATGATTTATCTAACAAAGATGTGTTGGAAGTGATACTTAGAAGGGATCTGCATAGCGATAGTCTAAAGAAACTAGCTCAAGAATATGATTTGAAAGAAGAGTATGCCGAGTTGGTATCTTTAATGGAGAACGAGAAGAAAGTAAGGTATGAAGTTTCTAAGGTTGATTTACCTTTTTCTAACACAAAACTTTTACCTTCCATTGAACAGGCCCCTGAACTTGAGCTTAAGCCGTTGCCGGATCATTTAAAACATGCATACCTAGGTGAAAAGGATACACTTCCGGTAATCATTTCCGCACACCTTTCACCTAGGGAAGAAAAGGAGCTTGTTGACGTGTTGAGAGAGCATAAGAAAGCAATCGGATGGACCATAGCCGACATCAAAGGTCTTAGTCCATCACTATGCCAACACAAGATTTTGCTAGAAGATGATTACAAACCCTTTTGGGACGCACAACGAAGGTTGAACCCACCTATGATGGAGGTGGTAAAAAAGGAAATCCTGAAACTTTTAGACGCCGACATGATCTACCCAATTTCCGACAGCAAATGGGTAAGCCCGGTCCAGGTAGTTCCCAAGAAATCAGGTATTACCGTGATAGAAAATGCCGACGGTGAGTTGGTGCCCACTCGTGTTCAAAAAGGGTGGAGGGTATGCATGGATTATCGTAAATTAAATGCATCGACTAGAAAAGATCATTTCCCGCTACCTTTCATAGACCAAATGTTAGAACGATTGGCTGGTCGCACTCATTACTGTTTCTTGGATGGGTACTCAGGTTTCCATCAGATACCGGTGGCAAGAGAGGATCAAGAAAAGACCACATTCACATGTCCTTTCGGTACATTTGCATACCGACGAATGCCTTTTGGTCTTTGCAACGCACCCGCTACCTTCCAAAGATGTATGGTAAGCATTTTTTCTGACTATGTTGAGGATATCATTGAAGTTTTTATGGATGACTTCACCGTATATGGTGATTCATTTCAAGTATGTCTAGATAACTTGACCAAAATTCTAAAAAGATGCATTGAAACTAATCTGGTTTTGAATTTTGAAAAATGCCATTTTATGGTCAATCAAGGAATAGTGCTTGGTCATGTTATTTCAAAGAGGGGCATAGAGGTTGACAAGGCAAAAATCGATGTCATAAAATCCTTGCCTTACCCCTCAAGTGTTAGAGGAATCCGTTCTTTTTTAGGTCACGCAGGTTTCTACCGGCGTTTCATAAAAAATTTCTCAAAAATCACCCGACCCCTGTGTGAGCTTTTACAAAAGGAGGTAGATTTCGACTTCAACGAGGTATGTAAAAGTTCATTTGATTTGTTGATAGACATGCTTATTTCTGCTCCTATTATTCAACCACCCAATTGGCAACTACCATTTGAAATCATGTGTGATGCTAGCAATCATGCAGTTGGGGCGGTACTAGGACAGAAGGATGGTAAGAACTCTCACGTTATTCATTATGCATCACGAACACTTGATAGCGCCCAATGCAACTACTCGACCACCGAGAAAGAATTGTTGGCGGTAGTTTTTGCTTTAGAAAAATTTAGATCCTATTTGTTAGGCACTAAAGTGATTGTGTTTTCTGACCATGCAACCTTGAAGTATTTGCTCAAGAAGAAGGATGCAAAGCCGCGGTTAATTAGATGGATTCTCCTACTCCAAGAGTTCAACTTGGAGATAAGGGATAAGAGTGGAGCCGAAAATCTAGTTGCCGACCACCTTAGCCGGCTTGTGTTGGATGATGACTCCAAACCAATCGGTGAGGAATTCCCAGATGAACAACTTTTTTCCGTTTCGGGAGAAACCCCATGGTATGCCGATATCGTGAATTACTTGGTCTCAAAGACCTTTCCAAGTGAGTTATCTAAAACCGAGAAAGAGAAAATTAAGAGAGAGGCTCGCCTTTACATGTGGGACGAGCCATATTTGTGGAAACATTGCCCGGATCAAGTGATCCGTCGATGTGTGCCCCAAGGTGAGTTTCAATCTATTCTAAGGTTTTGTCACTCCGAGGCTTGTGGAGGCCACTTTGGCCATAAACGAACGTTTAGAAAGATCCTTGAGTGTGGTTTGTATTGGCCATCCCTTATGCGAGACTGTTATAGTTTCTGTAAGAGTTGCACGAGATGTCAGATGACAGGAAACATTAACTCTCGAAATCAAATGCCCCAATACCCCATGTTAATATGCGAGATATTCGATGTATGGGGTATGGATTTCATGGGACCTTTTCCCTCGTCTTTTGGTAATTTAGATATTATTTTGGCCGTCGACTATGTCTCAAAATGGGTTGAGGCAAAGGCCACCCGAACTGATAACTCAAGTGTTGTTGCAGATTTTGTCAAATCTCACATATTTTCCAGGTTCGGGACACCAAAGGCCATCATCAGTGATCGAGGCACCCATTTTTGCAATAAGGCCATCAGCGGCCTTTTCAAGAAATATGGGGTTATCCATCGCATCTCCACCGCATATCATCCACAGTCGAACGGGCAAGCCGAGGTATCCAATAGAGAGGTAAAGTCCATTTTGGAGAAGACTGTCAACCCAAATCGGAAAGACTGGAGTCTAAGGCTCAATGATGCCTTATGGGCATATCGTTCAGCCTACAAGACACCGATAGGTATGTCTCCTTTCCGGTTAGTGTACGGTAAGCCTTGCCACCTCCCGGTGGAATTAGAGCATAAGGCTTATTGGGCAGTGAGGACAAGTAACATGAACTTGGATGAAGCGGGGTCACATAGGAAGCTTCAAATCCTAGAGTTGGAAGAAATAAGAAACGACGCTTATGAGAACGCTCGCATATACAAAGCAAAAACTAAAGCGTTCCATGATTCACGTATATCACGTAAGTCGTTTACAAAAGGTCGGAAAGTTCTCCTTTACCATTCTAGGTTGAAATTATTTCCTGGAAAATTAAGGTCCAGATGGATAGGACCTTTTGTGGTTATTGATGTTTTTAAGCATGGTGCAGTCCAAATTCAGAGTCTTTCCACTGGACAGATTTTTAAAGTTAATGGTCATAGGCTAAAGCCGTTCTATGAAGGCTTTGATGTAAGGGACCTAGAGAAAGTAGCTTTGGACACACCAAGCTACAATGAATAAACGGAATTGGGTCTAGCCAAAGACGGTAAAGAAAGGCGCTACATGGGAGGCAACCCATGGTAGGTTCGTTTTTTTTCCCGTTACTTTTTTTTATTTATTTTTTATTTTTAGCGTGTTTTGGATATATTTGGGAATTTAGAGATGTATTACGGAGAGATTCGGCAAAAAACGAAGAAAGTTAGACGAAAAAGTAACAAACAAACAGAGGCTGGCGCCGATGCTTCGGCGCTGATGCATCGGCGCGGAGCAATCGGCGCCGAACACCTGACGGAAATAAATACCCCTTTTTGTTCATTTTACTTCCAATCCCTCAAACCCTAATACACTCTATCGGCACCAAACAACCAAGTACTCCCAAATTCGATTTTGTTGGGCCGATCTTCTCCAAATTTCTTGCAAGCCTTGTGTGTTTCATCAATTAAAGGTATGATTCCTTGTTCCAATTTCACCTTTTCATGGTTTGTTCTTGAGAAATCCAAGGTATGCATATTTTACTTTCTTCTTCAAAATTTTCAAGCATGTTTGTACATTTTTAGTGTTTTTGTTTACCATAGAGGGGTTTGCCAACAATGTGATAGTGTTCTTCCACTTAGGGTTTGAATGTGAAGAAAGTGTTAGAGAAAGTTTTATCAAAAATTTTGTTAAGCACTTTCTATATTTGTGTATTGTAGAGAGCATAAACTCCCTAAGGGTTGAAATTTTTGGTAACATCTTGTTGTTGGTATGCTAAAATTTGTATACTTTTAGAAGTGCTTAATGACAGTGCTTAATGATTAAGTCACTGATTTCTTGTGTATCTAAAAGGTTGTCTTAACTCTGCCAAAGTTTGTAATATGATTCTTATCCTTTGATATGAACATGAGTTAAACCACTAATCTAGTCTTTGACTATATTTTGGGGTAGTTTGTCTTAATCATTCATAACTAATTAACTCATTTAAATTTTTGCAGAATCATGGTACATACTCGACCTGATCTTCCAGGGAGGTGGACAAAATATTATCAATTAAACACGGCACAAAGACGTCAATTGTCAAGGGCACCAAGCCGGGATTATGAACAACGGATCGTGAAAAACAGGAGCAGAAAAATCCATCCCGAACAAGGGATGAATATTGATGAAATGTTCAACCAACGATTACGCGATATTGCAAATTTTCAAGGATGGGAGCATTTCATCGGAGAACCTGAGCCATATGATCCCGATTTGGTTAAGGAATTCTATGCCGCAATGGTACCACCCGCATTTGGCGAGTGGTCCATAGTCGTCGTAAGAGGCGTAAGAGTACAAATTTCAATGGACGATATATGTCGTCATTACAATGTGCCTCGACGCGCAAATCTTGACCGTACATATGGCATTCCACCAATCCCAAATGTTGCTCAAGACGAGCAATACAGTCCAATCATTGCAGCAACTTTAAGGCGAAGTGGTCGTGACGATTGGGTCCCTAAACAGGACATGATAAAGAAGACGGAACTTCGGCCAGAAATTGCCATGTGGTTGAGATTTGTCAAGTGCCATCTAGCACCTTCAACGCACTACTCAACAGTCGATTGGTATGTAGCGCGCATCCTATATTGCCTCCAGAATGGCATGCTCCTAGATATCGGACACATCATCGTCCTCCATATGATGGACACCGCGGCCGAGCGGTCTACAGGTATACTTCCTTTCCCAAGCTTAATAACTAAGCTATGCAGGGACGCGGGAGTGAGGATTGGACCAACAATTCCCCACCACCACCATTTGATCGAGCGACATATCGTGCGCACATAAGGGCCGTTAATAGGTTCGACGGACAAGGGGGTGGTGAAGAAGAGGAGGATGTTTTGATATCTGACGAATAGGGTGCTGACGTGAAGTACGACCCGGCAGCAGAAGAGGAGCCCGAGGACCCTCAGATACTTGCTCGCATAAACATGCTAGAGGCCAATATGAATCGAGGGTTTTACAACCTATCTTTATTGATTAGGGGACAACCGGTGCCGGATGACGCATTCCCGGCACCTGATGATGCAGGTCCATCTAACCCAAGACCCGCACGGCAGCAGAGAAGAAGAAGGAATGAATGAAAGTGAGCTCGGAAAAACCTTGATACATCAAACTCCAACGATCCATACATTCGAGGACATTTCACCAAACAAGGGAAGTTTACTGTTTTCCCTCAATTATTAACTGTTTTGAATGTCCTTTGCTTTATATACACACACATTGAGGACAATGTTGGATCAAAGTGTGGGGGTAGGATAATTTCGACTTTTTAATGTCATTTGCATGATTTGGGCCTGTTTTGGGTTATAAATGCTTTTTGGGGGTAATTTTTTCCAAACATTTTGTGCTTAAATGTAGATTGTTGTCTGTTTTGGAAATGTGTTAGCATGTTTTAATGAGCTTAAATGATTGATGATGATGAGTTTTGACGCATGTATAGCATGATTGAGTTTGATTGATAGCACTTAGAGTCAATTAGTGGTGTATACCGGTCAAAAGTAGACTATTGCTAATCTCTTGAACTATCTTAACCCCATGAGACTCGAGCCTATTAGACTAAACATCTTATGCTAGTCTCTAATTCATTTCTTGTGTGATTACGTCATGCCTAGTTACGCACCTCTAGAACTTGATTTGTCTCTCCTTAAGATTACAGGATATTACATGCTAATAAAGATGATAAAGGCCATCGTTTGCTCATTTTGTTAACCCACTATCCTTAAGCCTACCTTTATGTTATTATTATCCTTTTTGCACACCACTTTGAGCCTTAGCCTATGTTCTTTGCCACCCACATCTTAAACCAAACCAAACACGACTCACCCGACCAATCACCAATGGAACGATTCCGATATCCCATATGCTCGAAAGAATTATATGTTGGGAAAGAAAAGAAAGAACGAAAAAGAAAATCAAAAGAAATATGTGAGAAAGAAAAAAAATATGTCGTCAAGAAAGAAATAACATAAGACGACGAAAAAAAATAAAAAAAAATAAATTTATGATATGGTTGATTATAAGCGTTTAATCTTTATCCCATATCATTGAAAGGGAAATGTGTTTCAAGATAAAAACGTAAATCCCTTAGTTGAAAGGAATTTTCATTGTCAAAGAATCGATTTCTCTATTGGTGTACGGTCGTTAGCCACTTTTCCCAAATAAATCCCTACCTTAACCAAAGCCTTAGTTCATTACGCCCGAAAAGTCCTTTTGATTTATATGCATGTAATTTATCCGAGTAGTGGAGAGTGAGAGATTTTTCAAGCTTATGGTAGGTGCATACTAGCGTAGTGACGGTTTGAGCGATACACTTTTAACCCCGAGGAGTGAATTGAGTTTTATCTTGATTATCCCATTCGTGAGAGTTCTCGTGATTAGCTTGTGTCTACTTGGTTGTGTGTGCTAAATTTTTGATGCTTGATTGCAAATCTCAATCTCATGATATGCTATACGTATTGACATTCTCGTTTGATTCGTTTTTATCACGACGTGCTAACTCAAGACATTGCCGAGACGGCTAATGATCTAAGTGTGGGGGTATTTGATAAGTGCCAATTTCATATATATTTATACGTCAATTTCCCCATCATTTTGCAAGAATTGATACTCAAAGAACCCCATTTCGTTAAGTTTGTTATTTTATTACTTGTGATTGCGTTTATTTGTATAAATGTGCTTTATAGGTGTTTTTTATGAGAAAAGGATGTGCACGTCGAAAAACGGGATCGCGAAACAGAGAAACGGGCAAAAAACGGCAAAACGTTGCAAAACGAACAGAAGCCGGCGCCGATGCTTCGGCGCCGATGCATCGGCGCGGAGCAATCGGCGCCGAACACCTGTGTGAACGCAGAATGAAAGGCTGAATTAAATGGCTGCAGGGCTTTTCTTTCTGCAAATTGAGGCCGACTTACACTACTTTTGGAGCTGATTATCCCTGCAAATTGAGGCATACTTGGTCCTTCTAATGATGAATCTTGGGCCCATAAATAGATATTAGTTGTAGTTTAGAGATAATATCTCAACTCCTCTTCCTTTATAATCTCTCTAATATAGTTCTAGGGTTGGACTGATTATTTTCACTGGAGATTTTTGGTTTTAGAGAACAAAACAGAGCAGCTTCTTCCAGCCTTGTATCTTACATTTTGGTAATCTCTTTTCAAGTTTACATTAGTTAAGTTATGAGTAGCTAAACTTTCTTTCCTAGTGATGAGATTGTAACTATTTCTTTTTATGAATATTGTTGAGGTTTGATCTACCTTTGTTATCTATCTAATTTCATTTATATAAACCTTGTCTAAAGCATGTTCTTCATTTGTTAGGTCTTTGATTTAAGAATGATCACTTAAATCTTACATCTAATCTTGAATCGCTAGTTAAGATTTGGAATACGTAATCGTTCTTAATCTCATTTTAAGTAGCAAGATAATACATCAATTGTGTTAATCAATTGATTTGTATTTTGGGATTGTATAATCTAACTTTAATGATTGGGCTTCCGATCATTAGTTAGGATTGGTGTTTGTTTGATTATATTGCAATTGACAAGATAAATTTGAGTTCGTAACCAAACTAACCTTAGTCAATTAGGAACTACATCGAGCTTCTCATGATAGTTTATTCTTAAGACAAACGGAGTGTATGACGCGTGTCAAACACTTACGACCGATCTGAAATTAATGGTAACAAATGTACTTCTATTCAAATCAATGATATAAGATTTCAACAAAAGATTGGTTATACTCATCACTAGGACCTTTCTCATTATTATCTCATCTCAATTCAATTTCGTGTCTAGTATTAATCAACAACTTCAAAACCCCCCATTTTGTATTTTATTTAGAATTCCGATCTTACATGAATATGTTTTGGTTATACAATTAACAACGAGTCCCTGAGGAAACGACCCTACTTATCATTATCGCAATTTATTGTGTTTAAGAGATAATAGGCTAATCATATAAATTACTTATTATTTGTCGGATTCGACACCCGTCAATATGCGTGCAACTAAAAATTCAAAGGACATGAATATTCATTACCCCCAAAAGAGAGTGTAATCTTCTTTGGGCAAATGCAGTTCAGGCCCAGATGTTGATCATTGTTCTAGAATTTCATCATCTCAATGAAACCTAAGAATCCAATACAAGACAAGTGATTAAAAATTTATATTAAGATACAATAGTCAATTTAAAGCTTAATCAATTCAGAACAAAATAAAACACATCAGATCTGATCTAACCTGGTCTAACCCATATTCCTAAAATTACCCAACAAACATCAATCAATCAGTTTAGGGTTAAAGAACAATAACCGACAAAACAAACAAAATCAGTACAGACTCAGAACCCGCTTTCAATAAAAACAATACAAGCTTGACCCGCTCAAAATCCCTAAAACAAGACCTAACCCTAAGTAACCTGAATTAACAGCTTCATCAGATACCAAATTCAACTACAATTTCGACAAAATGCATAAAAGTATTACAAAATGCAGAGATAAAGAAATCGATTACCAGGTTGTTGCTCGGATGAAATGAAGAAATCGTCGCTCGGGATGAAGAAATGATCTTCTTGTTTCTCGCCCATCTTCAACACTGAAGACCCTGCATAATAACCTCCTTCCATCTTTTCCAGTTTCGACTAAATTACCCCAAATGAAAAAACCACTAAACTTGTGGAATCAAGAAATCGATTATCATAAACACCAAAATGCAAACACAATCGCTAAGATCGCATCTCAAATGAATGAAAAACATAAAATTCAAAACACTTATAAAACCGTAAAAACGATAATATTTAGTTTAACTTGCACAGTCATATGTAAGCAGAAAACGGAAGTAAAACTGACATCAAATTCAAAACACTTATAAAACCGTAATAACGATAATATTTAGTTTAACTTGCACAGTAATATGTAAGCAGAAAACGGAAGTAAAACTAACCTAGATCCGAATCCAAAAGCAATTGAACAGTAGCAAGATTTCAAATCAGTTGCTTTAGATCTCGGATAAATGAAGATGTTGAAGATGTTGTAAGGATAGCAGTAGTGCAAAACTCCATCTATTTATGGAGGAATGGAGGTTAAAGGTAGAGAGTTCGTGGGAGTGTGAGAGAAATCAGGGGATCGTGGCTAAGAAAAAAACGTGGCCGAGAAAAACTGAATGTTGAAAAACGGTTGCCACTATTCTTTTTTATAAGTAGAATAGATGTTTTTCATTATTTATCTATTACTTATTTTATTACCATGCTATGTAAGGGTTGGATTCCGGTGAAAACTAAAGTTACGTTTAGAGGGTAAGAATGTATTATTAACATTGGATGCATATTTGGATGAGATGTATTGTCGTATCGAGATGAGATGCACCGAGATGACGAGATGCAACAGATCAATCCATGTATCAAGCGTGATTCATGAGTGCGTTAGAGATTAAACGTTATCAACGGTCCAAATTTTATTTTTACCTTCTCATGTTAATTGTTCTCATATAATTCTTCGTCGCTATGTAATGTGTAAAGTAGGGGTGTTAATGAGCCGAGCCGAGTCGAGTAGCAGGCTATTCGAGTCGGGCTTGAAAAAATAATATTAGGCTCGAGCTCGACTTGAGCTCGATTAACTTTTTCATATTCGGGCTCGAGCTCGAGCTCGACATTTTTTCAATGTTTGAGCTCGAGCTCGATGCTCGTTTATGAGCTCGAATTCGAGATCGATTAACTCGTTTATTTACTCAAGCACGATAACTTTTATATTTTTTTATATAGTTTGTAAACATATGAATATGTTTGTTTGGCTCGAAAAAGTGTAGGCTCGAATGACTCGACTCGACTCGTTAAGTTTAATCGAGCCGAACATTGGTGTTACGGAGCTCGAATCGTTTAGCGAGCTTTATTTTATGTTCGAGATCGACTCGAGCTCGAGTAGTTAACACTCCTAGCTAGTGTAGAGTATGTAGTATATATGAGTTTTTAAAAATAAAATAAAATAAAATATAATATATAAGAGTTTTATATATGAATAGTTAACCGTTTTAGCTTATCCTGCCCGTGCTCGTTGTGTGAAACGCAAGCAAACAAACTCCTTCGAATGAACATCAAACATAAATTTGATCAAGAGATTCCTCCTTTCTTCAAACATGATTCTGGATTTTAACGCATTTCACACAATCAAACATTCCTCCCTTCAATTCGAAGTGCCTTCTAATTCTATGTCGATGATATGATCAAATGAAATGGGTTGAATTACCTAAACGAATTGTATTGTGTTGCTGTCACCCTTTCAGGTTGGTAGTGTACTAAGAACTTCGTTGCTGGAAGTTAGTTGATGAAGGTATCAATCCTGATTAAATCATATATATTGTTGATGTTTTGATTCAAACATATGGTTAAAATGGATGCTGTACAAGTTTGGCCATCACTTTGGTACGTATAGTGCTGTAGTTTATGCCGGTCGTGTGTTTGATAAAATGCCTAACAGAGATGTTATTTCTTTGACCGCAATGATTGTGTCAAGAATGCATTTTTAGGCTTTATGGTGGGAATTGTCCCCTTGTAGTTTTAGCTCAAGGTATACCTTTTGGTTTAAAAATTGACTCAAATAGCTAAAGCAAACATCAAAATGGGTCCCTTAGCCGTTTCTCTTCCGGTTTTGCACAATGTCACGCTTCCCTACAGACCTAGCTCAAAAACTTGAAAAAAATACGAATCAAGCTAATTTCCCTTAAAAATGTTTTTTTTTGCTCGGATCCGCAATTGCGGACCCCACATCCGCAATTACGGACCTAGGTCTGCAAATTTTTTTATAAGGAAAACGACTTTTTTTGGTGTTGTTTAGGCCAGGTCCGTAAGTAGTGGTATTTGAGTAAAAGTGGATGAGAAATGCCTAAGAGACTAATTTAATGTTTGTTTTGGCTATTTGAATCAATTTCCCTTTGGTTTATAATTAAGGCTAACTGACTAAACTAGAAAAAGGTAAGCCCTTTTGGTTTATAATACAATTGTTGATCAGTATTTGTAAAAAATTCTTTTTATCAAAAAACCCTTATAAAAATGGGTCTTTTTGGTTTACCAAAAGGTTTTTTTTTTTATTTTTTTTATTTTTTTTATTTGCACCCTTTTTATATTTTAGAACATAATTTCAATCATTCAATAATTTGCATGGGAGGGTTGTAACTACATTGCAAAACTGACATTTAGGAATTGAGCAGATTTTCTTTAGCAGCCTTATAATTTCCATAAATGGCAAGTTCTTTAATTAACCTGTTTTTCTTCCCACCCCTCCATGTACATGTCATGAGAATACATCTACCATATATCTATCTGTTGCATGAATAAGTCAATTGATCATTTGCTTTTCATATATTCAATATGCTTTATCAATTAATAATTAAATTTATAATCTGCTTTTTAATTACATCTTACCGTATATGCATGGGTCTATTGCTAATCCCTCCACTATCCATCTTAGAAATCGTCCTCTATTTTTATTTTCCTTTTTGCCAAATCCAAAACTCCCATGGCCAAAAGGTGACACAAAAACAGGAGCTCAATTCCCTTAACATTGGTTCTCCTTTGATTTGCTTACCAGAAACATAGGAACAATAAACCAGAGAGAGAGAGAGAGAACAGAAAGAAAGAAAAAAATAGAGAGAGAGAGAGAGAGAGAGATAACAAAGAAAGAATCTTGAATGTTGTTTGGAGGGTGGAAAGAATAGTCATTTCATCCTTCTTTGCTTCATATGATCTATGCTGATGATGATTAATATTGTTTCTGGGGAGATAGATGATGTTCTATTTCATGATATTTAGTTTCAATGAAAAAGATCCATCCAGATAGGCTAGAATTAGGATTAATGCGCGAAAGAAGAGAAACCAATCGACAAAATTCATGATCAAATTATAGATCGTCATGAAGGCATGGGAGGCAACAATCCGAAAAACACAACAAGCAAAGAAACAAGCCAGCAACATATTTGGGTCGGCCCACGTGGCCCACGTAGACGACGAAGACATAGATCAAGACGAGATTCCACACGCCCCCGGTGAGGTCTACCACGCGGAAAGATACCTCTCAAACGGAGACTACTACACCGGCAACTGGTCAGACAACTTCCCACACGGGTTTGGCAAATATTGGTGGACCGATGGCTGCATGTACGTTGGCGACTGGTTTCGTGGCAAAACCATGGGCCGTGGCACGTTCAGTTGGCCATCAGGAGCCGCGTACGATGGCGAATTCAAAAGCGGGTATATGGATGGAGAAGGCACTTATACTGGCCCCAATGGAGACACATATAGAGGCCAATGGATCATGAATTTGAAACATGGATATGGAGTTAAGGAATACACGAATGGTGATGTGTACGATGGCGATTGGTGTAGAGGGTTTCAAGAAGGGAATGGGAAGTATGAATGGAAAGATGGAAGATATTATATTGGAGAATGGAAAGAGGGAATGATGTGTGGTGAGGGTAAAATGGTTTGGGTTGATGGGAGTACATATGAAGGGCAATGGGAAGAAGGTTTACCTAAAGGAAATGGTGAGTTTAAATGGGGTGATGGGTGTTGTTATGTTGGTAATTGGAGTAAAGATTCAGGAGAACAAGATTTGATATTTAGTTCATCTTTGGATGATGATGTTGAAAGAGATGCAAATGAAGTCTATGATGTTTATCTTAATGATTGTGTGATTTGTGCTCCGGATAAGGTTCCGATATTGCCCTCACAGAAGAAACTTGCACTTTGGCGATCTTCGAAAGCGCATGAACCAGCGGTGCGGCCACGGAGGAATTCGGTTGATGGGAGATTGGATGGTGGTGTTGATAAGGAACTTAGTAGAATGAGGATGTTGGAGGATTCAGAAAGGGGAATGAAGGCTAGAGATGATGCATCATTGTTATCATCTAGTAATAATAATACATTTGAAGGAAGTCCGATTCGGATTCCGAAAGTGGTTACGAAACAAGGGGAGACTATTTCTAAAGGGCATAAGAATTATGAACTCATGCTCAATTTGCAACTGGGAATCAGGTTTTATATATAATTCCAATCTTTTTGCTTCAAATCTTGCTTGCTGCTTTAGATTGTTCTCATTACAACAAATCGGCTTTATAGAATGTTTCAAATGTCTAAATGTTCTGATATACTGCTTTATAAGACTTAAGTTTACAGGATCAAACAATTATGCATCCTATATAAAGGAGTTACGATATGATGTTAGGACGTATTTGCGCATCCTAACTAGATTTTTGGGACACTTTTGCAGTAAAAGTGTCCTATTAGCTTTTTTACATGACGTTATTTAGGAGTAGGCAGGTGTTGCTTTTTCGTTTCCAGTCTCGAGTCATGTCATATCTTTTTCAGGAATCTTTGTGTCGTGTCACAACAATTTTTGAAGGAATCTTAGATTTTCGATTTTCTAAGATATTTTTCAGGAATCTTTTGTATCGATGTGAACCATCTCTCCTCAACCAAAACTAGAGGAGAGATTGGTGGTTAAATTTGTAATTTTTAAAAAAGTGGGTTATTTTTTGTAGTTTTGTTTTTACAAAAGGTTGTTTAGGTCAATAACCCATGAACACATCTTGTTACAAGACACTTGACAGTTATTCAAATAATGTCGTATAAACAACTTGTTAAGCATGCTATGTAATAACTTTACATATGACGCATAAGTGTTTGGTCTTATAAACTTAAGTAATGTAAAACATTTTATTAAAGACATTTAAGCATATTTGATTTCTTATAAATTCGATTTTGCTGCGGTGTCTGATGAAAACCAGTTATATATATGTAGGCATTCTGTAGGAAGACCAGGTCCAATGCCTTCTTTAGACTTGAAGGCTTCAGCGTTTAATCCAAAAGAGAAAGTGTGGACAAGATTCCCACCAGAGGGATCTAAATACACCCCTCCACACCAATCTTGTGAATTCAGATGGAAGGATTATTGCCCCTTAGTTTTCAGGTATCTGAACATTTTTATTAAATATTTCTTAGTTTTATATATATATATATATCATGATTTTATAGAGTTGTATGTATGTATATGTAGGACATTAAGGATGTTGTTCAAGGTGGATGCAGCTGATTACATGCTATCGATATGTGGGAACGATGCCCTTCGAGAACTCTCTTCTCCCGGAAAGAGTGGAAGCTTCTTTTATCTAACACACGATGATCGCTACATGATTAAAACCATCAAAAAGGCTGAAGTCAAAGTGAGATTAATTCAAATCTCTTTTATACATGAATGAATTAACATGATTAATTCATTTGGTCGAATTGATGATATTAATTCTATTTGGATATTAATAGGCTATACTAAGGATGTTGTCTGCATACTACCACCATTTTCGTGTCTTTGAGCATACCCTACTCACCAAATTCTATGGACTACATTGTGTGAAGCTAACTGGCCCTGCACAAAAGAAGGTTTGGTTAATAATGCATCCACGGATGAAAGGAGTTCCTCAACTATATATTAGTTTCTTTCTTTCTGGCTATTGCTGTTGCTATTGATCAACTTGATCTATGGTTAACATATATATATATATAGGTTCGATTTATCATCATGGGGAACCTTTTCTGCACCAATTACACCATTCACAGACGATTTGATTTGAAAGGATCGTCCCTTGGCCGGCTCACCGATAAACCCGAGGCAGAAATCCAAACCACCACTATACTTAAAGATCTTGATCTTAACTTCATGTTTCGACTGCAGAAGACTTGGATCCAAGAATTCAGACGGTATGTTTGCTCCTTCTACTATAACAAAATCTGTTTTATAGGACGCTAAATATGTGTACATGTTCTAAAAGAATGACATCTTTTAAAACTTAAGTTTATAGGACCAAACAATTGTGTTTGTATACGGTAAGTTGGTAGAATGCTCTTAGGCTTCAAACAAGATTTTTAGTACACTTACAAGATAAGGTATTATATTAGCTTTTTTATTGGTTTTTATAGGACACATCAACAAGTGTCTTTTTATATAAACACATCTTTTTATGGGACATTTTTTTATAAGACACTTTTCCAAATAATGTGATATAAAAAGATTAATCGTGAGTTGTATTTTCAAAGTGTCCTGAAAACTTGTTAGGGTTCTCAAAAGTGTTGTATCATCTTATTGTAACATATTTATACAGGACACACATTTGTTTAGTCCTATGAACTTAAATCCTATAAAATAGTCTATTTGGACATATTTTGCGTCCTATAAAGTAGTTTATCAGAACATTTTGACATATTTGGCGTCCTATAAAGTAGTATATCAAAACGTTTAGACATATTTGACGTCTTATAAAGCTGGTTTTGTTGTAGGATACCTTATTCATAATGAATGTTGCTAAAAGTTCTTATATAAATGTTGTTTAGGCAAATCGATAGGGACTGTGATTTTCTCGAGCAAGAGAGGATCATGGATTATAGTCTCTTGGTCGGCCTTCACTTCAAAGACACGAATGACTTTATCTCCACAGGTACATACATCACTTGCTAAGCACACTTGTTTTCCCAAATATTCACATGTGAATCAAAACCTCCATGTTGATAACAATCTTTTTTGCAGAAATTGGTGGCCCAATTGATTATGCTTCAGACCCCGGAGGGTAATTTAACGAAAACCGCTGGCTTTGACTTTTATATCATGGTTTTGGGTTCGCTCGATCGAGATTTGTGTATGATTGCAGGTCGACATTGGGAATCAACATGCACGCACGAGTCGAAAGGATGGAACGGAAGAACGAAATGGAGCTAATCGGGGAACCAACGGGCGTGTGTTATGATGTCGTGATGTTTTTTGGCATCATCGACATACTTCAAGACTACGATATCACCAAGAAACTCGAACACGCTTACAAGTCGTTTCAGTACGACCCCACGTCCATATCTGCAGTCGATCCTCGACAATATTCTAAACGTTTCCGTGATTTCATACTCAAAATTTTCATAGAAGATGCATAAGAAAATGTGATGATTTCATTAGTGTTCTTCTTCTTTAGGAAATCTGATCCCAATTGACGGGAGATTTATGATTTTTGGTGATTCCAGAATTGTATCCATGTTTTTTTATGTTCATAATTGTATTAATGTTCTTTTTGTTAAATTAAAAAAAATGCAATACTTTATCATTAGCTTAAAGTTATAAGAAAAAAAAATAGAAAAAGAAAGAAGAAAAAAAAATAGAAAAAGAAGGAAGAAAAAAAAATAGAAAAAGAAGGAAGAAAAAAAAATAGAAAAAAATTAGAAAACGGAAAAAGGGCCCAACCGGGTTCGAACCGGTGACCTATTGATCTGCAGTCAATTGCTCTACCACTGAGCTATGGACCCATTTGTGTAAAGACTTCATCATTAATTATATTAACATAAGTTTCCATGTACATTTAATCGTTTAGGGTTAATAGTAAATATTTTTTGTAATAGGTTACTTTGTCTTTACCATATTCATAAGATTTTGATTTTTTTTTATATTTCTAATTTGTCAACTTTTAATAATACGTTTATATTTATTAACTTTACGGATTATATTCATAGTTTTGTATGATTATTATGTATTTTAACTTGTTTGTTAATTATATTTTTGTGTTGTATTCTAATTACATATATTATTATGTTTTATATAATTTATAGAATATTTAGCCTTTAAAATAAGTCGAAAACATAACGATTCAGTTAATTACAACTTAAACTAGAAATTGATCGATGTAATATATAGGAGGTTATAAATACAAACTTTTTATTTATATAAATCATACAAACCAATCAATTGAGATATTTATGAAAATAATAAGAATTTTTAAATATTTATGAGAAATGGATAGAAATAATAAGACTTTAACGTCGAATCCGGATAAAAACAACTAAAGTAGCTCCTGTTGAATAATTAAAATTAGTAATAATCAAAACACAGTTTTAATAAATTTTCGATCTTTATTAATAAATAATGACGTAACAATGACATTTTATAACAAGTAAATCACCCAAAAAGGGGAAATAGTATTAGTGTTTACGTCTTAAAAGAATGGAAATGATATATAGAACAACTTACTAATCGATTAACTTTAAATTTTATTGTTCAATGTAGTTAATTAATACATGTTTGAGCCTTAATATAATGGTAAATTCTTTTGGGGTCCTATTATATGCCTTGAAATGTTAGGCCCCAATTTTTTTGGGCCCTGGGCGTACGCCCGACCCGCCCTCCCCCACGGACGACCCTGCTATCAAAGTATGTATGCTGTATGTCCAAAAATGGTTATCTCCAAAAAGTGTCGCCAAAGGCCAACCACTCGTCTCTCAAAACTTGGGAACTCCGCCGCTAACGGAACCTGATCTACATGTCATTTGAATAACAGTGTTAGACTTTACGCCTAGTGAGAACAAACATTTTATATAATTGAAGAAGCATTGGCGTCAATAAATGATTTTAAAGAATATGAGGTATGTTTTCTTTCCAAATAAACCACATAAGACTCATACGGTCCAAAAGCATCTTACGATGACGGAGGAGACCCGATTTCCTAGGATTGTAGCATAACACAAAAGTAAGCTACTTTCCAAGTTAGTGAGCTCAATACTAGGATCAATGGCCACGAGCTCGCCGGCTCGTACATAGATGTAGGGGAGGGCACCCGATGATGCTAGTCATACTCATTCACTGGGATTACATTTACGGCCCATGGTTGATATCCGGTCCCACATAACCGTACCAAGTTTCCTTTGATGACCCAATGTCTCAACTAGTTACAAACGGAATAACAACCCAAAATAAGCCGACTCCTATATCTACGGATCCATTAGTAATAGTCTATGGCTAGTCACAATTTCATTTGTGACTAAACTATAATAATACATATAGGTGCCGTTTGTTTTTTAAGAGGTGCTGAAGTCTGATTTCACTTCTGATTTTTAAGAGGTGGTGCTGAAGTCTAAAATCAGAATTCAAAACACTGTTTGTTTTTGTACTGAAGTCTTATTTCACTTCTAGTTTTTATAATATTTTTGTTGACCATTTATATATACAAACAATAGGAGATAAAAACACAAACAGTAATCACTCTATATAAGCATACAACCATTTGTTGGATACAATAATTTCCATAGTGGATATGAAAACACAAAACAATAACCACTTAATCAACAGTCATCAGCAGGTTGAACCATAGCTTCATGGTTTGAATGATTCGTTAACATAAACAAGCCATATCATCTCCCACAGCGACCAAAAACTTTCTTTTTATCCATTCTCCACCACCACCTCTGTTCCTAGACCATAAAAACCTCAATCGTTTCTCTAATTCATAATCCCACAGATAAAATTAAAAACTTAATCTTGATTTAATTCCAATAACATCAAAGCACGAAACAACAACATAAAAATCCCTGTTGATCCAAACTCTCTCAGTGGTTTGATGATGACCCTTAGAAATACTTAGTGAAAATTATGAATAACATCTGTATGTATTAGTGTTTCACCATCAATGATAAACATACTGAGCCTGTTCAGTATCACTGATGGTGACCACTGTTCTTCATAGTATTCCTCAGTGATAAACTGAGTCTGATCAGTAACTGATGATCGCTGATTGTTTCATATGTAAAACAATGTTGTTTGTAATCCCAGAAGACAAGTTTCGCGACAAAGAGTTCATCGCTGACATCGAAGACAAAGCTGATGAACATGTGACAAGTCTACTAATGATCTGATGCGGACATCAGTGAAACCAAGACAAGTCCACACACGCGACGTTCAAGAAGAAGACTTCAGCGATAGCTGTAACACCTCGAAGTTTCCATGATCAAAATATATTATTATGGAGGATGTTAATTTCTTGTGAGTTGTGTTATAATTTGATGTTGAAGGGTTCAATGGTGTAATTGAGAAAAAAAAATTGATGTATAAAGTTAAGTCGGTTGAAAATTTGAGATTATCTCAATTTCATTGTTTGAAGGCGGTTCAAAAGGCAGAGAGAAGAATTAAGTTCTAGACTATAGTTCGGTAAGAAAATCCAATTGATTTCTGCAATCCAGTTCCTTAAGAAATTGTCATCACAAATTAATCCACTTTCCAACTAGGTTATTGAATCATTTGGTGAAAGAAGGATTTGAAATCAGATTCCTGGTTGATTTTTACTCTCTACCGACTCTGTGTTGAATTTTTAAGGTGAGTTCATCTTACTTGTTAAATTGTATGTGTAGTTATCAAATGTTTGAATGATTTGAACTTAGTACTGGTATTGGTGAATCTTGGTAAGTATAATTTAATTGGTTTACGATTTTGTGTTAGAAAGTCCGATGTGCAGGGCGGAGGTTTTCGGGTAAATGTTAGTATCCGGTAAACTCATATTTTCGATAGTGTCCGGTAAATGCCTAATACTGGAAGTATCCGGTAAACTCTTATTTCCGGAAGTATCCGGTAAAAACGTAATCCCGGTAGTATCCGATAAAACTCTAATTTCCCGGAAGTGTCCGGTAAATCCCGATAAATCTTATTTTGAAAGTATCCGGATTTGTACTTCCCGGGTATTCCTGTATCCATAGTTTTCCGGATACGAGTTTCGGACACTTAGTCCGGATAGTTTTCCGGAAGTGTCCGGTAATACTGAGTTTCCGGTAACTTTTGATAGGAGATATTCTTGATCATTTGGATTTCAACTTTAGAAGTACAAACATAATTATAACTCAAGCTTGAGTATGATACGATTTGATGTACGCTTTTGATTTGGTACGCACGTATGCTAGTAATTGTAATGGATCCATAGACACTAACATTATTTGATAAACATGGAATAGGCAAGGGATAATTGCTATTCCCGTTTATATTTGGAAATGTGGAATAGGCAAGGGATAATTGCTATTCCAGTTATATTTGGAAATGTGAAATAGGCAAGGGATAATTGCTATTCCCGTTTCTATTGGGAGATGAGGAATATGCAAGGGATAATTGTTATTTCTACTTCCACACCAAGAAATAGGCATGGCTTAATTGTAATTTCTTGGACATGAGCTGTAATCTAGAATCCTCAGTGATTCGTAGTGACGCTCTTAAGCATGATACTATCACTTACTTAGTGTTTGTCATACTCATGGAATCGGGTATGATTCCCGTCATCGAAAGATGTTATGTGTACGATAGGAAAGTTTGCGAAAAGATTATTTTATATGTTTTGTTTACAAATTTGGTTTTCGAAGCTTATAAATGGTTTAATTTTAAACTGGATGTTCTCACTAGGCGCAAGCCTAATATTTCCAACTTAAATTTTCTTACCAGGTACTAGCATGGGCAGGGAATCTAAGGGATGAGTGAAGAGGGGTACCAAAATCATGCTTTTGGAGATGTAATGGAGAATTTAGTGGAATCGAAGTTATTTTGGAGATATTATAGACAACCCTTATAATCTGATCTTGTTTGCTATGGATTAGATTAGTAGGTTGTTTATAATAGTTCACTTGTAATTATGAACCTTGTCACTAATTCTCCATTTATAAATGAGAGTTGGAAGATGTTGTAGTAAACTCTGATAAATTTAAGGTTTAAACTTATTGTGAATTTTAGGATGTTTCAATAGCTGACTTACATCACGTCTTCGCTGATGGAAGTTTAACTCAGCGATCGCTGATCATGAAGCCTCCTCTCCAAGAAATGTTTTGTCTTATCTATCTTGCACAACTCCGTACGATTTGTCAGAAGGGACATGCCTTTGTCCAGAATCGTACAACCACTCTGCCAATACACTGTTCACTATGCGACCCAAACATGTCTTGCAAAGAGTCAGAAAACATGCGCCCAATGAGATGCTGACACGTGTAAAGTCCTCCTGCCATGCATTAAATGCATGAGGTATAAATAGGAGGAATACCCCTTCAGTTTGAAGGTGGTCTTCACTGAACTTCTTAGTGCCTTAGAAAATTATCCTTAATTTTCCATCCTCCTTTTTCTCTCTATTTCTTAGTGCACGAATTATTAGTGCTTCTCTAGTTTGTTTAAATTAGATTTACTTAATCTTATTCCGCAACAAACTGTATTTTTTTGATTTATCAATAAACAATTTAGAAAACTTTAAATCTTGTGTGTTTGTATTCAACCCCCCTTCCTACAAACTTACTTGTATAACCCTTCGGGACCAACAAGTGGTATCAGAGCAGATTGTTTAATCTCTATAAACAAGATCTTGCTTATACTAATCTTTTCCTTGTTATTCTCTAAATGGCACAAAACACAAACACAAACTATATTGATAATGGTTCACTTGCTAAACCTCCTCGATTTAGTAGAGACAACTTTAATCTCTGGAAAAATCGAATGATGCTTTTCCTAGAAGGTGTAGATCCCACTATACCTCACTACGTGGAAAATGGACCCTATATCCCCTATATTCTTTCTCCTGTTGTTGCGGCCACTGCTACCACTCCAGTCATTCCAGAAAGGCAACTCATCAAAGATGTCTCTCAATGGACTGAAGATGATAAAAAGAAGGTAGCTATTGATACCAAAGCCAGATTAATCATATCCATGACTCTACCTGATGATGTATATTATTCTGTGATGAACCTCAAAAGCTTCAAATCCATGTGGGGCACAATCTGTGTTCAATGTGAAGGTACAACTGATGTACAAGAGTCCAGAAGAATAAATCTGGTAAGACAGTATGAAAGCTTCATTTGTGGTAAGAATGAAACTTTATCTGAAGTACACCAACGTTTTAATTGTTTAATCATTGATCTAGAAAATGTTGGTAAGACCTACTCTAACTCTGAGATCCTGACAAAATTCCTGGAACATCTTCCTGAAAGTTGGGACAACTATACCATGTGTCTTAAACTCTCTAAGGATCTAAAATTTATGACCTTAAGCACCCTTTTTGGCACTATGCTCAATCATGAGCAGTCGTGTCAGCTTAAGAAGAATATTGTAAAATATTCAAAGAGCACACCTGTTGCTTTACTCTCCTCAGAGTTAATGCCCACTCAGCGATCTTCTGTCACTATCACTGAGTTGGAATCTAACTCTGATGATTCATTAGAAACTGATCCTTCAAAACTTGATGAATCACTGGCACTCTTGATAAACTCCTTCAGGAGATTTGCAAGAAAGAGTAACTTCAGAAGAAACAAACCTCTCACTGTCACTGACAAGCCTAAAATTTCTCTTATTGATAAGGCTACTGCCACTTGCTATAACTGTGAAAAGAAAGGTCACTTTGCTAGTGAGTGCAGATCAAAGAAAGTATTCAAACCTTCATCATCATTCAAGAACTCCTCTACCTCTAAATCTAGAGATGACAAGTACCTTAAACTCAAAGAGAAATATGAAAAGCTGAAAAGCTACAAGAGAAAAGGTAAAGGTCTAATCGCTGAAGAACACGATTGAGCTAAATCTGATGAAGAGTCAGATTCTGATGAAGAAGATGAGGCCAATCTCTGTCTTATGGCCGAAATCTAAGAAGTGAAGGAAGAACCCTCTGACGTTCCGACTACATCCTCCACTTCTTAGGTATCAATCTCTCCTTCTCCAGCTCTCATTGATGCTGATAGACTTCGTGCTATCGATTCACTGGCGATTAATTTATATGACGCCCTGAATGGCAAGACCCAAGCTGAACAACCAAATCTAGACTTAACTGAATAGCTTAATAAATGTCATCTAAAGATCCAAGAACTTTCTAAAATTGAGGAAAGTTTAAAAGATCAGGTCTATGTAAATCAAGTAATCAACATCGAACGCGAACAAACTATCGCTGAACTGAAAGCTGAGAAAGCTACTGTTGAAGAATGGTGTAAATCCTCAACAAAGATCATTGAGATAATCGGTGCTCAGATCCCTGTCAATAACATAAGTGGTCTTGGTTTTAATGCTAACACTAAAGAACTAACCAAAGACCGTTTCATGCTTAAGTTTGGAATGTTCGTCTCCTCCATCCCTGACACCTCATCACCTCAGTGCTCTTCGTCAAATAATCAAGTCCCTGAGGAAAAATCTTCTTTAAGCCCTAAACTTAAAGACAAAAAAGAAAATGTTTTACAAAAACCTCAGAAGGGTACCAAAATGCCAAAGCTGAAGAAGTTTACACCTTCAGCTAATCAACCTTCTACCTCTAAAGACAAGATCCATGAACATCAGCGATCAACTCCAAGAATAAAGGTTGATGTCATAGGTAAGAATTCTGAAGAACCTAAGGTTCCTCTGATCTCTGATGCTAAAGGCATTCTTGGTACAAGCCCTGCTCATTTAAAATTATCAAATGCTTATGCCTATGGTCCTAAAGCTACCTTCAGCTATAGGAAATGCTATCATTGTGGACTTACTGATCATATTGCTAGTAAGTGCCCCACAACCACCAAAGTTGAGAAATCAGCTAAGGTGAAGATGACTGCCTCAAAGGCAAAGAAGATCACCCCAGGTGAAACACAAGCTAAGGTGAACAATACCACTAAGGTTAAGAAATTAACCAAAGTGAAGGTTACCACTGACGCTGAATTAGCAGTTGCTGTGAAGATTGCTGATCCTTCCACTTCTTCTTCCACTGACAAATGTGGACCCATTGTATAGTGGGTACCAATTTCAAATTAATCTTCCTTTTGTTTGCAGGTCTCGAAGGGTATCTGGTATCTTGATAGTAGATGCTCTCGATACATGACTGGAAAATGGAACCTGCTCACTGAATACAAAAAAGAGAAAGGTACCTCAGTGACCTTTGGTGGAAATGGAAAAGGCTATACCCGAGGGTTTGGTGTACTTTCTAATGGTACAACCACCTTCAGAAGAGTCGCTTACGTAGAAGGACTAAAGCACAATCTTCTTAACATCAGTCAGCTATGTGATAAAGACTACAAAGTTTGCTTTACTAAGGAAGCATGCTTTGTCTCTGATAAGAAAGAAAAGATTGCTCTCAGTGGTTATCGTTTGGAAAATGTTTACGTAATAAACATCTGCTTTCTATCCAAAGCCTATTCAGATGTCAACTGGCTATGGCATAAAAGGCTCTCTCATCTCAACTTCAAGACGTTGAATACTCTCTCCTCTAAAGAACTAGTTAGCTATGTGACATGGACTACAAAGTGACAAGGACTACAAAGTGTGTGACAAGGACTACAAAGTGTGTTTCACTAAGGAATCCTGCTTTGTCACCGACAAAAAAGAGAATATTGCTCTCAACGGATATCGTTTGGAAAATGTTTATGTTATAAACATGGACTCGACAACCACTGAGAATTCCTGTTTCTTCCCAAAAGCCTCATCCGATGTCAACTGGCTATGGAATGCTGAACCTTGAAGAGTAAAATCTTCAGCGGTAAGCATTAGATCAGTGATAAAATGAACTTGTATACCCCTATTAATCATCTAATCTCTGAACAAAATTGATTCGCTGATATCAAGGTATGTTCTCTCTTAATCGCTGACACTCGCCTCAGCATGCAAGATTTCAAAATAAATTACATCGCTGAATATCTCTTCCTTTCAATGATTCTTTTGAAACTCTAAATATCTCACTGATACTTCAAATCAGTGCTTCTCTATTTTCCAAATGTCCCTGAGTTTTTCTAAAACCCTTAGAGACACCTTAAAATATGAAAGGACGTGTGTGACGTCACCCTTTGGACAAACCATGGCACGCCTTTTCGTTTGACACGTTCGCCCGTTTCGTTTCCTTGCCCAATAAGATTCAAGGGACGTGTCACGTGTCATCATGAAAAACTTTTCCCGCTCTTAGTTTTTCTCTCTCCACTCTTACTATATAAACCATTCGAGTTTATATTTTTACCTTTTACGCATACGAACTCTCTTAAAGCAAAAAGAATTCACACATTTCCTTTGCATTCAGATTTTTTCAAGAACTTGTGTTAATCATCCTCTCCATTCACGAAACATGTTACATTTCTTTTCTTTAATACATCTTAAACAACATTTTTGATCTTATTCTTGTTTTTACAAGATCAAACAATGTACATTTATAAAGTTTGAAATCATCTTGTTCATGGTTTTAATAAACACAACTTGCTTTCAAGTTGTTCTTGTGAGTTTAATCAAAAAATCTTAAACTTACACTTTTCATACGTTTTTCCAGAATCCTTTCCATAAACGGAAACTTGAAAACAAGAACTTTCACTAGTTTTTGTACCTCTTTTCAAAACTGCAAAACCCTAAAAATCTCATTGTGGAATCTCTTTCCAATTTAAGAAATTTTCTTCATCTTCTTCATCTTTGTGTATTCTAAACAACAATGGCAACCACTGACAATACCAACGCTGCATCTCCTATAACTTCTGACAAAGCTGAACTTACCAAGGCTCAAATGATGAAACTCTCACTGGATCAGATCACGTTCCACTCGAACAATCCCTATGCTCTGCTGGAATTCCCTCCGAAGAAAATGGTCACTCATCTAAACGATGCCGCAAACTTCATAAAAACCTGTCCTCTGGCGACAACTATGACTATCAGGACTCCTACTCACAAAAACCTCTTGGCTCAGTTCTGGTACACAGCTCATCGTACCCATATCTCCTCCACCAAAAACCCAAACCAGAAGATTGATGCCATCGCCTTCGAGACTGACCTAGGCGAAGCAAAAATCACCCCTGGAGTTATCAGACACGCCCTGAATCTCCCTTCCTGCTCACAGAACAACAAGTTCATCCCGTTCCCTAACCCAACCTCCAACGAAGGAAAGGCTGGAATTATCTCCTTCTTGGACGCAATGAAATATAATTGGAACACAGGGCGCGACAACCAACCTGAGAAGAAGATAACCACCGTGCTGAAGAGCAAAATGCCTAGCGAGATGAATTTCATCTTTGCTCATCTCATCAGTTGTATGTCCGCAAAAGTCGAGTCTACTTATCAGGCCTCGAAGACCCAATCTGCATGGGTTGCCCATTGATGAAAGGCATGCACGTGGACTGAGCACCCCTCATCTTTGAAGATCTGATAGAAAAGGTCGAAGCCCCAAATAGGCCAATGAACGTTCCATACCCGCGATTCCTCAGTGCCCTATTCATGCATGGGCTGAAAGAAAGGTATCCCACCGGGGGAGACCTGAGACTTTCTCAGGTTGGCCCGAAGGTGCTCGACTACAAACCGATCGCTAATGAGGTACGTCTCTATACTCTCTTACCTCTTCTTCGCTCCTCTACTTCTCCTACTTTTGCGGCTACCTCCTCGGCAGCGGTCGTCCCAACCGCTGGTACCCAAGCTGCAACCACCACTCCATCTCGAAAGAGAAAACCCTCTGACTCCCTACTTGGCATCCAAAAGACCAAGAAGATCTCCAAGGAGCAACCCAAGCCTTCCCAGGCTGAAGACTCCGTGTCTGTCTCTCTACAGAAGACGCTGGATAGTTTCGTGGCATGCTCCGTCACATCCGCTGAACCAACCTCTTCAATACCCACTTCAGTGCCTCAAGACACTGATGTTATCATGGAACAGGACCCCCCTTTCTCAGTACCTCAATGTACTGGTGAAATTTTCTTCAGCGGATCCAACGCTGAATCTACTACCCACACCTTCTTCTCAACCTTCGCTTCTCCTACTCATTCTTTGGTCTCTTTTACATTCATTTTCCACTCTGCATCACCTTCACATGTCATCCATCTGGATGACAGCTCTGCCGCTGATCTACAGAAATTAATGAATCAAAATAAAGGACCTAAAGGCACTTCCTCCCACCGCACGCTGGAAGATGACATGGAACACGTGTCAAGATATCGTGATTTCAACACCTTTTCTAACCCGCCTCCAGGTAACCTACACACTTCTCTCTCTGAACCCCCCAACTTCTGAGTTTTCCTTTGTTCATAAGTTATTTTCTGTTACAGGTCCTAATTTAGGCACCATCAGCCACTCCCTCACGGAGATTGTTACTAAGGTGGAAACTCTCACCACCACCATCTCCTCGAACTCTACAGCGGTTACAAACGCTGGGAGACTTTAAAGAAGTTGGTTGAGGTTGTTGCTGACAAAGCCTCCAATGCTGCTATGTCAAACGTTGAAGGCAGTTTGTCTTCTATTATTGAGGCTCTCTCGAATAACTCCTCCACACTCAGCGCCCTCAACAACACCAACACTGACCTCTCCTCCAACTTCAAATCCCTGTCCAGCGAGGTCACAACGCTGAAGACAGAGGTTTCAAATCTTAAAGGAGAGGTAGTATCTTTGAAGATTGCAATGGACGGTCTCGGTCACAAGGTTGGCTCTTCCACTGATCTACTACAACAGATCCTTGATCGTCTCAACGCTCCCACCGTCCCTCTATCCCACTTTACTAGGTGGATCGGGAAAACCTGGAGAAGGCGGTGGAGTTCATTTAGAAGACCAACCCTGCTTTATCTGGCCTAGAAGACAGATTAGCAGCGGTTGAAAACCGTTCAATCATTCCTGGCCCAGAAGACAGGAATACTGTTGCTACCGCTGATGCTGCTACTGTTGCCTCCCCCATCCAACATGTGGAAGAGGGGGAGAAGGATACAGATGAAGGCCTTCCCCATGTTTCTGAGGGGGAGGATATTGTAGATAAACCTGAGGGAGTTGAAAACCCTGAGGGAACCGAATTCTCCAAACATGCAAATTCTGAGGGGGAGAATGTCGAAGAACAGGCAAAATCTCCAGTGCTTGTTGACTCCGAAGAAAATGTTGAGTCTGAGGAAGAAGAAGAAGAAGACGGGGAAGACCTGGATCTTCAGGATGACGAACCTTCATCATCACCCAAAAATGATGATGATGACGATGATGATGATGATGTTGAAGGCTTCGTTTTTCAGCCGAAACCCAAGAGGACCCCAGTTCTGAAAGGGGTCGTGATCACTGAACAAGGGGAGGGGACCAAAACCAAACCTCCAACGAATCCGGGGGATCAAGGAAAGAACAAAGGTCTCGCTGAGGACAACCTGGCTATTCTCCTCAAGAAGCCAGTTTGTCAGGTATGTTATATTCTATTCCCTTACTCTGCATCCCTCCTCTACCCCTTCTCAATATCCATCCTACTCTCACTCAAACCTCTAAACACTTAACCCATCCTTTCTCTATCTCTTCTTCACAATGATCTTAACTCTGTGATTGTTCTGTTTCAGCTAGTCCTCTCCCCTGCTTGAGGGTCAAGCTGAAGCTCCCCACAGCAATCCAGAAATAATCCTAGCCCCGAGTGCTGACGACTTTCAAATAATCCCAGTCTCCTTCGTTGAGACTGATAAAGCTATTGAAGAAGAAGAAGAACTGCTCTCGCACAATAAAAGACCTTCCTTGGTTCCTCAAAATCCAAGTGAAGAAGAACTGAAAAAGAGAGCAACCATGATTCAAAAGCTTGAAGCCCAGCGCATCGTTCCTCCTCATCTCAACATCCTATCAACAAAGGAAATCGCTGAAGGTTTCAAGGCTGAGAAACTCCTTGCCGAACAAAAAAGTGCTGAAGAAAAAGACAAAGAATATGCCATCGGACTCTTTCAGCGTTCGGTAAAAGATCCTGAATTGAAAAGGTTCCCTGTAGTTGTCCAACGAAAGCTGATCAAGGACGCACATAAGAGAAGTCAAGAGAAAACAAAGGTCAGTGATTCCACTCTGGCCTGGTGCAAAGAGAAATGCCATTACAGAAGTTACGCTTCAAGAATTAAATATGTGTTTCTGAAAGGGAGAATGGCAAAAAATGTTCCAATAGTCGACGTCGAAATCATCAGAGAAAACAAATTCAAGTCATGTCGCTACCCGTCAAATATTGATAAGCTTGGCTTCCCTGAATGGTTGGAGATGAGGGTAGCTATTCAGCGATCACGCTCAACATACAAGACCCATGTCGAGAAAACTCTTAACAGGATAATTGACATGGTAGCTTCATGTTGATCCAAACCCTCACTGATTTGATAATGACCCTCTCTTATACTTAGTGAAAATTGTAAGTAAACAATATGTATCAGAGTTTCACTATCGCTGATAAGTACTAAGATCTTCCAGTACCGCTGATAGGAACTCTTGCTCTTTAAGTTAAACATTCAGCGAAACTGTTCATCATAAATGCTCTGAGTCTGTTCAGTCATTATGATGATCGCTGATAAGTTAGTTGTTTACTTATGATTCCTGAAGACAAGTTTCACGTCAACAAAGGTTCTACGCTGAAGTCGAAGATTAAGCTCAAGAACCAGCGACAAGTCTCCTAATGAACTGATGTGGATCAGCGAAGACTCAGATTTGTCCACTCAACGTGAAGTATCAAGTACAAGACTTCAGCTATCGCTGAACTCTATCATTCGCTGATATGAAATGATAGATCGCTGAATCAACGAAAGCTGATCATGAAGTCCTCCGTACAAAGTACTTTTGTCTTATCCACCCTTGCACGACTCCGTACGAAATGTCAGAAAAGAACCTCCGAATATCTGAAATCGTACAACCACTCTGATACTACACTGTTCATCCATGCGGCTACTAAGGTTGTCAACCAAGGTCAATGACATGCAACCAACCAGCTGATGACACGTGTAAAGTATATACTGACTTGCATTAAATGCATGCAGTATATAAAGAGATGAACTCACTTCATTTGAAGTAACTTGCTAACTCTGGACAAGTTCAAATCTCTTATCTCAAGATAGGTTATTATTAGTAATTTCCTTATCTCTCTTAGTGCAAGAAACCTTAGTGTTCCAACTTGTTTAGATTTAGGTTTATCCTTAATCTTGTTTCCGCAACAAGCTGTAAATTGTTAATGATTTATCAATAAACAATTTAGAGAAGTAAAATCTGTGTGTTTGTATTCAACCCCCCCCCCCCCCCCTTCTACAAACTTGTATAGGCCTTCGGGACCAACAAGTGGTATCAGAGCGGATTTGTTTAATCTCATAAACAAGATCTAATCTAAGATATTTCTCTTCCTTGCTATTATCTGAAAATGGCCACCAACACAAACACAAATTATATAGACAATGGTTCTCTTGCAAAACCCCCTAGATTTTCCAGAGACAACTTTAACTTATGGAAAAATAGGATGACACTCTTCTTAGAAGGTGTAGACCCTACTATGCCTTACTATCTTGAAAACGGCCCATACATCCCTGTAACAATTGATCCTTCAGTTCCAGCCACTGCAAATAGACCTGCTATTCCAGAAAGGCTGATTCCTAAGGAAATACACATGTGGATCGACGAAGATAAGAAGAAAGTGGCTACAGATACAAAAGCCAGATCCATACTATCCATGGCCCTTTCTGACGAAGTCTACCATTCCGTCATGAATCTGAAAACATCAAAAGCCATGTGGGACACAATATGTGTTCAGTATGAAGGAACGCCTGAAGTCCAGGACTCAAGAAAGATCAACCTGGTAAGACAATACGAAAGCTTCATTTCTGGTAAGAATGAAACTCTCTCTGAAGTTCACCAACGTTTTAATTGTTTAATTATAGATCTGAAAACTGTTGGTAAGGAATATTCTAACTTTGAGGTGCTGACAAAGTTTCTAGAATGTTTACCTGAAAGTTGGGACAATTATTCTATGTGTCTCAAGCTGTCAAAGGATCTAAAATCAATGACCCTTGCTACCTTATATGGCACGTTGCTGAATCATGAGCAATCAAGCCATCTTAAGAAGAATCTTGTAAAAGATTCCAAAAGCACCCCTGTTGCTTTAATCTCAGAGGAACCTTCTACTCAGCGACCCTCGGTCACTATCACTGAGTTAGAAAGTAACTCTGAAAGGTCATCAGACTCTGATTATTCAGATGAAAATGAAATTTTGGTTCTCCTAACTAAAAAGTTCAGGAGATTTGCCAAGAAGAAAATGTTTAGAAAGAACAAACCTCTTTCCATAACTGACAAGCCTAAATCATCAGTTTTTGTTGATAAGGCTACTGCTACTTGTTTTAACTGCGAAAAATAGGACATTTTGCTAACGAGTGCAGGTCTAAGAAAGTTTCTAGACCCTCAGCTTTTACAAAGAAATCCTTTGTTCCAAGGAATAAAGATGACAAATACTCAAAGCTGAAAGAAAAATATGCGAAGCTGAAAAGCTTTAAGAAGAAAGGCAAAGGCCTGATGGCTGACTATGATTGGGCTGCTTCTGATGAAGAAGCATCATCATCTGACTCTGAAGATGATGAAGCAAATCTATGTCTCATGGCCAAGATTAAAGAAGAGGAAGAAAGTTCAGACATTCCCTCCACTTCAACATCTGCTATTCAGGTATCACCTTCTTTCTTTACCAATATTGCAAATATTGATGAAGCTGATAGTCTCCGTAAGATCGATCTCTTGACTAGAAGTTTATACGAAGCCATGAATGGCAAAACTGTGGATGAAAACCAAAACCTTGATCTCGCTGAAAAGCTTAAAAACTGCCACCTTCAAATAGAAAAACTTTCTAAAATTGAAAAAGATTTTAAAGATCAAGTATATTTAAATCAGCTAGTCAAAATCGAACGAGCAGAAGCTATCGCTGCATTAAAAGCTGAAAAAGCTATTGTTGAAGGATGGTGTAATTCTTCAACAAAGATCACTGAGATAATAAAGTCTCAAATTCCACTGAGTGATAAACGTGGTTTGGGTTACTGGTACGTGCGAAATATGTGTTTTAATCGCAGTGGGTTGCAAACTGTCCACAGTGGGAAGTGCAAGTGTACACTGTCCACTATGATCGTCACAACAAGTAATAGTTGGTAAAATACCAGAATCGAATCCACAGAGACTGGACAATCAAGACAATACGGTTCTCATGAGCTCCTTTTACAAGTTTCAACTAGAGAGGAAAATAATACTTTGGTTCGGTTTGGTGAAATAGCTACTTTAAACGAATTACTAAATGATAAAAAGGAGGAATGTAGGTTGGATTTTCCCTAGATTTTATCTCAAATACTCGGTCCTTAGAAATGATCCTCGTATTCGTGGTGGACATTTTCGCTAGAAAAGCCCGGTTACAAAATACTCACACCGTTAGATAAAAATCCCATACTCTTAGTACTTGTTGTTTTGTCAATGGTAATCTCTAAATGGACCTTTTCAGACCTCGATGGAATGTGTAGAGACAAATACTCTAAGTGTTTTTAATACACAAATTAGCTTGTCTACTACTCCAGTGGGCAGAGATTAGCTCACTATGCCGACCTCACTTTCGTAAGTGTCATAAGAATTCTTTCGAATCCCCTATCATCATTCAAGCTCGTGTCACTGCGTTCTACTTATTTCTAAGTTAAGAACTAGACTTTAGATCCTTGCAAGTGATCGGCTTGTTCGCATCCTTGGGTAAATATCGAGAATGAATGACCAAAACAACAAATATTCTAAGTATAAAGATTACTCAAGCATTTTTAATAAAATCCATGTACTTCTCTTTCCTACATCCCAAAGGATGTTTAGCCTAGCATTTCCGAAGTAAAGAAAACAAAAGATGAAGATTTGCACATAATAAAACTGAAAGTGACTTGAATTAACTGCTCACAGTGGGGAACGAGAAGTCGTCCCTGCACTGTGTATTACGAACTACAATTAAAATAAATTACTGAAATTAAATGCTAAGTTACTGCAGTAAATGAAAGCTTACAACTTAAAGAAGTACTAGATAAATTGCAAGAAAGATGGGATTCCAATAAATGAGACCCAACACCCCTTTTTATACCAAGAAGGAGGTGTTGGTCTTTACACAAAAAAAAGGTTTATCCAAGGTGTAAGGACTGCAGGGAAATGCTGAAATCAGCTCAAAGGATAATACTTCAATCCTCCATGTATAACTCTCTTTACCCAATGGTCCTTTAGAAGTCAACTTTTGCAAGTACAAAGGTACAATCATTATGTAAAGCTTTGAGGAACACTTGTAACAGCCAAATCTCAGCTTCTCTGCCATTTGAACCTTCTTAATCTCCAGATTTTATATTTCCAGCCCAAGGTTTTCTTGATCTGCTCGAAGAGTGGGGAGCAGAGTGGGCACTGTATACGTCACTGCGGATAGAAAATCGTGAAAAACACCCAAACTTCCACCAAATAATTTATTAAAGACCATGGTTCACTCCTTTTGCTCGTTTTCGTAAATCATACCAAGAATGGGGTTTTTTGGAAGTGAAATGGCTAAAATTGACAAAAATAAAGTGGAAAATAAATGGAAATAATAACTCTAAAAATAGAGTTATCAGTTACAAATATGAAACTTCAAAACCAACCACTGAGCGTTCAATGCTTAAATTTGGAACGTTCGTATCCTCAGTCGCTGATACTTCATCTTCTTAGTGCTCCTCGTCCATTACACCAATCCCTGAGGAAACTCCTACCTCCTCAAAAGGCAAGGAGAAAATGGTTTATTCAAAACCTACCTCTGTCTTTAAAGACAAAGGTAAAGGAATTGTTATTTCTGGGAGTGAGCACTTTGATGGTCCAGAAAAGGCACACCATCAATTTTGTTAGTGACACTCCGTTTTTCTTCTGTTTTTGTATTTTTGTATTTTTTTTTACGGAGGGGGTATGGCTTACCCACCTCAAACTTGGACTTCACAGTGTCCCCACTGTGGGCAACTGGAAGTCACTCTGGAAATCCCCACCTCAAACTTAAGATCTCACAGTGTCCCCACTGTGACATAGAAATATGGACTGAAGGAGGTGGTTGTGGGTACAAAAAGGGTCGTGTTTAGATGCGAAAAATGGCCTAAATCATTCCACGGGACAAGTTGAGATTTGTACTTACAAAAGTGACCTTTTTAAGTCGGAAGCCGAAGGTTGTACCTTGAAATGGAAACGAGGTCAAACAAGCATTCAAACAATCAATACGTTAGTACCCAAAAGTACCTACCTACCGGTAGGATTTGTATGCATCGATAATAAAAAGTAAAAACAGCAAATAGTGTCAATGCCTAGCCATAGGCACAAAAAGATCAAACAGACACAAAATAAAATTGTTTTGGTGAGCAAACGAGCGAAACCATTGTTTTAAAACAAACCATTCACGGAGTAGGGGTGGGTTGCGGTGAACTTTCGGCGTCTTCTTCGTCAAACTCTTCATCACTTGCAAATGTCGGGCAAATGTCCTCGGGGAATTTGGGGAGCAGTTCGGCCAACTGTGGGTTTGCCTCAGCCATGATCTGGTTCATCACCTCATCTTTATCCCTTGTATACATCCAAAATGATTGAGTGGCCCGGTTTTGAAACCTTTGCTCTGCTGCCATCAACTCGACTCGGTATGTCAGCTTCTTCATAGCTCTCAATAGTTCAGCCATGGGATCGCTGCTACTCGTGCTTGCGGTACCTGCAGGGGGTTGTTGGAGTGGTGTACGAGGTGTGCCCACATTATGCTCCTCAGCTATGCGCACAGTGGGGTTAACAGTCCCCACTGTGGGAATCTCTGCAGCAGGTTCGTTGGGAGGAGTGGTGATATGGCGTCCCATCTTGCGGATGGTTTGGACACTGATGTTACTTGTGGAGTCAAACCACTGATCCTCCACCGAGGAGGGCACACCTGCGTCTATCATTAGTCGAGTAATGAGGCAAGGAAGGGGTAAGACTACCTTCTTTCGGGTCCTCGCTTGATCAATGGCCGCACGCATGACTATCCCAACGTTGATTTTTCTTCCAGTGAGCACGCAGTACAAGAGGGCACATTTATGCATGGACAGGGTTGTATCGTGCGATGTAGGGGACAAAGAGGCACAAAGAAATTGAAACCAAACAGCGGTCTCGGTGGTGAGGGAGCTAGCGTTTAGGCAACTTCTTTGGCCATCTTTGTTCCAAGGTTTCCCTTCTATCGCTATTTCTTTCAAAATAAGGTCCTCATCAGCTGGGGTCATTTTTTTCAAAAATTTGGCAAATTCGCACATGCCCGGGCTCCTTCTTCCCAACACCCGATTGATTTCACCTGGATTATAACTTACTGGTTTTCCTCTAACTATCACAGTGGGTTCCTTAGCTTGCGATGCTTCGGCATAAAACTCACGAACTAAAGAGGCATTCGCGCGTCGATTGGCCTCGGCCAAAATCGACCAGTCTTGTACTAAGATTCGATCCTTAACAAAAGGATTTGCCTTAACAAACTCTGGGTCAAAACCCCTTTCCAACTTAAGTTTTTGTTTAGCAATGCACTCATAATGGGCAGCCACCTCCGGAGAAGTGAACTGCCTTGGCACCCCACAGGGGACATGCGAAGTGCCCACTGTGGAGTGATATGGGTTTTGGGTTTGAGTTTGGTTATCCCCAACATCAGCATCCACAGAGGATGAACTTAAAGAGTGTTCGAAACTGGTACCTTTCCTCGACGATTGTTTTGCCGGTCTTTTTGATGGTTTTTTCGGCGTCGCGGCCAGCGCAGACCTGGTGACCATTCCTCTCTTTCTCATTGCCCGCAGAATAGGATTCTCCCTACTGTGGGCATCTGGTAGGTGCGAAATGTGGTGCTTAAATCGCAGTGGTTTGCAAACTGTCCACAGTGGGGAGTGCAAGTGTACACTGTCCACTATGATCGTCACAGCAAGTAATAGTTGGTAAAATACCAGAATCGAATCCACAGAGACTGGACAATCAAGACAATACGGTTCTCATGAGCTCCTTTTACAAGTTTCAACTAGAGAGGAAAATAATACTTGGTTTTGGTTTGGTAAAATAGCTACTTGAAACGATTTACTAAATGTTAAAAAGGAGGAATGTAGGTTGGATTTTCCCTAGATTTTATCTCAAATACTCGGTCCTTAGAGTGATCCTCGTATTTGTGGTGGACATTTTCGCTAGAAAAGCCCAGTTACAAAAATACTCACACCGTTAGATAAAAATCCCATACTTTTAGTACTTGTTGTTTTGTCAATGGTAATCTCTAAATGGACCTTTTCAGGCCTCGATGGAATGTGTAGAGACAAATACTCTAAGTGTTTTTAATACACAAATTAGCTTGCCTACTACTCCAGTGGGCAGAGATTAGCTCACTATGCCGACCTCACTTTCGTAAGTGTCATAAGAATTCTTTCGAATCCCCTAGCATCATTCAAGCTCGTGTCACTGCGTTCTACTCATTTCTAAGTTAAGAACTAGACTTTTAGATCCTTGCAAGTGATCGGCTTGTTCGCATCTTTGGGTAAATATCGAGAGTGAATGACCAAAACAATAAATATTCTAAGTATTAAGATTACTCAATCAATTTCTATAAAATCCAGGTACTTCTCCTTCCTACATCCCAAAGGATGCTTAGCCTAACATTTCCGAAGTAAAGAAAACAAAAGATGAAGATTTGCACATAATAAAACTGAACGTGGATTGAATAGTGCTCACAGTGGGGAACGAGAATTCGTCCCTGTCCACTGTGCTTTACGAACTACAATTAACTAGGAAAGGAAATTACAGAATTTAAAGCTAAATTAATGCAGTAATTAAAAGACTAAAACTAATGTGGTAGATGAGAGAAATTAAAGCTATCTAAACTTAACCCAAGATGATTGTAAGAATGCTAGATTGATTGCAATAAATGAACCCAAGTGCTCCTTTATATACTAGAGGAAAGACTTGGATATTACACAAAAGAGATGAGTCTTCCAATGGGTAAAAACTGCTGTGTAATGGCAGAAATCAGCCCCTTGTGCAAATCAATTACCCAATGGATCATTCTCCAAGTCAATTTCCAAGTACATAAAGGAGTACTTGTTGCAATCTTCTATGTAGATGTCATTTTGTACTTCCTCCAGCCATTTCCCTGCCAATGAACCTTCTTCTTCCAGAAAATTAGATCCCAACTAATAGTTTCTTTTGTCTTTCTTGATCAGCTCGAATAGTGGGCAGCCGGAGTGGGCACAACAGTGATCACTGCAGGATAAAAATGCGAAAAACACCCAAACTTCCACCAAATAATTTATTAAAGACCATGGTTCACTCCTTTTGCTCGTTTTCGTAAATCATACCAAGAATGAGGGTTTTTAGAAGTGAAATGGCTAAAATTGACAAAATAAAGTAGGAAAAACAAGGAAATAATAACTCTAAAAATAGAGTTATCAGCATCCTTCGTCACTGTCTTTCTTGCCAAAACTTCCCCAAGCTTTCGGTATTCCTCCAGATAATCTTCACCCACCTTTCTCTGCAACTCTTCATCTTCAACAAAAACCATCGCCTCAGCCTGTTTCCTTTCTTCCTCGAGAATCCTTACTTTCTCAGCCTTCAACCTTTCCTCCTCTTTTCTCTTTTCTTCTTCCTCCTTGCGAACCCTTTCTTCTTCTTCTTGTCGTCTCCGCTCGACCTCTTCCTTTCGTTTTCTAATGGCCTCCATTTTTTCTTTGAACTCTTCTGCCAACCGCCTCTCTTCTTCCTCGGCTAAAAGTGCTTCGGTCTCAAATTGGGCAACACTGGTGTTAGTGATTTGAGAGGATGACATCGCCCTTGGGCTTTCAAGCTGTGAAGAACCTCGTCCGGTGCGCCGGATTTTACAGTGTTATCGCCGGAGACCGGCGGCGGTTCGTTGAGGTCGTCGGTGACAGTTTCCAGTGGTTGTCCTTCGATGATCCTTCGACGTACGGCCGCACGTGTGGTTGCATCAGGGTTGGTGTTTAGCCTCTTGCTTCTTGCCATTTTTAGGGTTTATGGAAGGGTTTTTCGTTGAGTGTGTTTTTCGTAGAGAGAGAAATGAAGAAGAAAAAAAGTTGCTGGGTAAATTTGGGAGCCAAGGTGGTTTTTGGGAGGTTAAGGTGGTTTTTGGATTTTTGGAAATGTGTTTAGTTGGTTTTCAAACCAAAATGGGGAAAACCGTCGGATGGAGAGAGAAGACAATGAAAGCTTTTTCTTGGAACAAAGCAAAAAGGGACACATGGCAGCCAAGGGTGACACTAGGTGTAAGAAAAAGGTGAAAGCTTGTCAGCCTTGGGCCCCAAAAATGGTCCCATCTTCCGTCAGATTTAAGAGTGGGGAGCGCAGGGACTTGAGCCTTCCCCACTGCGAAGCATTTTCTTCCAAAAACGACAATTTCGCCTACACACATAAAAAAAACTACCATGCAGAATTAAAAGGACCAAAAATAATAAAAAGACAGCAAATAACTGAAATAAAATATTTACAAGCGATCCCGATGTTTCTTAATCAAGGTGGGGTGAGGAGTGGGATGGAATGTGGGCACTCTCGTTCAGAAAATGCTTCACCCTTTGCCCATTGACTTTGAAGATTTTTCCGGATTGAGGAGCCATTAAGTCCAGAGTTCCAAAAGGTCTTACCTTGACCACAGTGTAAGGCTCTTTCCATCGTGATTTTAAATTTTCCGGAAACATCCTTAACCTTGAATTAAAAAGTAGCACTTTTTGTCCCTCCCCAAACTCTCCATGAGTGATTTTTTGGTCAGGCCACCACTTGATCTTCTCCTTGTTGGTTTTTGCATTTATGTAGGAGTGATGACAGAGTTCTTCTAACTCATTGAGGTAGGCATATTTTAAGTGGGAAGGCAATGGCTTCAAATTCAAGTCAGGGGGATTTTTGGATGGTAGTTTGACATGTCTATCTTTGAAATCTAGCTGCTCAAAAGCTGCCAAGATCTCGTTACACTCATCCTCAAAAGTGTTATCACTCTCAGATTCGGAGTGCTCACTCTCACTCCCCACTGTGGGCACTGTGTCAAGACGGTGGGTTCCATTAATCGAACTCAAAGCAAAACAGTCTTCGGTTTCCATATACTTAAGGGCCTTGTAGACATTGAAAGTTACCTCTTGGTCATTAACCCGCATCGTGAGTTCTCCTTTGTGCACATTAATCAAAGTACGTCCGGTTGCAAGAAACGGACGCCCTAAGATGATTGGGATTTCTTTATCGGCCTCATAATCTAGAACTAGAAAATCGGCGGGGAAGATAAATTTATCTACTTGGACCAAAACGTCTTCTATTTTTCCTTTGGGATAGGCAATGGACCGGTCGGCTAGTTGTAATGTCACGATTGTGGGTCTAGCCTCTCCAATACCTAACTTGTTAAAAATGGACAGCGGCATCAAGTTGACACTAGCTCCTAAATCACAAAGTGCTTGACCTACTTCTTGTCCTCCTATAATGCATGGAATGGTGAAACTACCCGGGTCTTTCAACTTAGGTGGAATCTTGCTAGTAAGGAGGGCACTACATCCTTCGGTCAAAGCTACAGTCTCAAACTCACCCAACTTTCTCTTTTTGTTCAAAATATCCTTTAAAAATTTAACATAGCTTGGCATTTGCTCGAGAGCTTCTACCAAGGGTATGTTAATGTAAAGTTGTTTAAAAATGTCGAAGAATTTTTTAAATTGAACATCGACATTTTTCGGCTTCATTCTTTCAGGAAAAGGAATACTTCGTGGGTCGATTTGAGTTCGTTGTGGTATTGGCTTTTGAATAGTAGGCTTTGGGACAGGTCCAAGAGTGGGAAGGTCAGGGATGTCGGTCCTCACTGTGGGGATCACAGTGACTTGAGGAGTGCCCACAGTAGGTTTTTGAGGCGAATCATCAGATTCAAAAATGATATTTTTCAGATCCTTTCCACTCCTTAGAGTTATGGACTTGACATGTTCTGGTCCTTTTCCTATCACCCTAGCTTGCTCGGTATCACTCGGTAACGTTCCTGGTGGTCTATTCTTAACTTCAACGGCTAGTTGTCCTACTTGAGTCTCTATGTTCCTAATGGCTGCTTGGGTTTGATTCATAAAACCTTTGAGAATTGACTCGATCGATTGTTGAACCTCAGCTGGTTGATTGGGTCGTGGTTGGTATGGTTGTGGGGACTGCCCACTGTGATGTTGCTGAAATCCAGGGGGATTGTATGGTCTTTGCTGGATATGACTCGGCCCTTGGGGTTGGAGTCCTTGATTACCAGACCAAGAGAAATTCGGATGATTTCTCCAACCTGGATTATAAGTCTGCGAATAAGGGTTGTTCCTCGGGTTGGTCCCTATAACATTAACAGATTCGGGATTTGCTGGGCAAAAATAAAAAACATGCTCCTCTCCACAGAGGGAACAGTTTTCAGGGAGATGTGTTGCGGAATTGACTTGACCTCGATTTTGATTTAAAACGATTTTTGTCAAGGCCACTAATTGTGCATTCATGGTTTTTAGTGCTTCGGAATCGATGATGTTGGTTTTTGGCATGGGTGCTCTTGGATTTGACCATTCGGTATTGTTGTTGGACACTTTTTCTAAGATTTGATATCCTTCGTTGTAGGTCATACTCGTAAATGTTCCACCGGCTGTTGCATCTAAGATGATTTTGGCTGCATTGGAAAGACCATTGTAAAAGGTCTCCAATTGGATGCAATGTGGGATGCCATGATGTGGGCACTTTCGAAGTAAATCTTTAAATCGTTCCCATGCATCCGAAACAACCTCATCTTCCTCTTGCCTAAACAAAATGATATCATTTCGAAACCTAACATTCCTTGTTGGAGGAAAGTATATTTGCAAAAATCTATCGGCAAGCTCTTGCCAAGTGGTTATCGAGTGAGGTGCATGTGCGTTCAGCCAAGACTTCGCCTTGTCCCTTAATGAAAAAGGGAACAGCCTTAGTCTTAATGCCTCATCACTAACACCTTGCAACTGAAAGGAATCTGTCATTTCTAAAAAAGATTTTAAGTGCGAGTGCGGATCCTCAGATGGCGATCCTCCAAATTGACCCATGACTTGGATCATTTGAAACATCACCGGTTTGAGTTCAAAATGCGTTGCAACAATATTGGGTCTCAAAATTCCGGAGCTTAAATCACCAACTCCGGAAGTAGCATAGTCCCGTATTTTTCGATCTTTGCTATCGGCAATCGTGATTGTGGTCTCCACTACAGGTGGCGGTATTGCAGCCATGTTCACAGTGGGGATCACAGGGGGTTGTCGATATCTGTTTTTGCGTCTTCTTCGAAAAGTTTTCTCTATTTCAAGATCGATTGGTAACAAAGGTTCGTGTTGTTGCCTTGGCATGCAACACGAAAAGCTTAGAAAAACGAGTTACTCGGGCTCGAACAAAAACTAATGTCTTGAGATTTAAAATCACGCCAGTCCCCGGCAACGGCGCCAAAAACTTGGTACGTGCGAAATATGTGTTTTAATCGCAGTGGGTTGCAAACTGTCCACAGTGGGAAGTGCAAGTGTACACTGTCCACTATGATCGTCACAGCAAGTAATAGTTGGTAAAATACCAGAATCGAATCCACAGAGACTGGACAATCAAGACAATACGGTTCTCATGAGCTCCTTTTACAAGTTTCAACTAGAGAGGAAAATAATACTTTGGTTTGGTTTGGTGAAATAGCTACTTTAAACGAATTACTAAATGATAAAAAGGAGGAATGTAGGTTGGATTTTCCCTAGATTTTATCTCAAATACTCGGTCCTTAGAAATGATCCTCGTATTCGTGGTGGACATTTTCGCTAGAAAAGCCCGGTTACAAAATACTCACACCGTTAGATAAAAATCCCATACTCTTAGTACTTGTTGTTTTGTCAATGGTAATCTCTAAATGGACCTTTTCAGGCCTCGATGGAATGTGTAGAGACAAATACTCTAAGTGTTTTTAATACACAAATTAGCTTGTCTACTACTCCAGTGGGCAGAGATTAGCTCACTATGCCGACCTCACTTTCGTAAGTGTCATAAGAACTCTTTCGAATCCCCTAGCATCATTCAGGCTCGTGTCACTGCGTTCTACTTATTTCTAAGTTAAGAACTAGACTTTAGATCCTTGCAAGTGATCGGCTTGTTCGCATCCTTGGGTAAATATCGAGAATGAATGACCAAAACAACAAATATTCTAAGTATAAAGATTACTCAAGCATTTTTAATAAAATCCAGGTACTTCTCTTTCCTACATCCCAAAGGATGTTTAGCCTAGCATTTCCGAAGTAAAGAAAACAAAAGATGAAGATTTGCACATAATAAAACTGAAAGTGACTTGAATTAACTGCTCACAGTGGGGAACGAGAAGTCGTCCCTGCACTGTGTATTACGAACTACAATTAAAATAAATTACTGAAATTAATTGCTAAGTTACTGCAGTAAATGAAAGCTTACAACTTAAAGAAGTACTAGATAAATTGCAAGAAAGATGGGATTCCAATAAATGAGACCCAACACCCCTTTTTATACCAAGAAGGAGGTGTTGGTCTTTACACAAAAAAAAGGTTTATCCAAGGTGTAAGGACTGCAGGGAAATGCTGAAATCAGCTCAAAGGATAATACTTCAATCCTCCATGTATAACTCTCTTTACCCAATGGTCCTTTAGAAGTCAACTTTTGCAAGTACAAAGGTACAATCATTATGTAAAGCTTTGAGGAACACTTGTAACAGCCAAATCTCAGCTTCTCTGCCATTTGAACCTTCTTAATCTCCAGATTTTATATTTCCAGCCCAAGGTTTTCTTGATCTGCTCGAAGAGTGGGGAGCAGAGTGGGCACTGTATACGTCACTGCGGATAGAAAATCGTGAAAAACACCCAAACTTCCACCAAATAATTTATTAAAGACCATGGTTCACTCCTTTTGCTCGTTTTCGTAAATCATACCAAGAATGGGGGTTTTTGGAAGTGAAATGGCTAAAATTGACAAAAATAAAGTGGAAAATAAATGGAAATAATAACTCTAAAAATAGAGTTATCAGTTACAAATATGAAACTTCAAAACCAACCACTGAGCGTTCAATGCTTAAATTTGGAACGTTCGTATCCTCAGTCGCTGATACTTCATCTTCTCAGTGCTCCTCGTCCATTACACCAATCCCTGAGGAAACTCCTACCTCCTCAAAAGGCAAGGAGAAAATGGTTTATTCAAAACCTACCTCTGTCTTTAAAGACAAAGGTAAAGGAATTGTTATTTATCAAAATCCTCAGAAGGGTACTTTAGTACCAAAGCTGAATGCTTCTAAAGTTTCAGTGACCCATCCCTCTGGATCAAGGAAGCTGATCTCTGAATCTATTCAGCGATCTACTCCTAGACTCAGAGTGGATGTCCTTGTTAAGAAATCTGAAGAACAAAATGTTCGTCCCATTTCTAAAGCAAATAGATTACTTGGTGCTGGTACTTCTAATTCTAAATTAAAAGCTCAGCATACAAATGGTCCTAGAACTACTTTCAGCTATAGGAAATGTTATCACTGTGGACTCACTGATCATATTGCTAGTAAGTGCCCCACAGCCACCAAAGCTGAAAAGATAGCTAAGGTGAAGATTGCCCCCAAGGCAAAGAAGACCAACCCTGGTGCAAATCAGGTCAAGGTGAATTCTACCACTGAGGTTAAGAAATTAACCAAAGTGAAGAAAGACAAAGCTGAATCTTCAAATGCTGCGAAGACTGCTGAACCTTCCATTCCAACTACTTCCACTGACAAACGTGTATACATGGTTAAGTGGGTACCCAAGAAAAACTAATCTTCCTTTGTATTGCAGGTTAAGAAGGGTATCTGGTATCTCGATAGCGGATGCTCTAGACACATGACTGGTAAGAAAAGCCTGCTCGCTGAATACAAGGAAGAGAAGGGTCCCTCTGTGACTTTCGGTGGAAATGGAAAAGGACATACCCGAGGGTATGGTGTACTTTCAAATGGTACAACATCCTTCAGAAGAGTCGCATATGTTGAAGGGCTGAAGCATAATCTTCTAAGCATCAGTCAGCTTTGCGACATGGATAACAAAGTAATATTTACTAAGGAATCCTGCTTTGTCTCTGACAAAAAGGAGAAGATAGCTCTCAGCGGTTATCGTTTGGAAAATGTTTATGTAATAAACATGGACTCAACAACCACTGAGAACTCTTGTTTTTTCTCAAAGGCCTCATCTGATGTCAACTGGCTATGGCATAAGAGGCTATCTCATCTAAATTTCAAGACACTGAACACTCTTTCTTCAAAAGAGTTAGTCACTGGTCTACCTCAGCATTCATACGCCAAAGAGTCGTTATGTTCAGCGTGTGAAAAAGGGAAGCAGACCAAAGCAAGCTTTAAATCAAAGCAAGTTTCTTCAGTGTCATCTCCTCTACAACTACTCCATATGGATTTGTTTGGCCCTGTTAACAAACAATCCATCGCTGGAAAGAAATATACGCTGGTCATAGTTGATGAATTCTCTCGCTTCACTTGGGTAATGTTTCTCCATTCTAAGAGTGACACCCCTGAAGAACTCATCACCTTTGTTCGGAAGATGGAAACCCTGAACAATCTGACCGTTCGCTCAATAAGGAGTGATCATGGAACTGAATTCAAAAAAAGTTCTCTTGATTCCTTCTTTGAGAGTAAGGGTATTTCTCACAACTTTTCTTCAGTGAGAACACCGCAACAAAATGGAGTCGCTGAAAGAAGAAATAGAACAATTATTGAAGCTGCACGTTCAATGCTCAGCGATTCTCACCTGCCTACTCAGTTTTGGGCAGAAGCTGTCAACACTGCTTGTTTTACGCAAAACAGGTCGCTGATAGTCAAAAGATTCAATAAAACAGCCTATGAACTTTTTCATGGGAGAAAGCCCTCAATCAGCTTTCTTCACATCTTTGGATGTCAGTGTTTCATACTGAACAATAGAGATGCTCTTGGAAAGTTCGATCCTAAGGCTGATGATGGAATCTTTCTTGGATACTCCTCAGTTTCCAAAGCCTTCAGAGTCTTCAATCGAAGAAGACAAACTATAGAAGAAACTATTCACGTCACGTTTGACGAATCCCGTTCAGCGAACTCTAAACCGAACGCTGATACAGAAGAACTGAATCAATGGATGTTTTCTCATCTTGGTGATTCAGAAGATTTTCCCACTCCTCATGCTCATCCAGTAGAAGATGATAGTCCCACTATCATTCCAAACATGCAGAATAGTGAAGCTGAAACATCATGGGTCTCAGCTGTTCCTATAAACACTATACCTGCAGTTGATCCACATGTCTCATACATTCCATCTACTTCTCAGCAATCAGTGAATATAATGACAACTGCATCAATTCCTCTCTTGGCTGATACTCCCGACGTCGCTGAAGCTTCATCTTCAGCTCCTCAACATATGGACTATAAATCACCCAATTGATCAAATTCTTGGTGATCCAAACGCTGGGATTCAGACTCGACGAAGTGCAGGTAATATTTGTTTATTTGTAAATTTTATTTCACTAACTGAACCAAAGAAAGTAAATGATGCCCTCAAAGATCCAAACTGGGTCAGCGCCATGCAAGAAGAGCTGACTGAATTTGAAAGAAACAAAGTTTGGAAACTTGTTCGAAGACCAACTGACAAAACTGTGATAGGCACTAAATGGGTCTATCGAAACAAGTTGGACGAACATGGTACTGTAACCCGCAACAAAGCTCGTCTTGTTGCTCAGGGATACAGACAAGAGGAAGGCATAGATTATGACGAAACATTTGCTCCTGTAGCAAGACTTGAATCCATTCGTCTATTCTTAGCATATGCTGTACACAAGAACTTCAAAGTACATCAGATGGATGTCAAGTCAGCGTTTCTGAATGGAAAGCTGAATGAAGAAGTGTATGTGGAACAACCTCCAGGATTCTCAGATCCTAAGCGTCCAGATTATGTTTATAAACTGGATAAGGCACTTTATGGCTTGAAGCAAGCTCCACGTGCATGGTATGACACTCTTTCCACTTATCTCCATATTGAAAAATTTGAGCGAGGTAAGATTGACAAAACTCTTTTTTTAGAAAAGTGAAAGGTCATATCATTCTAGTTCAAATATATGTTGATGACATTATATTTGGTTCTACTAACCCTGAGCTTTGTACTCGTTTCGCTGATAGAATGAAAGATGAGTATAAAATGAGCATGATGGGTGAACTAACATATTTCCTTGGTCTTCAGATTAAGCAAACTGAAAAAGGAACTTTTATAAATCAGGGAAAATATGTCAAAGATATGCTGAAGAAATTCGACTTAACTGAAAGTTCAGCTATGAAAACCCCTATGGCACCACCGCTGACACTTGATAAGGACACAAAGGGTGTTCCTGTCAATGTCACGCTGTACCGTGGGATGATCGGCTCACTATTGTATCTTACAGCTAGTCGACCCGATATTATGTTTGCAACATGCTTGTGTGCACGATATCAAGCTGAACCTAAGATATCTCATATGAAAGCTGTAAAGCGAATCTTTCGATATCTTAAGGGTACAGCGAATCTAGGTCTTTGGTATCCCAAAGACTCAGGATTCGATCTAACTGCATATTCAGATAGTGATTTTGCAGGTTGCAAAATGGATAGGAAAAGCACCACAGGAGGATGTCAGCTCCTGGGTGGAAAGCTGGTGAGTTGGACAAGTAAGAAGCAAAACTCAGTGTCCACTTCCACAGCTGAAGCTGAATATGTAGCCGCTGGAAGCTGCTGCTCTCAGGTCTTGTGGATGAGAAATCAGCTACTAGACTATGATCTTCAGCTCTCTAAAATTCCAATCTATTGCGACAGCACAAGTGCCATCGCTATAGCAAACAATCCAATACTACATTCAAAGACCAAACATATAGAAATCAGATATCATTTTATCAGAGATCATGTGATGAATGGTGATATAGAACTTCATTTTATCCCAACTGATTATCAGTTAGCTGACTTATTTACCAAACCTCTTGATGAGACAAGATTCAACTTTCTCATTAGCGAGCTTGGAATGCTGAACTTTGAAGGATAAAATCTTCAGCGGTTCACATTAATCAGCGAAAGGATAAAATCAACTTGTATAACCCATTCTATCATCTTCTCTCTGAATAAACTTGATTCACTGATATCAAGGTATGTTCTCTCTCTGACAATCGCATGAAAATGCAAGATTTCAAAACAAAATGCATCGCTGAATATCTCTTCCTTAACAGCGATATTTTTGAAATTTCTTAAAACCTCCACTGAATATTTTCATTCAGTACTTCATGTTTTCAAAAGTATTTCTGAGTTTTTCAAAACCTCAGAGACAACCAAGAATATGAAAGGACAGTTGTGACGTCATTTCAACGGATAAACCCCGGCACGTTTTCTCTTCCTGACACACGTTTGCACGTCTCGTTCATACTTCCAATCAAATGCAAACACGTGTCCGTGTCATGATGAAAATCTTTTCCCGCTCAAGATTTTCTCTTTCTAAAATCTCTATATAAACAAACTCTTTGTTTATATTTTTCTTTTACGCGATCAATCTTCCTCCGCAAGAAAGAATTCACTGTTGCATTTGTGATTGCAAAAACTTCAAGAACTGTTCATCATCTTCTTCATCAAACATCAAGAGAAAAGGCCTCGTCTGACATTCCTGCTACCGCTGAAAACTTCTCCACTGACTCTGAGGAAGTGGAAATCCTCAAGGCTCCACAAGTCAAGTTTGAACTTGACAAACTGGATTGGACTAAGGTGAACAACCTCTCTGCGCTTCTCGAGTTTCCTCCTCGAAAGCAAGTCACACATCTAGATGATGCTGTGAAATTTCTGAAGAATTGCTGCATCTCCACAGCCCTGACCATAACACCTCCTGTACATCAGCTTTTGCTCTCACAATTCTGGTACTCAGCGAGACACACTCAATTACCTTCAGTCAAATACCCCTCCAAAATAATAGATTGCATCCTCTGCGATATCGAATATGGCACCATAAAGATCACCCCAACCATTATTCGCAAAGCTCTCAGCCTTCCCATCGCCACCAAGGAAAAACCTTTTGTTCCCCTCCCTGACCCCAAGAAAAACTCAGACAGGGAAGCCATCATTGCATTCTTCGATGCAATGGGCTATGTATGGGAAATAGGCAGAGACATGAAGCCCGAGAAGAAGCTGACGATCATCAAAAAATCGAAAATGCCCAGCGAGATGAATTTCATCTTCGCTCATCTGATAAGCTGCATGACTGCAAAGAATGGCTCCTCCGACCAAGTCGCTAAACCTCAGCAAGCAATGGGTTATGCACTGCTGAAAGGTCTCAACATAGACTGGGCATCGATCATCTATGATGACCTGGTTCTACGAGTGGACACCGTCGCTGACACACCTCCATGGGTTCCTTACCCACGTTTCATCAGCGCCATCTTCCAATGTGGCCTGAAGGAAACCTACCCAACTGATGGTGACCTGAAACTTTCTCAGGTCGGTCCAAAGATACTCGGCTTTAAACCAACCGTAAATGAGGTACGTCTTTCTACACTCTTAACTCTTCTTAACCCTCATACTTCTTCTACTTCTGCAGCTCCTTCAGCGGACAAACCCACCGCTGATACCCCAGCTGCTACTTCCATTCCTCTTAAAAGGAAACACTCTCACACCCCACTTGATTCTAAAAAGATCAAGAAAACAAAGGAGCAACCCCAGCAATCTCATGATGAAGACTCCTCAGCTCTTTCTGCAGAGCTGAAGGAACGTTCAGTGGTACGCTCTGCCACACCTGAACAAGCCATCCCTTCAATCCCAATCTCAGCGTCTCCAAACGTTGAGATTACAGACTTGGAAACTTCCCAACCTCCCTCAGTCTCTCAAAAGACTGATGAAGTGATTCTCAGCGATTCCAACGCTGAACTCAGAACCCAACCTCCAATCTTATCCTTCGCTTCTCCCTCCACTCATTTGGTCTCTCCTCCAGTTATCACTGGAGATGCCATAATTTCTACGGAAGCTAAAGCTGATAATCCAGAAATTATGAAGACAGGACCTGCAGGACAATCCATGGGCACGTTCGAAGACGACATGGAACTTTACTCAGGCACCCGTGACTTTGATGAGTTCACCAATCCTCCTGCAGGTAATCAACAACCCATAAACACTGTGACTAAACCCCAAACTTCTGAGCTTTCCTTTGTTCACAAGTTCTTATCTGTTACAGGTCCTAACTTGGGAGACATCAACGCCTCTCTGAAGTCCGTGGAAACAAAGCTGACAAGTCTCACCACCACTCTCTCCAACAACTCTTCAGCTGTAACAAACGCTGGAGAGAATCTTCCAAAGCTGACAACGGTGGTAGAGAAGAAAGCTTCCACAGATGACTTAAAGCAAGTTGATAAGACTCTCAGCAACTTCGCCAAGGTGCTCGCTGATATCTACACAGACTACACCTCTCTCAAAAGCTCAGTTTCGTCCATGTCCAGCGAATTTACAACACTGAAGACATCGGTTGGAACACTAGAGGGAGATATGTCTGCTGTGAAGACAAATGCCAACACTCTGACGACTGACTTAAGCTCTGTAAAGACTGACGTTGGTTCGATGAAGACTATGATCGAACAGCTGCTGCACAAGGCAAATGCTCCTGCCCCTAACCCCGTCCCTGAAACTGAAAACTTCACAGCGGCGGATCGCAAAGAGCTGGAAAAGATCAATCCTGCTATTTCTGGCCTTGAAGACAGATTAGCAAAGATTGAAGTTTGTGTAGGTCTCTCTGGCCAAAAAGACAAAGAACCTACCAACGCTGCTGAATCTACCCATTCCTCCCCCAGTCATCATGAAAAAGAGGGGGAGAAAAGCGCTGAAAACCCTTCCAAGAGCGCTGAAGATCTTTCCCATGATGAATCTATCAGGAGAGAGAAGAACGAAGACCTCACCTTCACTGAAGAGGGTGAGAAGACTATTGAAGCTGAAGCAGCCGCTGGACCTCAGGGAGATGAACACCCTGAGGGAACCGAGAAGCTCGCCTCTGTATTTGAGGGGGAGCAGCTCGAAGAAGACGCTGAAGAATCCGAAGAAGAAGATGATGAAGCCGTCGACATCCCTGATAATGAACCATCTTCTTCTCCAAAGAATGATGATGATGATGACGAAGATGACGATGACTTCTTTATCGTCAAACCTGCTCCAAAGATCAAAGCTCTTAAGGGAATCTCGATAAATGAACCTTCAGGGGAGCGGACAAAGACAAAGCCCTCAGCCTCTGGAGCTGAGAAAGGCAAAGGCAAAAGCGTCGCTGAAAATGACAATCTGACGATCTTGCTTGAAAAGCCGGTTTGTCAGGTACACTAAACATCTCTTACTCCATCCCTCCTCTATCATACACTATCAGTTCCTCTACCCAAGCCTATACACTTGAACATTTTTCTCCCTATCTGATTCTACCCAAGTTCTTACTTGTAAGATCGCTGTGTTTCAGCTAGTCCTCCCCCCTGTTTGAGGATATCGCTAAAGGCTCCACAACTGCGACTTCACCAATAATACCAGCTGCCGCTGAAGAAATAATCCCAGTCTTGGATTTGATCTCTGAGACTGATGAACCTGAAGAACAGACTCTCTCACACAGACACAGACCTTCCTTAGCTCCTCAAAAGCTAAGAGAAGAAGAACATAAGAAAAGAGAGGAAATAATAAAGCGATTCGAGGATCAGCGAATCATTCTAAGGCATGATCAACTGCCTTCAGTTCCTCCAAAGTCCAGAATTTCAAAAGCTGAATACAAAGAACACCTCAGAGCTGAACGCCTCATCGCTGAAAGAAAGGAAGCTGAAGAAAAAGACAGAGAATATGCCATCAAGCTTACTCAAGAATCTGTCAAAGACCCCAAGCTGAAACGTGTTCCCATTCAAGTTCAACGTAGACTTTGGGAAGAAGCCCAAAAGATCGTGGAAAGGAAAACTGAAGTTTCTCAGACCACCCTGATCTGGTGTAAAGAGAAAATTCACTTCAGATATCGTCCAACAAAGATCAACAAGGTATTCATCTCTGGAAGAACCTCTATCGGAGTACCTATTGTTGACATCAAACTTTTCAGAGAAGATGGTCAAACTGAAACCTTTCGCGCTGACACTGTAAAAAGGTATAGTCTCTCTGAATGGCTGGAGATGAGGTTAGCTATCCAAAAATCACAATCTAAGTACTAGGATCATTTCGAAAAGCTGATAAACAGACAGATCGATTTGATATCTTCTTGTGTGGACATTCCTCCTCTTCCTGATCTTAAGCTGAAAAGAAAAAGGGCCTCTCCAAAGAAGAAACATCAAGATTCAAACTCAGGTCCTGTCATACGAAATGAAAGTGGAATTGGTTTCTCTCGTGCTGAAGTGCTTGGTCCTGACCCTGATCTATCTGCCCTTGACATATCTTTGCCACCATGTGAACTTTTCGTCCCTGGTAAAGTCGTCAGTGATCCTTATGGAATATTCTTTCTCGACTACGACGGACGTAAATGTTTTCAACGAATCGCTGAGCTTTCAATCACTCCAATCGAACAGCTCAGAGATCTCATCTGGTGGTGTGACTTCAGAAAAGACATTCAGGCACGACACCTAAAACCTTTGATATTTGAAGAAGCGCTGAACAAAAGAAAGCGAGGTGTAACGGTTCCTGACTGGATGATCCCCACTGAAAAGACCCTTGATGAACTTCACATTAAGGAAGAACCTATGTAAGCTGATAGGATCGCCTCTTTCATCTATTTTATCAGTTATCCTTTTGTACTTGTAATTTATTTCGCTTGTACTTGTAATCTTTTCATTTTTCTTTGTATCCTGATTCAAAGTTTTAAAGAAAGATTTCAGCGAATGTACTTTACTCCATCAGTACTGAAAAGATCCCAGAAAATAGTAAAAGGGACAAATATTTTATGAGTTCTTTTTATCCTTATGTTTTTCATTAAATAGCAATTTTCTCTGTTGCTATGTCATAATCAAATAGGGGGAGATTGTTGATCCAAACCCTCAGTGATTTGATAATGACCCTCTCTTATACTTAGTGAAAATTGTAAGTAAACAATATGTATCAGAGTTTCACTATCGCTGATAAGTACTAAGATCTTCCAGTACCGCTGATAGGAACTCTCGCTCTTTAAGTTAAACATTCAGCGAAACTGTTCATCATAAATGCTCTGAGTCTGTTCAGTCATTATGATGATCGCTGATAAGTTAGTTGTTTACTTATGATTACTGAAGACAAGTTTCACGTCAACAAAGGTTCTACACTGAAGTCGAAGATCAAGCTCAAGAACCAGCGACAAGTCTCCTAATGAACTGATGCGGATCAGCGAAGACTCAGATTTGTCCACTCAACGTGAAGTATCAAGTACAAGACTTCAGCTATCGCTGAACTCTATCATTCGCTGATATGAAATGATAGATCGCTGAATCAACGAAAGCTGATCATGAAGTCCTCCGTACAAAGTACTTTTGTCTTATCCACCCTTGCACGACTCCGTACGAAATGTCAGAAAAGAACCTCCGAATATCTGAAATCGTACAACCACTTTGATACTACACTGTTCATCCATGCGGCTACTAAGGTTGTCAACCAAGGTCAATGACATGCAACCAACTAGCTGATGACACGTGTAAAGTATATACTGACTTGCATTAAATGCATGCAGTATATAAAGAGATGAACTCACTTCATTTGAAGTAACTTGCTAACTCTGGACAAGTTCAAATCTCTTATCTCAAGATAGGTTATTATTAGTAATTTCCTTATCTCTCTTAGTGCAAGAAACCTTAGTGTTCCAACTTGTTTAGATTTAGGTTTATCCTTAATCTTGTTTCCGCAACAAGCTGTAAATTGTTAATGATTTATCAATAAACAATTTAGAAAAGTAAAATCTGTGTGTTTGTATTCAACCCCCCCCCCCCCCCTTCTACAAACTTGTATAGGCCTTCGGGACCAACACTTCAGCTGTTGACATCCCAAAACCTCCTCCAATCCAGTCCAAGCGACCTACTGCTAAGAAGAAGAAACCCTCAACTTCAGGTCCTCCGATAAGGAATGAAACGGGGATTGTAGGTCCCATTTAGGACAAGCAGACAATAGAAGAACAGTTCATATATAAATATAGAGATAAGATGAACAATAAGAATAATGATAAAAATAACTCATCTCATATTCATTGATGAATTATATGGAGAGGAAAATGAAGAACACCACACTTTACATTTTAGATGACTCTCGTGAGATTAGTCAGTGTGTTTTTTTTTGTGTGTATCTTCAAAAATGACCTCAATGATAAATGAAACCCTAAACTCCTTTTTAAAGGGTTCATTTACAATAAAAGGCTCAAGCCCATAAAGCTAACTAAGAAGCTAACTAAAAAGCCCATACACTTTTTCTTTATAAAACATTTAATTAAATTAGGAGCTAATTTAATCTAACAATCTCCCCCTAATGTTTTATAAAGAAAGCATAATCTTGTAGTCTCACCCTTGCTTTCTTTAGAAACTTTGGCGTTCCATTCTTCGAGTCTTCAAAGCATCACGAGCTCCCCCTCAAATGTAGGCGCATCTTCTTGAAAAACCGAGACAATTAACCCCATTTTGTCTAGTTTTCATGATTCAACTTCACTGTTGAGTAAGCATTCAGTATCGAGCATTAAACATGAATAACAGAGGAGTGAGTGTCACAATATGTCACAATATCTATATGAAACCGTGAAGAAACGTCGAGAGAACACCGTTCTTGAAAGCGGAAAGAGCATGAATTAAATGCAATGCTTTCGGTCTAGCAAGTATATACTGATTTTGACACAGATTCTGACAATTAAGCACACTGATTTAGACCAAACTCAAATCATAAAAAAGTTTCATCTTTGTCTTACGAGTTCAATGCAGCTGGACTCATGCGAATTTGGAGCTTCGAGGAGGGAGTTCTGTTGAAATTACGACAGGTGCGCAAATCTGGCAGCATGTACCTCTGCTCTGTTGCTTCTGCTCTGGTGAACAGTTCCTCTGTTGTGAACAGTGGCTCTGTTGTAAACAGTGCCTCTGTTGTGAACAGTACCTCTGTTGTGAACAATGCCTCTGTTGGAACTGAAGTTTCTGACAGAGCTCTGGTGAACTATTGCGGATTTCTTCTAAGTCCTCTGCCAGCAGTTTTACACCAACTTCGACACTACTTTACACCATGATACCTCTGGAGTTTACAAAAACTCAAAACATAAAGAGTGTGAATTGGTTTGTTATATTTTCAGATCATCTTGAATCACCTCTTTTCGAGCTCGTACGACAAAGATATGGTTGATTTACCACAGTCGCGCAGATCTGTCCATCAGCTTTCCATCAGCACACTGTTGTCTACTTCAACGATGAATATGGCCCTTATAAATTTCGAATCTCGGAATTCTCAAAACATGAAAGCTGTTCATAAATGTGTTTTGAATCCAGGGCCTTTTGAATCGCATCAATTGGTGTCTTGATCAATGAGATATGATCAATTTACTACAGCATCGCAAATCTGTCAGCATGCTGTCATTAAATCTGATTTGATGTAGAAAATAAGACGATCTTCATAATTTTTAGAACAATGAGTGCAAATGCTCAGATCTCTAATTGACCAGGTCAGAAAACTGATTAGAAGCACTCAAAATTCAAAAAAACAAATCAGATCAGACTTTGAAAATTTGCACAACACCAAATCTTTCTCAAACAACTTTTCAAGATCCAAATGAGTTTGTTTTTCATTTAATCGATTATGAGCAGCGGAATATAAACAAAATCTGGATAAAAGAGAGTCCAATCTTGGATTTAAATAAAGGTCAGATCAAAGATCAACAACCTTACTACCAAGATGCCAAAAAAAATGTTATGGACTTAAGCACACACAAGGATGGGATCATAAATCAACCATCTACTTAGTGCTTATCAAATAAGACCAATGAATGAGAAAGAATCAAAACACACACATGTATTAAATCTGATCAGATTTGATCCAAACAGAAACAAATCTTCACTTAGGCATTTCATCAAACATGTGGTGTGCAGAATCAGATTTTGTGAAGAGAAACACCAATTTTCTGTCAAAACTTATCCAAATCTTATTGAAATCAAAGATTGGATTTCCAATAAGCACAGAACAGAAAATAAATATCAGATATGATATTTGTGTTTAGGCTCATGTGATTGAATCAATCTAAGCACCAAAACAACAAATAAATCATCTAATCTTCTATTGTTGCATAGATGACCGATTGAAGAAGAGTTTCTTCAATCCAGCTCTGATACCAATTGTAGGTCCCATTTAGGACAAGCAGACAATAGATGAACAGTTCATATATAAATATAGAGATAAGATGAACAATAAGAATAATGATAAAAATAACTCATCTCATATTCATTGATGAATTATATGGAGAGGAAAATGAAGAACACCACACTTTACATTTTAGATGACTCTCATGAGATTAGTCAGTGTGTTTGTTTTTGTGTGTGTATCTTCAAAAATGACCTCAATGATAAATGAAACCCTAAACTCCTTTTTAAAGGGTCCATTTACAATAAAAGGCTCAAGCCCATAAAGCTAACTAAGAAGCTAACTAAAAAGCCCATACACTTTTTCTTTATAAAACATTTAATTAAATTAGGAGCTAATTTAATCTAACAATCTCCCCCTAATGTTTTATAAAGAAAGCATAATCTTGTAGTCTCACCCTTGCTTTCTTTAGAAACTTTGGCGTTCCATTCTTCGAGTCTTCAAAGCATCACGAGCTCCCCCTCAAATGTAGGCGCATCTTCTTGAAAAACCGAGACAATTAACCCCATTTTGTCTAGTTTTCATGATTCAACTTCACTGTTGAGTAAGCATTCAGTATCGAGCATTAAACATGAATAACAGAGGAGTGAGTGTCACAATATGTCACAATATCTATATGAAACCGTGAAGAAACGTCGAGAGAACACCGTTCTTGAAAGCGGAAAGAGCATGAATTAAATGCAATGCTTTCGGTCCAGCAAGTATATACTGATTTTGACACAGATTCTGACAATTAAGCACACTGATTTAGACCAAACTCAAATCATAAAAAAGTTTCATCTTTGTCTTACGAGTTCAATGCAGCTGGACTCATGCGAATTTGGAGCTTCGAGGAGGGAGTTCTGTTGAAATTACGACAGGTGCGCAAATCTGGCAGCATGTACCTCTGCTCTGTTGCTTCTGCTCTGGTGAACAGTTCCTCTGTTGTGAACAGTGGCTCTGTTGTAAACAGTGCCTCTGTTGTGAACAGTACCTCTGTTGTGAACAATGCCTCTATTGGAACTGAAGTTTCTGACAGAGCTCTGGTGAACTATTGCGGATTTCTTCTAAGTCCTCTGCCAGCAGTTTTACACCAACTTCGACACTACTTTACACCATGATACCTCTGGAGTTTACAAAAACTCAAAACATAAAGAGTGTGAATTGGTTTGTTATATTTTCAGATCATCTTGAATCACCTCTTTTCGAGCTCGTACGACAAAGATATGGTTGATTTACCACAGTCGCGCAGATCTGTCCATCAGCTTTCCATCAGCACACTGTTGTCTACTTCAACGATGAATATGGCCCTTATAAATTTCGAATCTCGGAATTCTCAAAACATGAAAGCTGTTCATAAATGTGTTTTGAATCCAGGGCCTTTTGAATCGCATCAATTGGTGTCTTGATCAATGAGATATGATCAATTTACTACAGCATCGCAAATCTGTCAGCATGCTGTCATTAAATCTGATTTGATGTAGAAAATAAGACGATCTTCATAATTTTTAGAACAATGAGTGCAAATGCTCAGATCTCTAATTGACCAGGTCAGAAAACTGATTAGAAGCACTCAAAATTCAAAAAAACAAATCAGATCAGACTTTGAAAATTTGCACAACACCAAATCTTTCTCAAACAACTTTTCAAGATCCAAATGAGTTTGTTTTTCATTTAATCGATTATGAGCAGCGGAATATAAACAAAATCTGGATAAAAGAGAGTCCAATCTTGGATTTAAATAAAGGTCAGATCAAAGATCAACAACCTTACTACCAAGATGCCAAAAAAAATGTTATGGACTTAAGCACACACAAGGATGGGATCATAAATCAACCATCTACTTAGTGCTTATCAAATAAGACCAATGAATGAGAAAGAATCAAAACACACACATGTATTAAATCTGATCAGATTTGATCCAAACAGAAACAAATCTTCACTTAGGCATTTCATCAAACATGTGGTGTGCAGAATCAGATTTTGTGAAGAGAAACACCAATTTTCTGTCAAAACTTATCCAAATCTTATTGAAATCAAAGATTGGATTTCCAATAAGCACAGAACAGAAAATAAATATCAGATATGATATTTGTGTTTAGGCTCATGTGATTGAATCAATCTAAGCACCAAAACAACAAATAAATCATCTAATCTTCTATTGTTGCATAGATGACCGATTGAAGAAGAGTTTCTTCAATCCAGCTCTGATACCAATTGTAGGTCCCATTTAGGACAAGCAGACAATAGATGAACAGTTCATATATAAATATAGAGATAAGATGAACAATAAGAATAATGATAAAAATAACTCATCTCATATTCATTGATGAATTATATGGAGAGGAAAATGAAGAACACCACACTTTACATTTTAGATGACTCTCATGAGATTAGTCAGTGTGTTTTTTTTTGTGTGTGTATCTTCAAAAATGACCTCAATGATAAATGAAACCCTAAACTCCTTTTTAAAGGGTCCATTTACAATAAAAGGCTCAAGCCCATAAAGCTAACTAAGAAGCTAACTAAAAAGCCCATACACTTTTTCTTTATAAAACATTTAATTAAATTAGGAGCTAATTTAATCTAACAGGGATCGACTTTTCTCGTTAAGCAGTTCTTGGTCCGGATGCCGATCTCTCTGGACGCGATGTCTCCCTACCTCCCGCTGAAACATTCATCCCTGGTAAGGTTATCAGTAACCCTTATGGCATTTTCTTTTACGAATACACTGGTCGCCCATGTTTTCAACGAGTCTCTGAGCTACACAAAGCTCTCATCGAACAACTCAGAGATTTACTTTATTGGTGTGACTACATAAAGGATCTCCAAGCAATCTTTCTAAAGCCCTTGATCTACAAAGAAAAGAAGAGACCAGGGAGTAAAAGTCCCTAATTGGAAGATTCCTCAATTGATACTCTTGACGAACTTCTCGTTCAGAAAGAACCTGAATAGCTGATAGGATCCCTTTTGTAATTCTTCTATCTTTTATCAGCTTATAACTTTTTGTACTTGTAATTATTATTCGCTGTACTTGTAATTTTTCCACTTCCCTCTGTAATCTATACGAAGTTAAATGAAAATTTTCAGTGAATGTACTTTACTCCATCAGTACTTAAAAAGATCCCTGAAAACAGTAAATGGGACAATTATTTTATGAGTCCTTTTTATCCTTGTGTTTTCTTACTTAGCAATTTTCCTTTATTGGTATGTCATCATCAAATAGGGGGAGATTGTTGATCCAAAGCCTCAGTGATTTGATAATGAATCTGAGAAACACTTAGTGAAAATTGTAAGTAGACAATATGTATTAATGTTTTGTCATCAAAGAAAATATACTAAGTCTGTTTAGTATCGCTGTTGAAAATATACGCTTTAAATTATGTATTCAGCGAACACTGTTCATCCGTGAGCCCTAAGTCTGTTCAGTCTCACTAATGACCGCTGATAACTTATGATCCCTGAAGACAAGATTCACGTCAACCATGTTCTACGCTGACATCGAAGATCAAGCCAACGAACCAACGACTAAGTCTACTAGTGACCTGATGCGGATATCAACGAAGCCAAGACCTATCCACTCAACGTGAAGTTTCAAGTAGAAGACTTCAGCGAACGCTGAACTTTATCATTCAGCGAACGCTAATCATGAAGCCTCCTCTACAAGCAACTATTGTCTTATCCCCTTGCACGCCCCCGTACGATTTTGTCAGAACGGACATCCCTTTTGTCCAGAATCGTACAACCAACTCTGATTCTACACTGTTTATCATGCGGCCACTAGGTTGTCTACTGAAGTCAAATCATGCAACCAACCAGAGGCTGCCATGTATAAAGGTGTACTGTTGTGCATTAAATGCATGAAGTATATAAAGGAAACCCTACTTCATTTGTGAAGTGCTCGGCCATTCCTCTCGTTGAACTTACTGTGTGAAAGAATACTATCCTTAGTATTCTTAATTTTCTTTCTCTCTTATTTCTAGTGCAAGAAATCTTAGTGTTCTCATAGTTTGTTTAGATTAGGTTTATTCCTTAATCTTGTTCCGCAACAAACTGTAAATTGTTTGATATATATCAATAAACAATTTAGAAAGATAAAAGTCGTGTGTTTGTATTCAACCCCCCCTTCTACAAACTTGTATAACCCCTTTGGCACCAACACTAGTTGCTCAGGGATATAGACAATAGGAAGACATAGACTATGATGAAACCTTTGCCCCAGTGGCAAGACTCAAAGCAATTCGACTCTTTCTAGCCTATGCAGTTCACAAAGACTTCAAATTTCACCAGATGGATGTCAAATCAACATTCCTTAATGGAAAGTTGAATGAAGAAGTTTATGTTGAACAACCACCAGGATTCGCTGATCCTAAGCATCCAGAATACGTCTATAAACTGGATAAGGCCCTCTATGGCTTAAAACAAGCACCACGTGCATGGTATGACACTTTATCCTTCTTTCTTATTGATGAAAAATCTGAACGTGGCAAAATTGAGAACACTCTATTTTTCAAAAAAATTAAAGGCCATATTGTTCTTATTCAAATATATGTCGATGATATTATATTTGGTTCTACTAGCCCATCTCTGTGTACTCGATTCGCTGAAAGAATGAAAATGAGTATAAGATGAGTATGATGGGTGAACTAACATACTTCCTTGGACTTCAGATCAAGCAAAGCGATAAGGGTACTTTTATCCACCAAGGTAAATACGTTAAAGATATATGCTGAATAAATTCGATCTTACTCAAAGTTCAACTACGAAAACTCCTATGGCACCACCACTGACACTTAACAATGATTCCTTTGGAAAACCTGTTAATGTCACTGCCTATAGAGGAATGATTGGCTCTCTTCTCTATCTTACAATGAGTCATCCTGATATCATGTATTCTACTTGTCTTTGTGAACGATATCAATCTAAACCCAAAGAATCACATCTGATCGATGTAAAGCGAATTTTCAGATATCTGAAGGGTACACCCAACCTCGGTCTTTGGTATCCCAAAGACTCAGGGTTCGATCTAACTGCCTATTCAGATAGTGATGTCAACTCCTGGGTGGAAAGTTGGTAAGTTGGACATGCAAAAAGCAAAACTCAGTGTCCACCTCTACCGCTGAAGCTGAGTATGTAGCAGCTGGTAGTTGTTGTGCTCAGGTCTTATGGATGAGAAATCAGCTATTAGACTATGACCTTCAGCTATCAAAGATTCCAATCTATTGCGACAGCACTAGTGCCATCGCTATAGCAAACAACCAGTGCTACACTCAAAGACTAACACATTGAGATCATATATCATTTTACCAGAGATCATTCGATGAATGGAGACATAGAACTTCATTTTATTCCAACTGAATATCAGTTAGTTGATTTGTTTACCAAACCTCTTGATGAAACAAGATTTAACTTTCTCATCAGCATGCTTGGAATGCTAAACCTTGAAGAATAATTTCTTCAGCAGTGATGCATTATGTCAGCGATAAAATTCTAAACCTTCTATTCATCTTATAATCTTTGAGTAAATGCTCTCTGATACTAAGATATGTTCTCTATCCTTGTGCACTGAAGTTCTTCTTCTGTAAGATGTATTTCAAAAGGAAATTCAATCACTGACATTTCACTTTCAGTGATCCTTTTGAAAAGGATAAAACCTCATCACTGAAGTTTCTCATTAGCGATTCTTCATAAATCAACGCAGTCCTGATTCTTTCAAAAACAATGAGGAATGTCTTTTGAAAATGAAAAGACAGGTTTATCTGTGGATGTCATCAAAACGGATAAACCCTGGCACGACTTCTCGTCTGACACGTTCGTCCGTTACACTTCTTGTCCAATACGCTTCATGGGACGTGTCACGTGTCATGATGAGTTTTTTTTCGCTCATCAACCTTTCTCTCTCCTATATAAACAACCCTTGTTTATATTTCTGCTCTTTACGCGCTCATAACTCTCTAAAGGCAAGAACAAATTTCCTTTGCATTATTACTCGGATTATTGATTTTAAGACTATGTTCCTCATTCCTGCAATCACAACAGGTTCATATTTCTTCTCCTTTTTAATGCATTCTGGAACACCAAAAACAAGTTTTTGATCTTTAATCTTTGCTTTTATGGATCAAACTACACGTTTCTTCTAAAAAATCATCTTCTTCATGATTTTTTAAAAAAAACATTAAAAAGTTTTTTTAAAAGTTTAAATTTCTTTTAAACTTTCTTTTTCATCTTTAATACGTTTTTCCAGAATCCTTCCTTAAAAGGAAACTGGTAAAACATTGTTTTCTACTCGGTTTGGTCATCTTCAAAACTGGAAATCTTCTCTTACAAGTTTCTTTCCATAAAAAGAAACTGGTAAAACCCTATTTTCATACTTGTGAAAATATTTCCTAACTTGGAAAGTCTTTTCCTCTTTTCCTTGTTCTATATCTCACAGAAATGGCACCAAAAGCAGTTACCATGGTGAAATCCAAAAACATGAAGGGTGAATTGAACCAAATCACCTTCGGCTCTAACAACCATATCGCCCTCTTAGAATTCCCTGAGAAGAAGCCCTTCCTGCATCTCGCTAATGCTGTCAACCTCCTCAGAAATTCCCCTATCTTCTACGCTCTCACTGTCGTTCCACCGGCCCATAAACACCTACTTCAGCACTTCTGGTACACTGCTGAAAGAACCGAACAAACCCTAAAATCAGGAAGGGTTGTCACTGTGATCGCCTTCCAAACTCAGCTCGGGGAAGGATTTATCACTGCCAATGGGCTACGCTCAGCACTCAAACTTCCTGTAGGCCCTTTCGAACAACCACCTTCAGATGATGAACTCTTCAGGTTCCTTGACCTGATGAAGTATACTTAGGACCCCAAGCCCCGTAACCCTGTTGAACAAGACAAGAAGCTCACAAAGATTCTCAAGGGAAAAATGCCTTCAGAGCTCAATTTCCTTTTCTCCCACATCATCTCATCAATGAGTGGCAAGACGGGTTCACTGGACCAGGCGAACAAATATCAGCTGCAGATGGGATACTCTCTGATCACTGGGCGGAAGATAGATTATGCTCGGATGATATTCGATGACTTCATGGTTAAAGTCGAAAAAGAGAAGAGGGAAATGAAGGTTCCCCATGTCAGATTCGTCTTAGCGCTCCTTGCCTTCTTCCTACAGAAGGACTATCCTCAGGAAGGTGATTATCAACTTCCCCAGCTTGGGCCCCGCATCTTCGACTTCGAGCCCACTACAAATGAGGTAAGTCTCTCTGCCTTGAAACAACTTCTCCTTCCCAATTCTTCGTCTTCAGCGGCAGCTACGTCAGCGGAACCACCCCCCGCTACTTCCCAGTCTGCCACCACCCACTCCTCATTGAAGAGGAAACACTCTGAAACCTCCCTTGGTTCTAAAACGACCAAGAGGATTACAAAGGAGAAACCCCAATCGCCACCTGTTACTTCATCAGACCTGCCTCTTCACAAGCAACACTTGACGATTTTGTGGTTCACTTCACCACGTCTGCTCCTACAACAATGGCCACTCCAGCGCCTTCTACCGCTGATTTACCACTGGCATCTTCCCCCACTCTCTCAGTTCCTCAAAGCACTGAAGGGATAGTTCATGACACCGCCAGTGCCATGCCCACTCACTGGACAGCCGTCTTTACATTCGCTTCTCCACCTTCTTCTTCGGTCAACACTTCAACCGCACAAGCGTCTTCCTTCACTGACGCTCAGGAACCATTTCTGCAAGGTCTTCTGCACATAAATGAAGTAGGACCATATGGTCTCCCTCTCGAAGGCACTCAGAGTATGCCTTCCACGTCCTTGTCTCCAATGGAACAAGACATGCTCTATTATGGCGGGAGTAGTCTCTTGGAAGACTTCTCGCGACCATCTGGTATTCCAACCTCCCTACCTATTTCTTCTCAACCCATTCCCTCTTTTGAGCTTTCCTTTGCTCAAATTTTTTCCTATTCTTACAGGTCCTAATTTGGGCACCATCACTACTCCATCAAGGAAGTGAAGGATCAGATGGAATCTTTTTCCAGGGATCTCACCAACAATACTAATGTCGTGAACTCTGTCGGCGACCCACTAAAGGCCATCTCCTCTTCCCTCTATGCCAAAGCTGAAAATGCCAACCTCTCAGCGCTGGCAGAAGAGGTTCAAAACTTAAAGAAGGATGTGACCACCAACTCCTCCTCGCTACAAACGCTGAACTCTATCGTCTCCTCTCTCAGCAATAGAGTGGGATTGTTACAAGTAGCGGTCACTGATCTTGGCACCAAGGTGGATTCTCTCAGAGGTTCAGTAAGTAACCTCACCACCCAAGTTGACTCCACAAACTCCCTTCTCTCCTCCCTCTTGACACAACTCAGTGAACCGGTGGCTCCTGCCCCATCATTCACAGCTGATGACAGAACAAAGCTGGGGATGGAGGCTGACTTCATCATCCAAGCCACCGCAACGATCCCCGGCCTTGAAGCCAGGGTGGACAAGTTGGAAGCTGCTCCTGCCTCTGCTTCAGCAGCCCTTGGCCTGGAAGATAGGACTGCTAAGGAAGCCACAACTGCTCCCCTCCAACCTCCCCTATTGATGATGACAAAGAGGGGGAGAAGAATGCTGAACAAGACCCTCCTCAGGCTGAGAGGAAGGGAATCAATGAAGACCCCTCTCTATCTGAGGGGGAGAAAAATCCAATTCCTCCTTCTTCTGGTCATTGCCTCTGATGACGACGATGATGAAGAAGAAGAGAATGAAGAGGAGTTGGAAATCCTCGAAGATGAACCCGCCAACAACCCTGATGGTGGAAATGATGATGATGATGACGAAGAACCAGACCTTTGGTTCAAACCAGCATCCATCAGGGTTCCAGAGCCAAAAGGGGTTGTTCTAAATGAAGCAGGGGAGACAACGAAGAAGTCTCCAGCGAAGAAGGCTTCCAAAGGTAAGCAAAAGGGAGTTGCTACCTCTGGAACCTTAAGATACTCTTCAACGCTGAGAATGTGCCAACTTCTAAGGGATATGCCTCTCCATAATCCCCTTCTTTGTTTCTATCCATCCTCTCCTCAAACCCCTCATACACACTTAGCCATTTTTCTATCTTTTCTCTCCTCAAAAGAAACTAACTTTTATTTCTTTTGATTCAGCTAGTCCTCTCCCCTGCTTAAGGGACCAACTGAAGAATCCCTCCTTCATCAACAAATAATCCCAGCTTCCAAAGCTGATGACCTTTCAATAGTCCCAATCTCAGTGATGGAGACTGAAGAAGAAGAAGAAGAAGAACTGCTGACTCATCCATACAGACCCTCTCGACTTCCTCAAAGGTCAGAGGGTGAATAAAAATATAGAAGAGCAGTATTGATCAATCAGCTAGAGAGTCAACGTCTAAGGGTCCCTCCTCATCCTGGTCTAGAGTTCCTAACCGCTGAAAAATTAGAAGAACCTGTCAAAGCTGAGCAACTCATTGCTGAATGCCAAAAGGACGCACAATTTGCCCTTAAGGTAGCTCAGAGCTCAGTGTCTGATAAGAAATTAAAAAGGTGTCCAGTCAGGGTTCAGGAAAAACTTTTGAAGGACATTGGAAAGGAAACCCATAAACAAAAGGTCGTCAGTGATTCGTCGTTAGATTGGTGCAAAGAAAAGGTTGATCATAGATACCATCCGAGTCGAATCATCGCTGTGAACATAAAGGGAAAGAGTGTGAAGGAGACAATGCTGTTGGAAGTCACCATATTCAGGGAGAATGACTCGTCTCAAACCTTCTACATGTCAAAGCTGACACTCTTCAATTTTGATGAATGGCTAGAGATCAGAAGTGCCATAAAGAAGTCCAAATCCAAGTACAAATCCTACGTGGAGAAGTTCTTGAATTTGCAAATCAACAAAGTTACATCAAGAATGGACGTGCCTCCTCCTCCAGCTCTTCTTCAAAATCAGAGACCTGCACCAGCTAAAAAAAAGCGAGCTTCTACCTCTGAAGGGCATGCCGTTCGAAATGAAACAGGTATCGAATTCTTAAGAGTGACAGTGCTCGGACCCCCACCTGATCTTTCAACACTCGACTTATCACTGCCACCAGGAGGACCCTTCAAACCTGGCCAAGTGATAAGTTACCATTATGGTGTCATCTTCCCAGACTGGAATGGTATAATACGCTTTCAACATTTTTCAGAATTACCTATCTGCCCAGTCGAACAACTCAGACTGGTGCAATCAATCAAGACCATGCCTCTTCCTCAAAACTCACGTGCTCAGCAAAGCAAAACTCAGAAGACAACAAGGACAGAAGGTACCTGATTGGATGATCCCTGAAATTGACGCCTTTGACGAAATGCTCTTTAAAGATGAACCTCTATAGCTGATAGATCTCTTTTGTATTCTTCTCTTGTATTTATCAGTAGTCTTTTAGTACTTGTATTTATTTCATTGTACTTGTATTTTTCCAACTTGCCTTGTAATCTTATTTTACAAAGTAATGAAAAATTCAATGAAGTACTTTACTCCATCAGTACTAGAAAAGATCCTTGAAAACAGTAAATGGGACACGCATATATGAGTCCTTTTTTATCCTTATGTTTTTAACTTAGCAATTTTCTTATGTTTCTTTGTCATCATCAAATAGGGGGAGATTGTTGATCCAAACCCTTCAGTGATTTGATGATGACCCTTAGAATCACTTAGTGAAAATTATAAGTAAACATTATGTATAAGTGTTTCACCATCAACGATAAGAAAACTGAGTTTGTTCAGAATCGCTGAGGGAGAACCACTGCTCTTTATTTGTTCCTCAACGATACATGTACATCAGCGATAACTGAGCCTGTTCAGTTTAGCTGATGATCGCTGATCGATTATTTGTAAATGTTTATTTGTAATCCCTGAAGACAAGTTTTGCGTCAAAAGAGTTCAACGCTGAATCGAAGACAAAGGTGATGAACAAGTGATAAGTCTACAAATGAGCTGATGCGGATATCAGTAAAACCAAGACAAATCCACAACACGTGATGTTTCAAGTAGAAGACTTTAGCGAGAGCTGACCTTCATTCAAGCCTCACTAAAGAAGATCAACTCAACGATCGATGATCATGAAGCCTGCACTACAAGAAACATTTGTGTTATCCCCCTGCACACTTTTGTACGATTTGTCAGAAGGACACGTGTTTGTCCAGAATCGTACCAACCACTCTGCCAACTACACTGTTCACCATACGGCCAAAAGCATGTTTGCAAAAATCAGAATCATGCAACCAACCAAGTGCTAACACATGTGAAGTCCTCCTAACATGCATTAAATGCATGTAGCATAAATAGGAGGAATGCCTTCATTTTGAAGGCGACTTAGGGGTTGTTTACCAAATTTTCTATTAAGTCCTGTATGGATAAATTTGTCTGCCTGGATAAATTTGTCTGTCTGGTTAAATTTGTTTTGTTGTTTACTTTTTTCTGAATCTATAGTCTAAATGATAGAAAAGACCGTTTTACCCTTTAACATGAATTAAAACCATGTTTGATAAATCGATGTACAAATATATAGAAAATCATTGTAGAAATCGATATACAAACACATAAAATCAATGAGAACATCCATAGAAGCAGGTGATCGATCAAAACACATAAAAATTGATGTAGAAATCAACGTACAACCTTAAAAAATTGAAATAGGTAACGTAAAACAGCAATAGACCAAAACAGGTGATGTAAAACAGCAACATACCAAAAAATTGAAACAAGCGATGAGAACAAGTTGGAGATTAGGGTTTCAATTTTGGGGTTTCTTCTCGGTGATGTAGAGGCGTCGAACTGTCGAAGTTGAGATGCAGGTTTGATTTCTTCTTGGTGTTTCTTCAAATCGATTTCAAGAAGGAGATGCAGAGGCGTCGAAGTTGCGATGCAAATTTGATTTCTTCGTGGGGTTTTTTCAAATCGATTTCAGAAAGGAGATGCAGGTTTGATTTCTAGAAGAAGATGCAGATTCGATTTCTTCTTGGGGTTTCTTCAAATCGATTTCAGGAAGGAGATGCAGGTTTGATTTCTAAAAGAAGATGCATGTTCGATTCTGGAAGAAGATGCAAAGATGAACAATGTTGCCTCGTTGGGGAGAGATGAATACGTAAAAGACCTGTAACATTTTTTTCTAGGGAGTTTTTTTTTAATTTGAGGGGCAGAGAAGGAAACTTTGTGGCTGAACGTGGACAAGAGAGCCTACCAAGCTGTGCGAATAAGCTAATATATTTTCAATTAAGCCACAAGTAAACATCTCAATATGGTTGTGCTTATAAGCCGGTTAAGCTATTAAGCCATAAGTAAACAGCCCATTAGTGCCTTAAGAAAATTATCCTTAGTTTTCTTAACTTCTCTCTTTCTATTTCTTAGTGCAAGAAATTTGTGTGTATGTCATAGTTTGCTTAGATTAGGTCTTGTAACATCTTGTTCCGCAACAAGCTGTAAATTGTTTGATTTATTTAATAAAACAATTTAGAAAGATAAAAATTTGTGTTTGTATTCAACCCCCCCCCCCCCCCCCACCCCCCCCCTACCCCTTCTACAAACTAATACTTCTATAACCCTTCGGGACCAACAGGGAGATTGTTGATCCGAACTCTATCAGTGATTTGATGATGACCCTTAGAAATACTTAGTGAAAATTATGAATAACATTTGTATGTATTAGTGTTTCACCATCAGTGATAAACATACTTAGCCTGTTCAGTATCACTGATGGCGACCACTGTTCTTCAAAGTATTCCTTAGTGATAAATGTACATCAGTGATAACCTGAGTCTGATCAGTATCACTAATGATCGTTGATTGTTTCATATGTAAAATAATGTTGTTTGTAATCCTAGAAGATAAGTTTTGCGACAAAGAGTTCATCGCTGACATCGAAGACAAAGTTGATGAACAAGTGACAAGTCTACTAATGATCTGATGCGGACATCAGTGAAACCAAGACAAGTCCACACACACGACGTTTCAAGAAGAAGACTTCAACGATAGCTGACTTACATCAGGTCTTCACCGATGGAAGTTCAACTCAGTGATCGCTGATCATGAAGCCTCCTCTTCAAGAAATGTTTTGTCATATCTATTGTAACACCCAGATTTTCGGGAAGTACTTTCAATACCATAATTGTGATTTACTCATACAAAAACCATTGGATCTAGTAAGGAACAAACTACTTTTCATTCAGATCATACCATAGCAGCTCGGGAAAATGGACGCAAAATTTTATGTTTTGGTACATTTCTAGCTAAAGTGACATGCTAAAGTGACACCTGGTCACTTTCGTTGGTCACTTTCGCTGAAATTTCCCCCCAACTTTCGGTACATTACTGGCAAAAGCAACATGCTAAAGTGACACCTGGTCACTTTCGCTGGAAGCCCCCCCAACTCTCGGTACATTTCTAGCTAAAGTGACACTTGGTCACTTTCGCTTGTCACTTTAGCCATCGGGCCCCGGTCCTTAAATTCGATTTAAAACGACCATTTCACCACTTTTCTGATTACAGGCCTTCTTGAATGCGATTTTCACAGCTCCCTTAGGTAAGGTTTCACCCTCAATCATCTCTCTTCATTTACTACATCTATGAGATCCTTAAGTGGTCATTTATTGCAAATCTAGGGCTAGCATTTGGTGAGAAGCTTTTCTAGAGTTCAAGCTCCAACTCTCTCAACCATCCTCCTCACTCTAGGGTTTTAGTTTTCTTTGAAAACTACCAAGGTGAGTTCATCCAACCCACTCTACTCTTATATGTTATGTACTTAAGATTTTCTTATGTGTTTATCTTTGTATATTTGACCTTTGGATTTGTGATAAAAGACCTAAATTTCCATTTATGGAAAGTTTAGGGTTTGATCTTGATGAAGATGATGATAAATGATGAAAGTATGATATTTGGTGTTGTATTAGTGCATTATTGAGTGTGGTTCACATTTCTTCCATTCATATGATCTTGAACAAGTTAGGTCAAAATCTAGGGTTTTGACATGTTTGGGTACTTTGGGAAGGGAATGAGGATTAATGATCTCCTTTGTGAAAATGATGTTTTAAAATAATATTTGACGAATTTGGAGACTTGAAATGCAAATGGTATTTTGTGGTTGAGTCTAAGTTATGGGGAATCATCTTACTTAATATGGTGGTATTGAACTTTACCTACTTAGATGTTGGAGGCTAAAGATCCGGTTTGGATTGATGCTTCAGTGACTAAAGATCCGGTTTGGATTGATGTCACTTGACTAAAGATCCAGTTTGGATTGACGTCACTTGACTAAAGATCCGGTTTGGATTGATGTCACAAGACTAAAGATCCGGTTTGGATTGATGTCTCGAATGGCTAAAGATCCGATTTGGGTTGACGCCACCATGGACTAAAGATCCGGTTTGGGTTGATGTCCATATTGACTAAAGACCCGGTTTGGGTTGATGTCATTGATAAGACTATTATGAAGAAGTGTTACTTGGTAACGGTTGGAAAGTTATACTTAATTGATGTATTCTATTTATTCCAATTTATTAATTATTGTTCTCACTAGGCTTTAGCCTAACACTTTTGTTGAAATGGGTTGTTAGCAGGTCCGCCTAGCGGTGGGGCTTCTCGGGGTTGAAGGAAGCGTGAGAAGAAGAATAGCATTTTTGGCGCAAGAGAGTAGCGACGTATTTTGTTTATAGCCGAGCACTTTTAGAAGTGAGATAGCGACACCCGTTTATAATCTAAGTAATCATAATTTAGATTAGTAGGTTGTTGTCATTGTATCTCACTTGATGACTTGTTTTATCGTCACGCTAGTATTCTATTTTGGAAACATTTGTCTATGATAACTTGTTTATTCTGCAAAAATCTCAGGCTTTAAATTTACCCCGATTTTTAGGGTGTTACATCTATCTTGCACAACTACGTACGATTTGTCAGAAGGGACATGCCTTTGTCCAGAATCGTACAACCACTTTGCCACTATATTGTTCACCATGCGGCCCAAAGCATGTCTTGCAAAGAGTCAGAAAGCATACGCCCAATCAGATGTTGACACCTGTAAAGTCCTCCTGCCATGCATTAAATGGATGTGATATAAATAGGAGGAATACCCCTTCAGTTTGAAGGTGGTCTTCACTGAACTTCTTAGTGCCTTAGAAAATTGTCCTTAATTTTCCATCCTTCTTTTTCTCTTTATTTCTTAGTGCAAGAATTCTTAGTGCTTTTCTAGTTTGTTTAGATTTGGTTTTACTTAATCGTTTTCTGCAACAAACTGTAAATTGTTTGATTTATCAATAAACAATTTAGAAAACTATAAATCTTGTGTGTTTGTATTCAACCCCCCCCCCTTCTACAAACTTACTTGTATAATCCTTCGGGACCAACAATCCCAAACTAAAGAGTTTCAGAAATCGATTCTGACTGTTGGCCATGAAACTACGGCATCCAAGGACGACCAACCAAGAGTGACAACAACAGAGATGCGTCCGCCCATTACTAATATGTTAGGTGGCAGGACTGAGCACATACCCCAACATGACCTGGACACGTCTGATCCCGTTATGGAAGAAGTAACGACCGAGACAAGAATGATGGACAGGATGATGAAGGCCATGAACAAGGCCATGGCACAACAGCAAGAGCAATTTCTAAAACCGCTTGAAGATCGAGATACGAACAACCGTAGGCATGAACAGTTGCTGAAAATGTCCTTGTGGCGGGATCCGGGGGTACCAGAAACGAGATCCCTACTGATGGTTTGGGGACTAATGATACAAGGCAAGGGGAGAAGGTTTGTTCCTTCAAGACCTTTCTTAGCTGCAGACCACCTGAGTTCAAAGGCACGGATGATCCTGTTGTTTGTATGAATTAGATACGAGAGATGGAACAAGCCTTCCGAACTAACGATTGTGGGGAGAACCAGAAAGCTAAATTTGGTTCACAAATGTTGAGAGGGGCGGCCCTCACATGGTGAAATGTCTACTCCACTTCTCTAGAGGCCACTGTGTTGACCAAGCTGAGCTGGCCATTGTTCAAAAAGAAAATGTTGGAAGAGTACTGCAATGAATGGGCTATGGACCGGATCGAGGAAGATTTCCGGAACCTAAAGAAGGGCAACTTGCCGGTGAAAGAGTACAACCAGAAATTCATGGATAAACTGGGGTTGGTGGGACATCTGGTCCCGACTGAAAAGGAGAAGATCAAGGCTTACATCAAAGGCCTTCTGTCAGACATGATGACTATGGTTCGGGTGCCTAGAGCCTCTAACCTCCGTGAGGCGGTTGAGGAGGCCCAACTAGTTGAGGATTCCTACGGTCGAGGTAGGGAAGAAAGTAACGGGGTGCCGAAAAAGAGAAAATGGGAAGGGAGCTTCGCGCCCTCCAAAAGACCATCATGATTCAATAACAATCATCGGAGACCCGATCCTAGACACGAAGCTAGGTGGTGTCCCAAGTGCCGAAGCAAACATCTCGGCCCATGCAAGTCGAGCGAGGTGACCTGCTTCAACTGTGGAAAGCCGAGGCACGTCTGTAATGATTTCCTGGCTAAGGGAATCATTTGTTTTGAATGCAAGGAGCCGGGTCATAGGCGGAGCGAGTGCCCGAACATGAAGGCGGGAGGAAGCGGGGGAAAGAAGGTGGACCCTCCGAGGGCATCGGGAAGGGCCTTTCAGATGACAGGCGATGAGGCGAAGGCTTCAACGGATGTAGTGCCGGGTACGTTTCTCCTAAACTCCGTACCTACGCGTGTGTTATTTGATTCGGGTGCAAGTTTTTCCTTTGTGTCGATTTCCTTTTGCCAAAAGTTTTCTATGCCTACTAGTAGTATAGAAGATGCTATAGTGTTAGAAATAGCGGATGGTGGTCAAGTAGTGGTTCGCGACGTGTTGAGGGATTGTGTGTTAGAAGTCGAAGGGGTGAAGTTTCCAATTGATTTGATGCCTATGGTTTTTGGTGGCTTTGATGTTGTGGTCGGGATGGATTGGCTAGAGGCAAATCAAGCCGAGATTTTGTGCGCAAAGAAATTAATCCGCATCCCTACCTTGGATAGCGATGTGGTGACCGTGTACGGTGAAAAGAGGAAGGAAGAAGTAGCGATCATCTCTATGCTCAAAGCGCGTAAATGTCTAACCAAGGGGTGTGCATCCTATTTGGTATATGTGATAGATGCCAAGCTTGAAAAGAAGAAACTTGATGACGTGAGGGTAGTATGCAAGTTTCCCGATGTATTTCCAGAAGACTTGCCCGGTTTACAGCCTAACCGTCAAGTGGAGTTCAAGATAGAGTTGGTTCCGGGGGCGGCTCCGATCGCTATGGCCCCATACCGTTTAGCTCATCCGAAATGCAAGAGATGATGGAGTGTTGATCCAAACCCTCGGTGATTTGATAATGACTCTGAGAAACACTTAGTGAAAATTGTAAGTAGACAATATGTATTAATGTTTTGTCATCAAAGAAAATATACTAAGTCTGTTTAGTATCGCTGATGAAAACATACGCTTTAAGTTATGCATTCAGCGAACACTGTTCATCAGTGAGCCCTGGGCCTGTTCAGTCTCACTGATGATCGCTGATAGTTCAAGTTGTTTACTTTTGATCCCTGAAGACAAGATTCATGTCAACCACGTTCTATGCTGAAGTCGAAGATCAAGCCAAAGAACCAGCGACTAAGTCTACTAGTGACCTGATGCGGATATCAGTTAAGCCAAGACTTGTCCACTCAACGTGAAGTTTCAAGTAGAAGACTTCAACGAACACTGATGTTAGGACCATAAATGTCCTACATATTAGAAAGATATATAAATAATTATATAGTGCTAAATTAGAGTTTAATTAATCCTTTTGTAAAAGCCCTTAATTAGTTTAATTGGGCTTAATTGCTTAATGGGCTTAGGCCTTGTTTATCTAAGGCCTAAGTATATAAGCTTTCCTTAACCTTAGAATTAGGTTAGAGTTTTCATTAGCGATTCATTAGACAAGTTGAGAGCTTAATTGTTTAGAGAGAGATAGTTGTGTTTTTCATTCAAACTTTTGTAACTATCTTGAATCTTGAATACGAGAGGGATGACAAGTTAAAATCATCGATCGTTCTTGTTATTTCTCATTGAATCGTTGTTACCTGATCAATCTGAGACTCACAACTGAACTTTATCATTCGCTGATAAAGAATCATTCAGCGAACGCTGATCATGAAGCCTGTTCAACAAGCAACTTTTGTCTTATCCCCTTGCACGCCTCCGTACGACATCCCTTTTGTCCAGAATCGTACAACCAACTCTGATCTTACACTGTTCAACATGCGGCCACTAGGTTGTCTACCGAAGTCAAAACATGCAACCAACCAGAGGCTGCCACGTGTAAAGGTGTACTGTTGTGCATTAAATGCATGCAATATATAAAGGAAACCCTACTTCATTTCTAGAAGATCGGACATTTCCACTCTCGCTGAACTTACTGTGTAAAAGAATACTCCCCTTAGTATTCTTGATTTTCTTAATCTCTATTTCTAATGTAAGAAATCTTAGTGTTCTCATAGTTTGTTTAGATTAGGTTTATTCCTTAATCTTGTTCCGCAACAAACTGTAAATTGTTTGATTTATATCAATAAACAACTTAGAAAGATAAAAATTGCGTGTTTGTATTCAACCCCCCCTTCTACAAACTTGTATAACCCCTTTGGGACCAACAAGTGGTATCAGAGCAGATTGTTTAATCAAATAAACATGATCTTGCTTATACTATTTCTTTTTCTCTTCCTTGCTACTTTCTATAATGGCAAACCCCACAAACACAAAGTATATCGATAATGGTTCTCTTGCAAAACCCCCCATATTTTCCAAAGATAACTTCAATCTCTTAAAAAATAGGATGATGCTCTTCTTAGAAGGTGTAGATCCCACTATACCTCACTATATCGAAAATAGACCATATGTCCCTTTCATGATTGATCCTGCTGTTCCAGCCACTGCTACTAGAGCTGCCATCCTTGAACGTATCATACCTAGGGAAGTCACTCACTGGACATATGAAGATAAGAAGAAGGTGGCCATCGATACTAAGGCCAGATCCATCATTTCTATGGCTCTTCCTGATGAAGTCTACCACTCCGTCATGAACCTAAAGAGTTCTGAAGCCATGTGGGACACTATATGTGTTCAATATGAAGGTACTACTGAAGTCCAAGATTCGAGAAAGATCAACCTGGTAAGATAGTACGAAAGTTTCATCTGTGGTAAGAATGAAACTCTCTCTGAAACAGATCAACGGTTTAACTGTTTAATGATTGACTTAAAAACTGTTGGTAAGGAATATTCTAACTTTGAGATCCTGACAAAGTTTCTGGAAAGTCTTCCTGAAAGTTGGGACAGTTATTCTATGTGTCTTAAACTCTCAAAGGATATGAAATCAATGACCCTTTCTACCTTATTTGGCACTATGCTCAATCATGCGCAGTCGTGTCACCTTAAGAAGAATCTTGTAAAAGATTCCAAAAGCACACTTGTTGTTATACTCTCTTCAGAGTTGGTGCCTACTCGGTGATCTACTGTCACTATCACTGAGTTGGAATCTAACTCTGATGAATCATCAGAAGCTGATCCTTCAGAAATTGATGAGTCACTGGCTCTCCTGACTAATACAATCAGGAGATTCACCAGAAAGAGTAACTTCAGAAGATATAAACCTCTTTCCCTCACTGACAAGCCAAAATCTTCAACCCCTGTAGATAAGGCAACTGCCACTTGCTATAACTATGAAAAGATAGGCCACTTTGCTAGTGAGTGCAGGTCAAAGAAAGTCTTTAAACCTTCATTTTCTTCCTACAAGAAATCCTCTAACCCCAGATCTAGTGATGACAAATACCAGAAGCTGAAAGAAAAATATCAAAAGCTGAAAGGCTCCAAAAAGAAAGGCAAAGGCATGATCGCTGAAGATCATGATTGGGTTGCTTCTGATGAAGAATCATCTGACTCTGATGATGATGAGGCAAATCTCTGCCTCATGGCCCAAATAGAAGAAGAGGAAGAAAAAGCTGAAATTCCCTCTACTCTTACCTCCACCTCCACTGATACTGCTACTTCAGCCATTAATGACGTTGATAGACGACGAACCGTCGATCTTTTGACAATTGATTTATATGATGCCATGAATGGCAAGACCAAAGCTGAAAAACAAATTATTGATCTCGCTGAACAGCTTAAAAATTGTCATTTGCAAATTGAAAAGCTTTCTAATAATAGAAGAAAATTTGAAAAGTCAGGTCTGTATAAATCAAATCATTAGTATTGAGCGAGAAGAAACTATCGCTGCATTAAAAGCTGAAAAGGATACTGTTGAAGGATGGTGTAAATCCTCAACAACGATCACTGAGATACTTCGTGCTCAGATTCCCCTGAGTGATAAAAGTGGTATTGGTTATAAAGCTGACGCTGTAGAACCAACCACTGATCATTCCATGCTTAGGTTTGGAATGTTCGTATCCTCAATCCCTGACACCTCTTCATCTCAGTGTTGTTCTTCAAATACTCCCATTTCTGAGGATAAAACTACCTTAATTTCTAAGGATAAAGGTAAAGAAAAAGTTTTTAATCAAAAACCTCAGAAGGGTACCAATGTACCTAAACTGAAAGTTTTTAAAACTTCAGTGAATCATTCCTCTACGTCTAAGACTAAGATCCCTGGATTTATTCAGCGATCTACTCCTAAACTGAGAGTGGATGTAATTGGTAAGAAATCTGAAGAACTGAAAGTTCCTCCAATTTCCAATGCCAAAGGTATTCTTGGTGCTGGCCCTGCCCATTTAAAATTTTAGGCTAAGCATGCAAATGGTCCTAAAGCTACTTTTAGCTATAGGATATGTTATCACTGTGGACTTACCGATCATATTGCCAGTAAGTGCCCTACTGATAACGCCACTTTTTGGCGTTATTTTCGGTTCTCAAACCAATGAGATTGGCTTGGACTCAAGTAAAAAGGCGTATATTTCACGGTTTATCTGTGATTTACACAGGTTTTATAAAAAGCGGCATTCCTCGGAAATAGAAGCTAAAAAGAGCCCAAAACGAGTCAAAACGGAAGCCCAAAAGCCAAGCCCATGACCCGCGACCGAACCAGGACCCGACCCGCGAACCAGAAACAACCCAGAAGCGCCTCTGGAAAGCGCGCGACTTTCCACGCGACTTGCAAGTCGCGTGGAAGGCCGCGTAAGCCTATGTTTCACGTTTTTCAGCTATAACTTTCGGGTTTAGGTCATTCGTTCGGGATCGAACTTACGGCAGACGATTGGGAGCAGTCCGGGGGCGATTTCCAGAGCCAAGTGACACCGTTTGGAGCCAAGATCGAGAACCAATCGAAGGAACGTTCAAGACGCGAAGGAGAATTCAGCACGGGAAAAGGGAGTTCATCAATTCATCTTACACCGTCACCACGATCACGTTTACCATGTTTAATTACACTTTCGTTTCTTTTCCTTTTGTGTTTGAATCCCCCAACATCATGAACTAACTTTAAGATGTTGGGGGTTGGATTGAATTAGGAGTGAACATATAGATGGATGACGAATGATTTTATCAGTTTTTCCGATATAATGAATGCGTGTGATTTTGTTCTTAATGCCTTTGTGAGCGTAGATAACTTGCAATTGTTTTATTGTCATCAATTATGTTCGAGAGAATTAATTGAGATCTAGAATTAGGGATCACATGTCTAAAGTAAGAAAGGATAGAGATATACCGAGTAAACTTTAGTCTCATAATAACCTACGCTTAATGTGTTTTGAACTACATAAGGTGAGATCGAGAGATTAATCTTGTGTTTGTTTTCGAAATAAACTTCATGGTAGCTTGAGAAAGCACCACGTTTTACAAATATAACTGTTGTTACTTGAGAGAGAGCAATGGTTAGATCAAGGTTGAGTACTCATAAACGGAATTAACTGGTATTTATCTTTAGTCTGATGTTCATATGTGAAACCTAAGGATATCCAACCCTCAACTGTTTCTCCATCTGAATTCCAAAGCTGCTTACTAGTTGTCTAGCGTTTGTGTGATTTTAAATTCTGCAAGTAATTAGTTATAAAGCCAATCTCCAATTTCGACAGTCCAATTAATAGTTCTTATAGTAATTGTGATATTTAGTTCCTAGTTCCCCGTGATTCGATACTCGTACTTCCGTACACTATTACTTGACTTCGACCCGTACACTTGCGGTTAGATTTCGCGGGGTGTCAAAACCCCGTATCAAGTTTTTGGGGCCGTTGCCGGGGAACTAGTTGCAACTAATAGCACTACCAGCTATACGCGCTATTAGATTGAACATTTTCTTTTCTTGTTATTTCATTTTGTCACGTTCAATTTTTGGGTTGCTGATTTTGTTCACTTTTCATTTTAGGTACCACTTGGTTTATGCCAAGGACGGCCCGAGGGAAGGGAATCGAACAATTTGATCCGGAGATCGAAAGAACCGTTCGTCGGCTGCGCAAGGAAGCTAAAGTTAAAGGAAATCTAAAGTTCGAGATGTCCGACGACGAGAGACCTCCACGTAATGATCCCTGCCGTAATAATCCACCACCACCTCCTCCGGAGAGAGTTCCGATGCGGTCGTTTGCCGATCCTAATGTGGCAGCCGCACGGATAGGCATTCAACCGCCCACCACTGCGGCTAACTACTTTGAGATAAAGCCGAGCACCATCGTAATGGTGCAGCAGAATCAATATGGAGGAGCACCGACCGGAGATCTTTACGCTCATCTCCGAGCTTTCGAGCGCATTTGTAGCACCTTCAAGATCAACGGGATGGAGGAGAACGCAATCAAACTGAGGCTGTTCAGCTTTTTCATTAAAAGGTCGAGCTGAAATATGGATTGAAGGCCTACCGTCAGATCAGATCACTACTTGGGCACAGTTGAAAGCAGCCTTCCTCCAAAAGTTTTTCCCACCGAGCAGAACCGCCCAACTAATGGCAGAGATCACCCATTTCTGTCAATGGGATCAAGAAACGCTTTATGAGATGTGGTAATGTTACAAGGACATGATAAAGAAGTGTCCTCATCATGGACTACAAGGCTGGGTCATCATCCAGACCTTTTTCAGTGGACTCCACCCGCAATTCAAGAACGACATCACAGCTGCAGCGGGTGGAGCATTGATGGATAGGTCCTACGAGGAAGCATGTGAACTGATCGAGAACTTGGCCGAGCACAGTTTCTCTACTCCACGATCAACCGTAAGAAGAGTAGCAAGTGTCCAAGAGAGTAACGAGCTAAACGAACTGAAAGCTCAACTGGCTGTCATCACAAATAGGCTGAATGGGGGAAATCTTCAAGAACCTGATCAGGTTCAGTTTGTGGCAAACCGGAACCAACCGAGAAACGATCCTTTCTCGAATACGTATAACGAGGGGTGGAAAAGGCACCCTAATCTTTCATGGAATCAGCCGGGCCAACCACAGTCAGGTAATTTCCCTAACTCTTCTAATTTCTCTAATACTAATAGTGCTTATCGTCCTCCAGGTTTTCAGCAAAGAAACGAGGGACCATCCGGGGAGAAGAAACCGGGGTTAGAAGAGATGATGATGAAGTTCATGACGAAAATGGACAGCACAGTCGAGGGATTGGCGAACACGGTGAACACAGTCAAAGCAGCCACTGATCAGAACACGGCTGCAATAAAGATTCTCGAGAGGCAAGTGGGGCAGATTTCTGAAGCCCTACAAACCCGACCTCCCGGTACCTTTCCAAGCATGGCTGAAAAGAGGAACCAAGAGAACTGTAGCGCCATTTATTTGAGAAGCGGAAAGGGACTGAATAGAGAACCGTCATCTGAAGAGACCGAGCCCGATAGAGAGAGTTCGAATGAAGAAAAAGAGGTCGTGGTTGAAGAGAGCGAGAAGAGTGAAGAGAAGAAGAAAGAAGAAACACCACCGGTCAAGCCGGAAATCCCGAGAGTACCCTACCCAAGCAGGCTGAAAGCAAATAAGGACCAGGTCCATTTTTCTAAATTTCTTGATGTCTTTAAAAAGCTAACCATTAATATCCCATTTGCAGATGCGCTTACACAAATGCCCTCTTACGCAAAGTTCATGAAAGAGATCCTCTCCAAAAAGAGGGCACTTGATCACCAGGCCACCGTTGCACTCACTGAAGAGTGCAGCGCAATTTTCCAGAATAAGATGCCCCAAAAGCGTACAGATCCAGGGAGTTTCTCGATTCCTATTCAAATTGGCAGTTTTAATTTTAATAAAGTTTTATGTGATTTAGGGGCTAGTATTAATCTGATGCCCCTATCAATTTTCAGGAAACTTGGCCTGGGTGAGGTAAGCCCAACATATATGACATTGAAGCTGGCTGATCGATCGATAAGGTACCCATACGGGGTAATTGAGGACGTGCTCATCAAAGTAGGTAAGTTTTACTTTCCTGTCGACTTCGTAGTAATAGACATAGATGAGGACGAAGAGGTCCCGATGATCTTGGGACGATCCTTTCTGGCCACGAGTCGGGCGTTAATTGATATGGAAGAGGGTGATATTACGTTCCGAGTTGGCGGTGAGAACGTGAGATTCAAGCTGCTGGAGAGAAGAAGTGGTGAAAGAGAGGAAGAAGCAGAGAAGTCCGCGAAGAACCGTAAGTGTGGACGGTACAATCCCGCGGACACTGAGCCGAGTTGAGAACCGCACAGTCGTGCCACGACTTTAAATAAGGCGCTGGGTGGGAGGCAACCCACCATGGTTAGTTTCCTTTTCTTACTTTTATCTTGTGTGTGTTTTAATTCTGAAAAATCCATAAAAATCGAAAAATCAAAAAAGCCAAAAATATTTTGAAACAGGGACATACGCGGCTTTATACGCGGTTTGCATACCGCGCAGAAAGTCGCGGGGCCCTCTGTTGGTTTTCTGAAACAGAGGGTTATGCGGTTTTCCACGCGACTTGCAAGTCGCGGGCTAAACCACGTGAGTCCCATTTTTCGTTTTTCGTGTAGTTTTTGTTCCCTTTCTTGCTTTGTGTGTTTCCTGTTTTTGTTTTGTGTCTTTCCCTTGTCTTGCATGTTCTCCCTATCTTCTCTGATCGATGCTCAACCAGTCAAGAATCCTCCGGCCGGGCAAAACAGGTATGTTCTAAATCTTTCTGCTAAAAGAGTGGTGTTTGATGTGTTGTTCTATTTTAATTACACGAGATGCAACAAACCTAAGTTTCACTTAGGTTTGGGGTGCCTCATCTTTCACACCTACACACTCACTTTTGACCCTGTGCAAACCTCGGTTTCACCGAGGTTTGGAGTTGGCTTTTATTTGGCAAACCTAGGCCACAGCCTAGGTTTGGGGTGCCCAGTCTAGAAATTTTGGGTTTTTCTTTTTGCTATGTTATGTTAATGTTTTACCCGTCCTTTTTATACCTGTAAATAACTGCACAATGATCGAGTCGCATCACCTACGACTTTGCTTGCACATTGGGGACAATGTGTGGGTAAGGTTTGGGGTTGCCCAATCGGGCCCAAGCTTATGCACGTAGATTTCCCACTTCTGAGTGTCTAGATCAAAGTAGCTAAATTTTTTGTTTTGAATGATTGAGACCGACCATTGTGGGAAGAATCTTGTGATAGCGACGTGACCGTTAGGGAAGGACCGGGAAAGGATATGACTAGGGACATTAGTGGAGACCACCCGATAGTGAGTTTTGAGCCTTAAAAGACGTTTTTTCATTGCGAGGGATTCATACACGAAATTCTTATACACTTCTTCGAATTCCTTGTCGTGAATGTAGAATGATCTCGCTACATTGTTGCATTGAGTAGCAAAGACGAACATCGGGATATTAGGTAAGGGTATAATAGACTATATCGTGTGGACCTTAAGATATGATTCCAGGCATTATGTGTTTTATTTTAAACCATTTTTAGCTATCGTCCCCTTTCACCCTTTTGTGTATCCATAGCCATCTTGCAGCCAAACACTCATCCCATTTCTTTCTAAACCCATCAATTACCCGTTAGCCAAAAGCCTTAGCCAACCTTTATCCGAAAGTGTGTCAATCGGAAGCAGTAATGAACTAATAGAGATAGAGCAGAAAAGAGAGAATTCCGGCCAGTCATGAGAATAAAACGGGTCAATGTAACCCAAGTAATAGAAAAGAGGACCAATGAAGTCCCAAAAAAAAACGTGAAGTAAATAAATACCGTTAGTTAGATAGTCTCTAGTAGAGCTGCATAATAAGTGAGTCAAAGCAACTCCAATAGTGACGAAGAGGGCCAAATAAGAGAGCGAAAAACTATAGAGTTCGGAACTGCCAATGATTGACATGCCAAGGATATTTGAACCTTTTTACCCGTCGTTTCATAACCATAGCCTTAGCCCCATTACAACCCGTGTAAAGACCAGGATGATCTTTTGGAAAATGTGATTACAGTTTACGACTACCTTTACAGATATTCCCTGTCTTGCTACTTGATTCCTTTCTGAGATCTAATTTTTGGACATTTGTGCGTCTTTCTTGAGAGTTGTCATGACATTTGAGTATTCTTGTGCATAACCTCCTTATACATGACAACACGAGCGATAACCTAGGTTCGAGTGCAAAGAGAGTATCCCGTGAGGTAGGGTCGAGGCGAAATGTTTTTCCTAGTATGTTTGGACCTAGTCTAACCCTAATGTAATCGGAACTGTCACGAGTTCAACTCCCAATAGAAGGTCATAGATCGGACAAATTAAAGAATGAGGCGAAAGTGAGATAGATATTCACGGGTATGGGAAATCACCGATGCATCACTTGGTACCAATTGGAATTGTGCAGTTATTATTCTTTCACAGATATATGCTTTTATTCTGTTTATCGCTAATTTGCTTGGGGACAAGCAACGCTCGGTTTGGGGTTGTTGATAACGCCACTTTTTGGCGTTATTTTCGGTTCTCAAACCAATGAGATTGGCTTGGACTCAAGTAAAAAGGCGTATATTTCACGGTTTATCTAGTGATTTACACAGGTTTTATAAAAAGCGGCATTCCTCGGAAATAGAAGCTAAAAAGAGCCCAAAACGAGTCAAAACGGAAGCCCAAAAGCCAAGCCCAAGACCCGCGACCGAACCAGGACCCGACCCGCGAACCAGAAACAACCCAGAAGCGCCTCTGGAAAGCGCGCGACTTTCCACGCGACTTGCAAGTCGCGTGGAAGGCCGCGTAAGCCTCTGTTTCACGTTTTTCAGCTATAACTTTTGGGTTTAGGTCATTCGTTCGGGATCGAACTTACGGCAGACGATTGGGAGCAGTCCGGGGGCGATTTCCAGAGCCAAGTGACACCGTTTGGAGCCAAGATCGAGAACCAATCGAAGGAACGTTCAAGACGCGAAGGAGAATTCAGCACGGGAAAAGGGAGTTCATCAATTCATCTTACACCGTCACCACGATCACGTTTACCATGTTTAATTACACTTTCGTTTCTTTTCCTTTTGTGTTTGAATCCCCCAACATCATGAACTAACTTTAAGATGTTGGGGGTTGGATTGAATTAGGAGTGAACATATAGATGGATGACGAATGATTTTATCAGTTTTTCCGATATAATGAATGCGTGTGATTTTGTTCTTAATGCCTTTGTGAGCGTAGCTAACTTGCAATTGTTTTATTGTCATCAATTATGTTCGAGAGAATTAATTGAGATCTAGAATTAGGGATCACATGTCTAAAGTAAGAAAGGATAGAGATATACCGAGTAAACTTTAGTCTCATAATAACCTACGCTTAATGTGTTTTGAACTACATAAGGTGAGATCGAGAGATTAATCTTGTGTTTGTTTTCGAAATAAACTTCATGGTAGCTTGAGAAAGCACCACTTTTTACAAATATAACTGTTGTTACTTGAGAGAGAGCAATGGTTAGATCAAGGTTGAGTACTCATAAACGGAATTAACTGGTATTTATCTTTAGTCTGATGTTCATATGTGAAACCTAAGGATATCCAACCCTCAACTGTTTCTCCATCTGAATTCCAAAGCTGCTTACTAGTTGTCTGCCGTTTGTGTGATTTTAAATTCTGCAAGTAATTAGTTATAAAGCCAATCTCCAATTTCGACAGTCCAATTAATAGTTCTTATAGTAATTGTGATATTTAGTTCCTAGTTCCCCGTGATTCGATACTCGTACTTCCGTACACTATTACTTGACTTCGACCCGTACACTTGCGGTTAGATTTCGCGGGGTGTCAAAACCCCGTATCACCTACAACCACCAAAGCTGAAAAGTTAGCTAAGGTGAAGATCATTGCCCTCAAGGCAAAGAAGACCATTCCTGGTGCAAATCAGGCTAAGGTGAAAACAACCACTGAGGTTAAGAAATTAACCAAAGTGAAGACTGTAACTGAAGTTGAATCTTCAAATGTTGCGAAGATTGTTGAACCTTCAACTTCCACAACCACCACTGAGAAATGTGGACCCATAGTAAAATAGGTGCCCAAATCAAACTAATCTTCCTTTGTTTGTACGTCCGAAAGGGTATCTGGTATCTCGATAGCGGATGCTCTAGACACATGACTGGCAAAAAGAACCTACTTGCTGAGTATAAGGAAGAAAAAGGTCCCTCGGTGATCTTTGGTGGGAATGGAAAAGGCTATACCCGAGGGTTTGGTGTACTCTCTAATGGTACAATAATCATCAGAAGAGTCGCATACGTCGAAGGGCTGAAGCACAATCTTCTGAGCATCAGTCAGCTATGTGACAAGGACTACAAAGTGTGTTTCACTAAGGAATCCTGCTTTATCACTGAGAAAAAGGAGAAAGTTGCTCTCAGCGGATACCGTTTGAAAAATGTTCATGTTATAAACATGGACTCGACAACCACTGAGAATTCTTGTTTCTTCTCCAAGGCCTCATCCGATGTCAACTAGCTATGGCATAAGAGGCTCTCTAATCTTAACTTCAAGACACTGAATACTCTTTCTTCAAAAGAGTTGGTTACTGGTCTTCCTTATCATTCATACACTAAGGAATCTCTATGTTCAGCGTGTGAAAAAGGGAAACAAACCAAAGCTAGCTTCAAGTCAAAGCAAGTTTCCTCAATGTCGTCTCCACTTCAACTTCTCCACATGGATCTGTTTGGTCCTGTCAACGTTCAATCCATCACTGGAAAGAAATGCACTCTAGTCAATGTGGACGAATTCTCTCGCTATACCTGGGTTATGTTTCTCCGTGCTAAGAGTGACACCTCAGAAGAACGGATGTCTTTTGTAGGAAAATGGAAGTCCTGAATAACCTCATTGTTCGCTCAATAAGAAGAGATCACAGAACTGAATTAAAAAGCAGTTCTATTGAAAATTTATTTGAAAGTAAGGGTATTTCTCACAACTTTTCTTCAGTGAGAACACCTCAACAAAATGGAGTCACTGAAAGAAGAAATCGAACGATCATCGAAGCTGCTTGATAAATGCTCAGTGATTCTCATCTACCTACTCAGTTCTGGGAAGAAGCTGTCAACACTGCTTGTTTTACTCAAAACAGGTCGCTGATTGTCAAAAGATTCAAGAAAACAGCCTACGAACGTTTCCATGGGAGAAAGCCTTCAATTAGCTTTCTTCACATCTTTGGATGTCAGTGTTTCATACTGAACAACAGAGATGCCCTAGGAAAGTTTGATCCCAAGGCTGATGATGGAATATTTCTTGGATATTCTTCTGTATCCAAAGCCTTCAGAGTCTTCAATCGTAGAAGACAAACTGTAGAAGAAACAATCCACGTCACTTTTGACGATTCCCGTTCAGCGAATTCAAGACCTTCTGCTGATACTGAAGAACTCAATCAATGGATGTTTTCTCATCTTGGGGACTCGGAAAGCATTCCTAATCCTCAGGTCAACATCCCTACCGCTGATGATGATCCTACTATCATCTCAAGCATGCAGACAAGTGAAGCTGAATCTTCATGGGTTTCAGCTATTCCTCTCAACACTATGCCTTTTTCTGAACCATCTACCTCAGACATCCCATCTACTTCTCAAGAATCAGTGAATGAAATGACATCTGAACCTCTTCCTATTTTGCCTGAAGTACCTGAAGTTGCTGAAGCTTCTTCTTCAGCCCCTCTAGAAGTTCAAATTGAGTCAGCGAATCATGCTCCAGCTCAGCGATGGACTATTAATCACCCTCTTGGTGATCCAAACGCTGGTGTTCAGACTCGACGAGGTTCAAGTAACATTTGTTTATTTGTTAACTTTATTTCTCTAATTGAACCAAAGAAAACAGATGATGCCCTCAGAGATCCAAACTGGGTCAGTGCTATGCAAGAAGAGCTGACAGAATTTTAAAGAAACAAAGTTTGGAAACTCGTTCCAAGACCATATGACAAGTCAGTGATAGGCACTAAATGGATCTATCGAAACCAGTTGGATGAACATGGAACTGTAACCCGCTTGTTGCTCAGGGATACAGACAAGAGGAAGGCATAGACTACAATGAAACATTTGCCCCAGTAGATAGACTGGAAGCTATTAATCTATTCTTAGCTTACGCTGTTCACAAAGACTTCAAAGTATATCAGATGGATGTGAAGTCAACATTTCTTAACGGAAGGCTGAATGAAGAGGTCTATGTTGAGCAATCTCTAGGATTCACTGATCCTAGGCATCCATGTTATGTATATAAGCTGGATAAGGCACTCTATGGCTTAAAGCAAGCTCCTCGTGCATGGTATGACACTCTCTCAACTTATCTCCATATTGAAAAATTTGAGCGTGGTAAAATCGATAAAACTCTATTTTTCAGGAAAGTAAAAGGTCATATAATTCTCGTTCAAATATATGTGGATGATATTATATTTGGTTCTACTAACCCTGACTTATGTACTCGTTTCGCTGAAAGAATGAAAGCTCAATATAAAATGAGTATGATGGGTGAACGAACATATTTCTTTGGTCTTCAAATCAAGCAGACTGATAAAGGCACTTTCATTCACCAAGGTAAGTATGTTAAAGATATGCTGAAAAAGATTGATTTAACTCAAAGCACAGCTATGAAAACCCCTATGGCACCGTCGCTGACACTTAACAAAGATCCTTCAGGGAAACCTGTTAATGTCACAGCGTACCGTGGGATGATCGGCTCTCTTCTGTATCTTACAGCTAGTCGTCCTAATATTATGTATGCAACTTGTTTATGTGCACGATATCAATCTGAACCTAAGGAATCTCATTTGATCGCTGTAAAGCGTATTTTTCGATACCTTAAAGGTACTCCCAACCTAGGTCTTTGGTATCCCAAAGACTTAGGGTTTGATCTAATCGCCTATTCAGATAGTGATTTTGTAGGATGCAAATTGGATAGGAAAAGCACCACAAGAGGTTGTCAGCTCCTAGGTGTAAAGCTGGTGAGTTGGACTAGTAAAAAGCATAATTCAGTGTCCACCTCAACCGCTGAAGCTGAGTACGTAGTCGTTGTAAGCTGTTGTTCTCAGGTCTTATGGATGAGAAATCAACTATTGGACTATGACCTTCAGCTCTCTAAAATTCCAATCTATTGCGACAGCACTAGTGCCATTGCTATAGCAAACAATCCAGTGCTACACTCAAAGAACAAACACATCGAGATCAGGTATCATTTTATCAAAGATCATGTGATGAATGGTGATATAGAACTTCATTTTATCCCAACTGACTTTCAGTTAGCTGATCTGTTCACCAAACCTCTTGATGAGACAAGATTCAACTTTCTCATCAGCGAGCTTGGAATGTGGAACCTGGAAGAATAAAATCTTCAGTGGTTAGCATTAGATCAGTGATAATATGAACTTATTGTTGGGATTTGTTCAAAATAAGATTTCAAAAATCATAATATTTGCAACGGAAGCTTAAAAACTTTGAACAATATTAAAGCATTTTAACACCCACCAAGGATCCATTTGCATGAACATGAAAGATTAAAACACATACATAGGGGGTTTTAGAAAGTACAACCTTTGTAGTCCTTTGCAAAGTCTTATAGTTTGATGAAGATGGAGATGGCAAGAACTCAAGGAAGAATTCCTCTAGAGAAGTCCACCAACAAGCTCCAAACACCTTGATGTATGCTAGTACCTTCTTGAACTTTGATGCAAAAAGAACTTCTTATTCAAGTGTACAATATACTTGAATTTGGAAGAACAAAAACACACACACAAAGTGTGTGTTTCGGCCGAAAATGGAGAGAGGGGAGGGAGAGAAAAAACTCTTCTTTCTTTTGTTGGTTTTGCATGTGTATTTTTTTTGAAAATGAGATGAAAAGTAGTTTACATATTCAAGGCTTATGACATTGCCACCCAAGAGGGCCAATGAGAGTCAAGCCTTCCATGCAAAATTACATTTTAAGTCCTCCTAGTTTAAAATGGTTAAAATCACAATTTTAACTATTTTAAACTTTATCACTAAAGTCCCTCCTTTTAATTCTAGTTACATATGAGCCAATCATATTAATTAATAAACTAGAATTTATTATTTGCATCTAATATTATAAATTATATTCAATAATATAATTAATAATATTTATCAAGAATATAATTAATATTTATAAAGAATCAAATTCTTATAAATATCAATTTGGTGTTTACTTGCTATATGGTGTGACCCTATAAGATCATATATTACCGGTAATATTATTTTATAATCATTCTTGAGCATATAGAACCAACAATCTCCCACTTGCTCAAGATTGGATTATAGAATGATATAGACAGTGGTGGACGTCTAGCAACATCTCACTGCCCCCAGCAATGTATGACTGTAAGTGCCATTCAACAACATCCAATTCCCATAAGCTCATAGCTTCAATTGACGTATAAGGTGTGGTATCAGTTACCCCTTGTTTAGACATCATGTTGAACATGAGACATGGATCACTATCATTCTCATATATTGTTCAACTTTTGGTAAGGCGCCTTAGATGTCTCACTCTTAACATATTTAGAGAAACAAATCCCATCTTGACTACATACGCCTCTCATGCAGTTCATGCCATGCCCAATAATGGCCTTTATAGCTGCCTTTTTCAAGAACAACGGTTAACCATATCAAAACATTACAATTCCTACACTTGAGTCCCAAATATGCATCTCAGGTCGAAGGATACAAAGATACTACCTTTATTCAAGAATCACTTATGACGACGATCCATGAAGTGATCTTGAAGCGGGTCAGGTCCAATACTTGCTCCCTAACAAGTACCTATGAACTTGGTTGCAACACTTTGCCACTTTTACTCTTAAAAGTCAACCAATCCAATTCATATTAGTCTTACTTCATAGTTGCTCCCACAATTATGATCGACTATGGACATTTTGAATAACTAATTTATTCAAGGATTTAAAACATGCTAATATAGAACACAACGAGTATGAAAAGATCATATCCTATATATCTAACTAAATACTATACTTGTTGCTTAACCTGTTCCAATATCCAAATACTAAATTCAAATCAAAACCCATCACTAGAATAACGAAGTCCTATTGCTCAAACATGTCCCTTCAAGTTTAGCTTGAATAAGGAGCTTCATGAATGGGTTCATCCAGAAACTTGATCTGTGTAAACTCTGTGAACACTAACATCTCCATTTTTAACTTTATTCCAAATATAGTTAAATTTTTGGAGTAGATGCTTGGTACTCTGACGTGAGATAGGGTCCTTTAGCTTGCGTAATGGCACCCACATTCTCACAAAGGATTTCTAGATGATCCTGAATGGTAGGCATCTACCTAGCTTTTCAATGAACTCTTTCATCCAAACATCTTTCTTTTGCGGCTTCTAAAGCAGCAATGTATTCTTATTTTGTAGTGTATTATGCAACTTTTACCTTCACTTGGAACCTTTTCAAGTGAACTACTTCTTCATTTATAATGAAGACATTTCCCCTTTTGTGATCGAGAACCTTCTCGATCTTTATGGAAGCTATCATCAGTGCAACATTTTACTATGATCTTCTTCCAACCCTCAGTTAAGGAACACTTCCTTGGTTCTTTGTAAGTACCTTAAATCGTTCTTTATAGTCATCCAATGACCTTCCCTCGTATTTCGTTGGTATCTCCTTCTAATGCTCTAAAGCATTATGATACACTCGATCTAGTGCATGTCATGGTATATGTGATAGATCCAAATCCAATTGCCGAAGCATATGGAATACTAATCATTTTATCTACCTCAGCCTTTGTGCTAGAATATTGAGACATGCTCAAAATGATGTGATATCATACTTGAAAGAAACTACCTTTAGAGCCTTGCATCTTGAACCTTTCAAGATCATGTCTACATATGCACTTTGACTTAAACCTATAAGTCGTCTTGATTCAATCTTTAAAGATCTTTATTTCAAGAACAAAATTAGCCCTTTCTAAGTCTTTTATTAAGGAAATATTGTCCGAGCCACAACATGATGCTTTGCTATGTCGGAAAGTTAATTTGCAAATGCTAGTATGTCTTGCTCATACAGGTTTAGGAATTTTACTGCGCTCCCACTAGTTTTAGTAAATGCATGAGTCATCTTTTATTTTGATGAAAATTAAACTTTTAATTTTCCTGTCAAAATGAAGATTCCAGTTTTGAGATGCTTGTACTGATCCATGACTGGATTGTATCTCAGTGTTCATGACTCTAAGCCACTCACCAGATTCAGAATCTGACATAGCACTTTAGCAGTTGATGGGTTTACTAGAACCCAGTCATACATCATTCTTTACTAGTTATAAGAAATCGATATCTCTCGAATTTTTGAATGATTCTACTAGATTTGCGAACACTTGGTGTTTTTACTAAGTTTCTGATCAATCAAATCGCTCAGTTTCAACGACCTTTGTTTGATAACTAGTGCCAACCAATAAGTGCGTTAGGTTATGAAGTTCTTGATTCCCTTCAAGTTCCTTAACACTCCCACTTGCCTTGCCCATTAAAAAAAACTTGCTTTCTAAGAACTTAGTTTTGGAACAATAAACAATTTTATTGTTTGTGGGATTGTAGAATCGGTATATAAAACAATTTATAGTATATTCTACAATATATGCATTTGGTAGATATTGGGTCGAGTTTACTTGAAGCTTATTGTCTCACATGAGCTTCATAAACCCACGCCTTCAACTAAGATTAAGGATGAAAAACTTTTCATACGAAATCTTATAAGGTGTTTTGTCTACCTTTTGGTTGGTGCCATAACATATAGTTTATGGTAACTAGGGCATAAAATTCCGAATTGATATAGGGATAGTACTTCTACTCATCGTAGAGCGAACTATATTTAATAAGGTTTGGTCTATCCTTTCGGATATACACAATTTCTAAGATGATCCAAGAGTTCTTGGTTTAGTTACTATCCTCCTATATTAGAAAAGACTTTAATGGTCCTGCTGAGTTGTTTTCTTAATCCTCACTTTGAAACAACTTGAATTACATCAAATGCTTCATCTTTATGTTCCATAAACTTCAACAATTGAAATCGTCAGTGAAGGTATTATCTATCACCATATCTAGACTTGGTTTTGAGAGACCATATACATCAACATGTATCAATTCTAACAAAACCTTTTTCTCCTTCTCTATGAATTAGAGAAAAGAGCTATATTCAACTTTATCAAGATCGCATATTTCAAATGTAAATATTTATATTTTAGTTTCAAAAATACCACAGTTTTGAAATTTAGATATGCGTTTAATGTTTTTCTTGATTAAGTTGACTATTTCATGTGTAGATTTGATTCAAATCACATTTGAGTCTTATGGTGATTATATAGAACTATGTTTTAGAAGACTTTTGAGATTCACTTTATTATTCAATTAGGAGGTCTAGTTCTCGAAATAGAATAATTCAATTTGAATATGAATATAATCGTTTCCAAAACGGTTAAGTGAATTTCATTCAATCAATAAACATGTGACTGAAAAAATAATTTAGTCAAACTAAATTTAAACCTTGTTCGAAACAAACTTATTTAACAATACAAGCCATATGGTTTTATAATAAAATCTCCTATAAGCTTGGTACGCAATCTTGCTTCCTTGCTTATATGGATCACCATATTGCTTGTCTTTCAGTCATTTACCTTTCTTGATTATCTGTAACATATTACAAGAGTGAGTTCTACACTTAGTATCAAATACACAAGTGTAAGATAGAAAGGTAAAAGTTCTATCTTAAATATTGATACCTGACGGACTTTCCTTCGTTAGAAAACATTTATTTCTCAGAAGGACAATCTCCTCTTCTATGACCAATGTTGCCTCATCTATCACTACATTCAGATTCTCGACAAAAACATCAAATGCGTTGGTCAGAGATTTGAGGATCACATCTACGGCTCTCCCATTGAAATAAGGATAGCCAAGTCTATCCAAATAGTCAAGGTGTGTCCTCATTTTGTGAATATGAGGGCTTACGTTTTGGCCTTCCTCCAATTGTATCGAAGCATTCACAGACCATATACATTTGATAATGGATCCTTAATGGGTTTACCATGTCAAATGCCCTCAGTGGAAACGTTTCCATTCTTTCTAGTAAGGATGGAACCATGGTTTCAAGCATAAGACGTGATACATCGATTGAGTCATCATTATGTTTCAATCAAGTATCGTGAGCTTCTATGGAGGTAAGAGGAGGTTCTTCAGGACGAGGTACGATAAGTGCGTATGATTTGTTTTCACGTCTGAGAACGTGTCTCAATTTGTGAAACCAAATCGGGAAGTTCTGAGTGTTTAACTTTTCTTCGTTAAGAAAAGCTCTTAGGGGTGAATCAATTGTAGTGTTTGCATTTTGGTCCATCTACAAAACTTAACAAAGTTAATATAGTATTTTCAATATTAATTATTAAGCAAATTAATTACCCTTTCGTTTTCTAAAAACATTAATTTGCATAAAATCTAGGATCCAACATTGCAAAACAAATGAAACGGTTAGGTGACCTTTATCCCGTCCATTTAATCCAACAAGGTAGATAACGTTTATCGATTACATCGAATGTAATTCCTAGCGTTATGGGATCCTTAACAACTTGTTTGTTAATTGGCATGTTTGATCCCATCTATGCCTTGGGTTTCTAATGCTTAGGTCACCTTTATCACAAAAGATTCCCAATCAAGTCATCCTACTTGAAACAACGTGTGAAACTTACATCCATGCGGTTAGGTGACCTTTATCCCACAAAGACATAAGAATCACCTCATCCATCACAAGACAATCCAAGTGGTTAGGTGACCTTTATCCCACAAGGGTGTCATAGTGGCGTATTGAGTTTTTCTCAAAAGGACGGCATAGACTTGCATTTTAAAAGGGATTTTAGATGTATTATAATTCTAGTTTTATAAACAACATATTGTATCATGTATATTGTATACATCCAATATCACATGGTACTTATTATTTAAAATCATATTTTTCTTTTATTGGTTCTTTTAGTTCAAAATAAAATCTTCATTTTATTAACTATTTCGTTGCGGTCAATTTTAAACTAATATCCTATATTAAAGTTTGAGTTTGAGCTTGAGCGTATTAGAACCAATTTTAGTATTTTTAATAAAACAACCTTTTATTATTTAGACATGGAGTTTGGATGAGTTTTAAAATCACAATTTTAACTCATTTTACTACTTCAAAAATTTTAAGAGTTTTTATAATAAAACTCCTTTTATTTAAAAAAAACTCATTTTCCTCTAAAATAAATGTTCTCTCTCTTTTAATTCAAAAAAAGCACAAGACCACATGCAACTCCTATTGGACCACAAAAGGGTCCAATGAGGTTTGAGTCTCTCATGCAATATTTCATTTTAACCCTCCAAGTATAAAAATAGTTAAAACACAATTTTAACTATTTTAAACTTTATTGCTTAAATCCCTCCTATTTTATCATTTTACAATAAAATGATATTTTGAAAAACCAAACTCCAAAAGATGATTTATTTTTATGTTCAAAATATTATCTAGCATGCAAAATTCTATTTCAACCACACATGATAATATCAACATAAAATATCAACATATAAAAAAATGTAGAAAGTGTATAAACCAAGACAAAAATCTAGTGACAATTCTTGTGAACCAAACAAGAATGTCAAGTTCATTCCTAAGGGACAAGATGACCAAAAAAAATTTGAGGTCTTCAAGCTCCCACTTGCAAGAACATCCAAATGCATGCAAAACTTCTAGGAACTCCATGGCTTCTTGAAAGTCTTCAAAAGGTCTTCATTCTTCAAACTTGTTACATTTTATATAAATAAATCTAATCTAACATAAATCTATTTATATATAAAAATTAACAAAAAGAAGAATGCCTATTTACTATTACATACTTTATGAATAAATAAATATTACAACCATAAAAATAAAAAAGGGTCTTTGGCTTGTTTATACACTTTATATACATTTATAAAATTATAAACAAACACTTTGTTTTTCTAAGGCAACTTTTATGACAAAAAATGCATGTAATTTTTGGTCATATAAGATAACAATTATATATAAAAATTGTCAAAGATGTCATGTATGAACTTCTTCATACATAATGAAAAATCACCCATGGCTTCCAAAAACCAAGCATTTTTCATATAAACAAAAAATCTAAACATGCATGCAAAAGAGGCTCTGATACCACTTGTTGGGTTTTTGTTCAAAAATCGATTTCAAAAATCGATTTCAAAAATCAAAACATTTGCAACGGAAGCTTAAAAACTTTGAACAACATTAAAACATTTTAACACCCACCAAGGATCCATTTGCATGAACATGAAAGATTATAGAACATACATAGGGGGTTTTAGAAAGTACAACCTTTGTAGTCCTTTGCAAAGTCTTCTAGTTTGATGAAGATGGAGATGGCAAGAACTCAAGGAAGAATTCCTCTAGAGAAGTCCACCAACAAGCTCCAAACACCTTGATGTATGCTAGTACCTTCTTGAACTTTGATGCAAAAAGAACTTCTTATTCAAGTGTACAATATACTTGAATTTGGAAGAACAAAAACACACACACAAAGTGTGTGTTTCGGCCGAAAATGGAGAGAGGAGAGGGAGAGAAAAAACTCTTCTTTCTTTTGTTGGTTTTGCATGTGTATTTTTTTTGAAAATGAGATGAAAAGTAGTTTACATATTCAAGGCTTATGACATTGCCACTCAAGAGGGCCAATGAGAGTCAAGCCTTCCATGCAAAATTACATTTTAAGTCCTCCTAGTTTAAAATGGTTAAAATCACAATTTTAACTATTTTAAACTTTATCACTAAAGTCCCTCCTTTTAATTCTAGTTACATATGAGCCAATCATATTAATTAATAAACTAGAATTTATTATTTGCATCTAATATTATAAATTATATTCAATAATATAATTAATAATATTTATCAAGAATATAATTAATATTTATAAAGAATCAAATTCTTATAAATATCAATTTGGTGTTTACTTGCTATATGGTGTGACCCTATAGGATCATATATTACCGGTAATATTATTTTATAATCATTCTTGAGCATATAGAACCAACACTTATATATCCTTGTTAATCATCTAATCTCTGAACAAATTGATTCGCTGATATCAAGATATGTTCTCTTTCTTAAACGCTGACGTTCGACTCAGCATGCAGATTTTCAAAATTAATTACATCGCTGAATATCTCTTCCTTTCAGTGATTCTTTTGAAACTCTAAATTCTCACTGATATTTCTAATCAGTGCTTCTATATTTTGAAAGTGTCCCTGAGGTTTTCGAAACCCTTAGAGACAACTGTAAATATGAAAGGACGTGTGTGACGTCATTGCAACGGATAAACCCTGGCACGCCTTTTCTTCTGACACACCTCGCCCGTTTCATTTTCTTGTCTAATAAGATTTAAGGGACGTGTCACGTGTCATCTTGAGAAAGTTTTCCCGCTCATTACTTTCTCTCTCTACTCTCACCATATAATCCCATCGAATTTATATTTTTACCTTTTACGCGAACATACTCTCCTAAAGCTAATAAGAACTCTCTTTGCATTCAGATTATTTTCTCAAGAACCTGTGATTCATCATCTTCTACTTCAACAAAACAGATTTCATTTCTCTCCTTAATCCATCACACACTTGTTTTTGATCTTATTTTTGTTTTCAAAAGATCAAACAAAGACTTTTCTAAAAATGAAATCATTTTATTCATGGTTTTATGAACACAATCTGGTTACAGGTTGTTCTTATAAGTTTATAATAAAAATCTTAAACTTATGCATTTCATACGTTTTTCCAGAATCCTTTCTTTAAAAGGAAACTGGTAAAACAAGAAAACTCACTAGTTTTACAACTTCTTTTGAAACTAGAAACCCTAGTTTACCATTCATTTCTTCAAATGGAAACTACAAAAACTTTCTAAACCCTTATTTTGGAAATCTTTCCAGTTTAAGAAATTTTCTTCATCTTCTTCATCTTTGTGTGCTCTGAACAGAAATGGCAACCAGCAACCCTAACGCTGCATCCCCTACATCTTCTGACGCCGCTGAACTTCCAAAGGCACCAAACATGAGACACTATCTAGACCAGATCCAGTTTCAGTCCAACAACCCCTTCGGCCTCTTGGACTTTCCCAAGAAGAAGAATATCACCCATCTTGATGATGCTGTCAATTTCATCAAGACCTGTCATCTGGAGACAACCCTGACCATCAAACCCACTGCACACATAAACCTACTTGCCCAACTCTGGTATACAACACACCAAACCACTGTCACCTCAACCAAAAACCCCAATCGGAAGTATGACGCTATCGCTTTCGAAACTGAACTATGCAAAGCTGAAATCACCCCTAGCGCTATTCGTCAATCCCTGAATCTCCCAGGAAGCACGAAAACGCATCGCTTCGTCCCATTCCCTGAAACTAACTCCAATGCTAGAAAGACGGAACTTATCGCCTTCTTGGATATGATGCGCTACAACTGGAAACCTGATCGTCTGGGAACCCTTGGCAAGAAGATAACCACTATGCTCAAGAGCAAAATGCCCATCGAGCTCAACTTTATTTTTGCTCATATTATAAGCTGCTTATCTGTGAAGACTAGGTCAACTGATCAGGCCTCCAAAACTCAGACTGCCATGAGATATGCCCAACTCAAAGGTCTTCACGTAGACTGGGCTAGTCTGATCTTTGAAGATATGTTGGAGCGACTGGACGCTGCAGATCATCCAGCAGTTGTTCCGTATCCCCGATTTCTTAGTGCTATCCTCATGCACGGCCTGCAGAACAACTACCCCAAGATGGGTGACCTTAGAGAGTCTCAGGTTGGCCCGAAGGTGCTCGACTACAAGCCCATCCCCAATGAGGTACGTCTTTCTCAACTCTTACCTCTTCTTCGCTCTTCTTCTTCTCTTTCTTCAGCTACCTCAACGGCAGCGGTCGACCTAACCACTGATACCCAGGCTGAAACCACCACCTCATCCAAAAAGAGGAAACACTCTGAATCCCCCCTTGGCATCCATAAGACCAAGAAGACCTCCAAAGAGCAACCCAAGCCTTCCCAGGCTGAAGACTCCACGTCGGTCCCTCTGACGACGATGGAAAGTTCTGTGGTACATTCCGCCACATCCGCTGAACCATCCACTTCCATACCCATTTCAGTGAATCCATTCGTTGAAACTTTCATGGATCAGGAACCCTCACTCTCAGTACCTCTAAGTACTGAAGAGATTTTCATCAGCGGATCCAACGCTGAATCTGCTACCCACACCATCTTCACAACCTTTGCTTCTCCCACCCATTCTTTGGTCTCATCACAATTCATCTTTCCTACTGCATCACCGTCACATGTCATCCATCTGGACGACAGTTCTGCTGCTAAACTTCAGCAGATGATTCAGCATGAATCAAGGACATGCAGATGCTTCACATCAATCGTCCATGGAAATGGACATGGCCTATTACTCAGGTCATACGGATATCCACACCTTTTCCGACCCACCTACACGTACCCTAAACACTACTCTCTCTGGACACCCCAACTTCTAAGCTTTTCTTTGTCAAGAAGTTATTTTCTGTTACAGGTCCTAATTTGGGCACTATTAGCACCTCCCTCAAGGAGATCACTAATAAGGTGGAAAATCTCACCACCACAATCTCCACAAACTCCACAGCGGTTACAGACGTTGAGGAGACGCTGAAGAAGCTGGTTGAATCTCTAAACGACAAGGCTACGACCAAAGATGTCTCCACACATGTCGGCGGTCTATCTAGTGTCGCGGAGGCCCTCACCAACAACTTTTCCACCCTCATCACACTCAACACCACCAACGCAAGCCTCTCCTCCAACTTCTCCACTATGTCCAGCGAAGTCACAACGCTGCAGACAGATGTATCAAAACTTCAGGGAGAGGTCCTGTCTCTGAAGACTGAGGTGAGCTCTCTCACTCAGACGGTCGACTCCTCCAATAATCTGCTGCAACAAATTCTGGACCGCCTGAATGCTCCTATTGTCCCTCTATCCCACTTTTCCCAGGATGACCGGGAAAAGATGGAGATGGCAGTGGACTTCATTCTACAAGGCACCCCTGCTATTTCTGGCCTGGAAGACAGAATGGCAGAGGTGGAAACACAACTTGGGATCCCTGGACAAGAAGACAGGGACCCTAAGACTACTGATGTTGCTGCTACTTCTACTGCTGCTGCTGCTACCTCCCCCATCCAACATGTGGAAGAGGGGGGGGGGAAGGGAAGGACAAAGATGAAGGCCTTCCCCATATTTCTGAGGGGGAGGATATTGTTGAAAACCTCAGGGAGATGAAAACCCTGAGGGAACCGAAATAAGTCCCTCTCATTCTGAGGGGGAGCATTTCGACGAATAAGCCAACTCTCCTACGCTTGTTGTATCCTCAGAGGACGATGAGGAAGATGACACTGAAGAAGACGAAGACCTTGACCTGAAAGACGATGAACCATCTTCATCACCAAAAGATGATGATGATGATGATGAAAATGAAGGCTTTGTTTTCCAGCAAAAGCAACCCAGAATCCTTGCTCAGAAGGCAGTTGTTATAAAAGAACAAGGGGAGGGGACCAAAACCAAACCTCCAGCGAATGCGGCCGATCAAGGCAAAAATAAAGGCCTCGCTGAGGACAACCTGGATATTCTCCTCAAGAAGCCAGTTTGTCAGGTATGTTACATTCTTTTCCCTTACACTGCATCCCTCCTCTGCCCTTCTCAATATCTATTCTACTCTCACTCAAACCTCTAAACACTTAAACCCATCCTTTCTCTATCTCTTCTCCCAAATGATCTTACTTTTGTGATCGTTTTGTTTCAGCTAGTCCTCTCCCCTGCTTGAGGGTCAAGCTGAAGCTCCCCGCAATAATCTAGCAATAATTCCAGCAACAAAAGTTGAAGAACAAATAATCCCAGTCCTGAACTTTGATGGGACCGATGACCTTTTTGAAGAAGAAGAAGAACTGCTCTCCCATCCCAACAGAACTTCCTTGGCTATTATAAAGACCAAGGAAGATGAAACCTCAGCGAGAGCAACGATGATCAAGAAGTTGGATGATCAGCGCATTGTCCCTCCACACTTGGAGAGGTTATCAAACAGGGAAATCGCTGAGGCTTTCAAAGCTGAAAAACTCCTAGCTGAACGAAAGAAGGCTGAATAAAAAGAAAAAGAATATGCCTTAGAACTTGTTCATTGTTCAGTCAAGGACCCTGCCCTAAAGAAGGTTCCTGTCTCTATTCAGCGAAAGCTCTGGAACGCCGCCAAGAAGATCAGAGAAGAGAAAACCAAGGTCTCTGATTCCACTGTGGCTTGGTGCAAGGAGAGATGTCATTTCCAACATCATGCCTCCAGAATTAAAACGATCAACATCAGGGGAAAGACACTCAAAGACGTTCCTATAATCGATATTCAGATTATCAGGGAAAATGGTCACAAGGCAACTATCTACACATCGTGGCTTGATCAGCTTGGTTTATCTGAATGGTTGGAGATTCAGATAGCCATTCAGCGGTCGCGATCAACTTACAAATCCTTTGTAGAGAAATCTCTAAGCAGAAAGATCGACGTGGTAACATCTGTCGTTGATCCCTCCTCCTCTAGTTCAAAATAGAAGGCCTGCTGCAAAGAAAAAGAAGAAACCCTCAGCTTCAAGTCCTCCTATACGAAATGAAACCGGCATCGAATTCTCACTAGAAGCTGTCCTTGGCCCTGATCCTGATCTATCAGCGCTCGATGTTTCTCAGCCCCCTGGTGAAGACTTTATCCCTGGAAAGGTTGTCAGTGAACCTTATGGCATTTTCTTCATTGATTGCACTGGACGCAGATGCTTTCAACGCATCTCTGAGCTAGCCATCACTCCTATCGAATAGCTCAGAGATCTCATCTACTGGTGTGGATTTATAGAAGACCTGCTAGGACACTTCATAAAGCCCTTGATCTACAAAGAAGCCAAGAAAAGAAGGGAACAGGGAGTGAAAGTCCCTGATTGGATGGTCCCTGAATCAAATACTATTGATGAACTTCTTGCCAAGAATGAACCTGATTAGCTGATAGGATTCCTTTGTAATTCTTCTATCTTTTATCACCTTGTAACTTTTTGTACTTGTAAATTTTAATTCATTGTACTTGTAATTTTTCCACTTCCCCTTGTAATATCTACGAAGTTAATGAAAATTTTCAGTGAATGTACTTTACTCCATCAGAACTTAAAAAGATCCATGAAAACGGTAAACGGGACAAGTATTTTATGAGTCATTTTTAACCTTATGGTTTTACACTTAGCAATTTTTCTTTATTACTATGTCATCATCAAATAGGGGGAGATTGTTGATTCAAACCCTCAGTGATTTGATAATGACTCTGAGAAACACTTAGTGAAAATTGTAAGTAGACAATATGTATTAATGTTTTGTCATCAAAGAAAGTATACTAAGTCTGTTTAGTATCGCTGATGAAAACATACGCTTTAAATTATGCATTCAGCGAACACTGTTCATCAGTGAGTCCTGAGCCTGTTCAGTCTCACTGATGATCGCTGATACTTTATGTTGTTTACTTATGATCCCTGAAGACAAGATTCATGTCAACAATGTTCTACGCTGAAGTCAAAGATCAAGCCAAAGAACCAGCGACTAAGTCTACTAGTGACCTAATGCGGATATCAGCGAAGCCAAGACTTGTCCACTCAACGTGAAGTTTCAAGTAGAAGACTTCAGCGAACACTGAACTTTATCATTCGCTAATAAAGAATCATTCAGCGAACGCTGATCATGAAGCATGTTCTACAAGCAACTTTTGTCTTATCCCCTTGCACGCCTCCATACGATTTTGTCAGAACGGACATCCCTTTTGTCCATAATCGTACAACCAACTATGATCTTACACTGTTCACCATGTGGCCACTAGGTTGTCTACCGAAGTCAAAACATGCAACCAACCAGAGGCTACCACGTGTAAAGGTGTACTGTTGCGCATTAAATGCATGCAGTATATAAAGGAAACCCAACTTCATTTCTTGAAGATCGACCATTTCCACTCTCGCTGAACTTACTGTGTGAAAGAATACTCCCCTTAGTATTCTTGATTTTCTTAATCTCTATTTCTAGTGCAAGAAATCTTAGTGCTCTCATAGTTTGTTTAGATTAGGTTTATTCCTTAATCTTGTTCCACAACAAACTGTAAATTGTTTGATATATATCAATAAACAATTTAGAAAGATAAAAACTGTGTGTTTGTATTCAACCCCCTCCCCCCTTCTACAAACTTGTATAACCCCTTTGGGACCAACATGGCGCAACTCCAAGAACTCTTGGAGAAGGGATTTGTGAGGTCGAGCTCGTCGCCTTAGGGAGCGCCGGTCTTGTTTGTGAAGAAGGAATATGGCACGATGAGGATGTGTATTGAATATCGGGAGTTGAATAAGGTGACCATGAAGAACAAGTATCCACTCCCTAGAATAGACGATTTGTTTGACCAACTTCAAGGAGCGAGTTGTTTCTCAAAAATTGATCTACGTTCGGGTTATCATCAAGTCAAAGTGAAGGAAGACGACGTTCCAAAGACGACATTTAGGACGCGTTATGGACATTATGAATTCTTGGTGATGCCTTTCGGATTAACTAACGCTCCGGCAGTGTTCATGGACTTGATGAACCGGGTATGTCGACCGTTCCTCGATAAGTCGGTTATTGTATTCATAGACGACATTTTGGTGTACTCTAAGGACGAGGTGGAACATGAACAACATCTTTGGGAAATGTTGGAAGTTCTAAGGAGGGAGAAGTTGAACGCAAAGTTCTCAAAGTGTGAATTTTGGTTAGAAGAAGTCAAATTCTTGGGTCACGTGGTCACCCGGGACGGAGTAAAAGTGGATCCTTCCAAGATCGAGGCAATGATGAATTGGGAACCTCCCAAGAGCCCATTGGAAATTAGAAGCTTCTTGGGTTTAGCGGGTTACTACCGGAGGTTTATTCAAGACTTTTCTAAAATCGCTTCTGCATTGACGACTTTAACTCGAAAGAATGTGAAGTTCGTTTGGACCGAATCACAAGAGAAAGCATTTCGGAAGTTACAAAAGAAATTGTGCGAAGCTCCAATCTTATCCTTACCCGAAGGATCAAAAGATTTTGTGGATTATAGCGATGCATCAAAAATGGTTTGGGTTGTGTTTTAATGCAAGAGGAAAGGTAGTTGCTTACGCGTCAAGACAACTTAAGGTGCATAAAAAGAATTACCCAACACATGACTTGGAGTTGGCGGCGGTAGTGTTTGCGTTAAAGTTATGGCGACATTATCTCTACGACACAAAATGTACGTTGTACAAGGACCATAAAAGCTTGAAGTACGTTTTCGATCAAAAAGAGTTAAATATGAGACAAAGAAGGTGGTTGGAACTACTCAAGGACTATGATTGTGAATTGCTCTATCATCCGGGTAAAGCAAATGTGGTTGTCGATGCCTTAAGCCGAAAAGACTATAGTGGGAGTCTCCGAGCCAACCTTTCAAGGATCGAGCTAGCGTTAAGTCTCATAGAACGGATTAGAACGGCGCAAACCGAAGCCTTGTTGGAGGAAAATCTCAAGGAAGAAGTGATGACAAAGCAAAGACTACTACTAACGGAGGATAGCCACGGAGTGAAACTGTTTAGTGGACGCGTATGGGTGCCTAAGATTGGAGGGAATCGGGCTTTACTCTTAGAAGATGCCCACAAGTCCAAATACTCAATTCATCCGGGGAGCACCAAGATGTATAGGGACTTGAAGCTACACTATTGGTGGCCGGTTATGAAATTGGATGTGGCGCATTTTGTAGAAAAGTGTGTGACTTGCTCTCTAGTAAAGGCCGAACATCAACAACCCTACGGTAGCTTACAATCCTTGGAGATACCCGAATGGAAGTGGGATAAAATCACGATGGATTTTGTGACCAAGTTGCCGAAGACCTTGAGGGGCCATGATACCATTTGGGTAATAGTGGATCGCTTAACTAAAAGTGCACATTTCTTAGCCATGCGGGAAACTTTACCGATGGACAAGTTGGCAAAGCTATACATTGATGAGCTGGTTTCTAGATATGGTATACCCGTGTCTATAGTATCCGATTGTGATAGTCGGTTTACCTCGAGGTTTTGGCAAGCCTTGCAAAAGGAATTAGGCACGAGGGTGAACTTAAGCACGGCATACCATCCCCAAACGAATGGACAAAGTGAGCGGACAATTCAAACGTTGGAAGATATGTTGCGGTTGTGTGTGATGGATTTTGGTGGTAATTGGGATACTCACTTACCTTTGGTGGAGTTCGCCTACAACAACAATTATCACTCTAGCTTAAAAGCGGCGCCATTTTAAGCATTGTATGGGAGAAAGTGTAGAACTCCCTTGTGTTGGCTAGAGGAGGGAGAGAAACAATTTGCCGAACTTGTGCAAGAAATGGCCGATAAGGTCAAGATCATTAGAGAACGCTTGAAAGCGGCACAAGACCGACAGAAGAGTTATGCCGATAAGAAAAGACGATCGGTGGAGTTCCAAGTAGGAGATCGAGTGATGTTGAAGGTATCCCCTTGGAAAGGTTTAATTCGTTTTGGAAAGTGCGGAAAGTTGAGTCCCCGTTTCCTTGGACCGTTCACTATAACCAAACGGATTGGACTTCAAGGTTATCAATTAGAGCTATCGCCGGAAATGAACGGAATACACAACACATTCCATGTGTGTTATCTCCGTAAGTGTTTAGCGGAAGAGGGAAGTGTTATCCCACTCTAAAAAATAAGAGTGGATGAGAACAAACGTTGTGTGGAAGAACCCGACGCAATTTTGGAAAGAAAGTCAAAGAAGCTTAGGCACAAAGAAGTCACAATGGTCAAAGTGCAATGGAAGAACCATCAGGGTGCCAACGTGACTTGGGAATCGGAGGAGGACATGAAGCGACGTTATCCTCACTTATTTGTGTAGCTAGGATTTCGAGGACAAAATTGCTTCCAAGTTGGGGAGGATTGTAACACCCGAATTTTTGGGAAGTACTTTCAATACCATAATTGTGATTTACTCATACAAAAACCATTGGATCTAGTAAGGAACAAGCTACTTTTCATCCAGATCAAACCATAGTAGCTCAGGAAAGAGGACGGAAAAAATTAAGTTTCGGTACATTTCTGGCTATAGTGACATGCTAAAGTGACACTGTAGGTTTCCAGATTCAAGTTGTCTCATATAAATAGCATAAACACAGATAGCGGAAGCATAATATAAAGCTATTAAATACGAGTGATTGTGTAAACGATTATGTAACAGTGAGAGTATCAATAGTGAACAGTAAATGATAACAAGATCAAGTAAATAAGTTGCTCGTATATTGATATATTTGAATAACACCAAGAACATGTTCAAGTGTGTGTATTCTGAAATCTCTCTAGAAACAAATCGTACAGTGATAGTGGAATAGAATGTTGCAGTGTGTGCTCTCACAATTGTGGAAAACAATTCTTCCAAAAGCTTACAAATTTGTGTTCCACTACCCTTCTATTTATAGCCTGATAAAGTGAGAGACAGTGTACTATCTAACCTTGGGATGACACGTGGAAAGTGTGTCTTCGTCCTTTTAGGGTTGACGTGGAAAGTACGGACACGTGTCTAACACTTAGAGATTTTTATGAGACTTAATCTTCACAGATGTCTTCATTCACCAGAGCTCTGATGGTCTTCTGGTGTGAACAGTTCTTCTGGTGGAGCAGAAGAAGTCTTCTGCCAGAGCTCTGTCGAGCTCTGATGATCTTCTGGTTGATTTTCTTCTAAGTCTTCTGCCGGATCTCTGGTGGTCTTCTGACTTGTAATATTTTCAATACTTTTACATCTTGTATACTTGGGGCTAACAGACACCTGGTCACTTTCGCTGGAATTTCCCCCCGAACTTTCGGTACATTTATGGCTAAAGTGACATGCTAAAGTGACACTTGGAGGCTAAAGATCCAGTTTGGATTGATGCTTCAGTGATAAAAGTAAAGATCCGGTTTGGATTGATGTCACTTGACTAAAGATCCAGTTTGGATTGATGTCACAAGACTAAAGATCCGATTTGGATTGACGTCACTTGACTAAAGATCCGGTTTGGATTGATGTCACAAGACTAAAGATCCGGTTTGGATTGATGTCTCGAATAGCTAAAGATCCGATTTGGGTTGACGCCACCATGGACTAAAGATCCGGTTTGGGTTGATGTCCATATTGACTAAAGACCCGGTTTGGGTTGATGTCATTGATAAGCCTATTATGAAGAAGTGCTACTTGGTAACGGGTGGAAAGTTATACTTAATTGATGTATTCTATTTATTCTAATTTATTAATTATTGTTCTCAATAGGCTTTAGCCTAACACTTTTGTTGAAATGGTTTGTTAGTAGGTCCGCCTAGCGGTGGGGCTTCTCGGGGTTGAGGGAAACGTGAGAAGAAGAATAGCATTTTTGGCGCAAGAGAGTAGCGACGTATTTTGTTTATAGCCGAGCACTTTTGGAAGTGAGATAGCGACACCCGTTTATAATCTAAGTAATCATAATTTAGATTAGTAGGTTGTTGTCATTGTATCTCACTTAATGACTTGTTGTATCGTCACGCTAGTATTCTCTTTTGGAAACATTTGTCTAAGATAGCTTGTTTATTCCGCAAAAATTTCAGGCTTTAAATTTACCCCGATTTTTAGGGTGTTACATCTATCTTGCACAACTCCGTACGATTTGTCAGAAGGGACATGCCTTTGTCGAGAATCGTACAACCACTCTGCCACTACACTGTTCACCATGCGGCCCAAAGCATGTCTTGCAAAGAGTCAGAAAGCATGCGCCAATCAGATGCTGACACAGTGACACCTGTAAAGTCCTCCTGCCATGCATTAAATGCATGTGGTATATGTAACACCCTAAAATTTAGAGTAAATTTAAACCCGAATTGTTGCGGAATTAATACTAAAATGACATAGACAAATCACCCAAAAAGGGGAAGTAATATTGGCGTTTACATTACAAGTAATCGAACGGGATAAACCCAACAACCTATTAATCTAGACTTAGCAAAGTTCAGATTATATGCGGGTGTTGCTATCTCGCCCTCAAAAGTATAACGATTCTATACACCAAAAATCCGCCTCTATGTACATCCAAAATTTGCTATTGCCCCTTCATACTCTTCACTCAAGCCCGAAGGATCCCACCGCTAGAATTACCTGCTATACACGTCATTAAAGAAGAAATGTTAGGCTAGAGCCTAGTGAGTACAACGTTTAGAAATTTAATAATTAATAATTCTTTATATAAACCGGCAAATGGAGAATACCAAAATCATGAATGTATGTCGTAATAATACCAAGGACCCTTTGGGTTGACGGGGGAGTCCCGCTTACCAACACAAGTGACGGAACACGTATAGTATAGTAAGCCACTTGGTAGTTGGTAAAGCCCAACACATAACCATAATCTTGGATACCGAGTGAGGTTACTTACAACCAACACCCATGAAGTTACAATATCCAATAACGTAAACGCACTTAGGACTTATACCATACCGTCGATGTCTATCCGTGCCTCGATGTGGGAAAACTAGCGTTCCGACATCGGCCATAAAGTCTATAATGCCAAGGGATCTATTACGCTCGGTGCCGACATCAAAAGTTTGCATACATAAATTCTTAATCACATGTACGGATACATATATATATATACACATATGGTCACATGAATGATTCTCCTCAAAATACCAATATTCCATATCACATTTCCAAATACCATATTTATCATGTAGGGTTCATTATTCCAAGTACCTTATCCAAATCCATCCATAATACCAAAACCCTAGCTTTAATCCATAAAGTAAAATCTCACGTATTGGTAAATCTCACATTTAAAATCAAGAAGTATATATGTAGGCTCAATATAGTTCACATTTACTCTTACCAAGTTTTCATCCAAGTAAAACCCCCAAATCTCTTTACTTGAGATTTTTGAGCAAAAACAAGAACTTAGTGAAACAAGACACAAGATAGTTAAAGCTTGATAAAAAGAACATTTAATGTGTATTATAAGTCACGTAGAAATGATGAACTCACCTTAAGAGGTTTGTTAAGTGAAAACCTACACTTATGGAGAAACCCTAGTTTAGATGATCTTTAAGTAAGGAAATCTTGACCCCTCTAAGCTCTTACACTTTAAGATCTTCTTCACTTTGCATTAACCAAGGTTTTTAGTTGGTGAGATTGTAGACGAAAACCCTAGAATAATAGATGAGGAGGGAGAGATGGAGCTTGGGGGAAAATCGCCCAAAATGGAAGAGAGGAACGACTTAGGAGCTGTAATAACAAAATGAACCTAAAACCCCTCCTTTCACGACCTTAAACTCAGATCTCGGCCCCCAAACCGCGACATTACCCCGGCGACTTTGCCCAGGGTATTGTCGTCGGGCATTGTCGCCCCCAAGTACCATATTCTGTCCGATTTCGACCATCCAGCACCTGGTCGCGACATTGCCATAGCGACTTTGTCCAGGGCATTGTCGCGTGGCATAGTCGCGAACCACGACTAAGCTGCTGCCCGATTTTTTTTCCGATACATCTCGAGGGTTTTGGGTGCGTGAACAAGGATACTAACGTATAGGCGACTTGTGCATGGGTTTGCATGGAAGGGAAAGCATACGTACGTAATTCTATCCCTATATATATATATATATATGCATACTTACATAACGACACACATGTCAAACCAACTAGTAGGGACGATCTTACTTACATTAAATTTTGGAGTGTTACAATCCTCCCCAACTTGAAGAACGATTTCGTCCGCGAAATCTTCAAGCTATGAGAAAAAGTGTGGGTATCGGCGCTTCATATCCTCCTCCGGTTCCCAAGTCACGTTGGCGCCCCGGTGGTGTTTCCATTGCACTTTGACCTTGGCCACCTCTTTGTGTCGAAGTTTCGTAGTTGCTCTATCGAAAATGGCTTCGGGCTCTTCAATGCAATGGTTATTATCCACACGAATCTCTGACATTGGTATGACGTTTTCTTCCTCCGCCAAGCACTTATGTAAATAGCATACATGAAAAGTGGGGTGAATTCCATCCATTTCCGGCGGCAAATCCAATTTGTATGCTTGTAACCCGACCCGCTCCAAAATGGAAAACGGTCCTATGAAATGGGGACTCAGCTTCCCACGCTTTCCAAATCGTATTAGGCCCTTCCAAAGGGATACTTTTAGCATTACCCGCTCCCCAACTTGGAATTCTACCGGTCTTCTTTTCTTGTCGGCGTAACTCTTCTGACGGTCCTGAGCCGCCTTCAAGCGTTCCCGGATTTTTTTAACCTTGTCCGCCGCCTGTTGGACAATTTCTGGGCCCGCAAATTGTTTTTCTCCCGCTTCCAACCAACATACCGGAGTCCGGCACTTCCTACCGTACAATGCTTCAAACGGTGCTCTACCGATACTTGAATGGTAACTGTTGTTGTAAACGAACTCTACTAGAGGCAAGTGCGTATCCCAATTTCCACCAAAATCAATCACGCACGATCTTAGCATGTCCTCCAAAGTTTGTATTGTTCTTTCACTTTGCCCATCCGTTTGCGGATGATAGGACGTGCTCAGATTCACTCTCGTACCCAATTCCTTTTGCAAAGATTGCCAGAATCTAGAAGTGAACCGGCTATCACGGTCGAAGACTATTGACACGGGTACACCATGCCTTGATACAACCTCGTCGATGTATAATTTTGCCAGTTTATCCATTGGAGAAGCTTCCCGCATAGCTAGGAAATGAGCACTCTTGGTTAGACGATCTACTATCACCCAAATGGTGCCATTACCCTTGGCCGTATTTGGTAACTTGGTCACAAAATCCATGGTGATCTTTTCCCATTTCCACTCGGGGATTTCCAACGATTTTAGACTACCATACGGTCGTTGATGCTCGGCTTTTACTAACGAACAAGTTACGCATTTTTCTACACAACGAGCCACATCTAGCTTCATAACCGGCCACCAATAATGTAACTTTAAGTCTCTATACATTTTGGTGCTTCCCGGATGTATGGAGTACTTGGACTTATGAGCTTCATCCAGAATTAGTTCTCAGTTTCCTCCAACCTTGGGCACCCACACGCGCCCATTGAACAATTTGATGCCCCGACTATCTTCCGTTAAGAGTAGCCTTTGCTTAACCATCCCCTCTTCTTTAAGGTGTTCCTCCAACAATGCCTCGGTTTGTGCCACCTTAATCTGCTCCATAAGACTTGACACTAGCTCGATCCTTGAGAGGTTCGCTCGGAGGCTTCCGCTATACTCTTTCCGACTCAAGGCGTCGGCAACTACATTGGCTTTACCCGGATGGTAGAGTAACTCACAGTCATAGTCCTTCAGTAGTTCCAACCACCTTCGTTGCCTCATGTTCAATTCTTTTTGGTCGAAGACGTACTTCAAACTCTTATGGTCCGTGTACAAAGTACATTTCGTGCCGTAAAGGTAATGTCGCCACAACTTCAATGCGAACACAACAACTGCAAGCTCTAAATCGTGAGTGGGGTAATTCTTTTCGTGATCCTTGAGTTGCCTTGATGCATAGCCAATCACCTTTCCCCGTTGCATTAACACACAACCCAAACCCATTTTCGACGCATCGCTATAAACCACAAAATCTTCCGACCCTTCGGGTAATAATAGAATTGGGGCTTCACATAACTTCTTTTGTAGTGTCCTGAACGCCTTCTCTTGTTTATCGGTCCAAACGAACTTCACGTTCTTCCGTGTCAGGCTTGTCAAGGAAGAAGCAATTTTGGAGAAATCTTGAATGAATCTTCGGTAGTAACCCGCTAAACCCAAGAAGCTTTGTATTTCTGACGGACTCTTGGGAGGTTCCCAATTCATCATTGCTTCAATCTTAGAAGGATCAACCTTTACTCCCTCTCGTGAGACCACATGACCCAAGAACTGGACCTCTTCCAACCAAAAATCACACTTGGAGAACTTAGCGTATAACCTTTCTCTTCTCAGGACTTCCAACACTTCCCTAAGATGTTGTTCGTGATCTGACTCGTCCTTAGAGTATACTAAGATATCGTCAATGAACACGATCACCGACTTGTCGAGAAACGGCCGACACACCCGATTCATCAAATCCATGAACACCGCCGGCGCATTTGCCAAACCGAAAGGCATCACCAAAAACTCATAATGGCCGTACCGCGTTCTAAAAGCCGTCTTTGGGACGTCACCTTCCCTTACCTTCACTTGATGATAACCCGATCGTAAATCGATCTTTGAAAAACACCCCGCTCCTTGGAGTTGGTCGAACAAGTCATCAATTCTAGGGAGTGGATACTTATTCTTCACGGTTACTGTTAAACCAAGATCTAATCAAGATAGAGAAGATATGAATTCGTCATCCATTTCACTCAAGAACACATTACAAGATTAGGAGTTCTGTACAAGTGTTTTTCTCTCTAGAATATAAGAATGTGAGTTAAGTATGTCTAGAGTCCTACAAACTAACACACAACTAAACCTATTTATACTAAACACATTACAAGGTGTAAACAACACAATACAACTCAATACGTTGACTTTGACTTTGACCTTTCTATATTTAAACCTTGAAGACATATTGCACTAACAATCTCCCCTTGGATTCAAGGTTTAAACAAATGCGATCAGCAAGCTTTAGCTTTGTTGAATCTTCGGTCTTCATCAAAGCTTGTCAAAGTCAAAACGTCATCCAATCTTCAAACGGCAAATAACGAACTTCTTTCTTCGAACAGGAGAATAAGAATCTTCACACAAAGCTTTTGAATACAAATAAGCACAAGTTCAAGAAAAAGAGATCACAGAATGGATCAATCGATTTTCCTCAAACTCTTGAAGAATTCTCCCCATTTCCATTGACTTGAGAATTTCATTCTTCAGTGTCGATCTTCATAAACGCGCGACTTCAAAAGAAAGAGATCACATAACTGATCAATCGATTTCTTAAAAACTCTTGAAGAATAAAACTCCCCCTATCCTTTCTTGAAACGACGTCTTCTTTCTACAAATCTCCCCGTTGACAATAAAACGAATCTTTGACATGAAATTGATGTAGACATTCTCCCCCTTTTTCGATGAAAGTGAGCATCACGAGCATCGAAAATCTTTTCAATTTCTGTCACGGACAATCTCCCTCTTCAAAAACATTTCTTCCCCTTGAAAAACATGAACAATCTCCCCATAAGCGAAAGATCTTGCTCCCCCTAAAAATAAGAATTGTAGAGCAAGATGATTTTCTCCCCCTGAAAATTTGCATAAAAATCATATAAGCGCACATTTTAACAAACTTGTATAAAGAAAATAGAATTCATTGAACAACATTTTATAACTACTAACATTTAATCATTTGAACACCAAACAAAAGAAATCCAACTTAATGAAATGTAACAGATATTTCCATCAAATGAAATCAAATGCATGCGATTGGATTCAAAAACAAGACATCATCGCATATCGAGTTACAAAAGTTCAATTTCAACCCCTTTATAAAATCTATTTGGTGGACTAGCATACGAAATATGATTAGCAACAAGCAAATGCACCTCTAAAACCTATAAGAATATTTTGCTCTTACTCACACTATTTGTCCAAAAACAGAATTTTCACAAATTTACAGGTTTATCGCGACTTTGTATTTTCCCCAAGTTTCAAGAGATGTGTGCTCTTAGGCATATTTTCATATTGTGCACATTGGCAACTTTTATTATGTGCTCATTGGCATCTTTTATAATCAAACAGTTTATTAAGACTAAGATACACCGTAAACGTAACTTTCTAACTGGTCCTATAGCAGGATTTGGGTCAGCCGATCCCAGACAAGTTGGCCTTAGGGGCTAGGTGACAAGCACCCCTTGGAACTTACTCTCCCGAACCAGAAAGGCTACATCGATATACCTTAATCCCATCTGTACCAGTAGAACATGGCTTTCTACCTGGTTCTATAGCAGGATTTGGGTCAGCCAATCCCAGATCAGTTGATCTTAGGGGCTAGGTAACGAGTACCCCTTGGGACTTAATCTCCCAAACCAGATAGGCCACAGGCACAGACTATCAAACTGAATGATTTTATTATATATATATATATATAATTTTTTTTATTATTATTATAGCATCTCAATCACTTGGTTCAAAAACGTAGTGCTTCTCCCATATTTTCGTTTCCATTCATGATTAAGACGAATAGGCTTTGTGAGCATTGTATTCTAAATAAGTCTAGATTTACACAATTTTGCACTTGTATCAAAATCTCAAACATGTTTCGCTGACCTTTCGACTTATTTTAGAAGCGAAAGTAGAAACAAATATAACTCCGACGATACAAAAATGCTCGTAAAATCATCCTTAACACACATTTTATTCATTGAATGAAAAATTGAAGAATTTCACTTCATTGAATTAAATTTGTGAAGGTTCAAACTTTCAACGTTAGTAGACATAAAATATAACACAATGTTACCTTTAAGCACATGTCCTAAAAATAGAAAGATATGACAGTGAAAGGATATCACCTGATAAGTACGAGTTCTAAACTGATATGTTTAGAATTCATAGCCTTTGAAGTACGGGTTCTGAACTGATTTGTTCAGAAGCCATCACCGTTGAAGTGCGGGTTTTGAACTGATGTGTTCAAAAGCCATTACCGTTGAAGTGCGGGTTTTGAACTGATTTGTTCAAAAGCCATTATCTTTTATCTTTCTCCCCCTACAAAATACCAAAAGATTTGTCATTAATCACATGTATAAAACAAAATAAACTCCCTGAAAATATGTGATGTTCAATATCTTCTTGAATGCACAAGTACTTCTTCTTCCGAGAGTTCAACACTTGTCTCTAAATCTGCAAAACAGATTAAGTAGATTTTGGTACCCAACGAGTCTTGGGTCCTGACACGTTAAGCGGAGCTCTATAAGAAGGAAAATGGTAAGTACCATACCAATATTGAACATAATTATTATTAACAAAATCATTATTTCCGCAATAGGAATTAACAAAAGAATTAACTTTCGTTGTAAAATTCTTATTTGGAAATGATGATTTTGGTACATCTTTTCCAGGAAATTTACCTTTTACCTTCCATTGCATATTGACTCTTTTGTAGGAAGGAAGATCAGCATAGTATTTGGAAGACATATCCACAGAATGCTCGTAGAAAATATTAGAAGGACGCATCGGACATTCTGAAAAATACTCGGAGTTGTTGAACGAACTCACTTTGTCTTTTAAGGCATTTCGTTCCTTTGTCATCAACTCGAGCTTCTTCTGAATATCACAATTCACCCTCTTTTCCTTCATGATATCTGTAGATAAACCCGCCAAATTCTTCGTGAGTTTCTGAATTTCTTGCTGAAATATCTTCCGTTCTACAGAAAAATCATCCTTTATGCTCCTTGCTTGAAACTCAGCTTTCTTTCTCTTTTCTAACTCACTTCTTTCCAAATCCAACTCCTCTTGCAGTTCAGAAATTTTCTCTGAAAGCTTCCCATTCTTTACTTCAAACTCTTTCCTTTTAACCTCAAACTCGGCTCTTTCCTTCTCCACCTTTTGCTTCTCTAAAAATAATACTTTCTGAAAATCTGAGTTCTGCTTGGAAAGTCTTTGGAATTGGAGTTCAAAAGCTTTGTTATCTTCACAAGCTTTAGACTTCATCTTCAATTCCTTTTCAAGATCCGAAATTCTTAGAGCTAGACCCTCTCTTTCTTTCTTATGTTCTTCTCTTTCATCTTTTATTAATTTTTCTAAATCTGATAGTCTCTTTGTAAGCTCAGTGATCTTCTCAGAATCTTCTATCACATCCTTCATGTCTTCCTTTTTCTCTAAATCAACTTTCTTTTCTTCCGCTTTTGACGGTTCCTCTATGTCAATTTCTGATGTTGTCTGATTTGTATCCTCCTTATCAACATTCTTCACTTTCTTTACCCTGAAATCAACATACGATCCATGCATTAGCTTCGTTAATTCCTTCCACAACAACATAGGATTATTTTTGAAAGCATTTAATCGAGCACAAGTGTATTGTGGAAGTTTGGAAATAACAAGGATCAAATATAATGTTGCATCTTTATCAGCTCTCTTCCGATATATCTCTTCTTCAGTAAAATCTTCTTCCCGTTTATAAAGGATCAACGGGCCTTCGGTGAAAGATTTTATCATTAAATCTCCATTTTCTCTTCTCGAAATGAAATCCATGAAGTCGACCGTCCATTTCACAAAATCCGAATCCTTGTTAAGCATCGGAGGACGATTACCTGAAGCTTGATAATTCATCTTGAAAAAATTATATAAAACTTTTTCTTGAAAAACTCTTAAAAAGTATGAAATACACTATAGAAAAAATTTCAGTATAAAAAAATTTCTCAAAGTCGGGTCAGATGAACAGTAAAAAAAATTGACTAAGTGTCAGTTTTCGCAAGCAACAGTTGCGAAAAACACCAGTATGCGTAAGCTGAAGAAACGAAAAACCAAAGTTTTCGCAAGCAACAGTTGCGAATAGTAGACTTAGAAAATCTTGAAGAGATCTGAGGTATGCGTGACAGAGGGATACGCAAAGTTACTGTTTGCGTGTCTTTGGCTTGCGAAAAGTTACTGTTTACGTGACTTTGAGTTGCGAAAAGTTACTGTTTACGTGACTTTGAGTTGCGAAAAGTTACACTTAGATTCTGATGATCTTCAAAAGATGATGAACTTGCGAAAACCACGATGAGTCTTGCGAAAAGAATAGATCTTGCGAAAAGTTCCCAAAAATTCCCAAAAACGTCTGAAATCTGAAAACCTCTGCACGAAACTTCACAGAAATGCTCGAAATATCAGTCTGAATGTTTTTCCTACACACAAAAACACTGAAAACGTTTGAAATGCGATTCTTGTCGATCGAACAGAAGATCGAGTTCGAACCCCAAAAACTTCACAAATCTTCAAAATTGAAACTCAAAACAGTGAAATTGGCCTTCGAAACCTTCTTTAATCTTGTTCCAAATCTGATGACGAATCTACTGATCACAAACTTGAAGCAATTCGGTCACAAACACAAAATTTTTTAAAAAATCTCAAGAAAACGAGATTTCTTGAAAAATTTCAAGAAATCAATCAAATTTCCTTGATAATCTTCACAAAAATTTGTATATGATCACAGAAACACAATCTGAATCTAAGATCCTGCTCTGATACCAATTGTTAAACCAAGATCTAATCAAGATAGAGAAGATATGAATTCGTCATCCATTTCACTCAAGAACACATTACAAGATTAGGAGTTTTGTACAAGTGTTTTTCTCTCTAGAATATAAGAATGTGAGTTAAGTATGTCTAGAGTCCTACAAACTAACACACAACTAAACCTATTTATACTAAACACATTACAAGGTGTAAACAACACAATACAACTCAATACGTTGACTTTGACTTTGACCTTTCTATATTTAAACCTTGAAGACATATTGCACTAACAGTTACCTTATTCAACTCTCTATAATCGATGCACATCCTCATTGTGCCATTTTTCTTCTTTACGAATAGGACCGGTGCTCCCCAAGGCGATGAGCTCGGTCTCACAAACCCCTTCTCTAACAGCTCTTGAAGCTGTGTCATCATTTCTTGCATCTCGGATGGAGCCAACCGATAAGGAGCTCTTGCTATCGGGGCCGCTCCCGGAACCAAATCTATTCTAAACTCCACTTGTCGGTCCGGTTTGTAAACCCGGCAAGTCCTCCGGAAACACGTCGGGGAACTCGCGCACTACCCTTACGTCTTCAAGCTTCTTTTTCTCTAACTTGGCGTCGATCACATAAGCTAAAAATGACGAACATCCCTTCAACATACATTTTCGCGCCTTAATCATAGAGAGGATCGCTACGTCCCCTTTTCTACGCTCACCAAAAACGGTTACCACACCCCATCCGACTTGGGAATACGTATTAATTTCTTTGCGTAAACAATTTCAGCTTGGTTCGTGGCTAGCCATTCCATTCCGATTACTACATCAAATCCCCCAATTACCATAGGGATCAAATCAATCGGGAATTCCGTTCCTTCAATCTCTAACTTGCACCCCTTTAAGACCTCACGAACTATCGCTTGTCCGCCATCCGCTATTTCTACTACTATAGCATCTTCTAAACTACTAGTGAGCATAGACAATCTTGGAAGAAAATAGTTCTACACAAAAGAAAAGCTCGCACCCGAATCAAATAACACACACGTAGGTACGGAGTTTAGAATAAACGTACCCGACACCACATCTGTCGAAGCTTTTGCCTCCTCGGTAGTCATCTGAAAGGCCCTCGCCGTTGCTCTTGGAGGTTCCAACTTCTTTCCCCCCGATTTCAATTCCAGACACTCATTTCGGAAATGGCCCGGCTCCTTGCATTCATAACATATTTGTCCCCTAACGGGGCAATCCTTAAAGATGTGACCAGTTTTTCCACACTTATAACAACTTTCGGGCGTAGAGCCACATGGGCCAAAGTGTTTGCTTCGGCACTTGGAACACCACTTGGCTTCACGTCTCGAGTCAGTCCCTCGATTGTTAGCAACGAACGGCCGTGATCTTTTGGAAGACATGGAATTCCCTTCCCATTTTCTGTTTTTCGGTATTACCACTTTCTCTTCCTTACCTTGGTTGTAGGCATCCTCTACCAACTGGGCTTCCTCTATCGCCTCTCGAAGAGTAGCCGATCTTGACACGCGAACCATGGTCATCATGTCCGACGGAAGACCCTTGATGTAAGCCTTAATTTTCTCTTTCTCGGTAGGGACCAGATGTCCCACCAAACCCAACTTCTCCATAAACAATCGGTTGTATTCTTTGATCCACAAACTACCTTTCCTCAAATTCCTGAAGCTCTCTTCGATCCGGTCCAAGGCTCTTTCGTTACAGTATTCCTCCAACACTTTTTTTTTAACGTTGGCCAACTCAGTTTGGCCAAAACAGAAGTCTCGAGCGAGGTGGAGTAGACATTCCACCAAGTGAGGGCCGCCCCTCTTAGCATTTGCGAACCAAACTTATCCTTTTGATTCTCTCCGCACTCGCTAGTTCGGAAGGCCTGCTCCATTTCCCTTATCCAGTTCATGCACACAACCGGATCATCCGTGCCTTTAAACTCGGGCGGTCTACAACTCAGAAAAGTTTTGAAAGAACAAATCTTCCCCACTTGCCCGGTTTCCAAAGTTCCCAATCCGTCGGTGGGAATATCATTTCCCCCAGATCCGGCCACCAGAATGTTCTCGGCAACTTCCTCGTGCTTACGGTTGCTCGCATCTCGATCCTCTATAAATTTCAGGAACTGCTCTTGTTGTTGTGCCATAGCTCGGTTCATGGCCGTCATCATTCGGTCCATCATTCTGGTCTCAGTCGTTGCCTCCTCTAAGACGGGATCAGACGTCTCCAAATTCCGTCGAGGTATATGCTCGGGTCCACCACCCAACAAGTTAGTGTTAAGTGGAGGTCCTCCTGTCACCGTCACCCTCGGTTGCTCGGTCGTGGACACCGTAGCATCAAGACCATCCGCCCTACTGCGAGTATTAACCATCGAGTCTGTCACACATTTCGAGGATGAGGTGAGAATTAGGCTATAATAGTTTAAACATAGGAAACGTACCAATACATGTATTAATCATCATAACAATAGCAATCTAAGTATACTCACGTAATGGTATATTCATAATAGCAGTAGCTAATTGAGATTATGAACACACGTCACATAAGAATTCTTGTTACCATAGTCACAACTCTCAACTTATGTACTTCCGTCGACTCTAAGATCATCCTATCTTATGAATACTACCCAAAGCTCACCCAATCAATACTTAATCGTTTCAGTTTAAGTCTAGGTATCTTAATGACTAACCTAGTTCGCTTAAACTACTGCTCTGATACCAACTTGTAACACCCTAAAATTTAGAGTAAATTTAAACCTGAATTGTTGCGGAATTAATACTAAAATGACATAGATAAATCACCCAAAAAGGGGAAGTAATATTGGCGTTTACATTATAAGTAATCGAACAGGATAAACCCAACAACCTATTAATCTAGACTTAGCAAAGTTCAGATTATATGCGGGTGTTGCTATCTCGCCCTCAAAAGTATAACGATTCTATACACAAAAAATCCGCCTCTATGTCCATCCAAAATTTGCTATTGCCCCTTCATACTCTTCACTCAAGCCCGAAGGATCCCACCGCTAGAATTACCTGCTATACACGTCATTAAAGAAGAAGTGTTAGGCTAGAGCCTAGTGAGTACAACGTTTAGAAATTTAATAATTAATAATTCTTTATATAAACCGGCAAATGGAGAATACCAAAATCATGAATGTACGTCGTAATAATACCAAGGACCCTTTAGGTTGACGGGGGAGTCCCGATTACCAACACAAGTGACGGAACACGTATAGTAAGCCACTTGGTAGTTGGTAAAGCCCAACACATAACCATAATCTTGGATACCGAGTGAGGTTACTTACAACCAACACCCATGAAGTTACAATATCCAATAACGTAAAAGCACTTAGGACTTATACCATACTGTCGATGCCTATCCGTGCCTCGATGTGGGAAAACTAGCGTTCCGACATCGGCCATAAAGTCTATAATGCCAAGGGATCCATTACGCTCGGTGCCGACATCAAAAGTTTCCATACATAAATTCTTAATCACATATACGGATACATATATATATATATATACACATATGGTCACATGAATGATTCTCCTCAAAATACCAATATTCCATATCACATTTCCAAATACCATATTTATCATGTAGGGTTCATTATTCCAAGTACCTTATCCAAATCCATCCATAATACCAAAACCCTAGCTTTAATCCATAAAGTAAAATCTCACGTATTGGTAAATCTCACATTTAAAATCAAGAAATATATATATGTAGGCTCAATATAGTTCACATTTACTCTTACCAAGTTTTCATCCAAGTAAAACCCCCAAATCTCTTTACTTGAGATTTTTGAGCAAAAACAAGAACTTAGTGAAACAAGACACAAGATAGTTAAAGCTTGATAAAAAGAACATTTAATGTGTATTATAAGTCACGTAGAAATGATGAACTCACCTTAAGAGATTTGTTAAGTGAAAACCTACACTTATGGAGAAACCCTAGTTTAGATGATCTTTAAGTAAGGAAATCTTGACCCCTCTAAGCTCTTACACTTTAAGATCTTCTTCACTTTGCATTAACCAAGGTTTTTAGTTGGTGAGATTGTGGATGAAAACCCTTGAATAATAGATGAGGAGGGAGAGATGGAGCTTGGGGGAAAATCGCCCAAAATGGAAGAGAGAAACGACTTAGGAGCTGTAATAACAAAATGAACCTGAAACCCCTCCTTTCATGACCTTAAACTCAGATCTCGGCTCCCAAACCGCGACATTGCCCCGGCGAATTTGCCCAGGGCATTGTCGCCCCCCGAGTACCACATTCTGTCCGATTTCGACCATCCAGCACCTGGTCGCGACATTGCCATAGCGACTTTGCCCAGGGCATTGTCGCGTGGCATAGTCACGAACCACGACTAAGCTGCTGCCCGAATTGTTTTCCGATACATCTCGAGGGTTTTGGGTGCGTGAACAAGGATACTAACGTATAGGCGACTTGTGCATGGGTTTGAATGGAAGGGAAAGCATACGTACGTAATTCTATCCCTATATATATATATATATATATATATATATATATATATATATGCATACTTACATAACGACACACATGTCAAACCAACTAGGAGGGACGATCTTACTTATATTAAATTTTGGAGTGTTACATTATAAATAGGAGGAATGCCCCTTCAGTTTAAAGGTGGTCTTCACTGAACTTCTTAGTGCCTTAGAAAATTGTCCTTAATTTTCCATCCTCCTTTTTCTCTCTATTTCTTAGTGCAAGAATTCTTAGTGCTTCTCTAGTTTGTTTAGATTTGGTTTTACTTAATCTTATTCTGCAACAAACTGTAAATTGTTTGATTTATCAATAAATAATTTAGAAAACTATAAATCTTGTGTGTTTGTATTCACCCCCCCCCCCCCCCCCCTTCTACAAACTTACTTGTATAATCCTTTGGGACCAACAATCCCAAACTAAAGAGTTTCATAAATCGATTCTTACTGTAGGTTGAAGAGACGATCTAGGTTAATATCTGAAAAAGGGTGGAAAGATTGCTGGATTTAGGGTGGAAAGAGGGAGATAGGGGATGAAGATTGACAAACCTGAATGCTTGCTGGATTTAGGGTGGAAAGATAGTGCGTTTTTGTCTGAGAGAAAGATAAAGAAGTTGGATTTAGGGCGGAGAGAGAGAGATGCAAATTGGAAAAAGTGATAAACAAAATAAGTGGAAAAAGGTGATTGGACTACCCCTTTTTGTTACGGATGTGTTTAAGTGATAAGTGGATCTGAATAGAAAAGAAAACAAACAGTCTTGTTTTTAAAACGTCTGACCGAAAAAGTGATAAGAGGTAAATAAGTTCTGAAAACTAAAAAACAAACATCCCCATAGTTTTCATAATAGAATTCCCAAAATGATTTCCATACATAAACAATTTTCATGCATTTAAAACCATATAAAGATCAATAAATGATCATTTTCATTTCCACCTAAAATGTCCCAAAATGAAGATTTCTCCAAGCATTATATAATATTTGTAATACCTTTGTCACTATAGCCATCAACCTTTTTTTTGAAGTATATAATATTTATATACGAATAATGAAACAAATAAACTCACACAGCCTCCTCACTTTTGATGAGGTTTGAACGTTTATAGCCATCAACCTTTTATTTCCAAATAAACTTCCAATTATGGCAAAAAAACCTAAATGGAACCAAAATGGTGTCCTTCACGTATTGAACCGCATATATGTATTCATCTCAAATCATGAATCTCAACATCATATCTAAAAATGGTAAGAAAGCCTAAAATCTCCAAAATATCAAAGTTAGGTCAAAACCCTTCAAATAAGAAAATGTAAACAAGGAGATGTTTAGGAGTTCAAAATATGTATATTTGACATGTATAAAGTTTAAAAAGTTAGAAATTAACTCATAATACTAGGTTTTAATGAAAACCTAAAACCATGGAATCTCCTTGGAAAAAGATGAAGATAGTGAGATGAAGAACTCTTGGAGTGAAGCTTTCCAATCCTAGTTGATGTAGTCCATTCTTGAAATAAATGGTAATAAAGGGCCTTAAATGCTCCAAGCACTGAATTTAATGGAGGGGTTTAGGTTGACAGCGTTTGGGAAAGAGCGGGTGAAGAGTTATGAGACTTGAGGCACAAAAGTGTAGCTTTTAAGACTCTTGGTCCCCATGTGCAATTGTGTCATGGCATTGTTGCAGGTCACAGTCGTCGAGTTTGTATCGTGCCTGCCCCCATCTCAGCAACATTGACACGGAGACTATGCCCCTGGCAATGTCGTTGGGCATAATCACCCCATATGTACCGAGCACCTCCTCACCACAACGACAATGACCAAAGACTGTGCCCTATGGCACTGTCGCCTGGCATTGTCGCACAGTTGTTCTGAGAGCCGTTTTTCCAGATTTTCACTAGATTGAACCATCACTCCTCGAGGACATCTACCTAGGATGAACTTAGACCTACGCAACCCATAATTTTGATAACTTAAAGCATTAAAGAAATATAGTCGAAAAGTACCAAATTTCTGGGTGTTATAATAACTTTAATTATAAAGACTTAATCGTTAAAAACACCAAGAAACTCTAATCAGATTTGAACCACATGGTTGAATCTATCATTCGCGATAGAATCAACAAAAAAAGGGGTAGAAGCATACTTGTTCACTTTGTGAGCAGAAAATAAAATAAAGTGCACGTAAAATTAAATACCAACCTGATTTAATATACACATAAAGGAGTACAACTGCATGGTTGTATAAACTTGTCCTTAAAGGTTTTATCCGATCACTCAATTCGTTGTAAGTCTCTAATCGCAAAGCCCCATAATTTGATGCAGTCGAGGTTTCGATTGTCAACAACGGTAACAAAGAAACTTGGCAAGGTAGATGCAGGAATCTGGATGGAATGTCGTGGAGTAGGAAGCAAAAATTAAAGAGAAAGGGGGCATATCGTTTTTTGAGTTTTCTAGTGTGGACTAGGAGGAGGTTTAACCCAGTATTTGTATAAGAAAACTCCCTAAATCGTAGGCTTAATCCCCAAGAAAAGGGGCCACTAGCAGTTTGTTGGAGACTAAGTCTCCAACTAATTTATTAAAATCGATTTAATTAAGTTTCAAAATATATTAAACTCAAAAAATCAGAAATGATCTGCTCATAATTATTGGATTAATACCATCCTTTATTAATCAGTAATTTCTCTATAATTTTCAATATAAATAAAGCTCGAATCTCAGGGTGAGGCTCCTCAGCTACGATGCGGCTTGTGAAGTACAAAGTGTGCCTTCTCGCGCCACTCTGCAATTCTCGCGCCCGCTGTCTAGACCACGCACGTGCGTGTGCATTGGACCATCCACTTACAACCCCCACCATGTGCCTATCAACTTGTTCAAGGCCCAATTGGGGTAAATAACTTATAAGGTCCTCCAAATATTGTGTTTCCATCTATGTGGGATTGAAGAAAACCTCCAACCTCACTTAAAATGTCTAACAATCCCCACCAGGTTGGAAAGTTTTATGACATTCACAACTGATGTTGTCACAATGGTTTCACTAAGATTAAACCCTGTTTGATGTAAGTATGCAAGAAGTGATCAATTCAGTGGTATCCTTAGGATTTAAACCTTGAATTTATGTGATCACTTCGACTTATTTACACACACCATCTTACATCTTTGCTTTCTCACTCAGCGTGAATATGGTATGCACTAAACCCTATTTCATGACTTTATAGAAGAGAAACCACAACTCTCCATTTGAGGCGGTACCACCTCTTAGTCATATAGGCAAAGTTCTATAACACCTTTGTTGTTAAGATGCCTCTAAACTTTGTTAAAGGATTAAAATCATCACTGTTCTTGACAACGACGTACTATCACATACTGTAACGTCCCAAAAATTACAAGCAAATTTAAATTTTTAAGATAAACATTTCATTTATAACAACTCATTAAATGATCCCAACGTTTCGTTTGCCAACACATAATTAATATCTTTATAAAATGAAACCAGCGGAATAAACGTTTAATTATTAAAATCATAAAGCAACCATCTCTCCTCGTGCGCCAGTGTGTACTCGTCACGCCTTGGAGCCGCCCGTACCTGAAACCACAAACTATTGGGAAAGGGTAAGCACGAAGCTTAGTGAATTCAAACACCATAAATAATACAGTTATTCCACACTACCCCTAAAACAGATAGTGACACATAAACGATCATACAGGTCTACGAACAAATCATAAACATGTATATCCACAACCACCCGCCTAAAAGGCACAAGTCGGTCCCACCGACCACATGATAACATCTTCGGCCCCGCCGTATCCCCGGTCCCACCGAGTATCTACGCCACCCGCGTATAAAACCTCCGGCCCCGCCGGACCCTCGGTCCCACCGAGTCTCTACGCCACCCGCGTATAAAACCTCCGGCCCCGCCGGACCCTCGGTCCCACCGAGTTAACATGGCAACATAGTATCAACTAGACACCCCACTATCTAGTTCCACAACACAATCACATAAACCTACCACACACGTACTACAGCAATGATAAAACAACTATTATTAGATATAGTGAGAGAACTCACCTCAAATGCGCGCCTAGCTTAACAACACAAATCAAGCTTCACAGTTACGGTCACTTCCCAGCACCTAAACACATGTTAAAACGTGTCAATACGAGACCCGGACCCTATGACACGACACACGCTTAAAACAACTATTATTAGATATAGTGAGAGAACTCACCTCAAATGCGCGCCTAGCTTAACAACACAAATCAAGCTTCACAGTTACGGTCACTTCCCAGCACCTAAACGCATGTTAAAACGTGTCAATACGAGACCCGGACCCTATGACACGACACACGCTTAAACCGTCACTAAAACCAATTTCCGTTCTCACAAAACAGGTCTGTTCGGGACCTGTTTCGACCCCTTTAAACCCAGAAAAATCCCAATATTAATTCATGACCAGAAAGTCCTCTGAGTTAGGGTTCCAAGGACATATAATACGCCTCCTAACGATTTTTCTACAATTAAATACGGATTTTATAAGATCAGCCCGCAGAACAGCGAAAAACAGCACTTATCAGTATAAAACGACGATTTGGCCTAAGTTACGCTCCGAACTGGATTTTGCACAAAACACAGAAAAGTTTATAGACTCAAAAAGGGAACTTTTGGCACCGAAATCACCCCAATCCGAGTTACGAGTAAAGAGTTACGGCTAACGCAAGACAGGGACAGAAACTGCAGTTTTTTTACATAAAATGACGAACTGCTGTAAAAACGACCACTTTTTCACCTAGCTAGAGGCCGAACCAGATTTCCGCTAAAACACGGAAAAAGTTCCCGACCCAGAACGTGAACCGTGGGCACCAGTTTCGCCTCAAACCGAGCTACGGAGAAAAAGTTATGGTTAACGCAAGACAGTGGCAGAAAAGGACGTTTTTCACATAAAATGACGATTTATGAAAACGGTTCAAGGTTTATTCGATTCGGGTTTACGCGATCAGGTCACGGGTTAGAGTTCCATGGTGACTAGGGTCTGGACTCGACCGCGCACCACCCACTGCCACCTCCGGCAGTGGTGGTCTCCGGCGGCGACGATTCGGTACTAAAAGAAAACGACGATGCAAGGGACGATCCCACAAACGATATACGAGCCACAAGCACCCACCCACCCTCGAACTAATCTGGACAGCCCCGCCCGCCACAGCCACCGGACTGGTGGCGCACGGCGGCGGCGCACACCGCCGGCATCCACGGCTGCAGCGGCAGCGATGGTCTTGAGATGCTTCGGCGACAACGAAAGAAGGAAACAACGAGAAGAGAGTCTTACCTCGGCGATAACGACACAGCAGCGGCACTAAACTCCGGCACCTCCTTTTCTCTCGATCTCTCCCTCTCTCGCTGAAACTCTCTCTCACTCTCGCCGGCAAAAAGCACACCGGCGGCAGCTGCGGTTTTGGGAAGGTTCGACGGTGGTTAGCGAGAAGGAGCAGGTAGTAGGGTTTCCCCTTTTTTTTTTATTTGCGTGCGGCTGAATCCAAATGAAAGGAGAAGGGGGTCGGTCACTTATGGCCGATCCTCATGCAAGAATCCTCAAGTTTCCAATATTGGCCCCTCAACTATCCACACTTTTGCAAAAAGCCAAAAAATTCCGATACTTAACGATTTGACCCAACTCGACTAACCCCGCTTACGGAAACCACAATACTCGAACTTAAAAGAAAATAATTAAGACTAAAAAAAATTACATACCGGGATACGGGCTTTACAACTCTCCCCCACTTGGATTAGACTTCGTCCTCGAAGTCTCTGCCTACGAATAGCTCCGGGTAGTTCTCCCTCATCTCAACCTCAGGTTCCTAAGTCCACTTAAAACCCCTACTAAACTTCTCGAATACTATTCTTACTAACGTACTCTTTCTAAGACACTGGGATTATGATCGGCAGAACACCCCGACAATTGAAATCATTCCTAGCCAAGCGACTACGGTTGTCCCCCAACCTTAGATATCCCATACATCCCGAGTCAAATTTCAAGCTCTAACCATTCTAAAGCTGCTCACCAGTATACTCCACAGGATACTCGATTACGATCCCTCCCATCATTAATTGACGATTAACTTCTACGAATTCTAATAGACTCCAAAGATTTTCAATAACTTATATTAACAAAACATCGACCCCCTGCCGAACATCGGTCCAACCGATTACAATAACAAACATCGGCCACCCGCCGAACATCGGTTCAACCGATTACAATAACAAACGTCGGCCACCCGCCGAACATCGGTCCAACCGATTACAATAACAAACATCGGCCACCCGCCGAACATCGGTCCAACCGATTACAATAACTCACATCGGCCACCCGCCGAACATCGGTCCAACCGATTACAATAACTCACATAAGCGTGGTATTATCCTAGACACTAACACAAATAGATATCCCCCACAACCAAATCAACTAACACACACGTAGGTCATTCCACCATAACCATCCATCACAAGTGATCATTTCAGGGTTACTACTACCGTCACCATGATTATCTTAAAATCGGCTACAACTCTCCGATTATACTAAAGGTGTTTGGCCTCAAGCCCAAAAGTCGACACCTATATATACCACCTACCTCAAAATGGTTGATGCGCATTTATTCTCTTAATAACAAAGGGCATCAATCCCTTAACCGATACTATTCGGCCTACAGTACTAACGCGCGTGGAATATCTACCTTCCACCGTCGACGTATCATCCACACTTGCTCTACGAAGCCAAGTCACACCGTATCGAGGATACACCTTGACGTCTACCTCCCAGGTAACGCCTCAAGACCCAGTACACCGGAACTACCTCCCAGGTAAGTGCCCACAACTATATCCTCCTAGTACCTACTGGAAAGTCTAGGTTAAAACACATGAATACCGGGGTCCCACCCCGAGATACCCAACCGACCATTACCAACGACTGACTAACGTGTCTAAGGATCCAAAGCAAACAGCCTACCAACAACATGCCTATTTCGGAATGACTCACTCACCCAAACATGTAAACACTCAACGTGCAAAGAATGCCAAACGGTGCGACAAAAACAACTCATCAACTAGACTCCACATTGAGCCATTAAAACCGGGCAATTGGCCCATGACTAACTCCAAGTCAAAACCGAGCAAAATGCTCCACGCTTGCTAGACCCATAGGTCGGAAAATGCGTTTAAACAAAGTTTAAGCAAGCAATACTCTGAAATCAACCTTAGTCTCAGACTCAACACGGGTTAAACAAAAGAGTTTTCCAAAAGGACTCACACCCTAAAAATTCTCGAAATGACACAAGACACTTAAAAGCACATTTCCCAAATGGTTTACAAAATCATTTACAAATATTTTCAACATCAGGATTTTCATCTCAGAAGATCGTATGTAATAAAACTACTATTACCTGATCGATAGTTACGCAAAACTGGACACGCTCGTCCCACATAGGAAAATCATGTTGAAAATCGTTCCATTGCAGTTCAGTTTACTCACACAAAAGCAAGCGTAATAAATAATTTCTTTAAAATGAACCGCCTCGATTCCAGTATGGATTGACTCATGACGTGCACTTAAAGTAACCGCTTGACCTTAAACAGGGTGCGACAAAGGTGTGCACATAATTCAAAATAAGTTTCACGACATTTGATTCAAAAATTCTTCTTTTTAATCATAAAAATGACGTGGCACAAGGTTCGCCACAAATTTTCCGCGCGTCAGCTAATCACACAAAACGATGACACGGTTTACGAATATATTTTTGTTAAAACACAACTGTCTCGTGTAAGTTTCAAACTTGAAGACAAAAACCAGTCCGCTTCTATTAATTGGAAATATCGACTAAAACCTCATAAAATCTCAAACTGGGGGCAGGCATGCAAGCTTGTAATACTTCCTCAAGTTTCGTACTTGGGACATATAACGTCAAAACATTATAGTTTAAAAATGTATTTATCGAAAATGCTCAAAATACTCGTTTCCTCCAAAGCAAAAGTTTTTAACTTCCAAAAACAAATGATCGGTAATTCTAAATTAACCGAATGTCAAAAATCTACGCATTTATATTTCCAAAATATAACACATTGTAATCGTATGCATGATGTTCACAACATTAAAACACTCCTTGGATCAAATGGTCTTTCATTTCGACAAAAAGGAACTAAAACATTTTCATGCACGACTCGTTTATCAAAATGTCGAGAACGAAGGTTACCCCAGTATGCATACCCCTAAGTCGATAAATCGCATTTTCATCGAAATGTCAATAAAACCTTTAGCTGACTGAAAAGCGCACTAAACAACTCCTTATGAAATGTTACCAAAATTCCTCCATGCACCACTTATGTCACGCATGAATCAATCCACACACTGAACTATTTGCAATAAAATACTTAGTGACACAAACTCTCGAAAGAAAAGTTAAGCGACACAAGAATTCCAAACTCATTTTAAACAAATCACCAACAAAATTTGTAACTCTCGTTATAAAAAGGTTTCATGCACTTTCAAAACCATAATTCGACATCTTGTGTGTGTGCTAAACATTTCCCAAAATTCCAAAGCACAATCCATATAAGGATTGGAGACACAAAAATTAGTTAATGCAATCTTATTTTCAAAATAACTTCGTGCATGACTCATTCGGCATTCAACGTCTCGACCCCTACTACTCCGAAACTCTCCGGTCTACTATTGTCATCCAGACATTTAAACCTCTTCATGCAAGTTGGGAAATCACATCAAATCATCTTACGGGTTTTCCTCAAATCAAAGTCGGCTCTATGAGCCTATGACCCTAGCACAATCTTCCATCTTGGCCCGAAATGATCTGCTTACAACAAATATCATCCTTATCGTCACTCCAAGTGACTAATATTATAATCGTCTTTCTATTCCAACGACTACTAGTTTAGGACCTTCATCACTACCCCCAACGATCATCACCTTAAAACACTTCGAGTACACACCTGTACTAGTAGGTTTACTATAGTTGTTCCTCCTTGTGATGGCTATTCTGGGTAGACAATACAACGCGTTATTAGCACATAATAACTCATACTAACAACACTCACGCTCAACTCCTTGAATTCCTCGTGACTTCCCCTACTCGAGCATTGATCTTGTGCTTCCGGTAGTAGGAGCTCTACTACTACCATCCACACCTATCATCGCCCGTTCCGAGCTCCATCCCAAGGGGTCCAAGTAGTTTCTCGCCGAAACTATACACATATGCCCGCACCGGCATATGTACACACTCTTCCTAGCTCCCTAGGAATTCCATCCAAACCACTACCCTTGCTACTGCCAAATCCCTAATAGTAAGCAGCAGACATGCAATACAGTGTAATAAGCACCAAGCAATTTAGCATACATACTCCTATGTTCTAGAAAGCAATCTAGCACACGTCCTCATACATAAACACCCTTCCCAGCTCTCTAGGAACTTCCTCTTATCCCACTACCCTTGCTACTACCGAATCCCTACTAATTATAATGGGTGACCTCGCGAATACCCGATTATATGCAGTGCGAAATAAATAGACAGTCGAATACAAGACTCTATCCTAGAACGGTTGGACTCAAACAAGAGCTGCGCAATAGAACTAAATCGAATATTCTAAGGCTATAAATCTCTTACTGCATACAACCTAGAGGGCATCCACTTAGTAACCTATCATAATTAGCATAAATTCTTAATAGCAAGTAGTTCAACATACAGCATAGTGTCCACAACAGGCAATCTAGCATGCATACTCTATGATCTAGAAAGCAATAAAACACTAAGTACTGTACCTTTCCCCTTTGGCTCCGGCTGACTGTACACACTGCGCCTCCGATCACCGTTTCTCAAACGGATATTTCCTTCGTTTTATTTCCCAAAAACTTAAAGAAAATTTTTATAGCCGCAAACTTGAGATCAAACACACCGAAATGCGTTTGATTCACTCAAGCCTTGCTCTGATACCAAGTTGTAACGTCCCAAAAATTACAAGCAAATTTAAATTTTTAAGATAAACATTTCATTTATAACAACTCATTAAATGATCCCAACGTTTCGTTTGCCAACACATAATTAATATCTTTATAAAATGAAACCAGCGGAATAAACGTTTAATTATTAAAATCATAAAGCAACCAACCTTCCTCGCGCGCCAGTGTGTACTCGTCCCGCCTTGGAGCCGCCCGTACCTGAAACCACAAACTATTGGGAAAGGGTAAGCACGAAGCTTAGTGAATTCAAACACCATAAATAATACAGTTATTCCACACTACCCCTAAAACAGATAGTGACACATAAACGATCATACAGGTCTACGAACAAATCATAAACATGTATATCCACAACCACCCGCCTAAAAGGCACAAGTCGGTCCCACCGACCACATGATAACATCTTCGACCCCGCCGTATCCCCGGTCCCACCGAGTATCTACGCCACCCGCGTATAAAACCTCCGGCCCCGCCGGACCCTCGGTCCCACCGAGTTAACATGGCAACATAGTATCAACTAGACACCCCACTATCTAGTTCCACAACACAATCACATAAATCTACCACACACGTACTACAGCAATGATAAAACAACTATTATTAGATATAGTGAGAGAACTCACCTCAAATGCGCGCCTAGCTTAACAACACAAATCAAGTTTCACAGTTACGGTCACTTCCCAGCACCTAAACGCATGTTAAAACGTGTCAATACGAGACCCGGACCCTATGACACGACACACGCTTAAACCGTCACTAAAACCAATTTCCGTTCTCACAAAACAGGTCTGTTCGGGACCTGTTTCGACCCCTTTAAACCCAGAAAAATCCCAATATTAATTCATGACCAGAAAGTCCTCTGAGTTAGGGTTCCAAGGACATATAATACGCCTCCTAACGATTTTTCTACAATTAAATACGGATTTTATAAGATCAGCCCGCAGAACAGCGAAAAACAGCACTTATCAGTATAAAACGACGATTTGGCCTAAGTTACGCTCCGAACTGGATTTTGCACAAAACACAGAAAAGTTTATAGACTCAAAAAGGGAACTTTTGGCACCGAAATCACCCCAATCCGAGTTACGAGTAAAGAGTTACGGCTAACGCAAGACAGGGACAGAAACTGCAGTTTTTTTACATAAAATGACGAACTGCTGTAAAAACGACCACTTTTTCACCTAGCTAGAGGCCGAACCAGATTTCCGCTAAAACACGGAAAATGTGCCCGACCCAGAACGTGAACCGTGGGCACCAGTTTCGCCTCAAACCGAGCTACGGAGAAAAAGTTATGGTTAACGCAAGACAGTGGCAGAAAAGGACGTTTTTCACATAAAATGACGATTTATGAAAACGGTTCAAGGTTTATTCGATTCGGGTTTACGCGATCAGGTCACGGGTTAGAGTTCCATGGTGACTAGGGTCTGGACTCGACCGCGCACCACCCACTGCCACCTCCGGCAGTGGTGGTCTCCGGCGGCGACGATTCGGTACTAAAAGAAAACGACGATGCAAGGGACGATCCCACAAACGATATACGAGCCACAAGCACCCACCCACCCTCGAACTAATCTGGACAGCCCCGCCCGCCACAGCCACCGGACTGGTGGTGCACGGCGGCGGCGCACACCGCCGGCAGCCACGGCTGCGGCGGCGACGATGGTCTTTAGATGCTTCGGCGACAACGAAAGAAGGAAACAACGAGAAGAGAGTCTTACCTCGGCGATAACGACACAGCAGCGGCACTAAACTCCGGCACCTCCTTTTCTCTCGATCTCTCCCTCTCTCGCTGAAACTCTCTCTCTCTCACGCCGGCAAAAAGCACACCGGCGGCAGCTGCGGTTTTGGGAAGGTTCGACGGTGGTTAGCGAGAAGGAGCAGGTAGTAGGGTTTCCCCTTTTTTTTTCTTTATTTGCGTGCGGCTGAATCCAAATGAAAGGAGAAGGGGGTCGGTCACTTATGGCCGATCCTCATGCAAGAATCCTCAAGTTTCCAAGATTGGCCCCTCAACTATCCACACTTTTGCAAAAAGCCAAAAAATTCCGATACTTAACGATTTGACCCAACTCGACTAACCCCGCTTACGGAAACCACAATACTCGAACTTAAAAGAAAATAATTAAGACTAAAAAAAATTACATACCGGGATACGGGCTTTACACATACCTTACACGGGTCTATCAATTGATAATACCTTTTATCAGTTAAGGACTTGTTATTACCCCGTTAAACTTAGAAGACAGGAGCACTAAATCCAAGTTGGATTCCCATCACTAACTGATTCTGCGTGGTTTCACACCCATGTCTCTAGTAGTTGATCATACTAAGTGTCTCGTCAGATGTTTGGCCAACGGATCTGCCAGTTTCCACACGACTTGACAAACACAATAATAATGGTACCATTATCGATCCGTTGTCTCACATAATTATGTCGGAGACCTATATGCCGTGACTTCCCATTATACACGACATTGTAAACTTTTGACAACGTGGTCTCACTATCACAATACATGAGATTCGAAGGAGTTAGACGAGGCCACAAATGGAATTTTGTAAGTAGATCTCAAATTCATTCGACCTCTTTGTCTGCAACAGTTAAGCCAACGAATTCAACTTCCATAGTCAAATGGCGATACACATTTGTTTCTTGCTCGCCCAGGAAACTGCCCCACTATCAAGAGTATAAATCCACCCACTTGTGAATTTAGAATCACTTGAGTGATTTATCCAACTAGCATTAGAATATCCCTCTAAAATTCCTGGATGTGTCGAGTATGTTAATTCTAGATCACTGGCTCTTTTCAAGTACCATATCACTCTACCGATTGCCTTCCAGTGGTTTGGACCCGGATTGATAGTATAATGACTCAGTCTACTTACAGCAAAGCAATATCCGGTCTTGTGCGATGCGTTGCGTACATCATGCATCCTATTGCACTAGTATACTATAGTTGAGCCACAACTCTTCCGAAGTTTTTATCAGGTTTCACACTTGAATCAAATGGAGTGTTAAACTCCTTTATACTCGAATGTTGAAACTTAGTCAGTATCTTCTCTATATAGTGGGATTAACTTAGACAGATTTGAAATCCTGACTTATTTATTTTTATTCCAAGAGTAGTGTCTACTTCTACAAGATCTTTCATCTTAAAGTTCGAGGATAGGTAGTTCTTTGTTTCGAGGATACCTTCAAGATTAATTCTAATGATCAACATATCATACACGTAAAGACAAACTACCACAGTGGATTCATTTGTGCATTTTGAGTAAATGCATCTGTCAGCCCATCATGCATGAACCCGAGAGAAGTGATAGTCGTATCAAATTTTTCATGCCACTTTTTTAGGTGTTTGTTCTAATATGTATAGAGATTTAACAAGTCTACATACTTTTTTCTCCTGTCCGGGTATCACAAACTCTTTGGGGTGCTCCATATAAACCTATTCGTTTAGATGACCATTCAAAAAGGTTGTCTTCACATCCATTTGATGAATGTACAGTTCTTTTATGGTTGAGATTGCTATAAGAGTTCGAATAGAACTAATTCTAGCAATCAGAGCATAGGTGTCGAAGTTCTTAAGGTCTATATCCTTTAGTTACTAATCTTGCTCTAAATGCTGATATTGATCCCTCTGGATGTAGCCTCCTTTTGAATACCCATTTAGAACCTATGGGCTTCACTCCCTTAGGTAAATCAACTAATTCTGAAGTTTCATTTCCTATAATAGAGTCCATTTCATCATTTATTGCCTCCTTGCACAATGGAGTGTCCCTTGAAGACATGACCTCTTAAAAAATGGCTCATATATCATTAGATCCATAAATGGAACCTAATGCTCAAATTATTTCATGGGTAATGCTCAATTGATACAAAGTAATGGAAAGACAGAGGTAAAAAAATTTGACACAAAGGTAAAAATGCTTGAATCGTTACCTTGTCGAGAAGATAGAAATCCAAACCACAAGAAACAACCAGACCGAGAGTACGGATCATTACCTTGTGAAGAAACAACCAGAGAGCACTAATCATCAATGCTCTTTCCAGAAAATTTAGGTTTTGATTGTGAAAGGTAACAACGCTGACAAAGGAAACAACCAGAGAAGAAATCGACAGTAAGAATTGTTACCCTGTCGAGAAGATAAGAATCTAGACCACAAGAAATTGAAAGGAGCGATGTAAAGAAGACCGAATCGAGAGGAGCGATATGAAGAAGACCGAATCAAGAGGAAACAACAGAGGCTGAATCGTCGTCTTGGATACAAACCCTGTGAACCCGAGTGTACATGATGAATAATCATCTTTAAAAGGCTGAAATGACATCTTGAATCGTCTTCTGAAGAGGTTGAATTGATGTCTTGGAAAGGTAATGACAAGGCATTGAAGTTTTAGACGGTTTTAGGAAACCATGCTTCGTAAAGTTGTACACCGTGTTTAAAGACTTGTAAAGATGAAAAAATTAAGTAATTTGACATTAAATGACAGTACATAAAACTAAAAAAAGTTGTTTTTAAAAGTTTTAGTCAAATACTTTATAATATAGTATAGATTATACAAAATCGGTTTATAAAAATCGATAAAAACAAATAATAGAAAAAACATGAAAATTAGACGATTAATACTAATCCTCATTGAAGTCTTTAGTTTAGGTGGATTTTCTGAAATTTTCCAAAAAAGTTAAGGAAACAAAATCTCATATGTTTGATTTACCAAAAGGCAAAGTTTTAGGGCATCTCCAATGAGTCACACTCTATCTTACATCAAAATTTTAAAAGTAGTGTAAAAAGTAGTGTTAATAGTAAATCTTTTTCAATGGATAACACTATTTTTTAAAAGTGACCTGAAAAGTAGTGTAAATGAATAGTGTTACACCAAATAAAGTGCAATACTATTCCTTACACTAAATTTAACTGAAAAATAAATACCTATAGAAGATGCGAATAATATCATTTACACCATATTTTAACGTTTAGTGTAAGATTGAGTGGAGACGGTCTTATCTTGCAATTTGGCATGTTCATGTAACGTATCGAAGCAGGAATCAAGCGACGTATTCGATCAATTGCGCTTTATAAGTAATCTTTCTGCTATTTGTTGGCTCAGAGTACCATTCTAGTTCTAGGGTTTTGTTTCTAATCCATGGAGAAGATCAGGAAACCATCCCACGCAGGTTCATGGTACACCGATAATCGTAAGTCCCATCTAAACTCTTACTTCAATTCCATTCATCCACAACTTAAATGATCGTCCGCTTTTCTTATCTTGCTCGATTTGATGGATAATGAAGTTTTGAATGATTTAAAGCTGTAGCTGCTAGAACTTCTGTGAATTTTTTCAATCAATTTTTAGTCTTATGATGAAAGATGCAATGAGAGTGTGAGAGATTGATCCAACTCCAGTTATTTAAAGATTGTTCCTTTTGATGTTTATATGTAATTAATTTAGACACTTCTTCTTTGAAGAATTAAAGTGGTTAACACTTTAAGAATGATTCAACAATTGTTCTAGTGTTGGCTGGTTTCTTATGTATTTTGGAATCTAATGCTTAACACTTGCTGCAATTTCATAGTGTTCCAAAAAGGTGGTTTATGTTTGGTATATATATACAGGGTCAGGTTCATATATGCACATGTGCATACAAGTAATGTGTAACATGCACACGTGCATATGCTTGTACATTAAGCACATGTGCATACCTTCCGGATGAACCGTTCCCGGGGTGTTCCTATGTTTTAAATTTTTTGGGAGGTTTTCTCCTCAACCTCCCTTCCTCTCTCTTTCTATATATATGCATATGTAAAGATTGTGTAAACATAAGAAGGTTAAAAAACTTAATACTATATTGTTCTGATACAAATACCCATCTCAAATGAGCTTATAAGAGGTGAAGCCTGTAGGGGGAAAGTGAATGTGAGGTTGGAACCTTCAAGTTAGCTTAGGAGAGACAAGAGTGAGGTAGGCGGGGGAAAGAATAGGGGTTTAGTTTGACATGACTAGTTTAGTAATTTACTTTCTCTCCCGGTCTAATGTCAGCAAACGCGTGACTATATTTTTGTTACCAAATGCACCCTTATGGAGTCCTTGTGGGCGATACTGATAAGCTATGCTTTACATTTGGTTTTAAAACTTATATAGGATTATTGTTGGACCTTTTGAGCACACACCTAACAAAATGGTGTTACCAAACGGAAAAATTATTAGCTATTATCAAGATACCATATCACTCTATGGTATTACTATGTTGTTCTGTTCTCTTGACACATGTCTAAAAGGGCTAATTTCGCCACAATCCGACTTTTAGCAGATACTTTACATCTTCTATTGTTAGGGGCCATTTACCAAACGCTTACTAGGTAAGCGTTTACCATGTGTCACTTACCTTGTCAGGTGAGTATGCAAAGACCGAGAATCTTACCTGGTAAGAGGCCAGGCAAGAACTAAGAATCTTACCCGGTAAGTGAGGGAGAAGACTCTTACCCAGTTAGCGCTTACTAACAATTCATTTTGATGGCCGAGAATGTTTCCTGATGAGGTAAGTGACAGTGGTACTCTTGCCGTTAAGCGCTTACCCAGTAATCTTTCGGTAAACAACCCCTTAGTTTAGGTGGATTAGACTTCTGGTTTTTCTTTTACTAGCTATCATTGTGTTGTTTCTCATAAATTCTCCTACTTGTGGTACAAATTCAATATACATCCATCCCTTATTGCTCCTATTGCTACACTTGATAAGCTCTGGTCTTGCACCGAGCCCACTATTGGTATTGCACACATCCAAGTATTTAGTTGGCAAACATTTTTATGTTTTTGATCTTGAATTCCATATGGTTTATGGGGATACAAGTATTATGTTGATATTAGGTAAGAAAATCCGAGCCTTTTTTATCTATCTTTTTAGCTAATATACTATACAAAAAGGGATAAGAAAATGGACTTATCACCATTCGGGACCTTGCTTTACCTTAGGCATGCTTCATTACCACTTTGTCATTTTGTCCCTTAACCTTTTGTTTCTTCTCTTTGATATTTTTCATTATGGGCTGAGGCTAATTAAATGCTTGTGGTTATTATGTTGCTAATGTTAATGTTAATTGAAGTCAATGGTTTTTTGTTATGTTGTCAACATTTGTTGAATGTCAAGTATTAGTTGAGGTAGATAACTTATCTTTGTGATCAATGGTTGATTGATGTTAATATTCTTGTTAATTTGTCAGTTAATGATTTCTAATTAAATGCATTGATTCTTTATATTTACATACTAACATATATACATCTACACAAACTCACAATTCATATATATACACACACATACATGGAGGTACAAATTAGAAAAGCAAGGTTAAGAATGTAGGAATAAGTGATTCATATGTGAATCATTGGGAAACGCGAAAAAAAATCTATTTGAAGATGCATTATGCATATGTGAACCTAGATTTGCTTACCTACCCTTTTACTAATGATTCACAATGAAGATGCATATATGAACCCATGTTTCCTTTTACCAATGATTCACATATGATACTATGCTGTTAATATCGGCGATATATCGCCGATATATCACCGATATCTCAGAAATCAGACCTTGGCAAAATATCGCTAAAAATATCGGAGCCGATAATATCGGCCATTTTTGCAGATATTTATCGATATTCGGCGATGTTGACTCGGATGCCGAGCCTATTGCTTGCGATTAGCTCGTTTATGAACACTTTTCCTATTTTGTTTTGTGAAGCTTGTTTAAGTTGATGTGTTGATGTTGAAACTATGTTTTTAGTTAATGCATATGATATGTTTATGGATGCATACATATATATTATATATATAAAATTCTAAGAAATATTATATGAACCGATATATCCGATATTTCAAATATCGGATTCTGACCGATATACCACTGATATCCGATATTAACAGCATAGCATATGAATCATTTATTCATATTGAATTTCTTATTTGAACCTTCCCCTACACACACACACACACTTGAAGTGTACCCGTGCAATGCAGCCCGATCCATTTCCGGTCTGAAGTCACATTTATTCCTTTTTTTGGTTCATCAGCTCAAAAGTTGGAGGAAGAGCTTGAAGGATGGCTGGTGGAATGTGGTTTGACCAAGTCTCCAGATGTACGAGGTGTAATTGCTCCGTAAGTGAATGTGCACTTTCAATCTTGCTCATCATTCGTTCCTAATAAGTTTCTAATCAACTTGTCATCGTTGTGGTGGTATTGCTAGTCATGCAGGTTATTCTTATTCTGGCCGTGCAGCCGCCTTTGCATTTGGAAACATTGACCCAACCAACATGTAAGCTTTTTTTTCTCCAAAAAGTATTAACATTTATGCAACACACATACATCTATATATATTTACGTCTTCATGGAAACAGCCTCTCTACTCGAGGTAGAGTAAGGTCTGCTTACTTCCTACTCTCCGTGAACCCCACACTGTGTGGGATCCACAGGGTTGGGTTTGGTTTGATTACATATATATAGATATAGACATAGATATATAGGGGTGAGATTGGGGGAGAACCTTCCAAACCCCTCAAAGATACATGGAGAAATGAAATATAAAATATATCGATGTGGAGGTCAAATTAAATATAATAAAATGATCTTTTTTTGGTGTAATTTGTTTCGCTCCATTTTTGGTTATATTTCACTGTTTTTTGGTTTAAAAAGTAGAGGTAGAGTTTTTCAATATGTTAAAAGGAGGTTATAACAATCTTTTTATCATCAGTTGTATTATCTCAATTTAATGGATGGTTTGGATGGGTTCTTCGGTTCTTTTCTTTAGTGTTCTATTCCGATTTTTTCCCTATATATATGTGAACTTCTTCATTGGTTTAATCATTTTGGTTTGATTGATATATTTGTTTCTAATTCTGAGGATGTTTATGTTTCAGTACTAGGATATTTCTTCTCGGTCCATCTCATCATCATTACACCCCTAAATGTGCTCTTTCAAGAGCAACGATTTACAGGACACCAATAGGCGACCTTCCTATAGATCTCCAAGGTATTCTTGCATCATCTTCATTTACATACTTTCTCAAGACCATCCCCTTAGATTTTCTTTAATTTAATTTTTCATATCATTTATTTGGTAATAATAGTCATAGAAGAGCTAAAAGCTACCGGAAAGTTTGACATGATGGATCTTCAAGTCGACGAGGAAGAACATAGCATGGAAATGCACTTACCCTATCTTGCCAAAGTATTTCGTGGGTGAGTCCAATTTGCGTACATCAGTTGGGATATTATGGGTTTGATTGGTTTGGTTTTATTCGATTTTGCACTTTTACAGGTATTCAGTAAAAGTTGTTCCTATTTTGGTCGGGGCTGTAAGCGCTGAAAATGAAGCCATGTATGGACGACTGCTCGCCAAATATATCGATGACCCCACAAATTTCTTTTCAGTGTCCTCCGACTTTTGTCACTGGGGTTCTCGGTATGTTTCACTTATTAAATTCTTTTTCTGCAATTTTTTTTGTCACTGGGGTTGTCGGTTTGTTTTGGTTTGGTTTTTAGTTCTTGTTTGGTACATAATTCGTTTAGCGTTTATAGATTTAACTACATGCACTACGACAAAAAACATGGAGCGATCCATAAATCTATCGAGGTTTTGGACAAGATGGGGATGGAGATTATAGAAACCGGAGATCCAGATGAATTTAAAAAGTATTTGTCGGAAACTGACAATACCATTTGTGGACGGCATCCCATCAGTGTATTTCTACATGTAAGTAAACATCATTCCTTTCACGAAAAAAAAAATCACAGCTAATTCCATTTCCAATTACACCAACTAACGTCACTTAATTTGAAACCGAAAATCCATTTCAAATGGTCGGCAAGAGTGTTTCCTTGACCTTTGACTTAGGGGATGTTTGTTTACCTCTTAATAGTTCCATTAAGAGGCAACCTCTGAATCGTTAAGAGGTGAATCTTGTTTGGCAAGAAAAAAATCTGCCTCTTAATGGTTCTAAAACTCTTTGAATGATTTTGTATCTTGGGGCTCCCTTAACCATTCAACACCTAATTTCATTCTAAACAATTACCAAACAACCATATTTCATTTTGCACTATATCATAAGAGCCTCTTAATCATGCTGCCCACCTTATCATTCTGCACCAAACCATTCAGCAACTGTAGGCCATGTTCGGCAACTATAAGCTAGCTTATTTTTTCAACTTATTGAAAGAACCCTGTTTGAGCAGATGTCGAGGAACTGCTCAACAAAGATAAAAATAAAGTTTCTTCGATACGAGCAGTCGAGTCAATGCAAAAGCATGAGAGACAGCAGCGTGAGCTACGCGTCAGCAGCGGCGAAGTTGGATCGCTGAGTCCAGTAATTTATAACACCTGTATGTTCTAACCTTATTTTCGAACCCGTCTCTTTCATTTGTTTACCGTCAATAAGATTACATCTCCGACTCGGTGTGATGGGAGCCACCATTAGCTTCCAATAACCACCACCTGCAGCCATCGTAATCTACCATCTTCAAGTTTGTGTTTTTATTTATGTACAAATAAGAACTTTTCCTTGTTTATTCGTCGATATTCTTCATGTTGTTTATTTGCTGTATTTCAAATTATCTAAAAGAAAAATATTGACATTGTGTTCTCGAATTTGGTTTGTGTTCATGATTGGAGAAAATATATCATTTTTACAAATATGCCTTTCATATTTGGCTTTAGAGTAAATTACATTTTTGGTCCAGGTGGTTAGAAACTACAGTTTGGTCACTTGGATGGTAGAAAGACTACGACATTTAATAAACTAAATAGATAAAAGATTTAAAATTTTTAAAGAAGACCAAAATACCCCTTATTTAATGGCTAAAAGTTGAAGCCCGTTAGATGAAGGGACTAAATTCGAGCGTTTTGCAAACCATGTTGGCGAAACCGTAGTTTCTAAACTGTAGGGATGAAAGCCATTGAGATCGGAAAACCGCATAGTTTCGGAAGAAAGCTAGTGAAATCGGAAAACCAAAATGTATTTTACTCTTGTTTGTATCACTTTTCCGTTTTCCTTGTAAGGGTATATTTGTCATAAAAGATCATGAACACGTTTTTTCCTTGAAGAAAAGTTTCGAGAACACAATGTTGACACATAAAATGGATTTCTTTGATAACAATGAACTTAAAGATACAAATATCAACATAATAGTATTAATACAATACAAATTTTTGTTATGTTTTTGGATCATAACTTGTTAAGTTTGGCGAGAAGGAATACGGAGGCGGAAGTGACGGCCGGAATGAAAATGTCGTTGGGAACCGCATTTGGGGCTGCCCGTTGCTTGATAAACGTGGTTACTATCGGAATTCCGAAGATGAAGAAGAATATGTCTTTGATTCCTTTTCCGGTAATTCCGGAATCAAGGATTATGTCCTGCAAGATCTTCCGAAACTCTTCCTTGCTCAATGACTTCCCTTTTCCTTTGTGGTGATTCTGCAATTCATTCCCATGATTCCATTCCATACATTTCATCAAGCTTTCAATCACATTTATTTGCCCAAAATAACATATCTGGATTGGATTCTTGTGTCCATTAGAACCAATGTTTAATAACCCGACCCAACCATTTTAGATCGGTTAAAATCCATTAAAACAAAATCGATTTAATAAGATATGTATAAATGTCTTAATAAACTTAAGTTTATAAAATTAAACAATTTTATAGTTTTATAGAAAGATGTTACAATTGGGTGTTATGATATATTTGAACTGAACATTGGGTTTTTGGGATATTTTTGAAATAAAAATGTTTTATTGTGTTTTTTATGTATTCAGATGTCATAAAAATATTAATATGGTTGTTTATTTCAATATTGTTTGTCCAAAAAGTACCTATCAATTTATTGTACTTCTTTGTACTAAAATAAATGTCCACACAAGAAGAAATGGTGAATAATTTTAGACATGAATAATCATTATACTTTTTAGTTAATCAAATGAAAATTGTATGATTAAATGTATCTATCTATTAACTTTTAAATATTTGTACATTAATTAAGGGTAGATTTGGAAATCTAGTTATCTAATTTTTAAAGTGTGACCCTTATTTTGGGACATACATAAATAAGGCAATTATTTTTGTGATGGAGGAAGTAACATAGTTATATGGGATGTACAATTTTTTGATTCTATAGACTTAAGTCATATTAGACAGACTATTGAAACATAACACACAATATAGCGTCCTATAAAACCGATTTTATCGTGATTTTAAGAATGGTTGGCTCGTTTCAGGGAATATAAATTAGAATTACTTTTCCGAGAAACAGAAATCGGAATGACTTTCGTCACCCTAATTTGATGAGGAATGTTTATTGACCCATATCTTGGCAATGGCGCATTCCATTCCATCAAAATCGGAATGACTTTCGTCACCCCAATTTGACGAGGAATGCTTATTGACCAATATCTTGGCAATGGCGCATTCCATTCCATCAAACTAGCCATCATTAATGATTTCTATCTTCATTACCCAATATTAACCAAACCAAAAACCTATTTGCTTTAAAAAAACGAGCCAGATTAATTCAGTGATTGAGATTTAAAATATCAGTTTTAAAACCGATAACTTAAAAGATTTAAATGTCTAACTAATGATCCAACAATAGAAAGATATATAGTTGACTTTTGTCTAGCTTTTTAAGTAAAAAACAAATGATAATGAAAACTTACATGATATGCTAGTTCAAGGGTAGAAGTCTTTGGTACACGAAATTGGGTGCTACCAACCATCTTGTTCATTTCTCTGAAGCCAAACAAAAATTGTTTTATTTATTTTGATTTTTTATATAGAAGAACCCGTCAAATACAGAAGATAAAACATACTCAACAGTCTGACAAACTGCGTGATAAAATTCCGTCGAGTTCCATTTCATGTTAGGGTCTGCAAAATATAGATCGTAGCATTTCCCAATAATGGGAATCAAATCCTCATTTTCCTCTTTTCCTGTTCGTCATAAAATCCATATAGAAAAAAATATATGTTATGTTTGTACATAAACACTACAAAATTTAGAACCATCATAGAGGCGTATCCATCCAGAATACGAAATACCCATCAATCTTGTAGGAATAACATGTTAACACCAACACGTAGACCACCGGTTAAAACCAGGAATCGTACACAACAAATGATAACAACCCGCTGATTTCAACATTTTTCGACATTAGTAGTTGATTGGAAGTAAATTTATAAGAAAGAGAATTATACCAAAAGTTTGGCCCATGTTTTTTGGGTTCTTGCAAATTTGTACCTATGTTGAATGACTTCATTTTTGTGTATTATATATGAACAAGATTGGGTTCATATGAATGATTCTTGTTAAAGAGGAAGGGTATATTTACATATGTAACCTTGGTGGTTAAGAAAAGAATACTGAGGTTTGGCCATCTTCTTTCTAAGATGTATATGGGACAAACCATATTAAAAGGAATGTAAGTTTATTCTATTCTTATTTAAAAAATATACTTAAAAGTCATATTTAAGAGACCGTTTATCAAATACTTATCTGGATAAACGCTTACCAAGTTACATTTCTTTATCGGATGAATATGACAATGACCAAGAATCTTATCCGGTAAGAGGTAAGACAAAGATCAAGAGTCTTACCCGGTAAGTAGGGAGAAGACTCTTACCATGGTTAGCGTTTACCAGAAAAATTCTTTCATACGATACCATTTTGGTGGACAAAAATCTTACCCGGTAAGTAAGTGATAGTGTTGAATTTTACCGGTAAGTGCTTACCCATGTAAGCGTTCGTAAGCCCCTAAGACTATTGTTTGAAAACTATTTATTTTACTACCCATGGATCAAGTTGGTTGTAACTTATAATGGTCAACAACTACATTTAGGTGGCGTTTGTTTTTAAAACGTGCTGAAATCTAAAGTCTGATTTCACTTCTGATTTTTAAGAGGTGGTATTGAAATCTGAAATCTAAATCAATAAGACTGTTTGTGTTTGTAAACTGACAAATGTCTGAATATGTATAATTTTCTATTTTATCCTAAAAAATTCAACTTAAATACGTCAATTGAATTGAGCATCGATGATCGAAGGAAAAAAACGAAAAAAAGAAACAAAAGAAGGACGCTGACAGATTTGCGAGGTAGTGGAGTTTTAATCATATATCAAACAACGAATAGCCGATTTAAGCGATTCAAGATGTTTTGGAAAGCCAACACACAAATCTACGATATCCGTGTTTTCTCAAATTCGAGGAAAATCTGGGCTAAAACGGACGTTGAAATCGAAAGAATGATGTCGTATGGAAATAAGAGGTAATTAAGTGGCTAGGTTGTCACTTAATTATTCAGAGGACATTAAGAGTTAAGAGACCCTGAATCACCTTTTATCTGACCGAATCAGACATAAGTGAGATAGGCAACTAAAAGATTATTTTGAAAAATCAAACACCATCTTAATTCTTAATGGACCAAAATTTGGCAATCTAGTCAGGGGCATATCTATATGTGTTGAGTGGGTGTACGAATTATGCAAGTAGGTTTTTTAAGATATAAAAGGTGTAATTGTTAAATTTTGGAGGGTGTTTTGCGATATTAGAACATGTAAGAAGTATCAACCAATAAACTAAAAAGAAACTTTGAAATCAACCCATAAACATAAAAACTACCTTGAAGTCAACCAAAAAACTGAAAAAGTCTTGCAAAATCAACCAAAAAATCCAAAAAAATCTCTTGAAATCGACAAAAAACTTAAAAATCATTCGAAATCATACAAAAAGCTTTAAAAATACCGTGAAACAGTGGAATTCGGCTAAAAACAAATCGAACGACTTTGCGAGCCTATAATTTACCTTAATAGTGCCCCTGCTCGGCAAAAGTAGAGGGTCCACCACTGCAACTAGCTATGTTCATATTACTTTAAATGAGACTTTTTTTAAGGGGACTATTTACAGCTTTGATTTGCTAAATGCATCCAAAAATGATGTGTTGAATGCCTATTATTTCGTGTCAATCATTTTTGATTTAATATAATAATATATATATATAATATATATATATAATATAATAATATATATATATATTATTTATTTGTTTTATATGTATATATATTGTTATTCTTTTTGTTTAAATATATATATATATATATATATATTATTATTATTTTGTTATATATATATATTAGAAATATATATATATATAGTTATTTTTTTGTACATTTTACGTTCTTATCTATATTTATCTAATATACTCTTTTAAAAATAATTTTTTATTTTTAAATTACATTGTATACCATTATAATTAGTTATTTAATTTACTTTATCTCTTCTTCTTTCATTTTTATGTTACATCCTTATCATATCAACATACATAAACTAAAATAATTAGAAAAATAAAAAATAAACATTGAGATTTTACATATAAATAAAGCATAACATAATGTTTATTACATTTTACTTATTCTAAAATAACATTATCTGTAGTACAATTAACACGTAAAAGACGATTGTACTTCTGTATTCGATCTGTATACGGTGTAGCCCATGCAGCAGCACACGGATAACTGTAACGGAAGAAATGTGATGTAATGGTAGGAAACGGGTATCCTTCTGCTAAAACTAGTTTCACATAATGGTTACCATTGACATACCCAATTGTATAAACAACATGTTGATACCACGCCGGCGGAGTAGATCTAAGCGGTAAGTACGTCGAACAGCCTGTCATTGACATAACGTGTAATATCACATTATATTTGCAAGCAATCAAGACACCTATTTCAGGCATTGTCATCCAGTGGTCATATGGTGCACCTTGATCTGATCGAAAGAAGTTTAAAGTGTTATAAGTTGTATTCCAATGTTCACTTCCAAACATGTCGAGGTATTCTGCCTTGTATGCGTCTAACTCTTCCATCAATTGAAACCGAATTGTGGACCATGCATCTTCATGAAGACCGAGCCAGACAGCTATTGCTCGGAATCCACAATTTCCATCCCCTATCACATCATGTACATGTGTGATGTAACGGTGAAACATTTCTGGAAATTGATTAACGTATGGATGTACATTATAATTCTTTCCCATAAAAGAACTATGTCTTGCTGGATCCTGGTAGCTCATTTTATCCAAGTCAACAAATGTTGATGCGTTCGAAGAACTACGTCTAAGGGGTCCTTGAGTCGTAAAAGACGGTTCACCACGAGCTGTAAAAGACGGTTCAACATGAGCTGTAAAAGACGGGTCAACATGAGGTTTTCTGGAAAGTTTATCCTTTAACGAGGGACGTCCACGAGTAGTCTTGTTAACAGCAGGTTCTCGAACCCATGTTTTTGATGCATTCGTTATCTCTTTTATCTTCCTCAGAAAACTAAACTTACCAGATCTCGATTGTTTTTTAAATTCCTCGGTAAAGTTTTTGATTTCATCTTCACAACCAATATCATCATCTTGTAAGGATTGGCACGGTGATAAATCAAACTTCCTCCAAAATACATCAATCGAATCAATTGGGATAGAATGCCGTTTGTTCAAATATGACATTTGTTCATGCGCACACGGTAACCCATAACTTGTACGTAGCAGACAATTACAATATCCAGAGAATAAGCCAACAGATTGAGCATGTTGATATTCTTTGAATGTTATGTCTAGTGCATGAAGTGAAACTTTCCCACACAACTGTTGGAAGTGTGGTATACGATGAAGATGTTTTGTGACACTTCTGCTCTCCTGAATACTAGCTTTAATTTCTGTATCTTGGGACTGAACGAGTTTATGTATCTTACTTGTAAATGTCGGTAGACTTGATTGTGTAGAATCCAAGTAAGTTTTCAACTTGGAATGTTGACTCTCCACTCTGTTACTTGTTTGATTTCCAAAGTGGAAAATTTGTCAGTCCAAGCAGACACAAACATTTCCTTGTATGATGTCAACCATGTGTCATTCAGATAACCAAGAACAGCTGAAAAAAAGTTAAAAAAAATTACTTCAATCCTATGAATAGTAATTGTTAAACCTATCAACATTTTTAATTATAATGTATTTGAATGTACCTGGATAGCTGAGCAATGTTGCTTCTAATTGTGCGAAATTAGATACGTAAGTTTCATCTGATTCCGAAGCAATTAATGTAACCCATGCATTGTAAAAAGAACCCCAATCACGGTTTGATGTTATTGCTGGTCTACAATTTCTCATGATACTTTGGTAGATGTGACATCTACAAAGTAATCTTTTAGCACCAGGAAAAACAATATTGCATGCTTTCATCAGTGCCAACTCTCTATCTGTGACGATGACACGTGGATAAAGATATCCCTCCATTAATGACAATAGACAATTTAATGCCCAAGTATAATTAGATATCTTTTCCTTATGCATTAAGACAAATGCTATGCAAAATGTCTTATTAGTTGAAGTTACACCAACAATCTCAAGGAGAGGCATATCAAACATGGTCGTTTTATAAGTGGCATCCATCACCAACACGTGTGGAAATGCACGCCATATCTCCAATGATCTAGGATGAGCAAAGAATAAATCTTCCAACTCATTAGTTAAGTCATTTGCACGATCATAAAATACGTAGCATTCTTCTTGTAAAAATGACAGCAGAACTTGTATTGGGGTTCTACCTGCATTTTAAGCTTACAAATTAACTACAACCCGTATACGAATGTCGATCTGAATAATAAAACATGAATAGTGACATGAATAGTTTGATCGATAGTTTATCATAACATTATCATTTAAACGTACTCCGATAATCTTAATTACTGATATTATGTTTAAAAATAAAATGTACATATCTTAGAAGAATAAACTAGTAATTAACACAAAATTAGCATTACCTGGAAATTAAAGTAGAGATGAGAATCTTGGAGTTTTGAGGCCAACTCACATTTGTAAACTGTAAAACGAAAAGAAAAGTAAATAAATCAAGAAGTGATTTGAATTTAGTCGATGTTGGAAGAAATCATTCACAAATGTTGGAAAAAATCACTTACAGATGTTGGAAAAAATCACTTACAGATGTTGGAATAATTTCACTCGAGGTTTTTAGGAGAGAAAAGAAGAAGAAGAAGAAGGAAGAAGGAAAAGAAGAAGAAGAAGATGATGCAGGAGAGAAAAGAAGAAGAAGAAGCAGGAAGGAAAAGAAGAAGAGAAAACAAATTCATATACCCTAGAAAGGTTCCGACATAATAATTTGATATTTACACTTTCAACCCTTATACTTATTTATTACTTTACTTTATACCTTTTACTTTCATAATTTAAATTTTAAATTTAACACATATAATCGTTTATTAACTAAAATACGTTAAAATATATAAATCAAAAAAATTCAATATTAGGCTCATTTCGATCGTATCGAATAGACGATTATAATGGTGTAACTTGTTAAAATTAAAACGTATTTTTTTAACGTATTTTAGTTAATAAACGATTATATGTGTTAAATGTAAATTTAAATTATGAAAGTTAAGGGTATAAAGCAAAGTAAGTAAATAAGTATAGGAGGTGAAAATGTAAAATTCAAATCAAATATCACAATTTTGTCGGAACCTTTCTCTCTATATATATATAGGGGTTAAATCATGTGAGAACCACAAATATGTTATAAACCGTGAGAACCGATATAAAAAATATTTTTTTACATGAAATTTTTTCATCAAATGCTAGGATTTATTATATTCTACTTCAAATATATGTGTTTCATAATATGATAGTTTCACATGGATTTGTTTCACCATATGAATATTTTTTACGAGTATTTTTCATTTCACTAGGTGAAACAAAATTCGTTTTTCACATGTAAACTTATCATATGGTGAACACGAACATATGTGTAACAATATCTTAAATCATAGGTTTTGATGAAAAAAATCATGTAAACAAAAATTTTTACATTGGTTCTCACGGGTTTATAACCTATTTGTGGTTTTCATTTGATTATCGTCCTATATATATATATATATATATATATATATATATATATTACGTATATATATATATATATATGTAAAACAAATAAATAATAATATAAATATATGTCAAATAATATATATATATATATATTATAAATATATATTATATATATATATTATTTAAATCAAGTAATGATTGATTCGGAATTAAATGCAATTAATAACTTACTTTTTGGGTGCATTTAGCAGTGCCCTTTTTTAAATATGTTAGATCTGAATTTATATATATATATATATATATATATATAGAGAGAGAGAGAGAGAAAAAAAAAGTTCAAATGAAAATTCATTTTTAATTGTGCACATGAGGACGGATCTTGGTCCTTCCATCTCTATTGATCCAATGACTCATATTAAATAGAGTTTTTAATTGAAATTATTAATTAAGATAATTAGGGGTAAAAATAAAAGATAATTTAAACTCATGCCTACCATGTTTGACCTTTTATATTCTTTTTTAATTAAAAACATTTACCCTCTTAAAGTTTAAAATAAATTATCTTAAAAATTACTAATATTTTAATCAAACAAATTATATCAAAAAAACGAGAATTCCATGCTCTTCGATATGACATCCATCTCGATATTATTTTTTTGTTGTTTTAACCGTTTTTACGTGAAATGTCATATATGTGTTATATTCATTATGAATATTTATGTACGTTCAAGTGTGTACAACATCTCGACACCGTAAGTCCGTAACTCGACATCACCTTCTACAACACTTTCTTCAACGTCCTAAGGCATCGTGTTCTTCATTACCGTAATCCAACACCCATCGAGATGAATCGGGAACCTATCGAGTTTCGATTGTGAACCGAGGAACAAAAGAGAGTGTGTCACGTCTCCACACCTTCACGGGTCACTCATATATTATTCTTCATAAATAATGTATCATTCAATATGAATAATACATCATTCAGGGTGAATAATACACGATTCATGAATTCGTGTATTATTCATCCTGAATGTTATATAATTCATCCTGAATATTGTATTATTCATCATGAATAGTGAATGAACGTTCACCTATGTTATTCATACTGAATGTGGACACCTGGAGATGTGCATACATATTCATAAAGAATAAAACCAAGTTTCGGTTGTGAACCGGAAAACGAAAGAGAGTGTGTCATGTGTTCACACCTTCACGGGTCATTCATATAATATTCATCAGGAATAATGTATCATTCAGAATGAATAATACAACATTCAAGGTGAATAATACACAATTCATGTTTAATAATACAAGAATCAGGAATTCGTGTATTATTCATCCTGAATGTTGTATTATTCATTTTGAATATTGTGTTATTTTTTTTGAACGGCAATGCGGCATCGAACCCACGAACGACTACCCCGAACACACGCAAACACGCACGCACACCGTCCCGGCGGTATCGGGCATCCAAGGGCAGCCCACTAATCCGCCGCGTCCGCAGCCCAACTTACGCTTGGGCCTTTTCCCAACCACATTGGGCTGGGGCGATAGCCCAGTCTTCGACTGGACCACCTAAGGACGGCCCAACCAGAGGTTAGGCGGGTATCTCAGACATGCTTACCACGGGGTTCGAACCCTGGTAGTCAGGGATACCATCCACTGTGTTATTCGTCATGAATAGTGAATGAACGTTCCCCTTTGTTATTCATACTGAATATGGATACCAGGAACCGTGCATACATATTCATACTTAATATAACACATACATAGCATTTCACGTAAAAACGGTTAAAATGAAGAAAAAATTATACCGAGATGGATGTCATATCGAAAAGCACGAAATTCTCGTTTTTTTGATGTAATTTGTTTGATTAAAATATTAGTAATTTTTAAGATAATTTATTTTAAACTTTAAGGGGGTAAAAGTTTTTAATTAAAAAAAAGTCAAAGATGGTAGGCGCTGATTCAAATTTCCAGATTTGTCCCTAATCACTTCTCAATTGGTTTAATTAAGTTTTAACCATTGATTAGTTTTCCAAATCTTGATAAATGGTTGTGACTTCTCTTCATGTGCACAATTGAAAATGAGTTTTTATTTGAACCCACCTGTATCCCTATATATATATATACTATATTATAACGCATTTGGTAAAACTCTTACAAGTGGTTTACTAGACATTATATATTTATTATTAATCCATATTTTCTTAAAAATTCAAGTTTACAAAGTACCCATCGACTTCTTTAGCTTCAGGTTTGAACTTGGCAAAAACAACCGCATTCAAATACAAAATAAACAATGAATCTTATCAATACAATAAAATGCTTGATAAATTTTAGATTTTATTTTCTGATCAGTAATTATATTTCTTAATTTTCTCTTTTCGACTTACCATGAAATTTTAAATCTCATTGTATCGTATATATACACAACCAACTATTATTAATGGATCAAATGAGTAACAAACGGCAAGGTTCAAATGAATTAAACAGACCCAGACCCAGAGCTAAAGATTCTTATTTTTATAGTAAATTATTTTTCAGGCGTTTATAACAATTATGATCATTAAAGGTTGATATTTTATCGTACTAATTTACCGGGATTATATAAGCACAAAATACCCTTCAAAAAATTGTAATCACCTTTTACAATTATTCATACAAAGTCAACGCCCTTTAAGTCAAATGGATACTCCAAAAATTGATCCTATAATTGTATCTGACCCGACCCAATCCAATCCTATCCGGCCCGCTTCTTCTAACAGAAAAGTCAAAGAAGGAATCCACAGAGTGGACTTTATTAACATAATACCTACTTGCTCACAGTTGACTTTGACTTGGTCTATACCATATCACAAAACCATATATACACATATTTTCCATTTTCACAAAAGCAAAGAGATCTAAGAGCGATGGAGTACAAGCATTTCAGCCATGAACATAATCTGTCCTTGTATCAGATGCAGCCCGGACAACAGTTCCGTTGTTCTGGCTGCAATAAGTTCTGCAACAGAACTATTTACGCGTGTTGGCAGTGCAACTTTTTTCTTCACGAGCATTGTGGGAACGCCACTCGATATATAAGACACCCTTTTCACGCACCTCATCCTCTCATTCTTTGCCCGTATCCGACTTACCCCTCCAACTGCTTTTTGTGCAACGCGTGTGGTATTACCGGGACCACGTTCTCGTATTGTTGTGCATTGTGTGAAGTCGATCTCCATGTCAATTGTGCTTTCCTCCCCCCAAAAGTAATGGCATTCTTTCGTTCAATAATTTTTTTTACTCTTGTTAGATCCGTTGTTTAATTCTGATTAACAACGGATCTGGTTTGTCGCTTATTATCTTCTTTAGGGGGTATAACGTTGAAGACTACGATGTTTTTTTTTCTTCCCATTAAGGCCACGTTGGGTAACCACAAACTAGCTTATTTTTGAGCTTTTAAAAAAATCCATTTGGTCTACTTCAGGCCTTTTAATAAGCTTTAGGTTTTTTTTCTTTTGCTCTTTTTTCCATTATGCCCATAATATTTTTCCAATTAATTTAAAACATGTTCTTTTAAATCGTTTTACATTGTTATCTAACTCATGTTTTTACGAATCATGATTAACAACCAACTTTTTAACTAATAGGGGCTCATCTGCTAGTTTGCCAAACATAATCGAAACTCAAAATGGATTAAGTTGTCTGTATGAATTAAATAAGTTATCTAGTTCTCTGTAAGGATTTATATATGTTTTTTTTGTGTGTTGAATAGCGTCTAACTGGAAAAAATAACCATTTTAGCACTCAAGTTTAAATTAAGCCTGAATTCAATTAAAGTATTTGCTTGATAATTGTGCTCTAAATTTGTTTATGCAAATAGGTAAGCCATAAGGCTCATCCACATGAGCTAATCCTTAACCTTAGCAACGAGACGAGCGATCACAACGGCGTGAACCAAATGTGCAAAATATGTGGAAAGCCGTTGGATTCGAAGCATTGGTCGTACGAGTGTGCCATATGTGCAAACTACGTAGTTCACACATTATGCGCAACGAGCGAGATGAAAATGGGTCTGTACCAAATGGATGATGGTGATAGTAGTGACCAGGGTGCACCAAAGGCTCAGCAGGCTCCAAGTGATGGTCAGCTGCAGGTGGAACTAACACCAGAAGCTCTTGCACTTATTCATATCATGGGACTAAATGCAAATGTAAATGCTGCTTCTTATATTTAATCAGTTTTCTACAACATAACTCATAACAAGTTTCTAGAACAAATGATTGTGGATTCGACTCTCAGGGCTGTATTGAAGGTGTTCTCGTAAAAAAAGATCCTACAAATTCACCTTGTAATTCCGTTTGTTGTTTTTTGTATGGATGTGCAGAAAGTCAATCTGATCCAATTATAACCAAAATTGGATACCTAATTGTATTGGATCGGATCCAAAATTTCAATATCAAAATTGGATAGGTCGGTTGTTGGTGACATTTCAAATCCAATTTAAAATTGAGCATCAAAGTGTAAGCAGGAAAGAATTTTATTTTATTTTATTTTGATATTTGAACTTGTTTTTTTTCCTCATGATTTATGTTTTTAAATTATATTGGTCCTTGGAACTATATAAAAAATCTATCTATTTATGCATCATGGTACTTTTAAGTCAAATATAGGGTTGGTGATTGGTGTAGAATAACGAATGAATCCAATCTAATTCAATAAATAAGCAATACTTTCCATCAAAATCCATTGGATGTGAACTAATTGGACACAAAAGCGATGTTCAAACACCAACCCACCCGTGTTACAAAATATGACCCAAACTAAGGACAACTGTTAACCAAACAAACTCAATATATCTTTTTTTTTTTTTTGCAGAAACAACTTTTACTAATAATACCATCGTTGAAAAGAGGTAAAGTCTGCATACATACATACATACATCTCAGAACAACAAATAACAGAAAAGCTTTGAAAGAGAAGCATTAGATTTATGTAAGATGCCTTGGGCATATTTATAAGTAAATGTATCTAATAAGAGTAGACCACAAAGGATTACAATACATATATTATAATTCTACTTACTGCTCTTACTCTCTTCTAATCTATCTACAAAACTTCCATAAAGAAAACCCTTCTTCAGCTCATGCTCATGCTGTTACCAGATGACCAGCTCCCTTCAATGGAAGCATGCAAGAATAGGTAACATACTTAACACTGTCTAAAAGAACCACCACAAATATCCTAGAGAATGACTTGCCCCCCATCATCCCTTCAACATCGCCCCCGCCGTCCCCCGCCTCCCTAGGGTCCACAAGCACCGACACCACCATTGATGAAACCGAATTGTTTTTGTGATGCTCCTCATGCTTCGACTCATGGTGTTCTTTAGTAACATTAGTAATGGGTATTGGAAGACCGTGGAGGATCCTTCTGTTCTTCACGGTTGTTGTAGTAGTAGTGATGTATGTAGATGAATTCTGGCGGTGGTGGTCTTCGGCGGTAATGTTGCCGACTGTTGTGGCCGGAACTATGGCTCCTGAAGCCGAAGCCACTGATACATCAAACTGAAATACTTCGGTGCACATACCTGAACTCAACATGGGTCCTGTGTATGTAACCAAAACAAACATAACTTGGTACATATTTAAAAGCAACAAGAATTTATCCATTTATTTGTGGTTGTGTTACCAAATCTTGAAACAAGAAGGCTACTTCTAAACGGTATTGACCTACGTCAACTGTTAGGGTGCATCTGGTATGCAGGATAGGACAGTGTAAAAACTTGTCCCACGTTTGGTGCAACATTAGAGAGATAGGGCAAAACTGATAAATTACTAAACTACCCATGTCAAATTCACCAGTTTACCCTTGTAAACATATCTATCTGCAGGCCATAGCTATGGCAATGAAAAGTTATCTAGCCCAGATTAAGGTTAAATGTAACGAGCATATGCAAAACGTGGTTAACTATATATCTTTCCCCTTCTTGTTCTTAATTAAATTGCAGAATGCCAACATTTACTACAATAACATACAAAAAAGTCGATTCATTTGTGGCAGCTCAACTATTGCGATTTTAAGATATTACAAAAATCTTTCACTCTATTATGTCCTATTGAAATAACGGAAAGAAACTGCAATCTCCAAAAAGATGTAAAAACATGTAGTACGGTTTATAAGGTGCAATTCAGAATAACATAAAGAATAAGAAAACAACAGTGAAACAGAATACAATAAACAGATTTGCAGAAAGCATGGGTAAAACAAGCAAGGTTACAAAATCAGAGGAAGTGCTTAAATTTCAGCCATAAATCCAAAGAACCCAAAAGAAGATCAAGTTATGAATTACCATCAACACTAGCAACCATGATATGAATGCATGCATATAGAAACCCAACCATATAAGACTTAATAAGCCCTCTTCCCAGAAGCTCATTAAGAACAAAACCAATTAGCATTATTGTTTTTCTAGCTAGAAGGCAATTATTATAAATTATAACCTTAAAGGAGATAAATCCATAGATAACACACCTACACAAAAGGGATCCATGTGCTAAAGAAAACACAATTAACCTACATATGCAGTTAGCACACCGATTTATGATTACGGTTGAATGTGAAACATATGACAGATAAGTAAAACTGCGGATTAAGCAAGATTTACCAGCAAGACCTTCGCGGAACCATTGTTGCAGTTTACCATCAGCAGGCTTAGATTTCAATTTCTCATTATCCGATGAAAGAGCCCTTTGCCGATCACTTGAAGTCCTATACATTTGGGGTTGTCTTCCACCATTCCTTCCCACCGCTGGAATGGAGATAGCAGGGACCAAATCTAGAGCAACTGCCAAACCAGTATCCTCTTTCTTGGTCATTCCTTGTTCTTCTTCCTGAGAAGCCATGGCTTTCTCACTTGCGAGAACAGAATGGATTATCAAATTACCATCAATTTTCACAAGCTTATCATTCCTTGGCACATATAGAGACGCAACCAGAGGCTCACTAGCGTTATGCTCATGAGCTCTTCCACTACCTACACCTGTTCTATGGTTAGTAGTCCCATTGACATGATCACCACCCATCAACACCCTCCCTGAGTGCTGCTGTTTGTAAAACTTATAATCATTAGAACCAATGGAATACCCACCATCTGTTAATCCACCAAATTTGACATTCATAGTTGGAACTAACCCACCAAAAAGCATGATAAATAGCAGGAAGCCAAGAAAACTAATACTAGCAACCTTCTTGGTTTTGGTTTTGGATGTGGATTTGGTTTTAGTTGTTGTACCCTCAGTTTTCTTAACCTCAAGTTTCTTCACCTTTTGTGAGGATGGAGTTTGTTGAGGTTTCAATCTGGGAATAGGAACCAATGGCACCTGAGAACCCTGTGATTTTAAGACATATGGTGGACATGGCATCCATGGATATCCCATGGGCGCCATTGCAGGGTGTGGTGGATACATTACAGGAGGAGAACACACAGGTCCACCACCAGCAACCATTTGTTGCTTCAAAGTTGCATTCTCAGCTGCAAAGTAAGTTATTCTAGCATTCAAATCCTGAATAGTTGAATGCATTGCTCTCACCTTATCCTCTAACTCCTCAACATAATGCTTTTTCCTCTGTCTCGAAAGCTGAGCGCTCTCACGGTTTCTTATCAGCCTCGCCTTCTTCTTCTCATCCTTTTCGTTACCTTCATTCGAATTCTCAGTCGTTGTCGAAGTGTCATTCGACTTTCGATACTTCATTATCCTCGATTCCTGATTTCCATCACAACTCTCTTTCTTCCTCTTCAACACAAAATTACTCGCCGATTCACGCTTCACCTTCTGATCAACAACCGAATTTCCAGAATCAGGCGAAGGACAATTCATAGCAGCATCCGATCCAGCAGAACCGCAATTCCCCGAACCCTGAGACGAAACCGGATTCTCGTGTCTCGATTCCGGCGACGAATCATCCAAAACCCTAACAGGTTCCTCATCCGGAGACAGAATGTTAAGAAAGCCAGAAACATCCGATCCGTGAGAATTACCTGACTCCGCAACAACAGTTTCGGGATCAGAAACAAAGTCATTGAATTCTGGATCAGAGGATGAAAGATCAATCGGATTGGAAGAAGACTTGAAGGCGGAGTTGAAAAAGTCTTCGGTATCTGAAGGGAGATGGATATCGTCAAATGTGATGTCGAAGTCTTGGTCGTCGAAGGAGAGGAAATCATCAGGTAATGTGAGGTCATCGGTAGAGAATATAGGTGGAATTGGGAGAGAAGCTAAGGGATCAGGCACCGCCTGTGCGTCGGCCATTGTTAGGGTTTTTGGTAAAGGTCGTCGGAGACGAAGACTCTAGAGAGATGCGTTGTTAAGTAGATGGAGGCATCAAAAAAGCGTTGAGAGTTTCCGTTTAAATGACGTTTCTCGTCACGAGAGCGTTGCACGCACTAACACGCGTTCAATATATATATACATATAGAAATATATTCAAACCATTTTTTTATAATCTTTTCTAAAAGAGTAAACTACAATTTTGGTCCCTTAGGTTTATTGAAATCTTTGAAAATGAACTTTAATAGGTCGATTTTCATTTTCTATATATGTATTTTGCTCTGAAAATCAGACATGATTATTAACTTTAACTAATTTTTTCTAGAGTAAACTGTAATTTTGGTCCCTGTGGTATGCTGTTTGGCTCACCTTTGGTCCTCAGAAAATTTTTATTGCAAGAAAAACTCTGTGGTATGCAAAAGTGCTCGGTTTTGGTCCCTCAAGACTAAAACCGTTAGGTTGCATCTGTTTATGCCCCTCATGTGCCTTGCACATGAGGGTATAATGGTCTTTTTACTTTATTTTTGTTGTTTTCAACTAAAGACAAAAACCACAGGGACCAAATTGCAATTAATACTATATTATATTTAATATTATAATATATTAATTATATATGTATATCAATTTTGAAAAGAAAAACAAAAATTTGAAAAACCCTAATTTGACTCTCTCCTTCCCATCGCCCACCACCTACAGCGCCACCACCGTAACCACCCACCATCTGCTGCCACCACCGTAACCACCCACCGTTCTCTCTGTCGTGCACCACTCCTGCCGCCATACCCAACCGCTGCTCCTCCCTGCCGCCATACCCGCCACCGTAACCACCCACCATCTGCTGCCACCACCGTAACCACCCACCGTTCTCTCTGTCGAGCACCACTCCTGCCGCCATACCCAGCCGCTGCTCCTCCCTGCCGCCATACCCACCACCGTAACCACCCACCATCTGCTGCCACCACCGTAACCACCCACCATCGCACACCACCTGCTCCTCCCGTTTACCCACGACGATACAACAAAGGGTAAAGATAAAAAAACGTTGGTGGCGGCTGTCGGCGGTTTTATAGGCCGAGAGATAGCGAGAGAGGGAGATACGAGAGTGGGAGAGGATGTGAGTGGCAGAAATCAACGATGGTGGCGGCTGTGGGCGGCGATGCTGTGGTTTGTGAAGATGAACGCACGAAATCACTGGAACTAGTTCTTCTCTCGATCTGCTTCTTCTGTCGATCTAATTGCTTCTTCTATATGTCTCGATCTGATTTTGGGTTTTAATTGAAATTCAAATTTTGGTTTAGGGTTAATTTGTGGTTCTTGAGTTAGGGTTCTTGATTTGTGTTATAAGTTTTGTTGATGATTCTTGGCGATGAAGATGAATATTCAAGGGAATTGGGGTTGAGAGAGAAAAGGGAATTAGGGTTTTGTTTATTTTTTAATTAGAAATTTTTGTCTTTAGTGAAAAACAAAAAAATAAAAGTAAAATGACTAAAATGCCCTCATGTGACTTGCACATGAGAGGCTTTAACAGAGTCAAGCTAACGGTGTTACACCCGAGGGACCAAAACCGAGCACTTTTGCATACCACAGGGGTTTTTTTGCAATAAAAAATTCCTGGGGACCAAAGGTGAGCCAAACAACATACCACAGGGACCAAAATTGCAGTTTACTCTTTTTTCTATTAGAGTCGGGAGTAAAGTCATCGAACCATTTTTTCGCTCTTCTTTTCACTTTTTAAAGGTTACAAAGTGATAATTAAGATAGGGAAATTAATTAAAATACCCTAAGTCCAATTTCGTGTTACCAAAATACCCCAAATCTCTCCCAGTTTACAAAAATACCCAAAAAATCCGCGATGGGCCCCGCGATCGCGGGCCCAGGCCCACGTGGCAAACTGTTTCGGTCAAAAGCCCCGCGAAGCCCCCCAAGTTTGCCCGCGTTGGCAAGTTTAGCCCCTGCCCGCGGGCAGCGATCGCGGGCAGGGGCTAAACTTGCCAACGCGGGCAAACTTGGGGGGCTTTGCGGGGCTTTTGACCGAAACAGTTTGCCACGTGGGCCTGGGCCCGCGATCGCGGCCCGCATCGCGGATTTTTTGGGTATTTTTGTAAACTGGGAGAGATTTGGGGTATTTTGGTAAGAGATGGTCAAACTTGGGGTATTTTAATTAATTTCCCATTAAGATATTTATAGAAATATAATAAATGTTTATTTATTATGATCAACACTTTATATAAGGAAACAATTGATATATTTATGAAATCAAATATTGGTTAGACTATGTAGACGGTGGAGATTGGTTTGTATGATTTGTAACATTTCCATGATCTGTATTTGATTGGGCTCATATATATGCGTAATATTTACTAACCAATTAATTAGTACTAACTTTACAAATTCATCTGATCCGTTCATTTTTTTTTATCAACAGTTATAGTTAAATTTGAGGTTATAAATTGTTAGAGAAGGAAATGAATTAAAAAAAACTAAATGATGGACAATGTTGTAACAAATTGTCATTTGTTTTTGGAAGATAAATTCGGTTATTTTTGGAATTAAATTCTTTTCATTTATCCCTTAAATAGGTTTTAATTCTATTTATCCCTTAAATTTCATTTTTTTTTAAATTAAATTCCTTTTATATGAACTTCCAAAAGTTTTACCAAAGTTTATAAGTTAAACCAGAAATTAAATGGGATAATTAAGTTGTTAAACAAAGTTCATAATGTTGTTTCGCGTATGAATGTTGGTAGTTCCTAAGTTTTTACTAAAGTTCATTGGTGAAATCGAAAAATGAATGAGATAATCAAGAAAGTTTAAACAAAGTTCATAGGTGAAACAATGATTTTGTTTAAAATTCAATGGTGAAACAATATTTTGCTTAAAGTTCATTATGTTTTTGTTTCACAATGATAAGTGTTAGTCCCAGATGGCTTTAACAAGTATTGTAGAGGGGGGGGGGGGGGGGGGGTTGAATACAATACTCAAAATTTTCACAATTTTAATTCTATTATTGAAAAACTTTCAACAAGAATTACACAAAATCTTCACAATTTTAATTCTATTATCGAACCAAGGCTCTTCGATCGATGAGAACACCGACAACGCTCTCATCCCTATTGCTTCTCGACTTGATATTCAAGAAAACAACTACCACCTTGATGTCATGAACTTCAAAAGCTGCCACCATGTCATTGTCGAAATTCTACGCGGCCATCCACTCTATTACGCTCTCATCGCGACAACTGAAGTCCCTGTCCTGTACGTCCAACAAGTGTGGGACACTATCCGCCGAGTGACAACCGACCACGGCACTTCATTGGAAGCACGCCTAGACAACTCTACCTTCGTTCTCACCCGTGAATCCTTTCGCCAACAACTACGACTGGCTGCCGCTACGGACAACGGTAATGCTGCTTACGCCCCATCGATCTCCGATGACCAGATGTGTGTCGATATCCGATCCCTTGGCTATTCCAGGGATATCAACCGACCGTCAGCCTTCACCATAACGAACTTGGCACCTCTTTTGGGGACGCACTTCAGCATTCTGAGCAGGTGCCTATCTTCCAAATGGCGAGGGATCGATCAGTGCAGCACGAACTTCCTACGTCTCTTCCATGGTGTTGCATTTCCCCGCCACGTCGACTTTGTCGGGATCCTCTGGAATGAACTAATCCAGAATGTCGCCGACAAAGGGTCAACCAAAGCGCGCTCGTTCATCCCTTATATCAAATTCCTGCAACTGGCTATTCGCCAGCACATGGATGCCGATCCTACAATTCGTCGCCGATCTTCACAAGCAGTATGTCCTCCATTCCGTATGCATTACTTGCAAAACCGTCCTGAAATACAGAACGTCATCACATGTATCATCCCTGAAGCCTTACTCGCATTCGCATGTAGGCGCCGAGTGTGAGGGGGTATAGGCGAGAGTTCAATGTAGGCGCCCCATGGTCCGTCCAGTACCAGAAGGACCTTCCCAGGGGATGCAACCCTAGTGACGTATGGGTCCTAAAACGAGAGGAGGTAGCGTTCAGCGAGCTGGGGCTCCTGGACAGGGTGTGTTGCGAGTACAAGCCGACGACCCCATCCCATTACCACCCGTACATCTGAGACCACTACATGTACCTCCACAGCCTCAACAAGAGGACCCCCGGTCGTCGAATTCGATTCATCCGATGCTGATCTACACGACGCACTCGTCAGTTTTCGACGCAGGCCTTGTTAGAGATGAACCAACCGCCGACGCCGCTGACACCGATGCCTCTCAACTCGAATCTGGATCCGGATCCTACGAAGATTTTTCAGACACCGAGTCTGATTCTGATCAAGCCAGAAGACTTCAAAAGATACCATCACAGATGGGACCAAACCCTTCTATAGTAGACAACGACTCACCGTCTACAACCTCATCCACACCCTCTACTGCCCCCTTGACCGATACAGGAGACATAAGGAGAGAGGAGGGAGTTATAGTTGAAAATATAGAACATGTGAGCATGAGGGAAAAGCGAACGAAAAGAAGAAACGAGAGTATGAGTGCCTCAACCAGTGTCGCCCAGGTAGCCACATCTGCTACCCAGTCTCATCCGTTTGGACAATATATTGAAGAAGTCGCCGTGGACCTAGCGACACAATCGTACACCCCCTAGCCACTCAGATGTCTCTCAGCCACCTGTTTCAATTGTTCATGGGGATATAGCACACAATCAATCAGTCTCTCACTTGGAGAGTTCTGATATTGAAACAAGAAAACAAATGTCCTCGTTCTCGACTTCTTTGAGTGCACCTTTGAGTCTAGAACCATTTGATAACATATTTTATTTGGCTAGGACACTGACTACATCATCTGCTACTATCGGTGAATCAAGTGAACCGATCGGAACGTCCATAGTAAGTCTGCCTTTGAGCGGATTACGAGGATTTGGCGGATGTCCTACCACAGCTATCCTCATGCCAACTATGAACGTAGGCGGTACAACCGTTGATTCAATGGTTGTTACCTCAAAGGGAAATCTTAGTGATCCCGGTGTTAGCTTACCATTCTTTGTTTCAAGGGATATATACGAACGCGATTTAAAGGCAATGGAAGAACGCATGCAAAAGCAGTTCAACGACATCAAACGGCTGATTAAGAGAAAAGACCCGATCATTGAGTCTGAGCCTGAGCCACAACCAGTTCCAAATCCAACTCGGCCTGCTCCTCAACAACCCACTGTCGACTTGCCTGTTGATAAACTCAAATCCCTACTCCTTGCCAAGCTGATTTCCCTCAACCCCGACACTTCTCAAGATCATGATCTGACGAGTCTGCTCCGGCAACAACAAGCCACTCATCCAGATCCCAGCCAAATACCAGCCGCTCCACAACCACAATCTTCCGAGTTCACTGCCTTTAAAGAAAAAGTTGAAACCAGTCTGAAATCAGTTCGAACATCGTTAGATGCACTGACCGAGTGTATCGCTATTCTGGAAACCACTTGAAAGTCTCAAGCTCACGGTCAAAAGCGCTGACATGATCACGAGGAGGACCCCGATGATCATGAGGGGGAGAAATCTAAAAGACGTAAGCTTGATGACGCCTCAACTGCCGATAAAGTACAAAGTGAGGCCACTGCCGATGCTGCTACAGTAAATGTCGACAATCAAGCCACTACTGATGAAACTTCCGAGAGAGTCTCTCGGATGTTTGAATCAAGGGTCTACGGTGAAGAAAGCAACCGATAGATTGTTCTATACGTTGATCCGAACATTGATCCAATGGTTGAAAAGCCGGAGGTAAATGAAGAGGAAATCAGGCTGGTCACTTCAACAGTAATAGAGGTTATTGATATTCCTTCGGATAATGATGAATTCGACTTTAAAAAGTTTTTCCAAGTAAAAAAGGTAACCTGAACCGCTGATCATTGTATCCGATTCTGAGGTAAACATTCCTGATCGTGAAGATGACAAAGATGTTGTTGCAAGAGCTACATGGTACAAAGAACATCAAGATATCTTTCTTGATGATGTTTTGGGTGCTGAAACACCGGAAGACATACAAATCAGTCCTATCACATTTCCAGAGTCTACACAAGTGCATCATACTCCAACTGCTCCAGTTCCACCCGTGTTTACTCAAGCTCAACCATCGGCTCCTCAAACTGCTCAGCTTAGCACTACAAAAGCCATTCCTCAAACACTGATCAAGCTGGTCTGTCAACAGCTAATCAACCGGATATCAGTAAAGCTGAAAGAAAACATCGAATTGTTCGACTCAGAGCAACTTTCCTAGAAGAGACTGAAAGATGGATGTTCACTCACTGCATCCGCATAGTTGATTCGTACGCAGTTTTGGGTGTTGGTAACGAATCTGAAAGCTTCAAGATTTAGTACATGTTTATGATAAAAGGAAAGGCTCAAAAGAAAGAATATGTTCATTCAAAGAGTCAAATTGGTCAGGTAAAAGAAGTTGTGGCTAAACAGTTCTACAGGATCTGGTACCCAGAGTTCATCGTGTTGAGAAAGAACGGGCAGTTATACACATTCTCTGAGGCCTACTTTCACCATATGAGGATAGATGACTTTGAATTCATGTATGATTATTTCAGAAACCTCGACATCCGTAAGCATAATTGTTAGCTTTAATTAGCTCATAATTAAAAGAATGTTTTCTAAAGATATTTTAATGTTTTAGATATTTTCTTATAGATATTTACTTAGATATTTTATATAGATATTTTAGATATTGTCTAGATTTTAGATATCTTAAATATCTAATGTGTAAATGGCCTTATATAAGAGGTGTCCATAGTCTTATTTCAAGAAGAGAGAGATATGAAAAGCACACAAAAACACACATAGACTAGTTTCTTATGAGAGTCGTTTCATGTTTAGGGTGGTGTTCTTCAACATTTCTCCTCTCCATATTTAATCATCAATGAATATGAGATAAGTTTCTTTATGATTGTTCTTCATGTATATCTTATCTCTATATTTAAATATGGACTTTATATTTCTTCTATTGTTGCTCAAAAATGGGATCAACAATTGGTATCAGAGCCGATTGAAGAAACTTTTCTTCAAAATCGATCATCTATGCAACAATGGAAGTTTTAGATGGTTTAGTTTATGATATACTTCATGTGTGTGTTTTGATTCTTTCTCATTCATTGGTTTTATTTGATAAGCACTAAGTAGATGGTTGATCTATGATCTCATCCTTGTGTGTGCTTAAGTCCATAGCAATTCTTTTTGCATCTTGGTAGTAAGGTTGTTGATCTTTGTTTGATCTGACCTTTATTTTCAAGATTGGACTATCTTTGATCCAGATTTTGTTTGTCTTCCGCTGCTCATAAACATTTATATATGGATAACAAAATCTTTTGGGTCTTGAGAAAGTTGTTTGAGAAAGATTTGATGTTTTGTTACATGTTCAAAGTCTGATCTGAAACGTTTTTTTAAAAACTTTGAGTTCTTCTAATTAGTTTTCTGACTTGATCAATTAGAGATCAAATTATTTGCACTCACGGTTTTAAAAATTATATGAAGATCGTCTTATCTTTTACATCAAATCAGATTTAATGACAGATTTGCGCTGATGTATTAAACTGATCATATCTCACTCATAAAAACACCGATTGATGCGATTCAAAAGGCACTGGATTCAAAACACATTGATGAACAGCTTTCGTGTTTTGAGAATTCAGAGATTCGAAATTTATAAGGGTCATATGCATCGTTGAAGTAGACAACAGTGTGCTGATGGAAAGCTGATGGACAGATCTGCGCGACTGTGGTAAATCAACCATATCTTTGTCGTACGAGCTCGAAAAGAGGTGATTCAAGATGATCTGAACAGATAACAAACTAATGAAAGTTGTTTGTGTTTTGAGTTTTTGCAAACTCCAGAGGTAAAATGGTCTAAATCAGTGTCAAAGTAAGTGTAACACTTCTGTTAAGCTTCTGCCGAGCGGCGACCAAACCTCTGCCGCACGCGACCAAACCTCTGCCGCACGCGACCAAACCTCTGCCGCACACGACCAAACCTCTGCCGCACGCGACCAACCTCTGTGGTACTGTTCACCACAGAGCCTCTGTGAAATCCGACAGAGCCTCTGTGGACTGAACCTCTGCGACTCAACCTCAGAGCCTGATTTTTGTTTACTTGCTGTCAGCTTTGCACTGTTTCAGAAACACGCGCATAACTTCCTACTCGGTGCTCCGATTCGCATGAGTCCAGTTGCGTTGAATTCCTAAGACACAGGTGAAACGTTTTCATGTTTTGATTTTGGTCTGAATCAGTGTGCTTAATGGTCAGAATCTGTGTCAAAGTCAATGGACTCTTGCTGCACCGAAAGCATCGCATTTCACTCATGCTCTTTCCGCTTTCAAGAACGGTGTTCTCTCAACGGTTCTTCATGGTGTCAAGCTACATTTGTCACATTTTAAATGTCACTCCATCCTCTGTTATTCACGTTTAAAGCTCGGTGGATGAGCCTACATTTGAGGGGGAGCACATGATGCTTTGAAGACTTGAAGAACGGAACATCAAAGGTTCTAAAGAAAGCAAATGGGAGACTATAAGATGATGCTTTCTTTATAAAACATTAGGGGGGGATTGTTAGCTTTAATTAGCTCCTAATTAAATGAATGTTTTATAAAGATATTTTAATGTTTTAGATATTTTCTTATAGATATTTATTTAGATATTTTATATAGATATTTTAGATATTGTCTAGATTTTAGATATCTTAAATATCTAATGTGTAAATGGCCTTATATAAGAGGTGTCCATAGTCTTATTTCAAGAAGAGAGAGATATGAAAAGCACACAAAAACACACATAGACTAGTTTCTTATGAGAGTCGTTTCATGTTTAGTGTGGTGTTCTTCAACATTTCTCCTCTCCATATTTAATCATCAATGAATATGAGATAAGTTTCTTTATGATTGTTCTTCATGTATATCTTATATCTATATTTAAATATGGACTTTATATTTCTTCTATTGTTGCTAAAAAATGGGATCAACAATAATATCAAGATAGCCCTGAACGCCATTAAAAGATTCATGCATCGTCAACACCTCTACTTCAACGTGTTTGATTTTCAGCTTGCGCTAGAAAGCCACCAACCGATTGTGAATGTGCAAAGGCCGAACAACTAGCTGTCCAATATCAACGACTATCCGTTGTACGCCATCCTGAAAGAAGCTTTGGTGTGATCTACAGGAATCAGCAAAATGAGAAAACATTTCTGAGATTGCAAAATACTCTGATAGAACTTTGAAGGCAATCAGGTTGCAACTCAACCAGATTCATCAGGAAAACGAAAGAGCAGTAGTTGGTTTTCAAATGCCATCAACCAGAAGAAATCCGATTATTAGAGCTCTTGAAGAATTGGACGATCGCATCGAGTTCAGAAAAGCCATGAGAAGAATAGAGTCCTATCTGGGATTGCGTCTGAGAAATAGACCTATCAGATCGTGATGACAAAAGCAGAAGACGTTTGTTCTAAACTTTAATCCAAATGGGGAGATTGTTGGGGTAGAAATTATATTGTCTTAAGCTTATGGGCTTAAAATGTAAATACCCCCAAAGGATATATAAAGTTAATTTCATATTATGTTTTAGGTTAATTGTTCAGTTAGCTCTAAAAGTAGTCGTATGCTTATTTGTAAAACTCTATGTTCTTCAATACAATCATATGCCATTGTTTTGAGCAATCAATGTTATTATTGCTCTGATTATTATTCATTATTGCACAATCGGGGATCCACACTTTCAAGTAGACATTAGAAGAATTTAGTTTTGTGGTGCCACCTTGGAGGTATGCACTAGGATATACTCCATTTGGAGAAATGCCTTAGAGGTAGTCCTCAATGTGTTGGACCTTGTGGTGTCACTCATGAGAGTAGACACCAAGGTAAATCGACTCTTTAGGTGAAACTTGATAAGGTGCTATGGGTCTCCCTCATTTATTCCAAATAATTGATTGTCATGGTTTATAAATGAGTTAATTGTTATTTGTGATATATATTATATGTTCAAACTCACTAGACTCTTTGGCCTAACACTTGTTTGGTGTCGGCATGTACCCCAGTTTCTAGCGGCGTGGTGGCCAAGAAGGTCTAGTTAGTATAGAAGTGAACTTGGGGAGCAATTATTGGGACACCCTCATTTGGATATTATTTTGGGATTATAGATGACACCCAATTGTAATCTTATTTGTTTAGAAGAATTAGATTATAAGATGTTATCTTTTACCTTTGGATTACAAACTTGTAATTAACAGTGTATTTTGTTTCCCCTTTTTTGAGATGAATCATGTCTTGACAGATATATACCGCATTTCCATTTTATGGAAATTTTTGTTTGTCCCGATTTTTGAGATGTTACAAAATTTCCATGTAAAGATGATGTTGAGTTCTATTTGTTTAAATCCCGTTCGAATGCTAGTATTTTCGTATTGTTGATTGATTTGACCAATTAGTTAGTGCTTTACTCGACAAGCAACTAATTGAAACGCTAAATACGTAATTTTTTAGGATTTTAATAAAGTGGTAAATGGTATGCTTGATTATGTCGAAGTCTTTAACATTATGCCATGGATTTTTACAATCAATACTTTATTAACCAAACATGTGAGTTTATTGTCTTGTATAAGTGGGTTTCCTGATTCTTAATGCTAACAATAATTTGGATTATAAGAGCTTGTTTATAATCCATTGGTTAAGATTCAACCAAAGAGCTTGTTTTGATTAATGTTTATTTAAAGAAAAACCATGGTTGTTAAAGCTTGTTGACGATTATAGCCGATTTAGAATCAAATCATCATTTTATTTGCAGCTTAGAAATTGATGATATATTTTTATGCACAAAGTCAAGAACGACAATGATACTCAGGCATGCTGATATGACCAATATGGGAATAACCAATATATGATTTATCAATATATTTGGGAGCCACGAAATTAGAGATTGAACATAACGGGAATGACACAACACAACCATGTTGCTTGTCCAATCTGGACAACACAATATGACGTTGACAATGCTCACCAAACTTTATCATTTTGATAACGATGATATATTGTTAGATGTCGATCTTCAATTAAAATAATTATGTACACGATTTGTAAATTGTCAAATGACGGTCACAAATAATCACATTCATAAAGTGTAACAAAAAACAGACGAATAATTAAAACGTTTAACTATCGGTATTATTACTTAATTACTTATCATTAATTGGATTAAATTAAGGTTTATTAAATAGATAAATGTATGTGAGATATACTTCTATATATCACATATGAAAGAATTTCAACATGATGACTCTCCTAGAATATAAGGTAGTTTAAAAGGTTGCTTTTGGGACTACGTGAAAAAACCCTTGCTTTTGAGAAAAATCATTGCTTACCCCACTCTCTTTAATCACTATCGATTTCTCTTGAACTTTGAGTTTAACAACTCAAGGTAAGAAGACAACTCCTCTGTTCTAGTGTTGAGAATCGATTCATTCGCATGGATACCGTGGAGATAAAGAGTAACATTTGTTCTTTTAATTTAATAACGACATCAAGGGTGACTACTTGTTGAGGCAAATTTTAAATCACCCATTCTACTCTGTATCATATGAATTCTTGGAGGAATACAGTTAATCTTCGTTGCATGTATGGCTCCCGTATTTCAACGAATGGTTGTGTGGATCTCTACATGTTTGTAAATTTGTTTCACTTATTGAACACTTTCCAATTTTTTCTTCCATGGTCAATTAAAAGAAATTATGAAATAGGAAACTACAAAGTAGTTAGTTAGCCCATAGATCTTGTCGTTTGCATCAAAATCGATAGACAACACAACACAATGGCAGTTTGTTCTAGTTACAAAGTGTTATAACGAAGATTTTACTAATTGTTGCTTAGAAGTGGTGCCACTATGTTTCTTGTGTCATGGCCAAGCTTTTAAATGACGTAAGGTATGGCGTGGCGGCGAGGTCAAACCTCAAACTTTACGAGTTACGACGAGGCCACGGCGTTTTTCAAGACGTGCGCTAAGGCAACATATATATACACACATATATACATCTACACACACGAAGAGTCAAACACGAATTCTGGTTTTTCGGTTTTAAGTTTTTTTTTATGTGTATTTAGGTCTTAGCTTCCGTGAACAATTATCATTTATTATTCAAGTTATATATTAAAAATAATCCTACACCTTACAAAATAATGTGTCATAACGCATCATCAATTATATCATTACTAAACCTAAACTAAATTATAATAAAAAATAAAATAAACAAATTTATAAAAACATTATCGATTTCTCAAAACTACAAAAAACCATATTATAAAATCAACAAAGATAAAGAAAAAGAAAATGAAAAAATAAAATTGAGATATATTGCATGTGTTGCATTGCACGAATACATTTATAGTATAAAATAATAATCTAATCTTATTGATATTATTGAATAAAAAATCCATTTATGTCTTTACATATCAAGTTTTAGATAATTCTCTATACATCATCCCAATAGAGGTTTTTAAAATAATATTTTTGTACTTTTTCTTGCCACAACACTTTCAACTCATCAAATTAAGAGCCGAAATAAAAGTTAACAATAGTAGTTCTTATAAGAACCTCTTTTGTGGGTCCCATATAATTCTCTAACACCATTACATAATTATAAAGTCAATAAAACATATAAAAAAAATACCACTTCACATCAAGTTCGAGCTAAGAACCATCGGCGATAGACCGGGGTTCTTTTTTGTGGTGGCACATGCCTTCAATTTCGTTTCTCCGTCGTAGTATGAAAAATTATAAGGTTGTGAAAAGTGTCACTGTATCAAGTTGTGTGTCATCGTAATACATATTTTGAAACTACAATAAGGACACAAGTTTTTCCTTGGGAGAGTTGGTTTGTGATAACTCTAATTTTTAAAGTTATTATATTATTTTTATTTTAGTTTTCTTTTGTTAATTTCAACCATTTTACTTCTTAATCACCCATTTTTGGTCTAATTCCACTTCTCAGCAAAAATAGTTCATTATAGTGTTTTTAAACCATTTAGTGTGTTTTATTTTGCACTTTCAAGAAAATTTCTGCAGTGACATAAGAGTGCCCACTCCAATGCCGAGAAGAAGACAAATCGGTTGCTAAAATTGTCAAAGACAGAAATGGAGCCAAATATCTGAAGATGGATTCAAATCTTTCATCAAAAGGAAAAGACATGTCTCCTAAAGCATGGTAAGGATATTATTTTATTGAAAAGCATGATATTAAAGAAAAGAATACAAGTTACTTTTGGGACAAAGGCAAATTATTCTTGGGATATTATAGTGGTTGACCGGTTGCTCCTTGCATGATGGATTAAATCATGATGCTCCTACTTTTGGATAATCCACCTATTGACCAAAGGAAGATATACCTACTTTTGTATTGTCTATTTTTACTTCTAGCATTTAAAGGAGCTTTGGCATTCAATTCATAGACATCTTTACATTAAGTTATTTCATAGTTTAATGTTACTTGCCATTTAAGTTCTGTAAGTAGAAACATTCTTAGTAGTTAACCTTTAATTTCCAGCAACAATTTATTTTCAGTATTTTCTCAATTTATGTATTGTAACACAACAACTTCGGCAGTGGGCAATGTGGCATTTTATCCAACTTTGAATCTTTTAGTATGTCTTCTTGCAAACTTTCATCTTCTGTTTTCTTTACTTTATTTAGCATGAGCTAAGCATCATTTGGGATGTAGGACAGATAAGTACCCAAATTTTATGAAAAATGTTTGAGTAGTCTCCATATGTTGAACCTTTATTATTTTGGTCATTCATTGTTCGATTATACCCAATGATGCAAACGAACTGATCACTTGAGAGTGTCTAAAGTCTAGTCCTCAACTTAGAAATGGGTAGCACGTAGTGTAACGAGCTTGGATGATGCTAGGGGATTCAAAAGAATTCTTATAACGCCAACTAAAGTTGGGTTTTGCACAGTGGGATGACCTCAACCCACTGGAGTAGTAGGCAAGCTAGTTTCTGTATCTAAAACCACTTAGAGTATTTGTCTCTACACATTCCAACGAAACCTGAGAGGGTTCACCATGGGGTCTCCATTAACAAAACAGTAAAGGCTAAAGATATGGAATTTTGACTAAGAGGTGTGAATATTTGTTGTAACCGGGCTTCTTGAAAGGGAGTTCCCACTCTACAAGTACAATGAGCACTATTCTAGATCAGTTATTTAATAAAATTTGTGGAAAATCTACGCCTACATTCCTTCTTTTAATTCTTACTTCGTTTAAAAAGCTGTTTCACCAAACCAACCACTTATAGTTTCCTCTCTAATTGAAACTTGTAAAAGGAAGCTCATGATAACAATAGTGTCTTGATTTCCCGGTCCCTGTGGATACGGTTCTGGTATCTTACCAACTATTACTTGTTGTGACGATCATAGTGGTTAGTGTATACTTGCGTTGTCCATTGTGGACTGTTTGCATCCCACCGCGATTACACATATTTCGCATGTACCAGTTTGTAAGACTATTATTCCACCCAGACCCGATTTTTGAATCCCGTTAGTACCATTTTTCTTTAGTTTTTAGCTTTCAAATTCACATATATATTTATTATGTTTCTGAAAGGATTTACAATAAATGACTTGAACACATAACCTCACGTATGAAAACAATGAAATAACCAACAACCCAGTGATGAGTCTGTGAAAAACAATTATAGGTTCGTCCCTGAGAACGATAACTCTTGTACAAAACCTCAACTGATGCGCGGTTCTTATAACAACTCACTCTACTGGTGTTTCTCCTAAGAACCTATATTTGTTTTTCATAAGAACCTCCTATTAGAAACACTCAACTTTCTATATTTTAGAGAATAATATAAAAAATCTGTTGGAACAAAATAAAAAACAAAAACTTTATTTTCTCTATTTTAGATGAAATGTTGAAAACTCTCTTACATTACAACTTATTTCAAACAAAATAATTGTATCAAAACAATAACTACAATTATCCGAAAGTTGTCTCTATGCTATAATAACTACAATTATCGTCTCTCCCGTTTACATTTTGCTTTGAAAACTGTCCCTCGACTTAACTATGTTAAATTTTTTCGTTAAATTAAGGGTATTTTCATCTTTTTACTTTTTCTGGGAAAGTGTTGGTCCCTAAGGGTTATACAAGTATTAGTTTGTAGAGGGGGGGGGGGGGGGGGGGTTGAATACAAACACACGATTTTTATCTTTCTAAATTGTTTTATTGAATAAATCAAAGAATTTACAGCTTGTTACGGAACAAGATTAAGTACAAGACCTAATCTAAACAAACTATGAGAATCACATAGATTTCTTGCACTAAGAATAAGAAAGAAAGAAGTTAAGAAAACTAAGGATAATTTTCTTAAGGCACAAAGTAGTTCAGGGAAGGCGCTTCAAAATGAAGAGCATTCCTCCTATTTATACTACATGCATTTAATGCATGTCAGTAGGACTTTACACGTGTCATCACTTGGTTGGTTGCGTGATTATGACTTTTGCAAACATATTGTTGGTCGCATGGTGAACAGTGTAGTGGCAGAGTGGTTTGTATGATTCTGGACAAGGGTATGTCCTTTTGACAAATCGTACAAAAGTGTGCAAGGGGATAAGACAAACATTTCTTGTAGAGCAGGCTTCATGATCAGCGATCGCTGAGTTGATCTTCTTCAGGGAGGCCTGAATGAAGGTCAACTCTCGCTGAAGTGTTCTACTTAAAACATCGCGTGTTGTGGATAAGTCTTGGTTTCTAATATGCGTTGCTTTATCAATGTGAAAACACATATTTTCACATTTATTTTAGTTTAATTTCATCATTTATATCCCAACTTTGAGTCTTTTTTTATCTTATTTTCCATTTATTGAGTATTGGAGCTAAAAGTTATAATTTACCTGCTTTTACATCAATAAGTGGGTTAATGTGGATTTGTTGGGACTATTTGTGTTTTTACAGGAATGCTACAACATTCACTCAACAATCGGACCTGTGATATTGGCAAGTTCGGCTCAATCAATGAACTCTTTTGTCGCGAAACCTGTCTTCAGGGATTACAAATAAACATTTACAAATGATCAATCAGTGATCATCAGCTAAACTGAACAGGCTCAGTTGTCGCTGATGTACATTTATCACTGAGGAAGAATTTAAGAGCGATGGTTTCACATCAACGATACTAAACAGACTTAGTATATTTTCTTTGATGGTGAAACATTGATACATAATGTTTACTTATAATTTTCACTAAGTGATTCTAAGGGTCATCATCAAATCATTGAAAGGTTTGGATCAACAATCTCCCCCTATTTGATGATGACAAAACAACATAAGAAAATTGCTAAGTTAAAAACATAAGGTTAAAGAGGGCTTATAAATACGTGTCCCATTTACCGTTTTCAGGGATCTTTTGAGTACTGATGGAGTAAAGTACTTCATTGAATTTTTTTCATTACTTCGTAAAAATATATTACAAGGGAAGTTGAAAAAAATACAAGTACAAAAGTTTACTGATAAAATAGAAGAATACAGAAGAGATTCTATCAGCTAGAGTGCTTCATCTTTGAAGAATAGTTCGTCAAAGGCGTTGGTCATTGGGATCATCCAGTCAGGGACCTTTTCTCCATGTTGCCTTCTTAACTTGGCTTCGTTCAGTACTTGAGGTTTCAGGAAGACTCCAAGTCGTGTCATGTCACACCAATAAATCAGGTCTCTGAGCTGGTCGACTGGGCAGATGGATAATTCAGAAAAGCGTTGAAAGCACTTCTTACCATACCAGTCAAAAAAGAATATTCCGAGGGGCTCACTGACCCTTTGTCCAGGTTTGAAAGTTTCATCCGATGGCAGTGAGAGGTTGAGGACTGAGAGATCAAGTGGGGGACCGAGCACTGCTTCCCTAGAGAATTCAATCCCTGTTTCATTTCGGATAGCAGGCCCTGAGGAGGAAGATGCACATTTTTTTTATTTGTAGGCGCAGGTCTTTGGTTGAGTGCTGGAGGAGGAGGCAGATCAATCACTGAAGAGACTTTGTCGATTAGTTTGTTTAAAAACTTCTCGACATAAGACTTGAAAGTGGATCTTGTTGATCCAAACCCTCAGTGATTTGATAATGACCCTCTCTTAAATACTTAGTGAAAATTGTAAGTAAACAATATGTATCAGAGTTTCACTATCGCTGATAAGTACTAAGATCTTCCATTACCGCTGATAGGAACTCTCGCTCTTTTAAGTTAAACATTCAGCGAACACTGTTCATCATTAATGCTCTGAGTCTGTTCAGTCATTATGATGATCGCTGATAAGTTAGTTGTTTACTTATGATCCCTGACGACAAGTTTCACGTCAACAAAGGTTCTACGCTGAAGTCGAAGATCAAGCTCAAGAACCAGCGACAAGTCTCCTAATGAACTGATGCGGATCAGCGAAGACTCAGATTTGTCCACTCAACGTGAAGTATCAAGTACAAGACTTCAGCTATCGCTGAACTTTATCATCTGCTGAATAGTAAATGATAATCGCTGAATCAACGAAAGCTGATCATGAAGTCCTCCGTACAAAGTACTTTTGTCTTAACCACCCTTGCACGACTCCGTACGTAATGTCAGAAAAGAACCTCCGACTGTCTGAAATCGTACAACCACTCTGATACTACATTGTTCATCCATACGGCTACTAAGGTTGTCAACAAAGGTTAATGACATGCAACCAACCAGCTGATGACACGTGTAAAGTATATACTGACTTGCATTAAATGCATGCAGTATATAAAGAGATGAACTCACTTCATTTTGAAGTAACTTGCTAACTCTGGACAAGTTCATATCTCTTATCTCAAGATAGGTTATTATTAGTAATTTCCTTATCTTTCTTAGTGCAAGAAACCTTAGTGTTCCAACTTGTTTAGATTTAGGTTTATCCTTAATCTTGTCTCCGCAACAAGCTGTAAATTGTTAATGATTTATCAATAAACAATTTAGAAAAGTAAAATCTGTGTGTTTGTATTCAACCCCCCCCCTTCTACAAACTTGTATAGGCCTTCGGGACCAACAAGTGGTATCAGAGCGGATTTGTTTAATCTCATAAACAAGATCTAATCTAAGATATTTCTCTTCCTTGCTATTATCTGAAAATGGCCAACACAAACACACATTATATAGACAATGGTTCTCTTGCAAAACCCCCTAGATTTTCCAGAGACAACTTCAACTTGTGGAAAAATAGGATGACACTCTTCTTAGAAGGTGTAGACCCTACTATGACTTACTATCTTGAAAACGGACCACACATCCCTGTAACAATTGATCCTTTAGTTCCAGCCACTGCAACTAGAGCTGCTATTCCAGAAAGGCTGATTCCAAAGGAAATACACATGTGGACCGATGAAGATAAGAAGAAAGTGGCTATAGATACAAAAGCCAGATCCATACTATCCATGGCCCTTCCTAACGAAGTCTACCATTCCGTCATGAACCTGAAGTCATCAAAATCCATGTGGGACACAATATGTGTTCAGTATGAAGGAACGTCTGAAGTCCAGGACTCAAGAAAGATCAACCTGGTAAGACAATACGAAAGCTTCATTTCTGGTAAGAATGAAACTCTCTCTGAAGTTCACCAACGTTTTAATTGTTTAATTATAGATCTAAAAACTGTTGGTAAGGAATATTCTAACTTTGAAGTGCTGACAAAGTTTCTAGAATGTTTACCTGAAAGCTGGGACAATTATTCCATGTGTCTCAAGCTGTCAAAGGATCTTAAATCAATGACCCTTTCAACCTTATATGGTACATTGCTGAATCATGAGCAATCTAGCCATCTTAAGAAGAATCTTGTAAAAGATTCCAAAAGCACTCCTGTTGCTTTAATCTCAGAAGAACCTTCTACTCAGCGACCCTCGGTCACTATCACTGAGTTAGAAAGTAACTCTGAAAGGTCATCAGGCTCTGATTCTTCAGATGATGATGAATCCTTGGCTCTCCTAACTAAAAAGTTCAGGAGATTCGCCAAGAAGAAAATGTTTAGAAAGAACAAACCTCTTTCCATAACTGACAAGCCTAAATCATCAGCTTTTGTTGATAAGGCTACTGCTACTTGTTTCAACTGCGAAAAGACAGGTCATTTCGCTAATGAGTGCAGGTCAAAGAAAGTCATGAGACCTTCAGCTTTCTCAAAGAAAAACTTTGTTCCAAGGAATAAAGATGACAAATACTCAAAGCTGAAGGAGAAGCATGCAAAGCTGAAAAGTTTTAAGAAGAAAGGAAAAGGCCTGATGGCTGACTATGATTGGGCTGCTTCTGATGAAGAAGCATCATCATCTGACTCTGAAGATGATGAAGCAAATCAATGTCTCATGGCCAAGATTGAAGAAGAGGAAGAAAGTTCAGACATTCCCTCCACTTCAACATCTGCCATTCAGGTATCACCTTCTTTCTTTACCAATATTGCAAATATTGATGAAGCTGATAGTCTCCGTAAGATCGATCTCTTGACTAGAAGTTTATACGAAGCCATGAACGGCAAAACTGTGGTTGAAAACCAAAATCTTGATCTCGCTGAAAAGCTTAAAAACTGCCACCTTCAAATAGAAAAGCTTTCTAAAATTGAAGATGATTTTAAAGATCAAGTCTATTTAAATCAGCTAGTCAAAATCGAACGAGCAGAAGCTATCGCTGCATTAAAAGCTGAACAAGCTACTGTTGAAGGATGGTGTAATTCTTCAACAAAGATCACTGAGATAATTAAGGCTCAGATTCCTCTGAGTGATAAACGTGGTCTGGGTTATAAATATGATACTCCAAAACCAACCACTGAACGTTCAATGCTTAAATTTGGAACGTTCGTATCCTCAGTCGCTGACACTTCATCATCTCAGTGCTCCTCGTCCATTACACCAATCCCTGAGGAAACTCCTACCTCCTCAAAAGGTAAGGAGAAAATGGTTTATTCAAAACCTACCTCTGTCTCTAAAGACAAAGGTAAAGGAATTGTTATTTATCAAAATCCTCAGAAGGGTACCTTAGTACCAAAGCTGAATGCTTCTAAAGCCTCAGTGACCAACCCCTCTGGATCTAGAAAGCTGATCTCTGGATCTATTCAGCGATCTACTCCTAGACTCAGAGTGGATGTCCTTGGTAAGAAATCTGAAGAACTGGATGTTCGTCCCATTTCTAAAGCAAATAGCTTACTTGGTGCTGGCACTTCTAATTCAAAATTAAAAGCTCAGCATACAAGTGGTCCTAGAACTATTTTTAGTTATAGGAAATGTTATCACTGTGGACTTACCGATCATATTGCTAGTAAGTGCCCCACAGCCACCAAAGCTGAAAAAATAGCTAAGGTGAAGATTGCCCCCAAGGCAAAGAGGACCAACACCGATGCAAATCAGGTCAAGGTGACTCCTACCACTGAGGTTAAGAAATTAACCAAAGTGAAGAAAGACAAAGCTGAATCTTCAAATGCTGCGAAGACCGCTGAACCTTCCATTCCAACTACTTCCACTGACAAACGTGTATACATGGTTAAGTGGGTACCTAAGAAAAACTAATCTTCCTTTGTATTGCAGGTTAAGAAGGGTATCTGGTATCTCGATAGCGGATGCTCAAGACACATGACTGGAAAGAAAAACTTGCTCGCTGAATACAAGGAAGAGAAGGGTCCCTCTGTGACTTTCGGTGGAAATGGAAAAGGACACACCCGAGGGTATGGTGTACTTTCAAATGGTACAACCTCCTTCAGAAGAGTCGCATATGTTGAAGGGCTGAAGCATAATCTTCTGAGCATCAGTCAGCTTGGCGACATGGATAACAAAGAGATTTTCACTAAGGAATCCTGCTTTGTCTCTGACAAAAAGGAGAAGATAGCTCTCAACGGTTATCGTTTGGAAAATGTTTATGTAATAAACATGGACTCAACAACCATTGAGAACTCCTGTTTCTTCTCAAAGGCATCTTCTGATGTTAACTGGCTATGGCACAAGAGGCTCTCACATCTAAATTTCAAGACACTGAATACTCTTTCCTCCAAAGAGTTAGTCACTGGTCTACCTCAGCATTCATACGCCAAAGAGTCTTTATGTTCAGCGTGTGAAAAAGGGAAGCAGACCAAGGCAAGCTTCAAGTCAAAGCAAGTCTCCTCAGTGTCATCTCCTCTACAACTACTCCATATGGATTTGTTTGGCCCCGTTAACAAACAATCCATCGCTGGAAAGAAATATACGATGGTCATAGTTGATGAATTCTCTCGTTACACATGGGTAATGTTTCTCCGTTCTAAGAGTGACACCCCTGAAGAACTCATCACCTTTGTTCGGAAGATGGAAACTCTGAACAATATGACTGTTCGCTCAATAAGGAGTGATCATGGAACTGAATTCAAAAACAGTTCTCTTGATTCCTTCCTTGAGAGTAAGGGTATTTCTCACAACTTTTCGTCAGTGAGAACACCGCAACAAAATGGAGTCGCTAAAAGAAGAAATAGAACAATTATTGAAGCTGCACGTTCAATGCTCAGCGATTCTCACCTGCCTACTCAGTTTTGGGCAGAAGCTGTCAACACTGCTTGCTTTACGCAAAACAGGTCGCTGATAGTTAAAAGATTCAAAAAGACAGCTTATGAACTCCTTCATGGGAGAAAGCCTTCAATAAGCTTTCTTCACATCTTTGGATGTCAGTGTTTCATACTGAACAACAGAGATGCCCTTGGAAAGTTTGATCCTAAGGCTGATGATGGAATCTTTCTTGGATACTCCTCAGTCTCCAAAGCCTTCAGAGTCTTCAACCGTAGAAGACAAACTGTAGAAGAAACTATTCATGTCATGTTTGACGAATCCTGTTCAGCGAACTCTAAACCGTCCGCTGATACTGAAGAACTGAATCAATGGATGTTTTCTCATCTTGGTGATTCAGAAGAAGTTCCCACTCCTCATGCTCACACCGTAGAAAATGATGGTCCTCCTATCATTCCAGATATGCAGAATAGTGAAGCTGAAACATCTTGGGTCTCAGCTGTGCCTATAAACACTATACCTGCAGTTGATCCAAATGTCTCAGAAATTCCGTCTATTTCTCAGCAATCAGTGAATGAAGTGACAAATGCAAACATTCCTCTCTTAGCTGATAATCCAGAAGTAGCTGAAGCCTCATCTTCAGTTTCTCCAGTTCAGACTGAATCAGCGACGTATGCTCCGGCTCAGCGATGGACTGTAAATCACCCTATCGATCAAATTCTTGGTGATCCCAACGCTGGTATTCAGACTCGTAGAAGTGCAGGTAATATTTGTTTATTTGTTAACTTTATTTCTCTAACTGAACCAAAGAAAATAGATAATTCCCTCAGAGATCCAAACTGGGTCAGCGCTATGCAAGAAGAGCTGACTGAATTCGAAAAAAACAAAGTTTGGAAACTCGTTCGTAGACCAACTGACAAAACGGTGATAGGCACTAAATGGGTCTATCGAAACAAGTTGGACGAACATGGTACTGTAACTCGCAACAAAGCTCGTCTTGTTGCTCAGGGATACATACAAGAGGAAGGCATATATTATGACGAAACTTTTGCTCCTGTAGCAAGACTCGAATCTATTCGTCTTTTCTTAGCATATGCTGTACACAAAAACTTCACTGTACATCAGATGGATGTTAAGTCAGCGTTTCTGAATGGAAAGCTGAATGAAGAAGTGTATGTGGAACAACCTCCAGGATTCTCAGATCCTAAGCGTCCAGGTTATGTTTATAAACTGGACAAGGCACTTTATGGCTTAAAGTAAGCTCCTCGTGCATGGTATGATACTCTCTCTACTTATCTCCATATTGAACAATTTGAGAGAGGTAAGATTGACAAAACTCTATTTTTTAGAAAAGTGAAAGGTCATATCATTTTAGTTCAAATATATGTTGATGACATTATATTTGGTTCTACTAACCCTGAGCTTTGTACTCGTTTCGCTGATAGAATGAAAGATGAGTATAAAATGAGCATGATGGGTGAACTAACATATTTCCTTGGTCTTCAGATTAAGCATACTGAAAAAGGAACTTTCATTAATCAGGGAAAATATGTTAAAGATATGCCGAAGAAATTCGACTTAACTGAAAGTTCAGCTATGAAAACCCCTATGGCACCTCCGCTGACACTTGATAAAGACACAAAAGGTGTTCCTGTCAATGTCACGCTGTACCGTGGGATGATCGGCTCACTATTGTATCTTACAGCTAGCCGACCCGATATTATGTTTGCAACATGCTTGTGTGCACGATATCAAGCTGAACCTAAGATATCTCATATGAAAGCTGTAAAGCGAATCTTTCGATATCTTAAGGGTACAACGAATCTAGGCCTTTGGTATCCCAAAGACTCAGGATTCGATCTAACCGCCTATTCAGACAGTGATTTTGCAGGTTGCAAAATGGATAGGAAAAGCACCACAGGAGGATGTCAGCTCCTGGGTGGAAAGCTGGTAAGTTGGACAAGTAAGAAGCAAAACTCAGTGTCCACTTCCACAGCTGAAGCTGAATATGTAGCCGCTGGAAGCTGTTGTTCTCAAGTCTTGTGGATGAGAAATCAGCTACTAGACTATGATCTTCAGCTCTCCAAAATTCCAATCTATTGCGACAGCACAAGTGCCATCGCTATAGCAAACAATCCAGTGCTACACTCAAAGACAAAACACATAGAAATCAGATATCATTTTATTAGAGATCATGTGATGAATGGTGATATAGAACTTCATTTTATCCCAACTGATTATCAGTTAGCTGATTTATTTACCAAACCTCTTGATGAGACAAGATTCAACTTTCTCATCAGCGAGCTTGGAATGCTGAACTTTGAAGGGTAAAATCTTCAGCGGTTCACATTAATCAGCGAAAGGATAAAATCAACTCGTATAACCTATTCAATCATCTTCTCTCTGAATAAACTTGGTTAAACAGATATCCAGGTATGGTTTCTCTCTCTGACAAATGCATGAAAATGCAAGATTTCAAAAACAAATGTATCGCTGAATATCTCTTCCTTAACAGCGATATTTTGAAAGTTCTTAAAACCTTCACTGATATCTTCTATTCAGTGCTTCTTGTTTTTCAAAAGAGTCCCTGAGTTTTTCAAAACCTCAGAGACATCCTAAAAGAATGTGAAAGGACAGTTGTGACGTCATTGCAACGGATAACACCAGGCACGATTTCTTTCTGACACACGTTTGCACGTTTCGCTCAAACTTCCAATCAAATGCAAACACGTGTCCGTGTCATGATGAAAACCTTTTCCCGCTCAAGATTTTCTCTCTCTAAAACTCCCTATATAAACAACTCTTGGTTTATATTTGTCTTTTACGCGAACATTCTTCCTCCGCAAGAAAGAAATTACTGTTGCATTTGTGCTCTCAAATCTTCAAAGAACTGTTCATCATCTTCTTCATCAAAACTTCAAGGTTAATATGTTCTTATTTTTTCAAATGCAGATAACTTGTTTCTGATCTTATCTTTGTTTTAAACAAGATCAAACAAAAGAACTTAAAAATAAAATCATTTTCTTTCATGGTTTTATGAACACAACCATTTCATGGTTGTTCTTCAAGTTTTAAATCTAAATCTTAAACTTGTTCTTCATTCGTATCCAGTTTTTTTTGAAACTGGAATACAAGAATTTTATGGGTTTTACATTTCGTTTCAAAATCATGAAAAACCCTAATCTTCATTAAGACATTTATGTCTGAATGAAATGGACAAAATTCGAACAATCTTAATGGAAATTCTTTCCATACTAAGACAATTCTTATTTGTTAACATCTTTGGTTGAACTGATAATACAGTGAAATGGCATCTTCAAAGATCAATGTCACCGCTGAGTCCATCTCCGCTGACTCTGAGGAAGTGGACATCATCAAAGACCCTCAGGTTAAGTTCAAGCTGGATCAACTAGATTGGACTAAGGTCAACAACCTCTCTGCGCTTCTCGAGTTTCCTCCTCGAAAGCAAGTCACACATCTGGATGATGCTGTGAATTTCCTGAAACACTGCTGCATTTCAACAGCCCTGACCATCACACCTCCCGCAAGTCAGCTACTACTATCCCAGTTCTGGTACTCTGCCAGACACACTCAGCTACCCTCCGCCAAAGATGCATCCAAAACCATCGATTGCATACTCAGCGATACTGAGTATGGTACAATTAAGATAACCCCCGCTATCATACGAAAAGCCCTGAACTTTCCCAATGCCACCAAAGAAAAACCCTTCGTTCCATTCACTGACCATAAGAAGCAAGCTGACAAAGATGCCATCATTGCTTTTCTCGACACAATGGGTTACATCTGGGACATTAGAAGGGACAAGAAGCCCGAGAAGAAGCTGACGCTGATAAAGAAGTCCAAAATGCCCAGCGAGATGAATTTCATCTTCTCTCACCTGATCAGCTGCATGGCAGCGAAGTCCGGCTCTTCTGATCAAGCCGCACAACCTACGCAAGCTATGGGATACGCACTGCTGAAAGGTCTAAACATTGACTGGGCCTCTATTATATATGATGACCTAGTACAACGCGTGGATTCTGCCGCTGACCGACCAGCATGGGTTCCTTACCCAAGATTCATCAGCGCCATCTTCCAATATGGCCTGAAGGACAGCTATCCTGAAGAGGGTGACCTAAAACTTTCTCAGGTTGGCCCTAAGGTGCTCGATTTCAAACCTGTCGCCAACGAGGTACGTCTCTCTACTCTTCTCACTCTTCTAAATTCTCCGCTTTCTGTGGCTCCTTCAGCGACAATACCCATCGCTGATACCCAGGCCACAAAACCCTCTCCTTCTAAGAAAAGGAAACTCTCTACTACCCCTCTTGATTCTAAAAGGATCAAGAAAACCAAGGAGCAACCCCAGCAATTCCATGCTGAAGACTCCTCAGCTCATTCTGACGAGCTGAAGGAAAGTTCCGTGGTACGCTCTGCCACACCCGTTCAAGCCATCCCTCCAATCCAGACTTCAGCGTCTCCAAACGCTGAGGTTAGAAACTTGGATTCTACCCAACCTTCTTCAGTCTCTCAAAAGACTGATGAAGTAGTTCTCAGCGAATCCACTGCTGAACTCACAACCCGAACCCCATTCTTATCCTTCGCTCCTCCCTCCACTTCTTTGGACACTCATCCAGCTAACACTGGAGATGCCATCATTCCAGAAGCCACCGCTGACGCTTCTCAACGAATGATGAAGACAGGACCTGCGGAGATCACCATACCTCACCGTACTTTCGAAGAGGATATGGAACATTACTCAGGAATCAGCAACTTTGACGATTTCGTCAATCCTCCTGCAGGTACAAATCAACCCATATACACTGTAACTAAACCTGAAACTTCTGAGCTTTCCTTTGTTCACAAGTACTTATGTGTTACAGGTCCTAATTTGGGAGACATCAACGAGTCTCTGAAGTCCGTGGAAACTAAGCTGACTGATCTCACCACCACACTCTCCAACAACTCTACAGCTGTAACAAACGCTGGAGAGAATCTGACGAAGCTGACTACGGTGGTGGAGAAGAAGGCTTCCACAGATGACATTAAGGGTCTTGATAAGACGCTCAGCGATTTTTCCAAGGTGCTCTCTGACATCTACACTGACTACACCAGCCTCAAAAACTCAGTTTCGACCGTGTCCAGCGAAGTAACAACGCTGAAGACATCGGTTGGAAAACTCGAGGGTGATATGTCAGCGGTCAAGACCGACTTGGGCTCTGTAAAGACCGACGTTGGTTCTATAAAGACGATGATCGAGACGCTGGTCAACAAGGCAAATAATCCAGCTCCTGCTCCTGCCCCTATTTTGGAATCTTTCACAGCGGCGGATCGCACAGAGCTGAAGAAAATCACGCCTGCTATTTCTGGCCTAGAAGACAGAATAGCAAAGCTTGAAGGTTGTGTGAAAATCTCTGGCCCAGAAGACAGAGATAACACCAACGCTGAGTCTACTCATTCCTCCCCCAATCATGAGAAAGAGGGGGAGAAGAGCGCTGAACATTCCGATGAGAAGAGCGCTGAAGATCTAAACAAGAGCGCTGAAGATCTGAACAAGAGCGCTGAAGACCTTTCCCATGATGAATCTATCAGGGGAGAGAGGAATGAAGATATGATCGCTGAAAAACCTCAGGGAGATGAAAACCCTGAGGGAACCGAGAAGCCCGCCTCTGTATCTGAGGGGGAGCAACTCGAAGAAGATGCTGAGGAATCCAAAGCAGAAGAAGATGAAGACATCGACATCCCTGAAGATGAACCATCCTCCTCTCCAAGGAAGGATGATGATGATGATGATGAAGATGACGATGATTTCTTTGTTGTCAAACCTGCTCCTCGAACCAAAGCTCTTAAAGGTATTTCAATAAAAGAACCTTCAGGGGAGAAGACAAAGACAAAGCCCTCAGCCTCTGGCGCTGAGAAAGGCAAAGGCAAAGGCCTCGCTGAAGATGAAAATCTGGCGATCTTGCTTGAAAAGCCGGTTTGTCAGGTACACTAAACTTTACTTATATTCCTTCCCTGAACATCTCTATTCACAATCAGTTCTCTACTCCACAACCTCTCTAGACATCCACATTCTTTTTCTATCTTTTCTACCCAAGTTCTTCTACCTAGTTCTTATTTGTAAGATCGCTGCGTTTCAGCTAGTCCTCTCCCCTGTTTGAGGATGTCGCTGAAGGTTCTACTACTGCGACTTCACAAATAAAGCCAGCTGCTGCTGATGAAATAATCCCAGTCTTAGATTTGATCTCTGAGACTGATGAACCAGAAGAACAACCTCTCTCGCACAGAAACAGACCTTCCTCAGCTCCTCAAAAGCTGAGTGAAGAGGATCAAAAGAGAAAAGAGGAAATAATAAAGCGATTCGAGGATCAGCGAATCATTCTAAGGCGTGATCAACTGCCTTCAGTTCCTCCTAAGTTCAAAATTTCAAAAGCTGAATACAAGGAACACCTCAGAGCTGAACGCCTCATCGCTGAAAGAAAGGAAGCTGAAGAGAAAGACAGAGAATACGCCATCAAGCTTACTCAAGAATCTGTCAAAGACCCCAAGCTGAAACGTGTTCCCATTCAAATCCAACGAAAGCTTTGGGAAGAAGCCCAGAAGATCGTGGAAAAGAAAACTGAAGTTTCTCAGACCACCCTGATCTGGTGTAAAGAGAAAATCCACTTCAGATATCGTCCAGCGAAGATCAACAAGGTATTCATCTCTGGAAGAACATCTATCGGAGTACCTATTGTTGACATCAAACTTTTCAGAGAAGATGGCCAATCCGAAGCCTTTCGCGCTGACACTGTAAAAAGGTATGGTCTCTCTGAATGGTTGGAGATGAGGTTAGCTATCCAATCGTCACAATCTAAGTACAAGGATCATTTCGAAAAGCTGATAAACAGACAGATCGACTTGATATCTTCTTGTGTGGACATTCCTCCTCTTCCTGATCTTAAGCCGAAAAGAAAAAGGGCCTCTCCAAAGAAGAAACGTCAAGATTCAAACTCAGGTCCTGTCATACGAAATGAAACTGTAATTGGTTTCTCTCGCGCTGAAGTGCTTGGTCCTGACCCTGATCTATCCGCCCTTGACATTTCTTTGCCACCATGTGAACTTTTCGTCCCTGGTAAAGTCATCAGTAATCCTTATGGAATATTCTTTCTCGACTACGACGGACGTAAATGTTTTCAACGGATCGCTGAGCTTCCAATCACTCCAATCGAACAGCTCAGAGATCTCATCTACTGGTGTGACTTCAGAAAAGACATTCAGGCACGACACCTAAAACCCTTGATCTTTAAAGAAGCGCTGAACAAAAGAAAACAAGGCGTAACGGTTCCTGACTGGATGATCCCCACTGAAAAGACGACCCTTGATGAACTTCTCATTAAGGAAGAACCTTTTGAAAACTGATATAATCTCCTTTTTTCTCTATTGTATCAGTTATCCTTCTGTACTTGTAAATTATTTCGCTTGTACTTATAATCTTTCTGTTCTTCATTGTAACCTGATTCAATATTTTAAAGAAAGATTTCAGCGAACGTACTTTACTCCATCAGTACTGAAAAGATCCCAGAAAACAGTAAAAGGGACAAATATTTTATGAGTTCTTTTTATCCTTATGTTTTCATTAAATAGCAATTTTCTTTGTTGCTATGTCATAATCAAATAGGGGGAGATTGTTGATCCAAACCCTCAGTGATTTGATAATGACCCTCTCTTAAATACTTAGTGAAAATTGTAAGTAAACAATATGTATCAGAGTTTCACTATCGCTGATAAGTACTAAGATCTTCCAGTACCGCTGATAGGAACTCTCGCTCTTTTAAGTTAAACATTCAGCGAACACTGTTCATCATTAATGCTCTGAGTCTGTTCAGTCATTATGATGATCGCTGATAAGTTAGTTGTTTACTTATGATCCCTGAAGACAAGTTTCACGTCAACAAAGGTTCTACGCTGAAGTCGAAGATCAAGCTCAAGAACCAGCGACAAGTCTCCTAATGAACTGATGCGGATCAGCGAAGACTCAGATTTGTCCACTCAACGTGAAGTATCAAGTACAAGACTTCAGCTATCGCTGAACTTTATCATCTGCTGAATAGTAAATGATAATCGCTGAATCAACGAAAGCTGATCATGAAGTCCTCCGTACAAAGTACTTTTGTCTTAACCACCCTTGCACGAATCCGTACGAAATGTCAGAAAAGAACCTCCGACTGTCTGAAATCGTACAACCACTCTGATACTACACTGTTCATCCATACGGCTACTAAGGTTGTCAACAAAGGTCAATGACATGCAACCAACCAGCTGATGACACGTGTAAAGTATATACTGACTTGCATTAAATGCATGCAGTATATAAAGAGATGAACTCACTTCATTTTGAAGTAACTTGCTAACTCTGGACAAGTTCATATCTCTTATCTCAAGATAGGTTATTATTAGTAATTTCCTTATCTTTCTTAGTGCAAGAAACCTTAGTGTTCCAACTTGTTTAGATTTAGGTTTATCCTTAATCTTGTCTCCGCAACAAGCTGTAAATTGTTAATGATTTATCAATAAATATATTAGAAAAGTAAAATCTGTGTGTTTGTATTCAACCCCCCCCCTTCTACAAACTTGTATAGGCCTTCGGGACCAACAGATCTTGATCACTGAATGGTATCCCTTATTTCCAACCATTCGTCCAAACCAAAACCTTCGAGCTTTGAAACGTAACAAGTCTTGATTTCTCCATTCTCCCTAAACACCGTGATGTCTACAATTGGAACACCCTTCACCGTTCGTCCCTTCAGGTTGACATTTATGATCCTGCTAGGATGATATCTGAAATCAACCTTCTTCTTACACCAACTCAGAGTGGTGGCGCTGACTTTTGCCTTTTTCTGATGTTCCTTTCCAGCTTCTTTGAGTAGATCTTCTTGAACCATCAGAGGAAATCTTTTCAGCTTCTGATCCTTGACTGATTTCTGAGCAACCAAGAGGGCGAATTGTTTATCTTTCAGTGTGGCCCTTTGATTTTCAGCAAGTTGTTTTTCAACCTGGATCGATTCTTCAATCTCTTCAGGTGACAAGAAGCCAAGACCGGCTGGAGGAGTGACTTTTAAGTGTTGAGCTTCTAGCTATTGAATCATCGTTGCTCTTCTTTGAAATTCATCCCCTGAACATTGAGGTGGTCGAGAGGGTCTGTTTGGATGCAAGAGTAGCTCTTCTTCTTCCTGATCATCAGTCTCATTCGCTGAGACTGGGATTATTTGGTTGGCATCAGCTAGAGCAGCTGGGATTATTTGCTGTTGTTGAGGAGCTTCAGCGAAATCCTCAAGCAGGGGAGAGGACTAGTTGAACAAAAGATCAAAGAGTTAGATCTTTTGAGGGTGAGAAGAAGATAGAAAAAATGACTAAGTGTTTATGGGTTTGAGGTGATGGAGAATAGAAGTAGAGTAGGGGTGGAGGATAGAAGCAGTGTAAGGGATCAGAGATAGACATACATGAGAAGTTGGCTTGTTGAGGAGTATAACCAAGTTCCCTTCAGAAGCAAGACCTTTATGCTTGCCCTGGGAAGCCTTCTTAGCTGGAGACTTCTTCGTCGTCTCCCCTGCTTCGTTAAGAACTACCCCCTTTGGTTCAGGGACCCTGATGGCAGTAGGCTGAAACCAGTCGAATTCATCATCATCATCATCATCATCGTCTTTGCCAGCAGGGTTTGATGAGGGTTCTTCATCATTAATCTCTACCTCCTCTTCCTCTTCTTCTTCCTCATCATCAGAGAGAATCTCCACAGTTTCATGCACCCAAGGAGAGGAAGGAGGATTGGGTACCTTTTCTTCAACATTCTCGCCCTTAGACAGAGAAGGGTCTTCAGCAACATTTTCTTCCTCCCCCTCACCATGTTGGGGAGTTTTTCATCAGTTTTCTCCCCCTCTTTGTCATCAATCAAATTAAGGGAGGGAGAGGGAGCATCAGTAACGGCGGTAGCAGCAGAGGTGTTAGGAGCCCTGTCTTCTAGGCCAGGGGCTTCAAATGCTGAGGCCTGAGCTTTTTCAACTCTAACAACCCTGTCTTAAAGGCCAGGGAGGGTGGAGGTGGCCTGAAGTACAAAGTCCGCTGTCATGCTTAACTTTGCGTGGTCATTCGGCGTAAAGTAAGAGAGAGGGACAGTTGGAGCTTCTAGGACCTAGAGGATCTTAGTGAGTAGAGAGTTGGAATCATTAACCTTGGAAGCAAGGTTACTTACAGCGACCTGGAGTCCTGAGACTTCACTCTTCAGCGTCCCAACTTCGTTGCTGAGAGTTGTGAAGTTGGAGGAGAGGCTGGAAACACTGGTAGTAAGGGTCTGAATGGAGGTGGAGTTGTTGACCACGTCCAGTCGCAGGGTCTTCACCTCCCCATTCAGCGTTGAGAGATCGGCATTGTTGGCCTTGCTGTCAAGGGAGGTGGTTATGTTCTTCAGCGTATCGTCGACGTCATTCACTGCGGTGGTGTTGGTAGAGAGGTTGGTGGAGAGTGTATCCACTTTATCACTTAAGTCCTTGAGGGATTTAGTGATGGTGCCCAAATTAGGAATTGTAAAAGAAACTAACTTATGAGCAAAGGAAAGCCTAAAAGAAGTTGGTGGTTGAGAAGGGATAGAGGATAAGGTTTGAATACCTGTTGGGTTAGAAAATTGGTGAATATCTTTGTTGCCACCCTAATATTCCATGTCCTGCTCCATAGGAGAAACAGAAGTGGCAGGGATGCTGGACCCAACAAGTCATGTAGAATTCTGTTCCATGAGATTCTTGAGCAGTGATGTCGATGTGTCAGCGAGTGAGAACGCTGGTGCAGTGGTGGAGTAGACCAAAGTTGGGGGAGAAGAGGCGACGACCGAGAATGTCGTGGCAGGTTCGGCACTGGCGTTGCCGAGAACGACTTATTCAGTGCTTCGAGGCACTGAAGTTGTTGGTGTAGATACCAGTTAAGCTTCAGCATGCTGAGGCGCTGAAGTGGTTGGAGATGATGGTTCAGCAGATGTGGTGGAGTGTACCACGAAGCTTTCAAGCGATGCCTGTGAAGAGGCGACCGCTGATTCTAAACCTTGAGAAGGCTAGGTCTTCTCCTTTGAAATCTTCTTGGTCTTATGGGAGCCAAGGTTGTTGTCTGATTCTTTTCTCTTCAACGAGAACTTAGGTTTTGGGGCTTGGGTCTCAGTGGTGGGTTTGGCCGTTGAATTTTCCGCCGAAGAAGAAGAATTAGAGAGAAGAGAGAGAAGGGTAGAAAGACGTACCTCACCTTCGATGGGCTGAAAGTCAAGGATTTTAACACGAAGCTGAGGGAGCTTGTAATTGCCTTGTTTCGGATACTTCTCCTGGATGAAGAGTTGGAGAAGGGTTGATACAAAGCGGACATATGGGACCTTCATGATACAAAGAGTTGACCTTGTCCATCAGGTCTTCGAAGATTATCCGAGCGTAGTCAATTTTGCGCCCAGTCAGTAGAGAGTATCCCATGGAAAGCTGAGTGCGGCTGTCTTGATCAGTGGAGCCGAATTTCGCTGTCATGCAGGAGATGACATGAGCGAATATATAGTTCAGTTCAGCAGGCATTTTTGACTTGAGGATCTTCGTTAGGCGCTTGTCATCTTCTTCAGTACGGGGCTTCTTATCCCATGAATACTTCATGAGATCAAGGAAGTGAATGAGCTCTTCGTCATTTTCAGGGAGTAGTTCAAAGGAACCGACAGGTAGTTTCAGTGCAGCGCGGATCGCTGAGAGAGAGATGTAGCCTTGGCCAAACTCGGTTGGGAAACCGATAACAGTGAGTTCTTTGCCGGTGCGGGAGGTTTGGGTGGTTCGTTCAGTAGTAAACCAAAATTGTTGTAGCAGGTGACGGTGGGCAGGAGGTGCTATTGTCATAGCAGTGTGGAGATGGCATTGTTTCAGGAATGCCACAGCGTGAGTGAGATGGGGACAGGGTTTCTTTTTGGTGAATTCCATCAGGGCTAGATGGTTGTTTGCAGCGAAGATGATCTGGTTCAGTTCACCCTTCATGTTCTTGGACTTCTTCATGGTGACAGGTTTGGGAGCTGATGCAGTAGATGCCATTTCTGAAGAAAAATAAACCAAAAAGAATGGAAGAATAAACTTTCTTAGTATGGAAAGACTTCCAGAATAAGAGGGTTTAGGGTTTTCTTCAGTTTCCTTTTACAGGAAAGATACCAAAAAGTTGGTTTCTAGTTTTGTATAGACTAAAACTAGGTAGAAAAACAGTTTTCCAGTTTCCTTTTAAGGAAAGGATTCTGGAAAAACGTATGAAGAAGAAAGTTTAAGATTATGGTTTTAAACTTTAAGAAAAACTATATCTCAAGTTTTGTTCATAAAATCATGAAGAAGATGATTTTATGTGAGAAAGGCGTTTGTTTTGATCTTTAAAACACAAAAGATATTGATCAAAACAAGTTTGAAGAAGATTAAACATGAAAATAAGGATGAAATGGGAACATGTTTGTATTGAAGATGAAAGAACTTGGTCTAAAAGTTTGAGTTTTAATCCGAGAACACAAATTCAAAGGAATTCTTTCTTGCTTGAGAGAGTAAGGTGAGCGTAAAAGGTAAAAATATAAACTTAGAGGGTTTATTTAGTGAGAGGAGAGAAAAAAATGATGAGCGGGAAAAGGTTACTCATCATGACACGTGACACGTCCTACGAAGCTTATTGGGCAACAATGCGAAACGGACGAACGTGTCAGACGAAAAGACGTGCCATGGATTATCCGTTTGATGACATCACACAAGAAAAGAATCTTTTCATTTTCAAAAATAATCTCTGATAGTTTGAAAAAAATTCAGAGATGATTTTGTTTAATGAAGGATCACTGAAAAAGAATATCAGTGATGAATTTTCTGCTATTTCAAAAAGAGATCGCTCATAGAGAAATGTCAGTGATCAAACTTTATTTTTGAAAAACATACATTGGTATCAGTGAACATTCGTTCAGAGATTAGATGATGAATAAAAGAGATAGAATTTTATCACTGACCCAATGCATAACCACTGAAGAGTTATTCTTCATAGTTCAACATTCCAAGCTCGATGATGGGAAGGTTAAATCTTGTCTCATCAAGAGGTTTGGTGAAAAGGTCAGCTAACTGAAAATCAGTTGGATTAAAATAAAGTTCTATAACTCCATTCATCAAATGATCTCTGATAAAATGATATCAGATTTCGATGTGTTTAGTCTTTAAGTGTAGCACTGGATTATTTGCTATAGCGATGGAACTAGTGTTGTCGCAATGGATAACTGAAGGTCATAGTCTAATATCTGATTTCTCATACATAAGACCTGAGCACAAAAACTTCCAGCGGCTACATACTCAGCTTGAGCGGTAGAAGTGGACACTGAGTTTTGCTTTTTGCTCGTCCAACTTACCAGCTTTCCACCCAAGAGCTGACAGCCTCCTCTGGTGCTTTTTCTATCCAGTTTGCAACCTGCAAAGTCACTATCTGAATAGGTAGTTAGATCGAACCCTGAGTCTTTGGGATACCAAAGACCTAGGTTTGGTGTACCCTTCAGATATCTGAAAATTCGCTTTACAGCGATCAGCTGTGATTCTTTGGGTTTAGATTGATATCGTGCACAAAGACAAGTAAAGTACATAATATCAGGACGACTAGCTGTAAGATAAAGAAGGGAGCCGATCATTCCTCTGTAGGCAGTGACATTAACAGGTTTCCAGAAGGATGCTTGTTAAGTGGCAGCGGAGGTGCCATAGGAGTTTTCTTAGCTGAACTTTAAGTAAGATCGAATTTCTTCAGCATATCTTTAACGTACTTACCTTGGTGAATGAAAGTGCATTTATCACTTTCTTGATTTGGAGGCCAAGGAAGTATGTCAGCTCACCCATCATACTCATTTTATATTCAGATTTCATTCTTTCAGCGAATTGATCACAAAGAGATGGGTTAGTAGAACCAAATATAATATCATTGACATATATTTGAACAAGAATAATATGACCTTTTACTTTTTTTTAAAACAGAGTGTTATCGATTTTGCCACGTTTAAATTTTTTAGTGAGGAGAAAGGAAGATAAAGTGTCATACCATGCACAAGGTGCTTGCTTTAAGTCATAGAGGACCTTATCTAGTTTATAAGCATAACCAGGATGCTTAGGATCAGCGAATCCTGGTGGTTGTTCAACGTAGACTTCTTCATTCAGCTTTCCATTGAGAAACACTGACTTGACATTCATTTGATGAACTTTGAAGTCATTGTGAACTCCATAGGCTAGAAAGAGTCGAATTGCTTCGAGTCTTGCCACTGGGGCAAAAGTTTCATTGTAGTTTATGCCTTCTTCTTATCTGTATCTCTGAGCAACTAGTTGAGCCTTGTTGCGGGTTAAAGTACCAAATTCATCTAACTTGTTTCGATAGACCCACTTTGTACCTATCACTGACTTGTTAGATGGTTTGTCAACAAGATTCCAAACTTTGTTTCTTTCAAATTATGTCAGCTCTTCTTGCATAGCGTTGACCCAGTTTGGATCTTTGAGGGCATCATCAACTTTCTTTGGCTCAATTAGTGAAATAAAATTAACAAATAAACAAATGTAACCTGAAATTCGTCGATTCTGAACACCTGAGTTTGGATCACCAAGAATATGATCAATTGGGTGATTTAAGGTCCATCGCTGAGCCAGAGATTGAGTCACTGACCCAGATGGAACTTCTGGAGGAGCTGAAGAAGAAGCTTCAGTAGTTTTAGGTATGCCAGGTAGAATTCGCTGAGGTTCAGATGAAATTTCATTCACTGGTTGTTGAGAAGTAGATGGAATTTCAGAAGTTGATGGTTCAGAAGGAGGCAAAGTGTTAATGGGAACAACTGAAACCCAAGAAGAGGATTCAGCTTCACTTGTCTCCATGCTAGGAATGATGTTAGGAACATCATCAGCGGTAGGATTGTTGACCTGAGGGTCAGGGTTAAGGTTAGCTTCTGATTCCCCAAAATGAGAAAACATCCACTAATTTAGTTCTTCGTTATCAGCAGTAGGTCTGGAGTTCGCTGAACCGGATTTATCAAAGGTGACATGAATGGTTTCTTCTATAGTTTGTTTTCTCTTGTTGAAGACTCTAAAGGCTTTGGACACTGAAGAGTATCCAAGAAATATTCCATCGTCGGCCTTGGGATCGAACTTTCCAAGATAATCTTTGTTGTTTAAAATGAAACATTGACAACCAAAGATGTGAAGAAAGCTGATAGATGGCTTCCTCCCATGGAAAAGTTCATAGGCCGTTTTGTTGAATCTTTTGACGATCAGCGACCTATTTTGTGTGAAACAAGCAGTGTTGACTGCTTCTGCCCAGAATTGAGTTGGAAGATGAGAATCACTGAGCATGGATCTAGCTGCTTCAATGATCGTCTTGTTTCTTCTTTCTGCGACGCCATTCTGCTGAGGAGTTCTCACTGCAGAGAAGTTGGGAGAAATGCCCTTGCTATCAAAGGCTTTGGTAAACAGGTCTGCTATCTGATGTTCAGTATTAACAAAATAGAGTTCAATAGCTCGCTCGACGCGATCTTTGATGAAGTGATACCGAACGTCAATGTGCTTAGTCTTTGTATGTTGCACCAGATTACTGGAAATGGCGATGGCGCTCTTCGACTCGCAGTAGATTGGGACCTTGGTGTAAGTGAACCCATAGTCCTTGAGTTGGGTGCGCATCCAGATTACTTGGGAGCAACAGCTTGCGGCAGCGACATATTCCACCTCAGCTGTGGATGTTGATACGCAAAGTTGCTTCTTCGAAGCCCAGCTGACCAGACGATCACCCAGGAACTGCACATGACCCAATGTGCTCTTCCGGTCCAGCATGCTTCCGGTGTGGTCAGCATCCGAGTACGCTGTCAATTCAAAACTTGTCTCATTCGGGTACCACAAACCAAGATTAGCAGTACCTTTAAAATATCTAAAATTACGTTTAACTGCAACTAAATGAGACTCTTTTGGTTTTAACTGAAATCGTGCACACAAAAATGTAGAGAGCATAATATCTGGTCGACTAGCCGTCAAGTACATCAGAGAACCAATCATTCCTCTATAGGTCTTGGTATCCACATCCTTTCCGCTGGGATCAGTGTGTAACCTCGTACCCGGAGACATGGGTGTTTTAATGGGAGCAGACTGTTCTATTTGGTATTTCCGGAGAATATCACAGATGTACTTGGACTGATTAATGAATATCCCGGTGGACAGTTGTTTAACTTGTAGACCGAGGAAAAAATTCATTTGACCCATCATACTCATTTCAAAGTATTTACCTATTAGAACTGAAAAGTTGTGACAGTAATGGGCGTTAGACGAACCAAAAATTATGTCATCGACATAGACTTGTACAAGTATGATATCGTTCTTTTCCTTTTTTAATAAATAAAGTAGTATCTAGTTTACCTTTGGAAAATCCAGATTTGGGCAAGAAGTTAGAGAGAGCGTCATACTAGGCTCGTGGTGCTTGCTTGAGACCGTAGAGGGCCTTGTCTAGGATGTAAACGTGGTGCGGTTTAACATCGTTCACGAAGCCCCCCGGTTGCGATTTGTAAACTTCCTCTTTGAGTACGTCGTTGAGAAATGCGGTCTTCACGTCTATTTGGAACACCGTGAAGTTTTTGTGTGCGACGTAGGCGAGGAACATATGAATAGCTTCGATGTGGGCAACTGGGGCATATGTCTCGTCGTAGTCAATGCCTTCTTATTGTCGATATCCTTTGGCAACCAGGCATACCTTGTTTCGTACTACAATGTCGTTTTCATCCTTTTTGTTCTTGAAATCCCACTTGGTGCCGATCACCGTCTTGTTTGTTGGTCGTGGGACAAGTCTCCATACTCGGAGGCGCTCAAATTAATTAAGTTCCTCTTGCATCGCGATCACCCAGTCTGGATCACTTAGGGATTCGGAAACGGTGGTTGGTTTAATGCGGCTTAGGAAACCAAAGAAGAGACAGAAGTTGGCAGAAATAACACGCGTCTGAACCGGTGTAGAGGGGTCACCGATGATCTGATGTAGAGGGTGAGCGCGAGTCCACTTGGTGGTATGCGGAAGCGGTTGAGTCGTGATATGAGATGAGTCCGGATCCACATAGCCACTAGGGGGAAGATCTTGGACTACTTCAAGTAATGATGGCATGCTGGTCGTGGGGCTGGTGCCGGATTCACAGGTGGTTGGACAGCCTCCGGGGAAGATGATGGTTGGCTCGAGCATGTAGCAGATGATGAATCATCAGTAGCAGCTTTCAGTACGTTCACAGCAGCCTCTGGTGTAGGCTCGGCTTCAGGTGTAGCATCACTTAAGCTTTGTGAGTCTTGGGTAGATGCAGAAGTTGATGAAGAATTGATCGATGTCGACGGACCTGTAAGATTAGTAGAATCCTCGATTTGCGCAGCTCCAACCCTATTATTTACAATAGCATTTGCATTAACCTGACCAAAATATTCATCATAAAAATGCTCGAAAAGTAAATCCAAATCAGAAATGTGTGAGTTTGACGTAGAGGCATGATTTGAATTCACCGGATTGTGTGTAGATCCCGAACGAGAATGTTCGGAAGCTAACACACCAGTTAAAACGGGTTCTGAACTAATTTGTTCAGAATCCAAGTCAGCCGCTTCGTCAAAATGTCACGTTTACACTCTCGATGGTGGTCTTGGTGCGCTTGTTGTAGACGCGGAACGCTTGAGCTTGTGTGGAATATCCGATGAATACTCATGCGTCCGCTTTGGGGCAGAATTTCCCGAGATCGTCCTTGTTGTTCATGACATAGCACGTCCATCCGAAGGCGTGGAAATACTTGATGTTCGGAATGAAGTTGTTGATGATCTTGTAAGGAGTGTTGAATCGCTTGTTGATGATAGAGTGGTTTTGTGTGTAGCAGGCGGTTGCAACTGCCTCGACCTAGAAAAACAGCGATAGTTTGGATTCGGATAGCATGGTGCGAGCGACTTCCACAAGGGTATGATTCTGTCTTTCCACGACTCTGTTCTGCCGAGGAGTACGTGCGGCAGAGAAAGTATGGGTGATACCTACTGAGGCGAGGTAGTCATACAACGTTCGGTTCTTGAATTTTGTACAGTTGTCCGTCCGGATGGTCTGCACTATTTGTCGGGGATTCACTTGCACAATCTTCAGATGTGAGATGATCAGCTCTGGGGTCTCATCTTTCGAATGGAGGAACTTGACCCATGTATACCGTGAGAAATCATCGACCATGACCACGACGTACTTCTTGTGGTTGATACTTTGAACACGCATAGGTCCACAAAGATCCATGTGAATGAGTTCAAGGGATCTAGACGTTCTCGGAGCGGCCTTTGGTTTGTGGGATGCCCACTTCATTATTCCCATCTTGCATGCAGCACAAAGGTGGTCTTTTTCAAACTTGAGCTCTAGCATGCCTTTCACGTGTCCGCTTAGCACCAACTTGTTGATGTTCTTGAAGTTCGGGTGGGACAGTCTACGTTGCCATATCCAGTTTTGCTGAGAGTTGGATTTTGACATCAAGCACACAGACTCGTTCGTCTTCAGAGAGAAGAGTTCAATCGTGTAGAGGTTGGTTTGCGCGTCCCAACTAATAGCTCATTTCTGTCTTCAGTGCGGACGTTGCACCTCTTAGCTTTAAAGTTTACCTCTAAGTTCTTGTTGCAGAACTGAAATATGCTAAACATGTTGTGACTTAAACCTTCAACATATGAAACCTTCTTGATGGTGATCTGATCCTGAATTATGTCTCCATAACCCAGGATTGGTGCAGAATGGTCATTCCCAAATCTCACATTGCCACAAAATTTATCGGTGAAGTTCGTGAAAAGCTCCCTCCTTCCGGTCATGTGCTTGGAGCAGCCCGAATCTAAATACCACATATGACTGGTCTGCAAAAATAATTAAGCAGATTTAGGTACCCATTTGAAAATGGGTCCTGGGGGTTAGGTGTAGCACATGTCTTAGGAACCCATTTGGAAGTGGGTTCACGTTTGGACTTGGGTGTTTTAAACATAGTACGAGAAATATAAATATGATAAGAATGAAACCAATAAGATGCACACTTTTTATCAACAAAGTCATTCAACCACAATTGGAACAACCAACACAATCATGAGATAACTGAAGTAATTGTTGAGTAGAATAAATCTTTAACGGAAAAGAAACAACTTGTTCAACAAAAGTACTTGAATCAATTACATCACGATTATTATTGTTTTTCCTAGAATTAAAAACTGAATGAAATGACTTTGTCTGCAAGTTGCTCTCTTTAGATCCTTTCGCTACCCACTTTTGTTTGATGGTTTTGTCCCGACCGTTTTTATCTGAAATATCATTAAAGTCATAGTCAGAAGAGCTTGAGTAGTAAGGATGTCTATTTTGTGAGCGACCGGTCTTTTTCCGTTTCTATGAACGTCTTTTAGATTCAAATTTGTTTTTGGAAACATTGTTCATAGAACGGTTTTGAGGGGCGGAAGTAGAACATTCACCCTTATGAAAATTGACCGACCGTTCAGGCGTTTGTAGAAGAAAATCAGTATGACTTGGAAGGATTTGATCAAATTCAAACTTTGGAAACACATCATTTGAACAAACATTAGAATTCATGAATGCGGAGAAATCAAGTTCACCCTCAGATGGAATATTATCGGTCAAAGGAGGTGGGGAACAAGTTGGAATTGTTTTTTGCGAAGAGTCAGGTGCGGAAGCTGTTTGAAAATCAGAGTTAAGATTCTTTGTAAAATGCTCCATTTGAGGTCCTTTTCCCTTTTTGGAAGAAATTGAGGAAATATTTCCCATAAAAGCCTTACAGGAAGATGTATCTGATGAGGTAGAAGAGGGTTCAGACAAAATGATTTTCTCTTCTTGGAGTTGGTCAAATTCATTTGAAGTTCGGCCTTGCTTACTTGCTCTTGCATCACTTCTGTTGCCAAGGCAGACAGTTTAGATGTGAGCCAAATGATTTTTTTCTGAAGGAGTTCCTTTTCCTCACCTGATACAGATTCCATTTTCGTGGAATAGGAACACTCAAGTTTGGATAAAAGCTCTTGTTTTTCCTTTTGAAATTTAATCCGTTCTTGTTCAAATGACTCATCTAACTGAACTATTTTCTTTTCTAAAACTAGAGGTGGAACATAACGTTTAAACTCGTCCTCTTCTTCATTTGAGTTAGCCTTAACTTTAGCAGGTGATGCTTTAGTATTGGCGTTGGAATAGTAGTCAAAGTAGTCATTTGAGAGGTACTCGGATTTGGTTTTGATGTTCTTTTGCTTATAAGATGTGTTAAGCGTTTCATATGCAAAAGGTAATTGCATTTCAAGTGACTGTTCTTTATAGGTAAGCTTATAGGACTCTACCTGATGAACAAGCTGTTGCATTTGTTCGAATAAAGCTTGATGAATAGAAGCACATACCAGACAAGATTCTCCGAGGTCTGGAGGATTGGTCTGGTTGCCCATCAAGCACAGGGGCATCAGCATCTTCTATATCTTCATCATCAGACAGGTTTAGCCAGTGATAATCTTTGGCCATCAATGCTTTCCCAACTTCTTTCTGTTGGGCCAAAAGCAGCTTGTTCTTGTAGTACTCAGCATTGCGAACGACTGGCTTTCTGCATTCCTTGGAGAAATGACCCAATTTGCCACAGTTGTAGCACTTTATTGGCTCGTCTTTGTTTTTCACCTCGAGCATGCATTTGTACTTCTTTTTGTGATCAGGTTGTTTGTCCTCTTCTGATCTCCCTTTTCCCTCTTGTGGGGAGTGGTCGAGTAGCGTTGATTGTTAGAAGACGGTTTCTTGAAGAATGCCTTTTTCTGAATGACTTGGAGATGAAGACCATGGATTTCTTGATATCATTCAGTTCGGATTCTGAATCACTTTCTTCTTGTTCCTCCTCCTCGGGTTTAAACTCGCTTGATGCTTGTGCGCGTCTTAAGCTATGGCTAGACGGCTTGCCTCGTTTGTCAGATACGAGTGCAAGTAGATCGACTTGATATTTTGCAGCCGACTTATGTGTGCCCATCAGATCTAATACTTCGTCCTCATCTTGCATAAGCATTTCATAGAGTTCGTTGATGGGGATTTGTTCCATGATGTGGTTGTGTCGGATGTGAGAGGCGACGGTTCTCCATTCGGGTTGGAGGTTGTTCAAGAACTTGATGCTGTTCTCGGTATTGGACCTTAAGATGTTGTTCTTCTGGAGATCATTCAGGAGCAAGCAGAACCGTTTGTAGGTTTCAGTCAGAGATTCTCCTTTCCTTTGCTTGAAGTTGTCGTAGGGGCTGTTTGGTTGGTTTTTCATTAAGTCCTGTGTGGATATAGATGTCTGTTTGGATTTATCCGTCTGTATAGATTGTGATATCTTGTTATTTGTTTGTTGTGCTGAACAAACGGTCTTAATGTCAGAAATGACTATTTTGCCCTTTTGTTTGTTTCTTGTTTTATTGATCTCTTGACACCATTGCAACCAAAACCTTCGATTAAAGCTGTCTTTTGACACCATTGCAGCAAAAACCTTCGATTAAACCTTCGATTAAACCTTCGATCTCCAAAAATCATAATCTAAACACAAATTGATAAAACCTAAAATCTAATCCTTGAATCAAATCCTTAAATCTAATCCAAAATCCCTAAAACTAAACCCAAAATCTGACCGAGTTGAGCAAATTGGAATTTAGAAATACAGAAATGTGTAGATCGTGAGTTGTCATGAAGATATAATCATGTGGAAGTTCAAATAATTTGCAATTCGTGAATCGAAGAAAAATGATTATGAACTGTAAACATGTCTTTGGATTCTTCTGTATGAATTTAATTGAATAAATTATTTAATGGTGTTTGAAACTTTGAATACCTGAGGATCGCCGACCCAAACGAAGGGAACAGATGAAAGGTCGGCGGCCTGTTCATATGTGCTTTGTGATACCAATCGTTTAGAATGATGCTTCTGTCGTAATCGTAAGAGAATGGCTCTGATTCTCCGTTTGGAAGCGCCATACGAAATAGAAATAGAAATAGGAATTGAATAGTGAAGTGGGCAACTGCTTGATTTGAGGTTTTAACGCAGTTTGGAAAAGGCACCCGATATTTATAACCAATGAAACATGTATACCTTTACAGGGTAAAAATCAGGGTTTCGAATGCAAGAGAAGAAGGGGAAATTTGGTCTGAGAAAGAAGAAGACTGAAAGAATGGCATGAGGGTGATAAGGAGGAGTAGGGAGGAAGGGGCATGGCGGTGGTGGGGGTTATCTCTGTGTATTTCAAAGGGTAGGGATGGAAATGTGGTGTCTGTTTCTATAGAGGTGCCCCTGAAAAACTTAATCAGTAAGCTCCATTTTAAATCATTAAGCCGCTGCCAAACACCTCTATATGGCTGACCGAATAAGCCATACATCTCATTAAGCTCATTAAGTCAAAAACAAACAGGCCCGTAGCGAGTGATGCAACTATTAATCTTCAATTGATCTCCAATCTTGCTGCCCCTCATGATTTTCGCTACTTGATCCCACATGCCTTTTGACGTGTCTTTGTAGCAATCTATCGCAGTGTAGATTTCGTTCGGTAGACTTTGAACGAGATATCGCTTCGCTAGCTTTTCGCCATCAAATCTTTTCTGATCCTCGTCAGTCATTTGATCATATCTATTTGGTGCTCGAGTTACTGCAGCACCGCCGGCTTGGGCTGGGACGTCCATCATTGGAGTCGGTTGTGGGCATTCTTCTAACGCCTGCAAGATGTAGTTGTAGAGGTCCTTGGACTCTATGAAAAATCATGAATCGGTCCCGCCATTGAGCGTATTTGCCTCGGTATAGAATCGGAAGCTTGAAGTCGGTGCCAATCGCAAGAGCATCTCGAGAAGACATCTTAATTGCACTTAGATGACCGTGAGATAGTAAGGTGATGATTCAAGGTAGTGCTCTAACGCAAGGAAAACTAGAGAGTGTCCTAACACAAGTCTAATTAATCAAACATAAAAACTGCAAGAAAAATTGAATATTGGACATAAGAAGTCCGGATAGGAATCTGGATGTGCGATATCCGGACAAGTGTGTCCGGAAAAGTGATTGGATTCCGGATAAAATGTTTTCCAGATAATATTTGGATTCCGGACAGGATGAGGGTCCGGAAAATGATAGGATTTCCTGATAAAAGATCTGGAAGTGTGAAGTGTCGGATGTGGATTCCGGAAAAGATGTCCGGAAATGAGTATCCAGATGAAAGGTCTGGATGAGATATCCGAAAGAGAATTACCCGGAAAAATGCGGTCCGGAAACTAAGAGTCCGGAAGAAATACTTACCCAGAAAAGTCTTAATGTGTCATTCGGAAAAGTATTATGTGCGATGAACTCGGATCTAAAGCATGTTTTACTTGAAGATTTTGATTCCTGAGAATTGTTAGACCAACCAGAAACCCAAAAACACTAATACCCAAATCGATTTCAACCTCAAAACACTCTTTTTGAAGAAAAATCAAAGATTTTTGAAGAACACAGCAAGAAACTTGAAAATTCGATTTTGATGAATAAATATTCAAAACTTTGATTCTTGCTATGAAACTTAACCAAACTCAAATTAATGCTTAAAAGAACACAATGGCACGATTGGAATTCAATAATATGTAGAAATCAATGCAAATCAGAAAATCAAGAAACTTATAGTGCACCCGTTTTCCAGAAATTGATGACCTTGAATCAAACATTTATCTCTCTGCTCTGATACCAATTGTGGATCCCAGATTATGCAATAACGAATAATAATCAAAGCAATAAAAACAATGATTACTCAAAACAATGTCATATGATTGTATTGAAGAACACAGAGTTTTACAAATAAGCATACGGCTACTTTTAGAGCTAATTAAATGATTAACCTAAAACATAATATGAAATTAACTTTATATACCCGTTTGGGGTATTTACATTTTAAGCCCATAACTTTTAGACAATATAATTTCTACCCCAATAGAAAGGTTCATCCACAATTTTCATATAACCAATATATACATTTACTTCAAGCAAAATGTACATGATATCAATAGAGATAGCTAGTGTGCCACATCAAGTGAGATATCCAAAATACTCATGGACCTCTAATTAGGTTAAATTAACATATACATATTTAGATCAATTTCAAGTTGTAGAACTAAAAATCATGGATCAAAAATACAAGACCACATACACATGATTATAAACATGAGCATACCAAATATAGGCAAAATTCTCAAGTTAGGTCAATAAATCCATAAATTGTAAATTTGTATAAATGCATCAAAATACCAAGGAAGTCCATAAAATATTTCTAATATACTCTAGGTATAAACTTGTATCCATCAAGTCACCACTATGGTGGTTTGCACCAAACATACCCAATAAATCTTCCAAATATGCAAGTAATATGGAGAGAATAATCAAGATAAAGTATGTAAGGGAGGTAGGATAACACATTTAGACATGTATCTAGTTTTTATAAAGCTTTTAAAACTCACATATTAGGTTTTTTGAAAGAAACCCTAGAAAACATGCAAAACCCTAGATTGTAGGAGAAGATGTGTTGATCTAGACTTGAATCTTTACAATGGATGGCTTCCAAAGGATATTTTTTTGAAGTATATAATATTTATATATGGAAAATGAAACAAATAAACTCACACACCCTCCTCACCTTTGGTGAGGTTTGAACCCTTGACCTTCTAAGAGGAAAGACGTTCACATACCGCTAGGGCAAAGGCGCTTTGGTGCTTCCAAAGTATCTTTAATGCTCAATAAATGAATTCATCAAAACCCAAAGTTGTAATAAACGAGGAGAGGTTTTGGGATGAGAAGAATCATCCTTGGAGCTCCAAAATCGCGTTTTAAGACTAAGAGAATGGGTAATAAAAATCGGCTAAGTGTTAAAATACTCAGAGTGGGGTCAGGCGATTATGTCCGGTGATTATGCCAAATGGCATTATCGCCAAAATGTACCGAGAAGGGGGAGGGTAGGACTATTGTGACATGCGGATGTGCCCTTGGGCACTCTCGCTATCACTCTCGTCTAGAGTGTACCAAAAGAGGTCACTACCCAGCGATTGTGACCTGCGGTAGTGGCCCTGGGAACTCTCGCGGTCACTCTCACGCACACTGACTTGTGACTCGAATTCCTGAACCAGCTTCCCGATAGAACTAAATGCATGGCTTAGCAACTTAGGATTAGTTTTAACAAGTCATAAATAATCGAATAACAAAGCCTAAGCAAAATAGATCCTAAACAAAAAATTATCTTACTTTAGAATTCTCGGGTGTTACGAATTTTCCTTCCAAATGCATCAAAGTCAAGACTTCAACTAAGGTCGAGGTAGAAATAAACTAGCTACTCATGGCTAGAACGCAATTACAAGAAGTAATTACCAAAGTAATAGAGAAAAATGATAAAAGTAACTCCAAGCCCTTCTCTTTGCTTTCCTCCGCTTCAATGCTCATCTATCAGTCTTCCCCCTATTCTTGGAGGTTTTCTTTCCTTTTATATGAAGCCTTGGAAAAAAACTCCCCAAAAATCAATGTGTGCACAGATTTGCTCCCTGTTAATGAGATATGTAACTTGCCATGCTGCTAGTAACCCATGCCTTAGCCCCTACAATCAAATACTTCTCGCATCTAGTTCGCGTCATGTTTACCATATACCACGTGACTTGGGTGCGACCCCAAGGTCGTAGCTAGGTCGTGTGGACCATACTGCATGTCCCGCAACTTGGGCGCGACCAGAAATCACATTCTAAAGTCGCATCAAGTGTTGTTTGGATTAAATTTCTTATTTTTCACAATTGCTCATGGGTAAGAGATATGTGAGGTTCAGGGAAGCATAACAGGTGTATAATCATCATAAAATAAGGGTTTTGACATGGTACAATGTGCAAATGAGTAACTATCAGATATCCATTTGGTACACGTATCCATATGAATCCTTACATATACTAGCCATTTCCGTATTACTTCAACCTTAGATCAAAATAATATTTGATTAGAGGCATTTAGAATACATTATTCTAAATGTTATTTTTATGTTTAATTTAACACCTTACATTATATAAATATAACAGTTGGAAAATGTCTTCATTAATAAATCTCATGACGAAACATCCAAACATACAATAATCCAATGATGGGATGTTGGGCATACACTAACACCATCATTAGCATCCTTAGAGATCTCTTTAAATTCAAATCATCGTAAGACTTGTCCCAACATGAGCCATTCACACAGTTCCAATGCTTTTCCGCCACCCTCCTCTCTGAATTCCCCTTTCTTAATGTTGACAACGTAAATATCTTCGCAAATATGCTTGTATTGAAACCCCTCATCAACCACGCATTATGAAAACCCTTTCTAAACTTGCTTGTAGTGAAACCCCTCGTCAACCACGTCATTATGAAAAACCATTGTAAACTGTTTCGTACTGTTAACCATGCAAAAATATGTTGACCATCTCTAGCCCCTTATTCAAGGTTGATGCTTCATCTACATGTACAATATGCATCAACAGTTGTACATAATGTGTGAGAGCTATAACTCCATGTTTACAACGATATCACCAAGAAAAAGCATTATAAAATTTTCAAACTTTATATGAGTGTTGTGTGAACTTATGATACCAATTAAGTTATGATCTATTGTTCTTGAGAGGGAGAGAGAGAGGATTAGAGAAGAAAGAAATATGAAAATATAGAGAATATAAGGGCAAATGAACATGAAGGTGAATGAAATAAATAACAAATGAGGGTATTTTGGACAATTTGTGAAAGATAAACATGTTGAGAGACTGCAATATTGGAACATGTTTTTAGGAGAGTATAACATTGGAACATTGAAAATGAAATTTCCCTAAAAGCATCCACATTAATTACAATCTCTGTTGGTCTCAATCATCGGATTTGTAAAATAATACAACTAGCATCTGATTGATTACTTAGAAGAAAAAATATTATCTTCATCTTGTAATGGTTATATCCGATATATACCATTTATTGGATTTAACATCTAATACGAATCTTTCATACCTACGAAGTTTATTGTGTCAAGATCTCGGATAAACATCGGATTTACAACTAGGATAAGTGTTGAAATCAAACTTCGGATTAGAATTCTCATCTGAATGAAGAATCTGATTAACGATATCAATATGGTTAATTAGTCACAAAATAAACCAACAACTATTCTAAGTTATTTTGAAATCCGATGTATCCACTTCATAATTAGTCTATAGTTGGAAAATGATCTATAGCTTATACTTCAAAACAGAGAAGATAGAACTTTACTTTGCAAATGTTTTGTAACTATTTGTATTGATCCAAGAACAAAAAGCCTTCAACAAAATCGAAGACTAGTTGAAGTAAAGCCAAGATCGTCACCAAAGTGGATTGGTTTGTCATCAAGCCGAAATAAGTTCAACACAAGCTAAAGTCAACTAGTAGTCTGACAAATACTACTACTGGCAAGCCGGATTTTGGAGTCAAACTTGTCCAGCAAGGTTGACTTACCAACTCTCCCAAACTCTCATCCTAGTATGGGAACATGCCTAACATGTCTATCAAAGTAAGTTCTAAAACACTATTTTATTAGTATCATACTTTCTTTATTGTTCCCTATGCATACAAAAGGATAAGATGAGTTAACAGTTGTTCACATCAACTACAAAGGCTGAAGTGAAAAGTACAAGCATGCATGGATTAACAAATCAGATGACAACACATGTTAAAGTTGAAAGATAATATTTAATGCAATGGTGGCTATAAAAGGTCATTGTTATCATTTGTTGCTACTCACTCATTTTAATGATAGTTTCTTAGGAAAAATCGACGTCACCATCTAAAGAACTATCTTAGCATTTCATATATGAAAAGTACTCTCTTCTATCACTCTTTCAGTTTTAGCATATTCTCACCAGTCAGATTGTTTAGGATCGGGTCTTACCTTCCTAGCTTCCGCAACAAATCTGTAATTCTTTATTTTAATACAAAGTATAGAATTAAAAGTGAAAATTTATTGTGTTTGTCTTCAACCCCCTTCTACAAATACATGACGTGTAAGCCATTGTATTCTATGACCAATAAATTTTGATGAAAGACCATAGGGAACCAAAGTAGGAACTAGTTTTGCAAAAACTTGAATCAAAAGCCAAACTGATAAGGTTAGTACACGCACAAACAGTGACCGTGGTCCGTGGACATGGTAAATGCAACGAGATCTAATTCTATACCTTGTCGCTTTTGTAAAACCTTTTTAGAGCATATTTAACTTAACACCAAATCTCATATTTCACATCTTATTTACTCTAACCCAACACCAGTTTTACAACGGTGAATATTATAACGGCAAAAGCAGTGTTGTACTATTTTTTACACCTATTTACTGTTAAACTATTTAATGATCTTTAAAATTTGATGTTTATATAAATTTAATTTAGGGAAATTAATTAAAATGCCAAAAGTCAAACATCTTGTTACTGAAATGCCACAAATATCTCTCATCTTACCAAAATGCCCCAAAAAGCCGCGGTGGGCCCGCGATCGCGGGCCTCAGGCCCACGTGTCACCAAACTTCGCCCAAATATCCCGCGTTGGTCCCTCAAGAATGCCCGCGGTCCATCTTTTCCCCCTCAAGAATGCCCGTATTGACAGTTTTAGTCCCTGCCCTCATGTGAATTTTTAATCAAAAGTATTGTGATTGACTTACTGTTTACTTCATTTGGTTTTTGCTAATTTCATCCATTTACTCAACTTTGAGTATCGATATCTCTTTCACACATACTCCATTTTGGACGCATTATATATCATTTCGAGGCTCTCATATAGGAGAACATAAACCTACTAAAAGTTAGTTATATATAACACATATATATAAATTTAAATGCGTCCAAAGTTTAGTAAAACCCATATTTCCAACACCTAGTAAGTAGGTTTATGAAACTTGCGATAATCCTAATACAGAGATTATTGGATGAACAAGCATTTATTTCTTGATTATTGGTGTATTGGTTCTTGTTGTCTGGAAGTGATTCATATGATGCAAAAATTGGTATCATGTAATGTAGAACAGTATCTATATTATAGAAACTTGCATTTGACAGTACCATATAAATCTGATCTAAATTCTCATTAATTAGCTATGTTTGACTACTTAAAGACCTTTATTCAAGAGCAGACGAATATTGCAGTTACTTTTTCAGCCGAATCTTACAGGCTCTTTTCAAACGAATCTTGTAGTGAACTATTCAGACGAATCACAACTTCCTATCTATCTTTTATACAAACACACTCTCGCTTTTCTTAACACAATGGATAGAGGTTCAAGATCAAGGGGGAACAGGTCGGCAAATGTGGCTGGAACTTCACGTTCGGGAGCCTACCAACCACTGAACGACGGAGCTCGCCGGAGTACCTGGAAGGTACCGGAAACAAAAGAGGAGTGGACAAACTATGGGCGAACTGCAACCGATTTTCCATTCACGCCTAAGGAGGAAGCAGACTGGGAGATGGCATCCGACAATTACTACTTCGATAATGGCATGAGAACCCCACCAATGTATGATTTTATGCCGACGGGTCTTCGACAAAGTCAACGAATTACTCCCGCAGTGAAAAAAGCCATTGATGAGGCGAACGCCGATATCAAAAAGGTAAAGGGTATGTGGAACCATAACAGGGGGATTCAGCAGGGGAAAATGGAGTATCTAGCGGAGAAGAAACGAGAACTGGCCATGACTAGGGCTCACGTTCGGCAGCTGCAACGAGAGATTAAGGAAGCTGAAGAGGAACTAGAAGAACTCGAATCGAACTACATAGGAATGGAGGACGTGATCAAGGAAAAGGTTAACTTGATCACAGGACTCTAGGACGCCTTCCAGTGATAGATTTCTTTGTTTACATGCACTGTATCCGTTTTGGTTGGGAAGATGATTTGCAATAATTTTTATATGATGTTGTTAATTAATTTCCTTGTTACATAACTCAAGTGAATTTCTATATTAAAAACATTAAAATGGAAAGGAAACAATACATTAAAAACCACATAAAATGATAACCTAAAAACTATAGGGACCATTAATGTTTTTTTAAATTTGCAACAAACTTCATGGACCAAACTGTAAATTCGAAAAGTAGCGGGTTAGCCCGCGATCGTGGGGGCCCAACGCGGGCAGGGACCAAAACTGCCAACACGGGCATTCTTGAGGGGGGAAAGCTGGACCGCGGGCATTCTTGAGGGACCAACGCGGGCAAAGTGGGCAAAGTTTGGTGACACGTGGCCTGGGGCCCGCGATTGCGGGGCCCACCGCGGATTTTTGTGGCATTTTTGTAAGATGGGAGAGATTTGTGGCATTTTGGTAAGTGATGGTCAAACTTAGGGTATTTTAATTAATTTCCCAATTATAAAATCAGAAAAAACAGATGGGCACGTGAGGTGGTTGCAATAGTAGGTGGAGTAGGCTTAGGCCCGTCCCTGGGGGAGGGCGGGCTGGGCACTCGCCCAGGGCCCAAAAAAATCAGGGGCCAAAAAAAAATTAGTTTATATATGTATTTAGAAAAAATGGTTTATATGTTAGGCTGGAAAAAAATAAGTTTTTAGGGCCTAATGGCAATTTGATATAGTCATGAAGAGGCCCAAATCCATGTAATTAGTTGAGGCCCAAAAAACATAAAACTGTGCAATTAATTCTAACTGTGCAAAATCGATTAAAGTATCTAGAAAACTGAAACGGTGACTGCAATTCTCAAAAACGATTTCGATTGAACTCTTGAAGCACTGCAAAATCGATTGAAGCACTACAATTCTCAATTCTGCCTTCGATTTCTGCCTTTCAATTTCGATTTCTGCAATTCTCAATTCTGCCTTCGATTGAAGCACTGCAATTCTCAAAATCGATTTCGATTGACGCAGACGCAGTTGAAGATTGCGTATGCGGATATGATACTGAATACATCGAAAGAGGCAGCTGCGAGGATTATGGTAACGGAGAGACCTTCGATTAGAACTAGAGCTCAAACACTCGAAAGAGAACGCGATTCAGATGCTTATGAGACTCAAACAGATGATCGATTCCAAGGTATAACAAGTAAAATTCAAATTCTGCCTTTTTTCGCATTTGTGATAAGTGGAAGTGGGGGTTTCCTTTTTTGTTTTTGTTTTAGGGCTTCTGTTCTTTAGGTTATTTGATTTGATAAATTTGTGTTCCTTTTATGTTTTTTAATCTGTTTTTAACATGTTTGTAACTAAATGTCTAAAATCTAAATTATAAAAAGCGTCTACTTGAAATTTCTTTAGGTACATATTGAGGGCCCAAAATTTACGAGTCGCCCATGGCCCAAAAATTCTCAGAAACGGCCCTGAGTAGGCTTTGGCTTTATTTTTTATTTACTTATTTAGGCCATTCGTACCCGGGCTCGGGATGCCTTCAGGATGCCTTCGGGCTCAGCGGGGGTGGGCTACGGGCCTTGCGGGCTCAGCGGGGCGGGATGGATTTCGGGGATGGGATCCCGATTCATCCCGAAGGTTTATTAAAAAAAATATATTTAATTTTTAAAAATAATGCCGTTGAACGGCTCTTTTTAAACAAAAATAAATAAATTTTTTTCTCAATTTAATCCCACTATATATTTAACCCTCAACCTCTTATTTCTCACACCTCTCAAACTCTCTAAAATTCTCTCAACCTCTTATTTTTCACACCTCTCAAACTCTCTCAAATTCTCTCAACCTCTTATTTTTCATACCTCTCAAACTCTCTCAAATTCTCTCAACCTCTTATTTTTCACACCTCTCTCATCATGAATCCAAACAGAACACCTACATCCCGTCGTAACCGACCGAATACACCACAATCGCAAGAAGATCAAGAGCTTGGTTTCCAAGCGTTTGCACAACAAGGGTATCGTCCGCAATGGTCGCAACAAATTCCGCCACAATGGTCGCAACAAAATCCTCCACAATATCCGCAACAATTTCCCCAACAATTTCACCAACAATTTCCTTACCAATTTACATGTCCCGGTTTGATTGAACAAGGTTTTACTCCGGCCAACTACAATCTTCCTTCACCCGCAATCAATCTCGACGACGACATTGTTCCGGAAACCCAACCTTCTACCCCGAACACACCACAATCTATCCCGACACAACAATCTAACCTGGAACCATCAAATCCGAGACCAACGAAAGCCGCCAAACAAACGTGGAGTAAAGCCGAGGAACTCGCGTTAGTGTCGGCGTGGGTTGACGTTTCGGAGGACCCCGTTATCGGTAACGCACAAAGCGGTGGTAATTATTTTTATTGTTATTATTATTATTATTATTATTATTATTATTATTCTTATACTTAATTTTACATAAATGTAGGAAGTTTTTGGGCCCGAATCGGGCATGTGTTCTTTACTCGATTAGGTCGTGAACCAGGTTATAGATCAACCCATCAACTCAATAGCAAGTTCAACGACCTCAATAAAATAATTAATTGGTTTGGTGGCATCTACAACAACTTGCTCAATAATAGATCAAGCGGGATGAGTGAGGCCGATATATCCCGAACGGCACACGAACGGTATCTAGCACGCCATAAAGTTGCTTTCACTCACGAACAAGCTTGGGACGTCCTAAAAAATGTCCAAAATGGGGAGTCGTTCCAACGATGACGACAACTTCATCGCGGGGTTCAAAACGTACCCAACCTTCCGATGATGACGATGACGAGCAAATTCAACGACCCATCGGGAGAAACAAGGCAAAAAAAACATCAACGAGTAATACGTCCGGGACGAATACGGACGAAAGTGTTACTCAGTTGTTGACGACGTTCAACGACAAGATTGATGATACAATGGAATTCAAAATGAAAAAACTCGATCTCGAAATCGAACGCTCAAAACTCGAACGACATAGGTTGGAACAAGAACTCGAAATCGAACGCTCAAACCGATTTGAGAAAGACTTCGAGTTTTTCATGACCCCGCATGATCACCTTACGGGAAACGCTTTGAGGGTTACTTTAGCGAGAAAAGAGCAAATTCAAAAATTTCATAATTGGTAGTGTTTTGTATTTTGTAATTTTTATTTTTAATGAATGGTATGAATTTTTATTTTTATTATTTATCTTATTTTTATTTATTAAAAAATATATAAATATTTTTATTTTGTTAAATAATTAAATGTGTAAATAAAAGAATTAAAATAAATGAGGTGGCAAAAGGTTTTGAGGGAATGGGGTAAGGGTGTTTAGGGATTGAGAAAAGCTGATGTGAAGCTGATGTAGAGCTGGAATCTTTGAAAGATAGAGGGATGGGTACTGATGGCCTTATATGAAGATGTTGTGAGAGGATAAGCCAAAGAGGGAGAAGAGTCCATGGAGAAGAAACGCGTGTATCTGGAAACTTCATTTTCCACAAATATAAATTTATTATTAAAAATTCTGTTATTATTTAAAATAACATAAGTTTAAGGATCTATAATTTAATCTAAAAGATTAATGTTATTTTAAAAATAATATTATGTTTTCCCACATATAAAATACACATAATTATTTTCAATAAGAAAAAAATACATATAATTACAAAAATCAGTAAAAAGATGATGATATTTCACATACGATCATCTTCTGATTTTCATTAAATATCGTGACCTCCATTACCTTTTGTATATTTACAAAATCAGCAAAATTAAATAAAAATAGATCGTTATTTTTTTATAGTTTTATTTTTAAAAATATTTAATTAATGGCACTGTTTTAAAAGGCTCGCTGCGACAGCCATCATGACGCGCCATGGCTTAAGGTTTATGTCTCACGCCACGTTATGTCTGTGGCACGCCATGGCCTAATGTGCAATCTTTTGTAACACGATATTTGATTTTTTTTCATGTTTTAATGTCTTATTTGCTAGTTTTTTTAATATATAACCTAATTTAGCTTGTTTATTAATAGTACAAAATATATGTTTTTATATATAATATTATATATGATATAGAGATTTGCCGCCATAAGTCACGTCTTGATAAACGACATGGCCTCGCTGTGGCTCCTAAGGCTTGAGGTTTAGCCTCGCCGCCACGTCACGCCTCACGCCATTTAGAACCTTGATTAATGGTAATTAAGTAGTCCTTTTTATTAAATAATTATAATGTTTTTTATAAAGATTGGAGAGCCTCTTGCTTCACGTTAGGGTTTAAGACTCATCTTGGCATTAGTTTCCCACTAACGCAATGCCCAATTGCCCTCCACCATACCTCCACCACTCTCTATGCTTATTTTCACCTTTTTTTTGCTTTCTTAAATTATATTTAAATAAGATCAACTTTTTAAAATCTTTTATTTTGAACTAGTCTATTTTTAAAAAAAATAAGGGATTGTTTACCATATGTTTGTCCGGTAAATTATTGTCAATCACATATATTACTAGAATATAACAGATAACGAGAATCTTATTTAGTAAGGTGGCGTTTGGTTCGTAGAAATCCGACGAAATTTGAATGGTCAATTTCACTGACCAAATTACATTCTTGCGTTTGGTTCATCTTTTCAGTTTTCGTAAGGAATTCAAATTCCACAAATGATGGAATGTAATTTTCTTAGGGCGCGTTTGGTTTACGGGAATGGATTGGAATTGAAAGAATTTGGATTTCAAATCTAATTCAATCTTATGTTTGTTTTGAAGGAACGGAATGTATTGACTTTTCTAAAATCCTTTGACTTATTTAAAATCCCTCACCTAGTGAATTTGGAAATCCTTTGAGAAAAGTTGGGATTTGAAATCCAAGTTTGTGGGATTTGAAATCCATGTTTGTGGGATTTGAAATCCAATCCATTCCAATCCATTCCCGCAAACCAAACGTGCCCTAAGTTTCTAACAAGGAATTTCAATTCCTTCCTATACCATCTTTTAAGAAAAATATTACACTTTTATTAGTGCATTGCCTTTCATTACACCACGATGGATGTCACCACCGTCGTCCCCGCCGCCATCACCCATTACCGTCGATGCCGTCACCACCAATTACTACCGCTGCTGCCACCACCCATCACCGCTACCTCCACCACTCATTACCACCACTCATTACCGCCACTATCACCACCACCCATCACCACCGCCTTCCCGTTCAGCCACCACCACCGTTGTAAGCATCACCTCCGCCACCATCGCCGTCACCACCACTAGTCGTTGCGGGCATCACCACCGGTCATCGTCATTGCCATCACCACATGTCGCTGTCGCCACCACCACCCATCGTTGTCAACTTGTCATTGCCGTCACCACCACCACTACCACCTGTTGTTGTCACCACCAACGTTGTAAGCACTAGCGCCATCATCACCACCACACCATTGACACCAACACCGCCTCCATTCCACCACCAATATAATATTCAATGAACCAAACAAACAGATTCAAATTCTTTTGACAGATTGCATTCCAATTCCTGTCAACCAAACATATGGTCAAACATGATTAAATTTCATTCCAATTCATTCAGATTCCATTCCAATTCCGACAGATTTCACCCCGTGAACCAAACGCCACTAAGAGTGATGGCAAGAATCGAAACCTTACCTGGTAAGTGAGGATGATGACCCGTACCCGGGTAGCACTTACTACTGTAAATTATTGTATATGATTTTGTTTTGACAAACTAAAATTTTACCCTGAAAATAAGTGAAAGTGTTTGACTATTACCGTTGTATGTTTACCGAGTAAACATTTTGGTAAACAATCCCTAACTTTTAAATTTTCATATTTAAACACTCAAGACCATATTCTTGTACTCCAAAAATAGAAAGATAAAATAACCATGTCAAATTGTTTTTGATTTAACGTTCTCTCTAAAGATATAACTTAAAATTCATTTGATTGTGATTTAAGGTGGTCACAAAAACTGTCAAAGAAATATATATGTTACATTAGTATTGTTACTGGTTTGATGTGTTTTAAAGTTTCTATTTTATTTTTTAGTAAACACACACATTACCTTCATTAATCTTGTTTCTAAAGGAAGTCTTTTTGTTTCTAAGCTAGGTGTCATCATCATTGACAAGTTTAAAATTTCTAATGGGGTGTCACAATTATCAGAGAAACGAGAATTTGGTTAGTTAAAAGTGTTTATTAGACAATCTTTTAATTTCGTACAACACAGGTCCAAAAAATCGAACACATTTTTTACCAGTCATTTATGTTATACAATACGGAGTTTATACCCAAAGACCATTAATTACCCGTTTTATAGGCATAAACACATTTCATTTGTTGTTACTCTATCTATGTAAAACATAATTTCATGTTATTCTTTCTCTTATCTTTGTTGAAAATTTAGTGTTAACGGATTCGTAATTTGTACTTTTTTTTTGAAAGACAAGAAATAATAATAAAAAGCGGAAAAAAAAGGTTCCGAGGGGTTGCAATAAATAGAACCAAACAATCCAAAAAGGACACATTCGTAATTTGCACTTAATATTTTTATTCCAATTTTTGAGAAATATTTTAAGTAAAAATAGTTGTTTGATCCATATAATTATTATTCCAAATAACTTTTATGATATTAACTTATCTTTATGTGACAACTGATATGAGTCAATCCACAAATTCAAAAACCATAATTACCAACAACAACAAAAAAAGCAAAAAAGCAACATTTTAATTTCGAAATTCTAATTATTATGGAATTTGTGGGATCAATGTATTATTCAAATGTCACCTTTTTAATCATTTTTCTTATATCTACCATGTTACGCTATCCCTTAAATTGATTTTTTCATTTATAAATTTCGATTGGGAAATAGATACAATAAGTAATGAACCAAAGGAGTTGTAGCCCAGTGGCTCGGTAACATCCTGGGGGGGGGGGGGGGGGGGGGGGGGTATGGTGTGAAAGCCATACTACCCGGGTTCGAGTCCCGTGGTAATCAACCTGGCGGTATCCGATCTTGGGCGAGTCCATAGGGTCGGGGCCAGGTCGAGGGGGGATTAGTGGGTGGCACCCTTAAGTGGGAGCCCGATACCTCCTGAAAGCGTAGCCCAGTGGGTGGAAACTTTCGAAAGCTGCCTTTCAAAACAAAAAAAATAAGTAATGACAAGTGTATTTTCTAAAATAATTTTTGCCAACGCATTTTTATATGCAGAATAGTTACACATATGTTAGCTAGTTGTAGGTCAAGTTCAGGAGAAAACTTCAAAAAAACGGAAAACTAAGGAACACTTTGGTAGCCCTCCATCTGGACGGTATGCACTTGTGCATACAGGTCATTTGTAATATGCACACGTGCATATATGCACAAATGCATGATGCTCTTGTGCATAAAACTAAAAAAACAACTTAACTTACTTGTATGCACAAGTGCATACCGTGTAGATGAAGAGCTATTAGGTTGTTTTTCAGTTTTTTGAGATTTTCCCATGAACTTTCCTCACTAGTTGTATACTTATATGATATTAAATAGACTTTAATATTTTAAAAGATTAACTATTTGTATTTTTTTTAAACAAATAAATTCTTACATTTATCAAAATTGAACAAATTGATCCTTCTAACCCTAGAAATGGTTATTGACCTAATCGCTCAAATAAAAAAGTCCATTGAGTTAGCGGTTGTTCTGGTCGGGCCTAATCCTAACCACGTGCGACACACAGGCATTATAAGCGCAAGGAACATCACGTTTTTCTAATTAATAATAATTGCCATGGACATGAACAGATTAACTTGACAAGGTTCTAAGTTATATATATATATATATATATAGAGGGAGGTTCAAGGGAAAACCTCAAAAAAAAACTAAGGAACACCCTGGTAGCCCTTCATCTGGACGGTATGCACTTGTGCATACAGATAAATTAAGTTATTTTTTTGATTTTATGCACTTGTGCATTATGCACTTGTGCATATGCACGAGTGCATGTTACAAATTACCTATATGCACAAGTGCATACCGTCCAGATGAAGGGCTACCAGAGTGTTCCTTAGTTTTCCGTTTTTTGAGGTTTTCCCTTGAACCTGACCCTATATATATATATATGTGTGTGTGTGTGTGTGTGTGTGTTCAAATGAGAAATGCTAAGTGTGTGAGAAATATAGAAGTAATACTAAACAGTCAAGATCGGATTTGAGTGGTCAAGAATTGCGGCTTTGACTGGTCAAAAGTTGTGGCTATTCCAAAAATACAAAGACAGTTTCGTAACTTTTACAAATACGCGGGACAAGTTCATATGTGAATCTGTGTGATTCCCAGATGAACTATATGTTCATATGTGAACCCATGTAATTCACATATAAATTTTTTTTAACTGATTCACATATGAACCTTTGTGATTCATATATGAACTAATTAACTGTAGATTCATATGTGAACCAGTTGAAATAATTAACAAATTCACATATGAACTAATTAACTGATTCTCATATGAATTAATTAACTGATTCACCATATGAACGTAATTTATATGTGAATCACACAGGTTCACATATGAACTCGTCTCGTGTGTTTTACAAAGTTACCTCTCTATCTTTTGCAGACCACGTGAGGAATTATCCGGTGTTTCACAGTCAAAGCCGCAAATATTGACCTGATGAAAGGCTAAGATTATTTCTCACACACTTAACATTTCTCATTTGAACCTCTCCCTATATATATAGGGGTAGGTTCAAATGAAAACTCATTTTCCATTGTGCACGTGAGGACCAATTTAATTCATTGATCAAGATTTAGAAAACTAGTCAATGATTAAAACATAATAAGATTAATTGAGAAGTGATTAGGGACAAAACTGGAAATTTGAATCAACGCCTACCATCTTTGACTTTTTATTTTCTTTTTTAATTAAAAAACTTTTACCCCCTTAAATTTTAAAATACATTATCTTAAAATTACTAATATTTTAATCAAATAAATTACATCAAAAAATGAGAATTTCGTGCTCTTCGATATGACATCCATCTCGATATAGTTTTTTTGTTGTTTTAGCCGTTTTTTACGTAAAATGTTATATATGTGTTATATTCATTATGAATTTGTATGCACGTCCTCGGGAGTCCATATTCAGTATGAATAACAAATGTGAACGTTCATTCACTATTCAAGATGAATAATACAATATTCATGATGAAAAATACACTAATTCATGATTCATGTATTATTCATTGTGGATCCTAGAAAGTGCAATCAATAGTAATTAAACAATCAAACAATCAATAATCGAATGATACTATGCTTTCAATTTGTCATCCATCTCATTCAATGATCAAAGGTTTTACAATACAGAACACGACTATGAAAGCTAATGATAGATTAACCCTAAAACAATAGATAAATAAAACTATTTATACCTTTTAGGTATTTTACAATATTAGCCCAAACTTTAAGATAATTACACTTTTTACCCTAATAGTCTCCCCCTTTGGCTCAAAGTTTGGAACCAGCAGATTTAACAGTTATGGCAGGAATCTTTGGTTTCTCGGTCGGCATCCCAGATATGTCTTTATTCTTCTCATGGCTTTTCGGAATTCGATTCGGTCTTGTAGTTCATCGAGTGCTCGGATCATAAGGTTCCTTCGGGTAGTTGGCATTTAAAATCTAACAACTTGGCTTTCGTTGCGCTGATGAATTTGTTCAAGTTGAAGTCGAATTGCTTTCTAGGTACCGTCGGAATAATTGGCAATTTCGGAAAATCTCATAAAGCATCTTTCCCCCAATTGGTTTTTGTAGATTACTCTGAATTCCGGTTCAGACAGTATAGTGTAGAGAGGATAGTCGTCGATGTTTGAGAGTTGATTGTTCGGTCTTCGGATGTTTACAATGGGCTGGTGGCTTTCAAATGCGAGTCGGAAGTCGAAGACGTTGTAGTACAGATACTAGTGGTACATGAAACGTCTGATGGCTCGTAGGGCAATCTGGATGTTGAACCTTCGAATCTGTAGGTTTTGGAAATAGTGATACATGAACTCGAAGTCGTCGATCCTTAAGTGCTGAAAGTCGGCTTCAGAAAACGTATAGATCTGCCCATTCCTTCTCCATAGCTTGAATTCAGGATACTAGATCTTGTAGAATTGCTTGGCCACCACCTCTCTGACTTGACCAATTGGACTCTTCGAGTGAACATACTCTTGTCTCTGTGCTTTACCTCTTACTAGAAACATATACTCCATCTTGAACTCCTCTGATTCTTGACCAACACCCAAAACTACATACGGGTCCAGTCTTCGGATGCGGTGAGTAAACAGCCAACTTTCGGTCTCTTCTAGAAAAGCTTGTCGAAGTCGAACTATTCGATGTTTTCTCTCAGCTTCACTGATCTTTGGTTGATAGGGGTGAGCAAAACCCGAACCACCCGACCAACCCGACCGAACCCGAACAAGCCGAAAAAAGCCTACCCGAGAACCCGCAACCCGACTTACCCGGACCCGAGGTTTAGGATCGGATATTTCGGTTCGGGTTGGGTCTCCGTTTCCTACACCCGACCCGACCCGAAACCTGAACTTTATTTTAGATTTAAAAACAATATTAGTAAAATACTTTAAAAATCTAAAATATAAATACTCAAATTAATTTATCTTTAGCTAGTTATTATATGCCCATACAAGTTAGTTCTGCAATATATGTTGTTTAGATGTATAGTTTAATTGCCAATATATATAGTTTCAATTGCCAATGTATAAATATATAGCTACAAGAGAACAACAATACAATAAAAGAAATCCACCCATTTACATCCTAATCGATTTCCATTGTCTTTTTTTTGCTTTACCTCCTGTAGCAACTGAAGTTACCAAAACGAATGCCAAAGAATAACAATACTGAAAGTGGGCTAGAATCAGGGCCAACCCGAACAGACTGACCTGGCCCACCCGAAACCCGAACCTACCCGACACCCGATCCCCGAACTTTAGTTTGGATGGGTTTTAGGTTCCGTATGCCCCCCGAAACCCGATCGGGTTTTAGGTTTTGGGCCCCGACCCGACTCGACCCGCCCGATGCTCACCCCTACTAGTTGATTGGCATTGGAAGGACCAACTTGATCAGGGTTTGAAGGGTCGACTTGATTCAGATCTGGTTGAGCTATTTGCAGAGTAGATGGTTGTGCCTGGGTAAAAGCAGGTGGAACTGGTATTGTTGACGACTGATGTGCATGAGAGACAATTGGGGAGGTGATCGGGTTGAAATGGATATTGTTAGTCCCAAATGGCTATAACAAGTATTGTAGAAGGGGGGGTTGAATACAATACTCAAAATTTTCACAATTTTAATTCTATTATTGAAAAACTTTCAACAAGAATTACACATAGAAACTTAAGACTGTTGCGGAAAAGAACAAATAACTATTCTAACAATCTTTCACAAAGTATACTAAACAAAATAACTAAGAACACTTAGAACAAAGCTATGAAGTTTTTAAGCAATATGGAGATATCTTGCACTAAGAGAGATTTCCAGAAAACGTAGAATATCTTAGAGCACACAGTAATCTTTAAGTCTCTCAAGATGTTGTTCTGCATGGAGAGGTCTTCATCTTTATATAGTGCCAAGAGTATGTGTAGCATAGGACACTTGTCACTTTGTCATTGGAAGGATAGGTTTGGCTCTCAAAAGTTGATATGTCATTTCCTATTATGCTATAAAGGTTTGATGGAGACAATATCTAAGAATGGTAAAAAGGACAAAAGAACCTTTTTCTTCCATACCCAGACATTCTATCTTTGAAGAGAAAACCTTTTAGCATGGACAAAAGGTAGGATCCTCATATTTAAAGATCCCACCGACATGTCATGAACATGGTAGGTGGAAGTCTTCTTAGGAGTGAAGATATGAGAGGATTCTCTAACTTTTGAGGGTCTCACCGATTTTCATGGGGACAATCGATGGGATGGCCAACTTTACCTCTTATGATGAAGATCTTCATGGCAAGGAGATAATGGGGAAAATCTCCTATTTGGGATCTCACCGATCTTCATGGAGACAATCGGTGGACTATGACTTGTATGTGTTGAGAAAAGATCTTTCACTTCCACAATGAGAGAATCTTCAATCTTGACTTTGGTTGATCTTTGACTTCACCAAACATTTGCTATCTTGTACAAGCCATTATAAAGAACCATCCAAATTTTCTCTAAGTATAAAATGTTTTTCAAAGTAAAAGGAGATCACGAGGTCATCTTCAAATCTTGATGACCCAACAATCTCCCCTTATTTGATGATGACATCCATACTTAGAAAAATATGAGTAAGACAATCAATAATGCATGTTGACCCTTCTTTACTCTTTTGGGTTCTTTTTCACACAGTCCTTTTTTGTGTATATGATATTTATAAGTAAGATGAAATAATAAAGTATAGATGTTAAATGAAAGAAAATGGAAAGAAGTATAAACAGTATGAACAAAACAAATATTACTTGCATCTTTGGAGGGGCGAGTTGAAACTTGTGTCTGGCTTGAGGATTCTTTATTTTGATCAGCAGCCCGTTGATGAGTTGGAGAACTTTATCTTTTAGACACTTTTGCTTTTCTTCAGATGTTCCAAATCTTCAAGCCATTCATTTACTCCAAAAGATTTCAGCCAAAAGAGTATGTGTCTAGGAAGGAGACAAACCCTTAATGATGACAATCTTTGAGGGAGGTTTGAGGTTAGGGGAATCAGGCTCAGGATGCTTATGCCCATCTCTTTCATCTTCTTTCTTTCTCTTGGCATCTTCAGATCTTCCTGTTCAGCATCATCATCCTTTGTCTTTGTTTTTCTCCCCCTCAGTTAGATCAGCCGGTCTTTGTGTTTCTCCCCCTCAGTTAGATCCGCCCGGATTGATGTGCTCCCCCTTGACCGGTCCGTCGATTTCCTCAATTTTCCAAGTTGGTCGCTGGATATGAGTATTGAGGGTTGATGTTGTTCCCTCTCAGATGAATTCTCCCCCTCAGCGGTCGGCGTAGGAAAAACACCAAGAGAAATTGGAAAATCAGCCATAACCAAGAAAAGTACATTTTTTTCTCTTTGGGACTTCTTACCGAAATTGGGAGCCATCCCACCGAAATTGAAGATGAAGATTGAGGATTTTCGGTAGAAAATATCAGCAAATAAGCTTCGACAGAAAAAGGTGTGAAGAAATGAGAAGGTAAGGTGGGAGAGGTGGAGTGTTTAGGGAAAGAGAACTTTATGGGTAGTAGGAAAAGTAGGAGAGAGGGTAAAAAAATAATGGAACCGTAAAAAATGTGGGCATAGGAATATGAAAAAAATCGGCACATAGGTGTGTGTTTCTAAAGAAAAGAAAAGAAGAAGGGGAGGGGGGGTTCGGTGGCCGAAGGAAATAAAGGGGGGGATTGGTTTATGAAGAAAAGAAAAAAGAAAAGAAAAGAAGAAGGGGGGGTTTCGGTGGCAGAAGGAAAAGAAAAAGTGAAGGGAGGGGGGGGGGGGGTAAAGTAGTATAATACATAAATAAATAAATATATATATTATTGTTATGGGAAATTAATTAAAATGCCAAAAGTCCAACTTCGAGTTACCAAAATGCCACAAATCTCTCCCATCTTACAAAAATGCCCCAAAAATCCGCGATGGAGCCCGCGATCGCAGGCCCCAGGCCACGTGTCACCAAACTTTGCCCACTTTTCCCGCGTTGGTCCCTCAAGAATGCTCGTGGTCCAGCTTTCCCCCCTCAAGAATGCCCGTGTTGGCAGTTTTGCTCCCTGCCCGCGTTTGACTTCCTTTGACCCCCGCGATCGCGGGCTAAAGTGCCACGTGTCCCCCCTCAAGAATGCCCGCGGTCCAGCTTTCCCCCCTCAAGAATGCCCGTGTTGGCAGTTTTGGTCCCTGCCCGCGTTTGACTTCCTTTGACCCCCGCGATCGCGGGCTAAAGTGCCACGTGTCCCCCCTCAAGAATGCCCGTGTTGGCAGTTTTGGTCCCTGCCCGCGTTTGACTTCCTTTGACCCCCGCGATCGCGGGCTAAAGTGCCACGTGTCGGCACAGGGTTAACCCTAAAATGACTTTGAGGACCAAAACCCTAATTCTTTTCTTCGGCCGCACTATAAATGGGGAGGGGGGGGGGGGACCAACTCGGCTCCATCTCATTTTTTTATAACACTCTCAATTTTTTACTCCCACTCTCTCTCAATTTTCTCCCACTCTCTCATTTGTGTCGTGTGGAACACGTTCGCGTTTTGTGAAGATGTCTCGTATTACCTCTATGGTATGTTTCTTTTATGTTTTTTGTTATTTTTTGTATGTTATTTTAAGTTAAGATATATGATTTGTAGGTTGTTAGAGTGTTTATAACTTATGTTTGAATATGTTGTATGTTTAACTTGATATGTATGGTTTTATGTTTGAATGTGATATTTGTATGTTATAATGTGTATGTTGTTATAGTGTGTTTTTTCATAAAAAAATTGTTAAGAGTGTTTTTTTATACAAAAATTGTTAAGAGTGTGTTTTTATAAAAAAATTGTTAACAACAATGTGTTTTTATAAAAAAAAAATTAAAAACGTGTTTTTTATAAAAAATTGTTAAGAGTGTTTTTATAAAAAAAATGTTAAAAATGTGTTTTTTTTTATAAAAACACACTCTTAACAATTTTTTTATAAAAAATTGTTAAGAGTGTGTTTTTATAAAAAATTGTTATAGTTTTATGGTTTTTATAATGTCTTTTTTTATAAAAAAAATTGTTAATTTTTTTTATAAAAACAGTTTTTATAAAAAATTGTTAAAAATGTGTTTTTTTTTATAAAAAATTGTTAAGAGTGTGTTTTTATAAAAATTTGTTATAGTTTTATGGTTTTATGTTTGAATTTGATATTTGTATGTTATAATGTGTATGTTGTTATAGTGTGTTTTTTCATAAAAAAATTGTTAAGAGTGTTCTTTTATAAAAAAATTAAAAACGTGTTTTTTATAATAAAATTGTTAAGGGTGTGTTTTTATAAAAACAGTTTTTTTATAAAAAATTGTTAAGAGTGTGTTTTTATAAAAAAAATGTTAAGAATGTATTTTTTATAAAAAATTGTTAAGAATGTGTTTTTATAAAAAAATGTTAAAAATGTGTTTTTTTTTAAAAAAATTGTTAAGAGTGTGTTTTTATAAAAATAATTCTTAAAAGTGTGTTTTTATAAAAAAATTGATACGTTGTATTTTTATAAAAAAACATTGTTAATATGTTTTTATAAAAAAATTGTTAAGAGATTGTTTTTATAAAAATAATTCTAAAGAGTGTGTTTTTATAAAAAATGTTAAGAATGTGTTTTTTTATAAAAATATTTGTTAAAAGTGTGTTTTTATAAAAATAATTCTTAAAAGTGTGTATATATAACAATATGATACGTTGAAATAAAATAAACCGCAACATGTATATATAACAATATGATACGTTGAAATAAAATAAACCGCAACATGTATATATAACACTATTATACGTTGAAATAAAATAAACCGCGACCTCTATATATAACACTATTATACGTTGAAATAAAATAAACCACACTTTATCTATTTATAACACTATTATACGTTGAAATAAAATAAACCGCAACATCTATATATAACACTATTATACGTTGAAATAAAATAAACCGCACTTTATCTATTTATAACACTATTATACGTTGAAATAAAATAAACCGCAACATCTATATATAACACTATTATACGTTGAAATAAAATAAACCGCACTTTATCTATTTATAACACTATTATACGTTGAAATAAAATAAACCGCAACATCTATATATAACACTATTATACGTTGAAATAAAATAAACCGCACTTTATCTATTTATAACACTATTATACGTTGAAATAAAATAAACCGCAACATCTATATATAACACTATTATACGTTGAAATAAAATAAACCGCACTTTATCTATTTATAACACTATTATACGTTGAAATAAAATAAACCGCAACATCTATATATAACACTAACTATAACATCTGTGAATGACTATGTAGAGGGATTTCTTTAACATCGACTTGACGCTAAAGTGCAAAGTTGCCTACATCGAGGACTTAAGAAACCGCTTTAGGGGATTAGGTGATCGCGCGGATACCCTTGAGGTTATCTTTAGAGGGACACCGTTCGGGCCATGGATGGATGTGTCTTACTTTGCTGGCGACCCTACGCTAGTACACATGTTTCTACAGTTGGAGGTCGAGGACGCCAACGCTGAGCCGGAGGAGATGCATTTTGATTTCTTCGGCGATTGATTGCATTTTGGGCGTCGTGAGTTCTGTCTAATTACAGGACTACGTTTTGGAGAGGCTCCCCCCTTCCTCCCTTAGCGGACTGCTCCTTCGTTCCTAGGGTTTGGGGCATTTCAGCATCTCGTTTGAAGCTGAAGGCAGCCCGGGACATGATGAAAGAGGGCCTTCGTGCCCTAAGCGACGCCGATGCTGTCTGTGTATGCTTGGTGGTGATCGTGGATATGGGCTTCATGGGCCGTGAGTATAGCCAGTATGCTTCCTCGACGGTCCTTAGGGCCGTCGAGGACCTTGAGCTGTTTAACAGCTACCCGTGGGGTAGCCATATCTGGACACATTGCTACTCAATCTTGCACCGAGCCATAACCAGACGCGACTCCGATCGACATGGAAAGATGAACCTTTGTGATTTTACATACGCCTTCAAGGTTAGATACGTAGTATAACAATTGTTAATAATACATACAAACTGTTTGGCTTTTCTTTTTACGTACTTGCTCTTCTTGTCTAATTCCAGATATGGATCTTGGAGATGTTTCCCGCATCAATCCAATATTTCGTCAAGCGCGACGACCGAGTACTTAGGGGAACCCGTTGGGACAAGCGTGTTACCCTAAGTAGGTCGCTTTGGGTTCAGTTCTTCAATGAATCTAGACATGTATGTTCTTTTACCATGTTTACAATTTGCATACGTTAGTCCCGCTTATTATTTTTTTTTTATGTTTTATCATATATTTAGCTACCACTCTTGCCTTTCGCTCGCCTTGAGCCTACTGCCGACGAGATGGACACGGATTGGTACAGAGACAGCGTGGCCTTTATTGACGCAGAGGCGGCAAGGGCTCGACGTCCCTCTCCTTCCACATCTGACGAAGACGAGGAAGGCGACGACAGGCCCCCTTCCGGTGGATATCAGCAACCCCCTTCCTCCTCCTATCCGCCGCCCCTACCTCCTCCTATCCGCCGCCCCCTCCCTATCAGCCGCCCCCTTCCTCCTCCTACCAGCCGCCCCCTTACGATCCATATCAGGCGGCCCCTTCCTACGAGCCACAACGTGGTTGTCATGAGTACCTGTGGGACTACGTCCACGGGCCGCTAGAGTCACGTGTACAATTTCTGGAGGGAGTCTACAGACAGTTTAGCGTTGTCCATGTTAGTGTTTAACTTAATTTGTTGGCCACGTTTATTTAGTTTGTATATTAATATTACGTTCTAAATTTGTTTTAGATGTCGAGTACGACACCGATCCCCGCTCCGTTCGGACAGGGGGCACAGGCGACGTTTGCCACCACATCCTATCCGTCATTCCCTGAAAATGTAAGTGACACTGAGTAACCATTATAGTTATATGTTTGTTCCTAAGTTTGTAACTCTTATAATGATCAATGTCACGCAGGTCGGGATGTCCCAAACGACGTTCGCCACCACATCCTATTCTACTATCCCGGAGAGTGTAAGTGACACTGAGAAACCATTATAGTTATATGTTTGTTCCTAATTTTGTAACTATTTTAATGATCAATGTCACGCAGGCCGGGATGTCGGGGGCCGGGATGTCCCAAACGACGTTCGCCACCACATCCTATTCTACTATCCCGGAGAGTGTAAGTGACACTGGGAAACCATTACAGTTATATGTTTGTTCCTAATTTTGTAACTATTTTAATGATCAATGTCACGCAGGCCGGGATGTCGGGGGCCGGGATGTCCAAACGACGTTCGCCACCACATCCTATTCTACTATCCCGGAGAGTGTAAGTGACACTGAGAAACCATTATAGTTATATGGTTGTTCCTAATTTTGTAACTATTTTAATGATCAATGTCACGCAGGCCGGGATGTCGGGGGCCGGGATGTCCCAAACGACGTTCGCCACCACAGCAATCACGGACATCTTTGGCGGTTCGGCCGGAGACTATTACAGGCCGGAAATGCATACTGTAAGTTATTTTGGTAGTTTTGGTTTAATTGTGAACATTTCCTAAATTGTACTTAAAACATCTAATAACTTAATTTTCAGACGGGGTCTCCTATTATCCAGGATCACTTCTCAGAGCACTTCTCGGAGCCGGAAGATGACCCGATGGAGGTTGTAGATCCACCACCACAGGTGACCCCGCTCCCTCAAAAGCGGTCGCATAAAATTTCACAATGGTTTCGTCACCCGTTTGGCCAACAAGGATCTACGACACCACCGGCCGCTAAAAAACAAGCAAAGAAAGCGGGGGGAAAGAAGGGAGGAAAGAAAAAGGGAAAGGTCCCTTCACCGGAGCCTCAACCGGCATCGGAAATATTGAGGATGTGTCGGACTGGTCACCTCTCCCCCATGATATTCGTCCCTTACTTGAGCCTGGAAATCACCCCCCGCTTTTTCCAAGTATTGATGGCGGATGACCCTTTGGAGTCTGAGTTACAGGATGTGGTTAGTATGAAGTTTAACTATAGTCATATAATCAAATATATTTATATTACATGTCTAACCATCTATTTTTTATGTATAGCACATCGATTGTTGGGTCTCACTGTTGCAAAGACATCGTGGAACAGACACCAGGTGGACCATAATGTATAGTATTTTCTTTGCCTACCTGGTGCTCCCCCATCAAGGTCCCGCCTCCGTGGCCAACTCATGCAACGACGTGGAAGGGGTTTCTTGGGCTCTCCTCGATGTGGTATGTAAATCGTTTTACTCTTATTTTATTTAAGTTGTTTTGTTGCTAACTAAGTTGTCTAATATTGTAATATTTCAGGTGTACATCCCTATATGCATTCATCCCAAACATTGGCTGCTCGGAGTGTTTGAGCTTGACGCTATGACCATGACCATATATGACAACGATAGTGCCAGTCTCTTCAGAGACCAATTGGAAGACCAGATGAGAAGGTTTAAAGATGTGCTATTTGACTTCTTTTGTCGGGTCAAGGACACGAGGCGTCGCAATATGTCAGAGCTCTTTCGCCATAAGTTCGCCAAGAATACACCCCAGCAGGCCGGGATGAATGCGGATTGCGGTGTCTGGGTATGTCGTAATGCCAGCATCTTGATAAATAACGATGTGGTATTTGTACACCCTGACCAGACCGAGGCCGAGGCCAAGGCATTTCGCATACATATGGCGGAGTCCATTTATGCGCATTGTCAAATAAATCAAAGTTAGGTTGTTTATGTAACATTAAATAATTGTTATTTTTAGTATTAACTTATTTTGTTAAAGTATTGTGGTTGACTTAGTGTTTACTTCATTTGGTTTTAGTTAATTTCATCCAATTACTCAACTTTGAGTATCGATATCTCTTTCACACATACTCCATTTTGGACGCATTATATATCGTTTCGAAGCTCTCATATAGGAATATGAATATATTTATCATTTACAAACTAGTTGTGTTATCAATGTTCATTTAGAAGCATATGTATGTGTGTATATATAATATGAATATATATATCATTTACAAACTAGCTGTGTTATCAATGTTCATTTAGAAGCATATGTATGTGTGTATATATATAATATGAATATATATATATATTTTTTACAAATCAGCGTTTAGATCAACAGTATCATATGTGTTTGTTCCATATGGTTCAATCTGTGACGGGCCCGGGGTGTGACTGACTGAATGTCTCCTTGGCACGGTTGAAGGGGCGGGATTTGGACACTCTCCACGAGTGTGTCCTACGCATTGGCACCGAGTACATCTTCGTTGTATTGAACTTTCACCACGTGATGGACGTCGGTCGTTCTTTCTCGGTCTCCCGACCCTGTTCTTATCCATTAAAGGTGGATAGCATGGTGGAAGCGGGTCGGGTGGATACACCCAGGCTGCAGGGGGTCCAGCTGGGTTTATTACCTCCACGTATGTTTTCCGGTAATATTCGGACGTGAAGAAAGGTACAACCAAGTCGCTGCAATCTGTACGACCCATATATGTTGCTGCAGCGATGGCATGGCCGCACGGTAACCCAGATTTATCCCATTCGCGACACGAACAAAGGTGGTCTTCCATATTCACAATCGCGTGAATATAGTCATCATGCACCTCGTACTTCCCATACCCGATTGCTCTTACCGGCCATGTCGCCGCACGACCCGCCCTGTACTGAACGATATTCTCCGCCGTTGGTGTGAGTGCATTTTGTATCTCAGCTCCTTTTAGCCATTAAATTTGGTACCACTCTTGTTGAATGGCCCGAAAGTAGTCCATAAGATTAACAATCGGACATCTACGCGCAAAACGGGAGAGTGCATTCACAAACTCTGCACTATTCGAGGTCAGAATGTCATACCGTTGTCCAGGAAAATGGGCCGTGGACCACCTCTCTGGTCCAGCTTCGTCAAAGACTTTGGCTGCTTTGTTGGCACTATATCGTAGCATGCAAAATTCGTTTAAGTACAGGGGCTGAAAGTGTAAATTTTCAGGGACCAAAAGTGTAAATTTCCAGGGACCAAAACTGTAAAATTTGGTCCATCGCGGGCTGCGATCGCGGGCAGGGGCCAAATGTGCACCGCGGCCAAAGTTGAGGGGCTCCGCAGGGCACTTTTGGCCAAAGTTCGTGCCACGTCAGCCCGCGATCGCGGGGGTCAAAGGAAGTCAAACGCGGGCAGGGACCAAAACTGCCAACACGGGCATTCTTGAGGGGGGAAATCTGGACCGCGGGCATTCTTGAGGGACCAACGCGGGCAAAGTGGGCAAAGTTTGGTGACACGTGGCCTGGGGCCCGCGATCGCGGGCTCCATCGCGGATTTTTGGTGCATTTTTGTAAGATGGGAGAGATTTGTGGCATTTTGGTAAGTGATGGTCAAACTTAGGGTATTTTAATTAATTTCCCTATTGTTATTATTATATATTTATTTATTTTTTTTGAAATAAAAACCCACCGATGGCATGTCTTCCTATTTTGTAAGATCCCACATTGGTTGGGGAGGGGAACAAAGGTTGCCTTATAAGAGGAACTTGATACCTCCCCTATCAGACGCGTTTTAAAACCGTGAGTCCGGGTGTGTGGACAAAGCGGACAATATCTGGTACGGTTGGCCTGGGATGTTACAAATGGTATGTTACAGAAGGTGAGTGAAGTTGGCCGGCTTGTGATTGCGGTTGCGGATACTCGCGTTGCTTTAAGGTGAGTTCTCTCACTGTGTAGTTAGGGTTGTATGCATGTCATAGTAGTTTGTATGTACTACTGTCTTTGTGGTGTGAACTAGTTGTTTGTGGTGTGCAATATTTGATTGGTTTAAATGCTTAGTATAAATGTTTTACATTACACCTCGGTGGGACCGAGGGCTCAGTGGGACCGAGGAAGTGGAAAGAAACGTTGTGGGAACTCGGTGTGACGAGTGTGTTACATTACAACTCGGTGGGACCGAGGAAGTGGAAGGAAACGTTGTGGGAACTCGGTGTGACGAGTGTGTTACATTACAACTCGGTGGGACCGAGGGCTCGGTGGGACCGAGGGCTCGGTGGGACCGAGGGCTCGGTGGGACCGAGGGCTCGGTGGGACCGAGGTGTTGGATACATAATTACTTGTAGATGTTTACTCGTTTTATGTAACTGTGATGTTGTTGCTTATGTGCGGATAGGGGTGATGTGTATATAATTCCTATCTGCGCATGTGATGGAATTCACTAAGCTTCGTGCTTACCCCTTCCCAATATCTTATGATTTCGGGTGCGAGTAGCGGTCGGGCATGACGGTACACACGGGCGCAAGGCGAATGCTGTTTAAGTTTAACTTTTTAAATGGGGATTTAATTATATAACTTTTCCGCTGCTTAAATTTCATTTGACGGTTTTAATTAACGACGTTTATTTATATTGTAATGGGATTTGTTAACTTATGGTTTGATTGTAACGAAATGCATTATTTTTAAAATTTTAAATTCCTTGTAATTTTTGGGACGTTACAACTTGGTATCAGAGCCGGGAACCGGACTGGTGTGCCAGCGAGGACGCTGGGCTCCCAAGGGGGGTGGATTGTAAGATCCCACATTGGTTGGGGAGGGGAACAAAGGTTGCCTTATAAGAGGAACTTGATACCTCCCCTATCAGACGCGTTTTAAAACCGTGAGTCCGGGTGTGTGGACAAAGCGGACAATATCTGGTACGGTTGGCCTGGGATGTTACAGATATTGTAAGATCCCACATTGGTTGGGGAGGGGAACAAAGGTTGCCTTATAAGAGGAACTTGATACCTCCCCTATCAGACGCGTTTTAAAACCGTGAGTCCGGGTGTGTGGACAAAGCGGACAATATCTGGTACGGTTGGCCTGGGATGTTACAGATGGTATCAGAGCCGGGAACCGGACTGGTGTGCCAGCGAGGACGCTGGGCTCCCAAGGGGGTGGATTGTAAGATCCCACATTGGTTGGGGAGGGGAACAAAGGTTGCCTTATAAGAAGAACTTGATACCTCCCCTATCAGACGCGTTTTAAAACCGTGACTCCGGGTGTGTGGACAAAGCGGACAATATCTGGTACGGTTGGCCTGGGATGTTACAGATGGTATCAGAGCCGGGAACCGGACTGGTGTGCCAGCGAGGACGCTGGGCTCCCAAGGGGGGTGGATTGTAAGATCCCACATTGGTTGGGGAGGGGAACAAAGGTTGCCTTATAAGAGGAACTTGATACCTCCCCTATCAGACGCGTTTTAAAACCGTGAGTCCGGGTGTGTGGACAAAGCGGACAATATCTGGTACGGTTGGCCTGGGATGTTACATATTTATTATTATTTTTTTATTTTTTATTTTTTACTTTGAAAACCCACCGATGGACCATTTTATTTATTTTTAAATTTTTTTTGTTTTGAAACTCACCGATGCACAAAATTTTTTATTTTAAATCTCACCGATGGAAAGTCACCGATTTTGCCTTTGACTTTTGACTTTTTTTTTACAACTCACTGATGTTTAAGGGTATCCCACCGAAATTTGAGAGAATTTCGGTAGAAACGTCGGTAGTTTTTTTTTAAACATTTCTCATATACGCCGAAAATTTGCAAGAGATGGACAAAAATTCGGTGGAATTGCTTGGAGAGATGAAATCTTCTAAGGCATCTTCAGAAAATCTTCAAAGTGAAGAAGAGATTGGAATCCCATCTTCCAATTTTTGATGACCCAAGAAATATTGAAATTTGGTGAAGTAGGAGAATCACCATTATGAGAGAGAAAATCTTGAGAAAAAGTCACATAGGAAGTTGGTTCTGGTGAGAGGAAGGGTTTTGGTGAGATGAAGTGTTTCACTGATGGAGGTTCATTGGAGAAGGGTGTAGGAGAGATTTTGGTGGGGGTCTTCACCGATTGGATCGGTGGGATTCTCACCGATGATCATTTTTTTTTTTGTGATCAGTAGGTGGAGAATCATGCTTATCAGAAATGTTTTGAGATGGAGGTAAGAACATAAGTGAATGAAACTGATGAAGTTGGTTGATAGATGTTGTAAGAGAGTGAAGGGAGACTTGGGTGGTAAGATGGATGGTAAGATGATAAAGAAATGAGGTTGGGGTAATATATCAGGTGGATGAGAAAATGTAAGGAGAAAGGTATGGTGGGAAATGGGGTGTAGGTGATATGGAGAATGATGGGAGATGTAAGATGTCGGTAGAAAAGAGGTTGACACTTGCAATAACCGAGACCAAAGTGGAAGAATTCTAAGTCTTGTGTCAAGTTTTAATAAAGGTAGAAGTTGAAGGGCTAGTAGATAAATTAGGAATGAGGTATAAAAACCCAATGATTGGCACAAAACCCTAGTTTTGGCAATCATTTGGGGTGGCTTGCGGCTGAGATAGAAAGAAAGGGAGAAAGAAAGGAGAAGGAGAAAGGGAGAAAGAAAGAAGAAGGAAGAAAGAGAGATAGAGCAAGTAAGAAGAAAGAGTCTCCAAGTTATTGGAGGGGAAAGGAAGGTTTTCTTATCCTCAATCAACCAGGTAATATCTTCTCTTCCTCTCTAATCTGTGATTTTACTGCTGAGTTTAGTATTTTGGAGTTTTTACTTAAAAGTTGAGTTTGAGGCTTTTGGATGAATTAGGTGTCTTAAATGTATTTTTGGCAGCTAGGAGTTTCATACTATTTGAGCCTAGTAATCAGAATATTGTTGCTAACCTTTAATCCGTTGGATTTTGAGTTAATCTGTGATTCTCGGGTCAAAAAGGAGTCAGGTCGGCGTCCGAAAAGTCCCATGGGCGTTCGGACACGATAGTCCATTTGAAGGTTTCCGGATGACGAAACTGTCCGGATAAGAAGGGTATCCGGGTGAGTCGTGCCCGGTAAGTGTCTGTTCGGTAAGTGAGAAGTGTCCGGTAAGTCAAGTGCCCGGTAAGTAGGAAGTATCCGGAGTGTAGTGTTGTCCAGAATGTTGATTCGTCCAGAATATAGCATTGTCCGGAAAATAATTTATCGTCCGGAAAGTAGTTACCCGGTAAGTAGCAGGCATCCGGAAAGTTGAATCCGGATGGTGTCTGGACTGCTGGTTTGAGTAGTTTGTATCTCATCTATTTCTCAGGTAATTCGACAGTAAGCCGGAAGTAAAGTGAGAAAAGACTTTATAAGCACCAGGTGAGTTTTTCTAACTTTAAATATGTGCTTTTGACGTGCTTTTCTAAAGTAAGTACATGATGAGAAATACCATGTTTTATTCCTATGCTTTTAACTGCATGAAAGTTTATTGAAAGTTTATATGAGATGTATGCATACATTGTGTTAGACGTAAACTGGCTAAGTCGGGAGGTAGACCCGCCAGCTCATGCCGGGAGGAGTGACCCGTTTATGCCATGGAAGGGAGTATCCAGTAAGGCAGCGTGAGACTGACTCGTTGTCACTTTCGAGTGACTTCAGGGTGCCGTTTACGGGAGCGGATTTATCCGTGGAAGTTTTATGTGAAGTTATGTGATAGTTTTTATGAAAAATTATGTGAAAGTTTATGCAAATATATTTGAAAGTTATAAACTGTTTTGAAATGATTTTGAGAACTGTCAGGAGGGAGATCACTAGACCTCATGGTCTAACCCTCGCATTTTCCAAACTAAATCTTTTCAGGTAAGCAAATAGTAGGAGGCTCCGGTAAGTGAGCAAGCGCAGGATAGAGCACAAATGCAGATAGAGACAGTGCCACTTATGCTTTTAGTGGTAGTTATTCTCAGTTGTGTATAGGTTGTTTCCGCCAACCAAATTTGAAGACTTATGTAAGAAATTTTGGAACCCGATTTTGGGTGTTTCATTTTATATGAATTGCAATGCCTTACTTTAGACTGGGTCGTTACAATTGGTATCAGAGCCATAGTTTAAGGGATTTAGGTGATCGGACGGGCCTAAACTTAAACTTTGGGAGTAGAAATCGCAACTGAGAATCAGGAAATGCGTTTGGAGGACACTATTATAGAAATAGGACTAATAGGGTACCGAGGACGGTCATGTAAGGTAAGTTTGGGATTACACCTGGCCAGTGTAATTGCGAACTTACAGGTACATGTATGTGCTTAATCTGCCTTATTATTCCGAAGTTGTAGTCTTATGCTAGTTTATATGTCGTATTCTAGTAATTTAGAATGTCAGCAAGATCCCTGAGGGGTAGACTGAGACCCCTTGTTGGGGGAGTATCATGAGAGATCGTTTATGATGTGATGTATGTATACATCGTAGAGAAGAAACGTTGTATAGAATGTTATGAGTCGTCTAGAGATAAGATCTTCGTGGCTTCGAAGAGGATGAAAGATTGATTTTGAGTAAGACTCCTGTTTCTAGAGAATCCCAGTTCTAGAAATCGTGGGATAGATCAGTTCGAATGGTAAGGAAGAACAGTGTCGAGATCTTGGAAGTGTCAATTCAAGGGCGGGCAGAGGATTAGAGCCTTGACTCTTTGGTCGAGTTGTTCCGTGGCAGGATCATTTAAGAGAGATTTTTGTAGAGGACTGAAAGCGTGTTGAGATAGAATGTGAGATAATTGATCAAGACGAAAATAGTATGAAATGGTTGAGTAGGTGGACCGTTGAATGTATGTATAGCAAGTTGTTGCAAGGCCGAGAGGGCGATCACTGGTCGAGTGTAGAATGTCAATGATAAGTTGCGTGAGTAAAGCGTTTGATCTTGTTTGAGTGAGTAGCCTTCAAATGCAAGTAGAGTTTCATGCATTGAGTTCGTACATGTGTACATGAGATTTTTCATAAGTAAAGTAAATGTGTAAATATCAAATTTGATCGGAGATGAGTCGGCGTGTGCAAGCGTATGTTTAAAGAAAAATGCAGTGAAAGACTGCTGTTTTAGATAAGCGTTTTGCTTACGAGGTGGATAGTTCGTAAAGGATATGGTATGTAGCACAAGAGAAACGAGTATGTTAGAGTTAATCAGGAACTCGTGAGTTGTGGTTCAACTAGAGTTGGGGAGAGACAGAGTAGCGAGATAGACTCGGTTATTTATGCGAGAGGTCGTGAAGGTAAGTTTGAGTCGTGTACGAATGACCATGGGAGACCTGGTTTGCAGTAAGATGTTGGGTGGGGAATGTACGGATGAGTAGCGACATCAATTGCCAAGGTAAATGTGTCGGCCAGTGTTGTAGTAATGTGATGTTAGAAAGGGGAAGCCTTGTCGAAGATTTCGGATGAAGTGTTCGATTTGTTAATCAAGCTGTTGGGGTATGTGGTTTGTAAGTGGACGTGTGATATGTCTGTTTTCGGAATAGAATGTCGGAGCGGTAGTGGGTGGTTACCCAAATGAGGAATCAAGTGTCTTGGGTTGTGTGAGTCGCTAAGTAAGTATATTTTGGAATCACTGGAAGATTAAAGAAGATGTTGGATGAGTGAGTCTAAGAGGTGGTGTAGTAAATGCTAAATCTTTAACGAATGTGAATTGTTTCCTTTTGTACGAAAGGATTAGTTCGAGAAGGTAACGATTGGAAGCTAAGGAGCGTGTAGTGACTTCGATCACCGGTGTCATTTCGAGATAACTAGTTTGGATGCCTCAGGTTAGAATTTTGGTTATGTGTAATATTAAGAAAGTGTTATCAGCATGTGGAAAGATCGAAAGAGAGAGGCAAGTAACGTTTGGTGGGCGGTGCTCCACGTTAACGTGGGGAGGCGAAGATAGCATGTCGAGACAAGTGAGTAGGATGGAAGCAGTAAGCTTGGCAGTAACACCGAAAAGGTGGAGTAGTGTGTGTAGATCGTCATCAGTAAGTGTGCGAACCCCTGGAAAGAGTATAGAGGAAGAGGATTTGTGCATGGCTTTGTGCGGGAAGGAAGTGGAATAAGGCAGTTGAATGAGTTAAGTTGGTGATGTTGTGAGAAACGTTCAAACGAACTAGTCGTCCAGTGTAAGCTATTGAGAGCAGTAGGGTATGATCATGGTTACTCCTCCTAGTTGAGTGGGGGTAACCGAAGTTATGTTATATGACTGGACGCTTGTGGCAAGCAGTGAGAAATTGATGAGCCTTCCGGATAAGTCAATTCGAATAGGTGAACACTTCAATGAGGAATCATGGAAGTTTTCTGTTTCTGGTCATGTTAAGTGTGAAATAATGAAGTGGTGAGAACGTACGAATTAGTTGTCGAACTGTAACCGATGTGATTCGGGAAGAGAATATGATCTGCATAGACGTATGTCGGTTGGAAGAAGTGATCTAAAATTACATGTAAACCGAGGAGGGAACTCTTAGGTGTGAGTTCGTCGAGATATGCAAGGGTGGCCTTGTGCCAAGTGGGCAAGTGAGTGATTATTCCTGGTATTAGATTCTCGTTGTAGTGGCGGGGAATTTCTGCCAAGTTCCTTCTTTTAAGGAAGTAAAGAGGTACGAGAGACCGTAAGTAGACGTGTTGTAAAACCGTGAGTCCCGATGTGGGGACGAAAGCGAGCAAATGGAGGCGCGGTTGGCCGGGATTTTTCTTCTGGTATTTAAGCGAGTATAGTATTCGGAGAGGTTGCAAGTAAATAGTACAAGATGGCACGAGATAGCAAAGTGGTGACTCGTCGAGGGCGGTTCCAATGTATAGTGTACGGTTATGTTTCCCATCAGAACGGTTTGGGGTTACCGAGTAGAACTGAGCTGGATGGATTGAAAACATAAGACTGTTGAACCTTGAGGTTTGAGAGATAGGTGAAGTGGACTACGTCTGTGGGTCCATCGGAGTTATGAAAGTTGAATAGATAGTGCGCGATCTTGAGGTACTCGGTGAGATTTTGAGAAGAAATTCGTAGTGTGATGCACGTCTCTTTGTGAAGAGCCGATGTGAGAAGTGAGATGAGGGCGACCTTACAAGAGATGCAGGCGTTAAGAAGTTGACTTTTGTCATTAGTGAGCGAGTTAGAGCAGTGGCATACAAGTAAGACTGGTCAGAGGAATTAAAGAGTGTTCATCCGACATTTCATGTCTCGGACTTAATGAAGCGTTTGTCAGATGCCGAGGTGGATGTTCCTTTGGGGGACATCAGTCTAGATGAGGAGTTGACTTACGTAGGAGAACCGATTGAATTCGTGAGCAGTAAGATTCGAAAGTCAAGGAATAGAGGAGTTCGTCTAGTAAAAGTTCAGTGGAGGTATCATAAGGGACGAGAGACTACTTGGGAGGAGGAAGCGGACATGAAGTCCAAATACCCTCATCTTTTCGAGAATGGAATTCCGGGGACGGAATTCTTTTGAGGGGGGAGTGTTGTAATAACCGAGACCAAAGTGGAAGAATTCTAAGTCTTGTGTCAAGTTTTAATAAAGGTAGAAGTTGAGGGGCTAGTAGATAAATTAGGAATGAGGTATAAAAACCCAATGATTGGCACAAAACCCTAGTTTTGGCAATCATTTGGGGTGGCTTGCGGCTAAGATAGAAAGAAATGGAGAAAGAAAGGAGAAGGAGAAAGGGAGAAAGAAAGAAGAAGGAAGAAAGAGAGATAGAGCAAGTAAGAAGAAAGAGTCTCCAAGTTATTGGAAAGGAAAGGAAGGTTTTCTTATCCTCAATCAATCAGGTAATATCTTCTCTTCCTCTCTAATCTGTGATTTTACTGCTGAGTTTAGTATTTTGGAGTTTTTACTTAAAAGTTGAGTTTGAGGCTTTTGGATGAATTAGGTGTCTTAAATGTATTTTTGGCAGCTAGGAGTTTCATACTATTTGAGCCTAGTAATCAGAATATTGTTGCTAACCTTTAATCCGTGGGATTTTGAGTTAATCTGTGATTCTCGGGTCAAAAAGTAGTCAGGTCGGCGTTCGGAAAGTCCCATGGACGTCCGGACACGATAGTCCATTTGAAGGTTTCCGGATGAGGAAACTGTCCAGATAAGAAGGGTATCCGGATGAGTCGTGCCCGGTAAGTGTCTGTTCGGTAAGTGAGAAGTGTCCGGTAAGTCAAGTGCCCGGTAAGTAGGAAGTATCCGGAGTGTAGTGTTGTCCGGAATGTTGAGTCGTTCGGAATATAGCGTTGTCCGGAAAATAATTTATCGTCCGGAAAGTAGTTACCCGGTAAGTAGCAGGCATCCGAAAAGTTGAATTCGGATGGTGTCTGGACTGCTGGTTTAGGCATCTGAGTAGTTTGTATCTCATCTATTTCTCAGGTAATTCGATAGTAAGCCGGAAGTAAAGTGAGCAAAGACTTTATAAGCACCAGGTGAGTTTTTCTAACTATAAATACGTGCTTTTGACGTGCTTTTCTAAAGTAAGTACATGATGAGAAATACCATGTTTTATTCCTATGCTTTTAACTGCATGAAAGTTTATTGAAAGTTTATATGAGATGTATGCATACATTGTGTTAGACGTAAACTGGCTAAGTCGGGAGGTAGACCCGCCAGCTCATGCCGGGAGGAGTGACCCGTTTATGCCATGGAAGGGAGTATCCAGTAAGGCAGCGTGAGACTGACTCGTTGTCACTTTCGAGTGACTTCAGGGTGCCGTTTACGGGAGCGGATTTATCCGTGGAAGTTTTATGTGAAGTTATGTGATAGTTTTATATGAAAAATTATGTGAAAGTTTATGCAAATATATTTGAAAGTTATAAACTGTTTTGAAATGATTTTGAGAACTGTCAGGAGGGAGATCACTAGACCTCATGGTCTAACCCTCGCATTTTCCAAACTAAATATTTTCAGGTAAGCAAATAGTAGGAGGCTCCGGTAAGTGAGCAAGCGCAGTATAGAGCACAAATGCAGATAGAGACAGTGCCACTTATGCTTTTAGTGGTAGTTATTCTTAGTTGTGTATAGGTTGTTTCCTCCAACCAAATTTTAAGACTTATGTAAGAAATTTTGGAACCCGATTTTGGGATGTTTCATTTTATATGAATTGCAATGCCTTACTTTAGACTGGGTCGTTACAACACTAGTGAGTGTGCCAATGGGAAGGATTTTCAATACAAGAGGGGATCCAAAAGTTCACCATTTTACACTTCAGTTTTCTTGATGAACTTGATGATTTCTTCAGTTTTCTCACTTTTATATTTGACCACATAGAACCATCTGTCCAGCTCAAAATATGCAATCACAAAGAATTTATTTCCTAGGTACCCATTTGGTAGTGGGTCCTTTTGGGTTAGATGTTGAAGGAAAAGAATTTGTGTCACTCAGATCAATTCTTTCTTTCTGACATTCTTTGGCAAAATGAGAAATATCACCACAGATATAGCATTTTCTATGAGGAAAAATCCTTTTAGAAACTTGACATTTTTCCTTACTTTTGCTCATTTTGGTTATCTTCAAAGACTTTGATTTAAAGATCTGAGGTGCAGGTCCTAAGATTCCTTTTCTCAGAAGATGGCAAGACATAAATCTTTTCCTTTGAATTGGACATTTTGAGACACACAGATCGGGAAAGAAAATCGGTAGGAGAAGTCACATAGGTATTTTTAGAAAAATTTGAGGATTCCTTTTTAAGAAAGAATCGGCACCCAGAGGCTTTCCTTTTTCAGAGTTAGAAAATATTTTGTTTGAGTTGAAAGAGAAGGAGAGTAATTAGCTGATACAAGAGCTGTTGAGGAGATGTGGCCTTCTGGATCATCCATGTCATTTATCTTGGCCACGAAACAGACATTTGAGGTGTCATTCGCTTTCAGATGTGGATTCATCTGCCAAATCATGAGTTTTAGCAGGCAGACCCTTTCCTCTTCTGACAAGTCTTTCATTTCTTTCCTTTTCTCTCTTGTATTTTTCCTTGTATCTTTCAGCCCGGTCAGAATTTGCAGAAGAAAGGTGTTGGCTGAACTTTTGGGAATCATATTTGGATCTTCCCGATTTTGAGGAAAATCGGCTTGAGGAAGCAGTTTTGGGTCTTTCAAGGTGTTTACTTCTACACTCAGAAGCAAAATGACCCTTTTTACCACAGTTAAAACATTCCTCATTAGATTTGTCCAAAAAATAATTTTTGGAGAGAGAAGAGGATTATTTTCTACCAAACTTATATTTTCCAGAAGAGGGGTGAGATTTGGATTTAGAATGTCCATCCAACATGGCCATTTCATCAGATAATTTGTCAATTGAAGTTTCCTCACATTCATCCTCAGCATCACTAAGATATGCCTCCGAATGGTCATTGGGATCTTCTTGACTATCATTGTCAGAGTCGGATGGGTAGGTGATTCTTGGAATACACTTAGTCTTTTTGGAAGAGTCACTTAGGAGAGCTATGGAAGAGCTCTTTATATACCTTTGCAGCTTCATCTGCTCATAGTTGAAAATAGTTCCATAAAGAACAGTAAGAGGCATATGATCAAGATCCTTGGTTGTCTTTATACAAGTACAGATGTTTTCCCAAAAATCAGGAAGACAGTCCATAAACTTGCACAAGATTTCCTCATTGTCATACACTCTACCTAACAGCTTTAAATCATTAAGAAGACTGTTAAAGCGGTTATAGTAGTTGGAGAGAGATTCTCCTTTCTCATGAGAAAAGAGTTCATATTTTCTAACAAGAGCAATCTTTCTGCTCTTTTTAACTTCATTTGTACCTTCGTACAAAACACACAGAGTGGACCACATCTCTTTGGCAGTAGAGAGATTTACCAGAGAATGGTACACTTTATCAGGAAGGGAGAGAGCAATGATAGTTCTGACTTTAGAATCAAGAGATACAAGACGTTTTTCTTCATCAGTATATTTCTTAGGATTTTTAAGAATGTAACGACCATTAGCAGCAGATTTTTCTTCATCAGAGGAATCATCAGAATCATCTTTTCCAATAACTTCCTTACCGGATTTCTTGGTTTCATAGCGAGACCAGACTCTAGGGACTATGGGCCCCTCACTGAGAATGGTTGGATATCTACTATCCACTCCTTCCATGAAAAGCATCATCCGGCTTTTCCACAAAGAAAAGTTGTTGGGGTTAAACTTGGGAGGTTTGGCAACAGAGTCGTTTTCAGAAAACATGTTTTGAGAAAAAGCTTCATTTTTGGAAGAAGAAGCAGCCATTGCAGATCAAGTTTATGAATTAAACTTTCTGCTCTGATACCACTTGTTAGTCCCAGATGGCTATAACAAGTATTGTAGAAGGGGGGGTTGAATACAATACTCAAAATTTTCACAATTTTAATTCTATTATTGAAAAACTTTCAACAAGAATTACACATAGAAACTTAAGACTGTTGCGAAAAAGAACAAATAACTATTCTAACAATCTTTCACAAAGTATACTAAACAAAATAACTAAGAACACTTAGAACAAAGCTATGAAGTTTTTAAGCAATATGGAGATATCTTGCACTGAGAGAGATTTCCTGAAAGCGTAGAATATCTTAGAGCACACAGTAATCTTTTTGTCTCTCAAGATGTTGTTTTGCATGGAGAGGTCTTCATCTTTATATAGTGCCAAGAGTATGTGTAGCATAGGACACTTGTCACTTTGTCATTGGAAGGATAGGTTTGGCTCTCAAAAGTTGATGTCATTTCCTATTATGCTATAAAGGTTTGATGGAGACAATATCTAAGAATGGGAAAAAGGACAAAAGAACCTTTTTCTTCCATACCCAGACATTCTATCTTTGAAGAGAAAACCTTTTAGCATGGACAAAAGGTAGGATCCTCATATTTAAAGATCCCACCGACATGTCATGAACATGGTAGGTCGAAGTCTTCTTAGGAATGAAGATATGAGAGGATTCTCTAACTTTTGAGGGTCCCACCGATTTTCATGGGGACAATCGGTGGGATGGCCAACTTAACCTCTTATGATGAAGATCTCCTATTTGGGATCTCACCGATCTTCATGTAGACAATCGGTGGACTATGACTTGTATGTGTTGAGAAAAGATCTTTCACTTCCACAATGAGAGAATCTTCAATCTTGACTTTGGTTGATCTTTGACTTCACCAAACATTTGCTATCTTGTACAAGCCATTATAAAGAACCATCCAAAATTCTCTAAGTATAAAATGTTTTTCAAAGTAAAAGGAGATCACGAGGTCATCTTCAAATCTTGATGACCCAACAGATATCTTCCGGGGTTTCACTGCCCAATACCTCATCGAGAAACGTGTCTTGCTGCTCCTTATACCACGCAGCTCTGGCAACGATATCTTTATCATCTTCGGGTTCAGGAAAACCAGTCCATGAATCTGATACGACTATTAACTGAACTGGTTGACCTCAGATTAGGAAGAAGTTGTCGAAATACAGGTCGTCGTCGTCCGAAGGGATGTTTATAGTTTCAGCTTCCGTTGCCATGATCATCCGGATCTCCTCCTCGTTGACCTCGGGCTTTTCAACCATTGGCTCAACTTCCGGATCAATGTAAAGTACGATTTGTTTGTTTCTTTCATTGCCATATAACCCTGATTCAAACATCCGAGAGACTCTCTCTGATGTATCATCATCAGGTTGATCATCTGTAATTGTGACTGCTTCACCTTCTGCCACGGCTTGATTTTCTGATCGGTCTGGGGTTGAGGTGTCATCAAGCTTGCGCTTCTTAGCATTCTCCCCCTAATGGTCATCGGGGTCTCCCTCATGATCATGCTCGCGTTTGTTTCCGTGAGCTTGTGACTTGCAGGTCGTCTCTAATATGGTGATGCAGTTGATTAACGCATCGAGAGATGTACGGACAGATGTTAGGCTTTGTTCGACGCAGTCTCGGAAAGCGTTGAACTCGAGGGATGTAGGATGAGTAGTGGCTGGTGTTTGATTGGGATCTGGTTGGGTGGCTTGTTGTAGGCGTAGGAGGCTTAACAGATCCCGATCTTGCGGGGTGTCGGGGTTAAGAGATAGCAGTTTGGCTAACAGCAGGGTTTTTAACTCGTCGACAGGTAGGTCGACAGTTGGTTGTGCAGGAGCAGGTTGGGCTTTTCGAGGGTTTGGTCGGGGTTCGGTGTCAACGACCGGGCTTTTTCCTTTTATCAGCTGCTTTACTTCGTCGAACTGAAGTTGCATTCTTTCTTCCATAGCCTTGAGATCCTTCTCATATTTTTCCCTATAAATGAAAAGGGTAAGCTAACTCTGGGATCACTTAGATTGCTCGTTGAGGTAACTACCGTTGAGATAGTACCACCTACGTTCACAGCTGCCATTTGGATAGATGTGGTAGGATTTTCGTCCAATCCTCGTAATCCGCTCAAAGGCAGACTTACAACAGACGTTCCGATCGGGTCACTTACATCACCGATGGTAGCAGTAGAAATGACATGTGTCCTAGCTAAAGAAGATATTATTATGTCAAGCGGCTCTAGACTCAATGGTGCACTGGAAGAAGTCGAGACCGGGGGCTGTTGGTCTATAGTTTCAATATCAGCACCTCTCGAGTGAAGGCCTGATAGCGTATGTGCTAATTCCCCGTGTTCAAGTGAAACATGTGTCTGTTGAGAGACACCTGAGTGGCTATGGGGGCGTGTAATTGCGTCGTTAGGTCCACGACGGCTTCTTCAATATCCAATCCCAACGAATGAGACTGGATAGCAGATGTGGCTACCCAGATTAGATTTGGCTGGAGTCGCTCACGTGCTAGCCTTTCTAACAAGCTAGTTATCTAATTGTTTTTCTTTGATCTCCATTCTCCCACTCTCACTGTTTCAGAATTTTCAACTTCTACTCCCTCCGCTCTCCTTATGTCTCCCGAATCGGCTAAAGGTGCGGTTGATGGGGCAGAGGATGTGGTAGAGGTAGAATCGGTGTCGATGGTTGTTTCGTTTGGACCGATGCGTTTAAGGATTCGTTGTCTTCGAATAGCTCGGTCAGTGGTAGACTCGGATTCTGATGATTCCTCTTCGGAGCCTAAGGCCGATCTAGATTCACTCGAGCTAGGTGAGCCTTCTGGGTCGGGTGATGGATCACGAACAAGCCCTTCATTGAAAGTGATCTCGACATCCACAAGTGCTTCGTCGGAGGTGGACTCGGATTCGACCACGGGAGGTCGTCGTCTGGTTGATGTGGACGGTCGGGTGGTTGTTTCAGGTGTTGAGGTGGTTATAGGATTGAGTTGTCGGCTGGTGCTTGCTTGCGCATCCGAGGCACCACCCACGCCGATTCCCCTCCCAAATTGAACTCTCAACACACCCCATCTAGGAGCCCAAACTCGCAGGACCCTTCTTCCTCTCGTCCTAGGACCCTCACGTCGCTCAGGTCTAGTCCCCTTGGGAGGTCCTTCCGGCTCTGGATGGACCATAGGGACTTCTAAGTTGTGCGCTCTCTTCTATATTCATCTACACTCGGTGCCCCGGGACGTGCAAAAGCAAGCAGGTCTTCAGGGATGATCCGTGCAACAACATTTGGGAATTCGAGTCGATTTTGGAGGTGTTGCATGTGGAACGGAGGGCAAGTTGGGTGAGATGAGCGGCGGCGGATGGTCGGTCGGCATCCATATGTTGTCGGATGGCAATGGAGAGAAAACGGATGTAGGGTATGAAGGATCGGTGTCGGTTCAGTTCCCTATCGGCCACGTTGGCGAGAAGTTCGTTCCACAGGATTGCTACGAAGTCGACGTGTCGTGGAAAGGCAATGGCGTGGAATAGACGAAAGAAGTTGGTTGTGCATGCGTCTATTCCCCGCCACTTGGATGATAAGCACCGGCTCAGGATGCTAAAGAGTGAAGCCTAGAGTGGCGTCAGGTGAGTCCTCGTGAAGGATGATAGGCGAGTAAGGTCTATGTCGTACCCCAAGGAGCGGATATCTTCCAGGAGTTGGTCGTCCGAGATGAGACGGTCGGAGCGTATTCGTCATTTCCATTGGCAGTGGTCTCTGGGAGGCGAAGCATCTGACGGAAGACATCAAGAGTGAGCACGAACCGACTGTTGTCGAGTCATGCTTCCAGAAAAGTTCCTTGGTTGTTGGTGACGCGATGGATGGTGTGTCACACTTGCTGAACATAGATCGTGGGGACCTCGGCGGTCGCAGTGAGAGAATGGTATACGGGATGGCCCACCAGAATGTCAAGGAGCACGTGGTGGCGAGTTCGGAAATTCGTGACATCCAGGTGGTAATTATTTCCCTAAATGTCCACGTGAGCATCGGCGGGGACAATGGAATTGTCCGCCGCAACGTTGACAGGAGATCCTTGGTGTGCCATCGAACCTACGTTTATAGAGTGTTAGTAAGTACGAGAGATGTAACGTTGAGTACGTACCTGAGTTGTTTGGCCAAAAGATGAGAAATGGAATGATCAGGGGCCAAACAGAGGATTTTTCCGGATAGGATGAGTTTTCCGAAAGACACATTGTCCGGACATCCCATAGTCCGGAAACAAGGGAGTCCAGAACAAATTTACCGGAAAAAATTTATACCGGAAAACTTCAAGCTCCGGAAAACATATATATCGAAAAAGCAACCTATACCGGAAAAACGTATCGGAAATTATGTAATACCGGAAAACAAAGTCTAATCCGGAAAAGAATGAATTCCGGAGGAGATCCTGAGTTCCGGAAAACTCAGGTTCCGGAAAAATCAAGTACCGAAAAAGCTCAAGTTTCGGAAAAACTTAACATGCGGATAACTCAATCAAATCGATCAAGATGTGGTCGAACAGTTGTTTTAATGATTCTAGGAGGCAAAAATTAAGGTCGACGTATGATTAATAGGGGAAATCGAGTACAAGTCGAACAAAAACACAGAAAAACAACCACTAGTAACGATGAACAGTTGGGTTCGATCGATATGTTCAAAAACACGATTGAAATCGATAACCTACGATCATAGAAACGTTCAAAATCGAGATTAAAGTGCAATGAAGTTAACACTTACTTGATTGGAGATGAAATCGATCGAAAAATGGGTTGGTGTGTGCGTTCGAGTGCGAAGAGAGAGAGAGAGAAAGAGAGAGAGAGAGAGAGCCGAGAGGGTTTTAGAGAGTTAGTTTTCCGGAAAGATGAACAAAATAGGGTTTAAGGGCTTTTATAGTCGAGTTTGGGTTTTCTGGAAAATTCGTTTATTCCGGAAATCGATGGGTCCGGAAAATTAAACATTCCGGAAAAACACAACATTATTGAAATTTTTTGGACTTTTTGACCAACTCTCCCCCTTGACTTATGCACACATTATAAAGATGATTTGAAAACAAATGAAAACAAATGAGTGTTTGTGCTCCCCCTCAACTTGAGCACGAAAAAATTATTGTTTTGACACGACGGAAAACACATAAAACTCAATACGAGACAAAAATGAAAACCGAGTGTCGCTCCCCCTCGAGTGATGCTTGTAACAATCCTTTGCTATCTTTTTCTCCCCCTGAACACATGAGCAGACTATCAAACGTACGGGTATCAAAAAATGAACTAAAATTAAAGGAAAAAAATCATATAAAGAATGACGTAAACAAACTAACGAAGGAAATCTGACTTATTAATACAGAGGTTACTGACATCTGAGACCGATACAGATAAAGTTCAAGAACAAGGAAGTGGGAGCTTCACCATCTAATGCGTTACTAACAGGTGGTGAGGTAGCAGTTCCTCGTTTTTGAACAAAAGCTGTATTTGACTCAGATGTACTAAATCTTCAGATTTAGCATACCTAGCTTGGACACTAAGTAATTAAATCGTTTTTCGTCCAAGGCTTTGGTAAAAAGGTCTGCTACCTGATGCTCAATATTAACAAAGTAGAGTTCAATCGTACCTCGTTCGACGTGGTCTTTGATGAAGTGATACCGAACGTCAATGTGCTTTGTTTTCGTGTGCTGCACCGGGTTGCTGGATATGGCGATCGCGCTCTTTGAGTTGCAGTAGATGGGAATATTGAAGTACGTGAAGCCGTAATCTTTGAGTTGGGTGCGCATCCATATAAATTGAGAGCAGCAACTTGCAGCGGCAACGTACGCCGCCTCAGCTGTTGATGTGGATACGCACAACTGCTTCTTTGAGGCCCAACTGACGAGGCTATCTCCCAGGAACTGCACGTGACCCGAGGTACTCTTCCGGTCCAGCATGCTTCCAGTGTGATCCGCGTCCGAGTAAGATGTCAGTTCAAATCCTGTCTCTTTCGGGTACCATAAGCCAAGATTAGCAGCACTTTTTAAGTATCTAAATATGCGTTTGACGACAATTAAATGGGATTCCTTAGGTTTTGATTGAAAATACGCACATAAAAATGTCAAAAATATTATATCTGGCCTACTAGCAGTCAAGTACATTAAAGAACCAATCATGCCTCTGTAGGTCTTGGTGTCTACATCCTTTCCGCTAGGATCGGCGTGTAACCTAGAACCCGGAGATATGGGAGTTTTCATGGGCGCAGACTGTTCCATCTGGTATTTTCGAAGAATATCCCGGATATACTTAGCCTAGTTAATGAATATCCCGGTCGACAGTTGCTTAACTTGAAGACCGAGGACAAAGTTCATTTCGCCCATCATACTCATTTGAAAATGTCCCCTCATGAGAACCGAAGAGTTTTTATAGTACTGAGGGTTTGTTGAGCCAAATATGATATCATCAACATATACTTGGACAAGAATTATGTGACCTTCTTTCTTAATAAACAAAGTGGTGTCGATTTTACCTTTTGAAAACCCAGCTTTGACTAAGAATTTAGACAGAGCATCATACCAGGCACGTGGAGCTTGCTTGAAGCCATATAGAGCCTTGTCGAGGATGTATACATGGTTTGGCTTGGAGTCATCCACGGACCCTTCCGGTTGCGAGACATAGACTTCTTCTTTGAGTACGTCGTTGAGGAAAGCGGTCTTCACGTCCATCTGGAAGACCGTGAAGTTCTTGTGGGCGGCGTAGGCAAGAAACATTCGTATCGCTTCAATTCGTGCTACCGGAGCGTACGTCTTGTCATAGTCGATGTCCTCTTGTTGGCGGTATCCTTTTGCCACGTGGCGTGCCTTGTTACGTACAACGATGCCATCTTCATTCTTCTTATTTTTGAACACCCACTTAGTGCCAATGACCGTCTTGTTTGTTAGGCGGGGAACAAGTCTCCAGACCCGGAGGCTCTCGAACTGATTGAGCTCCTCTTACATGGCGATCACCCAATCTGGATCACTGAGTGCTTCGGAGACAGTAGTGGGCTCGACTCGACTGAGGAAGCCGGAGAAGAGGAAGAAATTGGCGGAGGCACCTCGTGTCTGAACTGAAGTGGAAGGATCGCCGATAATCTGATGAAGAGGATGTGCGCGTGTCCATTTGGTGGTGTGTGGAAGCGGTTGAGCAGTTGCGTGAGATGTGTCCGGATCCACATAAGCGCCGAGAGGAAGGTCTTGCACAGCTTCAAGTGAGGATGACATTCGAGTTGGAGCAGTTGGTGCCGGATTCGATGGTGGTTAGACAACCTCCGGAGAGGAAGATGGTTGCTCCGTTCGAGTTGTGGATGACGAATCAGCAGCAACAACTTCTTGGAGAGACAAGGCAGTCTCCGGTGTTATTCCATCTTCTAATGTGGTGTCACTCGAGCTTTGAGGAGTTTCAGTGGTGGTCGTTGGAGCGCTTGTGGATGGCGGCGGACCGGTCAAGTTCGTAGAATCTTCTTGTTGTATCACTCCAATCCTGTTATTGACATTGACAAATGTAGACGCAAGAAAGAAATCATCATAAAAGTGTTCAAATAGAAGATCCAAATCAGAAAGATGTGATGTTGAGGAGGAGGCATGATTTGGATCGACTGGTGTTTGTGTAGATCCCGAACGATTTTGTTCGGAAGCTAACACGCCAGTTATAGCGGGTTCTGTACTGAGTTGTTCAGAATCCAAATCAGCCGCTTCGTCAAACGTCACGTTTACGCTCTCGACGACGGTCTTGGTGCGCTTATTGTAAACTTGAAACGCTTGAGCCTGGGACGAGTAACCGATGAATACGCCTTCATCCGCTTTTAGGCTGAACTTCCCGAGGTCATCCTTGTCGTTCATGACATAGCATGTGCATACAAAGGCGTAGAAATACTTGATGTTGGGGATGCGATTGTTGATGATCTCGTATGGCGCCTTGTTGAACCGCTTGTTGAGGATTGAACGGTTCTACGTGTAGCAAGCGGTTGCAACAGCTTCGGCCCACAAAAACAACGGTAACTTTGACTGAGATAGCATCGTGCGAGCAGCTTCTACCAACGTACGGTTACACCTTTCCACGACTCCGTTCTGCTGAGGCGTTCGGGCGACGGAGAATGTGTGGGTGATCCCTACCGAAGTGAGGTAGTCATCCAACGTATGGTTCTTGAATTCCGTGTCGTTGTCCGTCCGAATGGTCTGGACCAGTTGTTGAAGATTCAACTGGATCGTCTTCAGGTGGGTGATGATCAGCTCCGGAGTCTCATCCTTGGAGTGCAAAAATTTCACCCATGTGTACCTTGAGTAGTCGTCGACCATCACTAGAACGTACTTCTTGCGGCTGATTGGTTCAAGGGATTGTGTCCCAATCCGGCGACATATGACACCTTATTGATGGTGATGTTCTCTTGGACGATGTCGCCGTAACCGATGATCGGTGCTTTATCTTCGTTCCCAAATCTCACGTTGCCGCAGTATTTCTCGGTGAAGTTCGTGAGAAGCTCCCTTCTTCTGGTCATGTTCTTGGAGTAGCCAGAATCTAAGTACCACACATGACCGTTCTGCAAAAAGGAGATTAAACAGCCTTAGGTACCCATTTAAAAATGGGTCCTGGGGGGTTAGGTATAGCACCTGTTTTAGGAACCCATTTTGAATTGGGCTTCCGTTTGGGTTTGCGTGATTTACGCTTAGGTCGAGAATTAAACACATGATAAGTTCCATACCAATCAGATGCATATTGTTTATCGACAAAATCATTCAATCTACAATGTGTACAACACAAACAATCATGAGATAACTGAAGTAATTGTTGAATTGAATAAACTTTTAATGGAAAATCAACACATTGTTCAACGAAATCACTTGTATCAATTACATCATAATTATTAACGTATGTCCTAGAATTGAAAACGGAATTAAATGACTTCGACTTGATCTCGATAGATCCTTTAGCTACCCATTTTCGTTTGACTTATTTAGCCCGACCATTTTTATCTGAAAAATCATTAAAGTCATGGTCAATAGAGCTTGAGCAGTAGGGATGTCTATTTTGGTGTCGACTGGTTTGTTTCCGTTTCTGTGAACGTTTTTTGGATTTAGATTCGTTTTTAGAAACATCGTTCACAGATCTAGTTTTAGGTGCAGATGTAGAACATTCGCCCTTTTGAAATTTGACTGATCGATTAACCATCTTTGAAAGAAAATCGGTATGGCTTGGAAGAGGTTTATCAAATTCAAACTTCGAAAACTACTCATCTGAACAAATGTTAGAATTCATGAACGTTGAAAAATCAATCTCACTTTCGGGTGGAACATCAGTAGATGAAGGAGGTGAGGAACAATTAGGAACGGTGTTTTGCAAAGAATCGGTTGCGGAAGCTTTTTGAAAGTCGGAGTTTAGATTCTTTGGCAAACATATTACTTGAGGTTCTTTTCCTTTTCTTGAAGAGATTTTTCCTATGAAAGCCTTACAAGAAGATGTATCTGGTGAGTTGGAGGAAGGTTCAAACATAGTGACTTTCTTGCTTTGAAGTCGGCCAAACTTCTTTTGAAGTTCGCCCTTACTAACTTGCTCTTGCATCACTTCTGTCGCCAAGGCAGACAGTTTGGATGTGAGACGATTGATTTCTGCCTTAAGAGCTTCCTTTTCCTCACTAGATACAATTTCTGTTTTTGTGGAATTGAAATTCTCAAGTTTAAGTAAAAGTTCTTGTTTTTCCCTTTGAAATTCAATCCTTTCCTGTTCAAGTGACTCCTCTAACTCGACTATTTTCATTTCTAAAACAAGAGGGGGAACATAGCGTTTAAACTCATCCATCTCTGTTTTAGTTTCATTTGATGGGGCCTCATCTTTTTTAGAGGAATCCTTGGGCTTTGCAACTTTGTAGCCGTCAAAGTAGTCATTCGAAAGGTACTTGGATTTCTTTTTCTCATAAGAGGTGTTAAGAACTTCGTACGCAAAAGGTAATTTCATTTTAGTTGTATGCTTGCGTTTATATTCCTCAGTTTCCTCTTCCTTCTCTTCGAGTGGTCCCGTCCATTTGATTTATATTCAGGATATTTTCTATCGAGGCCAAAGAAATTAAACTCGTATAGAGTAGGCCTCATTGTCAAAACCTTTTTCAAATAATATGGGTTGTCGTACCCAATTCCCCATTCTTTGTTAAAATAACTGAACTCCTTAGGTTTGTTCAGATGGATCGTTTGATCGGTTTGACCTCGTTTATAAAGTTTAAGCTCAAGATCTGTTATTTTCGAAATATGCTCTTTGATTTGTATTTGAATAGAAGAGCATTGATAGACAATCTCATCTTTCTCATTCTCACATTGATCAAGCTTTGCGTTTAAATCAGATATTTTGGCCCGTAAGTCCTTTGGTGCTATCGAAAGATTTGCACACTTTTCTTTTAGGATAGAATTATCGGACTTAATCTTTTCTGTGATCCTCTTTTGAACATCTAACTTTTCTTTTAGAGAGGTTATTTCAAGCAGTTGTTCATTTGAGGTAGCTTTACAGGAATCTACTCTTTGAACAAGTGAATGCATCTGATCCATTAAGGCTTGATGGATAGGAATACATACCTGACAGGAATCACCAAGATTTGGAGGAGGAGTATGGTTGCCCATGAAGCACATGTGAGCATGAGCATCTTCAACATCACTTTCTTCGTCAAATTGAGTCAGCCAGTAGTTGTCTTCGACCATCAGTGCCTTTCCAGCTTCTTTTTGTTGTGCTAAAAGCAGCTTTGCTTTGTAGTATTCCACGTTGCGAACTACGGGCTTTCGGCAGTCCTTGGTAAAATGGCCCAGTTTGCCACAATTATAGCACGTGATTGGCTCGTCTTTGTTCTTTACTTCAGCTTGCGTTCGTGCTTTTCCTTGTGATCAGAATGTTTGTGCTCATCAGTTTTTCTCTTGCCTTCGTACTTTTCCTTGTAATCGCGGCGCTTGTTGGGAGTGGTAGAATAGCGTTGATTATTAGAGGAAGGTTTCTTGAAGAAAGTCTTTTTTTGGAAAGACTTGGAAATGAAGGCCATAGCTTTCTTTATGTCTGTCAGGTCGGGGTCAGAATCGCTTTCCTCGGATTCTTCATCTTCTGGTTCAGACTCACTTGACACTTGGGTTCTTTTGGAACTGCGGCTGGATGACTTACCGCGTTGTCAGACACGAGTGCGAGGGGATCGACTTGAGGCTTAGAAGATGGTTTCTGAATTCCCATTATCTCCATAACTTCGTCCTCGTCTTGCATGAGCATTTCATGCAGCTCATTGATTGGAACATTCTCGATTAGATGGTTGTGTCTGAAGTGGGAAGCAAAAGGTTTTCCATTCTGGCAGAAGATTATTCAGGAACTTGAGGCCATTCTCAGTGTTGGATCGTGTAATCTTGTTCTTTTGGAGATCATTCAGTAGAAGGCAGAATCATTCGTATGCCTGAGTCAACGATTCACCCTTTCACTGCTTGAAACCATCATATCGAGTGATGCAACTATTTACCTTCAACTGATTTCCAACTTTGTTGCCGCTCATCATCTTTGCAACTTGATCCCACATGCCTTTCGAAGTGTCTTTGTAGCAATCAATTGCAGTGTATATCTCGTTTGGCAGACTCTGAACCAGATATCTCTTGGCATGTTTCTCCCCATTGTGTCTGTTTTTCTCATCATCGGTCATCTGGGCATATATCTTAGCTGTTGGTCGTGCGTTGGTACCATCGGCTTGAGCTGGAACAGTTTGCATTGGGATCTCCCGTGGACCTTCGGTGAGTGCTTGCCAGATGTACTCGAAGTTGTCCTTGGACTCGATGAAAATCAGAAATCTGTCTCGCCATTGTGCGTATTCGCCTCGATTGAGAATCGAAGGCTTGGAGTCGGTACTGATAGCAAGAGCGTCGCGAGACATGGTAGTGTTGCACTTTGTGATCGTGAGATTGAAAGATTGATTCAAGAAGTTAGTGATCTAACACGAGGAAACCTAATAGTGTCCTAACGCAATTCTAAACAATAGAAATAAACACACACACAAAATGCATTGGACAACGAAAGTTCGGATAGAAATCCGGATTTGACAGTCCGGAATAGGAATTCCGGAAAATGAGTTCGGATATTGATTCCGGAAAATGTATCTGAAAATGCTAAAAGTTAGAAATCCGGGATGGTATCCGGATAAGTGTGAGTCCGAAAAAAAAGAGTCTGGAATCCGGTATGTCAGTCCGGAAAAGATGAACTCCGGTAAAATGATCCGGAATCTGGAATGCGATTCGGTATCCGATATGGATACAGAATCCAATATGGTCCGGAATTGAGGTTCCGGATATGAGTTCCGGACAAAGTACCGGAAAAGAAATGAGATTGCGGAAAACAATAACTTGTCCGGAAGAAGACTTGTCCGGAATAGATGTTCCGGAAAACAGATCTGATCGACGAAATCAACTCAAAAATTGATCAAACTTGAGAATTTTCTTTCTGAAACAAATTAGACCAACGAGATACCCAAAAATACAAGTACCCATATCGAATTTTAACCTAAAAACAAGTTTTTAAGAAAAAATCGATGAACTTTATAGGAACAGAACAAGAACCCAGACAATTTGTTTTGATTAATTAAAGGCTTAAAAATCAGATTCTTGCAATGAAACTTATGGAAACTTGTTTTAACACAAAACCAAACGTAATGGCACGATCAGAACACTAAAATTTGCAAAAACAATGCAAATCAGATAAACAAGAAATTAGAACTCACAGTGCGATTTCGAGAAACAAAATTCTTGAATCAAACTCCAATCCTTTGCTCTAATACCACGTATGGATCCCAGAAAGTGCAATCAATAGTAATTAAACAATCAAACAATCAATAATCAATGATACTATGCTTTCAATTTGTCAGCCATCTCATTCAATGATCAAAGGTTTTACAATACAGAACACGGCTATGAAAGCTAATGATGGATTAACCCTAAAACAATAGATAAATAAAACTATTTATACCTTTTAGGTATTTTACAATATTAGCCCAAACTTTAAGACAATTACACTTTTTACCCTAACATTCATCATGAATCGTGTATTATTCAACCTGAATGTTGTATTATTCATCATGAATGATACATTATTCATGATAAATAATATATGAATGACCCGTGAAAGTGTGGACACATGGACCATTCTTTTTTGTTCCTGGATTCACAACAGAAATTTGGTTTTATTCATTATGAATATGTATGCACATCCCCGGGTGTCCACATTCAGTATAAATAACAAAGGTAGATGTTCATTCACTATTCATGATGAATAATACAGTATTCAGAATGAATTATATAACATTCGGGATGAATAATACACAAATTCATGAATCGTGTATTATTCACTCTGAATGATGAATTATTCATCTTGAATGATACATTATTCATGATGAATAATATATGAATGACCCATGAAGGTGTGGAGACGTGGCACACTCTCTTTTGCCGTTTCACAACCGAAACTCGATAGGTTCTCGATTCGTCTCGGTAGATGTTGGGTTACGATGATGAAGAACGTGATGCCTTACGATGTTGGAAAAAGTGTTGAAGAATATGATGTTGAGTTACATACTTATGGTGTCGAGGTGTTGTACACACTTGAACGTTCATAAATATTCATAATGAATATAACACATATATAGCATTACACGTAAAAAACGGCTAAAACAACAAAAAAACTATATCGAGATGGATGTCATATCGAAGAGCACGAAATTCTCGTTTTTTTTGATATAAATTGTTTAATTAAAATATTAATAATTTTTAAGATAATTTATTTTAAACTTTAAGGGAAGTAAAAAATTTTAATTAAAAAAAAATAAAAAGTCAAAGATGGTAGACGTGAGTTTAAATTATATTCCCTTTTTACCCCTAATCACCTTAATTAATAGTTTAATTAAAAACTTGATTTAATATAAGTTGTTGGATCAATAGAGATAGAGTGACCGAGATTCGTCCTCACGTGCACAATGAAAAGTGAGTTTTCATTTGAACTTTCTTCTCTCTTTCTCTCTCTCTCTCTCTCTCTCTCTATATATATATATATATATATATATATATATATATAGAGAGAGAGAGAGAGAGAGAGAGAGAGATGCGGGTTCAAACGAGGAGCGTAACAATTTAAGAAAACGCGAGGAGCACCGCCCATGTACAAAATCACATGTGATTCACAGCACAAACCGCGGGACAAACCGCGCGCTTTGCAAACCGCGGAACAAACCGCGCGCTTTGCATTTTTTAATCACATATGATTTTGTTGTGAATCACATGTGATTTTGTACATGGGCGGTGCTCCTCGCGTTTCTCGTAAATTGTTACGCTCCTCGTTTGAACCTTTCTTTCTTTCTTTCTCTCTCTCTCTCTCTCTCTCTCTATATATATATATATATATATATATATATATATATATATATATAGAGAGAGAGAGAGAGAGAGAGAGACCCACTATTTTGTAAAAAAAATCGTGTAAACTTTGGATTTCATAGGTTTTCTTGATGAAACTATTTAATGAAATTGTTTATTTTGATGAAATTGTTTCATATCATTAATTTCTTGATGAAATTGTTTCATATATTTGTGTTTTTTTATGTAGTTTCATATATATATATATATATATATATATATATATATATGTATATATATATATATATTTTCATTCCTGTGAAATTGTTTCATAAATTTTCTCAGTTTGATAAAACTTTGTCGTTTTTACATAAAAAAACACAAATATATGAAACAATTTCATCAAGAAATGAATGATATGAAACACTTTCATCAAAATAAACAATTTCATCAAGAAAACCTATGAATTCCAAATTTACAAAGTTTACACACATTTAGAGGTTTACAAATTATTATCCTTATATATATATAGGGTTGGTTCCGGTGAGAAGTGCCAAATTTGATGAGAAGAGTGAGAAGTGGTTATCAATCATTGGATGAGAAATGGACGAACATTAGGATGAGATGCACCTGATCACCATTTTAAGTTGCAATTCATGGGAGAGTATTTAATTAAAATTGATCAACGGTTTAAAAGTATTTTCTCACACTTCTCACCAAAAATGACACTTCTCACATGATTCATACCAATATATATATATATAGAGAGAGAGAGAGAGAGGTGGGTTCATACAAGAACGCTAACTATTTAAGAAAACAAGAAAACAACCGCTATGTACAAAATCATATATGATTCACGTACAAAATCATATATGATTACGCGACTTTTCCCGCCACTTTAAGTCGCGGCCTAAATCGCGTTTTTGCAGGTAATGTAAAATCACATGTGATTTTACACATGATTTTCCGTTTTCTTAAATAGTTAGCGTTCTCGTTTGAATCTTCCTCTCTCTCTCTATATATATATATATATATAATAAAATAAACATTTCTCTCTCTTATACATTTAATTTTAGGGAGTTCTTCAAATTTGAAGATATTTTTATGTTAACCGTGAGTGTCTAGGCCAACTTGCGTTTACCTCGACTAATCCCAAGGCCTAGAGAATAACCAGGAAAATTCCAAGTGACTTTGCAAGGCTCGAACAAGTGACCCTAAACCCTGATTTGAAGATTTTTATCCCTATCTCGTGCTTTCTCCATTTTAGATAAAGTTCTAAGGAATATGTTAGAGCAAAAAATAGTATAAATCCCTAAAATTTCATTTTCTCAATTTTTAAGAATTTATTAGAGATGTTATTAAATAAGACGAAGTTGAAGTTTAAGTGATTCTTGTGTTCTATTACCTATTTGCACGTATATGTCTGTACATGCCATGGAACATAATTAATTTACCTTTTTTAAAAGAAAAAAAAATAGTACCCTTCACAAAGAGACCTAATATGCAGGCCATTTTTGTGTCGTTTTGCCCTTTGACGAACATACAAGGTTCAAAAAGAATAACCGATCTATTTGGACCGATTTAGCATTCAACCCGAGCCTCACTAGAATAAATTGATTATTGTGATTTGAAGCCATAATAGTTAGTTTTTAAGTGTTTTGGTTGAAACTTATTGAGTTATTGTAATATGATTCATTGATTACTGAGGGTCAAATAATTATTGAGATGAGTCGTTTACAAAACGCTTACCTGGGCAAGTGTTTATCAAGTCATATTAGCTTACGGGATGAATATGGCAAGGACCAACAATCTTAACTGGTAAGAGCGGAAGCAAGGACCGAGAGTCTTACCCGATAAGTGAGTACGACGACTCTTACCACGGTTAGCGTTTACCGGCTAAATTGTAGCATAAGATGTCATTTTGGTGAACTAAAATCTTACCCGAGAAGTAGGTGATAGTGTTGAATTTTACCGATAAACAATTACCCGCGTAAGTGATTAGGTAAACGGCCCTTAGTACTAAAGCACCTTAGCATCTAATTCTCTTTTTTTAAATCGTAATAATCACTTTGGTAAGTGATTAGTTGGGTAGTTCTTGATCATTTTTGTTTTCGAGCTGCTGTTTTTCGTCATAGACTTCGGCCATGTATTGCTGTTTTTGGATGGACTCTTGTGTATCTGTTGGTATGGTTGGTTATATAATTCTGCCGTTTCAAAAAAACTTTGGATACACCTTTTGTCTACATGACCTCATAGGTCACGTTCAGCGTATGGGGACTAATCTATGCAACTAAACATGCACACCGTGACACTGACCGTTTTTTTGTTCAAAATTACTCATTTTTCTTCCATTTACGTCACTACTAACACCTTTAACCGTCTTTTAGCATGCGTAAACAACAATTACGCTAACATGACATATTTTAATTTGGGTATACCTAACTACTCATGCCATGACCACAAATGATCATTTCGTACCAAATAATCGGTCTTAAGGCCTCCAATTTTATGTAACTCCATGGTGAGAGACGTGGCGTGACAGCAACGCCAAGCCTTACGAGTTACAGCGAGGCATTGGCATTTTTCAAGGCGTGGCTTAAGGCGGCAAGTATGTATATATGTGTGCGTTTGTGTTTGTGTTTATGTCAATGTCTTGAACAATAATGATTACATATAAAGTGATAAACAAAAGAATTTCTAATTCTAATCGATACTAATGGGCAAATTTTAATCGAACTTCGAAGTACACAAATTCGAAGATCGAAAGTACACAAATTTGTGATGTCATAACGCGCCTTATCAGTTATCTCGACGCCAAGGGGTAAAACGTGGCTGCAAGGTCACGCCTCAGCGCCAAGGCGTGTTTTTTAGAACCTTGATATATATATATATATATATATATATATATATATATATATATATATATATATATATATATATATATATATATATAGGTAGGTTCAGAGGAAAACCTAAAAAAAACGCAAAACTGAAAGACCACCCTAGTGGCTTTTCATCTGGACGGTATGCACTTGTGCATACAGGTAAATTATGTTTTTTTTTTGTTTATAGGCACAAGTGCATTATACACGTGTGCATGTTACAAGTTACTTATATGCACAAGTGCATACCATCTAGATTAAGGGCTACAAGGTGTTCTTTAGTTTTCTGTTTTTGTGAGGTTTTCTTGAACCTGACCCTATATATATATATTTGTTTATTGGGATGATAAATATATAGAGTATTTTAATAATATAATTGATATTGAAATCTCTAAAATAAAGAATGTTTAATGTAATTTTTTTAAAGATTCTAACTTTTGCTTCTATATTTTAGAAAAAAATTATATAAAACCAGTTTGAGATGTTCCAAGTCAACAATTTAGAGACACATAGAAAGAAAGGTCGTTGACTAGACTCGTCGAGATCAGGTTGTGACAGTTTATAGATAATCGAAAGATTGAATTAATCATATTCTAAGGCTCGGTCTTTGGACGGATCATCAAGTCAAAAACAGCAACATTTCAATAAAGTTAGGCTACTTCGAACGGTTTGACATAAGGCATTAATGATCTTTATATTCACCTCTAACGAGCAATAAAGGTGAAACAATAGTCAAGAATAGAGTCGAAATAATATTCTAACAAAAAGATTTGTTGACCAAATCACGGATACGAGATAAGAACATACGGTTACGCTCCGACTAGAGGTCAAACAACGGTCAACACTAATAACCCCAAGTGATTGGTCTATAGTGGTCTCAATGGCACATGAAACACACAAAATTTCATTAGGTCTCGTCAACTCCTTTAAGGGTGCATTTATTATGTCTATGACTGTACTAGTTGTCTATTTGATAACGACTAGAACAGAACTAGACAAGTTGCCTGTATATTTGGGCCAAAATGATGGTATATAATCTCATTTCAGTCATAACTCTGCAAGTTCCATCTTCATAACACTTTCCCTCAAAGCAAATTATTTGAAACTTCAAGATCGACATTGGACTTGTGCCAAAGAACGAACTGGAGACGTATTTTGTAAGATGAAGGCGAATGATAGGAACAAAAGCAAGTACAGAAGATGTTCTCAGGCGCTCATTAGATTTCTTAACAAAGCCCGAGATTTTTATGTCAAAAGCATGTCGGAATTGGCCGACCATATAGAGTCTGGGTGCGGTCCAGCAGCAGCCAACGTCTCCATTTTTCCCAGCGTGAGCTTAACAAGATTGAGTAGCAGTAACCAAGAGCTTGCAGGGCTCATGAGACTTGCCTCCACGAGGGGTTGGCTAAAAAGGTCGAGTCTGAGTTTCTAAAGCAACAACGGTCTGAACAAGGTGCTGCTCGACTGAATGTTGTGAAACAGAGTCGGAGAACGGTTATGGGAAAGATTAGTGAAGATAAGGCTTGTGATTTTGATGAAGTTGATGGTTTAAACTCCAATCTCCCAAGAAGCACAAGCCATGTTGGTCCAAAGGCAACAGGATATAGGGCAAAATGCAACAAAGTTTGGTTTAGTTTAGTTCTTATTTAGCGTAAGAAGATTTCTTTTTCTCAATCAATGTAACAAAGTTTCAAAAATTCCTATTTTATATCCATTTTGACCGGTAAATTGATGATGTTGCAACATTTCATGATGTCTATACCCGTTTACAAAACACTTCACATCCACGTCATTAAATGGGTAAAAAATAGGAAACTTTGAGACCCTTACATTAGAAATTTTTAGAACTTCGTTACATTAACTAAAAAAAATATTTGTTACACTGAATAGGAACTAAAGCAAACTTCATTGCATTTTGTCGCAGGAAGTAATGGGATGTTTTACACATAAAAGAAAGCCATGGCTTCTAGTCATGAAACAACCTCTTTGGAAATTGATGCAACCGTAATTCGAGTAACAGACTAAATACGTTGATTCTCTAGGAATATCTGTGGCTAATCTCTTCTAGGATTCGTTGATTCGAAGAATAGCGAACCTAGGCTTCAAATTCGAAGTCACAGAACTCAGAATTTGGGATGAAATCAAAAGTCTTTCAATATCAAGTGTGACCATCCAGATTACATGAGAAACATATAAATAGGAGGCCCAAAACAAAACGGGCCTGAAAATGACTATCGGCCAAACATAAAAAGGCCAACGAAAATGCCAAAAAAGGAGTAAAAACACGAAAATGTCCAAAAACAATAGTAAAACAACGTTTTTTGGGTTCAAAACTTGGCTAGGCCCCTTCGGATCCTAGTCACGGCCCGCGTCTCGTTCCAGACTTCTAATGGACTTCTAATGGACTGGTCATGGGCCTGAAACGGAGCCCCGTAGCCCAAGTTACGGCCGTTTAGCGCTGCCCTCTTTGGTAGCCCGATCATGGGCTTCCCAAAATAATAAGGCCCGCTCCTCCACGCTAAGGCCCGCATCAGAAATAGAAGGGAAAGGTTGCTAACCTCCTTACTCTCCTCAAGGGCTTTTTTGGGGATTAACTTAATAGGATTCCACGTATTCTCACCGTATATGACCCCTTCATAACTTGCCCTCTATCTTAATGTTATTCTGGGTTCTCATTTTGGTTATAATGGCTTGTAGACTTTGATATGGTCATGTGAGATGATATTTACTATGCTATCGCTAATTCTTAAATTTGTTGCAAGGAGCAGAGATTAGAATCCTCGTGATCATTCACAGAATAGATTCAGACAGAATAACTTGCTTCCATATATTTAAGTTAGCTCCATCATGAAATCACAACAAAATATTGTTTATACAAAAAGATATGGTTAATATATATTGTTTCAGTGAACATTCATGCAGCATATGTAAACAAAAGAATTGAAGAGAGCATGGATATCAGGATATACTTACATGGAGAGAAGGATTACACATTGAAGGAATCTACTATCGCTTTCAAAGTCTTTTTAGAAGACGGCCACTGTTTATCGCTGGCACTTGCCACAAATAAGATAACGGTGTTTCCCTTTGCCGTAGCCTTTGCAATGTTGTGTGAACCAGTCAATGCAAAGGGAGTCTCCAGAACATACCTATAGTACTGCAAATATAACACCATGTGAAGTTCATAAGAACGTGATAGAAGAAATAATTTCTCGTACTTCTCAAAAGGAAAAATAAAAATAATACAATAGGTCAAAACTATTCTTTAGTATGAATGCATCAATCAGTTTAGCATCTAAGCAATACTATAATGGTTTGTACACCGAGTCTTGATGATTCGAAGTAATGGCACTCCTTTTTCAAACGGGTTGTTTACTAATTGTTGACCGCCTCTTACTGGGTAAGAGATGAGGTCGTTTACTATACATTTTGACCGACAAATGATGCTGACTGAGATACTCACTCGATAAGGAAAGAAAGACACTCTTACTTAGTCAACGCTTAGCCAATTTGTGTTTGGTAAATGGCCTCTAAAACGAAGACTTAAAAGAGAATGTTATGGTCAATTATGTGATAAGCCGGGTTGATACGGTCAGGTTTACAAGAGACGTTTTGCAAGGAAACAAGGATAAGGATATCATTAGTATTTAATTAAGCAAAGTATTTATCTTTATTTAGGTTTATCTTTTAATTAGGAAATGTATTTATTTTATTAGGCAAAGATAATCTCCTTTATTTTAGGATTTGGGTTGTTTTAGGAATTGGTTTTATTGTTAGCAGGTCACTATAAATATGGTGCACCATTGTTCCTTTAAGGGCACGCAATTAGTAAAAAATTTAGTCTTTGGCTAATTGGGAGATCTCCTGTTCTCGAATACAGGAAACCATCAATCTTAACCTTAGGGTTGAATCGGTGTTCTTATCAATTGGTATCAGAGCCTTTCGTTTCTGGTGACAAGATGGTTAGCAACACTGACAGGATCACCACCCTGGAGACCGACGTGGCTAGGATGCGGGAAGAAGCAGAGGCTAACCGCATTGAAAACACGATGTAGTTCCAGGAGGTGCTGAAGACGATTTACGACTTGTCTCTAGCGGTCGGAAAGATGAAGTCAGGTACGGAGGAGAAGAAAAACGGCCCCAAGATCGAGTCGTCTTCTGATGAGGATGATGAGTCTGTGGGTTCGAGGAAAGACGGTTCTGAAAAAACTAATAAGGACCCGTTGCGTGACTGCCGCAAGCTGAAGATGCCAGTTTTCGCAGGTGATGACGCACATGGCTGGATTTACCGTGTTGAACGGTATTTCGAAATTCAGGGAATCAAGGGAAAGGATCGTTTGCGAGCGGCCTCGATTTGTATGGAGGGGGCGGCGTTGTCCTGGTATCGCTGGAATGAAGCTAGGGCCCCGTGTCGTTCGTGGGAAGGGCTTAAAAGGAAGCTGCTGGATCGCTTCCAAGCTTCACATGAATGAAACATTTATGAACAATTTCTAAACATCCAGCAAGAAGGTACAGTCCGTGAGTTCGTGGACAGATTTGAGAGCTTGGCTGGTCAACTTCTCGATTTACCCGAAAGGTTTTGGAGAGCACCTTTATTAAGGGTTTGAAATCGGAACTCCGTTCTGCAATACGAGTCATGGAACCAGAAACCCTAGCTTGTGCCATGCAGATGGCGATAAAGATGGATGAAAACAAGAGTGCGGGCGGCGTCAAAACTAGTACCGGCAGCTCATACCCACCTCGTAGCGGGGGCGGCGGGGCGGCCAAGCCGAACCACACGACAACCACACCAGCGACAGCAACCGTGGGCGACAAGAAAGCCAATTCAGGAGGTACGGGAGGGCAATTTAAACGATTGACTGATGCTGAATTCGCCGAAAAACGAGCCAAAGGTATTTGCTTCCGTTGTGACGGGAAGTTTGCTTCTGGGCACCGATGTCCTAGCAAGACCCTGCAAGTTTTGATAGTTGACGAGGACGAAATCGACAGGGAGGAGGAAGAAAACACGGACCATGCCCACTTCGACATGGTAGAACTATCCCTGAATTCGGTTAGCAGACTTACACCGCCGCAAACCATGAAGGTCACGGGTGAGATCGGGGGGACGCAGGTACTGGTCCTAATCGACAGCGGAGCAACGCATAATTTCGTATCTAAACAGGTGGTGGCACGGCTGGGGTTAACAATTTCCCACACTGGATCGGTAAAAGTTCGTCTGGGCAATGGCATGTTGGAACAAAGTACAGGAACTTGTAAAGGGATCGTGTTGTCGCTACCAGAGTTGCAGGTGGTGGAGGATTTCTACCTGCTAGAGTTAGGAGGCTCAGATGTTATTCTCGGCATTAAATGGCTACGCACATTAGGAGATATGACCGTAAATTGGCGCTACTTACGCATGGTCTTTTGGGATGGTGATCGACAGGTCACAATCACGGACGACCCGAGCCTCTCCAAAACTTTGGTGTCATGTAAGTCCCTGTTCCGAATACTTAGGTATGAAGCTAACGATTTTTTGGTGCATACAAATTCAGCCGAGGCAGCCACCCCAGTCGGCTGAAGTCCAGGCCGTGATCGACAAGCATCGGGACATTTTCGAGATGCCTTCCGGTCTTCCCCCATCTCGCAGCCACGAGCATGCGATCACCCGCACGAGGGTACCCCTCCCATTAGCGTGAGACCATACCGTTACCCCTTCGCACAAAAAGACGAAATTGAAAAATTAGTTGGGGAGATGTTACAAGCGGGCGTCATTCAGCCTAGTACGAGCCCTTTTTCTAGTCCAGTGTTGCTGGTCAAAAAGAAGGACGGTAGCTGGCGATTCTTTGTGGACTATCGGGCCTTGAACAAAGCAACGGTTTTGGATAAATTCCTGATACCCGTCATCGATGAACTGTTAGATGAACTTCACGGTGCCACGATATTTTCCAAACTAGATCTTAAATCAGGCTACCATCAGATTCGCATGAAACCAGAAGACGTGCCAAAAACCGCGTTTTGAACGCACGACGGGCACTATGAATTTTTAGTGATGCTGTTCGGGTTAACCAATGCTCCAGCTACATTCCAATCGCTGATGAATAAAGTTTTTCAGCCCCTGTTAAGGCGTTTCTTGCTAGTGTTTTTCGACGACATACTCGTTTATAGCAAAACAACGACGGAACACGTGAAGCATTTAGCGACGGTTTTTCAGGTACTACGCAACAACCAACTTTATGCTAATCGAAAGAAATGTTGCCTTGCGCAAAAACAGGTGGAATATTTGGGTCATATAATTTCGGAAAAAGACGCGTCTGCTGATCCAACCAAGATCAGCGCCATAGTGGAATGGCCAATCCCTAAGACGTTGCGAGAACTCCGCGGGTTTTTAGGACTAACTGGGTACTATCGCAAATTCGTCCAAGGGTACGGAAAAATTGCACTTCCTCTAACCAAACAATTAAAGAAAGACAACTTCAAGTGGTCCGACAAAGCGACTAAGGCCTTCCGACAACTACAAATGGTGATGACTCGGGTGCCGGTTTTGGCGCTACCCGATTTAACTAAGGAGTTTGTGATCTAGACAGATGCCTCCGGTTACGGTGTTGGGGCGGTACTAATGCAAGAGGGGAGACCAGTAGCTTTCTATAGTCACGTACTGGGAACCCGAGCTCGGCTTAAGTCAGTTAACGAACGCAAGCTCATGGTGATAGTTTTAGCAGTACAGAAGTGGCAGCACTATCTTCTGGGTCGAAAATTTCTAATCCGTACCGACCAACAAAGTTTAAAGTACCTGCTAGAACAGCGCACGGTATCGGAGGACCACCAAAAATGGTTGTCAAAATTGCCCGGATATACTTTCGACATTGTTTACAAACCCGTTAAAGAAAACAGGGCCGCTGATGCTCTGTCCCGAAAGAAACCAGATGTGCAACTCCAAGAATTGACAACAACTTGCAAAATCGACTGGGAAGAGCTATGGAAGGATTTGGAACCAGCGACTGAAATTGCTAACATGAAACAGAAACTTATTCACGGGGAAGCGGTGTCGCAGGGTTATAAATTGGAATCGGGAAGGGTGTTGTATCACGAGCGGTTGGTTCTTGACCGGGAATCACGTTGGATTCCAAAATTATTCCGTGAGTTTCATGACGGGGTCATCGGTGGGCACTCGGGGGTTCAGAAAACGTATCAACGCATGGCTCGCGAAGTTTTTTGGACCGGCATGAAGAGTGATATCGCAAGAATGGTGGCCAAATGTGACGTTTGTCAACGTCAAAAGTATTCAACATTGGCTCCGGGTGGTTTATTACAGCCCCTTGAGCTCCTAACACGAGTATGGTCTGAGATCACTATGGATTTCATCGACGGGTTGCCAAAATCTGAGGGGTACACGGTTATTTTTGTGATTGTGGACAGGTTGAGTAAATACGCCCATTTTGTGCCTTTAAAACATCCGTATACGGCTGTTTCGGTGGCGACGGTTTTCATTGGAGAGGTAGTACGGTTGCATGGGATGCCGGAGTCAATTGTGTCTGACCGGGATAAAGTTTTCTTAAGTCAGTTTTGGCGGGAATTATTCCTTTTGCATGGGACTACACTGAAACGGAGCACTGCTTACCATCCCCAGACAGACAGCCAAACAGAGGTGGTCAATCGCTGTGTCGAGACATATCTTCGTTGTTTTGTGACTGACACTCCCACACGGTGGAGTAAGTGGTTGGCGTGGGCCGAATACTGGTACAACACTTCGTTTCATACTTCCACAAAAACTACGCCTTTCAAGATTCTTTATGGCAGGGATCCGCCGCATTTGTTGTACTACGGCCCAGCGAAGACAGTAGTCGGCTCGGTTGACCAATATCTTCAAGAAAGAGATCGAGTGTTACAAGAGTTGAAAGGCTATTTGTTTAAACCTTATGTTTGATGAAGACTCGAGCGGATTTGCACCGACGTGAGGTTCAGTTTGATGTTGGTGATCGGGTGTTTTTGAAGCTCAAACCTTATCGCCAACACTTGGTAGCGAGACGTCGAAATGAGAAGCTTGCTCCGAGGTATTTCGGGCCTTTTGAAATATTAGAAAAAATTGGCAAGGTGGCGTATAGGCTGAGGCTACCAGCAAAGGCTCGCGTACATGATGTTTTTCATGTATCTCAGTTACGTAAAGCTATTGGCAATCGCGAGGCAACTCCTCAATTACCTGCCACATTAACTGAGGATATCGAAGTTATACTGCAGCCCGATCAGGTAGAGGGGGTTCGTGAAGGTTCTAGGGGACAGGAGGTCTTAATTCGCTGGTTAGACCTTCCGGAGTACGAGGCTACATGGGAACCATTTGAGATTATTAACCACCAGTTTCCTGATTTCCACCTTGAGGACAAGGTGCATGTTTGGGCGAGAAGTAATGATAAGTCGGGTCGATACGGTCAGGTTTACCAGAGACGTTTTGCAAGGAAACAAGGATAAGGATATCATTAGTATTTAATTAAGCAAAGTATTTATCTTTATTTAGGTTTATCTTTTAATTAGGAAACGTATTTATTTTATTAGGCAAAGATAATCTCCTTTATTTTAGGATTTGGGTTGTTTTAGGAATTGGTTTTATTGTAAGCAGGTCACTATAAATATGGTGCACCATTGTTCCTTTAAGGGCACGCAATTAATAAAAAATTTAGTCTTTGGCTAATTGGGAGATCTCGTGTTCTCGAATACTCGAATACAAGAAACCATCAATCTTCACCTTAGGGTTGAATCGGTGTTCTTATCATTATGCTATGGAATTTTATGATCAGATGTAGCCTAGATGATGTTTGCAACAGCTACATGCAATGCTTTTATTTAAAATGTTATTTTTGTCCTAGTTCATCTGTTACACTTATAACCTTGCAATAATATCAGAAACTCCCACCAGATAATTCACTTTAACAAGCCTAATAAATCCCTTGCTCATACTCAATCCTGCTATTTAATGAGCTTTTCAGATGCAAGACACTGTTGGACACTTGATCTGTATAACAAAAGAAATGTCGATAAAAAATGTGATTCAAATGATATTCTCCTTAACAAAGCTACTGCTCACATTAACCGTTGCAATGAATTTAACTCAAACATATCTTCCAATATAACAAGAAGCATTTTAAGGAGCAGTACATGACCATTAGTTTTTATTATTACTGCAGTACTTCATGAAAGCATTAAATGATATATGATATGGTTCAAACTGAAATTGGTTATTGTTGCCATTTTACCTTAAAGCTGGAAATCAGCATAAACCCAACCCATATAGGCACCTATAATTTGATAATACAAGATATTGAAGCTTATTCCATAGCATATGTAGAAATCCATATAGCTATTTAAGATGGATAGAATATTCCTATAGGGTACAAATCAAATACAAACCATGTATTTGTTGTGTTAGAGTATTAATGTCAATATGTAAAGTTCAGGGTCCTTTCTGTAATTATGTGTATCTTACCTTGTATAAATAGTCTCTTAAGGTTTCATTATTAGGTTAGACTCTCTATTGTAAACTCTCTCTCAATATATGCAAGCCGGTCGTCTTCAACCATCTCGAGTCTCTCTATCAATCTATCGATTCTCCAATTCTAACATGGTATCAGAGCTCTAGGTAAGTATCCTCCATCACTCAGGTACAACACCTATCTTTCAAATCTGCATTCCAGCCTATTTTCGGAGTTTTAGTTTTCTTATTTTGCTGCACTCTGTTTGGCTCCGAAAATCTTTTTTCTGCTGCTCTTTTGACAAAGCACCAAGCTTTAAAGTTGCTCAGAATACTGTCACGAACCTACGTACCAATTTTCAGCCAAAACCGATCAGTTTTGAAAATTCGACTCAAGAACATCTTGAATCTCATCACTATCGCAACCTTCAGACTCATAACTATCGCAATCTTCACTTGCGATATCAGCCTTAAATCGCAACCCTTACTTGCGATATCAGCCTTATATCGCAGCCCTTACTTGCGATATCAGCCTTAAATCGCAACCATTACTTGCGATATCAGCCTCTAAATCACAACCCTTGCGATATCAGCCTCTAATCGCAACCCTTACTTGCGATATCAGCCTCAAATCGCAACCATTACTTGCGATATCAGCCTCAAATCGCAACCATTACTTGCGATATCAGCCTCTATCTCAACCATCACTTGCGACAAGCCTAGTTATCGCAACCCTCTGTTGCGATAAAGCTAGCCCTTTACCCGTGTGTTGTGACATCAGTTGGTTGCAACAAGAACCTCATTCATCCAAATTCCAAATCTGTTCAAATGGCCCTCAATTCTGGTCACTCCAATCCCATCTCAGTCGTCCTCAATGGGAACAACTACGTCCTGTGGCATCACCATATGTCCATTCTCCTTAAGTCTCATGGACTCTATACCTATGTCACTGGTATATCTACCACTCCTGTTCAAAAGGAAGAAGAAAGTGCAGTTGACTTTGCAAAACGTATGAATGATTGGGATATCGCCAATGCTCGTATCCTCGGCTTCATAAACGCTTCTACCACTACTGAGATCAATCAGCAATTCCTCGGCTATACCACAGCAAAAGGACTATGGAATTTCCTTGCAAACAGGTACACTTCTACAGGTTTATCTCATCAATATCAGTTGTGGACTACCTTCCAGAACAAAAGGCAACTGCCTGATCAGTCTATCAATTCCTACATCTCTGAGATGCAAGCTCTTAGAGATCATCTGAACCTGGGTGCACCTCAAGTATTTGATGAAACTGCTCAGAAGTTTACTGCTTACTTCAGCCAATTGCATCTGATTACTATTCTCATGGGTCTCACTGATCGCTTTGAGAATGTTACTTCAGCCAATTGAAACTGCTCAGAAGTTTACTGCTTACTTTACCTACTCTTGAACAAGCCATCACTGAACTACTAAGTGAAGAAACTCGTCTTCAACAGCGGTTTCCACTACCATCAGACACTGTGCTCTACACTCCCAGCTCAGGGAAACCAAAAGGCAAATGGGGCAACCATGACCAGTCAAAATCCGCGGGCAAGGGGAACAATAGTGAATGTACCTTTTGCCACTCTACTTCCCATCTTCTCCTCAACTGCCCAACTCGAAAATGTCGTTGGTGTGGGATCACACAGCCACGTCACTATGCGTCTGACTGCCCAAAATGTCCATATCCAAAGAACTCTAGTAATCAAAGACAACAGTCCAGGCCTCAACCAATTGCTGGCTCCATCACTCAGGACTCCCCATCGCCAGCACCTACGGCACAGCACAACAACCACTCCACGTCTGACCTCATGGAACTCATGCGCCGAAATCAAGAGCTCATGGAGCAAATCATGACAGGTTATATGGGTATGAATTCTCAATGCAATGCCACTACATCAGGTAACCCTTGGCTATTTGACTCTGGATGTTGTAATCACATGACACCTAAGGCTGATGGGTTTGTCTCTAAACAAACTTCCAGCCTGTTTTCATCAGTCCGTACTGCCGATAATACTCGTTTACCGGTATCCTTCAGTGGAACTGTATCTACCCCCGATATTCAATTACCTGATGTGATGCATATACCTAACTTATCTCTGAGTCTGATTTCAATCACTCGGCTTATGGAAGCCGATCTAATCGTTTTATTTCACCCTTCTGGTTGTGTTGTGCAGGATCCAAAGACCAAGCAGATCCTTGGAGTAGGCCGTAAAGTTGGTCGGATGGTTGAAGTGGTCTATCTCCGCCTTCCCTTACCTTCATCAAATTTTGCTGCTTCAGTTTCCAGTACTCCCTCTTTTGAACTATGGCATGCGCGCTTAGGCCATTTATCCTTGGCTAGAATAAAAGTTTTAGCTAGTTCAGGACTGTTAGGAAACACTTCCTCCGAAAATGTTTCTTATCTATCTTGTCAACTTGGCAAACATCATGCTTTACCTTTTCAAACTAATGATTTTAAATATGCTTCTGCTTTTGATATTATTCATTCTGATGTATGGGGACCAGCACCACACCCATCTATGAGAGGTGCTCGATATTTTGTAATATTTATCGATGATCACACACGTTTTACATGGATTTATCTCATGAAAAACCGCTCAGAATTACCTAAAATTTATATCACCTTTGCTCGAATGATTCTAACCCAATTTTCAAAGCCTATAAAGGTTCTTCGAGCAGATAATGCTATGGAATACAAAGAATCGTCTCTTCTCTCTTTTCTTCAATCTCAGGGCACTTTTTCTCAGTACTCTTGTCCCGGCACCTCTCCACAAAATGGTCGTGCCGAAAGCAAACACCGTCACATCCTTGACATTGTCCGTACTCTATTAATATCAGCCAAGTGTCCAGAACGTTTTTGGGGTGAAGCATCCTTCACGGCTGTCTACACCATCAACCGACACCCGACTCCTATTCTCAATCAAAAGTCTCCGTATGAAGTACTCTATGGAGTCTCTCCTCCCTATGAACTACTCAAAGTGTGGGGTTGTGCTTGCTTTGTTCAGCTACAATCTCATGAACACACCAAACTTGAACCTCGTTCTCGTTTGTGCTGCTTCCTTGGCTATGGAATTGAACATAAAGGATATCGTTGTTGGGATCCAGTCTCTAAGAGACTTCGTATATCCCGTCATGTCACCTTCTAGGAACATCTTCCCTTCTCTACGGTGTCAAAATTTCAGGACACAATCACTCCTTCTACTTCCTTCTTCACAGACACATCTATCTCATTGGACTCACTCCAATTAGATCCCATACTCTCCTCACCATCTGATCCACCCTCTTCCGTATCATCTGAGCCTTCACCTGTCTCATCTGAGCCTTCATCTGTCCCATCTGAGCCGTCATCTGCTCCATCTATGCCATCTGATCATGATCAATCATCTGCACCAACTCCAAGGACTACTTCTGAGCCATCTGCTGAGTCTATGGATCCTAGCTCCTCTCAACCACAAGATGAAGTACGACGCTCCGATCGGGTAAGACAAGTTCCTACTCACTTTCGTGATTATCATTGTTATGCCACTTTGCTGTCCACCCATGAACCCACTTCCTATAAGGAAGCCGCTTCTAACCTTGTTTGGCAGCAAGCTATGACTAAGGAACTTCAGGCTCTTGACAAAGCAAATACATGGGAGTTTGTTCCTCTCCCATCGGGCAAGTCACCCATTGGTTGCAAATGGGTATTCAAAATCAAAACCAAGTCTGATGGATCTATTGACCGTTACAAAGCACCTCTTGTGGCAAAAGGCTTCAATCAAGAATATGGCATTGACTACGAGGAAACGTTTGCTCCCGTGGCTCGGGTCACCTCGGTTCGTAGTCTTCTAGCCATCGCTACCACCAAGAAATGGCCACTCTATCAGATGGATGTCAAGAATGCCTTTCTAAATGGCGATCTCGAAGAGGAAGTCTACATGAGACTCCCTCCAGGTGTGACCTCCCGTCAGGGTAATGTCTGTCGACTTCGAAAAGCCCTATATGGCCTCAAACAAGCCCCTCGTGCTTGGTTTGAAAAATTCAGCAATACTGTCATCTCATTGGGGTTCTCTCCGAGTAATTATGATTCTGGCTTGTTTACTCGGACTACTGCTGCAGGTACCATCTTACTTCTATTGTATGTTGATGATATGATCATTACCGGCAGTGATTCTACAGGTATCACCCACCTCAAAAAGTCTCTCAGCTCATGTTTTGAGATGAAAGATCTTGGCAAACTACACTACTTTCTTGGACTTGAAGTCCTATCCGACTCTTCCGGCATCTATCTCTGTCAAGCCAAGTACATTTCAGATCTGTTGTCCAAAGCTGGAATCACGGACAACAAAGTTGCATCTACACCCATTGAGCAAAATCTGCACCTTGCTCCGAATGCCGGAACCCCGCTGAAAGACCCTACACGGTACCGTCAACTAGTTGGATCTCTGGTCTACCTGACTATTACTAGACCAGATCTTGCCTATGCAGTTCATATAGTTAGCCAATTCATGGCTGCTCCGTGCTCAGACCACTATGTCGCTGTTCTTCGTATACTTCGGTACCTCAAAGGAACAATGTTTCATGGGCTTCATTTCTCATCCACTTCATCCTTACAGCTTCGTGCCTTCTCCGATGCTGACTGGGATGATGACATAACCGACCGTCGTCCCACCACAGGCTATTGTTTCTTCCTTGGTGACTCTCTTATCTCCTGGCGCAGCAAGAAACAATCGCTGACAGCTCGGTCCAGCACTGAAGCGGAATATAGAGCCTTAGCTGACACTACTCAGGAACTCGTATGGCTACGCTGGCTACTATTTGATATGGGTTCTCACCAATTTTCCCCAACACCATTATGGTGTGACAACACTAGGGCTATTCAGATTGCTCACAATGATGTCTTTCATGAGCGCACAAAGCACATTGAGATTGACTGTCACTTCACTCGGCAACATGTTCTTCGCAAGACGGTTAAACTTTTTTCAATCTCAACCATTGATCAGACTGCAGATATCTTCACCAAAGCTCATCTTCCAGGGCGTTTTCGGGCTCTCGTTTCCAAACTCAATTTGGCTCATTCTTCCCCTACTTGAGTTTGAGGGGAGGTGTTAGAGTATTAATGTCAATATGTATAGTTCAGGGTCCTTTCTGTAATTATGTGTATCTTACCTTGTATAAATAGTCTCTTAGGGTTTCATTATTAGGTTAGACTCTCTATTGTAAACTCTCTCTCAATATATGCAAGCCGGCCGTCTTCAGCCATCTCGAGTCTCTCTATCAATCTATCGATTATCCAATTCTAACATGTTGCACCCCTTACAAACCACAGTCTGCATATGTGCACAACCAGTCTGCATATATGCATTGTCCTATATGAATGTATGTCCATTATATGTATATTCTTGCACGTATGCATTGTGCACATATGCAGACTGTGGTTTGTAAGGTGTGCAACAAATGCAAGGTTTGCATTTTACGGAGCCTCTATTCCTATGATCTATAAATAATTCTAACCGAGGGTAATTACTAGTATTCTTAAAAAAGCAAGATCTTTCAGAAAATAAAAATAAAAAATACACTGCTGTAATTCCATTTTGGATGGTTTTATGCAGAAAAATCATCATTTGCTACAACATAGCCATCTACAGTACTCCAGCGCAAGCTTTGTATGATCTTTAGTAGAATTCTAGATTTTAAAAGGCAAGTTGCACAAGTCTCTCTTGCATGACTTCAAGCAAACTCACGGTATTTGCTTTATAAAGTGCAGATGCAAGGCCCCTTAATCCTTTAGATCAAATTAAACCAGCATAGACATAGTTTTTATGTTATTGACAACCCAAACTTTATGTTCAGAAACCAATTTTAATTCATAAGCATTTATATCATGTGAAATGGGCATACGTGCACTAAAATTCAGTCCAATTAATCTGCCAAGAACATTGACCTGATAAGCAAAAAGAACGGAAAACACAGTGGAAGATGCCATGTAATAGTTGATCGAGATCAATCCCAATAAATAAAGAAAGGAAACAGAATTTGGGTAGAGAAAATAAATGATTAACAGATCAGTTTATAAGTTGATACCGTTTGATCTCCAATCTTCTCTATTGTTGTTTCAAGTAATTCATCTGAGTCGTAAGTATTTCCAGTAACAAAAGAACCAAGAGAAGCGATAACCTTCTCTGGGCTTCCAATATCTTCAATTGTTGCATTAGGTTTGTTGGTCAAGCGTATCAAAGGAGAAGCCACTACTTGAACTTTGCCCTGTTTTTCATCTTCAAATTTCACCTCTATCCAAGGCTCTGCACATTTGGGTTGGCAGTAATTCCCAGATAGTATATTAGCAATACGCAATTGCTTCCAAGTTGGCGGAAGGACAAATCGGTATGGCTGCACATTTCCTGCAGGCAACTAAAATCAAAATTTTACTATAATAACAATGTACGAACTAGAAAAATAAATAAGAATCTAGTTTAAAGAAGTTATTGAAGTGATAAAAGAAGTGAACTGGAGTAGCTAAAGTGTAATATCTTTTCTTTTGGTGCAGCCTTGAAATATTAACAAGTCAAATGACATGGCATAGCTACGCTGACATCACATCTTAACTTATGGTTTAGACTTATTGCAAGGACACCGCTGAATGATACTTTGAGAACATGAGCAAACAAAATAAATAAATTTGGGGAGACAGAATGCAATATAGTGTGTAGTACATTGTGCATAAATTCATCAAATACACAAACAAGTGATTCTCATAGTTCATGCATAAGTTTCAAGTCCATAACAAAATCAAAGTAACACATGAACATCCTCAGAAACACATGAACATCCTCATCATCATGCACAACATTTTCATTGTTGTGAGACCCATCATGAGATAAAGCTGCAACCTCGCAATCTATTTCACCATCCATAAGATCATTACCTTGCATCCCTTATCCCTAATAAACGTGACAAGTATATTTTATTTCAATTTTTACTCAGTTACCCTATTTCCTAAATTTAATCTTTGTAAATTCTAATAATTGTGTATTTCTTCTGTTCTTTTTTCGTGAAAGCCAAAAATATCCCATCCATGATCCCATTTCAGGTCAGGGACTTTGGGATAGGGTCAAAGGCGTACCTTGTAATGTAAATGCAAAAACTTAATACAGCATTGTTATTAGCATAGTCATCCAAGGTTAATAGCTACCACACCACAACTCTCTCATATGATCATCAAAAGTGTTAAATACCAGATGTCTACATGTCAATTTAAGTGTATGAGAACCATTAAAATTGATGCATATGAAGACAAAATACTAAATTGACAGCTCAAGTAAATTGCCTGTTTTTAGAGACTCCTGATCATGAATACTATATTTGAAACGTAATAAAAGTCATATAAAGAGGACTTGAATCCCAACAACACATTATGCATTCAATCAAATTAGATCTGAATGACACCTCTTGTGATAACATATTAACAATCATCCAATATCACACTAATCCGTCATACGTGAACAGTATTAATTTGACTTTTGAGTGTCAAATTAGTTATTTTCTAGATTCAAAATCAACAATAATGATTCGTGTGTGTATGAAAAAAATGTATAACTACTACATCGGAATTAACAGAACATATAGGATATTGAAGAAACAAAAAAAACATTGATTCAGATTTGAGTTTGACAAGGTCAAATCAACAAACAAAAATTGAAAATCTACCTGCACGAAGAGCTGGAGTATCCTTAGAAGAGGCTTGGAAGACAACGAAATTAGGATCAGAAGTGGACTGCGGTAGATAGGAACCAACCTCAATTTCTTTGGCCTCAGAAGGTGAAGGTGAATGCAATGGGATTATGGTAGTAAATGGTAGCAAGGAGAGAGCGAATCCTTTGAGGAAGTGTCTTCTGGCAGGTGATTGGTGCAAAGATGGAGAGTCTGGGAATGTAGGTTTGTTGGAAGAAGCTGGTTTTGAAGAAGAGAAAATGGAGGATAGTGATGAAACAGAAGCGGAAGCCATGGTTGAAATGGAGAGGAAAGGGAGGTCTCCCGCTTTAATCCGGTTTTGGATGAGGTTTTGTATTGGTCGCTCTCTAGACCGCCACCCGTCCTATTTCCGTTTTTAATCTATATCTATACTATCGCATATAGACTAAAAGTCTTAAAGTCTTAAAGTCTTAAATCTTTTTTTTTAATTATATTCATTTTCTTCATATATTTAAGCAATAAAACTGAAAATTAATTATTGTAGTTATCTTTTCCTATCTCTCTAACAACTTAAACTTAAATATTTTTTTTAAAGTCTTAAAGTCTTAAATCTTTTTTTTTAATTATATTCCTTTTCTTCCTATATTTAAGCAATAAAACTGAAAATTAATTATTGTAGTTATCTTTTCCTATCTCTCTAACAACTTAAACTTAAATCCTTTTTTATTTAAAAAATTAATTAAATTCATTTTCTTCCTTTATTTTAGCCTGAAAAATATATAATTATTTTGAAAAAAAATATGATTATTCATTTTAGAGAAAAATATATTAAAATTAAAAATCCAACAAACATATTATTAAATCATTTATGAAACTTGAAAATTTCGAAAAACGATTTATGAAACATAAAAATCTTGAAGTTTTTGAAAATATAATTTATAAAACTCAACCAAACAGTTTATGAACATGAAAAAAATCGAAAAAACGGTTTATAGAAGTTAAAAAAATTCATACAATACACTATAATTTAATAAAAATAATTAATGTGATTACATGAATATAAAAACAATTAATTACTATCACAAGATATATTTTCAAAAGTCTTAAAGTCTTAAATCTTTTTTTATTTAATCTATACTATCTTATAAAGCATATAGACTAAAAGTCTTAAAGTCTTAAATCTTTTTCTTTTAATTATATTCCTTTTCTTCCTATATTTAAGCAATAAAACTGAAAATTAATTATTATAGTTATCTTTTCCTATCTCTCTAACAACTTAAACTTAAATCTTTTTTTATTTAAAAAATTAATTAAATTCCTTTTCTTCCTTTATTTTAGCCTGAAAAATATATAATTATTTGAAAAAAAATATGATTATTCATTTTAGAGAAAAATATATTAAAATTAAAAATTCAACAAACATATTATTAAATCATTTATGAAACTTGAAAATTTCGAAAAACGATTTATGAAACATAAAAATCTTGAAGTTTTTGAAAATATAATTTATAAAAGTCTTATAATTTATGAAACTAATCGATTTATTGAATTTTTATAGCAATTCTTTTGGTGATGCGAGTTCTTAGACTTGAATATTGAAATCTACAGGATTCCTATTTCAAACTCAATATTGTGTTGGTTTTGAGGAGGTGGTTGAAAGCGGGGGCTCATTTGGATCTGGTCAGATCGTATAAGCCGTCGATGAGGGAATGCGATGATAAAGGTGTGAAAAGAAGAGGGTTTATGGTTTTGTTCAATTTGAGATACCATATTTGGGGTTTTTTTTTCCTACAACTGTGTTTGATTAATGGAGGTGAAATAACTAACATAAAGAAGAAAATTAAGTTTGGTTTCATTAAGTGAATAACATATAGTGTTTGGTTTCATGTGATGAAATAACATATAGTTTATGGTTTCATCTGGTGAAATAACATATAGTGTTTGATTTCATGTGGTGAAATAACGTATAGTGTTTGGTTTCATGTGGTGAAATAACATATATATGAAATATCATATTTATGAAAGTTTTGTTTTTATTTCATGAGGTGAAATAGTATATGTTTCATATGGTGAATCTTAGTTACCAAAATGACGATTATGCATTTTTCATGTGGTGAAACAACTTTTAATTAAAACCTTATGATCAAAACCAAACTACGGGTTAGATGTGTTCTCACGATTCTCAATTTTTTTTGGTTTTCACATGGTTTAACCCCTATATATATATATATATATATGGTTGAGTTCATTTGATAACCTTATTTTTTGTACTAACTTTGTTAACTCAAATCTTAATTTACAAATGATATTGTATTTGATGGTTGAGATCAAAACCATCTAAGTATTAACTACGACATGGGCCCTTGAAATAAATAATGATATTGTTAGGTCTTAATATGTGTGGAATTAGAAGTTCAGGGACTTGTCTTGTCATTTCTTGTAAATACCCTTTGGGTATAAATAGCTTTTGTTTAACCTAGTTTAGGTTAATGATCAGTATTACTATTTTGCTAAACCTTGTATACGGCTACACAGTCTGCCGCTTTATTCCTTCAACAATTCATCAATACAAGTGAGATTTACGACTTATGATTACTGTTTGTGTTGATTAATTGTGATTGCATACATATCTGGGATCCACAATTGGTATCAGAGCGGAAGGACGTCGATTCAAATGTATTTTTCTGGGTTTATTTTGATCATTCAATATACGTACTGTGTTCGTCTCAAGAATTTTGATTGCTTTGATTTTGGTGTCAAAATCCAAAATTGAGGCTTGATTAATTCTTCTCATAGGGTTTCTAAGATCTATTTGTGTTTTCGATCCATTTGGTTGAGTAAAAATCACTGATTTTTGAAATTCTTGATCTTTTTGGTTTTGCTCCCTTTAGTGAAAAATTTCAATTTTTCTGGTCAAAAGTGCTTTTTGATTTGTGTTCTGTAGTGTTTCAGTGTGATTTTGAAGAAGCTCCGAGTGAATCCGAACATGAAGATGATGCACCAGAAAGTGATTCCGATCCTGAGCTAGATAGCATTAAGAAAGCTGTCGCCTTATTAACTCGGGAGTATGCTCGGAAAACGTTTTTCAAAAAGCCGACGAATAACAACCAACGATACTCCACTAACGCTAAGCGTCGGGATTACAAGGACAAGCACGATGAGAAACGCAAGAAGGATGATGGTAGAAAGAGCAAGGATGGGAAGCGAAGTGAAGGAAAGTCTGAAAATCGAGATGATGATGAACCCGTAAAATGCTACAACTGCGGGAAGAGAGGTCATTTCGCCAAAGATTGCCGAAAGCCTGTAGTACGTAATGCTGAGTACTACAAGAACAAAATGCTTCTCGCAAGGCAGAAAGAGGCTGGTCAAGCATTAATGGCGGAAGACGATCACTGGCTGCTCAATACGGATGATGAAACTGAGGAAGAAGAAGTTCATATGTGCTACACTGATCTGAATCCGGAAGATACTGATTCCGAAAATGACTTCTCCGACGAGCAGAAAGACAAACATGAGTGCCAGGTATGTGGTTCTTCCAATGCTAGCTTGTTAAATCAAATGCATGAAATGGTGCGCACTTTAGATTCTTTTAAAAACAAGGTTAAGAACAAAGACGCCCACATCTCTAAACTAGAAGCCGAGGTTAAGTTAAAATATGATACCATAGGCAAACTAGCTATTGAAAAGGCTGAGGACAAATGTGTGATAGATAATTATCAAACTGAGTGCTCGGCCTATTCAGAAAGAGCTAAACTCCTCGAGACCCAACTATCGGAATACACTCAAAAGTTAGAGAAATCTCAAGAGGAATTTTCAAAAACTATTTTGGTTCAAGACAATGTCTTAAAGGAAAATGAAAAATTGACCACAAAGCTTAAGGATCTTGAATCCAAACTTTATAAACTTGGTCAATCGGAACAAACCATCCACTTGAACAAGCCGAAGGAGTTCAAATATTACAACTCACTTTGGGGCCTCGGATACGATAATCCGTGCTACCTAAAGAAGGTCTTGTCTAAGGTTCCCACACTCTATGAATTTGATTTCATGGGCTTAGATAAGATATATCCAGAGTACAAAATCAAGTGGACTAAAGCATCTAAGGAAGATGAGGAGTTTGAGGATTTTAAAAGACAAACAGCCATACCTCTACCACCAATAGAGGCAAAACCTAAAACGGATAATCCCTCTTCGGAAAATAACACGAAATTGGATGATGCGCCGCCTAGAAAGAACATAAATGTACAAATCCCTTTTGTGTATGAAACGCTTAATGCATCGTATTTAAAAAGCAAAATTCCTTATCTCCCCCAATGACTACTTTGACATATGCTCTCTTGCTAAAACGGTTGAGACTCCGCCTCCTGTTCCAGCAACCTCAGATGAAGACTCTAATGACCAAACAGAGTTGAAACGGTATGTTCCACCTCTGATTTTGGAAAACATTATTTTTAAACTTGAAGAGTCAATTGTGAGAGATAAGGTGAAATATGAAACCGAAAGGATTGTTCTTTTGGATTCTATTGAAACGCTCAAACAGAATAGACCCGACACACTACCCGAATTTGAAAGAGAGTCCTATCGAACTGAGATTGCTAAGTTGACGTCTCAACTGGCTGTTTTGGCATCTGAAGCCCTAACACTGAGAATGGCTAAGGGGAACTCTATGGATACCCCAATGACGCCGGTCACTACTGAAACAATCTCGTTTGATGATGCTCAGATCTTTTCGGATAGTTCGTCGTGCAAGGCTTTTATCGGAGTGTCTGACGACACTATCCCTAAGCAGTTGAGCGTTAAAGATAAAGGTAAGGCCATCCAGTCCGATTTTGTTCAAAAGGATCTTTTACCAATGTTTGAAAATCCGTTTGCGGATAACTCCTTCTCTGACTCAGATGACGACACTTCACCTGATTCTGCACGAAGATTTTCTGAGTTTATGAACTCCACTCCTTGTCATGACGATGATTTTTCTAAAATTGACTTCGATCCTAAGCTTCCTAGTCACTCTAAATTTTTGAAAAAAATGCCTGAACCTGGTAATTTTGAAAAGGGAGAATGTTCAACTTCGAAAACCGTTTCCACGACCACTTCAAAAACCAAATCTAAACGTCGGTCTAAGAAACGTGCTACAACCAGTAAAGGCTCGTCAAAACAACCCATTTTCTCCAACGTCTCTAACGTTCAACCTGATGTAATTTCAGATAGTACGGGTCGGGGAAAGCGACTAGACGAGAGCGGGTAGAAAAGAATCCTAAGATGCGCCCAGAGAAGCACAAGTCATTTACTTCCGTTTTGAATAATAGGAATAATAACGACAAACATGATATTAGTTGGAACAATTCTGTTGAACATGGTTTTAAATTTCCTGTTAAACTTAACAATGTTCATCAATTGATTGGTTTTTCGCGTAATTATGTTTGTTGTTCTGTTTGTGGTGTGAATGACTTGATTGATTCTAGACATGCAAATGATTGGGTTGGCTCATATCATTTCTTTAATTCTAATGTTTCACGTAAACCAAAAGGAAAAAGACCCACCTCTAAACGGGTCTCTAACAAAGGTGCTGCACCTAACACCCAAGGACCCATTTACAGATGGGTACCTAAACGTGCTTAATCTCTGTTTTACAGCCCGGTCATGTGTGGTTTCTCGATTCTGGATGCTCCAAGCACATGACTGGTAGAAGGGAGCTACTCACCACCTTCAAGGGGAAGTACTGCGGTGATGTTCGGTTTGGGAATGATAATGTGGCCCCGATCATGGGCTACGGCGATCTAGTTCAGGACAAACTCACGATCAAGCGGGTGTCCTATGTAGAAGGCCTTGGTCACAATCTTTTCAGCATCGGCCAGTTTTGTGACAAGGATCTTGAGGTGCGATTCAAGACGAAGAGATGCAGTATTCTAGCTGACGATGGGACGGAAATTCTCGCCGGTACTCGACGGACGAACTTGTACACCATCAACCTCGCCACAATCAAGACTGATAAAGCGGTGTGCCTGATGTCCAAAGCTACTACTCAACAGAACTGGCTATGGCATCGACGGCTATCGCATCTCAACTTCAAGAACATCAATAGGCTGGTGCTGGGAGGACTCGTCAAGGGTATGCCAGAGCTGAAATTCGCAAAAGAACATCTTTGCTCTGCATGCGAAATGGGCAAGATGAAGAAGGTGTCTCACAAACCGAAACCGGTGCCAAGCACGTCTCGACCATTAGAGTTGATCCATATGGATCTATGCGGCCCTATGCGCGTTCAAAGCATGAGTCACAAGAAGTACGTATTAGTGATGGTGGATGACTTCTCAAGGTACACCTGGGTCAAGTTTCTTCGTTCAAAGGACGAGACGCCCAATGTTATCATCAATCACTTAAAGGGAGTTCAAAACAACCTTCAGCTGACCGTAATCACGATTCGCACGGATAACGGAACGGAATTCAAGAATCGTACCATCAGTGACTTCCTCACTTCTCAGGGAATCTCACACACATTCTCGGCAGCCAGGACCCCACAACAAAATGGCGTGGTGGAACGTCGTAACCGCACTTTAGTGGAAGCGGCGCGCACCATGTTGTCACAGTACGAACTTCCTCTGTTTCTATGGGCCGAGGCTATCGCGACGGCGTGCTACACTCAGAATAGATCCATCATCCACAAGCGCTTCAACAAGACGCCTTATGAGGTCATCAATAAGCGCACCCCCAACATCTCATACTTTCATGCGTTCAGGTGCAAATGCTTCATTTTGAACGATAAGGATGATCTTGGCAAGCTCAATCCGAAGGCGGACGAGGGGATCTTTATTGGCTACTCGACATCTTCCAAAGCTTATCGCGTCTACAATAAGAGGACCAAGAGTGTGATTGAGAGTATTAACGTGAATTTTGATGAATTGGTCGACCTGGCTTCTGAACATAACAGTTCGGATCCCGTTCTTATTGGAGTGCTGGCTTCTGACCTTTCCAGATCTGAACCCAAGCACACAACAGTAGATCTCTCGTCGTCCAATGCATCGAAGTCTCACCCTTCGGAACTAGATCTTTTATTTCAAGATTTTTATAATGATTTGTTTCTTCCTCCTGTTACTATTGATGCTTCTTTAAATGCAGATGGAACTTTAGTGGTGTCGCACAATATATCAGGTCCTCCTCCTTCCCCCGATGATGTCTCTTCGGAGGACTCTCCCACCTCACCTGTGCTAGTATCGACGCCATCGTCAAGTACTCATCCGGCGACCGCATCTCCCTCATCCGTGGTTCCAACCACCCCTTCATCCCCCGGGGCAAATCACGGTTCTAATGATTCTGCCATATCATCGTCAACCGGTGTTATCTCTCATCCTGCGGCCGTTCCGGACTTACATCCCGTTCCTTCACTTGAAGCTGTACAAGACCTACCCCTTGGTTCCTACATTGATGCGGATAACTCGGAACCTTTATCAGATCCACTCCCTCACACACGGAAATGGACTCGAGCACATCCTCCGGAACAAATCATCGGTGATCCGAATGCCCCCGTTCAGACTCGGACTACCACGGAAGCTGGAGACGACGTCGCACCTGCATTGCTGAGTAATATTCAAAAACGTGCGGCAACCGGAAATGAATGTCTATTCTCTGTTTTCCTGAGCAACGTCGAACCTGCCTCCGTGAAAGATGCCCTACACGACCCGGACTGGATAATAGCCATGCAAGATGAGCTCAACGAGTTCGAGAGTCTCAAAGTATGGCGTTTGGTCCCTCGCCCGAAGAATCGAACCATCATTGGAACGAAGTGGATCTTCAAGAACAAAAAGGACGAGAATGGAGTCGTGGTCCGAAACAAGGCCCGCTTAGTTGCAAAGGGGTATCGCTAACAAGAGGGGATTGATTACGACGAGACGTTTGCACCAGTGGCACGCATCGAAGCTATTCGGATGTTTCTCGCGTACGCCGCCCACAAAAACTTCACGGTCTATCAAATGGATGTGAAGACGGCGTTTTTGAATGGAGATCTAAAAGAAGAGGTATACGTCTCTCAGCCAGAGGGTTTCATAGATCTGGATCACCCGAACCATGTGTATCGACTCGACAAAGCATTATACGGACTAAAACAAGCACCGAGAGCCTGGTACGATAAACTGTCAACTTTTCTTCTAATTTCCGGCTTCTCGAAAGGTAAGATCGATACAACTCTTTTCATAAAGAGGGAAGGTGAGCACATCTTGTTAGTTCAAGTCTATGTCGATGACATTATCTTCGGTTCTTCTTGCCCACAATACTGTCGCAATTTCTCATTCCTCATGAAAAAGCATTTTAAAATGAGTATGATGGGACAGATGAATTTCTTTATCGGTCTTCAAGTTCAACAACTGTCGACCGGGATATTCATCAATCAATCTAAGTACATCGCGGATATTCTTCGGAAATTCAAGATGGAACAGTGTACTTCCATGCGTACACCTATGTCCCCCGGTACCAAGTTACACGCTGATCCTAATGGAAAGGCTGTTAATACTACTACCTATCGAGGAATGATTGGTTCACTGATGTATTTGACGGCAAGTCGACCGGATATAATGTTCTCTACCTTCCTGTGTGCTCGGTTTCAGTCTAATCCGAAAGAGTCTCACATGATAGCTGTTAAGCGCATTATTCGTTACTTGAAAGGTACTGCTAATCTTGGCCTTTGGTACCCGAAGGATACAGGTTTCGAGCTTACAGCGTATTCCGATGCTGACCATGCGGGAAGTATGCTCGACCGGAAAAGCACAACGGGACACGTTCAGTTCCTCGGCGACAAACTAGTCAGCTGGGCCTCAAAGAAGCAAACGTGTGTTTCCACCTCCACGGCGGAAGCAGAGTACGTGGCCGCGGCTAGCTGCTGTTCCCAAGTGATTTGGATGCGGACTCAATTGAAGGATTACGGGTATAACTACTCGAACATCCCTATCTATTGCGACTCCAAAAGTGCTATCGCCATCACTAGCAATCCGGTGCAGCATACAAAGACGAAGCATATAGACGTGCGGTACCATTTCATCAAAGACCATGTGGAGAAAGGTACAGTGGAACTCTACTTTGTGTGTACGGAAGACCAACTGGCGGATTTGTTTACCAAGGCATTGGACGAAAAACGGTTTCTTGACCTAGTGTCCAGGCTTGGTATGCTAAATCTGAAAGTTTGAGCCTCAGTTGTACCTGTCACACCTTTTCCACACTACGGAATAACTGTAATTATTGCAGTTGCACTTGTCTCGCAGCGTGGCTTAGGTGTTTCACGCACATCTATGACATGTTCTCTGTATATTCATGTGTAATGTTCCTTCTCGTTTTTCCATTTTAATTTTTTAATCTAGTCTTTGATACTGTCGTCCTTCTAACTGTGTGTTTTTCCAAGCTGTTTCCTCGAATGCTTAGTTACAAAGGTACGTATTCTAACTCTGTGAGGAAAAGATATCGTTTTGAGAAATCGAGGGGGAGAAACATCAGCTTGACACGTCTAGGGGGAGTCTTTGTTTCTCTGTCAAAGTTTTTTTTTACTTAGTTCTTTTCCTTGAATTGTGCATTTGTGTTTCCTTATTAATCTTCAAAGCAAATAAAAAGCAGAAAAAGATAAAATGAAAAAAAAGGTGTAGCGCGTGTGAGGATTTTTTTTTGAAAAGTTGAGGGGGAGAGCTGTTAGTTTGAAAATCTGAGGGGGAGAATTTAAAAATTATCTCCAAAAGTTTTTTTTAAGAAGTTACCGGACCCGGTACCGCGTTCTCCCGGTATCGGACCGGAGTATATAAACTGTTCATCGATTTATTTTTCATTATTCTCTTGAATTTCAAACTCCCGCACTCAATAGTCCCGGTATCCTCTCCCCTACTTCTTGCTATTTCATCCCAAATCGGACTCCGATCCACTCCAAACTTCAGGTACGCATTCTAATCTCCTCTCTCATCATGTATCAATCATCAAATCGAGCTATTGGGCTCCATATTTGATCGATTTTGTCGAGTAGGTTCAGAACCGACCACTGTAGGGTTTCGGACCCTACAGTGTGTTTTTCTTTAGCCCATAATCTGTCCAAATGGTTGAAATTCCTTACTCTCGATTGTTATGCGTATCTTAGCTAGTTGATTTAATAGATTTGGGATGATTGATTTGTGTTAACTCGTCTGGATTTCGCGATACACAACTCCCGGTAGTCGAAACTCCCGGTAGTCGAAACTCCCGGTAGTCGAAACTCCCGGTAGTCGAAACTCCCGGTAGTCGAAACCCCCGGTAGTCAACTCCCGGTAGTCTGATGTTCTGTGTTTTCTTGCAATTCTCTATTCTCATGCTAAAATTCAACTCAGAGTCTTCTTGCTTTTGAGTTAGACTGGTCTTGAACTGTACCGACTCTCGGTGTCCCAAATCCGAGAATACGGGCCTCAGGATTTGCGTTTAATCTGACGATGGGCTCTTTAATGAATATATAGACATTTTACAGGTATATGGCTCAACCTGCTCCTCTACTCCCTGAAGGTCCCAACCTTCCGTTGCTTCCGAACAACTATCACTTGGTCCCGGCGAACTTTAACTGCCAATGTCCAGTGATAGTAGAGATCTTAAAGCGCCATGCTCTCAACCAGGCTTTGACGGCTCATCAATCAGTTCCAGCCGTCTATGTTCATCAACTCTGGCGATCGTTTGACCTTATCCCTCGTGGCCGACACTTTGCACTACGCGCACGCATAGGTGATTCCGAATTCACCCTCACGCGCCACATCTTCCGCGCCATCCTTGGTCTTCCGGCCGCGAATGCCGTTCCAGGTCAAGATGCCTTCGAAGCGCAAGTCGCCGATGATACGCTTTGCCGAGACATTCAGGCACTCGGATATCGTGGTGGTCTTCATTCACCATCCAGCTTCACTCGCGCACCTTCAGCCCGTCTGGTACACCCTGTTCACCATTCTAAACAGGTGTCTCTCCGCCGTCACGAAAGGAATAGATCGTACGTCTGTCAACATGCTACGCCTTTTCCATGCGGTGATCTACAGCAGAAACGTTGACTACACAGAGCTACTATGGACGGAACTTGTGGCCCAAGTCCAGAAGAAGTTAGACGACAACCGACGGCTTTCCTTTCTTCCTTATCCTCGGTTCCTTCAGATGATCGTCGCCCACTACATGGCGTCAGACCTCGCCATTCCTCGTCGCGCTGATCAAGAGGTACAACTCGCTACCCGTATGACTCGCATTCAGAACATTCGTATTTTAGAAGGAGTTGCTTCTATGGTGATTCCTGCCGACTTACTTGCTATCGCGGACCAAACGGCACTAGGTGTGATAGCTTATAGGACAGAGAACAACCTAGTCGCTCCTATGGTTCAGCTAGGACCGGTTGAACCTGCCCAGGGAGCGCGACCTGAGCGACGTGAGGGTCCACGTATGCGAGGCCGAGGGGTCCGACCAGCAGGGGCTGTCGGACGGGGTGCGCAGAGAGAAAATATTGGGAGGGGTTCAGGCGTGGGTAGTGCCGGGCGGTCCACACGCGATGCAAGTACGTCTCGCCCCAGACCTCGAACTCCACCTGCTGAAGGCTTACATGACGTGGAGGTTGAAGGAGTGTCTCGAGTACACACAGCCGAAGCAGCGGCTTCCTCATCCAGCTACGACTCTGGTTCTTCCTCCGGACCAGCTATTGGCTCCGCCTCTGGCTCCGATTCGGAATCCGAATCCGAGTCCCAATCAGGCTCGGCTTCCGGAGACCGAACCGGGTCTGAGGAAACCGATAGTGAGGAAACCGACTCGGATGATGATGATGCTGATGATGATGATGCCGATCCTTCACACCCTGAAACCATAATTGGAGAGATAAGGAGAGCGGAAGGAGTTTTAGTTGAAAAAGAAATTGAAAGTGAGCCTGTGCGTGAAAGGAGAAGTAAGTTAAAGAATGACCGTGAGCGTGTGATGGGGCAATCTTCACAGGTTGCCCCCAACCAGCCTTCATCTGGCCGGGCAGCCACATCTACTATTCCTTTGCATTCGTTGCATAGGGATATTAAAGAAGACGTCGTGGGCCCAGCGACGCACTTGCACACCCCCCCTAGCCACTCCGTTTCCTCTCAAAAGGATCCGGTTTCAACTTCTCACGGGGATCGAGCACAACTTCCACCGGTATCTCACTTGGAGAGTTCTGGTGTTGAAACTAGAGACAGCCTCCCCCGGTCTCGCCTTCTTTGGATGCACAATTGAGTCTAGATCCCTTTGATTTTGACATTTCTTTGGCTAGGACACGGGTCATTGATTCTGCTAACGTCGAGAGTCTTCGTGCCTCGATCGGAACGCCCGGAGCGACTCTACCTTTTGGTAGTTCGCAAGGACAGGGCGGAAGTCCTACCACGGCTATCATCACGCCAACCGTGAACGTAGGCGGTACTGCGGTGCAATCCGCCGCAACCACTACAACGGAATGGATAAGTGCCGCCGGAGTTAGTTTCCCGGAGTTCGTCTCCAAGGAATACGTGGACGGTGCCTTAAAGGCTGTCCAATCGGACATTATGAAGCAGGTTTCCGAGGATTTGGCGTTCATTCGTCGATCTATCACAGGTAAAGCCACGGCATCTTCGGCTCCTCAACCGACTCCTCAACTCAGACTATCCCAACCGTCAACCGCTCCGGCTGTCCAACACATGTCCGTTGATGATCTCAAAGCCGCCTTACTGGACAAGCTGTTGACCGACTCAAACATTTCCACCTCGGCTGATGCAGATTTAGTGAGCATTCTCCGCTCGCAAACCCAACCACCGCCCCCTATCGCTCCGACCGACTCAATTACGGCCCAACTATCCGATGTCAGGCAGGCACTCGACAGGCTCACCGAGAGGGTTGCCAGCCTTGAAGACACATGTAAGGGTCAGGTCCAGAGTACCAAACGAAGACATGATGATCCGGATGACCGTGATCAACATGAGGGGGAGAAGAGAATAAGACTGACCGCGTTGTCATCCGCGGCGGCAGAAACTTCAATGGTAACTCCAACTGAACCACAGCAACAACAACCGTCAGAGTCCGAAATGGTTCAGGACATGGAGATTTCTTCACCGGTCAGAGACAACTTAGAAGAGTCAGCAGACCCGACGGTTGAAAAGCCCGAAGGTCCATCGGAAGACCCGTTAATGCCAACAGTTTCGGAGCGGCCCGTCCTAGAGCTTATTGATGAGGACTCGGCCGGCGATCCGGAATTTGAAACCGATTGGAGGCAAAGAGCGATTGTTGCTATTCAGACAGAAACTGATGCCTTGTGGGAAATACAGGGCGACGACGATTTGATGACAGAGTTTGATTATGACCAACTTCTTCTTCTGGGTGAACAGGTATCTACCGCTTCGGCTGATCTTACTAATAATGCAGGTTCATCTGAAACTATTGTGTCAATTCCAGAAGCGGTTCCACCCCAACATCCTCAACCAGCTCGTTGGGAAAGGTTTCGAATCTTAGTACCGTATCTGGAAGAATCTCAGAAGAAAATCTTCGCTCACTGGATAAGGCCTCTTGACCCTGTACAATGTCATCGGGCCACGTTCCTTGATGAGCCGATCAGATCGCAGTATGTGGAAGTTATGAAAAGAGGCAGAATGAGACATCAGGTCTACTCCAAGCACAGAATCACCGAAATCGTGAGTATTGAATCTGACAGAATCGTTAAAGTTGTCTTTCCGACGTTCTCAGTAAAAAGGGATGACGGAAATATTTGGACCTTCTCAGAATCCGATTTCAAACATCTTTGCCTGCGAGATTTCCCAGTACTACTCAGATTTTTGAAGACTCTTACTATTCGACCTCTACCCTACACCAAAGCCCTCGAAGCTATCAAAAGATTTATGAAGTGCACGATCACATTATCATACATCGAAGACTTTCAGTTGGGACTCGAAAGTAATCAGAAAAAGATCAACATCTTAAAGCCCAATCTGAACCTCCCTGAAGACGCACAGGTACACTCTTTACTTTCTAAACCAGAAACAGGGTTCGTGTATCTGAACGGAAAAGGGGAGAAACGGTTCATCAGAAAAAGTGAAGTGCATAAATTTAGTGAGGGAACATTGGTGAAAATCCAGTCTGATCTGAAGAAGATTTTAGAAGAAGAAGTCAAGAATGATCCTCCAGAGCAGTATGTCAATCTTCGCGAGTACCTTGCCGAAGATCTTCTCAAAGCCATTGAAGACCGACTTGAATTCAGAAGCAGCATCAGATATTTTGAAGTGCTCTTTGCTATCCGAAAGCGCTTTGTTCCAGACTGGCGTGAACGCGAACTTCTATTCCAAGGGGGAGATTGTTAGGTCTTAATATGTGTGGAATTAGAAGTTCAGGGACTTGTCTTGTCATTTCTTGTAAATACCCTTTGGGTATAAATAGCTTTTGTTTAACCTAGTTTAGGTTAATGATCAGTATTACTATTTTGCTAAACCTTGTATACGGCTACACAGTCTGCCGCTTTATTCCTTCAACAGTTCATCAATACAAGTGAGATTTACGACTTATGATTACTGTTTGTGTTGATTAATTGTGATTGCATACATATCTGGGATCCACAGATATCGAACACAAATGAATGGGGGCATTTTAGAAATTTGACTCATGCTTCTTTTACATTTACTACATACAGATGAAATGTTCATTAATGTTCATGTATGGGCAAAATGTGTAGGCAAAATGTTCATTAATGTGTAGGAAAAATGTGTAGGCAAAATGAAAATGGTTAAATGTTTTTACATGTTCATGTGTAGGCAAAAAAACTAAATTTTATGTTCACTTAGGTTCATATATAGGGTTGGGTTCATCGATGTTCATAAATATTTATATGAACCTTTATAAACAACGTTTTCAACTCTACGTTTATCCGCCCCGGTAACTGGGTTTGAATAATGTTCACCTTGATCGAGCTATGTTTCATCATCTTCGTCAATCGAACAAACATCTATGTCTACTCTCTCCTCAACATCGTAAAAACACTGTGATTCATAATGTTGTATGTTCATGCAACAATATGAAATTCATACACTTATTTGATACTAAAGGTTACAAAATATATAAGAATTAAAAATGTGGCTAGAATCAAGGAAAATTTGATATTTGTAGCTACCTCAATAAATGAATTTTACAAAAAACAAATACATAGAATTTCATTCATACCCCTATTTAATTGTTGGATACACATTTGAAACCACAATAGAAAATGACTTCCTATTGGTTGAAAAAGGTTAACATAGTTAATACAAAATCTTGGGTTAATAAATGAACCTCTCTCTCTCTCGCTCTCTCTCTCTCTATATATATATATATATATATATGTCTTTGTCTCTGTATATATATAGAGAGACACATGGATGGCACCATCAGTGCATGCCTGTTCTTTGGGCTGTTAAAATGGAGTGTCTGAACAAGGCCCCCATTTTTACCCTTTTTGGGGCCCTAATACAAGTGCCCAACCGTCTAAACCTAACCTCAACATCAAGATTAAAATAGGACGCCCGTCTACCTCGTTTGCATCAAGATCGCCCTTCAATCTTTTCCTCACGTCTATTCTGGCGATTGAAATCCCAAAAAATATGATGTGTTTCTTATGGCAAAGATAATGGATCATTTCAAACAGTTTCCTCTTTCTCATACTATTTTCGACCGGTTCCTCATTCTACAATCGGTATCCAACGACCCACCTCCAAGGTCTCATGAACTCTCGAGTTTTGATCGGTTCTTAAAGTGTGGATTACTTGATATTTTTTGGTCTGTAATATGCTTACTTGTTAACATCAACAATTGATTTGGTTTAGCCATTTAGGTTTGTTACCATCAACCATGGTGAACAGGAATTCCTTTCTTAAATTCAATTTTTCATTTTGACTAGATTGATTCTTTTTGCTATTATTCTGGTTAAATCGATTAGAAGATTCATGTATATTAAATTGTTATATGTTTTGATATTTTTTTTTCTCTTCTCATAAATTGACAAACAAGGGCGGTCGTTTGTTTTCCATGAATTAGATTCAGATTCTTAGGTTGTTACTTGTAGTTACTAATGTTGGTCCCGAAGGGCTTCTACAAGGGTGAAAGTTTGTAGAACCGGGGGGGGGGGGGGGGGGGGGGTGAATACAAACACAAAATTTACTTTTCTAAACTTTTTATTGATAAATCAAAAAACAATTTACAGTTTGTTGCGGAATAAGATTAAGTAAAACATAATCTAAACAAACTTAAGAATCACTAAGGTTCTTGCACTTAGAAAAATAGAAAGAAAGGATAAGTAGAAAAATAGATATTTTCTACTTGCACTAAGAAGTTAATAGATCCTTCAAAATGAAGGATGTTGCTCCTATTTATACCCCATGCATTAAATGCATGCCAGGGGCACTTTACACGTGTCAGATCTTCATTGGACGCATACTTCTGACTTTTGTCAAACACATGCGCTTGGCCGCATGGTGAACAATGTAGGTTGCAGAGTGGTTGTACGATTATGGACAAAAGCAAACTTCCTTTTGTACATTCGTACTTTTTGTGCAAGAGGATAAGACAAACAAATCTTGAAGCACAAGCTTCATGATCAGCGGTCGCTGATGGGATCTTTCATCAGTGAGGCCTGATGTAAGTCAGCTATCGCTGAAGCCTTGTTTTTGAATTGTCGCGCGTGTGTAGACTTGTCTTGGTTTCACTAACGCCACTTCAAATCATAAGTAGACTTGTTCTTGTTCATCAGCTTCACCTTCGATGTCAGCTATGAACTCTTTAGTCGTGAGGCTTGTCTTCAGGGATACATTTGAACACTTTTACATTAGAAGCTATCAACGATACTGAACAAACTCAGTATGTTATCGCTGATGGTGAAACACTAACACATACAGATGTTAAATGCAATTTTCACTAAGTATTCTAAGGGTCGTCGTCAAATCACTGAGAGAGTTTGGATCAACAATCTCCCCCTATTTGATGATGACAAAGCAACAAGAGAACATTATTAAGTGTTACAAAACATAAGGATAAAAAAGGACTCATAAAGTGCGTGTCCCCATTACTGTTTTGCGGGATCTTTTCTAGTACTGATGGAGTAAAGTACTTCACTGAAAACTTCCATTAAATCGTAATAGGATTACAAAGGGAAATTGAAAGTTTACAAGTACAAGTGAAAAACTATACAAGTACTAAAAATCTAAACTGATAAATTACAAGAAGAATACAAAAATGAGAATCTATCAGCTAGAGTGGTTCATCCTTGATCAGGTCTTCGTCATATGAGTCTTCTTCTGTGATCATATAGTCAGGCACTTCTTCTCCTCTCTGTCTTCTGAGCTTAGCTTCCATGTGAATGTGAGATTTGATGGGATATCTGGCCTTGTCATATTGCATCAGTATAAAAGATCTCTGAGATGGTTGGTTGGGCAGATAGGAATCTCTGAGTATCGCTGATATCTTTGAATGCCATCCCAATCATAGAAGATGATTCCATAAGGGACTCCTAAAACTTGGCCAGAAGTAAAAGGTCCTCCAGGTGGCAGTGATAGGTCAAGAGATGAGAGGTCAGGTGGTGATCCAAGTACTGCTTCTCTTGAAAATTCGATCCCAATTTCATTTCTGTAAGCAGGTTCTTCAATGGTTGATGCTCGCTTTTTCTTTCTTGCTGGTCTTGGGTTCCGAGGTAGAGGAGGAGGTATTTCAACCCTCGCTGAAATTCTGTTTATGAGTAGGTTCAAGAACTTTTCCACATGGGCTTTGTACTTGGACTTAGATCTTTGAAGTGCATCTCTGAGCTTTCCATTCGTAGAAACCAAAGTTCTCCAGCTTTGACATGAACATTGTTTTTGCTGAGTCATCTTATCTGATTACTTGGATGGATACCATCACTGAGTTCTTTTTAGTCTTCCCCGTTACAGTCACACTTATAATCTTTTTGGGATGGTATCTTTGTTCGAGTTTCTCTCTGCACCAAACCGACTCTGAATCACTGACGGCCTTTTCTTTCCGGGCTTCCTCCTCAGCTTCTTTCAGTAGTTGAGCTTGAACCTTGACATGATTCTTTTTGAGTTTCCTATCAGAGACTGAGTTTTGGTCTACCTTAAGGGCATATTGGGCATCCTTTTGGTAGGCCGCAAATAGTTTCTCAGCTCTGATGGATTTTTCACGTTCAGCTGGACTAAAGAATCCAAGCTCATCAGTTTCAGTGCTTTGTCGAGGAGGGATCTGGATGCGTTGACTCTCTAGCTGAGAGATTAGTGCTAACATTATTTCTCTTTGCTCTTTCTCAAACATTTGAATTGGTCGTGAGGGTCTTAATGGGTGTATCAGCACTTCTTCTTCTTCTTCTTCTTCAGTATTTAGGAAAGAGACTGGGATTATTTGGTCTTCATCGATGGCTGGGATTATTTGTTGGATGTTTTCTTCAGCTCGTCCCTCAAGCAGGGGAGAGAACTAGCTGATTACAAGAATAAGGAGTTAGGTGTTTGAAAGAGAGAAAAAGAATTAAGTATGAATGAGGGTTTTAATTGGGCATAGGTAGAAAAGAAGGGGATGATGGAGAGACATACCTGAGAAGGTTGCTCCCCCTCAGAAGTGTATATGATTTTTAAATTCCCCTCAGCAGATATTCCTTTCTGTTTTCCCTGAGGGGTCTTCTGGGCTAGGGATTTCTCAGAGTTTCTCCCCTTGCTTCGTTGATGGATATTTCTTTGAGGGGAGCGCTAACGGTTTTGGGCTGGAACCATATTTCAGACTCTTCGTCATCATCATCGTCGTCACCAGCGCCCTTGGAATCATCTTTGCAATCATCGAGGTCGAGTTCCTCAACCTCTTCCTCTTCTTCACCCTCTTCTTCATCAGAGGGGATGTTGACAGTGGCAACTGGAGCAGTTGGAGCAGTCTCCTTATTAGTTCCCCCCAGCATGGGGAGGGTCTTCTACTGGCATTTCCCATTCATTGTCAGCAGACTGTGAGTCAGCATTATTTTCTTTATTGATTCTTGGTCCCAAAGGGGTTATACAAGTTTGTAGAAGGGGGGGGGGGGGGTTTGAATACAAACACATGATTTTTATCTTTTCTAAATTGTATATTGATATGTATCAAACAATTTACAGTTTGTTGCGGAACAAGATTAAAGAATAACCTAATCTAAACAAACTATGAGAATCACTAAGATTTATTGCACTAGAAATAAGAGAGAAGGAATTAAGAATACTTAAGGTAAATATTCTAACATACAGATTCAGCAAGAGAAGGAATGGCCGAAGTTTCCACACTTCAAAAATGAAGTTAGGGTTTCCTTTATATGTTGCATGCATTTAATGCATGTCAGTACAACTTTATACGTGGCAGCCTTTGGTAGGTTGCATGGTTTGACTTCAGTAGACAACCTAGTGGCCGCATGATGAACAATGTAGAATCAGAGTTGGTTGTACGATTCTGGACAAAAGGGATGTCCGTTCTGACACAGTCGTACGGAGGCGTGCAAGGAGATAAGACAATAGTTGCTTATAGAGGAGGCTTCATGATCAGCGTTCGCTGAATGATTCTTTATCAGCGAATGATAAAGTTCAGCGTTCGCTGAAGTCTTCTACTTGAAACTTCACGTTGAGTGGACATGTCTTGGCTTCACTGATATCCGCATCAGTTCATTAGTAGACTTAGTCGCTGGTTCTTTGGCTTGATCTTCGACTTCAGCTTAGAACATGGTTGACATGAAACTTGTCTTCAGGGATCATAAGTAAACAACATAAGTTATCAGCAATCATCAGTGAGGCTGAACAGGCTCATGGCTCACTGATGAACAATGTTCGCTAAATGGGTATTTAAAGAGCGTGAGTTTCCTATCAGCGGTACTGAACAGACTTAATACTTATCACCAGTGAAACTGTAATACATATTGTCTACTTACAATTTTCACTAAGTGTTTCTCAGAGTCATTATCAAATTACTGAGGGTTTGAATCAACATTGATCTTCTCCCCCTCTTTGTCATCATCAGATTGGGGAGGGATTATTGAAGAAAGAGCAGCAGTAGTGGCGGTAGGGGCTGCGTTTGAAGGTGAAGGAGCAGCTGTCTTTAGGATTTCAATCCTGGTGAACCGCTCTCCGATGGCACCACCAGATTCCACGACAAAGTCAACGACCATATATGGAAGATAAAAGAAAAGTTTAACCTGTTTCTTGAAGTAGAAGATGATTAACAGGTTCTTGAGAAAATAATCCGAATGCAACAGAGATATATTGCCTTAGAGAGTATGTTCGCGTAAGAAGTAAAAATATAAACTCAAAGGGTTTATATAATGAGAGTAGAGAGAGAAAAACTATGAGCGGGAAAAGTTTTTCATGATGACACGGACACGTCCCTTGAATATGATTGGACAAGGAAACAAAACGGGCGAACGTGTTAGACAAAAAGGCGTGCCATGGATTATCCAAAAGATGACGTCACAAACGTCCTTTCATAATTTAAAGTGTCTCTGAGGATTTGAAAAAGCTCAGGGACATTTTAAAATAAGAAGCACTGATTAGAAATATCAGTGAGATTTTAGAATTTCAAAGTATCACTGAAAGGAAGAGATATTCAGCGATGCAATTTGTTTTGAAATCTTGCATGCTGAGGCGAACGTCAGCGATTAAGAGAGAGAGAACATACCTTGATATCAGCGAATCAATTTTGTTAAGAGATTAGATGATCAATAGGGTTAAACAAATTCATTTTATCACTGATCAAATGTGAACCACTGAGGATTTTACTCTTCCAGGTTCAGCATTTCAAGCTCGCTGATGAGAAAGTTGAATCTTGTCTCATCAAGAGGTTTGGTGAACAGATCAGCTAACTGAAAATCGGTTGGAATAAAATGAAGTTCTATATCACCATTCATCACATGATCTCTGATAAAATGATACCTGATTTCGATATGTTTGGTCTTTGAGTGTAGCACTGGATTGTTTGCTATGGCGATGGCACTAGTGCTGTCGCAATAGATTGGAATTTTGGAGGGCTGAAGGTCATAGTCAAGTAGCTGATTTCTCATCCATAAGACCTGAGAACAACAGCTTCCAGCGGCTACGTACTCAGCTTCAGCGGTTGAGGTGGACACTGAGTTTTGCTTTTTACTTGTCCAACTCACCAGCTTTCCACCCAGGAGCTGACAGCCTCCTGTGGTGCTTTTCCTATGCAATTTGCATCCTGCAAAATCACTATCTGAATAGGCGATTAGATCAAACCCTGAGTCCTTGGGATACCAAAGACCTAGGTTAGGAGTTCCCATTAAGGTATCAAAAAATACGCTTTACAGCGATCAAATGAGATTCCTTGGGTTCAGCTTGATATCGTGCACAGAAACAGGTTGCATACATAATATCAGGACGACTAGCTGTAAGATACAGAAGAGAGCCGATCATCCCACGGTACGCTGTGACATTAACAGGTTTCTTGAGGGATCCTTGTTTAGTGTCAGCGGCGGTGCCATTGGGGTTTTCATAGTTGAGCTTTGAGTAAGATCAAACTTTTTCAGCATATCTTTAACATACTTACCTTGGTGAATGAAAGTTCCTTTTTCATTCTGCTTGATTTGAAGACCAAGGAAATATGTTATTTCACCCATCATACTCATTTTATATTCAGCTTTGATTCTTTCAGCGAAACGAGTACATAAGTCAGGGTTAGTAGAACCAAATATAATATCATCGACATATATTTGAACAAGAATGATATGACCTTTTATTTTCCTGAAAAATAGAGTTTTGTAGATTTTACCACACTCAAATTTTTCAATATGGAGATAAGTAGATAGTGTCATACCATGCACGAGGAGCTTGCTTTAAGCCATAAAGTGCCTTATCCAGTTTATATACATAACCTGGATGCTTAGGATCAGTGAATCCTGGAGGTTGTTCAACATAGACTTCTTCATTCAGCCTTCCATTGAGAAACGCTGATTTCACATCCATATGATATACTTTGAAGTCTTTGTGAACAACATAAGCTAGAAATAGATGAATAGCTTCGAGTCTTGCCACTGGGGCAAATGTCTCGTCGTAGTCTATGCCTTCCTCTTGTCTGTATCCCTGAGCAACAAGACGAGCCTTATTGCGAGTTACAGTTCCATGTTCATCCAACTTGTTTCGATAGACCCATTTAGTGCCTATCACTGACTTGTCGGATGGTCTTGGAACGAGTTTCCAAACTTTGTTTCTTTCAAATTCTGTCAGCTCTTCTTGCATAGCACTGACCCAGTTTGGATCTCTGAGGGCATCATCTGTTTTCTTTGGTTCAATCAGAGAAATAAAGTAAACAACTAAACAAATATTACCCGCACTTTGTCGAGTCTGAACACAAGCGTTTGGATCACCAAGAATCTGATCAATGTGGTGATTCATAGTCCATCACTGAGCCGGAGCATGATTTGCTGACTCAATTTGAAATTCTGGAGGAGTTGAAGAAGAGGCTTCAGCAACTTCTGGTATTTCAGGCAAGAGAGGTAGATGTTCAGATGTCATTTCATTCACTGATTGCTGAGAAGTATATGGTATATCTGAGGTAGATGGTTCAGAAGCAGGCATAGTGTTGAGAGGAATAGCTGAAACCCATGAAGATTCAGCTTCACTTGTCTGCATGCTTGGGATGATGATAGGATCATCATCAGCGGTAGAAGTATTTGCTTGAGGAATAGGAGCATCTTCTGAATCACCAAGATGAGAAAACATCCATTGATTCAGTTCTTTAGTATCAGCAGAAAGTCTAGAGTTCGCTGACAGGGATTCGTCAAAAGTGACGTGGATTGTTTCTTCTACAGTTTGTCTTCTTCGATTGAAGACTCTAAAGGCTTTAGAGATAGAAGAATATCCAAGAAATATTCCATCATCAGCCTTGGGATCAAACTTTCCTAGGGCATCCCTGTTGTTCAGTATGAAACACTGACAACCAAAGATGTGAAGAAAGTTAATTGAAGGCTCTCTCCCATGGAAAAGTTCGTAGGCTGTCTTCTTGAATCTTTTGACAATCAGCGACCTGTTTTGAGTAAAACAAGCAGTGTTGACAGCTTCTGCCCAGAACTGAGTAGGTAGATGAGAATCGATGAGTATTGATTGTACAACTTCGATGATTGTTCGATATCTTCTTTCAGGGACTCCATTTTGTTGCGGTGTTCTCACTGAAGAAAAGTTGTGAGAAATACCCTTACTTTCAAAGAAGTTATCAAGGGAACTGTTTTTGAATTCAGTCCCATGATCACTCCTTATTGAGCGAATGGTCATATTATTCAGGACTTCCATTTTCCTGACGAAAGCGATGAGTTCTTCAGGGGTGTCACTCTTAGAGCGTAGAAACATAACCCAGGTATAGCGAGAGAATTCATCAACTATGACTAGTATATATTTCTTTCCAGCGAGGGATTGTTTGTTGACAGGACCAAACAAATCCATGTGGAGAAGTTGAAGAGGAGATGACACTAAGGAAACTTGCTTATATTTGAAGCTTGCTTTTGTTTTTTCCCTTTCTCACACGCTGAACAAAGAGATTCCTTAGCGTATGAGTGTTGAGGTAGACCAGCGACCAACTCTTTTGAAGAAAGAGTATTCAGTGTCTTGAAGTTGAGATGAGAGAGCCTCCTATGCCATAGCCAGTTGACATCGGATGAGGCTTTTGAGAAGAAACAGGAGTTCTCAGTGGTTGTCGAGTCCATGTTTATTACATAAACATTTTCCAAACGGTATCTGCTGAGAGCGATCTTCTCCTTTTTGTCAGTAACAAAGCAGGATTCCTTAGTGAAACACACCTTGTAGTCCTTGTCACATAGCTGACTGATGCTCAGAAGATTGTGCTTCAGTCCTTCAACATATGCGACTCTTCTGAAGGTAGTTGTACCATTGGAAAGTACACCAAACCCTCGGGTATAGCCTTTTCCATTTCCACCAAAGTCACAGAGGGACCTTTATCTTCCTTATATTCAGCGAGCAGGTTCTTTTTGCCTGTCATATGTCTAGAGCATCCGCTATCGAGATACCAGATACCCTTCAGGATCTGCAAACAAAGGAAGATTAGTTTGACCTGGGCACCCATTTCACTATGGGTCCACATTTGTCAGTGGTGGTAGAGGAAGTGGAAGGTTCAGCAATCTTCGCAGCATTTGAAGATTCAGCTTCAGGACTAATCTTCACTTTGGTTAATTTGTTAACCTCAGTGGTTGGTTTCACCTTAACCTGATTTGCACCAGGATTAGTCTTCTTTGCCTTGGGGGCAGTGATCTTCACCTTAGCTAACTTTTCAGCTTTGGTGGCTGTTGTAACACCTTAGGCAAATCCCACATCCTTTAGAGGGCAGGAGAGATGCTGGGTATATTAGTAAACCTTGGCCTTACCAGACACAACGCGTTTTGGGGCCACAAGCATGCGGGTTCCTTGGGAACTCTGTGGTTAAGCGTGCTTGGGTGGGAGTAGTACCAGGATGGGTGACCCCCTGGGAAGTCCTCGCCAGGTCGCCAAGAACAAAGCCGTGAGCCAGTGGGGCAAAGCGGACAATATTGTGTCGTGGTAAGCGGGGTGTTACAAATGGTATCAGAGCCACTCCTGTGCCGTTCGGGATGGTGGGGCAAACCTCATCGAGGACGATGAGTCCCTAAGGGGGGGTGTGTGTGTAACACCTTAGGCAAATCCCACATCCTTTAGAGGACAGGAGAGATGCTGGGTATATTAGTAAACCTTGGCCTTACCAGACACAACGCGTTTTGGGGCCACAAGCATGCGGGTTCCTTTGTAAATAGGTGAGGGTACTTACGTTTCATGTAATCTTCTCGTTCCCATGTATACTCAGGTCCATGCCTCGAATTCCAACGAACTTTTAGGATCGGGATCTTACTACGCCTTGTTCGTTTGACTTCTTGATCGAGGATTTCAACTGGTTCTTCTATGAAGTGTAATCGCTCGTTGACCTGAATATCCTCTAGGGGTAGAACCAATGATTCATCACTTAGGCATTTCTTAAGGTTTGACACATGGAACGTATTGTGGATGGCACTCATCTCTTGCGGTAAATTAAGTTTATATGCTACTGGACCAATCCGTTCAATTATTTCAAACGGGCCAACATATCTCGGACTCAACTTGCCTCTTTTTCCGAAGCGTACTAATCCTTTCCAAGGCGATACTTTTAGGAGCACTTTATCACCCACTTGGAATTCTAATGGCTTCCTGCGGTTATCAGCATAACTCTTCTGACGATCTCTTGCGGCCTTAAGTCTATCCTTGATAACTGAGATTTTTGTCAGTAGTCTCTTGAATGATTTCGGGCCTAGTCAACTGTCTGTTGCCAATTTTCAACCAACTAAGTGGGGATCTACACTTGCGTCCATATAAGGCTTCATACGGTGCACACTGAATGCTGGTATGATAGCTGTTGTTGTAGGAGAACTCCACTAATGGTAGGTGAGTATCCCAACTTCCACCAAAATCTATCACACATGCACGCAGTATATCCTCTAGCGTCTGTATAGTTCTTTCTGACTGACCGTCCGTTTGAGGATGGTAGGAAGTGCTCAAGTCCAAACGCGTATCCAACGCTTTCTGGAGTGATCGCCAGAATCGTGACGTAAAACGACTATCTCTGTCCGAGATGATGGAAATAGGAACTCCATGACGCATAACGATTTCATTGACGTAAATTTGTGCAAGTCTTTCTATCTTATAATATTCCGAATAGGAAGAAAATGCGTAGATTTCGTAAGTCGGTCCACTATAACCCAGATTGTGTCGTGCCCCTTCCTGGTCCTGGGCAGACCTTTCCGGCTGTGTTACTGGTCGACCGAGGGGCAATGCACCGGTTGTAGTTGAGAGAGACCCGTATGAAGACGACCAGGAAGAATCTAGTGCACCACTCACTCGGTCCCCTCCACGTACCCTACGAGGACCAAGAGTTAGAGCCACGGCAAGGAAGAGTGTCCCATTACCTAGACGTGTGAGTCTTACCCAACCACCAAGAGGCGAAGGAGAGACCTCCCGATCGGGAGTGCAGCGAGGAAACCCCCAGGTGGTAACCGGAGTACCTGTGGCTCACCCTCCTGGCATGACTGCCCAGGAAAGCCAGTGGGTCCTAATGATGGCTCACGACATACAACTCCATGGTGAGAGGTTGGACCAACAGCACCAAACCCTGAACGGGGTGATGGAGGTGCTGAAATCACATAGTGAAGTCTCAGACCGAACTATGGAGGTCATTGACATCACTAGGAGGGAGGTGAGAGCCCTACGTAGGTACCTAGCTTGGGTGATAGGAGCCTTGGTTTTGGTGATGGGGCTGCTGTTGTGGGCACTGATGCATTAGAAGACCACTATTAGAAGCTTTTGGGAGTAATTGAACTTGAACTTATATTTTTGGGGCATGTAGCCGTTAAATTCCAAACATTGAATATTTTTGTTACTTGCTTCTGTTGGAATTCGAATATTTATGGTTTATGAATGAAATGATTGGTTAATGCTCACGTATCTCAAGTACTTTTAAATACATGATTGTGAAATTATGGTGTGTGGTTATGACAATACGTGTAGATAATAATGATAGTATGCATGAAGTAGTACCATAACTTAGATTAACATAACAAGTAGGAAGTGTAACCAAATAACCGTATTGGTGACCGTGTGACTAAATCCCTAATTAAAACCATACCTGTAGGACTATGCCTCCAAGGAGAGAGGATCCCAAAATCGCACGGCTCGTGTCCGAGCAAGTTTTGGCCGCACTTCCGAACATTGTCAGCCAAGTAGCAGCTGGACTGAATGCTAATCCAAACAATGCGGGAACGGCCGGAAATCGGGAATGCACATACAAGACTTTCAGGGGCTGCAACCCTAAGGAATTCCACGGAACTGAGGGAGCCGTTGGGTTATTGGCTTGGATAGAAGGTATGGAGTCTGTTCTCCATATCAGTAAATGTACTGAAGATAACAAGGTGGAATTTGCCGCTTGCCTTCTGCAAGGACGGGCATTAACGTGGTGGAACACCCAAGTACAAACCCGAGGCCGGGATGTAGCCAACAGACTGACATGGGAAGAGTTTAAGAAGATGCTCAAGGATGAGTATTGCCCGAGGAGTGAGATCCAGAAACTGGAAGCAGAGCTGTGGAGCCATGAAATGAAGGGAAACGACATAGACTCTTACACTGCCCGTTTCCATGAGCTGGCAAAGCTGGTGCCACACTTGGTGATGCCTGAGGAAAACCGAGTGGATAGATATGTGTGGGGTTTATTTGAAGAAATCAGAGGAAACGTGACTTCAGCTGACCCGAAGACTCTTCAAGAAGCAGTGAATCTAGCAACGAGACTCACTAACAACGCAAATCGTTCGAGAACAACTAGGGATGATAAAGCCGGGGGGAAAAGAAAGATAGAAGAGCCTGCAAGAAGGCAATTTGGGGGAAGGTCAGACAAGGGTCAGAGAGTGACAGGAAATTTCGGAATTCAAGCACAGGCAGAGGAGAAGGAAAGGGGGCCATGCCCAAGATGCGTCAAGTGCAATAATCGACACCTCGGAAGATGCATCATTTGCTCCAAGTGTAACAAAGGAGGCCATGTCGCCAAAGATTGCAAGAGCGGAGGAAAGCGAACATGTCACGAGTGTGGGAGCCCTGATCACTTTCGGAACGCATGTCCGAGACTGAACCGAAGGCCAAATGCAAATCAGGCGCGACCACTCAATCAAGGGAATCAAGGAGGGCAGGCACGAGGTCGAGTGTTTGAAATTGGAGCAGATGAAGCAAGACGAAACCCGGATGTAGTCACAGGTACGTTTCTCTTGAATAATCATTATGCAACAGTACTTTTTGATTCGGGAGCAGATAGGAGCTTTGTATCACTAGAGTTTAGGCCGAAAATTAACTTGGAACCTCAAAAGTTGAAAGAAGCCTACGTTATAGAATTTGCTAATGGACAGGAAGTTAGGACCAGAGATGTAATTAAGAACTGTACCCTAAAACTGGCGGAAAAAGATTTTAGCATAGATTTAATCCCAATCAAATTAGGAAGCTTCGATATAGTCGTAGGTATGGATTGGTTATCGAAGAATCGCGCTGAGATCGTTTGCTCCAAAAAGATTGTCCGGATACCTCAAACCGAAGGAAGAATACTGGAAATACAGGGAGAAAGCTCGGGGAGGAAATTTAAATTAGTGTCGAGTATGAAGATTCGAAAATATTTGCGGAAAGATTGTGTTGCGTTTCTGACACACGTGGTGGATAAGGAGATCAAAGAGAAAAATATTCAAGACTTCCCAATAGTACGAGATTTCCCTGAGGTATTCCCAGATGAATTACCTGGATTACCCCCACCAAGACAAGTGGAATTTCATATCGACTTAATTCCAGGAGCGGCACCCGTGGCGAAATCACCTTACCGGTTAGCACCTTCAGAAATGCAGGAGCTGTCAGAACAACTTAAGGAGCTACTCAACAAAGGATTCATCAGACCCAGCTCTTCACCCTGGGGAGCTCCAGTTTTATTCGTTAAAAAGAAAGATGGTTTATTTCATATGTGCATCGACTACAGGGAACTTAATAAGCTGACCATCAAGAACCGATATCCCCTTCCTCGAATCGATGACCTGTTCGACCAACTTCAAGGCGCTACGTACTTTTCAAAGATTGACCTACGGTCTGGATACCATCAAATGAGGGTTCGTGAGGAGGACATTCCTAAGACAGCGTTTAGGACTCGATATGGACATTATGAGTTCCTAGTCATGCCTTTTGGTCTGACAAACGCTCCAGCAGTCTTTATGGATCTAATGAACAGAGTATGTCGATGATAAGTGCTCAATTTTGAGTACTTAAGCACTTATTTCTTTAGTTTAGTTAGGACTTTTTCATTATAAAATCCCAACTTTGAGTCTTTTTTATCTTGTTTTACTTTCTTGGAGCTAGGAATCATGGTTAGCTTGTTTTGCTTTGTTGGTAGGCTAATATAAGCATTTTTGAGAAAATCAGCCAAAACAGGGTATTGCTGCAGCATTGGAACAGCAGGGATCTGATGAACAAGGGGCTGAAGGAAACGGCTTAATGAGTTGGAAGCTGACTTTTGTGATTAATCTGAATTTTTGTAACCCCTTGAAACACTCCTTAGATTTTAATTGTAATAGTTTAGTTAGGTAGCTAACTAGGTGTACTTTCTAGTTGCTTTAAGTTGGGTTTAATTGCAAAAATGCCCCTAGCCTTTTGTTATAAATAGAGGGGGCATGTTACCCATTTGAGAGACAATTATCAACCTTGAGAACTGATCTCACATCAGTTCCAACCAGCTGTAGTTTATTCATCTATTGTTCTTCATGTTTATCAAGTGTTCTTCAAGTTCTTAAATCTTCAAGTGCTATTTATTTTTAATCTTAATCTTTCTTTATTAGTCTTGCATCTCTAGCTTTCTCGTGTAACCATCTTTTAGTGCTGATCTTAAATCATTTTTAAATCTCTGTAGTTCACTTTCCAGAAATCGTGTTCATGTTCTTAATCATCTTCAAATCTTCCTAAGTGTTCTTCATCTATGTTTTCTTTGTTCCAGCACACTCGTAGGCAATGCTGCAGCACTGGGCAGTTGCTTACTGCACGATTTTCTTTACCTTAAGGTTCTTGTATCTTATTCCGTATGTTTAATGTTCTCACTTTCCGGTATTAATTCTTGCTAGACATAGATTTACATTCCATTTGTGCTCTTGACATTTATTGCCTATCATTTACATTTTTGTCTTTACATTTCTAGTCATTAACTTTAGTTTAGTTATTTCTACTTTCAAGTCATTTATTATTCCTTGCATCATGTTTACATTCCAAGTACTTTGCATTTATTTTGTTTCATTTAGTGTAATGTGTAGCTAATCTTGAAGCTTGGGTGTGAGACAAAGGGTGTTGTGATGACCAAAAGAAAGTAGGCTTTTTACGGCAAGAAAATGATGTTTTATTATTCCAACCCAAGTTCTTTCAAGATAATACAATCCTTTGATAAATTGATCACTTTGATAGTGTTAAAGTGTCATGGACCTCGAGAGAGGCCATTGAATAGCACGTCAATTTAGAGGACTTAAGGGGTTATATCGAGAGAGTAACTTGCAATAAGAGTTGTTACTTTTGTTTTCTAAAATGATTCATTCTTGATAAGCTATCTTTTTCTCAATGGGTTAAAATGGAATAGACTTAGAGATAAGCTATTTAGGAGTAAAACAACTTGGGAGGTGTGGGGGTTGTATCGAGAGAATGACTTTTAACAAAGAGAATTTGTTTTGCCATATACTTTGAGAACATCATTCCATCGTTCCTTTACCTTTGGTTCTACTCAGAGATGAGATTGCTGACTGCTATTGGAATCATGGAATGGTGAGAGTCCGAAAGGAACGTGTCTCAAAGTAGATAATAAAACTCGTTTTCGTCACTGCCATGCTGCAGCATCACTCCAGTGTCATGCTGCAGCATTGTTGAAAAGTCTGCTGGAATTTGGTTCATCATAACATCACAAGTCTTACACCCTTGCTCCTCTTTTATTCTTGTTTGTTATAATCTGTGTTAATCATCAGCCAACCAAACAAAAGATTTTCTTCCAAATCATCTTCCGAAATCATTTCTTTCATCATACTTTTATAGCAATTTTAACTCCAATCTCTGTGGGAACGATAATCGGTATTTTACCACTTTACTACTTGATAAGACGACATAGTTCTAAATAAGTATACTTGCTTATTGGTTCTATTAACACGCCTGTGGGTGTATTCAAAGCATCAAAAGAAAGTACTCATCAAGTTTTTGGCGCCGTTGCCGGGGATTGGTAAGCTAAAACTCTATAAAAGTAATTTTAAAGACTTGGTTTTTCTAGCACCGTTGGGAATTTTAAAGATTTTCTGAAAGTGGTGTATGCCAAGAATATCACGTGGGGAACTTCTCGAGTTAGATCCGGATATTGAGAGAACTTTTCGTCAAAGAAGAAGAATTCAAAGAATATCAAACTCTCTCAATATGGACGGACCCCCACCCGGTTTTGAAAATAGACCACCAAATCCACCACCTTTAGAAAATCCCGTTCGGCCACCTTTGGAAAATCAAATGAGACCACCCTTAGAAAATCCAATTCGGCCTCCACCAATTTTTGGAAATAATCGTCAAAACCCACCTTTTCAACAAAACCCACCACTTTTTGGTAATCCACCGTTTATTCCATTTCAACAAAATCCACCTTTTCAACAACATCCACCACATAACAATGAGGAAGGAGATGATAATGGATCTATTGGTAATGTTGAACCACTTAACATCATTGATCTTGCAAACTCGAAAGATGGAAGAATTATGGACTACGCAATCCCAAATTTTGAGCAATTAAATTCTGGGATTGTTAGACCACAATTAGATACTTTACATTTCGAACCAAAACCCATCATGTTTCATATGTTGCAAGCTAATGGTCAATTTGCCGGATTACCATCGGAGGATCCCTACTCTCATTTAAAATCTTTTATGGAGATCACCGATGTTTTTCTAATCCCGGGAGTTTCACCGGAAGCCTTAAGGCTTACGTTGTTCCCATTTTCTTTAAGGGACAAGGCAAGGGTCTGGTTCAATTCATTAACACCAGGTTCAGTACCATCTTGGGGTGATATGGCTGAAAAGTTTTTGCGAAAATATTTTCCACCTACCCGTAATGCTAAGTCCAGAAACGAAATTTGCATGTTTAAACAAATGGACGATGAAGCAATTCCCGATGCTTGGGAAAGGTTTAAAGAATTATTAAGGAAATGCCCTCACCATGGCATTCCCTACTGCATTCAACTTGAGACGTTTTACAATGGACTCGATTCCAATGCAAAACAAATGCTCGATGCGACTTCAGGAGGGGCCTTTACCTTTAACACCTACAATACCGGGTATGAAATTCTTGAAAAGATTTCAGCAAACAATGGACAATGGGCTGATCCAAGAGCTCAAATTTCAAATCAAAAGAAGACTGTTGGGATGCATGAAATTGATGCATACACTGCATTGACAGCTCAGCTTGCTTCCATGACTAATATGCTTAAAAACATCACTTCAGGTCAAGGAGCACAGCCGACGGTCACTAAAACTCATGCACCTGTTCTTTCTGTTCAATGTGTATGTTGTGGTGAGGAACACTCTTATGAACATTGTCCTCATAATTCTGAATCTGTAAATTATGTTCAAAACCGACCTAGTCCTCACTCCAACACATACAATGCCAGTTGGAAGCAGCACCCAAATTTCTCTTGGAATAGTCCATGTTTAAATCCACCTGCACAAAAACCACAAGGGAATTCTAATTTTCAAAATCAAGCAAGCAGTTCCCAAAACCATTACAAGGGAAATTTTCAAAGCAACCATCATCAGAATAATCGTTATCAAGGTTTTCAAAATAATCAACCACCTTTTCAAAACCAAAATCATGCACCTCCACATGATGATTCAAATCTTTCTTTGGAAGCACTCATGAAAGGGTTTATGACCCAAACTCAAGCTTCAATTAGAAATCTTGAAACTCAAGTCAGTCAACTTGCTTTAAATCAAAGCACTAGGGCCGCAGGAACTTTGCCGAGTAATACTGAAATCCCAAAGGCCCCAGGAAAGGAACATGTGAAAGCTGTGACTCTTAGGAGTGGAAAAGAATTACCTGAAATTGTGGAGAAGGAATTTGGCCCTTTAACCAAAACAGATTTTGATAAATTATCCAAAGCCAATTCTACTCCAGAAATTCAGGTTGTTCCAAATCAAAAAAAGGACCAAGACCCTAAGATCACTAGTTCAAGTCCATCCAACATGTTCAACACCACAAGCATATTGGAACCATCTGGCTCAAAACTTTCAAACAAATCTGTTATCAAACCAGTTCCCCCTTACATTCCTTACCCCCAAAGGATGAAGAATGAGAAGGAGGAATTGCAATTTAAAAAGTTTTTGGATATTTTCAAACAATTGCACATCAACATACCTCTTGTTGAAGCAATCGAGCAGATGCCCAATTATGCCAAATTCCTGAAGGATATTTTGAGTAAAAAGAAGAAGCTGATTGAGTATGAGACTGTCGCCCTCACTGAAGGTTGCAGTGCTTTGTTTTCCAACAAAATACCTCCTAAGCAAAAAGATCCAGGGAGTTTTACCATTCCTTGTTCAATAGGGGGGAAGGAAGTTGGACAAGCTTTGTGTGATTTAGGTGCCAGTGTCAACCTCATGCCCTTATCAATTTTTAAAAGCTTAGGGATAGGAGAGGCAAGACCTACCACTGTCACACTCATCTTAGCAGACAAGACCATTGCCTATCCAAAGGGTAAGATTGAAGATGTGTTAGTTCAGGTTGACAAATTCATTTTTCCGGCTGATTTTATCATTTTAGACTTTGAGGCTGATAAAGATATTCCTATTCTTTTAGGAAGACCTTTCTTAGCCACGGGTAGAACTTTGATAGATGTTCAGAAAGGAGAGTTGACCATGAGACTTCACGACCAAAAAGTCACATTCAATGTTTTCAATTCCTTAAAGTACCCTAATGATATGGAAGACTGTTCAAGCCTAAGTACCATAGAGTCATTATGTCATGAGGAAGAAGAAAATCAGACTTATAGGATAGAAGAGGAGGATGAGGAAAAAAGTGAGGAATATGATGATGATGATGAAATTCCCATAGAAAAGGAAACTGCCCCTTTGGTTGCTGCAGCATTTGAGCTGCTGGAAAATAGTGAGCAAAAACCGACCATTCTGTCCATAGTCTCACCACCCGACCTGGAGTTGAAGAAACTCCCGTCTCACCTGAAATATGCTTTTCTAGGAAAAGAAGACAAATTACCTGTTATAATATCAGCTACCCTAGAACTGCATCAGGAAAGGAAGTTGGTGGATATGTTGAAGTTACACACCAAAGCCATAGGTTGGACCATTGCTGACCTTAGGGGAATTAGCCCCTCTATTTGTCAACATAAGATCATCCTAGAAGAAAAGAATTTCAAATCCATAGAACCGCAAAGAAGGCTGAACCCTGTCATGAAAGAAGTCGTGAAAAAGGAAATTTTGAAATGGTTAGACGCGGGAATTATTTTCCCAATAGCCAGTAGTTCTTGGGTTAGTCCAGTCCAATGTGTGCCTAAGAAGGGTGGGATCACTGTCATTTCCAATGACAAGAATGAACTCATCCCAACTAGAATAGTCTCCGGATGGAGAATTTGCATGGACTACCGTAGACTAAACAATGCTACTCAAAAAGACCATTTTCCTTTGCCTTTTGTTGATCAAATGTTGGACAGGTTAGCTGGAAAAGAGTTCTACTGCTTCTTGGATGGATACTCAGGTTACAATCAGATAGCCATAGCACCGGAAGACCAAGAGAAGACTACTTTCACTTGTCCTTTTGGCACTTTTGCTTTTAGGAGAATGCCTTTTGGACTTTGCAACGCACCTGCTACTTTCCAAAGATGCATGATGTCCATATTCTCTGACATGCTTGAAAAATCCATTGAAATATTTATGGATGATTTTTCTGTTTATGGTTCATCTTTTGATCATTGTTTGGAAAATCTAAAACAAAGTCTTGAAAGGTGTGAAGAAACTGACTTGGTTCTTAACTGGGAAAAATGTCATTTCATGGTTACAGAAGGAATTGTCCTTGGTCATTTAATTTCAAAAAGAGGAGTTGAGGTAGATAAAGCTAAACTTGAAGTTATTGAAAAACTACCTGAACCAACCACTGTTAAAGGAATCAGAAGCTTTCTTGGTCATGCTGGTTTTTATAGACGTTTCATAAAAGATTTTTCAAAGATTTCAAAACCTTTATGCCTATTATTGCAGCAAGACCAAAAATTTGATTTTGATAAGGATTGCAGAAATGCATTCCTTACTTTAAAGAAAGCTTTGGTAACTGCTCCAGTGGTTGTTGCTCCTGAATGGGACAAACCTTTTGAAATCATGTGTGATGCAAGTGATTGGGCTGTTGGTGCAGTTTTAGGTCAAAGAAAAGAAAAGATTTTTCATACCATCCACTATGCAAGCAAAACCCTAAATGAAGCTCAAATCAATTACACAACAACTGAAAAAGAGTTATTAGCAGTGGTTTTTGCATTTGAGAAATTTAGATCATATTTGATGGGAGCTAAAGTCATTGTTCACACTGACCATGCCGCCATCAAATATCTCATTTCAAAGAAAGATGCAAAGCCAAGGCTAATAAGATGGGTTTTGTTATTGCAAGAGTTTGACTTAGAAATTGTTGATAGAAAAGGGGTGGAGAACCAAGTGGCTGATCACTTGTCTAGGTTGGAAAAGTTAGTTGAAAGTAGGGAAGGTGGAGACATCGTAGAAACCTTCCCTGATGAAAAGATTCTTATGGTACAAACACAACTGCCATGGTTTGCTGACATAGCTAATTACTTAGCTTGTGGCATCAAACCTTCTGATTATACTCACCATATGCTGAAGAAATTTCTCCATGATTGCAAATTTTACATATGGGATGACCCTTTTTTGTTTAAACTTGGTACAGATCAAATACTGAGAAGGTGCATTCCAGAATCAGAAGTGGTAGCAATCCTGCAGCATTGCCACCAATCAGCTTATGGAGGACATTTTGGAGGCCAAAGAACAGCAGCTAAAGTGCTTCAATCTGGTTTTTATTGGCCTACTCTCTTTAAAGATGCCCATAATTTTGCACAAAGGTGCAATGAATGTCAGAGAAGTGGTTCCATTTCTCAAAGAAATGAAATGCCTTTGAATGGGATCTTGGAAGTTGAGTTGTTTGATGTTTGGGGAATTGATTTCATGGGTCCATTCCCACCATCTAACAATTGTCAATACATTCTTGTTGCTGTTGATTATGTGTCCAAATGGGTTGAAGCAATGGCATGTGTTTCAAATGATGCAAAAACTGTTGTCAAGTTTTTACAAAAACAAGTTTTTACAAGGTTTGGTACCCCCCGTGCAATAATAAGTGATGAGGGTACCCATTTTATAAACAATTTGTTAAGTAAAGTTCTTGAAAAATACAATGTGAAACACAGAGTTGCCACTGCTTATCACCCACAAACAAATGGTTTAGCTGAACTCTCAAACAGGGAAATAAAAGGGATTTTACAAAAAGTTGTCAAACCAAATAGAAAAGACTGGGCTTTCAAATTAGACGATGCTTTATGGGCATATAGGACTGCTTTCAAAACACCTTTAGGTATGTCCCCATACAAGTTAGTCTTTGGAAAGGCTTGTCATCTCCCTTTAGAGTTAGAACACAAAGCATACTGGGCTATAAAGGAGTTGAACATGAACTTAGATGAAGCTGGTAACAAGAGGAAGTTACAACTTTGTGAACTAGAGGAACATAGGAACATGTCCTATGAGAATGCCAAACTCTATAAAGAGAAAACCAAAAAATGGCATGACAATAGAATCAGACACAGAGAGTTGAAAGCTGGTCAGAAATGTCTTTTGTTTAATTCGAGGTTGAAATTGTTTCCGGGTAAGCTTAAGTCTAGATGGTCAGGCCCATTTGTCATACACAAGGTTTATCCATACGGGGCTGTAGACTTAGTTAACCCGGAAGACAATAGTGTGTTCAAAGTCAATGGACAACGAGTGAAGCTATACCATGATGCTGCAGCATCTCCACAAAATCACACTGTGGAGGTGATTTCCTTGTGCTAAAAGCTTCAAACAAAGATGGGAACTATCTTTAAAAAGTTCCAACTATCCTTGTAAATATTATTTTAATGCATTGTTATATTTCTGTATTAGTTAAGAGTGATGTGTTTACTGATGTGCAGCCAATTAAGCAAACAAGGGAAACCAAAGGATGTTGAGTCAATGCTGCAGCATCAAGGGGGGGTTCGACTTTTCAGACAAATCAGTTGGAAAATCAGAGGGGCATTAAATAAAAATTCTTTTCTAGGGAATTTAAGGAAGAGCATTAAAGAAAAAAGGTCAGAAAAGATATCTAAAAAAGAAGCTAACTAAGTCAGTTACCTTTTTCCAACTAAAGGAAACATACTGTTGAGATCAGGTACACACCAAGTACACCTAAGCCTCTAAGATGTACTTTCCTTAAAAATTAACCCTTGGGTATTACCCAATTTACAGCTGGTTGTTTTTCCCCATATCAGATAAGTACACTGTCCTTTCCTATTCTACCTAAAACAAAAGAACCCTCATCTAAAACCCTTTTCTCTAATTAACCCACTCTCTTCATCTTCTATATCTCTCGTCTCTGTTCTTCACGAAAACCACACACTCAACCACAAAATCAAAAATACCCTCTTTCTCAGTCGATTGAAGCATTCGATTTCATGGCAAGAGTGAAGCGCACCCTACCTCGAGACCCAAATGCAGAAGGCGAAGCCCTAAATGTGCGACGCAGTGGAAGAAATCGAGCTGTGGTTCGCCCCCCTGTTTCGAATCGAAACCCTACAATGGTGATCTTGGAGGACGATTCTCCTCCTCCTCTATGTCGGGTACCATTCGCGAAGCTTTCACCGAAGAAAAAACCAGCAAAAGGTGAAGGTTCGGGTGTGGAGAAGCAAGCACCCATCGTGACCCCTGTTTCAGCCGAAGTTCGAGAAAGCACGTTGAACAATCTTGCTATAGTTCCCTACAGAAATCCGCATTCTACATCTACAAGGAAGGGTAAGGCAAAGGTATCATCTTCTCTAATCACCTATTTGAATGAGATATTTGCTTCCAGTTTAAAGAATGGTCAGGGTAAACCCATTTTTTCCACAAAATTGAATGTGCCTTTCTTTGAGCCTCTGGAGTTTGTTTGGCCATTTGGACCGTCGGACTCCACCTCAGATTCTCAAAAATCTGTTGCTAAAAGCACTGAGGTGGAAAGCTTTGAAACCATCCAAACATCTCCTGAGACTCAACTAAAGCCCATTAGTTCTACTTCTGTGGATTTAAGATTCTTTAAAAGAAATGAGTTTGATTGGTCTTTTGGACCTCTTCACTCCACCACAAACATTTCAGAAGCTATTCCTAAAAATAATGTGGTGGAAGAAATTGAAGAGATGACCATGGAAATGCCACCTGTGGTTCGGCAAAGTCCAATCAACACCATTCCTAATTTAAATGAAACCATTTGGGAAGATGAGGATGAGCCATTGATTGAGAGATTAGCCCCTAGAAAAAGAAAATATTTGGGTAAAACTCATGCAACCAAAACCACAGGGGCTAAGCATTTAAGAAAAAAAAGTAAAAGGTTGATTGAGGAAGGTGAGCCATCTAGAACAGAGCCCTTAGAGACCAATTGTTATGCTGCAGCAACTGTGCAGCATGAACAATCTGTAGGAAAGAAAAAGAGGGATGATGTGACTGCTAACTTTGTAGAGAGACCTGTTAGACCAAACCGTGGCTTCAGCTCTTCAGCCGCTGCCAAAATGTGGCCAAAATTTCAAAACAGGATAGGTCTCCCAGATAAGGGATTCGATGAGCAAAGCATTAGAGAGTTTCATTTCATCAAACAGGTGGTAGAAACCCAAGGGCTGGAAAAACTTTGTGAGGTCCATCACTCTTACAATCTCACTTTGATCCGAGAGTTTTACTGTGAGGTGGCAACCAACTCATCCTCTAGACTAACTGTTAGAGGCATTCCAGTCCACCTTACAGCCAAAAGAATTAACACCTTCCTGTCACTTACTCCACCAGCCAAGACTGAGTTTTATAAACTAGTAAACAACGCAACTTTAAATGATTTACATGAAGTGGCTGCTGCTGTGGGAAAGCCTAGAACCACTTGGGAATACCACTCCAATCTCATGCTGAGGACCTTTAAAGCTTCTAACCTCTCTGCAGATGCCAATGTATGGATAAATTTGGTGAGACATTCCATTTCACCAACCACACATGACAGCACGATATCTGTGGAGAGAATGTTTTTGCTATTTTGTGTTATGACAGGTAAAACAGTGAACCTGGGGAAACAAATGCTGAGAAGTATACGGGAATGTGCCACAAGAGCAAAGGGGAAATTCTATTTTCCAGGGATGCTGACAAAACTGCTGGTAGAGATAGGTGTCCCGCAATACAAGGACGATTTGATAGTAAAAGAACAAAGGGAGAAGGCTGAGATCGATTTAAGAGCAGTGCAAAGGCTGCGTGATAGAAGAGAGAAAGGTGTCGGGACCCTTGACATGGTCAATATGATGCAGGACGTGCTGAGCCAAAACAGCACCCTTTTGGATACCATATTGAAACAGAGGAGTGAGTTCATAGAGAAGGTTGAGGAGCTACGGTTCGAGGTGAAGACTGTTGTTGCTGAAAGAAAGAGGAAAGCAAGAGAGATGGGCAGTTTGGGACTGCCAAAGATGAGAAGGTTGTTGAGAGAGAAGAATCAGGAGATAGCCAAACTGCAGCAGGGAAACCGAAAGCTGAAAGCAGTGGTTGCTGTCAAGAATGGTGCTGCAACACTCAAGGCTGTTGGGCCTCAGGGCACTACTATTTTTGGGCAGAAACAGCCTACTCCCAATGAGTAGGGCAGGTTAATCATGCACTCTTAGCTCCATTTATTGTCTTAATTTTTATTTGTTTGAGTCTGGGATTAGTTTTCACATATTTTAGGTTTATTTTCTTGCATTTGGGTCATGAATGAGTAGTGTTAGCATGTTTGCATAGCCCAAATAATTTCACAAGTCCAAGACCATTTCTTTAGATTGTTCATACTAGAATTAGCCTCAGAATTGCTTGGGACACAATTTGGTCCACATTGTACATTCATCACAGAAATGATCTAGGCCGTCGTTCTTTTCCCCCATTTTTAGCCACTTGAAACCGTGGAAAGTACATCCTTTCCTCCATACAATGAGGACATTGTAAATCTTTTAGTTTGGGGTGGGGGTGTCTAGAAATGACAATCAAAGGCAAAGCCTTAGCAATTATTGCACATCAAGAAAAAAATGGTTAAAACACCAAAAACACCAAAAATGCCCCATAGGGGTAGGTGTATGTCATCAAACAGAAAATGCATAAAAAAAATTGAAAAATCCAATGAGATTTGATGCATGGGAGAGAAAAGGCAAAGTGAGAAAGAAAAATATGCCAAAAAGAGAGATCCAGTTCACTTAAAGTCCTAGTAATCTGTGACGTTTATGATGTGTTGACTAGAACAAAGAGAATGTGAGGCTAACTTATGGTTTATGGGCACAAAAGATTGGGACTTTGGTCACTTGGGATTTATGAAAGGCTATGCTATTCATCCTTAACATGCTCACACTCATGATGTGCACTTAATGCCATCCTTGTGCAAAACTTTCAAAAGTTGAGTCATTTTCTTTTAGTCTTTTTCTTGCTTGGGGACAAGCAAATTTCTTAGTTTGGGGTGGTGATAAGTGCTCAATTTTGAGTACTTAAGCACTTATTTCTTTAGTTTAGTTAGGACTTTTTCATTATAAAATCCCAACTTTGAGTCTTTTTTATCTTGTTTTACTTTCTTGGAGCTAGGAATCATGGTTAGCTTGTTTTGCTTTGTTGGTAGGCTAATATAAGCATTTTTGAGAAAATCAGCCAAAACAGGGTATTGCTGCAGCATTGGAACAGCAGGGATCTGATGAACAAGGGGCTGAAGGAAACGGCTTAATGAGTTGGAAGCTGACTTTTGTGATTAATCTGAATTTTTGTAACCCCTTGAAACACTCCTTAGATTTTAATTGTAATAGTTTAGTTAGGTAGCTAACTAGGTGTACTTTCTAGTTGCTTTAAGTTGGGTTTAATTGCAAAAATGCCCCTAGCCTTTTGTTATAAATAGAGGGGGCATGTTACCCATTTGAGAGACAATTATCAACCTTGAGAACTGATCTCACATCAGTTCCAACCAGCTGTAGTTTATTCATCTATTGTTCTTCATGTTTATCAAGTGTTCTTCAAGTTCTTAAATCTTCAAGTGCTATTTATTTTTAATCTTAATCTTTCTTTATTAGTCTTGCATCTCTAGCTTTCTCGTGTAACCATCTTTTAGTGCTGATCTTAAATCATTTTTAAATCTCTGTAGTTCACTTTCCAGAAATCGTGTTCATGTTCTTAATCATCTTCAAATCTTCCTAAGTGTTCTTCATCTATGTTTTCTTTGTTCCAGCACACTCGTAGGCAATGCTGCAGCACTGGGCAGTTGCTTACTGCACGATTTTCTTTACCTTAAGGTTCTTGTATCTTATTCCGTATGTTTAATGTTCTCACTTTCCGGTATTAATTCTTGCTAGACATAGATTTACATTCCATTTGTGCTCTTGACATTTATTGCCTATCATTTACATTTTTGTCTTTACATTTCTAGTCATTAACTTTAGTTTAGTTATTTCTACTTTCAAGTCATTTATTATTCCTTGCATCATGTTTACATTCCAAGTACTTTGCATTTATTTTGTTTCATTTAGTGTAATGTGTAGCTAATCTTGAAGCTTGGGTGTGAGACAAAGGGTGTTGTGATGACCAAAAGAAAGTAGGCTTTTTACGGCAAGAAAATGATGTTTTATTATTCCAACCCAAGTTCTTTCAAGATAATACAATCCTTTGATAAATTGATCACTTTGATAGTGTTAAAGTGTCATGGACCTCGAGAGAGGCCATTGAATAGCACGTCAATTTAGAGGACTTAAGGGGTTATATCGAGAGAGTAACTTGCAATAAGAGTTGTTACTTTTGTTTTCTAAAATGATTCATTCTTGATAAGCTATCTTTTTCTCAATGGGTTAAAATGGAATAGACTTAGAGATAAGCTATTTAGGAGTAAAACAACTTGGGAGGTGTGGGGGTTGTATCGAGAGAATGACTTTTAACAAAGAGAATTTGTTTTGCCATATACTTTGAGAACATCATTCCATCGTTCCTTTACCTTTGGTTCTACTCAGAGATGAGATTGCTGACTGCTATTGGAATCATGGAATGGTGAGAGTCCGAAAGGAACGTGTCTCAAAGTAGATAATAAAACTCGTTTTCGTCACTGCCATGCTGCAGCATCACTCCAGTGTCATGCTGCAGCATTGTTGAAAAGTCTGCTGGAATTTGGTTCATCATAACATCACAAGTCTTACACCCTTGCTCCTCTTTTATTCTTGTTTGTTATAATCTGTGTTAATCATCAGCCAACCAAACAAAAGATTTTCTTCCAAATCATCTTCCGAAATCATTTCTTTCATCATACTTTTATAGCAATTTTAACTCCAATCTCTGTGGGAACGATAATCGGTATTTTACCACTTTACTACTTGATAAGACGACATAGTTCTAAATAAGTACACTTGCTTATTGGTTCTATTAACACGTCTGTGGGTGTATTCAAAGCATCAAAAGAAAGTACTCATCAGTCGACCATACTTGGACAAATTCGTAATTGTGTTCATAGATGATATATTGATTTATTCACAAAGCAAGAAGGAGCATGAGCAACATTTAAAGCTAATACTAGAACTGCTCAGAGACCAGAAGCTGTATGCTAAACTGTCCAAATGCGAATTTTGGATTCGTGAAGTGCAATTTCTTGGACATGTAGTTAATGAAGATGGAATTCATGTCGATCCGGCCAAGATAGAAGCCATCAAGAAGTGGGAAGCCCCAAAGACTCCGACAGAAATTCGTTCGTTTCTTGGTTTAGCGGGTTACTATCGGCGTTTCATTGCAAATTTCTCCAAAATTGCGCAACCATTAACGGCATTAACCCAGAAAGATAAGAAGTTCGATTGGGGAGAGAAACAAGAAGAAGCCTTTCAGACACTTAAGCATAAGCTTTGCAATGCACCGATCTTAGCTTTACCAGAGGGTGCAGACAATTTTGTTGTTTACTGCGATGCCTCACACCAAGGGTTGGGGTGTGTGCTAATGCAAAAAGACAAGGTTATTGCCTACGCTTCAAGACAACTTAAAGTTCACGAGAAGAATTATACCACCCATGATTTGGAACTAGGAGTCGTAGTGTTCGCACTCAAGATTTGGAGACATTACCTCTACGGCACTAAATGTACCGTCTTTACCGACCACAAGAGCCTACAACACATTTTCGATCAGAAAATGCTGAATATGAGGCAACGGAGATGGGTTGAACTGCTTAGCGATTATGATTGCGAGATAAAGTACCACCCAGGCAAGGCTAATGTAGTAGCCGATGCGTTGAGCCGAAAAGAAAGAATGAAGCCATCGAGGGCAAGAGCCATGGGAACGATGGTCCGGACGAGTCCTAAGGACCAAATTCTCGAAGCCCAAGAGGAAGCATTAAAAGAGGAGAATTTGAAAAACGAAAGCCTACACCGTTTGGAAGAAGAATTTGAAACACAACCAGACGGGGTGCGTTACTTCCGAAATAAAGTTTGGGTGCCTAAGGTTGAAAAACTGCGAGCAGTAATCTTGGATGAAGCTCATAAATCAAGATATTCAATTCACCCCGGGGCCGATAAAATGTACAAGGATCTGAAGGAATACTATTGGTGGCCAGGGATGAAGAAAGATGTTGCTTTGTATGTAAGCAAGTGCCAAACTTGTGCACTGGTTAAGGCTGAACATCAGAAACCATCAGGTCTTCTTCAGCAACCGGAGATTCCCGAGTGGAAATGGGAACAAATAAGTATGGATTTCATAACTAAGTTACCCAGGACAAGGAAAGGACATGATTCAATCTGGGTTATAGTGGATCAGCTTACGAAATCTGCACATTTTCTGCCTATCCGAGAGGACTTCAAGACGGAGAAGCTTGCTCAGATATACATCAACGAGATTGTGATGCGTCATGGGGTACCTACTTCCATTATCTCGGACAGAGATAGCCGTTTCACGTCACGCCTTTGGCGGTCAGTCCAGAAAGCGTTGAGCACACGTTTGGACTTGAGCACTGCCTACCACCCGCAGACGGACGGTCAGACAGAAAGAACTATACAAACACTGGAAGACATGCTGCGAGCCTGTGTATTAGATTTTGGGGGAAATTGGGATAATCATTTACCGCTGGTCGAATTCTCTTACAACAATAGCTACCATACCAGCTTAAAGTGCGCGACGTACGAAGCCTTATATGGACGCAAGTGTAGATCCCCACTCAGCTGGTTGGAGGTTGGTGACAGACAGCTGATAAGACCCGACATAATACAGGAGACCACGGACAAGATCGTAATCATTCAGGAAAGACTGAAGGTAGCCAGAACTCGTCAGAAGAGTTATGCAGATAATCGCAGGAAGCCATTGGAATTTCAGGTGGGCGATAAGGTACTATTAAAGGTATCACCATGGAAAGGATTGGTACGATTTGGGAAGAAGGGCAAGTTGAGTCCAAGATATATCGGTCCATTTGTGATACTGGAAAAGATTGGACCAGTTGCTTACAGACTCAAACTCCCACAAGAGTTAAGCGCTATTCACGACACATTCCATGTGTCGAATCTGAAGAAATGCCTATCGGATGAATCATTGATTTTACCATTGGAAGATATACAAGTGAGCGAGCAGTTGCGCATTATAGAAGAACCCGTGGAGATACTTGACCGAGATGTTAAGCGGTTAAGACGTAGCAAAATCCCGATCGTAAAAGTTCGATGGAGTGCAAGGCATGGACCAGAATACACTTGGGAGCGGGAGGATTTTATGAAGAGTAAATATCCTCAGCTGTTCGCCAAGGAACCAATTGAGAATGCCAGTCATTAAATTTCGGGACGAAATTTCTCTAACGGGGGAAAACTGTAACATTCGGCAAAAATCAAAACTTCCAGGTTAGCATCTGTTAAGCCCTCACTAATGTTAATAGAGGGAATATACCCTAATAGGACTCATCCATAAAATATTAAAGCGAAAAATCGCTAGAATTCCCGGTAGTTGCTTAAAAGACCCGGTTTTGACCCTAGACTAACCGGAACACCTTGTGAAATGCCAAAATACCATAAATAACATATAACCTATATAAAATATAGGGTTTTACTTATACTTAAACTTTTCTTTTATAAGATTTAAAAAAATAAAACAAGAAGGTATTTTAGAAGCTCGTGTACAAATAAGGTGCTAGTTAAAAGTGTGTTTCACAAAAGATAGTTTTTTTGGGCTAAAGTCTTATAAAAAAAAAAATCAACAAGGGTTGGGGGGCCCATGAAAGGGGCCGGCCTCCCCTCCCCTCTACTACCTTCTCTTTGTTTAAATTTTTACTTCATTTCAAACTCTCAAAAAAAAACCATCCAACTTCCCTTCTTCTCTCTCAACCTTTCTCCTTCCTTTTCTTCACCTTTCTTCAAACAAGAAAATACCTTCAAACTCCAGAAAGTTCAGCCCTAAAACAAGAATCCCAAGACGAAATTTCAAAGAGTTGAAGTTTTTGCATTATCCTCCTAAGGTAAGAGCTCCAAATTTGTGTTATTTCATACTTTTTGGCACCTTTTATGCCATTTTTCCTACTTTGTTCTACACTTTCATTTCATCCAAATGGATGAACTCTTTTTCTTGTTCTAGAAGGGAGATAAAACACCAAGGACATGAAAAGTGTCCATAATGTGGTGGAAATCTATGAACTTTCATCATGAACTTGAGAAAAATGAGCAAAATCATCAAAAAACGTGGGTTTTGTCCTTTTGAAAGAATCTGGATTTTTTGGACTTTGCATGTACATTTTCTTTATAATTTTAAAGTATTCCCTTTCAAAAACATGTTATATGATGTTGGGATTGAATCCTTAACAAAGGAACCCACATCTATGGATGTTAGAGTGCTTAAAAATGTGATTTTTCTAAAGAATGTGTGAGTTTAAGAATCTGGCAGATTGGTTGCATGTACTTAGGACGACCATATCTTGGTCAAATCATGTCCAGAATTTCTCATTTTTCTTCTGGAGTAAGGTTTAATGGGTTAGGGTTCAAACCCAACTGGTCTCATAAGAAAACATTGAGATTCAGACCTTCAACCCCTTAGAACAAATTTGGTGTGCAGCAGATGATCTGTCAGGTTGTTGTGTCATTTTATTTTGCATGTAACTTTCTGTAGAATGCATAAAATTTCTTCATTTTTCCTCTGGAAGGTCCTTATATGAGTTAGGTTTCACATGCATTTGGTTTCATAAAAATATATGGTGTTTTGGTCACTCAAATAATTTTACAAGTTAAGTGTGTCAATCTGTCCCAGATTGGCAGATTGGTACATGCAACTTCTTTTGGCCATAACTCTCTCAAAACTTATCAAAAATTTATGAATCGTTTTCCATGAGATGCTTCTATGTGTTAGGTTTCCAAAGCATGCAAAACCCCTGAAAAATATTGAGTTTTGACCCTCCAGAAGCCTGTTATGGCAGAAGAGTGCAATCTGTTTTAGACCCTGTATAACACAAGTTAATAAAAATTACTTGGACCCCTTAAACACCTTCAAAATTTATGAAATTTGGTCAAAATAGCCTTAACTCAGTATAGTACTACATATAAAAAAATGAGTAAATTTTTCATTCCAGAAAGTGTATTTCAATAACCATTTTTGAGGTACAAAGTTTCTGCCAGATTAAGCATTTTGGAAAAAGTGTGGGATTTTATTATTATAACCCTATATGTATATATACATGATTAAAACATTGGGAAAATGTTAAATTCTTCATTTCAAATTAAATACTAAAACAAAGGCATTTCACAAGAGGTGGACTAAATTAGTTAAGTTTAACCTTGATTAGATATGAAGGAATTATAGAGCTTATTTGACCTTATAGGGAGCCCGTAAAGAGGATTAAGTGAACAAGCTTTCACTACTTGCGCATCTACGCTAAAAGGTGAGTTTTCGCAGCCCATTTTTACTATTTTATACGTTTTGGGGTGAAAAACATGTTACTATTATTTCAACGTTGTGAGTTTTCACAGCCCCGTTTTACTTGTTTAAATGTTTGGGGTGAAAAACATGTTATGATTTTAAAATGCTAAATGATTCATGATAGTAAAATTATGGATATTTGTGATTTAAGAAATGAGTACAAATGAATGTACAACTTTACATAAGTGACAAAGATATGTTGAGTGATAATAAAAATGTTAAGTCCCCAATAGGTACACTACTTATTAACTCATAACGAGCCGGTGATATTTGTGGATAGCGCTATTTAGTTTGACAAACCCACCTTAAACTGGCGAGTAGGGGTGCACTTTATCTGGTAATAATGTTCTACTCATGTGGCCATCATACCACCTCTGAGGTAGTCCGCGGGGCGTAAGTTGTCGGAGGCTTAGTAGTGGCTCAACAATCATATATCTTGCGAAAGTCATTTATTGTAATATGTACTCATAAGATTTTAAATTTAAAGCTTGTCGTGACAAAAGACTCACGAAAATAATCTTTGGTTGAAAACTGTTTGGATATGAAAAACCTGTGAACTCACCAACTCTTTGTAGTTGACCTTTTCGTTTTAAACATGCTTTTCAGGGAATAAGAAGTAAGTGAAGGCACGTAGGGTGCATTTTGTTTGATGACATCAACATCAAGACTCTTAAAACTTATATTGATAAATTTTTTTGTATTTGTCGTCTTTCCTTTTGGAACTTTTTGGGTTAAAGACGTTGTAATGTAATATTTTGTACTACTGTATTAAACTTGTGGTTGGTGTTGTCTGTTACCTTTTTAATGAAACCCTACGCTGTCATACCTCGTGTTTCCGCTTTAGCGGGGTGTGAGGATGGTGGGGCAAACCTCATCGAGGACGATGAGTCCCTAAGAGGGGGGGGGGTGTGTGTAACACCTTAGGCAAATCCCACATCCTTTAGAGGGCAGGAGAGATGCTGGGTATATTAGTAAACCTTGGCCTTACCAGACACAACGCGTTTTGGGGCCACAAGCATGCGGGTTCCTTGGGAACTCTGTGGTTAAGCGTGCTTGGGTGGGAGTAGTACCAGGATGGGTGACCCCCTGGGAAGTCCTCGCCAGGTCGCCAAGAACAAATCCGTGAGCCAGTGGGGCAAAGCGGACAATATTGTGTCGTGGTAAGCGGGGTGTTACAGCTGTAGGGCACTTACTAGCAATATGATCGGTAAGTCCACAGTGATAACATTTCCTATAGCTAAAAGTAGCTTTAGGACCATTTGCATGCTTAGCCGAAATTTTTAAATGAACAGGGCCAACACCAAGAATACCTTTGGCATTGGAAATTGGAGGAACTATCAGTTCTTCGGATTTCTTACCAATTACATCCACTCTGATTCTAGGAGTAGATCGCTGAATAAATCCAGGGATCTTGTTCTTAGAAGTAGAGGGATGAATCACTGAAGTTTTAGAAACATTCAACTTAGGTACAAAGGTACCCTTCTGAGGTTTTTGATTAAAAACTTTTTCTTTTCCTTTACCTTTCAGTTTAGAACTTGAGGTAGAGGTTTCCTCAGGAATGGAAGTTTTAGAAGAGGAACACTGAGACGAGGAGGTGTTAGAGATAGAGGACACGAACATTCCAAACTTAAGCATGGAACGATAAGTGGTTGGTTCTTTAGCATCAACTTTATAACCAATACCACTTTTGTCACTCAGGGGAATCTGAGCACGTAATATCTAAGTGATCGTTGTTGAGGATTTACACCATCCTTCAACAGTAGCCTTTTCAGCCTTTAATGCAGAGACAACATCTTCTCGTTCAATACGAATGATTTGATTTATACAGACCTGATCTTTTAAATTTTCTTCTATTTTAGAAAGCTTTTGAATTTCTAAGTGACAATTCTTAAGCTGTTCAACAAGATCAATATTTAATTTTTCAGCTTTGGTCTTGCCATTCATGGCATCATATAAATCAACAGTCAAAAGATCGACGGTCCGACATCTTTTGATGTCACTAAGGGCTGAAGTTTGAGTATTAGTGAGAGAGTTTGATACCTGAGAGTTGGAGGTAGAAGTAGAGGGAATTTCAGTTTATTCTTCCTCTTCTTCTATTTTGGCCATGAGGCAGAGATTGGCCTCATCATCATCTTCAGAGTCAGATGATTCTTCATCAGAAAGAGCCCAGTCATGATCTTCAGCGATCTAGCCTTTGCCTTTCTTCTTAAAGCTTTTTAGCTTTGCATATTTTTCTTTTAGCTTCTTGTACTTGTCATCTCTAGCCCTGGGGTTAGAGGATTTCTTGTAGGAAGAAGATGAAGGTCTGAAGACTTTCTTTGACCTGCATTCACTAGCAAAGTGTCCTACTTTTTCGCAGTTAAAGCAGGTTGCAGTAGCCTTATCTACATGGTTTGAAGATTTTGGCTTGTCAGTGAGGGAAAGAGGTTTATTTCTTCTGAAGTTACTCTTTCTGGCGAATCTCCTGAAAGAATTAGTCAGGAGGGCCAGTGACTCATCAAGTTCTAAAGGATCAGCTTCTGATGAGTTATCAGAGTCAGACTCCAACTCAGTGATAGTGATAGTAGATCGCTGAGTAGGCACTAACTCTGAAGAGAGTAAGGCAACAGGTGTGCTTTTGGAATCTTTTACAAGATTCTTCTGAAGATGACACGACTGTTCATGATTGAGCATAATGCCAAATAAGGTAGAAAGGGTCATAGATTTCAGATCCTTTGAGAGCTTAAGACACATTGAATAACTGTCCCAACTTTCAGGAAGACTTTCTAGAAATTTTGTCAGGATCTCAAAATTAGAAAGTTCCTTACCATCAGTTTTTAAGTCAATGATTAAACAGTTAAAACGTTGGTGAACTTGAGAGAGAGTTTCATTCTTACCACAAATGAAGCTTTCGTACTGTCTTACCAGGTTAATCTTTCTTGAATCCTGGACTTCAGATGTACCTTCATATTGAACATTTATTGTGTCCCACATGGCTTTATAACTTTTCAGGTTCATGACGGAGTGGTAGACTTCATCAGGAAGAGCCATAGAGAGAATAGATCTGACCTTAGTGTCAATAGCCACCTTCTTCTTGTCTTCATCAGTCCATGTGTTAACTGCCCTGGGAATCATTCTTTCAGGAATGGCAGCTCTAGTAGTACTGGCTGGCACTTCAGGGTCTATCATAACAGGAATATATGGACCATTTTCGATGTAGTAAGGCATAGTGGGATCTATACCTTCTAAGAACAGCATCGTCCTACTTTTCCAGAGATTAAAGTTATCATTGGAAAATCTAGGGGGTTTTGCAAGAGAACCATTATCGATATAGTTAGTGTTTGTGGTATTAGCCATTTTAGAAAATAGCAAGGAAGAGAAAAGAATACAGTATAATCACGAGCTTGTTTATTAGATTAAACAAACTGCTCTGATACCACTTGTTGGTCCCAAAGGGGTTATACAAGTTTGTAGAAGGGGGGGGGGGGGGGGGGGGGGGTTGAATACAAACACACATTTTTTATCTTTTCTAAATTGTATATTGATATGTATCAAACAATTTACAGTTTGTTGCGGAACAAGATTAAGGAATAACCTAATCTAAACAAACTATGAGAATCACTAAGATTTCTTGCACTAGAAATAAGAGAGAAGGAATTAAGAATACTTAAGGTAAATATTCTAACACACAGATTCAACAAGAGAAGGAATGGCCGAAGTTTCCGCACTTCAAAAATGAAGTTAGGGTTTCCTTTATATACTGCATGCATTTAATGCATGTCAGTACAACTTTACACGTGGCAGCCTCTGGTTGGTTGCATGGTTTGACTTCAGTAGACAACCTGGAGGCCGCATGATGTTCTGGACAAAAGGGATGTCCGTTCTGACACAGTCGTACGGAGGCGTGCAAGGAGATAAGACAATAGTTGCTTGTAGAAGAGGCTTCATGATCAGCGTTCGCTGAATGATTCTTTATCAGCGAATGATAAAGTTCAGCGTTCGCTGAAGTCTTCTACTTGAAACACGTTGAGTGGACAGGTCTTGGCTTCACTGATATCCTTATCAGTTCATTAGTAGACTTAGTCGCTGGTTCTTTGGCTTGATCTTCGACTTTAGCTTAGAACATGGTTGACGTGAAACTTGTCTTCAGGGATCATAAGTAAACAACATAAGTTATCAGCGATCATCAGTGAGGCTGAACAAGCTCAGGGCTCACTGATGAACAGTGTTCGCTAAATGGGTATTTAAAGAGCGTGAGTTTCCTATCAGCGGTACTGAACAGACTTAGTACTTATCAGCGATAGTGAAACTCTAATACATATTGAAACTCTGGAGGATATTTGGTCAGATCGGTGTACAAACCCGAACTGTCGTCTAGACCACGCTTGTAGGCTTCGATCGCGGTCTTGACGTCGCAGTTACGGAAACTAATCATCTCTGCATTGAACGTGTTGAAATAACTCTGGATAGACTCACCGGCCTTCTGCACGACATAATACAAGTCGCTGGTCTGCTTCTCCATCTTGCGACTACTGGCGAATTGCTGGGAGAACTGGTTGACTAACTCAGCGAATGACCCGATGGATTTGGGTTTGAGGTTAATCAACCATTGGAGAGCAGGACCCATGAGGGTTGCCCCAAAACTCTTGCACATGCAAACTTCTTGATACATATGCGGGATCAAGACCGTCCACATGTAACGTCCCAAAAATTACAAGCAATTTTAAATTTTTAAATAAACATTTCATTTATAACAACTCATTAAATGATCCCAACGTTTTGTTTGCAAACTCATAATTAATATCTTCGTAATAATAACCAGCGGAATAAACGTTTAATTATTAAAAACCATAAAGCAACCAGCTCTCCTCGCGCGCCAGTGTGTACCCGTCACGCCTTAGAGCCACTCGTACCTGAAACCACAGTTTATTGGGAAAGGGTAAGCACGAAGCTTAGTGAATTCAAACACCATAAGTAACACAGTTATTTCCACACCACCATGAACAGATAATTGCACATAAACAACATTCAAGTCTACGGACAAATCATAAACCTGCATACTCGCACCAACCCACCTAATAGGCATACGTCGGTCCCACCGACCACACGACCATCGTGTAAACGCAACCCGGCACCCCCGGGTTCATACGCCACCCGCGTATACAACCTTCGGTCCCACCGAATTACTACGCCACCCGCGTATGTGACCCTCGGCCCCGCCGAACTCCTACGCCACCCGCGTAGTCACAACAATAAAGGTCCGACTAGACACCCCACTATTTAACCCCGCATCAAAAGCAAATAGAACTACCCCATACATACACAACTTAATGTAAAAATAACCGACATTAGTTATAGTGAGAGAACTCACCTCAAATGCGCGCCTAGTTCAACAATACAATTCAAGCTTCACAATTACGGTCACTTCCCAGCACCTAAACGCATGTTAAAACGTGTCAATACAAGACCCGGACCCTATGACACGACACACGCTTAAACCGTCACTAAAACCATTTTCCGCTCTCGCCAAACAGGTCTGTTCGGGACCTGTTTCGACCCCTTTATACCCAGAAAATTCCCAATATTATTTCATGACCAGAAAGTACTCTGAGATAGGGTTTCAAAGACATATTATACGCCTCCTAACGATTTTTCTACAATTTAATATGAATTAAATACGAACGATTACCAAAACTGCCAGTTTTCGGTCCAGCCTGCACAAACAGCCCAATACAGCCTAGCTACGGGCTTAATCGGACTTTCGGCAAAACACGAAAAACCTCCCCAACTCAACTCGGGAACTTTGGGCACCAAAATCACGTCAAAACGAGTTACGAGTGAAAAGTTAAGGCTTTCGCAAGATCAAGGCAGATTCCAGAAATTTTCACATGAAATGACGAATCACCGAACTTGCGACCACTTTTTCGCCCAGCTAGAGACCGAACCAGTTTTCCGCTAAAACACGGAAAACGTGCCCGACCCCGAACTTGAACCGTGGGTGCCAGCTTCGGCTCAAACGGAGTTACGAAGGAAAAGTTATGATCAAACGAAAACTGGACAGCACACTTAGAATTTACATAAAATGACGATTTAAAAGAAACGGTTTGAACGATTCGGCTTAATCGATTAAGTCACGGTTTAAGGGCTCTACAGTGATTATTAATAAGACATGGCCACGCACTACCCACTGCTCTCCGGCAGTGGTGGTCGCCGGTGGCGGTTTTCGACGAAACAAATAAAACGAACCGCAACCCCGCGAAATCACCATTCTCTCGATCGGTGACCGTATGCACCCATATCTAACGCACACCACCACCTCAACCCGACGCCCAGCCACCACAGTGGCGGCGCGCGGTGGCCGGCGGTGGCGTTTCTCGCCGGCGACAAAAGGAAGAAGAATGAGACAACGAAAAGGGAAAGCAAATCACATACCTTACGAGACACACTCGACGGCGCACCCCGCCCTCCTCGACTTCCCGACGAACAGCAGGCTTCCGGCGAACACCAGGCGGCTCCGGCGAACCTCCTCCTCTCGACTCTTCTCTCGATCTCTCTACTTCTGACTCTGTTGCTCGGCCGAATACACAAAAGAGGAGGGGGATGGGGTGGTCGACGGCACAAAAGAAGGGGGAGGGGATTAGGGTTTTGCTTACTATCTCTTTTTCTTACTTGCTAACCAAGAAAACCAAACAAAAACAAAAAGGAAAACAAGGGCTCGGTTCCTTGCATTTGTATGGGCCGAAACCCATGCCACCTCTTGCCCAATGCCATAAGTAGTCCCTCTAAAACCAAAGTTTTTCCACATGGCTTAACGATTTACCAATGCAACATTTATGGTCCCCCAAGCTAACCCTCGTTAAGATATTCGCTAAGGGAAATTATTGAAACAATGAATAAACCAAAAATAAAACCAAAACGGGACACGGGCTTTACAACTCTCCCCCGCTTGAATTAGACTTCGTCCTCGAAGTCTATGCCCGCAAACAGCTACTAATAATTCCCTCGCATTTGATGATATCCCAATCTCAATCCACTTTCAAGCTCTAACCATTCTAAAGCTGCTCACCAGTATACCCTACAGGATACTCGATTACGATCCCTCCTATCATTAATTGACGATTAACTTCTACGAATTCTAATAGACTCCAAAGATTTTCAATAACTTATATTAACAAAACATCGACCCCCTGCCGAACATCGGTCCAACCGATTACCATAACAAACATCGGCCACCCGCCGAACATCGGTCCAACCGATTACAATAACAAACATCGGCCACCCGCCGAACATCGATCCAACCGATTACAATAACAAACATCGGCCACCCGCCGAACATCGGTCCAACCGATTACAATAACAAACATCGGCCACCCGCCGAACATCGGTCCAACCGATTACAATAACAAACATCAGCCACCCGCCGAACATCGGTCCAACCGATTACCATAACAAACATCGGCCACCCGCCGAACATCGGTCCAACCGATTACCATAACAAACATCGGCCACCCGCCGAACATCGGTCCAACCGATTACCATAACAAACATCGGCCACCCGCCGAACATCGGTCCAACCGATTACCATGAATCACATAAGCGTGGTATTATCCTAGACACTAACAAAAATAGATATCCCCTACAATCAAGTCAACTAACACACACGTAGGTCATTCCCTTAACCGATACTACCCGGCCTACATTACCAACACGCGTGGAATATCCAACCTCCCACCGTCGACGTATCCCCCACACACGCTCTACAAAGCTAATTTATCTGAACCGAGGATACACCCTGACGCCTACCTCTCAGGTAACGCCTCAGGGCCCCGCACATCAGAATTACCTCTCAGGTAAGTGCCCACAACTATATCCCCCTAGCACCTACTAGAAAGCCTAGGCTATAACACCTGAACACCGGGGCCTCACCCCGAGATACCCAACCGACCACTACCAGCGACCGGCTAACGTGCCTAAGGATCCAAAGCAAAACAGCCTACCCACAAGTGCCTATTCCGGATTGTCTCCCTCACCCAAACGTGTAAATATTCGACGTGCAATGAATGCCAAACGGTGCGACAAAACAATTCATCAACAAGACTCCACCTTGAGTCATTAAAACCGGGCAATTAGCCCATGACTAATTCCAAGTCAAAACCGAGCAAAATGCTCCACGCTTGCTAGACCCATAAGTCGGTCAAAAACGCGTTTAAATAAAGTCTAAGCAAGCAATACTCTTAAATAACATTAGTCCCAAACTCGACATGAGTTAAACAAAAGCGTTTTCCAAAAGGACTCACACCCTTAAAATTCTCAAAATGACACATAACACTTATAACGCACTTCCCAAATGGTTTACAAAATCATTTACAAAAATGTTTACAACGTCTAGATTTTTTTCATTTCAAAAAGACCGTAAGCAATAAAACTACTATTACCAGGTCGATAGTTACGCAAAAATGGACACGCTCGTCCCACATATGAAAATCATGTTGAAAATCATTTCATTGCAGCTTAGTTCACTCACAAAACGTAAAGCGAAATAAACAATTTCTTTGAAAATGAACCGCTGCGGTTCTAGCATGAATTGACTCATGACATGTATTTAAAGTAACCGCTCGACCTTCCATCGGGTGCGACAAAAATGTGCACATAATTTCAAAATCAGTTCCATGACATTTGACCCCAAAATTCCTCTTTTTCAACAACAAAAAAAATGTCGTGGCACATGGTTAACTAACAAATCTTACGCGCGTCGGATAGTCATACAAAACGATGAAACGGTTTACAAATATATTTATGTTAAAACACAACTGTCTCGTGTAAGTTTCAAACTTAAAGATAAAAACCAATCCGTTTCCATCATTTGAAAATATCGACTAAAATCTCATAAAATCTCAAAAGGTGGGGTTCTTTAAATTGATTTTTAAGATTTCCCTAAATGGTCACATAAACAAATAATATATGCACCTCGTGAAATTAAACCCACACGACTCAACATGCCGTAAAACAAAGCTTATTTTAACCGAATCACTCAATTAGCTTCAAACAGACACCGTGGAATGTAACTTTTCGTCTCAACTCTAACATATGTGGAGGAGTTCCAATGTTAAAGTCACAAGTCGTAGTCACTTGCCCCACATTTTTAAACACCACAAAACACGGATATCACCTTACCCGAAAGAACCGTTGGAAAAATAACGAAAATGAGACAAATTCTAACAAAGTTTGCACTCCCGTGATAAAACGATTTCATACACTTTCAAAACCATATTTCAAAATCTTGTGTGTGTGCTGAGCAGTTCCCAAAATTCCAAAACACCGTCCATACAAAGATTTGAAACACAAGAATTTGTTAATGCAATCTTATTTTCAAAATAACTTCGTGCATGACTCATTCGGCATTCAACGTCTCGACCCATACTACTCCGAAACTCTCCGGTCTACTATTGTCATCCAGGCATTTAAACCTCTTAAAGCAAGTTGGGAAATCACATCAAATCATCTTACGGCTTTTCCTCAAATCAAAGTCGGCTCAAAAGCCTATGATTCTAGCACAATTGCCAATTTTTGACCCGAAATGGTCTACTTAAAACAAATATTACCTCAGCAACCTCAACTACAAGTGTCAGGCGCGAAAAAAATGGGTAGTCCCGCTATCAAACATCACTACAGCAGACACCGAGTTAACTAAGAACGTACTTAAACATACAGCTTAAGCAAAATGCAACTACCTACAAATATCAAGTGATGAAATATACCTGTCACCACTTAAGCGTAGCCTGTGCCTCTTCCACCCTCAGTTAATGAACTCTACCTCGGGCCGCCTCGGGTCCAGCCTGACCCACACGACCATCAGTAATATGCAAGGGAGCAGCCGCAGGAGCTCCTTGTGCCCCACCCCCAACAGTAATCCTCGGATTCGGGCAATTGGCCTTCACGTGGCCCATCTGTTTGCAGTTAAAACAGACCATCTGTGGTGGTTCCCTGCAGTCGCGACCGTAGTGCCCCACCTGGCCACACTGGAAACATTTGTCATTTCTCCTTCCGCTACCATCCATGGTTTTAAACCCACCGCTCCTTTGATTCAAGAGCGAGTCTGAAAACCTCGTTTTCTTTGGAACTGCCGATTCTGGTGCAACGGCCTGCGCTGTTTTCCTCTTCTTAGTCTGTTCCTCTAACTCAGGTTTCTGGCTCCGAGTAGCCTCCATCATCACTACTACCTCATCACGAACGGCGGTAATAATCTTGGGGATTGCCTCCCTAGTAGCACGCTTTACTTCAGCCGCGATCAACTCACGTATCTGCTCAGCAGTGATCCAGGCGCCAATCCCTGGCTCAGTAGTGTTGTTTCCCTTAGTGATGGCCATTTCTGGGGTAAAAATTACAACGAGTTATTAGCACATAATAACTCACACTAGCAACACTCACGCTCAACTCCTTGGATTCCTCGCGACTTTTCCCGACTCGAGCATTGATCCTATGCTTCCGGTAGTAGGAGCTCTACTACTACCATCCACACCTATCATCGCCCGTTCCGAGTTCCATCCCAAGGGGTCCAAGTAGTTTCTCGCCGAAACTATACACATATGCCCGCACCGGCATATGTACACACTCATCCTAGCTCCCTAGGAATTCCATCCAAACCACTACCCTTGCTACTGCTGAATCCCTACTTATCATAACGAGTTGCCTCGCGAATACCCGATCATATGCAGTGCGAAATAAATAGACATTCGAATACAAGATTCTATCCTAGAACGGTTGGACTCAAACAAGAGCTGCGCAATAGAACTAAATCAAATATTCTAAGGCTATAAATCTCTTACTGCATACAACCTAGAGGGCATCCACTTAGTAACCTATCATAATTAGCATAAATTCCTAATAGCAAGCAGTACAACATACATCATAGTGTCCACAACAGGCAATCTAGCATGCATACTCTATGATCTAGAAAGCAATAAAACACTAAGTACTGTACCTTTCCCCTTTGGCTCCGGCTGACTGTACACACTGCGCCTCCGATCACCGTTTCTCAAACGGATTTTTCCTTCTTTTTATTTCCCAAAAACTTTAAAGAAAATTTTTATAGCCGCAAACTTGAGATCAAACACACCGAAATGTGTTTGATTCACTCAAGCCGTGCTCTGATACCAAGTTGTAACGTCCCAAAAATTACAAGCAATTTTAAATTTTTAAATAAACATTTCATTTATAACAACTCATTAAATGATCCCAACGTTTTGTTTGCAAACTCATAATTAATATCTTCGTAATAATAACCAGCGGAATAAACGTTTAATTATTAAAAACCATAAAGCAACCAACTCTCCTCGCGCGCCAGTGTGTACCCGTCACGCCTTAGAGCCACTCGTACCTGAAACCACAGTTTATTGGGAAAGGGTAAGCACGAAGCTTAGTGAATTCAAACACCATAAGTAACACAGTTATTTCCACACCACCATGAACAGATAATTGCACATAAACAACATTCAAGTCTACGGACAAATCATAAACCTGCATACTCGCACCAACCCACCTAATAGGCATACGTCGGTCCCACCGACCACACGACCATCGTGTAAACGCAACCCGGCACCCCCGGGTTCATACGCCACCCGCGTATACAACCTTCGGTCCCACCGAATTACTACGCCACCCGCGTATGTGACCCTCGGCCCCGCCGAACTCCTACGCCACCCGCGTAGTCACAACAATAAAGGTCCGACTAGACACCCCACTATTTAACCCCACATCAAAAGCAAATAGAACTACCACATACATACACAACGTAATGTAAAAATAACCGACATTAGTTATAGTGAGAGAACTCACCTCAAATGCGCGCCTAGTTCAACAATACAATTCAAGCTTCACAATTACGGTCACTTCCCAGCACCTAAACGCATGTTAAAACGTGTCAATACGAGACCCGGACCCTATGACACGACACACGCTTAAACCGTCACTAAAACCATTTTCCGCTCTCGCCAAACAGGTCTGTTCGGGACCTGTTTCGACCCCTTTATACCAAGAAAATTCCCAATATTATTTCATGACCAGAAAGTACTATGAGATAGGGTTTCAAAGACATATTATACGCCTCCTAACGATTTTTCTACAATTTAATATGAATTAAATACGAACGATTACCAAAACTGCCAGTTTTCGGTCCAGCCTGCACAAACAGCCCAATACAGCCCAGCTACGGGCTTAATCGGACTTTCGGCAAAACACGAGAAACCTCCCCAACTCAACTCGGGAACTTTGGGCACCAAAATCACGTCAAAACGAGTTACGAGTGAAAAGTTAAGGCTTTCGCAAGATCAAGGCAGATTCCAGAAATTTTCACATGAAATGACGAATCACCGAACTTGCGACCACTTTTTCGCCCAGCTAGAGACCGAACTTGCGACCACTTTTTCTGTTCTTTCCGCAACAATCTATGTTTTTCTATGTGTATTTATTGATTTAAAAAATCAATAAAAGAATTAATTAAGTGAAATTTTGTGTATTGTATTCAAACCCCCCCTCCCCCTCTACAATACTTGTTTAAGCCATCTGGGACTAACAAGTGGTATCAGAGCATAAAGTTTAATCTCAATAAACTTGATCTGCAATGGCTGCCTCTTCTTCAAACAATGAAGTTCCCTCTCAAAACAATTTCCCTGAAATGGCTCTATAGCCAAACCTCCCAAGTTTAACCCCAACAACTTTTCTCTGTGTAAAATATGAATGATGCTTTTCATGAAAGGAGTGGATACTAGATATCCAACCATTCTCATTGAGGGACCCATAGTCCCTAGAGTCTGGGCTCGTTATGAAACGCAAAAGTTCGGTAAGGAAGTTGTTGACAAAGATGATTCTCATGATTCCTCTTATGAAGAAAAATCTGCTGCTACTGGTCGTTACATTCTTAAAAATCCAAAGAAATATACTGATGAAGAAAAACGTCTTGTCTCTCTTGATTCTAAAGTTAGAGCAATCATTGCACTCTCTCTTCCTGACGAGGTCTACCACTCTTTAGTTAATTTCTCTATAGCTAAAGAAATGTGGACTACTCTGTGTGTTCTGTATGAAGGTACAAAGGAAGTTAAGAAAAGCAAGAAAAATGCTCTCATTAGAAAGTATGAGCTTTTTACTCATGAAAAGGGAGAATCTCTTTCCAGTTACTATAATCGTTTTAATAGCCTCCTGAATGATTTAAAGCTGTTAGCCAGAGTATATGAAAATGAGGAAGTCTTGTGCAAATTTATGGACTATATTCCTGACTTTTAGGAAAACATATGCACTTGCATCAAGACAACCAAGGATCTTGAATACATGCCTCTCACTGTTCTCTATGGAACTTTATTTAATTATGAACAAACCAAAATCCAAAGGAAGTCTATCATAAAGGAGATAAAAGGCTCTTCTGTAGCCTTGGCAGTGATACTTCCAAGAAAGCTCAGTGTGTGCCTAGAATCACCTACCTTTCATTTGAATCTGACATTGACAGTCAAAATGACTCTGCTCACCAAACGGAGGCATATCTAAGTGATGCCGATGATGAAGGTGAAGAAACCTCTGTCGAACAGATAACTGATGAAATGGCTATGGTAGCTGGATTAAAAAACAAACCTCGTTTTTCTGGCAAATCTTGAACTTTCAGAAAACCCTCTTCTTTCACAAAAGGTTCCTCGACTGACAAGTCAAATGAGGAATGTTTCAATTGTGGTAAGAAAGGCCACTTTGCTTCTGGATGCAGAAGTAAACGCATTGAAATAACTAGACCCACTTCCTCCAACAAACTTTATTCCAAAAACAACAAGTCCAAGAACAACTTTTCAAAACAGACTTTTCCTAGAAAAAGTAGTCAGCCTTCTTCTCAGTAACACCAAGAACGTGCTGAGAAATACAAAGCCAAATATAAGATATAGAAGGAAAGGAATAAGGGACTTCTTAGGAAAGTAAAAGGACTTATTGCTAAAACCCATGACGGGGCCGATGAACCAACGTCCGAGAGTGACAAGGAATCTCCCAACATGTGCTTCATGGCTAAATCCGATGATATGGAAGATTCTCAGAAAGCAATTACATTAAATGCTCTGCTGTCAACTGGGTGTTCATCATATTACTCTTAGGTACATCCGTTCAACTCCATGTCTGAATCTGAAAAGATTAATTCTTATGAGTCTTTAACAAATGATTTTTATAATGTCAAATATGCAAAGAAAAAGAAATCAGCTCAAGTCAAAACTCTCTCTTCTCAACTTCAAATCTGCCTTTCCCAACTTGAACAATTTGATAAGATCAAAGCTGAACTAGAAGACATGAAAACCATAAACCACATTATAGCTATATAGAAAAATAAACTCTTTAAGAGACTGAAAAGAGAGCAAGAAACTGTAAGAAAATGGACCAGCTCTTCTAAGAACCTTGAGAAAAAAATTTCAAGATCAAATTTAGGTTTCGGAAAGATGGACATTGACCTCTATTCTCAAACTCTTGCTTCCACATCTTGTGTTTCTCCAAACCTTTATGAATCCTCTGAGTCCAGCTCCATTGGGTCTGTGTCTATGAACTCTGCTGATTTATCTGAAGCCTTAAAATTTGGAATGTTCATAAAAGCCAAAGATCCAATCTCTTTTCCAAACAATGAGACTCATGACTCCAATGATTCTCCGAAACCCATTCATGATATGTTGAAACTTTTGACACTAGATGAAGCTTCTTCCTCTGAAGCCATAGGTCCTAAAGAGCCCAAAAAGGATAAAACTATCCTCTCTTTAAAAAGAAAGCCCTCAGCTCTTTCAAAAGGCGCTTATAAAAAGTTATCTACATACCTCACTCCAAGAAATGCAACCACTAAGTCTGGAAAAGGTGTATTAGGTTTTCCTCCCCTCATGTCCATCTTTGGTCCAAAAGCTATTCAAATTGATGTCAAAGGAAAAAGCAAAGAAAAGATTCAAAAATCAAAAAAGTGTTCATTTATAGAAAATGTTACAACTGCGGAGACACTTTTCATCTTGCCAAAGACTGTCCTAAGGATAGAATTGACCGAACAAAGGCTAAGGATTCTTCCTCTTCCAACCCAAAGGGACCCACCACCAAATGAGTACCAAGGAACTAATCTGTCCGTGACTGTAGGTTCATGAGCATCATCGAATATGGTCTTTAGATAGTTGATGCTCACGTCATATGACTGGAAACAAATATCTTCTTATAAACTATGTGTCTGAAAAGGGCCCATCAGTAACTTTTGGAGACAATTCTAGAGGTTACATAAAAGGTTATGGTACTCTCACAAATGGGTCTGTCATATTCAACAAAGTAGCACTTGTTGAAGGGTTGATGTACAATCTTCTAAGCATAAGCCAACTGTGTGATCTGGGTTACAAAGTTATCTTTGAACTCTGTATCTGTACAATTGTTGATAAAGACATGAAGGTGGTTCTCGCTGGAAAAAGGAAGAAAAATGTCTATGTCATTGACATGGGTCAAAATCATGGTACATCAAATGTCTGCTTCGTGTCTGATGATACAGCCAAGAGAAACTGGTTGTGGCACAAACGCCTGTCTCATCTGAATTTCAAGACTCTGCACATTCTTTCCAACAAAGATTTAGTAACCGGTATACCAAAGCTGAACTTTGTTAAAGAAAAACTATGTGATGCATGTGAGAAAGGAAAACTCACCAAATCTTCCTTCGAGACAAAGCAGTGTTCCTCTATCACTCTTCCTCTACAAATGCTTCACATGGATCTATGTGGACCAGTCAGCACTCCCAGCCTAGATGGAAAAAGGTACATCCTTGTAATTGTTGATGAATTTACAAGATATACTTGGGTATGTTTTCTCAGGTACAAAAGTGATGCAACTGAAGAGATCATCAACTTTATCAAGAAGAATGAAGTTTTGAATGGTCAACTTGTACGGTTCGTGAGAAGTGACAACGACACTGAATTCAAAAACAGTGCACTAGAAGACTTCTTCAATGACAAAGATATTTCTCAAAATTTCTCCGCTGTCAGAACTCCTCAACAAAATGGGGTAGTTGAAAGAAAGAATCAGACTCTATGTGAAGATGCAAGATCGATGCTAAGTGAATCAAATCTTCCCACCTACTTTTGGGCTGAAGCTGTTAATACTGCTTGCTTTACCCAAAACAGACCAGTGTCACCAAAATACATGGGAAAACTCCTTATGAAGTCTTCCATGGCCGAAAACCAAATATAGGATTTCTTCATGTCTTTGGCTGTGTGTGCTTTATTCTGAATGATCGTGAAAACCTTGGGAAATTTGATCCTAAGGCTGATGAAGGCATCTTTGTGGGGTACTCCTTGACCTCAAAAGCATACCGTGTTTACAACCTCAGAAGAAAATGCATTGATGAATCCATTCATGTAAAGTTTGATGACCTCAGATCATCATCTCTTTCAAATGATGATGATGATCTCAATAGATTGATCTCATCATGCATTGGTGATGCTCCTATAGCAGCTCCCACCTATTCCTCATATGTTCCTTTCACCCACTCTAATCCTCTCCAACAAGTTGGGTCACCTTCCACCTCACCAAATCCCTCTCCCACCGAAATGGACCCAAACACCTCCTCTCCTACCGATATTCAAAATCCCATTCCAATCATCCAAGATCCTCCAACTCTTCCATCTTCAAGCTTTCCTCCATCTCTACCTCATGCTACCAAATGGACCAAAGATCAACCCATTGATCAAATAATCGGTGATCAACAAGCTGGAGTTCAAACTAGAAGAGGAATTGGAAATATATGCCTCTATGTGAAATTTCTATCTTTGATAGAACCAAAGAAAATTGAGGAAGCATTAGCTGATCCATGTTGGATCACTGCCATGCAAGAAAAACTTTCTCAATTCACAAGAAACAAAGTTTGGAGATTGGTTCCTCGACCTCCAAAGAAAACTATTATTGGAACCAAGTGGGTTTTCAGGAACAAAATGGATGAAGAAGGTACAATAATCAGAAACAAGGCCAGACTGGTTGCTCAAGGGTACAGACAGGAGGAAGGAATTGATTATGATGAAACTTTTGCTCCCGTCGCTAGACTAGAAGCCATAAGGATCTTTCTGGATCATGCTACTTACCAAAACATCAGAGTTTTCCAGATGGATGTTAAAAGTGCCTTCCTCAATGGTGAACTTGCTGAGGAAGTCTATGTGAAACAACCACCTGGATTTGAAGACCCAACACATACAGACTATGTGTACCGATTGGACAAATCTCTCTATGGTCTCAAACATGCTCCTTGTGCCTGGTATGACACTTTTGCTGATTTTCTCTTAAAGAATGGGTACTCCAGAGGTAAAATTGATAATACTCTATTCATCAAGCAAACCTCAGGTAATCTCATACTTGTTCAAATCTATGTGGATGACATCATCTTTGGTGCCATCGATGAATCAATTTGCGATGAGTTTGCTTCTCTCATGATGAGTCAATATGAGATGAGCATGATGGGAGAGGTCACATTTTTCTTAGGCCTCCAAGTCAAACAAACTTCAGAAGGGATTTTCATAAATCAAAGAAAATATATTCGTGACCTTCTGAAGAAATTTAATTTTGAAAATTGCTCTCCTATGAAAACTCCTATGGCACCACCCTTCAAAATTCATGCTGATCCAGATGGTAAATCTGTTGATGTAACGAATTATCGAGGTATGACTGGGTCCCTTCTTTATCACACTGCTAGTAGAACCGATATTATGTTTGATACATGTCTTTGTGTGCGTTATCAGGCCAATCCAAAAGAATCTCATCTGGCTGTTGTAAAACGCATTTTCCGGTACCTAAAGCGTACCTTGCATTTGGGTCTTTGGTATCCCAAAGAATCGGGTTTTGAACTAATAGGGTATTCAAATTCTGATTATGCAGGTTCTAAAGTTGATAGGAACAGCGCTCCAGGAAGTTTCCAACTTCTTGGTGGCAAATTGGTCAGTTGGTCCAGTAAGAAACAAAACTCAGTTTCAACCTCAACTGCTGAAGTTGAATATGTTGCTACTGGAAGCTGTTGTGCTCAAATCTTGTGGATGAAGAATCAACTCAGGGTCTATAATCAAGTCTACTCACAAGTACATATTCTATGTGAAAACTTTAGTGCAATTGCCATTGCAAATAACCCAGTTCTTCACTCAAGATCAAAACGTATAGACATCAGTTATATCACTTCATCAAGGATCACATCTCCAAAGGTGACATTGAGCGGCATTTCATTCCTACTGATCTTCAGCTTGCCGATCTGTTCACCAAACCCTTGGATGAAGCCAGGTTCAACTTTCTGATTGGAGAACTTGGCATGTTGTACTTAGATATTTAATAAAAAAAAAACATAGTTACAATCAGTAAACCATCTCACCGGTATTTCTGTGGACCATTTCTCCAAAGCTAACCCACCGATTCTCTCACCTACTCAACATCGGTAAAACCCTTCTCTCCGACACTTCACTTCCAAAATTCTCTTCCTCGGACACTAAATTCGGTGAAACCATTCCACTGAAACCCTAGCCTCACCGAAACTCATCTTTTATAAATTCAGTGAAACCATTCCACCGAAACACATGCCTCACTGAAACCCTTCCTTATCTCATATCCATGATCGATCTCACCGATAACCTTCTCTGACCCACAAAACCTTATCCATGCCTCACCGAAGTCATTCGCATCGGTGAGCAGATCCATCTCACCGAACCCTTGTCTCACCGAAACTCTTATCTTCGATACTTGTCACCGATCGGTGGGCCTCCTCTTCGAAGATCACTGTTCCACCGATGTCCCTCTGAAAAATCACCGATTTTTCTTTCTTATCCTTTACACATCTCGAGGCTTACGTCACACCTACATTGAATGTCAGAAATAGAGTTTGACCCTTCCACTTCCCAATTTACCAAACACCTATTCGGCCATTCCTTTTTCAAATTATAATCATTACCTTTTAAAATACCATATTATATTCGATTTGAGAAGGTAACCGTTGCCGACAATCTCAACCCTTCAAATTCTCTCCTATAAAAACCCACCTTCTTCTTCATTCATCCTTTTCGCAAACCTGCAACCCATAGTCGACTTCTCTCTCTCGATACTCAAAACCTGCAACTACTCTCATTCTCCATCAATTTCATCCTCCACTTCCTCAAAGCTTCCAAAGAACCCCAAGATCTCCAAAGATGTTCCCACATGCTTTGAAGATTTGAAATTCAACCTTTGCAATCATGTTGCAAGATTCGACGCTGATCCCGCTCATCTGGAGTTCAACACCGTTTCAAAGTTCTTATCACGATCCCCTCTTCTCCATGCCTTCACTTGCAAACCCAAGATGAGCAAATTCCTCGTTGGGAAGTTTTGGCTCACATGTGTTTATGATCCGTCAAATGAATCGATCAATGCCTCTATTCTTACTGATGATGATGATGAAGACCATGATCTCACATTTGGTGTTGCTGATGTCCGTGCTGTTTTACGGATTCCTTCCTTCCCTGAATATGAAAACATGATCATTGGGAATGAGCATGAAGAAGTTGTACGTACTTTAGGATATCAACATCAATCATCCAAATCTTCTAAAGGTCCAGGTACTCTTCTGAGAAACAAAAATGGGTGGTATCTCGTACTTTTTTTTCAAACATATTATCTACTGTCTTTCCAAAAAGACAAGTGGACAAGACCTGTCTCCTTCCTACATCACCTCTTTAGCCCATGCACTAATATTTCAGAGAAAGATTGATTTTGCTCAGTATTGTTTTACTGAGTTAACCAATGTAATCTCTCATCCCAAACGGTGTCATGTTGCCTACCCACGTTTCATCTCAATGATCATTCACCACAAAATGGTTGCTGCTCTTGATACCGATCGAAAGTCCAAAACTCCGAAGTTTGTTTATGATTGGTCGGCTCCGGTGGTTGGAAAAACTGTACTTGATGTGCCATTCCTTGCCTCCGACTTTCCACTTCGAAGAGGTATGTCTACTTTTGCTCATTCTCCCGATCTACACTGGGGAGATGCCGAAATCCCTGGGTTTGTACACCCAGAGATTCCAGAGGATCCTCTTGCAGTAGTGGCCCCTATCCCCTCTACCCGAGTAAAATCGGGGGGCACTAAGAAAAAATCTTCCAAGGCCCCCGATACCTCCGTATCTGCTTCTAGGACTATGCCACCGAAATCTCCTTCAGAGGCTGCCCAAGTCCACACCTCTTCTAAAAAACGGAGGCACTCGACATCCCCTCCTAGATCTCCTCTAAAGAGATCTAGGAAACATTCGGCCAAACCACACAAGCCAATCATCGATTCTAAAAAATCGGTGACTATTGAAATTGTCCCATCTGGGCCAAGGGAACCTTCCATCCCCGAAACCACCTCCTTCGATGTCTCTCAAAAGACTTCGGTTGTACATTTGGAGAACCCACAACTTTCCTCATCACCTACTCCCTTAGGTGGTGCAGATGACTTTGAGGTCTCTCCCCTTAAAGGTTCTAATTTCGTACTACACGGCCTATCACCCGACCATTTTATGGTTGATGATGCACAACCCCGTGAAGGTTTGACCGGTCCAGCGGTCGTTCCGGAGGGCTTGGACTTTCTGATCTTCTTGTTACAGGATACCACTTCTCCCCGACAGGAATAATCATCCCATCTTGGTTCCACCGATCGGTTGCAGTCACCACCGAAAGCACCTTCGCCACCGAAGGTGTCAACCCCACCGACATATGTCTCACCGAAGCCTACTACACCGACTCCACCCTCCCCGAAGCCATCACCACCAAAAGCGCACTCCTCGACACCCCACTCCTCATCGAAAACTTCAAAGCCTGACTCACCGACGCAATCCCACCGATCCCATTCCTTTTCGGAGGAGAGTTCCTCACCCTCTCCCTCACCTCCGAGAATACTTTTCCCTGACCCTTTATCTGATCAACCATCTTTCTCTACAGTACCTGACTCAAGAAAACTTCCCCATACTCCATTATCACCAACCACTCCCAGATTCCACCATCCTGATACTAATGTTGGTACATCTTCCACTTCCAACTTCATACTTCCTTCTGATCTTCTTACGGATGTTCAGGAAAGTGCTCGCCAATGTCGAATGGTGGGAACCCAGTTTGAGGCATTCAAGCAAGCCTCTTTAACTTTCATCTTGAAAGGTTTTGTTAAACCGTACTACCACATGATATAGGCAACAAAAGCATATTTAGAATTGAATCATCCATGGCAATACAAACAAACAACTTATAAAGATGCATATGTTCTAGATGATTAACTACAATAGAAAGAATCAAGAACACTTACTTGTTTCTTGTGATTGTCGAAAAGACAAAGATGAATTAACCTTGTTCTTGCTTCTTGGATGTCAAGGATCAATAGTGTGAATCCCTCTAGTGGCTCACACTTAAGAACACCAAACCAACAATCAAGATTGAAGCTTTAAACCCTAAACCCTTATTTAGGGTTTACGATTTTGAGAGGGAGGAGAGGGGAGGTTACGGCCTCAATAGAGAGAAAGAGATTGATCAAAAAAACTCATTAGGGTTTGATCCCTAGTAGTTTATTTATAATCCCCTTATTTACACCTAGCCCCCTTGAAACGATAAGCTTGTTAAAAAACTCTTTTAACCAATTATCATTTAGTCCCTATAATTAATCCAATTAATTATATTGTAGCTTATAATTAATTTATCATCAAATGACAAATTAATAAACTAACTACTTTAACTCACTTTCATTCTTCTGATTATTATTTGGGTCTTAAGGGCAACCCAAAAGGACCCTGCTATTATTAGAAATATTACCAATAGTTAATGACTCTGGACACTATGTCCAACAGTCTCCTACTTGGACAAGTTATTAAATCTATTTGGTTTAACGCTTTCAAATAATCAGCAGAGAGCAAGCCATCCAATGCAGCTGCCGAACTCTGATAAAGATTTGGTCCTAAGATAAGTGATTTAATGTTCCTTTGTTCTACAAGATATCATATGAACCTGAGACATGGATAAATGTCTATCTCATGGATCAAGATTATGTTTCCCGATTTCCGATATGTGTTGAATTCATCAGACTACTCAATTGAGCACATCAATTCTAGTCAGGGTTTGGCCAAACACTTAGTATCAACACAAAATCATCGAGGGGCCCATGGATATCGCTTCTCCTGTTTAGGCAGAAGGAACAAATAAACTTCGACTACACAGTTCATTTCTATTCATCATATTATACATGGACATACCCTGTATAACTGCCTGTCACGGTCAGCGTTGGAGCACACCAAAGCATAACAGAATCCTAGAGCAAAACTCTATGCATCTCTGTTTGAAGAACATAAAATATTATCATCTCAAAATTACTCTGACTTAATCCATGAAGTAAACTTTTGAGTGCGGGTCGTTCCAATACCCAAATCACCATTAGGTACTCATGAGTGTTAGTTGCATTCTCTATGCTTTCGACACTTTATGATAGTCTTGAATCACTACTTACTTCCAGGAGTATGACTGACTGTGGAGGTTTGAGTAAATTAATACTCAGGAAGTTGGTTCTAAACATGGAAAACGAAACAATAATAAATTAAATGTAAATGGACGCAATCCAGCATATATTATAATCTCCATATAATAATCTCCAAATCAAATACAATTTATTACGTTTCAATACATCAAACTAGCAACTAAAATATTTAAAGTATATTGATAATTCTAATACCTATGGCTTCAGTATCATACTCATGTTTGGGGATGGACCAATTATGTGAGGGCACCTGAGCCGTTCGACCCAGATCTTGTGATAGAATTCTATGCAGCTATGGTGCCACCCGCCTTTGGGGAACACCACACAGTCATCGTCCGGGGGGTAACAATGCGAATCACTTTCAATGACATTTGTCGTCACTATCAAGTACCACGTTACCAAGAGCTAGACGCAACTTTTGACATACCACCCATCCCGGGTGTGGGACAGGGAGAGACTCATAGTCCTATCATCGCAGCAGCACTGCGACGGAGTGGCCGTGAGCGTTGGGTGGTAAAGGATGATGAAATAAAGAAAAGTGAACTCCGACCCGAGATCGGAGTATGGCTGCGATTCATAAAGGGGAGCTTGGCCCCTTCCACACATTACACAAACGCTGATCCCTATGTGGCCCGCATCTTATTTTGCATCCAAAACAACATGCCGCTTGATGTCAGGCACATCATCATTTTACATATGATAGACGCTGCTTCTGCACGGAACACATGTATCCTTCCATTTCCCTGCCTTATCACTAAATTAAGCAGGGACGCGGGTATAGAGATCGGAGCCACATTACCCCCTCTAGAGCCATTTGATAGAAATACATACCGCGCCCAACTGGCGGCTGCCGAAAAGTTAGACCTGCAGCTTGCAGCTGCAGGCGAGGAAATGGAGATACCTAGCGATGTAGATGCTGTGGACGCCGACGACGTCAATTATGATCCAGCTGCGGATGAAGGGAATCAGCCTGATGGCAACCGACGGATTCATGAGCATTTGGATGGGGTGGAAAGGGATTTACGAACAACAATTGGAATAATGCAAAGGGGGTTCAGTTATCTGGGTGTGCCGGATCAAGAGGAAGAGGCCCATGATGGCGCAGGACCATCAAACCCACCACCGGCACGAAGAGTGAGGAGACAGCGACCGGGTAGTGGCAGGCGCTGGAATCGAGAGGGATGAAGCCGGTTTGTTTTCCTGTCCTCTTTTTGATCTGTTTTTCTCTGATTTTTATTTGGGATGACTGTACTTAAATTGCATAATTTCATTTCGGATGGCTGTAATTAATTCGCACTCAATATTTTTGGTGGACTGTAATAGCGATATATGCACATTGGGGACAATGTGTATCGTGGTTTGGGGTAGCGGTGAAGTCATGGTATCATTATGATGATCTTTTTTATGTCTTAGGCAAGGAACGGTATTATGATCATTATGATTGAATTTTTTTTCCGATTCACCGTTAGTAGTAAGTAGAACTCTGTTTTTTGAGGAATGAACTGTAGGGGATAATATAGCATCAAATGATACCTGAAAAAGTGTATGCATTGGGGACATTAGTGGAGACCACCCAATAGTGAGGTATTGAGCCATTCAAGCGTCGATTCTGAGAGGAAATACATAAACTCGATACACACCTCACTAAATTTTTGTCGTAACTATAGTTGATCTCACTATAGACTTGCACCAATCAGCAAAGACGTCCATAAGGATATCTAGTGTCATTAGAATCTTATCTGAGTATTGACCTTGAGAAATGATTTCAGGCAATGTGAGTATAGAGTGTTTTATCTTGTACACCCTTCTTTTTTGAGCGATCCCTAGCCAATTTTTGCAGCCAAACACTGATTTTGTCGATTCTGAATCCTGTATTAAACCCCTAGCCTTATTAATAGCCTACCTTGGTCCAAACAAGTACCGGTTACGAGAGGTGAGAGGGGACATTGCACGAAAAAAAGGGGGGAAATAAAGAGATGTAAATCAGAAAGAAGTACGGAAAGAGTGATATGACCAAGGGTCATGCAAAAAGGGCGATGAAAAAAAAAACCAGTGAAAAAGAAATAAGGCCAATTGGCCAACTCACTGGCGAAAAATAAAATAATTTGGGAGCTCGATGGTGTAGAAGGAAATCAGGGTGACATACTCAATTAAGGGGAAGGGGAACCATTTATCGTACACCGGTGCTATGAGGACTTTTGATCCTAATTACCTTTCGTTTCTTAGCCCATAGCCTAGCCCCATTGCAACCCTTGTAAAGACCTGATTGATCTTTTGGAAAGTATGAGGATAGATGAAAGTGACACTGATAGCCTTAGTCTTGCTAGTTGGTTCCATCCGAGATCATTTATTTGGACATTGGTGCGTTTTTCTTGTTATGTTGTTCATGCTATTAATTGAGTATTCTTGCACATAACTTCCAATTGCATGACAACACGTGAGACAACCTAGGGTTCGAGTGAATTGAGAGTCCGACGAGGTAGGGTCGAGGCGAAATCCTCCCTAATCATGCATGACATTAGGTGGAATTTGATGTAGTGTGGTCCCGACCAGTTCTATTCTCAAAAAGTAAGAGTTTCAACCTTTGCAAACTAGGGTGTATCGGTAAAGGATTCTGATTAATCTGTTAATGCCTTTTGTTGAATAAGATGTGTAAAGATCCATAATGACACCACTGACTTCACATGTGTGCGAATTTTGTTATAACCCTGGTTTTTAAATTTTCTATCGCTATTTTGCTTGAGGACAAGCAACGCTCGGTTTGGGGTTGTTGATAATGTCGATTTTCGACATTATTTTTAATCCTAAACTGGGTGGTTTACGCGTGTCTTCAAGTGAAATGCGGGTATTTGACGGGTTTTTGGTGAGAAACTACAGGTTTAAGCATTATTGTCCCGAAGAGCAACAGATTCGAGTTCTGGAGCTGGAAACGAGAAAAACTGAGGAAATGAGAAACAGAAGCCGGCGCCAGTCATGGCGCCAGCCAACTGGCGCCGCCATCCGCGCCAAGAATCTAAACAGAAGTTGGCGCCAGTCATGGCGCCAGTCCATCCGCGCCGGTGCTGGCCCGACGCCCAGTTCTTTAAAACTCTTTCTTTTAGTAGGGTTTGGCACCTCTTGGCACACAGACGACGACGGCTGGCCAAGGGGCGATTTTTGGAGGAAAAACAGAGATTTTCGAGAAGGTGAACACGAGGGAAACAGATTGTGAAGAGAAATCAAAGACGATTAAGCACGTGAGATCAACGGGGGATTCTTCTCAGGGAGTTATTTATCATTATCTCTATACCTTTCGAACCATGAATTCTTTGAAGCTTTTCTTTACCTTTCAGTTTCTTTTACACACCCCCAACATGAGCTAAACTACATGTTGGGGGGTTGGATGATGTTTGGGTTATCGATGTAGATTTTGAATGATTTATGTTTTGATTTTAATTGATGGATGACGTTTTTGAACTTGTGCTTAATGCATTTAATAAATTGATCACTTGTTAAATGATTTCATCGTTCTTGAGTATGTTTGATAGAAGTCTTGAGATTTAGATCGGGTTCATTAGCCACCGGGAGAATTTGGATAGAGATATAAAAATTCCCACGATGTTGTATTATAAATCTGTCCATTTATTCAAGAGATTTATGAGATCGAAAGATGAACAAGTGTTCTTGAATAAACTCTCGCTGTAGCTTGAAAGAGTATAACGAGATCAGATTTTGCAAGTCATGAATTATGAGAATTAATCATAAATCACTTTGAATTCTAGTTGAATATCCCATTCGGATTCCAACCCTTCAACTTCCCTCTTAACTTTTCTAAACCAATCAGCCGTTCCCGCGTTCATGTGTGCGTTAGTTAATTTAATATTTCAGAAATCCAACCAAACCAATTTTCAATCGTTCAGTTAATAGTTTTTACAGTCATTGCGGTACTTAACACCAAGTTCCTGTGGATTCGATACTCGTACTTACGTACATATTACTTGAGACGACACCGTACACTTGCGGGTAGTCAAGGGGGGGGGGGGGGGGGTATAAACCCGCTTATCAAGTTTTTGGCGCCGTTGCCGGAAAACTTGTTTTGTGTTAATATCACTACCACCTGTAGGAATTATTATATTGAGCATTTTCTTTTATTGCCATTTTAATTTTTATTTTAATCTTCCTTATTCACGATCTCAATCCAAATTTCTTGCGACTGCGTTTTTCGAGAACTAACTTGTAATCTATTCTTTGCTGCAGATCACTTCTAGTTTATGCTAAGGAGGAGTTCCTCTGGTGAACTCGAACCGTTTGATCCTGAGATTGAAAGGACTGCAAGGAGATTAAGGAGGCAAGCCAGACTCAGACGTCAGCAAGAAATGGAGGGTCTAGACAATGTTAACAGCAACAACAACATCAATGTTGGGGAAGATTGGGGAGAAGGGTTTGCCATGGGTAATGATGAACCAATTCCAAATGTGAATGCGAACAACCCCAACAACCAGAACCATAATGTTAATCCCGATATCAACAACGTTAACAACAACAATGTTAACAATAACAACGTTAACAACAATGGTGTTAACAACAATGTGAATCGTCCGCCACCACCACGACAGAGGGTGCCTATGCGAAATTTTGCTAATCCAAACATGGGGGCCGCACAGAGAGGACCTTATGTTCCTCCAGTTGCAGCAAACAATTTTGAAATCAAGACTGGCACCATCCAATTGGTGCAAGCGAATATGTTTGGAGGAGCAGCATCTGAAGACCCGCACATCCATTTGAGAACATTTGAGAAGATTTGCAACACCTTCAAGGTGAATGGAGTTGACTCCGGTTCGATCAAACTCCGACTCTTTCCGTTTTCATTGAGGGGTCGAGCAACTGAATGGGAAGAGAGTCTACCAAACGGGCAGATTCGTACATGGAATGATATGGTGACGGCTTTCTTAAACAAATTCTTTCCACCGGGGCGAACAGCCCAATTACTGTCAGATATCACTCATTTTGGCCAATGGGATCAAGAGTCCTTTTATGAGGCCTGGGAACGGTACAAGGGTATGCTAAAGAAGTGCCCTCATCATGGTCTACAAGAATGGATGGTTATCCAAACGTTCTATCAGGGGTTGCATCCACATCATAAGAATGGCCTCACTTCCGCTGCTGGTGGTGCACTGATGAATATGTCATATGAAGACACATATGAGTTGATTGAGAATCTTGCGGAACATAGTTATGCCACTCCTCGGTCAGCCACTAGGAAGGTGGCAAGTGTGCAAGGTGGAAAGTTATCTCTTAATGTTGGCAAGGAAAGAGTCGTGTTTAATGTTTTCCCAACAGCACGAGTCGGGGTAGAGAGAGGTACTTGTTATCGGGTTGTGGTGATAGATGAAATTGTTGAGGAGACTTCCCAAATTAATCATAGTGATGATCCACTTGGGAATGCCTTAACCGGAATATTCACCGATGGCGAGAACGAGAGTGTGAAGCAACTGAATGCTTTGTCCGAGTATCGAGGCCCGAAAAGATCAACGAAAGAGGATTCAGGTGAGCCAATTGCTAAATCACATCCATCATCAAAAGTGCCACCCAAGTTAGAGCTTAAACAGTTACCGGCACATCTAGAGTACACCTTTTTAGGCAACAACTCAACACTACCAGTAATCATCGCTGCACACCTCACTTCGGTAGAGAAAGAAAAGTTAATCCGAGTTTTGAGGGCTCACCAATCTGCCATCGGGTGGACCATAGCAGATTTGAAGGGGTTGAGCCCAACTTTTTGTATGCACAGAATTAATCTGGAAGAAGAGCACAAGCCTACTGTTCAGCACCAACGTCGGCTAAATCCAAACATGAAAGAAGTAGTCCGGAAGGAAGTGTTAAAACTTTTAGATGCTGGGATCATATATGCTGTGGCCGACAGTCCGTGGGTAAGTCTGGTACAAGTTGTACCCAAGAAAGGAGGAATTACAGTCGTGAAAAACAACAACGACGAGCTTATTCCATCACGAACAGTGACCGGGTGGCGTATGTGTATCGATTATAGGAAGTTGAATGACGCCACCAAGAAAGACCATTTCCCACTTCCATTTATCGATCAGATGTTGGAGCAACTTTCAGGTCATGCATACTATTGCTTCCTTGACGGATATTCGGGGTACAATCATATCCCCATTGCACCGGAAGATCAAAACAAGACGACCTTTACTTGTACAATCGAGAGAGAGAGAGAGAGATTGATCAAAAAACTCATTAGGGTTTGATCCCTAGTAGTTTATTTATAATCCCCTTATTTACACCTAGCCCCCTTGAAACGATAAGCTTGTTAAAAAACTCTTTTAACCAATTATCATTTAGTCCCTATAATTAATCCAATTAATTATATTGTAGCTTATAATTAATTTATCATCAAATGACAAATTAATAAACTAACTACTTTAACTCCCTTTCATTCTTCTGATTGTTATTTGGGTCTTAAGGGCAACCCAAAAGGACCCTGCTATTATTAGAAATATTACCAATAGTTAATGACTCTGGACACTATGTCCAACAGTCTCCTACTTGGACAAGTTATTAAATCTATTTGGTTTAACGCTTTCAAATAATCAGCAGAGAGCAAGCCATCCAATGCAGCTGCCAAACTCTGATAAAGATTCGGTCCTAAGATAAGTGATTTAATGTTCCTTTGTTCTACAAGATATCATATGAACCTGAGACATGGATAAATGTCTATCTCATGGGTCAAGATTATGTTTCCCGATTTCCGATAGGTGTTGAATTCATCAGACTACTCAATTGAACACATCAATTCTAGTCAGGGTTTGGCCAAACACTTAGTATCAACACAAAATCATCGAGGGGCCCATGGATATCGCTTCTCCTGTTTAGGCAGAAGGAACAAATAAACTTCGACTACACAGTTCATTTCTATTCATCATATTATACATGGACATACCCTGTATAACTGCCAGTCACGGTCAGCGTTGGAGCACACCAAAGCATAACACAATCCTAGAGCAAAACTCTATGCATCTCTGTTTGAAGAACATAAAATATTATTATCTCAAAATTACTCTGACTTAATCCATGAAGTAAACTTTTGAGTGCGGGTCGTTCCAATACCCAAATCACCATTAGGTACTCATGAGTGTTAGTTGCATTCTCTATGCTTTCGACACTTTATGACAGTCTTGAATCACTACTTACTTCCAGGAGTATGACTGACTGTGGAGGTTTGAGTAAATTAATACTCAGGAAGTTGGTTCTAAACATGCAAAACGAAACAATAATAAATTAAATGTAAATGGACGCAATCCAGTATATATTATAATCTCCATATAATAATCTCCAAATCAAATACAATTTATTACGTTTTAATACATCAAACTAGCAACTAAAATATTTAAAGTATATTGATAATTCTAACACCTATGGCTTCAGTATCATACTCATGTTTGGGGATGGACCAATTATGTGAGGGCACCTGAGCCGTTCGACCCAGATCTTATGATAGAATTCTATGCAGCTATGGTGCCACCCGCCTTTGGGGAATACCACACAGTCATCGTCCGGGGGGTAACAATACTAAAATCACTTTCGATGACATTTGTCGTCACTATCAAGTACCACGTTACCAAGAGCTAGACGCAACTTTTGGCATACCACCCATCCCGGGTGTGGGACAGGGAGAGACTCATAGTCCTATCATCGCAGCATCACTGCGACGGAGTGGCTGTGAGCGTTGGGTGGTAAAGGATGATGAAATAAAGAAAAGTGAACTCCGACCCGAGATCGGAGTATGGCTGCGATTCATAAAGGGGAGCTTGGCCCCTTCCACACATTACACAAACGCTGATCCCTATGTGGCCCGCATCTTATTTTGCATCCAAAACAACATGCCGCTTGATGTCGGGCACATCATCATTTTACATATGATAGACGCTGCTTCTGCACGGAACACGGGTATCCTTCCATTTCCCTGCCTTATCACTAAATTATGCAGGGACGCGGGTATAGAGATCGGAGCCACATTACCCCCTCTAGAGCCATTTGATAGAAATACATACCGCGCCCAACTGGCGGCTGCTGAAAAGTTAGACCTGCAGCTTGCAGCTGCAGGCGAGGAAATAGAGATACCTAGCGATGTAGATGCTGTGGACGCCGACGACGTCAATTATGATCCAGCTGCGGATGAAGGGAATCAGCCTGATGGCAACCGACGGATTCATGAGCGTTTGGATGGGGTGGAAAGGGATTTACGAACAACAATTGGAATAATGCAAAGGGGGTTCAGTTATCTGGGTGTGCCGGATCAAGAGGAAGAGGCCCATGATGGTGCAGGACCATCAAACCCACCACCGGCACGAAGAGTGAGGAGACAGCGACCGGGTAGTGGCAGGCGCTGGAATCGAGAGGGATGAAGCCGGTTTGTTTTCCTGTCCTCTTTTTGATCTGTTTTGCTCTGATTTTTATTTGGGATGACTGTACTTAAATTGCATAATTTCATTTCGGATGACTGTAATTAATTCGCACACAATATTTTTGGAGGACTGTAATAGCGATATATGCACATTGGGGACAATGTGTATTGTGGTTTGGGGTAGCGGTGAAGTCATGGTATCATTATGATGATCTTTATTATGTCTTAGGCAAGGAACGATATTATGATCATTATGATTGAATTTTTTTTCCGATTCACCGTTAGTAGTAAGTAGAACTCTGTTTTTTGAGGAATGAACTGTAGGGGATAATATAGCATCAAATGAGACCTGAAAAAGTGTATGCATTGGGGACATTAGTGGAGACCACCCAATAGTGAGGTATTGAGCCATTCAAGCGTCGATTCTGAGAGGAAATACATAAACTCGATACACATCTCACTAAATTTTTGTCGTGACTATAGTTGATCTCACTATAGACTTGCACCAATCAGCAAAGACGTCCATAAGGATATCTAGTGTCATTAGAATCTTATCTGAGTATTGACCTTGAGAAATGATTTCAGGCAATGTGAGTATAGAGTGTTTTATCTTGCACACCCTTCTTTTTTGAGCGATCCCTAGCCAATTTTTGCAGCCAAACACTGATTTTGTCGATTCTGAATCCCGTATTAAACCCCTAGCCTTATTAATAGCCTACCTTGGTCCAAACAAGTACCGGTTACGAGAGGTGAGAGGGGACATTGCACGAAAAAAAAGGGGGGAAATAAAGAGATGTAAATCAGAAAGAAGTACGGAAAGAGTGATATGACCAAGGGTCATGCAAAAAGGGCAATAAAAAAAACAGTGAAAAAGAAATAAGGCCAATTGGCCAACTCACTGGCGAAAAATAAAATAATTTGGGAGCTCGATGGTGTAGAAGGAAATCAGGGTGACATACTCAATTAAGGGGAAGGGGAACCATTTATCGTACACCGGTGCTGTGAGGACTTTTGATCCTAATTACCTTTCGTTTCTTAGCCCATAGCCTAGCCCCATTGCAACCCTTGTAAAGACCTGATTGATCTTTTGGAAAGTATGAGGATAGATGAAAGTGACACTGATAGCCTTAGTCTTGCTAGTTGGTTCCATCCGAGATCATTTATCTGGACATTGGTGCGTTTTTCTTGTTATGTTGTTCATGCTATTAATTGAGTATTCTTGCACATAACTTCCAATTGCATGACAACACGTGAGACAACCTAGGGTTCGAGTGAATTGAGAGTCCGACGAGGTAGGGTCGAGGCGAAATCCTCCCTAATCATGCACGACTTTAGGTGGAATTTGATGTAGTGTGGTCCCGACCAGTTCTATTCTCAAAAGATAAGAGTTTTGACCTTTGCAAACTAGGGTGTATCGGTAAAGGATTCTGATTAATCTGTTAATCCCTTTTGTTGAATAAGATGTGTAAAGATCCATAATGACACCACTGACTTCACATGTGTGCGAATTTTGTTATAACCCTGGTTTTTAAAATTTCTATCGCTATTTTGCTTGAGGACAAGCAACGCTCGGTTTGGGGTTGTTGATAATGTCGATTTTCGACATTATTTTTAATCCTAAACTGGGTGGTTTACGCGTGTCTTCAAGTGAAATACGGGTATTTGACGGGTTTTTGGTGAGAAAGTACATGTTTAAGCATTATTGTCCAGAAGAGCAACAGATTCGAGTTCCGGAGCTGGAAACGAGAAAAACTGAGGAAATGAGAAACAGAAGCCGGCGCCAGTCACGGCGCCAGCCAACTGGCGCCGCCATCCGCGCCAAGAATCTAAACAGAAGTTGGCGCCAGTCATGGCGCCAGTCCATCCGCGCCGGTGCTGGCCCCGACGCCCAGTTCTTTAAAACTCTTTCTTTTAGTAGGGTTTGGCACTTCTTGGCACACAGACGACGACGGCTGGCCAAGGGGCAATTTTTGGAGGAAAAACAGAGATTTTCGAGAAGGTGAACACGAGGGAAACAGATTGTGAAGAGAAATCAAAGACGATTGAGCACGTGAGATCAATGGGGGATTCTTCTCAGGGAGTTATTTATCATTATCTCTATACCTTTCAAACCATGAATTCTTTGAAGCTTTTCTTTACCTTTCAGTTTCTTTTACACACCCCTAACATGAGCTAAACTACATGTTGGGGGGGGTTGGATGATGTTTGGGTTATCGATGTAGATTTTGAATGATTTATGTTTTGATTTTAATTGATGGATGACGTTTTTGAACTTGTGCTTAATGCATTTAATAAATTGATCACTTGTTAAATGATTTCATCGTTCTTGAGTATGTTTGAGAGAAGTCTTGAGATTTAGATCGGGTTCATTAGACACCGGGAGAATTTGGATAGAGATATAAAAATTCCCACGGTGTTGTATTATAAATCTGTCCATTTATTCAAGAGATTTGTGAGATCGAAAGATGAACAAGGGATCTTGAATAAACTCTCGCTATAGCTTGAAAGAGTATAACGAGATCAGATTTTGCAAGTCATGAATTATGAGAATTAATCATAAATCACTTTGAATTCTAGTTGAATATCCCATTCGGATTCCAACCCTTCAACTTCCCTCTTAACTTTTCTAAACCAATCAGCCGTTCCCGCGTTCTTGTGTGCATTAGTTAATTTAATATTTCAGAAATCCAACCAACCAATTTTCAATCGTTCAGTTAATAGTTTTTACAGTCATTGCGGTACTTAACACCAAGTTCCTGTGGATTCGATACTCGTACTTACGTACATATTACTTGAGACGACACCGTACACTTGCGGGTAGTCAAGGGGGGGGGGGGGGGGTATAAACCCGCCTATCAGTTGTGCCATATACACATCCTCATCAAGTTTCCCATTGAGGAAAGCGGTTTTTACATCCATTTGCCATACATCATAGTCATGAAATGCAGCTATGGCAAGCAATATCCTGATAGACTTAATCTTTGCCACTGGTGAGAAGGTTTCATCATAATCAATCCCTTGAGTTTGAGTGTAACCTTTCGCAACCAGTCTAGCTTTGAATGTGTGCACATTCCCATCCATGTCGGTCTTCTTTTTGAAGATCCACTTACATCCAACTGTCTTGCGACCTGGTGTATGATCAACCAATTTCCAAACTTGGTTATCGTACATAGATTGAATCTCGCTCTCCATGGCCTCTTTCCACTTGGCAGCCTCAGGGCCTGCCATCGTTTCCTTGTAGTTGGATGGCTCATCCTCACTATCGAATGTTTTATCATTGACTATTGTATCTCCTTCCTTTGTAATATGAACACCATAATAAAACTCAGGAGCTCGATTAACTTTACTAACTCTACTAGTTCTGCGAAGAGGTGGTGGAGGTATGTTAGTTTCCTCAATAGGTGGTTCAATCTCATGTTGAGGGCTAGTGTCAACTATAGGTTCATCATTGGTTGTTTCTTGAATTTCTTCAAGATCAATACTGCTCCCACTATCCTCTTTGGAAATGAGCTCCCTTTCTTGGAAGACTCCCCTTCTAGCTACAAACACTTTGTTCTCAGAAGGTTTGTAAAATACATATCCAAAGGATTTGTAGGGATAACCAATGAACCGACACTTCTCTGCTCTAGGTTCTAGCTTGTCGTTAGTTTCGCGCCGAACGAAGACTTCACAACCCCAGACCTTTGTATGTGCCAACGAGGGACGAGTCCCAGTCCACATTTCAGAGGGTGTCTTTGCAATCTTCTTAGTTGGAACGAGGTTTAAGATATGAGCTGCAGTTTCTAAGGCATAGCCCCAGAACGATATTGGAAGTGTAGCACGACTCATCATGGACCGAACCATATCAAGTAGCGTTCGATTTCTTCTCTCAGCAACACCATTGAGTTGTGGTGTTCTGGGAGGAGATAATTGCGAAACTATTCCACAATCCCTTAGATAGTCGTAGAATTCATGACTCAAGTATTCTCCACCCCTGTCGGATCGGAGCATCTTGATCTTCTTGCCCAGTTGGTTTTCTACTTCGTTTTTGAATCCTTTGAACACTTCAAAGGTGTCCGATTTGTTTTTCATCGGATAGATAAATCCATATCTACTGAAATCGTCAGTAAAGGTAACAAAGTATCTTTCACCGTTTCTTGTGGCAGATCTGAATGGTCCACATACATCTGTGTGGATTAAGTCCAACAAATCATTACCCCTTTTCATTTTTCCTTTGAAAGGTGCTTTCGTCATCTTGCCAAGTAAACAAGACTCGCATACTTCATCAGACTTTAAGTCAAATGGTTCCAAGACCCCGTCCGATTGGAGCTTGGCTATGCGTTTCTTGTTTATGTGGCCAAGACGATGATGCCATAACGATGATTTATCCAATTCACTATTGGAGGAACCAACATTTAGAGTTAAGTTATTATTATTTCTACCAACATAAAATCACGCTTTCATACACACCATTACAAGGAGAGACTTTAAAATAAAAACAACCATGTTTATAAACCAAAATGCAACCATCATTATTATCAAATTGAAATTCAAAACCATCCTTGTACAATGCATGAAAAGAAATAATGTTTCGAGCAATTTCTGGCGAGTAGCAACAATCTAATAACTTTATTGAAAAACCACTACTAAGCACGAGCTCAAAATCTCCAATCTTGGTAACAACGGCAGTCATCCTGTTTCCCATGATCAGATTCAGCTCCCCATGCTTCAACGTCCTACTTCCCTTTAGTCCCTGAAAATTAGAGCAAATGTGAGTACCACATCCCGTATCAAGGACCCAAGAGTTAGAAATTGAAGTACTATGGAGTTCAATTGTAAAAATACCTGAGGTGCCACACCCTTTGACCTTGTTCATTTTCAAGTCCTCCAGATATTTTGAGCACCTTCTCTTCCAATGGCCCTTTCCTTGACAGTAAAAGCATATGGCCTCTTTAGGGTCACTTATGGGTGGTATGTCAGAAGAATCAGCTTTTCTCTTAAGGCCTTGGTTGCGTGGAACAACTTTAGCCTTTCCCTTCCCTTTGGGATGAGAAACTTTCTTCTTCTTATAGCCACCTTCCTTAATGGCCAGGACGGGAGCAACTGAGTGACCACTTTGGGTCTTACCCATACTTGCTTCAGCAGATCTCAACATGCCATGGAGCTCCATCAAGGTCTTGTCCATATTATTCATATTGAAGTTCACTATGAACTGTTTATATGCCCCACTAAGAGAGTTTAGCACCATGTCAATGGCAAGCTCTCTTGGGAAATCGACACCTAGATTGCCTAACCTGTCAATGTACGCTTTCATCTTTTACACATGCGCACATACAGGGGCACCGTCCTGTTGCTTACATTACATAAGCTATTTTACGACTTGGAACCTTTCTTGCCTTGCTTGCTCCTGAAACATTTCACGAAGCTGCTCATTTAGTTCAAACGCCCCCATGTTCTGGAAACTCTTTTGAAGTTCCGGGGACATGGACGCCAACATGAGACACGCGACTTTTGTGGATTCCGTGAATTGCTTATTGTATTCAGTTACTGCTTCAGGGCTTGCATCATCATTAAGTATAGGAAGATCCTCGTCGAGCAAATACTCTTTGTCTTCGTACCTCAAGGCAATTCTCAAGGCACGAATCCAATCCAAGTTGTTTGGCCCAGTTAGCTTATCTTTACTTAGGATAGAGAGTAACGTAAGGTTGGATGTTGAGTGAGAAGGAGGAGGAGGAGGATTATTTTCAGCCATCTGTAGATATAGATTTTGAGGTTATGACCATGAAACCCTAACTTAGGGATTAAGCAATTCAATGGCCACAAACTTACTGCACTATGTCGAAAATAAACAGGTGCCTTCTTGACTTCAAACGATTAATCCAACCGTGCAGAAGGTAAAACAGAATGTCGTGAAACTGCTGTCCAAAAAACGCGACGATCCGACGGTCCAAACTCCGGGAATAGATAAAACGGCTCGTTGCGTTTTTCCAGAAAATTCAATACGAATTTTAAGCTATTGAGCTTAAATCGAAGAACTTTGGCTCTGATACCACTGAAAGGTTTTGTTAAACCGTACTACCACATGATATAGGCAACAGAAGCATATTTAGAATTGAATCATCCATGGCAATACAAACAAACAACTTATAAAGATGCATACGTTCTAGATGATTAACTACAATAGAAAGAATCAAGAAAACTTACTTGTTTCTTGTGATTGTCGAAAACACAAAGATGAATTAACCTTGTTCTTGCTTCTTGGATGTCAAGGATCAATAGTGTGAATCCCTCTAGTGGCTCACACTTAAGAATACCAAACCAACAATCAAGATTGAAGCTTTAAACCCTAAACCCTTATTTAGGGTTTACGATTTTGGGAGGGAGGAGAGGGGAGGTTACGGCCTCAATAGAGAGAGAGAGAGAGAGATTGATCAAAAAAACTCATTAGGGTTTGATCCCTAGTAGTTTATTTATAATCCCCTTATTTACACCTAGCCCCTTTGAAACGATAAGCTTGTTAAAAAACTCTTTTAACCAATTATCATTTAGTCCCTATAATTAATCCAATTAATTATATTGTAGCTTATAATTAATTTATCATCAAATGACAAATTAATAAACTAACTACTTTAACTCCCTTTCATTCTTCTGATTGTTATTTGGGTCTTAAGGGCAACCCAAAAGGACCCTGCTATTATTAGAAATATTACCAATAGTTAATGACTCTGGACACTATGTCCAACACATCTCACAGACAGCTGATAGGGTACTAGTCTTAGAGGATCAGGCTCGTCAACCAACTTTTGAGGCTACTCTTCAGGCTTTACTACGGCCCTTCACCGATTCCATTGGTACTGTTGGACGAAAATTGGAGGGCTTGACAACCTCCAATTCTAGTTTGGCTATCTCCTTAGGGGCCTTGAAAGCCTCTACCGATGCCAGGGACACCGAAATCCAAAGGCTACGTGATAGGGATTCTCAGCAACAATCCCTCAATTCTGACATCATGGCATCTCTCAAGTCTCTTCACCAAAAGGTTGACTTCCTCAATAATAATCTGGATTGGGATTTGGATCTTGGTGACTTCTCATTTGATAATATGGATCGAGAAAGGCTTCATCAGATCTCTCAGAGGATGGATCGTGTATCTGATCATTTAGGTGTCTCCTCTCGCCTGTTGCTGAGGGGGAGAAAGGTCCACAGAAGGCTCCCAGAAAACCTTCTGTTCGACATGTTGGCAGCAACAAACCTCCTTCCGACATCGATACTTCATCTATTCAATTCTCCACTCGACCCAAAGCTATCGAAATTTTAGTTGAACCGTCAAAGTTTGTGGATGCTTCTGCTTAGATCCAAAAATCGGTGGCTGCTCCCGATAAATCGGTGGCCACCCCTCAAAAATTGGTGGCCACTCCTCAAACACCTTCGGTAGCTGCTCCTCTGGTCACTTCGGTGGAACCTGAAATTCCATCGGTGGAGGGAACCGGCGGACTAGTTCAGGGGGAGAAATATCGTCCGGCCGATGGCCCTAAAGATAAAGGAAAGGGTATTCTTTCTGCTGAGGTTGAAGCCTTACAAGGGAAGAAAAAGAAAAAGATTTCCAAGTATGGAGCTCGCTCTTCTGATGCTAAATCCCTTAGACTTAAACCTCCTTCCCAAGGAGTTGTCTCTGATCTCGGGCTCTCCCCTCAAGAAATTGAGGAAGCCCTTCTTGCTCAAAAAGCCTTGGATGTTGACAAAGCTCTATCTCTTAAAGTTACCAAGGAAGAAGCCGTCAAAGCCAAAACTCAGGATCCGATAGAAGCCTAAAAATCCGAGTTGGGTTCTTTTGAAGAATTGGTGAAAAAGGCTGAAGAGTTAAAGGAGAGATAAATCAACTAGTACAAGAAATCTATGTCCTACCGAACAGATCGGTCAGCAATTTCTTGTGTAAAAATTGCAACCTCTAAAATCACCCCTTCTGATATTCGGATCATCATAGAAAGAGAGGATGGATCATCAAGAAGCATCAAAGATTATCACCTAAAGCAATTAGGCCTCTTCGAATGGATTGAATTGTCAAAGCTTCTGGTCAAGTGTGCAAACTCAAAGAAATAAATCTTCATCAACTACATCAGTGGGTTGATAAAGCCACTCCAAGCCGTGGAAGGGTATAATTGGTAATTGATTTGTCACAATTCAAATAACACGATAAAATTTCTCCGGGAAAGGATTAAGCCGCTTGTTTGTTATCACACCAACCGATTATGTGTAAAAAGATAAATTGGCAGATAAGAGTTGCAAGTTTTATTAAATCTTCGAGTTAGAAGGCGAATTCAAGTTCAGGTATGTAAAATAATCACAAGTTTATCACATATTAGAATGAAGGTTGCGGAGGTCGGACGTTGTATCACAACGATTATCACAATGATTTTTTGCACACACATTCTTCTTCCATCTACATTCTATGACAATGTTTTTCACATCTCTTTTTGCCTAATTCCATCGAGATACTATCACATTGTAATCACATCGATTTTGTAAAACAACGTTATTCCAGCGACATAGTAGCACATACCTATCACAACTCTTTCTTTCAAACAATTGGGGTTATTCAATTGATTGAACATAAGTATTAACTAGGGCACGAGGTGTATAACAGGAGGGCCGACTATAGTGAATAGGGTACGACGCAAATCATAGGGGCTCTGTCGATTCTAGTCACGTATCACACCGATTATCACAAGTTTCTATTGACTATCACATTATCCACTCGATTATCAAAGATATTTATCGATTTTCACATCATCCAATCGATTATCACATTATCATAGTTAGCGCATGGACTATCAATGATTTGAAATTGACCCACTGATTTTATCCTTAAAATCTTACGTATAATATTTTAGTTTGGTTCTTTATAATAACTTAGCCAAGTCATCAAAAGTTCGGTGAAGTCGAAGATCAACCGAAATCAAGTCAGAAGAAGTATCCCATTGTGGAAATGAATATACAATTCTCATCCAACAACTAAGTTATTTGGTCACCGATTATCTTCTTGAAAATCGGTGAGCACATGGCCGAAGCCTCCTATTTTTGGTCAACTATCTAACCGATTTTAAGTTGAAAATCGGTAAGATGCCTCCTTCTGAAAGCTGGAAGATGAAGATCAGTTATTATAAGACAATATCTAATGTCAGGAAAAAGTGACTATTTGTCGTTTTATCCAATTTCAGATAATGTCTCAATCAAGCATGCCCGTTCTTCCTAGTATTGAGAAAGGTGTGAAAGTGACTTGTCAACTTTTTCAGAGTTAACTGTTATTCTTTAATCTCCAGATGACATGTTTCCTAAGCATTTAATGCTTCAAGCACTATATAAAGAGAAGAGGGTTCTCCATGCAAGGTTACGCGTTCCTGAAGAATTTTTCTCAGTGCAACAAGGCTTTCTCACCTTTGAACTTTATAACCATCAATCTTTGTGCATTAAAACTTATTTTGTTTTCCAGTTTACTTTGTGAAGATTGTTAGAATAGTTTTTCTGTTCTTTCCGCAACAATCTAAGTTTTTCTATGTGTAATTCTTGATTTGAAAAATCAATAAAAGAATTATTAAGTGAAATTTTATGTATTGTATTCAACCCCCCTTCTACAATACTTGTTTAAGCCATCTGGGACTAACACTTACTATAATGCCACACACTTGGCTTGGAAGAGGTAGGGGCACTTCTACTCCTAGCAGCCGAGGTACATGAGCCTCTAGTAGTGCTTCAGTACAAAGAGGGGCTTGAGTCTAAAATTTTCTTTGGCATTACTGCTCCGGAACAGGTTCCAGCACAAAAGATGAATATTGAGGTTAATGGCAAAAATTAAGTATTACATTAACTAATTGATCAAATCAATTGTTTTGTAGTATGAATACTAATTTAATTAATTATATAGCTTTAACAACCGTCACGCCATCCGTCATATGGGCCAGATAAACCAGTCCATGGTTGAGGGGCCATGATACACTTGGAAAGACATCCCTAGGGATGCTAGGGCTTGAGTGTGGGAACGTTTTCAGGTTTGTAGTATGTAAGTAACTTGTTATAGTTTTGAACTTAAAAATCAACTAACATTTTACATACATGGGGTAGTATTACTGGGATTCAAAGTTGGACTACCACATGCGGGAGATATGGGAGACAAAAAGTATAAGAACTGAAATCACAGTTTTATTACCGCTAGAAAAAAGCTGGCGAAAAGGTCAGATGCCAATCTCTTTTCTATGAAGAAGACAACTCTAATAGGGATATAAATCTGTTGAAAAACTCCCCACGCCCCGCTTAGCTTCTTCCGTGTCTCTACGACGAGATGATCGATCGTTGGAACATGCCCCATTGAAAGAGCGTATCCAAGGGGGGTGTGCAAAATATTTTCTAAGGTGGATGACGACATATCCAAACACATTGATGGATCAATCTTGTTGTAGAGCACGGTACTCGCCTCGTAGGTCCATAAAACCGATTACTTTAGTATCTTGGTTTTTAATATGTTACAATTAACACATATTCATATGAGTTTTGACATTTGTAGACGAGATCAAGAAAGGTGTGCCACCGACCGATGTGGATCTATTCAATCATACTCATAGGAAGAGGTCGAATATAGAGTCATCATCTTTGGATAGCGGGTCAGTAGGGGATTATGTAGACTTCAAGGTGTAACAAGGTTGTGGTAAGTGTAGAATACCTATAAACGTTATAATTGTTTAACTTTAGATCCAAATCTCTATATAGTCTGGGTTTCCATTTGTTGGGAAAACGCTAGGATGTTTTTTAAGTTAAAATGTTAGTATATATATATATATATATACATCTCTATCTAGTTTGAGTTGTCATTTAGGGTGCGTTTGGTACACTGGACAGAACAGAACAGGACAGAACAGGACAGAACAGGGATCACTGTTCCATGTTTGGCAGGACTTTTATGTGGAACAGACAGGAACAAAAGTGGAACAAGCCTGTTCCACCCCTACCCATGGAACAAGCTGGAATAAGGTGGAATAGACTGTTGATCCCAAAGGGGTTATACAAGTTTGTAAAAGGGGGGTTGAATACAAACACACGATTTTTACTTTTCTAAATTGTTTATTGATATATATCAAACAATTTATAGTTTGTTGCGGAACAAGATTAAGGAATAAACCTAATCTAAACAAATTATGAGAACACTAAGATTTTTTGCACTAGAAATAGGAGAGAAGGAAAATAAGAATACTTAGGAGAGTATTCTTTCACACAGAGAGTTCAGCGAGAGGAATGGCCGAGCACTTCACAAAATGAAGTAGGGTTTCCTTTATATATTGTATGCATTTAATGCACAACAGTACACCTTTACACGTGGCAGCCTCTGGTTGGTTGCATGGTTAGACTTCAGTAGACAACCTAGTGACCGCATGATGAACAATGTAGAATCAGAGTTGGTTGTACGATTCTGGACAAAAGGGATGTCCGTTCTGACAAAATCGTACGATGAGCGTGCAAGGGGACAAGACAGAAGTTGCTTGTAGAGGAGGCTTCATGGTCAGCGTTTGCAGAATGGTTCTTTATCAGCGAATGCTAATGTTCAGCGTTCGCTGAAGTCTTCTACTTGAAACTTCACGTTGAGTGGACAGGTCTTGGCTTCGCTGATATCCGCATCAGGTCATTAGTAGACTTAGTCGCTGGTTCTTTGGCTTGATCTTCGACTTCAGCATAGAACATGGTTGACGTGAATCTTGTCTTCAGGGATCATAAGTAAACAACATAATTATCAGCGATCATCAGTGAGACTGAACAGACTCAGGGCTCACTAATGAACAGTGTTCGCTGAATACATAATTTAAAGCGTATGTTTTCATCAGCGATACTAAATAGACTTAGTATATTTTCTTTGATGACAAAACATTAATACATATTGTCTACTTATAATTTTCACTAAGTGTTTCTCAGAGTCATTATCAAATCACTGAGGGTTTGGATCAACAATCTCCCCTATTTGATGATGACATAGCAATAAATGAAAATTGCTAAGTAAGAAAACATAAGGATAAAAAGGACTCATAAAATAATTGTCCCATTTACTATTTTCAGGGATCTTTTTAAGTAATGATGGAGTAAAGTACATTCACTGAAAATTTTCATTTAACTTCGCATAGATTATAGAGGGAAGTGGAAAAATTACAAGTACAACGAATAATAAATTACAAGTACAAAATGATATAAGCTGATAAAAGATAGAAGAATTACAAAAGGGATCATATCAGCTATTCAGGTTCTTTCTTAAAGAGAAGTTCGTCAAGAGTATCAGTTTCAGGAATCATCCAATCAGGTACTTTTATTCCCTGATCTTTTCTTTTCTTTGCTTCTGTGAAGATCAGGGGCTTCAGAAAGATTTCTTGGAGATCCTTTATGTAGTCACACCAATAAAGTAAATCTCTGAGCTGTTCGATGGGAGCTTTGTGTAGCTCAGAGACTCGTTGAAAACAAGGGCGGCCAGTGTAGTCATAGAAGAAAATGCCGTAAGGGTTACTGATAACCTTACCAGGGATGAACGTTTCAGCGGGAGGTAAGGAGACATCGAGTCTAGAGAGATCAGCATCCGGACCAAGAACTGCTTCACGAGAAAAGTCGATTCCCGTTTCATTCCTTATCGGAGGACCTGAAGTTGAGGGTTTCTTTTTCTTAGCAGTAGGTCACTTGGGCTGGATTGAAGGAGGTTTTGGGATGTCAACAGCTGAAGCTACCATGTAGATCAACCTGTTAAGAGTTTTCTCGACATAGTCCTTGTATGTTGAGCGTGATCGCTGAATAGCTACCTGTTGGTTCCTTTTTGTTTAAATAATGATGATTCTTTCAGTTTAGTTCAGATAGGTTTATATTGCGGAAGCGTATTTAATGAACTGAAAGAAATGCTAAGATAGAAGAACACACAATATCAAATAAGTAATGAAGATGACAGATAAATATCTCAAAGGTTACTGTATTTGATATTATCAAGAACACCAAGAACATAACAAGAAATCTGCCGGTGTGTGTGTTTGTGCGTAGCTTAATATCTGATTCTTGTTAATAGAAGAACTCAACATGAGTCTTCTATTTATACTACTACAAAGGGGACATACTTTAGACAATAGGGACTGATCTATAGTAGACAAGATCGTATGAACAGTAGCAGGTACTGCATGCATTAAATGCGCTGATGTCAACTTGGTACCGAGCCCTATCAGAGTTTGACACGTGGAGGTTGTCAGGGAACTCCTCGTACAAGTTAATGAATGGATCCTGGAACAATAGAAAGATATTTGTTGATTTCTTCTAAGTCTTCAGTGTACCGCAGAGGCTCTGTCAAGTGTGACAGAGGTTCTGCGGCTCGGTCCTCTGTGAGTAGTCTTCTGTTGATTCTTGCCTTCGGTCTTCTTGGTGTATCGGCAGAGCCTCTGTTGGAGGCTTCTATACTTAGCCTATTTTTCACTTCTTTCATAAATCGAAAGATTGGAGCTAACAATCTCCCCCTAAGTAGTGAAAAATGAAAAATTGAAAAGTACATGGATTTTTAGGCTAAGTACATACTAAGAACACTTTTCTTTTCACATTTGATTATGCCAGAGGCATTTACATATGATTGTATTTGAAAAGAAAAATTACAGAGGATTTGTTTGATTGACTCAGACGTTGGCATCTTTGAAGTCGTTATAACTTCTGCGGTCGAGTCCTTCCTTTATAAGCTCATGATAGAAACTGATGCAGAGTTTTCTGAAGTTGATTGTTGCATCGATGACCTCTATCAGTCTGTCGGCCAGGCTTTGATCCATGAGCTTTGTTCCTCTGTGCTCTACTAGGATCGCTCTGAACTCTGTCAAAGTACTTGTTGTGTACTTCTGACAGTCCATCTCTACGAACAATCTTGATCTTCCCGAAGGATCTTGAAACACCAACCCGACCCTTGGTGATGTGATGATTAAGTTTGGTACGGTAGAGGGAGGGCAGTAGTCTTTTGGCGGTTGAACAACCAAGTTCTTCACTCCAAGGTCTCTAGCTAGTTGGAAATCAACCATGCTGTATAGCAGAAGCTTCTCGCGTATGGCCTTTCTGATCACTCTGTAGGCTCTGCGAACTGGATCGGTTGTGAAGTTCTTTTTCGTCCAGTCCAGAAGATCAGGTAGGTCATAAGGATTTAGATTCCTAAGATCCGCATCAGAGAATTGGTTCTCGGATTTGTCATCTCTTTTGACCTTGTAGATGTTGTAAGAGACCTTAGGCCAGGTTCTGGTTTTAGAGAACTTACAGTAGATGACCTTGATGATTTTGGAGGATGAGAAGACTTCGTGTTTTGGCTTGGGATTTGTTCTGGTGAAGAGGTTTTCAAGGTCAGCACGGAAATCAGGATCTTGAATGGTTGGTGCCGTTTGATCTATGCTCATTCTGCTGTATAAGTATGTGTATACTACCTCTTCCATTTGTGGTGGTGGTGGTTGAGGCAAGGTTTTGCGTAGAGCATCTAATTTGTTCTTGACTTCTGCCACTCGATCTTCTGTAGGAGGTGCCTTTGGATCCAGAACAAGAATGTTTGACATAGGTGTAGCGCCGAAAGCCCAGTCTTCTTCTTCAGGCTTTGGTGTTATATATGCATCGAAAGAGCTCTTCATCAGTTTTTTCTGTTGAAGGTTGATGCTTGGGCTTTTTCTTCTGCGGTTCTTCTGTCATATTCCTTTTGCCTTTGTCTTTCGTCGTTGGTTTGTCTGCTTGTAGAGATGGGGTATCCTCTGTGGGTTTTGGCTTTTGAGCTTCAGAGGGTTTGGTTGTAGGAGGTTCTGTGGGGGTTGCCTCTGTTGGTTTTGACACTTGAGTTTCTGAGGGCTTGATTGGTGATTTGGGTTCTGTTGGAGAGGCTTCAGGTGTTTTGCTCAGATATTTTCTCTGTTTTTGAGCAATGGTTTTGATTCTTGGGTTGGTTTTAGGTGTTGGGGAAGGTAGTTCTTCTTCAGAAGATGTCAGAATTTGGAAGTTTTCTTGGGTTTGGACATCTTCTCCGAATACAGAAGGGAATTCCACAGAGGTGGTTATTGCCTCTGTGGACTGTTGTTGTGTTCCTCCTTGGGTTTGAGTTGGAGGTGCTTGAGATATAGGTTCTGCGGATACCGGTGGAGCTTGTATACCTCTGCTTGCAGCTTTTTTCCTTTGTTTCTGCCCTTTATTCTCCCCCTCAGGATGATCTGGTGGACTATCAGAGTCATCACCACAGTCATCCTGACCCTTATCTGAGGTACCCTCTGTTCTGCACGAAGCTTTAGGTTTCTTTGGCAGAGCAACTCCTGCAGTGATCATCTTGGCGCATAAATCATCACAGAGGCCGAGGAGTGTTTGAACCTCTGCTCTTGTGTTGAAGCGCATTCTGCCGATGCTCTTCTGGAAGTCTTTAACATAATTTGCGTTGGTGGCAGTGAAGGCGACTATTACTTCTGTGACTTGATTAATTACCCCTTGCCCAAGCTCTGTCAGCTGAGCTCTGGTCATGTAGTTAGAAGGCTTCATGGCCAGAGTTTCTTGCAGAGTCTTCTCCTGAACTTGTTCTAATGCCTTCTTTAGATCTTCAGGTGTAAGGCCCTTAGAAGCGGAGGATTGCTCTTTCAGCTTTTGAAGGAAATGCTTGACAGACTCTTTGAAGGCAGAGGTAGCGGCTTTTCCGAATTCAGTAGCGGCAGAAGTAGCAGTGTTGGTAGCAGTTGACTTCATCTGGGTTATGGCGTTTTGCACCTCTGTGGACAGGTTGTCCATTTTGGTGTTCAAATCATTTATTGCCCTGGATGTAGTATCTGCAAAAGATTTGAAAGAGCTTTGCAACTCCTTCAATGTATTGTCCACAGAGGTGACAAGGGTTTGGAACTCATCCCTTGATACATGTGAACTAGTTGTAACCTCTAGGGGAACACATTCTTCCCCAGAGTGAGTCTCTGTTCCCGAGAAACCTTCTTTCGCCCTTGTTTTTATGTTGGGGGCGGAAGGATTTCCTTCTAATCCCTGAGAAGAAACTTTTGGAGTTCCAGTCTCTATAGAAGTTCTGTCAAGGATATTGTCTTGATCCACTCTAGAGGTGGGTACAAGATTATCCTTGAGTTGACTTGGGGATTTGTCTAGAATCCCTTCGTCTGTGTGCATTCTAATCTCCTCTGAAGAGATGTTTGGGCCTAGGTGTGTGCGTGTAACAGAGGAAACAAATTCCTCTGCTGGGATGTCTGATGTGATCTGGGGCAATTGATCACTTACTAAGGGCAAATCCTTTAGAGAGGATTCCCCTGGAATGGTTTCCCCGGTTTTTAATGGTACACAGGATGAAAGAATTTCCTCTGTCCGGATGGTTTGGGTTGGGGTCGAGCTGTGCTACTCTTTTTCAATATTGCCCTCTGCCACTAGACTGGCGGCAATAGAAATGTGGGTTGCACTGGGAGTTGGTTTTGGTTGTGTGCCTCTACTATTCCAGGCATCTTTTCTTGCTTCTGCTTCTGTGAAGCATTCAACTACTTGTTCTCTAACTATGGTCTCTACCTCTGTAGCTATCGTATGGCTTGCTGTTTTTACCCTGACTTCTGGGCTTTTCCCTAGATCATCATAGCATGGATTTGTCCCAATTAGTCGCATGACATGTGGATGATAAAGACCTTTTCTTATTTGGTCTGCTTCTTCTTCATCAGAATCCACTTCTGAGACTTCTACCCTAGTCTCCCTAGATTCAACCATCTCCTCTGTTGGACCTCCTAACATGGTGTCCATGTGATGTTCTTCTGCAGCTACCTCTTCCTCTGGGCTTGCCCTTTGTACATCAAATCCTGGTTGAGTGAAGGAGTTCTGTAGTACTTCCGGAGTTTTAGACTGATTGTTTTGTGGCGTTTGATCATCTTCTTCTAGGTCAGTAGAGATTCTGAAGTCTGTTTCTTCTGTAGAGCCATGGGAGAGGGGTTCTGCAGTCCATCCAGAAGTGTCAAGAGTGTTGGCAACCTCAGGGCGTTGGAGGAAGTCAGAGAAATCTCCGTGATGCGCATAGTTGAGAGGATTGGGGGATTGCAGAGGTGATTGGTGAACTTCTTCTTCTATCACATCATCCTCTGCTATAGTTTGCATAGGAGAGATATGTTGATCCAAACCCTCAGTGATTTGATAATGACCCTCTCTTAAACACTTAGTGAAAATTGTAAGTAAACAATATGTATTAGAGTTTCACTATCGCTGATAAGTACTAAGACTTTACAGTACTGCTGATAGGAACTCTCACTCTTTAGATTAGATATTCAACGGACACTGTTCATCATCTTATTGCTCTGAGCCTGTTCAGTCTATGAGATGATCACTGATAAGTTAGTTGTTTACTTATGATCCCTGAAGACAAGTTTCACATCAACATATGTTCTACGATGAAGTCGAAGATCAAGCTCAAGAACCAGCGACAAGTCTACTCATGAACTGATACGGATATCAGTGAAGCAAGACCTGTCCATTCAACGTGAAGTCTCAAGTAGAAGAATTCAGCAATCGCTGAACTTTATCATTCGCTGATAAAGATCTGATTCAACGAAAGCTGATCATGAAGTCTCCCTGCATGTTACTATTGTCTTACCTCCCTTGCACGTCTCCGTAAGAACTGTCAGAACGGACATCCCTTTTGTCTGTAATCGTACAACAACTCTGATTCTACACTGTGCACCATGCGGCTACTAAGGTTGTCTACAAAGGTCAATGACATGCAACCACTCAGCTGCTGCCAAGTGTAAAGCCATACTGCCTTGCATTAAATGCATGCAGTATATAAGAAGAACCTTACTTCAGTTTTGAAGTGTGCTCGGACCATCTTCTTATTTCTCTCTTATTGTTAAGTTATTATTCGTAATTTCTTTAACTCTTTTTAGTGCAAGAAACTTAGTGTTTCTCAAGACTTGTTAAGATTAGGTTTATCCTTAATCTTGTTCCGCAACAAGTTGTAAATTTTCTTTATTTATCAATAAACAATTTAGAAAAGTAAAAACGTGTGTTTGTATTCAACCCCCCCCCCCTTCTACAAACTTGTATAGCCCTTCAGGACCAACAAGTGGTATCAGAGCAGATTTGTTTAATCTCATAAACAAGATCTGATCTATACTAAGATTTCTCTTCCTAGCTATTTCTTAAAACGGCTACCAACACAAACACAAACTATATTGACAACGGTTCTCTTGCAAAACCCCCTAGATTCTCCAGAGATAATTCTAATCTATGGAAAAATAGGATGATTCTCTTCTTAGAAGGTGTAGACCCTACTATGCCTTACTATCTTGAAAACGGCCCATGTATTCCTATAAGAATTGATGCTGTCAGGATCGAATCTTAACAAGACTAATAATACTTAGAACTCAGAATTAAAGAATCTGCGGAATAGAAATTTAATTCACACATTCAAAGGACAATATATCAGAAAACACACAGCTGTTTGTATTCACTAATTCAACTCACAAGCTTACAACCAAACCTCAATCTTGATGAACAGGCTCAATCAAGACGACTTCTACTTCTCTAGAAATAGGGTTCTAAACCTTGAGGTTAATTCTCTCTAAAACAAAACGTATTCTGAAACTCTCGTATGGCATGTCACGAATAGCTATCTATCAACATCTATTTATACACAATAATTACAAGATAACTATCAAAAATAAATTGATCTTCTGAATCTTCTTTAAGCATATCTTCATCCATTCCATCTTTGTCTCCAATCTCTTCGCATACCAAACTTATCACATCAGCAGTATTAACTTCATTCAGCATGAGCAGTACTAATATTCTCCAGCAGCATTAATTCATTCCAGCAGCATTAATTCATTCCAGCAGCATTAATTCATTCCAGCAGCATTAACTTGACTCAGCAGTACTAACCTTGCTTCAGCAGTATTAATCTTGATCTAGCAGTACTAACTTCACTCTAGCAGCATTAACTTGACTCAGCAGTACTAACCTCATTCCAGCAGTATTAATTATGCCCTGGCAGTATTAAAGTTGTTCTGGCAGTAGTAATGTAGTTATGGCAGTAGTAATGTTGTTCTGGCAGTACTAATCATACTTAGCAAATCTTCAGTTCTCAACAATCTCCCCCTAACTTGACTTTTCAGGTTGAGAAGTCAAGTTCTTCAGATGATGCTTCCAAAACCTAATCATGAACGCATAAATCAGGATTCAAGCCCAGACTTTGATTGATAATTCTTCTCACCAAGTATCTTCCCATTTCAGAATCTTTGTCACACACCAACTTAGCTTTTAACATTCAACCCAACCTTGTCATGCTGTGCTTGTATATTTTATCCACCAAATAATACTCATGATATTCATAGTCAAGTGTTATGACATACACACCACAGTTTTCAATAAGCATCCAGTTGGTAACAGCTTGAAATTGCCTTTCTGTCAAATACTTAACTGCTTCTGTATTGAACATTAGACACAAGTATTCAAGTACCATTTTGGTGATGGACATTCCATTCTCAGTCAGCATATTTCCATAAAGCTTCATTCCCACCTTGAATATCTCTTCCAAGTCTGATCTAGAGAACATCCTTATAAGTCTTCCCCAAGTAGAACAGACTTCAAACTTTCCATCTGCTCTTTTGATTCTAATGTACTCCTTTCTCCCATCTCTCAATGTGTCCCAGAAGATGATCTCAAGAGCCATAGAAGCTAATGGTTTAACTTTGATTGGACTAGTATCAACCACAGTAATATACATATCGCATTGGGCATTACTAGGTTGACCTGATGGAGTTGCTACTTCTTCTTCAGCAACCTTTTGATCAGCTTTCTCTTTCACAACTTCCTCCTTAGCTTCTTCTACAATGGGTTCCACCTTAGGCTTCTTTACAACTTTATTCTTTGAAGCTATAGACTTTGTTCTTGGTCTTTTGTTTGACACCATCTTGGTTCTTTTGAGTGATTTAACAGCTCCAGGAATGGTTTCAGCTGTTTTCTTTGTTTCTGCTGCTTCAGGGATGGTTTCTGCTGCCTTATGTTTTTCAGCAACATTAACCATTTCTGCTGCTTGAATGGTTTCTGCTGCTCTTTGCCTAGCAGCATTAACCATTTCTGCTGCTCTATCTGTTACTGCTTCTTTTACTATCTTTGAAACTGCTGCTTCAACACTATTCTTTACAATCTCAAATACCTCTGCTTCAATATCAGATTTAGTTACTGTAGATACAGATACTGCTTCCTTCTCACTTTCAGATACTGCTGCATCATCAAGACTCTTCATAATTTCAGCTACTGCTGCTTCAATCTCAGATACTGCTTCCTTCTCATTTTCTTCAGTTTCAGTTACTGCTGCTTTCTCATTTTCTGCAGTTTCAGTTACTGCTGCTTTCTCACTTTCTGCTTCCTTTGCAACTTCTGCAACCTGCTCAGCCTCCCCCTCAACCTTATGCTCATTCTCCCCCTCAACCTTTGCATCCTCCATGTTTAGTTCAGTTTCTAACTCCCCCTTTTTGGAAGCATCAGTGGTTGATCTTCTCCTTTTCAGAACATACTGATCTTTCTTTCTTCTTTGCAGCAGCTTGGTGATCATCTTTTTATTCTTCTCTATCTTGGTGTGTTGATAAAGAACCACCTTCTTAAGCTCATCAATCTCCTTCTGCTGATTCATGACATCAATGTTGATGTTGGCAATAGTTTCCATCAATTCCTCATAAGTATATCTATCCTTACCCTGTTTAGGAGTGTTTACCTCCGTTAAAGGATCACTGGAAATTTTAGTAGGTGTCTTTTGCCTAGCAAAAGCACTGCCTACTCCCATGGTTTCTTGGCGCCTGGGTCCTCTGAATGTTTTCACATTCTGAGTTGCCGTGGGGAAGGTCTTAGTGATGTTACCACTGTCCTTCTCTTTGCTAGCAGAAGTAGTGGCAGCCTTGCAGCCCACATGCTCATCCTTCTCCTTAGAGAACACCTTCTTGGGGTTGGGAGACACCCCTGTGGTTACCCTTTTGATATTCTCTATTGGAGAATGCTCCAATAGAGGGCTTGTAGACTTTGGGCTATTAGGAGATACATCAAGGGAAGGAACCTTGTGTACCTTTCTTCTTTCAAACTTCTTGGTGATTTTGGGAGTGGGTCTTAAAAGAATGGACTGTGGGATTTCTTTGGTGATGGAAGGTTGGGATTGGCCATCAGTGGGTGTGTCTAATGAGGGCCTTGACCCTGATGCCATACCTTCAGTGGTGTGGGACACAACGATCATTGTAGAGAACAATGGTGTGTCAACTCCTTCCGAGTCCCTAGGAATTCTTCTCATATTTGAGAAAACCTTCCCTTTAGGGGGTTTTGGCACATATACCTCAGCAGACTGAGGTAAATCCGTCAATTCATGGTTAATTACTTCTTGGACAAACCTGGGATACATGTAAAAGCTCTTTTTGGATTCTAGGTTTGCCACAAGATCATTAAAAATCATTGCTGAAAAATTGAACTTTCTGGCAGTGGCTAAGCAGACCAAGGCATAAGCAATGGTACTGCTAAACTCACTCCATCCAGTTGTTTTCTTTGAAATACAGTGCATAAGAGTATGAACAAGAAATCGCCATTGGGTGAAAAACTTTGACTTGTAGAATTTAAAACTTCCAATGGGACCTTCATACCCCATTCTTTGTAAGGTCGAGAAAAGTTCATCATTAGAGAGATAGGTTATACCTGAGGCATCATCGAAGTGAAGAGTGATGCGAATAACCTCCTCTGTGACCTTCAAGGGTTTGTCACAGACCCTTGTTCGAATGATTTTCTGCCCATCTTCGAATATAACAGTGGCATTCTCCCAAAATTGCTTTTGATGCTCGATATATATGGTTGGGCACACTGTTAGGGCATGAGAGATGTGTGTGGACTTGAGAAAATCCACAATATCATGAAATCCTGCGGCCTGCTTTGGCTTCTGAAGCATTGCAATCTCATTGTGCTCATCGACAAACTCCATTGTCGTCATTCTTCCTGAGGATTTGGATAGAAAACACAGAGATTCTAGGGAGAAAAAGGTTAGAACGAGAGAGAGATAAATTGAATGCAAAGAGACGTTATGAACTTTGGCGGGCTGAAAGAGTATTTATAGCAGCACTAGCCCTAATTTTCTTTAAAAGCAGTATTAACGACTTAGCAGTATTAACGACTGAGCAGTATTAACGACTGAGCAGTATTAACTGCAAGGCAGTATTAACGACTTAGCAGTATTAACTGCAAGGCAGTATTAACTACACATGCAGTATTAACTACTAAGCAGTATTAACTACAAAGCAGTATTAACTACTAAGCAGTATTAACTACAAAGCAGTATTAACTACACATGCAGTATTAACTACTAAGTAGTATTAACTACAAAGCAGTATTAACTACTAAGCAGTATTAACTACAACGCAGTATTAACTACACATGCAGTATTAACTACTAAGCAGTATTAACTACAAAGCAGTATTAACTACTAAGCAGTATTAACTACTAAGCAGTATTAACTACTAAGCAGTATTAACTCTGCACTGGCAGTAGTAACTATACTTACACTTTGCAGCACTTGCCAATCTGAGTCATACCAGAATAATGCATTCAGAATCAGTAAATAATATACTATGTTTCTTGTCACAGACCTGTGATACACTTAACAGGTTGTATCTCAATTGCTCAACATAGTAAACATCCGCAAATGTCATCTTACCTTTTGACACATCACCTTTACCACGTATCTTACCTCCTGCAGGATTATTTCCAAAAGCAACATGTCCTCCATCAATTCTTTTGAAATTTTTTGAGGCAGGCCATGTTACCTGTCATGTGCCTGGAGCAACCACTATCAACATGCGAGATGCTCTTCCCCTTGAGCTGTTGGTTGCCCTGCACATCAGATAAATCAGTTAGTTGTTATTGGGAACCCAAGCCAAAGTGGTCTTGGGTCTCCCTTGCTCATCAAAGTACTTGCATTGGGTTTTGATGAGATTTTCAAACTTAGGTACTGCAGTACTGGAGTACTTTGTCAATATGATTGGTCTAGCAGCACAAAAACTAGAAGCAGTATTAACCTTAGAAGAAGTACTAACAGTGTTAGCAGCACTAACACTGCTAGCAGCAGCATTCTCTTTAAAAGAAGTACTAACAGTGTTAGCAGCACTAACACTGCTAGCAGCAGTATTGGCATTAGTATTGCTTCTAGCAGCACTATCCTTGTTAGCAGTACTATCTGAGGTAGCAGCACTAACAGTGTTAGCAGTACTAACACTTCTAGCAGCAGTATTGGCAGTAGTATTGCTTCTAGCAGCACTATCCTTGTCAGCAGTACTATCTGAGGTAGCAGTACTAACATTAGTGCTTTTGGGGACCCACATATTGACACATTCCTTTTCGGTCTGTTTTCTCATGTGGCTTTTGGATTCAGCTTGTTTCTTAGCCACATTATTCCTTGCAGGCTTCCTATAACCAGAAGATTTTTGAAAACTTCTTTGAAAACTTTTCTTTTGGTTAATAGGATTGAAATAACAGTATTTGGCCAGATGATTCAATTTGCCACAAATAAAACAAGGTTTTGGTCTGTTAATCCTTGGCAGATCAACTCCTTGTTTTTGTGCCCACTGGTTATTCCAATTTCTTTGATTTCCCCTCCTTTTATCATGTTTTTGGGGCTCATTCTTTTGAGAATTCTTGTAAGAACAATGTTCACAGGTATTGGACTTCACAACAGTGGTCTGTGTATAATGAACTCCCTTTCCTTTTTCAGATCTTTTCATCTCATTGTTCTTATCCCAGGGACTTCCACCATCCTCATTAGTCTTGATGTAATTCTCTAAGGGAATCTCACCACTGACATTCTTGTTCCTTTTCTTAGACTCTTCTTTTTCAGTTTTATCCTCCACAACAACTTCATCTAATGGATCTATTTTAGTAGCTCCTTCAGGTAAGTCCTTCCTATCCATGGTTTCTAACAGATCTGACCTAGGAGGGATGTATGTGTTGTTGTAGGGTGGGGGTGTGGCATTGTACCCTATGCCTGGTTTCAACTTACTATGGATTTGAGAGTTGATTATGTTGTCCATGACTTTAGAGGCACAATTAAACTTTTCTACATCAAGTTTAACTTTCTCAAGCTCTCCTTTTAGTTTCTCACACTCTTCCCTGGATTCTCTAAGCTGGAACTCTAGACCATCCTTTTCCCATTTCCAGTAGTTTGTATCATAGGAGTGTTGAAGTTCATTGGCTTGAAAAGCCCTAATCTGTTCTTCAAACTTCTCAACAATTACTACATAGTCTTTTCTGTCCTTTTCTAATCTCTTAAGGTCATCACACATTCCCTGGTTGTGATCTCTATACCTTTTCACAGTGTCTATACAAGCTTGAGAACAGAGATTAGATTTTACCTCAGTAGGAATATCTGAGACTTCTGCCATGAGTGCTTGATTTTGGATGGCCTCTTCTGCTTGATCACTCCAATCAAATCCCATTCCTTGTTGAGAGACAAGAGCTTGAATAGAGTTTCTGTTTTGATTGGAGCTTCCAGCCTGAGTTTGTTGATGGCTGTTGTGAGATGTTCCACCTCTGCATTCTCTGGCAAAGTTTCCCATCTTGTGACACTTGTAGCATTCAACTTTGGACTTGTCAAATCCAGCACTATCTTCTCTTCTTTGGGAAAAGTTGTTTCTCCCTGTCCTCTTTATGAATCTCTTCACCCTCATAGACAGCATAGCCATCTGCCACTTGATATCCATCTCTTCAAGATCATCAGTATTAATCTGTTCTAAGTCATCATTAATCAATGAGGAATTAACATGACTAGAAAAGAAGGCTTCTAGTACTGAATCATTGATCTTTTCCTGATTGACTCCTCCAGCAGCACTAACTGATTCAGGGTTAGCAGTAGAATCAGGTGATGCTGAAAGGAGTGCAGCATTATGTACATATCCAGAGGGCTTCTTTTTGGCTTCAACCTCTTCTTCAAAGACTCTAAGATCATTGTAAAGATCATCAAGCTCTTTATCTTCCAATTGGTCATTCTGTCTGAAGGACACAGTATACATTGTCCACTCTTCACCTAATGATCTTAAGAACTTTCTGTTAACATCATCAGCCTCCATCTTGACTCCTACTGTGGCCAATTCTCCAATCAGCTTATTAAATCTATCAAAAGTTTGAGTCATAGACTCATTCTTAGTATAAGTAAAGTTTTCATACTGCTGCTTGAGAATTGCCTTCTGATTCCTCTTGGTGCTTTTGGTGCCAGTGAATCTCTTTTCCAATGCATTCCACAGAATCTGAGCATCAGTGCAGTGATGAAATTGATGCTGATATTCATTGGGGATAGCCAAAAGCAGAGTGCTTAAGGCCTTCATCTCTATTTGTCTGACTTTTCTCTCTGCATCAGTCTTTGGAGGAGGTCTTTTGCCATCTGGTCCAGTTCTTCCTTCAGCACATGGACCATTCTCTATGATATCCCAGATGGAATAATCAGTAAGCAGAATATACTGCTTGATTCTAATTTTCCACATGTCAAACTCATTGGGTCTGAGCATGGGAACCTTAGAAACAAGAGTACTATTTGATTCAATAGAATTGTCCATAATAATTGTAGAATTCTAAGAAACACAAGCTCTGATACCACTTGTCAGGATCGAATCTTAACAAGACTAATAATACCTAGAACTCAGAATTAAAGAATCTGCGGAATAGAACTTTAATTCACACAATCAAAGGACAATATATCAGAAAACACACAGCTGTTTGTATTCACTAATTCAACTCACAAGCTTACAACCAAACCTCAATCTTGATGAACAGGCTCAATCAAGACGACTTCTACTTCTCTAGAAATAGGGTTCTAAACCTTGAGGTTAATTCTCTCTAAAACAAAACGTATTCTGAAACTCTCGTATGGCATGTCACGAATAGCTATCTATCAACATCTATTTATACACAATAATTACAAGATAACTATCAAAAATAAATTGATCTTCTGAATCTTCTTTAAGCATATCTTCATCCATTCCATCTTTATCTCCAATCTCTTCGCAAACCAAACTTATCACATCAGCAGTATTAACTTCATTCAGCATGAGCAGTACTAATATTCTCCAGCAACATTAATTCATTCCAGCAGCATTAACTTGACTCAGCAGTACTAACCTTGCTTCAGCAGTATTAATCTTGATCTAGCAATACTAACTTCACTCTAGCAGCATTAACTTGACTCAGCAGTACTAACCTCATTCCAGCAGTATTAATTATGCCCTGGCAGTATTAAAGTTGTTCTGGCAGTAGTAATGTAGTTATGGCAGTAGTAATGTTGTTCTGGCAGTACTAATCATACTTAGCAAATCTTCAGTTCCCAACAGATGCTGCAGTTCCAGCCGCTGAGAATAGACCTGCTATTCCAGAAAGGCTGATTCCTAAGGAAATTCATATGTGGACTGATTAAGATAAGAAGAAAGTGGCTATCGACACCAAAGCCAGATCCATACTCTCCATGGCTCTTCCTGACGAAGTCTACCATTCCGTCATGAACCTGAAAACCTCAAAAGCTATGTGGGACACAATCTGTGTTCAGTATGAAGGTACTTCTGAAGTCCAGGACTCTCGAAAGATCAACCTAGTAAGACAATACGAAAGCTTCATTTGTGGTAAGAATGAAACTCTCTCTGAAGTACACCAACGTTTTAACTGCTTAATAATAGATCTGAAAACTGTTGGTAAGGAATATTCTAACTTTGAAGTACTGACAAAGTTCTTAGAATGTTTACCTGAAAGCTGGGACAGTTATTCTATGTGTCTCAAGCTGTCAAAGGATCTAAAACAATGACCCTTTCTACCTTATATGGCACGATGCAGAATCATGAGCAATCGAGTCATCTTAAGAAGAATCTTGTAAAAGATTCCAAAAGCACCCCTGTTGCTTTAATCTCAGAGTCACCTTCCACTCAGCGATCGACTATCACTGTCACTGAGTTGGAAACTAACTCTGAAAGATCATCAGTCTCTGACGTTTCAGATAATGATGAAACTTTGGCATTCCTGGCTAATAAGTTCAGAAGATTTGCTAGAAAGAGTAATTTCAAGAAGAATAAACCTCTTGCTATTACTGACAAGCCAAGATCATCAACCCCTGTTGATAAGGCTACTGCTACTTGCTATAACTGTGAAAAGATAGGACATTTTGCTAGCGAGTGCAGGTCAAAGAAAGTCTCTAGACCCTCAGCTTTTCCCAAGAAAAACTTTACTCACGGGACTAGAGATGAAAAATACAAAAAGCTGAAAGAAAGGTATTCAAAGTTGAAAAACTTAAAGAAGAAAGGCAAAGGCCTTATGGCTGACTATGATTGGGCTGCCTCTGACGAAGAAGAATCATCTGACTATGAAGATGATGATGAAGCCAATCTATGTCTCATGGCCAAACTTGAAGATGAGGAAGAAAATTCTGACATTCCCTCTACTTCAACCTCTGCTACTAAGGTATCACCTTCCTTCTTTACCAATATTTTAAATATTGATGAAGATGATAGTCTTCGAAAGATCGATCTCTTGACTAGAAGTTTATATGAAGCCATGAATGGCAAAAATGTGGTTGAAAATCAAAACCTTGATCTCGCTGAACAGCTTAAAAACTGTCACCTTCAAATAGAAAATCTTTCTAAAATTGAAGAAGATTTTAAAGATCAAGTTCACCTAAATCAGCTAGTCAAAATCGAGCGCGAAGAAGCTATCGATGCATTAAAAGCTGAGAAAGCTACTGTTGATGGATGGTATAATTCCTCAACAAAGATCACTGAGATAATTAAGTCTCAGATTCCCCTGAGTGATAAACGTGGTCTTGGTTACAAAGCTGATACTCTAGAACCAACCACTGACCGTTCCATGCTTAAATTTGGGATGTTCGTATCCTCTATCCCTGACACTTTCTGTTGGTTCCTGTTTTGCTTAAACAATGATCTTAACTTTCAGTTAGTTCAGATTTAGATATGGTGCGGAAGCGTATTTAAGAACTGAAAGATAATGTAAGGTAGAAGAACACACAATATCAAATAAATAGTATGTATGAACAGATGAATATCTCCAAGATTATTGTATTTGATATATATTAAGAACACCAAGAACTTCAAAGGATTAACAAGAAATCTGCAGTTAATGGTGTGTGTGAGAAGTGCAAAGCTTAATGATATATGTGTATTTTCGTGGTATTAAGCTTAATAGAAGAGCTCACATGAGCCTTCTATTTATACTACTTCTAAAGGGGACAATAAGGACTGAAGGTACAAAAACACTGTTGAGACATAGTAGCTGGAAGGTACAAAACACTATTCTGGAACTGTTGCAGATACAACGTTCATTAAATGCTCCGTATTCAGCTTTAGGCGGAAACCTATCAGAGTTTGACACGTGGAGTTGTTAGGTCACGCCTTTGTACGATTGATCTTTAGAACCTTCGAATGGTAGATATTGTAAGAAGCATGTTCGTCCTTGTTAAGATCTTTTGCGTAGATCTTTTTTTTACCACGGATGCTCTGTCAAGTATGATAGAAGCTCTGTGGTCTTGTTCGCTTAGAAGTGTCTTCTGTTGCTTCTTTACTTCGGTCTTCTTGGTTAACCCGACAGAGCCTCTGTCGAAGACTTCTGTCTTCTCGGTTACTCGGCTACTCGGCAGAGCCTCTGTCGAACACTTCTATACTTAGCCTATTTTTCACTACTTTCATAAACTGAAAGATTGGAGCTAACAATCCCCCCCCTAAGTAGTGAAAAATGAAAAATTGAAAAGTACATACTAAGAACACTTTTCTTTTCACATTTGATTAAGCCAGAGGCATTTACATATGATTGTATTGAAAAGAAAATATTACAGAGGATCTGTTTGACTGACTCAGACGTTGGCATCCTTGAAGTCATTGAAACATCTGCGGTTGAGTCCTTCTTGTATTAGTTCGTGATAGAAGCTGATGCATAGAGTTCGGAAGTTGATTGTTGCATCGATAACCTCTATTAGCCTGTCGGCAAGACTTTGATTCATGAGCTTTGTTCCTCTGTGCTCCATTAGTATCGCTCTAAACTCTGTCAAAGTACTTGTTGCGTACTTCTGACAGTCCATCTCTACGAACAACTTTGATTTACCAGAAGGATCTAGAAATACTAACCCGACCCTTAGATTTGTGATGATTGAGTTTGTTGTAGCAGAGGGAGGGCAGTAGTCTTCTGGTGGTTGAACGTTTAAGCTTTTCACTCCAAGATCTCGAGCCAATTGGAAATCCACCATGTTGTATAGCAGAAGCTTTTCGTGTATGGCCTTTCTAATCACCTTGTAGGCTCTGCGAACTTCGTCGGTTGTGAAGTTCTCTTTCGTCCATTTCAGAAGATCAGGTAGATCATAAGGATTGAGATTCCTAAGATCTGCATCTGCAAATTGGTTCTCTGATCTGTCCTCTCTTTTGACCTTGTAGATGTTGTAAGAGAGTTTAGGCCAGGTTCTGGATCTTGAGAAATTACAATATAGGACTTTGACGATCTTGGATGTTGAGAAGACTTCGTGTTTAGGCTTGGGTTTTGTTCTGGTGAAGAGGTTTTCGAGGTCAGCACGGAAGTAAGGGTCTTGAATGGTTGGTCCTGATTGATCTATTATGCCCATTCTGCTGTATAAGTACCTGTATACCACTTCTTCCATTTGTGGTGGTGGTGGTTGAGGTAAGGTTCTGCGCATAGCATCTAATTGGTTCTTGACTTCTGCCACTCGATCTTCTGAAGGTTTTGTCTTTGGATCCAGAACAGGAATATTTGACAGAGGTGTAGTGCCGAAAGCCCAGTCTTCTTCTTCAGGCTTTGGTGTCTTATACGCATCGAAAGAGCTCTTCATCAGTTTTTCTGTCGAAGGTTGATGCTTGGGCTTTTTCTTCTGCGGTTCTTCTGTTATAATCCCTTTTCCCTTGTCTTTTGTCTTCGGCTGTTCTGCTTGTTGAGATGGGGTTGCCTCTGTAGGGTTTGACGCTTGAGTCTTAGAGGGCTTTGTTGTTGATGTTTCTGTTGGTTTGGGGATTGCCTCTGTTGGTTCTAACACTTGAGTTTCAGAGGGCTTGATTGGTGATTTGGGTTCTGTTGGAGAGGTTTCAGGTGTTTTGCTCAGATATTTTCATTTTGTGAGCAATGGTTTTGGTTCTTGGGTTGGTTTTGGGTGTTGGGGAAGGTAGTTCGTTTTCGGAGGATGTCAGAAGTTGGACCTCTTATTGGATTTGGACAACTTCTCCAAATATAGAAGGAAATTCGACAGAGGTGGGTGTTGCCTTTGTGGTCTTCTGTTGAACTGTTGTTTTGGATACTTGGGTTTCTTCAGTAATGGATTCCACAGAGATAGTTGTTGTCTCTGTGGTTTTGTTTCTGCTTTGGGTTTCAGGTTTTTGGGTTTTAGCAGGGGTTTCTTCAGAGATCATTTCCACAGAGGTGGTTGTTGCCTCTGTGGACTGTTGTTGGTTTCCTCCTTGGTTTTGAGTTGGGGGAATTTGGTTCTGGGGTTCTGCGGATACTGGTGGTTCTGGTAGACCTCTGCTTGCAGCTACTTCCCTTTGTTTCTCCCCTTGATTCTCCCCCTCAGGATGATCTGATGCATCGTCAGAATCATCATCAAAGTCATCCTGACCCATATTTGTTGTACCCTCTACCCTGCAAGATGTATCTGGTTTCTTTGGTGGAGTTGCACCTGCGGCTATTAATTTTGCGCATACGTCATCACAAAGTCCAAAAAGAGTTTGGAGCTCTTCTTCTGTGTTATAGCGCATTCTGCCGACGCTTTCTCTGAAGTCTTTCACGTAATTTGCGTTGGCAGTGGTGAAGGCAACGATCACTTCTGTCACTTGGTTGATTACCCCTTGTCCAAGCTCTGTCAGCTGAGCTCTGGTCATGTAGTCAGAAGGCTGCATGGTCTGAGTGTTTCTGATAGTTTGCTCTTGGACCTCTTCTAAGGGCTTCTTTAGTTCTTCAGGTGTAAGGCCCTTAGAAGTAGAGGATTGTTGTTTTAGTTGTTGAAGGAAGTGCTTGACAGATTCTTTGAATGCAGAGGTTGCGGCTTTTCCAAATTCAGTTGCTGCAGAGGTAGTAGTGGTGGTAGCAGTTGACTTCATCTGGGTTACGGCATTTTGCACCTCTGTGGACAGTTTGTCCATTTTGGTGTTCAGATCAAGAATTGCCCTGGATGATGTTTCTGCAAAAAATTTGAAAGAGCTTTGCAACTTCTTCAAAGTATTGTTCACAGAGGTGACAAGGGTTTGGAACTCATCCCTTGATACATGTGAACTAGTTGTAACCTTTGGGGGAACACATTCGTCCCCAGAGTGAGTCTCTGTTCCTGAGACACCTTCTTTCGTCCCTGTTTTGATGTTGAGGACGGAATGATTTCCTTCTGATCTTTGAGCAGAAGCATCTAGTGCTTCAGACTCTACAGAAGTTCTGAGAATGACATTGTCTAGATCCACTCCAGAGGTGGGTACTAGATTATCCATCTGTTGACTCGGAGACTTGTCTAGAGTCTCTCCGTCTTTGTGCACTCTAATCTCCTCTGAAGAGATGTTGGGATCTAGTTGTGTGTGTGTGGCAGAGGAAACAAATTCCTCTGCAAGGATTTCTGTTGTGATCCGGGGCAATAGATCACATACTACGGATGAATCCTTTAGAGAGGATTCCCCTGGTATAGTTTCCCCGGTTATTAATGGTACAGAGGATGAAAGAATTTCCTCTGTCCGGATGGTTTGGGTTGGGGTCGAGCCGTGCTGCTCTTTTTCAATATTGCCCTCTGCCACTAGACTGGCGGCAATAGAAGTGTGGGTTGCACTGGGAGTTGGTTTTGGTTGTGTGCCTCTATTAATCCAGGCATCTTTTCTTGCTTCTGCTTCTGTGAAGCATCCAACCACTTGTTCTCCATATATGGTCTCAACCTCTGTTGCTACCATATGGGCTGAGACTTCTACCCTAGTCTCCCCTTCTTCTGTTACCTCTTCTTCCCTTAGACCTAGGGAGTCGTACATAGGATGAGTACCAAAAAGTTGTTGTACTTGGGGGTGCATAACCTGTGTACCGTCAGAGGTAGATATTACTTGCTCTGGGCTTCTTCTGTGAATATCAAGGCCAGGTTGAAGGAAGGGATTCTGCAGTACCTCTGGGGTCTCAGCCGGATTATCCTTTGGAGTTTGATCATCATCATCAAGATCAGAATCAACTCCAGAGATTGTGAAATCTGGATCTTCTGTGGCTTCTTCGTTTTCATGTGACAGAGCTTCTACAGTCCATCCTGCAGTGTCAAGGGTGTTGGCAAATTCAGGGCGTTGAAGGAAGTCAGAGAAATTCCCATGATGTGCATAGTTGAGCGGATTTGGGGATTGCAGAGGGGATTCTTGTGCTACTTCTTCTGTTACATGTTCCTCTACGTCTTCTGCTACTCCTTCCTCTGCAATTGTTTGCATAGGAGACAGAGGTTTCCCAGTTTTCTTCTTGCTCTTTCTCCTCTTGGGTTTAGGTGCCCCTTCCTCTGAGGCTTTGGATTGTCTCTTCTTTTTGTGCTTTGGAGGAGAGGGAGGTGCAGATGATCCAACCTCTGTTGCATGAGGTGGAGATTGTTGAGCTTCGACATCAGAAGTTGAAGTACCCTCTGTGGTTTTCCTATTTGTTTTCTTTTTAGGAGTTGAGGCGTAGTAGATGGATTTCCTCTGAGCAAGGAACTTGGTTTGAACTTCTTCATGCTTCTGGAAAGCCGTAGCCCATTCTTCATCTGTCATTCTTTCAACTACCCTAGTTTCTAAAGGCAAACCTAAACGCAGGGGTGTCACAGGGCTCGGTTCTGGAGTCCTATGATCGCGTATGTAAGCTAACCTTAGGGTTTCATCTGTAGCATATCCCAGAAGTCTTGATGGCAGAGGTCTGCAGAAAGGATATTCATCGACGTGCTCAGTTGGAACGTTTTTTGTCATGGCATATATTTTGGCAGTTGGACCTTCTAAAGACCATTTTTCTAGAAGGAGTAGGGGCTCCAGAAGTAATCCAAGAACTCGTTGATACTGTAGAGGTGGTAGAGATGGTTTTGAGCGTTCTTTGGCTTTCTGGGTGGATATTTTTCTGTCAATGGTATTTATCATTTCTTGCATCATTAAGGTCGAGTAGTCCAGAGGCAGATCATAATATACCCCGTACATTATGGATAGAATCTGATGGGAGGTTTGATCTGGACTACCGATTTTGCCAGTGAGGCATCTGTTTAGAATTGAGAAGAGGGTATTCCACAGAGGTGGTAACCGACCTCTTCTGAAGTCGTTCCTTTTTCTTAGGGTTGTGTTGTACCCTAACATTTCAACAAATCTACAGAGTTCTTCGTCTGTAGGTGCTTCAGCGTAATTCTTTATACCTAGTAGACCTCTGGTTGGAAGACTGAACTCAAGTGAGAACATCGTTCTATTGAACTTGAGTTCCATGTGTTGGGTTTTATCAGGTTTAGAAATGTAGCCCTTGATCTGTCGGTCCGCTGGGTCATATCTGCTGCTTTGCCAAAATTGGTTTAGATATCTTGCTGGTATTTTGCTGACGGTTTTTGTCAACAGGGGGAAGAGGTAATGTTTCTCCAAAATGTGAAGGAGAATGGCATGAGATTCCCCAAAAGTGGTTCTTGAAGGAACAAGATAATAGTTGTTGGGTTTGAGAGGAAGAACACTTTCAAAGTGTTCATTTGCGATGAAGTTTTTCTCGTGGGTGGTTGGAGAGAAATTTGCTTCATCGCCGGAGTTATCTTTTTCAAGGTCTGCGGCTATATTTGGATTTTGGGAATGCTTAGATTGAGCAGGTGAGTTTTCTTGAACAGGGGAGTCTTCAGGAATGTTGGAGGATGATGCCATTGTTGTTTATCTTGAAGAAAGAGAATGAAAAATAGGTAGGTTGCAGGTTTTGCAAGGTTCGCCGGAGAAGAAGATGAGAGTTCGTAAAGGTTTATGAGAAGTGGTAACTTAGGTTTTATAGTGATAGGTAATCGGTAGAATCTGAAGAGGTAAATATATTGAAGTGGATAATTTTTGGGGTCCGTACTTGAGTGTGAACGGCGGGTTCAACTTTCCAGGAGAACGTGTGCCGTGTACATCCAATGAAAATGTGACACGTCAGCAGTGTCATAACATGACTTGACGTCGTGCGCGGCCCATTAATGCTTGGCGCGTGTGTTTCTTTTCCTCCACATAATTTTCACTCGTAGTAAAATAGCCCTAAGTTTGAAAATGACAGAAGCTCTGTAGAGATAGAGCTCTGTTGTTTGAAACTTTCTTTGTATCCTCTGTTGCTTGTACCTTTACCAAAAACGTTTGAAAAGATTTGGAGAGGATCGATAGATTTATAGAGTAGAAATTTCTTTCACAGAGGTTATGAAGCTCTGTCAGAGCCAGCAGAAGCTCTAGGAGAGGAAATTTCTCATAACTAAAAATCTATCAAACTTTTTGATCATCCAAAGTTTTCACTGCTTTATAAACTGTTTTTAGGACATATTTGAAAATTTTTGTCCTAGAAAACTGTTCTGGAAAAGTTTTTGTGCGTGATGCTCCTTTTTGAGTGTCTAGATTGGTTGACATAGACCTTTTGAGGGAATGAGTTCTTCGTCCCAAAAGACCTTCTTCTGTAACCTTTTGTTCAAGTAAATCCTTAATGAGAACATTTGAGTTTGATAGGTAGAGTTCTTGTATGAGATTTGTAGTTTTATAGAGGATTCTGCATACAGAGGCTCTGTTGAGCTCAGCAGAAGCTCTATTACACTAAAAATCTCATAACAGAAGTCTCGTAAATCATTTTGATCAAAACTTGTTTGGTATATTTTAAACAATGTTTCTAGGACATATTTAGAAATGTTTGTCTTAGAAAACTGTTTTCAAAAAGGATTTGTTTCGAGATACTTATCTTTTGGCTCTTTCTTGCTCGGCATAATACCTGATTTTTGTGAATCATGAGTGATCACTTCTCCTCTTTGGCTCCCCCTTGAATGATCAACTTCTGTAGATCATTTCAAGGTCTCCTTCTGCTCCCCCTTGATCTATGCCTAGGTCAAAATTTGATAAGTAATGCTTAGGGCATAGATCAAGTTTCTCAGAGTTTCTGTAAAGATTGTCAGAGGTTCTGAGCAATCCTACAGAAGCTTTGTTTTTGTGCAGAACATTCGGTGATTGAGAATTTTCATATAGAAATGAAATAAAACAACAGAAACATGTATATACATATTTACAGAAGATTAAGTTATACTTACGGAGGTTTTAACTCATGTTTATCATTCCCAACTTACCCACCAAGAAAAGAAATCTTTTCTCATCTAGTGCCTTGGTGAATAAGTCTGCAAGCTGGTACTCTGTAGACACGAAGTGCATTTCGATTTCCCCATATTCAACATGGTGTTTCAGAAAGTGGTAACGGATATCGATATGCTTTGTTTTTTAGTGTTGTACTGGATTGGCAGAGATGGCTATGACGCTCTTTGAGTCACAGAAGATGGGAATCTTGAATATGATGTGGCCATAGTCCTTACGTTGAGTTTTCATCCACAGAACCTGGGAGCAACAACTAGCAGCAGCAACGTATTCGGCTTCTGCTGTAGATGTGGATACGCAGTTCTGCTTCTTAGAGGTCCAACTGACTAGTTTACCACATAGGAATTGACAACTCCCAGAGGTACTCTTTCTGTCGAGCTTGCATCCTCCATAATCTGAATCTGTATAAGCTTTAAGACCAAAACCAGAGTTCTTCGGATACTAGAGGCCAAGATTTTTGGTCCCTTTGAGGTATCTGAAGATCCTCTTTACAACATTATAATGGGATTCCTTCGGGTTAGCTTGATATCTTGCACAGAGACATGTGGCATGCATTATGTCAGGTCTGCTTGCAGTTAAGTATAACAGAGACCCAATCATTCCTCTATAGAGCGTGCACTCTATAGGTATGCCATTTGGATCTGAGTCTAACTTATTTCCTGCGGCCATTGGAGTTCTCATTACAGAGGCATCAAAGAGACTGTATTTTGAAAGTATGTCAGAGACATATTTAGATTGATTTATGAAATATCCCTCTGATGATTGTTTTACTTGGAGTCCGAGGAAGAAAGTTAATTCTCCCATCATACTCATTTCAAACTCACTCTGCATGAGTTTTTCAAACTTTTTGCACTCTTCTGTATTTGTAGACCCAAAAATTATGTCGTCCACATATATTTGTACAAGCATAATTTCATCACTTTTTCGTTTATAAAACAAAGTTGTATCTGTCGTACCTCTGTCGTAACCATTATCGAGAAGAAAGGTAGAAAGTCTTTCGTACCATGCTCTTGGAGCCTGTTTCAGTCCATACAGAGCTTTGTCGAGGTAGTACACGTATTTTGGGTACTTAGAGCTTTCAAACCCTGGTGGCTGTTGGACGTATACTTCTTCTTGGATTTCGCCATTTAGAAAAGCAGATTTTACGTCCATTTGGAATACTTTAAAACCTCTGTTGGCTGCGAAGGCTTAGAAGATTCTTATGGATTCGAGCCGTGTGACAGGGGCAAAAGTTTCATCGTAATCTATGCCTTCTTCTTGGCGATATCCCTTGGCCACCAATCTTGCTTTGTTTCTTATGATGTTGATCCAAACCCTCAGTGATTTGATAATGACCATCTCTTATATACTTGGTGAAAATTGTATGTAAACAATATGTATTAGAGTTTCACTATCGCTGATAAGTACTAAGATCTTACAGTACCGCTGATAGAAACTCTCACTCTTTAGATTAAACTTTCAGCGAAACTGTTCACCATAATACTCTGAGTCTGTTCAGTACTTATGGTGATCGCTGATAAGTTAGTTGTTTACTTATGATCCCTGAAGACAAGTTTCACGTTAAACATAGGTTCTACGCTGAAGTCGAAGATTAAGCTCAAGAACCAGCGACAAGTCTCCTAATGAACTGATGCGGATCAGAGAAGACTCAGATTTGTCCACTCAACATGAAGTATCAAGTACAAGACTTCAGCTATCGCTGAACTCTATCATTCGCTGATAAAGAATGATAGATCGCTGAATCAACGAAAAGCTGATCATGAAGTCCTCCGTACAAAGTACTTTTGTCTTAACCACCCTTGCACGACTCCGTACGATATGTCAGAAAAATAACCTCCTTATTGTCTGAAATCGTACAACCACTCTGATATTACACTGTTCAACATGCGGCTACTAAGGTTGTCAACAAAAGTCAATGACATGCAACCAATCAGCTGCTGCCACGTGTAAAGTGTAAACTGCAATGCATTAAATGCATGCAGTATATAAGAAGAAGAACTCACTTCATTTTGAAGTAACTTGCTAACTCTGGACAAGTTCATCCTTCTTATCTTGAGATAGGTTATTAATAGTAATTTCCTTCTCTTTCTTAGTGCAAGAAACTTAGTGTTCCAACTTGTTTAGATTTAGGTTTATCCTTAATCTTGTTTCCGCAACAAGCTGTAAATTGTTAATGATTTATCAATAAACAATTTAGAAAAGTAAAATCTGTGTGTTTGTGTTCAACCCCCCTTCTACAAACTTGTATAGCCCTTCGGGACCAACAAGTGGTATCAGAGCAGATTTGTTTAATCTCATAAACAAGATCTAATCTATACTAAGATTTCTCTTCCTTGCTATTTCTAAAAATGGCTACCAACACAAACACAAATTATATCGACAATGGTTCTCTTGCAAAACCCCCTAGATTCTCCAGAGATAATTTTAATCTATGGAAAAATAGGATGACTCTCTTCCTAGAAGGTGTAGACCCTACTATGCCTTATTATCTTGAAAACGGCCCATTCATTCCTGTAAGAATTGATGCCGCAGTACCAGCCGCTGAGAATAGACCTGCTATTCCAGAAAGGCTGGTACCCAAAGAAGTTCATACATGGACTGACGAAGATAAGAAGAAAGTGGCTATCGACACCAAAGCCAGATCCATACTATACATGGCTCTTCCTGACGAAGTCTACCATTCCGTCAAGAACCTGAAATCCTCAAAAGCCATGTGGGACACAATATGTGTTCAGTATGAAGGTACTGCTGAAGTCCAGGACTCTCGAAAGATCAACCTGGTAAGACAGTATGAAAGTTTCATTTGTGGTAAGAATGAGACTCTCTCTGAAGTTCACCAACGTTTTAATTGCTTAATAATAGATCTGAAAACTGTTGGTAAGGAATATTCTAACTTTGAAGTGCTGACAAAGTTTCTAGAAAGTTTACCTGAAACTGGGACAGTTATTCTATGTGTCTCAAGCTGTCAAAAGATCTAAGATCAATGACCCTTGCTACCTTATATGGCACGATGCTGAATCATGAGAAATCAAGCCATCTTAAGAAGAATCTTGTAAAAGTAAGAACAAACCTCTTTCTATAACTAATAAGCCAAGATCATCAACTCCTGTTGATAAGGCTACTGCTACTTGTTTTAACTGCGAAAAAACTGGACATTTCGCTAACGAGTGCATGTCTAAGAAAGTATCGAGAAACTCAGCGTTTCCCAAGAAATCCTTTATTCCCAGGAATAAAGATGACAAATACGCTAAGCTGAAAGAAAAATATGCGAAGCTGAAAAGCTTCAAGAAGAAAGGCAAAGGCCTGATGGTTTAAGATTGGGCTGCTTCTGAAGAAGAAGAATCATCATCTGACTCTGAAGATGATGAAGCCAATCTCTGTCTTATGGCAAAGATTGAAGATGAGGAAGAAAATTCAGACATTCCCTCTACTTCAACCTCTGCAATTAAGGTATCACCTTCCTTCTTTACAAATATTGCAAATATTGATGAAGCTGATAGTCTCCGTAAAATCGATCTCTTGACTAGAAGTTTATATGAAGCCATGAATGGCAAAACTATAGTTGAAAACCAAAACCTTGATCTCACTGAACAGCTTAAAAACTGTCACCTTCAAATAGAAAAGCTTTCTAAAATTGAAGAAGATTTTAAAGATCAAGTGCATTTAAATCAGCTAGTCAAAATCGAACGAGCAGAAGCTATCGCTGCATTGAAAGCTGAAAAAGCTACTGTTGAAGGATGGTGTAATTCTTCAACAAAGATCACTGAGATAATAAAGTCTTAGATACCCCTGAGTGATAAACGTGGTCTCGGTTACAAATATGAAACTCAAGAACCAACCACTGATCGTTCCATGCTCTTATTTGGAACTTTCGTATCCTCAGTCGCTGACACTTCATCCTCTCAGTGTTCCTCGTCCAGACCTCCTATCCCTGAGGAAATTTCTACCTCTTCAAAAGGTAAAGAAAAAATGGTTTATACAAAGGTAAAGGAATTGCTTTTAACCAAAATCCTCAGAAGGGTACTTTAGTACCAAAGCTGAATGCTTCTAAAGCTTTAGTGATTTATTCCTCTGGATCAAGGAATCATATATCTGGATCTACTCAGCGTGGGTCTATTCAGCGATCTACTCCTAGACTCAGAGTGGATGTCCTTGGTAAGAAATCTGAAGAACTAAACGTTCCTCCCATTTCAAAAGCCAAAAGCTTATTTGGTGCTGGTCCTTCTAATTCTAAATCAAAAGCTCAGCGTTCAAATAGTCCTAGAACTACTTTTAGTTATAGGAAATGTTATCACTGTGGACTCACTGATCATATTGCTAGTAAGTGCCACACAACCACCAAAGCTGAAAAGATAGCTAAGGTGAAGATTGCCCCCAAGGCAAAGAAGACCACTGAGGTTAAGAAATTAACCAAAGTGAAGACTGACAAAGCTGAATCTTCAAATGCCGCGAAGATTGTTGAACCTTCCATTCCAACTACTTCCACTGACAAACATGTACACATGGTTAAGTGGGTACCCAAGAAAAACTAATCTTCCTTTGTGATGCAGGTTCAGAAGGGTATCTGGTATCTCGATAGCGGATGCTCTAGACACATGACTGGAAAGAAAAGCCTGCTCGCTGAATACAAGGAAGAGAAGGGTCCCTCTGGTACTTTCGGTGGAAATGGAAAAAAGGACATACCCGAGGGTTTGGTGTACTCTCTAATGGTACAACCACCTTCAGAAGAGTCGCATATGTTGAAGGGCTGAAGCATAATCTGTTAAGCATCAGTTAGCTTTGCGACAAGGATAACAAGGTAATATTTACCAAGGAATCCTGCTTTGTCACTGACAAAAAGGAGAAGATAGCTCTCAGCGGTTATCGTTTAGAAAATGTTTATGTAATAAACATGGACTCAACCACCACTGAGAACTCCTGTTTCTTCTCAAAAGCCTCATCTGATGTCAGCTGGCTATGGCATAAGAGGCTCTCTCATCTGAATTTCAAGACACTGAACACTCTTTCTTCAAAAGAGTTAGTCACTGGTCTACCTCAACACTCATACGCCAAAGAGTCTTTATGTTCAGCGTGTGAGAAAGGGAAGAAGACCAAAGAAAGTTTTAAGTCAAAGCAAGCCTCCTCAGTGTCATCTCCTCTACAACTACTCCATATGGATTTGTTTGGCCCTGTTAACAAACAATCCATCGCTGGAAAGAAATATACACTGGTCATAGTTGATGAATTCTCTCATTATACATGGGTTATGTTTCTCCGTTCCAAGAGTGACACCCCTGAAGAACTCATCACCTTTGTTCGGAAGATGGAAACCCTGAACAATTTGACCGTTCGCTCAATAAGGAGTGATCATGGGACTGAATTCGAAAACAGTTCTCTTGATTCCTTCTTTGAGAGTAAGGGTATTTTTCACAACTTTTCTTCAGTGAGAACACCGCAACAAAATGGAGTCGCTGAAAGAAGAAATAGAACAATTATTGAAGCTGCATGTTCAATGCTCAGCGATTCTCACCTGCCTACTCAGTTTTGGGCAGAAGCTGTCAACACCGCTTGTTTTACGCAAAACAGGTCGCTGATAGTTAAAAGATTCAATAAAACAGCCTATGAACTATTTCATGGGAGAAAGCCTTCAATCAACTTTCTTCACATATTTGGATGTCAGTGTTTCATACTGAATAACAGAGATGCCCTTGGAAAGTTTGATCCTAAGGCTGATGATGGAATCTTTCTTGGATACTCCTCAGTCTCCAAATCCTTCAGAGTCTTTAATCGAAGAAGACAAACTGTTGAAGAAACAATTCACGTCACGTTTGACGAATCCCGTTCAGCGAACTTTAAACCGTCCGCTGATACTGAAGAACTGAATCAATGGATTTTTTCTCATCTTGGTGATTCAGAAGATATTCCCACTCCTCGTGCTCATACAGTTGAATATGATGGTCCTACTATCATTCAAAATATGCAGAATAGTGAAGCTGAAACATCTGGGTCTCAGCTGTTCCTATAAACACTATACCTTCTTCTGAACCCAATGTCTCAGACATTACATCTACTTCTCAGCAATCAGTGAATATAATGACAACTGCATCCATTCCTCTCTTGGCTGATACTCCAGACGTCGCTGAAGCTTCATCTTCAGCTCCTCCAGTTCAGGTTGAGTCAGCGTCTCACGCTCCGGCTCAGCGATGGACTGTAAATCACCCAATTGATCAAATTCTTGGTGATCCAAATGCTGGTGTTCAGACTCGACGAAGTGCAGGTAATATATGTTTATTTGTTAACTTTATTTCTCTGACTGAACCAAAGAAAGTAGATGATGCCCTCAAAGATCCAAACTGGGTCAGCGCCATGCAAGAAGAGCTGACTGAATTCGAAAGAAACAAAGTTTGGAAACTTGTTCGAAGACCAACTGACAAAACAGTGATAGGCACTAAATGGGTCTATCGAAACAAGTTGGACGAACATGAAACTTTTACCCGCAACAAGGCTCGTCTTGTTGCTCAGGGATACAGACCAGAGGAAGGCATAGATTATGACGAAACATTTGCTCCAGTAGCAAGACTAGAATCTATTCGTCTATTCTTATCATACGTTGTACACAAAAGACTTCAAAGTATATCAGATGGATGTTAAGTCAGCATTTCTAAATGGAAAGCTGAATGAAGAAGTCTGTGTGGAACAACCTCCAGGATTCTCAGATCCTAAGCGTCCAGGTTATGTTTATAAACTGGAAAAGGCACTTTATGGCTTGAAGCAAGCTCCACGTGCATGGTATGACACTCTTTCTACTTATCTCCATATTGAACAATTTGAGCGAGGTAAAATCGACAAAACTCTATTTTTCAAGAAAGTAATAGGTCATATCATTCTTGTTCAGATATATGTTGATGACATTATATTTGGCTCTACTAACCCTGATCTTTGTACTCGTTTCGCTGATAGAATGAAAGATGAGTATAAGATGAGCATGATGGGTGAACTAACATATTTCCTTGGTCTTCAGATAAAGCAAAATGAAAAAGGAACTTTCATTAATCAGGGAAAGTATGTTAAAGATATGCTGAAGAAATTCGATTTAACTGAAAGTTCAGCTATGAAAACCCCTATGGCACCACCGCTGACACTTGATAAGGATACTAAGGGTATTCCTGTTAATGTCACGCTGTACCGTGGGATGATCGGCTCTCTTTTGTATCTTACAGCTAGCCGACCCGACATTATGTATGCAACATGTTTGTGTGCACGATATCAAGCTGAACCTAAGATATCTCATATGAAAGCTGTAAAGCGAAGTTTTCGATATCTTAAGGGTATAACGAATCTAGGTCTTTGGTATCCCAAAGACTCAGGATTCGATCTAATCGCCTATTCAAATAGTGATTTTGCAGGTTGCAGAATGGATAGGAAAAGCACCACAGGAGGATGTCAGCTCCTGGGTGGAAAGCTGGTAAGTTGGACAAGTAAAAAGCAAAACTCGGTGTCCACCTCCACAGCTGAAGCTGAGTATGTAGCCGCTGGAAGCTGTTGTTCTCAGGTCTTGTGGATGAGAAATCCACTACTGGACTATGACCTTCAGCTCTCAAATATTCCAATCTATTGTGACAGCACAAGTGCCATCGCTATAGCAAATATTCCAGTGCTACACTCAAAGACAAAACACATCGAAATCAGGTATCACTTTATCAGAGATCATGTGATGAATGGTGATATAGAACTTCACTTTATCCCAACTGATTATCAGTTAGCTGATCTGTTCACCAAACCTCTTGATGAGACAAGGTTCAACTTTCTCATGAGCGAGCTTGGAATGCTGAATTTTGAAGAGTAAAATCTTCAGCGATTCACATTTGATCAGCAATAGGATAAAATCAGCTTGTATAACCCATTCTATCATAAACGTGATTCGCTGATGTCAAGGTATGTTTCTCTCTCTGACAATCGCATGTAAATGCAAGATTTCAAAATAAATTACATCGCTGAATATCTCTTCCTTATCAGCGATACTTTAAAACTTCTAAAACCAACTGATATTTTTATTCAGTGCTTCATGTTTTCAAAAGTGTCCCTGAGTTTTCAAAACCTCAGAGACATCCAAGAATGTGAAAGGACAGTTGTGACATCATTACAACGGATAAGCCCTGGCACGTTCTTCTTTATGACACACGTTTGCACGTTTCGTTTACTCGCCATTCAAATGCAAACACGTGTCCGTGTCATGATGAAAATATTTTCCCGCTCAAGATTTTCTCTTTCTAATCTCTCTATATAAACAATTTCTTGGTTTATATTTTCCTTTTACGCGAACTTCTCCTCCAAGCAAAGAAAGAATTCACTGTTGCATTTTGCTCTCGAAATTTTCAAGAACAACTGTTCATCTTCTTCAAACATCAAAGGTTAATATGTTCTTAGTATTTACCAAATGCAAATAACTTGTTTCTGATCTTGTCATTGTTTTAACAAGATGAAACAAAAGAACTTCTTAAAAATGAAATCATTTTCTTTCATGGTTTTATGAACAGAACCATTTCATGGTTGTTCTTCAAGTTTAAATGAAAAAAATCTTAAACTTGTTCTTCATTCGTTTTTTCCAGAATCCCAATCTTCAAAGAAAACTGGAAAACAAGATTTTTTTTGGGTTTGCATTTCGTTTTTCAAAAACAAGAAAAACCCTAATCTTCATTAAGACATTTTGTCTGAATGAAATGGACAAAATTCGAACCATCTTATTGGAAAATCTTTCCACATTAAGATTATTCTTATTTGTTAATCTTTGGTTGAACTGATGATACAGAAAATGGCATCTTCTGACATTCCCAAGAATACCATCGCTGAGAACACTGCTGCTGATGATACTGCTGAGGAAGTGGAAATCCTCAAGGCTCCTCAGGTCAAGTTCTCTCTTGACAAACTAGATTGGACAAAGATAAATAGCCTCTATGCGCTTCTCGAGTTTCCTCCTCGAAAGCAAGTTACACATCTAGATGATGCTGTAAACTTCCTAAAGAACTGCTCCATCTTCATATCCCTGACCATAACACCTCCTGCACATCAGCTTTTGTTATCTCAATTCTGGTACTCTGCCAGACACTATCAGCTACCATCAGCAAAAGACCCCTAAAAAACAATTGACTGCATCTTCTGCTATATCGAATATGGCACTATGAAGATTACACCTGCCATCATTCGCAAAGCCCTGAACCTTCCCTTGGCCACCAAAGAAAAACCTTTTGTTCCTCTCCCTGACCCCAAGAAAAACTCAGACAGGGAAGCCATCATTGCATTCTTCGATGCAATGGGCTATGTATAGGATATTGGAAGGGACATGAAGCCCGAGAAGAAGCTGACCATTATCAAGAAATCGAAAATACCCAGCGAGATGAATTTCATCTTCGCCCATGTGATCAGCTGCATGACTGCCAAGACCGGCTCCTCTGACCAAGCCGCTAAGCCTCAACAAGCAATGGGATATGCATTGCTGAAAGGTCTACATATAGACTGGGCATCGATTATTTATGATGGCCTGGTACTCAGAGTCGACTCCATCGCTGACAGATCTCCATGGGTTCCCTATCCTCGATTCATCAGCGCCGTATTCCAAAAAGGTCTGAAGGACAACTACCCATCAGAGGGTGACCTGAAACTCTCTCAGGTCGGCCCTAAGATTCTCGACTTCAAGCCGGTGGAAAATGAGGTACGTCTTTCTACTCTGTTAACTCTTCTAAATCCTACTTCTTCTACTTCTGCAGCTCCTTCAGCGGACAAACCCACCGCTGATACCCCAGTTGCAACCTCCTTTCCTTCTCTTAAAAGGAAACACTCTGACACCCAACTTGGTTCCAAAAGAACTAAGAAAACCAAAGAGCAACCCCAGCAATCTATTGCTAAAGACTCCTCAGCTCCTCTTGTTGGGCTGAAGGAAAGTTCAGTGGTACGCTCTGCCACAGCTGAACAAGCCACCCACTCTATCCCAACTTCAGCGTCTCCAAACGCTGAGGTTACAAACTTGGAATCTACCCAACCTCCTTCAGTCTCTCAAAAGACTGATGAAGTGATTCTCAACGAATCCAACGCTGAACTCAGTAACCAACCTCCATTCTTACCCTTTGCTTCTCCCTCTACTCATTTGGACTCCACTCCAGTTATCACTGAAGCACCTGTCTTTCCTCCAGAAGCTAAAGAAAATACTCTTCAACGAGTGATGGGCATAGGACCTGCAGAGATGACCATACGTCCACGCACGTTAGCTGACGACATGGAACTTTACTCATGCACCCGAGATTTTGATGAATTCACCAATCCTCCTGCAGGTATACACCAACCCATATACACTGTAACTGAACCCCAAACTTCTGAGCTTTCCTCTGTTCACAAGTTCTTATATGTTACAGGTCCTAATTTGAGAGACATCAACGCCTCTCTGAAGACAATAGAGACGACGCTGACAGGTCTAACTACTACTCTTTCCGACAACTCTTCAGCTGTAACAAACGCTGGAGAGAATCTTACAAAGCTGACAACTGTCATCGAAAAGAATGCCTCTAAAGCTGACTTGGAGAAGGTTGATAAATCACTCACCGACTTTGCCAAGGTTCTCTCTGACATCTACACCGACTACCTCGCCATCAAAAAGTCAGTTGACACCATGTCCAGCGAAGTCACAACGCTGAAGACATCGGTTGGCAAACTCGAAGGTGACATGTCTGCTGTAAAGACTGATGTCAGCTCCGTCAAGACTGACATGAGTTCTGTGAAGGATGATGTAAATACGATGAAGAATGACATCACTTCTATGAACACTTTGTTGCAGCAGATCCTGACCAACACGACCGCCCCTGCACCTGCCCCTGCACCTCCATCTTTTACTACGGCGGATCGTGCTGAACTCGTGAAGATCAATCCTGGTATTTATGGCATAGAGAACAGATTATCAGCGATTGAAATCTGTGTGGGGATCCCTGGCCAAGAAGACAGGGATACAACACAAGCTGCTGAATCATCACATTCCTCCCCCAGTCATCATGAAAAAGAGGGGGAGAAGAGCGCTGAAGACCTCTCCAAGAGCGCTGAAGACCTTTCCCATGATGAATCTATCAGGGGAGAGAAGACTGAAGACCTCACCTTTACTGAAGAGGGTGAGAAGATAATTGAAGCAGCCACTGGACCTCAGGAAGATGAACATCCTGAGGGAACCGAGAAGCTTACCTCTGTATCTGAGGGGGAGCAACTCGAAGAAGAAGCTGAAAAAACTGAGTCTGAAGCTGAAGATGAAGAAGCCATCGAATTATCTGATGATGAACCATCCTCTTCTCCAAAGAATGATGATGATGAAGATGATGATGATGATGACTCTTTTATCGTCAAGCCTGCTCAGAGATCTAAAGCTCTTAGAGGTATTCTGATAAATGAACCTACAGGGGAGCGGACAAAGACAAAGCCATCAGCATCTGAAGCTGACAAGGGCAAAGGAAACAGTGTCGCTGAAAATGAAAATCTGATGATCTTGCTTAAAAAGCCGGTTTGTGAGGTACATTAACCTCTTACTCTACATCCCTCATCTATACACTTTATCAGTTCTACTCTCTCCAAACCTCCATACACTTTATCCCACTCTTTCTCTATCTCTGTTCTACCCATGTTCTTACCTGTAAGATCGCTGTGTTTCAGCTAGTCCTCTCCCCTGTTTGAGGATATCACTGAAGTTCCTACAGTTGCGACTTCACCAACAATAATCCCAGCTCCCAACGCTGAAGAAATAATCCCGGTCTTAGACTTGATCTCTGAGACTGATGAACCTGAAGAACAAATGCTCTCTCACAAAAACAGACCTTCCTTGGCTCCTCAAAAGCTAAGTGAAGAGGATCAAGAAAAGAGAGATGAAATGATCAAGAGACTCGAAGATCAGCGAATTATTCTGAAGCGTGATCAACTTCCTTCCGTTCCTCCAAAGTTCAGAGTTTCCCAAAAGGAATACAAGGAACACCTCAGAGCTGAACGCCTAATCGCTGAAAGAAGGGAAGCTGAAGAAAAAGACAGAGAATACGCCATCCAGCTTACTCAACGATCAATAAAAGACCCAAAGCTGAAAAGAGTTCCCATTGATGTTCAACGTCAGCTATGGGATGATGCTCAAAAGATCGTTAGAGAAAAGACTAAGGTCTCTGATACGACTTTGGAATGGGCTAAACAAATGCTGACCTATCGATCTAGACCATCCAAAATCATCAAAGTAAACATGGAGGAAGACTGTACGCAGACATTCCTGTTGTTGAAGTGGATGTCTACAGAGAAGACAAGACCAAGCAAACCTTCTATGCTGCTACCTTATAAACGTTTGGTCTCTCTGAATGGTTAGAAACGAAATTAGCCATTCAGGGATCGCGCTCAAAGTTCAAAAGCCATGTCGAGAAGATCTTAAACAAATAGATCGACCTGTTTTCTTCTGCTGTGGATATTCCTCCTTCTACTCTTCTTCCTCAACAAAGAAAAGTCTCTGCTAAGGAAAAGAAAGTCTCAGATTTAGGTCCTCTTATACGGAATGAAACAGGTATTGGTTTCTCTCGTGCTGAAGTTCTTGGCCCTGATGCTGATCTCTCAGCGCTTGACACCTCCCTACCACCTGGAGAAACTTTCATTCCTAGCACAGTTGTAAGTGATCCTTATGGTATATTCTTTCTAGACTATGAAGGAAACCATCACTTTCAACGTATCTCTGAGCTCCACCTCGCTCCCATCGAACAACTCAGAGATCTCATACACTGGTATGAAGTCAGACGCGACATTAAAGCTAGACACCTGAAGCCCTTGATTTTTGAAGAAGCTCGGAAGAAAAAGAATCAAGGAGTAGATGTCCCTGACTGGATGATTCCCACATCAAAGACCCTCGATGAACTTCTCATGAAGGAAGAACCTTTTGACGGATAGGATCGCCTTGTAATTCTTTCTATCCTTATCCGTCCACATCTTTTGTACTTGTAATTTTATTCGTTGTACTTGTAATTTTTCCACTTCCCTCTGTAATCTTTACAAAGTTTAAAGAAAAATTTCAGCGAACGTACTTTACTCCATCAGTACAGAAAAGATCCCAGAAAACAGTAAAAGGGACAAATATTTTATGAGTTCTTTTTATCCTTGTGTTTTCATCAAATAGCAATTTTTTCTAGTGCTATGTCATAATAAAATAGGGGGAGATTATTGATCCAAACCCTCAGTGATTTGATAATGACCCTCTCTTATATACTTAGTGAAAATTGTAAGTAAACAATATGTATCAGAGTTTCACTATCGCTGATAAGTACTAAGATCTTACAGTACCGCTGATAGGAACTCTCACTCTTTAGATTAAACTTTCAGCGAAACTGTTCACCATAATACTCTGAGTCTGTTCAGTACTTATGGTGATCGCTGATAAGTTAGTTGTTTACTTATGATCCCTGAAGACAAGTTTCACGTTAACATAGGTTTTACGCTGAAGTCGAAGATCAAGCTCAAGAACCAGCGACAAGTCTCCTAATGAACTGATGCGGATCAGCGAAGACTCAGATTTGTCCACTCAACGTGAAGTATCAAGTACAAGACTTCAGCTATCGCTGAACTCTATCATTCGCTGATATAGAATGATAGATCGCTGAATCAACGAAAAGCTGATCATGAAGTCCTCCGTACAAAGTACTTTTGTCTTAACCACCCTTGCACGACTCCGTACGATATGTCAGAAAAAGAACCTCCTTATTGTCTGAAATCGTACAACCACTCTGATATTACACTGTTCAACATGCGACTACTAAGGTTGTCAACAAAAGTCAATGACATGCAACCAATCAGCTGCTGCCACGTGTAAAGTGTAAACTGCAATGCATTAAATGCATGCAGTATATAAGAAGAAGAACTCACTTCGTTTTGAAGTAACTTGCTAACTCTGGACAAGTTCATCCTTCTTATCTTGAGATAGGTTATTATTAGTAATTTCCTTCTCTTTCTTAGTGCAAGAAACTTAGTGTTCCAACTTGTTTAGATTTAGGTTTATCCTTAATCTTGTTTCCGCAACAAGCTATAAATTGTTAATGATTTATCAATAAACAATTTAGAAAAGTAAAATTTATGTGTTTGTATTCAACCCCCCGTTTTACAAACTTGTATAGCCCTTCGGGACCAACATATGACCACTCCATCTTCATCCTTCTTATTTCTGAAGACCCATTTAGTTCCTATGGCTTGTTTTCCTCGTGGCAGAGGAACTAAAGTCCAGACTTTGTTTCGTTCAAACTGTAGAAGCTCTTCTTGCATAGCATCTACCCAGTTTGGGTCGTCAAGGGCTTCAGAGATCCTTTTTGGCTCGATCACACTAATAAAGTTTGTAAAGAAACAAAAGTTAGCAGTGGCAGATCTTGTTTTTACCTTTTCAGAAGGTTCGCCGATTATAAGACTTGGAGGATGGCTTTTTGTCCACTTTGTTGTTCTTGGGAGATGGTCATCGATTTCATCAAGTTGATCTTCAGAGGTTTCTAATTGTTGTTCTGGTGTAGCCTCTGTCGTAGATTTTGCTTTCGTGCTTGATCCTACAGATTGTGGAATGATTGGAATGAGTGGCGGTGTTTGTTCCTCTTCTTGTTCCTCTGTTATTGGTTCCTCTGTGGTTTCTGGAGTTGGTTCTTCAGTAGCTTATGTGGTTGTTTTCCTTGTTGTATCATCTTCTGTTAGCTCCCCCTCGGTATTTGCATCTGTATGATTAACAGAGGAAGATGAATTATTTAAGGGACCAGTTAGAGAGATACCTATCGCGTTCTGGCCGGTAGAAGGTGATTCTCCAGAGGCTCTGACGGCTCCAGCAGAGGGATCAATATCGTCATGGAACATCTCTTGAAATAGAAGATTTAAGTCTTCTTCTCTTGTTTTTGAGATGCCAGAGGATTCCCCTTTTAGACCGAGTTCTGAACTGATTTGTTCAGAAGTCTTTTGGAAGGTGTCGTCAAAAGAAACATTTATGCTTTCTACGATCGTTCGAGACCGCAGAAGATAAACTCTGTAGGCCTTGGAAGTTGTAGAATATCCTATGAACTTGCCTTCATCTCCCTATACTTCAAACTTTCCTCTTGCTTCTCTATCATTTAAGACGAAGCACTTGCATCCAAATACATGGAAGAACTTGATGTTTGGTCGTCTTTTGTTGATAAAATGATATGGTGTTTTGATGTGTCTCTTACAATGGTTGGCCTATTTTGGGTATAGCAAGCGGTTGATACTGCTTCTGCCCAAAATGTCATTGGTAATCCACATGCGGTCAGCATAGTTCTGGCGGCCTCCACAAGTGTGCGATTCTTTCGTTCAACCACACCATTCTGTTGTGGGCTGCGTGCAGCAGAGAAGTTTTGTGAAATTCCTTCTTCTGTAAGATAGGCTTCAATGACATAGTTTTTGAATTCTGTGCCATTGTCGCTTCTCAGTTTCTGAATCCCGCACTCATACAGAACTTGGATTCTTTTCATTAAATTTATCAGTATGTTTGGAACATCTGATTTCTTTCTGATAAAATCAACCCATGTAAATCTTGAGAATTCATCGATCAAAACAAGCAAATATTTCTTGCCACCTAGACTCTGAGTAGATATTGGACCGCAGAGGTCAACATGTAGCATGTACAGAGGTCTAGGGCAAGATACATCAATTTTGCCTTTATGGGAAGCTCTTATGAGTTTTCCCATTTCACAGGCAGAGCATAAATGATCTTTATTAAATTTAACATTTGGTAGACCTTTGACTAGATCAAGTTTTACAAGTTTATCAAGAGTATGAAAGTTTAAATGGCAGAACCTGTTGTGCCATAACCGGGCTTCTTCGCTTTTACATGCAATAAGGCAGATTTTGTCTTTCTCGTTCTTTGCATTGAAGTTCATGAGATATAGATCTCCTCTTCTTTCGGCTCGCAGAAGTTCAAGTCCTGTGTCCTCGCTCTGTAGAGGGCAAAAGGTTCTTTTGAACATTACGTCGAATCCCGTATCGCAGAGTTGACTAACACTGAGAAGATTGTGTTTAAGGCCATCAACATATGCAACTTTGCATACGGTTATATTTTCCTTCTTTATGACTCCGTAGCCTTTGATGTACCCCTTTTTATTGTCTCCAAAGGTCACAGATCCACCATCGTTCTTTTCTTTATATGTGGATAGAAGACCTCTGTCGCCAGTCATGTGCCTCGAGCATCCGGAGTCTAGATACCAGATTGGCACATACTGCTTCTACAAGACAATTAGAGAGTTTTAGGTACCCATATCCACATGGGTCCAGTTTTTTCAGGGGTCTTTGTTTTAGCTTCTGTTGAAGAAGCATTTTGTTTCTTCTTACCCTTGGATTTATCTTTTGCTTTGGGTACAGAGAGAAGACAGTGTGGACTTTTGAAATGTTGGTTTATTTTAAACATAAGATCAAGGCATTGACAGTATTTTATGTGCGAAGAGATTTGCTTGAACTTTTCATTAAATACATTAAATAGGGGCACAGAGGCATTACAATTTATCCTAACATTAGACTTTCTATTACAAGAAGGTTTATGTAGGCTAGATCGTTGTTTGCAAAATCCTTTGTTGAGTGCGGCCTTCTGTGTTCCCCTTGTGTGGTGAACTTCTGTAGATTTCACTGTCACAGAAGAAAAAGATTTGTTAATTTTAGTCCATTTACCCTTACGTTGCCATGTTAGTTTTTCTTTAATAGGTTTTAAGGGTTTTAAAATCTTTAAACTCGTTGGAATTTGAGTGGACATTAACTTCTGTGGTTTGAAATTTTCAAGCTCAAGAGAGGTTTTGGCTTGTATGCACATATTCAAAGAGTCTGGACAGATAGGAATTCCAGTGATTTTCTCCTTGGGAGGAATAGTTCTGTTAAGAACTTCAGAGGTTTGTTTAAAAACCTCTGTGTCACTAGGTCCGATCTCTGACATTGAGTCAGTCTCTGATTTGTCAGATGATGAATCGTCCTCATATACAGAGGTTGAGTCACTTGGTTCTCTTTCGACAGAGGCTGGACTTTCAGAACATGTGTCATACTCACTTTCTTCCTTTTCTGAGGAACTATCTTCTAAGTTAACAGAAGTATCTGTTAAGTTTTCTTCAGAGAGATCTTGATTGCTGGAAGATGTACAGAGGTTTTCTACAGAGATATCAAGTTTTTCTTCTGTAATTCTTGCCTTGAACTCAGGTGCCTCTACTGATAATTTCTTTTCAGAATTCATCATGCAGACAAATGCAACTTGAGTTTGAGTCTCGGGATTACCAAACTTGAAGATTCCTATCTGATCTTGAGTTTTCAGATACCTCTTAGGTTTGGATTCTCTTTTGACAGAGATTGAAGGCGACAAATCTGTGTTTTCAAACCACACATTTGTCATCTTCAGAGGTTTCCTCTTGTGAGGTTCCCCAGAGACTTTTTGACTTTTACTTACAGAGAGAAGATTTGGAAATCCAGGTTTTCTTGTATCTCCAATGTGAAATAGAGAGGACAGAGACTTGTCTCTTTTGGTTCCAGTATAAGGATATATATCGCAGAAGCCAATTCCCCGTCTCCCTATTTGTGTGTTTATTTTTTCGTACACCTTCTGAGCATCTTGAAATTTCTTAATTTGAAGATCTCTTCTGAGTAAATCTTGACAGAGGATTTCTCTTTCCTTTTGAAAATAATTTTTAAGAGCTAGGATGTTCATTCTGTCGCACTCAACGTCCATTAGAGTTTTAGACTTTGTTTTCAAAGAAGATTTAAGTTCATAAATCTTTTCTTTTAAAGGATTTAACTTTTTGTTCCAGTCCATTTCAATTTCTTCTTTTTCTTTAAAGATTTTAGCTTTTTCTTGAGTGAGAAGTCTAGCTTCTCTCTCATAGAAGGTGAGCTTTTTCTGAATATTTTCACATGTCTTTTTCATTTCAGTGTATTCAATGTTAAGTTTAATCAAGTCATCTTCTGCAATATTAGAGTTAGAGGTAGACGTGGATAACTCACTGTCGGAGTCCGAGCTGACTTCTGTCATGCCACAGAATAGAGCATTCTTTGTTTCGCCTTCGTCAGAGGATGTGTCTGACTCCCAGATTTATTTGTTCACCATTAGTGACTTCTGAGCATAGTATTCAGCTTTCTTTTTGTAGAAAGATGCATCCCTCTGAGGGCGATTTGACTTGCTCCTGCATTCGTTGGCAATGTGACCTGGCTTTCCACAGTTGTAGCATCCTTGGTTCTGTGTGGAGTTTCCAGCTCTGTCGTCTGACCTCTGTCGGTCACCACTTCTTTCGGTTCGGCACTCATTTGCGTAGTGGCCTGGCTTACCACATTTGTAACACTCTTGAATCTGTGGAGTGTTGCCAGCTTTGTCTTCCGACCTCTGTCGGTCATTTCCTCTGTCATTTCTGTCACTTGACCTCTGTCGGTCACCACTTCTGTCGTTTGACCCTTCTCTTTCTCGACTATCTCTTTCATATCGTTCATTGCCAGATTTCTTCTGGTATCCTCTGCTGAATTCCCTAGTCAAGAGAGCTAAAGATTTAGCTATCGAGGCCAGGGTCGTTTCTTCTTCTGCTGCTACTTCCTCTTCTTCTTCACTTTCCACCATCATGTTTTTCTTCTTCTTCTCCTTTCTTTCGTCTATTGCTTTCTTTTTCTTTGGTTTCTCTCTAGCCTCTGTAGTCTTACCAACCAATGCAAGAGGTGCAATGATCTGGGCTTTTGTTTGTGCTACCTGAGGCTCTTGTGCTGCTAATGTTCCATAGAGGTCTGATAGGGTCCAGGAATTTAAGTCTTGATTTCTTTGCAGAGACATAGATAACTGAATCCATTCTTCATTCAGAGACTTCAGGAACATAACGTTGTTTTCTTCAGAGGTTCTGTGGATGCCGAACTTCTTGCACTTGTTTATTAGAGAGTTGAACCTATCATACGTAGTTTGCAGAGATTCGGTTGGCAGAGCTTTAAAGGCATAGTATTCATTTATGTATTGAGCTATGCGGTTCTTCTGGGTTTTGGCTCCTACTTCTAGTTGTTTTTTGATAACGCCACTTTTTGGCGTTATTTTCAGTTCTCAAACCAACGAGATTGGCTTGTATTCAAGTAGAAAAGCGGAATTTTATGGTTTTATCTAGTGAAATATACAGGTTATCTAAAAGGCGGCAATCATCGAGAAAAGTGGCTAAAAGAGCCCAAAACGAGTCCAAACGAAGCCTAACGGAAGCCCAAAAGTCAAACCCAAGACCCGCGACCGAACCAGGACCCGAACCGCGAACCAGAAAACGACCCACGTAGCCAAAATGACATGCGCGACTTACCACGCGACTTACAAGTCGCGTGGCAAGTGGCGTAACCCACTGTTTTGCAATTTTCAGTATTTTAATTCGGGTTTTAGGTCATTATTCGGAACGCAACTTTCACACGACGGCCAGAGCAGTTCCAGGGGCGATTTTCAGAGCCGAGTGACACCTTTTTGGAGCGACGAGGGAGGATCAATCTAGGACACGTTCACGACGCAAGTAGATTCAATCACGGGAGAAGGGAGTTCATCACTATATCTTTCACATTCACCACGATCACAGTTATTATGTTTACATACGTTTTCGTTTCTCTTTCTCTTGTGTTTGAATCCCCCAACATCATGAACTAATCTTTAGATGTTGGGGGTTGGATTGAATTAGGATTGAACATATAGATGGATGACGAGTGACTTTTATCAGTTTTCCGATTTAATGAATGCATGTGATTTTGCTCTTAATGCTATTGTGAATCTGGCTAATTTACGATTGATTTGTTGTTGTTAAGTAAGTTCGAGAGAGTTAATTATCAAATAGAACTAGAAATCACACGCCTAAGGTAAGAAAGGATAGAGATATACCGAGTAAACCTTAGTCTCATTATAATCTTGTGCTTAATGTGTTTTGAACTACATAGGTTGAGATCGAGAGATTTAACTTGTGTTGTCAAGATAAAACTCATGGTAGCTTGAGAAAGAACCGTGCTTTACGAATATAACCGTTGTAACTCGAGAGAGAACAATGGTTAGATCAAGATTGGGTATTCATTAACGGAAATAACTGGTATTTGTTTAAGTCTGATGTTCATATGTGAAAATCTAAGGATTTCCAACCCTCAACTGTTTTCTCTATCTGAATTCCAAAGCTGTTCATTGTCTGTCTTGTGTTTGTTTTATTTTCTGCAATTAGTAGTTTAATACCATCCTCTCAATTTTCGACAGTTCAATTAATAGTTCTTATAGTAATTGTGATACTTAGTTCCTAGTTCCCGTGGATTCGATACTCGTACTTACCGTGCGTTATTACTTGATTTCGACACCGTACACTTGCGGTTAGATTCTCGGGGTGTGAAAACCTTGTATCAAGTTTTTGGCGCCGTTGCCGGGGAACTAGTTGTAACTAATAGCACTACCAGCTATACGCGCTATTAGATTGAGCATTTTTTTTTGTTATTTTACCTTATCACTTTCAGTTTTTGGATCACTGACTTTGCTTTCTTTCGTTTCAGGTACCACTTGGTTTATGCCAAGGACGACCCGAGGGAAAGAGATTAAAGAATTCGATCTGGAGATTGAAAGAACCGCTTGTCGCCTACGTCAAGAGACCAAAGCTAAGCGACAATTACAAATGGGTGACGAGAGACCTGTCAACGAGAGACCTCCATGCAATAATCCACCACCACCGCCGGAAAGGCGTCCTATGTGGTCGTTTGCCGACCCAAATGTGGCAGCGACACGTATAGGGATCCAACCTCCTACCACCGCGGATAATTATTTCGAGATCAAGCCGAGTACCATCGTCATGGTACAACAAAACCAATATGGAGGAGCACCGACCGAAGATCCTCATGCACACCTCCGTGCATTCGAGAGGATTTGCAGTACCTTCAAAATTTGGAATCAAACTAAGGTTATTCAGCTTTTCAGTAAAGGGTCGAGCTGAAATTTGGATAGAAGATTTACCGTCAGATCAGATCACTACCTGGGCACAATTGAAAGCCGCATTTCTTCAAAAAATCTTTCCACCGGGAAGAACTGCTCAATTGATGGCCGATATCACCCACTTCGCTCAGTGGGAACAAGAGACTTTATACGAGGCATGGGAGAGATACTAGGATATGTTGAAGAAATGTCCTCACCACGGGTTGCATGGATGGGTCATAATCCAGACATTCTATAGTGGGCTTCACCCGTAGTTTAAAAACGATATCACTGCCGCATCGGGTGGAGCATTGATGGATAAAACCTATGAAGAAGCATGCGAGCTGATCGAGAACTTGGCCGAACACAGTTTCTCCACTCCACGATCAGCCGTTAGACGAGTCGCGAGTGTTCAAGATACGAACGGGCTGAAAGAGATAAAGGCTCAATTAGGCATGATCACGAACCATCTGAAGGGAGGCAATTCACAAGATCCCGAGCAAGTTCAATTCCTCCAAAACCGGAATCATCAGCCGAGGAACGACCCGTTCTCCAACACATATAACGAAGGGTGGAAAAAGCACCCAAATTTCTCGTGGAGTCAACCCGGTCAACAGCCAGGTAATTTTTCTAACTCTTCAAATTCTTCCAATACTAATAATGCTTATCGTCCTCCAGGTTTTCACCAAAGGAATGAAGGACCATCGATGGAGAAGAAACCGGGGCTGGAAGATATGCTCATGAAGTTCGTGATGAAAATGGACAACACGATCGAGGGATTAGCGAGCACGGTGAGTACAGTCAAAGCTGCAACCGATCAGAATACGGCTTCAATTAAGATTCTCGAGAGGCAAGTGGGGCAGATTAGTGAAGCTCTACAAAACCGACCTCCCAGAACCTTTCCCAGTCAAACCGAAAGGACTAACCGGGAAACATGCAATGCCATTTAGCTGAGAAATGGGAAGGAGCTGAATGGAGAGCCAGTACGAGAGTCGTCATCAAGGGAGACCGGCCTGAAAGAGAAAGAGATTGAGAGCATTAAAGTGACTGAACTAGAAGCTGATAAAGAGTGTGCAATCAAAGAGAACTCAGAGGGTGAAGAGAGCAAGCAGTGTGAAGAGAACAAGCTAAAGCAACCACCGGTCAAGCCGGAAATACCGAGAGTACCTTACCCGAGCAGGCTGAAAGCAAATAAGGATGAGGTCAATTTTTCAAAATTTATTGAAGTATTTAAAAAGCTAACGATCAATATTCCTTTTGTAGATGCTCTCGCCCAAATGCCCTCTTACATGAAATTCATGAAAGAGATCCTTTCCAAAAAGAGGGCAATTGATCACCAATCCACCGTTGCACTCACTGAAGAGTGTAGCGCAATCTTTCAGAATAAGCTTCCCCAGAAGCTCAATGATCCAGGGAGTTTTTCTATCCCTATCCAAATCGGGAAGTTTTCTTTCAATAAAGTTGTGTGTGATTTAGGGGCTAGTATTAATTTGATGCCCCTTTCTATTTTCAGGAAACTTGGATTGGGCGAGGTGAGTCCAACGTTCATGACGCTCAAGCTTGCTGATCGGTCAATAAGATACCCGTACGGCGTGATTGAGGACGTACTCATCAAGGTCGGTAAGTTCTATTTCCCCGTCGACTTCGTGGTCATTGACATAGACGAAGATGAAGAGGTCCCGTTGATATTGGGACGACCCTTCCTGGCTACGAGTAGAGCACTGATAGACATGGAGGAAGGAGAGATTTCCTTCAGAGTTGGTGGCGAGAAGGTCATCTTCAAAATGTTCGAGAAGGAGCGAGGTCAAGTAGAGAGTGGAAGGTGTAGATCTGGAGATGGTAAAGGCAAGTCAAATGAAGAAGAATCCGCGAAGAATCGCAAGTGTGGGCGATCCAATTCTGCGGATACCGAGCCGAGCTGAAACCACATAGTCGTGCCACGACTTTAAATAAGGCGCTGGGTGGGAGGCAACCCACCAAGGTTTGTTTCCTTTTATTATTTTTAGTTTGAGTGTGTTTACATTTCCGAAAAAACCATAAAAATCGAAAAATCGAAAAATCAAAAATGGCTGGAACAGGGACATATGCGGTTTAACACGCGGTTTGCATACCGCGCAGCAAGCCGCGGGACCCTCTGTTTGTTTTCTGAAACAGTAGGTTACGCGGTTTGCCATGCGACTTGCAAGTCGCGGGCTAAACCGCGGGAGTCCCTTGTGCCCTGTTCGTTTGTCGTGCAATTTTTATTCCTTTCTTGCTTTGTGTGTTTCATTTTCATGTTTTTTTTTTCGTCGTGTGTTTTGTGCTTTGATTTCCTTTGTTTCACATGTTCTCCCTATCTCATCCGATTGATGTTCAACCTTTCAAGAATCCTCCTTCATCCGGGCAAAACAGGTACGCTCTAAACTTTGCATAATAACGAGTGGTGTAAGATGTTTGTTCGTGTTAGTTAAACGAGATGCAACAAACTTAAGTTTCACTTAGGTTTGAGGTGCCTCATCTTTCACATCTACACACTCAATTCTTTAGACCCTGTGCAAACCTCGGTTTTACCGAGGTTTGGGGTTGGCTTTCATTTAGCAAACCTAGGCCACGACCTAGGTTTGGGGTGCCCATTTTAGAAATTTTGGGTTTTCTTTTGCTTGCTATGTAATGCCTTGCCCATCCTTTTTATACCTATAATAACTGCATAATGATTCGAGTCGCATCACCTACGACTTTACTTGCACATTGGGGACAATGTGTGGGTAAGGTTTGGGGTTGCCCAATCGGGCCCAAGTTATGCACGTAGATTTCCTGCACTTCTGAGTGTCTAGATCATAATAGCTAAATTTTTTGTTTTGAATGATTGAGACCAACCATTGTGGGAAGAACCTTGTGAGAGTGACGTGACCGTTAGGGAAGGACCGGGAAAGGGCATGACTAGGGACATTAGTGGAGACCACCCGATAGTGAGTTTTGAGCCTAAAAGACGTTTTTCATTTCGAGGGATTCATACACCTAATTCTTATACACTTTTTTGAATTCCTTGTCGTGAATGTAGAATGATCTCGCTACATTATTGCATTGAGTAGCAGAGACGAACCTCGGGATATTGGGTAAGGGTATATGTGGACCTTAAGATATGATTCCAGGCATTATGTCTTTTGTTTTTAACCATTTCAGCTATCGTTTTCCCTTTCACCCTTTTGTGTGTATCCATAGCCCTTTTGCAGCCAAACACACACCTTATTCGTTTCTAAAATCACCAGTACACCTTTAGCCATAAGCCTTAGCCAACCCTTATCCGAAAGCGTGTAAATCAAAGGCAGTGATGAACTACGAAAGATAGAGCAGAAAAGAATAGAACAGGCCAGTCATGAGAATAAAACGGGTCAATGTAACCCGAGAATTAGAAAAGATAGAAAAGAGGGCCAATGAAGTCCCAACTAAAAAAAAGAAAAGAAATAAGTACAGTTTGTTAGTGTTTACAGCAGTTGAATAAGAGAGTCAAAGCGACTCCAATAGTGACAAAGAGGGCCAAATGATAGAGGCTGAATTAGAGAAGTTCGGAACTGCCAATGATTGACACGCCAAGGATCTTTGAACCATTTTACCCTTGTAAAGACCTAGCCCCATTACAACCCTTGTAAAGACCTAGCCCCATTACAACCCTTGTAAAGACCTGGATGATCTTTTGGAAGACGTGATTAGAGTCTATGACCACCTTTACCGATATTCCCTGTCTTGCTACTTGATTCCCTCTGAGATCACCTTTCTGGACATTTGTGCGTCTTTCTGTAGAGTTGTCATGTAATTATTGCATATTCTTGTACATAAGCTCCTTAAACATGACAACACGAGCGATAACCTAGGTTCGAGCGAAACGAGAGTATCCCGTGAGGTAGGGTCGAGGCGAAATGTTTTCCCTGGTATGTTTGAACCTAGTCTAGCCCGAACGTAATCGAAACTGTCACGAGTTCAACTCACAATGGAAAGTCATAGATCAAACAAAATAGAGATGAGGCGAGAGTGAGATAGATATTCACGGGTACGGGAAATCACCGATGCATCACTTGGTACCGATTGGGAATTGTGCAGTCAATATTATTTCACTGTGTGCTTTTATTCTATTTTTATCACTAATTTGCTTGGGGACAAGCAACGCTCGGTTTGGGGTTGTTGATAACGCCACTTTTTGGCGTTATTTTCAGTTCTCAAACCAACGAGATTGGCTTGTATTCAAGTAGAAAAGCGGAATTTTATGGTTTTATCTAGTGAAATATACAGGTTATCTAAAAGGCGGCAATCATCGAGAAAAGAAGCTAAAAGAGCCCAAAACGAGTCCAAACGAAGCCTAACGGAAGCCCAAAAGTCAAGCCCAAGACCCGCGACCGAACCAGGACCCAAACCGCGAACCAGAAAACGACCCACGTAGCTAAATGACACGCGCGACTTACCACGCGACTTACAAGTCACGTGACAAGTGGCGTAACCCACTGTTTCGTGATTTTCAGTATTTTAATTCGGGTTTTAGGTCATTATTCGGAACGCAACTTTCACACGACGGTCAGAGCAGTTCCAGGGGCGATTTTCAGAGCCGAGTGACACCTTTTTGGAGCGACGAGGGAGGATCAATCGAGGACACGTTCACGACGCAAGTAGATTCAATCACGGGAGAAGGGAATTCATCACTATATCTTTCACATTCACCACGATCACAGTTATTATGTTTACATACGTTTTCGTTTCTCTTTCTCTTGTGTTTGAATCCCCCAACATCTTGAACTAATCTTTAGATGTTGGGGGTTGGATTGAATTAGGATTGAACATATAGATGGATGACGAGTGACTTTTATCAGTTTTCCGATTTAATGAATGCATGTGATTTTGCTCTTAATGCTATTGTGAATCTGGCCAATTTACGATTGATTTGTTGTTGTTAAGTAAGTTCGAGAGAGTTAATTATCAAATAGAACTAGAAATCACACGCCTAAGGTAAGAAAGGATAGAGATATACCGAGTAAACCTTAGTCTCATTATAATCTTGTGCTTAATGTGTTTTGAACTACATAGGTTGAGATTGAGAGATTTAACTTGTGTTGTCAAGATAAAACTCATGGTAGCTTGAGAAAGAACCGTGCTTTACGAATATAACCGTTGTAACTCGAGAGAGAACAATGGTTAGATCACGATTGGGTATTCATTAACGGAAATAACTGGTATTTGTTTTAAGTCTGATGTTCATATGTAAAAACCTAAGGATTTCCAACCCTCAACTGTTTTATCTATCTGAATTCCAAAGATGTTCATTGTCTGTCTTGTGTTTGTTTTATTTTCTGCAATTAGTAGTTTAATACCAACCTCTCAATTTTCGACAGTTCAATTAATAGTTCTTATAGTAATTGTGATACTTAGTTCCTAGTTCCCGTGGATTCGATACTCGTACTTACCGTACGTTATTACTTGATTTCGACACCGTACACTTGCGGTTAGATTCTCGGGTTGTGAAAACCTTGTATCATTTTTCCAGTTCTTTCCATAGATCATATGCAGATTCACATGCATCCATGGACTGGAAAAGGTCATTTGGAATGGCCATAATCAGAATTCTCTTAGTTTTCTGAGCAACTTCGTATTTAGCCCAATCAGGATCAAACCAATTATCCTGGGTCTTTGGTTTCGTGTGTTCTGGGATTTCTGGTGTGTCGTGTCAGGAACACGAGGTACAGTTATCATGGGAACGAAAGGAGGGTTACGGATATAATAAACCAATTCTTTGTCAGTACCCTCAAAGAAGTGAATCATTCGAATCTTCCATTGAGGGTATTCTTCTCTAAGAAGAGTGGGAGTTTTGGTTAAGGAACCAGAAGAGAAGAAGTTGTTTGTACTAGTCATTTTAAGAGAGATAAAATTATCCAGAAAAGCGTTTGAACAGCAAACTTTTCAGAGTATGAAGTGGATGCTTCGTATGAAGTTTTTAATCTTAAAAGCTTTAAGCTGAGCACTAAAATGGTGTTTTTAACCAGAATAACAGATTCTATAATTTTACCAATGTTCGAATGAATCGAAAATGGCAGAAAAACAGAAACGGTTTGATTAATATGAAGAATAGGTTAAAAATCCAAGTTTCTACCAAAGATCATAGTTTATAGTGGATCCCTTGATATTAAAAATCAAGGTTTGATCTGATACCAATTGTTGGTTCCTGTTTTGCTTAAACAATGATCTTAACTTTCAGTTAGTTCAGATTTAGATATGGTGCGGAAGCGTATTTAAGAACTGAAAGATAATGTAAGGTAGAAGAACACACAATATCAAATAAACAGTATGTAAGAACAGATGAATATATCCAAGATTACTGTATTTGATATATATTAAGAACACCAAGAACTTCAAAGGATTAACAAGAAATCTGCAGTTAATGGTGTGTGTGAGAAGTGCAAAGCTTAATGATATATGTGTATTTTCGTGGTATTAAGATTAATAGAAGAGCTCACATGAGCCTTCTATTTATACTACTTCTAAAGGGGACAATAAGGACTGAAGGTACAAAGACACTGTTGAGGCATAGTAGCTGGAAGGTACAAAACACTATTCTGGAACTGTTGCAGATACAACGTTCATTAAATGCTCCGTATTCAGCTTTAGGCGGAAACCTATCAGAGTTTGACACATGGAGTTGTCAGGTCACGCCTTTGTACGATTGATCTTTAGAACCTTCGAATGGTAGATATTGTAAGAAGCATGTTCGTCCTTGTTAAGATCTTTTGCGTAGATCTTCTTTTAACCACAGAAGCTCTGTCAAGTATGATAGAAGCTTTGTGGTCTTGTTCTCTTAGAAGTGTCTTCTGTTTATTCTTTACTTCGGTCTTCTTGGTTAACCCGGCAGAGCCTCTGTCAAAGACTTCTGTCTTCTCGGTTACTCGGCTACTCGGCAGAGCCTCTGTCGAACACTTCTATACTTAGCCTATTTTTCACTACTTTCATAAACTGAAAGATTGGAGCTAACACTTTCTCATCTCAGTGTTCCTCTTCTAAACCGCCTATCCCTGAGGAAATCTCTACCTTAACTTCTAAAGGTAAAGAAAAAGTTGTTTATCCAAAACCTACCTCAGTCTTTAAAAGCAAAGGTAAAGGAATTGCTTTTAACCAAAATCCTCAGAAGGGTACCTCTGTACCAAAGCTGAATGCTTCTAAAGCTTCAGTGACTTATCCCTCTGGTTCAAAGAATAAGATCCCTGGATTTATTCAGCGTGGATCTATTCAGTGATCTACTCCTTATATCAAAGTGGAAATTATTGGTAAGAAATCTGAAGAACTGAATGTTCCTCCCATTTCAAAAGCCAATAGCTTACTTGGTGCCGGTCCTTCTAATTAAAAATCAAAAGCTCAGCATGCAAATGGTCCTAGAACTACTTTTAGTTATAGAAAATGTTATCATTGTGGACTTACCAATCATATTGCTTGTAAGTGCCCCACAGCCAGCCAAGCTGAAAAGATAGCTAAGGTGAAGATCATTGCCCCCAAGGCAAAGAAGACCACTGAGGTTAAGAAATTAACCAAAGTGAAGACTGACAAAGCTGAATCTTCAAATGCTGCAAAGACTGCTGAACCTTCCACCTTTTCTTCTACCCCCACTGACAAGTGTGTACACATGCTTAAGTGGGTACCCAAGACAATCTAATCTTCTTTTGTAATGCAGGTTAAGAAGGGTATCTGGTATCTAGATAGCGGATGCTCTAGACACATGACTGGTATGAAGAACCTACTCAGTGAGTACAAAGAAGAGAAGGGTCCCTCTGTAACTTTTGGTGGAAATGGAAAAGGTCATACCCGAGGGTTTGGTGTACTCTCTAATGGTACAACAACCTTCAGAAGAGTCGCATATGTTGAAGGGCTGAAGCATAATCTTCTAAGCATCAGTCAGCTTTGCGACAAGGATAACAAAGTAATCTTTACAAAGGAATCCTGCTTTGTCGCTGACAAAAAGGAGAAGATAGCTCTCAGCGGTTATCGTTTGGAAAATGGTTATGTAATAAACATGGACTCAACAACCACTGAGAACTCCCGTTTCTTCTCAAAAGCCTCATCTGATGTCAACTAGCTATGGCATAAGAGGCTCTCTCATCTCAACTTCAAGACACTGAACACACTTTCTTCAAAAGAGTTAGTCACTGGTCTACCTCAGCACTCATACGCCAAAGAATCCTTATGTTCAGCGTGTGAGAAAGGCAAGCAGACCAAAGCAAGCTTTAAGTCAAAGCAAGTTTCCTCAGTGTCATCTCCTCTACAACTTCTCCATATGGATTTGTTTGGCCCTGTTAACAAACAATCCATCGCTGGAAAGAAATATACGCTGGTCATAGCTGATGAATTCTCTAGATATACATAGGTTATGTTTCTCCGTTCTAAGAGTGACACCCCTGAAGAACTCATCACCTTTGTTCGGAAGATGGAAACCCTGAACAACTTGACCGTTCGCTCAATAAGGAGTGATCATGGGACCGAATTCAAAAACAGTTCTCTTGATTCCTTCTTTGAGAGTAAGTGTATTTCTCACAACTTTTCTTCAGTGAGAACACCGCAACAAAACGGAGTCGCTGATAGTAGAAATAGAACTATTATTGAAGCTGCACGTTCAATGCTCAGCGATTCTCACCTGCCTACTCAGTTTTGGGCAGAAGCTGTCAACACTGCTTGTTTTACGCAAAACAGGTCGCTGATAGTCAAAAGATTTAATAAAACATCCTATGAACTTTTTCATGGGAGAAAGCCTTCAATTAGCTTTCTTCACATCTTTGGATGTCAGTGTTTCATACTGAACAACATAGATGCCCTTGGAAAGTTTGATCCGAAGGCTGATGATGGAATCTTTCTTGGATACTGCTCAGTCTCCAAAGCCTTCAGAGTCTTCAATCGAAGAAGACAAACTGTTGAAGAAACTATTCACGTCACTTTTGACGAATCCCGTTCAGCGAATTCTCGACCTTCTGCTGATACTGAAGAACTGAATCAATGTATGTTTTCTCATCTTGGTGATTCAGAAGATATTCCCACTCCTCATACTCATACAGTTGAAGATGATAGTCCTACTATCATCCCAAACATGCAGAATAGTGAAGCTGAAACATCATGGGTCTCAGCTATTCCTTTAAACACCATACCTGCTTCTGAACCAAAGGTCTCAGACATTCCATCTACTTTTCAGCAATCAGTGAATGAGATGACATCTGCACCTACTCCTCTCTTGGCTGATATTCCAGAAGTTGCTGAAGCTTCATCTTCAGCTCCTCTAGTCCAATTTGAGTCAGCGACTTATGCTCCTGCTCAGCGATGGACTGTATATCACCTAATTGATCAAATCCTTGGTGATCCAAACGCTGGTGTTCAGACTCAACGAAGTGCAGGTAATATTTGTTTATTTGTTAACTTTATTTCTCTGATTGAACAAAAGAAAATAGATGATGCCCTCAAAGATCCAAACTGGGTCAGTGCCATGCAAGAAGAGCTGACTGAATTCGAAAGAAACAAAGTTTGGAAACTTGTTCGAAGACCAACTGACAAGACAGTGATAGGCACTAAATGGGTCTATCGAAACAAGTTGGACGAACATGGAACTGTAACCCGCAACAAGGCTCGTCTTGTTGCTCAGGGATACAGACAAGAGGAAGGCATAGATTACGATGAAACATTTGCTCCAGTAGCAAGACTAGAATCTATTCGTCTATTCTTAGCATACGTTGTACATAAAGACTTCAAAGTTTATCAGATGGATGTTAAGTCAGCGTTCCTAAATGGAAAGGCGAATGAAGAAGTCTATGTGGAACAACCTCCAGGATTCTCAGATCCTAAGCGTCCAGGTTATGTTTATAAACTGGATAAGAAACTTTATGGCTTAAAGCAAGCTCCACGTGCATGGTATGACACTCTATCCTCTTATCTCCTAATTGAAAATTTTGAGCGAGGTAAAATCGACAAAACTCTATTTTTCAGAATAGTGAAAGGTCATATCATTCTTGTTCAGATATATGTTGATGACATTATATTTGGTTCTACTAACCCTGACCTTTGTACTCGTTTCGCTGATAGAATGAAAGAAGAGTATAAAATGAGCATGATGGGTGAGCCAACATATTTCCTTGGTCTTCAGATAAAACAAAATGAAAAAGGAAATTTCATTAATCAGGGAAAGTATGTTAAAGATATGCTGAAGAAATTCGATTTAACTCAGAGTTCAGCTATGAAAACCCCTATGGCACCACCGCTGACACTAAACAAGGATTCAAATGGAATACCTGTTAATGTCACGTTGTACCGTGGGATGATCGGCTCTCTCTTATATCTTACAGCTAGCCGACCCGATATAATGTATGCAACTTGTTTGTGTGCACGATATCAAGCTGAACCTAAGGAATCTCATATGATCGCTATAAAGCGAATCTTTCGTTACCTTAAGGGTACTATGAACCTAGGTCTTTGGTATCCCAAAGACTTAGGGTTTGATCTAATTGCCTATTTAGATAGTGATTTTGCAGGTTGCAAATTGGATAGGAAAAGCACCACAGGAGGCTATCAGCTCCTGGGTGGAAAGCTGGTGAGTTGGACAAGTAAAAAGCAAAACTCAGTGTCCACCTCAACTGCTGAAGCTGAGTATGTAGCCGCTGGAAGCAGTTGTTCTCAGGTCTTGTGGATGAGAAATCAACTACTAGACTATGACCTTCAGCTCTCGAAAATTCCAATCTATTGCGACAGCACAAGTACCATCGCTATAGCCAACAATCCAGTGCTACACTCAAAGACCAAACATATCGAAATCAGGTATCATTTTATCAGAGATCATGTGATAAATGGTGATATAGAACTTCATTTTATCCCAACTGACTATCAGTTAGCTGATCTGTTCACCAAACCTCTTGATGAGACAAGATTCAACTTTCTCATCAGCGAGCTTGGAATGCTGAACTTTGAAGTGTAAAATCTTCAGTGGTTCACATTGTATCAGCGATAGGATAAAACAATTATATAACCCATTCTATCATTCTCTCTCTGAACATAACTGATTCGCTTATATCAAGGTATGTTTTCTCTCTTGCTCGCTGACGTTCGCATGTGAATGTAAGATTTCAAAACAAATTGCATCGCTGAATATCTCTTCCTTAACAACGATACTTTGAAATTTCTTAAACTAACACTGATATTTCTATTCAGTGCTTTATGTTTTTCAAAATAGTCTATGAGCTTTCAAAACCTCAGAGACATCCTAAAATAAGAAAGGACGTTTGTGACATCATCACAACGGATAAACCCTGACACGTTCTTTTTCTGACACACGTTTGCACGTTTTGTTTACCTTCCAATCAAATGCAAACACGTGTCCGTGTCATGATGAAAAACTTTCCCGCTCGAGTTTTTCTCTCTCTCAAATCTCCCTATATAAACTATTTCGGGTTTATATTTTTTTTCTTTACGCGAACTTCTTCTCCAAGCAAGAAAGGATTTACTGTTGCTTATTTACAGAAATCTGTTCATCTCCTTCTTCGATTACCAGGTTAATATTCTTATTATTTACCTGTATAACTTGTTTTTGATCTTCTTATTGCTTTTAACAGATCAAACAAAAGAAACCTTTTCTAAAATGAAATCATTTCTTTCATGGTTTTATGAACACAACCTTTTCATGGTTGTTCTTCAAGTTTAAAACTCAAAATCTTAAACTTGTTCTTCATTCGTTTTTTCCAGAATCCTTATCTAAAGGAAAATGGAAAACAAGACTTTTAATGGGTTTGTTTTTCAAAACAAGAAAACCCTAATCTTCATTAAGAAATTTCTGTCTGAATGAAATGGACAAAAATCAAAAAACATCTTATTGGAAAATCTTTCACATTAAGACTATTCTTTTTTATGATTCATGGTTAATATGTTAAACAGAAATGGCATCTTCTACTCTTTCTCCTACCGCTGAGAAATCCACGGCTGCAAAGAAACTGACTCTTGTCAAAGCTCCTCAGGTCAAGTTCAAGCTTGAGGAAATCGATTTTTCAAAATCGAACAACCTTCATGCGCTTTTCGAGTTTCCTCCTCGAAAGCAAGTCACACATCTGGATGATGCTGTGAACTACCTCAAAACATGTTGCTTATCCACAGCCCTGATCATTACACCCCCTGCTCATCAATTCCTACTTTTTCAGTTCTGGTATACTTCCAGAAGAGCTCAGGTACCCCATGCCAAAGACCCAACGAAGATCGTTGACTCCATTCTGTGTGACACAAAATTTGGCACCACTAAAATCAACCCTGCCATTATTAGGAAAGCACTGAGCCTTCCTACCTCTACCAAAGAAAACCGCTTTGTCCCTCTCCCAAACCACAAAAACCATGCTGATAGGGAAGCCATCATTGCAATCTCCGATGCAATGGGTTACGCTTGGGACACTAGAAAGGGACAAGAAGACTGAGAAGAAACTGACCATGATCAAGAAGTCCAAAATGCCCAGCGAGATGAACTTCATCTTCGCACATCTGATAAGCTGCATGACAGCGAAAAGTGGCTCCTCTGATCAAGCTGCTCAACCTCAGGAAGCAATGGGCTATGCTTTGCTGAAAGGTCTAAATATTGACTGGGCCTCAATCATCTATGACGACCTTGCGTTCATAGTAGATTCATCAGCGCCGTCTTTCAACAAGGAACCCAGCATTTACACGCTGAAGACTCTACAGCTCTTCTTGAAGAGCTGATGGAAAGTTCAGTGGTACGCTCTGCCACAGCTGACCAAGCCACACCTTCCATCCCAGCTTCAGCGTCTCTAAACGCTGAAGTTATAAACTTGGAAATGAACCCACCTCCTTCAGCCTCTCTACAGACTGAAGTGAATGACAGTGAATCCAACGCTGAACCCCGCACACAACCATCATTCTCATCCCTCATTCCTCCTACTCAATCTTTGGTCTCTCCACAAATTTTCCCAACTTTCTCAGGGACACCCTTCATCGTACATGACTCAGCTGCAGACACTCTAAATACGATGATGGATGCAAACTTAGGATCTGTAGGCACCTCCATGCGCCAAGGTACTCTTGAAGGCGACATGGAATTTCATTCAGTACACAAAGGGTTCTACAACTTCGCCAACCCGCCTGCAGGTATAAACACAATCCAAAACACTCCTCTCTCTCTACCCCAAACTTCTGAGTTTTCCTCTGTTCATAAGTTAATAACTGTTTCAGGTCCTAATTTGGGGGGTATCAACACCTCCCTGAAGGCCCTGGAAACAAAGGTGGAAAATTACAACACCATTCTCTCCATGAATTCTTCAGCGGTTACAGACGCTGGAGAGAAACTCAAAAAGCTGAACGAGATCGTTGATACAAAAGCCTCCAAAACTGATCTGGAGAAGGTGGATGGTAGCATTGCTCAATTTGCTACCACCCTCGCTGACAATTCAACCTCCACCACCTCTCTTTCAACAAACTTCACCTCTCTGTCCAATGAAGTCACATCATTGAAGACAGATGTTGGTTCTCTTAAGGGTGAAGTTTCCACGATCAAGGCTGACGTCTCCGCCATCAAAGAAATTGTTCAGAAGGTACTCGATCGCCTGAACGTCCCAACTTCTAATTTTTCTCAGGTCGATCGCGAAGCTCTTCAAAAGATCAATCCTGCTATAACTGGCCTGGAAGTCAGATTAGCAAAGATTGAGAACTGTGTTGGGATCTCTGGCCAAGAAGACAGGGACCAAATACACACTGTCGATGCTGAACAATCTGTTACCTCCCCCAACCATAATGTGGAAGAGGGGGAGAAGACTAAAGAAGACCTTCCCCATAATGCTGAGGGGGAGGGTATTGAAACTGCCGCTGGACCTCAGGGAGTTGAAAACCCTGAGGAAACCGAGAAACCTTCCTCTGTATCTGAGGGGGAGCAACTCGATGAGCAACTTAAGGAAGTTGTTGCTGACGTGATCGAACCTTATGCTGAAGAGGTCGAGTCTGAAGAAGAAACTGAAGATGATGAACCTGTCGACATCTCTGATGAAGAACCATCATCATCCCCCAAAGATGATGATGATGACGATTTCTTCTACGTCCAGCCTGTTGCAAAAGCCCCAGCTCAAAAAGGGATCACGATAAAAGAACCTTCAGGGGAGCGGACCAAGACAAAGCCTGCAGCGTCTGAAGCTGACAAAGGCAAAAACAAAGGCTCTGTCCAAAAATCGGTGAAAGACCCCGCGTTGAAAAGAACTCCCATTGATGTCCAACGTCAGCTATGGGATGATGCCCAAAGGATCGTTGAAGAAAAGACTAAAGTATCTGATACGACTTTGGAATGGTGTAACGAAATGCTGAATTATCGATCTCGACCATCCAAAATCATCAAGGTAAACATCAGAGGAAGACTGTTCGTAGACGTTCCTGTTGTTGAAGTTGATGTATTCAGAGAAGACAAAACCAAGCAAACCTTCTATGCTGCTACTTTAAAAAAAATTGGTTTCTATGAATGGTTGGAAGTGAAATTAGCCATTAAGCGATCGCGCTCAAAGTTCAAGAGACATGTGGAGAAAATTTTAAATACTCAGATCGACTCGGTTTCTTCTGCTGTGGATATTCCTCCTTACACTCTTCTTCCTCCTCACCAAAGAAGACTCTCTGCAAAGGAAAAGAAAGTGTCAGACGCAGGTCCTCCTATACGGAATGAAACAGGTATTGGTTTCTCTCATGCTGAAGTTCTTGGCCCTGATGCTGATCTCTCAGCGCTTGACACCTCCCTACCAGCTGGTGAAACTTTCATTCCTGGCAAAGTCGTAAGTGATCCCTATGGTATATTCTTTCTAGACTGCCATGGAAACCAACACTTTCAACGCATCTCTGAGCTTCCAATCACTCCCATCGAACAGCTCAGAGACCTCATATACTGGTGTGAAGTCAGACGCGACATTCATGCACGTCACCTCAAGCCCCTGATCTTTGAAGAAGCAAAGAACAAAAAGGATCAAGGTGTCACTGTCCTTGACTGGATGATTCCCACATCAAAGACCCTCGTTGAACTTCTCATCAAGGAAGAACCTTTTGACGGATAGGATCGCCTTGTAATTCTTTCTATCCTTATCTGTCTAAATCTTCTGTACTTGTAATTTTATTTGTTGTACTTGTAATTTTTCCATTTCCCTCTGTAATCTTTACGAAGTTTAAAGAAAAATTTCCGCGAATGTACTTTACTCCATCAGTACTGAAAAGATCCCAGAAAACAGTAAAAGGGACAAATATTTTATGAGTTCTTTTTATCCTTATGTTTTCATTAATTAGCAATTTTCTCTGTTGCTATGTCATAATCAAATAGGGGAAGATTGTTGATCCAAACCCTCAGGGATTTGATAATGACCCTCTCTTAAACACTTAGTGAAAATTGTAAGTAAACAATATGTATTAGAGTTTCACTATCGCTGATAAGTACTAAGACTTTACAGTACCGCTGATACAAACTCTCACTCTTTAGATTAGATATTCAGCGAACACTGTTCATCATCTTATAGCTCTGAGCCTGTTCAGTCTATGAGATGATCGCTGACAAGTTGTTGTTTACTTATGATCCCTGAAGACAAGTTTCATGTCAACATATGTTCTACGCTGAAGTCGAAGATCAAGATCAAGAACCAGCGACAAGTCTACTCATGAACTGATGCGGATATCAGCGAAGCAAGACCTGTCTATTCAACGTGAAGTATCAAGTAGAAGACTTCAGCAATCGTTGAACTTTATCATTCGCTGATAAAGATCTGATTCAACGAAAGCTGATCATGAAGTCTCCCTGCATGTTACTATTGTCTTACCTCCCTTGCACGTCTCCGTACGAACTGTCAGAACGGACATCCCTTTTGTCTGTAATCGTACAACAACTCTGATTCTACACTGTGCACCATGCGGCTACTAAGGTTGTCTACAAAGGTCAATGACATGAAACCACTCAGCTGCTGCCACGTGTAAAGCCATACTGCCATGCATTAAATGCATGCAGTATATAAGAAGAACCTTACTTTAATTTTGAAGTGTGCTCGGACCATCTTCTTATTTATCTCTTATTGTTAAGTTATTATTCGTAATTTCTTTAACTATTTCTAGTGCAAGAAACTTAGTGTTTCTCAAGACTTGTTAAGATTAGGTTTATCCTTAATCTTGTTCCGCAACAAGTTGTAAATTGTCTTGATTTATCAATAAACAATTTAGAAAAGTAAAAACGTGTGTTTGTTTTCAACCCCCCCCCCCCCCCCCCCTTCTACAAACTTGTATAGCCCTTCGGGACCAACAAGATAGGCTTTTTGGACCTTTTCTTGCTTTTCATTCTCTTTGGTTTCGGTGCACTCTCCTCTGTGGTTTTGGATTTTCTTTTCTTCTTTTCCTTTGGAGGAGAGGGAGGTGCAGAAGATCCAACCTCTGTTGCATGAGGTGGAGACTTTTGTGTTTGAGCAGCAGAAGTAGAGGTGCCCTATGTGGTTTTCCTCTTGTGAGTTTTCTTTTTAGTAGAGGCAGAGGGTTTGTTTTTCTTTGCAGAGGGGATTATGGTTTCTCTTTGTGCACGGAATCTAGCCTGAACTTCTTCATGCTTCTGAAAAGCTACTGCCAATTCTTCATTATTCATCCTTTTCTTATCCAAGAAATGGCTTCCACCTCTCACGCTCAGGAAAACTCCCCTGCTCTGATACCAATTGTTGGTTCCTTTTTGTTTAAACAATGATGATTCTTTCAGTTTAGTTCACATAAGTTTATATTGCGGAAGCGTATTTAATGAACTGAAAGAAATGCTAAGATAGAAGAACACACAATATCAAATAAGTAATGAAGATGACAGATAAATAACTCAAAGGTTACTGTATTTGATATTATCAAGAACACCAAGAACATAACAAGAAATCTGCTGGTGTGTGTGTTTGTGCGTAGCTTAATATCTGATTCTTGTTAATAGAAGAACTCAACATGAGTCTTCTATTTATACTACTACCAAGGGGACATACATTAGACAATAAGGACTGATCTATAGTAGACAAGATCGTATGAACAGTAGCAGGTACTGCATGCATTAAATGCGCTGATATCAACTTGGTACTGAGCCCTATCAGAGTTTGACACGTGGAGGTTGTCAGGGCACTCCTCGTACAAGTTGATGAACGGATCCTGGAACAGTAGAAAGATATTTGTTGATTTCTTCTAAGTCTTCAGTGTACCGCAGAGGCTCTGTCAAGTGTGACAGAGGTTCTGCGGCTCGGTACTCTGTGAGTAGTCTTCTGTTGATTCTTGCCTTCGGTCTTCTTGGTGTCTCGGCAGAGCCTCTGTTGGAAGCTTCTATACTTAGCCTATTTTTCACTACTTTCATAAATCGAAAGATTGGAGCTAACACTACCCTCATCTCCAACCATTCAGGGAAGCCAAGCTTATCAATATTTGACAGGTAGCGAGTTGACTTGAATCCGTTTTCTCTGATGATTTCGACGTCGACTATTGGAACATTTTTTGACATTCTCCCTTTCAGGAACACAAATTTAATTCTTGAAGCGTAACTTATGTAGTGGCATTTCTCTTTGCACCAGGCCAAAGTGGAATCACTGCCCTTTGCTTTCTCTTGACTTCTCTTTGTGCGTCCTTGATCAGCTTTCGTTGGACAGCTACAAGGAACCTTTTCAGTTCAGGATCTTTTACCGAACGCTGAATGAGTTCGATGGCATATTCTTTGTCTTTTTCTTCAGCTCTTTTTCGTTCGGCAAGGAGTTTCTCAGCTTTGAAAGCTTCAGCGATTTCCTTTGTTGATAGGATGTTGAGATGAGGAGGAATGATGCGCTGAGCGTCAAGCTTTCGAATCATGGCTACTCTCTTGTTCAGTTCTTCTTCACTTGGCTTTTGAGGAGCCAAGGAAGGTCTTTTATTGTGCGAGAGCAGTTCTTCTTCTTCTTCTTCAATAGTTTCATCAGTTTTAGCAAAGGAGACTGGGATTATTTGTAAGTCATCAGCACTCGGGGCTGGGATTATTGGTAGAGTGTTGCGGGGAACTTCAGCTTGACCCTCAAGCAGGGGAGAGGACTAGCTGAAACAAAACGATCACAGAGGTAAGATCATTTGTGAGAAGAGATAGAGAAAGAATGGGTTAAGTGTTTAGAGGTTTGAGTGAGAGTAGGATGGATATAGAGAAGGGGTAGAGGAGGGATGCAGTGTAAGGGAAAAGAGTATATGTTACCTGACAAACTGACTTTCTGAGAAGGATAATCAGATTGTCTTCAGCGAGGCCTTTGTTTTTACTTTTATCGGCCGTAGTCGCTGGAGGTTTTGTTTTGGTCCCCTCCCCTTGTTCAGTGATCACGACCCCTTTCAGAGCTGGGGTCTTTTTGGGCTTGGGCTGGAAGACAAAGCCATCGAGATCATCATCATCATCATCATTTTTGGGTGATGATGAGGGTTTGTCATCCTGGAGACCCAAGTCTTCATCGTCTTCTTCTTCTTCTTCTTCCTCAGCCTTTTCTTCATTTTCTGAAGAAACAACATGCACTGGTGAATCAGCATGTTCTTCGACATTTCCCCTTAACACTTGCGTGTACCGAGAATTCGGTTCCCTCAGGGTTTTCAACTCCCTGAGGTTTTTCAGCATTTTCCTCCCCCTCAGAAACATGGGGAAGGTCTTCTTTAGTCTTCTCCCCTCTTCCGCATGTTGAAGAGGGGAGGTAACAGTAGTAACAGCAGCATGATCAGGTTCCCTGTCTTCGTGGCCAGGGAAGCCTGAGCGGTTTTCAATCGCTGTCAATATGTCTTCTAGGCCAGATAGAACAGGGTTGGTCTTCTCAATGAACTCCACCGCCTTCTCCAGGTTTTCCCGATCCACCTGAGTAAAGTGGGATAGAGGGATGCTGGGAGCGTTCAGGCGCTCGAGGACTTGTTGAAGCAGATTAGTGGAAGAGCCGACCGCTTGAGTGAGAGAGCCCATCTCAGTATTCAAGGAACCCATCTCTCCCTGAAGATTTGTAACCTCTGTCTGTAATGATGTGACTTCGCTGGACAGGGTGTTGAAGTTGTTGGAGAGAACGGTGTTAGTGTTGTTGAGGGCGCTGAGTGTGGAGGAGTTGTTCGTTAGAGCCTCAGCAACAGAAGACAACCTGCCTTCAATTTTGGACATATCATCAGAGGAGCCTTTTTCAGCGACAGCCTCAACCAGCTTCTTTAAAGTCTCCACAGCGTTTGTAACCGCTGTGGAGTTCGAGGAGATGGTGTTAGTGAGAGTTTCCACCTTAGTAGCAATCTCCATGAAGGAGTGGCTGATGGTGCCCAAATTAGGACATGTAACAGAGAGAAACTTGTGAACATAGGAAAGCTCAGAAGTTGGGGGTTCAGAGAGAGAGGTGTTGTGTATACCTGGTGGTGCGTTGGAGAAGGTGTGGAAATAACGGTGTCCAGTCAAATGCTCCATATCGTCTTCCATGTTTGGTTAACGCTGAGAGCCCGCACGTCCTTGATCCTGATTCATCATATGCTGAAGATCAGCAGCCGATGTGTCACTTAAGTGAAAGACGCCTGAGTTTGAGAAGGGGGGAATTAGGAAGTTTGGAGTGACCAAAGAAGATGAGGGATGAACAAAGGTTGAGAAGAGGGTGTGGGTAGCAGATTCATGTTAATTTCAGTGTTGAGAGGTACTGAGAGTGGGGGGTCCTGGTCCATGTTAATTTCAATGTTGAGAGGCACCGAAATAGGAATGGAAGGGGTAGCTTCAGCGGATATGGCGGAGTGTACCACTAAACTTTCCATCGTCGTCTTCAGAGGGACAGACATGGAGTCTTCAGCCTGGGAAGGCATGGGTTGCTCCTTTGAGGTCTTCTTGGACTTATGGATGCCAAGTGGGGATTCAGATGGTTTTCTCTTTCGAGATGGAGTAGTGGTTGCGGCCTGGGTACCAGCGGTTGGGACGACCGTTGCCGATGAGGTAGCCACAGAAGTAGAAGAAGTAGAGCGAAGAAGAGGTAAAAGAGTAGAGAGACGTACCTCATTTGCGATCGGTTTGTAGTCGAGTACCTTAGGGCCAACCTGAGAAAGTCTCAAGTCTCCCCCGATGGGATATCTTTATCTCAGCCCATGCATGAATAGGGCACTGAGGAATCATGGGTATTGAACGTTCGCTTTATTAGGGGCTTCAACCTTTTCCATCAGATCTTCAAAGATGAGTCATGCCCAGTCCACGTGCAGGCCTTTCATCAATGTGTAACCTATGGCAGATTGGGTCTTTGAGGCCTGATCAGTAGACCCGACTTTAGCTGACATACAGCTGATGAGATGAGTAAAGATGAAGTTCATCTCGCTGGGCATTTTGCTTTTCAGCACTGTGGTTATCTTCTTCTCAAGGAGGTTGTCGCGCCCTGTATTCCAGTTATACTTCATGGCGTCCAAGAAGGAGATAATTTCAGCCTTTTAGGTTGGGTCAGAGAAAGGGACAAACTTGTTGTCCTGTGAGCTGGAAGGGAGGTTCAGGGCGTGTCTGATAACTCCAGGGGTGATCTTTGCTACACCGAAATCAGTCTCGAAGGCGATGGCATCAATCTTTTTGTTTGGGTTTTTGGTGGAGGAGATTTGGGTACGATGATCCGTGTACCCGAACTGAGCTAAGAGGTTTTTGTGAGCAGGAGGCCTGATAGTCAGAGTTGTCTCCAGAGGACATGTTTTTATGAAGTTCACTGCATCGTTTAGATGAGTGACCATCTTCTTCGGAGGGAAATCCAACAAAGCATAGGGGTTGTTTGAGTGGAACGTGATCTGGTCCAGTGAGAGTTTCATCATTGGAGCCTTCGTAAGTTTAGCTTTGTCAAAAGTTGTAGGAGATGCAACGTTGGTATTGTCAGTGTTTGCCATTGCTGTTTAGAATACACAAAGATGAAGAAGATGAAGATAATTTCTTAAAATGGAGAAGTTTACAGAATAAGGGTTTTTAGGTGTTAGTCCTAGATTTAACAGGTAACAACGATTCAATGAGAAATAACAAGAACAATTGATGATTTCAACTTGTCATCTCTCTCGTATTCATTCAAAGTATTAATCGTTCAACAAGATTACAATGGAAGTAAAGGAACGACTTTTTCTCTCTAATACTAATGAATGATAATGAATCGTCTAACCTAATTCTAAGGCAAACACTAACCTTATATACTTAGGCCAATTAGCATTAAGGCCCAAGCCCATTAGGCTAAACTAAGCCCAATAATCAATATTAAGGCTTTTACAATAATAAATAAAACTAATTAAGCACTATATAATTATTTATATATATTTCTAATATGTAGGACATTTATGGTCCTAACAATCTCCCCCTAAAGATATATAAATAAAAATCGGTCTTGAAATCTTCAGATCTTGATCTTATCTCCTTCTTGAATCTTTGAAAATGCAATGATGTTGCTTGTCTTCATGTCTTTCGACGCCCCCCCTTCAATATAGCTCTTATCTTCATATCTTCAACGAATCTTTCTTTGAATCGCGATTTGAATTTTCTTTCAGCTTCAGCTTTAAGAACTTGTAGAACCAATATGCTTGATGGAGGAAATAATTCGAAGCGAACACCACTTGATAAACGATGAGAAGAGTTGATCACTTGTAAGCACTTTTAAGTCTTTTCGGATTTCGGAACTTGACCGTTACTCCCCCTTGGCTTTTGCATGGGGACTTCTTTACTCCCCCTCGGCTTTTGCTAACTCCCCCTCAACTTGATCTTCGGTGTCTTTGAATCTGTACCCTTTCTCCCCCTCATGATGAGTAGGAGCATCCGTAGCATCATGCACGTTCAAAGACAATAGTGACGAGTAACAAAAAATTCAGATAAAACATTTTAGAAACCAACATGGGGTAAAAATCTAACACAGAAATACATAGTAACTGTTATCACAACAATTTAAAAAAAAAATTGTGCGGCCTATGTTCAGAGTTGGCAATGGGGTATCTCTGATAGGACTTCCAGTTATCACTGAAGAAAATTTGAAAAATTAACCTCTCAAACTGTTCCAGCAATATCACGAAGATATGCAATTGGAATCACAAAGACTCGTGCATGTGAGAAAGAAAATAATTCTATCTGATTGGCTCAAAATATTGATATAACTCGGGACTCAAGTTAAAATCAATTGACACAGTGAATAGAATATGAAGTTCGGTGACCGGAACTGGTGTCTTCCTGTTTCAATATCTAAGACCTCCGAGTGAGGAATAGATAGAGTATGTGCTAAATCTCCGTGAATATATAAAACAAGCATCTGTTGAGAGATGCTTGAGTAGCTGGGTGGGGTGACACGAGTTATCGACACTGGGTCCATGTCTGTTTCAATATTCATCTCCAAAGAACGAGAATGAATAGATTATGTGGTTACCCGAATAACTGACTCGGTTTGGTAAGGACTAATAATTCTTTTAAGTCCTGTCACAGCCTCACCATATTCTTTTCTCTCCAAACTCATCTATTAATCTAGACCCCTCACTGTTATCTATAAATGGGAGTGTTTCTTAGGTAGGTCCTTCCGGTTCTGGCTTGACCATAGAAACAATGTAAGACCTAACACTCCTTTCATGCAACGAGTAGAACAATTTAGTAAAACAGTTGAAATACGAGTTCTAAACTGAAATGTTTAGAAGTCAAAACATTTAAGTACGAGTCCTGATATGAGGTGATCAGAAGTCATAAAAATGAAGTCCGAGTTCTGAATTGAATTATTCAGAAGTCAAAATTTGAAATACCAGAGGTTCAATAAACAAGATCAAGCGCAAAACAGATTGACTCAGTAAGCACAGTATTTGCAAAAATGAAACAATGATTAGAAAGTTTAATTGTGAGGAACAAGTCACAATTAATTTATCAGATAAGAATTGAATCATTGATGTGAACTGATGAACTATGAACACAAAGTGGAATTCAAAACACGAGTGTATTTCCATCGAAAAATCAACAAACATTTGAGACATGGAAATAACTAAATCAAGAAAGCTTTGATCATGGCAATCGTGGAAGTTAAACTTAGATAATAACAAACGCAAGTAAGTTATTCAGAATGAATTGCCATGGTTTTTGAATTCAGTTAGAGTTCACATACCTTGCATACGATAGTACTCCCCCTCAAAATTGGCCTAACCTTTGAATGCTCGTCATGTGAAAAGAATCTTCTAATTTAAATGCACATGACGTTCCTGCAAAACAGATTACAGGGATTTTGGTATCCATCTTGGGATGGATCCTTGTCGGTTAGATGCCCTATGACTGTGAGGACCGGGGATACTATAAGTACCATACCAATACATAGCATGGTCTTTCTTCACAAAGTCATTTGTTCCACAATAAGAACAACACAGCTTCTGTGCAGATAAGCTGATCTGTTTATTAACAGAATAAACACGATGAGTTTTCACAAAAGATTTAGCATGGAAAGCTGTGTTATTCTTGGCATTCTTTACAGGGACGGATGACTTTGGAGCTGGAGTGGTTCCTTTAACTCTCCACTCCATTTTTACTTTCTTGAAAGATTGATTATTTGTATTATCAACACGAGAATTATAGAAAAGATTGGAAGGTCGAATCTGATCTTTTGAAAAATCATTTGATTTGACAAAATTCTTTGAATCAGATTTAATCATTTGTTTCTTCAATGTCTCGGTTGCTAATCCAGATAATCTCTGTGTAAGTTTAGAAATATCAGACTGAAACCTCTTTCTCTCTCTTGAAAAATCATCTTTTAAACATTTTGATCTAAAACCTTCAACTTTCCCTTTCTCATACTCTTTGATTAGAACGTCTAATTCTTTCTCCAAATCGGATATTTTCAAAGAGAGTTCTCCATTCTTTTTAGAGAAAGATTTGCGTTCTAATTCAAACTTCTCTCTTTCTGAAATCAAAACTTTTTTAAAGTCGGAGATCTGCTTTGAAAGTTTTAAACACATCAGCTCAAGTCTCTTCTTCTCTTCAAGAGATTTGGTTGAAAGCCCAGATTGCTTTTGTGTGAGCAATTGTCTTTCCTTTTCAAAGCTTTCTTTCTCCTTTTCAAATACCTTTTCAAGAGTATTTAGTTTACTTTTAAGCTCAAGGTTTTCACAGTTCAGGAGCTTACCTTTCTCTTCAAGTGCCTTTATCTCTTCATGTGATGGCAAATCAGAAATCTTTCTTTTCAGCTTAGTGTTCTCAGTTTCTAAGATCGCTGCCTTTTCTTCAGATTTAGCCAGCTTCTCAGAACTATTCCACATTTGAGATTTCAGTTCCTTTAGTTCATTGACGTACTTGCTGATCAAATCGTCTTTCTACTTGATTTTCTTTTCATATAGTATTGTTTGCTCTTCTTCAGTCTTCTCCTTCTTATCAGGCTGCTTGTGCTCATCTACCTTCTTCTTGCAATGCTGCTGGTAGGATCTGGAGAACTGAGCCAGGTCTTTCATAAAGGCTGTGTATTTAGGATCATCTTCGTCCTGACAAGATGCTTCATACTGAGATGAATAAGACATTTGTTACCTGAAAAATTATGATCGTTAATCGGTGTTGGTTTGAAGAATAAAAAATGCGGAAAAAAAATAAAAAATTTAAATTTGAGAAACGAATTTAAGAGCTAAATTCGTTTCCAAAAAATAAATTTTATTATCGAAATCGAACAAGCGAAATCAATCTTCGATGGTGAAACCTGCGAGAAAACAAATCAAGTTAGATCAAGAACGACGAAAATAAATCACAAAAAGAATAATAGTCGTTAATAAGATCAAACTGTCGCAAAAAGTCTCTAGTGTCAAACAAAAATTGCAAGTTGATCGTTAAGAAAAATTGCAACTTTCGTTAAAACTTTTAATCACGAGACGTGAGGTAACTCGGGTACCGACGAGAACTTACCAACCAAACTTACCAAACACAACTTACTGGATAAAAGTTGTACTTACCGGATGAAAATTGTGACTTATCGGGTGTAAGTTATTTGCGATTTACCGGATAAATGGAGTTACCGGATGATGCACTTTTCCGAACAAACAAAACTTAAGAGTGAAAAACGAACTTACCGGATGAGATGTGCTTTCCGGACAAATGGGGTTCTCGGATACAACCTTACCGGATGATTTAGTTTCTATAGCAAAAGACCACTGTCCGAATGAAAATCAACCCAAGCAACAACAATTAAAAACAAACAAACCAAGACAAATTTCAACAACTAAATATGTATATATATTCGTGAGAAATATGTATGCATATTTTAATAAGGGACACGTACTTGGTTGCTGAAAAAATGATGGATTACAAAATGATGGTCAACCAACAAATGGAAGTCAAAGATTACGGCTCATCAAACAAAATAAAAAATGTCCGGACACTTTTGGTGTGTGAGAGGTTACCGGATACAATTGTCCGGAAAGTGTGGGAGAGACCAAAATTCATCCGGACACATTGGTTTCATCCGGACAGAGACAAAAAAAACATCAGGACACTTTATTTTATCCGGAAAAATTTGTGCTATCCGGGTAAAATAAGGTTTTGTCCGAAAAGTGATGAGAAATAGGAAACTTACCCGGAAACTTGCTGTTTTATCCGGACACTGTGGCTGATGTTGCAACTCGGATTTGGGATCGATAGGGTTGCTTGACTTCACTCCTGTAGGGTTAGATTTTGAACAAAAACACAAATCAAACACACCCAAATCGATTTATGAGCAAAATACTTCCTATTTTCCAAAAATCACCACAAAAACTTTTAGAACACCAAGAACTCAAGATTTGATTTTTAACTTGAAAAATTAATACCTTTGAGTCCTTGTAACCGCAGATAAAGTCTAGATTAAAGCAATTAACCAATCGAGATATAACTAACGAATTATTAAAACAATGAAAGAACTTTGCAAACCGATTGAAGAACGATTTTCTTCAAAATATACTGCACTTTTACGAAAATCTTTTGGATACCTTCTGGACCTCAAACGATTAATCCAACCAGTCAGAATGTGAAACAAGATGTCCCGAAGGTACTATCCAAAAATCGCGACGATCCGACGGTTCAATCTCCGGAAATAGGCGAAACGGATGGCTGTGATTTTCCAGAAAATTTCCTGCGAATTTTCTTTCCTTTTCTCGCTTTCGTTCGATTTCTTTCGTATCTTCAAATCACCAATTTAGAAATCGTTGAAAACGCTTTGAATCAAATCCGTCCGTCTGCTCTGATACCAATTGTTAGTCCTAGATTTAACAGGTAACAACGATTCAATGAGAAATAACAAGAACGATTGATGATTTCAACTTATCATCTCTCTCGTATTCATTCAAAGTATTAATAGTTCAACAAGATTACAATGGAAGTAAAGGAACGACTTTTTCTCTCTAAGCCTAATGAATGATAATGAATCGTCTAACCTAATTCTAAGGCAAACACTAACCTTATATACTTAGGCCAATTAGCATTAAGGCCCGAGCCCATTAGGCTAAACTAAGCCCAATAATCAATATTAAGGCTTTTACAATAATAAATAAAACTAATTAAGCACTATATAGTTATTTATATATATTTCTAATATGTAGGACATTTATGGTCCTAACATTAGGGTTTTTCAGTTTCCATTTAAAGAAGGAAATGGAAAACTAGGGATTTCTAGTTTTGAAAAGAAGTACAAAACCAGTGAAAGTTCTTGTTTTCCAGTTTCCTTTTATGGAAAGGATTCTAGAAAAACGTAGGACATTTTTCAAGTTTAAGATTTTTGTTATAGACTTGAAGAACAACCTGTAAACAGATTGTGTGCATAAAACCATGAATAAAATGATTTAATTTTGAGAAAGTTCTTTTCTTTGATCTTTTAATAACAATAATAAGATCAAAAACAAGTAGAAGATGATTAACAGGTTCTTGAGAAAATAATCCGAATGCAACAGAGATATATTGCCTTAGAGAGTATGTTCGCGTAAAAGGTAAAAATATAAACTAGAGGAGTTTATATAGTGAGAGTAGAGAGAGAAAAACTAAGAGCGGGAAACGTCCCTTGAATCTGATTGGACAAAGAAACGAAACGGACGAACGTGTCAGACGAAAAGGTGTGCCATGGTTTATCCAAAGGATGACGTCACAAACGTCCTTTCATATTTTAAGGTGTCTCTGAGGGTTTTTAGAAAGACTCGGGGACAATTTAAAATTGAGAAGCATTGAATGAAAATATCCTTGTTAGTATTAGAGTTTCAAAGTATCACTGAAAGGAAGAGATATTCAGCGATGTAAATTATTTTGAAATCTTGCATACTGAGGCGAACGTCAGCGTTTAAGAGAGAGAGAACATACCTTTATATCAGCGAATCAATTTGTTCAGAGATTAGATGATTAACAGGGGCATACAAGTTCATTTTATCACTGATCTAATGTTTACCGCTGAAGATTTTATTCTTCTAGGTTCAGCATTCCAAGCTCGCTGATGAGAAAGTTGAATCTTGTCTCATCAAGAGGCTTGGTGAAAAGATCAGCTAACTGGAAGTTAGTGGGAATAAAATGAAGTTCTATATCACCATTCATCACATGATCTCTGATAAAATGATACCTGATTTCGATGTGTTTGGTCTTTGAGTGTAGCACTGGATTGTTTGCTATGGCGATGGCACTAGTGATGTCGCAGTAGATTAGAATTTTGGAGAGCTGAAGGTCATAGTCCACAAGTTGATTTCTCATCCATAAGACTTGAGAACAACAGCTTCCAGCGGATACATACTCAACTTCAGCGGTTGAGGTAGACACAAAACTTTGCTTTTTACTTGTCCAACTCCCCAACTTTGCACCCAGGAGCTGATAGCCTCCTGTGGTGCTTTTCCTATCCAATTTGCATCCTGCAAAATCACTATCTGAATAGGCGATTAGATCAAATCCTGAGTCTTTGGGATACCAAATACCTAGGTTAGGAGTACCCTTAAGGTATCGAAAAATACGCTTTACAGTGATCAAATGAGATTCCTTAGGTTCAGATTGATATCGTGCACATAAACAAGTTGCAACATAATATCAGGACGACTAGATGTAAGATACAGAAGAGAGCCGATCATCCCACAATACGCTGTGACATTAACAGGTTTCCTGAAGGATCATCGTTTAGTGTCAGTGGCGGTGCCATTAGGGTTTTCATAGCTGAGCTTTGAGTTAAATCAAACTTTTTCAGCATATCTTTAACATACTTACCTTGGTGAATGAAATTACCTTTTTCATTCTGCTTGATTTGAAGACCAAGGTGTTGGTCCCGAAGGGCTATACAAGTTTGTAGAAGGGGGGGGGGTTTGAATACAAACACACAGATTTTACTTTTCTAAATTGTTTATTGATAAATCATTAACAATTTACAGCTTGTTGCGGAACAAGATTAAGGATAAACCTAAATCTAAACAAGTTGGAACACTAAGTTTCTTGCACTAAGAAAGAGAAGGAAATTACTAATAATAACCTATCTCAAGATGACTTGTCCAGAGTTAGCAAGTGCTTCAGAAATGAAGCTGGAGTCCTTCTTATATACTGCATGCATTTAATGCATGGCAGTTTACACTTAACACATGGCAGCAGCTCATTGGTTGTATGTCATTGACCTTTGTAGACAACCTTAGTAGCCGCATGTTTGAAGAGTGTAGTATCAGAGTGGTTGTACGATTTCAGACAATAAGGAGGTTCTTTTCTGACATATCGTACGGAGTCGTGCAAGGGTGGTTAAGACAAAAGTACTTTGTACGGAGGACTTCATGATCAGCTTTTCGTTGATTCAACACTTTACCATTGTTTATCACGAATGATAAAGTTCAGCGATAGCTGAAGTCTTGTACTTGATACTTCACGTTGAGTGGACAAATCTGAGTCTTCGCTGATCCGCATCAGTTCATTAGGAGACTTGTCGCTGGTTCTTGAGCTTGATCTTCGACTTCAGCATAGAACCTATGTTGATGTGAAACTTGTCTTCAGAGATCATAAGTAAACAACTAACTTATCAGCGATCACCATAAGGACTGAACAGACTTAGAGCATTATGGTGAACAGTGTTCGCTGAATGTTTAATCTAAAGAGCGAGAGTTCCTATCAGCGGTACTGTAAGATCTTAGTACTTATCAGCGATAGTGAAACTCTGATACATATTGTTTACTTACAATTTTCACTAAGTATATAAGAGAGGGTCATTATCAAATCACTGAGGGTTTGGATCAACAATCTCCCCCTATTTGATTATGACATAGAACGAGAGAAAATTGCTATATAGTGAAAACATAAGGATAAAAAGAACTCATAAAATATTTGTCCCTTTTACTGTTTTCTGGGATCTTTTCTGTACTGATGGAGTAAAGTACTTTCGCTGAAATCTTTCTTTAAACTTCGAATCATATTACAAAAGGAAGTGGAAAGATTACAAGTACAAGCGAAATAAATTACAAGTACAAAAGAATAACTGATACAATAGAAGAATGAGGCAATCCTATCAGTTTATAAAGGTTCTTCCTTAATGAGAAGTTCATCAAGGGTCTTTGATGTGGGGATCATCCAGTCAGGGACATTTACTCCTTGATTCCTTTTGTTCAACGCTTCTTCAAAAATCAAGGGTTTAAGATGTCGTGCCGGAATGTCGCGTTTAAAATCACACCAGTAGATGAGATCTTTCAGTTGTTCGATGGGAGTGATGGGAAGTTCAGAGATACGTTGAAAACGTTTTCTTCAACCATAGTCGATAAAGAATATCCCTTAGGGTTTGCTTAAGACTTTCCCAAGGATGAAAGTCTCATCAGGAGGAAGAGATGTGTCAAGTGCAGAAAGGTCAGGTTATGGACCAAGGACTTCCTCAAGAGAAAAACCAATACCTGTTTCGTTCCGTATCTGGGGACTTGAGTCTGAAGGTTTAGACTTTTTCTTTGCAGAGGCCCTTCTTTTCTGACTTTCGAGAGGAGGAGGAGGAGGAATATCCACACAAGAAGAGACTAAGTCGATCTGTTTGTTTATCAGCATTTCAACATGATCCTTGTACTTAGATTGAGACTTCTGGATGGCTAATCTGATCTCCAACCATTCAGAGAGACCGTACTTCGTGATAGCTTCAGCATAGAATTTTTCGTACTGTCCATTCTCTCTGAATATCTCGATTTCAGCGATAGAAACTTTGAGGGTTGATCTTCCAGCGATGAGTACCTTGATGATTCTGGCAGGTCGATGTCTGAAGTGAACCTTTTCTTTGCACCAGATTAAGGTAGATCGAGACACATTTCTCTTTTCTTCAACGATCTTCTTGGCGTCTTCCCATAGCTGACGTTGAACGTCTATTGGAATTATTTTCAGCTTGGGGTCTTTCACCGATTGTTGAGAAAGCTGGATGGCGAGTTCTCTGTCTTTTTCATCAACTTCTCTTCTTTAAGCGATTAGACGTTCAGCTCTGAGGTGATCCTTGTATTCCTTTTTTGAAAGTCTGAATTTTGGAGGAATAGAAGGAAGTTGATCACGCTTCAGAATGATTCGCTGATCTTCGAACTTCTTTATCATTGCATCTCTCTTTTTTGATCCTCTTCACTTAGCTTTTGAGGAGCCAAGGAAGGTCTGTTTTTGTGTGAGAGCATCTGTTCTTCAGGTTCATCAGTCTTAGAGATCAAATCTAAGATAGTGATTATTTCTTCAGCGTTGGGAGCTGGGATTATTGTTGGTGAAGTCGCAGCTGTAGGAACTTCAGCGATACCCTCAAACAGGGGAGAGGACTAGCTGAAACACAGTGATCTTATGAATAAGAACTTGGGTAGAACAGAGATAGAAAAAGAATATGGTTGTGTATAGAGGTTTTATGGAGAGGAGAGCTGATAATGTGTATAGATAGAGGAGGGATGTAGTGTAAGGAAGATTTACTTTACCTGACAAACTGGCTTTGGAAGCAAGATCGTCAGATTGTCTTCTTCAGCGAGGCCTTTGTTTTTGCTTTTGTCAGCTTCAGACGCTGAAGGCTTTGTCTTGGTCCGCTCCCATGAAGGTTCATTTATCAAGATCCCTTTAAGAGTTGTAGTCCTCTGAGCAGGCTTGACGATAAAGGAGTCATCATCATCATCGTCATCATCATCATTCTTTGGAGAAGAGGATGGTTCATCATCAGATAAGTCGATGGCTTCTTCATCTTCAGCTTCAGATTCAGATTCTTCAGCATCTTCTTCGAGTTGCTCCCCCTCAGATACAGAGGTAAGCTTCTCGGTTCCCTCAGGGTTTTCATCTCCCTGAGGTCCAGCGGTTGTTTCTTCAATTGTCTTCTCCCCCTCTTCAGTAGGGGGAAGGTCTTCAGTATTTTTCTCCTCCCCCTCATCATTATGAGGAAGGTCTTCTTTAGTCTTCTCCCCCTCTTCCACATCATGATTGGGGGAGGTAACGGACTTTTCAGCGGCATCAGCAGTCATAAGATTACTGTCTTCTTGGCCAGTAACTCTTATGCAGTTTTCAATCGCTGCTACTCTATCTTCTAGGCCAGTAATAGCAGGACTAATCTTTTGTAGATTATCTCGATCGGGCTGAGTGAATTGAGAAGTTGAGGTGGTCAGGTGATCGAGCATTTTCTGAACAATCTCTTTGACCGCAGAGACTTCAGACTTCACTGAATTTACTGAGGTGTTAACTTCAGTCTTTACAGCAGACATCTCTCCTTCGAGTTTTCCAACCGATGTCTTCAGCGTTGTGACTTCGCTGGACATGGATTGAACTGTTGTTTTGATGGAGGTGTAGTCCGTGTAGATGTCAGCGAGAACTTTGGCAAAGTTGCTGAGAGTATGATCAACCTTCTCCAAGTCAGCGTTGGAGGCATTCTTTTCAACCACTGTTGTCAGCTTTGTGAGATTCTCTCCAACGTTTGTTACAGCTGAAGAGTTGTCTGAGAGAGTAGTAGTGAGACCTGTCAGCTTCGTATCAAGGTTCTTCAGATATGCGTTGATGTCTCCCAAATTAGGACCTGTAACATGTAAGTGATTGTGAACAGAGGAAAGCTCAGAAGTTTGGGGTTTAGTTACAGTGTTTATGGGTTGGTGTATACCTACAGGAGGATTGGTGAATTCGTCAAAACCTCGGTGTCCTGAAAAGAGTTCCATGTCGTCAGCTAGAGTGCGTGTACGCATGGTCAAGTCTGCAGGTCCTGCATCCATCATTCCTTGAAGAGTATCAGCTTTAGCTTCTGGAGGAATGACAGGTGCTTCAGTGTTCGTGGTGACAACTGGTTTAGAGTCCAATGGAGTAGAGGGAGGAGCGAAGGTTGAGAATGTTGGTTGGGTGCGGGGTTCAGCGTTGGATCCGCTGAGAATCACTTCTTCAGTCTGTGGAGAGACTGAAGGAGGTTGGGTAGATTCCAAGTTTATAACCTCAGCGTTTAGAGACGCTGAAGTTGGGATGGAATAGGTGGCTTGTTCAGCTGTGGCAGAGCGTACCACTGAACTTTCGTTCATCTCTTCGAGATGAGCTGAGGAGTCTTCAGCAAGAGATTGCTGGGGTTGCTCCTTGGTTTTCTTAGTTCTTTTGGAACCAAGTTGGGTAGAAGAGTGTTTCCTTTTTCTTGAAGGAGAGGAGGTTGCAGCTGGGGTATCAGCGGTGGGTTTCTCCGCCGAAGGAGCTGCAGAAGTCGAAGAAGTAGGGTTGAGAAGAGTTAAGAGTGTAGAGAGACGTACCTCGTTTTCCACTGGTTTGAAGTCGAGTACCTTAGGGCCAACCTGAGAGAGTTTCAGGTCACCCTCTTTTAGGTAGTTGTCCTTCAGGCATGTTTGGAAGACGGCGCTGATGAATCTTGGATATGGAACCCATGGAGATCGGTCAGCGGCGGAGTCTACTCTGAGTAAGATCATCGTAGATTATCGATGCCCAGTCTATATGTAGACCTTTCAGCAATGCATATCCCATTGCTTGCTGAGGTTGAGCGGCTTGATCAGAGGAGCCGGTCTTTGCAGTCATGCAGCTTATCAAATGTGCGAAGATGAAGTTCATCTCGCTGGGCATTTTTGATTTCTTGATGAGGGTCAGTTTCTTATCAGGCTTCTTGTCCGTCCCAGTTTCCCAAACATAGCCCATTGCATCGAAGAATGCAGTGATGGCTTCTCTATCAGAAGGTTTCTTGTGGTCAGGGAGAGGAACAAAAGGTTTTTCTTTTGTGGCGATGGGAAGGCTCAGGGCTTTGCGTATAATGGCAGGGGTGATTTTTATTGTGCCATAATCAGTATCACAGAGGATGCAGTCAATTTTCTTTGAGGAGTCTTTGGCTGATTGTAGCTGATTGTGTCTGGCAGAATACCAGAACTGAGATAGCAGTAGCTGATGTGCAGGATGTGTGACTTGCTTTCGAGGAGGAAACTCGAAAAGCGCATAGAGGTTGTTTGACTTTGTCCAATCAAGTTCTTCAAGAGTGAACTTGACCCGAGGAGCCTTGGTGATTTCCAATTCCTCAGCAGCAGCAATGTTCTCAGCGGTAGGAATGTCAGTAGATGCCATTTCTGTATTATCAGTTCAACCAAAGATATAACAAATAAGAATAATCTTAATGTGGAAAGATTTTCCAATAAGATGGTTCGAATTTTGTCCATTTCATTCAGACATAAATGTCTTAATGAAGATTAGGGTTTTTCTTGTTTTTGAAAGAGAAAAGCAAACCCATTAAAAATCTTGTTTTCCAGTTTCCTTTGAGGATTAGGATTCTGGAAAAACGTATGAAGAACAAGTTTAAGATTTTGCGTTTACACTTGAAGAACAACCATGAAAGGTTGTGTTCATAAAACCAAGAAGAAAATGATTTCATTTTTGAAAAAAATTCTTTTGTTTGATCTTGTAAAAACAAAGAATAAGATCGTAAACAAGTAATGTAGGTAAATAACAAGAGTATAAACATGGTTCGTTGAAGAAGAAGAAGATGAACAGTTTCTGGAAATTTGATAGCTTGAAATGCAACAGTAAATCTTTCTTGCTTGGAGGAGAAGTTTTTCGCGTAAAGGAAAAATATAAACCCAGAATGTGTTTATATAGTGAGATTAGAGAGAGAAAATCTTGAGCGGGAAAAGATTTTCATCATGACACGGACACGTGTTTGCATTTGATTGGAAGGTAAACGAAACGTGCAAACGTGTGTCAGAAAAAGAACGTGACGGGGCTTATCCGTTGCAATGACGTCACAACTGTCCTTTCATATTTTAGGATGTCTCTGAGGTTTTGAAAACTCAGGGACACATTTGAAAACATGAAGCACTGAATAGAAATATCAGTGTTGGTTTTAGAAATTTCAAAGTATCGCTGATTAAAAAGAGAAATTCAGCGATGCAATTTGTTTTGAAATCTTGCATTCACATGCGATTGTCAGAGAGAGAAAAACATACCTTGATATCAGCGAATCAAGTTTATTCAGAGAGAAGATGATAGAATAGGTTATACAAGTTGATTTTATCCTATCGCTGATCAAATGTGAACCGCTGAAGATTTTACTCTACAAAGTTCAACATTCCAAGATCGCTGATGAGAAAGTTTAATCTTGTCTCATCAAGAGGTTTGGTGAACAGATCAGCTAACTGATAGTCAGTTGGGATAAAGTGAAGTTCTATATCACCATTCATCACATGATCTCTGATAAAATGATACCTGATTTCGATGTGTTTTGTCTTTAAGTGTAGTACTGGATTATTGGCTATAGCGATGGCACTTGTGCTGTCGCAATAGATTGGAATTTTTGAGAGCTGAAGATCTTAGTCCAGTAGTTGATTTCTCATCCACAAGACCTGAGAACAACAACTTCCAGCAGCTACATACTCAGCTTCAGCTGTGGAGGTGGACACTGAGTTTTGCTTTTTACTTGTCCAACTCACCAGCTTTCCACCCAGGAGCTGACATCCTCCTGTGGTGCTTTTCCTATCTGTTAGATCTGAAGTTTTGTCAATAAACCAAGTGTTGAAGATCTGATAAGAAGACTCAGATGTTCTGAGTAGAGGAGTCAGAGATCTGAGAATAGAAGTCAGAGTTCTGAGAGAAAGAGTCAGAAGCTCTGAGAAGCGTTATCAGAAGAATGTTCAGAAGTTCTGAACTACCTGTTCAGAACTTATGACTACATACTTTACTTAGTATTTAGTAAACTAATTAGAACACGTGTTATGTTCTTATTAGTCTTTCTTATTTGTACTGTAGCTTTAACATGTCCGTTGCAGTATAAATAGAGTGGTTAGCACTACGTTGCTAACTGATTGATTTTCCCGTATATCTTTGTATTCATTCTTTGTAATCTTTGAGATTCTCTCTCTCTTAGATCTGTAATCCTGTTCATCATTGAATACAATTGGGCTCGATCATACAACTTCTCAATTACTGCTTTCTATATTGATTGTAAGATAAGATCCTGAACTTTCAATTGGTATCAGAGTCAATCAACAAACAAATTCATTCAAGATTGTGATTGCGAAGATCGATTGATCAATTTCTTGAAGGTTTCTTGATTCATTCAAAAACCGATTCCGCTGCTAGGGCTAGTTCTTGAATTCTTGGCAATTCTTGAATTACCTGTTACATTTCGATCAAGAAACTCGAATTTGTCTTTCTGTTGAATTTTCTTACAATCATGTCTTCTAAAGAATATCTAGCCATGGGATCTGAAACCAAACCGCCTGTTCTTATACCAGAAGAGTATCAGCAATGGAAAATTCGTATGATCCAATTCCTAGACAACATTGATGAAAATCTTATGGTCTCTATTCGAGAAGGTCCAATTGAAGTGTACATCGATGTTGCTGCAACCCCTGCTACAGAGTCAACTCCAGAAATTCCAGCGACCAGGGTGAAAAAGAGTTATTCCCAATACACAGCTGAACAGAAGAATAGGCATGCTATTGACAAAAGAGCAATTACTTTGATGACTTTGGCTGTCCCAAATGGGGTTCTTAACAGGATTGACAGTGGATCATCAGCTAAAGAAATGTGGGACGAATTGGAAAGGCAGATGTTAGGAACTGTGAGATCTATTCAGGCAAAGTTAAATCAAAGCATAAATGCTTATGAAAGGTTCAAAGCAAAAGAGTCAGAAAGTTTGACACAGACATACAGTAAATTTTGCACTATTCTAAATGACTTGAGAAGAAATGGACTGAAGAAAACGAAGTCAGAAATAAATTACAAATTTCTGAACAGTCTAAATTCAGAATGGTCATCATTTGCCATAAGTCTGCAAATGAACAAGGATATGTGTGAAGAAGACTTAAATGATCTGTTTTGTGTTCTTAATCAACATGAAGACTCTGTCAAGTTAGTTGTGGAAGAGAAGAAAAATGTTGCTGATCAGTTAGCGTTCTTATCAAAGTCCAAAGCAATCAAAGCACCCAAAAAGACTGCATATCTATCAGAGATACCTAATCTGGAAGAATCTGACAAGGAAGAAGGATCAGAAGATGATGAAGATATCAAGATAATGGCTGATAAACTAGCTTTGTTGACAAATACTTTCAACAAAAGGTATGGGAAGGGTAGATTTCAAGGAAATTATAAGAGAGTTGGGAGTTCAGATTATAAGAAGAAAGAAGACAGAGAAGAAAATAAGTTTGAAAAGAGAGTAGAGAGAAGTGAAGAAAACAAAGAAGAGAAGGATGAGAGAAAAGAAAAGAATCTGTGTTTCAAGTGTGGAAAATCTGGCCACTATGCTAAGGATTGCAGAGTTAAAATTGTGAAAGACTATGAGTACTACACCAAGAAGGCTCAGCTTGCAAAGAAGAGAGATGATAAAATTGCTTTATTGGCTGAACAGGAGAATTGGTTGTACTACACTTCTGATGAAGATGATCATATCAACTTTCCACAGATGCAAAGCTATATGGCAAAAATGAGGAATGAGGATGATTCTGATTTTGAAGATGCTGATTCTGAGTCATCTGCTGAGGTACATTCTTCACTTGAAATAGAGTTAATGACACAGATTGGTGAAATGAAAACTGAATTTGCTAATCTAAGAAAACGGATAAAAGGAGAAAGAAATTTGGTTAACAAATTCAGAATTGAAAAAGAAGTAATAAAAGAACAATATGAAGAATCTCAGGCTGAGAAACAAAAAGTTAAAGATGAAAATTCTGAATTGTTGAAAAAGCTTTATGAACTAAAAGTTGAGTTTTCAAAAATAAAGGATGAAAAAGGTGATTTACAAATAAAGTTTGATATGTTATTTGAAGAAAGAAAGAATTTATACACCAAAATCAAAGAATTGGAAGATCTGAATTTGAAAAGGGGTCAGACTCAGCAAACATTAAATCTTTTATTAAGCAATGTTAAAGATACAAGATTTTACAACCCAAAGAAGGGATTGGGATTGGAAGAAAATGTCACTTTAAAAAGAGCTCCAATCAACTTGTAAGAAAAACTTCAAGTTTCTAAGCCAAAAATCCCAGAAATTGTTGAAGTTTTCATAAGACTTGCTAGTTCTATAACAAGTTCTGACAATTTGCAAAGACCAAACTCTAAAAAGTCAGATGAGAAAATTTCTGAGTCTAAAACAGAAAAGTCAGTTGGTTCAGAAGAAAAGGTTAAGAAAGAAGTTTCTAAACCAACAGATGAGAAGCCAAAATACAATGATACTAAATTCAAGTATGATTCTTTAAATGTCAGCTACAAAAATAAACAATCAAGTTTTTCATATCATGACATTGAGAGCATATTTGACACAAGTAAAAATTCTGAAACAGTCAATCAGAAGTCTGAAACTTCTAGTCAGGATTCTGAACTTTGTAGTCAGAACTCTGAGTCTAAAGATCAGACATCTGAGTCTGTAAATCAGAACTCTGACTCAGGTAGTCAGAAGTCTGATTCAACTGGATTTTCTGAAACAAAGTCAGATGAATTTTTACAACTTGAAAAGAGATTTAATCTTGTGAGTCAAGAACTTGAGGACTTAAGGAAAGCTTATGATGAACTTGAAAATGATTTCTGTGAGGTGGATATTAAACTTGAAGAAGCTTTGAAAGAAAAGAATATTTTTATTCAGAAAATAACAGAGCTTGAAAAACTGAAGATTGAGTATGATCTTTTTAAAATTAATGCTCCAAGAGAAAATGATAAATTCTTTAATGAATCAAGTACATATGAAAAAGGTGAATCATCTAATTCTTCTAACAAAAAGGACTTGAATTTTTCAGAAAAAGAAGAAAGCAAAAGGAAAGATGATCTTGCAAAGTTGAATGATCTGAAAAGGGATCTTGAGAAGCTTAGAATGAAATCTACTTCTGAACTCAAAGCTAGAAATTCTTGTAATAAGGGCAATTGTACTCTGAACAGTATCAATAAAAATGAAATGACCTATGTTTCAGATTTATTGTCACTTGCAAAGAAAAATCTTGTTTGTGTTAGATGTAAAAATGATTCATTCCAATATTCTCATAAATGTCAAGTCAAAATAACTTATGTTTCATACATAAGAAAAGATATTCAGAATTCAGAAAAGAAAATTGTTTCTGTTTATCAGAATACAGAAAAGAAGAAAATTTTTGTTCCTCAGACTGAGAAGAAAGAAAAGATAAAAGAAAAGAAAGTTGAAAATGTTGCAAAATCAAAAGATACAACTTTCAAAAAGAAAGTGAATAAGTTTGTAAGCAGAAAATGTTCTGACTTCATAAAAGTTCAAGGAAAGTGGTGTTTGAAGAAAGATTTTGAGTGGAAAGTAAAAGGTACTAATGTTAAATCCAATGACAAAACTAACAAAGATGGACCCATTCCAAAATGGGTACCTAAAACTAACTGATCCTTTTGCAGGGCTGTCATGTGTGGTTTTTAGATTCAGGAGCTTCAAGACACATGACAGGTCAGAAGTCTTTTCTATCAAACTTCACAGAAAAGGCTGGAGGAGCAGTAAACTTTGGAAATAACAGCAAAGGACAAGTCAAAGGTTATGGGGATTTAACTAAAGGGGATCTGACTATCCAAAAGGTTTTCTATGTTGAAGGATTACAGCATAATCTTTTCAGCATAAGTCAGTGTTTAGACAGTCTTTGTCAAATCAAGTTTCAAATAACAGGTTGCATGATTTTAACTAAAAATGATGTTAAAGTCTTCTGGGCCAAAAGACATATGGACTTATTTGTAGTTAATTTTTCAAAATTGAAAACATTAAATACAGTTTGTCTTTTATCAAAATCAACTGCAAATGAATGTTGGCTTTGGCACAGAAGATGTTCTCATCTAAATTTCAAAGATCTTAATAATCTCGTTGCAAAACATCTGGTTAAAGGCTTACCAAAGCTTAAATTTGAAAAAGAATCATTATGCTCAGCTTGTGAAATGGGCAAGATGAAAAAGAGTTCTCACAAATTAAAAATGGACTCATCTTGCAAAGCACCATTAGAAATGATTCATACTGATCTTTGTGGTCCAATTTCAGTTCAATCTATGGGAGGAAAGAAATATATGCTTGTGATTGTTGATGAATTCTCCAGATACACATGGGTTGAGTTCCTAAGAGCTAAGTCAGAAGCTGCTACTACATTGATAAATTTTATCAAAAGGATTCAAGTTCTCTTACAACTTCCAGTTCAGAAAATCAGAAGTGATAATGGAACAGAGTTCAGAAATGAGACTCTTCAGAATTTTTTAGAAAGTTCTGGGATTTGTCACAATTTTTCTGCTGTCAGAACTCCTCAACAAAATGGTGTTGTTGAAAGGAAAAATAGAACTCTAGTTGAAGCTGCGAGAACAATGCTGGCTTATGCAAATCTTCCTACTTTCCTATGGGCTGAAGCAATTGCAACTGCTTGTTTTACACAGAATAGAACTTTAATCAATAAGAGATTAAATAAGACTGCTTATGAACTGATAAATAAAAGAAAACCATTAATCAAATTCTTTCATGTTTTTGGTTGCAGGTGCTATGTTCTTAGAGACAGAGAAAATCTTGCCAAATTCGATAAAAAGGCAGATGAAGGATACTTTGTGGGTTATTCTTTAACTTCCAAAGCATTCAGAATCTACAATAGAAGAACCAAGAGGATGATGGAGAGCATAAATGTAACTTTTGATGAAGCCAGAATGAGGACTTCTGAACAAGACAGTTCAGAACTCATGCTGAACAAGACAAATATGACTTCTGATACAAATTCTAATTCTATTTGTTCAGAACTCAATTTACTGTTTAAGGATGCTTTTATTGAACTAATTTCTGATTCTTATGCAGAATATGAAAACCCAAAGATGGTCAAAGAGATGAAAAATAAGACTCCAGAAATAGTTCAATCAACTGTAATTTCTGACAAAGGTCCATCAGAGGAATGTCCAAATCTAATAAATACAAGTGGTGAAAATTCTGAACCTTGTAATCAGAATTCTGATTCTTGTACTCAGAACTCTGAACAAGTCACTCAGAATTCTGACTTCATTGATCAGAACCCAAACTTGGATATAACTCCTACTCATACATCAGAACAAGGGGACAGTTCAGAATTACAAGCAATCATTGATGAGAATGATGCAAACAACAATTATTCAGAGATTGATGTACTCCCTAGTGCAAATAAATGGACTAAAAATCATCCTATTCATCAAGTAATAGGTGATCCATTAGCAGGAGTAAAAACCAGATCAGCTACAACAAATGAAGCAATGTTTGCTGGTTTCTTGAGTGTGATTGAACCAAAGAAAGCTAATGAAGCCCTAGAGGATCCAGACTGGATTTCAGCAATGCAAGAGGAATTGCTTCAATTTGAAAGAAATAAAGTTTGGAGACTCATTCCAAAGCCTGAAGGTAAATCTATTATTGGAACTAAATGGGTGTTCAGAAACAAAAAGGATGAATCAGGTGTTGTCATTAGAAACAAGGCAAGATTGGTTGCTAAGGGATACTGTCAACAAGAGGGAATTGATTATGATGAGACATTTGCAACAGTGGCAAGAATAGAGGCAATCAGAATATTTTTGCCCTATGCTGCACATAAAAACTTCAAGGTGTATCAAATGGATGTCAAATCAGCCTTTCTAAATGGCAAACTTAATGAAGAGGTGTATGTTCATCAACCTGAAGGTTTTGTTGATCCAGAATTCCCTGATCATGTTTATATTTTAGACAAAGCTTTATATGGTCTAAAACAAGCACCACGAGCCTGGTATGACACTCTTACTAAACACTTGTTAGGTTCAGGGTTCAAGAAAGGTAAGATTGACACAACTTTGTTTTTAAAGAAACAGGGTGATGATTTAATTCTGATTCAGATTTATGTTGATGACATAATATTTGGTTCTACCAGTCCAGAATTATGTGATAATTTTTCAAAAATCATGTCTTCTGAATTTGAAATGAGCATGATGGGTGAGCTGAATTTTTTCCTTGGTCTTCAAGTCAAACAATTACCAAAAGGTATTTTTATAAATCAAGGAAAATATGTCAGAGACATTCTGAAAAAGTTCAAAATGTCTGATTGTGCTTCTATGAGAACACCTATGGCAACTAACATAAAGTTAGATGCTGATCTCAAAGGTGTTTCAGCAGATATCAAACTCTATAGAGGCATGATTGGATCATTACTTTATTTGACTGCAAGTAGACCAGATATCATGTTTTCTAACTGTTTCTGTGCTAGATTTCAATCTAACCCAAAAGAATCACATATGTTGGCTGTCAAAAGGATTTTAAGATATCTCAAAGGAACACCTGATCTAGGTTTATGGTATCCAAAAGAAACTGACTTCAAATTGACTGCTTTCACTGATGCTGATCATGCAGGAAGTAGGTTGGACAAAAAGAGTACATCTGGTGCTTGTCACTTTTTGGGAGATAAAATAGTGAGTTGGGCATCAAAGAAGCAGAATTGTGTGTCCACTTCAACTGCTGAAGCAGAGTATGTTGCTGCTGCTGCTTCATGCTCTCAAACATTGTGGATGAGAACACAACTAATGGACTATGGATATCAGCTTAACAAGATTCCCATCTATTGTGACTCAGAAAGTGCAATTGCCATTACTCAGAACCCTGTTCAACATTCAAAGACTAAGCATATAGATGTGAGGTATCATTTTATAAAGGACTATGTGGAAAAAGGAACTATAGATATGCACTTTGTGCATATAAAGTATCAATTGGCTGACTTTTTCACAAAGCCTCTTGATCACAAAAGATTCTATTTTCTCATATGTAAAATAGGAATGCTTAATCTGCCTAATTGAAAATATTTGTTTTTCTTAAAAATGCTAAATTTTTCTAAGTAAAATTGTCTGAGTAGTGTACTCAGAACTCTGAGTCTTAAGATTCAGAACTTCTGAGTACTAAGATCAGAACTTCTGAGTCTTGAGTTCAGAACTTCTGAGTCTTAAGTTCAGAACCTCTGAGTCTTAAGGTCAAAAATTCTGAGTCGATACTTCAGCAATCTAACTTCAAAAATTTATTTTTGAGAAATACAAATACTTCAACTGTGTGGATTATGCTTCTTCTATTATCTTTTTATCTCATCTTTATGTATCATTAATAGTCAAATGCATGCTCAAGTCAAGGGGGAGCATCAAAATTCTTTTGGAAATCATTTTGTGATGCTTAAAAGATTTGTTTTCATTTCTTATCTCTGATCATTCTAAGAAGAACAAGCTTTTAATGATAAATATTTTTTTGTTGTTGTTCAAACTATATCTGAATTAAAAAATTTCATATTCAGATATAAGATTTTAAATATTTTTTTAAAATCATCATAATATGAATAGAATTTTGATGATAAAAAGTGCTCCTATCTGTTCAAACCTCTTCTGAATAACCAAAATGTTTTATATTTGTCAGAAGTTGATTTTAAATGACATTTTGGTTACAAGGCAAAATTCTTCTGAGTTATGGAATCAGAACTCTGAGTAGAACAATCAGATATCTGATAAAGAAAAGTCAAAACATCTGAGCGTGTTATTCAGATCTTTGACTTGAGTCAAAATTCTATCCACTAACACGTGTCAGCTTCATATTTGTTTGACAATGCCACGCATTTCATTTAAATCCTTTGTGGTATTTCAAATGTGTTGACTCCTTTATAACATTGATTTCGCTTTTCCGTTAAACCTTTCAACTTCGCGGATTTTAAATAGGTCTTAAAATCCCTATTTCAAATCTTTTCAAATTCCAGAGCGAAAAGTGAGATACGAATCAAATCCAGAGTTCTTTGAGTTTGTTTTCTTCTTAAATCATGTCTGGAATACGAAGGAGTGGTCCAATTTCGCTACATTCTACAAAATCGATAATGGATTCATCTGATTCGGATAATGATGAAGTACAGAATAGTGTTGTAGAGGAAGAGGCAATAAGAAATGATAAAGAAGATGAACAAATGGATGAACCAGAAGGAAATGCAGATGAGGTAAACATTAATATTGAACATGAACAGAGTGCTGCAGGGTCAATTATGTCAGATAGACCTATTTTCGTGGAAAGGGCTGTTCCTGAGAGTGAATGGTTGAAATTGTCTGAAAATAACTGTGTTATATTGTTTGAGGAAAGTCGATTTAAACCTGAACACAGAATTATCATGGAGTTATTCAAACATCATCCTTACATAAATGGTTTACACGAAGTAAAAATGTGCCTGTTCAGTACATACAACAATGGTGGAAACATCTTAGGTTAGAAGATAATAGGTTTGTGTCTGAAATTGGAGGAGTCACATTTGCCTTATCTATCTCTGCACTAAGAGAAATGCTGAATTTACCAGAGAAAGATGATGTACAAAGAAGGACAGATTTTGAGGACTCACCCTTAACAGAGGAATTAATAGCAGAGTTTATGAAGTTGGGATACAATGAAGGATTGAGGACTCTCAGTTTGTTCAGAAGAAACAAATTAGCACCTATTTGGGCTTGCTTCTTTCATGTGGTAAATAAATGTGTGTCAGGGAAGAATAGTTCTGCTGATCAAGGTTCTAAACAAATTCTTCAGATCTTTCAGGGTTTAGTGAAGAATAGGCATTATGACTATACTTTAATACTTTGGGAAGACATGAAGAATACATTTGAGAAGAATCAGAAAGCAATTCAGAAGAAAACAAAGGATGCTCCACTGACATACATTCCTTATATAAGGTACTGGCAAATTGTTATTTGGTATGCCATGCAGGAAAACAGAACAATCTCAAGAAGAACAAATGAAGAGCATGGTCCCACATTTATTTGGGTAAGATGACCTCAGTAACAAGACTTGAAAACTATCCCAATCATAAATTGTTGCCAAAATCACTTAGGAATTATATTCCAAGGGAGAGTGAGATTTTAAAAGCTTATTGCATCTCTATGGGAATTGAATTACCTCAAATCCCTACCCAAGAGGACCAACCAGAGAAGAGAGGTGAGGGGTCTAGTCGAATTAGAGAGGGGGAGGATGTTCAGATGGGTGAACATTCTGAGAGACTTGAGGGGGAAAATTCTGAGAGCTTGGTTATATTTGGTGAGGAAAAACAGAATGAGAGTGGTGACGATGAGAGATTGTCAACAGAGGTTCAAACAGAAAGAGATGCCTCTGAACCAGCTAATCTTGACCAGGTAACCACAAATGCTATTGGTTCACATCTCTTGGTGTCCAATATTGAAACAAACACCATGGACCTAGTGGTGGATCTTGAACAACCCATCCATATCCACTCAGAAGCATTTTAACATGCTACTGTTTCACACAAATCCGGGGAACCATCCCAAACTCATTTGGAGGGAGGTGATAAATCCCAATCTATTTTTCAACACATTGAGTCTGAATATCACAGTCCTATTCATATTGAGCCTGAAATTCCTTCTGACACTTGCACAAATCAGGAATTTCGTATTCCTGAAACAACATTCATAGACATACCTAATGTTGGGTGTCGAGGATTGGATGGAAGTCCTGGTGAGGTGAACATTACAAAAGCCTCATTCAAACGTGCATCTGTTGTACAAGATGACTTTGTGTTATCTACAGGCCATGAGCCCTCTGGGCACATGAAAACTGGACCATCTGTTGGTTCAGATTCACTGCTAGAAACTTCTGAATTTGAAAAGATTCAGAAACAAAACAAGGAGATGGGGGAAAAAGTAGAAAATTTGGAGAAGAAGGTGGAGGATTTGAATGATGAGATGTCAGATTTGAAAGTCGTGTTGGAGAAAAAGTTGATTTCTGTTGAAACCAAAGTAGATGATGTAAAGAAATCCTTGGATTCTCACAAAAAGGAGATCATGGATATAATGTCTGGTTTTCAAAAAGATATGTTAAAACGAATGCAAGGTATGCAAGAATCTATACTGAAAGCACTGAGTGTATCATTGGCTTCTACTTCAAAGCCTCTTGATCCTGTTCCTATTGCAGAAGCTGAACCTGAAGTTACTTTTAATCAGAACTTGAAAAGAAAGTTTGATGATAATGAGCCTCATGATCATCAAAAGGGGGAGAAAAGACAGAGGTTAAGTTCTGATGATGACATTGGCATAGAAGATTTTGAGATAGCAGATATGCACTTAGCCAGTACAAAAAGTTCAGAAGATCAGACACAAGAAAAGTTAAAGGCAATAACTCAGATAGTTCAGATTGATAGTTCAGATACAGAGGAAATGGAGTTGGAAAGTACAGATGGTGGTGATTCAGATAAAACAGAGGAATTGAACTTAGACACAGAGATAGAAGGAAACTCAGATGAAACTGAAGCTATTGAGGAATCTGTATTGAGATTAGAAAAGACAGTGGAAAGTGAAGTGGTCAACATGTGTACAGATATTGTGGTGTATAACAAAGAAAATATGACGGGTTCTGAATTAGAAGAAAGGAGGTTAAGTGAAGAGTTGATCAGAAGGATGCATAATAATTTAGTCAGAGCTTTGAATGTTCAAAAAGTTCAGCAAGGAATAAAAATGGTAAGACCTATTGATCTAATGGGAGAAGAAGACAGAACTGTGAATTATACTCAGGATTTTGAAGATGATTTTATATTTAACTTTTGTGATGAGTTAAATACAGAAGAAGAGTATGTGAAAGTGAAAGACTACGTTATGCCTTCTGAGTATGTATTCAGAAAACCAATTGAGATCCCAAAGATTAACTTGCAAAGACTAGAAGAACCTGTATGTGATTTCATCCTAGAGTTAAGTGATGTGCCATTAGCCAGACAATTTCATGATGATATTTTTCCTGAGGAAATATATGATAATCTCTACTACACAGAAGGAGAGTATGAGCTTTTGGAAAGTAACATTGATGGTTTTATGGATGACAGAGCTCAGATAGTCTACTCAGAAGCTTCTAAAAGATTCAGAGTTCCTGACTCAAAACTGCATATTCAGAAAAGAATTGAGAAAGTTCTGATGTTTCAACAAGAAGAATTCAATGGTTTAATGTTTGTTAGAATGGAAGTACTGAAAGAAAGAAATACAAAGGTTTCCATGTCTACTTTTGATTTTCACAGATTGACTCTTGATGATCAGATCTTTCTAGTCAAGTTCTTTGCCAGCACTGAAGAAGCCTTGATGGAAATTGAATGCAGAAGACTTCTGGGTATCTATGTCAGAAATATACACTTGTATGACTTCCAATTAGCTATTGAAGAAAGAAAAGAGAAGTGTAATCTGAGTTCTCCCACAAAGAAAACAGAAATTGGTTTATATTTGAAGGGATTTATGAATGAAGGAATGGAGACAGAAGGGTTCACATATACAGTTCACGAAAGGCTTGAAATGTTCAGATTAAAAGAGTTGGTGAAGTACAGTGATGCAACTCTGAATTGGTTATTGATTAAAATGGAAGTAAGTGTGGAAACTGAAAGAGAGAGTTTAAAGAAGAGATGTATGAACTCTGTGAAGAGGAGGTTGGGTCTTAGAAGAAAAATCAGAAACTGTAGTGAATGGTTGCTATCTGAGGTGAATCCCAAAAAGATTCTACATAATGATTTTGTGTTTCCTGCTGAGTATGAAGTGAATGAAATTCTGTCAGATGAAGTTGAAGAAGTCCAGAACACAACACCTCAGAATGTGCAGATAACTAGTTTTGATCAAGCTGAACAGTCTGAACCCAAAGAAGATGAAATATCCATTGATCTAAATGGATACTTTCTTGAATTTGATTTGCCTGAGTTCTTCAAACCAAAAGAAGTACAATTCTTGGATGTGTATTATGATAGATCTAAGGTGACTCAGATCTGGTTGGCTGAAAAATCAAGATGTCTTGGCAAAGCAAAGCAAGCTGTTTACTCAGATTTTCTAATCAATGGAATCAGAGAATTGAAGGTTAAGAAATTCAGAAAGATGGAGTACTTATCCTTTGAAGTTCTGAGAGAAGATGGCAAGATTTATTACTTTACTGATGCAGATTTTGAGAAACTATCAGTGGTTGACTTCTACAGATTACACAGCTTTCTATGCTTCAAAGAGTCAAGCAAAGACAGAAATGAAAGGAAGGCAAGAAGTGTGGTGATTGAGGCCATGTTCTACATCTTAAGGTGGCACTGTTATACAGATTTCCAAATAGCTTTGTACTTACAAAAGCCATGTGTTTATCTGGCAAATCCCAACACAGATCATGAACAGAAAAAGGTGTTAAAGACTGGAAGTGTTCACAAATATCCAGATTTGGGAGTATTTTTGAAAAACAAAAGTGGAAAGATCTTCTTCAGAGCAAAGGAAACTGCAAAATACTGTTCTGGAACTTTAAGAATCATAAAGCATAATTTGGAGAAAAAGATGCTGAAAGTGAAGGAAGCAAATATAATTCAAGAAGTAATCAATCAGCAAGTTGAAATTATTCAAGAAATCATTGTCAAAATTGATAAGAGGCTTAATCTGAGAAATGTGCTACTTTAGAAAATCGTTCCTGCTCTGAAAGACCTGGATGATGCTAAATTCAAGTTTATTTGACAAAAAGGGGGAGATTGTTAGATCTGAAGTTTTGTCAATAAACCAAGTGTTGAAGATCTAATAATAAGACTCAGATGTTCTGAGTAGAGGAGCTAGAGATCTGAGAAGAGAAGTCAGAGTTCTGAGAGAAAGAGTCAGAAGCTCTGAGAAGCGTTATCAGAAGAATGTTCAGAAGTTCTGAACTACCTGTTCAGAACTTATGACTACATACTTTACTTAGTATTTAGTAAACTAATTAGAACACGTGTTATGTTCTTATTAGTCTTTCTTATTTGTACTGTAGCTTTAACATGTCCGTTGCAGTATAAATAGAGTGGTTAGCACTACGTTGCTAACTGATTGATTTTCCCGTATATCTTTGTATTCATTCTTTGTAATCTTTGAGATTCTCTCTCTCTTAGATCTGTAATCCTGTTCATCATTGAATACAATTGGGCTCGATCATACAACTTCTCAATTACTGCTTTCTATATTGATTGTAAGATAAGATCCTGAACTTTCACTATCCAATTTGCAACCTGCAAAATCACTATCTGAATAGGCGATTAGATCGAACCCTGAGACTTTGGGATACCAAAGACCTAGATTCGCAGTACCCTTAAGGTATCGAAAAATTCGCTTTACAGCGATCATATGAGATTCCTTAGGTTCAACTTGATATCGTGCACACAAACAGGTTGCGTACATAATATCGGGTCGGCTAGCTGTAAGATACAAGACAGAGTCGATCATCCCACGGTACAACGTGACATTAACAGGAATACCATTAGTATCCTTATCTAGTGTCAGCGGTGGTGCCATAGGGGTTTTCATAGTTGAACTCTGAGTTAAATCGAATTTCTTCAGCATATCTTTAACATACTTTCCCTGATTAATGAAAGTTCCTTTTTCATTTTGCTTTATCTGAAGACCAAGGAAATATGTTAGTTCACCCATCATGCGCATTTTATACTCATCTTTCATTCTATCAGCGAAACGAGTACAAAGATCATGGTTAGTAGAACCAAATTTAATGTCATCAACATATATCTGAACAAGAATGATATGACCTTTCACTATTCTAAAAAATAGAGTTTTGTCAATTCTACCACGCTCAAATTTTTCAATATGGAGATAAGTAGAGAGTGTGTCATACCATGCACGTGGAGATTGCTTTAAGCCATAAAGTGCCTTATCCAGTTTATAAACATAACCTGGACGCTTAGGATATGAGAATCCTGGAGGTTGTTCCACATAGACTTCTTCATTCAGCTTTCCATTTAGAAACGCTGACTTAACATCCATCTGATATACTTTGAAGTCTTTGTGTACAGCGCATGCTAAGAATAGACGAATAGATTTTAGTCTCGCTACTGGAGCAAATGTTTCGTCGTAATCTATGCCTTCCTCTTGTCTGTATCCCTGAGAAACAAGACGAGCCTTGTTGCGGGTTACAGTTCCATGTTCGTCCAACTTGTTTCGATAGACCCATTTAGTGCCTATCACTGTCTTGTCAGTTGGTCTTCGAACAAGTTTCCAAACTTTGTTTCTTTCGAATTCAGTCAGCTCTTCTTGCATGGCGCTGACCCAGTTTGGATCTTTGAGGGCATCATCAACTTTCTTTGGTTCAATAAGAGAAATAAAGTTAACAAATAAACAAATATTACCTGCACTTCGTCGAGTCTGAACACCAGCGTTTGGATCACCAAGAATTTGATCAATTGGGTGATTTACAGTCCATCGCTGAGCCAGAGCGTGAGACGCTGACTCAACCTGAACTGGAGGAGCTGAAGATGAGGCTTCAGCAGCTTCTGGAGTATCAGCTAAGAGAGGAATGGGTGCAGTTGTCATTATATTCTCTGATTGCTGAGAAGTAGATGGAATGTCTGAGACATTTTGTTCAGAAGCAGGTATAGTGTTTAAAGGAACATCTGAGACCCATGATGTTTCAGCTTCACTATTCTGCATATTTGGAATGATAGTAGGACTATCATCTTCAACTGTATGAATATGAGGAGTGGGAATATCTTCTGAATCACCAAGATGAGAAAACATCCATTGATTCAGTTCTTCAGTATCAGCGGACGGTTTAGAGTTCGCTGAACGGGATTCGTCAAACGTGACGTGAATAGTTTCTTCCACAGTTTGTCTTCTTCGATTGAAGAATATCCAAGAAAGATTCCATCATCAGCCTTAGGATCAAACTTTCCAAGGGCATCTATGTTGTTCAGTATGAAACACTGACATCCAAAGATGTGAAGAAAGTTGATTGAAGGCTTTCTCCCATGAAAAAGTTCATAGGCTGTTTTATTGAATCTTTTGACTATCAGCGACCTGTTTTGCGTAAAACAAGCAGTGTTGACAGCTTCTGCCCAAAACTGAGTAGGCAGGTGATAATCGCTGAGCATTGAACGTGCAGCTTCAATAATTGTTCAATTTCTTCTTTCAGCGACTCCATTTTGTTGCGGTGTTCTTACTGATGAAAAGTTGTGAGAAATACCCTTACTCTCAAATAAGGAATCAAGAGAACTGTTTTTGAATTCAGTCCCATGATCACTCCTTATTGAGCGAACGGTCAAGTTGTTCAGGGTTTCCATCTTCCGAACAAAGGTGATGAGTTCTTCAGGGGTGTCACTCTTAGAACGGAGAAACATTACCCATGTATAGCGAGAGAATTCATCAACTATGACCAGTGTATATTTCTTTCCAGCGATGGATTGTTTGTTAACAGGGCCAAACAAATCCATATGGAGAAGTTGTAGAGGATATGACGCTGAGGATATTTGCTTTGACTTAAAGCTTGCTTTGGTCTGCTTCCCTTTCTCACACGCTGAACATAAAGACTCTTTGGCGTATGAGTGCTGAGGTAGACCAGTGACTAACTCTTTTGAAGAAAGAGTGTTCAGTGTCTTGAAATTTAGATGAGAGAGCCTCTTATGCCATAGCCAGTTGACATCAGATGTGGTTTTGAGAAGAAACAGGAAATCTCAGTGGTTGTTGAGTCCATGTTTATTACATAAACATTTTCTAAACGATAACCGCTGAGAGCTATCTTCTCCTTTTTGTCAGTGACAAAGCAGGATTCCTTAGTAAAGATTACTTTGTTATCCTTGTCGCAAAGCTGACTGATGCTTAAAATTTTATGCTTCAGCCCTTCAACATATGCGACTCTTCTGAAGGTTGTTGTACCATTAGAGAGTACACCAAACCCTCGGGTATGTCCTTTTCCATTTCCACCGAAAGTCACAGAGGGACCCTTCTCTTCCTTGTATTCAGCGAGCAGGCTTTTCTTTCCAGTCATGTGTCTAGAGCATCCGCTATCGAGATACCAGATACCCTTCTTAACCTGCATTACAAAGGAAGATTAGTTTTTCTTGGGTACCCACTTAACCATGTGTACACTTTTGTCAGTGGAAGTAGTTGGAATGGAAGGTTCAGCAATCTTCGCAGCATTTGAAGATTCATCTTTGTCAGTCTTCACTTTGGTTAATTTCTTAACCTCGGTGGTCTTCTTTGCCTTGGGGGCAATGATCTTCACATTAGCCATCTTTTCAGCTTTGGTGGCTGTGGGGCACTTACTAGCAATATGATCAGTAAGTCCACAGTGATAACATTTCCTATAACTAATACTAGTTCTAGGACCATTTGAATGCTGAGCTTTAGATTTTGAATTAGAAGTACCAGCACCAAGTAAGCTACTGGCTTTTGAAATGGGAGGAACATTTAGTTCTTCAAATTTCTTACTAGAGACATCCACTCTGATTCTAGGAGTAGATCGCTGAATAGATCCACGCCGCGTAGATCCAGAGATCTGATTCCTTGATCCAGAGGATGAATCACTAAAGCTTTAGAAGCATTCAGCTTTGGTACAGAGGTACCCTTCTGAAGATTTTGGTTAAAAGCAATTCCTTTACCCTTATCTTTAAAGACAGAGGTAGGTTTTGGATAAACCATTTTCTCTTTACCTTTTAAAGAGGTAGAAATTTCCTCAGGGATAGGCGGTCTAGAAGAGGAACACTGAGAGGATGAAGTATCAGCGTCTGAGGATACGAAAGTTCTAAATAAGAGCATGGAACGATCAGTGGTTGGTTCTAGAAGATCAGCTTTGTAACCAAGACCACGTTTATCACTCAGGGGAATCTGAGACTTAATTATCTCAGTGATCTTTGTTGAGGAATTATACCATCCATCAACAGTAGCTTTTTCAGCTCTTAATGCAGCGATAGCTTCTGCTCGTTCGATTTTGACTAGCTGATTTAAGTGCACCTGATCTTTAAAATCTTCTTCAATTTTAGAAAGCTTTTCTATTTGAAGGTGACAGTTTTTAAGCTGTTCTGCGAGATCAAGGTTTTGATTTTCAACTACAGTTTTGCCATTAATGGCTTCATATAAACTTCTAGTCAAGAGATCGATTTTACGAAGACTATTAGCTTCATCAATATTTGCAATATTGGTAAAGAAGGAAGGTGATACCTAAGTTGCAGAGGTTGAAGTAGAGGGAATGTCTGAACTTTCTTCCTCATCTTCAATCTTGGCCATAAGACAGAGATTGGCTTCATCATCTTCAGAGTCAGATGATGATTCTTCTTCATCAGAGGCAATCCAATCATAGTTAGCCATCAGGCCTTTGCCTTTCTTCTTAAAGCTTTTCAGCTTCACATACTTTTCTTTCAGTTTGGCGTATTTGTCATCTTTATTTATGGGAATAAAGGATTTCTTAGGAAACGCTGAGTTTCTCGAGACTTTCTTAGACCTGCACTCGTTAGCGAAATGTCCTATCTTTTCGCAGTTAAAACAATTAGCAGTAGCCTTACCAACAGGAGCTTATGATCTTGGCTTGTCAGTAATAGAAAGAGGTTTATTCTTTCTGAACATTTTCTTTTTGGCGAATCTCCTGAACTTTTTAGTGAGGAGAGCCAAAGATTCATCATCATCTGAAGAGTCAGAATCTGATGGCCTTTCAGAGTTACTCTCCAACTCAGTGATAGTGACCGAGGGTCGCTGAGTGGAAGGTTCCTCTGAGATTAAAGCAACAGGGGTGCTTTTGGAATCTTTTACAAGATTCTTCTTAAGATGACTCGATTGCTCATGATTCAACATCGTGCCATATAAGGTAGAAAGGGTCGTTGATTTTAGATCCTTTGACAGCTTGAGACACATAGAATAACTGTCCCAGCTTTCAGTTAAACATTCTAAAAACTTTGTCAGCACTTCAAAGTTAGAATATTCCTTACCAACAGTTTTCAAATCTATTATTAAAAATTTAAAACGTTGGTGTACTTCAGAGAGAGTTTCATTCTTACCACAAATGAAGCTTTCGTACTGTCTTACCAGGTTGATCTTTCGAGAGTCCTGGACTTCAGAAGTACCTTCATACTGAACACGGATTGTGTCCCACATAGCTTTTGAGGTTTTCAGGTTCATGACAGAATGGTAGACTACGTCAGGAAGAGCCATGGATAGTATGGATCTGGCTTTGGTGTCGATAGCCACTTTCTTCTTATCTTCGCCAGTCCACATATGAACTTCCTTAGGAATCAGCCTTTCTGGAATAGCAGGTCTATTTTCAGTGGCTGGAACTGCAGCATCAATTCTTACAGAAATATATGGGTCGTTTTCAAGATAATAAGGCATAGTAGGGTCTACACCTTCTAAGAAAAGAATCATCCTATTTTTCCATAGATTGAAATTATCGCTGGAGAATCTAGGGGGTTTTGCAAGAGAACCATTGTCAATATAGTTTGTGTTTGTGTTGGTAGCCATTTTCAGAAATAGCAAGGAAGAGAAATCTTAGTATAGATTAGATCTTGTTTATTAGATTAAACAAATATGCTCTGATACCACTTGTTGGTCCCGAAGGGCTATACAAGTTTGTAGAAGGGGGGGGGGGTGAATACAAACACACAGATTTTACTTTTCTAAATTGTTTATTGATAAATCATTAACAATTTACATCATGTTGCGGAACAAGATTAAGGATAAACCTAAATCTAAACAAGTTGGAACACTAAGTTTCTTGCACTAAGAAATAGAAGGAAATTACTAATAATAACCTATCTCAAGATAAGAAAGATGACTTGTCCAGATTTAGCAAGTGCTTCAGAAATGAAGCTGGAGTCCTTCTTATATACTGCATGCATTTAATGCATGGCAGTTTACACTTTACACGTGGCAGCAGCTCATTGGTTGTATGTCATTGACCTTTGTAGACAACCTTAGTAGCCGCATGTTTGAACAGTGTAGTATTAGAGTGGTTGTACGATTTCAGACAATAAGGAGGTTCTTTTCTGACATATCGTACGGAGTCGTGCAAGGGTGGTTAAGACAAAAGTACTTTGTACGGAGGACTTCATGATCAGCTTTTCGTTGATTCAACGCTTTACCATTGTTTATCAGCGAATGATAAAGTTCAGCGATGGCTGAAGTCTTGTACTTGATACTTCACGTTGAGTGGACAAATCTGAGTCTTCGCTGATCCGCATCAGTTCATTAGGAGACTTGTCGCTGGTTCTTGAGCTTGATCTTCGACTTCAGCGTAGAACCTATGTTGACGTGAAACTTGTCTTCAGAGATCATAAGTAAACAACTAACTTATCAGCGATCACCATAAGGACTGAACAGACTCAGAGCATTATGGTGAACAGTGTTCGCAGAATGTTTAATCTAAAGAGCGAGAGTTCCTATCAGCGGTACTGTAAGATCTTAGTACTTATCAACGATAGTGAAACTCTGATACATATTGTTTACTTACAATTTTCACTAAGTATATAAGAGAGGGTCATTATCAAATCACTGAGGGTTTGGATCAACACAAGGAAATATGTCAGTTCACCCATCATACTCATTTTATATTCAACTTTCATTCTTTCAGCGAAACGAGTACATAAATCAAGGTTAGTAGAACCAAATATAATATCATCGACATATATTTGAACAAGAATGATATGACCTTTTACTTTCCTGAAAATAGAGTTTTATCGATTTGAACAAGAATGATATGACCTTTTTCAATATAGAGATAAGTAGAGAGAGTGTCATACCATGCACGAGGAGCTTGCTTTAAGCCAAAGAGTGCCTTATCCAGTTTATATACATAACCTGGATGCATAGGATCAGTGAATCCTGGAGGTTGTTCAATATAGACTTCTTCATTCAGTCTTCCATTTAGGAATGTTGATTTTACATCCATTTGATATACCTTGAAGTCTTTGTGAACAACGTAAGATAAGAATTGACGAATAGCTTCGAGTCTTGCCACTGGGGTAAATGTTTCGTCATAGTCTATGCCTTCTTCTTGTCTGTATCCCTGAGCAACAAGACGAGCCTTGTTGCGGGTTACAGTTCGATGTTCATCCAATTTGTTTCGATACACCCATTTAGTGCCTATCACTGACTTGTCAGATGGTCTTGGAACAAGATTCCAAACTTTGTTTCTTTCAAATTCTGTCAGCTCTTCTTGCAAAGCGCTGACCGAGTTTGGATCTCTGAGGGCATCATCTGTTTTCTTTGGTTCAATCAGAGAAATAAAGATAACAAATAAACAAATGTTACCTAAACCTCATCGAGTCTGAACACCAGCGTTCGGATCACCAAGAATCTGATCAATGGGGTGATTGATAGTCCATCGCTGAGCCATAGCATGATTCGCTGACTCGATTTGAACTTCTGAAGGAGCTGAAGAAGAAGCTTCAGCAACTTCAGGTACTTCAGGTAGAAGAGGAAGAGGTTCACATGTCATTTCATTAACTGATTGTTGAGAAGTAGATGGGCTGTCTGAGGTTGATGGTTCAGAAGCTGGCATAGTGGTGAGCGGAACAACTGAAACCCATGAAGATTCACCTTCACTTGTCTGCATGCATGGGATAATTGTAGGATCATCATCAGCGGTAGGAGTATTAACTTCAGGGAGAGGAGCAACTTCTGAATCACCAAGATGAGAAAACATCCATTGATTCAGTTCTTCAGTATCAGCAAAGGGTCTTGAGTTTGCTGAACGGGATTCGTCAAAAGTGACGTGGATTGTTTCTTCTACAGTTTGTTTTCTTCGATTGAAGACTCTGTAGGCTTTGGAGACTTAAGAGTATCCAAGAAATATTCCATCATCAGCTTTGGGATCAAACTTTCCAAGGGCATCTCTGTTATTCAGTATGAAACACTGACATCCAAAAATGTGAAGAAAGCTAATTGAAGGCTTTTTCCCATGGAAAAGTTCAAATGCTGTTTTCTTGAATCTTTTGACAATCAACGTCCTGTTTTGAGTAAAACAAGAAGTGTTGACAGCTTCTGCCCAGAACTGAGTAGGTAGATGAGAATCACTAACCATTGAACGTGCAACTTCTAAGATCGTTCAATTTCTTCTTTCAGCGACTCCATTCTGTTGTGGTGTTCTCACTGAAGAAAAGTTGTGAGAAATACCCTTGCTTTCAAAGAAGTTTTCAAGGGAACTGTTTTTGAATTCAGTCCCATGAGCACTCCTTATTGAGAGAACGGTCATGTTGTTCAGGACTTCCATTTTCCTGACAAAAGAGATGAGTTCTTCAGGGGTGTCACTCTTAGAACGGAGAAACATAACCCAGGTGTAGCGAGAGAATTCATCAACTATGACCAGTGTATATTTCTTTCCAGCGATGGATTGTTTGTTAACAGGGCCAAACAGATCCATGTGAAGTAGTTGAATAGGAGATGACATTGAGGAAACTTGATTAGACTTGAAGATTGCTTTGGTTTGTTTCCCTTTCTCACATGCTGAACATAGAGATTCTTTAGCGTATGAGTGTTGAGGTAGACCAGTGGCCAACTCTTTTGAAGAAACAGTGTTCGGTGTCTTGAAGTTGAGATGAGAGAGCCTCTTATGCCATAGCCAGTTGACATCAGATGAGGCTTTGGAGAAGAAACAAGAATTCTCAGTGGTTGCCGAGTCCATGTTTATAACGTAAACATTTTCCAAACGATATCCGCTGAGAGCGACTTTCTCCTTTTTGTCAGTGACAAAGCAAGATTCCTTAGTGAAAAACACTTTGTAGTCCTTGTCACATAGCTGACTGATGCTCAAAAGATTGTGCTTCAGTCCTTCAACATATGCGACTCTTCTGAAGGTAGTTGTACCATTAGAGAGTACACCAAACCCTCGGGTATAGCCTTTTCCATTTCCACCAAAAGTCACTGAGGGACCTTTCTCTTCCTTATATTCAGCGAGGAGGTTTATTTTGCCAGTCATATGTCTAGAGCATCCGCTATCAAGATACCAGATACCCTTCAGGACCTGCAAACAAAGGAAGATTAGTTTGATTTAGGCACCCATTTTACTATGGGTCCACATTTGTCAGTGGTGGTAGAGGAAGTGGAAGGTTCAGCAATCTTCGCAGCATTTGAAGATTCAGCTTCAGGACAAGTCTTCACTTTGGTTAATTTCTTAACTTAAATGGTTGTTTTCACCTTAACCTGATTTGCACCAGGATTTGTCTTCTTTGCCTTGGGGGCAATCTTCTTTACCTTATCTAATTTCTCATCCTTGGTAACTGTGGGGCACTTACTAGCAATATGATCAGTAAGTCCACAGTGATAACATTTCCTATAGCTAAAAGTAGCTTTAGGACCATTTGCATGCTTAACCGAAATTTTTAAATGAGCAGGGCCAGCACCAAGAATACCTTTGCATTGGAAATTGGAGGAACTATCAGTTCTTCGGATTTCTTACCAATTACATCCACTCTGATTCTAGGAGTATATCGCTGAACAAACTCAGGAATCTTATTCTTAGAAGTGGAGGGATGACTTACTGAAGGTTTTGAGACTTTCAGTTTAGGTACATTGGTACCATTCTAAGGTTTTTGATTAAAAACTTTTTCTTTACCTTTAGAAATTAAGGTAGGTTTATCCTCAGGGATGGGAGTATTTGAAGAGGAACACTGAGGCGAGGAGGTGTCAGGGATAGAGGACACGAACATTCCAAACTTAAGCATGAAACGATTAGTGGTTGGTTCTTCAGCACCAGCTTTATGACCAAGACCACTTTTGTCACTTAAGAGAATCTGAGCACGAATTATCTCAGTGATCGTTGTTAAGGATTTACACCATCCTTCAACAATATCCTTTTCAGCCTTTAATGCAGCGATAGCATCTTCTCATTCAATTTGAATGATTTGATTTAGGCAGACCCGATCTTTCAAATTTTCTTCTATTTTAGAAAGCTTTTCTATTTGCAAGTGACAGTTTTTAAGCTGTTCAGCGAGATCAATATTTAATTTTTTAGCTTTGGTCTTGCCGTTCATGGCATCATATAAATCAATAGTCAAAAGATCGACGGTCCGACGTCTTTCGATGTCACTGAGGGCTGAAGTATGAGTGTCAGTGAGTGAGTTTGATACCTGAGAGGTGGAGGTAGAAGTAGAGGGAATTTCAGCTTGTTCTTCCTCTTCTTCCATTTGAGCCATCAGGCAGAGATTGGCCTCATCATCATCAGAGCCAGAGGAATCTTCATCTGATGCAGTACAGTCATGATCTTCAACGATCATGCCTTTTCCTTTCTTCTTAAAGCTTTCTAGCTTTGCATATTTTTCTTTCAGTCTATTGTATTTGTCATCTCTAGCTCTGGGGTTACAAGATTTTTTATAGGAAGAAGATGAGGATTTGAAGACTTTCTTTGACCTGCACTCACTAGCAAAGTGACCTATCTTTTCATAGTTATAGAAAGTGGCAGTTGCCTTATCTACAGGAGTAGAAGATTTTAGCTTGTCAGTGAGGGAAAGAGGTTTATTTCTTCAGAAGTTACTCTTTCTGGCGAATCTCCTGGAGGAATTAGTTAGGAGAGCTAGAGATTCGTCAAGATCTGAAGGATCTGTGTTTGATGAATCATCATAGTTAGATTCCAACTCAGTGATAGTGACAGTAGATCGCTGAATAGGTACCAACTCTGAGGAGAGTAAAGCAACCGGTGTGCTTTTGGAATCTTTTACAAGATTCTTCTTAAGATGACACGACTGCTCATGATTGAGCATAATGCCAAATAAGGTAGAAAGGGTCATTGATTTCAGATCCTTTGAGAGCTTAAGACACATAGAATAATTGTCCCAACTTTCAGGAAGACATTCCAGAAACTTTGTCAGGATCTCAAAGTTAGAATATTCTTTACCAACAGTTTTTAAGTCAATGATTAAAGAGTTAAACCGTTGATGTACTTCAGAGAGAGTTTCATTCTTAGCACAAATGTAGCTTTCGTACTGTCTTACCAGGTTGATCTTTCTTGAATCCTGGACTTCAGATGTACCTTCATATTGAACACATATTGTGTCCCACATGGCTTTAGAACTTTTCAGGTTCATGATGGAGTGGTAGACTTCATCAGGAAGAGCCATAGAGATGATAGATCTGGCCTTAGTGTCAATGGCCACCTTCTTCTTGTCTTCATCAGTCCACGTGCTAACTTCCCTGGGAATGATTATTTCAGGGATAGCAGCTCTAGTAGCAGTGCCTGGAACAACATGGTCTATCATAAAAGCGACATATGGTCCATTTTCAATGTAGTAAGGTATAGTAGGATCTACACCTTCTAGGAAGAGCATCGTCCTATTTTTCTAGAGATTGAAGTTATCTTTGGAAAATCTAGGGGGGTTTGCAAGAGAACCATTATCGATATAGTTTGTGTTTGTGGGATTAGCCATTATGAAAAATAGCAAGGAAGGGAAAAGAATTAGTATAAGCAAGATCTTGTTTATTAGTTTAAACAATCTGCTCTGATATCACTTGTTGGTCCCAAAGGGGTTATACAAGTTTGTAGAAGGGGGGGGGGGGGGTTGAATACAAACACACGATTTTTACTTTTCAAAATTGTTTATTGATATATATCAAACAATTTACAGTTTGTTGCGGAACAAGATTAAGGAATAAATCTAATCTAAACAAACTATGAGAAGACTAAGATTTCTTGCACTAGAAATAGGAGAGAAGGAAAATAAGAATACTAAGGAGAGTATTCTTTCACACAGAGAGTTCAGCGAGAGGAATGGCCGAGCACTTCACAAAATGAAGTAGGATTTTCTTTTATATACTGTATGCATTTAATGCACAACAGTACACCTTTACACGTGGCAGCCTCTGGTTGGTTGCATGGTTTGGCTTCAGTAGACAACCTAGTGGCCGCATGATGAACAGTGTAGAATCAGAGTTGGTTGTACGATTTTGGAAAAAAGGGATGTCCGTTCTGACAAAATCGTATGATGAACGTGCAAGGGGATAAGACAAAAGTTGCTTGTAGAGGAGGCTTCATGATCATCGTTCGCTGAATGATTCTTTATCAGCGAATGATAAAGTTCAGCGTTCGCTGAAGTCTTTTACTTGAAACTTCACGTTGAGTGGACAGGTCTTGGCTTCGCTGATATCCGCATCAGGTCATTAGTAGACTTAGTCGCTGGTTCTTTGGCTTGATCTTCGACTTCAGCGTAGAACATGGTTGACGTGAATCTTGTCTTCAGGGATCATAAGTAAACAACATAATTATCAGCGATCATCAGTGAGACTGAACAGACTCAGGGCTCACTAATGAACAGTGTTCGCTGAATACATAATTTAAAACGTATGTTTTCATCAGCGATACTAAACAGACTTAGTATATTTTTTTATGACAAAACATTAATACATATTGTCTACTTATAACTTTCACTAAGTGTTTCTCAGAGTCATTATCAAATCACTGAGGGTTTGGATCAACATAGACTTCTGTTTTACCAATATAACCTCAAAATAAAATCCAATTCTTTTCTAAAACATCAAATATGCATTCTTTTTATATTTTATTCTTTATTTAAATTTTATTTATTGTATTTTTTTTAAATTTCACCTTAACGTTCTCAAAATATTATTTTTATATGGTCTATATGTTTTTGATTAATTTAAGTAAATTATCAAATATTAATATTAAAAATAATATAGAATATGTTCGAAAATAACAATTGAAAAGTCCATTCACTTTTTATTTTGGGGTCACTTTAATCATCTTGAAAATTACTTTCTAAAAATATATTTTTATTATAAAAAATATTTATTTCATTACAATTTAATAAATTACATAATTAATCAAAATATATAAACAATTATTAGGGGTAAACTGGTCATGTTATTTGCTCTGTTATGTCCAGTTCTGTCTTACCAAAAGCTGAACAGTTGTTCTGTCCTGTCCTGTTCTGTCCCATCTGCGTACCAAACGCACCCTTATTGGACAAACATTATGATTGTTTAAGTTAAAATGTTAGTATATTTATCTACATCTTAGTCTGGGTTACTATTTGTTGGGCGAACATTAAGATTGTTTTGTTTAGAATGTTCGTATATATCTCTATCTAGTTTGGGTTGCCATTTGTTGGAAAAACGTTAGGATTTTTTTATTTGAAAACGTCTCATTTACAACCTTGTTGGTCCCGAATGGTTTTACAAGTTTGTAGAAGGGGGGGGGGGGGGGGGTGAATACAAACACAAGAGTTTTATCTTTAAAATTGTTTATTGATATAATCAAACAATTTACAGTTTGTTGCGGGATAAGATTAAGTATAAAACCTAACCTAAACAAACTAAGAGAATCACACATATTTCTTGCACTAGAAAAGATAGAGTGAAGTTAAGAAGATTACGAGTAATTTTCTAAGGCACTAAGAGTTCAGAGATAAGGGAACGACCACTTCAAAAATGAAGTAGGGTTTCCATATTTATACTGCATGCATTAAATGCAAGTCAGTACAACTTTACACGTGGCAGCACTTGGTTTGTACGATCATGGACAAAGAGATGTCCTTCTGACAAATCGTACAAAGGCGTGCAAGGAGATAAGACAAAAGTAACTTGTAGAACAGGCTTCATGATCAGCAATCGCTGAGTTGATCTTTATCAACGAATGATAAAGTTCAGCTCTCGCTGAAGTCTTCTACTTGAAACTTCGCGTGAAATGGACAAGTCTTGTCTTCGCTGATATCCGCATCAGGTCACTAGTAGACTTAGTCACTCGTTCGTCGGCTTGGTCTTCGATTTCAGCTTTAAACTCAGTTGTCGCGAATCTTGTCTTCAGGGATCATAAGCAAACAATTACATGATGAGCATTCAGCGATCATTAGTAAGACTGAACAGGCTCAGGTCTCGCTGATGTACAGTTATCGTTGAAGTATAATTTAAAGAACACATGTTTCCATCAGCGATACTAAACAGACTTAGTATATTTTCTTAGATGGTGAAACACTGATACATATTGTTTACTTACAATTTTCACTAAGTGATTCTAAGGGTCATCATCAAATCCCTGAAGGGTTTGGATTAATAAACCGTTTATGTTGTTCGAAATTGACTTGTAGTATATTTTAAATCACTGGTGACTATTCAACCAATCTCACCCAAAGGTATGGCAAGGATTCCTCCTCCACCCCTAGTTGATACAAATTTGTGGCACTAGGCGGTTGGAGAAGCAAGAATTACTAACTATTCTCTTTGGGAATAACAATGATCCCAATTGGGTCTTGACCGGGACACCCACATGGAAACCTGAGTGATGCATCGTCTTTTGATGTTCGGGTGTGTACCTCATTTTCCTTTGACGGTTATCTATTTCGTTAATAATTCTTATTAAAAAATTATAACGTTTCTTTTTCTTTTGTAGTATCAACAATTACAGACCGAGGTCGAGAAAATGCTCCAACGAGAAGAGACCCTCAAGAAGGAGCATGAGGAGATAATGGAGTTGGTGAAGAGGTTTACCCAATCTCAACAGCTTCCGTCTCAACAGTATCCACCGCCCCATCGCAAGAGTTTTGATATCTTTGGTTGTATGTTTATAAACTCTTATCATTGAACACTCCTACTTTAAATTCGTTGATTTAACAGTTTGTCTTTGTTCCACCTAAATAATCATATTGGCTTTAATTAGGAGTAAACTTCACTTTTGCTCCCTAACATTTGTCAATTTCAACGGAGATCGTCCCTAAACATAAAAAATCCGGATTTGAAACCTCACGTTTGTCATTTCATAATGGTTTTTTGTCCCTCTTTCTATCGATCATTATGTTTTTTAGTTAAGTCTAATTAGATGAGCGGAATTTTAGTCATTTTAAAATCTTCTATGTCAAGTCCATCACCACCCAATTAAATGAGAGGTATTTTAATCATCAAAAATGTTTAAATTGACTAAAATACCTTCATTTAGTTTGACTAAACGGAAAAAGGTTAACCGCCAAAAAAAGGACCAAAACTGTTGTGAAATGACAAACATAAGAGACTAAATTTGAGTTTTCAATGTTTATGGTGGTTTATGTTGAAATTGACAAATATTAGGGACCAAAAATAAAGTTTACTTCTTTAAATAATGTGTAATATTTGATTTATAGTTTTTAATAGTTGTTTGATATTCACAAGATTTAAAAACTTTAAATCAATAAAATGAACTTTTTTTCGTGGAACTGTTTAATTTTCGACGGATTAGTGGCGGATGATTTGCAGGCAATTTTATTTTTTATTTATAAGTAATTCAATGAAAACATAAATTTACTGACACATAATTTAATTGAAATTAAAAAAATAATTTATTTAAAGTAATGAAAATAATTAAATTACATATGCATAATCCACCGGTAATTTAATCACTGTAATTGATTAAAATGATTAAGCAAAAAAAATTAAGAAAAATAGGATAAAATGTGGTTAATTACCGGAGGATTGATCCGAATAAATGTTCAATCCACCGAAAATTCCACTAGTGATTGATGTTTCTTGCGAAGATTTTTCCGATTGACAAATCTCCTAAAATCAGTCGGTGATCGTGTTTTCTGGCGGATTTGATTTTTTGGTAGCTGTTAGCTCCAACTTCTACTATTTATAGAAGGATTGAAAATTAGACTAAGTATAGACATCGACAGAGGTTCTGCCAAGACATCGATAGAAGACCAAGTGAAGACTCAACTGAAGACATTCACAGAAGACAAGGCCACAGAGCCTCTACCAAACTTGACAGAGCCTCTGTGGAATGAAGACTAAAGACTTAGAAGTTTATATGAATATCAAGACGAAGACCATCGTGCCTCTCACGTTCTCTGTTGTACGAAGATCCTAAAGATCACTCGTACAAGGCGTGCCCTGACAACTCCACGTGTCAAACTCTGATGGGTTTCAGCTTTAGTAGAAAACGGCCCACTACATTAACGTTGTACCCGTAGCAGTTCCACGATCGTGTCTTGTACCTTTATGTCCTTTATGTCTAGAACTTGTCCCCTGATGAATAGTATAAATAGAAGACTCATGTTGAGCTCTTCTATTAAGCTTTGAACGACACACACTCTTAGAGCAGATTTCTCGAATAACTTTTGGTGTTCTTGGTGTTCTATTTATATCAATATACAGTGGGTTATTGAGTTCATTATCTGAATTATTTCCACTTTGTGTATTTGATATTGTGTGTCTTTCTACCAAACATTATCTTATTAGTTCGTTTAAAACGCTTCCGCAACTCTTATCTGTTTGAACTAATAGGTATTTAAATCATTGTTAAGCAATATAGGAACCTACAATTGGTATCAGAGCCATCCTTGATTATCTATATCAAGTGATCCTCTTAAAATGATTTTTGGTAGAAACTTGGTTAGTTTTTGACCTGTTCTTCGCATATTTAAAATAGACTCTGTTTTTCTGCCATTCTCGACCTGTTCGACTTTGGTAAACCTGCAGAATATGTTTTCTCGGTTAAAACTCCATTTTAGTGCATTGGTCAAGGTTTTTAAGCTTATAAACACGTTTCGAACCATTCACTCCACCATCTGAAAGTTTACAGTTCATACTCTGTTTTTCTGATATTTGTCAAACCTCTTTCAAAATGGCGAACACGAACAACTTCTTCACCGCTGGTTTTCTAACCAAGCTACCCACACTGCTCAGAGCTGAGTACCCTCAGTGGAAGATACGAATGATTCACTTCTTCGAGGGTACTGACAAAGAACTCGTTCACTATATTCACAACCCCCCTTTCGTTCCAATGATCACAGTACCTCGTGTACCTGCCACAGACGACACACCCGAGATTCCTGAGCACGAGAAACCAAAGACCAAGGACAACTGGTCCGATCCAGATTGGGCAAAATATGAAGTCGCTCAGAAGACCAAAAGACTTTTGATAATGGCCATCCCCAATGACCTCTTCCAATATCTAGATGCGTGTGAATCTGCATACGATCTATGGAGAGAACTGGAGAAACAACTGGAGGGAGGGGCCAAAACTCAGAAAAACTGCAGAGCCCAATGCATCAATGAATACTATGCATTCAAAGCTCTGCCGACAGGATCTCTGCAATCAACTTATGATCGGCTCAACTCTCTGATCAACAAGTGCAAGAAGTTTGGGATCCACAGAACTTCTGAGGAGAACAATGTCATGTTCCTGAAGAGCCTAAATAAAGAATGGCTCCAGTTGTCTATGTCTCTTCAAACAAATCAGGACTTAGACTGCTGGACTCTGTCATATCTTTATGGAACTTTGGCAGCCCAAGAACCTCAGATTGCACAAACAAAAGCTCAAGTCAGTGCACCCCTTGCACTTGTTGGTAAGGATACAGATGCTAAAGAGAAGCCGAAGAAGGAGAAAGCTGTGGAGGAAAAGAAGGAGAAGAAGAAGAAGGTAATGATTGTTGATAGTGAAGAGGAGGCGGTAGTGGAAGAAGAAGAGGCAACTATGGCCTGAATAGCTAAATCGTTAGCTCTTTTGACAAGGGAATTCAGCAGAGGATACCAGAAGAAGTCTAGAAATGATCGCTATGGAAGAGATGATCATGGAAGAGAAGGGTCAAATGACAAGAATGACAGAGGTGGTGACCGACAGAAGTCAGATATCAAAGCTGGGAATGCTCCACAGAACCAAGGATGTTACAATTGTGGCAAGCCAGGCCATTATACCAATGACTGCAGGAGCAAACCAAACCGCCCTCAGAGGGATTCTCCTTTTTACAAAAAGAAAGTGGAATACTATGCTCGGAAGTCACTAATGGTGAATCAAGAGAACTGGATGTCCTACGAATCATCCAATGAAGGCGACAAGAACGCCTTGTTTTGTGGAATGGCAGAAGTTAGCTCATCCGACTCTGATAGTGAGGTATCCACTTCTGACTCTTCCTCTAATGCTACATAAGATGATTTGCTCAAACTAATTGTTGAACACACTGAACTTAAAAAGACTTGTGAAAATATTCAAAAGAAACTTGCATTTTTTGAAAGAGAAACCAGACATCTCACTCAAGAAAAGGCAAAGATTTTTCAAAAAAAGGAAGAAATTGAGATAAATTGGAACAAACATCTAAATCCTTTGAAAGAAAAGATCTCAGAACTTAACTCAGCCTTAAAAGCTAAATCAAAAGAACTTACAGATACTGAGAGCGACAGAATGAACATTCTTGATCTTAAAAACTATTTTCAAAAGGAAAGAGAAGTCCTTCATCAAGACCTACTCATAAGAGACCTCTTAATGAAAAAATATCAAGACGCTCAGATGGTTTATGAAAAGATATTGTAACATCCCAATTTTCTTTATAAAAGATGATGTTTTGGGTTTAATAAATAAATTGAGTACATTTATTTGATAAATTGTGATTGGTTATTTGATGGATTAATTTTAGAGTTTAACCCCGAGTAAGATTTGTTATGTATTTTATTGGAATAACCGAATAATAAGTTAAGGGGAAAACTTTATTTTAATTTATAAATGGAGGGATGGATTTTGTTAAGTATTGATAGTTTGGGGTTTGTATGGTTTATGGAGAGTGAGGTGTCAACCCAACATCAAAAGAGAGATTTAAATGAAGAGGTGTCTTCATTTTCTTCCATCTGATTATCTATGTGGGTATATGTATAATTTAAATAAAAAAAAGAAACAAGAGAAAGAGACGCTGAAAGAAGAAGAAGGAAATAAACTTGCTTTCAGTTAGAGTTTTGGAATCAGCTGGAATTTTGGAATCCATTTGAAGATTTAAAGGTAATCAACTTGCAAGAAATCTTTTATCTTATGTAGTTAAGAGTTTTCTTTGGGTTAGATATGGGTTTTAGATGATGTTGAAGATTATGATAATCCGAACTGAAAATCCTATTATGTTAGTAGTCTTAAACATATCTGTAGATTTACAGAAACATGCATGGTTTAAAATATGAATTTTGTGTTCATAAGCTTTTATGAGTTTAAAATGGGTTTTGATGATTTTTAGATGTTATGATAAATCTTGGTTGATAGATATGTTCTATAAGTAGTGTTAAACATATCTGCATGTTTATAGAAACAAACATGGTCTAAAACTGATAATTTCTGGGTTTTTACGTTTTACAGTTAGTTGAGACATGTATGAACTTAGTGGGTTGCGAAATGTATGAACTTAGTGGGTTGCGACATGTATGAACTTAGTGGGTTGCGACATGTCTCAACAGTTGGTTGCGACTTGGTGCTATGTCTCAACAGTTGGTTGCGACATGAGGAGATATCGCAATAGTGGGTTGCGATATGACACTGTGTCGCAGTAGTTGATTGCGACATGTGTTATGTATTGCGATAAGAGACGAGAATTTTTAGATATCAAGGATTCTTAGTCTTTAGAGAGTTCTGTGCAGTAAATTAATACCAGTTGATTATATAAATGGTATTTTAGATCTTGGTGAAGTTAGTGACGGAAACACAGAAAGAGAGACACGTCTACCAACAGGTGAGTTCATTCTTACCTTACCTGTTTTTTTATAATGTTTTAAATTATGGTAAGGTTTATTTTATAAATGAACTGTTTTGGGTGGATTTTTGGGAAGAAAGATTTTATAAAGTAAAATCTATTATCTTAAATTGATGGTTGTGTTTAAAATCATTAATGATATTGGAAAATGACTTACGACAAGAATATGTACAAGTTGTAATTATTGTGTTTGTTGGACAACTGAATTACAACAATATTTATATTAAAGACCGTAAGTGATAATAAGGATGGTTAGACTTTTATTATAAGGAATTGACATATTAAATGTGATTTGCTTATAATAAATGATATGAAGAAATTATAAAGGAGAATTGAGAAATCTAAATGATATAAATAAATTCGCTTATACGATTGTTATGAGGAATTTATGAGATATAAATATAATTCGCTTATACACTTACTATGACGAAGTTATATTGAATAAATACCTGTATGAGTACAATTAGGTGATATCGATCCATAGGCACTAGAGGTTATGTACACGTAGAATAGATGTTGGACTTTCATTATTCTGATGTATGTGGAAATTTACTATGAGCAACGATTGACTTAATGTCAGATTCGTAGTCATGGAATTGGAATATGAGCAACGATTGACTTAATGTCAGATTCGTAGTCATGGAATTGGAATATGAGCAATGATTGACTTAATGTCAGATTCGTAGTCATGTAATCATGTTTAAACTGATATTGATGAATGGTTCGGTATGCGGTAAGAAAAAGAGTAAACCAGGTTTGTTATGCCTTGTTTACAATGTTTTATAAATGTTATTTTGAAACTAAATGTTCTCACTAGGCATTAGCCTAATCGTTTCAAATAATGTTTTCTTACCAGGTACTAGCTCGGGAAAGTAAAAAGGGATGTGTGAAGAGCGCTGTGGATTAGTGGAGAAGTTTTGGATATTGAGGTTTTGATAGTTTGTTAGATAACCTAGTAAATCTAATTATAGTGACATGATTAGATTGATATGTTATTTGAAGAATACTATTTGTGTATTGACGATACTCATAAATAATTCTCCACTTATGTAAAAAGTTTTAGAAGGTTGATGTTAAATCTTATTATAATTTAAGGTTTAAATTAGCCCTGTTTTTAGGGTGTTACAGTATGGTATCAAAGCATTAGTTTAAGTGAACTAAGTATGCTGAGGAGGTACTTAGACTTAAGCTGAGATGAATTAAGTTATGATTCGTGAGGTATGGGTAGAAGTACTAAGATGGGATAGTTTTAAAATCGATGGAAATACATGAAATTAGTAATGTAGCAATGGTAACGAGATCTCTTATGTATGATATATTCACAATCACAATTAGCTACTGTTATTATGAATATATTACTACGCGAGTATACTTGTTTATAGATTGTTACAGTGACTAATGATCGGTAAAGTACGTTTCGTATGTCTATATTCGTATAACCATTTCTTATGGTTATCCCTTGTGTTATAGTAGAACGATGGTGGATACGCCACCATGGTCCTTCAATTCTTTGGAGATCAGATCAGTAAATATTTGGGGTTGGAAGGACAACTTGGAACTGGCGGGACTCATGAAAGCCCGCCAAGGCAACCTTTAATAGGTGATTGAAATGTGTGGAGATAGAATGTAAGATGATTGATTAAAACGGAAATAGTATGAAATAGTTGAGTAAGTGGGCCATGGAATGCATGTATAGAAAGTTCTACAAGGTCGAGAGGGCGACCATTAGTCGGAAGTAGAATGTTAATGATAAGTGACGTGAGTAAAACGATTGATCTGGTTTGAGTGAGTAGCCTTCATTTGCGAGTAAAGTTTTATGCATGGTGTCCTAGTGAGTGTGCTACATGAGTTTTCATGATTTCAAAACAAATGCATAAATAAAAAATTTAGTCGAGGCTGGGTTTCATGTGCAAGTGTGTATTTAAAGAAAGAGGCAATTTCTTATGACGCACAATGAAATTTTGGTTTAGCAATTTGCAAAATATTTCGTATTTTACAGGAAAAGTTAAATTGTAGCAAAAAGGTCAAGAAAACGTTGGCCAATAAAATTTTTATAACCAACAAGAGTATTGACTTGATGAGATCATATAAACAAATGTGAGAACCGATTAGTTTACTTCGCGTCGGTAATTTATTTCAAATTTTTCGTATGAAAAGATTTTCATTTAATATATTACTGTCATAACAACATCATTTTGGTTAAGAAAGATTTAGTTTTACGGGAAGTTGTATGCAAACGATTCTCGAGATCGTTGTGCAGTACATTGGAGTTATGAGAATATTGGGGGTCATGTGTACCCAAGTTGTTCCAAGGGTTGTTCTTTAAAAAGAGAAAATATGTGAAATAATTTATTTATCGCATTATCATGTATGAAAGCTATGAACTCACTAGGTCGTAGAGTATTACACTATGAGCTATGAAAGAACTCCGAGAGTGAAGAGGTGTTGGATAAATCATGGGAGAATGTTTGTAGTTTTGGGTGTTTAGGTTCAAGAGGAGAGGTGAACAGTGGGAAAGTCGAAAGTGGACTATAGTGTCGGTTGTATGAAAGTATGGATTATGATATGTTGAAAGGATTAGATTCAGTTAGGGACCCTTGTTAAAGAATGGGTTAAGGAAGTATCGACGGGTCGACTATTGACTTTGAAGTCGGCAGTTGTGTAAAGTATATGAGGCCTTTTGCCTGTCACTGGGTGCGGTCTGGGTGCGTCCCGCGTATGCCTGTGCGGGTAGGAATAAAACCGTGTGCGGTGCCGGTATGCTTATGCAGAGGGTATCCGTAAAGCGGATAATATCGTGTATAGTGGGCTGAGGATGTTACAAAATGGTATACATTCAACCATATTTGGGGATTTTGAGTGATTGACGAATAAATCACGAGTGAAAGAGGTTTTGGTTAATTTATTGCATAAGTGAAAGCTATGTGGTCAGAAGACGCTTTTAGAATTATTGTGGTTGTGCAATAATTATGATGTGATATGTGCTTAATTACATTCTATTTAAATAAGTGTCGGCTTAAGTATTGGTCTTATGTGTGAGGACCGTTTGATGATCTTGTATTCATAGTACCTTTTAGGATTAATGAACTTTGGCAAAATATATATATGTATATATTGTTGAGTATATAAGAGTTGCATATGCGTGTACATATAGATACATCTATGACTTGACTTCATTGAGAAGGTAGCAATAAAAGGGGTCGTGAGATTATTACACCTTGGAGCGTGTGTTGCATGATGTGGGTTAGATGCATTTTAAATTGCATGAGTTGATATTGATAAATGATTATTAAATTATTTGAGCAGATGGCTCGGTTTTGGACTCGGTTGAACCTCGAGGGCGTTCGCCTAGTTTAATAAACTCGACGTAGGTTTAGGGTTGAAATTACATGAATTATATTATAATTGAAACTTTCATGATGTGAATGCTTTGGGTTATTCTTTTAAGGTCATGTATGAATGTTAAGTTTTGAATCAGAAGATTAAAAGTTGAAGGACCACATTATAGGGGTGTTAGAATAGTGAAGGACTATTATTTTGGATGAGCGTTCTACTTACGATGTGGATAGTTTATAAAGGATAAAGTATTAGACACGAACAACGTGAATGTATAGACTATGTCGATCTGTGAGGGATTGTGCCTTGTCTATGTAATAGTTTGGAATCACAAAGAATTAGCAAGAAATGAGTAAGTTGAGTTAATTAGAAGCTTGTGAGTTGTTTCTTATGTGTGAATGAATTGTCCGAAAAAGTGTTAGTTGAATACCAAAGAATGAGTAGTAATTTCAAATGGTAATGTCGTTTCAAAATGACTTGGTTGAATGCCTTAAGTTAGAATCTTGGTGCAAATGTTTGGTTATGTATAGTAATGAGAATATGTTGTCAGCTTGTGACAAAGTTGGGAGAAAGATGAAATATTTGGAGGGTAGTACTCTACGCTAAAGTAGGGAAGCAATAATAGAAAGATCGGACCTAGGAAAGTAGTCATACTACAGATTCAATGGAAACATTACCCTTGACATGCAAACCTTTTAGTGCTTGGTTGCAATATGGTCGCGTGGTGCGATAGAGGAGTGAAGAAATGGTAACATTTTGTACCGAAGAAACGTACAAGTCATGGATGTAATGATGGTTTGCCATAATTATTGAAGTATTCAAAAGTAATAAGTATGCTTGATTTAAAGTACATGGATTTTTAGGTAGTATACATTAATGTTATTTTGAGACCTGGAGATTGAGTTGTGGTAATGACGGGGTGAAAGGAGAACTCTTGTTCTTCTTGATCCCATTGGATTTTAGGTGAGTTTTTATACTTCACTTTATTATCGAAAAGAATATTGTAACCGTTAAGGTGTAGTATTCCGTTATGAAGTTTAGTCAAAAGTGTTGGAGTATTCCTTGGATGTAAAGAAATGCATTGAATGTAGTTCTCGGCATTATGAGGATTTAGCTAAAAGTCTTAGCTAATAATTCTAGAGAAACTGTCCTTTTGGACTGTAGCTATGTGTGGTGGATTTTTCGTGTAAGCTTGAGAGAAATGATAACGGTATGGTAGACCAAGAAATAGTCGAATAAGGATTTGATGATAACAGTACTCTAAGGAGGTTTGTAAATCTAAGTTAGGGAGTGGGTAATGATGAAAGAAGTAAGGTTCAGAAAATATGATTAGATGAATCCTTGTTATTTATGGACTTTCATTTGTGAATTAAGTATGTAAGATTTAAAGGGAAGAGATGTACAAAATATTTTATGTTGGTATGATGTGATTTCACTTACTAAAGTAAGAATGGATGGTAAGAGTAGTTGTTTGGAGGAACTGTAAGGGGTTATAGAAAGATCAGTTAAGAAGTTGTGACCTAAGGGTATGGTATTACATCATTGAGGTGTTAATATGACTTTAGAATTGGATGAGGATATGAAGATTAAAGATCCTCATTTGTTTACCTAGCTTCGATTTCGAGGACGAAATCATTTTCAAGTTGGAGAGTATTGTAACATCTCAATTTTCTTTATAAAAGATGATGTCTTGGGTTTAATAAATAAATTGAGTACATTTATTTGATAAATTGTGATTGGTTATTTGATGGATTAATTTTAGAGTTTAACCCCGAGTAAGATTTGTTATGTATTTTATTGGAATAACCGAATAATAAGTTAAGGGGAAAACTTTATTTTAATTTATAAATGGAGGGATGGATTTTGTTAAGTATTGATAGTTTGGGGTTGGTATGGTTTATGGAGAGTGAGGTGTCAACCCCACATCAAAAGAGAGATTTAAATGAAGAGGTGTCTTCATTTTCTTCCATCTGATTATCTATGTGGGTATATGTATAATTTAAATAAAAAAAAGAAACAAGAGAAAGAGACGCTGAAAGAAGAAGAAGGATATAAACTTGCTTTCAGTTAGAGTTTTGGAATCAGCTGGAATTTTGGAATCCATTTGAAGATTTAAAAGTAATCATCTTGCAAGAAATCTTTTATCTTATGTAGTTAAGAGTTTTCTTTGGGTTAGATATGGGTTTTAGATGATGTTGAAGATTATGATAATCCGAACTGAAAATCCTGTTATGTTAGTAGTCTTAAACATATCTGTAGATTTACAGAAACATGCATGGTTTAAAATATGAATTTTGTGTTCATAAGCTTTTATGAGTTTAAAATGGGTTTTGATGATTTTTAGATGTTATGATAAATCTGGGTTGATAGATATGTTCTATAAGTAGTGTTAAACATATCTGCATGTTTATAGAAACAAACATGGTCTAAAACTGATAATTTCTGGGTTTTTACGTTTTTCAGTTAGTTGAGACATGTATGAACTTAGTGGGTTGCGAAATGTATGAACTTAGTGGGTTGTGACATGTCTCAACAGTTGGTTGCGACTTGGTGCTATGTCTCAACAGTTGGTTGCGACATGAGGAGATATCGCAATAGTGGGTTGCGATATGACACTGTGTCGCAGTAGTTGATTGCGACATGTGTTATGTATTGCGATAAGAGACGAGAATTTTTAGATATCAAGGATTCTTAGTCTTTAGAGAGTTCTGTGCAGTAAATTAATACCAGTTTATTATATAAATGGTATTTTAGATCTTGGTGAAGTTAGTGACGAAAACAAAGAAAGAGTGACACGTCTACTAACAGGTGAGTTCATTCTTACCTTACCTGTTTTTTTTATAATGTTTTAAATTATGGTATGGTTTATTTTATAAATGAACTGTTTTGGGTGGATTTTTGGGAAGAAACATTTTATAAAGTAAAATCTATTATCTTAAATTGATGGTTGTGTTTAAAATCATTAATGATATTGGAAAATGACTTACGACAAGAATATGTACGAGTTGTAATTATTGTGTTTGTTGGACAACTGAATTACAACAATATTTATATTAAAGACCGTAAGTGATAATAAGGATGGTTAGACTTTTATTATAAGGAATTGACATATTAAATGTGATTTGCTTATAATAAATGATATGAAGAAATTATAAAGGAGAATTGAGAAATCTAAATGATATAAATAAATTCGTGTTGGTCCCGAAGGCCTATACAAGTTTGTAGAAGGGGGGGTTGAATACAAACACACAGATTTTACTTTTCTAAATTGTTTATTGATAAATCATTAACAATTTACAGTTTGTTGTGGAAACAAGATTAAGGATAAACCTAAATCTAAACAAGTTGGAACACTAAGGTTTCTTGCACTAAGAAAGAGAAGGAAATTACTAATAATAACCTATCTCAAGATAAGAAAGATGACTTGTCCAGAGTTAGCAAGTGCTTCAGAAATGAAGATGGAGTCCTTCTTATATACTGCATGCATTTAATGCATGGCAGTTTACACTTAACACGTGGCAGCAGCTCATTGGTTGTATGTCATTGACCTTTGTAGACAACCTTAGTAGCCGCATGTTTGAACAGTGTAGTATCAGAGTGGTTGTACGATTTCAGACAATAAGGAGGTTCTTTTCTGACATATCGTACGGAGTCGTGCAAGGGTGGTTAAGACAAAAGTACTTTGTACGGAGGACTTCATGATCAGCTTTTCGTTGATTCAGCACTTTACCATTGTTTATCACGAATGATAAAGTTCAGCGATAGCTGAAGTCTTGTACTTGATACTTCGCGTTGAGTGGACAAATCTGAGTCTTCGCTGATCCGCATCAGTTCATTAGGAGACTTTGTTAGGACTAAAAGTCCAATAAAATAAAAAGTGATATAAAGAAATAATTAGTGTTATTTATTTGTTTGTAAAGCCTCTCAAGATAATGGGCTTTATGGCTAATGGGCTTGGGCCTGTCAAGCCCTTGGTATTTAATGTGTGATTTGAGTGGTAATTAGGTTAGTAGTGGTGAGATTAGCCGTGCGCTTAACAGAGTTTAGAGAGAGAGTTTGTTCATCATTCTAATCTTGTAACTCTCTACATTCAATCAATAAAGGATTAATCGCTTCATATTCATTGTTACTTGATCAATCTGGGATCCACAGACTTGTCGCTGGTTCTTGAGCTTGATCTTCGACTTCAGCGTAGAACCTTTGTTGACGTGAAACTTGTCTTCAGGGATCATAAGTAAACAACTAACTTATCAGCGATCATCATAATGACTGAACAGACTCAGAGCATTAATGGTGAACAGTGTTCGCTGAATGTTTAATTTAAAGAGCGAGAGTTCCTATCAGCGGTACTGTAAGATCTTGGTACTTATCAGCGATAGTGAAACTCTGATACATATTGTTTTTCTTACAATTTTCACTAAGTATAAGAGAGGGTCATTATCAAATCACTTAGGGTTTGGATCAACAATCTCCCCCTGTTTGATTATGACATAGCAACAAAGAAAATTTCTATTTAATGAAAACATAAGGATAAAAAGAACTCATAAAATATTTGTCCCTTTTACTGTTTTCTGGGATCTTTTCAGTACTGATGGAGTAAAGTACATTCGCTGAAATCTTTCTTTAAAACTTTGAATCAGGTTACAAAGAGAAATGGAAAGATTACAAGTACAAGCGAAATAAATAACAAGTACAAAAGAATAACTGATACAATAGAGAAAAATGGCGATCATATCAGCTTGTAAAGGGTTTTTCCTTGATGAGAAGTTCATCAAGGGTCTTTGATGTGGGAATCATCCAGTCAAGGACGGTTACACCTTGTTTTCTTTTGATCAGAGCTGCTTCAAAAATCAAGGGCTTCAGGTGTCTAGCTTTGATGTCGCGTCTGACTTCACACCAGTATACGAGATCTCTGAGTTGTTCGATGGGAGCGATGTGGAGGTCAGTGATACGTTGAAAGTGATGATTTCCATAGTAGTCTAAAAAGAATATACCATAGGGATCACTTACAACTGTGCCAGGAATGAATGTTTCTCCAGGTGGTAGGGAGGTGTCAAGCATTGAGAGATCGGCATCAGGGCAAAGAACTTCAGCACTAGAGAAACCAATGCCCGTTTCATTCCGAATAGGAGGACCTGAACCAGAGGCTTTCTTTTTCTTATCAGATACTTTTCTTGGTTTAGGAAGAGTAGGAGGAATATCTACAGTAGATGAAAGCAGATCGATCTGTTTGTTTAAGATCTTCTCGACATGGCTTTTGAACTTTGAGCGCGATCCCTGAATGGCTAATTTTGTTTCTAACCATTCAGAGAGACCAAACTTTTCTAAGGTAGCAGCATAGAAGGTTTGCTTGGTTTTGTCATCTCTGTAGACATCCACTTCAACAACAGGAACTTCAGCGTACAGTCTTCCTCTGATGTTTGCCTTGATGATTTTGGATGGTCTATATCGATAGGTCAGCATTTGTTTAGCCCATTCCAAAGTCGTATCAGAGACCTTAGTCTTTTCTCTAACGATCTCTTGAGCATCATCCCATAGCTGACGTTGAACATCAATGGGAACTCTTTTCAGCTTGGGGTCTTTTATTGATCGTTTAGAAAGCTGGATGGCGTATTCTCTGTCCTTTTCTTCAGCTTCCTTTCTTTCAACGATTAATCTTTCAGCTCTGAGGTGATCCTTGTATTCCTTTTTGGAAATTCTGAACTTTGGAGGAACTGAAGGAAGTTGATCACGCCTCAGAATGATTCGCTGATCCTCGAATCGCTTTATTATCTCCTCTCTTGTTTTTTGATCCTCTTCACTTAGCTTTTGAGGAGCTAAGGAAGGTCTGTGTCTGTCCGAGAGTAGTTGTTCTTCAGGTTCATCAGTCTCAGAGATTAAATCTAAGACTGGGATTATTTCTTCAGCAGCAGCTGGTATTATTGGTGAAGTCGCAGTTGTGGAACCTTCAGCGATATCCTCAAACAGGGGAGAGGACTAGCTGAAACACAGCGATCTTACAAGTAAGAACTTGGGTAGAATCAGAGAGAGAAAATTTGTTCAAGTGTATAGGCTTGGGTAGTAGAACTGATAGTGTATGATAGAGGAGGGATGGAGTGAGAGATGTTTAGTGTACCTGACAAACCGGCTTTTCAAGCAAGATCGTCGGATTGTCATCTTCAGCGACGCTTTTGCCTTTGCCTTTCTCAGCTCCAGAGGCTGAGGGCTTTGTCTTTGTCCGCTCCCCTGAAGGTTCATTTATAGAGATTCCCTTAAGAACTTTGATCTTCGGAGCAGGATTGACGATAAAGAAGTCATCGTCATCTTCGTCATCATCATCATCATTCATTGGAGAAGAGGATGGTTCATTATCAGGGATGTCGACGGCTTCATCATCTTCTGCTTCAGATTCGGTTTTATCAGCTTCTTCTTCGAGTTGCTCCCCCTCAGATACAGAGGCGAGCTTCTCGGTTTCCTCAGGGTTTTCATCTCCCTGAGGTCCAGCGGTGGTTTCTTTAGCATCCTTCTCTCCCCTGATAGATTCATCATGGGAAAGGTCTTCAGCGCTTTTGGAGAGATCTTCAGCGCTCTTCTCCCCCTTTTTTTCATGATGACTGGGGGAGGAATGGGTTGATTCAGCAGCTTTGGTAGGTTCTCTGTCTTCTTGGCCAGAGATACCTATACAACCTTCAATCTTTGCTATTCTGTCTTGAAGGCCAGAAATAGCAGGATTGATCTTCTCCAGCTCAGTGCGATCCGCCGCTGTGAAATTGTCAGATGCAGGGATAGGGGCAAGAGCAGGAGTATTCGCTTTGTGTAGGAGCTGCTCGATCATCGTTTTCATCGAACCAACGTCGGTCTTTACAGAGCCTAAGTCAGTCTTTACAGTAGACATATCTCCCGCTAGTTATCCAACCGATGTCTTCAGCGTTGTGACCTCGCTGGACATGGATGAAACTATATTTTTGAGAGAGGTGTAGTCTGTGTAGATGTCAGCGAGCACCTTGGCGAAGTCGCTGAGAGTGTTATCAACTTGCTTCAAGTCATCTGTGGAAGCCTTCTTCTCCACCACCGTTGTCAGCTTTATAAGATTCTCTCCAGCGTTTGTTACAGCTGTAGAGTTATTTGAAAGAGTAGTGGTGAGACCTGTTAGCTTTGTCTCCACGGACTTCAGAGAGGCGTTGATGTCTCCCAAATTAGGACCTGTAATATATAAGAACTTGTGAACATATGAAAGCTCAGAAGTTTGGGGTTTAGTGACAGTGTTTATGGGTTAGTGTGTACCTGCAGGAGGATTGATGAACTCGTCAAAATTACGGGTTCCTGAAAAGTGTTCCATGTCATCTTCAAAAGTGCCCATGGATTGTCCTGCAGGTCCTGTCTTCATCATTCCTGGAGAATCAGCTTTAGGTTCCGTAGAAATGATGGCAGCTCCAGCGAGATCTGGAGGAGAGACCAAATGAGTAGAGGGAGGAGCGAAGGATGAGAATGGAGGTTGGGTTCTGAGTTCAGCGTTGGATTCGCTGATAAACACTTCATCAGTCTTTTGAGAGACTGAAGGAGGTTGGGTAGGTTCCAAGTTTGTAACCTCAGCGTTTAGAGACGCTGAAGTTGGGATGGAATGGATGGGTTGTTCAGGTGTGGCAGAGCGTACCACTGAACGTTCCTTCAGCTCCGCAGAAAGAGCTGAGGAGTCTTCAGCATGAGATTGCTGGGGTTGCTCCTTTGTTTTCTTGATCCTTTTAGAACCAAGTGGGGTAGATGAATGTTTCCTTTTCTTAGAAGGAGAGGATTTTGTGGCTAGGGTATCAGCGATGGGTATTGTCGCTGAAGGAGCCACAGAAGTAGAAGAAGAAGGGTTGAGAAGAGTCAAGAGTGTAGAAAGACGTACCTCATTCACCATTGGTTTGAAGTCGAGTATCTTTGGGCCGACCTGAGAGAGTTTCAGGTCACCATCAGTTGGGTAGCTCTCCTTCATGCCATATTGGAAGATGGCGCTGATGAATCGGGGGTAAGGAACCCATGGAGGTCTGTCAGCGACGGTTTCCACTCTTAGAACTAGGTCATCATTGATAATCGATGCCCAGTCTATGTTGAGACCTTTCAGCAGTGCATATCCCATTGCTTGCTGAGGTTTAGCGGCTTGGTCAGAGGAGCCGCTCTTTGCAGTCATGCAGCTGATTAGATGAGCGAAGATGGAATTCATCTCGCTGGGCATTTTCGATTTCTTGATAATCGTCAGCTTCTTCTCGGCCCTCATGTCTCTGCCGATTTACCATACATAGCCCATTGCATCGAAAAATGCAATGATGGCTTCCCTGTCTGAGTTTTTCTTGGGGTCAGGGAGGGGAACGAATGGTTTTTCCTTGGTAGCGATGGGAAGGCTGAGAACTTTGCGAATAATGGCAGGGGTGATATTCATGGTGCCATATTCGATATCGCAGAGGATGAAATCGATTGTTTTGGAGGGGTCTTTGGCTGAAGGTAGTTGAGAGTGTCTGGCTGAGTACCAGAATCGTGAGAGAAAAAGCTGATGTGCAGGAGGTGTTATGGTCAGGGCTGTGGAGATGCAACAATTCTTTAGGAATTTCACAGCATCATCTAGATGTGTGACTTGCTTTCGAGGAGGAAACTCGAGAAGCGCATAGAGGTTGTTCACCTTAGTCCAATCCAGTTTGTCAAGGGCAAACTTGACTTGAGGAGCCTTGAGGATGTCCACTTCCTCAGAATCAGCGGAGATGTTCTCAGCGGTAGCACGAATGTCAGACGATGCCATTTCTCTGTATTATCAGTTTAACCAAAGATGTTAACAAATAAGAATTATCTTAATGTGGAAAGATTTTCCATTAAGATGGTTCAAATTTTATCCATTTCATTCAGACACAAATGTCTTAATGAAGATTAGGGTTTTTCTTGATTTTAAGAAACGAAATGTAAAACCCATTTATTCTTGTTATCCAGTTTTCTATGAAGAATTAGATTCTGGAAACGAATGAAGAACAAGTTTAAGATTTTTGCATTTAAACTTGAAGAACAACCATGAAATGGTTGTGTTCATAAAACCATGAAAGAAAATGATTTCATTTTAAGAAGTTCTTTTGTTTGATCTTGTTAAAACAAGGAAAAGATCGGAAACAAGTTATACGCATTTGGTAATAAATAAGAACATATTAACCTTGATGTTTGATGAAGAAGATGATGAACAGTTCTTTGAAGTTTTTGAAAGCACAAATGCAACAGTGAATTCTTTCTTGCGGAGGAAGATGAAGTTCGCGTAAAAGAAAAATATAAACAAAGAATTTGTTTATATAGAGATATTAGAGAGAGAAAATCTTGAGCGGGAAAAGATTTACATCATGACACGGACACGTGTTTGCATTTTATTGGAAGTTTGAACGAGACGTGCAAACGTGTGTCAGAAAGAGAAAACGTGTCGGGGTTTATCCGTTGCAATGACGTGACAACTGTCCTTTCATATTCTTTTAGGATGTCTCTGAGGTTTTGAAAACTCAGGGACTCTTTTATAAACATGAAGCACTGAATGAAAATATCAGTGATGGTTTTAAGAATTTTCAAAATATCGCTGTTAAGGAAGAGATATTCAGCGATGCATTTTGTTTTGAAAATCTTGCATTTTCATGCGATTGTCAGAGAGAGAAAACATACCTTGATATCAGCTTAACCAAGTTTTATTCAGAGAGAAGATGATTGAATAGGTTATATGATAAATGTGAACCGCTGAAGATTTTATCCTTCAAAGTTCAGCATTCCAAGCTCGCTGATGAGAAAGTTGAATCTTGTCTCATCAAGAGGTTTGGTAAATAAATCAGCTAACTGATAATCAGTTGGGATAAAATGAAGTTCTATATCACCATTCATCACATGATCTCTGATAAAATGATATCTGATTTCTATGTGTTTGGTCTTTGAATGTAGTATTGGATTGTTTGCTATAGCGATGGCACTTGTGCTGTCGCAATAGATTGGAATTTTGGAGAGCTGAAGATCATAGTCTAGTAGCTGATTTCTCATCCACAAGACTTGAGAACAACAGCTTCCAGCAGCTACATATTCAGCTTCAGCTGTGGAAGTGGACACTGAATTTTGCTTTTTACTAGTCCAACTTACCAGCTTTCCACCCAGGAGCTGACATCCTCCTGTGGTGCTTTTCCAATCCATTTTGCAACCTGCAAAATCACTATCTGAATAGGCGGTTAGATCGAATCCTAAATCTTTGGGATACCAAAGACCTAGGTTCGTTGTACCCTTAAGGTATCGAAAGATTCTCTTTACAGCTTTCATATGAGATAGCATAGGTTGAGCTTGATATCGTGCACACAAACATGTTGCATACATAATATCGGGTCGGCTAGCTGTAAGATACAAGAGAGAGCCGATCATCCCACGGTACAGCGTGACATTAACAGGTATTCCCTTTGAATCCTTGTCAAGTGTCAGCGGTGGTGCCATAGGGGTTTTCATAGCTGAACTATGAGTTAAATCAAATTTCTTCAGCATATCTTTAACATACTTTCCCTGATTAATAAAAGTTCCTTTTTCAGTTTGCTTAATCTGAAGACCAAGGAAATATGTTAGTTCACCCATCATGCTCATTTTATACTCATCTTTCATTCTATCAGCGAAACGAGTACAAAGCTCAGGGTTAGTAGAACCAAATATAATGTCATCAACATATATTTGAACTAGAATGATATGACCTTTCACTTTTCTAAAAAATAGAGTTTTGTCAATCTTACCTCGCTCAAATTTTTCAATATGGAGATAAGTAGAAAGAGTGTCATACCATGCACGAGGAGCTTGCTTCAAGCCATAAAGTGCCTTGTCCAGTTTATAACCATAACCTGGACGCTTAGAATCTGAGAATCCTGGAGGTTGTTCCACATACACTTCTTCATTCAGCTTTCCATTCAGAAACGCTGACTTAACATCCATCTGATGTACTTTGAAGTTTTTGTGTACAGCATATGCTAAGAATAGACGAATAGATTCAAGTCTTGCTACTGGAGAAAATGTTTCGTCATAATCTATACCTTCCTCTTGTCTGTATCCCTGAGCAACAAGACGAGCTTTGTTGCGGGTTACAGTACCATGTTCATCCAACTTGTTTCGATAGACCCATTTAGTGCCTATTACTGTTTTATCAGTTGGTCTCCGAACAAGTTTCCAAACTTTGTTTCTTTCGAATTCAGTCAGTTCTTCTTGCATTGCGCTGACCCAGTTTGGATCTTTGAGGGCATCATATATTTTCTTTGGTTCAGTTAGAGAAATAAAGTTAACAAATAAACAAATATTACCTGCACTTCGTCGAGTCTGAACACCAGCGTTTGGATCACCAAGAATTTGATCTATTGGGTGATTTACGGTCCATCGCTGAGCCGGAGCATAAGTTGCTGATTCATATTGAACTGGAGGAGCTGAAGATGAGGCTTGAGCTACTTCTGGAGTTTCAGTTAAGAGAGGAATACTTGCATTTGTCATTTCATTTACTGGTTGCTGAGAGATAGATGGAATGTCTGAGGCATTTGGTTCAGCGGTAGGTATAGTGTTTATAGGAACAACTGAGACCCATGATGTTTTAGCTTCACTATTCTGCATGTTTGGAATGATAGGACTATCATCTTCTACTGGATGAGCATGAGGAGTGGGAAAATCTTCTGAATCACCAAGATGAGAAAACATCCATTGATTCAGTTCTTCAGTATCAGTAGACGGTTTAGAGTTCGCTGAACGGGATTCGTCAAACGTGACGTGAATAGTTTCTTCTACAGTTTGTCTTCTACGATTGAAGACTCTGAAGGCTTTGGAAACTGAGGAGTATCCAAGAAAGATTCCATCATCAGCCTTAGGATCAAACATTCGAAGAGCATCTCTGTTGTTCAGTATGAAACACTGACATCCAAAGATGTGAAGAAAGCTGATTGAAGGCTTTCTCCCATGAAAGAGTTCATAGGCTGTCTTTTTGAATCTTTTTACTATCAGCGACCTGTTTTGCGTAAAACAAGCAATGTTGACAGCTTCTGCCCAAAACTGAGTAGGTAGGTGAGAATCGCTGAGCATTGAACGTGGAGCTTCAATAATTGTTCTATTTCTTCTTTCAGCGACTCCATTTTGTTGCGGTGTTCTCACTGAAGAGAAGTTGTGAGAAATACCCTTACTCTCAAGGAAGGAATCAAGAGAACTGTTTTTTAATTCAGTCCCATGATCACTCCTTATTGAGCGAACGGTCAGATTGTTCAGGGTTTCCATCTTCCGAACAAAGGTGATGAGTTCTTCAGGGGTGTCACTCTTAGAACGGAGAAACATTACCCAAGTGAAGCGAGAGAATTCATCAACTATGACCAGCGTATATTTCTTTCCAGCGATGGATTGTTTGTTAACAGGGCCAAACAAATCCATATGGAGTAGTTGTAGAGGAGATGACACTAAAGAAACTTGCTTTGATTTAAAGCTTGCTTTGGTCTGCTTCCCTTTTTCGCACGCTGAACATAAAGACTCTTTGGCGTATGAATGCTGAGGTAGACCAGTGACTAACTCTTTTGAAGAAAGAGTGTTCAGTGTCTTGAAATTTAGATGAGATAGCCTCTTATGCCATAGCCAGTTGACATCAGATGAGGCCTTTGAGAAGAAACAGGAGTTCTCAGTAGTTGTTGAGTCCATGTTTATTACATAAACATTTTCCAAACGATAACCGCTGAGAGCTATCTTCTCCTTTTTGTCAGCGACAAAGCAGGATTCCTTAGTAAAGATTACTTTGTTATCCATGTCGCAAAGCTGACTGATGCTTAGAAGATTATGCTTCAGCCCTTCAACATATGCGACTCTTCTGAAAGAGGTTGTACCATTTGAAAGTACACCATACCCTCGGGTATGTCCTTTTCCATTTCCACCGAAAGTTACAGAGGGACCCTTCTCTTCCTTGTATTCAGCGAGCAGGCTTTTCTTTCCAGTCATGTGTCTAGAGCATCCGCTATCGAGATACCAGATACCTTTCTTAACCTGCAATATAAAGGAAGATTAGTTTTTCTTGGGTACCCACTTGACCATGTATACACATTTGTCAGTGGAAGTAGTTGGAATGGAAGATTCAGCAGTCTTCGCAGCATTTGAAGATTCAGCTTTGTCTTTCTTCACTTTGGTTAATTTCTTAACTTCAGTGGTATGATTCACCTTAGCTACTTTTCAGCTTTGGTGGCTGTGGGACACTTACTAGCAATATGATCGGTAAGTCCACAGTGATAACATTTCCTATAACTAAAAATAGTTCTAGGACCATTTGAATGCTGAGCTTTTGATTTCGAAATAGAAGTGCCAGCACCAAGTAAACTATTGGCTTTAGAAATGGGACGAACATTCAGTTCTTCAGATTTCTTACCAAGGACATCCACTCTGAGTCTAGGAGTAGATCGCTGAATAGATCTAGAGATCTGCTTCCTTGATCCAGAGGAATGGGCCACTGAAGCTTTAGAAGCATTCAGCTTTGGTACTAAGGTACCCTTCTGAGGATTCTGGTAAATAACAATTCCTTTACCTTTGTCTTTAGAGACAGAGGTAGGTTTTGAATAAACCATTTTCTCCTTGCCTTTTGTGGAGGTAGGAGTTTCCTCAGGGATTGGTGTAATGGACGAGGAGCACTGAGAAGATGAAGTATCAGCGACTGAGGATACGAACGTTCCAAATTTAAGCATTGAACGCTCAGTGGTTGGTTTTGGAGTATCATATTTGTAACCCAAACCACGTTTATCACTTAGGGGAATCCGACACTTTATTATCTCAGTGATCTTTGTTGAAAAATTACACCATCCTTCAACAGTAGCTTTTTCAGCTTTTAATGCAGCGATAGCTTCTGCTCGTTCGATTTTGACTAGCTGATTTAAATATACTTGATCTTTAAAATCTTCTTCAATTTTAGAAAGTTTTTCTATTTGAAGGTGGCAGTTTTTAAGCTTTTCAGCGAGATCAAGGTTTTGGTTTTCAACCACAGTTTTGCCGTTCATGGCTTCGTATAAACTTCTAGTCAAGAGATCGATCTTACGGAGACTATCAGCTTCATCAATATTTGCAATATTGGTAAAGAAGGAAGGTGATACCTGAATAGCAGATGTTGAAGTGGAGGGAATGTCTGAACTTTCTTCCTCTTCTTCAATCTTGGCCATAAGACATAGATTTGCTTCATCATCTTCAGAGTCAGATGATGATGCTTCTTCATCAGAAGCAGCCCAATCATAGTTAGCCATCAGGCCTTTATTCTTCTTCTTAAAGCTTTTCAGCTTAGCATATTTTTCTTTCAGCTTTGAATATTTGTCATCTTTATTCCTTGGAACAAAGGGTTTCTTTGTAAAAGCTGAGGGTCTAGAAACTTTCTTAGACCTGCACTCGTTAGCGAAATGTCCTGTCTTTTCGCAGTTAAAACAAGTAGCAGTTGCCTTATCAACAAAATCCGATGATCTAGGCTTGCCAGTTATGAAAAGAGGTTTGTTCTTTCTAAACATTTTCTTTTTGGCAAATCTCCTGAACTTCTTAGTTAGGAGAGCCAAAGATTCATCATCATCTGAATAATCAGAATCTGATGACCTTTCAGAGTTACTTTCTAACTCAGTGATAGTGACTGAGGGTCGCTGAGTAGAAGGTTCCTCTGAGATTAAAGCAACAGGGGCGCTTTTAGAATCTTTTACAAGATTCTTCTTAAGATGGCTCGATTGCTCATGATTCAGCAACGTGCCATATAAGGTTGAAAGGGTCATTGATTTTAGATCCTTTGACAACTTGAGACACATAGCATAATTGTCCCAGCTTTCAGGTAAACATTCTAGAAACTTTGTCAGTACTTCAAAGTTAGAATATTCCTTACCAACAGTTTTCAGATCTATAATTAAACAATTAAAACGTTGGTGAACTTCAGAGAGAGATTCATTCTTACCAGAAATGAAGCTTTCGTATTGTCTTACCAGGTTGATCTTTCTTGAGTCCTGGACTTCAGACGTTCCATCATACTGAACACATATTGTGTCCCACATGGCTTTTGATGTTTTCAGATTCATGACGGAATGGTAGACTTCGTCAGGAAGAGCCATGGATAGTATGGATCTGGCATTTGTATCTATAGCCACTTTCTTCTTATCTTCGTCAGTCCATTGAAAGATTTCCTTAGGTACCAGCCTTTCTGGAATAGCAGGTCTATTCTCAGCGGCTGGAACAGCAGCATCAATTCTTACAGGGATGAATGGACCATTCTCGAGATAGTAAGGCATAGTAGAGTCTACACCTTCTAAGAAGAGTGTCATCCTATTTTTCCATAAGTTGAAGTTATCTTTGGAAAATCTAGGGGGTTTATCAAGAGAACCATTGTCTATATAATTTGTGTTTGTGTTGGTGGCCGTTTTCAGATAATAGCAAGGAAGAGAAATATCTTAGATTAGATCTTGTTTATGAGATTAAACAAATCCGCTCTGATACCACTTGTTAGTCCCGAAGGCCTATACAAGTTTGTAGAAGGGGGGGGGGGGGGGGGGGGGTTGAATACAAACACACAGATTTTACTTTTCTAAATTGTTTATTGATAAATCATTAACAATTTACAGCTTGTTGCGGAAACAAGATTAAGGATAAACCTAAATCTAAACAAGTTGGAACACTAAGGTTTCTTGCACTAAGAGAGATAAGGAAATTACTAATAATAACCTATCTTGAGATAAGAGATTGAACTTGTCCAGAGTTAGCAAGTTACTTCAAATGAAGTGGGTTCATCTCTTTATATACTGCATGCATTTAATGCAAGTCACTATACACTTTAAACGTACGAACAGTGTAGTACAGAGTGGTTGTACGATTTCAGACAGTCGGAGGTTCTTTTCTGACATTTCGTATGTAGTCGTGCAAGGGAGGTTAAGACAAAAGTACTTTGTACGGAGGACTTCATGATCAGCTTTCGTTGATTCAGAGCATTATCATTTTCTATTCAGCGAATGATAAAGTTCAGCGATAGCTGAAGTCTTGTACTTGATACTTCACGTTGAGTGGACAAATCTGAGTCTTCGCTGATCCGCATCAGTTCATTAGGAGACTTGTCGCTGGTTCTTGAGCTTGATCTTCGACTTCAGCGTAGAACCTTTGTTGACGTGAAACTTGTCTTCAGGGATCATAAGTAAACAACTAACTTATCAGCGATCATCATAATGACTGAACAGACTCAGAGCATTAATGGTGAACAGTGTTCGCTGAATGTTTAATTTAAAGAGCGAGAGTTCCTATCAGCGGTACTGTAAAATCTTAGTACTTATCAGCGATAGTGAAACTCTGATACATATTGTTTTACTTACAATTTTCACTAAGTATAAGAGAGGGTCATTATCAAATCACTGAGGGTTTGGATCAACAATTCGCTTATACGATTGTTATGAGGAATTTATGAGATATAAATATAATTCGCTTATACACTTACTATGAGGAAGTTATATTGAATAAATACTTGTATGAGTACAATTAGGTGATATGGATCCATAGGCACTAGAGGTTATGTACACGTAGAATAGATGATGGACTTTCATTATTCTGATGTGTGTGGAAATTTACTATGAGCAACGATTGACTTAATGTCAGATTCGTAGTCATGGAATTGGAATATGAGCAACGATTGACTTAATGTCAGATTCGTAGTCATGTAATCAGGTTTAAACTGATATTGATGAATGGTTCGGTATGCGGTAAGAAAAAGAGTAAACCAGGCTTGTTATGCCTTGTTTACAATTTTTTATAAATGTTATCTTACCAGGTACTAGCTCGGGAAAGTAAAAAGGGATGTGTGAAGAGCGTTGTGGATTAGTGGAGAAGTTTTGGATATTGAGGTTTTGACAGTTTGTTAGATAACCTAGTAAATCTAATTATAGTGACATGATTAGATTGATAGGTTATTTGAAGAATACTATTTGTGTATTGACGATACTCATAAATAATTCTCCACTTATGTAAAAAGTTTTAGAAGGTTGATGTTAAATCTTGTTATAATTTAAGGTTTAAATTAGCCCTGTTTTTAGGGTGTTACAGATAAACACACAAATAGGAAGACGGGGAATTGGCTTCTGTGATATTGATCCATACACTGGAACCAAAAGAGACAAATCTCTGTCTTCACTATTTCATATTGGAAGCACAAGAAAACCCGGTTTTCCAAACATACTCTCTGTAAGCAAAAGGCAAAAAGTCTAAGGGGAACCTCACCAGAGGAAACCTCTGAAGATGATAAATGTGTGGTTTGAAAACACAGATCTATCCTCTTCAGTCTCTGTCAAAAGAGAATCAAAACCCAAGAAATATCTAAAAACTCAAGATCAGATAGGAATCTTTAAGTTTGGTGACCCCGAGACTCAATCCCAGGTTGCCTTTGTCTGCACTATAGACTCTGAGAAGAAACTATCTGTAGAGGCACCTGAGTTCTTGCCTGCTTCCACAGTAGAAAAACTAACTCATATTTTTTAAAAGGAATGATTGGAAATCGGTGAAAATAACTTTTGTGAATGTCCCAGTTCTTCCAATAATAGCAATAATTCCCCTAAGGAAGTCTTGATGAACACCTCTGTTGACTTAGAAAATATCTCTGAAAGAGAGAAAGAAAGCGAGTATAGCACTTGCTCAGAAAATCCAGCCTCTGTCGACAGAGACCTAAGTAACTCAACCTCTGTATATGAGGACGACTCATCCTCTGACGATTCTGAGACTGATTCAGTTGAATCAGGAATAGATCCTTGTGAAGTAGAAGGACTCAAAATTCCCTCTGAAATTCTTAACAGAACAATTACTCCTAAGGAGAAAATCACAAGTGCTCCTATTTGCCCGGATTTTGTAGACAAGAGTATACAAGCCAAAACCTCTCTGGAGCCTGAGAAGACCAAATCTGAAAAGAAAAAATCCTCTCTTTATTTAAAAGAAGCTAAACCATTTGAGCCTTTCAAAGAAAAACTAACTTGGCAACAAAAAGGTAAGTGGGTTGAAAATAACAAGTCTTTTACTTCTGTGACAGTGAAACCTGCAGAAGTTCACCACAGAAGAAAGGGTCCACATAAGGCTACTCCAACCAGAGAATTTTCAAAACAACAGTCTAGTCAGCATAGGTCTTTTTGTAATAAGAAGTCTAGTGCTAAGGTAGATTGTAAAAATAAAGCCTTTGTACCCTGTTTTAATGTTTTCAATGAAAAGTTCAAGCAAATCTCTTCGCAAATTCATTATTGTCGTTGTTTTGATCTTATGTTTCAATTGAACCGACATTTCTCAAGTCCTCATTGTTTCCTCTCTATGCCCAAAAAGAATGCTAAATTCAAGGGAAAGAAGAAACAAAATGGTTCTTCAACAGAAGATAAAACCAAACCCAAGGATGCTAAGGCAACCATGAAGACCTCTGACAAAAAGGGACCCATTTGGATATGGGTACCTAAAAATCTCTGATTGTCTTGCAGAAGCAGTATGTGCCGATCTGATATCTTGACTCTGGGTGCTCGCGGCACATGACTGGCGACATAGAATTACTATCCTCCTTCAAAGACAAACTCGATGGAGGATCAGTAACCTTTGGCGACAACAAGAAGGGATATATTAAAGGCTACGGAGTCATCAAAAAGAAAAACATAACCGTATGCAAAGTTTCATATGTGGATAGCCTTAAGCACGATCTTTTAAGTGTTAGCCAACTTTGCGATATGGGTTTCGACGTGATGTTCAAAAGAACCTTCTGCTCTCTACAAGGTGAGGACACAGAGTCAAACTTCTGCGAGCTGAACGAAGAGGCGATCTATACCTCATGAACTTCTGCGCCAAGAACAAGAAGGACAAGCTCTGCCTTGTTGCCTGTAAAAATGAAGAATCCTGGTTTTGGCACAACAGGTTCTGCCACTTAAACTTTCATACTCTAGACAAGCTTGTCAAACTTGATTTAGTCAAAGGTCTTCCAAATGTCAAGTTTAATAAGGATCATTTGTGTTCTGCTTGCGAAATGGGAAAACTCAAAAGAGCTTCCCATAGAGGCAAAACCGATGTGTCTTGCCCTAGGCCTCTATACATGTTTCATGTTGACCTCTGCGGTCCAATCTCTACACAGAGCCTAGGTGGCAAGAAATATATACTTGTTTTGATCGATGAATACTCAAGATTTACATGGGTTGAATTTGTCAGAAAGAAATCAGATGTTCCAAACATTCTGATAAATTTAATGAAAAGAATCCAAGTTCTATATGAGTGAAGGATTTAGAAATTAAGAAGCGACAATGGCACATAATTCAAAAACTCTGTCATTGAAGCCTATCTTACAGAAGAAGGGATTTCTCAGAACTTCTCTGCTGCACGCACCCCACAACAGAATGGTGTGGTTGAACGAAAGAACCGTACGCTTGTAGAGGCTGCAAGAACTATGCTGACAGCATCAGGATTACCAATCTCTTTGTGGGCAGAAGCAGTATCAACCGCTTGCTACACCCAAATTCGATCAACCATAGTAAAGAGGCACATCAAGACACCATATCATCTGATCAACAAAAGGCGACCAAACATCAAGTTCTTCCATGTTTTTGGATGCAAGTGCTTTGTCTTAAATGATAGAGAAGCAAGTGGAAAGTTTGAGGTAAAAGCAGATGAAGGCAAGTTCATTGGGTACTCTGCCACCTCTAAAGCTTACAGAGTTTACCTTCTGTGGTCACAAACCATTGTGGAAAGCATCAATGTATCTTTTGACGATTCCTTTCAAAAGACTTATGAACAAGTCAGTTCAGAACTCGGTCTAAAGAAGGAATCCTCTGGCATCTCAAAAACAAGAGAAGCAGACCTAGATCTGCTATTTGAAGAGATGTTCCACGACGATATTGATCCCTCTGCTGGAGCTGTCAGAGCCTCTGGGGAAACATCTTCTGTCAACCAGACTGAGTCAGGTATATCTCTAACGGGTCCATTGAATACTTCATCCTCTTCTGTGAATCATGTAGATGCACGTGTTGAGGGGGAGCCAACAGAAGATGACACAAGCAAAGATTCTACCACAGAGGCACTGAAAACACCAACTACAACAGAGGAGCCGATACCAGAGGAAAATGAGGATTCAGTCTCAACTTCCTCAGAAGAGATTCCAACTCTCATTCCAATAATCCCACAAGCTGAAGAACCAACTTCGAGCTCTGAAGTGCCATCTACTACAGAAGGTGTACCAGAACCACAGGGTACACCTACAGAAGTTCAACTAGATGATACAAATGACCATCTCCCCAGAACAACAAAGTGGACGATGAGCCATCCTCCAACCCAAATCATTGGCGATCCTTCTGATAAAGTAAAAACAAGATCAGCCACTGCAAATTTTTGTTTCTTTACAAATTTTATCAGTATGATCGAGCCAAAACGCATTTCTGAAGCCCTATATTATCCAAACTGGGTAGATGCTATGCAAGAAGAGCTTCTGCAGTTTGAGAGAAACAAGGTATGGACCCTAGTTCCTCTGCCAAAGGGGAAACAAGCAATAGGGACTAAATGGGTCTTCAGAAACAAGAAGGATGAGGACGGGGTGGTTATTAGAAATAAAGAGAGATTGGTGGCCAAGGGATATCGCCAAGAAGAAGGCATTGATTACGATGAAACTTTTGCCCCTGTCGCACGGCTCGAAGCTATAAGAATCTTCTTAGCCTTCGCAGCCCACGGAGGTTTTAAAGTCTTTCAGATGGATGTAAAATCTGCCTTTCTAAATGGTGAAATCCAAGAAGAAGTATATGTCCAGCAACCACCAGGGTTTGAAAGTTCCAAGTACCCAAAATATGTCTATTATCTCGACAAAGCTCTGTATGGACTGAAACAGGCTCCAAGAGCATGGTACGAAAGACTTTCAACCTTTCTTCTCGATAATGATTTCGACAGAGGTACGACAGATACTACTTTGTTTTACAAAAGAAAAGGTGATCAGATTCTGCTTGTACAGATCTATGTGGATGACATTATCTTCGGGTCTACCAATGCACAACAGTGCAAAGATTTTGAAAAACTCATACAGAGCGAGTTTGAAATGAGTATGATGGGAGAATTAACCTTCTTCCTCGGACTCCAAGTAAAACAAACATCAGAGGGAATTTTTATAAATCAAGCTAAATATGTCTCTGACATTCTTTCAAAATTTAGTCTCTCTGATGCCTCTATAATGAAGACCCCAATAGCCACTGGAAATAAGTTATACTCAGATCCAAATGGCAAATCTGTAGAGTGCAAGCTCTACAGAGGTATGATTGGGTTACTTTTATACCTAACTGCAAGTAGACCTGATATAATGTATGCCACATGCCTCTGTGCACGATACCAAGCTAACCCAAAGGAATCCCACCTTATTGGTGTAAAGAGGATCTTCAGATACCTTAAAGGGACCAAAAATCTTGGGCTCTGGTATCCGAAGAACTCTGGCTTTGATCTTAAGGCATACACAGATTCAGATTATGGAGGATACAAGCTAGACCGAAAGAGCACCTCTTGGAGTTGTCAATTCCTAGGTGGTAAACTAGTAAGCTGGACTTCAAAGAAGCAGAACTGTGTGTCGACATCTACAGCAGAAGCTGAGTATGTTGCTGCTGCTAGCTGTTGCTCCCAAGTTCTGTGGATGAAAACTCAGCTAAAGGACTACAGTCACATTATCTACAAGATACCCATCCTCTGTGACTCAAAAAGCGCCATAGCCATCTCTGCCAATCCAGTACAGCACTAAAAAACAAAGCATATCGATATCCGTTACCACTTTCTGAAGCATCATGTTGAACGTGGATCAATTGAGATGTACTTCGTGAGCACTGAATATCAGCTTGCAGACTTATTTACCAAAGTACTCGATGAGAAAAGATTCCTCTTCTTGGTAAGTAAGTTGGGTATGATAAACATGAGTTGAAAACCTCTGTAAGTAAGACTTGGTCCTCTGTAATATGTATATATATTTGAATACTTCTGCACGTAAATTCTTGAATCAGCAAAAGTTCTATACCCGACAGAGCTTCTGTGGGATCACTCAGATCTTCTGACAATGTCCACAGAACCTCTGGTGAGTTTGACCTATGCTCTATGCATTGCTTATCTATTTTGATCCAAGCATAGGTCAAGGGGGAGGAGAAGGAGACCTTGAATTAGACTACAGAAGTTGCTAATTCAAGGGGAGCCAAAGAAGAGTAGTGGTCAGCCAAATCCACAAAAGTAAAGGTTTTTGCCGAGCAAAGGAGAACCAAAAGGTGAGTATCTCTTACAAACCATCTTTGAAAACAATTTCTCTACGACACAAATTTCCATATATGTCCTAGAAACTCTGCTTAAAACATTTCAAACATTTAATGATCAAAAAGATTTTTGAGCTCTCCGATATTAGAAATTTAAGGCCATAGAGCCTCTGCTGAGCCCCGCAGAGCCTCTATAAATCAGAATCTCTATGACTGCAAATTTCATACGGAAACTCTATTGATCAACTTCAATGTCTTTCAAAGATTCTTTTGTACAAGTACAAGCACTGAGATACTAAAAGAAGGTTTCTAGTCACAGAGTTTTATCCATCAAAGAACTTATATGTTGACCAAGCAAAGATTAGTCAAAAGGAGAATGTCTTGCACATAACCTTTTTCCAAAACAGTTTTTTCGGACACCAACTTTCAAATATGTCCTAAAAACAGTGCTTAAGACTGTGAAAAACTTGGATGATCAAAAACTTTTATGAATCTTTAGTTATTAGAAATTTTCACTCATAGAGCCTCTGCTGGCTTTGACAGAGCCCCAAAGCCTCTGTGGATGAAAATTTTGTGCTAAAGACTCTATCGATCCTCTCCAATGAATTTTCAAACATTTTTTGGTAAAGGTGCAAGCTAAGAGGAGACAAAAAGACAAGTTTCAGACCACAGAGCTCACTCCACTACAGAGCCACTGTTGATTCTGACACTTGACTCTTTGTGGCAATTCTGTAAAAGCAAGACATTTACTGCGAGTGACAGACCCCAAACAGAAGGAATGCCCACGCGCCTAGCATTAATGGGCTGCGCACAACGTCTAATCGTGCTCTGACACATCTGACGTGGCAGATTTTCATTGGACATGCGTGCCACACGATCCTTCTGAAACGTTTCCCCAGCTGTAAAACTCGAGTGCGGACCCCATATGTTTATTGAATTCACTTTCACCACAGAATTCTATCCGTTTCTACCCTCACTATATAACCCCGTTCCCATTCTTTCTTAAACCTTTTACGAATTTACCTCCCTCATCTTCTCCGGTGAACTATGAAAATACCTGCAACTTCCCCATTCTACTCTATTCTTCAAGAAATCTCAAATGGCTTCTACCTCCAACGCTCCGGTGAACTCCCCATCTCATTCTGAGCACTCCCAGAATCCTGAAACAGCAAGAAACCTAGAACAAGACAACTCCGGTGAGTCAGCAGATTTTGCTCCGACAACCCACCTTCAAAACTTCATCGCACATGAACACTTTGAACGTGTTCTTCCATTAAAACCCAATAACCAATACCTGGTTCCCTCCAAAACCACATTTGGGGAAGCACATGCCATCCTTCTTCACATTCTGGAAAATCATTATCTTTACCCCCTATTAACCAAAACTGTCCACAAAATCCCTGCCAGATATCTCAATCAATTCTGGCAAAGTAGCAGATTTGACCCAGAAGATAGACACATAAAGGGCTACATCTCAAAACCAGACAAATTCGAGCACCTTGAACTCAAGTTCAACAGAACCATGTTCTCATTTGAGTTCAGTCTACCCACAAGAGGTCTTCTAGGGATAAAGGGATACGCAGAGGAACCCGCAGACACCGAGCTGATTTGTTGAAATGTTGGGATACAACACAACCCTAAAGAAAAAAAATGATTTCAGAAGAAATCGACTTCCCCCTCTATGGAATACTCTCTTCTCCATTCTCAACAGGTGTCTAACTGGGAAAGTGGGTAGTCCAGACCAATCTTCTCACCAAATCTTGGCAATTATGTACGGGGTGTACTATGATCTACCTCTGGACTACGCCACCCTCATGATGCAGGAAATGGTTAACACCATTGACCGCAGAATCTCCACCCAGAAGGCCAAAGGACGATCGACCGAAGCTCTACCTCCTCTGCAATATCAACGAATTTTGGGTGTCCTTCTAGAGCCTCTGTTCCTTCTAAAAAAATGGCCAATGAAGGGACCAACGGCCAGAATGTATCCTATGACAAAGAACTCTCCAACAGAGAACGAAGATGGATACGACTTCTGCACACCTCTGCCAACCGCACTTCTGGGATATGCAACTGATGAGACCCTTAAGTTAGAATACATACGCGATCATAGGACTCCAGAACCGAGTCCTGTGACACCCCTGCGTCTAGGAGTCCCCTTAGGATCTAAGGATGTAGATAGGTTGTCTGACGAAGAATGGGCAGTAGCCTTGGCTACGCATGAACAAGTACAAGAGAAGTTTCATACTCTGAGAAACACAATACTCTCCCCTGCTCCAAAAAGCAAACCCTCTGCAAAGAAAAAGAAGAAGGCCCACAAGAAAAAGAAAACGGCAGAGGGCACCTCTACCAGTGTTGACCAAACACAACTGTCCCCTTCTCATGCAACAGAAGTCAGATCCTCTGCACCCCCCTCTCCTCCGAAAGAAAAGAAAAAGAAGAGAAAACACAAGTCTCCGGAGGAGGGTGCCCCTAAACCCAAGAGGAAAACGAGCAAGAAGAAATCAAAGAAGTCACACACTCCTCTGCAGACTATCGCAGAGGAAACTGATATGCTTGAAGAAACCCGTGAACAGTCTCTGCAATCCCCAACTCCAATCCATTATTCAGAAGATCAGAGTTACTTTTCTGCCTTCCTCCAACAACCCGGAATTGCAGACTCTTTAGACCCTTTCGGATGGAATGCAGAAGCCCTATCCCATCATTCAACAGAAGCACCAGACTTCATAATCTCTTCTGACTTGGATGAAGATGACCAAACCCCACAGAACATTCAGTCTGCGACTCCAGAAGTGATACATAACCCCTTCACCCAACCCGGATATGATCTGCTAAGAGCAAGCCCAAAGGATCTGGTTGACGCTACCACCAAAATTCCACCCGTCTTAATCTCAGAGGTGGATTATGATGAAGAAGAAGTTGACTAGGTAAACTACGGAAATCTACACCCAGATCTCAGGCATTTGCCTACTTTCCATCCCATGTACGCCACACTCGTACAAGAAGCCGAAGGCACTATAGTACAAGCCACAACAGATGCAGGTGCCGTAAGCTATAGAAAAGAGAGAGAGGCTGAGACAATAGATGGTGAAGTAGTGATGGGATGCTCAACAGATGAAGAATCTAGAAAAGATGTCGTAGCTAGAAGAGGCACACAACCACAACCAACTCCAGTGCAACCCACATGTCTATTACCACCAGTCTAGTGGCAGAAGGTAATATTGAACAAGAGCAGCACGGCTCGACCCCAACCCAAACTGACCGGGCAGAGGAAACTCCTTCTTCCTATGTGCCATTACAAGCCAGGGAAACCATTCCAGGGGAGTCCTCTCAAAAGGACTTACTCTTAGTAAGTGATCAATTACCCCAGATCACAACAGACATCCCAACAGAGGAATTTGTTTCCTCTGACACGCACACACACATAGATCCAAAAGGCTCTTCAGAGGAGCTTAGAGTGCACAAAGACGGAGAAACTCTAGATAAGTCTCCGAGTCAACATAAGGATACTCTTGTACCCACCTCTGGAGTGGATCAAGCCAATGTCCTTATCAGAACTTCTATAGAGAATGAGGCCTCAAAAACCTCTACTCAAGGATCAGAAGGAAATCCTTTCGCCCCCAACGTACAAACAAGGGCGAAAGAAGGTGTCCAAGGAACAGGGACTCACTCTGGGGACGAATGTGTTCCTCTAGAGGTTACAACAAGTCCACATGTATCAAGGGATGAGTTTCAAACCCTTGTCACCTCTGTGGTCAATACATTGAAAGAGTTGAAAAGCTCTTTTGATTCTTTTGCAGATGTTACCACGAAGGCCTTTACCGATATGAACACCAAAATGGACAACCTGTCCACAGAGGTGCAAAATGCCCTAGCCCAGATGAGAATAGCTGCGACAACCTCTGCCACCTCTGCTGCTGCTGAGTTCGAGAAAGCCACATCCTCTGCCTTCCAAAGCTTTGTCAAATAATTGATTGAAAAGCTGAAGAAAGAGCAATCCCCAACCTCTCCGGGCCTTACTCCTGAAGATTTAAAGAAGGCCCTCGAGCAAGTTCAAGAGCATACTACAGAAGCAACTCTGGCCATGAAGCCCTCCGACTACATGACCAGAGCACAACTCACAGAGCTTGGACAAGGAGTTCTCGACCAAATCACAGAGTTCATAAGAGCCTTCACTGCTGCCAACGCCAACTACGTCAAAGACTTCCGTAGAAGTGTCGACAAATTGCATTTCAACACCGAGGCAGAGGTCCACAACCTTCTTGGCCTCTGCGATGATCTATGCGCAAAAATGATAGCTGCAGGTGCCACTCCTCTAAAGAAACCAGAAGCATCGTGCAGGGCAGAGGGTACCAAAGATAAGGGTCAGGATGACTCTGATGATGATTCTGACAATTCATCAGATCATCCTGAGGGGGAGAAGACTAGGGAGAAAGTTGCATCCAAAGGTTTACCTGCACCAACACCAATATCAGCAGAACCCATATCCCAAGCTCCTCCAACTCAAACCCAAGAAGGAACCCCCCAACAACAGACCACAGAGGCAACAACCACCTTTGTGGAAACAAGCCATGAAGAAACCCAAGTCCAAACCCAAATACCCGAAACCACTGAAGACCAACAACAGCAGAAGACCACAGAGGCAACACCCACATCTGTGGAAACAACCTCTATATTCGGAGAAGATGTGACAACCCGTGAACAATTCCAAATCCTAACATCCTCCGAAGAAGATCAACCATCCCAATCACCAAAACCAAAAACACCAGAAGAACCAAAACTACCATCCCCTACACCAGAAGCTGAAACAACAAAACCCCCATCTCCCACACCCAAAACCAGAACCAAATCCATTGCTCACAAAAGAAAATATCTGAGCAAATCAGCAGAATCCTCACCAACCAAACCCACATCCCCAATCAAGACCTCAGAAACACATGTGTCAAATCCAACAGAGGCAACCCCCACAAAACCCACAGAGACAGTCCCTCCTCTACAAGAAGATCTCCAGCCTAAGGCAAAAGATAAAGGCAAGGGAATCATGACAGAGGAAACTAAAAAGAAGAAGCCAAAGCATCAACCCACAGAGAAGCTGATGAAAAGTTCCTTTGATGCATATGTGACACCAAAGCCAGAAGAAGAAGACTGGGCTTTCGGTGTCACCCCTCTGTCAAATATACATGTTCTAGATCCGAAGGCAAAACCTACAGAAGATCGGGTGAAGCAAATAAAGAATCAACTGGATGCTCTGCGCAGACCCATGTCTCCACCTTGTGCACCTCCTCGACAAATGGAAGAAGTCGTGTACAGATATCTGTACAACAGAACTGCCAGAGAGCCTCTGCCACGATTCATTCAAGATCCAAACCTACGCTCTGAACTCGAAAGTATAATCTCAATAACAACACCCAAGCCTGTCAAAGAAGTCTACTCAATCTCCAAAATCGACAAAGTTATATACTGTAAGTACTCTCACACCAGAACTACACCTAAGGTTTCCTACAATATATATAAGGTCAAAAGAGTGGACAGATCCGAGAACCAATTCTCAGATGCTGATCTTAGGAACTTAAGCCCCTATGACCTACGCGACCTTCTGAACTGGACAAAACAGAACTACACAACATATGCAGTTCGAAGGGCATACACGGTAATCAGGAAAGCCATGCGTGAGAATCTTCTGCTATACAACCTAGTCGATTTTCAATTAGGACAAGATCTTGGAGTAAGAAACCTAAGCCTTAAACCACCAGAAGATGACTGCCCATCCTCTGCCATACCAAACTCGATCATAACTTCCCCAAAGTTTGGGTATGTCTATCAAGACCCTGCGGGAAAGTCAAGACTGTTTCTGGAGATGGATTGTCAAAAGTACGCAACAAGTACTCTCACAGAATTCAGAGCAAACCTCATTGAGCATAGAGGATCGGAATTGATGAACACAGCCTCTGCAGATAGACTGATAGAGGTCATCGACTCGGTAATCAACTTCAGAACCCTCTGCATCAGAATCTATCATGAGTTTAAAGAAGTGGGACTTGACAGCAGAAGCTACACTGACTTCAAAGACGCCAACGTCTAAAGTCGGCTACCAACCTCTGCTACTTTTACTTTCACAATGTAATCAAATGTAAGTGCCTCTGGCACAATCTTAAATGAAAAGTAAAGTTTCAACAGAGGTCAATCACCGTCTGTCGTGTTCTTAGTCAACAAAACCATGCATGTTTCAAATTTTTATTTTCAATACTTAGGGGGAGATTGTTAGCTCCAACTTCTACTATTTATAGAAGTATTGAAAATTAGACTAAGTATAGACATCGACAGAGGTTCTGCCAAGACACCGATAGAAGACCAAGTGAAGACTCAACTGAAGACATTCACAGAAGACAAGGCCACAGAGCCTCTACCAAACTTGACAGAGCCTCTGTGGAATGAAGACTGAAGACTTAGAAGTTTATATGAAGATCAAGACGAAGACCATCGTGCCTCTCACGTTCTCTGCTGTACGAAGATCCTAAAGATCACTCGTACAAGGCGTGCCCTGATAACTCCACGTGTCAAACTCTGATGGGTTTCAGCTTTAGCAGAAAACGGCGCACTACATTAACGTTGTACCAGTAGCAATTCCACGATCGTGTCTTGTACCTTTAAGTCCTTTATGTCTAGAACTTGTCCCCTGATGAATAGTATAAATAGAAGACTCATGTTGAGCTCTTCTATTAAGCTTTGAACGACACACACACTCTTAGAGAAGATTTCTCGTATAACTTTCGGTGTTCTTGGTGTTCTATTTATATCAATATACGGTGGGTTATTGAGTTAATTATCTGAATTATTTCCACTTTGTGTATTTGATATTGTGTGTCTTTCTACCAAGCATTATCTTATTAGTTCGTTTAAAACGCTTCCGCAACTCTTATCTGTTTGAACTAATAGGTATTTAAATCATTGTTAAGCAATATAGGATCCTACAGTAGCGGAAAATCGTATAGGTCCACAAAGTGGCAACAATGTTCTATAGTGGAGGTACAAGTATACACCTGACACTATGATCGATTTCTAGTAATAAATTGGTAAAATACCAAGATCGTATCCACATTGGATTGGACTTCAAAGTTTCGAGTACTAAGTCAAGAATATACGATTTCAATTAGAGAAGAAGAAAATATTTTGAAAGAGTTTGGTGTTTTTTAACATGAAATTTGAACAAGTAACCAAGATGCATGAGACCTTGTTCTAAAAATGTGATAGAAACATGTGTCACTACAACATAATTGACTTTATAAGATGCCTAAAATGTGTAAGCGTCCTAATAAAAGACTTTATATGACTTAAGTTTAAATGATCAAACCAAAAAACATATCATCTAAAATTGTTACAATAGGTTTATAGAACACTTTTAGGCGTTTTAACAAATTTTTAGAACAGTTTTAAATTAGAATGTCGTATTAGCTATTTTATACGACATGATTCGAAAATATCCTATACAAAATAGCTACAACGACACTTTATTTTGAAAATGTCTTTAAAACCTTGTTAAACACCCAAAAGCGTCATGTAAACCTATTGTAACATGCACTTTTAGATAACACGAAAATATTCTATTATGACACTTGGACAATCTAGACGTCCTATAAAACCAATATTCTTGTAGTGTCTTATAAAAAGATGTGCTAAGTATAGGACATTTCTCAAAGTTAGCCTATAAAGTATTTAATCTGATGCTTTATTTTAAACATGTCCTAAACAACTTTTTTAGACACCCAGAGACTCCGTATAAATTTATTACAAGCACTTTTAGATATGACACTTTATTGTTTGGTCCTATAAACGTAAGTTTTATAAAGTGATCTATTAATACATTTAAAAATTCTTGACATCCTATAAGCCCAACTTTGTTATAATGTCGTATTGTTATTTTCAACAAATTTGGTTGGTCTATTATGCACAAAAACTTGTTAAAATGCACAAAAAAATCCTTTAAACTTATTTTTAACACTTTTAGATAAAACGTTTTGTAGTTTACTCCTATAAACTTAAATTTTAATTAAATATTCTATTAGGACGCTTAGATATCCTAGGCGTCCTATAAAGTCAATTTTGTTGTAGTGTACACTAAGGTTTGTTTGGTTCGCACGATTCCTATGCTGTATGAAAGAACCGGAAATAGTCAATTTTGTTGACCAAATTTCATTTAACTATTTTGTTTACGCATGAAATGGAATTGAATTCTATATATATATATATATATATATATATATATAACATCCAAGTTTTTAGGACTAAATTGATATAGTTCAAGGTTAAAGGGGGTGATTTGCAAAACTAAAGAAACTTTTTTATCTAGGGATCTATGAAAGAGAAAGAGAGAAGGGGGGTGAAACTCGCTCATGGTTTTCTTCCTGGTTGTTTGGAGAGAATCAGACAAGAGAGGGAGACAGAGAGCCGGAGTTACAATGGCAAAAAGGAGCAGAGGATGAGTTCACGTTACGGTGTCAGATTCGACAATCCAAGGTATGAACTCAATGTTACTTTGTTAAAACTCCCCAACTCAAGTGATGTCAAATTATATATGGATGCCTTAAAGTCGAATATTAGAGTCAATTAAAATCAGTGTTCAAAAAAGCGCGTCATGGCGCGATATGGCGTGAGACGCGTCTCTGCCGTTACGATATAGGCCATAACGTTTTTATATAGCGTGGCTCACGCCATGAAGGCTTGGGTGTCGCTATTTTTTGTGAAAAAATTGTGTTTTAATTTTTTAAATTGTTAAAGGGTGAAAAGAGTGAAATTTTAAAACTTAAAGGGTAAAGGATAAAAAATAAAAAGTAAAAACCCTCATTTTGTTTTGTTTACATTGGCAGCAGACAATGATTAGGGACTCGGAGTTGTAACAACGGTAACGACGATTACATCGGCAACAACAACACCAGCACGACGCACCGCCGATGGCTCCATTAGCGTGAGTCGTTCACTCGTTCATTACTCCCCTGTCCCCCACCATCTTCTTCTTCTACAATGATTGGTGGTGGTAACTTGTAAGACTTTGCTGGACAAAGAAGGGAGTTTGTCTTTGTGATCTGTCAAGGAATCGACTTACTGGAACTATTCCTCCCAGCTTTTCAGGCCTTCCTAATCTACAAAGACTGTGAGAATTCTTTAACCTTTCCTTGTCTTCCTTTCAAATGCAACTTTATTTAGTTCATTCAACTAAGGTTTAAAGATGGGATATCCGGCCATTTGCTTGATTAGGTGATCCTAAAGTAAAGAATTAAAGAAAAGGAATAGACTTGATAGTCAAAGGTTGAATGATCTGTCTTTGTTCAATTCAATCCCAATAAGTCGACAAAAGTGAAGAATCAAAGTATGGATAATTGTGTTCTCTTGATGCTAGTAAAGCACAATCATGGATCGTCGTTATTACCAATGAAGATGAGGAAATTGAGGACGATGGTGGTGTGGATGTGGTTGTAGAAGAAACAAATGCCATAAACCAAGATGATAGAGAACTTCATGAAGATGATTTTGAGTCGGATGAAGAACCACAAGTTGAAGGCGAGGAGGATTTCGATTTCAACTCTGATGATGGACTTATGGAGATAAATTTATAAGATTACATGCACTGATAGCTTCATCTCGTACATCTAATCTAAGTATGTAACATACTTTTTGCAATGAGCTTGTAGCCTTGTACATAACCTTTTTGTTGGCTTGACCATCACATGTAACTATGTAATTTTTTGTTGGCTTTAACATCACATGTAACTATGTAAGCTCTTTATAATATACCAATATATATATGAATTTAAATTGTTGGATATCATTGTATTCATTAAATAAAAAAAGAAAACATGTATTTATACATGTATAATAATATATGATGTATTAATTTGCCTCATTGGTTCATGCCTTGAAAAATACCACGTCCTCATCGTGATATTTAAGGCTTGAGGTTTGGTCTCATCACCATGCCATGTCTCATGCTATTTAGAATCTTGATTAAAATGATAAGGTTTATCTGATCCTCTTAAAGGTTGCCTAAGAGGACAAGGTTGGTATCGATCTTTGTAATTAGTGGATGAAAATGGGTTTTATTTTAGTGATTGGCATTATATATGTATATAGATAATAATGGAAGAAATTCTTGGCACTAAGTTAGGTTTCTGCAAATGTGCAGAACCTTAGTGATCACTGATTTCAATTCATTAAATTATAAAATTTAGATGAAAGTAAACTACACCTTTGGTCCTTCTCGTCTTTTATATATAACAAATTTGGTCCCTATAATCTAAAAATTACAATTCGCCATTAAGGTATGCAAAAACGACCTGATTTGGTCCTTGCCTCTAATGGTCGTCAGAAGAACCCGTTAAGTGAGGGACACTATAATCTTTTTACCAATTCTTTTGACTTGTACCAAAAAATATAAGGAATAAAATTGTACTACCCTTTTTATTTTTTTGCTTTTTTATTTTGTCTTTTTCCATTTTTTATTAAATATTTTTCCATTTTATTATTAATTTGTTCAGACCACCCTCTCTAATTTGCACCGCCGGCGAACACCTAACTATGGCCACCTCCTCCAGCAATCGTCACCACCGCCCATCATTATCCACCACCAAATATTATCTGAAGTCTTTGAAATTAGATTGAAGTACTCATAGCCTGATAAAACTAGTTCTAGAACAACAAGAACCTTAAATCAAATATACAAACTCAGCAAGAACCCTAAACCAAATATATGTAACACCCTCAAATTTAGAACGAGCAACTAACTTTAAAATTCAATAAAATAACCAAATTAGATATAATCACTTCTACAATTCATTCCTTAAAATACCTCAGAATTTAAAACATTATAAGTCCACGATAAAATAACTTAATCGGGTGCTACATAACACAACACAAGTTGCTAGTCCAAACAATTGCGGAAGACTTCACTAATTAAGTCACCTCCCGTGCACTCTACTAGCACTCACCACTTCACAATGTAGCTAGAGCTACTCCAACCTGAGCCTGTTGCACATGCCGACAAATAAAAAAGGTTAGGCTTACGCCTAGTGAGTTCAAGCATTTTAGCGGGCATAAATGACTCATTTTCCAACGCACTCAAATACCATGGAAACCATTCCCGAAAAAGTGTAAAGCGTTTTCCAAAATGAGATGCGAATCCCAACCCACTCAAATACGTGAATAAATCTAGTTTTAGGCAAAACCTTCAAATACGGTTGACAATACATACTCAACCCGTAAAGCATGGAAACCATCCATTTAAATATGATCTTTCATTGGAAACATAATACGAAGCAAAACTCACGCAAACGTAAAATGTATTAAAATCCAAATACCATAAAATAAAACTCCAACAGTTAAAACATCCAATAAGAATGTAACATAAATCCGTCCATCAATCATGGAAAACAATCCATATGCATGTATTATAACCTCAACAATGTGAATAGATAAAATACCCGAAATCAACACCCTTCGGTGACGGAGGAGACCCGATCTCATCGAATGTGGCAAACACATAAATTAAACCACGATTAAATAAATGCAAGTAAGCTTCTTGGATGTGGAAAACGGATGACATCAACCATACTAGGTGTTCAGTCAATCATCGACATCAATCATACTAGATCTTTAGCCCATCTTAGACATCAACCATAACCATACTAGGTCTTTAGTCCATCTCAGACATCAACCATACAAGGTCTTTAGTCCGTCTTCGGCATCAACCATACTAGGTCTTTAGCCCCTCTTAGACATCAACCATACTAGGTCTTTAGTCCATTTAAAACCACCAAGTTCAACCATACTAGGTCTTTACCTTGGCAAACCCACCATAAAAAACAAGCTTACTTAACTTAAAAATTTATACATGACCTCAAAAGAATAACCAATGCATTCAAATCATGTAAACCTCAAATATGATGCAACTCATGCAATGCAAACCCCAAGCTCACGTCGAGCTTATTAAAACCGGGCGAATGCCCTCAAGACTCAATCGAGTCCAAAACCGAGCCCTCTGCTCAAAGATATAATGATCATTTATCAACGTCAAATCAGGCAAATGAGATGCAATTAAGCATATAACACATCCTAGACTCCACCCTGAGCATGTAAATATCAACAACGTGCAATAATACGCAACACAGTGCAATAAAAGCAACCCGTAAATAAGACTCCACATCGAGCCATTTAAACCGGACAAATGTCCCAAGACTATCTCAAAGTCAAAACCGAGCAAAGTGCTCCAAGCTTGCTAAACCCATAATGTCGGTCATCATCGCATAAAACGCGTTTAAACATTGTTTAAGAAAACACGTATCCCGAAATCATCATTAACCCCAAAACTCAACACGGGTTAAACAAAAGGGTTTTCCCAATGGACTCACACCCTTAATATTCTCAAAATGACTCATAACACTAAAAGTGCATTTTCCCAAATGGTTTATTAAAATCATTTACACTAACATGATTAAACCATCAAACAAACCTCATTTTGAGCAATTAATCTTTTAAAGACAATTTATGGTTTCTAGCCATCCAAATATTCAAAAGCCCCAAATACGGGTGTTTTACACATTTATGAAGATAAACACTTCAAAAGAGTTAAACCATTCAAATAACTCAACCTCATACATTTTCAAGTAAAACACACATATTTGTAAAATACTCATTTTGGCATGTACAACGTTTTCGCAAAGTAACTTGAACTCACCTTGCTAGATTAGGCTAATCTAGATTTTTCCCAAACGTAAGCTCCTTTGAAGAAGTCCGAACCTTCAAGTCCAAATCTTCCAAAAACCTAAATTCATAAATTCCTACCATGAATATTCATATTCAACCACTTTAAAACCATTCCCCAAACATCTCATATTGAAATCTCCATTTTGACCAAAACCCCAATATTAACCTAATTTCTCCAAAATCATCCAAACCGAAATTGGAGAAACAAAACACTAGGAGATCCTCAATGGAACATTTATAACTCATATGAAAGTATAGAAGCTAGGAGGATGAACTCACCACTTAGGTTTTGATTAAAACCTAGAAAACCCCAAAAATCTCTAAGATGTTGTGGATGAAACTTGCTCTTGCATCTATAGATGAAATCAATAGCATAAAATGGGTAAGGAACGCATCAATCTCCAAGAGAAACCCCAAAATCGGTTAGGGTTTTGTGAGGGATAAAAGGGAAAACGATTTGGGATAGAAAGGAAGGAGATTCGAGACTTACCACCACCAAACACCCTTGAATCTTCCAATGATCTTCCAAACTTTTTCTAGATCCTTGAAGAGCTCTCAAAAACGGAACCATAGCAAGTTGAATCATCAAAATCGGAGTTGAAATGAGAGAGATATGAAGAAATGAAGTTTGAGGGATGAAATTCGCGTCTTTAAGTTGATCCAGAGCTCTGCGCGCCTCTCCGAGTGTGTGAAGGCGCGCCACCAGACGCACTGGGCACTAGTCGCCCGGTTTTCTCTTAAACACTGTTTTGGCCATAACTTCTTCGTTATAGCTCCGTTTTCGCTCCGGAAAGAACCGTTGGACTCGTATTCGAATTCCTCATCCAATAAGACCATAAAATCTAGGATTTAATCCAAAATCCTATTTTTCATATTTTTCTTAAGAGATCGATTACACACTGATTCGAAGTTGTACTTATCCAAAAATTACGGGCGTTACAATCCTCCCAACCTTATAAGGATTTCGTCCTCGAAATCTACATCCTCTACAACCCAAGGCTAACCGAATCAACGTCGACTATAATCTATCAGTTCCTAACTAGAATCTAAATTCCCTCCACACAGTCTATACAGACAAATCCTCGAACAATTGCTTATCAACAAAGCCCCCTTCACATACAATGTAGTTATGTCCAGGGGACACTCCAACCACTAGGATAACTCCTAGTCAGGTGACTCCGATTGTCTCCCAACCTTAGATGTTCCATACTTCCCAATCATACCACATTTACGTGTTCTTAAATTTTCTCTCCAAACCAATCCGACATTCAATCACTACCAACATCAATCAAACTTCAGAAACCCCAACTAATTCTCGCTAATGAACTAGTACTTACTCTCAGCGGTTTCCACCAAATTTAACACAAACGGTCATCACTGACCCATCATTTACACACTCCCAAGTATGTGTACAATTATCAATCATCGAGTTGACAGTTTCTCTTACCACACAAGGAAAGTCATTTCCCTAAATCCTCTTATCGTAAAGAGCATCTTAAGGTTACTACCACCATCACCGTCATTCTTTTAAAGTCGGCTACAAATCCCCGTTTACACTAACGGTTTCCGATCTCAAGACCACAAAGGTTGACACCTAGTTTTACCACCAAATTCTGAAACTCTAACAGGACTCCACACACGAGTTCCGTTTACCGAGTGTTTCCACAAAAACTAAGGTTGTCAACAAAGTTGTTGTACCAACCTCGAAATGTGTTACCGCACGTCTAACCCTCCAATTACCACAAACACATTTTCTTTGCTACCGATATCATCCGGCCCATAATACCAACACGCGTGGAATACTCAACCTTCCACCGTCGAAGTGCTACACGCACCTACCCTTAACTGGGTTACATACCCTTTCCAAGGTCCTAACGAGTTCAAGGTTTTCAAGCGCGTTATTCAATAAATATGCCAATTAATCAAAACCATTCACAAAATATTTTCAACACTAAGATTTTCATATCAAATAAACCGTACGCACAAAACTACTACTATCAGTTCGGTAGTTACGCAAAACTGGACACGCTCGTCCCACATATGAAAATCATGTTGAAAACCATTTCATTGCAGTTCAGTTTACCCACAAAACGCAACAAGCGTAATAAACAACTTCTTTAAAACGAACCACATTGGTTCTGGTATGGATTGACTCATGACATGCACGCAAGGTAACTTCCCAATTTAAAGGGTGTGCAACAACTTTATCACGTACTTCAAAAGAAGCCCAAACGGCAATTTACTCAAAATTCTTTTCTGACCATTCAAATGGTATGGAACAAGGTTCCCCAACAAAATTTGTGCGCGCCAGTTTATTATACAAAACCAGGAAACGATTCCTAATTACACCTCAGTCAAAACACAAAACGACTTAAAACACAAAACACCTCAGTTAAAACCAAAACCAATCCGTTTCCATCATTTGAATATATCGACTTAAAACATCATAAAACTTCAAATTGGTGTAGACATGCATGCTTGTAACACTTCTTAGAAATTTCTTGAAATGACACGTATGCACCAAATAACTCACCCCAAAAGTTCAAGAGATGCAATCGTTTAAATTGATTTGCCAAAAATTCTCATCCGGTCATATAATGACACACGAGTAACATGTTTTCTGACAAGGTTGCACACAATAAAGTGTTTTCTCAAAAACATAGGAGAAATAAGTGTAAATAATTTGTTGACACCAAAAAGGGTTCAAACCTAATTTCAAATCTCAAGTTGCACTAAAGGTGCGCGTCAATGTTCAAAACATAAGAAATTACATGCGCCATAGTTTCATATAAACAATTTTTCTAAAATTTTCATCGCGAAACATTTTCCTCAAAGTTTCGTACTTGGAACATAAAACGTCAAAGCGTCATCACATAAGATGTATTTGTCAAAAATACTCCAAGTACACATTTATTCAAAAACCAAAAAGGTTTTCAATTCTCCCAAAATAATCGGCAATTCAAAATTAACCAAGTGTCAACGACGCACGCATTTATATTCTCAAAATATAAAGCATTGCAAACTTATGCATGATTTTCATAACCCCAAACACCCCTTTGACCAAATGGCCTCTCATTTAAACAAGGATTCAATAAAATATTTCGTGCACGACTCGTTTGTCAAAGTATTGAGAAACAATGGTTACCAAGCCATGCATGCCCCTAAGTCGATATAACGCATTTTCACGAAAATGATAATAAAACATTTAACTGACCAAAAGCGCACCAAGCAAATCATTTTGACTTGTCACCAAACTGTTCTTTCATGCAACACTTGAGTCATAAATCAATCCATACACTGAACTATTTGCAACGAAATACTTAGTAATACAACTCTTGAAAGAAAAGTTACGCGGCACTGAAGTTCCAAACTCATTTCTTCTTAGTCGCCTTATGGCATAAAATTAACTTTTCTCAACACAACTCGAGTGGGACCAAATGCCCAACCAAAACTCGTAAACTTTTCACATAAGCAATTAGAGTATGCACATTGTGAAATTATACTCCCACGACTCAACATGTCATAAAACAAAACTCCATGAACCGCCATGGACTCAATGACTCCAAGTCAATAAAACGGCGCTAAACACCATGCTTCCAAAGCCAAATTGCTATAAGCAAAATCATAAATAGGACGCCAAAATCCCAAAAATCCCCTTATAGGGTAATACCACATAAACAACATTGTTTAACAACTAACATTAAACAAAACTTCCAAAATAACTTCACATAGACATAATGGAAAATAACATTCCGTCCAAACTTAAACATATGTGGAGGAGATCCAATGTTAAAGTCACAAGCCGTAGTTATTGCCCAACATCTCAAACATCATAAAAATACGATTGTCATTACATCCAAAACAAATGTTGAACAACAATGAAGTAAGGCAAAACAAATCCCGGCGGAGTTTGCAACTCCCGCAATAAAACGGTTTCATGCACTTTTAAAACCATAATTTGAAATCTTGTGTGCCTGCCAAACATTTCTCAAAATTCATAACACAATCCACATAAGGATTGGAAACACAAGAAATAGTTGATGCAATTTATTTCCAAAATAAATTTCGTGCATGATTTAGTCGGCATTCAACGTCTCAACTCATACTCCTCCAAAATCCTCCGGTCCACTATTGTCATCCGGATATTCAAACCTCTTAAGGCAAGTTAAGAGATACATCAATTAACTTTACGATTTTTCCTCAAATCAAAGTCGGCTCAATAAGCCTATGGTTCTAGTCCAACCTTCAATTTCGACCCGAAACGGTCTACTTAAAGCAAATATCATGTGCGCCTCTCCGAGCGTGTGAAGGCGCGCCACCAGACGCGTTGGGCACTAGTCGCCCGGTTTCCTCTTAAACACTGTTTTGGCCATAACTTCTTCGTTATAGCTCCGTTTTCGCTCCGGAAAGAACCGTTGGACTCGTATTCGAATTCCTCATCCAATAAGACCATAAAATCTAGGATTTAATCCAAAATCCTATTTTTCATATTTTTCTTAAGAGATCGATTTCACACTGATTCGAAGTTGTACTTATCCAAAAATTACGGGCGTTACAATCCTCCCAACCTTATAAGGATTTCGTCCTCGAAATCTACATCCTCTACAACCCAAGGCTAACCGAATCAACGTCAACTATAATTTATCAATTCCTAACTAAAATCTAAATTCCCTCCACACAGTCTATACAGACAAATCCTCGAACAATTGCTTATCAACAAAGCCCTCTTCACATACAATGTAGTTATGTCCAGGGGACACTCCAACCACTAGGATAACTCCTAGTCAGGTCACTCCGATTGTCTCCCAACCTTAGATGTTCCATACTTCGAAGTTGTACTTATCCAAAAATTACGGGTGTTACAATATACAAACTCAAATCTTAAATCAAGATACAAACACAAAACCTAAAATCAAACCTGATCTCTCTAAACCATACCCTAAGAAACTAATCATGGGAGGGGGTTTGAATTTACAAAGAGGAAAATCGAGGATGGGAGCATTCATCTGAGGAGGTGGAGTTGGGGAAGTCAAAGTTGGAGGCGCTGAAATCGCAGGGATGAGGGGTGCTGGAGTTACAGAGTTGAGGGGTGCCAAAGTTGCTCGGACTTGGAACATAAATAGCTTTGACTTTGATGCTCAGACTTGGCTTTGCACCCATTTCGTCGCTTGCATCTGAGTCATCGAGGAAGATGGTCGGAGAAGAGGAGTAACCGCAGTAGAAGAGGAGTAATCGAGGAAGATGGCAAATTACATATTTAATCCATGTAATGATGTAATTTACATATTTTAATATTTATGAAATAAACATGACAAAGAGTTGGTAAAAAGACTATAAAGCCCCTCACTTAATAGGTTCTTCTAACGATCGTTAGATGCAGGGACCAAATCCGATTATTTTTGCATATCTCAGTGGTAAAACTGTAATTTTTAAATTATAGAGACCAAATGGGTTATAAACAAAAAACCACAACGACCAAAAGTGTAGTTTATTCTTTAGATTAATTAGATAAATGTCTAGAATGTATGCATGAGTGCTCCGTGTTTGTATATGTTTTACCTTAGAACTCATTGGTATGGAGTCGTGATCATTGGTGTTTGGTGTACGAGTGTGCAACGAGAGTAACATCAATGTTTAGGTGTAATGTGTGTGGTTACGAGTTGCTACTCCCATGCAAGCGATACAACAACCATGCATAAGAGGCATGTAAGTTTGAACATGATAGTCACTTGGGATAATTTCGATAAGAGAGGTATTGATGTTGGCTCACTGCTTTGTCCTTTATGTTATTTGGGTTAGGAGTCATGCGATTATTTGTTTTTCTCATGTTCTTTGATGACGGAGATTTGGAGACAAATTAGTAGATGATGGCATTTGGACATTCCAGTGTTTAGTTATTATGCAACTTGGATTGCTTGGTTTTCTAATTTGCGGTTGAAGAGTGTGGAGAAACTATGCTTTGGCCTTTGAGGCATTCATTCTCACTATGCTTTAGTATATATGGTCGTTATGGGATGTGACCACTTTTGGCAAGCCCAAGCAAAAAAAGGCGGATATCTTCAACAAGACTGTGACTCAAGCGTATTCTAGATTTTCTAATAGGAGTAGCAAGTTTAAGATTAATTGGGTGGGTTGGATTCATAACCTTCTCTTCGCTATTTCCAGTATGTAATTGTCTTGTTCTAGCATTTTGCTAGTATTTAAAAAAAATCCACGTTGTTAAGAAAAAGTCTAACCAAGGCTGCACTAATAGCGGGCAGTGGCGGTCAAGGACTGTGACCCGAAGCCACAATAGCAGTGACCCACATACAATAGTTATAAGAGGTCTGTGAGCATGATTTGAGGATGCACCGGCAGCAGACGTGAAACAGTCTTCGGATTGAATTCTGCCCAAGTTTGAGAACATCTAAAAAGGTGTCTTTAGCTTATAAAAAATGTCTCGAGGTGACTATAAAATGTTTAAGCTCATAAATGTAGACGTCCGAACAATTTGAAAATGAAAAACAAGCTTCATGGCTATATGAGAGAATTGTTAGAAAGAGAATGTGTATTAACGAAAATAGACTTATCAATTGTTGTGAATCATGTAGTTTGGGTAAAGAGTAACACCGGAACACCTACGTACCAAGGTGTGTTCCACAAATATATGATTGCGACTTGAGAATAAGTGAGATATGTCTTTTTATGTAGATAAGAAATTGTTAAAGTATGTTATTGTGGAAACGTATATGTGAGAATCCCTACATTTGCGGTGTGTGTCGGGGATGAAAGTGCCCAAAGGGCGATTGCTCGTAAGTGAGGATCGGCTAAGCTGCGTCAAAACTGATTATTGGCCACTTAATTTGAGAGAATATTAATGTGATTGCACGAGAAAGGTAGTGAGCCATTAAAGTGAACGTGAAATTCTTGTTTTGTATTTACGTACACTTAATGTTACATGCGAGAATTATATAATTGCATATTGTTGTACTTGTTGAGATTGTTACTATAATTGTGACCTCACTAAGCTGAAAAGCTGACTAGTTTGGTGCTACAAGGATCGGGATCGACATGAATCGATAAGGGAAAAGCTACGTTATAGGACTATAGATACCGTTAGTTAACTATTTCGTATGATATTTAAGACTTTAACGCTGTGTTCTCGAGTTTTGGAAGGAAAGAAAAGAAAAGAGAAAGAAAGAAAATAATTTTTCATGTTTTTTAGTAGGAGAGAAAGGAAAAAGAAATATGTCAGTTTTGAGTAGGAGTGAAATGTAGTTAATGGGTATATGTGTAATTTTATAAATATTTTTAATTCTTTTTAAACTCCTTTCTGTTGATCCAAACCCTCAGTGATTTCATAATGACTCTTTAAGAAACACTTAGTGAAAAATTGTAAGTAGACAATATGTATTAGAGTTTCTCTATCGCTGATAAGTACTATGTCTCTACAGTACCGCTGATAGGAAACTCGTGCTTTTTAAATTAGACACTCAGCGATGTTGTTCATCAATGAAGCTCTGAGCCTGTTCAGTCTTGTTGGTGATCGCTGATGATTTTAGTTGTTTACTTATGATCCCTGAAGACAAGTTTCACGTCATCAAATGTTCTACGCTGAAGTCGAAGATCAAGCCAAAGAACCAGCGACAAGTCTACTAATGAACTGATGTGGATATCAGCAAAGCCAAGACCTGTCCACTCAACGTGAAGTTTCAAGTAGAAGACTTCAGCGATCGCTGAGCTTTGTCACTTGCGGATAAAGTACTGTTCAACAAACGCTGGTCATGAAGTTTCCTCTACAAGTTACTTTTGTATTATCCCCTTGCTCGTCTCCGTACGAACTGTCAGAACGGACATCCCTTTTGTCCAGAATCGTACAACCAATTCTGATTCAACACTGTTCATCATACGGCTACTAGGTTGTCTACCAAGGTCAAAACATGCAACCAATCAGTTGCTGCCACATGTAAAGTTGTATTGCTATGCATTAAATGCATGCAGTATATAAGAAGAACCCTACTTCAGAAATGAAGTGCTCGGCCATCTTCTTTTCTCTACTATCTTTGTGTTAGAATATTATTAGTAATATTCTTATCTCCTTTCTAGCTTAATTCTAGTGCAAGAAAATCTTAGTGTTCTCTTAACTTGTTTAGATTAGGTTAATCCTTAATCTTGTTCCGCAACAAGTTGTAAATTGTTTGATACTTATCAATAAACAATTTAGAAAGTAAAAATCGTGTGTTTGTATTCAACCCCCCCCCCCCCCCTTCTATAAACTTGTATAACCCTTCGGGACCAACAAGTGGTATCAGAGCGGATTGTTTAATCTCATAAACAAGATCTGGCTTATACTAATCCTTTCTCTTCCTTGCTATTTCTCATAATGGCTACCAACACAAACACAAACTATATTGACAATGGTTCTCTTGCAAAACCCCATAGATTCTCCAGAGATAACTTTAATCTATAGAAAAATAGGATGATACTCTTCTTAGAAGGTGTAGACCCTACTATGCCTTATTACATCGAAAATGGCCCATATATTCCTGTTAGAATTGACCCTGAAGTTCCAGGCACTGCTACTAGAGCTACCATTCCTGAAAGAGTCGTCCCTAAGGAACCTCACAATTGGTCTGATGAAGATAAGAAGAAAGTGGCTATCGACACTAAAGCCAGATCTATCCTCTCTATGGATCTTCCTGACGAAATCTACCATTCCGTCATGAATCTGAAAACCTCCAAAACCATGTGGGACACAATCTGTGTTCAATATGAAGGTACGTCTGAAGTCCAGGACTCAAGAAAGATCAACCTGGTAAGACAGTACGAAAGCTTCATTTGTGGTAAGAATGAAACTCTCTCTGAAGTACATCAGCGGTTTAACTGTTTAATTATAGATCTAAAAACCGTTGGTAAGGAATATTCTAACTTTGAAATTCTGACAAAGTTCTTAGAATGTTTACCTGAAAGCTGGGACAATTATTCAATGTGTCTCAAGCTATCAAATGATCTAAAATCTATGACTCTTTCTACCTTATATGGCACTATGCTCAATCATGAGCAGTCGTGTCATCTTAAGAAGAATCTTGTAAAAGATTCCAAAAGCGTGTTGCTTTACTCTCAGAGTCACCTTCCACTCAGCGATCTGCTGTTACTATCAGTGAGTTGGAAACTAACTCTGAATGCTCATCAGATGCTGACTCTTCAGATCTTGATGAATCTATGGCTCTCCTATCTAATAAGTTCAGGAGATTCGCCAAAAAGAATAATTTCAGAAAAAACAAGCCCCTCGCACTTACTCACAAGCCAAGATCATCAACCCCTGTTGATAAGGCTACTACTACTTGTTATAACTGTGAAAATATAGGACATTTTGCTAGCGAGTGCAGGTCGAAGAAAGTTTCTAGACCCTCAGCTTTCCCCAAGAAATCCTCTAACCCCAGGGCTAGAGATGACAAGTATCAAAAGTTGAAAGAAAATATGCAAAGATGAAAAGCTTTAAGAAGAAAGGCAAAGGCCTGATGGCTGACTTTGATTGGGCTGCCTCTGATGAAGAAGAATCATCTGACTCTAAAGATGATGATGAAGCCAATCTCTATCTCATGGCCAAAATCAAAGATGAGGAAGAAAATTCTGACATTCCCTCTACTTCAGCCTCTGCTACCAAGGTATCACCTTCTTTCTTTACACACATTTCAGATATTGATGAAGTTGATAGTCTTCGAAAGATCGATCTACTGACTATGAGTTTATATGATGCCATGAATGGCAAAACTGTTGTTGAAAATCAAAACCTTGATCTCGCTGAACAACTTAAAAATGTCACCTTCAAATAGAAAAGCTTTCTAAAATTGAAGAAGATTTAAAAGATCAAGTTCATATAAATCAGCTAGTCAAAATCGAACGCGAAGAAGCTATCGCTGCATTGAAAGCTGAAAAAGCTACTGTTGAAGGATGGTGTAAATCCTCAACAACGATCACTGAGATAATTAAGTCTCAGATTCCCCTGAGTGACAAACGTGGTCTTGGTTACAAAGCTGACGCGGAAGAACCAACCACTGATCATTCCATGCTTAAGTTTGGAATGTTTATGTCCTCTATCCCTGACACTTCATCTTCTCAGTGTTCCTCTTCAAAATCTCCCATCCCTGAGGAAAAACCTACCTTAATCTTTAAAGGTAAAGGAAAAGAAAAAGTTTCAACCAAAACCCTCAGAAGGGTACCTTTGTACCAAAGCTGAATGCTTCTAAAGCTTCAGTGAGCTATCCCTCTACTTCTAAGAATAAGATCTCTGGATTTATTCAGCGATCTACTCCTAGAATCAGAGTGGATATTATTGGTAAGAAATCCAAAGAACTGATTGTTCCTTCCATTTCCAATGCCAAAGGTATACTTGGTGTTGGCCCTGCTCATTTAAAATTAATGGGTAAGCATGCAAATGGTCCTAAAGCTACTTTTAGCTATAGGAAATGTTATCACTGTGGACTTACCGATCACATTGATAGTAAGTGTCCCACAGCCACCAAAGCTGAAAATTTAGCTAAGGTGAAGATCAATGCCCCCAAGGCAAAGAAGACCACTGAGGTTAAGAAATTAACCAAAGTGAAGACTAGGTCTGAAGCTGAATCTTCAAATGCTGCGAAGATTGCTGAACCTTCTACTTCCTCTACCACCACTGACAAGTGTGGACCCATGGTTAAATGGGTGCCCAAGTCAAACTAATCTTCCTTTATTTACAGGTTCGGAAGGGTATCTGGTATCTTGATAGCAGATGCTCTAGACACATGACTGGAAAGAAAAACCTGTTTACTGAGTATAAGGAAGAGAAGGGTCCCTCAGTGACCTTCGGTGGAAATGGAAAAGGCTATACCCGAGGTTTTGGTGTACTCTCAAATGGTACAACCACCTTTGGAAGAGTTGCATATGTTGAAGGACTGAAGCACAATCTTCGAATCATAAGTCAGCTGTGTGACAAGGATAACAAAGTGATATTCACTAAGGAATCCTGCTTTGTCACTGACAAAAAGGAGAAGATAGCTCTCAGCGGTTATCGTATGGAAAATGTTTATGTTATTAACATGGACTCTACAACCACTGAGAACTCCTGTTTCTTCTCAAAAGCCTCATCTGATGCCAACTGGCTATGGCATAAGAGGCTCTCCCATCTCAACTTCAAGACACTGAATACTCTTTCTTCTAAAAAGTTAGTCACTGGTCTACCTCAACACTCATACGCCAAGGAGTCCTTATGTTCAGCGTGTGAGAAAGGGAAACAAACCAAAGCAAGCTTCAAATCTAAGCAAGTTTCCTCAGTGTCATATCCTCTACAACTTTTCCATATGGATTTGTTTGGCCCTGTTAACAAACAATCCATCGCTGGAAAGAAATATACATTGGTCATAGTTGATGAATTCTCTCGCTATACCTGGGTAATGTTTCTCCGTTCTAAGAGTGACACCCCTGAAGAACTCATCACTTTTGTCAAGAAAATGGAAGTCCTGAACAACATGACCGTTCGCTCAATAAGGAGTGATCATGGGACTGAATTCAAAAACAGTTCTCTTGATTCCTTCTCCTCAAAAACACTCCTCCATCTCATACTCATCCCGCTGAAGATGATGATCCTACCATCATCCCAAGCATGCAGACAAGTGAAGCTGAAACATCATGGGTCTCAGCTGTTCCTCTAAACACTATGCCTGCTTCTGAACCTTGTATCTCAGATATACCATCTACTTCTCAGCAATTAGTGAATGAAATGACATTTGAACCTCTTCCTCTCTTGGCTGATATACCAGAAGTTGTTGAAGCCTCATCTTCAGCTCCTCCAGAAGTTCAGATTGAGCCAACGACTTATGCTCCGGCTCAGCGATGGACTATCAATCACCCCATTGATCAGATTCTTGGTGATCCAAATGCTGGTGTTCAGACTCGACGAAGTGCGGGTAATATTTGTTTATTTGTTTACTTTATTTCTGTGATTAAACCAAAGAAAACAGATGATGCCCTCAGAGATCCAAACTGGGTCAGCGCTATGCAAGAAGAGTTGACTGAATTCGAAAGAAACAAAGTTTGGAAGCTCGTTCCTCGTCCATCCGACAAGTCAGTGATAGGCACTAAATGGGTCTATCGAAACAAGTTGGATGAACATGGAACTGTAACCCGCAACAAAGCTCGACTTATTGCTCAGGGATACAGACAAGAGGAAGGTATAGATTACAACGAAACTTTTGCTCCAGTGGCAAGACTAGAAGCCATTCGTCTATTCTTAGCTTACGCAGTACACAGAGACTTCAAAGTTTATCAGATGGATGTTAAGGCAGCGTTCCTTAATGGAAAGCTAAATGAAGAAGTCTACGTGGAACAACCTCCAGGATTCTCAGATCCTAAGCATCCAGGTTATGTTTATAAACTGGATAAGGCACTTTATGGCTTAAAGCAAGCTCCTCGTGCATGGTATGACACTCTCTCCTCTTATCTCCGAATTGAAAATTTTGAGCGAGGTAAAATCGACAAAACTCTATTTTTCAGGAAAGTAAAAGGTCATATTATTCTTGTTCAAATATATGTCGATGACGTTATATTTGGTTCCACCAACCCTGACCTTTGTACTCGTTTCGCTGAGAGAATGAAAGTTGAAAATAAAATGAGTATGATGGGTAAGCTAACATATTTCCTAGGTCTTCAAATCAAACAGAATGAAAAAGGAACTTTCATTCATTAGGGAAAATATGTTAAGGATATGCTGAAGAAATTTGATTTAACTCAGAGTTCAGCTATGAAAACCCCTATGGCACCGCCGCTGACACTAAACAAGGATCCTTCTGGAAAACATGTTAATGTCACGATGTACCATGGAATGATCGGCTCTCTCCTGTATCTTACAGCTAGACGGTCTGTTATAATGTACGCAACCTGTTTGTGTGCACGATATCAAGCTGAACTTAAGGAATCTCATTTGATCGCTGTAAAGCAAATCTTTCGTTACCTTAAGGGTACTCCTAACCTAGGTCTTTGGTATCCCAAAGACTCAGGGTTTGATCTAATCGCCTATTCAGATAGTGATTTTGAAGGTTGCAAATTGGATAGGAAAAGCACCATAGGAGGCTGTCAGCTCCTAGGTGGAAAGCTAGTGAGTTGGACAAGTAAAAAGCAAAATTCAGTGTCCACCTCAACCGCTGAAGCTGAGTACGTAGCCGCTGGAAGCTGTTGTTCTCAGGTCTTGTGGATGAGAAATCAACTACTGGACTATGACCTTCAGCTCTTGAAGATTGCAATCTATTGCAACAGCACAAGTGCCATCGCTATAGCCAATAATCCAGTGCTACACTCAAAGACCAAACACATCGAAATCAGGTATCATTTTATCAGAGATCATGTGATGAATGGTGATATATATAGAACTTCATTTTATCCTAACTGGCTTTCAGTTAGACGATCTTTTCACCAAACCTCTTGATGAGACAAGATTCAACTTTCTCATCAGCGAGCTTGGAATGCTGAACATAGAAGAGTAAAATCTTCAGCGGTTCACATTTGATCAGTGATAAAATAAAATGAACTTATATAACCCTATTAATCATCTTCTCTCTGAACAAAATTGATTCGATGATATCAAGGTATGCTCTCTCTTACTCACTAACGTTCGCCTAGAACTGCAAGATTTCAAAACAAATTGCATCGCTGAATATCTCTTCCTTTCAGTGATATTATGAAATTTCTAAAAATAACTGATACTTCTAATCAGTGCTTCTATTTTTTAAAATGTCCCTGATTCTTTCAAAAACCTCAGAGACACTTTAAAATATGAAAGGACGTTTGTGACGTCATCACAACGGATAACCATGGCACGTTTTCTCTGACAAGTTCGCCTGTTTCGACTTCCTTGTCCAATCAAATTCAAGGGACGTGTCCGTGTCATCATGAAAAACTTTCCCGCTCATAGTTTTTCTCTCTCTACTCTCACTATATAAACCCTTTGCGTTTATATTTTTATCCTTTACGCGAACATCATTTCCTTAAAGCAAGAATTCTTTATTGCATTCAACCTTGTTTTCTTCAAGAACTGTTCATCTTCTTCAACACTCGAAAGGTTAATACTCTTATTATTTTCCTTGCATAAAACTTGTTTTCAATCTTTTTTTTTCAAAAGATTAAACAAAAGAACTTTCTTAAAATAAAATCATATTCTCTTCATGATTTTATGAACACAATCTGGAAACAGCTTGTTCTTCAAAGTCTAAACTAATAATCTTAAACTTTGACATCTTAATATGTTTTTCCAGAATCCCTTCTTAAAAAGGAAAATGGAAAACATGAATTTTTCACTAGATTTTGTATCTTTGTTCAAAACTAGAAAAACCCTAATTTCTATTTCTTTCTCTAAATAGATATTACAAAACCCTAATTTCTATTTCTTTCTCTAAATAGAAATTACAAAACCCTAAAAACCCTTATTTTGGACATTTTATCCATTTTAAGTTCTTCTGTTCATAATCTTCATGTTTAAACAGAAATGGCATCACCTACTGAAGCATCATCAACTCAGTCTCCTACTGCTCCTTCAAAGACTGTACTCACTCCTGCTCCTCAGATTGGTTTCAAATACGAGCAGATCAACTTTCAGGGCAACAACCCTTTCGCTCTCTTCAACTTCCCTCAGAGAAAGCACATCACCCACCTAGATGATGCTGTGAATTTTCTCAAGACATGCCCTCTCTCCACAGCTCTGACCGTCATTCCTCCAGCAAATAGACACCTCCTTGCTCAGTTCTGGTGGACTGCAAGTCGTGCTATGATGACCTCAAAGAAAGACCCCAAAAAGGAGATCGAAGTCATCCTTTTTGACACTAACCACGGTACCTCCAAGATCACGCCTGGTAACATCAGGTGTGCCCTAAACCTCCCTGCAGCCACAAAAGAAAAACGCTTTGTCCCTCTACCAAATCCCAAAAACCCCACTGACAGAGACACCATCATTGCATTCTTTGATGCAATGAAGTATGTATGGGACACAGGGAGAGATGAACTCCCTGAGAAGAAGCTGACTGCCATCAAGAAGTCCAAAATGCCAAGCGAGATGAATTTCATCTTCGCTCACCTGATAAGCTGCATGATAGCTAAAGTAGGTTCTTCTGACCAAGCTTCTCAACCCCAGCAAGCCATGGGATATTCACTGCTGAAGGGCCTACACATCGACTGGGCCAAAATCGTTTTTGAAGACATGATTCAGAGAGTCGAGGACTCCAAAAGACAGAAGACGGTTCCTTATCCTCGATTTCTCAGCGCTCTCTTCCTACAGGGACTCGGGGACAATTACCCGAAGGTGGGAGACCTGAAGCTCTCCTAGGTCGGCACCAAGATCCTCGAGTTCACCCCCATGCCGAACGAGGTACGTCTTTCTACTATCTTATCTATTCTCAATCCCCCAACTTCTTCTACTTCTGCGGCTACCTCAGCAGTAATCCCAACTGCTGATACCCAGTCTGCAACCTCCACTCCTTCTAAGAAAAGGAAACACTCTACTACCTCACTTGATTCTCAAAGGATCAAGAAAACCAAGGAACAACCCCAAGCCTTCACAGGCTGAAGACTTCACGACTCTTTCTGTACAAGAGCCGCTGGATAGTTCTGTGGTACGCTCTGCCACAGCTGATCAAGCCACCCCTTCCATACAAACTTCAGCGTCTCTAAACGCTGAGGTTATAAACTTGGAACTGAACCCCCCTTTTTCAGACTCTCTAAGGACTGAAGAAGTATTTCTCAGCGGATCCAACGCTGAACCTCTCACCAAATCCCTCTTCTCAACCATCATTCCTCCCACTATTTCTTTGGACACTCCACTTGTTTTCCGCCCATTCTCTGCAACAAACATCATCCTCCACGATACATCAGCTGCAACTTTACAGGGGATGATGAATCAAAATATAGGATCTGCATGCACTTCTATGCGCCAAGGCACTCTGGAAGGCGACATGGAACACTTCTCAGGATATTGAAGTTTCGAGGACTTCACCAACCCGCCTGCAGGTATACACAAAATCATACACACTCCTCTCTCAAAATCCCCAACTTCTGAGCTTTCCTTTGTTCATAAGTTATTAACTGTTGCAAGTCCTAATTTGGGAGATATCAACAACTCCCTGAAAGACTTGGTGACAAAGGTGGACTCTTTCACCACCACACTCTCTGCTAACTCTTCAGCGGTTACAAACGCTGGAGATGCTCTAAAGACGCTGACCACTGAGGTCGAAAAGAAAGACTCCAGTGCTGATCTGGAAAAGGTGGAAGGTAGCATTGGAAACTTTGCTACTACTATCGCTGAAAACTCCACTTCCATCAACAATCTCAACTTCCCCAACAACACCCTCTCCACAAACTTCACCTCCCTGTCCAATAAAGTCACATCATTGAAGACAGTGGTTGGAACTCTTAAGGGAGAGGTGTCTACGGTCAAGACTGAGATCGGCACTATCAAATACCTCCTTCAGCAAATCCTCGACCGCCTGAATGCTGCTACTTGTGCTCCTTCGCATTTTACTCAGGTAGATCGAGAGGATCTTCAAAGAATCACTTCTGCTATATCTGGCCTAGAAGACAAATTAAGTAGGATTGAAACCTGTGTTGGGATCCCTGGCCTGGAAGACGGGGACTCAATGCATACTGTTAGCTTCAATCTTCCTAATCATATAAGTATTTAGAAGTAGTGAAAAATAGGCTAAGTAAAGAAAGCCTCTTACAGAGGCTCTGCCGAACTTACCGAGAGATCAAGATCAAGAAGCTACAGAAGCTAAAGAGGCGCCCTACAGAAGCTATGTCATACGCGCAAAGAAGACCAAAGACTCGGAATCCGGTGAAGACTGCTCTTCTAATGACCAAACCGCAGAACCTCTGTGGCACTTCACAGAGCCTCTGCGGTCTTCAACAAAGACAAAAGATATTTATAATATCTTGCTACTGTTACAGGACCTGTTCATCAACTTGCATGGTAGCATGCCCTGTCCAACTGCAACGTGTCAAACTCTGGTTGGATTCAATAGGGCTTAGTACATAATAGATGTCTGCTGCATTAAATGCAATACAGCACGTCCAACTGTTCATGCCATCCGTCCAACTATTCATACCGTCCTTTGTGAATAGTAGCATATGCTTTATGGTCCCCTTAGAGTAGTATATAAGGAAGACTCATGTTGAGTTCTTCCTATCCATCGATCGATCAATCGAAACAAGAATTCAAGAGAGAAAAACATCACAAGAACACATAGCTTTAAACACTTTGAGAGTCATATCTGTTTTAAAAGCTTTGCTTACTCACTGTTCTTGAATCTGTTCTTAATATATATATTCAGTAAACTTTGAGATATTATTTCCTGTTCACTGTTTATTTATATTATGTTCTAAATCTATCAATCATATCTGTTAGTTATTCAAATACGCTTCCGCATCAAACATAAATTCGAACTAATAGATCTGACAATCTTGTATAAGCAAAATGGGAACCAACACACACTGATGCCGCTGCTGCTGAAATTCCAGTTACGTCCCCCACTTATCATGTGGAAGAGGGGGAGAAGAATGAAGAAGGTCTTCCCCATAATGCTGAGGGGGAGACAACTGAAACAAATGACGTTGCTGCTGCTACAACCGAGAAACCTCAAGGAGTTGAAAACCCTAAGGGAACCGAGAAACCTCCCTCTGAATTTGAGGGGGAGCAACTCGATGAGCAACCCGAAGCTGCTGCTGATGAGGTAGAATCTGAAGAAGAAGCTGAAGACGATGAAGACGTCGACATCGCTGATGATGAACCATCATCATCTCCTAAAAATGATGATGATGATGACGATGATGATGATGTTGATTTCTTCATCCAGCCGAAGAAAACCCCAGCTCAAAAAGGGGTTATGATAAATGAACCATCAGGGGAGGGGACAAAGAAAAAGCCTGCAGTGACTGAAGTAGACAAAGGCAAAAACAAAGGCCTCGCTGTAGAAGGCAATCTGACTATCCTACAAAGAAAGCCAGTTTGTCAGGTACAATATCTTTTCTTCCCTTACACTGCATCCCTCCTCTATCCCTTCTCAACCTCAGTTCTCCTCTCCATAAAACCTCTATACACTTAAACCCCATTCTTTTCTCTATCTCTTTCTTTCCCAAATAATGTTACTTAAACGATCGCTGTGTTTCAACTAGTCCTCTCCCCTGCTTGAGGATCCAGCTGAAGTTCCTCCTACTGCATCAACAATAATCCCAGCTCCTATCGCTAAAGAAATAATCCCAGTCTTGGATTTCACTGAGACTGATGAACCTGAAGAACAACTGCTCTCTCACAAAAACAGACCTTCCTTGGCTCCTCAAACGCTAAGTGAAAAAGATCTAAAGAAAAGAGAAGCCATGATCAAACAGCTTGAAGATCAGCGAATCATCCTTCCTCGAGACAAAATCATTGCTCCTAAGTTCATACTATCAAGAAAGGAATTCACTGAACATCTCAAGGCTGAAAAACAACTCGCCGATCGAAGGAAAACGGAAGAACAAGATAAAGCCTACGCCATCCAGCTTGTCCAACAATCGGTGAAGGATCCTGATTTGAAGAAAACTCCCATTGATGTCCAACATCAATTGTGGAAGGACGCCAAGAAGATCGTCGAAGAAAAGACTAAGGTATCTGACTCTACATTGGAATGGTGCAAAGAAAGTTGCACTATCGATATCGGGCAGCCATAATCGACAAAGTGTACATCAGGGGAAGATTGCCAATAAAAGTTCTAGTTGTTGAGGTCGATTTATACAGAGAGAATGGTACAAAGGAAACCATCTACGCCTCTTCAATCAAGAAGTGCGGTTTCTCTGAGTGGTTGGAGATGCGAATAGCCATTCAGAGATCTCGCTCACAATTCAAAAGCCATGTCGAGAAAATGATAAATCAACAGATCGACTTGGTTTCATCTGCTATGGATATTCCTCCTCCTCCTCCTAATCCAGTTCAACAAAGAAAGGCCTCTGCAAAGAAAAAGATAATACCTTCAGACTCAGGTCCTCCTATCAGGAATGAAACCGGTATTGGTTTTTCACGTGTTGAAGTACTTGGTCCTGAACCTGACCTCTCAGCGGTCGACACCTCCCTGCCCCCTGGTGAACGTTTCATCCCTGGAAAAGTCTTAAGCGAACCTTATGGTATCTTCTTTCACGACTATGATGGACGAGAACGCTTTCAATGCATCTCTGAGCTACCCATCACTCCTATCGAACAGCTCAGGGATCTTGTCTATTGGTGTGAATTCAGAAAAGATCTTCTCGGACACTTCATGAAGCCCCTGATCTTTACTGAAGCAAAGAATAGACGGGATCTTGAAGAAACAGTCCCTGACTGGATGATCCCCTCTACAAGAACCCTTGATGAACTTCTCATTAAGGAAGAACCTGAATAGCTGATAGGATTCCTTGTAATTCTTCTATCTTTATCATCTTCTTTCTTTTGTACTTGTAAATTTATTTGTTGTATTTGTAATTTTTCCACTTCCCTTTGTAACTTATACGAAGTTAAAAGAAAGTTTTCAGCGAATGTACTTTACTCCATCAGTACTCAAAAGATCCCAGAAAACAGTAAAAGGGACAAATATTTTATGAGTTCTTTTTTATCCTTATGTTTTCATAGTTAGCAATTTTCTTTTGTTGCTATGTCATAATAAAACACGGGGAGATTGTTGATCCAAACCCTCAGTGATTTGATAATGACTCTTTAAGAAACACTTAGTGAAAAATTGTAAGTAGACAATATGTATTAGAGTTTCTCTATCACTGATAAGTACTATATCTCTACAGTACCGCTGATAGGAAACTCATGCTTTTTAAATTAGACACTCAGCGATACTGTTCATCAATGATGCTCTGAGCCTGTTCAGTCTTGTTGGTGATCGCTGATGATTTTAGTTGTTTACTTATGATCCCTGAAGACAAGTTTCACGTCATAAAATGTTCTACGCTGAAGTCGAAGATCAAGCCAAAAAACCAGCGACAAGTCTACTAATGAACTGATGCGGATATCAGCGAAGCCAAGACCTGTCCACTCAACGTGAAGTTTCAAGTAGAAGACTTCAGCGATTGCTGAGCTTTGTCCCTCGCTGATAAAGTACTGTTCAACGAACGCTGATCATGAAGTTTCCTCTACAAGTTATTTTTGTCTTATCCCCTTGCACGTCTCCGTACGAACTGTCAGAACGGACATCCCTTTTGTCCAGAATCGTACAACCAACTCTGATTCTACACTGTTCATCATACGGCTACTAGGTTGTCTACCAAGGTCAAAACATGCAACCAATTAGTTGCTGCCACGTGTAAAGTTGTACTGCTATGCATTAAATGCATGCAGTATATAAGAAGAACCCTACTTTAGAAATGAAGTGCTCGGCCATCTTCTTCTCTCTACTATCTTTGTGTTAGAATATTATTAGTAATATTTTTATCTCCTTTCTAGCTTAATTCTAGTGCAAGAAAATCTTAGTGTTCTCTTAACTTGTTTAGATTAGGTTAATCCTTAATCTTCTTCCGCAACAAGTTGTAAATTGTTTGATATTTATCAATAAACAATTTAGAAAGTAAAAATCGTGTGTTTGTATTCACCCCCCCCCCCCCCCCCTTCTACAAACTTGTATAACCCTTCGGGACCAACACTTTCTTTCCTTTCCTTCCCTTTCCTCCCACTTATGGATGGAAAGTTTTGGGAGAAAAATCAACAATATTTTCGTTCCCTTGCCTTTCCTTTCCCTCCTTAAAAACAACTCGAGAACACACTTTTTTTTCTTTCCCTTCTACTTTTTCCTTCCATTTCCCTTCCTTCCATTTCGTAAAAAAAACTTGAGAACACAATGTAAATTACGTGTTGAAATTTGGTATTTTGGTCTTTCGAGCCTATTTTCATATTTATTTCAATTGTAAGTAAGACCATCTCGTGGTAAAAATTTGTAGTAAGTTGTATTTTGTTTGTAACCTAAAAAATCGGCATACACCTCTTACAAGAGTTATGGGGTGTAACAATATATTCCACCATTCACATTTTCATCATTTCATTGCATATTTGATGGAAATAAATTTCATTCTACCTTTTTTTAAGTCAAAACTATCCAAAGAAACCCTACCCTCCACCGCCGCCAATGTCGATATCACCACCGACGCCACCACAATCATTATTGCCAACTAACGTTATCATTAATTATATCATTATATACTATTTTAGCAAGAAAGCAAGAATATCTTATACAAGGATAACCAAAGGGCCTTTGTCCTAGCGGTATTGGAGCCTTTACCTTCTAGGAAGGCCATGGGTTCAAACTTTACCAAAGATGAGGAGGGTGTGTAAGTTTATTTGTTGCATTTGCCGTATATAAATATTAGGGAAATTAATTAAAATACCCAAAGTTTGACCAACAGTTACCAAAATGCCACAAAAATTTCTCAGTTTACCAAAATGCCCTAAATACCCGCGATGGAGCCCGCGATCGCGGGATAGGGCTGACGTGGCACGAACTTTGGCCACAAATGCCCCGCAGAGCCCCTCAACTTTGGCCGCGGTGCATATTTGGCCCCTGCCCGCGATCGCAGCCCGCGATGGACCAAAATTTTTCAGTTTTGGTCCCTGAAAATTTACACTTTTGGTCCCTGTACTTAGACGAATCTTGCATGCTTTTACTGTTTTTTTCCACAATTATTGTACTTTGAAGACCGATTTGTGGTTGAAATTCATTTGCATGTTTGAGATTTCATCCATAAATATCAGTAATATGCAATTCACAATTCACACTTGTTTATTGCTTTCTTTCTTGATTTCTCTCTTGCTTTCTTTCTTTGAATTGCTTTCTCTATTGATTTCTCTTCTCTCATTTCATCCACAAATGGCATCGTCATCAAACCCTAAGTCTACTCCTGAAAAAATGCCACCTCAAATCGGGGTCGCCATAGCAAAAAAGGAAAAGGAGATAGATGAACTAACAGAAGAGTGGAAAAAAATGATGGACAGGAAGGCAATCCATTTGAGAAAGATCGAAGAGGAAGACAGGGAGATCAAAAGGATGAAAGGGGATATAAAAGCTCGGGAGGCTCGTGTTCGTCGAGAACAAGAAGCAATTCACCATATTCTGCAAGACTTCGCAATTATTCAAGCGAAGGTAAACGAGAAGCAAGCTTGGATTGATGAAACTAAATCAATTTTTAAGTAGGTGGTGGTTGTTTTAGTTGTTTTGTATTTTTTTGTTGTTTTGTAATTTTTTTACTGTGTTGTTGTTTGTATTTTTTTTACTGTGTTGTTGTTTTGTATTTTTTTGTTGTTGTTAATTTCTCTGAAAAGTAGTTTTTAAGCCGCTGAACCACGGTTAGGTTGGATACATCATGCAAGGTCAAGTCAGAGGTTACCTCATTCGGATAAACAAACATGGGGTTTTGTTTGTAATGATGCTAGATTTTGGTAGTCGTACTCTATCCACGTGGGCCTACTCCTCTTGTAGAATATATGACAACCCTCAACTCATTTACTAAAGTGTGTTCGGGTTGTGGTACACAATGGCCATACGTGGTTGCAAAAGCAGAAGCCGTTGAAGAAGGGTCAGAAAGATTGAAGATGAAGAGCATGTTGGATGGAATACAAACTAGTTGCGTTATCAATGTTCATTTAAAAGCATATGTATGTGTGTATATATAATATGAATATATATATATATCATTTACAAACTAGCTGTGTTATCAATGTTCATTTAGAAGCATATGTATGTGTGTATATATAATATGAATATATATATATCATTTACAAACTAGCTGTGTTATCAATGTTCATTTAGAAGCATATGTATGTGTGTATATATATAATATGAATATATATCATTTACAAACTAGCTGTGTTATCAATGTTCATTTAAAAGCATATGTATGTGTGTATATATAATATGAATATATATATCATTTACAAACTAGCTGTGTTATCAATGTTCATTTAGAAGCATATGTATGTGTGTATATATAATATGAATATATATATCATTTACAAACTAGCTGTGTTATCAATGTTCATTTAGAAGCATATGTATGTGTGTATATATAATATGAATATATATATCATTTACAAACTAGCTGTGTTATCAATGTTCATTTAGAAGCATATGTATGTGTGTATATATAATATGAATATATATATATCATTTACAAACTAGCTGTGTTATCAATGTTCATTTAGAAGCATATGTATGTGTGTATATATAATATGAATATATATATATCATTTACAAACTAGTTGTGTTATCAATGTTCATTTAAAAGCATATGTATGTGTGTATATATATAATATGAATATATATCATTTACAAACTAGCTGTGTTATCAATGTTCATTTAAAAGCATATGTATGTGTGTATATATAATATGAATATATATATATATATATATATCTTTTACAAATCAGCGTTTAGATCAACAGTATTATATGTGTTTGTTCCATATGGTTCAAGCTGTGACGGGCCCTGGGTGTGACTGACTGAATGTCTCCTTAGCACGGTTGAAGGGGCGGGATTTGGACACCCTCCACGAGTGTGTCCTACGCATTGGCACCGAGTACATCTTCGTTGTATCGAACTTTCACCACGTGATGGACGTCGGTCGTTCTTTCTCGGTCTCCGGCTCTGTTCTTATCCATTAAAGGTGGATAGCATGGCGGAAGCGGGTCGGGTGGATACACCCATGCTGCAGGGGGTCCAGCTGGGTTTATTACCTCCACGTATGTTTTCCGGTAATATTCGGACGTGAAGAAAGGTACAGCCAAGTCGCTGCAATCTGTACGACCCATATATCTTGCTGCAGCGATGGCATGGCCGCACGGTAACCCAGATTTATCCCATTCGCGACATGAACAAAAGTGGTCTTCCATATTCACAATCGCGTGAATATAGTCATCATGCACCTCGTACTTCCCATACCCGATTGCTCTTACCGGCCATGTCGCCGCACGACGCGCCCTGTACTGAACGATCTTCTCCGCCGTTGGTGTGAGTGCATTTTGCATCTCAGCTCCTTTTAGGCATCGAATTTGGTACCACTCTTGTTGAAAGGCCCGAAAGTAGTCCATAAGATTAACAATCGGACATCTACGCGCAAAACGGGAGAGTGCATTCATAGACTCTGCACTATTCGAGGCCAGAATGTCATACCGTTGTCCAGGAAAATGGGCCGCGGACCACCTCTCCGGTCCAGCATCGTCAAAGACTTTGGCTGCTTCGTCGGCACTATATCGTAGCATATTCATGTACTTGTTAAACTCCCGATCCGTATATGCTCTGCATGCCGCCCAATAGACATCCTTGTAGGTGGTAATACGTTTGTCCTTGGATTTGGCGTTCATCTCCAAATGTCGACAGCATATGGCGTGAGGGGCGTTTGGGTACATGGCAGAGATTGCGGCGCTTATGGAAGGAGCCCTGTCAGACATAAACACCAACCCTTGCGGGTCTCCGATAACTTGTCTCAACATGGACATAAACCAAGTCCACTCGTCCCCGGTTTCAGACTTGCCTACGCCGAAAGCTACTGGAACGATGGAGTTATCCCCGTCCATGGCAACCGCCAGGAACATCATACCCAAGTAACGGCCCTTTAAATGGGCTGCGTCTATTATCAGGACACGACGTAGATTTGCCAGAAATGTGCGGATCTGCAAAAACATAGGTGGTTTTCCTTTGTAAATGTTATAGTTTATAATGTGTAAACATATGACATGTTAAAATACGTACCGCGGGTCCAAGGGCCACGAAGCACATCTCAAACCGTCGACGTGAATCGGTCCGTAGCTACGTGACAGTACCAGGGTTCTGCAGCTGCAAATTATATAAATATGTCGGGAGTCGTTCATACGACTCCTCGAACGTGCCTCTCACCATAAACAGTGTATGGCATCGTGCACGCCAAGCTTGGTGGTAATCAATCGTGACGCCGAACTGCTGGTGAACATCGTGGACGATGTCATTTGGACGCAATGACCTACTAACATCAAGAAATTTGTTTTTCAGCATCGCACCCAAAGTCTTTTTGTCGGCTTGTTTGTGGTGAGGATTAAGTTGCGTCCTCGTACAAGTGTGTACGTCGTGCAACTTTTTAATCATTATCGCCCCTCCTTTGGGACCCGTGTGAATCGCGTACAACCTCCACTCACACTTTTCTCTGGCACATTCAACTACGTATCTGCTTTTGTCAGATTTCCGCGCGTGACTTTGGAAACCCTCTTCCAAGAACTTGAGTCCGATCTGACTTGCCAAGAGATCCTTCGAATCGAATATCTGACCTGCTTTTAACCTTTCACTGCGAATATAAGGTGTAGGTTCGGAGGTTTGTGTCTGGGTATGGGATCTGGAAGAATAGGGGGCATATCAACAAAGTCATTTATCTGACTACATGATTTTCTACTAGGGGTATACTCTTCGTGATCATCACTATCGGTGTCTGATCTGTCTATTTCAGAATTACCTGTTCTGAAAACGTAGGTTTCGTCATCAGCAACTCCAGCAGTACGCCCTTCGTGTGGTTGTGGTGGTTGTTGTTGTTGTGTCTCCGGAATACAGTCGTTAAGACCATATGAATGATCTAAATGAACCGTTGGGGCGTTGGACGCCTGAAATTGAGAATCAGGCTGCTCTATTTGGAGGTCTTCGTCGTCACCGTCGTCGTCGTTTTCGTCGGATACGGCGGGATACACAAAAAGTAATGGGGGCCTTTCTGAATCGAGTGCAAAGTGCAGAAAATTAGAGATATCCCCATCGTTGGATAAATCCACAAATGACCCATCGCCATTTTTAAACACTAACTTGCAAACAGTAGAAGGGTTGATTCCACATTTTTGCATGGCGTATGCAAGAAATTTCTAATAAGTATAGTTTACTGGCAATTTTACACCTTGCTTAGATTTATAAGCAAAATTCCACTTATTGTTATCTTGCTCCCATTCACCATCAAAACAGAAATATAGCTTAGCTTTTGCAACAGATGAACTCATTTTTTCAGTAGTATCTCAAACACAAAATATTGCAGAAAGAAATCAAGAAAGAAGTATGAAATCGGTGTGTGGATTATGGATTGCATTTTACATCTATTTATCAATGAAACAACCAACATTGATGACAACCAATCTCTCATTTCATCCACAAACTGGTATTCCAAAAACACTGATTTAACATTGATTCAAACATGCAAATGAATTTCAACCACAAATCGGTCTTCAAAGTACAATAATTGTGGAAAAAAAACAGTAAAAGCATGCAAGATTCGTCCAAGTACAGGGACCAAAAGTGTAAATTTTCAGGGACCAAAACTGAAAAATTTTAGTCCATCGCGAGCCATCGCGGGCTGCGATCGCGGGCAGGGGCCAAATATGCACCGCGGCCAAAGTTGAGGGGCTCCGTGGGGCATTTGTGGCCAAAGTTCGTGCCACGTCAGCCCTATCCCGCGATCGCGGGCTCCATCGCGGGTATTTAGGGCATTTGGGTAAACTGAGAAATTTTTGTGGCATTTTGGTAACTCAATGTTTGACTTTTGGCATTTTAATTAATTTCCCTAAATATTATATACTTCAAAAAAAATGTTATACAAGAGTATTTTGGTTATTTATTATTATTTTTATGGAAAATTGATTCAAATAGCTATTTCATACCATTAAATTGATCTCCTAGTCATTTCTCTTTCATTATTACCATAATGTCACTAACTCCGCAATTTCAGACCCATGTCCGCAAATTTTTTAAGGGAAATAGACTAGATTCGTTTTTTTTGTGTTTTTAGCTACGTCCGCAATTGTGGACCAAGATTTTGCGAACGTGGTGATATTTCAATCAAAATGAGAGAGAAATGGCTACGAGACCAATTTATTTGTCTGGATGGCTATTTGGGTCAACTTCCATTATTTTATTCCAATTTCAAAACTACATTATGCCAACCAAAGATACATATTCCAATTCGTTTAAGAGATTTCATTCTAATTTTTACCAACCAAATGTATGATCAAACTTTATTCAATTATATTTGAATTCTTTCAAATTCTAATACGTTTGATGGATCCGAATTTCCCAAGAGTTGGGTTGTGTTTTTACTTAGAATATGTTTGACAAACTCGCTAATAAACTAGCTTCATTAAGGTAATTGTTAGCTGACACTACAACAAAATTGGGTTTATAGGACGTTACCAATTTTAGGCGTCCTAATAGACTGTTTTATAAGAGTTAATTTGTAGGACCACATAATAAATCGTCCTATTTAAAGGCGTTGTAATAAGTTTATATAACGTTTTTGTGCGTTTAACAAGTTTTTAGGACACTTCTACTACAAAACGTCACATTAGCTACATATTGGAGACTTTTGAGAAATTGTCCTAAAAACCCATCTTTTTATAGAATACTTGTTTTTATAATAGACATTTTTTTCAAATAGTGTCATATAAAATAACTAATACGACGCATTTTATTAATAAGTGTCCTATAAAACTTGGTATGACGCCCAAAAGTCTCCGATAAACTCTATTATGATGTACTGTGAAAGCTAACTGATACACTAATTAAGTATAAACAAGTTTGTAAAAACTAATTGATAAACTACTTTGTAAAAACAAGTTGACAAATTAGTTGACAAATGTAAATAGATGTTGATTTTTTTTTTATTATTCTAACATTACGTAATATAATCAAAAATCAAATTACTAAGCATTTTACCGTATTAAAATTAGCAAGTTTTATGGACATTACTTGCATCTCAGATCTTATTTCCAATATTTTTAAGAATTTATCAAATCTCATGGCACGCCCATCGCATTTTAGACAATGTTTTAAAAAACTCGTCGCACATCCGTCATGACGTGTCATGGCACCAAGGCTTGTGTCTCACTCCACGTTAAGCCCATGACATGCCATTCCCTAATGCGTAGTTTTTGTAACGCGATATTTGATTTTTCTTTACGTTTTAATGTCTTATTTACAAGTTTTTTAATATATAAATTTAACTTGCTTATTACTATTGACTTATTGAGTAACACTACAAAACATATGTTTTTATAAATAATATTATATATGAATTAGAAATTGACGTCATAAGTCACGCCTTGAAAACGTCATGGCTTCGCCGTGACTCCTAAGACTTAAGGCTTGGCCTCGCCGCTACGCCATCCCTCACGCCATTTAGAACCTTGATTTTAGATAATGTAATAAACTCTCTAAGAGTGTTGATTAATGTAACCTACATGAATTATAGAAAACTTGTCACTTTCATTAATAATTTTGAATAACTGTTATAGATAAGATGAATAAAAAAAAGATTTTGTGAAGCATAATGTTTTTAATATAATATTTATTCTATTTTTTTATTAATAATTAAATATTGTATTAAAACAATTTATTAAAATTTTATTATTTATGGAAACAAAAGAAATATAACTCTAATAACTTATTCGCTTAGCCATTAAGCAATGTTTATTTTTCGGCTTAATTTTTTTTTTGAACGGCAGAAGTATATAAAAGAAAAACTAGCAAGAGGCTAGAAAGAACAATTACAAGTAAGAGATAGACAGAAGAGGGTTTTGTAACCAACACACCCAATTAATATTACATTTTCTACTCCTATTTGTAACCCAAAAGAACGATTGAGTTACAATGTTATCCCACAACGTCACTTTCTTAAGCTTAGAAAGCCTAAAGAGGGTCCCATTCCGGAAAGACCAAATAGCCCATAACGCCGTCAGAACAACCGCCTCAAAACAGGTCGACTCCGTTTTATTCAAACGCAAAGATAATAACCAACCAATCCACTCTGAATTTGACCTAAACTCCGGAATATCCAAACTCCACTATCGACCAATTTGCTTCCAAACATCCCGAGCCATTTGACAAGAGAAAAACAAATGACCCACCGACTCTATCTCCAAGTCGCAAACCGGACATAAGAGGGAATGCACATCAATTCCTCTTTTATCAAGGTTCTCTCTAGTTGGAATCTTGTTCAAACTCAACCGCCAGGCAAAAACATTAATTTTGATAGGAACACACCGATTCCATCTAGTAGGAGGAGATTCTACCACCAAAATTTTAGAGTCGATGTAACTACGAGCAGAAGCCACCCAAAACTCACCCGACCCGTCAAGAGACCAAAACCATCTATCCCTTTGGTCAGAAAGACAGACAATATCTAAAATCTTTCGTAAAGCTGACATCTGCGACTCCTCTAGAATCTTCCTTAAAGCTGACAGACAGTAAAAAGACAGACAGTATTTTTCGGCTTAATTGAGCAATAGCTGGAAATGGATAAACTACCATCTAATATAGCTAGCGACCATATTAAATCATCTTATTATGAACAAGTCTAGAAAAAATATATAGTCCACCTCTGCCCAACGAACACGTACCTGTAACTATATGCGTAAATAAGCGACTAAAAGTGGTTTATCAAATATTCAATCAAATCTTGTATAGATAAACTTATCTGTCTAGATAAAAATGTATTGTTGTTACTTTTTGTTCATCAAAATCTACAGTCTTGATGATAGAAATGGCCGATCTACATACCCCTTAGCATGATTTAAGCCATGTTTGATAAATTGTTGTTTATTTTTCGAGGCAAATGATATTTTTGAAACACAAAAACTATTTGGACTTCAAAATATAATATCATAAATTTATTGATATCAAATTCAAGTTCAAACACAATTCTTAAAATACTTAAAAATCCAAGTTTAATCACAATTCTTAAAAATACATTTGAATCCAAATTCTTTGCAATCCATCACACAAAGTAGCCATATATATTGGTCTCTTCGTGAATGACCACAAAAGGCTCAATGGTTGGCGAAGGGTCTTTTGAGACGGTTTTGAGACGGTCCATAGGCTCCAATACATGTGCACATACCACCGTCGAATAATCTTGCACACAAGTCCGAATATGGAAGAATTGTAGTCCTCAAAGATTCAACATACATGTTGGTCCGTGTTAAAGATAAACTTATAAATATACAAATAAAATAAACAGATTGAAACAAAAAAACAAACTTATGCATGTATTTTTAGAGTTTCGGAAACTTTGTTCCATGAAACAAAGTTATGCGTGTATTTTAGAAAGCGAGATGCTATTCCATCGATGTAGAAGCCATGAAATCCATAGAAATTGATGATCTAAATAAAAAGTAAAAATTAACTATTTGTAGAAATCCATATAAATGGAGCCTAAGGTCCTAAAATTCATAGAAATTGAGCCCCAAGGTTATGAATTTCATAAAAACGAGCCATGAAATCCATAGAAAGAATCCATGAAATCCATAGAAATCGATTCCTGAGGCCATCGCCAACTGAATGTCGTCGGGAAGGGAGGTCGTTGAGGAAGGATAGTCGTCGGGAGGAGAGGTCAGGCATCAATGGTTAGTGTACTGGAGCGATTAGGGTATGAGGCGAGGAAGAGAGGGGTCGTGCATTGTTTTAATCCAAAGGGGTAGGAGAGGTAATTTTGTTGGCTGAACCTGGACAAGAGAACATTATGGGTTGTGCGAATAATATGATATTTTTTTGTTTCTATTAAGCTGCAAGTAGATAACCCAAAACATATGTGCGAATAAGCTCATTAAGTCAGTAAACCCAATTTAAGTTAAATGCAATCACCCCCTAAATCTCTTTAAATTTGTAGAGGTTTTGCATGATTCAAACATAAACACGAAAATCTGAATCTTAAGCCGTATCCCACTGACATGCTAAGTAATTATATTATCATAATATCAACAAGTCATTTCCAATTCCAACGGATGTGGTAAAATATTAAAGTGCTTCTTGGTGGGTCAAAATAACTCATGTACGTAGAAACACACTAGTACATGATAAGTTTAATTTTGATGCATGTTTTGTTATTGGTTGAAAATTTAATAAATTAAAATCAAATACAAAATTAAATGTATCGGTATAGTATGATATCAAAGTATAAATTTAACTAATTTACAAAAACTAACTATTATACATAAAAAGTTATCATACAATAAATAAAATATACAAATATAATTTTTTTTAAATTAATTAATATCTAAAAAAGAGTATATAGATAAATACTAAATTAATAAATACACATGAAATACATAAAATTACTACAATTTAGGCTATGTTTGGCAAACTAGCTGATAAGCTAGTTTATGACTTATAAGCTAGCTGGTAGCTGATAAGCTAGCTGATGAAAATGTCACGTTTGGCAAAAAGTAGCTTATAAACATTTAAATGACCAAAAAAGATATATTAAAAAAATAGTTAATAAATAATAATTAATATTAATGAAGGCATAATTGAAATATTTACAAAACGCTACTCATAAGCTACTCCAAGTAGCTTTTTTAAAAAAACAAGCTTATAGTCATCTAAACATGTATCTCAAAAATAAGCTAGCTTATAAGCTAGTTTTTTTTTTTGCCAAACAATGCTTTAACACTAATCAATTGAAAAATCAATATTACTTTGATAAGTTTAAATTGTTGTAGGATAAATGTGCCATCGTCTAAAGGATATGACGATAGAGATAGATTAGAATTGAAATGTCTTGTAGTTATCTACTTGTAACTCATCCCTATATAAAGGGCTTATGATTAATGAGAATTATGATTCTTTCTCTCTACTCATTGTTGTTCTATTTCTCTTTTACTTTAACACGTTATCAGCACGTAAGCTCGGGATTCAAATGTCTAGCTTTGTTCCAACCGTTCGACACTTCAACCGTGATCCAAGTAAGTATGATTTGTTTACTGTTTTGTCTAGTTTTTATTCATGATTTTAGACTTCTTTTTATGATGTTTATGTGATTGTAATTTGATATAAAAACTTAATTGAAATAACACTTGTATTCCATTTAAAATAATTTTTTTACGGTGAATCACGAATAAAAATAAGAGGCTGTTGAAAATTGATCTATCTACTTTAAAATTTTGATTATCAAATCTTGATTTCTTTTTATGTGTTCATGCTCGTAAGCTGTTTTTTTACAGTGGTTTTATTATTATCATAATATATTATCTTTCTCCTTAAAATTATTTATTTGATGGTTAATTCTTTATATATTAAATACTATATATAATTTTATTATTACGATGTAAGTTAAGATAATAACAAAAATTAATTAAAATCATTAATTTTTATGGTATGTTCAATATCAATTATAATTATTCATTGAAATGTAAATGCCATTTATCTTGGGTCAATAAATATTTAATTACTTCAATCTACTGCTATAATTAATTATGGTTTATTAATATTAAGTGAATTGCTTTATTTGATTGATTTTATATATTTATTATTAAAATATAATTAAATCATTTAAGCTTTGTTATTAATAAAATTGGGATGGAATAATAGTGTTTGTAATTTAGATTGGATAACAATATTCGAATGTTTTAATCATATGCTATTAGTTATAATTTTTATAATAAATTTTGGAATAATCAGTTGTTATTTATTTTGGGATTAATTCTTTCTTGGTTTTGTTTATATAAGTTAATACGTAGTAAACTAGTCATTTATTTTGGCATGCTTAATTAGTTTACAACATTAATATAATTATGTCAATATTATTTACTTATTTAATACCCAAATTTGATTTAGATTATTTAAATCGAACTAATATATATATATATATATATATATATATATATATATATATATATAGTTGATAAAATTTGGAGTTAGCTTAAGGTTGGCCGGAATAAATTTTTTTTTCTCTGCTCGGTTAGAAGCTGCCTCTATTAGAGAGGGGTGATTAAGATTTTTCTCCATCTTAGAAGATAATATGCATTTTATTATTATTATTATTTATGTGGTTGTCGATTTTATCAAACTCCATTTTTCCTCCATTTATTATTAATTTTATGCATTATATTATATTTTTGTTATATCATGTAGAAAAATAACCTATTTTTGATTGATAATTACCTGTTAATAATAATAATATAATTGTAATTAATTTTAAGCATGTGATTATCATTTATATATTTATGTGAACTTATTAAATTTATTTACTTTTTGATTGATTTTATCACATAATATTTAAATGTTTATCTTGTTCATGAGTTCCTACTCATTAATTCCAATATTATAAATAACCTTTGGATGTTACACTTTCAACCCCCTAATATTTGGTCTTTTATCAAAAGATCCATAAATACCAATAAGATGTTATAAGTTTGAATTTGACTTTATGTCAAAACTAATATTGATTTGTCTTATGGCAAAAATCTCTAAAAATACTATTAAGATATTAAAACATTGAAATTGGCTTCATATGCCAAACCCTTATTCTTTTCGGCCTCCTGCCAAAAGCTTTATAATTAACAATGTTATATTCAAATTAATTAAATCGCAAGATATCGATTTGGATTTTGTCAAATGGGTGTAAATAGCCCTAAGGTTTGTAGGGATTCAAGTAATCCATGTGATTCCCCTGCTACCTGGAAATCCAATAGATTGAGTGATTTCTTGTTGCAAATTGAAATATTGATGAAGTATTATCAACAAAATATAAGAATACAAAAATCCAATATTATTATGATAATGAAATTTCATAATAAGTATAAACCATAATTCACTATTTTAGAAAATAATATGTTCTTCATTCTCTACGACATCTTTGAATCAAAAGTACTTGATTACCATAAGATAGGTTCAGAAAAACACAAGAAAATACGCAAAAGTCATCGAACCATTTTTGACCCTAAAGAAAAAAATAGATGTTAAGACACAATTAAATACTTTAAAATTTTTGAGACGATACATCAGTCACAACCTTCAGAGAGAATAACTAAAAACCCCCAAGAACCGTGGGTAGTCCCAAAAGGAAATTCGGGAATATTCAGTACCATAAAACTCTCAAACTAATCATACAGTGGAAAGAAACCTACTTACTTGATTACAAGAAGGTAACTGATTTTGACAAAGAAATGTCATGTCTCAAAATGCATCTCAATCTTTGTGGCAAGGAACTCACAAAAGATTATGCGAATCATAACATCTTTTCACCTTTCCTATATCACAAATCATACTAATGAAACAGTATAAGCTGCAATATAACCTTTAACAAACTCATTAACTTAATGCAAGTGGTTAAGAGTTGTAGCAATGTTTTTTTAACAACGCTAGACATATCTGGATAAAGAAAATTCTTGGGGTTAATAAGGCAAGCGTTGGAGGTGGAAAGAACTCCAAAGGATAGTGAGTTGAACAAATTAATCCACACACATATGCTAAATATGTACCATATGGACAAGGTTGTGGAAAGGGTCAAATTCATGGAAATAGTTGGGAACGAACTCCTAATAGAAAATGGAACAAATTAACTATGTCATATCTAAGATTGATTAAAGTATAAGTTTATTTGAATACACTTTAACTATCAAATTAATTGCATTTGTGTATATATACACATGCGTTTATAACCATTAGAGGTGTAAATGAACACATAAAAGAACAAATGCAAAACTCTCAATGTTCTTCGTTCCATGTAGGAATGTATCGAGGAGAACTTGATTGTTTTTGTGACATATCATACAATCATAAGAAATAGATTGTTATTCATTGAATTAATAATTTTTAATTCCTCCAAACACTTAGACGATGGACTGTCACTTGTTGCTTAATGACACAAGATCAATCACTAAAGCACTATATTAATAGAAACCTTGTTAAGATATTCGTACCAATGAGAAATCATATTATAAGAATGGAAATGGGTATATGTACATCAACTCTAATGATATGAAAGCAAACATACATTAGAGAAATTAATGGATTATCTATGTCATTAAATCATATTTTGTCACCAATAAAGAACTTTGGGACAATGACACATATATGTTTCGGCATGACCACGTGGGACACCATGATCATGATATAGTGATCTATGTATTGGAAAATACACATTGACACATTCTCTTTCGAGTGAAAGATAAAACGAGGGAATTAACCAAATTGTAACTGTTGACTTCTATTGCACAAGAAGCAACACCACCATCATAATATGCCCTCTCCAATACCTCGAACTTTTGTATACCCTGATCCTTAGCCAAGACAGGAATGAGACCATCCTAAAGCTAAGGACATAATATAAAAATATTTCATTCTTACAACAAATACAAGGTGATATTTATAGACAATAACATCCAAAATGCGGACCATTAAAGTACTTTATGGTTCTGCTTTTGACACAATGAACACGTGTAATATTATTGTCCACATGAAATGTTGCACTCCTAGCACTAGTTATACATTTAAGGACTCACCACCCTGATTTTCTCATCAAGTCTGCATGACTTAGAATGCTGGAGAATTTACATCATAAGGATTTGATGATTATTGCATGTGTATAGAGATTAATGTAAAGTTACCTATACCCCATGTGTATATATAATGGTCTCATAGAATGATAAAAGTTGACCATCAAAAGAATATAGATGGTAGCTAGGGCATTGGTTATGTGCACCAATTTATCCAAATCTACATGGGGTTATGCAATATTACATGCAACTTTACTTATTCGTTTTTAGACCCACAACCAACCAACTAACCTTATGCGTACCAGTTGGTAACTGGATATAAGCCTGATATTTAACATTTACGCATGTTTGGTTGTGTCGTATATGTGCCAATTGCGCCCCCACAGCGCACCAAAATGGGTCCTTTAAAACGATTAAGTATATATGTTGGATATGAATCTCCAACAATTATCCGCTATTTAGAACCTTTGACGGGTGATCCTAATATCGCATGATTTGCGAATAGTCACTCTGATGACAGTCTTCTTGTCGTTAGGGGGAGATAGGGAAAAGTATTTTCCAAGGGAACGACAGGAACTGTCATGGAAGTGCGTTGGAAAGTCCCCAACAGGGGCATAACGCCGTTGGAAAGTGCGTTGCTAATATACCCGTAAGGTTAAAAGTCCCCGTAATTTAGATCACACATACGAGCTGCTATTTAGATCACACATACGAGCTGCTAATATACCCGTAAGGTTAAAAGTCCCCAACAGGGGCATAACGCCGTTGGAAAGTTTGCAATCACACATAGTGGAGGTGTGGTTGAGGTCGTAGCTACCAAATGGAAGTGGTGGAAGCTACCCGGTTCGATGAATACTATTCTAAAGGAAGAGAATAGTGAGGCACATCCATTTATCATCAATACATAAAACTCTCATGAGATTATCTCTAATTATGTCCATGAATCATCACTGGAGGACGCTCCGAAGTTAATATTGATTCTAGAGATAAATAAAATCTTAAATGAACTATGAGAGTACATATGAGTCAATGGACAGATCATATATATTCATTGATGATTTATTCACATTTACTATTGCTCATAAGACGATAGAGCACGACGACATCGAACCACGCTCGGTTGAATAATATCAACAAAGCATATTGACCTAAAGAACAATCCAGAAAGAATTATATTATTTGACAAAGGATCGGGTATTTGGTTCGGTAGTGCTAACCCACCAAGTGTAAAGCCCGTAGGACATAACTGAGTCTTTGTCAGAAAGCGTAACGAGAATAATAAAGTCCTAATGTATAATGCTCTCCTTTGGCGCAAGGTTTCTCACAACGCACTGGATTGACCACAATAAGACTTACTCTCTCGTGATGGAGAACGTTCTGCTATTAATTAGCCAAGTAGTTTCCGAAGGACTGGAAATTGCAGCTCAACGATGTAGTTACTACATATCTCTATGGGGATCTAAATCCAGAGATATAAAAGTGCTTGATGGCATTATACCAATATCGATTAACTTTAAACTATGAAATGTGATTACAATAAATATGAAACACTCACTTTATAGATTAAAACAATCTATGCGGATGTGGTATACCCGCCTGAGTGAATATTTGATTGGGAAACGATAAATAAAAACGATGAACTGTGCCCTTGCATATTTGTTAGGAGAAGAAAGTTCCAGATTTTCATAGTAGCTCTATATGTCGATGTAATGAACATAATAGACACTCTTGAAAAAATAAGAGAAAACACAAGCTATTTGAAATCTGAATTTGAGATGAAAGATCGTGGGAAAACTTGGTTTTATCTAGATACTTGAGCTACGACACCGAGTTTGTGGAATATTAATCCACCTATCCGCATATGTCTAGAAAATGATCAGGCGACCTAATATAGACAAAGCGCGTTCGATTAGCACTCCCATGATCGGTCAAAGTGTTGGATATAAAGAAATATCCATTTCGTCTAAAGGATGAGGACGAAGAGGTGTTAGGAGCTGGAATTCCATACCTAAGTACAATAGGCGCATTATTGTACTCAACATAACACACTTGACCCTATATTGTACTTCTCACTGAACTTGTCAGCTAGATTTAGCTCAGCGCCAACGCAGCGTCATTGGAATGATTTCAAATTAATCTTTTGGCACCATTGACGTGGGCTTATAATTTCCCTATGGAGAAAAATGGATTGATAATGAAACTTCAATACCTACTTAGATTATGAGCGGCAAAAGTACTGGCTCTTATAGAAAAACACCAAACAATACCTTGGTATATATTTGCTGATATTAGGTATATGTTTGATTGATATAAAGGTTGTTCCCAAACTGGATAAGGAATTATCATATGAAACATGTCGATTGCTTGGAAGTAAACTAAGCAAACCCTTAATAGCTATCTTCTTATATTATCAACAATCTTACTCTCCATGAGACTATTCAAGAGTGTATATGGTTAAGGACTATCATTACACATATAAGAGGAGCTAGTAATTTTGAGTTTAACCACTATACAACTTGCATGTATGGAAATAGTGCATCATGTATTGAAGAAATGAAAGTAAGATATATCAAGGGTTATAACACAAAGCATATTTTGCTTAAGTTTTCATATAATCAATTATCTTCAAGATTCAAGTGAATTGAATAAGATGCGAGGAAAATGTGACATGTTTGTTTACCAAATCAATACGTAAAACCATATTTGGGAAACATGTAGAAAGTATTAAAACGGAAATGTTTTAAACCTCCTTTGATTAATGCACGAATCAGGGGGAGTGGTAGACAAAAGGGGGAGTCTACTATATATGTAATATTGGTATGTTGTGCTCTTTCCTTCAACCAAGGTTTTATTTTCCCCATTGGGTTTTGTTCCTTGGTGTAAGGTTTTAGTGATGCAACAGTTTATATACCATCATGTTTTCTTAACTCTCACGATTAATGTACGAATCTAAGAGAAAATTAGACTAAAGTAAAAGTCTATGTGTTGCAAAGAAACTAGTGCGTTGTACTCTTTCCTTCGTCATATTTTTATTTTTTCCCACTGAGTTTTTATTTTGGCGTAAGGTTTTAACGAGACAACAATTGTGCACCTTCACTCCTTTGACTCGGCACAAGGGGGAGTGTTGTAGGATAAATGTGCCATCGTCTAAAAGATATGACGATAGAGATAGGGATAGAGATAGGGATAGAGATAGATTAGAATTGAAATGTCTTGTAGTTATCTACTTGTAACTCATCCTTATATAAAGGGCTTATGATTAATGATAATTATGATTCTTTCTCTCTACTCATTGTTGTTCTATTTCTCTTTTACTTTAACATAAATCTAATATTAATATATTATATTTACTACTTTCGATTGAAGATTATTTAACAAACTTATCGAAAAATATGGAAAAGTAGAAGTGGGAAGTGAATGGAAGACCCAATCGACAAACAGAGTGACACCTGGTCACATGATTCACAGTCGACAAAGATATCCTTGCATTGCTTGCATGCGCACCATTCGCTTTTCCACCACCCTTATCTTATTCTTCCCAACATTTTAACTCTACTTAATAAATTTGAATTATCAAGAGGATATATATAATTAAGAAAAAACAAACAAACAAACGTATTAGATGATAAGTTGCATGTATCCTGTATGAATTATTTTATATGATTGTTTGGTTGTGACTTAATTATTAATTCAACAAATGACTTACTTGGTTGGTCCATGAAGACGAGGCCAACAATTTTCTCTCGATGGTTTGATTGATCTTGTCGTCTCAAACCAATCAAAACCCTAAATTCATTGTTGTTGCCTCTAGCGATCGATGGTTTGATTGCATTATGTTCTAGTGGTGATGGTTATAGGGTTGGCATTTGGCAAGGTACGATGCGATGGGTTTCAACAAGCAAAAAAATACGAATGGTTGGTTCACCTTTGTGTTGTTGGCATTGTGATTTTAGCATTTCTTCCAATTTCATCGCAAACCCAAATTTTCTTTCAACTTTAGCCGTGAGTTTTGAAAGCCAATTTCTTTCGAGAAGAAATTAAGATGAAGCAATTGGTCCTTATCAAAGACTCACACCATGTGGTCTTAGATACCTTTCTTCTAAGTGGCAGATAGATTAGGGTTTTGTTTTATATATAAGGTGTTTTGATGAAATGGCTAAAAAATGTCTGAAATGAATGTGGTGTTTGCACATATAATTAAGGTGTTTGATGAAAGGTCTAAAAGAAATGTGGTGTTTTTATATTTAATATAGATTTATCTTTGATGATACAAACAACTTGATTTATACATGCTTTGTTTAGTACCGAACAACTCCTAAGGGATATAATAATTTAATAAACATCAAATGGAAAATAACTGTTTGCTAGATGTTTTAATAACAAAAGTGAAACTATTTAACGATTGGTAAATACTCCATACTTCTGTTGTGCCAAAGATAAAAGTATCTTAGAGCATCTCCAACCTACTTCATATCTTCTAATTTAGTTTAGGAATAAAATGATATCAGTTGTTTTATAGATGTATCAAAGAAATAGAATTGGGTCCTACGCCAAAGAAATAGATTGATCGGAATAAATAGATGTATCAAAGAAATAGAATTGGGTCCTACGCCAATTCCATATATAGATTACACCACTAAATGAAAGACTTTTGCCTACAGACGCTAAAGGGTGACTCGTCAGAAAACTGTCACAAAAGTTGGTGGGTAATTGAAATTGGTGACAGATTACCCAGAGATTCTCTGGGTGATTCGTTGTTATATTTTTTTGAAAAACATCGTAATCTACCGATCCATTGGTATTTTCTGGGTGATTCGTCGGTAACTACGGACGAAAAATTCCCTGAGTGATTTTTGTGAGAAAATAGTCATTTGTTTTGTAGGGTTAATAACTACATATATTGAAAATAAAAGCTAATATACTATCAACTTTATTAAAAAGTCAAGTACAATTTTATACACTACAATAACACTAATAGAGAGTACGGTGCGAAATAAATTTACATCCACTTTTTAACTGTTGTAGAGAACCAAAACCAAAAAAACATCACCCTAGTCGCTCCTTATAACTCAAAAAAGGTTTGTTGGCGGGGACCTCATGGCCCCGTGGTCCACTTTTGTGGGCCCTACAAGCTCTACCTCTATGAGCCTGCACCGGAAAAGACATCCTGTCTTCCCCCGGATTCGAACCCTAGGCCTCAACCTACAGGCCCCCCAGGTGGAAGCGTTTACGGAAGAGAGGTGGCCACTAGGCCAAAGACCTAGTGGTTTACTCCTTATAACTCACTCCCTACCTTAAATTACATTATGTCACTTCTCACAAGTGTGTAGCTCCCTAGAATATTATATATCTATACATATAATAAATAAGTAACTAGTATGTCAGGTGTCGTCTTCTGGTGAGCCGACTTCAGTATTTTTCCGTCTAAACATGTATCTGGATGCAGTTTACATTATAAGTTCAATTAGCACACTCAGATTTACTCCTCCTTAAATCTCTCCATAATTCAATTTTTTTAATTTATACGTTACATTTACCACCCTTATAATTAGGTATGTAGTTTACTTTTAACCCCTTACTTTTTCATTTTTCATTTTAGACTTTTATCATATAAACATAAATAATGTATATGAACTAAAATGCATTAAACAAAACATTTCTATTTTTACAAATTATACCATTGTAATTGTTTCGTCAATACCTTCAAAATGAGCTCAATATTGAATATTTTTGAATTTAATTATATTATTAAATATCATAAATATATACGAATTAATGTGTCATGATTAGTATGAGATTTGTTGAAATTAGTACGAGATTTGATACAAATAATCACTAAATTGTCGTGATTTTTTTTTTTGCAATTTCATATCAATTTTTACTTCAAAGTCGAATTTCTTCGACGAATTATAATTCTATCAAATTCCATTCTGTCAACAAAACACCCTTAGAATTATCATAAGAGATTTAATTACTTGAAAAAAAAGATATCACTTATCAACTGACTTTTGGATTATGAGTTCGAACATTTTTCAAAAATATAAATATGCAAATATTTTAGTATAGTATATTTAATTATTTATACTTTCTTAATCTTGATTATATTATTTCCTCTAATTTTTTTGACCAATTAACCATATTGACCTTTAATTTTATACATCTGATATGCAATTTAAAAGCGTATAAATATGAATATGAAACAAAATTATTTTTTTCGAATTCTCGGCTTTAAATTTGAGATACTTCGCGCCGCATCGCGCACAGGTACTTATCTAGTATATATATATATATATATATATATATATATATATATATATATATATATAAAGAGGGAGGATCGTATAATGTCAGCTATTTAAAGGAATAAATGTGAACCAATCATAATTATAAAATTAATATTTTTTTAATTTATTTGATTAATATGATTAAAAGGATAAGAATGTAAATTAACATCCAATTTAATTTAGGATAGTCTCTATCTATTTAATTGGACGTGACCTTCTCCATTATTTTAGATTTCCTAGATTTTTTTTTGAGAGTCCATATTCACTTCCATATCCAGATTGATTGAAAAATCACTCACGTGTTCATCGTCTATATGCAGAGGAAACTCATATTTGATTTTTTTGTTCAACACACACCAGAGAAAATCAGTCGATCTTCTACATAATTTCAAAATCAACGGTGATTAACATAATCAAGATATTCAACATATTTCAAAATCAACGGTGATTAACATACTCAAGATATTCAACATATTTCAAAGTATTTCAAAATCAACGGTGATTAACATACTCAAGATATTCAACATATTTCAAAATCAACGGTGATTAACATAATCAAGATATTCAACATATTTCAAAATCAACGGTGATTAACATAATCAAGATATTCAACTTTTCTACCGCTCTCATGTTTTAAACGAACTTGTATTTCCCAACAAAAATATTTGAAAGCATGTGTCTTATGTTTCATCATAAAAACCCATTAAGATTTAGCAATAAAAAGAATGACAATTATCAATCATGTTTCAAAAGGGTTTGAGATATAAACAGAATGACAACTCAAAGGCAAATTGACAATCAACAATCAACTGTGATTAAAACTCTAAGTTTAAAAAGAATGAAGATCATCAATCAATAGTGATTAAAAACCTTTTTTGATTATTTCCTCAAAAAATAAACACAAAACAGAGTTTTGATTTCTCACCAGCTTGAAGCACATCGTTGTTGTGTTTTACTTGGTTCCTTCTTCCACCCATCGATTCTTCATCAGCGTCAACATCAAGAGGTGTCTCATCCGTATTTTTGAATCTTGAATTCGGTTTATTAGCAATTCTTGGGCTTTTTCGAACACCTTACACAACATCAATCATGATTGTTCTTGGTAAATTAGGGTTTTCAAGAATCAGAAGAATGAAGAAACAGAAATGTGACATACCTTGACGATTCATCGTTTCTTCAAGAGGTTCGAACGAGAAGCTATTGTCCCCTTCTTGTTTCGATTAGGGTTTTTTCAAATCTCAGTAATCTTCTTCATCGACAGCAGTCCTTTCCTCCTTCTTGCTTTCTTGAACGAGACACCCACCGTATGAGAGAAAATAGGAAACGGTTTTATTTGATTCTGATAATAATCACATCCGTGATATTCGCCCGCCAATATCACATCCGGTTATGCTTTTCCTTTTCTTCCAATTTTACCCTTATAACAATATGTCTTTGTACGTAAAATTGTTTAATATTGTTCCTAATTACAGAATATGCCATTATGTTTTCTAACCCTTGATCTCATTCAATCAATGGATGGGATTCATCCCTTTATTCTTTTAAATAGGTTCTATTCTCGTTTGAACCAACCTCTCTCTCTCTCTATATATATATATATATATATATATATATAGGGAAAGGTTCAATAGAGAAGTGCAAATATTTAGAGAAGTAGAGAAGTAAAAAAACACGGGTCCGTTCATATATGAACGTTCATATATAAACAGTCATATATGAACGTTCATATATGAACGTTCATATGAACGTTCAGATATGACTGTTATATGAACGTTCATTTATGAACGTTCATATATAAACAGTCATATATGAACGTTCATATAACAGTCATATATGAACATTCATATATGAACGTTCATATATAAACAGTCATATATGAACGTTCATAAATGAACGTTCATATAACAGTCATATCTGAACGTTCATATGAACGTTCATATATGAACGTTCATATATGAACGTTCATATATGACTGTTTATATATGAACGTTCATATATGAACGGACCCGTGTTTTTTTACTTCTCTACTTCTCTAAATATTTGCACTTCTCTATTGAACCTAAGGCTATATATATATATATATATATATATATATATATATAAGGTCAAGTTCAGGGGAAAACCTAAAAAAAACGAAAAACTGAGGAACACCCTGGTAGCCTTTCATCAAGCCGATATGCACTTGTGCGTACAAATAATTTGTAACATTCACACGTGCATAAAAACAAAAAAACAGCAACTTAATTACTTGTATGCACAAGTGCATACCGCCAGATAAAGGGCTATCAGGGTGTTCCTCAGTTTTTCATTTTTTTGAGATTTTCCCTTAAACCTCCCTATATATATGTATATATATGTAGGGAATGGTTCAAACGAGAACCCCTGTGATTTGCGAGAACACGAGAACAATCTCCAAGCCAAGTATTATTAGTAGAGGTTTTAAGAATTTAAATTAATATTAAAAAATTCTATTATATTTAAAGTGGAAGGATATAATCGGTAATTTATTTGTCACAATTCAAATAAAACGATAAAATTTCTCCAGGAAAGGATAAAGTGGCTTGCTTGTTATCACACCGACCGATTATGTGTAAAAAGATAAATTGGCAAATAAGAGTTGTAGGTTTTATCACATCTTCGAGTTAGAAGGCGAATTCAAGTTCAAGTATGTTATCTATCACAGGTTTATCACATATTAGAATGAAGGTTACGGAGGCCGGACGTTGTATCACAACGATTATCACAATGCTTTTTTGCATGATTATCACAATGCTTTTTTGCACACACATTCTTCTTCCATCTACAGTTCGATTATGATTCTTGACTTGACTTATTATAAAAACAACTCACTATCCAAATGAAAGACGATCGATTATCTACCAAAGAAGATAGAGAGTCCCACATTATCAAGTAAAGCAAAAGATACGATGAACTCTAGTTCTGGTCATTAGATGATTTGCTCGTATATTGTAAATAGTTATAATTCGTTTAAAAAATGAGATGTCAAGATCAACAACTCACATTTGTGAATACTCACCTTACATGGATGAAAAGTGGGATTGTGGAGAACATAGGGTTATAGGTCCAACGATATCTAAGTTATCGATAAACTTTAGTCTTTCAAAGGTTCAAATCTCACCAAAGATTAATGTGTTGATACAAATATTATGTACTTCAAAATGGGATTTGTGAGCTTGTGAACTCATTTAAGAGGGATAGAGATTGTAACAACCCATCATGCATGGATAGAAAGTGATAAGTGATTTGCTAAACTATATAATAATATGTTTTTATTAATGTTTTTGTACTTTTTTGGTTTTTTTATGATATAAATGATTTATCATGTTGGTGTCTGTTTGGGTAAAAAATCACACCTCACGACCGACTATTGAAATCTCAAATAACATTTTCATAAGACCACTCTTGTATTAAGATAAGGTCTTGCAGGTTATTTACAGGCAAGTATCTGGTCGTACATTTTTCTGACAGTCGTATGTTCCATACGACCGACGTCCGAGATTTAAGACGGTCGTACGATCACACTAACTGTTAACAGTTAACACCCATTTCTTTGGTTCATTAATGCAGGTCCACGAGCATTCATGGTACCCGACAGCGGTTACAAAACAAGTCATCAAGGCATATTTATTACCAACGGATGCTATATAAAGACCTGCTCTACAAGCGGAAAAGTTATCTGTTCCCTAGCTATTACACATCGCAAACACAACAGTAATCTACGAAGCATTCAACAAATATCGCTGAAGCAACTTCCGCACGACAACAGATTATTCCGCATGACATCAGTTTATTCCGCACGATTTACACACGACGCACGAATTTTTCATACGATTAAGTTTGTTTTTACTATTATTGTAATCTGTTGTACACAAAACACCTGTTACAAAAGGACTTTCTCCTCTGTTTGGCGACTATAGTGCACCATCGACTTTCACAAGTCGACCGCGGTTTTTTCCCTCGTTTTGGGGTTTTCCGCGTCACCAATTCCCTTGTCTTATTTATATTTCTTGCGATTGTGTTGATTGGTCTTGAGATCCATTTCTTTAGTTGTTAAAGTCCACATCAACCTCAAGTTGTCCTTTTGGGTGATTTTTTGCATTAACAGTTTGGCGCCATCCGTGGGACCCCATCTAGAGAAAATCTCAGGCCAACGCATACGTCGCTCTAACGATCTTGTGAAGTTTTTGTTACTTTCAGGTAAATGGCAAATTCTCAAGATCCCATGATTCAACCTCAATCAGAATTGAATGCAACTCGAAGTCAAATTCAAGCTCTGCATGAGCAGAACCAGCGGACGGCGGCAGAAATTGCTTCTCTGAGGAATCCAGCGATGGGCAACTCCTTTGGACCTCAGAACGGTCCCCGACCTATGGGTGCACCTTTCATAAGGCCCCAATTCCAGGCAGGTCCAGGGCCATTCGCCAACAATTCAGCTTCGGGCCCATTTGTCAGCAACCCTCATCAAGGACAATTTCCCCCTCAGCACTTGAGACCACCACCTTTGCATAATGGAGCCCCACCATACTTCGTACCTCTCAACGGGGACACCAATGGTTCTTCGTACGGGAACGGTACACATACGGAGACGACCATGAATTCAGGTGTCAACCCTCCGATAGGTGTAAACTCCGATCCTAACGACCCCGTCGCCCAACGACTTTGATTATTGGAAGATCAGAACGAAATGATGCTATCGCTACTTTCCAAGTTACCAGGCGCCGCCGTCCCCATCGACGTCGAGCCCTGCACAGGTTTTCAAGCGTCGCCTTTCATTGACACGATAACGACTGTCGACGTTCCAAAGAAGTACAACATTACGCCCAAATAGTATAACTGATCCAACGGAACGTATCGCACAATACAAACAATTGATGTGGACAGTATCGATCCCACATCAATATCAAGAGGTGTGCATGTGCAAAAGCTTTGGCACGACTCTTATGGGTCCTGCCCTCCAGTGGTTGATCAATCTCAAACCCAAGTCCATCAACAACTTCGCAGAGTTGGTCAAGCAGTTTTCGCAACAGTTCGCCAGCAGTCGCAAGATGGAGAAGCAGATCAGCGACCTGTACTACGTTGTCCAAAAATCTGGAGAGACCATCCGTGGTTATTTCAATCGTTTTAACACAGAAATGATCAGCATTCGAAATTGTGACGTCAAGACTGCCATCGAGGCCTACAAACGTGGTCTTGACGACAACACTAAAGGATTGTACGTCGAACTTACGAAGTACCCACCAGAAAATTTTGAAGACGTCCGAGCTAGGACTTTGGCTTACATGAGGGTCGAAAACGACCTAGCCTTCCGCTGTAAACATTCCACCGACAAAAAACTCGCTCGGGGTCAAGAAACCAGATTTCAAGTCCAAGCCGAGCGTCAAGACAGAGCCAGTGCGCCAGATATCGAACGTTCGGTTCGATAAGAAAAAGAGCAATCCTATACCCCGATTCCCTCAATATCATAAGATCTCCTCTTATGGATTCAAAGGGACGCCGAAAGAGTTAGTCGAAGCTCTAAAAAACATTGACTCGTCTGTTCGATGGCCCAAGAAAAGTGATAAAGATGACGACAAGAAGGACAAGACTATATGGTGCGACTTCCATAGTGACCATGGTCATATGACCGATAACTGCCTTACTTTGCAGAAGGAGTTAGCCTGGATCGTCCCCAAGGGCCATCTACAAGGCTTGATTGATAAAGAATCTACGCCAGTTGATAGCGTAAGACCAGAATCCCCCATCCATGAAAAAGTCGTCAATTGTGTGACGGGTGGATCAGACGTCTGTAGCTTAACCTATTCGGCAGCTGATAACGCCACTTTTTGGCGTTATTTTCAGTCCTCAATCAATTGAGATTGGCTTGTGTTCTAGCAAAAAGACAAGATTTTACGCTTTTTTAGTGAAATGTGCAGGTTATTTAAAAGGCAGTAATCATCGAGAAAAGAAGCTTAAAAGAGCCAAAACGAAGCCCAACGGAAGCCCGAGATCCAAGCTCAAGACCCGCGCCCGAACCAGGACCCGAAGCTGACCCAAACCACATCAGAAAAGCGCGCGGCTTTCCACGCGGTTTGCAAACCGCAGGACAAGCCGCGTAACCCTCTGTTCCAGCATTATACTTTGGCGTTTTTCCGGATTTTAGGTCATTCTCGACACAGCTCTCACACGACGAATGAGAGCAGTTAAGGGGCGATTTTCAGAGGTTTTTTGGAGCTTTTGGAGCCACGATAGAGGATCGATTGGAGTCACATTCAACACGTAAAGTAGATACGAGCACACGAGAAGGGAGTCACCATTACATTCATCGTTTCCATATTCATTATGTTTGCACACGTTTTTCCATCTTCTTTCTTTGTGTTTGAATCCACCATCAACATGAACTAATTCTTAGATGTTGGGGGTTGGAATGAATTTGGTTTATAGTATATGAACATGTGATTTGAACTTTTATCAGTTTTCTTATTTAATGAAGCATGTGATTTGGTTTTTAATGCTTTTTTGAGTTTAGCTAGCTTTCAATTGTTGTGTTGTTTTCAATTAAGTTCGAGAGAATTAATTGTCAACTAGAACTAGAAAATTGCTTGCCTAAGGTGAGAAAGGGGATAGAGATATACCGAGTAAGCCTTAGTCCCATTACAATCTTGAGCTTAATGTGTTTTGAATTAAATAGGTTGAGATCGAGAGATAAAACTTGTGTTTTCAAGATAAAAACCGTGGTTGCTTGAGAAAGAACCATGCTTTTAAAATAAAACCCGCTGTTGCTTGAGAAAGAACAACGATGATCTAAGATTGGGTATTCATTAAAGAGGACGACTGGTAATTGTTTTGAGTCAGATGTTTATATGTGAGAACCATTGGATTTCCATCCCTCAACTGTTTTCTCTATCAAAGTTTCTTAAGTTGTTTACTGTTCCGTGTTTGATTTAGTTTGTTTGCAATTAATTAGTTTATAAACCCACCACTCAAAATATCAATCGTTCAGTTAATAGCAATTGTAGTCATTGTGATACTTAGTTCCTAGTTCCCTGTGTTCGATACTCGTACATTCTAAGTACTATTACTTGATTTCGACCCGTACACTTGCGGAAAGATTTAGGGGGTGTGATACCCGCCTATCAGCAGCCAAGCGGCACGCCAGTCAATCGTCGGGAGAATACCCAATTCCTCGGTCGTCCCGACCAAAACAAGAATTGGAACTGGAGGCGATGCCAATAACGTTCGATCAGGACGACCTCCAATACAGTTGGCAAAAACATCACGATGGCTTAATTATCCAACTCACTATTGGTAACTGCTCGACCAAAAGAGTATTGGTCGATGAGGGAAGTTCGGCCAACATCATTTTCCTAAGCACTATCAAAGCTATGGGAATCGATAAATCAGAGATCACCCGTCGATCGACGACTCTGATAGGATTCAATGGTGATTCTACCAACACTCTGGGAGAGATCATCCTCCCAGTGTATGCTAAAGGGGTCAACAAGCAAACAAAAGTTAACGTTATTGACTGTTCGTCAGCATACAACGTTATACTTGGTCGACCCTGGATACACGACATGAAAGCGGTCCCCTAAACCTATCACCAGACGATCAAATCCCTGACGCCATGGGGAGTACAGAAAATCAAAAGCGAACAGAAGACCGCCCGTGATTGCTACAAAGTGACATTGAAACCCTAAAAATGAAACCAATATTGTGGCGACTGCGCACGACACGATCCAGCCTGTCCATACGCCAGAAAAGGCGGGTCCGGGTATTGTCTTATAGTCGCCACAAGGGGGAAAAATGTTGTACCCCATACGACACTCAGTTTTCAGCTACCGATCGTGGGCATAGATATAGCTCACGACTTGGGGACAGTCGGACCTCACGACAGAAGTAATTCTCTAATAGCTGACGTTAAACGTCACCAGGTACGTAACGCCCGTCAACGACATTTAGGTAAGATATACCAACCTTCTGAAGCTTTACATACATCCTTAATCCCATGACCCTTCATAAGGTAGGGAATGGACATCGCTAATAAATTACATCCTTCCCCCAGGGCAAGAAATTTTCCTGTTAGTCTTTACGAATTATTCCTCTGAACGGACATAAGTAGACGCCTACTCCCAGATTCGGGACAGAAAGGTCATCTCTTTTATCCAGACTAACATCCTATCCAGGTTCAGAATTCCTTCCGAAATCATGTACGACAATGGTCCACAGGTGATCGTACGTCTGGAGATCGTAGTATCAAACTTACGACCACAAACCCACGTAGCTGGGTATAGTGTAACACCCCGAAAATCGAGATACGAAAATTGGACTTGAAGACGTCCGCATGGCCAAGGGCCAGACGTTCGCGTAGCGCGGAAGTCCGCGGGTCGTCCGCGAAAGCAACAAAAATTTGGGAAGGAATCAGTTCGGCTAGGGCCGGACGTCCGCATATAACCCTTGCGGACGTCCGTGATGCATCTGATGGCACTATTTGTTTTAAGAGAGACTTTTCCCCTCTCTCTTTCCTCATTCCATTTCATAACCCTAACTCAATCTCTCTCCCTCCTCTCAGCCGATTTTCCTCAAGAGTAACACAAACCCTTCTCCTTCTTCATCACTCTCACCTAAACTAAACCCCTTTCCACCATTGATGAAGGTGTGGAAGTTTGAAGCTTTTGTGGGTGATTAGGAGCTTTTGCTTGGAGATTCAAGTGATAAAGGTAATAATATCTCTCTACCCAAGAGCTAGGTTGTTGTTGGTTTCATCTTCTTTCCATTTGGGGTATTGTTGGATGATTTTGTTTGTGTTGGGTTGAAGTGATCTCCTCCTTCTTCATTTAAGATTAGGGTTTTGGTATATTTGGGATTCTTGGATGTAAAATGCTTGGGGAATGATTCTAAGTGTCTGAGGATGAATAGTTATGGTTGGAAACTTGTGGATCTAGGTTTTGGAAGATTTGGACTTGAAGATTGGGACTTCTTCAAAGGAGCATACATTTTGGAAAATCTATATTTAGCCTAATTTAGCAAGGTGAGTTCAAGTTGATTTGTGAAAACGTTGTACATGCCAAAATGTTTATTTTAAAGTATTTATGTGCTTTATATGAAATTATCCCTTGTTGAGTGTTTAATGGGTTTTGATTTAATCAAAGTGTTGAGCTTTACATATCTTGTAAAACACCCACATTTGGGGATTTGAGTGATTGATGAATAAATCATAAGTGAAAGAGGTTTTGTTAATTTATTGCATAACTGAAAGTTATTTGGTCGAAATACACTTTTCGTGTTTATGTGATTGTGCAATAATTATGATATGTTACATTTCGAAAATGTGAACGTGTGAATTGGGGTTTTGGGTCAATCTTGGCCGTATAAATATTTTGGGAGTGTAAACCTTTTATTTTGGGCCGATGGCCAATTGAGAAGTTAAGAGGGTAAATATTTTGAGAAACGATGTATTTTGGTTTACGTAACCGTGAGAGCAACACGTATTTAGCCAAACGTTTATTTTGGCCTTTAAAGGCTTGATTTATACTCAAAATGAGTCTTTTGAGTGTTTGCCGGTTTTAGTGACTCGAGGTGGAGTCTTGGATGTGTTATATGCTTAATTGCATTTTATTTGAATATGTCCCGGTTTGAGTGTTGGTCTTATGTGTGAAGACCATTTGATGATTTTGTATTCTTTGTACCTTTGGGACTAATGAACCTTGGTGAGTTATATGCATTGTTGAGTTATGAAAGAGTTGAATATACGTAAACATATAGATGCATATATGATTTGACTTCATTGGGAAGGTGGCAATGAAGGGGTTGTGAGATTATCATGCCTTGGAGCGTGTGTTTGCATGATGTGGGTTAGATGCATTTTATTTGCATGAGTTGATGTTGATGAACGATCATTAGATCTTTTGAGAAGATGGCTCAGTTTTGGACTCGGTTGAGTCTTGAGGGCATTCGCCCGGTTTTAATAAGCTCGACGTGGGCTTGGGGTTGGAATTGCATGAACTGCATTATATTTGAGATTTACATGATTTGAATGCATTGGTTATTCTTTTGGGGTCATGTATTTATATTTAAGTCGAGTAAGCGTGTGTTGGATGGTGGGTTTCCCAAGGTAAAGATCCAGTAGGATTGAACTTGGTGGTTTGGACTAAAGACCTAGTTTGGTTGATGTCTAAGACGGACTAAAGACCTAGTTTGGTTGATGTCGGAGATGGGCTAAAGACCTAGTTTGGTTGATGCCAGAGACGGACTAAAGACCTAGTTTGGTTAATGTCGGAGATGGGCTAAAGATTTAGTTTGGTTGATGCCAGAGACGGACTAAAGACCTAGTTTGGTTGATGCCGGAGATGGACTAAAGACCCGGTTTGGGTTGATGTCTAAAACTGACTAGAGACCAAGGGAGGGTTGATGTCATGTGTTTCCCATCCATGAAGCTTACTCGTGTTATTAACTGTGGTTTAATTTATGTGTTTACCACATTCGATGAAATCGGGTCTCCCCCGTCACCGAAGGGTGTCGTTTTCGGGTATTTTGTTATCCGCCTTGTCGATGTCATAATATATGCGTATGGATTGTTTTCCATGATTGATGGACGGATTTTATGTTTTATCCTTGATGGATGTTTTCAACTATTGGAGTATTATTCTCATTGACGATTAATTGAGATATTATTGTTTATTTACCTCTTGAGTGAGTTTTGGAAATGAGTTCTTTGCGGAGTAACGATTTTCATTGGAAGCTTTCCTCGCGGGAATGGTGTGCGCTTGGAAATTGGGTTGTCGGTGTCTTTTATACAAACCCTTTTTGGAAATCATAAACTAAGTTGAATCTTTTGGTCTATCAAATGATTTGCTCATGATGTAAACTCTTGAACTCACTAGGCGTTAGCCTAACCTTTTTATTTGTCGGCATGCGCAACATGTTAAGGTTAGGAATAACTTTAGCTACACTGTGAAGTGATGAGTGCTAGTAGAGTGCACGAAAAGTGAGATGCTTAGCGAAGTCTTCCGCACTTATTGGGATTAGCAACTTGTAATTGGGTTAAGTAACAACCGCCTTGAGTTGTTAGTTGTTTCTTTGGTGATGTTTAAACGTTGAGGTATTTTCAAGGATGATATGTAGAAATGACTTTATCATCTTTTAGTTATTTTATTGAAATTAAAGTTAGTTGCACGTTCCAATTTCGAGGGTGTTACAAGTTGGTATCAGAGCATAAGTTTGAGAGAATTAGGTGTTAAAGGTTGGATACCTAGACTCAAACTAGCGTTGTTTTAAGTGATTGAGAGTGAGATTGCACCATTAGGCACTCTAAGATAAGATATTCAGAAGTTGTTGGGGTCACTAGAAGCAAGAAGTCACGTCAAGAGTAGCAAGGGTGATTATGTACCGTACGTTCAGAATTGCACCTGGCCAGTGTGATAGTGAACCTACCGGTTACATGAGAGTACTTGGACGACTCTAGCGTGATGATTGTTGGGGTGGTAAAGGATAAGAATGTAAATTCACATCCAATTTAATTTAGGATAGTCTCTATCTATTTAATTGGACGTGACCTTCTCCATTATTTTAGATTTCCCAAAATCTTTTTTTTTCTTGAGAGTCCATATTCACTTCCACATCCAGATTGATTGAAAAATCTCTCACGTCTTCATCGTCTATATGCAGAGGAAACTCATATTTGATTTTTTTGTTCAACACGCACCAGAGGAAATCAGTGGATCTTCTACATAATTTCAAAATCAACGGTGATTAACATAATCAAGATATTCAAAATATTTCAAAATCAACGGTGATTAACATACTCAAGATATTCAACATATTTAAAAATCAACGGTGATTAACATACTCAAGATATTCAACATATTTCAAAATCAACGGTGATTAACATAATCAAGATATTCAACTTTTCTACCGCTCTCATGTTTTAAACGAACTTGTATTTCCCAACAAAAATATTTGAAAACATGTGTCTTATGTTTCATTATAAAAAACCCATTAAGATTTAGCAATCCAAAGAATGACAATTATCAATCATGTTTCAAAAGGGTTTGAGATATAAACAGAATGACAACTCAAAGGCAAATTGACAGTCAACAATCAACAGTGATTAAAACTCTAAGTTTAAAAAGCATGAAGATCATCAATCAATAGTGATTAAAAACCTTTTTTGATTATTGCCTAAAAAAATAAACCCAAAACAGAGTTTTGATTTCTCACCAGCTTGAAGCACATCGTTGTTGTGTTTTACTTGGTTCCTTCTTCCACCCATCGATTCTTCATCAGCGTCAACATCAAGAGGTGTCTCATCCGTATTTTTGAATCTTGAATTCGGTTTATTAGCAAATCTAGGGCTTTTTCGAACAACTTACACAACATCAATCATGATTGTTCTTAGTAAATTAGGGTTTTCAAGAATCAGAAGAATGAAGAAACAGAAATGTGACATACCTTGACGATTCATCGTTTCTTCAAGAGGTTCGAACAAGAAGCTATTGTCCCCTTCTTGTTTCGATTAGGGTTTTTTCAAATCTCAGTAATCTTCTTCATTGACAGCAGTCCTTTCCTCCTTCTTGCTTTCTTGAACGAGACACCCACCGTATGAGAGAAAATAGGAAACGGTTTTATTTGATTCTGATAATAATCACATCCGTGATATTCGCCCGCAAATATCACATCCAGTTATGCTTTTCTTTTTCTTCCAATTTTACCCTTATAACAATATGTCCTTGTATGTAAAATTGTTTAATATTGTTCCTAATTACAGAATATGCCATTACGTTTTCTAACCCTTGATCTCATTCAATCAATGGATGAGATTCATCCCTTTATTCTTTTAAATAGGTTCTATTCTCGTTTGAACCCACCTCTCTCTCTCTCTCTATATATATATATATATATATATATATATATATATATATATATATATAAGGTCAAGTCCAGGGGAAAACCTCAAAAAAACGAAAACCTGAGGAACACCCCGGTAGCCCTTTTTCTGGACGATATGCACTTGTGCGTACAAATAATTTGTAACATACACACGTGCATAAAAACAAAAAAACAACAACTTAATTACTTGTATGCATAAGTGCATACCGCCAGATAAAGGGCTATCAGGGTGTTCCTCAGTTTTTCATTTTTTTGAGATTTTTCCATAAACCTCCTTATATATATATATATATATATATATATATATATATATATATCTATACTACATATATAAGCATTTAAGCAAAATGTCTTAAAGACAACCCAAAAAGCCTAAGATACAACCATTTTATGCACCAATTTTAAAAAACTCTTAATTACAAGTTCTTATGCTTTATGTACAAGTCATTAATGCAATCATCTCCAACCCATGCTTTCTCTCCCATACTTTCTCCGGCCCATGCTTTTCCAGCCCCTCACATCACAGAACCCATACCTCTTTATCACTGCTACCACCTACCAGCCATACTTTACGCCTCACGTCTCCGATTTCTTCAGATTTTGCAGATTCACCCAAAGGATTTCATCCCAAAGGTACCATTTGATGGGTTCCTTTTAGCTTGTATATATATTGATGCCAACTCTGACCCTAAACATGCCTCTTCTTCTTAAACATGCCATTGTATTCTCACCTTGAAGAAGAAAGACATCCATCTCTCGATCGATTGAAGCTATGCTCCCACTCCATTTTGATTTGAGCTTTCAGGTACCGTTCGAAAACCCTAAGTCTTGATTGAGATTTTGATTTGATGACAATTTTGCTTATGAACATCACATTCTCGGTAATAGCTTCTCTTTGTTGAAATCAAGTGATTTTTTTGACAAGTTTCTTGAAAATGGTCTGGATTAACAAATGTTTTCAAATCCTAGAAGTACACGCATCTTTGAACATTCTGATTTGAACAGTGAAGACAAAGAATATGCTTATTTTTAGCAACTGTGTACACATACAAAGAATACATTGAGATCATTTAGGTTCAACGTTGGGTATTTAAAAATATGAAGAAGTACCAAACAATTTTATTCAAATATGCTTCCCCTCTTACAAAATATAGCACAAAAGGGTAAAATCTCCCTGGTTTGCCTTCGCCCCTGCTGATTCTTAAACTTCGATCTCTCCCTGGTTTGATACTTTTTCTGTTTTTTCCGTTAAAATTAATAGATCTATGTTATTTATTGCAGATGCATATTATCTTGTTCGATCTCCCAGAGCAGTGGCAGAGCTACAATGGAACGAGAGGGAGCAATTGCTCCCCCTGAAATTTTCAAAGAAAAGGTTCATATACTAAATTCTATGGATATACTGCAGTTTTGAAGCAGTGGGGGAGAGTTGTATTGCAGCAAAAAAAAGTTGATATAGAAGAGATCTTAAAAATCTTTTTATTTTGGAACTTTTATGCTCTCAGAAACTTGGATTTTATTTTATTTTTTTGTAATTGTAATTTTTAATCATGCAGATCATGGACTTCCAACCCGGTGAATTTCTCATTGTAAAGGTATGCCATTAATTATTGTCGGTTAATAATTGCATCTATTCAGCTCAAAAGCCTTGACAAAACTGAAACTATGATAATTTCTTTTGATTTTTTGTTTCGTTCATCTTTGCAAGAAGTCCATTAATCAGCATTGTTTGCTAATTCTAGAGGGACAAGGCATTTATCATCTTGGTGATAGCTGGTGATTTCAATGGCAAAAAACTTCTTTTCTTTTTAACATCAAATATTTGGTTGGTTTTTGTCAAATCTATAGGTCTATATGCTTTCTGTTTTTGGAGAAAATCTGATAAAATCTTGGTGGGTATTTCACTGTTTCAGGTTCAATACGGTTGTCTTCTTCCACGAACTTCACATTTCAGACAAAATCTGGTGGTTCATTTGGCTCCGTTAGGGCTAGCAATAAGGTATATGGTTCGATTTTATGCATTTGTACTGATAAGAGCCCAATCTGCCATAGTTTTTTAGTACATTAAGAATTGGTTACATCATGTGTATGTCTATTCTTTCGACTCAGACCTTTCCGGAAAGGTTAAAATTAAAATCATAATTGAGTTGGTGAAACACACAGCGGCAGTGGAGTAGCCACTTGAGAGTAAGAGGGGTAGAAGCTCCTCCTGAATTTTGAAGGAATATTTTCATATAGGGACTCAGTTATATATACTTATTTACTATTGTGCACAATCTCTCCATTTTTTTCTCCATAAATGGTATGCTTGAATCATGAATGTTGTTTATTTTTTAATGGTTTGATTACTTGGTTTTGTAATATGTTACTTGGTTTTGTGAGGTTTTTTTTGTTCAGGAATTTAGGTTTGTGAAATCAAGGATGGGGATGCAGGTAAGGGTTATTTTTTCTTACATATAGATAACCTTAGAATTTCCCCAATTGATCTGAAATTATGAAATTTTGGTTTGAATCCAGGTAAATTTTTAATTATTGCATCGAACTCGTGTCTCGAATTCTCTAATGGATTTTTCATCTCCATGTTTGCTTCATTCTCCATCACTACACGTCAAGGTACTCTCTAATTTTTAATATAATAGATATTCTTAACAGATGTTGATTTGAAACTGTTGCAACACTAGGTTGCTACTGTTCCAGTTATATCACGGGATGGTTCAATAGCCAGCTGCTACATTTGGCTTCCCTAACCGGATTTCTAAAATGTAAGCTTTTCTTAGAGATAAGCGATTCAATGCATATGATCTGCTACTAACAAACCAACACATTCCAGGCATCTGCAGACAATTTAAACATAGGCCTGCCTCCTTGCCAATTCTTATACCAATTTCAGCAGGTTCTCAGAAAACAAAATGTTGGATGGTCAAGAGGAGTAAGATTATAAAATCAAAATGTTGGATGGTCATTACTTTGACACGGTAATTCATACTCTCTATTTCTTCTCTGTTTGTTTCTTTGTATCAATTGAGCAATAGCCATGTACAATTTGCTTATTTATTTCTTCTCTGTTTGTTTCTTCTCGATTCTCTGTTTGTTTATTTGTGGTTTTTCATTACTTCTTTATTGTGTTTTGAAAAAGGATAGACCTAAATCAAGCAACTCCCAGACGGGAAAGTTGAAGAAGTTGGATGTTTGTATGTTTGATGCATTCATCCTGCTTTAAACTTTGTTTGGTACAAATGTGACAGATTTCTTACGTGTGCAGGAGGAAAAGAAGAAATTGGTTCTCTTATCTAAAAGCCTGGAGACATGCTTACACACATCCATGTGCATATTCTAATTTTTGACAGCATTTGGTTGGTTTTAATATATCAGGAAATACTAAATTCAAGGGGATGCATATGCACTCATGGGTCTTCATGCAATTTGCGCCAGGTGTGTTTTGATCTAAACAATGCTATATATTTTGTGTTCTTTTACTTATTTTCGTTGTTTCAGTTAGTTTTGATCTGCATGCCAAAGTGGAGAAGAAAGTGCTTAGCCCCTTTAGTTTCCAGATCGTTGTTCAGATTTTAAAAATGAAAGAACGATCTTTCACCCATTTGGTTATATGTTTTGAATCTTTAGATCTAATTGTTGTGTGGATTGGTTTAAATTACATATAAACTGACTATCATAGAATCATAACTATGGAACGAAAGGGGGATTACAATAATTCTCTAGATTGCAGGTTGGTTGTTGAACAGTAAAAATCGCAAGTGATTTGTGAATCAAAGTAGACGAGTTGCGATCTATGGCAGCTCCAATTTTATCGTTAGCCTTACCGTCAGAAACGGGTCGGGTTCTAAGTATTCAGTCTCATACTGTTCAGGTTCGTTCTAACTTTTCGTTCCCCTTCCATCATTTGACTGTAAATTTGTTTGGCTTATTGGGAATTGGGGATGGATTACCACTGTTGTATTACTACAGAAGCATTATTGTGAAACTTGTTGGACTTTGATATTACAGTGGTTTTTTCTCTTCTAAATACACTATCAACTAGGCTAGCCATGTTAAGTATTCCACTTGTTTACACCAACTTTCTGGATGACCATTTGAATGTTTATAATCCTAATCTTTTGTGGACTACCATTATTGCTTAGGAAACCATTATGTGATCATCATTAACTACACCAATTTTTTGTTATCTAGGATGTTTCATGTAAAAATAAACTCAATTTTTCATGAAGCATAACCATCCTTCTATTCTCAATCCTCTTTTGATCATACACTTTCATACATTTTTGGTACTTGTGATAAAAGTAAATACATAGCAGCAAGGCCCCATCATTGTGGTTTCCAATTTGGACAAATTTATGTCATCGGTTTATTCACTTAAAATTTTCTTATTCTATCTTTCATAACAGGGTTATGTTGGGAATAAATCAGCTGTGTTTCCACTCCAACTTCTGGGTTACAATGTCGATCCGATTATGTCGGTGCAGTTCTCAAACCATACAGGTAAGCTGCTTCTATTTATTTCATAAAAGACACACAGTGGGATCATCTTTGTCAACTTCAATTTGTCTATTTACTTCATAAAAGACACACAGTGTGCATTGTTTACAAATGATTGTATTTCTGTTTTGCTCAGTCAAGAATTTCAAATTTTGTAATGAGTTCTGAATATATGGGTTTGGAAGCTCAAATATTATGCAATTATTTTTTTGAATATATCTTGTTGATACACCATATTAACCTTGAACTTTATTTATTTGTTGGCTTCTAAATTAACAACGCAAACTAATGAGATAAAATTGAGAGTGATATAGAAACATGACTCGCGACTGAACTAATGTTTCAGAATTGTGATTCACCCGCGCTGCATCGCGCGGGTACACTGCTAGTATATATATATATATATATATATGTATATGTAGGGAAGTGTTCAAACGAGAACCCCTGTGATTTGCGAGAACACGAGTTCAATCTCCAAGCCAAGTATTATTAGTAGAGGTTTTAAGAATTTAAATTAATATTAAAAAAATTCTATTATATTTAAAGTGGAAGGATATAATCGGTAATTGATTTGTCACAATTCAAATAACACGATAAAATTTCTCCAGGAAAGGATAAAGCGACTTGTTTGTAATCACACCAACCGATTATGTGTAAAAAGATAAATTGGCAAATAAGAGTTGTAGGTTTTATCACATCTTCGAGTTACAAGGCGAATTAAAGTTCAAGTTTGTAATCTATCACAAGTTTATCACATATTAGAATGAAGGTTACGGAGGCCGGAAGTTGTATCACAACGATTATCACAATGATTTTTTGCATGATTATCACAATGCTTTTTTGCACACACATTCTTCTTCCATCTACAGTTCGATTATGATTCTTGACTTGACTTATTATAAAAACAACTCACTATCTAAATGAAAGACGATCGATTATCTACCCAAGAAGATAGAGAGTCCCACATTATCAAGTAAAGCAAAAGATACGATGAACTATAGTTTTGGTCATTAGATGATTTGCTCGTATATTGTAAAAAGTTATAATTCGTTTAAAAAATGAGATGTCAAGCTCAATAACTCACATTTGTGAATACTCGCCTTACATGGATGAAAACTTGGATTATGGAGAACATAGGGTTATAGGTCCAACGATATCTAAGTTATCGATAAACTTTAGTCTTTAAAAGGTTCAAATCTCACAAAAGATTAATGTGTTGATACAAATATTATATACTTCAAAATGGGATTTATGATCTTGTGAACTCATTTAAGAGGGATAGAGGTTGTAACAACCCATCATGCATGGATAGAAAGTGATAAGTGATTTGCTAAACTATATAATAATATGTTTTTATTAATGTTTTTGTACTTTTTTTTGGGTTTTTTATGATATAAATGATTTATCATGTTGGTGTCTGTTTGGGTAAAAAATCACACCTCACGACCGACGATTGAAATCTCAAATAACATTTTCATAAGACCACTCTTGTATTAAAATAAGGTCTTGCAGGTTATTTACAGACAAGTATCTGGTCGTACATTTTTCTGACAGTCGTATGTTCTATACGACCGACGTCCGAGACTTAAGGCGGTCGTACGATCACACTAACCGTTAACAGTTAACACCCATTTCTTTTGTTCATTAATGCAGTTCCACGAGCATTCATGGTACAACGGCCAATAACGGACGAGCTATTTATGGCATTAAAGACCCGACAGCGGTTACAAAACAAGTCATCAAGGCACATTTATTACCAACGGAAGCTATATAAAGACCTGCTTTACAACCGGAAAAGTTATCTGTTCCCAAGCCATTACACATCGCAAACACAACAGTAATCGACGAAGCATTCGAACAAATATCGCTGAAGCAACTTCCGCACGACAACAGTTTATTCCACACGACAGCAGTTTATTCCACACGATTTACACACGACGCACGACTTGTTCATACGATTAAGTTTGTTTTTACTATTATTGTAATCTGTTGTACACAAAACACCTGTTACAAAAGGACTTTCGCCCCTGTTTCGCGACTATAGTGCTCCATCGACTTTCACAAGTCGACCGCGGTTTTTTCCCTCGTTTTGGGGTTTTCCGCGTCACCAATTCCTTTGTCTTATTTATCTTTCTTGAGATTGTGTTGATTGGTCTTGAGATCCATTTCTTTAGTTGTTAAAGTCCACATCAACCTCAAGTTGTCCTTTTGGGTATTTTTGGCATTAACAGTTTGGCGCCAACCATGGGACCCCATCTAGAGAAAATCTCAGGCCAACGCATACGTCGCTCTAACGATCCTGTGAAGTTTTTGTTACTTTTAGGTAAATGGCAAATTATCAAGATCCCATGATTCAACTTCAATAAGAATTGAATGCAACTCGAAGTCAAATTCAAGCTCTGCATGAGCAGAGCCAGCGGGCGGCGGCATAAATTGCTTCTCTGAGGAATCCAGCGATGGCAACTCCTTTGGACCTCAGAACGGTCCTCGATCTATGGGTGCACCTTTCATAAGGCCCCAATTCCAGGCAGGTCCAGGGCCATTCGCCAACAATTCAGGTCCGGGGCCATTTGTCAACAACCCTCATCAAGGACAATTTCCCCCCTCAGCACTTGAGACCAACACCTTTGCATAATGGAGCCCCGCCATACTTCGTCCCTCTCAACGGGGACACCAATGGTTCTGCGTATGGAAACGGTACACATAAGAAGACGGCCACGAATTCAGAGGTCAACCCTCCGACAGGTGTAAACTCCGATCCTAACGACCCCGTCGCACAGCGACTTAGATTATTGAAAGATCAGAATGAAAAGATGCTATCGCTACTTTCCAAGTTACCAGGCGCCACCATCCCCGTCGACGTCGAGCCCCGTACATGATTTCAAGCGTCGCCTTTCATTGACACGATAACGACTGTCGACGTTCCAAAGAAGTACAACATTACACCCAAATATTCAGGAATAACTGATCCAACGCAACATATCACACAATAAAAACAATTGATGTAGACAGTATCGATCCCACATCAATATCAAGAGGTGTGCATGTGCAAAAGCTTTGGCCCGACTCTTGTAGGTCCTGCCCTCTAGTGGTTGATCAATCTAAGGTGGGCTAAAGACCTAGTTTGGTTGATGCCGGAGATGGACTAAAGACCCGGTTTGGGTTGATGTCTAAAACTAACTAGAGACCAAGGGAGGGTTGATGTCACGTGTTTCCCATCCATGAAGCTTACTCGTGTTATTAATTGTGGTTTAATTTATGTGTTTGCCACATTCGATGAAATCGAGTCTCCCACGTCACCGAAGGGTGTCGTTTTCAGGTATTTTGTTATCCGCCTTGTTGATGTCATAATATATGCGTATGGATTATTTTTCATGATTGATGGACGGATTTTATGTTTTATCCTTGCTGGATGTTTTCAACTATTGGAGTATTATTCTCATTGACGATTAATTGAGATATTATTGTTTATTTACCACTTGAGTGAATTTTGGAATTGAGTTCTTTGTGGAGTAACGATTTTCATTGGAAGCTTTCCTCGCGGGAATGGTGTGCACTTGGAAATTGGGTTGTCGGTGTCTTTTATACAAACCCTTTTTGGAAATCATAAGCTAAGTTGAATCTTTTGGTCTATCAAATGATTTGCTCATGATGTAAACTCTTGAACTCACTAGGCGTTAGCCTAACGTTTTTATTTGTCGGCATTTTCAACAGGTTCAGGTTGGGAATAACTTTAGCTACACTGTGAAGTGATGAGTGCTAGTAGAGTGCACGAGAAGTGAGATGCTTAGCGAAGTCTTCCGCACTTATTGGGATTAGCAACTTGTAATTTGGTTAAGTAACACCCGCCTTAGGTTGTTAGTTGTTTATTTGGTGATGTTTAAACGTTGAGGTATTTTCAAGGATAATATGTAGAAATGACTTTATCATCTTTTAGTTAATTTATTGAAATTAAAGTTAGTTGCTCGTTCCAATTTCGAGGGTGTTACAAGTTGGTATCAGAGCATAAGTTTGAGAGAATTAGGTGTTAATGGTTGGATACCTAGACTCAAACTAGCGTTGTTTTAAGTGATTGAGAGTGAGATTGCACCATTAGGCACTCTAAGATAAGATATTCAGAAGTTGTTCGGGTCACTAGAAGCAAGAAGTCACGTCAAGAGTAGCAAGGGTGATCATGTACCGTACGTTCAGAATTGCACCTGGCCAGTGTGATAGTGAACCTACCGGTTACATGAGAGTACTTGGACGACTCTAGCGTGATGACCGGTGGGGTGGTAAAGGATTAGAATGTAATTTAACATCCAATTTAATTTAGGATAGTCTCTATCTATTTAATTGGACGTGACCTTCTCCATTATTTTAGATTTCCCAAAATCTTTTTTTCTTGAGAGTCCATATTCACTTCCATATCCAAGTTGATTGAAAAATCTCTCACGTCTTCATCGTCTATATGCAGAGGAAACTCATATTTGATTTTTTTTAAACACGCACCAGAGGAAATCAGTGGATCTTCTACATAATTTCAAAATCAACGGGGATTAACATAATCAAGATATTCAACATATTTCAAAATCAACGGTGATTAACATACTCAAGATATTCAACATATTTCAAAGTATTTCAAAATCAACGGTGATTAACATACTCAAGATATTCAACATATTTCAAAATCAACGGTGATTAACATAATCAAGATATTCAACATATTTCAAAATCAACGGTGATTAACATAATCAAGATATTCAACTTTTCTACTGCTCTCATGTTTTAAACGAACTTGTATTTCCCAACAATAATATTTGAAACCATGTGTCTTATGTTTCATCATAAAAAACCCATTAAGATTTAGCAATGAAAAGAATGACAATTATCAATCATGTTTCAAAAGAGTTTGAGATATAAACAGAATGACAACTCAAAGGCAAATTGACAATCAACAGTCAACAGTGATTAAAACTCTATGTTTAAAAAGCATGAAGATCATCAATCAATAGTGATTAAAAACCTTTTTTGATTATTGCCTCAAAAAATAAACCCAAAACAGAGTTTTGATTTCTCACCAGCTTGAAGCACACCGTTGTTGTGTTTTACTTGGTTCCTTCTTCCACCCATCGATTCTTTATCAACGTCAACATCAAGAGGTGTTTCATCCGTATTTTTGATTCTTGAATTCGGTTTATTAGCAAATGTAGGGATTTTTCGAACACCTTACACAACATCAATCATGATTGTTCGTAGTAAATTAGGGTTTTCAAGAATCAGAAGAATGAAGAAACAGAAATGTGACATACCTTGAGGTTCGAACGAGAAGCTATTGTCCCCTTCTTGTTTCGATTAGGATTTTTTCAAATCTCAGTAATCTTCTTCATCGACATCAGTCCTTTCCTCCTTCTTGCTCTCTTGAACGAGACCCCACCGTATGAGAGAAAATAGGAAACGGTTTTATTTGATTCTGATAATAATCAAATCCATGATATTCGCCCGCCAATATCACATCCGGTTATGCTTTTCTTTTTCTTCCAATTTTACCCTTATAACAATATGTCCTTGTATGTAAAATTGTTTAATATTGTTCCTAATTACAGAATATGCCATTACGTTTTCTAACCCTTGATCTCATTCAATCAATGGATGAGATTCATCCCTTTATTCTTTTAAATAGGTTCTATTCTCGTTTGAACCCACCTCTCTCTCTCTCTCTCTCTCTCTGTCTCTCTCTCTCTCAATATATATATATATATATATATTTATATATATATATATATATATATATATATATAGGGAAGGGTTCAAAAGAGAAGTAAAATATTTTGAGAAATAGAGAAGTGATCTTGGCCATGCATTCGGTCAAGATCGGCGGCTTTGACCGAGAAGCAGAGGATAATTACTCGCGTTGTCTGCGCGTGGTCTGCACAAGATAGAGGGGTAGTTTCGTAAAAAATACGCGGGACAGGTTCATATATGAATTTGTGTGATTCATATATGAACCTTTGTGTTCATATATGAACCTTTGTAATTCACATATAAAATATTTTTAACTAATTCATATATAAACCTTTGTGATTCATATATGAACCTTTGTGATTAATATATGAATCGATTAATTTGTTCATATGAGAACTAGTTAAAAAAAATTCATATATAAATCACAAAGGTTCATATATGAACACAAATGTTCATATATGAATTAGTTAAAAAAAGTTTATATGTAAATTACAAAGGTTCATATGTGAACACAAAGATTCATATATGAATCAGTTAATTGGTTCAACTGATTCATATATGAACCTAGAGTTAATTAGTTTCATATATGAAACACAATGGTTCATATATGAATCACAAGATTCATATATGCATTAGTTATAAAGAGTTCATATGTGAATTACAAAGGTTCATATATGAACGTATAGTTCATATGTGAATCACACAGATTCATATATGAACTCAGCTCGTGTTTTTTGTAAAAGTTACGAAATTACCCTTCTATTTTTGGAACATCCGCAACTTTTGACCGGTCAAAGCCGCAACTTTTGACCGGTCAAAGCCGCAACTTTTGACCGGTCAAAGCCGCAACTTTTGACCGGTCATAACCGATCTTGAACGAATGAATGACCAAGATCACTTCTCTATTTCTCAAAAAATTTGCACTTCTCTATTGAATCTAAGGCTATATATATATATATATATATATATATATATATATATAAGGTCAAGTTCAAGGGAAAACCTAAAAAAAATGAAAAACTAAGGAACACCCTGGTAGCCCTTCATCTGGACGATATGCACTTGTGCGTACAAATAATTTGTAACATACACACGTGCATAAAGACCAAAAAAACAACAACTTAATTACTTGTATGCACAAGTGCATACCGCCAGACAAAGGGCTATCAGGGTGTTCCTCAGTTTTTCATTTTTTTGAGATTCTCCCTTAAACCTCCCTATATATATGTATATATACTAGTTGGGTGCCCGCGCAAAGCGGCGGGGGTGACATGATTTTAAGCAAATTTAAAGCATTTGTGCATGTGTACAGCAAGGGAACAACAACCTCTATAAGTCCCAGAAACCAATCCAACACAAATAATTTATAGAGTTTGGAGTCGAAACAATATGGATGTTTCTATATACAAAAAAAACAGTTTTGACTACTTCCCATGCACTGAAACAACAGCCATGAAAGTCCCAAATGCACATAGAAAAAAATTGTTTTAGCCTCGAGATAATATACACAGCAGCCTCCAAAAACGATACCAGAAAACCAGATTTTGAGAAGCCATTTAATATTCAGAAAGCAACTCTTCCTTATATCTCCCAAACCAGAAGGAACACAATTAAAATGTTAACCAATTACATTTCTTTCATAACCAAATTTGCTATTAAGTTCTACCTTTCATAATTCATCAAACACAAGTTCATCGGTAGCGATCCCTGTCCCTTGCTACAGCCACGACTTCTCCTCCAGTAGTCTGTGCCCCTGTAGCCTAGAAAATGATACGTGCAATAATAATAATTAAAGGAGAACGATAAGTGCATTCACATATCATTGTAATTAAAATGTTAACAAACAAATGTAATTGAAGAGTGCCAAGTGAAAAGAGAGGCATAATAAACAAACCAAGAGTGTAACATACCTCCTTTTTGACGTTCAACCTTGTTTATAATAAACCAACCATTCCTCAACTATTTCTATAACTACAGCTCTCCCTCAAAGAAGAATTAAGCATCAGATGCATTTAATCGTCAATTGTCATAGTAATATTAAAAATTGAACTCAGATTAACCTTCTCTTCTCAAAAGATAGCAATTTTTTATATAATAAGAATCTGGTCACAAAAAATGGTACTAATGGAGGTTCTTAAAGATAGCAACCTTTCAATAAAAATCTAAATTACCATTTGACAACAAATGTAATTCATCATTTTCCGTTTCCCTTTTTATATAGTCCAGGTTCTCAAAAAACAACCAAATCTATAAATCCAAGTCCAATACTATCAAATGAAATATTGCTTGGAATGACGCAAATGTATTGGACAATTCTTATTTAAAAGATGAAATATAAGTAAAGAAACCTTTTGAATTATTGAACTAAATTCTCGATATTCTCATATTCAATTTTATGTTTACCTTAAATTTTGGAACAATGATGTAACCACTAAAATCAATTAAATAACTTCCTATCGACTTCATATTTTCGTAGAAAAAGCAAATGAATCAAATACCTTTGATAAACAAGGATAGGCGGTGAGGTTCCCATTGTACTCTCCAGGTTCCATGTTGAAAATCGCAAAACTCGCTTGAAAATCGCAAACCTTCCCTATCTCGAACTTTGCTCGAAGTATTTATCATCAGTTCATCAAAGCCTCTGAGATGATCAATGCAATTACGGACGAAGTAAAATTACATCAATCATCAGATCATAGTGTATTATTGACTGTGTGCAACGTTATTTCTATGAAAAACAAGCTTTAGCAAAGTTGTTATAGTAGTCTGTGCTATAAGTCAATAATCAAGTATGTCTAGTAAAGAGGTAGAGGTTAAACCGTTGATTACAACTCTTATAGACAGCTGGGGTTAAACCCATCAAATTGACCACAAAATCAAGATTAAAACTTGAAAACCACATATGGAAAGATATATATATATATATATATAATTATATAGGGTCAGATTCAGTGGAAAACGATAAATAAAAGAAAAACTATCAATACTCCAATTGAAAACACACCTTTTGAATTATCTGGCTCTGCTTTGTCATGTCCTCTGGAACAGGATAGCAGTTCGCACCAAAGGCATGAGTTTGTGAACCAGCTAACCAAAATTCAGCTTTAATACATAGAATCAATAAAAAAAATGAAATACGTGAACCATATATCAAAGCGATATGAGCTTGACAAGGATAGGCGGTGAGGTTCCCATCGTACTTTCCAGGTTCCATGTTGACATAAGAAGTGGCGCCCCTACAATTCTCTCCATAAGCCTGTTTCATCAGTTGGAGAATTCTGCAGAATCTCTAATTAAAACTGCAAAAGTACCTGAAATCTCTCCTCAAGATTGAGATTATAGAGATGAGCAAAACGTAATTTGGACTCTTTAATGGAGAGCAGCAGGTTGAAGCGGTAGATAACAGAGAGATAACGCCATGTGAATTCAAACATAACTTTTTAAACCAATATGAGGATAATCCTCTTCTTTTGCATGTTGGAACCGGAAAGGAGTGGAAGAAAATTCTCTACCAAGAAAGAGAAGCCAAAGCCATTAAGATAATACTGTTGGTGATGTACTCATTAGCTGGTGAAGAAAAGGTTGTGCTATGTAGTCATAATTGCTTTAATATAAGCCAACTCCATAACAAATTTCGTGATGCAACCAGTCGTCCTTAGGATTCTGGAAGGTGCCAAGAAAATAAAGCATGAAAAAGTAAATAATAGAAGGATTCAGCCAAAAAGTAAAATCCATAGCAATACCTCCACATTTGATTTGATTGAACCAGCAACCCAAACCATTTCTCTTCCAAATTCCTTGAGGTGATCGCCAAACTTAGAATAAATACAATCCTTGTTGATAGAAAAAGTTATCAAAAAAAAGAACAGCCATTGACCGAAAAGCTCTAAATGGCAGCCAAAGTCCAAAACATAATTAGTGAGGAGATCCAGACGGTTATCCAGCTCATAAATGCCAAACCAACTGCCAACTGGTATTTTCGGCATTCCTTATCGAGACCACAACCTCCCAAATCGTTGAAGTACATCACCGTTATGCCTGCAGAGGACGAAGCTGCTGCAAGGCTCAACGTAGCTGTAACCTGCCAACGATTCAACTCCAAGATTTTAGAAGAAAAAAAATGATTTTGTCATACGAAAGGATCATTGGAGGTGAAAGTGTGTGAGTTTTGGTGTATATATATAATAAAACAATATTAATTGGCTGACCCAATCTCCAACGACAAAGAGGCTGAGTAGACATGGATTATGGAGGAGTTTCTTCTTTGCTAAGGCGCAATGCAAGTTCAAAACTCCACATTACTTGCAAACCCATTGAAGCAATCAAGTAGCTGAAATGGTGTTACACTTTCAACATCAAATGAAGATTTGCTGATATAGAATAAGTAAAACATAATTGAAATACATTAAATAAGCACACACTTAACATCAAATCTTAATTATGATCTTATATATATTTCCCTCTTTTCATATGTTTGGTAAAAAAAAGTTATAGTTACATTAAGAGGCAACCTCTGGATCGTCAAGAAGAATTCTTGTTTGGCAAAAAAAAGTCTGTCACTCTAAACCCTTATCTAATTTCATCATGAACAATTACCAAACAACCATATTTAATTTTGCACTATATCATAAGAGCCTCTTAATCATTCTCACCACTTGATAGATCATTCATCAACTACCAAACACCCCTAAGAATGGTATTTGATCATCATAATTCTCACTGGTTATGTCCTCCTAATAGCATCAGAAAGCCTAACCAATCACAATATATAACCAGAAAATATATATGTCATAACATGTAGAAAACAAGAATGAGTTACTTTCTTCAGACATTGTTTACAGGAAACACCAAGGTTAAAATGGCAACGATTCAATATGCCTTCCATGTGATGCAATTACAAGATTAAAAAGAGGACTTACAAAGTTTATATGTATTCAAAAGTTCAATTTGTCTTCAATAATTGTCCTATTATGGACATATGTAACATCATATTTATCAACATGGTAGTCCTTATTTGTACTTTAGATTCTTTGTCTGTTGAAAAATTAGAGAATCAAATGAGCAAATATACAAACTTGACACATGAAGACAGAGTAAAAAGCAAAAATCACCCTCAAAGAAACCGCATGGAGTCTATCTTGGTGTCAGTTAAGCAGTGCAATATGATAATACTTCATATATACAAAGTGGTAAGACCCAACTGCAATTTCCATAAGAGTCAATTCCCACAAGAAAAAAATGAAGTCGAACTTATTCATCAAACGCAAAAAACCGCTTTTAATAGCAAAATTGATTTCAAAATCAAACAAGTAAGAATCAAGAAGAGGAGTCATACCACGTAGGTATGTAGGTAGGGTGAGCTAAAGTGATAGAAAGGAAAAAAACATATATTTATACCGGCGAGGAAGCTGTAAAAATCGAGGTGTAAAAATCGAGAGGGAAGGTAGAGGAGCAAATCCCTATCTGAGAATCGTCGTGTTGGGGGAAACCGAGAGAATCGTCGTCTTGAGGGGACTGAGAAGAAATGTATCGAGGTGTAAAAACCCTGCAATCATCTTCTTGGAGTGTGAAACATCATCTTGGAATTGTGAATCGTCATCTTGGGACCGTGAATCTAAGTTTGCTGTGAAAGACGATAAATGTTGTACTGTAGACTTTACTTTTAAAATTTTAAAATTTTAAGAAGATTAAAATTAGGGTTTAGGTAGTATAGATAAAAGAATAAAAGAAAATGTTTTAAGACTTTAAGACAAAAGTCTTACATGCTTTATAAGGTAGTATAGATATCTAGGGAAGGGTTTAAACGAGAACCCCTGTGATTTGCGATAACACAAGAACAATCTCCAAGCCAAGTATTATAATTAAAGTATTATTAGTAGAGGTTTTAAGAATTTAAATTAATATTAAAAAAATTCTATTATATTTAAAGTGGAAGGATATAATCGGTAATTGATTTGTCACAATTCAAATAACACGATAAAATTTCTCCTGGAAAGGATAAAGCGGCTTGCTTGTTATCACACCGACCGATTATGTGTAAAAAGATAAATTGGCAAATAAGAGTTGTAGGTTTTATCACATCTTCGAGTTAGAAGGCGAATTCAAGTTCAAGTATGTAATCTATCACAAGTTTATCACATATTAGAATGAAGGTTACGGAGGTCAGACGTTGTATCACAACGATTATCACAATGCTTTTTTGCATGATTATCACAATGCTTTTTTTCACACACATTCTTATTCCATCTACAATTCGATTTTGATTCTTGACTTGACTTATTATAAAAACAACTCACTATCCAAATGAAAGACGATCGATTATCTACCCAAGAAGATAGAGAGTCCCACATTATCAAGTAAAGCAAAAGATACGATGAACTATAGTTCTGGTCATTAGATGATTTGCTCGTATATTGTAAAAAGTTATAATTCGTTTAAAAAATGAGATGTGAAGCTCAATAACTCACATTTGTGAATACTCTCCTTACATGGATGAAAAGTGGGATTATGGAGAACATAGGGTTATAGGTCCAACGATATCTAAGTTATCGATAAAATTTAGTCTTTCAAAGGTTCAAATCACACCCAAGATTAATGTGTTGATACAAATATTATATACTTCAAAATGGGATTTGTGAGATTGTGAACTCATTTAAGAGGGATAGAGGTTGTAACAACCCATCATGCATGGATAGAAAGTGATAAGTGATTTGCTAAACTATATAATAATCTGTTTTTATTAATGTTTTTGTACTTTTTTTGGGTTTTTTTTATGATATAAATTTTTTATCATGTTGGTGTCTGTTTGGGTAAAAAATCATACCTCACGACCGACGATTGAAAACTCAAATAACATTTTCATAAGACCACTCTTGTATTAATAAGGTCTTGGAGGTTATTTACATACAAGTATCTGGTCGTACATTTTTCTGACAGTCGTACGTTCCATACGACCGACGTCCGATACTTAAGACGGTCGTACGATCACATTAACCGTTAACAGTTAACACCCGTTTCTTTTGTTCATTAATGCAGGTCCACGAGCATTCATGGTACAACGACCAGTAACGGACGAGCTATTAATGGCATTAAAAACCCGACAACGGTTACAAAACAAGTCATCAGGGCACATTTATTACCAACGGAAGCTATATAAAGACATGCTCTACAACCGGAAAAGTTATCTGTTCCCAAGCTATTACACATCGCAAACACAACAGTAATCTACGAAGCATTCAAACAAATATCGTTGAAGCAACTTCCGCACGACAACAGTTTATTCCGCACGACAACAGTTTATTCCACACGACATCAGTTTATTCCACACGATTTACACACGACGCACGACTTTTTCATACAATTAAGTTTGTTTTTACCATTATTGTAATCTGTTGTACACAAAACACCTGTTATAAAAGGACTTTCGCCCCTATTTGGCGACTATAGTGCACCGTCAACTTTCACAAGTCGACCGCGGGTTTTCCCCTCGTTTTGGGGTTTTCTGCGTCACCAATTCCCTTGTCTTATTTATCTTTCTTGCGATTGTGTTGATTGGTCTTGAGATCCATTTCTTTAGTTGTTAAAGTCCACACCAACCTTAAGTTGTCCTTTTGGGTGATTTTTGGCATTAACAGTTTGGCGCTATCCATGAGACCCCATCTAGAGAAAATCTCAGGCCAACGCATACGTCTATCTAACGATCTTGTGAAGTTTTTGTTACTTTCAGGTAAATGGCAAATTATCAAGATCCCATGATTCAACTTCAATAAGATATGAATGCAACTCGAAGTCAAATTCAAGCTTTGCATGAGCAGAACCAGCGGGCGGCGACAGAAATTGCTTTCTATGAGGAATCCAGCGATGGGCAACTCCTTTGGACCTCAGAACGGTCCCAGACCTATGGGTGCACCTTTCAAAATACCCCAATTCCAGGCAGGTCCAGGGCTATTCACCAACAATTCAGGTCCGGGGCCATTTGTCAGCAACCCTCATCAAGGACAATTTCCCCCTCAGCACTTGAGACCACCACCTTTGCATAATGGAGCCCCTCCATACTTCGTCCCTCTCAACGGGGACACCAATGGTTCTTTGTACAGGAATGGTACACATACGGAGACGGCCACGAATTCAGGGGTCAACCCTCCGACAGGTGTAAACTCCGATCCTAACGACCCCGTCGCCCAGCGACTTAGATTATTGGAAGATCAGAACGAAAAGATGTAATCGCTACTTTCCAAGTTACCAGGCACTGCCGTCTCCGTCTCCGTCGAGCCCCACACAGGATTTCAAGCGTCGCCTTTCATTGACACGATAGCGACAGTTGACGTTCCAAAGAAGTACAACATTCCTGCTTTTACGCCCAACTATTCAGGAATAACTGATCCAACGGAACATATCGCACAATACAAACAATTGATGTGGACAGTATCGATCCCACATCAATATCAAGAGGTGTGCATGTGCAAAAGCTTTGGCGCGACTCTTATAGGTCCTGCCCTCCAGTGGTTGATCAATCTCAAACCCAAGTCCATCAACAACTTCACGGAGTTGGTCAACCAGTTTTCGCAACAGTTCGCCAGCAGTCGCAAGATGGAGAAGCAGGCCATCCGTGGTTATTTCAATCGTTTTAACGCATAAATGATCAGCATTCAAAATTGTGACGTCAAGACTGCCATCGAGGCCTACAAACGTGGTCTTGACGACAACACTACAGGATTGTACGTCGATCTTACGAAGTACCCACCAGAAAAATTTGAAGACGTCTGAGCTAGGACTTTGGCTTACATGAGGGTCGAAGACGACCTAGCCTTCCGCTGTAAGCATTCCACCGACAAAAAAGTCGCTCGGGGTCAAGAAACCATATTTCAAGTCCAAGTCGAGCGTCAAGACAGAGCCAGTGCGCAAGATATCGAACGTTCGGTTCGATAAGAAAAAGAGAAATCCTACACCCCGATTCCCTCACTATCCTAAGATCTCCTCTAATGGATTCAAAGGGACGCCGAAAGAGTTAGTCGAAGCTCTAAAAAACATTCAGTCGTCTGTTCGATGTCCCAAGAAAAGTGATAAAGATGACGACAAGAAGGACAAGACTAAATGGTGCGACTTCCATAACGATCATGTTCTTACGACCGATAGCTGCCTTGCTTTGCAGAAGGAGATAACGTGGATCGTCCCCAAGGGCCATCTACAAGGCTTGATTGATAAAGAATCTACGCCAAATAATAGCGTAAGACCAGAATCCCCATCCATGAAAAAGTCGTCAACTATGTGACGGGTGGATCAGATGTCTGTGGCTTAACCTATTCGGCAGCCAAGCGGCACGCCAGTCAATCGTCGGGAGAATACGCCATTCCTCGGTCGTCCCGACCAAAACAAGAATTGGAACCGGAGGCGATGCAAATAACGTTAGATCGGGACGACCTCCAAGACAGTTGGCAAAAACATCACGATGGCTTAATTATCCAACTCACTATTGGCAACTGCTCGACAAAAAAAGTATTGGTCGATGGGGGCAGTTATGCCAACATCATTTTCCTAAGCACTATCAAAGCTTTGGGAATCGATAAATCAGAGATCACCCGTCGATCGACGAATCTGATAGGATTCAATGGTGATTCTAACAACACTCTGGGAGAGATCACCCTCCCAGTGTATGCTAAAGGGGTCAACAAGCAAACAAAATTTAACGTTATTGACTGTTCGTCAGCATACAACGTTATACTTGTTCGACCCTGGATACACGACATGAAAGCGATCCCCTAAACCTATCACCAGACGATCAAATTCCTGACGCCATGGGGAGTACAGGAAATCAAAAGCGAACAGAAGACCGCCCATGATTGCTACAAAGTGAAATTGAAACCCCAAAAATGAAACCAATATTATAGCGACTGCGCACGACACGATCCAGCCTGTCCATACGCCAGAAAAGGATGGTCCAGGTATCGTCTTATAGTCACCACAAGGGGGCAAAATGTTGTACCCCATACGACACTGAGTTTTCAGCTACCGATCGTGGACATAGATATAGCTCATGACTTGGGGGCAATCGGACCTCACGACAGAAGTAATTCTCTAATAGCCGACGTTAAACGTCACCAAGTACGTAACGCCCGTCAACGACATTCAGGTATGATATACCATCCTTCTAAAGATTTACATACGTCCTTAATCCCACGACCCTTCATAAGGTAGGGAATGGACATTGCTAATAAATTGCTAATAAATTACATCCTGCCCCCAGGGCAAGAAATTTTCCTGTTAGTCTTTATGAATTATTCCTCTGAACGGACAGAAGTAGACGCCTACTCCCAGATTTGGGACATAAAGGTCATCTCTTTTATCCAGACTAACATCCTATCCAGGTTCGGAATTCCTTCCGAAATCATGTACGACAATGGTCCACAGGTGATCGTACGTATGGAGATCGTAGTATCAAACTTACGACCACAACCCCACGTAGTTGGGCTATAGTGTAACACCCCAAAAATCAAGATACGAAAATTGGACTTGCGGACGTCCGCATGGCCAAGGGCCGGACGTCCGTGTAGCGCGGAAGTCTGCGGGTCGTTCGCAAAAGCAACAAAAGTTTGGGAAGGAATCACCTCGGCTGGGGCCGGACGTCCACATAGAACCTTTGTGGACGTCTGCGATGCATCTGATGGCACTTTTTGTTTTAAGAGAAACTTTTCCCCTCTCTCTTTCCTCATTCCATTTCATAACCCAAACTCAATCTCTCTCCATCCTCTCAACCGATTTTCCTCAAGAGTAACACAAACCCTTCTCCTTCTTCATCACTCTCACCAAAACTAAACCCCTTTCCACCATTGATGAAGGTATGGAAGTTTGAAGCTTTTGTGGGTGATTAGGAGATTTTGCTTGGAGATTAAAGTGATAAAGGTAATATCTCTCTACCCAAGAGCTAGGTTGTTGTTGGTTTCATCTTCTTTCCATTTGGGGTATTGTTGGATGATTTTGTTTGTGTTGGGTTAAAGTGATCTCCTCCTTCTTCATTTATGTAGATTAGGGTTTTGGTATATTTGGGATTCTTGGATGTAAAATGCTTGGGGAATGTTTCTAAGTGTTTGGGGATGAATACTTATGGTTGGAAACTTGTGGATCTAAGTTTTGGAAGATTTGGACTTGAAGATTCGGACTTCTTCAAAGGAGCATACGTTTGGGAAAATATAGATTTAGCTCAATCTAGAAAGGTGAGTTCAAGTTGATTTGTGAAAACGTTGTACATGCCAAAATGTTTATTTTAAAGTATTTACGTGCTTTATATGAAATTATCCCTTGTTGAGTTTTTAATGGGTTTTGATTTAATCAAAGTGTTGAGCTTTACATATCTTGTAAAACACCCATATTTGGGGATTTGAGTGATTGATGAATAAATCACGAGTGAAAGAGGTTTTGTTAATTTATTGCATAAGTGAAAGTTATTTGGTCGAAATACACTTTTAGTGTTTATGTGATTGTGCAATAATTATGATATGTTACATATCGAAAATGTGAACGTGTGAATTGGGGTTTTGGGTCAATCTTGGCCATATGAATATTTTGGGAGTGTAAACCTTTTATTTTGGGCCGATGGCCAATTGAGAAGTTAAGAGGGTAAAGATTTTGAGAAACGATGTATTTTGGTTTACGTAACCGTGTGAGCAACACGTATTTAGCCAAACGTTTATTTTGGCCTTTAAAGGCTTGATTTATACTCAAACGAGTCTTTTGAGTGTTTGCCGATTTTAGTGACTCGAGGTGGAGTCTTGGATTTGTTATATGCTTAATTGCATTTTATTTGAATATGTGCCGGTTTGAGTGTTGGTCTTATGTGTGAAGACCGTTTGATGATTTTGTATTCTTAGTACCTTTGGGACTAATGAACCTTGGTGAGTTATATGCATTGTTGAGTTATGAAAGGGTTGCATATACGTATAAATATAGATGCATATATGATTTGACTTCATTGGGAAGATGGCAATGGAGGGGTTGTGAGATTATCATGCCTCGGAGCGTGTGTTTGCATGATGTGGGTTAGATGCATATTATTTGCATGAGTTGATGTTGAAGAACGATCATTAGATCTTTTGAGAAGAGGGCTCGGTTTTGGACTCGGTTGAGTCTTGAGGGCATTCGCCCGGTTTTAATAAGCTCGACGTGGGCTTGGGGTTGGAATTGCATGAATTGCATTATATTTGAGATTTACATGAATTTAATGCATTGGTTATTCTTTTGGGGTCATTATTTATATTTAAGTCGAGTAAGCGTGTGTTGGATGGTGGGTTTCCCAAGGTAAAGATCCAATAGGATTGAACTTGGTGGTTTGGACTAAAGACCTAGTTTGGTTGATGTCGGAGATGGGCTAAAGACCTAGTTTGGTTGATGCCAGAGACGGACTAAAGACCTAGTTTGGTTGATGTCGGAGATGGGCTAAAGACCTAGTTTGGTTGATGCCAGAGGCGGACTAAAGACCTAGTTTGGTTGATGTCTAAGGTGGGCTAAAGTCCTAGTTTGGTTGATGCCGGAGATGGACAAAAGACCCGGTTTGGGTTGATGTCTAAAACTGACTAGAGACCAAGGGAGGGTTGATGTCATGTGTTTCCCATCCATGAAGCTTACTCATGTTATTAATTGTGGTTTAATTTATGTGTTTGCCACATTCGATGAAATCGGGTCTCCCCCGTCACCGAAGGGTGTCGTTTTCGGGTATTTTGTTATCCGCGTTGTCGATGTCATAATATATGCATATGGATTGTTTTCCATGATTGATGGACGGATTTTATGTTTTATCCTTGCTGGATGTTTACAACTCTTGGAGTATTATTCTCATTGACGATTAATTGAGATATTATTGTTTATTTACCTCTTGAGTGAGTTTTGGAATTGGGTCCTTTGCGGAGTAATGATTTTCATTGGAAGCTTTCCTCGCGGGAATGGTGTGCGCTTGGAAATTGGGTTGTCGGTGTCTTTTATACAAACACTAGGCGTTAGCCTAACCTTTTTATTTGTCGGCGTGTGCAACAGGTTTAGGTTGGGAATAGCTTTAGCTACACTGTGAAGTGATGAGTGCTAGTAGAGTGCATGAGAAGTGAGATGCTTAGCGAAGTCTTTCGCACTTATTGGGATTAGCAACTTGTAATTGGGTTAAGTAACACCCGCCTTGAGTTGTTAGTTGTTTATTTGGTGATGTTTAAACGTTGATGTATTTTCAAGGATGATATGTAGAAATGACTTTATAATCTTTTAGTTATTTTATTGAAATTAAAGTTAGTTGCTCGTTCCAATTTCGAGGGTGTTACATATAGTACATTTTATTTCTTTTTACTTTCGATTTATTTCAACTAACGTTTACTGACTTAAGCATCGGAGGGTTGTTGGTTAAACCAACGACCACCTCTGAATCTTATATTGCAGGCACGCAGGATCGAACGAACGTCAGTCTTACGATTTATATCGTGAGAAGACAAAGTCTTTCAGACTACAAGGTCACGATAAATATGTCACGATCGATAAAGTCATGACCCATAACTCATGACTCATACGATGTAAACCGAATCTCACGATTCATTACACGGATCTTACGATCACAACAGGTGCATTCAAAAGTTGAGTCGCAAAGCTAGAGTCTTATGGTGTAGAATGTATGTTCGGCTCAGTCGCCCTATTACTTCCAAAGTCATTCTTTTCTTATGATTCACATCGTGAGAAATGAAGTCTCTGCGACTTAAAACATAAGTCTTATGGTGACTAAGACACATGTTTTACGATTTATATCATGAGAAACCAAAGTCTCTACGACTTAGATACGAGTTTTAAGATCTTCATCGTAAGGAGCAAAGTCTATGAGACTTGCATATCACAAAAGGAATGTTATGATTCATCATACAGCACTATCGTCCCTAAAAATACGCTGAACAAAGAAAGACCTCTCTTCTAGAGAATAGTCCCGAAACCTTTCGATCTTCGCCACAGATTCAAGAAGATCAACATCAGGAAACGTGATGGCTACAAAACAAAAGCAATATCAGTCAAAGCGCACGGCTAAAAATAAATATACGATTCAAAATAAAATACTTACAATCAAAGTTCCATCCAGCCACGACCCACGTCGTGTCCTCAACCAACAGGTCAAGAGACTGAGTCTTTCCAAAGACGTATCTCGCCTTCCACACTCGGTCATTAACCTGGGTATTTTGCACCAACACTTGAGTGCCCCTATGCTTGTAGGACAAGCTATACCGATGGTAGCCATCTGTTAATGCCAAAAATCGTCCAGAAGGATAACTTAAGGTTGATTGTGGAGCTTAACAACTAAAGAATGGAATCGTTCGACAAAATAGTGTGACAAAGACAAAAAATGTAAATGAGACGAAAGGATTTTGGTGACGTGAGAAAAAACCTCAACGAGGAAAAAACCCGCGGACGACAGTGATGGTCGTCGCTGCACTATGGTCGCCAAACAGGGGCGATGTCCTTATGTTTCACGTGTCGAGAGTACAATGATTACAATACAAATAACAAAAATAAGCTAATTTGTAAAGTAACAAGTGTGTCGTGTGTAAAAACAAGTGTGTCGTGTATAGGAACTATATGTCGTGCGTCGTGAGCGGTCTTTTGAGAGAGAAAGTTCTTTGCTTCGAGTGCTTTTTTGTTCTGCAGCGAGAGTTCTCATGTTCAGATGTGCGCAAAATGATGTTGAGCCTTCGTTTATACAGCCCTTGCAGCTTTGAATGATCCCATAAAAGCGGTATAACGATCGTAACGGCTATGGAGAGTTAATACCCATAATGATCTTCGTCGGTTATATCCGTTGGTCATTAATGGTGTTGACCCTGCATTTAAACAGAGGAAACATAACAGTTGGGTTGTACGTTTGTTGGTCGTGGTCGACAGATCTACGAATCGGGGGACAATGTGGTCGAGTGTCATGAGGATCTCCCGACCTAAACTTTAGGAGGTGTGATGGAGGTTTTAAATGTATTTTTAGGACTTTATCTTAATCCAAGACATGTCGTGTGATATGTGTCTTACCTTTATCTGTCGTGGTCGTGACTCGTGGATTTTTACCCAAACAGTTTGCCCCAAAAATTTAAATTTTGAATTTTTAAATTTTTTTCAGAAGAAAAATCTTTTAAAATCTTCGTCTAAGGGAATGTCATAGGGTGTGACACGTGTCGAAAGTCGATTCAGTTGCTTAAGAACTGAATCGGTCCAATTCCAACTGAATGGGAAGTTGAAAAAAGGGATAGGATCGTGACGTCACGCTGACGTGTGATCATGCTTGACAGCTGTGGATGCCAAGTGTCGATGATCCGTGTGTGCATACGAAAAGGCGAGGACACGTGGCGACCATCGACGACTTCGACCTGACACGATCATTTACATAAATAGAGACCCACAGTGGATCTTTTCGGGTTTACACTTTCCGAATCCTTTAGAGCTATTTCTTTCTTCGATCGTTGCTATCTTTAAGCAAATCCATCCCTAAACCTGCAAATCTCAATTAGATTTAGAGTTTTCGAGGATTAGAGGGTCTATATAAGGTACGATTTCTCATCCATTTTATGCGTCACAAGTCCATTGCTAGAAAGCCTAGGAAGAACTGGGATATATTCGCTTTGTCTGATCTGAAAATTTGGCTTACTGGTCTAGCAATGTCAACCGAGCCTGCGAGTTCTATTCGAGATCAAGATGATCTCGATTCTCTTAGGAAACTAGCAAAAATCACTGCGGGGATTGCACTGAGTAAGGCTGGTCAGGTTCGACCGGAGATGTGTCTAGATGGGTTCGTCGTTATATACGAATACCCGTTTAAGATAGGTTTCGAATGGCCTTGTTCCACCCTAGCCAAGGCATTCATGTGCGAGTTTGATTTAGCACCAAGCCAATAAATGCCTCAATTTTTGGCGGGTCATACAAGTTATCGAGCGCCTCACCAAAGATTGGGAATCTCCCATGAATGTGCGCGATCTCCTCTTGGCCTATCAAGTCAAGATGGACGGATATCGTCGCTATAGCTTGTTTTCTAAGCATAAGGGCGATCGTACTCTGGTCTTGAAGACTGCGGTTAATGACCGTAAGTGGAAGACCAGGTATGCGTTCGTGCGCTTTGCGACGCTAGACCCTGAGAGCGACTGGATTAGGGCCGAATGGAATATGTCGGGTGGGATTTTATAGCTTTTCGTCATGTGTCGTGTGTTAGTTTCAACTTGTTTCTAACTTATCTTTTATGTGTCGATGTATATCAAGTTTGTGGACGTGAAGCCCTAGCGGTCGTTTTTCACTCGACATCTGGTGGACGACGACGACGAAGACTTAGTGTATCTGGGAGAGAATCGGGAGGAGAGATGAGAGGAAGAGGAGGAAGAGGAGGAAGAGAAAGAGAAGAGAGTAGAGTCGATAGAAGAAGGAGAAGAGATGACTGGTAAGTGTACCTTCGACCTTTCTGCTCGACTTAGTCTTTCCCATTTTTCAATCGTATAACGCTTTTTTCCTCTTGTTTTTTAGGGGAATCTCAGGCGAAGATGTCGTCTGTGGCTGCCAAGAAGGCAGCCCAAGCTGAACTGGCCCGCAAGGGCAGGGAGAAGAGGAAAGTGACCTCGACCACTGGGTCAGGGGTTTTGAAGAGGATCAGGATGACGGTCCCGAAGGAACCGTCTTTAAAGGCGGACAACTCGTTAAGAGTCGTTACCCCCGAGAAGACGAAGGTTTCGGTCGCATCCCCTGGGAAGACGAGGACGTCTTCTGATGCGACCGACGTGACACCTGTAAGTTCTGCGCCTCCAGCGAAAACGGAGATGTCTCCATCTGCCACGTCCACCCCTTTGTCGGCCGACAAGGGCAAGGGCCATGCGACGGGAGAGGCTGAGGTCACGACGGTTAAATTTACGTCGCCGTCGGACTTCATGGCGGATAACGTCCTGGACGAGACGAAGATTTTTCCCCATCTGGGGAAATATCAGCTCCCTCCTTTCAAGGAGCGTTTCCAGGGAGTCCCGGTCGAGGAGACGGGATCCCACGTCGCGGGACTTGCGTTTATGGTATGTTTTTATTTCAAAACTTGTCTTCTTTGATTTTTGTAACTCTGTCGGGTGTTTACTAACCTGTATCTTGTGTGTTTTTCAGGCGTTCCAATCTTCTCTTGCCCTGTACTCCGAAATGGAGAAGACAAGGGGCTTAGTGCCCGCAGCTCTCGAAAGAGAGAAAGCGGCACTGGATAGGGAGAAAGCCGCTCTGGCGTGAGTCGAGGCCATGTCTATACGACTCGACGACGTTCAGAGTGACCTGGATGTCATCGAACGTGAGAGGGATGAGGAGAACCATCGTCTGAAGCAATCCCTAGCCCTGATCGTCGACTCGAGGACAGAGCTGGACAAGACCAAAGAGTCCTTGGCTGCGAGTGAAAAAGAAGCCGAGGATTCCAAGTCCAAGGTGTCTGAGTTGGAGGGGGAGGTGAAGGATCTAAGAGACGAATTGAAGTCCGTCTTCACTCTTGCTCGACTGACCGCACGGGCGGAGATCATGCGACAACACCTGCGGGGCAAGAATCCTCTCGCCTCTGCGTCGGAAGAGCTTTCCTTCTATCTGAAGGACGTCGAATCTGAAAGAGACCTCGACTCGGACGACGAGAAGGAGATCGAGGAGGAGGAGATGGACGAGGGCTCCAAGGGCGACGCTTCTGGTAAGGATGCGACCGATGACCCTCCTCAACCTTAGGAAATTTTAATTCATTGTCTTTACTGATCGACCGTTGGTGGTCGAGTCATTTGGATGAACTTGATCATTTGATGAATGAAATTTATCTGTTCTTTTGAACTCGTGCATTAATTTGTCTTATTCACTTTGTAAGAAAGTACAATATCAATCATGAAATTCACCAAGTAAACATACATCGTATAAAAATAGACATAAAGACTTGCGACATAGGCATCCAACGTAATACAACGACCTTTTTAAGTTTAAAGTCGTGTAATGCAAACACAGGTACATGCGACTAAATCGTTTACCCAAAACATGAAATGTTTTTCTAAATCAGAGAAACTTAGGTCATGCGACAAGCATGGGTCGTGCGTTCCTGCGATCGTGCAATCAAGTCGTCTAGTAGACCTGACTGCTTATATCGTGCGATCCTGCGAAAATGTACTGAAGTCGTATAATAGACTTAGTAACTTATGTCGTCCGATCCTGCGATAAAACAAGGTCAGAGGTTGGTCGTTGGCTAACCAACGACCCTTCGATGCTTAAGTCAGTAATCGTCGTGATGAAAAAAATCGAATGAGAAAAAAGGGTTTAGAAGAAATACCTTTTCAGATGTGTTGCATTCCAGCTACGTGGGATATCTGTGGGATATCTCCAATGTCGAGGGTTTGGAGTTTATAAGCACCCTTACCCACGAATTCTGAGATACGATAAGGACCTTCCCACTTGGTGGAAAGTTTGCTTGCATCGAGCTCTTGGGTGCTCTGGAACATTCGTCGGAGGACGTAGGTGCCTTCTTGGAAGACTTTAGCTTTGACGTTCTTGTTGAAATGTCGTTTGACCGCTTGCCTTTGCGATGCCATTCTGATCAGTGCTGATTCTCTAAGCTCTTCAAGGGCGTCGAGGTCATAACTTAAATCTACCAGGTTGTGGTCGACGGAAGTATGCCTCGAGGTTGGGAGCCGGACCTCGACCGGCAAGACTGCTTCACAACCATAGACCAAAGAGAAAGGGTTTTTTCATGTGGACGTGCGTGGCGTCGTGCGATTTGCCCACAGGACCGAAGGGAGTTCTTCGACCCACTTTCCCTTTGCAGCTTTTAACCTTTTCTTGATCGAAGCAATAATGGTTTTATTGCTCGACTCAGCAAGTCCATTTGCCTGGGATACCTGGGTGTCGAGGTCGTCAGCTTGATATTGCGGTCTTCACAGAACGGTCGAGTTCTGTTGCTTATGAACTGAGATCCATTATCGCAGAAAATTTTGGATGGAATCCCAAACCTGCATATGATGTTAGTCTGGATAAAAGAGACGACTTCCTTGTCCCGAACTTGGGAAAAGGCAGCTGCTTCTACCCACTTAGAAATGTAATCTGTAAGTACGAGAAGAAATACCTTTTACCCGGGGGCAGGTGGTAACTTGCCGACAATGTCCATCCCCCATCTCATGAAGGGCCATGGGATCAGTGTTGAATGTAAAGGTTCAGAATGTTTATGGGACGTACCTGAATGTCGTTGACAAGGATCACAGTTCTGGACATACCTAACAGCGTCTTGTCGAAGTGTTGGCCAAAAGTAGCCTTGTCGAGAGATACGATTGACTAAGTTGCGACCTCCTGAGTGATTGCCACACTCTCCATCGTGCATCTCTTGAAGGATTCTTTGAACTTGACTTTTGCTGGTGACACACCTCAGGTTTAAGCCTGTCGATGATCGTCGATAGAGTCTATCTCCGATCACGACATACCTGGATGCCTTAAACCTAATCTTCCGAGCTTCCATCTTGTCTTCTGGGAGTTGGTCGTGCATAAGGAAATTTCGGATATCGCACAACCAATCATCTTCTTGGTCTTTGATCTGGACGCCGTTGACATTTTCGATGGACGATGTCGCCAGATGGATCATGGGAATGTTGTCGAATATTGGTTCGACAAGTGCAGACCCAAGGTTTACTAAGGCGTCGACTTGAGTATTCTGGTCCCTTGGAATCTGTTCAATGGAAAATGATTTAAACATTTCTGATTTTTCTTTTGCTACCTTTAGGTACGCTGTCATCTTTGAATCTTTGGCTGCGAATTCTCCATTCATCTGGTTCACGACCAAGAGAGAATCGCTTTTGACATGTAGCGCGGTTTCTCCCGAGTCGTGGGCCATATTTATTCCCACGATCAGGGCTTCGTACTCGATTTCATTGTTGGTGGTTTTGAAGTTGCATCGTACGGAATACACCATCTTGCCCCCGTGTGGCGACTTTAAGACGACGCCTAGTCCTGAACCCCTAGTGTTAGAAGACCCATCGACATGTTAAGTCCAAGGCACGTCGTCGTGAGTCACCATAGTGAGCACCTCGAGCTCTGCTTCTTTTTCCAGCCTAGGACTGAAATCAGCAATAAAATCTGCCAAGGCTTGCGATTTGATCTCGGTCCTGGGCTTGAAATCGATGTCGTAACTACTGAGATATATGCTCCGTTTTGCCAAACGACTTGTCAACTCAGGTTTCCTCAAGACAGACTTAAGAGGAAAGTTAGTCACGACAGTAATAGGATGCACTTCAAAATAGCGTCGCAATTTCTTTGCGGCTGTAACTAGCGACAAAAGCAATTTTTCCATAGAGGAATACATGGTTTCGGCGTCCAAAAGGGATTTACTTACATAATAGATCGGCAGTTGCTTCTTTTCATCTTCTCACGTTAGGACGACGCTTACTGCATTAGGACTAACAGCCAAATATAGCTGCAAGACCTCATGATCCTGAGGCTTTGATAGCAAAGGCGGCGACGTCATGTACTCCTTTAATTTCTGCAGTACTTGCCCATGATCGTCGGTCCAGTTGAAGCCTTTATTTTTTCTTAGGACGTTATAGAATAAATGACATCTATCCGATGATCGAGAGATAAACCTGTTCAGAGTTGCCACCCGACCAGTGAGCCTTTGGACTTCTTTAAAATTCCTTGGAGATTTGATCTCGATAATTCCTTGGAGATTTGATCTCGTCGAGTGACCATATAGCCCAGGAACTTCCCGGCGCTGACACCAAAGGAACACTTAGTCGGGTTCAACTTCATGCTATATTTTCGAAGGATGTCGAACGACTGCCTCAAATGCTCGACGTGGTCGGCTGCTTGCTTCGACTTGACGAGCATGTCGTCGATATACACCTCCATCGTTTCGCCAAGGTGGTCGCTGAACATTTTATTCACCAGACGTTGGTAGGTAGAACCTGCATTTTTTAGACCGAATGACATAACTTTATAACAATAAATACCTAGATCTGTCATGAATGCAGTTTTTCTCGGTCCTCGACGTGCATCAGGATCTGATTGTATCCGGAATAAGCATCCATGAACGTCAATAGTTCATGTCCTGATGTCGCGTCGACCATGGCATCGATATGTGGCAATGGAAAAGGATCTTTTGGACAAGGTTTGTTGAGATATGTGAAATCGATACAGACCTTCCATTTGCCATTTTTCTTCTGTACGACCACGACATTTGCAAGCCAGTCGGGGTACTTTACTTCTCGAATCTTTCCTGTCTTGAGGAGGTTATCGACCTTGTCATTAATCACCTTATTCCGTTCAGGAGAGAAAATTTACGTCGCTTGTGTTTGACATGTTTGAATGACGGGTCGACATTGAGCTTATGAGAAATAACGTTGGGGTCTATGCCGACCATGTCTTGGTGCGACCAGGAAAAACAGTCGGCATGTCCATGCAAAAAAGATATTAGCTTTTCTATAAGGCAGGGGTCGAGAGACAAACCTATAAAGACGATTTGGTCAGGCTTGCTCTGGTTCAGGCGATAGTCGTCGGCTGACCCAGGAGCATCCTGGACCTGTAATTGCTAGATGGCCTGCTTCTGCGGCTTCAGGGTCGTCTTGTAGCAATCACGGGCGACTTTCGGCTCACTTTTGATCTCCTAGACTCCCCACGACGTAGGGAACTTCATGGTCTGATGATACGTCGAGGGAACGGCTTCATGTCATGGATCCACGGTCGACCTAAGATAATGTTATAGGCCAACGAACAATCGATGACGTTGAACTTTGTCGGCTTGTTGATTCCTCCGACATAGACAGGCAAGGTGATCTCTCCAAAGGTACTCGTCGTGTCACCATTGAAACCGACCAAGGTTGTCAAGCATCGGGTAATTTCCGATCGATCGATTCCCATGGCCTTGACGATATCAAGGAAGATGACGTTCGCTGAACTGCCTTCGTCGACCAAGACTCGTCGGGTCAGACAATTACCAATCGTGAGTTGAATGATCAACCCGTCATGATGCTTTTGATACGAGTCATCGGGTCATCTTGGTCGAATGAAATCTTCATGGCTTCTAACTCTAGATCTCCTTTGGGTCTTGCTGAACGAGGGGTAGGTCGATCGTCGGGTGCTTGGCTGGCATGACGCTTGGCTGCGGAGTACGTCAGACCACATACGTCAGACCCACCAGTTATGCAATTGTCGACCTTTGCGTGTTCGGGAGTCGGTGGTCAAACGTCGTTAGCCGGAGTAACGACGTTGTCGATGATATCCTTGAGATTGCCTTTCGGGACGTGATATGTGTTAATGCCAAAAATCGCACCAAGTAAAACTTAAGGTCGATGTGGACTTTAACAACTAAAGAAAGGAATCGTTCGACAAAAGCGTGCGATAAAGACAGAAATGTAAATGAGACAGAGAATTTGGTGATGCGGGAAAATCCTCAACGAGGAAAAAACCCACGGACGACAGTAGATGTCGTCGCTGCACTATGGTTTCCAAACAGGGGCGATGTCCTTGTGTTTCTGGTGTCGATCGTACAGAGATTACAATACAAATGAAAGAAAGACTCTGAAATGTAAAGTAACAAGTGTTTTTATGTGAAAATAGTGTGCGTCGTGTGTAAAATGATGTGTTGTGCGTGATTGTCTTGCGTCGAGAGCAATCTTCTATGAGTGATATCTTTGTCTTGAGTGTTCTTCAGAGTTCGAGTGCTCGTGCCTGTTGTTCGATGTTTGGAACTGATGATTGAGCTTGGAATTTATAGTCTTCGGGCGCTCTTAATTGACTTATTAAACACTTCGATAACTGCCGTAACGGACGTCGCTTTTAGTCATGTTTATTACCTTTATCAGTTATAGCCGTTGTCCATTAATGATGTTAACTCCTGCATTAAACACTGAACAAACGTAACAGTTTATGTCATGCGTTAGTTGGTCGAGGTCGCATGGTTCTATGCGACGGTCGTGTGGGACGTACGACACTATGGTCGAGTATCGCGAGGAACTCTCGACCTACCTTTTAAAAGGGGCGACGGAGGTTTCAAGGGTCTTTGTCGGGACCTTATCTTAATCCAAGATATGGTTCAAAATATGTGTCTTACCTTTTCTTGTCGTGGTCGGGTGCTCAGAATCGTGACACGTATCTTGATTGCCTTGGAACTGAATCGGTTCAATTCTAGCTGAATTAGAAGTCGAAAAGGTAAAGAGATCGTGACGTCATACTGACGCACGATTGTGCTTACTAACTGTCATGGCCAGGTGTCAGCGATCCCGATAGTTTACACGAAACGACTAAGACGCGTGTCGATCAACCAAGGGACTCGACCTGACCCATTCGATGGCATAAAACAGAGAACTTTGGTGGATATTTCATTTTTAAGTTTTCCGAAAGTTTCTTCGAGAGAAATTTTAAGAGAGATTTTCGTGATTCACTTGCTGTTCTTCTCCGAATCCCTTCCAAATTTGCGAGAGATTTTAGCGTCTCGAGGCTTAGAGTGTCTATATAAGGCATTACCTTCCCATCTTCATTTTCATTGTTCCTCTCTTTTCGCTGATAAACCATGTCGACCGAACCAGAGAGTTCAATCATGAGTCAGGGAGATTTAGATACCTTTAGGTGTTTAGCGAAAATCCCTGCGGGGATAGAGCTGATATGTCCAGGGAGTAAACGTCCTGGGAGTTGTCCTGAAGGATACTTTGTAATATACGAGTATCCCTTCATAATAGGGTTTGAATGGCCGTACTCGGCTTTATCCAAGGCATTCATGCGAGATTTCGGTCTGTCTCCAGGGCAGTTAATGCCTCAACTCTGGCGAGTTTTCCTACTTATTGAGCGATTGTCCGCAAAGTGGGAGTCGCCTATGATCATGAATGATTTCTTGTTGGCCTACCAAGTCAAGAGAGACAAGAACTGGCGTTATAGCCCTTATTCCAAGTACAAGGGTGATCGTACCTTGGTCTTGAGGACCGGGGTCAACGATCGTGGGTGGAAGTCTAGGTACGTATTCGTACGTATTGATTCGCTTGATTTCAACAGCGACTGGATTTGTCCTGATTGGAATACGACTGGTACGTTCTTTGTTTTTAGTATGTGCCATTTTTATGCTATTTAATTATTCTTCTTCTTTTGTTGCCTTCAGAGATTCAGTTCGACGCCGTGAAGCCAAACGAGGATTCCCAAGCCAAGATCGATAGATTCCTGAGTCATAGCGTCGATGATCGATCTTTCATCACACGGCAATCGGCGGCCGTGGGCATGTGAGATTCTGAAGAAGAAGATGAAGAAGGAGAGGGCGAGCATGAAGAGGCGACTGGTAAGCGTACCGTAGTTTTTTGTTTTCGCCTTTTATCTTGTCTGTCTGATGCTTCGTGTGTTTCATCAGTAGTGCCGACTGGAAAGAAGGCGGCGCAAGTCGCGCCTGCCCTTCGAGGCAGGGAAAGAAGAAAGAATGCCCCGATAGCTGGGTCGGGAATCTCAAAGAAGACAAGGACGGTAGTTCTGAAGGAACCGTCTTCGAGGGCTGATGATTCGTCGAGAGTTGTTACGCCTAAGGAGGCGAGGGCCTCATCCACCCGTCATGGTGTGATGGACGCGACACTGGCAAGTTCGGCGCCTCCGGCGACAGTGACGAAACCAGTGCCCAAGGTGTTGACCCCAACGTCTGCCGACAAGGGCGAGGGGTCGTCGGCCGAAGTCACGACGGTTAACTTTATGTTGCCGTATGATTTTATGGCGAATGGTGTCTTAGATGAGACGACGTTGTTTCCTCATTTGGGGAAATATTTGCTCCCGTCTTTCAGGGAGCATTTTCATAGAGTTCCGGTCAGAGAGACGGGATCTCAGGTTGCCGGTCTAGCGTTCATAGTAGGTGTCAATTTTTCATGACTTTGTTTGTTTTGCAACTTTGTTTATTTTGCAAATTTTGTCGAATATTTTCTAATGAACTTTCCACATCTTATAGACATTCCAGTCTTCCCTGGCGTTATATGCCGAGATGTCGAGAATCGAAGATCTGTTGGCGTCTGCTCTTGAAAGAGAAGATGCGGCGCTAGAAAGGGAAAAGGCGGCTTTGGACAGGGAGAAGTTGGCCTTTGCGCGTGCCGACGAGTTGGCCATTCATCTTTATGACGCTTTGCACGAGCTAGAGGCCGGTAGTCGCACGAAGGAGGCAGACGATTCTCTTAAGCCTTAGGAAACTTTTAATCTTTCCCTGTTTTTTGTTGACTGTTAGTGGTCGAACCACTTTCCTTTTAATGTAATCGACAGTTTATGAATGTAATTTTTAGACTTCTGTCGGATTTGCGATTTTATGAATAAATACAATATCAATTGTAAGATTCACTAGGTAAAGAATAACCAAGAAATCATATGACTTAGGCATCATTGCAACACAACAACTAGAACGCAAGCCATAAGACTTTTAAATCGTGTATACAAACATAGAAACGAGCGATCAAAACATACATTCAGAGGGTGAAATTTTTCTAAGTCAAGAAACTTAGAATATAAGGTCGTTTAGACTTTGCGATCGTACGACTAAGTCGTGCGATGAGCTTGAATCGTGTGTTCCTGTGAAAGGATTATCAAGTCACAGACCTTATCGTCTATGTCATGCGACCTTGCGAAAATAGAGTCGTATGATTATTGTCGTGCGATTCTACGGAAAAACAATGTTAGAGGTTGGTCGTTGGCTAACCAACGACCCTCCGATGCTTAAGTTAGTAATCGTTCGTGATAAGAGATCGTATGAGAGAAAAAATGAGAAAGGATTTAGAATACATACCTTTATATATTCTTTTCCCATCTATGTCTATTTGCCCTCCGTCATTTATTATCTTATTTCTTTCAAGGAAAAATAGATTATGAATGGCGGATCGACGCAGAGAAATAGCGGCTGTGTTTATGTCGACTGTGTTTTCGTGCGACAGGGCAAGATAGTCGTTTTATTCCTGTAGAAAAGGCATAAGTTTGTCTTTACGGATAGAAGGACGAACCTGTCGAGACCTTATAGTCATGCCGCGACTGCTAGACGATTTTCTTTCGCGGCTTCAGAGTGGTCTTATAGTAGTCACGGGCGACTTTTGGCTCACTTTTGATTTCTTGGAATCCCAACGGCGTAGGGAATTTCAGGGTCTGATGATACGTCGAAGGAATGGCTTTCATTTCATGGATCCATGGTTGACCTAAAATGATGTTATAGGCCGACGCACAATCGATGACGCTGAACTTGGTTTGCTTGTTGAGCCCTCCGGCGTAGACTGGCAAGATGATATCTCCATAGGTGCTCGTCGCTTCTCCATTGAAACCGACCAAAGTCGTCGAACGTTGGGTGACTTCTGAACGATCGATTCCCATGGCCTTGATGGTGTCAAGAAAAATGACGTTTGCTGAACTGCCCCCATCGATCAAGACTCGTCAGGTTAAGCAATTACCAACCGTGAGTTGAATGATCAACCCGTCATGATGTTTCTGATATGAGTCGCCGAGGTCGTCCTGATCGAACACAATCTTCATGGCTTCTATCTCCAAATCTCCTTTGGGTCTCGATGAATGCGGGATAGGTCGATCGTCAGGTGCATGACTGGCATGACGTTTGGCTGCAGAGTACGTCAGACCACATACGTCGGAACCACCAGTGATGCAATTGATGACCTTAACATGCTCGGGGGTCGGCGGTCGATGGTCATTAGCTGAAGTAACGACGTCATCGATGATATCTTTGAGGTTGCCCTTCGGGACGTGATATGCTAGCTCCTTTTTAAGAGCTATGCAATCATCTGTCGTATGACCATGATTGACATTTAGATTTATCTTTCTTAGCATCGTCCTGATCGGACCTCTTTGGCCATCGAATAGTCGCATGGGCGGTCTTCAAGGCTTCGACCAAATCCTTAGTGGACCCTTTGAATCTGTAAGAGGATATCTTGGGGTACTGAGGAAACTTGGTCGCGGTCTTAGCCTCTGCTTTCGTCTTGAATCGGACGTTTGAGATTTGGTGCGCTGGCTCTATTTTGGAAATTGCCTTCGTCTTGAACTCTGGCTTCCTCACACCGAATGACCTCTTGTCGTCGGCATGCTTGCGACAAAAAGCAGCGTCGTCCTTTACCCTCATATATGCTAGGGTTCGAGCTCGGACGTCCTCGAAATTTTCTGGAGGATACTTGGTTAGATCAGTATATAAGCCTGAACTGTCGTCTAGACCACGCTTATAAGCTTCGATCGTGGTCTTGACGTCACAATTGCGGATACTGATCATCTCTGCATTGAATCTATTGAAATAACTTCGAATAGACTCATTGGTCTTCTGCACGACATAATATAGGTCACTGGTCTGCTTCTCCATCTTGCGACTGCTGGCGAACTGCTGAGAGAATTGATTGACCAACTCAGCGAACGACCCAATGGATTTGGGTTTGAGATTGAACAACCATTGGAGGGCAGGACCAGTGAGGGTTGCTCTAAAGCATTTGCACATGCACACTTCCTGGTACATGTATGGGATCGAGACCGTCCACATGAGTTGCTTATACAGCGCGGCGTGCTCGGTTGGATCGGTCACACCTGAATACTTGGGCGTGAAAGCGGGGATATTATATTTCTTTGGGACCTCTACGGTCGCGATCTCGTCGATAAAAGGTGACGCCTGAAAGCCTGATCGAGGCTCGACGTCTACGGGTACGGCTGCTCTAGGTAGCTTGGCGAGCAAAGATAGGACGCGCTCGTTCTGATCTTCTAGCATTTTCAATCGCTGGACGACAGGGTCATTGGGGTCGGTATTTGACCCTGTCTGAGGATTGACTCCTGAACTGGTTCCATTGCCATGCGACGATCCATTGGCGTCTCCGCTGAAAGGAACAAAATATGGCTGCGATCCATTCTGAAATGGTTGCGACTGGTACGTGCGAAATGTGTGCTTAAATCGCAGTGGTTTGCAAACTGTCCACAGTGGGAAGTGCAAGTGTACACTGTCCACTATGATCGTCACAGCAAGTAATAGTTGGTAAAATACCAGAATCGAATCCACAGAGACTGGACAATCAAGACAATACGGTTCTCATGAGCTCCTTTTACAAGTTTCAACTAGAGAGGAAAATAATACTTTGGTTTGGTTTGGTAAAATAGCTACTTGAAACGATTTACTAAATGTTAAAAAGGAGGAATGTAGGTTGGATTTTCCCTAAATTTTATCTCAAATACTCGGTCCTTAGAGTGATCCTCGTATTCGTGGTGGACATTTTCGCTAGAAAAGCCCGGTTACAAAATACTCACACCGTTAGATAAAAATCCCATACTCTTAGTACTTGTTGTTTTGTCAATGGTAATCTCTAAATGGACCTTTTCAGGTCTCGATGGAATGTGTAGAGACAAATACTCTAAGTGTTTTTAATACACAAATTAGCTTGCCTACTACTCCAGTGGGCAGAGATTAGCTCACTATGCCAACCTCACTTTCGTAAGTGTCATAAGAATTCTTTCGAATCCCCTAGCATCATTCAAGCTCGTGTCACTGCGTTCTACTCATTTCTAAGTTAAGAACTAGACTTTTAGATCCTTGCAAGTGACCGGCTTGTTCACATCTTTGGGTAAATATCGAGAATGAATGACCAAAACAATAAATATTCTAAGTATAAAGATTACTCAAGCATTTTCTATAAAATCCAGGTACTTCTCCTTCCTACATCCCAAAGGATGCTTAGCCTAACATTTCCGAAGTAAAGAAGACAAAAGATGAAGACTTGCACATAATAAAACTGAAAGTGGATTGAAAGTGCTCACAGTGGGGAACGAGAATTCGTCCCTGTCCACTGTGCTTTACGAACTACAATTAACTAGGAAAGGAAATTACAGAAATTAAAGCTAAGTTAATGCAGTAATTAAAAGACTAAACTAATGTGGTAGATGAGAGAAATTAAAGCTATCTTCTTAACCCAAGATGATTGTAAGAATGCTAGATTTCCCTAATAAATGAACCCAAGTGCTCCTTTATATACTAGAGGAAAGACTTGGATATTACACAAAAGAGATGAGTCTTCCAATGGGTAAAAACTGTTGTATAATGGTAGAAATCAGCCCCTTGTGCAAACCTATTACCCAATGGATCCTTCTCTAAGTCAATTTCCATGTACATAAAGGAGTACTTGTTGCAATCTTCTATGTAGATGTCATTTTGTACTTCCTCCAGCCATTTCCCTGCCAATGAACCTTCTTCTTCCAGAAAATTAGATCCCAACTAATAGTTTCTTGTCTTTCTTGATCAGCTCGAATAGTGGGCAGCCGGAGTGGGCACAACAGTGGTCACTGCAGGATAAAACGTGAAAAACACCCAAATTCCACCAAATAGTTCATTAAATACTATGGTTCACTCCTTTTGCTCATTTTCGAGAATTATAATAAGAATGAGGGTTTTTAGAAGTGAAATGGCTAAAATTGACAGAATAAAGTGGAAAATAAATGGAAATAATAACTCTAAAAATAGAGTTATCACAACCTCAAACTTAAACCATTACTTGTCCCCAAGTAATAAAAAGAAAGAAATAAAATGAAAAACAATGCATAAAGATCTATGAGGGACTTACATGCTTCTTGACTTGAATGAGCGTTTGATCTCCTTCCTCCGATACTTCCTTCGGTCCGAAACTTAAAAAAAACTTCACTTTTGTACTTGACGAAATCTTTCCCTTGTTTACCATTTGATCAATAGGGCTTTCTTGGGTTTGAAGGGTTTATGGGTTTGAATCATTTCCCAAGGGTTTTTGGCACGAATTTCCAAACATGGACCGAAGATCTCGCTTAGAGATTTTTATTTCAAGAAGTGGGTGTTTAGTATTTTGCAATGATAGGCACGTACACTTTCAGGCTTTATTTGGGTTTGGCTATTTTTTCTGATGGTCCAGAATAGGCACACCATCTTTTTCTGGGAGTGAGCACTTTGATGGTCCAGAAAAGGCACACCATCAATTTTTGCGTAGTGACACTCCGATTTTCTTCTGTTTTTGGGGTTTTTTTTTTGTATTTTTGTATTTTTTTTGGGAGGGGGTAGAGTGTAAAGCCCGTGTCCCGGTATGTTTATTAATTAATTTTTAATTATTTAAATGTTTACCTTTATTTGTTTTTGGCTAGTGGTTTGGTGTAAAAAAGGACCAAAAATGTTAGCCTTCGTGTCTTTTGTTATAGATTGTGAGATGAGGTGTAGTTGAGGGACTAATGGTGCAATTCTTGGAACTTGTTGCATGGGTCTCGGCCCATGACTTCAAATCCATTCCCGTTTTCCTTTTTCCTTGTAAATCAAGCAAACCAAACTATCCCCTAAACCCTATCGACTCTTCTCGTTTTCCTTGTGTTGTGCGACCGAGAGAGAGAGAAACGAAGAGAGAGAGAGAGAGATCGCGAGAAAGAGAGAGAGGAGAAGAAGGAACCAGCGTCAGCCACCCCTCGCCGCCGCTGTTGCTGTCGCCAGAGGTTGCCACACCCGCTGTCGTCGGAGTTCGAGAGGGAGGAGATTGGTTGTAATGGTGAGACGTCGTCGTGGGGTAAGTAGCTCTCTCGTTCGTCTCGTTCTTTTCTTTTCCTTTTCGTTTTCCGGCGAGACCACCACCGCCGCACGCCGCCGCTGCGGTGGCTGTGGGTGGAGGGCGGTGGCAATGGGTGACACTCGTAGCGTAAAACCCGAATCGTTTAAGCCTTGAACCGTTTTTATAAATCGTGATTTTATGAAAATTCTAAGTGTACTGTCCAGTTTTCGCGTGATCATAACTTTTCTGTCGTAACTCTGTTTGAGCCGAAACTGGCGCCCACGGTTCAAGTTCAGGGTCGGGCACGTTTTCCGTGTTTTAGCGGAAAACTGGTTCGGTCTCTAGCTAGGCGAAAAAGTGGTCGCAAGTTCGGTGATTCGTCATTTTATGTGTAAAATTCTGGAATCTGCCACTGTTTTGTGTAGACCATAACCTTCTGCTCGTAACTCGTTTTGAGGTGAAATTGGTGCCCAAAGTTCCCAAATCGAATTGGGAAGGTTTTTTGTGTTTTGCCGAAAGTCTGATTAAGCCCGTAGCTAGGCTGTATGGGGCTGTTTGTTCAGGCTGGACCGAAAACTGGCAGGTTTGATAATCGTTCGTATTTAATTCATATTTAATTGTAGAAAAATCGTTAGGAGGCGTATAATATGTCCTTGAAACCCTATCTCAGAGTACTTTCTAATCATGAATATTGGGAATTTTCTGGGTTTAAAGGGGTCGAAACAGGTCCCGAACAGACCTGTTTAGTGAGAACGGAAAATAGTTTTAGTGACGGTTTAAGCGTGTGTCGTGTCGTAGGATCTGGGTCTCGTATTGACACGTTTTAACATGCGTTTAGGTGCTGGGAAGTGACCGTAATTGTGAAGCTTGAATTGTGTTGTTAAGCTAGGCGCGCATTCGAGGTGAGTTCTCTCACTATAACTAATGTCGGTTATTTTTACATTACGTTGTGTGTATGTGTGGTAGTTCTAATTGCTCGTGGTGTGGGGTTAAATCGTGGGGTGTCTAGTCGGATCTCATAACGGTTGTTTTATCATTGCTATAGTACGTGTGTGGTAGCTTTATGCGATTGTGCTGTGGAACCAGATAGTGGGGTGTCTAGTTGATACTATGTTGTTACGTTAACTCGGTGGGACCGAGTATCTGGCGGGGCCGGAAATTTTATACGCGGGTGGCGTAGTGACTTGGTGGGGCCAAAGGTTGTATACGCGGGTGGCGTATGAACCCGGGGGTGCCGGGTTGCGAAGGTTGTATACGCGGGCGGCGTATGAACCCGGGGGTGCCGGGTTGCGTTTGCACGATTGTCGTGTGGTCGGTGGGACCGACGTTTGCCTATTAGGTGGGTTGGTGTGAGTATGCACATCTATGATTTGTTCGTAGGCTTGTATGCTGTTTATGTGCAATTATCTGTTTATGGTGGTGTGGAAATAACTGTGTTATTTATGGTGTTTGAATTCACTAAGCTTCGTGCTTACCCTTTCCCAATAAACTGTGGTTTCAGGTGCGGGCGGCTCCAAGGCGTGACGAGTACACACTGGCGCGCGAGGAGAGCTGGTTGCTTTATGGTTTTTAATAATTAAACGTTTAATTCCGCTGGTCTTTATTATGAAGATATTAATTATGAGTTTGCAAACGAAACGTTGGGATCATTTAATGAGTTGTTATAAATGAAATGTTTATTTAAAAATTTAAATTTGCTTGTAATTTTTGGGACGTTACATAGAGCTTACCCACCTCAAACTTAGACTTCACAGTGTCCCCACTGTGGGAAGACTGGAAGTCACTCTGGAAGTTCCCACCTCAAACTTAAAATCTCACAGTGTCCCCACTGTGACATTGAATTAACGAACAAAGGTGGTGGTTTGGGGTACAAAAAGGATCGTGTTTGGATGCGAAAAAAATGGCCTATATCATTTCACGGGACAAGTTGAGATTTGTACTTACAAAAGTGACCTTTTTAAGTCGGAAGCCGAAAGTTGTACCTTGAAATGGAAGCGAGGTCAAACAAGCATTCAAACAACAAAAAACGTTAGTACCCAAAAGTACCTACCTACCGGTAGGATTTGCATGCATCGATATTAAAAAGGTAAAAACAGCAAATAGTGTCAATGCCTAGCCATAGGCACAAAAAGATCAAACAAACACAAAATAAAATTGTTTTGGGGAGCAAACGAGTGAAACCATTGTTTTAAAAACAAACCATTCACGGAGTAGGGGTGGGTTTTGGTGAACTGTCGGCCAAGTCTTCCTCAAACTCATCCTCACTTGCCACAGTGGGGCAGATCCCCTCTGGAAATTCTGGGATTTGTGCGGCAAGGAGAGGATCGGCAGCCATGTACATCTAGTTTACAACCTCATCACGATCTCGGTTGTACATCCAGACTGCCTCAAGCGCGCGGTTTACATGCTTCTGCGCAGCCGCGATGAGGTCGACTTTGTATGTGAGGGCTGAAATGGCGTTCAGAATGGCGGTCATTGGGCTTACTGTGCTGGTGCTTGCTTCTCCCGTAGTCGTTGGTCGCAGTGGGGTACCCTTCTTCTCCACAGTGGGCACTTCAGTGCCCACTATGTGCTCGTCGGCTATTCGCACATTGGGCTGTACCTGGGCAGGCTCAATAGACGGGCCTCCTATCTCTCTTCTCATCTTCTTAATTGTCTGAATACTGATGTTTTTCGTGGAAATGATCCACTGGTCTTCTTCAGCTGTGGGCACTCCGGCATCTATTAGCAATAGTGTAATAAGGCAAGGAAGGGGTAGGATTACCTTGGTTCGTGTTCTGGCCTGATGGATGGCACCATGCATTACGATTTCCAGATTGATCTTCTTTTTAGTGAGAACGCAGTAAAGCATGGCACACTTATGCATGGAGAGAGTCGTGTCGTGCGATGTTGGGGCCACCGAGGCCCTTAGGAATTGGAACCACACAGCAGCCTCAGTGGTGAGGCTGCCAGTATATAGACACCTTCTCTGGCCATCTTGATTCCATGGCCTTCCCTCAACTGCTATTTCTTTTAAAATCAACTCCTCATCAGCAGGAGTCATCTTTGCCAGGAACTGTCCGAAAGCAGAAGGTTCCGGAGGTCCTCTACCCAACACCCGGTTTATATTGCCTGGAGTATAGTCCACAACCTTTCCTCTGATCTTAACAAATGATTCTTTGGCTTGGGAGGCCTCAACATAAAATTCTCGGACTAACGATGCATTAGCGCGGCGATTGGCAGTGGCAATGGTTGCCCAATCTTGTGCTACAAGTTTATCTTTGACAAAGGGATTGGCTTCTACAAAGTCGGGGTCGAAACCCCTCTCTAAATTCAACTTTCGAGTGCCAATACACTCAAAGTGGGCTCTAGCGGTTGGGGAAGTGAACTGCCTCGGTATCCCACTAGGGGCATGAGCAGCCCCCACAGTGGACAGATGTGGATTTTCAGAAGGGTTTTGTTCACTTCCCGTATTAGTATCACTAGAAGAAGAACTTAAAGAGGGTTCGATACCCTTACCTTTCCTCGACGCTTTTCTTTTCGGTTTTGCAGACGATGCCTTGTTGGTTGCACCAGATCGTGTAACCACTCCCCTGTTCCCCTGGAGTGCTCTGGTTGGGGTTTCTTCACTGTGGGCAGTGGTGTGGACATCCTCCACACTATCAGCATTTTTGTTCTGGGGAATGTCTACAGTCTGAGTCTGCTCCTTAATCTTCTTCTGTCTTTCTTCTTCCTCACGAGCCAAACGCTCGTCCTCTGCTTGTTTCTTTTTCTGCTCGAACATCCTTGCTTCCTCATCCTTCTTTCGTTCTTCCTCTTTCAATCGCTCCTCCTCCTCTCTAGCCAATCTTGCGGCTTCTTCCTTCCTCAATCTCTCTTCCTCCTCTCTTTTTAATCTTTCTACCTCCTCTCGTTTGATTCTTTCCTCTTCTTCTCGGCGCTTTCTCTCGGCTTCTTCCCTCTTCATCTTAATTTCCGTGACCCTTTTGTTGTATTCTTCTTGTAATCTCAGCATTTCTTCATCCTCCTGCAAATCTGTATCATCAAAAGGGTTTTGAACAGAGTCCGAGACCCTTGATGAAGATACGGCTTTTGGACTCTCTGGTTTGGATGAACTCGCGTCTGCAACATTGGAGATGACCGGAGGTTCGCCGGAGATCGGTGGGGTTTTATTGAGATCGCCGGTGACGGCCTCCAGTGGTTGGTCGTCGGCGGTGCGGCGGCGGATCACCGGCCGTGTGGGTGCCTCTGGATGAGTGTTCAATCTCTTGCTTCTTGCCACTACTAGGGTTTTGGAATGGTTTTGGTTCGAGAAGGAGAAAGAAGAAGATGAATAGTGTAGGTTGTTTATGGAGAGAGAAAGGCTTTGTTTTTGAAAAAGGAGGGTTTTCTTTGTTTTTTTAGAGGGAACGGTTTAGGAGAGAGAGAGACAATGATAGCTTTCCTTGGGAATAGGTGGGGAAAGGACAAGTGGCATGAAAAGGTGACCTTTGTGTAAGAAAAAGCATGATGTGTGTCAGCCTTGGGCCCCTCCCAAATCGTCTCTTCATAAGTCAGACCGAGAGTGAGGAGCGCAGTGACCAGCCTCTGCCCAATGCGAACCTTTTTGTTCCAAAAAGCGCTAAAATTCTCCTACACACATCGAAATGAACTACCATGCAGAATTAAAAAGACCAAAAATAATAAAAATGCAGCAAATAACTGAAATAAAATATTTACAAGTGGTCCCGATGTTGCTTAATCAAGGTGGGGGGTGGAGAGTGGGCAGGGATGTGGGCACTCTCGTTCAGAAAATGCTTCACCCTTTGCCCATTGACTTTGAACGTTTGTCCGGATTGAGGAGCCATTAAGTCCAGAGTTCCAAAAGGACTTACCTTGACCACAGTGTAAGTCTCTTTCCATCGTGATTTTAAATTTTCCGGAAACATCCTTAACCTTGAATTAAAAAGTAGCACTTTTTGTCCCTCCCCAAACTCTCCATGACTGATTTTTTGGTCAGGCCACCACTTGATCTTCTCCTTGTTGGTTTTTGCATTTATGTAGGAGTGATGACAGAGTTCTTCTAACTCATTGAGGTAGGCATATTTTAAGTGGGAAGGCAATGACTTCAAATTCAAGTCAGGGGGATTTTTGGATGGTAGTTTGACATGTCTATCTTTGAAATCTAGCTGCTCAAAAGCTGCCAAGATCTCGTTACACTCATCCTCAAAAGTGTCATCACTCTCAGATTCGGAGTGCTCACTCTCACTCCCCACTGTGGGCACTGTGTCAAGACGGTGGGTTCCATTAATCGAACTCAAAGCAAAACAGTCTTCGGTTTCCATATACTTAAGGGCCTTGAAGACATTGAAAGTTACCTCTTGGTCATTAACCCGCATCGTGAGTTCTCCTTTGTGCACATCAATAAAAGTACGCCCGGTTGCAAGAAACGGACGCCCTAAGATGATTGGGATTTCTTTATCAGCCTCATAATCTAGAACTAAAAAATCAGCAGGGAAGATAAACTTATCCACTTGGACCAGAACGTCTTCTATTTTCCCTTTCTGGTAGGCAATGGACCGGTCGGCTAGTTGTAATGTCACGGTTGTGGGTCTAGCCTCTCCAATACCTAACTTGTTAAAAATGGCATCAAGTTGACACTAGCTCCTAAATCACAAAGTGCTTGACCTACTTCTTGTCCTCCTATAATGCATGGAATGGTGAAACTACCCGGGTCTTTCAACTTCGGTGGAATCTTGCTAGTAAGGAGGGCACTACATTCCTCGGTTAAAGCCACAGTCTCAAACTCACCCAACTTTCTCTTTTTGTTCAAAATATCCTTTAAAAATTTAACATAGCTTGGCATTTGCTCGAGAGCTTCTACCAAGGGTATGTTAATATGAAGTTGTTTAAAAATGTCTAAGAACTTTTTAAATTGAACATCGACATTTTTAGGCTTCATTCTTTGAGGAAAAGGGATACTTCGTGGGTCAATTTGAGTTTGCTGAGGTATTGGCTTTGGAACAGTAGGCTTTGGAACAGGTCCAAAAGTGGGAAGGTCAGGGATGTCGGTCCTCACTGTGGGGACCACAGTGACCTGAGGAGTGCCCACTGTGGGAACCACAGTGGGTATTTGAGGCGAATCATCAGACTAAAAAACGATATCTTTCAGATCCTTTCCACTCCTAAGAGTTATGGACTTGACATGTTCTGGTCCTTTTCCTATCACCCTAGCTTGTTCGGTATCACTCGGTAACGTTCCTGGTGGTCTATTCTTAACTTCAACGGCTAGTTATCCTACTTGAGTCTCTATGTTCCTAATGGCTGCTTGGGTTTGATTCATAAAACCCTTGAGAATTGATTCAATGGATTGTTGAACCTCAGCTGGTTGATTGGGTCGTGGTTGGTATGGTTGTGGGGACTGCCCACTGTGATGTGGGGACTGCCCACTGTGATGTTGCTGAAATCCAGGGGGATTGTATGGTCTTTGCTGGATATGACTCGGCCCTTGGGGTTGGAGTCCTTGATTACCAGACCAAGAGAAATTCGGATGATTTCTCCAACCTGGATTGTAAGTCTGCGAATAAGGGTTGTTCCTTGGGTTGGTTCCTATGACATTAACAGATTCGGGATTTGCTGGACAATAATCAAAAACATGCTCCTCTCCACAAAGGGAGCAGTTATCAGCGAGATGGGTTGCGGAATTGACTTGGCCTCGATTTTGATTTAAAACGATTTTTGTCAAGGCCACTAATTGTGCATTCATGGTTTTGAGTGCTTCAGAATCGATGGTGTTGGTTTTTGGCATGGGTGCTCTAGGATTTGACCATTCGGTATTGTTGTTGGACACTTTTTCTAATATTTGATATCCTTCGTTGTAAGTCATACTCGTAAATGTTCCACCGGCTGTTGCATCTAAGATGATTTTGGCTGCATTGGAAAGACCATTGTAAAAGGTCTCCAATTGGATGCAATGTGGGATGCCATGATGTGGGCACTTTCGAAGTAAATCTTTAAATCGTTCCCATGCATCCGAAACAGCCTCATCTTCCTCTTGCCTAAACAAAATTATATCATTTCGAAACCTAACATTCCTTGTTGGAGGAAAGTATTTTTGCAAAAATCTATCGGCAAGCTCTTGCCAAGTGGTTATCGAGTGAGGTGCATGTGCGTTCAGCCAAGACTTCGCCTTGTCCCTTAATGAAAAAGGGAAAAGCCTTAGTCTTAATGCCTCATCACTAACACCTTGCAACTGAAAGGAATTTGTCATTTCTAAAAAAGATTTTAAGTGCGAGTGTGGATCCTCAGATGGCGATCCTCCAAATTGGCCCATGGCTTGGATCATTTGAAACATCACCGGTTTGAGTTCAAAATGCGTTGCAACAATATTGGGTCTCAAAATTCCGGAGCTTAAATCACCAACTCCGGAAGTAGCATAGTCCCGTATTTTTCGATCTTTGCTATCGGCAATCGTGATTGTGGTCTCCACTATAGGTGGCGGTATTGCAGCCATGTTCACAGTGGGGATCACAGGGGGTTGTCGATTTCTGTTTTTGCGTCTTCTTCGAAAAGTTTTCTCTATTTCAAGATCGATTGGTAACAAAGGTTCGTGTTGTTGCCTTGGCATGCAACACGAAAGGTTAGAAAAACGAGTTACTCGGGCTCGAACAAAAACTAATGTCTTGAGATTTAAAATCACGCCAGTCCCCGGCAACGGCGCCAAAAACTTGGTACGTGCGAAATGTGTGCTTAAATCGCAGTGGTTTGCAAACTGTCCACAGTGGGAAGTGCAAGTGTACACTGTCCACTATGATCGTCACAACAAGTAATAGTTGGTAAAATACCAGAATCGAATCCACAGAGACTGGACAATCAAGACAATACGGTTCTCATGAGCTCCTTTTACAAGTTTCAACTAGAGAGGAAAATAATACTTTGGTTTGGTTTGGTAAAATAGCTACTTGAAACGATTTACTAAATGTTAAAAAGGAGGAATGTAGGTTGGATTTTCCCTAAATTTTATCTCAAATACTCGGTCCTTAGAGTGATCCTCGTATTCGTGGTGGACATTTTCGCTAGAAAAGCCCGGTTACAAAATACTCACACCGTTAGATAAAAATCCCATACTCTTAGTACTTGTTGTTTTGTCAATGGTAATCTCTAAATGGACCTTTTCAGGTCTCGATGGAATGTGTAGAGACAAATACTCTAAGTGTTTTTAATACACAAATTAGCTTGCCTACTACTCCAGTGGGCAGAGATTAGCTCACTATGCCGACCTCACTTTCGTAAGTGTCATAAGAATTCTTTCGAATCCCCTAGCATCATTCAAGCTCGTGTCACTGCGTTCTACTCATTTCTAAGTTAAGAACTAGACTTTTAGATCCTTGCAAGTGATCGGCTTGTTCGCATCTTTGGGTAAATATCGAGAATGAATGACCAAAACAATAAATATTCTAAGTATAAAGATTACTCAAGCATTTTCTATAAAATCCAGGTACTTCTCCTTCCTACATCCCAAAGGATGCTTAGCCTAACATTTCCGAAGTAAAGAAGACAAAAGATGAAGACTTGCACATAATAAAACTGAAAGTGGATTGAAAGTGCTCACAGTGGGGAACGAGAATTCGTCCCTGTCCACTGTGCTTTACGAACTACAATTAACTAGGAAAGGAAATTACAGAAATTAAAGCTAAGTTAATGCAGTAATTAAAAGACTAAACTAATGTGGTAGATGAGAGAAATTAAAGCTATCTTCTTAACCCAAGATGATTGTAAGAATGCTAGATTTCCCTAATAAATGAACCCAAGTGCTCCTTTATATACTAGAGGAAAGACTTGGATATTACACAAAAGAGATGAGTCTTCCAATGGGTAAAAACTGCTGTATAATGGCAGAAATCAGCCCCTTGTGCAAACCTATTACCCAATGGATCCTTCTCCAAGTCAATTTCCATGTACATAGAGGAGTACTTGTTGCAATCTTCTATGTAGATGTCATTTTGTACTTCCTCCAGCCATTTCCCTGCCAATGAACCTTCTTCTTCCAGAAAATTAGATCCCAACTAATAGTTTCTTTTGTCTTTCTTGATCAGCTCGAATAGTGGGCAGCCGGAGTGGGCACAACAGTGGTCACTGCAGGATAAAACGTGAAAAACACCCAAATTCCACCAAATAGTTCATTAAATACCATGGTTCACTCCTTTTGCTCATTTTCGAGAATTATAATAAGAATGGGGGGTTTTTAGAAGTGAAATGGCTAAAATTGACAGAATAAAGTGGAAAATAAATGGAAATAATAACTCTAAAAATAGAGTTATCAGCGACCCATTCTGAAATGGCTGCGATCCATTCTGAAACGGCTGCGATCCATTCTGCAAGGGTGGTGGCCTTATTTGCTGAGGAGGAACCGTCCCGAACTGGGGATTTGGATTGAACGGTCCTGGTTGCTGGTTCTGCATGAACGGACCTGGATGCTGATTCTGAGCGAACGGACCTGGTCCTGGAGCTGGATTATGCGCAAATGGTCTAGGACCATTTTGACTGAATGATCCTGGCCTGGATTCTGAACGAACGGCCTAGGACCATGCTGAGGACCAAAGGGATTTCTCAGTCGTGCGATCTCCTCGGCGGCTCTGCGACTCTGCTCGGCCATGGGATTGATTTGATTACTAGCAACTTCCAGCTCTTGATACATATGAGCGATGACATGTTGCTGATTTCCAGGGGCTGCATTTTCCTAAAACAGAGATCAAAGAAAACTCCAAGAAACCGGTAGTAGGACGCACGTTTGTCGAAGATTTTCTCTAGATGGGGTCCCACGGATGGCGCCAAACCGTTAATGCCAAAAATCGCACCAAGTACAACTTAAGGTCGATGTGGACTTTAACAGCTAAAGAAAGGAATCGTTCGACAAAAGCGTGCGATAAAGACGGAAATGTAAATGAGACAGAGAATTTGGTGACGCAGGAAAAACCTCAACGAGGAAAAAACCCGCGGACGACAGTAGATGTCGTCGCTGCACTATGGTCGCCAAACAGGGGCGATGTCCTTGTGTTTCTGGTGTCGATCGTACAGAGATTACAATACAAATGAAAGAAAGACTTCAAAATGTAAAGTAACAAGTGTTTTTATGTGAAAACAGTATGCGTCGTGTGTAAAAATGATGTGTCATGCGTGATTGTCTTGCGTCGAGAGCAATCTTCTATGAGTGATCTCTTTGTCTTGAGTGTTCTTCAGAGTTCGAGTGCTCGTGCCTGTTGTTCGATATCTGGAACTGATGATTGAGCTTGGAATTTGTAGTCTTCGGGCGCTCTTAATTGAGTTATTAAACACTTCGATAACTGCCGTAACGGACGTCGCTTTTAGTGTTGTTTATGACCTTTATCAGTTATAGCCGTTGTCCATTAATGATGTTAACTCCTGCATTAAACACTGAACAAACGTAACAGTTTATGTCATGCGTTAGTTGGTCGAGGTCGCGTGGTTCTATGCGACGGTCGTGTGGGACGTACGACACTATGGTCGAGTATCGCGGAACTCTCGACCTACCTTTTAAAAGGGGCGACGGAGGTTTTAAGGGTCTTTGTCGGGACCTTATCTTAATCCAAGATATGGTTCAAAATATGTGTCTTACCTTTTCTGGTCGTGGTCGAGACCTTATCTTAATCCAAGATATATGAACTAGCTTGTTTTGAGGGCTATGCAGTCGTCCGTCAGATGACCGTGGTCGATGTGGAAATCGCACCACTTCGATTTATCTTTCTTACCGTCATCTTTGTCGGACTTCTTCGGCCATCGGATGGTCGCCTGGACGGTCTTCAGGGCCTCGACCAAGTCCTTAGTGGTTCCTTTGAATCCGTATGAGGATATCTTAGGATACTGAGGAAATTTGGTCGGAGCTGTGGTCTTCTTTTTCTTGAATCGCACATTCGAGATTTATCGTGCAGGCTCTGATCTGGATACCGCCTTCGTCTTGAATTATGCCTTCTTCATGCTCAACGACCTCTTGTCGTCAGAATGCTTTCGACAAAAAGCAGCATCATCCTCTACCCTCATATAAGTCAGGGTTCTTGCACGGACATCTTCGAAATTATCTGGAGGATATTTGGTCAAGTCAATGTACAGACCCGAACTGTCATCCAGACCATGTTTGTAGGCTTCGATCGCGGTCTTGACGTCGCAGTTGCGGACACTGATCATCTCCGTGTTGAACATGTTGAAATAGCTCCGGATAGATTCACCGGCCTTCTGCACGACATAATACAAGTCGGTGGTCTGCTTTTCCATCTTGCGACTACTGGCGAATTGCTGGGAAAAATGGTTGAATAACTCAGCGAAGGAACCGATGGATTTGGGCTTGTGGTTAATCAACCATTGGAGGGCAGGACCCATAAGATTCGCGCCAAAACTTTTGCACATGCACACTTATTGATGCATATGTGGGATCAAGACTGTCCACATTAACTATTTATATTATGCGATGTGTTCTGTGGGGTCTGTGATACCAGAGTACTTGGGTGTGAAAGCGGGGATGTTATACTTCTTCGGGACGTCGACAGTCGCTATCGTGTCAACGAAGGGTGACGCCTGATACCCCGAGCGAGGCTCGACGTCGACGGGCACGGCTGCCCCCGGCAGCTTAGCGAGCAAAGACAGGACACGTTCATTCTGGTCTTCCAACATCTTCAGCTGTTGGGCGACAGGATCATTAGGATCGGAACTCACACCTGTTGGAGGGTTAATCCCTGAACTGGTGTCGTTCCCGTACGACGAACCATTAGCGTCCCCATTGATAGGGACAAAATATGGTTGAGCCCCGTTATGTAGAGGCAGCGGTCTCAGATGCTGAGGAGGAATTGGCCCAAACTGGGTATTTGGGATGAACGATCCCTGCTGCGGATTTTGAACGAACGAAACTAACCCAGGATTCCGGACGAACGGAACTGAGCCCGGATTTTGGACGAACGGTCCTGAACCTGGATTCTGGACGAATGGTCTTGGACCGTTCTGCGGTCCGAACGATAAATTCGGATTATGATTCCTCAGCCGCGCGATTTCCTCAGCTGCCCTTCGACTTTGCTCAGCAAGGGCGTTGATTTGATTGCGCGCAGCTTCCAACTCCTGGTACATCTGGGCGATGATCTGCTCTGGATTTCCATGACCTTCCATTTTCTTGAAACAGAGAAAAGAAGAAACTCCAAGAAACTGTTAGTCTGACGCACGTTTGTCGAAGACTTTCTCTAGATGGGGCCCCACGGTGGGCGCCAAACTGTTAATGCCAAAAATCGTCCAGAAGGATAACTTAAGGTTGATTGTGGAGCTTAACTGTTAGGACACAAAATGTCCTAATTATAAGATAGTTTTGTAAAGGGGTAATTAATTGTAATATGGGACTAACAAGTGGTATCAGAGCCTAGCAGAGAAGAATTTGTGCATCAATCCAAGTATTTTTATCAATTTTCTGAGAAATTGAAGTTTTGTTGAGTTTTTTTTTGAGATTTTATTGTAATCTTCAAAAATCTGGAGTTCATTTGAGTTTTGGATCGATTCAAGTTCACAAATCTCTTTGATATTCGTTCTCTAACAGATTGCATTTTTCAAAATTGATTTTCATTCACAAAATCTTATTATTTTGAAAAATTTGAAATGAACAGTGAGTTTTTTTTCTTTTTGTTCGAAGGTTTTAAACAAGGATGATTTGTTTTCAATGGTGAAATTGCTTTGATGTTTCTTGCTTCCACAAATCTGTTTGTGTTGTGTTTTAGAACAGATTGCAAGTCACGGATTCGAAAAATAGCATCTAATATATATTTTTTGATGATATCTTGTCGAAACATATCTGAAAAAGTGTTCATCAAAGGTTGTTTGAAAGTGATGATCGATCCATCATTTTAGTGTGTTCTTGTTGATATAATTACTACAAATCGACTTATCTTGAAATTTCCAGCACACAACATCATATCGCAACTCAAGTGTGTCGCAACCTCAATCATATCGCAACTCAAGTGTGTTGCAACCTCAGTTGCGATATCGCAACCAACTTCGTCGGAAAACTCGTGGGTTGTCGGAAACCGTCGCATGATCTCAATCTAAAAGTTGCAAATCGTTGCTGTGTGTTCTAAAATCGCAAACAAAACGAAATAAATCGTTTTTGACGTGAAGAAAGCAAAAGAATCTAAAGTGTGAAAAACTCAGATATGGAAATCGCTGTTGGGTTGATGATGAACAGTACTAACGGAGTCCGTTAGTACTCCGTTAGTTTCATTACAAGTTTGGTCCTTCCGTTAGTTTCTTAGTTAAGTCAGTTAACTAGTTTTAGTTTTTGTCAGTTTTGGTCCCTAGACTTCTAGTTCTATTTTGTGTCAATTTTAGTCCATGCAGTATAGGTTTAAGTCAGTTTTAGTCCCTTTAGTTTTAACTTTCAGTGTATTACATCTTTAGTCCCTAGACTTGTAAGTTTTAGATTTTTACATTTTTAGTCCTTTGAGTTTTTATTTCTTTTTAGGATTTTTCATTTTAGTCCTTGTATTTTATAAGTGATAGTTTTTTTTTACACTTTTAGTCCTTGTTATTCGTTTTAGTTTCGTAAGTTGTCGTTTTTAGTTGATTTTGGGTGATTTTTGGCATTAACAGTGTCCAATATCTAGCTATATCGATCTTTTAATGCATCTTCCATTGATGAAGAAGTATGTATAAAAGTAACATTCCATGTAATATAAGAAACAATTTTCGAACGTAGTGAGAAGGGCAATATTAGTTTCTAATGGTGGAATCAACTTGACCCATGAAATCTTCCTATCCTCATTTTCTCCCCCTCCCCAAAAAAAAAACTTGTCGCATTTTCTCCAACTTGTTAATCACAACTACAAGGGCTTTAAAACTGGACATATGTGGCAAGACATTCCAAAACAGCTTGAGTTAAGACTCTCCTTCCACCATCCGATAAAGCCTTAGTTTTCCATCTTGATAGTCTTAATTGAAATATCTCCACGATAGGTCCTTAGCTTTGAAATTTATAGGGAAAATTCTCAGCCTTACTTTCAATTGTTGATGAGAACAATAAGTTTTACTAGTAAGCATAATGAAAATATATAATGAGATAAGAACGAGAAGCGATATGTATATTCTTTTATAGTATACAACTTTTGTGTTTCAATATCACATAAACATATTGTCCGAACACATAGAAATACATGTTACAATTGACTTGTCATGACCATTTTAATATATTTATAAATACTTAAATACAAGAATTTTGTTTGTTTGCACAAATTAATAAGGCTATCTAATTAAACATGTTGCCCAACTTGAGACAAACTCAAAATAAGCTTTCAAGCGTCGTGTATCACAGGGGAACATCTATCAAAGATATTCGAGTTGTGGTGTGGGCAATTTCCAAGGTATGCGGTATTTTTAACATCTTTTATCACAAAAAAAATTATTTTTGGTACCAATCACTCGACAATTAACACTTCTGCGACTTTTGGGAATGAAAAGTGTATAATCGTGTGATTTAACGGCTAGCCCAAGTTCAAGAAGTGTTGTGTATCACAACTGTTGGTTCTGTTTTGAAAATCTGCTTATATTTGTTTTCACTCTCATTAATTTATTTTCTAACATTTTTTTGTGGGTTGATTGAATTATTTTGCGAGCCAGAACGTCAGGAACACACGAACGACATGATCTACAACAACTCTTCAAAGTCTACCAAATACGTTGTTGACGAGATTCAATTGTCATCTTTCTATTGGGTCAAGAATAGATATAAGAAGCATAAGATCAATTGGATATATTGGCTTTGTAATCCTGCTTCTTTATTGTAATGGGTTCCTCTTTGCCTCTAGCGCCTTGCTAGTGTTGCTCTAATAAAATTCGCCGTTCAAAAAAATTTGTGAGCCAGAAAGGGGGTGGATGTTTCTATTATCTAGGTATAAGTAAACACGTAAAAAGGGTGTGATAGGGTTGCAAGCATTTCACCTTCTGTAAGACATCTCAGAAGTGTGATATGAATGTGATATAAGTGTCTTCTTAGAAGTGATGGCCAATTTGCTTATGGCTTCTTGTAAGACATTGTTGAATACAATAAAATGAGCAAGATCTACTTGTTAAGTTGTGATAGGTTTGTATACTAGTTAAGAACATTATAAGTGTCTGATAGGCGGGTTCACACCCCCCTAAATCTAACCGCAAGTGTACGGGTCGAAATCAAGTAATACTACAAAAGTACGAGTATCGAACACAGGGAACTAGGAACTAAGTATCACAATGACTATAAGATCTATTAACTGAACGGTCGCAATTTTGAGTGGTTGGTATAAACTAATTAATTGCAAGAAAACAAATCACAAACGGGACAGTGAACAACTTAGGAAACTTCGAATAGAGAGAACAGTTGAGGGTTGGAAATCCTAAGGTTTTCACGTACAAACAATTGACTCAAACCATTTACCAGTTATTCCATATAATGAATACCCAATCTCTAAAGATCACCGTTGTTCTTTCTCGAGCAACAACAGCTTTTATTTCGAAAACACAAGTTTTATCTCTCGATCTCAACTCATGAAACTCAAAATACATTAAAAGCAAGATTTAACGGGACTAAGGCTTATTTGGTATATCTCTATCCAATTTCTCACCTTAGGCATGCAATTTCTAGTTCTAAGTAACAATTAATTCTCTCGAACTTAACTGAAAACAAACAAAACAATTGAAAGTTGGCCAAACTCACAAAAGCATTAAAGCTCAAATCACATGCTTCATTAACTAGGAAAAACTGATAAAAGTCTCAAATCACGTGTTCATAAGTTTCAACCAAATTCATTCCAACCCCCAACATCTAAAGACTAGTTCATGTTGGTGGTGGACTCAAACATAAGAAAAGGGGATGAAAAAGTGTATGCAAACACAGTGATCGTGAACGTGTTAGATGTAATGGTGAACTCCCTTCTCCCGGCTCTAATCCGCTTCGTGTGATGAATGTCTCCTCAATCGATCCTCTATCGTGGCTCCAAAATACGTGAAAGTGCTATGAAAACCGCCTCCAAGTCGTCTGCCGTCGTCCGTGTGCGAATGATTCAATGATGACCTAAAATCCGAAAAAAACGCAAAAAATATAAAAGTTGGAACAAGGACACCCGAGGTTTATGCCGCGGTTTGTAAACCGCGCAGGAAACCGCACGGTTTCCTGAGGTACTTCGGGTCAGTTTCGGGTCATGGGTCGGCACGGGTCTTGGGCTTCCGTTGGCTTCGTTTTGTACTATTTTTGGGCTCTTTTCCGCTTCTTTTCTCGATGTTTGTCTTCCTTCGGATTACCTGCACATTTCACTTGATAAAACATAACATTCCGCCTTTTTGCTAGAACACAAGCCAATCTCATTGGTTTGAGGACCGAAAATAACGCCAAAAAGTGGCGTTATCAACAACCCTAAACCAAGCGTTGCTTGTCCTCAAGCAAATTTGCGATAAAATAGAATAAAAGCATACATCAGTGAAATAGTAACTGCACAACTCCCAATCCGAACTACGTAATGCACTGGTGATTTCCCATACCCGTGAATGCCTATATCACTCTCGCCTCATCCTTATTTTGTTTGATCTATGGCCTTCCATTGTGAGTTGAACTCGTGACTGCACCTATTACATTAAGGTTGTACTAGGTCCAAACATACTAGGGAAAACATTTCTCCTCGACCCTACCTCACGGAATACTCTCATTTCACTCAAACCTAGGCTGTCGCACATGTTGTCATGTATAAGATTACTCGAAAATCACATGACAACTCTAAAGAAAGACGCACAACTGTCCAAAAGAATTGATCTCAGAAAGGAATCAAGTAGCAAGACAGGGACTATCGGTAAATGTGGTCGTATACCCTAATCACATTTTCCAGAAGATCCTCCAGGTCTTTACAAGGGTTGTAACGGGGCTAGGGTTATGGCTAAAAAACGAAGGGTAAACGGATCAAAAATCCTTAGTGTGTCAATTTTTAGCAGTTGTGAACTTCTTGACCTCATTTTCTATTATTTGGCCCTCTTTGTCACTGCTGGAGTCGCTTTGACTCTCTTATTTTCTGCGGTAAAGCTATCTAAACAACTGTATTTATTTTCTTTTTGTATTTTTTTTAAGTTGGGACTTCATTGGTCCTCTTTATTTGATTGGGGCTGCATTGGCCCTCTTTTCTATCTATTTTCATGACTGGCCTGTACTGCTTCTGATTGACACACTTTCGGATAAGGGTTGGCTAAGGCTTTTGGCTAGGGCTTAATGGTGGGCTTGAAATGAAAAAGGTAAGTGTTTGGCTACAAAGGGGTTTTGGGTACACACATAATGGGTCAAAAGGAACGATAGCTAAAAATGGGTTAAACATACACACGCTGCCTGGAATCATCTCTTATGGTCCACACGATATGGTCTACTACACCCTTACCCAATATCCCGATGGTGGTTTTTGCTACTCAACGCAATATTATAGCGAGATCACTATATAATCACGACAAGGAATTCGAAAAAGTGTATATGAATTTCGTGTTTAAATCCCTCGAAGTGAAAAAAACGTCATTTAGGCTCAATTCTCGCTATTGGGTGGTCTCCACTAATGTCCCTAGTCATGCCTATTCCCGGTCCTTCCCTAATGGTCACGTTACTATCACAAGATTCTTCCCACAATGGTCGTCCTCAACCATTCAAAACAAAAATTTAGCTACTATGATCTAAACATTCAGAAGTGCAGGAAATCTACGTGCATAACGTGGGCACGATTGGGCAACCCCAAACCTTACCCATACATTGTCCCCAATGTGCAAGTGTCGGTGCAGGCGATACACAGATGTGACACGTATCCTTGTGTAGTTATAGCAGTTATCAAACAGAAAAGACAAATTCTTAATCACGAAACATCGAAGAGTCAGTCTAACGCTTTTAAAAAAATGGCCACCCCAAACCTAGGTCGTGGCCTAGGTTTGTCAACTAAAGCCAACCCCAAACCTCGGTGAAACCGAGGTTTGTACAAGACTAAAAGTGAGTGTGTAGATGTTGAAGATGAGGCACCCCAAACCTAAGTGAAACTTAGGTTTGTTGCATCTCGTTCAACTAAAAGGAAACCAAACATTATACACCACTCGTTAACATATAGAGTTAGAACATACTTGTTTGCCCGGACAGAGGAGATTCTCTTGAAAAGTTGGATCGATCAATTGAGAGACATCAGAGAATATGGAGAGAGAACACAGAAAAACAACGCACACTAATGAAAGCAAAAGGATTAAGAAAGCAAAGAAACTAAACGACACAAAGCAAGAAATGTAAAAACACTGCACGAGAAACACCCAGAAGTAACAGGGGGACCCCCGCGGTTTTGGCCGCGGTTTGGAAGTCGCGGGATAAACCGCGCAACATTCTATTTCGCAAAACAAACAGAGGCTCACGCGGTTTTGGCCGCGATTTGTAAACCGCGCAGGAACCCACGTAAGTCTCTGTTCCCTATTTTTTTTTATAAATAAAATCACTCCAACACATAAATTAAAAACAAAACACGCAAACCTCGGTGGGTTGCCTCCCACCCAGCGCCGTAGTTTCGGTCGTGGCTTGACCTTCCTTCTAATTACTCCTTCGGCTCTCCTTGATTACCGGGTTCCTCTTCACTTCTACCTCTCTCGCTCTCGAACATCTTGAACATTACCTTTTCGCCGCCAACCCTCAAGGTCATCTCTCCTTCCTCCATATCTATCAGCGCTTTGCTCGTGGCCAGAAAGGGTTTTCCCAATATCAACGAGACTTCTTCATCTTCATCTATGTCGATCACCACGAAGTCCACCGGAAAATAGAACTTGTCAACCTTGATGAGCACATCCTCTATTACTCCATATTGATACACTATTGATCGGTCTGCAAGTCAGAGTGTCATGTACGTTGGCTTTACTTCCCCCAGGCCAAGTTTCCGGAAAAACAGATAAAGGCATTAGATTAATACTTGATCCTAAATCACATAACACCTTATCAAAACAAAGATTCCCAATTTGAATAGGGATCAAAAAACTCCCTGGATCCTTAAGCTTCGGGGGAAACTTGTTCTGAATGATCGCACTGCACTCTTCAGTAAGTGCAATGGTAGACTGTTGTTTGATTGCCCTCTTCTTGGATAAGATCTCTTTCATAAACTTGAGATATGTTGGCATTTGGGCTAGCGCTTCTGCGAAGGGGATGTTGATGTGTAGCTTCTTGAAGATGTCAAGGAATTTCTTGAACTGTTCCTCATCTTTATGTGCCTTCACCCGATTCGGAAATGGTAGCGGTGGTACAAACGGTTTGACTACCGGCTTCGATGGAGGTGTCACACATTCGCCTTCGGCTTCTCCCGATCAATCATATCACTAGAACACTCATCCTTCAGCCCAACATTCGCCTCCTTGACCATCTCCGTCTCTACTTCGATAACTGGCTCATGAGTCAGGTCTTTTTATCAATTTCGCCCCGCTCCTCAGATGAATTGCATTGCATTCTTCTCTTGGTTTCCTTTCCGTCTGACTAGGGAATATTCCGGGAGCTCGGTTTTGTAATGCTTCAGAAATTTGCCCCACTTGCCTCTCAAGGAGCTTGATGGAGGCGGTGTTCTGTTCACTTGCTGCTTTTACCGTACTTACCGTGCTGGCTAATCCCTCAACAATACTATCCATCTTTATCATAAACTTCATCATCATATCTTCCAGCCCCGATTTCTTCTCTACGGATGGTCCTTCATCGAATTTCCTTTGGTTGAAACCTGGAGGACGGTAAACATTGTTAGCATTAGAAGAATTAGAAAAGTTGGGATGATTACCTTGTTGTTGTTGGCAGGGTTGACTCCATGAAAAGTTAGGGTGTTTCTTCCACCCTTCGTTATATGTGTTCGAAAAAGGGTCGTTCATCGACTGGTTGTTCCGGTTTTGTAAAAACTGAACTTGCTCGGGTTCTTGTGAAGTAGGGAACACGTCCGGACTACCTCCCTTCAAGTGGTTGCTGATAGCGGCTAGCTGAGCTTTTATTACCTTCAGTTCATCCGATTCTTGAACACTCGCTACCGGTCTGATAGAAGATCGTGGAGTGGCATAGCTATGTTCGGCTAGATTCTTGATCAAATCGACTGCTTCTTCATAAGTCTTATTAATGAGAGCTCCACCCGCTGCAGCAGTGAAGTCATTCTTGAACTGCGGGTGAAGGCCTCCAAAGAATGTTTGGATAATCACCCAGCCGTGTAACGCATGATGTGGACACTTTTTCAACATGTCCTTATATCGTTCCCAAACTTTATATAGAGTCTCTTGGTCCCATTGCGCGAAGTGAGTAATATCGTCCATCAGTTGAGCGGTTCTTCCCGGTGGGAAGAATTTCTGGAGAAACGCAGCTTTCAGGCCTGCCCATGTGGTGATCTGATCCGATGGTAGGCCCTCTAGACAAATTTCAGCTCTACCCTTCAGGGAGAAACTGAATAGCCTCAGCTTGATTGCATTCTCTTCTATCCCATTGATCTTGAACGTATTACAAATCTGTTCAAATGCACGAAGATGTGCATGGGGATCTTCAGTTGGCGCACCCCCAAACTGATTCTGCTGTACCATCACGATGGTACTCGGCTTGAGCTCGAAATAATTTTCCGCAGTGGTGGGCGCTTGGACTCCTATGCGTGTGGCTGCCACATGCGGATCGGAAAACGACCGCATAGGACTTCTCTCGGGAGGAGGTGGAGGGTTGTTGACAGGTCGTTCGTTGATCGGTCTCTCGTCGCCCATCTTCAATTGCCTTTTAACTTTTGATTCTTTGAGTAATCGACGGGCGGTTCTTTCGATCTCCGGATCAAGTGGTTCGATTTCCTTCCCTCGGGTCTTCCTTGGCATAAACCAATTAGTACCTGAAGCGGAAAGTAGACAAAATTTAGCAATCCAGAAACTGAAAGTGATGGAACAAAATAAAAAAAATAAAAAAAATTGTTCAATGTAATAGCACTTATAGCTGGTAGTGCTATCAGTTGCAACTAGTTCCCCGGCAACGGCGCCAAAAACTTGATAGCCGGGTTCACACCCCCCTAAATCTAACCGCAAGTGTATGGGTCGAAATCAAGTAATAGTACAAAAGTACGAGTATCGAACACAGGAACTAGGAACTAAGTATCACAATGACTATAAGATCTATTAACTGAACGGTCGCAATTTTGAGTGGTTGGTATAAACTAATTAATTGCAAGAAAACAAATCACAAACGGGACAGTGAACAACTTAGGAAACTTCGAATAGAGAGAACAGTTGAGGGTTGGAAATCCTAAGGTTTTCACGGACAAACAATTGACTCAAACCATTTACCAATTATTCCGTATAATGAATACCCAATCTCTAAAGATCACCGTTGTTCTTTCTCGAGCAACAACGGATTTTATTTCGAAAACACGAGTTTTATCTCTCGATCTTAACTCATGAAACTCAAAACACATTAAAAGCAAGATTTAACGGGACTAACACTTATTTGGTATATCTCTATCCAATTTCTAACCTTAGGCATGCAATCTCTAGTTCAAAGTAACAATTAATTCTCTCGAACTTAACTGAAAACAAAAAAAACTATTGAAAGTTGGCCAAACTCACAAAAGCATTAAAACTCAAATCACATGCTTCATTAACTAGGAAAAACTGATAAAAGTCTCAAATCACGTGTTCATAAGTTTAAACCAAATTCATTCCAACCCCCAACATCTAAAGATTAGTTCATGTTGGTGGTGGACTCAAACATAAGAAAAGGGGATGAAAAAGTGTATGCAAACATAGTGATCGTGAACGTGTTAGATGTAATGGTGAACTCCCTTCTCCCGGCTCTAATCCGCTTCGCGTGATGAATGTATCCTCAATCGATCCTCTATCGTGGCTCCAAAATATGTGAAAGTGCTATGGAAATCGTCTCCAAGTCGTCTGCCGTCGTCCGTATGCGAATGCTTCAATGATGACCTAAAATCCGAAAAAACGCCAAAATATAAAAGCTGGAACAGGGACACCCGCGGTTTATGCCACGGTTTGTAAACCGCACAGGAAACCGTGCGGTTTCCTGAGGTACTTTGGGTCAGTTTCGGGTCATGGGTCGGCACAGGTCTTGGGCTTCCGTTGGCTTTGTTTTGAACTCTTTTTGGGCTCTTTTCCGCTTCTTTTCTCGATGTTTGTCTTCCTTCGGATTACCTGCACATTTCACTTGATAAAACATAAAATTCCACCTTTTTGCTAGAACACAAGCCAATCTCATTGGTTTGAGGACCAAAAATAACGCCAAAAGTGGCGTTATCAGTGTCATCTTAGAAGTGATGGCCCATTTGATTATGGCTTCATGTAAGACATTGTTGAATACAATAAAAATGAGCAAGACATACTTGTTAAGTTGTGATAGATTGGTATACTAGTTAAGAACATCATAGATTTAATGGTAAAGATGATAAAGGACACACTTATTACAATTCATGTTGAGTAATTGGATGTTGCATACATGAGCTTGACTTGGAACGTTTAACACATGAGGGTGTTAGGATTTAGGAAAACACTAGTATTGTATAGTATTTTTTTGTTGGTTTTACCTGTTAATTATGCCTATATTACCCTAAAAAAATGTGTTGCGTTGTTATCACACTAAACCACAATACAATTACAATGTTTTGCTTTATTTTCACACTAACTCAAACTACATCACATGCATATCACACTCTTTTTCACATGCCTATCACACTCTTATCACTTAGATTTCACATGCATATCACACTTCTATCAAATTGCTATCACATCAATATTACAAAGGTAAGCCATGTGATATGGCTTATGAAAAATTTGGTGGGTTTTAAACTAAAATTTGTAGTGAAGGAAAGCATTCCACCTTACAATAAGACTTGCGTAGGAAAGAAAACAAAGTAAGTCCTCCATTAGGGTGACGAGGGACAAAGTAGCAAGCAAAAAGTATTGAACCTTAGCCGATCTAGAATCCCTGTCAGTAAGCGTGATGTTGTAATCGGCCAAGAGGCTATTATGTGTATATGAGAGATGAGGAGAAGCAGAAGCTCTAGAATATCATCCGTCAAGAAGTTGAAAAAGTTTGTTAACAGAATGGAAAACCCATTGGATGTTGACAATGAGGGGGGCAATGAATCCGAAATTACTATTTGGGTAAAAAATCACACCCTCGACCGACTTGGGAAATTCCCTCGACATGACCCATGGACACTGATTACCTTAATGACCAAGGATATCTACGACAGTTATACCCCCAACCGACAAGGATAATACCCATTATTGTCATATCCCCGACATACGATAGTTGGTTATTGAAAGACATCTTATGTCACTAGTCTTGTATCACTAGTCTTATGTCTTACGTCACTAGTCTTACACCACTAGTCTTACGTCACTTTTCTTACGTCACTGGTCTTATGTCGCCAGTTACATGTCGCAAGTTACGAGTCGTCCGTCTTGTGTCGACAGTCACCTGTCGTCGGTCTTATATCGCATGTTAACTGTCACCAGTAAACATGTCGCATCTGTCATATCTCTTGTCCCAAGACCTGACACTTAGTCATGGTTAACCAAAGGCAACTCAAGAAGGTGTTACTGCCAAAAATCGCACAAAAGTACAACTTAAGGTCGATTTGGACATTTAACAACTAAAGAAACGTATCTCAAGTCAAAAAACACAATCGCGAGGAAAAAGTAAGAGGGACAAGAGATTTGGTGACGCGGAAAACCCTGAAACGAGGGAAAAAACCGCGGTCGACTTGGCTAGAGTCTATAGTGCACTATAGTTCTCCAAACAGGGGCGAAAGTCCTTTTGTGACAAATGATATGTGTACAATAGGTTACAAATGAAGTAAAAATACACTTAGTCGTGTGTAAAAAGTGTGCGTCATATGTTTAAACGTGCGAAACAAGCTGCTGTCGTGCGATTTGAACTGTTATCGTGTGGTCTGAACTGCTGTCGTGCGGTACTTGCGTTAGCGACGTATGCTCGAATGCGAGAGAGAAAATGTATAAATAGATGAGAATGCAGTTGTATAGATAGATGAATTCCTCCCGTCCTCGAGGTCGGAGCATGCCTTTATATAGGTTTCGACGGTCATTAATGAGCTTTAACGGTTGGTCTTGTAACCGCTGCCGACATTAAATGTGCTTTGATGATTGTCTTTGTAACCGCTGTCGAGTCTTTAATGTCATTAAGAGCTCGACCGTTATTGACCGTTGTACCATAATGGCTTGTAGACCTGCATTAATGAACAAAAGAAACGGCTGTTGACCATTGATGGTTAGTGTAATTGTAAGACCGTCTTAAGTTCAGGACGTCGGTCTTATGGAGCATACGACCGTTGCCGAAATATAAGAACAATGACAGGAAATTATCGACGTAAGATCGACGAGTCGTAACTAGCGACACGTAACTAGCGACGTAAGAGTAATAACATAATACTAGTGATGTAAAGCTAGTGACGTTAGACTAGCGATGTGCGACGTGCGACATGTGATGTGCGACACCTGACGTGCGATAATTAGATGTAAGATGACTATTGACCCAATATGTCTTTTAATAACCAATTACCGTGTGTCGGGGAATTGGCAATAATGGGTATTACCTTTGTCGGTCTGGGGAATTTCCCAAGTCGGTCGAGGGTGTGATTTTTTACCCAAACAGTTAGCCCCCCGAGATCTGGATTTCAAAGTCATTTGAGCTTCAGATCTCGGACCAAAGTAAAATGATGAGTCGTGTCATTTCTGCTAATTGGATCTTTAGAAAAAAACTGGCTTGGTCAGCAAAAATCGCGAGACCAATCAATAGTATTAAGTAAGTTGCGGCGACCGAAATATGATCTTTAATGCACAAGTTACTTGTGGTATTCATTCACTAATGTGAATGAGGAAAAACTAACGACGGTCATAAGACGATCTTAAAACACAAGGAGCTGATGATGATCCATCAAAATGAGACTTATGGGTCGGGAGTCAATCGTAAGACGATTGGGCTGAAATAAAGCTTGGCGGTGATCATAAGATGATCGAACCAAGATAAAGTTTAAGGATCTTGCGATACAGTCGTTTAGAGACTTATGTTCTGGCGTTCCGAGCCGATATAGTCGTTGTAGACTTTTCATCTGGCGTTTAGAGCCGGTATGGTCGTTATAGACCTATGATCTGGCGTTCCGAGCCAATACTGTCGTTATACACTTGTGATCTGGCGTTCTGAGCCGATACGGTCGTTAGAGACCTACGATCTGGCGTTCGAGCCAATACGGTGGTTAGAGACCTATGATTTGGCGTTCGAGTCGATACGGTCGTTAGAGACCTATGATCCGGCGTTCCGAGCCGATACGGTCGTTAGAGACCTATGTTACGTTGTGTAAGTTTTGCTTTAGCGATAATCGGTAAAAAATTTACCTTACTCGTGATTGTACGGTTAATCTTGCGACTTGCCTTTATTGGCGATCCTGAGATTAAAACATGCGAGTCGCATTTAGTGGTGACTTTTGCATTTTGACATGCATCTTACCATGACTGGTGATGCTGAGATTTAATGTACAAGTTGTCTTTATTGAAGACATATGCCTTGACTAGCGATGAGATTTCAACATGCGACTCGCTTTTATTGCCGACTGATAATTTTAACCTGTGTTTATCATGACTGGCGATCACAAAAATGTGAGTAATGACTATAAATCGCAACCTGCGTTTGCCATGACTGGAGATCATAAGATTTTAAAATGTGAGTCGTCCTTATCGACGACTACAAATTGCGTTTCAAGTCGTGGAGACTTTATTTCTCACGATATAAATCGTAAGACCTGTGTTTAAGTCATAAAGACTTTGTTTCTCACGATGTGAATCGTAAGGAAGGATCTACTTTTGAAATAACCGGGCGACTGGGCTTAACATACATTCTAAGCCCGAGAGTTTAAGTCATAAGACTTTATCTTTAGAGCTCAACTTAGAATGTACCTATTGGATCCTGTGATTTGTATGCAATGATTCGTATGATCTATTTCATGACATGCCAGTCGTGAGAGGTCGACATAGTTGTAACCTAATAGTCTTTGGAGACGTTATTTCTTATGCCATGAACCGTAAGACTGACGTTCATGCGCTCCTGCGTGCCTGTAGGTTGTTGGCGTGTGTGATTTCGAAAGGAATTCCGAATTTTGCATAGAACATTAGTATGGATAATTTTCTGGTCTAGGACAGGAGGTAATTTAACGATGTCCATCCCTTCCTTATAAAGGGTCGGGGGATTAAGGACATATGTAAAAATTTATACCTGAGTGTCGTCGACGTGCGTTACGTACCTTGTGATGTCTATAGAGAATTACCTCTATCGTGAAGTCCGTCTGCCGTCAAGTCGTGAAAATGAGTGCCGTATGGGGTATATTGTTTTGCCCCTTGTGGAGACTGCAAGACGGTACCAAATCCTTCCTTTTCAGGGGTATGGATCGGTTGGTCGTGTCGTGCACAATCACCACAATCTTGGCCTCATTTTTAGGGTTCAAGGTTGCTTTGTAGCAATCACAAGCGGTCTTCTGTTTACTTTTGATTTCCTGTAGCCCCCAAGGTGTTTGGGAATCTGATCGTCGGATGGTCGGTCGAAGGGACTGCCTTCATGTCGTGTATCCGAGGTCGACCGAATATAACGTCGTAGGATGACGAATCAGTCGATAACGTCAAATTTCGTTTGTTCATTTACTCCTTTGACATACATGGGGAGAATGATCTCTCCCAAAGTGTTGGTAGAGTTGCTATTGAGTCCTATTAGAGTCGCCGATCATCGGGCGATCTTTGACTCATCGATACCCATAGCTTTGATGGTGCCTAGGGAAATGATATTAGTCGAACTGCTTTCGCAGATCAATACTCTTTTGGTCGAGCAGATGTCAATAGTGAGCTGGATAAGCATCGTGATGTTTCTGCCGACTGTCTTAAAAGTCGTCCTGATTGGACGTTATTGACATTGCTTCCAGTTCCAACTCCCGGTTTGGCCGAGACAACCGAGGAGTTAGATATTCTCCTGACGAGTAATTGTCGTGTCGAAAAGGTTAGTCTACTGACGTCTGATCCGCCCGTCACGCAATTGACAACCTTTTCGTGGATGGGTGATCCGGGTCGTACGTTACCGACGGGTGTAGATTCTTTTATCCCTAAGGACTTGTAAATGACTTTTGGGGATGATCCAAGCTAGTTCTTTTTTGTAAAGCCAAGCAATTGACTATCGTATGGCCATGCATGACCACTTCGAAAGTCGCATCATTTGGTCTTATCCTTTTTGTCATCCATGCTTAGCGATCGTAAGGGAAAACGTAAGTCATCGAGACCATGCTTGTAGGCTTCGATGGCGGTTTTGAAGTCACAATTTCAGGCGATGATCATTTTCGCGGCTGAAATAACCACGGATGGGCTCTCCGGGTTTTTGGGCGACGTAGTACAGGTCGTTGATCCGTTTCTCCACCTTGCGACTGCTGGCGAATTGCTGTGAGAACTGGTTGATCACCCCCGCGAAGTTGCTGATGGACTTGGGCTTGAGGTTGATCAACCGCTGGAGAGAAGGACCTGTAAGAGTCGCGCCAAGGCTTTGTGTGAAGCTTGAATTTGATTTCGAGCTGCATTGAACTCTGCGTGAAGCTGAGCCATAGGATCTTGTTGGTTTGTCATTTACCTGGAAACAACAAAAACTTCACCAAATCGTTAGGGCGATGTGTGTATTGGCTTGAGACTTTCTCTAGATGGGGCCCTACGGTGGGCGCCAAACTGTTAATGCCAAAAATCACACAAAAGTACAACTTAAGTTCGATTTGGACATTTAACAACTAAAGAAACGTATCTCAAGTCAAAAAACACAATCGCGAGGAAAAAGTAAGAGAGACAAGAGATTTGGTGATGCGGAAAACCCCGCAACGAGGGAAAAAACTGTGGTCGACTTGGCTAGAGTCGACAGTGCACTGTAGTTTGCCAAACAGGGACGAAAGTCCTTGTGTGACAAATGATATGTGTACAATAGGTTACAAATGAAGTAAAAATACACTTAGTCGTGTGTAAAAAGTTTGCATCGTGTATTTAAACGTGCCAAACAAGTTGCTGTCGTGCGATTTGAACTGTTGTCGTGCGGTCTGAACTGTTGTCATGCAGTACTTGCATTAGCGACGTGTGCTCGAATGCGAGAGAGAAAATGTAGAAATAGATGAGAATGCAGTTGTATAGCTAGATGAATTCCTCCCCTGCTCGAGGTCGGAGCATGCCTTTATATAGGTTTCGACGATCATTAATGAGCTTTAACGTGTGGTCTTGTAACCGCTGCCGACATTAAATGCGCTTTGATGATTGTCTTTGTAACCGCTGTCGAGTCTTTAATGTCATTAAGAGCTCGACCGTTATTGACCGTTGTACCATAATGGATGTAGAACTGCATTAATGAACAAAAGAAATGGTTGTTAACCATTGATGGTTAGTGTAATTGTAAGACCGTCTTAAGTTCAGGACGTCGTCCTATATGGAGCATACGACCGTTGCCGAAATACAAGACCAATGACAGGAGATTGTCGACGTAAGATCGACGAGTCGTAACTGGCGACGTAAGGCTAGCGACGTAGGACTAATAACGTAAGAGTAGTAACATAATACTAGTGATGTAAATCTAGTGACGTGAGACTAGCGATGTGCTACGTGCGACATGTGATGTGCGACACGTGACGTGCGGTCATTAGATGTAAGATGACTATTGACCCAATATGTCTTTTAATAACCAATTACCGTGTGTCGTGGAATTGGCAATAATGGGTATTACCTTTGTCGGTCGGGGGAATTTCCCAAGTCGGTCGAGGGTGTGATTTTTTACCCAAACAGAAGGTAATTGTCTTACTTAAATCCTCATTAATTGACAACCGTTACGCATTTATTGCCGGTCCCATTTATAACGGAAGAATTATGACCAAGATTCATCTCATTAATACATCAAACGTAACCGACGACCAACATTTAATTCTATAATTAAGACGCGGCTGTTACAAACATTATTTTCATTTTTTGGCTCATAAATGCTCTATAATTAGTTCTCTACAGGTAGAACTATTACTTGATTTATTTCGCAGGAAAACCTTATTTTCATCTTGCGACTGCATCATCCTGACATCCTGGTCCTGCGACAGTATCGTCCTGACATCTTGGTCTTACGACATCATCATCCTGGTCTTACAACATTTTCATAAGACCATTCTTGTATTAAGATAAGGTCTTACAAGACATTTACAGTCATATACATGGTCGTGTATTTCGGCGATGGTCGTATACTCTATAAGACCGACGTCCAGAACTCAAGACGGTCGTACGTTTATACTAACCATTAATGGTCAACAGCCGTTTGTTTTGTTCATTAATGCAGGTCTACGAGCAATCATGGTACAACGGTCAGTAACGGACGAGCTTTTAATGACATTAAAGACTCAACAGCGGTTACGAAACAAACCATCAAGACACATTTAATACCGGCAAAAGCTATATAAGAACCGGCTCACCATTCAAGTGGAGGGGGATTTTTCCACACTCAATCAACTAACAATCCACACAACACTTGAACTCAACCTCTTCTACAATCTTACATCAAGAGCATTCGAGTGCGTATCGATCACGCAAGTCTCCCACGACGACAGCTTATTTTGCATGATCTACGCACGACGCATACTTTAATCACACTGTAAGATCCCACATTGGTTGGGGAGGGGAACAAAGGTTGCCTTATAAGGGACTTGATATCTCCTCTATCAGACGCGTTTTAAATCCGTGAGTTCAGGTGTGGACAAAGCGGACAATATATGGTACGGTTGGCCTGGGATGTTACAGATGGTATCAGAGCCGGGAACCGGACTGGCGTGCCAGCGAGGACGCTGGGCTCCCAAGGGGGGTGGATTGTAAGATCCCAGATTGGTTGGGGAGGGGAACAAAGGTTGCCTTATAAGGGACTTGATACCTCCTCTATCAGACGCGTTTTAAAACCGTGAGTCCAGGTGTGCGGACAAAGCGGACAATATCTGGTACGGTTGGCCTGGGATGTTATGATGATGGTAGTAGTAACCTTGAGATGCGTAATTGTGATGAATGATTTTGGTGGAATGACCTTCGTGGGTGATTATAAGTTTACTGGTTGATGATCCGTGTGAAAAAAATTTTGGGAGTCTACTAGAACTCGTGGAAGTTAATCGGCAGTAATGGTAGGAATTATCGGATCCGAGTATCCTGTAGGGTATGTTGGTGAGCACCTTTAGGATGGTTAGAGCTTGAAAGTTGAATCGTGATGTATGGAACATCTAAGGTTGGGAGGCAACCGAAGTCGTTAGACTAGGAATGAATTCAGTTGTGGAAGTGTTCTTCCGATCATATTTTCAATGTCCGTGAAGGAGTTTTGTTAGTAAGAAAAGTATTCGAGAAATTCTAGACGGGGTGAGAAATTTAGATTCTAGTTGAGGAAAGTCCAGTGGCAACACAGAAAGGGCTCCGAGTGGACTTGGGAACCCGAGGTTGAGATATGTTAAAACTATCCAGAGCTGTTTGCGGACGTAGACTTCGAGGACGAAGTCTAATCCAAGTGGGGGAGAGTTGTAAAACCCGTATCCCGGTATGTAATTTCTTTTATTAAATTCTTTTCTTTTAAGTTTGATTTAATGTGGTTTCCGTTAACGGGGTTAGTCGAGTTGGGTTTAATCGTTAAAGTGTCGGAATTTTTGGTTAGTTGCTAGAGGATTGTAAGTTGAGGGGCTAATTGTGTCAAAGGGCCAATAACCCTCATGGGTTCGGCCCATGCAGGAAATAGCGAAATCCATTTTGTAATTGTTAGGGTGTTGATATCGTGAGGAGGGAACAAGCAAAAGGAGAGAAAACAAAAGAACCCTACGGCACCCTTTGTTGTCTTGTGTGTTCGACGGCCGGAGGAAAAGAACCGAGAGAGAGAGAGAGTGACCGAAGAGAGAGAAGCCGAGAGAGAGATAGGGGCTGCTGCCGGCGACGAGGAGAGAGGAGGAAGGAGGCGATCGCCGGCGGGTTCGGTCGGTTTAGAGGGCGAGAAAGCGTTGCATCGAGGTAACCGTTGTCGTTTCGTTGTTTTCTTTGATTTTGTTCGTCGCAAGGTTATCGCAAACCACCGCCACCGCCGCGGCAGCCATGGCCGCCGGCGGTGTGGCCACCACCGCACGCCGCCGCTGTGACGGCTGTGGATGTGTGTGCGGGTGGGTGCGCGTTAGAGCGATCGAGAGAGAGGGACGGTGGTGTGAGGGAGGTGTGGGGTGGCGTGTGTGTGTGCGTGTGTGTGAGTGCCGCCGGAAACCGCCGCCGCCGCCGTGTCCCCACTGCCGGAGGTGGCAGTGGGTGGTGCCGTGGCCTAAACCCTAAAACTACCTGTCGGAACCCCAAAACCGCCGTGGCCTGACCATAAACCGTTAATCGCATAGCGAAGGACCGTGTTATGATTTTATGTGAAGCCGCAGTTTCTGTCCCTGTTTTTGTATCGAGTATAAATTCTGCTAGGAATATCGGATTGGGATGAAACCAGTGCCAAAAGTTCCCATTCTGAGTCTAGTAAGTTTCTTATGTTTTGCGGAAAAACCAGTTCGGAGCGTACCTAGTGTCAAACTGCTGTTTTGTAATGAAAGGTTCTGTTTTTCGCTGTGCAGTTAACCGGTTTTGTAAAATCCATAATAAATTGTAGAAAAATCGTTAGAGCGCGTGCGATATGTCCCTGGAACCCTAAGACATGGGAATTTGTGTTTATGGAAAAATATTTCTGGTTTAATCAGTTTTTAAGGTGTTAAACAGGTCCCGAACAGACCTGCGTGTTGAGAGTAAAAACTGGAAAATTATGCGTTTAAAATTAGTAGTCGTGGTTTCGGTTTGGGGCGTCACTTTGACAATTGTTAACGTTACTTTAGGTGGAAAAAGGTGATCGGGTGTTGGCCGGTTCGTGTTGCGGTTAAGGTCATAAGCTTGCGATCGAGGTGAGTTCTCTCACTATATAGGATGGGAATTATATTTGTGTTGCTATTGTTCGAGTGTGCTGATTATGATTGCTTGTTGATATTATTGTATTAAGGAACACATATATTTGAGTATATATATTGATCTGTGATTGATGTATTTCTTGATGGTGGTTCCAAGGAGTGTGTTGATTATGATTGTTTGTTGATATTATTGTGTTAAGGAATATATATATTTGAGTATATATATATATTGATCTGTGATTGATGTATTTCTTGATGGTGGTCCCAAGGAGTGTGTTGATTATGATTGTTTGTTGATATTATTGTGGGGTGGAATATATATATTTGTGTGTATATATTGAACTGTGATTGATGTACTTCTTGATGGATGTTCCAAGAGGTATATGCGTTTGTATAATGAGTTGTGATTATATCTTCTTGAGGGTTGTTCCAAGAAGTATAAGGCCACTTCTTGATGGTTGTTCCAAGGAGTAGGTGTATTGGTATAATGTGTTGTGATTATGTCTTCTTGATGGTGGTTCCAAGGAGCATAAGGATTATTATTAACCGTGTTATATTTTCTTGATGGATGTTCCAAGAAATTTATGTGCTGGTATGATTAAGGGTGATGCTGATATAATTGCGATCCTATGTAAGGATTGAATTCACTAAGCTTCGTGCTTACCCCTTCCCAAAATCTTATGTTTTCAGGTTCGAGTAGCAGTCGGGCATGACGGTACACACGGGCGCAAGGCGAAGATTGTTTAAATTGATTTTTAGTAAATGGGGATTTAATTATATAACTTTCCGCTGCTTAAACCTTGTTGACGGTTTTAAATAACGACGTTTATTCTTATTGTAATGGGATTTGTTAACTTTTTGTTTGATTATAATGAAATGTATTACTTTTAAAATTTTTAAATTCCTTGTAATTTTTGGGACGTTACAACTTGGTATCAGAACACAGCTTGAGTGAATCAAACACATCTCGGTGTGTTTGGTCTCAAGTTGTGGCTATGAAGTTTTAAACTCTTTTACTAAAATCTTTGGGAATAAAGGAAAAAGGAAAACCTATTTGGGAAATGGTGATTGAGGGCGCAGTGTGTACAGTCAGCCGACGCTAAGTGGGAAGGTACATTACTTAGTGTATTTATCGCTTTCTAGATCATAGAGTATGCATGCTAGATTGCCTATGTTGTTTACACTGTACTGTATGATGATTGCTTGCTAGTAGGAATCAATACTAGTTATAGAAGGTTGTTAAGTGAAGGCCCTATAGGTTGTATGCAGTAAGGATCATATAGCCTTAGAATATTTGATTTAGTTCTATTGCGTAGCTCTTGTTTGAGTACAACCGTTCTATGATAGAATCTTGTATTCGAATGTCTATTTGATTCACGCTGCATGTGACTGGGTATTCGCGAGGCAACTCGTTATGGCTAATAGGGATTCCGTGGTAGCAAGGGTAGTGGGATGAGATGAAATTCCTAGTGAGCTGGGAAGAGTGTTTACATATGAGTATGTATGCTAGATTGTTTTCTAGAACATAGGAGTATGTGTGCTGGATTGTTTGGTGCTTATTACACTGTACTGCATATTTATTGCTTGCTAATAGGAGTTTATGCTAGCCTTGATGGGTTGTTAAGTGAATGCACTATAGGTTGTATGCGATAGGAACCGAATAGCCCTAGAATGTCAGATTTAGTTCTATTGCGCAGCTCTTGTTTGAGTCCAACCGTTGTAGGATAGAATCTTATATTCGAATGTCTATCTGGTTTCCACTGTATACGACTGTGCGTTTACGAGGCGACTCGTCAGGGTTAGTGGGGGTTCCGCCCTAGCAAGGGTAGTGGGGTATTATGATTATTCCTAGGGAGCTAGGAAGAGTGTGTACCTATGCCGGTGCGGGCATATGTGTGTAGTTATCGGCGAGAAACTACTTGGACCCATCGGATGGAACTCAGAACGAGTGATGATAGGTGTGGAAGGTAGTAGTAGAGCTCCTACTATCGGAAACACAGGATCAATGCTCGAGTCGGGAAAATCACAAGGAATCCTAGGAGTTGAGCGTGAGCGTTGTTAGTGCAAGTTATTATGTGCTAATAACTCGTTGTAATATCTACCCAGAATAGCCATCACAAGGAGGAACAACTATAGTAAACCTACTAGTACAGGTGTGTACTTGTTTTGCTTTGATGGGATGATCGTTGGGGTAGTGTCGAAGGTTATAAATTAGTAGTCGTTGGAATAAAAGGACGATTCTAGTATTAGTCACTTGGAGTGACGATGAGGATGATGTTTGTTTCGGGCCAAGATGGTATCAGAGCCGGGAACCGGACTGGTGTACCAGCGAGGACGCTGGGCTCCCAAGGGGGGTGGATTGTAAGATCCCACATTGGTTGGGGAGGGGAACAAAGGTTGCCTTATAAGGGACTTGATACCTCCTCTATCAGACGCGTTTTAAAACCGTGAGTCCAGGTGTGCGGACAAAGCGGACAATATTTGGTACGGTTGCCTGGGATGTTACAGATGGTATCAGAGCCACTCCTGGGCCATTCGGGATGGTGGGGCAAACCTCATCGAGGACGATGAGTCCCTAAGGGGGGGTGTGTGTAACACCTTAGGCATATCCCACATCGGTCGTGGACAGGAGAGATGCTGGGTATATTAGTAAACCTTGGTCTTACCAGACACAACGCGTTTTGGGGCCACAAGCATGCGGGTTCCTTGGGAACTCTGTGGTTAAGCGTGCTTGGGTGGGAGTAGTACCAGGATGGGTGACCCCCTGGGAAGTCCTCGCCAGGTCGCCAAGAACAAAGCCGTGAGCCAGTGGGGCAAAGCGGACAATATTGTGTCGTGGTAAGTGGGGTGTTACATACACGATTAAGTTCATTTTTGCACTTATTTGTAATATGTTGTACACAAAACATTTGTTTTTTTTGGAAGGGTATCCGAGGACATTGCCCCGACTAATCCCGGCAAGGTGAGGCAATTTCCCCAGTTGCTAAAGCGTGCAACCCTGAGTTTATTCCTAGTGGCCACAAGTTGGAAGCGCCTGCATTCGAACTTGGGGTAGGTGGGTTACTAGCCACATCCCCTACAAGCCTTAACCAGTACGCCACAAGCCTTGTGGTTCACAAAACCTTTGTTACCAAAGGTCTTTCGCCCCTGATTGGCGATCATAGTGCACTGTCGACTTCTACAAGTCGACCGCGGTTTTTTTCCCTCGTTTTGGGGTTTTCCGCGTCACCAAAATCTCTTGTTTCATCTACATTTTCTTTGTTATCTTTATTGTTTATTTCTATGGTTCAATCTATAGTTGATAAGGTCCGAAACCAAACCTTAGATCGTATTTTTATGCGATTTTCGGCATAAGACAGTTTAGTGCACTTTTTTGCATTAACAGTTTGGCGCCATCCGTGGGACCCAACTAAGGATTTCCTTCGAAATAAACAACATATTACTAACGTATCCTCTTATGTAGATCTTCGTTTTCTATTTGTTGACTTCAAGTCTTGACCACACGACGAAGATGCAAGCGGAATTGGAAGACACAAATAAAAAAATGCCCAGTCAATTGAGAAAAACTCTAAAGCGCAACAAGAACTTATAAATCTTCGTCACAAGATGGAGAAACAAACTAGCGATATGTATCGCATCATCCGAGAGCTCAAATACCATATTTATTTCAAAAGTCCTTGGAAAAGGAGCTTATCGATTCCAAGTTGCGGGTAACTGTGATGTCCCAGTTAGATGGAATATCGTACAGCAACGCTATATATATACTCTAAGTATACTTTCCTCGTTCAATTATTATGATCTAAGATATAAATGTTGATTTAAGCATCGAAGGATCATTGGTCAAGCCAACGACCACCCCTGATTTCACATTGCGGGCTTACAGGATCATATAAAACGCAGGTCTTACGATTTATATCGTGAGAAACAAAGTCTCTATGACTTAAAACGCAGGTCTTACGATTTATATCGTGAGAAACAAAAGTGTCTACGACTTAAAACGCAGGTCTTACGATTTATATCGTGAGAAACAAAGTCTCTACGATTTAAAACATAGGTCTTACGATTTATATCGTGAGAAACAAAGTCTCTACGACTTAAAACACAGGTCTTGCGATTTATATCATAAAGTCTCTACGACTTAAAACACAGGTTGCAATTTATAGCCGTCGATAAGAGACGACTCACATTTTAAATCTTATGATCGTCAGTCATGGAAAACGCAGGTTGCAATTTATAGTCGTCGATAAAAGATGACTCACATTTTAAATCTTAGTCATGGCAAACACAGGTTAAAATTCTCGGTCGCCAATAAAAGCGACTCGCACGTTGAAATCTCATGATCGCTAGGCATGACATATGCATTGTCGTCAATAAAGACGACTTGTACATTGAATCTCACAATCACCAGTCATGGTAAGACGCATGTCGAAACACAAAGGTCGCCAATAAATGCGACTCGCACGTGTTAATCTCAGGATCGCCAATAAAGGCAAGTCGCGAGACTAGCCGTACAATCACGAGTAAAGTAAAAGTTTTACCGACTATCGCAAAAGCAAAACTTACAACTAGGTAAAAAAGCTAGACACAACGTAACTTAGGTCTCTAATGACCATACCGGCTGTAAACGCCATATCATAGGTCTCTAACGACCATACCGACTGTAAACGCCAGATCATAGGCCTCTAACGACCGTATCAGCTGTTAATGCCAAAAATCGCACCAAAGGGACAACTTAAGGTCGATGTGGACTTAATCAACTAAAGAAAGGATCTTTCGACAAGACGTGGGATGAGGGAAAAAATAAACGAGACAAGGGATTTGATGACGCAGTAAAAACCTCAAGTGAGGAAAAAACCTGCGGACAACAGTGAGTGTCGTCGTTGCACTATGGTCGCTAATCAGAGGCGACGTCCTTGGTACTGGCGTCGGTCGTACGATGATTATAATACAAATGAAGGAAATACTTCGAAATGTAAAGTACAAGTGTTTGAATGTAAAAACAGGTGTTTGTCGTGTGTGAATACAAAGTGTGAACTTCTGGTCGAGGGCGGTTTGTCGTGCGTCGAGAGCGATACTTGAGCTTTCCCTCGAGTGTTCTTGAGTTCGCAGTAGGGTTCTGGCTTTCAGTACTTGATCTCCAGAGTTTGAATGTTCTTTGCTATCAGTTTGGATGATTTTCTCTGTTGTTTGGTGATGTTCGCTGATGTATGTTGGATGTTAACTGTTGTACATTGGATGATAGCTGGTGTATATTCGATGTTAACTTATCTCCCTTGAAATGAAGCTTTAACTTATCTTTTATAGTCTTCGCGTCATTAATTAGCTCCATTAATGATTTGATCAACGGCTACAACGGCTGGAAACGGTCGCCGGAATGATTATCCATAATGCTCTTCGTCCGTTACGGCTACTTGCTGTTAATGGCTTTGACTCCTGCATCAAATACTTAACAAACGTAACAGTCAAGGTTAACATTAGTTTTGGTCGAAGTCGCAATGATCTTACTCGACGGTCGTACGGGACGGGCGATGCTATGGTCGTGTGTCATGGTAGACGTACGACTTACCTTTTACAGGAGACGACGGATGTTTTCTGGGTTCTTGTCGAGACCTTATATTAATACAGGATTTGGATTATAGCGTGCATCTCACCTGCTCTGGTCGTGGTCGTACGACGTGATTTTTTGCCCAAACAGTTTGCCCCCAAAATTTGAAAATTGAATGTCAAATTTAAGTTTTAAATTTTGCTTGTCGAACGCTTAGAATTGTGACCTAGGTTGAGGGTCTTACCTGGTTGTCGTGGAACTGGGCCAGTTCGTCTTTAACTGAACGAGAAGTCGAAAGAAGAACGAGGTTGTGACGTCATGCTGTCGTACGATGATGCTTACCAGCTGTCAATGACAGGTGTCGACGATCCCTGCGGTCATACGAAAGGACGGGGATGCGCGGCGGTTATCCAGGGATTCGATCTAAGCCTGTTCTTTGGTCTAAATAGGGATTCTGACGGATCAATTCCTTATTTCGCCCTTGAAGAGTTTGTGCTATGATTAACTTGCCATTCTTTGTATGATATCTTCCGAACTTGTGAAAATCTCTGATTTGGTTAGGTTTCTTCGAGGGTTAACGCGCCTATAAGTAAGGTACGATTTCTCTGACTTCTGCAAATTTTGTTTAGAAATGTCGAGGGATCCTGAGAGTGTTATTCAAGAGTCATCGGACCTCCGGGACTTTAGAAAGTTAGCGAAAATTCCTGCGTGGGTCGAACTGATCCGTCCAGGCCAGATCCGATCAAACCAGTGTCCCGAGGGGTACATTGTAATCTATGAATACCCCTTTAAGATAGGTTTCGAATGGCCTTTTTCTCCTCTGGCCAAGGCGTTTATGTTAGAGTTTGACTTGGCACCGAGTCAGTTGATGCCCCAGTTCTGGCGAGTCGTACGAGTTATCGAGCGTGCTACTAAGAAATGAGATTCTCCCATGAATGTACATGACCTCCTCTCGGCTTATCAAGCCAAGATGGACGGATGTCATCGATGTAGTTTACATTCTAGATTCAGGGGCGATCGCGTTTTGGTCTTAGGAACGGGTGTGAACGACCGTGGGTGGAAGTCTCGATACGTTTTCGTGCGTAAGTTGTCCCTTGACTCTGAGAGTGAGTGGATTAGGACGAGCCGGAATACGTCGGGGTGAGCCTCGTTATTTCATCTGGTGTGCGTTGTAGATGATTTACATATGATTTTTAACTTGTTTTTTGTATGTTGACAGCCATAAAATTCGAGGTGGTGAAGCCAGACGCTAAGTCTCAAGCGAAGATCATTTCATTTTTAGAATTTAGCGTCGCCGAGAGGTCTTTCGTCGCGCGACACTCGGTGGATGACGACGATTTAGAATCTTCAGGAGAGAATCAGGGGGAGAAGTGTGAAGAGAAAGGAAGAGAAGAGGAAGAAGATAAGTCAAGAGGAAGGAGAGGGATGACGGGTAAGTTTTATTTTTCTTTTCTTCCTATGTTACCACGAGTCTTTTTCCTTTGCGTGCTTTATGACATTCCTTTTTTCCAGGAGAGTCTCAACCTAAAGTGTTGAAGGTTTCTGCTAAGAGAGCACCTGAGCTGGAGTGTGCTCGTCAGGGCAGGGAGAGGAGGCTAAAAGCCATGTCTGCTGGCCCTGAAATTCCGAAGAAGACGAGGACGACGACTCCGAAGGAGTCGTCGGCTGGGGTTAATGACTCATCGAGAGTCGCTTCACCTGAGAAGGTAGGGGTCGGATCACCTAAGAAGGTGATTGCAGCGACACCCATCAATTTTGTGCCTCCGGCAGAAACGGTGAAGTCCCCGTCTACCGCGTTGAATCCTTTGTCTGCCGACAAGGGCGAGGAACACTCGACGGGAGGGGAGAAGGTCACGACGGTCAACTTTACGCTGCCATCGGACTTTATGACAGGTAATGTCCTAGACGGGACGAACATGTTCCCTCACCTGGATAAATTCATGCTTCCATCTTTCAGGGAGCGTTTTGAGGGGTTTCCTATCGAGGAGACGAGTGCCCATGTAGCCGGATTGGTGTTCATGGTAAGACTTTCTTTCAAGACTTAGTTTGTCTAGGCCCAGACTTCGTTGTCGTTGTCCACTAATGATGTCTGTCTTTTATGATTTCGCAGACACTTCAAGCTTCCTTGGCCTTGCGAAGTGAAACGGCGAAGGTGAAAGATCTCTTGTCCGCTGCGCGCGAAAGGGAGAATGCAACATTGGATCGAGCAAACGATGTTGTTGGTCGCACGGAGGACTTGTCGAAGCGTCTTGCCGATGCTTTAAAAGATATGGAGATCGTTAATCGTGCGAAGGAGGATCTTATTCATCGTTTGATGCAATCCTTGTCCATGAATGCTGAACAAAGGGAGGAGATGGAAAAAATTAAGTAATCCCTGGTCGCTGTTTCAAAAGAGGCTGAGGATTATAAATCCAAGGTAGAGAGTTTGGAGAAAGAAGTGCAAGCTGCAAAGGACGAGGGTAAGTCGGTTTTTGCCATAGCTCGTCTGACTGCTCGGGCGGCGATCATGCGACGACATTTGCTGGGGAAAGACCCTCTTGCTTCGGCGAAGGAGGAGCTGGACATCTATCTGAATGGTGTTGGGACCGAGAGGGATCTTGACTCGGACGATGAGAAGGATGTTGAGGAGGGGGTGGCAGGCGAAGGCCTTCAGGATGGGACTTCGGGCATGAATGCGACGGATGCTCCTCCTTTAATTTAAGAATTTTATTTTGTTTGCTTTGCTGCTCGATCGTTGGTGGTCGAGCGTGTACCTGACGATATTTTTTTTAAATGCACTTTTTGTTTGAACTTGTGCTTTATTCAGATCATATTGGTTATTAATTTGATCATAAAATACATATGAAATCATGCGACTAAAGTATTCATTGTAATACGATGGTAAGAACGTAAAACACATATAAGAACACGCGATTTAAAGCATTCATTCAGTGTATGAAAGTTAAGAAACTTAGGGGTAAAGTCGTTTAGACTCTGTGATCATACGACCAGATCGTATAGTGAGTTTGTATCGTATGCCCCTGTGGAGAAATGATCAAGTTAGAGACCTGATCGTTTATGTCGTTCGAATTTATGATTCTAAAGTCATATAGTAGACTTAATGATTACTGTCGTGCGATTCTGCGATAGTTTGTCGTGCGATTCTGCGATAAAACGATGTCGGGGGTTGGTCGTTGGCTCACCAACGACCCTCCGATGCTTAAGTCAGTAAACGTTTTGTGAGAAAAAATCGTATGAGAAAGAGCTAGAACGAGCTAGAGAACGTACCATTTCAGACTCTCTCTATTTGCCCCCTATCATTTATTACCGTATCCTTTTTTGGGAGGAAAAGATAGGTTTTAAATGACAGAATGACACGGAGAAATATTGTCCTGCGGTCGGCTATGTTGTCGTGCGACGAGGCACCATAGTCGATTTATCCCTGTGGAAAATATATTAATTTAGGGATAGAAGAACGAACCTATCGAGAGCTTGATCTTGCGACGTCAGTTTATATTCTCGGCTTTTGGCTCACTCTTGATCTTCTGGATTCCCCATGGCGTCGGGAATTTCAGCATTTGATGATACGTCGAAGGAACAACTTTCATATCATGGATCCATGGTCGACCTAAGATGATGTTATAGGCCGACGCACAGTCGATGACGCTGAACTTGGTTTTCTTGTTGACTCCTCCAACGTAGATGGGCAAAATTATCTCTCCAAAGGTGCTCGTCGCTTCTCCATTGAAACCGACCAAAGTCGTCGAATGTCGGGTGATTTCCGAGCGATCGATTCCCATGGCTTTAATAGTGTTGAGAAAAATGACATTTGCTGAGCTGCCCCCGTCGATCAAGACTCGACGCGTTAGACAGTTACTGACTGTGAGCTGAATGATCAACTCGTCATGATGCTTCTGATACGAGTCGCCAAGGTCGACGTGGTCAAGCACAATCTTCATGTCTTCTAGCTCCAAATTTCCTTTGGGTCTGAACGGGCGAGGAATAGGCCGATTGTCGGGCGCCTGACTGTCATGACGCTTGGCTGCGGAATACGTTAGACCACATACGTCTGAACCACCGGTGATGCAATTGACGACTTTCGCGTGCTCGGTGGTCGACGGTCGACGGCCATTAGCTGGAACAACGACATCGTCGATGATGTCCTTGAGATTTCCTTTTGGGAAATGATATGCTAGTTCCTTCTTTAATACTATACAATCGTCTGTCGCATGACCATGATCGGCATGGAAGTCGCACCACTTTGATTTGTCTTTCTTAGCATCGTCCAGGTCGGACTTTTTTGGCCATCAGATGGTAGCTTGGGTACCTTTTAGAGCTTTGACTAATTCCTTAGCAGATCGTTTGAATCCGTAAGAGGATATCTTGGGGTACTGAGTGAACTTAGTCGCGGACTTGGCCTCTTCTTTTGTCTTGAAACGAGCATTTGAAATTTGGCGCGCTGGCTCTATTCTGGAAACAGCCTTTGTCTTGAACTCTGGCTTTCTGACGCCTAACGACTTCTTGTCATGAGTGTGCTTGCGACGAAAGGCGGCATCATCCTTGACCCTCATATATGCCAAGGTTCGAGCTCGGACGTCTTCGAAAGTCTCTGGGGGATACTTGGTCAGGTCGGTGTATAGACCCGAACTATCGTCCAGACCACGCTTATAGGCTTCGATCGCGGTTTTGACGTCGCAATTGCGGATGCTTATCATTTCGGCATTGAATCTATTGAAATAACTTCGAATAGACTCAATAGCTTTCTACACGATGTAATATAGGTCGCTGGTCTGCTTCTCCATCTTACGACTGCTGGCGAATTGCTGGGAGCATTAGTTAACCAACTCAGCAAACGACCCGATGGACTTGGGTTTGAGATTGATTAACCATTGGAGAGTTGGACCAGTGAGAGTTGCTCCGAAACTCTTACACATGCATACTTCCTGGTACATAAATGGGATCGAGATCGTCCACATGAGCTGCTTGTATTGCGCGACGTGCTCAGTCGGATCAGTCACACTAGAATATTTGGGAGTGAAGACAGGAATGTTATACTTCTTTGGGACCTCGACGGCGGCAATCTCGTCGATGAAGGGCGACGTCTGATACCCCGAGCGAGGCTCGACGTCGACAGGCACGGCTGCCCCAGGCAACTTGGCGAGCAAGGACAGGACGCGCTCATTTTGGTCTTCTAACATCTTCAAACGCTGGGCGACAGGATCGTTAAGATCAGGATTTGCCCCTGTCGAGGGATTGGTCCCTGGACTAGTGCCATTACCATGCGACAAACCATTGGTGTCCCCATTGAAAGGAACAGAATATGGTTGCGACCCATATTGGAATTGCTGCGGTCCGTTCTGAAACGATTGTGGTCCCTGCTGGAAAGGCTGCGATCCAGCGTGGAATGGCTGAGATCCACCTTGAGGTCCATTCTGAAATGGCTGCTGAAATGGTTGCGACCCCTGCTGGAAAGGTTGCGACCCTTGTAATGGCTGAGACCCATTATTCACGGGTGGTGGCCTTATGTGCTGAGGAGGAACTGTCCCAAACTGAGGATTTGAGTTGAACGGCCCTGGCTATTGATTCTGCATGAATGGGCCTGGATGCTGATTCTGCGAGGATGAACCTGGATTCGGGACAAATGGTCTAGGGCCATTCTGGTCGAACGATCTTGGAATTGGGTTCTGCACGAACGGCCTAGGACCATTTTGAGGCCCAAGAGGATTTCTTAACCGCGCGATCTCCTCAGCTGCTCTGCGATTCTTCTCTGCTATTGCATTGAGCTGATTCCTGGTGACTTCGAGCTCCTGATACATCTGAGCAACAGCTTGCTGCGGATTTCCAGAGGCTGCCATTTTCCTGCAACAGAAAATAGAAGAAACTCCAAGAAACTATTAGTAGGGTGCACGTTCGTCGAGGATTTTCTCTAGATGAGGTCCCATGGATGGCGCCAAACTGTTAATGCCAAAAATCGCACCAAAGGGACAACATCAGGTCGATGTGGACTTAATCAACTAAAGAAAGGATCTTTCGACGAGACGTGTGATGAGGGAAAAAATAAACGAGACAAGGGATTTGATGACGCAGGAAAAACCTCAAGCGAGGAAAAAACCTGTGGATGACAGTGGGTGTCATCGCTGCACTATGGTCGCCAATCAGGGGCGACGTCCTTGGTACTGGCGTCGGTCGTACGATGATTACAATACAAATGAAGGAAATACTTCGAAATGTAAAGTACAAGTGTTTGAATGTAAAAACAGGTGTTTGTCGTGTGTGAATACAAAGTGTGAACTTCTGGTCGAGGGCGGTTTGTCGTGCGTCGAGAGCGATACTTGAGATTTCCCTCGAGTGTTCTTGAGTTCGCAGTAGGGTTCTGGCTTTCAGTACTTGATCTCCAGAGTTTGAATGTTCTTTGCTATGAGTTTGGATGATTTTCTCTGTTGTTTGGTGATGTTCGCTGATGTATGCTGGATGTTAACTGTTGTACATTGGATGATAGCTGGTGAATATTCGATGTTAACTTATCTCCCTTGAAATGAAGCTTTAGCTTATCTTTTATAGTCTTCGCGTCATTAATTAGCTCCATTAATGATTTGATCAACGGCTACAACGGCTGGAAACGGTCGCCGGAATGACTATCCATAATGCTCTTCGTCCGTTACGGCTACTTGCTGTTAATGGCTTTGACTCCTGCATTAAATACTTAACAAACGTAACAGTCAAGGTTAACGTTAGTTTTGGTCGAAGGCGCAATGATCTTACTCGACGGTCGTACGGGACGGGCGATGCTATGGTCCTGCGTCATGGTAGACGTACGACTTACCTTTTACGGGAGACGATGGATGTTTTCTGGGTTCTTGTCGAGACCTTATCTTAATACAAGATTTGGATTATAGCGTGCGTCTCACCTGCTCTGGTCGTGGTCGTACAATGTGATTTTTTGCCCAAACATCAGCTATGAACGCCAGATCATAGGTCTATATCGGCTGCGAACGCCAAATCACAGGTCTCTAACGACCACATCGGCTGTGAACGCCAGATCATAAGTCTCTAATGACTATATCGACTATGAACGCCAGATCATAAGTCTCTAACGACTACATCGGCTCTAAACGCCAGATCATAAGTGTATAACGACCGTATCGGCTCGGAACGCCAGAACATAAGTCTTTAACGACTGTATCGCAAGATTCTTAAATTTTATTTTGGTTCGATCATCTTACGATCTTCTCCAATCCTTTAAGTTTTATTTTGGTTCGATCATCTTATGATCGTCGCCAATTCCTTAAACTTTATTTCGGCCTAATCGTCTTACGATTGTCTCCCGTTCCATACGTCTCATTTTGATAAAGATCGTCCTACGATCATCGTCAGTTCCTTATACTTTATTTCAAGATCCTCTTACGATCGTCGGTAATTTTTTCCTTCATATCAGTGGATGAATACCACAAGTAACTTGCGCATTAAAGCTCATCTTTCGATCGTCGCAACTTACATAGAAAACATTTTCTTAACAGATGTGTCATATGTACACTATCGACCGGTCTCACAATTTTAGCTGACCAAGTCGGTTTTCTTCTAATGATCCAATTAGAAAACGTGACACATCTCATCATTTCCATAGAAGCACATTTTACTTTGGTACGAGATCTGAAATTCAAATGGCTTTGAAATTTAAATCTCGGGGGGCTAACTGTTTGGGTAAAAAATCACACCCTCGACCGACTTGGGAAATTCCCTCGACATGACCCATGGACATTGATTACCCTAATGACCAAGGATATCTACGATAGTCATACCCCCGGCCGACAAGGATAATACCCATTATTGTCATATCCCCGACATACGATAGTTGGTTATTGAAAGACATCTTATGTCACTAGTCTTGTATCACTAGTATTATGTCTTACGTCACTAGTCTTACACCACTAGTCTTACGTCACTAGTCTTACGTCATTGGTCTTATGTCGCCATTTACATGTCGCCAGTTACAAGTCGTCGGTCTTGTGTCGACAGTTTCTTGTCGTCGGTCTTATATCGCATGTTAACTGTCACCAGTAAACATGTCGCATCTGTCATGTCTCTTGTCCCAAGGCCTGACACTTGGTCATGGTTAACCAAAGGCAACTCAAGAAGATAATTGTCTTACTTTAATCCTCATTAATTGACAACCGTTACGCATTTATTGCAGGTCCCATTTATAACGAAAGAATTATGACCAAGATTCATCTCATTAATACATCAAACGTAACCGACGACCAACATTTAATTCTATAATTAAGACGCGACCTTTACACACATTATTTTCATTTTTTGGCTCACACATGCTCTACAATTAGTTCTCTATAGGTAGAACTATTACTTGATTTATTTCGCAGGAAAACCTTATTTTCATCTTGCGACAGCATCGTCCTGACATCCTGGTCCTGCGACAGTATCGTCCTGACATCTTGGTCTTACGACATCATCATCCTGGTCTTACGACATTTTCGTAAGACCATTCTTGTATTTAGATAAGGTCTTACAAGACATTTACAGTCATATACATGGTCGTGTATTTCGGCGATGGTCGTATGCTCCATATGACCGACGTCCAGAACTCAAGACGGTCGTACGATTATACTAACCATTAATGGTCAACAGCCATTTCTTTTGTTCATTAATGCAGGTCTACGAGCAATCATGGTACAACGATCAGTAACGGACGAGCTCTTAATGACATTAAAGACTCGACAACGGTTACAAAACAAACCATCAAGACACATTTAATACCGGCAAAAGCTATATAAGAACCTGCTCACCATTCAAGTGGAGGGGGATTTTTCTACACTCAATCAACTAACAATCCACACAACAACTGAACTCAACCTCTTCTACAATCTTACATCAAGAGCATTCGAGTGCGTATCGCTTGTTTGGGTAAAAAATCACACCCTCGACTGACTTAGGAAATCGCCTTGACATGACCCATAGACAATGATTACCCCCGACCGACAAGGATAATACCCATTATTATCATGTCCCCGACATACGTTAAATAACCACGATAATTGACATCTTGCGTCAATAGTCATCTTACATCTAATAATCGCACGTCACGTGTCGCACGTCATATATCAAACGTCTCTCATCACTAGTCCTACCTCACTAGTCTAATGTCGCCAGTTATGACTCGTCGGTCTTACGTCGACAGTCTCCTGTCATCGGTATCATATCGCTCTGGTCCGACGACATCATCGTCCTGGCATCCTGGTCCTGCGACCTAGACCTACAATATCATTACCTTGGTCTTACGACCTAGTGGACTTACGACATTTTTTTAAGACCATTCTTATATTAAGATAAGGTCTTAAAAGACATTTACAGCCATATACATGGTCTTGTATTTCGGCAACGGTCGTATGACCGACGTCCTGAACTTAAGACGGTCTTACGATTATACTAACCGTTAACAGTCAAACATCCGTTTCTTTTGTTTATTAACACAGGTCCACGAGTATTTATGGCACAGCGGACAATAACGGTCAAGCTCATAATGACATTAAAGACTCGACAGCGGTTACAAAGACAATCATCAAAACGCATTTAATATCGGCGGCGGTTACAAGACCAGACATTAAAGCATTTAATGAGCCATTAAAGTGCCCGAAGACTATAAATTCCAAGTTCCATCATCATTTTTGGGGCATCAAACATCGAATAAGAGATTCAGAACACCGAACAACAGACACAAGCATTCAAGCTCGGAAGAACATTCGCAGCAAAGAATTCACTCTCGAAGATCGCTCTCGGCGCACGACAACCACGCACGACACTTCATTTTTACACACGACGCACACTGTTTAAATACTAAAAACACTTGTACTTTACATTTCGAAGCATTTCATTCACTTGTATTGTAACCTTTGTACGATCGACACCAGAACCAAAGGACATCGCCCCTGATTGGCGACCATAGTATAGCGACGACACCCACTGTCGTCCGCAGGTTTTTTCCTCGTTTGAGGTTTTTTCTGCGTCATCAAATCCCTTGTTTCCTTTATTTTTATCCTCGTCGCACGTTTCGTCGAAAGATCCTTTCTTTAGTTGTTTAAGTCCATATCGACCTTAAGTTGTCCCTTTGCTGCGATTTTAGGCATTAACAGTTTGGCGCCATCCGTGGGACAACATCTAGAGAAAATCTTCGACGAACGTGCGTTTCTACTAACGATCTTGTAGAGCTTTTTCAGGTATATGGAGAATTATCAAGATCATTTGATTCAATTTCAATCGGAATTGAATGCGGCTCGAATCTGTTAATGCCAAAAATCGCACCAAAGGGACAACTTAAGGTCGATGTGGACTTAATCAACTAAAGAAAGGATCTTTCGACGAGACGTGCGACGAAGATAAAAATAAATTAGACAAGGGATTTGATGACGCAGGAAAAACCTCAATCGAGGAAAAAACCTGCGGACGACAAGGGATGTCGTCGTTGCACTATGGTCGCCAATCAGGGGCGACTTCCTTGGTACTGGCATCGGTCGTACGATGATTACAATACAAATGAAGGAAATACTTCGAAATGTAAAGTACAAGTGTTTGAATGTGATAACAACTGTTTGTCGTGTGTGAATACAAAGTGTGAACTATCTGTCGAAGGCTGATGTCGTGCATCGAGACTGATACTTGAGCTTTTCCTTCGAGTGTTCTTGAGTTCGCTGTAGGATTCTGGCTTTCAGTACTCAATCTCCAGAGTTTGAATGTTCTTTGCTATGAGTTTGGATGATTTTCTCTGCTGTTCGACGATGTTCGCTCAAGCGTATTGGATGTTAACCGATGTCCCTTGAAATGATGCTTTAGCTTGTCTTTTATAGTCTTCGCGTCATTAATTAACCCCATTAATGATTCAATCAACGGCTACAACGGTTAGAAACGGTCGCCGGAGTGATTATCCATGATGATCTTCGTCCGTTGCAGCTATCGATCGTTGATGGTTGCGTCGGTTATATCCGTTGCTCTTTAATGACTTTGACTCCTGCATTAAACACTTAACAAACATAACAGTCAAGGTTAACGTTAGTTCGGTCGAAGGTACAATGATCTTATGCGATGGTCGTACAGGATGGGCGATACTATGGTCGAGCGTCATGGAGGACGTACGACTTACCTTTTACGGGCGACGACGGATGTTTTATGGGTTCTTGTCGAGAGTTTATCCTAATACAAGATTTTGATTATGACGTGTGTCTTACCTGTTCTGGTCGTGGTCGTACGACGTGATTTTTTGCCCAAACAGTTTGCCCCCAAAATTTGAAAATTGAATGTCAAATTTAAGTTTTTAATTTTGTCAGAAAAAATATGACAAGTGATGGAAATTACCTTGGTTACCTTGGAACTAGGCTGGTCTGCTCTTAACCGAACGAGAAGTCGAAAGGAGAACGAGGTCGTGACATCATTCTGACGTACGATGATGCTTACCAGCTGTCGATGCCAGGTGTCGGTGATTTACTGGGGTCATATGGAAGTCGGGGATGCGTGTCGATCTTTTGAAGGGTTTGACCTGTCACGATTTCCTGCATAAATAGAGACCAAAATGGATTGTTTTCTTCAATCTTTCGAAAAGTCATCTTTTCCAGAATCTCGACTTTTTCCAAATCATTAGTGACTGATGATCTACCGTGGGGTGTGATACCCGAATCGATGACGATGTTGGTTGCGATAGACGCGATGTTCGTGGATTCTGCGCATCTGGCGACGATGTTTTCTGCTACCACGTCGACCCTTTCGTTATCCGGCAGGGGCGAGGGTGTAAAGACGGGAGAGAATGATGGGGATTTTATGGAGATCAACTTTGCGTTGTCTTCATCCCTCTTGACTGACTATGTCCTCGTCAGGACGAAGTCGCTCCCGCTTCTGGGGAAATATCAGCTCTTATATTTCAAGGAGCATTTTCCAGGGATCTCTATCGAAGAGATTAGACCGTGTTTGGTCGTACTTGCGTCTTTCGTAATTTTTTCTTTCGAAACTTGTGTTTACCGACATTTATTCTTTCGATGAGCGTTTTGCTAATACATCCTTTTTGTAATTATGCAGATGTTTCTGTTTTCCTTCACCAAACATGTGAGGAAACTGGGGGTATTGGAGTGGAGGTCGATTGTCGAAGAGGAGATATTCCTTCCTCCAACCTTAACATTAATCTTAAGAGCCACATTCTCGGAATGCCATGGCGCGAAGGGTTGGGAGACGACTCTGGTTATACTCGTTTGATCCTTGCATTAGTTCTTCAGGATTGTCGGGATTCCGAAGGCTGAGTTTTCTTTGGGCAGAATTTACGATTGCCATGTTTCCTTAGATCTTAGGGTAGTTTCTTTTTCTGGGTTTATGAATTAGGTTTTTCATGCTTGACCGTTGGTGGTCGGGTCGTTGGTATGCAACATCTTTTGACTTTGTATTCACTTGTCCGACTATTGGTCGTTCATATGTAATCGTTCAATGAAGTTCCTTCTTTTGCTGAACCTGTGTTTTTAATTACATATGTCGTGGATAAATGTAATACTGATCATAACAGTATGAAATAAACGGAGGATCGTGCGACTTAGGCTTTTATTGCAATATAACGGTTGAAATATATATCATCGATGTGTTAGAACATACAAAGTATTTCTAAGTTCCAGAAACTTAGATCGAGGGACCGTTTATACATTACGTATGACTGTATCGTATCATGAAACTTTAGAATATATGCCCCTGTGATCAAACAATCGAGTCATGCACTTGGATACCCATGGTGTGCGTTCCTGCGATAAAGTTCGTTAGAGGTCGTGGTTTTTCCAATGATTTTGTGATGCTTACCGTCGTGCTAAAAACTTTGTACGATAGGAAGGCGATTTAAAAGAAATATTTTTTCAAGTGCGTCGCATTCCAACTTCGTGGGATTTCCTGATTGTCGAGGGTTCGAAGTCGATAGGCTCCTTTACCAAAGACTTCGGAGATACGATAGGGACCTTCCCACTTGGTAAAAAGTTTACCTGCGTTGAGCTCCTGGGTATTCGAGAATACTCGACAGAGGACGTAATCGCCTTCTCGAAAGATTTTAACTTTTACGTGCTTATTGAAATGTCGCTCGACTGCCTTCTTCTGTGACGCCATTCTGATCTAGGCCGATTCTCTGAGCTCTTCAAGGGCGTCGAGGTCATAACTTAAATCAACCACGTTGTGGTTGACGGATGTGTGCCTCAAAGTTGGGAGATGAACCTCGATCGGTAGGACGGCTTCGCAACCATAGACGAGAGAGAAGGGGGTTTGCCCAATGGACGTGCGTGGCGTCGTGCGATTTGCCCATAGGACCGAAGGGAGTTCTTCAACCCACCTTCCTTTTGCGGCTTTTAATCGTTTCTTGATCCAAGCTATAATAGTCTTATTGCTTGACTCGGCTTGGGGATATCTGGGAGTCGAGGTTGTTAATTTGATATTCCTGTCGTCGCAGAACTGTTGTGTCCTGTCGCTTATGAATTAGGATCCATTGTCGCAGACAATTTCGGATGGAATTCCAAACCTGCATATGATGTAATTCTGGATAAAGGAAATAACTTCTTTATCCTTAATTTGGGAGAAGGCAACTGCTTCTACCCATTTAGAAAAGTAATCCGTGAGCACGAGGAGGAACACTTTTTGCCCCGGAGCAGATGGTAGTTTGCCGACAATATACATTCCCCACCTCATGAAAGGCCATGGGACAAGCGTTGAGTGCAAAGGCTCCGAGGGTTTATGAGACATACCTGAGTGTCGTTGACAGGGGTCACAATTTTGGACGTACTTGACAGCGTCTTGTCGTAGTGTCGGCCAAAAATACCCTTGTCGGGAGACACGATTAGCCATGCTACGACCTCCTGAGTGATTACCACATTCGCCGTCGTGCATCTCTTGGAGGATTTTCTGGGCTTGATTCTTGCTGATGACGCACCTTAAATTTAAGCCCGTCGATGATCGCCGATAAAGCTTATTTTCGATTATGACGTACTTAGATGCTTTGAATCTAATTTTTCGAGCCTCAATTTTGTCTTCGGGGAGTTGGTCGTGCACGAGGAAATTTCGAATGTCGCGTGACCAATCATCTTCTTCGTCTTCGATCTGGATGACGTCTGTGTTTCCAATGGACGGCGTTGCCAGGTGAATCATAGGAATAACATCAAATATTGGTTCAACTAAAGCCGACCCAAGGTTCGCCAATGCGTCGGCTTGAGTGTTCTGGTCTCGCGAAATCTGTTCAATAGAAAAAGATTTAATTTTTTTGGTAATTTCCTTTGCCACGCTTAAATATGCTGTCATTTTTGAATCCTTGGTTGCGAATTCTCCATTGATTTGATTTACTACTAGCAGGGAATCGCTCTTGACATGCTCTGCGGTTGCCCCCGAGTTGTGGTCCATATTCATTCCCACGATCAAGGCTTCATATTCGGCTTCGTTGTTGGTGGCCTTGAAGTCGCATCGGACCGAGTATACCATCTTACCCCCCTGTGGCGACTTTAAGACGACACCCAGTCCAGGGCCTCTAATGTTGGATGATCCGTCGACATGTAGGATCCAAGGCACGTCGTCGTGAGTCGCCACAGTGGACACTTCGAGCTCTGCTTCTTTTTCCAACTTAAGGCTGAAGTCGGCAATAAAGTCTGCCAAGGCTTGTGATTTGATCGCGGTACTGGGTTTGAAATCAATGTTGTAACTGCTGAGATATATGCTCCACTTTGCTAAGCTACCTGTCAACCCAGGTTTCCTTAGAACAGACTTAAGAGGATAGTTAGTTACGACAGTAATAGGATGTGATTCGAAGTAGTGTCGTAATTTTTTAGCAGTTGTGACTAGCGACAAAAGCAGCTTTTCCATGGAAGAATACCTGGTTTCTGCGTCCAAGAGAGATTTACTTACGTAGTAGATTGGTAATTGTTGTTTTTCGTCCTCTCGTGTGAGTACGGCGCTTACCGCATTTGGACTGACAGCTAAATACAATTATAAGACCTCATGATCGTGAGGTTTCGACAACAGAGGAGGCGATGCCATATACTCTTTGAGTTTTTGCAATGCTTGCTCATGATCGTTGGTCCAGTTGAAACCTTTGTTTTTCCCGAGGACGTTATAAAACAGATGACATCTATCTGAAGATCGGGAGATAAACCTGTTTAGGGCCGCTACTTGACCAGTAAGCCTTTGGACCTCCTTGAAATTTGGAGGAGATTTGATGTCGATGATGGCTTTGATTTGATCGGGGTTAGCCTCGATTCCTTGGCGAGTGACCATGTGGCCTAAGAATTTTCCAGCAATGACTCCGAAGGAACATTTGGTAGGGTTGAGTTTCATGCTATACTCCCGAAGGATGTTGAACGATTGTGTTAGATGTTCGACATGATCGACCGCTTGCTTTGACTTGACGAGCATGTCGTCAATATTTACCTCCATTATATCCCCGAGGTGGTCTTTGAACATTTTATTCACCAGACGTTGATAGGTGGATCCTGCATTTTTTAGTCCGAAAGGCATTACTTTATAACAGTAAATACCTCGGTCCTTCATAAAAGCGGTTTTCTCCTGGTCCTCGACGTGCATTAGGATTTGGTTATACCCTGAATAGGCATCCATGAAGGTCAATAGTTCATGTCCTGCGGTTGCGTCGACCATGGCATCGATATGCGGTAATGGGAAAGGATCTTTCGGGAAAGCCTTATTGAGATCGGTGAAGTCGATACAGACCCTCCACTTTCCATTCTTCATAGCCACGACCACGACATTAGCAAGCCAGTCGGGATACTTTACTTCTCGGATCTTTCCTGTCTTGAGGAGGTTATCGACCTCATCGTTGATTACCTTATTTCTTTCAGGAGCGAATTTACGGCGCTTTTGCTTGATGGGTTTAAACGATGGATCGATATTGAGCTTATGAGAAATGATGTTAGGGTCAATGCCAACCATATCTTCATGCGACCAGGCGAAGCAGTCAGCATATTCCTGCAAGAAAGATATTATCCTTTGCCTAAGATGGGGATCGAGAGATGAGCCTATCAAGACTTTTTGCTCGGGCTTTCTTGGGTCTAAGATGACTTCTTCTAGGCAATAGTCACCGATGGCTTTAGGAACATCTTGCACCTTTTCAAGCTTTCCATATGCGGGGTCAGTGGTTCGCTCTGAATTTTCGCCATCTGCCATTTTCCTGTGATAGAGAACAGAAGAAACTCCAAGAAACTATTAGTAGGGTGCACGTTCGTCGAGGATTTTCTCTAGGTGAGGTCCCAATCAGGGGCGACGTCCTTGGTACTGGCGTCGGTCGTACGATGATTACAATACAAATGAAGGATATACTTCGAAATGTAAAGTACAAGTGTTTGAATGTGATAACAAGTGTTTGTCGTGTGTGAACTATCTGCCGAAGGCTGATGTCGTGCGTCGAGACTGATACTTGAGCTTTTCCTTCGAGTGTTCTTGAGTCCGCTGTAGGATTCTGGCTTTCAGTACTCAAACTCCAGAGTTTGAATGTTCTTTGCTATGAGTTTGGATGATTTTCTCTGCTGTTCGACGATGTTCCCTCAAGCGTATTGGATGTTAACCGATGTCCCTTAAAATGATGCTTTAGCATGTCTTTTATAGTCTTCGCGTCATTAATTAACCCCATTAATGATTCAATCAACGGCTACAACGGTTGGAAACGGTCGCCGGAGTGATTATCCATGATGATCTTCGTCCGTTGCAGCTATCGATCGTTGATGGTTGCGTCGGTTATATCCGTTGCATTTTAATGACTTCGACTCCTGCATTAAACACTTAACAAATGTAACAGTCAAGGTTAACGTTAGTTCGGTCGAAGGTACAATGATCTTACGCGATGGTCGTACAGGATGGGCGATACTATGGTCGAGCGTCATGGAGGACGTACGACTTACCTTTTACGGGCGACGACAGATGTTTTATGGGTTCTTGTCGAGAGTTTATCCTAATACAAGATTTGGATTATGACGTGCGTCTTACCTGTTCTGGTCGTGGTCGTACGACGTGATTTTTTGCCCAAACAGAAGCCAGACTCAAGCCTCGATAAAAAAAAAGTTCCGTCAAAAGTATCGCATGTATCGCATCGTCCAAGGGACTTGGGGGCTCGAGACATCCGCTACAAATTTAAAAAATACCACATTTGATTTCAAAAGTCATCGGAAAAAGGTGCTTATCGACTCCATGTTACGGTAACTGTGACGTCTTACTTAGAACAACTCTATATACATATACTCTAAGTATATTTTTCTCGTATTATTTTCATCTAATATATGATCGTTGATTCAAGCATCAAAAGATCATTGGTCAAAACCAGCGACCACCCCCGATTTTTACATTGCAGGCTCGCAAGATCATATAAATACAGGGCTTACGATTTATATCGTGAGAAGCGAAGTCTCTACGACTTAAAACGCAGGTTACAATTTATTGTCGTCGATAAAAGACGACTCACAGTTTTAATCTTGTGATCGCCTGTTATGGCAAGCGCAGGTTGCAATTTATTGTCGTCGATAAAAGACGGCTCATATTTTTTAAATCTTATGATCGCCAGCTACGCAGGTTATGATTTATAGCCGTCGATAAGAGACGAATCGTATTTTAAATCTTATGATCGCCAGTTATGGCAAAAGTAGGTGGCAATTTGTAGTCGTCGACAAAAGACGAGTCACCCCCTTTTTAACCTTATGATCGCCAATCACGACAGACACAGGTTAAAATTCTCGGTCTCCAATAAAAGCGACTCGCATGTTGAAATCTCACGATCTGGGCGATTTTTCGGAGTCCTCGAAGCCACGTTAGAGAGCCGATCAAGGAGACATTCATCACGGAACGTAGAGACGAACACGAGAGGAGGGAGTTATCATCACCTTTATCACGATTTCATCTTTCACGATTAATCATGTTTACATACACTTTTGCATCTTTTTCTCTTGTGTTTGACTCCACCACCGATATGAACTAACCGGTTCGTGTTGGGGGTTGGAATGAATTCGGTTTGTAAGCATGTGACGAATTGAATTGAACTTTTATCAGTTTTCCCTAATTAATGAAGTATGTGATTTTGTTCTTAATGCTTTTGTGAATTTGGCCAATTTACAATTGACGTGTTGTTAGTAACTGAGTTTGGGAGAATTAATTGCTATTTAGAATTAGGAATTGCATACCTAAAGTCTGAAAGGTGATAGAGATATACCGAGTAAGCTTTAGTCCCAATTAAACCGTTAGGTTGATGTCGAGAGATAAAATCTAGCCAATTTAGATTTAAATCGTGTACTTAATGTGTTTTGGAATCCATAGGTGAGATCGAGAGATTGAACTTATCCTTTTCAAAATAAAACCCGTTGTTGTTCGAAAGAGAACGACGGTGATCTTAAAAGATTTGGGAATCATTAAGGGGATTAACTGGTAACTGTTTTGAGTCAATTGTTTGCATGTGTAGAACCTGAGGATTTCCGACCCTCAACTTTTCTCTCTATCAAAGTCTCCAAAGCTATTTCTGTTGTGTCTTGTGTTTGATTTGTTTACTTATTGCAATTAAGTAGTTTAAAAACCAATCTTCCAAATTCGATAGTTCAGTTAATAGCAATTATAGTAATTGTGATATTTAGTTCCTAGTTCCCTGTGATTCGATACTCGTACTTCTCTAAGTACTATTACTTGACTTCGACCCGTACACTTGCGGTAAGATTCTCGGGGTGTGAAAACCTCGTGTCACCCAACTAAGGATTTCCTTCGAAATAAACATCGTATTACTAACGTATCCTCTTATGTAGATCTTCGTTTTTTATTTGTCGACTTCATGTCTTGACCACACGACGAAGATGCAAGAGCAATTGGAAGACACTAATAAAAAAATGCTCAGTCAATTGAGCAAAACTCTAAAGCGCAACAAGAACATATAAATCTTCGTCACAAGATGGAGAAACAAATTAGCGATATGTATCGCATCATCCGAGAGCTCGGGGCACCTTCCACAAACTGGCAAATACCATATTTGATTTCAAAAGTCCCTGTAAAAGGCGCTTATCGATTCCAAGTTGCGGGTAACTGTGATGTCCCACTTAGATGGAATATGGTACAACAACTCTATATATATACTCTAAGTATACTTTCCTCGTTCAATTATTATGATCTAAGATATAAATGTTGATTTAAGCATCGAAGGATCATTGGTCAAGCCAACGACCACCCCTGATTTCACATTGCGGGCTTACAGGATCATATAAAACGCAGGTCTTATGATTTATATCGTGGGAAACAAAGTCTCTACGACTTAAAACGCAGGTCTTACGATTTATATCGTGAGAAACAAAAGTATCTACGACTTAAAACGCAGGTCTTACGATTTATATCGTGAGAAACAAAGTCTCTACGATTTAAAACACAGGTCTTACGATTTATATCATGAGAAACAAAGTCTCTACGACTTAAACCACAGGTCTTACGATTTATATAGTAAAGTCTCTACGACTTAAAACACAGGTTGCAATTTATAGCCATCGATAAGAGACGACTCACATTTTAAATCTTATGATCGCCAGTCATGGCAAACGCATGTTGCAATTTATAGTCGTCGATAAAAGACGACTCACATTTTAAATCATAGTCATGGCAAACACAGGTTAAAATTCTCGGTCGCCAATAAAAGCGACTCGCACGTTGAAATCTCATGATCGCTAGTCATGACATATGCATTGTCATCAATAAAGACGACTTGTACATTGAATCTCACAATCACCAGTCATGGTAAGACGCTTGTCAAAACACAAAAGTCACCAATAAATGTGACTCGCACGTGTTAATCTCAGGATCGCCAATAAAGGCAAGGCGTGAGATAAATCGTACAATCACGAGTAAGGTAAAAATTTTACCGACTATCGCTAAAGCAAAACTTACAACTAGCTAAAAATGCTAGACACAGCGTAACTTAGGTCTCTAACGACCATACCGGCTATAAACGCCAGATCATAGGTCTCTAACGACCACACCGGCTATAAACGCCAGATCATAGGTCTCTAATTACCGTATCAGCTACGAACGCCAGATCACAGGTCTCTAACGACCATATCGACTACGAACGACAGATCACAGGTCTCTAACGGCCACATCGGTTGTGAACGCCAGATCATAAGTCTCTAACGACTATATCGGCTATGAACGCCAGATCATAAGTCTCTAACGACTACATCGGCTCTGAACGCCAGATCACAAGTCTATAACGACCGTATCGGCTCGGAACGCCAGAACATAAGTCTTTAACGACTGTATCGCAAGATTCTTAAATTTTATTTTGGTTCGATCATCTTACGATCGTCTCCAATCCCTTAAGTTTTATTTGGGTTCGATCATCTTATGATCGTCGCCAATTCCTTAAACAATATTTTGGCCCAATCGTCTTACGATTGTCTCCCGTTCCATACGTCTCATTTTGATAAAGATCGTCCTACGATCATCGTCAGTTTCTTATATTTTATTTCAAGATCATCTTACGATCGTCGCTAATTTTTTCCTTCACATCAGAGGATGAATACCACAATTAACTTGCGCATTAAAGGTCATCTTTCGATCGTCGCAACTAACTTAGAAAACATTTTCTTAACAGATGTGTCATCTGTACACTATCGACCGGTCTCACAATTTTAGCTGACCAAGTCGGTTTTCTTCTAATGATCCAATTAGCAAAAGTGACACGTCTCATCATTTCCATAGAAGCACATTTTACTTTGGTACGAGATCTGAAATTCAAATGGCTTTGAAATTCAAATCTCGGGGGGCTAACTGTTTGGGTAAAAAATCACACCCTCGACGGACTTGGGAAATTCCCTCGACATGACCCATGGACATTGATTACCCTAATGACCAAGGATATCTATGACAGTCATACCCCCGACTGACAAGGATAATACCCATTATTGTCATATCCCCGACATACTATAGTTGCTTATTGTTTGGGCAAAATTTCACAGGTCTCGACCACGACCAGAAAGGTAAGACACATGTTATGAACTATATCTTGTATTATGATAAGGTCCCGATAAAGACCTAAAAAACCTCCGTCGTCCCTCCTAAAAGGTAAGTCGAGAGTTCCTCATGGCACTCGACCTCGCCGACGCCTACTTCGCACGACCGTCGCGTAGAATCATGCGACCTCGGCCGACTAACGCGTTATACGACTGTTATATTTGTTCAGTGATTAATGCAGGAGTCAAAGTCATTAATGGACAACGGCTATAACCGAAGAAATCAGTTATGAGCATCTAATCCCACATTGAAGACGACGACCGTTACAACAATCATCAAAGATCTTAATGATTCAATTAAAATCATCCGAAGACTATCGATCCCAAGATCAATCCTCAGTTTTAGGACATCGAATAATACAGGAAGAGAGATAGAACAAGAAGACCGAACATCGAACAACAAAAGCAAACGCAAACACTCGAAGAATATTCATTCGAAGCAAATAGATCATTCATAGAAGATCGCTCTCGACGCACGACTTTCACTCTCGACCAACAGTTTATACATTGTTTTCACACACGACGCACACTGTTTTTTCATTTCAAACACTTGTACTTTACATTTTGAAGTCTTTCTCTTCATTTGTATTGTAATCTCTGTACGATCGACACCCGGAACACCAAGGACATCGCCCCTGATTGGCGACCATAGTGCAGCGATGACATCCACTGTCATCCGCAGATTTTTTTCTCGTTGAGGTTTTTCCTGCGTCATTAAATCCTCTGTCTCATTTACATTTTTGTCTTTGTCGCACGCCTTTGTCGAACGATTCCTTTCTTAGTTGGTAAAGTCCACATCGACCTTAAGTTGTCCCTTTGGTGCGATTTTTGGCATTAATAGTTTGGCGCCATCCGTGGGACCCCATCTAGAGAAAATCTTTGACAAACGTGCGTCTTGCTAACGGTTTCTTGGAGTTTTCTTTGTTCTCTGTTTCAGGAAAATGGCAGCTCCTGGAAATCTGCAGCATGTCATTGCCCAGATGTAACAGGAGCTCGAAGTCGCTCGAAATCAAATCAACGCCATGGAAGAGCAAAGTCGCAGAGCATCTGAGGAGATCGCACGGTTAAGGAATCCCTTTGGACCTCAGAATGGTCCTAGGCCATTCGTTCAGAATCCAGGCCAAGGATCGTTTGGTTAGAATGGTCCTCGACCAATCGCGCATAATCCAGGTCCAGGATCAGGTCCGTTCGCTCAGAATCATCATGCAGGTCCGTTCATGCAGAACCAGCAGCCGGGACCGTTCAATCCAAATCCCCAGTTCAGGACGGTTCCTCCTCAGCATATAAGGCCACCACCCATGTAGAATGGATCGCAACCATTTCAGAATGGATCGCAGCCATTTCCGAATGGGTCGCAGCCGTTTCAAAATGGATCACAACCATTTCAGAATGGATCACAGCCATTTCAGAATGGATCACAGCCATTTCAGAATGGGTCGCAGCCGTATTTCGTTCCTTTCAATGGAGACGCCAATGGCTCGTCGCATGGCAATGGTACCAGTTCAGGAATCAATCCGCAAGCAGGGGCAAATCTCAACCCCAATGACCCCGTCGCCCAACGATTGAAAATGCTAGAAGATCAGAACGAGCTGTTGATCCAAACCCTCAGTGATTTGATAATGACCCTATCTTAAATACTTAGTGAAAATTGTAAGTAAACAATATGTATCAGAGTTTCACTATCGCTGATAAGTACTAAGATCTTACAGTACTGCTGATAGGAACTCTCGCTTTTTTAGATTAAACATTCAGCGAACACTGTTCACCATATCGCTGAGTCTGTTCAGTCCTTATGGTGATCGCTGATAAGTTAGTTGTTTACTTATGATCCCTGAAGACAAGATTCACGTCAACAAAGGTTCTACGCTGAAGTCGAAGATCAAGCTCAAGAACCAGCGACAAGTCTCCTAATGAACTGATGCGGATCAGCGAAGACTCAGATTTGTCCACTCAACGTGAAGTATCAAGTACAAGACTTCAGCTATCGCTGAACTTTATCATCTGCTGAATAGTAAATGATAATCGCTGAATCAACGAAAGCTGATCATGAAGTCCTCCGTACAAAGTACTTTTGTCTTAACCTCCCTTGCACGCCACCGTACGAAATGTCAGAAAAGAACCTCCGAAAATCTGAAATCGTACAACCACTCTGATACTACACTGTTCATTCATGCGGCTACTAAGGTTGTCATCAAAGGTCAATGACATGCAACCAATCCGCTGATGACACGTGTAAAGTATATACTGGATTGCATTAAATGCATGCAGTATATAAAGAGATGAACTCACTTCATTAGAAGTAACTTGCTAACTCTGGACAAGTTCAAATCTCTCAAGATAGGATTTTATTAGTAATCTCCTTCTCTTTCTTAGTGCAAGAAAACCGTAGTGTTCCAACTTGTTTAGATTTAGGTTTATCCTTAATCTTGTTTCCGCAACAAGCTGTAAATTGTTAATGATTTATCAATAAACAATTTAGAAAAGTAAAATAGTGTGTTTGTATTCAACCCCCCCCCCCCTTCTACAAACTTGTTTAAGCCTTTCGGGACCAACAAGTGGTATCAGAGCAGATTTGTTTAATCTCATAAACAAGATCTAATCTAAGATATTTCTCTTCCTTGCTATTATCTGAAAATGGCCAACTCAAACACAAACACTCACTATATCGACAATAGTTCTCTTGCAAAACCCCCTAGATTTTCCAGAGACAACTTCAACTTATGGAAAAATAGGATGACACTCTTCTTAGAAGGTGTAGACCCTACTATACCTTACTATCTTGAAAACGGTCCACACATCCCTGTAACGATTGATCCTGCCGTTCCAGCCACTGCAACTAGAGCTGCTATTCCAGAAAGGCTGATTCCAAAGGAAATCCATCATTGGACCGATGAAGACAAGAAGAAAGTGGCTATAGATACAAAAGCCAGATCCATACTATCCATGGCCCTTCCTGACAAAGTCTACCATTCCGTCATGAACCTGAAATCCTCAAAAGCCATGTGGGACACAATATGTGTTCAGTATGAAGGAACGTCTGAAGTCCAGGATTCAAGAAAGATCAACCTGGTAAGACAATACGAAAGTTTCATCTCTGGTAAGAATGAAACTCTCTCTGAAGTACATCAACGTTTTAATTGCTTAATTATAGATCTTAAAACGGTTGGTAAGGAATATTCTAACTTTGAAGTTCTGACAAAGTTTTTAGAATGTTTACCTGAAAGCTGGGACAATTATTCCATGTGTCTCAAGCTGTCAAAAGATCTAAGATCAATGACACTTGCTACCTTATATGGCACATTGCTGAATCATGAGCAATCTAGCCATCTTAAGAAGAATCTTGTAAAAGATTCCAAAAGCACCCCTGTAGCTTTAATCTCAGAGGAACCTTCTACTCAGCGACCCGTGGTCACTATCACTGAGTTAGAAAGTAACTCTGAAAGATCATCAGATTCTGATTCTTCAGATGATGAATCCTTGGCTCTCCTAACTAAAAAGTTCAGGAGATTCGCCAAGAAGAAAATGTTTAGAAAGAACAAAACTCTTTCTATAGCTGACAAGCCTAAGTCATCAGCTTTTGTTGATAAGGCTACTGCTACTTGTTTTAACTGCGAAAAGACAGGTCATTTCGCTAACGAGTGCAGGTCAAAGAAAATCATGAGACCTTCAGCCTTTACAAAGAAATCCTTTGTTCCAAGGAATAAAGACGACAAATACTTAAAGCTGAAGGAGAAGTATGCAAAGCTGAAAAGCTTTAAGAAGAAAGGAAAAGGCCTGATGGCTGACTATGATTGGGCTACTTCTGATGAAGAAGCCTCATCATCTGATTCTGAAGATGATGAAGCAAATCAATGTCTCATGGCCAAGATTGAAGAAGAGGAAGAAAGTTCAGACATTCCCTCCACTTCAACATCTGCCATTCAGGTATCACCCTCCTTCTTTACCAATATTGTAAATATTGATGAAGCTGATAGTCTCCGTAAAATCGAACTACTGACTAGAAGCTTATACGAAGCCATGAATGGCAAAGCTGTGGTTGAAAACCAAAATCTTGATCTCGCTGAAAAGCTTAAAAATTGCCACCTTCAAATAGAAAAGCTTTCTAAATTTGAAGAAGATTTTAAAGATCAAGTCCATTTAAATCAGCTAGTCAAAATTGAACGAGCGGAAGCTATCGCTGCATTAAAAGCTGAACAAGCTACTGTTGAAGGATGGTGTAATTCTTCAACAAAGATCACTGAGATAATTAAGGCTCAGATTCCTCTGAGTGATAAACGTGGTCTGGGTTATAAATATGATACTCCAATACCAACCACTGAACGTTCAATGCTTAAATTTGGAACGTTCGTATCCTCAGTAGCTGACACTTCTTCATCTCAGTACTCCTCGTCGATTACACCAATCCCTGAGGAAACTCCTACCTCCTCAAAAGGTAAGGAGAAAATGGTTTATTCAAAACCTACCTCTGTCTCTAAAGATAAAGGTAAAGGAATTGTAATTTATCAAAATCCTCAGAAGGGTACTTTAGTACCTAAGCTGAATGCTTCCAAAGCCTTAGTGATTCATTCATCTGGTTCTAGAAATCAGACCTCTGGATCAGTTCAGCGACCTACTACTAGACTCAGAGTAGATATCCTTGGTAAGAAATCTGAAGAACTGAATGTTCGTCCTATTTCAAAAACCAATAGTGTACTTGGTGCTGGCACTTCTAATTCCAAATTAAAAGCTCAGCACACAAGTGGTCCTAGAACTAATTTTAGTTATAGGAAATGTTATCACTGTGGACTTACCGATCATATTGCAAGTAAGTGTCCCACAGCCACCAAAGCTGATAAGATAGCTAAGGTGAAGATAGCACCAAAGAAGACCAAACCAGTTGCAAGTCAGGTCAAGGTGACTCCTACCGCTGAGGTCAAGAAATTGACCAAAGTGAAGAAAGACAAAGCTGAATCTTCAAATGCTGCGAAGACTGCTGAACCCATTCCAACCACTTCCACTGACAAACGCGTATACATGGTGAAGTGGGTACCCAAGCAAAACTAATCTTCCTTTGTATTGCAGGTTAAGAAGGGTATCTGGTATCTCGATAGCGGATGCTCTAGACACATGACTGGAAAGAAAAGCCTGCTCGCTGAATACAAGGAAGAGAAGGGTCCCTCTGTGACTTTCGGTGGAAATGGAAAAGGACACACCCGAGGGTATGGTGTACTTTCAAATGGTACAACATCCTTCAGAAGAGTCGCATATGTTGAAGGGCTGAAGCATAATCTTCTGAGCATCAGTCAGCTTTGCGACATGGATAACAAAGTGATTTTCACCAAGGAATCCTGCTTTGTCTCTGACAAAAAGGAGAAGATAGCTCTCAGCGGTTATCGTTTGGAAAATGTTTACGTTATAAACATGGACTCAACAACCACTGAGAACTCCTGTTTCTTCTCAAAGGCATCTTCTGATGTCAACTGGCTATGGCACAAGAGGCTTTCACATCTCAACTTCAAGACATTGAATACTCTTTCATCCAAAGAGTTAGTCACTGGTCTACCTCAACATTCATACGCCAAAGAATCCTTATGTTCAGCGTGTGAAAAAGGGAAGCAGACCAAGGCAAGCTTTAAGTCCAAGCAAGTTTCCTCAGTGTCATCTCCTCTTCAACTACTCCATATGGATTTGTTTGGCCCCGTTAACAAACAATCCATCGCTGGAAAGAAATATACGCTGGTTATAGTTGATGAATTCTCTCGTTATACATGGGTAATGTTTCTCCGTTCTAAGAGTGACACCCCTGAAGAACTCATCACCTTTGTTCGGAAGATGGAAACTCTGAACAATATGACTGTTCGCTCAATAAGGAGTGATCATGGAACTGAATTCAAAAACAGTTCTCTTGATTCCTTCCTTGAGAGCAAGGGTATTTCTCACAACTTTTCGTCAGTGAGAACACCACAACAAAACGGAGTCGCTGAAAGAAGAAATAGAACAATTATTGAAGCTGCACGTTCAATGCTCAGTGATTCTCACCTGCCTACTCAGTTTTGGGCAGAAGCTGTCAACACGGCTTGTTTTACGCAAAACAGGTCGCTGATAGTCAAAAGATTCAAAAAGACAGCCTATGAACTTTTTCATGGGAGAAAGCCTTCAATCAGCTTTCTTCACATCTTTGGTTGTCAGTGTTTCATACTAAACAACAGAGATGCCCTTGGAAAGTTTGATCCTAAGGCTGATGATGGAATCTTTCTTGGATACTCCTCAGTTTCCAAAGCCTTCAGAGTCTTCAACCGAAGAAGACAAACTGTAGAAGAAACTATTCACGTCACGTTTGACGAATCCCGTTCAGCGAACTCTAAACCGAACGCTGATACAGAAGAACTGAATCAATGTATGTTTTCTCATCTTGGTGATTCAGAAGATGTTCCCACTACTCATACTCATACAACTGAAAATGATGGTCCTACTATCATTCCCAATATGCAGAATAGTGAAGCTGAAACATCTTGGGTCTCAGCTGTTCCTATAAATACTATACCCGCAGTTGATCCAAATGTCTCAGAAATTCCATCTATTTCTCAGCAATCAGTGAATGAAGTGACAAATGCAAGCATTCCTCTCTTAGCTGATTATCCAGAAGTAGCTGAAGCCTCATCTTCAGTTTCTCCAGTTCAGACTGAGTCATCGACGCATGCTCCGGCTCAGCGATGGACTGTAAATCACCCAATCGATCAAATTCTTGGTGATCCCAACGCTGGTATTCAGACTCGTAGAAGTGCAGGTAATATTTGTTTATTTGTTAACTTTATTTCTCTAACTGAACCAAAGAAAATAGATGATGCCCTCAAAGATCCAAACTGGGTCAGCGCTATGCAAGAAGAGCTGACTGAATTCGAAAGAAACAAAGTTTGGAAACTTGTTCGGAGACCAACTGACAAAACAGTGATAGGCACTAAGTGGGTCTATCGAAACAAGTTGGACGAACATGGTACTGTAACTCGCAACAAAGCTCGTCTTGTTGCTCAGGGATACAGACAAGAGGAAGGTATAGATTATGACGAAACCTTTGCTCCTGTAGCAAGACTTGAATCTATTCGTCTTTTCTTAGCATATGCTGTACACAAAAACTTCACTGTACATCAAATGGATGTTAAGTCAGCGTTTCTAAATGGAAAGCTGAATGAAGAAGTTTATGTGGAACAACCTCCAGGATTCTTAGATCCTAAGCGTCCAGGTTATGTTTATAAGCTGGATAAGGCACTTTATGGCTTGAAGCAAGCTCCTCGTGCATGGTATGACACTCTTTCTACTTATCTCCACCTTGAAAAATTTGAGAGAGGTAAGATTGACAAAACTTTGTTTTTTAGAAAAATAAAAGGTCATATCATTTTAGTTCAAATATATGTTGATGACATTATATTTGGTTCTACTAACCCTAAGCTTTGTACTCGTTTCGCTGATAGAATGAAAGATGAGTATAAAATGAGTATGATGGGTGAACTAACATATTTCCTTGGTCCTCAGATTAAGCAAACTGAAAAAGGAACTTTTATAAATCAGGGAAAGTATGTTAAAGATATGCTGAAAAAATTCGACTTAACTGAAAGTTCAGCTATGAAAACCCCTATGGCACCACCGCTGATACTTGATAAGGACACAAAGGGTGTCCCTGTCAATGTCACGCTGTACCGTGGGATGATCGGCTCACTACTGTATCTTACAGCTAGCCGACCCGATATTATGTTTGCAACATGTCTATGCGCACGATATCAAGCTGAACCTAAGATATCTCATATGAAAGCTGTAAAGCGAATCTTTCGATATCTTAAGGGTACAACGAATCTAGGTCTTTGGTATCCCAAAGATTCAGGATTCGATCTAACCGCCTATTCAGACAGTGATTTTGCAGGTTGCAAAATGGATAGGAAAAGCACCACAGGAGGATGTCAGCTCTTGGGTGGAAAGCTGGTAAGTTGGACAAGTAAGAAGCAAAACTCGGTGTCCACTTCCACAGCTGAAGCTGAGTATGTAGCCGCTGGAAGCTGCTGTTCTCAAGTCTTGTGGATGAGAAATCAACTACTAGACTATGATCTTCAGCTCTCCAAAATTCCAATCTATTGCGACAGCACAAGTGCCATCGCTATAGCAAACAATCCAGTGCTACACTCAAAGACAAAACACATAGAAATCAGATATCATTTTATCAGAGATCATGTGATGAATGGTGATATAGAACTTCATTTTATCCCAACTGATTATCAGTTAGCTGATTTGTTTACCAAACCTCTTGATGAGACAAGATTCAACTTTCTCATCAGCGAGCTTGGAATGCTGAACTTTGAAGGATAAATCTTCAGCGGTTCACATTTAATCAGCGATACGTTTATACATTCTTGTATAGGCTCTGGATAAAATAAACTTGTACAATCCATTTCATCATCTTCTCTGTGAATAAATTGGGTTAAACTGATATCAAGGTATGTTTTCTCTGACAAAACGCATGAAAATGCAAGATTTCAAATTCTTTCATCGCTGAATAATATTTTGAAATTTCTTAAAACCCTCACTGATATTTCTATTCAGTGCTTCATATTTTCCAAAGAGTCCCTGAGTTTTTCTTTCAAAACCTCAGAGACAACGAAAGAATGTGAAAGGACAGTTGTGACGTCATTGCAACGGATAACACCAGGCACGCTCTTTTTCTGACACACGTTTGCACGTTTCGTTGTCTATCCAATCAAATGGAAACACGTGTCCGTGTCATGATGAAAAACTTTCCCGCTCAAGTTTTTCTCTCTCTACTCTCTTCCTATATAAACACTCTCAAAGTTTATATTTGTCTTTTATGCGAGTCAATCTTTCTCCGCAAGAAAAGAACACTGTTGCATTTTGTGCTCTCAATCTTCAAGAACTGTTCATCATCTTCTTCATCAAACTCAAGGTTAATATGTTCTTATCTATTATCAAATGCAAATAACTTGTTTTCGATCTTATCATTGTTTTACACAAGATCAAACAAAAGAACTCAAAAATAAAATCATTCTCTTTCATGGTTTTATAAACACAACCATTTCATGGTTGTTCTTCAAGTTTTAAATCTAAAATCTTAAACTTGTTCTTCTTTCGTATCCATTTTTTAAACTGGAATACAAGGCTTATAGGTGTTATATTCGTTTTTTTTAAAAACAAGAAAAACCCTAATCTTCATTAAGACTTTTTTGTCTGAATGAAATGGACAAAATTCGAAAAATCTTAATGGAAATTTTCTTTCCACATTAAGATATTTCTTATTTGTTAACATCTTTGGTTGAACTGATAATACAGTGAAATGGCAACTTCAAAGCTGAATGTTACCGCTGAGTCCATCTCCACTGATTCTGAGGAACTGGAAATCACCAAAGCTCCTCAGGTTAAGTTTGAGCTGGATCAACTAGACTGGACAAAGGCAAACAACCTTTCAGCGCTTCTCGAGTTTCCTCCTCGGAAGCAGGTATCCCATTTAGACGACGCTGTAAATTTTTTGAAGAATAGCCCCATCTACACAGCACTGACAATCACACCTCCTGCCAGTCAGCGTCTATTATCCCAATTCTGGTACTCTGCCAGACACACCAACCTACCCTCAGCCAAAGATCCATCTAAAACCATCGACTGCATACTCAGCGATACTGAGTATGGCACCATCAAGATAACCCCCGCAATAATCCGCAAAGCTCTGAAATTCCCTAACGCTACCTCAGAAAATCCTTTCATTCCATTTCCTGACCATAAGAAGAACGCTGACAGGGAAGAAATCATTGCTTTCCTTGATGCGATGGGTTACATCTGGGAGACTGGAAGAGACAAGCTACCTGAGAAGAAGCTGACGCTGATAAAGAAATCCAAGATGCCCAGCGAGATGAACTTCATCTTCGCTCACCTGATCAGCTGCATGACAGCGAAATCCGGATCTTCTGATCAAGCCGCTCAACCTCAGCAGGCCATGGGTTACGCACTGCTGAAAGGTCTCAACATTGACTGGGCCTCCATCATCTATGAAGACCTCATTCAACGTGTTGATTCTGCCGCTGACCGACCAGCATGGGTTCCTTACCCGCGATTCATCAGCGTCATCTTTCAATATGGCCTGAAGGACAGCTATCCTGAAGAGGGTGATCTGAAACTCTCTCAGATTGGCCCTAAAGTTCTCGACTTCAAGCCTGTCGCCAACGAGGTACGTCTCTCTACCCTTCTCACTCTACTTAATTCTCCGCTTTCTGTGGCTCCTTCAGCGACTATACCCCTCGCTGATTCCCAGGCCACAAAATCCATTCCTTCTAAGAAAAGGAAACAATCTCTTACCCCTCTTGATTCCAAAAGGATCAAGAAAACCAAGGAGCAACCCCAGCAACTCCATGCTGAAGACTCCTCAGCTCATTCTGAAGAGCTGAAGGAAAGTTCCGTGGTACGCTCTGCCACACCAATTCAAGCCATCCCTTCTAAACCTACTTCAGCGTCCTTAAACGCTGAGGTTAGAACTTTGGAATCTACCCAACCTTCGTCAGTCTCTCAAAAGACTGATGAAGTACTTCTCAGCGAATCCAACGCTGAACTTGAAACCCAACCCCAATTCTTATCCTTCGCTCCTCCCTCTACTTCTTTGGACACTCCTCTAGTCAAAACTGGAGATGCCATCATTCAAGAAGCCGTTGAAGCTTCTCAGCGAATGACGAAGAAAGGACCTGCAGAGATCTCCATCCCTCACGGAACTTTTGAGGGAGATATGGAACACTATGGAGGGACTCGAAACTTTGATGAATTCGTCAACGCTCCTGCAGGTACAGATCCCACCTTAAACACTGTAACTAAACCTGAAACTTCTGAGCTTTCCTTTGTTCACAAGTACTTATATGTTACAGGTCCTTTTTTGGGAGACATCAACCAGTCTCTGAAGTCTATGGAGATGAAACTTGCGGATCTCACCACCGGTCTATCAAATAACTCTACAGCTGTAACAAACGCTGGAGAGAATCTGACGAAGCTGACTACTGTGGTGGACAAGAAGGCCTCCTCTGATGACATCAAAGACCTTGATAAAACTCTCGCCGACTTTGCCAAAGTGCTCTCCGACATCTACACTGACTACACCAACCTCAAATCATCAGTTTCCACCGTTTCCAGCGAGGTTACAACGCTGAAGAAATCGGTTGGTACACTCGAAGGTGATATGTCAGTGGTCAAGACCGACTTGGGCTCAGTGAAGACCGATCTTAGTTCTGTCAAGACAATGATCGAGACGCTGGTGAACAAGGCAAATAATCCAGCTCTTGCTCCGGCCCCTGCACCTGTTTTGGACTCATTCACCGCAGAGGATCGCCAAGAGCTGAAGAAAATCACGCCTGCTATTTCTGGCCTAGAAGACAGAATAGCTAAGCTTGAAGATTGTGTGAAAGTCTCTGGCCCAGAAGACAGAGACAACACCAATGCTGAATCTACCCATTCCTCCCCCGCCCATCATGAGAAAGAGGGGGAGAAGAGCGCTGAATAGGAGAAGAGCGCTGAAGATCAAAATAAGAGCGCTGAAGACCTTTCCCATGATGAATCTATCAGGGGAGAGGGTAATGAAGATTGGATTACTGGACCTCAGGGAGATGAAAACCCTGAGGGAACCGAGAACCTCGCCTCTGTATCTGAGGGGGAGAAACTCGAAGAAGATGCTGAGGAATCTGAAGCAGAAGAAGACGAAGACTTCGACATCCCTGAAGCTGAACCATCCTCCTCTCCAAGGAACGATGATGATGATGATGAAGATGACGATGATTTCTTTGTTGTCAAACCTGCTCCTCGAACCAAAGCTCTTAAAGGTATTTCAATAAAAGAACCTTCAGGGGAGAAGACAAAGACAAAGCACTCAGCCTCTGGCGCTGGGAAAAGCAAAGACAAAGGCATCGCTGAAGATGATAATCTGGCGATCCTACTTGCAAAGCCGATTTGTCAGGTACACTAAACTTATTTTTCCTTCCCTGATCATCTCTGAAAAATCAGTTATCCATTCCACAAACACCATACACATCCACATTTTTTTCTATCTTTTCTACCCAAGTTCTTCTACCCAGTTCTTATTTGTAAGATCGCTGCGTTTCAGCTAGTCCTCTCCCCTGTTTGAGGATATCGCTGAAAGATCTTCTATTGCGACTTCACCAATAATTCCAGCTACCGCTGAAGACATAATCCCAGTCTTAGATTTAATCTCTGAGACTGATGAATCAGAAGAACAACCTCTATCGCACAGAAACAGACCCTCCTCAGTTCCTCAAAAGAGGAGAGAAGAAATGATAAAGCGATTCGAGGATCAGCGAATCATCCTAAGGCGCGATCAACTACCTTCAGTTCCTCCTAAGTTCAGAATTTCAAAAGTTGAATACCAAGATCATCTCAGAGCTGAACGCCTCATCGCTGAAAGAAAGGAAGCTGAAGATAAAGACAGAGAATACGCCATCAAGCTCACTCAAGAATCTGTCAAAGACCCCAAGCTGAAGCGTATTCCCATTCAAATCCAACGAAAGCTTTGGGAACAAGCCCAGAAGATCGTGGAAAAGAAAGCTGAAGTTTCTCAGACCACCCTGATCTGGTGTAAAGAGAAAATCCACTTCAGATATCGTCCAGCGAAGATCAACAAGGTATTCATCTCTGGAAGAACCTCCATCGGAGTACCTATTGTTGACATCAAACTGTTCAGAGAAGATGACTCATCTGAAACCTTTCGTGCTGACACTGTAAAAAGGTATGGTCTCTCTGAATGGCTGGAGATGAGGTTAGCTATCCAACCATCAAAATCTAAGTACAAGGATCATTTCGAAAAGCTGATAAACAGACAGATCGATTTGATATCTTCTTGTGTGGATATTCCTCCTGTTCCTGATTTAAAGCCGAAAAGAAAAAAGGGCTCTCCAAGGAAGAAACGTCAAGATTCAAACTCAGGTCCTGTCATACGAAATGAAACTGGAATTGGTTTCTCTCGCGCTGAAGTACTTGGTCCTGATCCTGATCTATCTGCCCTTGACATCTCTTTGCCACCATGTGAACTTTTCGTCCCTGGTAAAGTCGTCAGTAATCCTTATGGAATATTCTTTCTTGACTACGACGGACGTAAATGCTTTCAACGGATCGCTGAGCTTCCAATCACTCCAATCGAACAGCTCAAAGATCTCATCTACTGGTGCGACTTCAGAAAAGACATTCAGGCACGACACCTAAAACCCTTGATTTTTGAAGCTGCTCTGAAGCTAAAGAATAAAGGAGAAAAGGTTCCTGACTGGATGATTCCAACTGAAAAGACAACCCTTGATGAACTTCTCATTAAGGAAGAACCCTTTGAAGGCTGACAACAATCACCATTTTTCTCTATTGTATCAGTCATCCTTCAGTACTTGTAATTTATTTCGCTTGTACTTGTAATCTTTCTTATTCATATTGTAACCTGATTCAAAGATTTAAAGAAAGATTTCAGCGAATGTACTTTACTCCATCAGTACTGAAAAGATCCCAGAAAACAGTAAAAGGGACAAATATTTTATGAGTTCTTTTTATCCTTATGTTTTCATTAAATAGAAATTTTCTCTGTTGCTATGTCATAATCAAATAGGGGGAGATTGTTGATCCAAACCCTCAGTGATTTGATAATGACCCTATCTTAAATACTTAGTGAAAATTGTAAGTAAACAATATGTATCAGAGTTTCACTATCGCTGGTAAGTACTAAGATCTTACAGTACTGCTGATAGGAACTCTCGCTTTTTTAGATTAAACATTCAGCGAACACTGTTCACCATATCGCTGAGTCTGTTCAGTCCTTATGGAGATCGCTGATAAGTTAGTTGTTTAATTATGATCCCTGAAGACAAGATTCACGTCAACAAAGGTTCTACGCTGAAGTCGAAGATCAAGCTCAAGAACCAGCGACAAGTCTCCTAATGAACTGATGCGGATCAGCGAAGACTCAGATTTGTCCACTCAACGTGAAGTATCAAGTACAAGACTTCAGCTATCGCTGAACTTTATCATCTGCTGAATAGTAAATGATAATCGCTGAATCAACGAAAGCTGATCATGAAGTCCTCCGTACAAAGTACTTTTGTCTTAACCTCCCTTGCACGCCACCGTACGAAATGTCAGAAAAGAACCTCCGAAAATCTGAAATCGTACAACCACTCTGATACTACACTGTTCATTCATGCGGCTACTAAGGTTGTCATCAAAGATCAATGACATGCAACCAATCCGCTGATGACACGTGTAAAGTACATACTGGATTGCATTAAATGCATGCAGTATATAAAGAGATGAACTCACTTCATTAGAAGTAACTTGCTAACTCTGGACAAGTTCAAATCTCTCAAGATAGGATTTTATTAGTAATCTCCTTATCTTTCTTAGTGCAAGAAAACCTTAGTGTTCCAACTTGTTTAGATTTAGGTTTATCCTTAATCTTGTTTCCGCAACAAGCTGTAAATTGTTAATGATTTATCAATAAACAATTTAGAAAAGTAAAATAGTGTGTTTGTATTCAACCCCCCCCCCCCCCCTTCTACAAACTTGTTTAAGCCTTTCGGGACCAACACGAGCGTGTCCTATCTTTGCTCGCCAAGCTACCTGGGGCAGCTGTGCCTGTTGATGTCGAACCTCGATCAGGATTTCAGTGTCTCCCTTCATCGATGAGATCGCGACTGTCGAGGTCCCGAAGAAGTACAACGTCCCCGCCTTCACGCCCAAGTATTCGAGAGTGACCGATCCAACAGAGCACGTCGCGCAGTATAAGCAGCTCATATGGACGATCTCGATCCCACACATGTATCAGGAGGTCTGTATATGCAAAAGCTTCGGTGCAACTCTCACCGGTCCTGCTCTCCAATGGTTGATCAATTTCAAACCCAAGTCCATCGGGTCGTTCGCTGAATTGGTCAACCAATTTTCCCAGCAATTCGCCAGCAGTCGCTAGATGGAGAAGCAGACCAGTGACCTGTATTACGTCGTGCAGAAGACCAGTAAGTCTATCCACAGTTATTTCAATTGAATCAATGCGGAGATGATCAGCATTCGCAACTGTGACGTCAAGACGGCAATTGAAGCTTATAAGCGTGGTCTGGACGACAGCTCAGGGTTATACACTGACCAGACCAAGTATCCTCCGGAGAATTTCGAAGACGTCCGAGCTCGAACCCTAACGTACATTATAGTAGAGGACGATGCTGCATTTTGTCGCAAGCATACCGACGACAAAAGGTCGTTAGGTGTGAAAAATCCCGAGTTCAAGACAAAAGCAATTTCCAAAATAGAGTCCGCATGCCAGATCTCGAACGTCCGATTCAAGACGAAAGCAGAGGCTAAGACCGCGACCAAGTTTCCTTAGTACCCCAAGATATCCTCTTATGGATTCAAATGATCCACTAAAGATTTGGTCGAAGCTCTGAAGACCACCCAGGCGACTATTCGATAGCCAAAGAAGTCCGATCAGGACGACGCTAAGAAAGGTAAATCTAAATGGTACGACTTTCATGTCGACCATGGTCACGCGACAGATGATTGCATAGCTCTCAAAATGGAGCTGGCGTATCATGTCCTGAAGGGCAATAAAAATACATCATCGACGACGTCGTTACTCCAACTAGCGACCATCGACCGTCAACCCCCGAGAATGCAAATGTCGTCAATTGCATCACTAGTGGTTCCGACGTATGTAGTCTGACGTACTCCGCGGCCAAACGTCACTGCAGTCAAGCGCCTGACGATCAGCCTATTCCGCGTTCATCAAGGCCTAAAGGAGATTTGGAGTTGGAAGCTACGAAAATCATATTCGACCAAGACGACCTCGGTGACTCGTATCAGAAGCATCATGACGGGTTGATCATTCAACTCACGGTTGGTAATTGTTTAACCCGACGAGTCTTGATCGATGGGGGCAGTTCAGCGAACGTCATCTTCCTTGACACCATCAAGGCCATGGGAATCGATCATTCAGAAATCACCCGACGTTCGACAACTTTGGTCGGTTTCAATGGAGAAGCGACGAGCACCTATGGAGATATCATCTTGCCAGTCTACGCCGGAGGAATCAACAAGCAGACCAAGTTCAGTGTCATCGACTGTGCGTCGTCCTATAACATCATCTTAGGTCGACCATGGATCCATGAAATGAAAGTCGTTCCCTTGACGTATCATCAGACTCTGAAGTTCCCCACGCCGTGGGGAATCCAGGAGGTAAAAAGTGAGCCGAAAGTCGCTCGTGATTACTATAAAACCACTCTGAAGCCGCGAAAATAGACCTTCTATTGTGGCGACTCACGACGAAATTTAGTGTATCGTCTTAAGATCGCCACAAGGGGGCAAGATGGTAGCAATAATCAAGACGTCCCACGTAGTTGGGCACGACGCGTCAGAAAAGGTACGTCTTCTAAAACCTTTTCTATCTTTTCATATGATTTTTTAACAACGACGGTTACTGACTTAAGCATCGGAGGGTCGTTGGTTAGCCAACGACCAACCTCTGACATTGTTTATTCCGCAGAATCGAACGACAATAATCAAACGACTCTAGTTTTGCAAGGTCGCATGACATAAACGATCAGGTCTATGACTTGATCATCCTTCTACAGGGGTACGCCATTCGAATTAATAGCATGACTTAGTCGTACGATCGCGAGGTCTAGCGATCTCACGACCTAAGTTTCTTAACTTAGAAAAATTTCATACTCCGAATGTATGCTTTTGTCGCATGTGCTTATATTTATATACACGACTTAAAAGTCTATTGACTTACGTTCCAGTTACTGTGTTACAATAGATGCCTACGTCGCATGATTCCTTGTATATTTTTTTATGAATTTGACAGTCGATGTGATATTTTATAAAGCGCAAGTTCAAAAGAAGCCCAAGTTCCATTCATCGAATAAACTGTCATTTACAAAAAGCTCGACCACCAACGATCGAGCAACAAAGAAACATAAATAAACGAAGATATAATTCTAAATTTGAGGAGGGGCATCAGTCGCATCCTTGCCTGAGGTCCCGCCCTGAAGACCTTCGTCTACCACCTCCTCCTCGACGTCCTTCTCGTCATCCGAATCAAGGTCTCTCACAGTCTCGACGCCCTTCAAGTAAATATCGAGCTCTTCCGACGCCGAAGCAAGAGGATCCTTCCCCAACAGATGTCACCTCATGATTGCCGCCCTAGAAGTCAGGCGAGCTATAGCAAAAACGGACTTACCCTCGTCCCTAGCAGCTTGCACCTCTTTCTCCAGACTCTCCACCTTGGATTTAGAATCCTCGGCTTCCTTTGCAATCGCAGCCAAGGATTCCTTAACCTTGTCCATCTCCTCCCTCTGATCGGCAACCATGGACAGGGTCTGTGTCAGGTGATGATTGGCCTCATCCTTTGCACGTCTGATGGCCTCTAGATGTTTCAAGGCGTCATCGAGACGTTTTGACAGAGCCTCTTCACGCTCTGCGGCGACCTTCGCCCTATCCAACGCCGCGTTCTCCCTCTCGTACGCAGCAGACATTAGATCATGTATCTTTATTATCTCACCCCGCAAAGCTAGGGAAGCCTGGAACACCTGCAAAATCATTGTAGATAAACATACGACAACGAACAACGACACCGACAACGAACAACGACACCGATAAACGAACCAAGTCTTGAAAGAAAGACTTACCATATAAAGCCAGCCCGACGACATGAGTTCCTGTCTCCTCGATAGGAAATCCCACGAAGCGCTCCCAGAAAGAAGGGAGCAGATATTTCCCCATATGAGGAAATAAGTTCGTCCCGTCTAGGACACTGCTGGCCATAAAGTCCGACGGCAATGTAAAATTAACCGTCGTGACCTTAGCCCCTCCCGTCGGCTGATCCTTGCCCTTGCCGGCCGACAAAGGATCCGACGTGGCTGACGGGGACTTCACTGTTTCCGCCGGAGGCACATAACTAATAGGTGTCGCAGCAATCACATCAGAAGATGACTTCTTGGGCGATGCGACCTTCGCCTTCTAAGGCGTAACGACTCTAGACGAGTCATGAACTCCCGAAGACGGTTCCCTCGGAATTGTCATCCGCGTCTTCTTCGGAACATCTGGACCAGCGGACATAAGCTTCTGCCTCTGCTCCTTACCCTTACGAGCAAGCTCGAGCTCAGCTGCTCTTTTAGCAGAGACACGCAACATCCGTGGTTGAGACTCCCCTGGAAACCACGGAAGAATAAAAATTATGAAAATCAAGGGAAGAAGAATCGAATTAACACAAAAAGAAATAAGAAGATACGCTTACTAGTCATACTCTTTCTTCTTTCGACTCCCCTTCTTCCTCACGTTTTTCCCCTTAATTTTCTCCTAAGTATACTAAATCCTCGTCGTCGTCCACCAATTGTCGTACGACAAACGACCGTTCCCCAGTGCTGAACTCTAAGAACACGTCGATCTTTGCTTGAGAATTAGCGTAAGGCTTCACATCCTCGAAGTTTATGGCTGTCGACATATAAAAAAAACAAGTTAAAAACCAAAGAACGCAGACGACAGACAATAAAAAAGTACAAAGCTCACCCGATGTATTCCAACTGGCCCTAATCCAATAACTCTCAGAGTCAAGGGTCGACTTACGCACAAATGCGTATCGAGTCTTCCACCCGCGATCGTTCACAGCGGTCCTAAGGACCAGAACCCGATCACCTTTAAGTCTAGAGTATAAACTGCAGCGATGACTCCCATCCTTATTGGCTTGATAAGCCAAAAGGTGGTCGCGTACATTCATGGGAGATTCCCAATTCTTAGTGACACGCTCGATCACTTGTACAACTCGCCAAAACTGGGGCATTAGTTGACCCGGTGCTAAGTCAAATTCTAGCATAAAAGCCTTAGCTAGAGGTGAGTAGGGCCATTCAAAGCCAATCTTAAAGGGATATTCGTATATCACGATATAACCCTTGGGACATTCATTCGAACGAATCTGACCTGCGCAAATTAATTCGACCCACACAGGGATTTTAGCTAACCTCCTAAAGTCATCAAGATCCAACTGTTCTTGAATATTGCTCTCAGGGTCCATCGACACCTCTAAAAACAGATTGGAGAAATCGAAGAAATCGTACCTTATATATAAGCGCTCTAAGACCTCGAAAATCCTAACTGAGTCGCAGATTCTCACATGATTAGTAATGATCGGGCAAAGAACAACAAGAAGATCGAGAGGAAATCTTCGCTTGAGACTCTTTGAAATCGTAAAACCGAATAGACCCATTGAGGTCTCTATTTATGCAAATGATCGAATCCCTTGATGATTGCCACGCGCCCTCGTCCCCTCGTATGACCACACGGATCGTCGACACCTGTCAAAGACAGCTAGTAAGCACCATCGTGCGTCGGCATGACGTCACGACTTTATCCTCTCTTCGATTTCCCTCTCTAGTTTGAATTGAACCGATTCAGTTCCAAAACATCCAAGCTATTTTTCAACACAAAGCCCTGAACACCCGACAAGCAAAATTTAAAATTCGAATTTGCCATCCTCCTTTCAAATTTTGGCGGCAAACTTTTTGGGCAAAATTTCACAGGTCTCGACCATGACCAGAAAGGTAAGACACATGTTATGAACTATATCTTGTATTAAGATAAGGTCCCGACAAAGACCTAAAAAACCTCCGTCGTCCCTCCTAAAAGGTAAGTCGATACTTCCTCACGACACTCGGCCGACTAACGCGTTATACGACTGTTATATTTGTTCAGTGATTAATGCACAACGGCTATAATGGTTCAGGAGTCAAAGTCATTAATGAACAACGGCTATAACCGAAGAAATCGTTTATGAGCATCTAATCCCACATTGAAGACGACGAACGTTTCAACAATCATCAAAGATCCTAATGATTCAATTAAAATCATCCGAAGACTATAAATCCCAAGATCAATCCTCAGTTTTAGGACATCGAATAATACAGGAAGAGAGATAGAACAAGAAGACCGAACATCGAACAAGAGAAGCAAACACAAACACTCGAAGAATATTCATTCGAAGCAAAGAGATCATTCATAGAAGATCGCTCTCGACTCATGACTTTCACTCTCGACCAACAGTTTATACATTGTTTTCACACACGACGCACACTGTTTTTACATTTCAAACACTTGTACTTTACATTTCGAAGTCTTTCCCTTCATTTGTATTGTAATTGTTAATGCCAAAAATCGCACCAAAGGGACAACTTAAGGTCGATGTGGACTTAATCAACTAAAGAAAGGATCTTTCGACGAGACGTGCGACGAGGGAAAAAAATAAACGAGACAAAGGATTTGATGACGCGGGAAAACCTCAATCGAGGAAAAAACCTGCAGACGACAAGGGATGTCGTCGCTGCACTATGGTCGCCAATCAGGGGCGACGTCCTTGCTACTGGCGTCGGTCGTACGATGATTACAATACAAATGAAGGAAATACTTCGAAATGTAAAGTACAAGTGTTTGAATGTGATAACAAGTGTTTGCCGTGTGTGAATACAAAGTGTGAACTATCTGTCGAAGGCTCATGTCGTGCGTCGAGACTGATACTTGAGCTTTTCCTTCGAGTGTTCTTGAGTTCGCTGTAGGATTCTGGCTTTCAGTACTCAATCTCCAGAGTTTGAAGGTTCTTTGCTATGAGTTTGGATGATTTTCTCTGCTGTATGATGATGTTCGCTCAAGCGTATTGGATGTTAACCGATGTCCCCTGAAATGAGGCTTTAGGTTGTCTTTTATAGTCTTCGCGTCATTAATTAACCCCATTAATGATTCAATCAACGGCTACAACGGTTGGAAACGGTCGCCGGAGTGATTATCCATGATGATATTCGTCCGTTACAGCTATTGATCGTTGATGGTTGCGTCGGTTATATCCGTTGCTCTTTAATGACTTTGACTCCTGCATTAAACACTTAACAAACGTAACAGTCAAGGTTAACGTTAGTTCGGTCGAAGGTATAATGATCTTACGCGATGGTCATACAGGATGGGCGATACTATGGTCGAGCGTCATGGAGGACGTACGACTTACCTTTTACGGGCGACGACGGATGTTTTATGGGTTCTTGTCGAGACCTTATCTTAATACAAGATTTGGATTATGACGTGCGTCTTACCTGTTCTGGTCGTGGTTGTACGACGTGATGTTTTGCCCAAACAGTTTGCCCCCAAAATTTGAAAGAAGGATAGCAAATCCGAGTTTTAAATTTTGTCGGTCGAAAAAATATGACAAGAGTTAGAAATTACCTTTGCTTCCTTGGAATTAGGCTGGTTCGTTTCTAACGGAATGAGAAGTTGAAAACGAAACGAGGTCGTGACATCATGCTGATGTACGATGATGCTTACCAACTATCGATGCCAGGTGTCGGTGATTTACTGGGGTGTATGAAAGGACGGGGATGCGCAGCGGTTATCCAAAGATTCGTTTCAACCCTGTTTTTCGGTCTAAATAGGGATTTTGATGGACATTTCCTTATGTCGCCCTTGAAGAGTTTGTGCTGTGATTTCCTTGCCGTCTTTTGTCTGATATCTTTCGATCTTGCGAAAATCCCTGACTTGGTTAGGCTTCTTCGAGGGTTAACGCGCCTATAAGTAAGGTACGATTTCTGTGCCTTCTGCAAATTTTGCTTAGAAATGTCGAGGGATCCTAAAAGTGTCATTCAAGAGTCATCGGACCTTCGGGACTTTAGAAAGTTAGCAAAAATTCCTGCGTGGGTCGAATTGATCCGTCCAGGCCAGATCCGATCAAATGAGTGTCCCGAGGGGTACATCGCAATCTATGAATACCCTTTTAAGATAGGTTTCAAATGGCCTTTTTCTCTTCTGGCCAAGGCATTTATGTTAGAGTTTGACTTGGCACCGAGTCAGTTGATGCCCCAGTTCTGGCGAGTCGTACGAGTGATTGAGCGTGCTACTAAGAAATGGGATTCTCCCATGAATGTTCAGGACCTCCTCTCGGCTTATCAGGCCAAGATGGACGGATGTCATCGATGTAGTTTACATTCTAGATTCATGGGCGATCGCGTGTTGGTTTTAGGAACGGGTGTGAATGACCGTGGGTGGAAGTCTCGATATGTTTTTGTGCGTAAATTGTCCCTTGACTCTGAGAGTGAGTGGATTAGGACGAGCCAGAATACGTCGGGTGAGCCTCTATATTTCATCTGTCGTGCGTTGTATATGATTTATATATGATTTTTAACTTGTTTATTGTATATTGACAACCATAAAGTTCGAGGTCGTGAAGCCAGACGCTAACTCTCAAGCGAAGATTAATTCGTTTTTAGAATTTAGCGTCGCCGAGAGGTCTTTCGTCGTGCGACATACAGTGAACGACGACGATTTAGAATCTTCAGGAGAGAATCAGAGGGAGAAGTGTGAAGAGAAAGGAAGAGAAGAGGAAGAAGATAAGTCGAGAGGAAGGAGAGGGATGACGGGTAAGTTTTATTTACTTTTCTTCCTATGTTACCTCGAGTCTTTTTCCTTTGTGTGCTTTATGACGTTCCTTTTTTCCAGGAGAATCTCAACCCAAAGTGTTGAAGGTTTCTGCTAAGAGATCAGCTGAGCTGGAGTATGCTCGTCAGGGCAGGGAGATGAGGCTAAAAGCCATGTCCGCTGGCCCTGAAATTCCGAAGAAGACGAGGACGATGACTCCGAGGGAGTCGTCGACTGGGGTTAATGACTCGTCGAGAGTCGCTTCACCTGAGAAGGTAGGGGTCGGATCGCCGAAAAAGGTGATTGTTGTGACACCCATCAATTCTGCGCCTCCGGCGGAAACGGTGAAGTCCCCGTCTGCCGCGTCGAATCCTTTGTCAGCCGACCAGGGCGAGGATCACTCGACGGGAGGGGAGAAGGTCACGACGGTCAACTTTTCGCTTCCATCGGACTTTATGACAGATGATGTCGTAGACGGGACGAACCTCTTCCCTCACCTGGATAATTTCCAGCTTCCAACTTTCAGGGAGCATTTTCAGGGGTTTCCTATCGAGGAGACGGGTGCCCATATAGCCGGCTTGTCGTTCATGGTAAGGCTTTCTTTCAAGACTTAGTTTGTCTAGGCCCATACTTCGTTTGTCATTGTCGTTGTCGTTGTCCACTGATGATGTCTGTTTTTGATGCTTTTATAGGCACTTCAGGCTTCCTTGGCCTCGCGAAGTGGAGAAGCGAAGGTAAAAGATCTCTTGTCTGCTGCTCGTGAAAGAGAGAAAGCGGCGCTGGACAGAGCGAGTGCCTCTACAAGTCGTGCTGAGGAGTTTTCGAAGCGGCTTGACGATGCTTTAGAACAGTTGAAGATTGTTCATCTTGCCAAGGAAGATATTAGTCATCGTCTGACGCAATCTTTGTCCATGACTGCTGAACAAAGGGAGGAAATGGAAAAAATTAAGGAATCCTTGGTTGCTGTTTCGAAAGAGGCTGAGGATTATAAATCCAAGGTGGAGATTTTGGAGAAGGAGGTGCAAGCCGTAAAGGACGAGGGTAGGTCAGTTTTTGCCATAGCTCGTCGGACTGCTCGGGCGGCGATCATGCGACGACATTTGTTGGGAAAAGACCCTCTTGCTTTGGCGAAGGAGGAGCTGGACATCTATCTGAATGGTGTTGGGACCGAGAGGGATCTTGACTCGGACGATGAGAAGGAGGCTGAGGAGGAGGTAGCAGGTGAAAGACTTCAGGACAGGACTTCGGGCATGAACGCGATGGATGCTCCTCTTTAATTTAAGAATTTTATTTTCTTCGCTGCTCGATCGTTGGTGGTTGAGCGTGTATCTGACGATCTTTTTAAATGCACCTTTCTTGTTTGAACTTGTTTTTTCATATATTTGGTAAGAAAATATCACATTGGTTATGAATTCGATCATAGAATACACACGAAATCATGCGACCAAGGTATTCATTGTAGTACGATGATAAGAACGTAAAACAAATATGGAAACACGCGATTAAGGCATCCATTCAGGGTATGAAAGTTAAGAAACTTAGGGGTAAAGTCGTTTAGACTCTGCGATCGTACGACCAGATCGTACAGTGAGTTTGTGTTGTATGCCCCTGTGGAGAAATAATCAAGTTAGAGACCTGATCGTTTATGTCGTTCAACCTTGCGATATTAAAGTCATACAGTAGATTTAATGATTACTGTCGTGCGACTCTGCGATAACCTGTCGTGCGATTTTGCGATAAAACGATGTCGGGGGTTGGTCGTTGGCTCACCAATGACCCTCCGATGCTTAAGTCAGTAAATGTTTTGCGAGAAAAAATCGAGAAAAAATCGTATGAGAAAGAGTTAGAGAACGTACCATTTCAGACTCTCTCTATTTGCCCCCTGTCATTTATTACCGTACTCTTTTTGGGAGGAAAAGATAGGTTTTAAATGACAGAATGACACGGAGAAATATTGTCCTGCGGTTGACTATGTTGTCGTGCGACGAGGCACCATAGTAGATTTATCCCTGTGGAAAAGATATTGTTAATTTAGGGATAGAAAAACGAACCTGTCGAGAGCTTGACCTTACGACTTCAGTTTATTTTCTCTTTTGATCTTCTGGATTCCCCATGGCGTATGGAATTTCAATTAATAACTTTTGCGTGCTCGGGAGTCGACGGTCGATGGCTATTAGTTGGAACAGCGACATTGTCGATGATATCTTTGAGATTTCCTATTGGAAAATGATATGCTAGTTCCTTCTTCAATGCGATACAGTCGTCTGTCGCATAACCATGATCGGCATGGAAGTCACACCACTTGGATTTATCTTTCTTAGCATCGTCCAAGTCGGACTTCTTTGGCCATCGAATGGTAGCTTGGGAACTTTTCAGAGCTTCGACTAGGTCCTTTGTGGATCCTTTGAATCCGTAAGAGGATATCTTGGGGTACTGAATGAACTTAGCCGCGGTCTTAGCCTCTGCTTTCGTCTTGAAACGAACATTTGAAATTTGGCGCGCTGGCTCTACTCTAGAAACAGCCTTTGTCTTGAACTCTGGCTTTCTGACGCCTAGTGACTTCTTGTCGTCAGTGTGCTTGCGACGAAAGGCGGCATCATCTTCCACCCTCGTATATGCTAAGGTTCGAGCTCGGACGTCTTCGAAATTCTCCGGGGGATATTTGGTCAGGTCGGTGTATAGACCCGAACTATCGTCCAGACCACGCTTATAGGCTTCGATCACGGTTTTGACGTCACAATTGCGGATGCTGATCATTTCGGCATTGAATCTATTAAAATAACTTCGAATAGACTCATTGGCTTTCTGCACGATGTAATATAGGTCGCTGGTCTGCTTCTCCATCTTACGACTGCTGGCGAATTGCTGGGAGAATTGATTAACCAACTCAGCAAACGACCCGATGAATTTGGGTTTGAGATTGATCAACCATTGGAGAGCAGGACCAGTGAGGGTTGCTCCAAAACTCTTACACATGCATACTTCCTGGTACATAAATGGGATCGAGATCGTCCACATGAGCTGCTTATATTGCGCGGCGTGCTCAGTTGGATCGGTCACACCCGAATACTTGGGAGTGAAGGCAGGAATGTTATACTTCTTTGGGACCTCGACGGTGGCAATCTCGTCGATGAAAGGCGACGTCTGATATCCCGAGTGAGGCTCGACGTCGACAGGCACGACTGCCCCGGGCAACATGGCGAGCAAGGACAGGACGCGCTCATTTTGGTCTTCTAACATCTTCAAACGCTGAGCGACAGGATCGGTAAGATCGGGATTTTCCCCTGTCGAGGGATTGGCCCCTGGGCTAGTTCCATTACCATGCGATGAACCATTGGTGTCCCCGTTGAACGGGACGAAATACGGCTGCAGCCCATAGTGGAATTGTTGCGGTCCATTCTGAAACGGCTGCGATCCTTGCTGGAGAGGCTGCGATCCACCTTGGGGTCTATTATGAAATGGCTGCTGAAATGGTTGAGACCCTTGCTAGAAAGGTTGCGACCCTTGTGATGGCTGAGACCCAATATTCACGGGTGGTGGCCTTGTGTGCTGAGGAGGAACTGTTCCAAACTGAGGATTTGGGTTGAACGACCCTGGTTGTTGATTCTGCATGAACGGGCCTGGATGCTGATTCTGCGCGGATGAACCTGGATTCGGGAAAAATGGTCTAGGGCCATTCTGGTCGAACGGTCTTGGAACTGGGTTTTGCACGAACGGCCTAGGACCATTTTGAGGCCCAAGAGGATTTTTAACCGTGCGATCTCCTCAGCTGCTCTAGGATTTCCAAAGACTGCCATTTTCCTGCAACATAAAATAGAAGAAACTCCAATAAACTATTAGTAGGGTGCACGTTCGTCGAGGATTTTCTCTAGATGAGGTCCCACGGATGGCGCCAAACTGTTAATGCCAAAAATCGCACCAAAGGGACAACTTAAGGTCGATGTGGACTTAATCAACTAAAGAAAGGATCTTTCGACGAGACGTGCGACGAGGGAAAAAATAAACGAGACAAGGGATTTGATGACGCAGGAAAAACCTCAATCGAGGAAAAAACCTGCAGACGACAAGGGATGTCGTCACTGCACTATGGTCGCCAATCAGGGGCGACGTCCTTGGTACTGGCGTCGGTCGTACGATGATTACAATACAAATGAAGGAAATACTTCGAAATGTAAAGTACAAGTGTTTCAATGTGATAACAAGTGTTTGTCGTGTGTGAATACAAAGTGTGAACTATGTGTCGAAGGCTGATGTCGTGCGTCGAGACTGATACTTGAGCTTTTCCTTCGAGTGTTCTTGAGTTCGTTGTAGGATTCTGGCTTTTAGTACTCAATCTCCAGAGTTTGAATGTTCTTTGCTACGAGTTTGGATGATATTCTCTGTTGTATGATGATGTTCGCTCAAGCGTATTGGATGTTAATCGATGTCCCCTGAAATGAGGCTTTAGCTTGTCTTTTATAGTCTTCGCGTCATTAATTAACCCCGTTAATGATTCAATCAACGACTACAATGGTTGGAAACGGTCTCCGGAGTGATTATACATGATGATCTTCGTCCGTTACAGCTATCGATCGTTGATGGTTGCGTCGGTTATATCCGTTGCTCTTTAATGACTTTGACTCCTGCATTAAACACTTAACAAACGTAACAGTCAAGGTTAACGTTAGTTTGGTCGAAGGTATAATGATCTTATGCGATGGTCATACAGGATGGGCGATACTATGGTCGAGCGTCATGGAGGACGTACGACTTACCTTTTACAAGCGACGACAGATGTTTTATGGGTTCTTGTCGAGACCTTATCTTAATACAAGATTTGGATTATGACATGCATCTTACCTGTTCTAGTCGTGGTCGTACGACGTGATTTTTTTGCCCAAACAGTAATCTCTGTACGATCGACACCCGGAACACCAAGAACATCGCCCCTGATTGGCGACCATAGTGCAGCGACGACATCCACTGTCGTCCGCAGGTTTTTTTCTCATTGAGGTTTTTCCTGCGTCATCAAATCCTCTGTCTCATTTATATTTTTATCTTTGTCGCACGCCTTTGTCGAACTATTCCTTTCTTTAGTTGTTAAAGTCCACATCGACCTTAAGTTGTCCCTTTGGTGCGATTTTTGGCATTAACAGTTATTGAAAGACATCTTATGTCACTAGTCTTGTATCACTAGTCTTATGTCTTACGTCACTAGTCTTACACCACTAGTCTTACGTCACTAGTCTTACGCCACTAGTCTTATGTCGCCAATTACATGTCGCCAGTTACGAGTCGTCGGTCTTGTGTCGACAGTCTCCTGTCGTCGGTCTTATATCGCATGTTAATTGTCACCAGTAAACATGTCGCATCTCTCATGTCTCTTGTCCCAAGACCTGACACTTGGTCATGGTTAACCAAAGGCAACTCAAGAAGGTAATTGTCTTGCTTAAATCCTCATTAATTGACAACTGTTATGCATTTATTGCCGGTCCCATTTATAACGGAAGAATTATGACCAAGATTCATCTCATTAATACATTAAACGTAACCGACGACCAACATTTAATTCTATAATTAAGACGCGACCGTTACAAACATTAATTTCATTTTTTGGCTCACAAATGCTCTACAATTAGTTCTCTACAGGTAGAACTGTTACTTGACTTATTTCGCAGGAAAACTTTATTTTCATCTTGCGACAGCATCGTCCTGACATCCTGGTCCTGCGACAGTATCGTCCTGACATCTTGGTCTTACGACATCATCATCCTGGTCTTACGGCATTTTCATAAGACCATTCTTGTATTAAGATAAGGTCTTACAAGACATTTACAGTCATATACATGGTCGTGTATTTCGGCGATGGTCGTATGCTCCATAAGACCGACGTCTAGAACTCAAGATGGTCGTACGATTATACTAACCATTAATGGTCAACAACCGTTTCTTTTGTTCATTAATGCAGGTCTACGAGCAATCATGGTACAACGGTCAGTAACGGACGAGCTCTTAATGACATTAAAGACTCGACACCGGTTACGAAACAAACCATCAAGACACATTTAATACCGGCAAAAGCTATATAAGAACCTGCTCACCATTCAAGTGGAGGGGGATTTTTCTACACTCAATCAACTAACAATCCACACAACACCTGAACTCAACCACTTCTACAATCTTACATCAAGATCATTCGAGTGCGTATCGCTCACGCAAGTCTCGTACGACGACAGCTTATTTCGCACGATCTACGCACGACGCATAGTTTAATCACACGACTAAGTTCATTTTTGCACTTATTTTTTGTTAATGCCAAAAATCGTCCAGAAGGATAACTTAAGGTTGATTGTGGAGCTTAACAACTAAAGAAAGGAATCTTGCAATAAAACGATACGACAAAGAGAAAAAATGGAAAAGAGACAAAGATTTTGGTGATGCGGGAAAAACCTCAACGAGGAAAAAACCCACGGACGACTGTGGAAGTAGTCGCTGCACTATGGTCGCCAAATAGGGGCGCTATTCTTATGTTTCTAGTGTCGAGCGTACAGAGATTACAATACAAATGAGAAAAAGACTTTAAATGTAAAGTAAAACAGGTGTATCGAATGTAAAAACAAGTGCGTCGTGTGTAAAAACTCTGTGTCGTGTGTATAAGTCGTGCGTCGTGAGTGATTCTTCGAGAGAGAGTTCTTTGCTTCGAGTGTTTGTGAGAGCTCGGTTGATTCCAGATGTGTGATCCTCCCCTCAAATGATGATGGAACCTTCGCTTTTATAGTCTTCGGCTGCTTTAATTGGTTCCTTGAATGCTTTGTGTAACAGACGTAACGGACGTCGACTTTAATGCTGTTAATGGCCTTTGTCGGTTATAGCCATTGATCATTAATGATATTGATTCCTGCATTAAACACTGAACAAACGTAACAGTCATTTTGCATGTTAGCTATTCGAGGTCGCAGGGTCTCACGCGTCGGTCGTGTGAACGAGGCTACATCATGGTCGAGTGTCGTGTGGTAAATAACTTTTGATTTCAACTTTGATCAGGGGATAGAGTGCTATGATTTTACCTTATTTTGGAAAAGAGAAATAAGTGTTTTCCTTACTTTGGTCGTGGTCGAGACTGGTGAAATTTTGCCCAAACAGTTTGCCCCCAAATTTTGAAAAAGCGAAGTGGCAAATTCCAATTTCAAAAGTTTTTAAAATTTTGCTAGTCGGGCGTTTAGGGTCGTGACATGTGTTAAAAAAACCTTTTCAGTTGCCTTGGAACTCGATCAGTCCAATTGTAACTGAATGGGAAGTCGAAAAGGGGATAAGGTCGTGACGTCATGCTGACGCGCGATCGTGCATAACAGTTGTATTTGCCAGGTGTCGACAATCTGTCGAGCATTCGAAAAGACATGGGCACATGTCGATTATCGGGAGGTTCGACCTGACACGACTATTTGCATAAATAGAGACCTTCGACGGATCTTTTCCTTTTACGATTTCAGAGAGTTTTTAAGAGAGATTTTCTTTGATTTGCTTGTTATTCTTCGCCGAATCTTTTCAAAAACTGCCAGAATCTTCAACCAAGTTAGAGATTTCTAGGTTTAAAACGCCCATATAAGGTAAGATCTCTTAGTTCTTCATAAGTCGATTGCTAGTAAACTTTGAAAAAACTTTTAGGTCTAGAAATGTCGATAGAGCCTGTTAGTTCTTATTCGAGATCAAAAGGATCTTGACGACCTTAGAGTTCTGGAAAAAATCCCTGTGGGGATCACATTGATTAGAGCAGGTCAGATTCGACCTGATGTATGTCCTGACAGGTTTGTCGTTATCTACGAATATCCCTTTAGGAAAGGTTTTGAATGGCCTTACTCGCCTCTGGCCAAGGTTTTTATGACTAAGTTCGACTTAGCACCGGCTCAGTTAATGCCCCAATTCTGGAGGGTCATATATGTGATAGAGCGTCTTACCAAAAACTGGGAATCGCCGATGAACGTACGCGACCTTCTCTTGGCTTACCAAGTCAAGAAGGACAAATGTCATCGCTATAGCCTGTTCTCTAGGTATAAGGGCGATCGAACCTTAGTCTTAAATACCGCTATAAACGATCGTAAGTGGAAGACTAGGTATGCGTTTGTGCGTAAGTCGACCCTTGACTCCGAGAGCGGATTGATTAGGGCTGGTTGGAATACGTCGGGTGAAATTTTATAGTTTTCTTGTCGTACGTCTTTCATATTATTTGACGGATTTCTAACCTGCTTTGTGTGTGTCGGCAGATATAAAATTTGAAGCGAAAATTGACGCGTTCTTGGAGTTTAGCGTTGTCGAGAGATCTTTCGTTACACGACCATTAGTGGACGACGACGAAGACTTGGTGTTCTTAGGGGAGAACTGGGGAGAGAAACATGTGGATGAGGAAGAAGAAGAGACCGAAGAGAAAGAGGAAGAGTGGAAAGAAGAAGAGATGACTGGTAAGTGTACCTTCTTATTCCCTTCTGCTCGACTCTGGTTTTTTGCTTTTAAGTTCACCTTGTAATGCTTCTTTTTATGTGTCTTTAGGAGAATCGCAGACGAAGGTGCCGACCGTCTCTGCTAAGAGAGCGGCGCAACTTAAGCATGCCCGCAAAGGCAAGGAAAGGAGACTGAAGACCTCGACCACTGAGTCGGAGGTTTTACCCAAGACGGGGATGACGATTCCGAGGGAACCGTCTTCGAAGGTTGACGACTCGTCAAGAGTCGTTACGCCTGAGAAGGCGAAGGTTGCATCGCCTATGAAGACGAGGACGTCTTCTAGTGCGATTGCTGCGACACCCGTTAGTTCTGTGTCACCGACGAAAACGGTGAAGTCCCCCACTACCACGTTGATTCCTACGTCGACCGACAAGGGCAATGAACATGCGACAGGAGGGGATAAAGTTACGAAGGTTAACTTTACGTTGCCTTCGGACTTTATGGTTGATGATGTCCTATCCGGGATTGACTTGTTTCCTCACCTGGGGAAATATTTGCTTCCTTCTTTCAGGGAGCGTTTTGAGGGATTCCCAGTCGAGGAGACGGGATCCCATGTTGCCGGTCTGGCGTTCCTTGTAAGTTTGTCTTTCAAAACTTTGTGTTTTGATGTTTTCTTAGCTTCTGTCGAATATTTATCAACAGTTTCTTTTGCGTTTTACAGGCGTTTCAATCTTCTTTTGCCCTATGTGCGGAGACAGAGAAGATCAAGGGTTTGGTGCCTTCCGCCCATGAGAGGGGGAACGTAGCGTTGGACCGAGAGAAGGTTGCTTTGGAACGTGAAGAGGCTATGTCCAAACAGCTCGACGAGGCCAAAAAAGAGTTGGATGTCATCGGTCATGCGAAGGACGATGTGAATCGTCGTCTAAAGCAGTCATTGTCGATGATCGACGCTCAAAGGGAGGAGCTGAACAAGATGAGGGAATCCTTGGTCGTGAAGGATAGGGAATTTGAGGATTCTCATGCCAAGGTGGTCAGTTTGGAGACGGAGGTGGGAAAGCTAAAAGACGAGGTTACGTCTACCTTTGCCCTGGCTCGGTTGACCGCTCGTGCTGCCACAATGAAGCAACACTTGTCGGGAAAGAACCCTCTGGCCCTGGCGTCGGTCGAGCTTGATTACTTCCTGCAAGAGGTCGGGTCTGCAAGAGATCTCGACTCCGATGACGAGAATGAAGTCGAAGATGAAGAGGTAGATGAAGGCTCTAAGGACGGGGCCTTAGGTAAGGACGCGACCGATGCTCCTCCCCAACCTTAACATTAATCTTAAGAGCCACATTCTCAAAATACTGCGGACTCATCTTCATGACGCATTGTGATTTACAGTACCTCCATTTAAGAAGGATTTTATTTTTGTTCGACCGTTGGAGGTCAAGTTATTTAGATGTAGTTGTATATTTCGTGAATGGAATCTATTCTCTTGTCAAACGTACTATTTTGATTGTTACAAATAGATACAATATTAGTTATGAAACTTGTTAAGAACAAACAGGGGGTCATGCGACTTAGGCATCTATTGCAAAGCAAACCAAACATAAGACGTACGTTTAAATCATGTCGTTAGACATAAGCACATGCGACCAAGATATTCATTCAGAAAAAGAAACGTTTTCTAAGTTAAGAAGCTCAGATCATGGGATCGCTAGACTATTAATGCCAAAAATCGCACACAAGTACAACTTGAGGTTGATTGTGGAGCTTAACAACTAAAGAAAAGAATCTCTCGACAAAGCGTGCGATTATGATAAAAAAATGTAAAAGAGACAGAGAATTTGGTGACGCGGGGAAACCCTCAACGAGGAAAAAACCCGCGAACGACTATGGAAGTCGTCGCTGCACTATGGTCGCCAAACAGGGGCGATGTCCTTTTGTTTCAGGTGTCGATCGTACAGATATTACAATACAAATGAAGGAAAGATTTTGAAATGTAAAGTAACAAGTGTTCCGAATGTAAAAACAATGTGCGTCGTGTGTACGGTCTGTGTGTTGTGTGTAAAAACTATGTGTTGAGCGTGGGAGTCGTGCGTCGATGTCGTGCATCGAGAGCGATCTGTTGTGAGAAAATTATTTTCTTCGTATGTTCTTGAGTACGTAGTGTGATTCTTGGATGCGGTCCCCTTCAATGATGATGGAACTCCATATTTGTAGCCTTCGGGTGCTTTGATTGATTTCTTAAATGCTTTACGTAACTGTCGTAACGGACGTTGTCTTTAATGCTGTTAATGGCCCTTTACGGGTTGTAGCCGTTGGTCATTAATGACGTTGACTCCTGCATTAAACACTGAACAGACGTAACAGTCATAACGAACGTTAGTTGGTCGAGGTCGCATGGTCTTATGCGACGGTCGTGAGAACTAGACGACATCGTGGTCGAGTGTCGTGAGGTAGATAACATACGATTTGACTTTTAACCAAGGGACAAAGTACTATAAATTTACCTTACTATGGGGAAGAAAAATAAGTGTTTTCCTTACCTTGGTCGTGGTCGAGACTGATGAAATTTTGCCCAAACAGTTTGCCCCCAAAATTTGAAAAAGTGGAATGGCAAAAAAAAGTTTTTTAAATTTTACTTGTTGGGGGTTCGAGGTTATGACACGTGTCGAAAGTTACCTTGGTTGTATTGGAACTGAATCGGTTTAATTCAAACTAGAGAGGGAAGTCGAAAAGAGGGTAAAGTCGTGACGTCACACTGACGCACGATGATGCTTAGCAGCTGTCACAGACAGGTGTCGGCGATCTGTGTGGTCATTCAAAAAGACAGGGACGCGTGTCGATCATCGAGGGACTCGATCTGACACGATCGTTTACACAAATAGAGGCCACGATCGGTCTATTTTCGTTTACGATTTCAAAAGGTTTTACACAGAGATTTCCTCTTGATTTCTTTGCTATTCTTTGTCCGGTCTTTTTTAATCCTGCAAGAATCTTCGACTCAGTTAGGATTTTTCGAGGTCTAGAGCGCTTATATCTATAAGATACGACCCTTCAGTTTTTGTATGCGTCGTAAATCAAGGGAAGAAGAATCGAATTAACACAAAAAGAAATAAGAAGATACGCTTACTAGTCATACTCTTTCTTCTTTCGACTCCCCTTCTTCCTCACGTTTTTCCCCTTAATTTTCTCCTAAGTATACTAAATCCTCGTCGTCGTCCACCAATTGTCGTACGACAAACGACCGTTCCCCAGTGCTGAACTCTAAGAACACGTCGATCTTTGCTTGAGAATTAGCGTAAGGCTTCACATCCTCGAAGTTTATGGTTGTCGACATATAAAAAAAACAAGTTAAAAACCAAAGAACGCAGACGACAGACAACAAAAAAGTACAAAGCTCACCCGATGTATTCCAACTGGCCCTAATCCAATAACTCTCAGAGTCAAGGGTCGACTTACGCACAAATGCGTATCGAGTCTTCCACCCGCGATCGTTCACAGCGGTCCTAAGGACCAGAACCCGATCACCTTTAAGTCTAGAGTATAAACTGCAGCGATGACTCCCATCCTTATTGGCGTGATAAGCCAAAAGGTGGTCGCGTACATTCATGGGAGATTCCCAATTCTTAGTGACACGCTCGATCACTTGTACAACTCGCCAAAACTGGGGCATTAGTTGACCCGGTGCTAAGTCAAATTCTAGCATAAAAGCCTTAGCTAGAGGTGAGTAGGGCCATTCAAAGCCAATCTTAAAGGGATATTCGTATATCACGATATAACCCTTGGGACATTCATTCGAACGAATCTGACCTGCGCAAATTAATTCGACCCACACAGGGATTTTAGCTAACCTCCTAAAGTCATCAAGATCCAACTGTTCTTGAATATTGCTCTCAGGGTCCATCGACACCTCTAAAAACAGATTGGAGAAATCGAAGAAATCGTACCTTATATATAAGCGCTCTAAGACCTCGAAAATCCTAACTGAGTCGCAGATTCTCACATGATTAGTAATGATCGGGCAAAGAACAACAAGAAGATCGAGAGGAAATCTTCGCTTGAGACTCTTTGAAATCGTAAAACCGAATAGACCCATTGAGGTCTCTATTTATGCAAATGATCGAATCCCTTGATGATTGCCACGCGCCCTCGTCCCCTCGTATGACCACACGGATCGTCGACACCTGTCAAAGACAGCTAGTAAGCACCATCGTGCGTCGGCATGACGTCACGACTTTATCCTCTCTTCGATTTCCCTCTCTAGTTTGAATTGAACCGATTCAGTTCCAAAACATCCAAGCTATTTTTCAACACAAAACCCTGAACACCCGACAAGCAAAATTTAAAATTCGAATTTGCCATCCTCCTTTCAAATTTTGGCGGCAAACTTTTTGGGCAAAATTTCACAGGTCTCGACCATGACCAGAAAGGTAAGACACATGTTATGAACTATATCTTGTATTAAGATAAGGTCCCGACAAAGACCTAAAAAACCTCCGTCGTCCCTCCTAAAAGGTAAGTCGATACTTCCTCACGACACTCGGCCGACTAACGCGTTATACGACTGTTATATTTGTTCAGTGATTAATGCACAACGGCTATATTTGTTCAGGAGTCAAAGTCATTAATGAACAACGGCTATAACCGAAGAAATCGTTTATGAGCATCTAATCCCACATTGAAGACGACGAACGTTTCAACAATCATCAAAGATCCTAATGATTCAATTAAAATCATCCGAAGACTATAAATCCCAAGATCAATCCTCAGTTTTAGGACATCGAATAATACAGGAAGAGAGATAGAACAAGAAGACCGAACATCGAACAAGAGAAGCAAACGCAAACACTCGAAGAATATTCATTCGAAGCAAAGAGATCATTCATAGAAGATCGCTCTCGACTCATGACTTTCACTCTCGACCAACAGTTTATACATTGTTTTCACACACGACGCACACTGTTTTTACATTTCAAACACTTGTACTTTACATTTCGAAGTCTTTCCCTTCATTTGTATTGTAATTGTTAATGCCAAAAATCGCACCAAAGGGACAACTTAAGGTCGATGTGGACTTAATCAACTAAAGAAAGGATCTTTCGACGAGACGTGCGACGAGGGAAAAAAATAAACGAGACAAAGGATTTGATGACGCGGGAAAACCTCAATCGAGGAAAAAACCTGCAGACGACAAGGGATGTCGTCGCTGCACTATGGTCGCCAATCAGGGGCGACGTCCTTGCTACTGGCGTCGGTCGTACGATGATTACAATACAAATGAAGGAAATACTTCGAAATGTAAAGTACAAGTGTTTGAATGTGATAACAAGTGTTTGTCGTGTGTGAATACAAAGTGTGAACTATCTGTCGAAGGCTCATGTCGTGCGTCGAGACTGATACTTGAGCTTTTCCTTCGAGTGTTCTTGAGTTCGCTGTAGGATTCTGGCTTTCAGTACTCAATCTCCAGAGTTTGAAGGTTCTTTGCTATGAGTTTGGATGATTTTCTCTGCTGTATGATGATGTTCGCTCAAGCGTATTGGATGTTAACCGATGTCCCCTGAAATGAGGCTTTAGGTTGTCTTTTATAGTCTTCGCGTCATTAATTAACCCCATTAATGATTCAATCAACGGCTACAACGGTTGGAAACGGTCGCCGGAGTGATTATCCATGATGATATTCGTCCGTTACAGCTATTGATCGTTGATGGTTGCGTCGGTTATATCCGTTGCTCTTTAATGACTTTGACTCCTGCATTAAACACTTAACAAACGTAACAGTCAAGGTTAACGTTAGTTCGGTCGAAGGTATAATGATCTTACGCGATGGTCATACAGGATGGGCGATACTATGGTCGAGCATCATGGAGGACGTACGACTTACCTTTTACGGGCGACGACGGATGTTTTATGGGTTCTTGTCGAGACCTTATCTTAATACAAGATTTGGATTATGACGTGCGTCTTACCTGTTCTGGTCGTGGTTGTACGACGTGATGTTTTGCCCAAACAGTTTGCCCCCAAAATTTGAAAGAAGGATAGCAAATCCGAGTTTTAAATTTTGTCGGTCGAAAAAATATGACAAGAGTTAGAAATTACCTTTGCTTCCTTGGAATTAGGCTGGTTCGTTTCTAACGGAATGAGAAGTTGAAAACGAAACGAGGTCGTGACATCATGCTGATGTACGATGATGCTTACCAACTATCGATGCCAGGTGTCGGTGATTTACTGGGGTGTATGAAAGGACGGGGATGCGCAGCGGTTATCCAAAGATTCGTTTCAACCCTGTTTTTCGGTCTAAATAGGGATTTTGATGGACATTTCCTTATGTCGCCCTTGAAGAGTTTGTGCTGTGATTTCCTTGCCGTCTTTTGTCTGATATCTTTCGATCTTGCGAAAATCCCTGACTTGGTTAGGCTTCTTCGAGGGTTAACGCGCCTATAAGTAAGGTACGATTTCTGTGCCTTCTGCAAATTTTGCTTAGAAATGTCGAGGGATCCTAAAAGTGTCATTCAAGTGTCATCGGACCTTCGGGACTTTAGAAAGTTAGCAAAAATTCCTGCGTGGGTCGAATTGATCCGTCCAGGCCAGATCCGATCAAATGAGTGTCCCGAGGGGTACATCGCAATCTATGAATACCCTTTTAAGATAGGTTTCAAATGGCCTTTTTCTCTTCTGGCCAAGGCATTTATGTTAGAGTTTGACTTGGCACCGAGTCAGTTGATGCCCCAGTTCTGGCGAGTCGTACGAGTGATTGAGCGTGCTACTAAGAAATGGGATTCTCCCATGAATGTTCAGGACCTCCTCTCGGCTTATCAGGCCAAGATGGACGGATGTCATCGATGTAGTTTACATTCTAGATTCATGGGCGATCGCGTGTTGGTTTTAGGAACGGGTGTGAATGACCGTGGGTGGAAGTCTCGATATGTTTTCGTGCGTAAATTGTCCCTTGACTCTGAGAGTGAGTGGATTAGGACGAGCCAGAATACGTCGGGTGAGCCTCTATATTTCATCTGTCGTGCGTTGTATATGATTTATATATGATTTTTAACTTGTTTATTGTATATTGACAACCATAAAGTTCGAGGTCGTGAAGCCAGACGCTAACTCTCAAGCGAAGATTAATTCGTTTTTAGAATTTAGCGTCGCCGAGAGGTCTTTCGTCGTGCGACATACAGTGAACGACGACGATTTAGAATCTTCAGGAGAGAATCAGAGGGAGAAGTGTGAAGAGAAAGGAAGAGAAGAGGAAGAAGATAAGTCGAGAGGAAGGAGAGGGATGACGGGTAAGTTTTATTTACTTTTCTTCCTATGTTACCTCGAGTCTTTTTCCTTTGTGTGCTTTATGACGTTCCTTTTTTCCAGGAGAATCTCAACCCAAAGTGTTGAAGGTTTCTGCTAAGAGATCAGCTGAGCTGGAGTATGCTCGTCAGGGCAGGGAGATGAGGCTAAAAGCCATGTCCGCTGGCCCTGAAATTCCGAAGAAGACGAGGACGATGACTCCGAGGGAGTCGTCGACTGGGGTTAATGACTCGTCGAGAGTCGCTTCACCTGAGAAGGTAGGGGTCGGATCGCCGAAAAAGGTGATTGTTGTGACACCCATCAATTCTGCGCCTCCGGCGGAAACGGTGAAGTCCCCGTCTGCCGCGTCGAATCCTTTGTCAGCCGACCAGGGCGAGGATCACTCGACGGGAGGGGAGAAGGTCACGACGGTCAACTTTTCGCTTCCATCGGACTTTATGACAGATGATGTCGTAGACGGGACGAACCTCTTCCCTCACCTGGATAATTTCCAGCTTCCAACTTTCAGGGAGCATTTTCAGGGGTTTCCTATCGAGGAGACGGGTGCCCATATAGCCGGCTTGTCGTTCATGGTAAGGCTTTCTTTCAAGACTTAGTTTGTCTAGGCCCATAATTCGTTTGTCATTGTCGTTGTCGTTGTCCACTGATGATGTCTGTTTTTGATGCTTTTATAGGCACTTCAGGCTTCCTTGGCCTCGCGAAGTGGAGAAGCGAAGGTAAAAGATCTCTTGTCTGCTGCTCGTGAAAGAGAGAAAGCGGCGCTGGACAGAGCGAGTGCCTCTACAAGTCGTGCTGAGGAGTTTTCGAAGCGGCTTGACGATGCTTTAGAACAGTTGAAGATTGTTCATCTTGCCAAGGAAGATATTAGTCATCGTCTGACGCAATCTTTGTCCATGACTGCTGAACAAAGGGAGGAAATGGAAAAAATTAAGGAATCCTTGGTTGCTGTTTCGAAAGAGGCTGAGGATTATAAATCCAAGGTGGAGATTTTGGAGAAGGAGGTGCAAGCCGTAAAGGACGAGGGTAGGTCAGTTTTTGCCATAGCTCGTCGGACTGCTCGGGCGGCGATCATGCGACGACATTTGTTGGGAAAAGACCCTCTTGCTTTGGCGAAGGAGGAGCTGGACATCTATCTGAATGGTGTTGGGACCGAGAGGGATCTTGACTCGGACGATGAGAAGGAGGCTGAGGAGGAGGTAGCAGGTGAAAGACTTCAGGACAGGACTTCGGGCATGAACGCGATGGATGCTCCTCTTTAATTTAAGAATTTTATTTTCTTCGCTGCTCGATCGTTGGTGGTTGAGCGTGTATCTGACGATCTTTTTAAATGCACCTTTCTTGTTTGAACTTGTTTTTTCATATATTTGGTAAGAAAATATCACATTGGTTATGAATTCGATCATAGAATACACACGAAATCATGCGACCAAGGTATTCATTGTAGTACGATGATAAGAACGTAAAACAAATATGGAAACACGCGATTAAGGCATCCATTCAGGGTATGAAAGTTAAGAAACTTAGGGGTAAAGTCGTTTAGACTCTGCGATCGTACGACCAGATCGTACAGTGAGTTTGTGTTGTATGCCCCTGTGGAGAAATAATCAAGTTAGAGACCTGATCGTTTATGTCGTTCAACCTTGCGATATTAAAGTCATACAGTAGATTTAATGATTACTGTCGTGCGACTCTGCGATAACCTGTCGTGCGATTTTGCGATAAAACGATGTCGGGGGTTGGTCGTTGGCTCACCAATGACCCTCCGATGCTTAAGTCAGTAAATGTTTTGCGAGAAAAAATCGAGAAAAAATCGTATGAGAAAGAGTTAGAGAACGTACCATTTCAGACTCTCTCTATTTGCCCCCTGTCATTTATTACCGTACTCTTTTTGGGAGGAAAAGATAGGTTTTAAATGACAGAATGACACGGAGAAATATTGTCCTGCGGTTGACTATGTTGTCGTGCGACGAGGCACCATAGTAGATTTATCCCTGTGGAAAAGATATTGTTAATTTAGGGATAGAAAAACGAACCTGTCGAGAGCTTGACCTTACGACTTCAGTTTATTTTCTCTTTTGATCTTCTGGATTCCCCATGGCGTATGGAATTTCAATTAATAACTTTTGCGTGCTCGGGAGTCGACGGTCGATGGCTATTAGTTGGAACAGCGACATTGTCGATGATATCTTTGAGATTTCCTATTGGAAAATGATATGCTAGTTCCTTCTTCAATGCGATACAGTCGTCTGTCGCATAACCATGATCGGCATGGAAGTCACACCACTTGGATTTATCTTTCTTAGCATCGTCCAAGTCGGACTTCTTTGGCCATCGAATGGTAGCTTGGGAACTTTTCAGAGCTTCGACTAGGTCCTTTGTGGATCCTTTGAATCCGTAAGAGGATATCTTGGGGTACTGAATGAACTTAGCCGCGGTCTTAGCCTCTGCTTTCGTCTTGAAACGAACATTTGAAATTTGGCGCGCTGGCTCTACTCTAGAAACAGCCTTTGTCTTGAACTCTGGCTTTCTGACGCCTAGTGACTTCTTGTCGTCAGTGTGCTTGCGACGAAAGGCGGCATCATCTTCCACCCTCGTATATGCTAAGGTTCGAGCTCGGACGTCTTCGAAATTCTCCGGGGGATATTTGGTCAGGTCGGTGTATAGACCCGGACTATCGTCCAGACCACGCTTATAGGCTTCGATCACGGTTTTGACGTCACAATTGCGGATGCTGATCATTTCGGCATTGAATCTATTAAAATAACTTCGAATAGACTCATTGGCTTTCTGCACGATGTAATATAGGTCGCTGGTCTGCTTCTCCATCTTACGACTGCTGGCGAATTGCTGGGAGAATTGATTAACCAACTCAGCAAACGACCCGATGAATTTGGGTTTGAGATTGATCAACCATTGGAGAGCAGGACCAGTGAGGGTTGCTCCAAAACTCTTACACATGCATACTTCCTGGTACATAAATGGGATCGAGATCGTCCACATGAGCTGCTTATATTGCGCGGCGTGCTCAGTTGGATCGGTCACACCCGAATACTTGGGAGTGAAGGCAGGAATGTTATACTTCTTTGGGACCTCGACGGTGGCAATCTCGTCGATGAAAGGCGACGTCTGATATCCCGAGTGAGGCTCGACGTCGACAGGCACGACTGCCCCGGGCAACATGGCGAGCAAGGACAGGACGCGCTCATTTTGGTCTTCTAACATCTTCAAACGCTGAGCGACAGGATCGGTAAGATCGGGATTTTCCCCTGTCGAGGGATTGGCCCCTGGGCTAGTTCCATTACCATGCGATGAACCATTGGTGTCCCCGTTGAACGGGACGAAATACGGCTGCAGCCCATAGTGGAATTGTTGCGGTCCATTCTGAAACGGCTGCGATCCTTGCTGGAGAGGCTGCGATCCACCTTGGGGTCTATTATGAAATGGCTGCTGAAATGGTTGAGACCCTTGCTAGAAAGGTTGCGACCCTTGTGATGGCTGAGACCCAATATTCACGGGTGGTGGCCTTGTGTGCTGAGGAGGAACTGTTCCAAACTGAGGATTTGGGTTGAACGACCCTGGTTGTTGATTCTGCATGAACGGGCCTGGATGCTGATTCTGCGCGGATGAACCTGGATTCGGGACAAATGGTCTAGGGCCATTCTGGTCGAACGGTCTTGGAACTGGGTTTTGCACGAACGGCCTAGGACCATTTTGAGGCCCAAGAGGATTTTTAACCGTGCGATCTCCTCAGCTGCTCTAGGATTTCCAAAGACTGCCATTTTCCTGCAACATAAAATAGAAGAAACTCCAAGAAACTATTAGTAGGGTGCACGTTCGTCGAGGATTTTCTCTAGATGAGGTCCCACGGATGGCGCCAAACTGTTAATGCCAAAAATCGCACCAAAGGGACAACTTAAGGTCGATGTGGACTTAATCAACTAAAGAAAGGATCTTTCGACGAGACGTGCGACGAGGGAAAAAATAAACGAGACAAGGGATTTGATGACGCAGGAAAAACCTCAATCGAGGAAAAAACCTGCAGACGACAAGGGATGTCGTCACTGCACTATGGTCGCCAATCAGGGGCGACGTCCTTGGTACTGGCGTCGGTCGTACGATGATTACAATACAAATGAAGGAAATACTTCGAAATGTAAAGTACAAGTGTTTCAATGTGATAACAAGTGTTTGTCGTGTGTGAATACAAAGTGTGAACTATGTGTCGAAGGCTGATGTCGTGCGTCGAGACTGATACTTGAGCTTTTCCTTCGAGTGTTCTTGAGTTCGTTGTAGGATTCTGGCTTTTAGTACTCAATCTCCAGAGTTTGAATGTTCTTTGCTACGAGTTTGGATGATATTCTCTGTTGTATGATGATGTTCGCTCAAGCGTATTGGATGTTAATCGATGTCCCCTGAAATGAGGCTTTAGCTTGTCTTTTATAGTCTTCGCGTCATTAATTAACCCCGTTAATGATTCAATCAACGACTACAATGGTTGGAAACGGTCTCCGGAGTGATTATACATGATGATCTTCGTCCGTTACAGCTATCGATCGTTGATGGTTGCGTCGGTTATATCCGTTGCTCTTTAATGACTTTGACTCCTGCATTAAACACTTAACAAACGTAACAGTCAAGGTTAACGTTAGTTTGGTCGAAGGTATAATGATCTTACGCGATGGTCATACAGGATGGGCGATACTATGGTCGAGCGTCATGGAGGACGTACGACTTACCTTTTACAAGCGACGACAGATGTTTTATGGGTTCTTGTCGAGACCTTATCTTAATACAAGATTTGGATTATGACATGCATCTTACCTGTTCTAGTCGTGGTCGTACGACGTGATTTTTTTGCCCAAACAGTAATCTCTGTACGATCGACACCCGGAACACCAAGAACATCGCCCCTGATTGGCGACCATAGTGCAGCGACGACATCCACTGTCGTCCGCAGGTTTTTTTCTCATTGAGGTTTTTCCTGCGTCATCAAATCCTCTGTCTCATTTATATTTTTATCTTTGTCGCACGCCTTTGTCGAACTATTCCTTTCTTTAGTTGTTAAAGTCCACATCGACCTTAAGTTGTCCCTTTGGTGCGATTTTTGGCATTAACAGTTATTGAAAGACATCTTATGTCACTAGTCTTGTATCACTAGTCTTATGTCTTACGTCACTAGTCTTACACCACTAGTCTTACGTCACTAGTCTTACGCCACTAGTCTTATGTCGCCAATTACATGTCGCCAGTTACGAGTCGTCGGTCTTGTGTCGACAGTCTCCTGTCGTCGGTCTTATATCGCATGTTAATTGTCACCAGTAAACATGTCGCATCTCTCATGTCTCTTGTCCCAAGACCTGACACTTGGTCATGGTTAACCAAAGGCAACTCAAGAAGGTAATTGTCTTGCTTAAATCCTCATTAATTGACAACTGTTATGCATTTATTGCCGGTCCCATTTATAACGGAAGAATTATGACCAAGATTCATCTCATTAATACATTAAACGTAACCGACGACCAACATTTAATTCTATAATTAAGACGCGACCGTTACAAACATTAATTTCATTTTTTGGCTCACAAATGCTCTACAATTAGTTCTCTACAGGTAGAACTGTTACTTGACTTATTTCGCAGGAAAACTTTATTTTCATCTTGCGACAGCATCGTCCTGACATCCTGGTCCTGCGACAGTATCGTCCTGACATCTTGGTCTTACGACATCATCATCCTGGTCTTACGGCATTTTCATAAGACCATTCTTGTATTAAGATAAGGTCTTACAAGACATTTACAGTCATATACATGGTCGTGTATTTCGGCGATGGTCGTATGCTCCATAAGACCGACGTCTAGAACTCAAGATGGTCGTACGATTATACTAACCATTAATGGTCAACAACCGTTTCTTTTGTTCATTAATGCAGGTCTACGAGCAATCATGGTACAACGGTCAGTAACGGACGAGCTCTTAATGACATTAAAGACTCGACACCGGTTACGAAACAAACCATCAAGACACATTTAATACCGGCAAAAGCTATATAAGAACCTGCTCACCATTCAAGTGGAGGGGGATTTTTCTACACTCAATCAACTAACAATCCACACAACACCTGAACTCAACCACTTCTACAATCTTACATCAAGATCATTCGAGTGCGTATCGCTCACGCAAGTCTCGTACGACGACAGCTTATTTCGCACGATCTACGCACGACGCATAGTTTAATCACACGACTAAGTTCATTTTTGCACTTATTTGTTGTTAATGCCAAAAATCGTCCAGAAGGATAACTTAAGGTTGATTGTGGAGCTTAACAACTAAAGAAAGGAATCTTGCAATAAAACGATACGACAAAGAGAAAAAATGGAAAAGAGACAAAGATTTTGGTGATGCGGGAAAAACCTCAACGAGGAAAAAACCCACGGACGACTGTGGAAGTAGTCGCTGCACTATGGTCGCCAAATAGGGGCGCTATTCTTATGTTTCTAGTGTCGAGCGTACAGAGATTACAATACAAATGAGAAAAAGACTTTAAATGTAAAGTAAAACAGGTGTATCGAATGTAAAAACAAGTGCGTCGTGTGTAAAAACTCTGTGTCGTGTGTATAAGTCGTGCGTCGTGAGTGATTCTTCGAGAGAGAGTTCTTTGCTTCGAGTGTTTGTGAGAGCTCGGTTGATTCCAGATGTGTGATCCTCCCCTCAAATGATGATGGAACCTTCGCTTTTATAGTCTTCGGCTGCTTTAATTGGTTCCTTGAATGCTTTGTGTAACAGACGTAACGGACGTCGACTTTAATGCTGTTAATGGCCTTTGTCGGTTATAGCCATTGATCATTAATGATATTGATTCCTGCATTAAACACTGAACAAACGTAACAGTCATTTTGCATGTTAGCTATTCGAGGTCGCGGGGTCTCACGCGTCGGTCGTGTGAACGAGGCTACATCATGGTCGAGTGTCGTGTGGTAAATAACTTTTGATTTCAACTTTGATCAGGGGATAGAGTGCTATGATTTTACCTTATTTTGGAAAAGAGAAATAAGTGTTTTCCTTACTTTGGTCGTGGTCGAGACTGGTGAAATTTTGCCCAAACAGTTTGCCCCCAAATTTTGAAAAAGCGAAGTGGCAAATTCCAATTTCAAAAGTTTTTAAAATTTTGCTAGTCGGGCGTTTAGGGTCGTGACATGTGTTAAAAAAACCTTTTCAGTTGCCTTGGAACTCGATCAGTCCAATTGTAACTGAATGGGAAGTCGAAAAGGGGATAAGGTCGTGACGTCATGCTGACGCGCGATCGTGCATAACAGTTGTATTTGCCAGGTGTCGACAATCTGTCGAGCATTCGAAAAGACATGGGCACATGTCGATTATCGGGAGGTTCGACCTGACACGACTATTTGCATAAATAGAGACCTTCGACGGATCTTTTCCTTTTACGATTTCAGAGAGTTTTTAAGAGAGATTTTCTTTGATTTGCTTGTTATTCTTCGCCGAATCTTTTCAAAAACTGCCAGAATCTTCAACCAAGTTAGAGATTTCTAGGTTTAAAACGCCCATATAAGGTAAGATCTCTTAGTTCTTCATAAGTCGATTGCTAGTAAACTTTGAAAAAACTTTTAGGTCTAGAAATGTCGATAGAGCCTGTTAGTTCTTATTCGAGATCAAAAGGATCTTGACGACCTTAGAGTTCTGGAAAAAATCCCTGTGGGGATCACATTGATTAGAGCAGGTCAGATTCGACCTGATGTATGTCCTGACAGGTTTGTCGTTATCTACGAATATCCCTTTAGGAAAGGTTTTGAATGGCCTTACTCGCCTCTGGCCAAGGTTTTTATGACTAAGTTCGACTTAGCACCGGCTCAGTTAATGCCCCAATTCTGGAGGGTCATATATGTGATAGAGCGTCTTACCAAAAACTGGGAATCGCCGATGAACGTACGCGACCTTCTCTTGGCTTACCAAGTCAAGAAGGACAAATGTCATCGCTATAGCCTGTTCTCTAGGTATAAGGGCGATCGAACCTTAGTCTTAAATACCGCTATAAACGATCGTAAGTGGAAGACTAGGTATGCGTTTGTGCGTAAGTCGACCCTTGACTCCGAGAGCGGATTGATTAGGGCTGGTTGGAATACGTCGGGTGAAATTTTATAGTTTTCTTGTCGTACGTCTTTCATATTATTTGACGGATTTCTAACCTGCTTTGTGTGTGTCGGCAGATATAAAATTTGAAGCGAAAATTGACGCGTTCTTGGAGTTTAGCGTTGTCGAGAGATCTTTCGTTACACGACCATTAGTGGACGACGACGAAGACTTGGTGTTCTTAGGGGAGAACTGGGGAGAGAAACATGTGGATGAGGAAGAAGAAGAGACCGAAGAGAAAGAGGAAGAGTGGAAAGAAGAAGAGATGACTGGTAAGTGTACCTTCTTATTCCCTTCTGCTCGACTCTGGTTTTTTGCTTTTAAGTTCACCTTGTAATGCTTCTTTTTATGTGTCTTTAGGAGAATCGCAGACGAAGGTGCCGACCGTCTCTGCTAAGAGAGCGGCGCAACTTAAGCATGCCCGCAAAGGCAAGGAAAGGAGACTGAAGACCTCGACCACTGAGTCGGAGGTTTTACCCAAGACGGGGATGACGATTCCGAGGGAACCGTCTTCGAAGGTTGACGACTCGTCAAGAGTCGTTACGCCTGAGAAGGCGAAGGTTGCATCGCCTATGAAGACGAGGACGTCTTCTAGTGCGATTGCTGCGACACCCGTTAGTTCTGTGTCACCGACGAAAACGGTGAAGTCCCCCACTACCACGTTGATTCCTACGTCGACCGACAAGGGCAATGAACATGCGACAGGAGGGGATAAAGTTACGAAGGTTAACTTTACGTTGCCTTCGGACTTTATGGTTGATGATGTCCTATCCGGGATTGACTTGTTTCCTCACCTGGGGAAATATTTGCTTCCTTCTTTCAGGGAGCGTTTTGAGGGATTCCCAGTCGAGGAGACGGGATCCCATGTTGCCGGTCTGGCGTTCCTTGTAAGTTTGTCTTTCAAAACTTTGTGTTTTGATGTTTTCTTAGCTTCTGTCGAATATTTATCAACAGTTTCTTTTGCGTTTTACAGGCGTTTCAATCTTCTTTTGCCCTACGTGCGGAGACAGAGAAGATCAAGGGTTTGGTGCCTTCCGCCCATGAGAGGGGGAACGTAGCGTTGGACCGAGAGAAGGTTGCTTTGGAACGTGAAGAGGCTATGTCCAAACAGCTCGACGAGGCCAAAAAAGAGTTGGATGTCATCGGTCATGCGAAGGACGATGTGAATCGTCGTCTAAAGCAGTCATTGTCGATGATCGACGCTCAAAGGGAGGAGCTGAACAAGATGAGGGAATCCTTGGTCGTGAAGGATAGGGAATTTGAGGATTCTCATGCCAAGGTGGTCAGTTTGGAGACGGAGGTGGGAAAGCTAAAAGACGAGGTTACGTCTACCTTTGCCCTGGCTCGGTTGACCGCTCGTGCTGCCACAATGAAGCAACACTTGTCGGGAAAGAACCCTCTGGCCCTGGCGTCGGTCGAGCTTGATTACTTCCTGCAAGAGGTCGGGTCTGCAAGAGATCTCGACTCCGATGACGAGAATGAAGTCGAAGATGAAGAGGTAGATGAAGGCTCTAAGGACGGGGCCTTAGGTAAGGACGCGACCGATGCTCCTCCCCAACCTTAACATTAATCTTAAGAGCCACATTCTCAAAATACTGCGGACTCATCTTCATGACGCATTGTGATTTACAGTACCTCCATTTAAGAAGGATTTTATTTTTGTTCGACCGTTGGAGGTCAAGTTATTTAGATGTAGTTGTATATTTCGTGAATGGAATCTATTCTCTTGTCAAACGTACTATTTTGATTGTTACAAATAGATACAATATTAGTTATGAAACTTGTTAAGAACAAACAGGGGGTCATGCGACTTAGGCATCTATTGCAAAGCAAACCAAACATAAGACGTACGTTTAAATCATGTCGTTAGACATAAGCACATGCGACCAAGATATTCATTCAGAAAAAGAAACGTTTTCTAAGTTAAGAAGCTCAGATCATGGGATCGCTAGACTATTAATGCCAAAAATCGCACACAAGTACAACTTGAGGTTGATTGTGGAGCTTAACAACTAAAGAAAAGAATCTCTCGACAAAGCGTGCGATTATGATAAAAAAATGTAAAAGAGACAGAGAATTTGGTGACGCGGGGAAACCCTCAACGAGGAAAAAACCCGCGAACGACTATGGAAGTCGTCGCTGCACTATGGTCGCCAAACAGGGGCGATGTCCTTTTGTTTCAGGTGTCGATCGTACAGATATTACAATACAAATGAAGGAAAGATTTTGAAATGTAAAGTAACAAGTGTTCCGAATGTAAAAACAATGTGCGTCGTGTGTACGGTCTGTGTGTTGTGTGTAAAAACTATGTGTTGAGCGTGGGAGTCGTGCGTCGATGTCGTGCATCGAGAGCGATCTGTTGTGAGAAAATTATTTTCTTCGTATGTTCTTGAGTACGTAGTGTGATTCTTGGATGCGGTCCCCTTCAATGATGATGGAACTCCATATTTGTAGCCTTCGGGTGCTTTGATTGATTTCTTAAATGCTTTACGTAACTGTCGTAACGGACGTTGTCTTTAATGCTGTTAATGGCCCTTTACGGGTTGTAGCCGTTGGTCATTAATGACGTTGACTCCTGCATTAAACACTGAACAGACGTAACAGTCATAACGAACGTTAGTTGGTCGAGGTCGCATGGTCTTATGCGACGGTCGTGAGAACTAGACGACATCGTGGTCGAGTGTCGTGAGGTAGATAACATACGATTTGACTTTTAACCAAGGGACAAAGTACTATAAATTTACCTTACTATGGGGAAGAAAAATAAGTGTTTTCCTTACCTTGGTCGTGGTCGAGACTGATGAAATTTTGCCCAAACAGTTTGCCCCCAAAATTTGAAAAAGTGGAATGGCAAAAAAAAGTTTTTTAAATTTTACTTGTTGGGGGTTCGAGGTTATGACACGTGTCGAAAGTTACCTTGGTTGTATTGGAACTGAATCGGTTTAATTCAAACTAGAGAGGGAAGTCGAAAAGAGGGTAAAGTCGTGACGTCACACTGACGCACGATGATGCTTAGCAGCTGTCACAGACAGGTGTCGGCGATCTGTGTGGTCATTCAAAAAGACAGGGACGCGTGTCGATCATCGAGGGACTCGATCTGACACGATCGTTTACACAAATAGAGGCCACGATCGGTCTATTTTCGTTTACGATTTCAAAAGGTTTTACACAGAGATTTCCTCTTGATTTCTTTGCTATTCTTTGTCCGGTCTTTTTTAATCCTGCAAGAATCTTCGACTCAGTTAGGATTTTTCGAGGTCTAGAGCGCTTATATCTATAAGATACGACCCTTCAGTTTTTGTATGCGTCGTAAATCTATTGCTAAGAAGCCTAGGAAAAATTGGGATATCTGGGGTCTTTCAGATAGACAGACGTTGTTGACGGGGATAGAGATGTCGACAGAGCCTAGAAGTACCATCAAAAGCGAGGAGGATATCGACGACTTCAGAAGTTTAGCGAGAATTCCTGCTGGGATAACAATAAGCAAGGCGGGCAGGATTCGTCCCAAGATATGCCCTGATGGGTACGTCTTGATATACGAGTATCCTTTCAAGATAGGCGTCCAGTGGACGTATTCGCCTCTGGCGAAGGCATTCATGTGCGAGTTCGATTTGTCGCCGGGGCAACTGATGCCCCAATTCTGGCGAGTTATCCAAGTTATCGAGTGACTTACTTCGAACTGGGAGTCGCCTATGAACGTTAGGGATTAGCTGACGGCGTACAAGGTCAAGAGTGATCAGTACCGCCGTTATAGTCTGTTTTCAAGGTACAAGGGCGAGCACACCTTGGTTTTAAAGACAGCGGTTGTTAATGCCAAAAATCGCACCAAAGGGACAACTTAAGGTCGATGTGGACTTAATCCACTAAAGAAAGGATATTTCGACGAGACGTGCGACGATAAATAAAATAAAGAAACAAGGGATTTGATGACGCAGGAAAAACCTCAATCGAGGAAAAAACCTACGGACGACAGGGGGTGTCATCACTGCACTATGGTCGCCAATCAGGGGCGATGTCCTTGGGTACTGGTGTCGATCGTACAGTGATTACAATACTAATGAAGAAAATGCTTCGAAATGTAAAGTACAAGTGTTTGGATGTAAAAATAGGTGTTTGTCGTGTACGAAACAAAGTTTGAACTGCTGGTCGAGAGCTGTTGTCGTGCGTCGAGAGCGATTCTTCAAGATTAAGTTCTTCACTTCTGTTATTCTTGAGTTCACTGTTGTATTCTGGAATTCAGTCTAAGATGTGTATGCTTTCTCGAGCTCGGTATCAGATGTTGTGTTCGATGTTCGATGTTTCGTATTCCGTGTTCGGTCCTTGAAATGATGATTGAACTCGGTCTTTATAGTCTTTGGGAGCTTTAATTAGCTCATTGATTGCTATATTTAACAGCTATAACTGCTGCAACGGTCTGTAACGGTTGTCGGAGTGATTATCCATGATAATCTTCGTCCGTTACGGCTATCGATCGTTGATGGTTGCGTCGATTATATCCATTGCTCCTTAATGAATTTGACTCCTGCATTAAACACTTAACAAACGTAACAGTTATGGTTAACGTTAGTTTGGTCGAGGTCGCATGGTTCTATGCGACGGTCGTGCGGGACGGGCGACGCTATGGTCGAGTGTCATAAGGAACTCTCGACTTACCTTTTAGGAGGGATGACGATGGTGTTTTGGGTCTTTGTCGAGACCTTATCTTAATACAAGATATAGTTCTTAATCATACGTCTTACCTGTTCTGGTCGCGGTCGAGCGACGTGATTTTTTTCCCAAACAGTTTGCCTCCAAAATTTGAAAATTGAATGTCAAATTTAAGTTTTAAATTTTGCTTGTCGAACGCTTAGACTTGTGACCTGGGTTGAGGGACTTATCTGGCTGTCGTGGAACTAGATCGGTTCGCCGAGAAGTTGAAAAGTTATGACGTCATACTGATGCACGATGATGCTTACCAGCTGTCGAAGACAGGTGTCGAAGATTCGGATAGGTATGGATGCGTGTTGATCATCAGTGGACTCGACTTGTTGTGATTTCCTGGATAAATAGAGATCACAATGGGTTGTTTTCTTTGGAGATTTTCTTTAAAAGTTTTCTGTTTCTGATGAGGCCCTTCTCTAGAATCTCGACTTTGTTCAAATCTTGGGTGGTTGGAGATCTATCAAGGGTTGCGATACCCGAATCGTTGACGATGTTGGTTACGATGAACACGATGTCTGTGTATTATGCGCACCTGGCGACGATGTCTTCTGCCACGTCAACCCTTTCGTCAGCCGACAGGGGCGGGGGTGTAAAGACGAGAGAGAACGTGGAGGAACATATGGTGATCAACTTTGCGCTGTCTCCGTCCCTCTCGTTTGACTACTTCCTCGTCAGGATGAAGTCACTTCCGCATCTGGGGAAACATCAGCCCTTAGTTTCCGAGGAGTGTTTTCAAAGGATCTCTATTGGAGAGATAGGGTTGTGCTTAGCCGAACTGGCGTTCCTTGTAAGTTTTTCTTTCAAAACTTGTGTTATCGATGTTCTTTAGCTGAATGTTTTGCTAACGTATTCCTTCTGTATTTGACAGATGTTCCTGTTTCTTCTCATTAAGTGTGTGAAGGCAAAGAAAATGTTGGAGTGGAGGTCGATCGTCGAGAAGAATATATTCCTTCCTCCAACCTTAACATTAATCTTAAGAGCCACATTCTCAGAGTGTCGAGGCGTAAAGAGTTGGAAGATAACTCCTAATATACTCGTTTGATCCTTGCATCAGTTCTTCGGGATTGATAGGATTTCGAAGATCAAGATTTTTGAACAGAGCTTGACATCGACGTGCTTCTTTAGTTCTAGGGTAGATTTTTTGTTTTACGAGCTAGACTTTTTATGTTCGACCATTGGTGGTCGGGTTGTTGGTATGCAATGACTTTTGACTTTGTATTTACTTGTCCGACTATCGGTCATTCATATGTAATCGTTCAATGAAGTTCATTCTTTTGCTGAACTCGTGTTTTTAATTACGTATGTCGTGGATAAATGTAATATTGATCATAAAATTCGTTAAGTATGAAATAAATTGAGGATCGTGCGACTTAGGCTTTTATTGCAATATAACGATTGAAACATAAATCATGTATTTGGGTTGTAATAATAAACACAAATATATATCATCGATGTGTTAGAACATACAAAGTTTTTCTACGTTCCAGAAACTTAGATCGAGGGATCGTTTAGACCTTACATGTGACTGTATCGTATGATGAAATTCCAGAATGTATGCCCCTGTGGTAAAACAATTAAGTCACACATTCGGGTACTCATGCCGTGCGTACCTGCGACAAAGTTCGTTAGAGGTCGGTCATCGGATCTCCAACGATCTCACGACGTTCACTGTCGTGTAAAAAAAAACTTTGCATGAGAGGAAGGCGACTCTAAAAGAAATATTTTTTCAGATGCGTCGCATTCCAACTTCGTGGGATTTCTTGATTGTCGAGGGTCTGAAGTCGATAGGCTCCTTTACCAACGACTTCGGAGACGCGGTAAGGTCCTTCCCACTTAGTAGAAAGCTTACCTGCGTTGAGCTCCTGGGTGTTTGGGAATACTCGACGGAGGACGTAATCGCCTTCTTGAAATACTTTAATTTTGACGTGCTTATTGAAATGTCGCTCGACTGCCTGCTTCTGCGACGCCATCCTGATCAAGGCGGATTCTCTGAGCTCTTCTAGGGCGTCGAGGTCATGACTTAAATCAACCAAGTTGTGGTCGATGGAAGTGTGCCTCGAAGTCGGGAGATGAACTTTGATTGGTAGGACGGCTTCACAACCGTAGACGAGAGAGAAGGGGATTTGTCCTGTGGACGTGCGGGGTGTCGTGTGATTTGCCCATAGGACTGAAGGGAGTTCTTCAACCCATCTTCCTTTTGCAGCTTTTAATCGTTTCTTGATCGAGGCTACAATAGTCTTATTACTCGACTCAGCAAGTCCATTGGCTTGGGGATATCTGGGAGTCGAGGTCGTCAGCTTGATGTTCCTATCTTCACAGAACTGTTGGGTCCTGTCGCTTATGAATTGGGATCCATTGTCGCAGACAATTTCGGATGGAATCCCAAACCTGCATATGATGTTAGTCTGGATAAAAGAAATAACTTCTTTATCCCTAATTTGGAAAAGTAGTCCGTAAGTACAAGGAGAAATACCTTTTGTCCTGGAGCGGGTGGTAGTTTGCCGACAATATCCATTCCCCATCTCATGAAGGGCCATGGGATAAATGTCGAGTGCAAAGGTTCCGAAGGTTTATGAGACATACCTGAGTGTCGTTGATAGGGGTCGCAATTCCGGACGTACTTGATAGCGTTTTGTCTGAGTGTCGGCCAAAAATACCCTTGTCGGGAGATACGATTAGCCAAGCTACGACCTCCTGAATGATTACCACATTCACCGTCGTGCAACTCTTGGAGGATTTTCTGGGCTTGATTTTTGCTGATGACGCACCTTAAATTTAAGCCCGTTGATGATCGCCGATAAAGCTTATTTTCGATCATGACGTACTTAGATGCTTTGAATCTGATTTTTCGAGCCTCCATTTTGTCTTCGGGGAGTTGGTCGTGCACGAGGAAATTTCGAATGTCGCGTGACCAATCATCTTCTTCGTCTTCGATCTGGATGGCGTCTGTGTTTCCAATGGATAGCGTTGCCAGGTGAATCATAGGAATAACATCGAATATTGGTTCAACTAAAGCGGACCCAAGGTTTGCCAATGCGTCGGCCTGAGTGTTCTGGTCTCGCAGAATCTGTTCAATAGAAAAAGATTTAATTTTTTTGGAAATTTCTTTTGCCACGCTTAGATATGCTGTCATTTTTGAATCCTTGGCTGTGAATTCTCCATTGATCTGATTTACTACCAGCAGGGAATCACTCATGACATGCAGTGCGATTGCCCCCGAGTCGTGGGCCATATTCATTCCCATGATCAGGGCTTCATACTCAGCCTCGTTATTGGTGGTTTTGAAGTCACATCGGACCGAGTATACCATCTTCCCCCCCTGTGGTGACTTTAAGACGACGCCCAATCCAGAGCCTCTAATGTTGGATAATCCATCGACATGTAGAATCCAAGGTACGTCGTCGCGAGTCGCCACAATGGACACTTCGAGTTCTGCTTCGTTTTCTAACTCAGGGCTGAAATCGGCGATAAAATCTGCCAAGGCTTGCGATTTGATCGCGGTCCTGGGCTTAAAATCGATGTCGTAACTGCTTAGATATATACTCCATTTTGCTAAGCGACCTGTCAACTCGGGTTTTCTTAAGACAGATTTAAGAGGGAAGTTAGTCACGACAGTAATAGGATGTGATTCAAAGTAATGACGTAGTTTTTTAGCAGAAGTAACTAATGATAAGAGTAATTTTCCATAGAGGAATACCTGGTTTCTGCGTCTAAAAGTGATTTACTTACATAATAGATCGGCAATTGCTGTTTTTCATCTTCTCGTGTCAGAACAGCACTTACTGCATTTGGGCTGACAGCCAAATACAATTGTAGGATCTCATGATCGTGAGGTTTTGACAACAGAGGAGGCAACACCGTGTATTCCTTGAGTTTTTGCAAGGCTTGTTCATGATCATTGGTCCAGTCGAAGCCCCTATTCTTCCTGAGGACATTATAGAATATATGACATTTATCTGAAGATCGGGAGATAAACCTGTTTGGAGCTGCTACTCGACCGGTGAGTTTCTGGACTTCTTTGAAATTTCGAGGAGATTTAATCTCAATGATGGCCTTGATTTGGTCGGGGTTAGCCTCAATGCCTCGACGAGTTACCATATAACCCAGGAACTTCCCGGCACTAACGCCAAAGGAACATTTCGTCGGATTGAGCTTCATGTTATACTTCCGGAGGATGTCGAACGATTGCCTGAGGTGATCGATGTGATCAATCGCTTGCTTCGACTTCACTAACATGTCGTCGATATATACCTCCATCGTGTCTCCAAGATGGTCTTTGAACATCTTGTTTACCAGCCGTTGGTAGGTAGAACCTGCATTTTTTAGTCCGAAAGGCATAACTTTGTAACAATAAATACCTCGATCCGTCATGAAAGCGGTTTTCTCTTGGTCGTCAACGTGCATTAAAATTTGGTTGTATCCAGAATAGGCGTCCATGAACGTTAATAACTCATGCCCCGCGGTTGCATCGACCATGGCGTCAATATGAGGTAACGGGAATGGATCCTTTGGACAGGCTTTATTGAGATCGGTGAAGTCGATACAGACCCTCCATTTTCCATTCTTCTTGGCTATGACCACGACGTTAGCGAGCCAATCAGGATATTTTACCTCCCGAATCTTTCCTGTGTTGAGGAGGTTGTCGACCTCATCATTTATTACTTTATTTCTTTCAGGAGCGAACTTGCGACGTTTTTGCTTGATAGGTTTGAATGATGGATCGACGTTAAGCTTATGAGCAATGACATTGGGGTCAATACCGACCATATCTTCATGTGACCAGGCGAAGCAATCAGCATGTTCCTGCAAAAAGGATATGAGTTTTTCTTTAATGTGGGGATCAAGGGCTGAACCCACAAGAATCTTTTGATCGGGTTTGCTTTGATCTAGAACGATTTCCTCCAAATGATACTCATCGACAGCTGCTGGGGAGTTTTATGCATTTTCTAAGCTTGTGTGTACTGGTATAACGGCTTGTTCTGGATTCCCGTTATCCGCCATTTTCCTGCGACAGAAAACAGAAGAAACTCCATGAAACTATTAGTAGAATGCACGTTCGTCGAGGATTTTCTCTAGATGTAGTCCCACGGATGGCGCCAAACTGTTAATGCCAAAAATCGCACCAAAGGGACAACTTAAGGCCGATGTGGACTTAATCAACTAAAGAAATGATCTTTCGACGAGACGTGTGACGATAAATAAAATAAAGAAACAAGGGATTTGATGACGCAGAAAAAACCTGCGGACGACAGGGGGTGTCGTTGCTGCACTATGGTCGCCAATCAGGGGCGATGTCCTTGGGTACTGGTGTCGATCGTACAGTGATTACAATACAAATGAAGAAAATGCTTCGAAATGTAAAGTGCAAGTGTTTGAATGTAAAAATAGGTGTTTGTCGTGTACGAAACAAAGTTTGAACTGCTGGTCGAGGTTGTTGTCGTGCGTCGAGGGCGATTCTTCGAGATTAAGTTCTTCCCTTCTGTTATTCTTGAGTTCACTGTAGTATTCTAGAATTCAGTCTAAGATGTGTATGTGTAGGATCCCATATACAACAAGGAACAATAATAATAACAATAATCTTTATATTGACTGATAAAGAGGAGTTTACAAGATAGGATTGATGAACACTCTCTCTTACAATTGAAGCTCTCTCTCTCTCTCTATACGTCTGACTCTTTCAAATTGAGGCTAGGAGATTTTTGACGCTTAACCTAAACTATAACAAATTAGACATTAAATACTTAGGTTTTCAGGCCTAAGCCCATAATCCACTAAAGCCCACAAATACAATTTGGGCTTTTATAATTTAAGCAAGTACAATTTGGGCTTTTACAATTTAAGCAAATACAATTTGGGATTTTACAATTTAAGCAAGTACAATTTGGGCTTTTATAATTTAAGCAAGTACAATATAAAAATAGAGTCAACAATCTCCCCCTTTGTATTCAAGATTAAAAATAGCCCGATCTTCCACAAAGTCAGTTGCTTCAATTCCTTCTTTAACTCCCCCTTGATCGTTGCATAATCCCCCTTGACTGTTGCTTTACCTTTTTGATCTCGGTTGTCTCCCAAAGATTAAACTCAAACAATCAGAGAACGATTTTATGTGCGGAAGCTTGTATTACCAGTTTGAGTAATAACCGATGGTAGATAAACAGCTAGGAGATGATGAGTAGCGAACACATTCGGCTCATGAGAATCTGCTGTTAGACCTGGGTTTTGTCAATAAACCAAGTGTTAAAGATCTGATGAGAAGGCTCAGATGTTCTAATATGAAGGGTCAGAGTTTTGACTAAGAAGACTCAGAAGTATTACACGGAAAGTTACTAAAGAGAAGAGTCAGAAGTTCTGATATGCCTAATCAGATGAATGTTCAGAAGTTCTGAACAACCTGTTCAGAACTTATAACTAGATACTTTCCTTAGTATTTAGTTAACTAATTAGGATACGTGGATTGTTCCTATTAGTCTTTCATATATGTACTGTAGCTTTAGTGTTTCCGTTGCGGTATATATAGTGGTTAGCACTGTTGCGCTAACTAACTTTTCCCGCATATTCATGTATTCATATTTTGTAATCTTTGAGATACGCTCTCTCTAAGATCTGTAAATCTGTTCTTTATTGAATACAAGTGTTCAATATCAAATTACTTCTCGATTACTATTCTATTCATTGTTATATTGATTGTAAGATTGTATCCTGGACTATCAATTGGTATCAGAGCTAGTCAACAAACAAATTCGATCGAGATCGCGTTCTTGAGGGTTTCCTGTTTGTGTTCTTGAAGATTTCTTGATCAATTCGAAAATTGATTCCGCTGCCACTCACTGTTCTTGAATTCTTAGCAATTCTTGAATTAATTGTTGTTTTTCGATCAAGGAATTTGAATTTGTCTTTCTGTTGAAGCTTTCTTACAATCATGTCTTCTAATGAGTATCTAGCCATGGGATCTGAAACCAAACCACCTGTTCTTATACCTGAAGAATATCAGCAATGGAAAATTCGTATGATCCAGTTCTTGGATAACATAGATGAAAATCTTATGGTTTCTATCCGAGAAGGTCCTATCGAAGTGTATGTCGATGTCGCTGCAACTCCTGGAACAGAGACAACTCCAGAAATTTCGGCTACAAGGGTGAAGAGGAGTTTTTCTCAGTGTACAGCAGAACAAAAAAACAGACATGCTATAGACAAAAGAGCAATTACGTTGATGACTTTGGCTGTCCCAAATGAAGTTCTTAACAGGATTGATAGTGGATCATCTGCTAAGGAAATGTGGGATGAACTGGAAAGACAGATGTTAGGAACTGTGAGGTCTATTCAAGCAAAGTTAAATCAGAGCATAAATGCCTATGAAAGGTTCAAGGCTAAATAATCAGAAAGTTTGACTCAGACGTACAGTAAATTTTGTACTATTCTGAATGATTTGAGAAGAAATGGGCTGAAGAAAACGAAGTCAGAAATAAATTACAAATTTCTAAACAGCCTAAACTCAGAATGGTCATCATTTGCTATAAGTCTGCAAATGAATAAAGATATGTGTGAAGAAGACCTAAATGATCTGTTCTGTGTTCTTAATCAAAATGAAGACTCTGTCAAGTTAGTTGTGGAAGAGAAGAAAAATGTTGCTGATCAGTTAGCATTTTTATCAAAGTCCAAAGTTATCAAAGCACCCAAGAAGACTGCATATCTATCTGAGATACCAAAGCTGGAAGAATCTGACAAGGAAGAAGGATCAGAGGATGATGAAGATATCAAGATAATGGCAGAGAAACTAGCCTTTTTGACAAATACTTTCAACAAAAGGCATGGGAATGGTAGATTTCAGGGAAATTACAAGAGAGAACAGGGGAGTTCAGATTATAAGAAAAGAGAAGACAGAGGAGAAAATAAGTTTGAGAAGAAAGGAGAGAGAAGTGAAGAAAAGAAAGAAGAGAAGGAAGAGAGAAAAGGAAACAATTTGTGTTTCAAGTGTGGAAAATCTGGCCACTATGCTAAGGACTGCAGAGTAAAGATTGTGAAAGATTATGAGTACTATACCAAGAAGGCTCAGCTTGCAAAGAAGAGAGATGACGAGATTGCTATGTTGGCTAAACAGGAGAATTGGCTGTACTACACTTCAGATGAAGATGATCATATCAATTTTCCACAGATGCAAAGTTACATGGCCAAAATGAAGAATGAGGATGATTCTGACTATGAGGATGATTCTGACTATGAGGATGTTGATTCTGAGTCATCTACTGAGGTACATTCTGCACTTGAAATAGACTTAATGACACAGATTGGTGACATGAAAACTGAATTTGTTAATCTTAGAAAACAGATAAAAGGTGAAAGAAGTCTGGTTAACAAATTCAGAATTGAAAAAGAAGTAATAAGAGAACAATATGAGGAATCTGAGGTTGAGAAACAGAAAGTTAAAAATGAAAATTCTGAATTGTTAAAAAAGCTTTCTGAACTAAAAATTGAATTTTCAAAGATTAAGGATGAAAAGGGTGATTTACAAATAAAACTTGATATGCTATTTGAGGAATGAAAGAATTTATACGCCAAAATCAAAGAATTAGAAGATCTAAATTTGAAAAGAGGTCAGACTCAGCAAACGTTAAATCTTCTAACAAGTAATGTTAAAGATACAAGATTTTACAATCCAAAAAAGGGATTGGGATTGGAAGAAAATGTTGTTTTAAAAAGAGCTCCAGTCAACTTGTATGATTTTGAAAAGCTTCAAGTTCCTAAGCCATAAATCCCAGAAATTGTTGAAGTTTTTATCAGACCTGCAAGTTCTATAACAAGTTCTGACAATTTGCAGAAACCAAGCTCTAAAAAGACAAAGGAGATAGTTTCTGATTCAAAAATAGAAAAGTCAGTTGTTTCAGAAGATAAGATTAAGAAAGAAATTCCTAAACCAACAGATGAGAAACCAAAATACAATGACATTAAATTCAAGTATGATTCTTTAAATGTCAATTACAAAAATAAACAACCAAGTTTTTCACATCATGACATTGAGAGCATATTTGATACAAGTAAGGTTTTTGAAACAGTTAATCAGAAGTCTGAAGCTTCTAGTCAGAACTCTGATTCTTGGAGTCGGAACTCTGAGTCTGAAGGTCAGACATCTGAGTCTGTTAAGCAGAATTCTGATTCAGGTAGTCAGAAGTCTGAGTCAACTGGATTTTCTGAAACAAAGTCAGATGACTTTTCAGAGCTTGAAAAGTGGTTTAATCTTGTAAGTCAAGAACTTGAGGACTTGAGGAAATCTTTTGATGAACTTGAAAATGATTACTGTGATGTGGATGTTAAACTTGATGAAGCTTTAAAAGAAAAGAACATATTTATTCAGAAAATAACAGAGCTTGAGAAACTGAAGACTGAGTATGATCTTTTTAAAATTAATGCTCTAAAAGATAATAATAAATTCTTTAATGAATCAAGTACATACGAAAAAGGTGAATCATCTACTTCTTCTTCTAACAAAAAGGGATTGAATTTTTCAGAAAAAGAGGAAAGCAAAAGGAAAGATGGTGTGAAAAGAGTTTCTGAGATGAATGGATTGGTTCCTGCAACTGTACCAAAAGCACAGAGTTATTGTGATAAATGTACTTGTACTTTGAAAACCAGCAATAAAAATGAAAAGGCTTATGATATAGATCTGTTGTTACTTGCAAAGAAAAATCTTATTTGTGTTCAATGTGAAAGTGATTCATTCCAATATTCTCATAAATGTCCAATCACAATAACCTATGTTTCCTATATAAGAAATGACATTCAGAATACAGAAAAGAAAAATGTTTCTATTCCTTAAACTCAGAAAAGAGAAATAATAAAATAAGTGAAGCCTCAAATTAAAATCACAGGAAAGAATGAAAAAAGGTTTAATGTGAAAGAAAAGAAAGTTGAAACTTCTTCAACATCTAAATTTAGAACTTTCAAGAAGAAATTGAACAATTTTGTGAACAGAAAATGTTCTGTGGATCCCAGATACATAAGCAATCAACAATTAATCAACACAATCAGTAATAGCCAGCCATAAATCTCACTTGTATTGATAGAAAGAATGAATAAGATTCAGTGGCAGACTGTAGCCGTACAAAGGTTTTGCAAACAATAATAATGATCATTAACCCTAAACAGGGTTAAACACAAACTACTTATACCCATAAGGTATTTACAAGAAATGATAAAACAAGTCCCTGAACTTCTAATTCCACACATAATAAGACCTAACAATCTCCCCTTTGGAATAGAAGTTCGCATTCACGCCAGTTTGGAACATAGCGCTTTCGGATAGCAAATAGCACTTCAAAATATCTGATGCAACTTCTGAATTCAAGCCGGTCTTCTATGGCTTTGAGAAGATCTTCGGCAAGGTACTCGCGAAGATTGACATATTGCTCTGGAGGAGCATTCTTGACTTCTTCTTCTAAAATCTTCTTCAGATCAGACTGAATTTTCACCAATGTTCCCTCGCTAAATTTATGCACTTCACTTTTTCTGATGACCCGTTTCTCCCCTTTTCCGTTCAGATACACGAACCCTGTTTCTGGTTAAGAAAGTAAAGAGTGTACCTGCGCGTCTTCAGGGAGGTTCAGATTGGGCTTTAAGATGTTGATCTTTTTCTGATTACTTTTGAGTCCCAACTGAAAGTCTTCGATGTATGATAATGTGATCGTGCACTTCATAAATCTTTTGATAGCTTCGAGGGCTTTGGTATAAGGTATAGGCCGAATAGTAAGAGTCTTCAAAAGTCTGAGTAGAACTGGGAAATCTCTCAGGCAGAGATGTTTGAAATCGGATTCTGAGAAGGTCCAAATATCTCCGTCATCCCTTTTTACTGAAAAGGTCGGGAAGACGACTTTTACGATTCTGTCTGATTCAATACTCACGATTTCGGTGATTCTGTTCTTAGAGTAGACCTGATGTCTCATTCTGCCTCTTTTCATAACTTCCACATACTGCAATCTGATCGGCTCATCAAGGAACGTGGCCCCATGACATTGAACTGGGTCGAGAGGCCTTATCCAGTGAGCGAAGATTTTCTTCTGAGATCCTTCCAGATACGGTACTAAAATACGAAATCTTTCCCAACGAGCTGGTTGAGGATGTTGAGGTGGAACCGCTTCTGGAATCGACATAATAATTTCTGGTGAACCTGCAGAATCAGTAAGATCAGTCGGAGTGGTAGATACCTGTTCACTCTGAAGAAGAAGTTGGTCATAATCAAAATCTGTCATCAGGTTGTCATCGCCCTTTATATCCCACGAGGCATCAGTTTCGGTATGAATAGCTACAATCGCTCTTTGCCTCCAATCAGTTTCAAGTTCCGGATCGCCGGCCGAGTCCTCATCAATCAGCTCTAGGACGGGCCGCTCCGAAACTGTTGGCATTAATGTGTCTTCCGATGGACCTCCGGGCTTTTCAACCGTCGGGTCTGCTGACTCTTCTAAATTATCTCTGACCGGTGATGAAATCTCCATGTCCTGAACCATTTCGGAATCTCACAGTTGCTGTTGCTGGGGTTCAGTTGGAGTTACCGTTGAAGTTTCTGTCGCCGCAGATGGCAGCTCGGTCAGTTTCATTCTCTTCTCCCCCTCATGTTGATCACGGTCATCCGGATCATCATGTATACGTTTGGTACCCTGGACCTGACCCTTACAGGTGTATTCAAGGCTGACGACCCTCTCGGTTAGCTTGTCGAGGGCCTGTCTGACTTCAGATAGTTGAGCCGTGATAGAGTCGGTCGGTGTGATAGCGGGCGGTGTTTGGGTTTGCGAGCGGAGAATGCTCACTAAATCTGCATCAGCTGAGGCAGAAATGTTGGAGTCGGTCAACAGCTTGTCCTGTAGGGCGGCTTTGAGATCATCAACAGACATGTGCTGGACATTCGGAGTGGTTGACGGTTGAGATAGTTTGAGGTGGGGAGTCGGATGAGGAGCCGAAGATGTCGTGGCTTTACCTGTGATAAATCGACGAATGAACGCCAAATCCTCGGAAACTTGCTTCATAATATCCGATTGGACAGCCTTTAAGGCACCGTCCACGTATTCCTTGGAGACGAACTCCGGGAAACTAACTCCGGCAGCACTTAGCCATTCCGTTGTAGTAGCTGCGGCAGATTGCACCGCAGTACCGCCTACGTTCACGGTTGGCGTGATGATAGCCGTGGTAGGTCTTCCGCCCTGTCCTTGCGAACTACCAAAAGGTAGAGTCGCTCTGGGCGTTCCGGGCGAGGCACGAAGACTCTCGACATTAGCAGAATCAATGACCCGTGTCCTAGCCAAGGAAAAGTCAAAATCAAAGGGATCTAGACTCAATTGTGCATCCAAGGAAGGCGAGACCGGGGGAGGCTGGTCTCTAGTTTCAACACCAGAACTCTCCAAGTGAGTGACCGGTGGAAGTTGTGCTTGATCCCCGTGAGAAATTGAAACCGGATCCTTTTGAGAGGAAACGGAGTGGCTAGGGGTTGTGCAAGTGCGTCGCTGGGCCCACGACGTCTTCTTCAATATCCCTATCCAACGAATGCAAAGGAATAGTAGATGTGGCTGCCCGGCCAGATGAAGGCTGGTTGGGGGTAACCTGAGAAGATTGCCCCATCACTCGCTCACGGTCGTTCTTTATCTTACTCCTCCTTTCACGCACAGGCTCACTTTCTATTTCTTTTTCAACTAAAACTCCCTCCGCTCTCCTTGTCTCTCCAATAATGGCTTGGGGGTTAGATGCGTCATCATCATCATCTTCTGATTCGGTTTCCTCACTATCGGATTCCTCAGACCCTTCTTCGTCACCGGAAGCCGAGCCTGATTGAGACCCGGATCCAGAGTCCGATTCGGAGCCAGAGGCGGTGCCGACAGCTGTTCCGGAGGAGGAACCGAATTTGGAGCTGGAAGAGGAGGCTGCCTCTTCGGCTGTGTGTACTCGAGAAACTCCTTCAACCTCCACGTCGTGTAGGGCGAAACCTTCAACAGGTGGTGTACGAGGTCTGGGTCGAGACGTACTAGCATCGCGTGTTGACCGCCCGGCACTACCCACGCCTGAATCCCTCACTATATTTACTCTCTGCGCGCCCCGTCCGACAGCCCCTGCTTGTCAGACCCCTCGTCCTCGCATACGTGGACCCTCACGTCGCTCGGCTCGCGCTCCTTGGGCAGGTCCAGCCAGATCTGGCTGGTCCATAGGAGCGGCTATGTTGTTCTCTGTCCTATATGCTATCACACTTAGTGCCTATTGGTCCGCGATAGCTAGTAAGTCAGCAGGAATCACCATAGAAACAACACCTTCTAAAACTCGAATATTTTGAATACGAGTCATGCGAGTACAAACAAGTACCTCGTGATTAGCTCGGCGAGGAATGGTGAGATCGGTTTCCATGAAGTGTGCGACAATCATTTGAAGAAAGCTTGGATACGGGAGAAATGAGAGTCGTCTATTGCCGTCGATCTTCTTTTGCACTTGAGCCACAAGTTCCGTCCAAAGCATCGCCGCGAAGTCAACATTGCGACTGTAGATAACCGCATGAAGTAAGCGTAGCGTGTTGACCGAAGTACGATCAATACCTTTCGTCACAGCTGAGAGACACCTATTCAAGATGGTAAACAGAGTGTACCAGACAGGCTGGAGGTGAGTTCGAGTGAAGCTCGAAGGTTGATGAAGGCCACCTCGATATCCGAGAGCCTGAATGTCTCTACATCAGTGACTTGCCCGTCGAAAGCTTCTGGAGCTGGAGCTGCATTCGCGGCGTGTAGACCAAGGATGGTGCGGAAGGTCTGGACCGTGATAGTGAACTCTGAGTCGCCGATACGAGCGCGAAGTGCAAAGTTCGAGGGATCGCCATAGTTGATGTACGTGGACAGCTGGAACCGAAGGATGGGCCGTCAACGCTTGGTTAAGAGCATGGCACTTCAGAATCTCCACTATAACAGGGCAGTGGCAGTTAAAGTTCGTCGGAACCAGATGGTAGTTGTTTGGAACCAGAGGGAGGTTCGGACCTTCTGGAAGTAACGGGGAAATGCCTGGCGGCGGATTCGGATTTGGTTGAGCCATGTACCTGTAAAAATGAGTTGATAGTCAGAGACGAGCCCATTGTGTGACATATAGCCAGTCTCGAGGCCCGTATTCTCAGATTTGGAACACCGAGAGTCGGTACAGTTCAAAACCGATCACAACTCAAATCTTGTAGGATCCGAGCATGATAGAACATTTAAGACGCAGATTGGCAAATAAGTGATGTCACTGTGGAAATTGTGAAGATCAAAACTTGGAATTAGGGAAAACCAGACCTAGGACCTCCGGAGTGAAACTACCGGGAGTTGAGGACTACCGGGAGTCGAAACTACCGGGAGTCGAAACTACCGGGAGTCGGGACTACCGGGAGTCGAAACTACCGGTAGGGACTACCGGAGTCGGGACTACCGGGAGTCGGGACTACCGGGAGTCTAAAACCCTAACAGTGGCGGGTCCTTATGAAAATCGATAAAATCGATCGATTTTGGAGCCCAACAGATCGATTTGATGAAGTAAACATGATAAGAGTTGAGATTAGATTGCTTACCTGAAGTTTGGTGAGGATCGGAGCTCGATTGAGAAGAAATTGCAAGCAGAGGAAGTGGTGGTACCGGGAGTTTGGGTGCGGGAGGTTTTGAAAAATATGAATTAGTCTGAGAAAAACCTTGTTTATATACTCCGGTCCGATACCGGGTGAGCTTGGTACCGGGTCCCGTAACCATCCCAGTTCCTTATATTCCAACTGCTAATCACTAAAAAAAAAATATGTGGCACAAAAAAAATTTCACTTCTCCCCCTAAGATTTTCAAAATGACAGCGCTCCCCCTCAACTTTTCTGTTGAATCCAGATCCGTGCAACGATTATGTTTGTGAATAAGCAAATAAGAACAGTTGATATGATTCACAACGACTGCCCACTTAGCTATTGATTTAGAGAGAATTACAGTGTAAAGCAGAAAAGCTAAATGAGACAACTAGCCAATTTTCTAAGCTAATTGCACTTTATATATGCTGGGCCCGTGGTAACAAGCCCACGACCCGTTCACTATGGACTAAGTTTAAACAATTACAAAATAAACCCTTGAACTTAAAATCAACATAAATTCTACCCTAACAATCTCCCCCTTTGATTTGAAGTTCGAGTTCGCGCTCTATCTCTTGCCAGTTGTAGACATAGCGTTTGCACAACGCGAAGTGAACCTCGAAGAATCTGATGGCGCGGCGGTAGTCGAGACGTTCTTCAACCATATCCAAAGCAGTCTGAGCAGTCCTTTCATTCAGATTGGGTACATAGGATACCTTTGGATTTTCGGATTCGTGCTTGATGATCTTCCGAAGAGCGTCTTGATCTTTGAGCAGATTTACCTTCTTCGCTCGGTTCTCGATTGCCATTTGAATGTCCGTAAGATAAGAGATCATAATAGAACGGACGAGGAATCGACGAACCGCTTCGAGCGCCTTTGTTACAGCAAGCGGTCGGATGGTTCTGGTGCGAAGGTCTCTCAGAATAACCAGGAGGTCGAACGGATGGAGATGCTTAAAGTCAGCTTCAGAAAAAATCCATTCTTTTCCGTCTTCACGTCGAACAGTGAATACGGGAAAGACGATCTTCATAATTTTGTTTGACTGAATCTTTAGCACCTTTGAAATTTTATGTTTGGTTCGAACCTGATCTCTCGGGAGACACCGCTTCATGGCTTCTGCGTATCGGAGTTGGCGTGCTGAATCAGGACTGTAGATGCCAAGACAGAAGGTCGGCTCGATCGGGCGAATTCGGTGAACAAACATCTTCTTCAGAGATTCCTCCAGATGAGGAATGAGTTCCTTGATCTTCTCCCAACGGTTTTGTTGCTGAGGAGGGGGAGGAAGATCAGGAGCTGTCGTTTGCTGAGGAGATGTCGGGATTTTTGTATTTGAGCTTTCGGGTTGATCTGAAGTCGTAGCGGGTTGAGTCGAGTGAACGGGAGGCGTACCATAGAAATTCTGAAGCAGAAACTGGTCGTAATCAACGTTGTCGTCTTCATCAGTGGGAAACACCAAGTTTACCTCGAAGTTTACGGCTCTGGCAGCTTTTTCGTACCATGCGTCTTCGGTTTCCGGGTTGGTTTCACATGCAGGATCAATCATGGTGAGCATTGGCATGTCTGATGGTTCTTGTGCGACCAATTCCTGTGTTGTACCCTCGGGCTTTTCAACCGTTGGGGCTTCGTCATCTGAAATATCCATGTCGATGACCATCTGTGCTAATGGCAACTCGGCTTTAGGTGTTGCTGTTGAAGTTGCCGCAGTTGGGGGTTCCTGATGAACCACAATTGTAGTTTCGGCAGTCATGATCTGGGCGGTCTCGGTTTGGCGTAGACGCTTCTCATTGTTAGAGTAGAATTTATGTTGATTTTAAGTTCAAGGGTTTATTTTGTAATTGTTTAAACTTAGTCCATAGTGAACGGGCCGTGGGCTTGTTACCACAGGCCCAGCATATATAAAGTGCAATTAGCTTAGAAAATTGGATAGTTGTCTCATTTAGCTTTTCTGCTTTACACTGTAATTCTCTCTAAATCAATAGCTAAGTGGGCAGCCTTTGTGAATCATATCAACTGTTCTTATTTGCTTATTCACAAACATAATCGTTGCACGGATCTGGATTCAACATTTTCAAAAAAATAACAGACCTTTTTTTAAATAAATATTAAAAAAAAACACACCATTGAAAGAAAAGAATAACTAAAGAAAACTTGGACAAACTGACAAAACTCCCCCTAGACTTGTCGAACTGATATTTCTCCCCCTCGATTTCTCAAAAAAAATTGCTTAACCGCACAGAGATAGAATACGTACCTTTGGAACTAGGCATTCGAGGAGTCATCTTGAAAACACACATTTGGAAGCACGGGAAAAAAAAAAGACAAGACGAATAACGTAAAGACACACGGAAACTGGAAAAACGAAAGGAAACACTACTCGTGAATGTACAAAAAACGAGTCACCGATGTGCTTTAAACACCTAAGCCACGCTGCGTGATAAGTGTGACTGTAAGAGATACAGTTATCCCGTTGTGTGGAAAAGGGGAAACTAGTACAACTGAGACTCAAACTTTCAGATTAAGCATACCAATCTTGAACACTAGAGCGAAAAATCGTTTTTCGTCCAGCGCCTTGGTAAACAAATCTGCTAGTTGATTTTCCGTACACACAAAGTAGAGTTCCACGGTACCTTTCTCCACATGGTCTTTGATGAAGTGGTAGCGTACGTCTATATGTTTCGTCTTTGTATGCTGCACCGGATTGCTTGTGATGGCGATAGCACTTTTGGAGTCACAATAGATGGGGATGTTCGAGTAGTTGTACCCGTAATCCTTCAGTTGAGTCCGCATCCAAATCACTTGAGAACAGCAGCTGGCCGCAGCTATGTACTCTGCTTCCGCCGTGGAGGTGGAGACGCAAGTCTGCTTCTTTGAGGCCCAGCTAACCAGCTTGTCGCCTAAGAACTGAACGTGTCCCGTCGTGCTTTTCCGGTCGAGCATGCTTCCCGCATGATCAGCATCAGAATGAAACCTGTATCCTTCGGGTACCAAAGGCCAAGATTAGCAGTACCTTTCAAGTAGCGAATTATCCGCTTAACTGCTATCATGTGAGACTCTTTAGGATTAGACTGAAACCTAGCACACAGGAAAGTAGAAAACATTATGTCCGGACGACTTGCCGTCAAATACATCAGCGAACCAATCATTCCTCGATAGGTAGTAGTGTTAACGGCCTTTCCGTTAGGATCAGCGTGTAACTTCGTACCGGGGGACATAGGAGTACGCATGGGTGAGCAATGTTCCATCTTGAATTTCCGTAGAATATCCGCGATGTACTTAGATTGATTGATGAATATCCCGGTCGACAGTTGTTGAACTTGAAGACCGAGAAAGAAATTCATCTGACCCATCATACTCATTTTAAAATGCTTTTTCATGAGGAATGAAAAGTTTCGACAGTATTGTGGGCAAGAGGAACCGAAGATGATGTCATCGACATAGACTTGAACTAAAAGAATGTGCTCACCTTCCCTCTTTATAAAAATAGTTGTGTCGATCTTACCTTTCGAGAAGCCGAAAATCAGAAGAAAAGTTGACAGTTTATCGTACCAGGCTCTCGGTGCTTGTTTTAGTCCGTATAACGCTTTGTCGAGTCGATACACATGGTTCGGGTGATCCGGATCTACGAAACCTTCTGGTTGGGAGACATACACCTCTTCTTTTAGATCTCCATTCAGAAACGCCGTCTTCACATCCATTTGATATACCGTGAAGTTTTTGTGGCCGGCGTACGCGAGAAACATCCGAATGGCTTCGATTCGGGCCACTGGTTCAAACGCCTCTTCGTAGTCGATCCCCTCTTGTTGTCGATACCCCTTAGCGACCAATCATGCCGATGATGGTTTCGGACCACGACACCATTCTCGTCCTTTTTGTTCTTGAAAATCCATTTCGTGCCAATGATGGTTCGATCCTTCGGGCGAGGGACCAGACGCCAAACTTTGAGACTCTCGAATTCATTGAGCTCTTCTTGCATAGCCATTATCCAGTCCGGGTCATGTAAAGCATCTTTGACTGACGCCGGTTCGACATTGCTCAGGAAAACAGAGAAGAGGCACTCGTTACCGGTTGTCGCACGGTTTTGAGAATTGCTCAGCAATGCAGGTGCAGCGGCGTCTTCAGCTTCCATGGTAGCTCGAGTCTGAACTGGAGCGGTCGGACTACCAATAATTTGTTCCGGAGGGTGCGCTCGAGTCCATTTCCTCGTGTGGGGTAGATGATCTGAAAGAGGTTCTGAATTATCCGCATCAACGTAGGACCCAAGGGGTAGATTCTGAACAGCTTCAAGGGATGGAACTGGATGTAGTCTTGGAACGGCCGCAGGTGAAGATACAACAGCGGTGGACGAAGATGTGGCAGTGTCGTCCGAGTCGTTGCTTGCTCCGGGGGAAGAAGTGGTTGGAACCGCTGACGAGGGAGGTGTCGTCGTCGCAATTACAGGTGAAGTAGGTGAGTCCTGCGAGGATGTATCATTGGGGGTTGGAGGAGGACCGGAAAATTCGGTCGACACCATTATAGTTCCATCTGCATTCAAAGAAGCATCAGTAGAAACTGGGGGAAAAATAAATCATTATAAAAATCTTGAAACAGAAGGTCTAACTCAAAAGGTTGTGACTTCGACGCATTGGACGACGAAGGATTCACTGTTGTATGCTTGGGTTCCGATCGAGAGAGATCAGAAGCCAGCACGTCAGTAAGTGCGGGTTCCGAACTGTTATGTCCAGAAGCCAGGTCGACCAATTCGTCGAAGGTCACGTTAATACTCTCGATCATACTCTTGGTCCTTTTATTATAGATGCGGTATGCTTTGGAAGATGTCGAGTAGCCAATGAAGATCCCCTCGTCCGCCTTCGGCTTGAGCTTGCCGAGATCATCCTTATCGTTCAGAACAAAGCATTTGCACCCAAACACATGAAAGTATCCGATGTTGGGGGTGCGCTTATTGATGACCTCATAAGGCGTCTTGTTGAAGCGCTTGTGGATGATGGATCTATTTTGAGTGTAGCACGCTGTCGCGATAGTCTCGGCCCATAGAAACATAGGAAGAGCGTACTGAGTCAGCATGGTGCGTGCCGCTTCCACCAAAGTGTGGTTACGATGTTCCACCACGCCGTTTTGTTGTGGAGTCCTTGCTGCCGAGAAGGTGTGCGAAATCCCCGCCGAAGTGAGAAAATCGATGATGATACGATTCTTGAATTCCGTTCCGTTGTCCGTGCGAATCGTGACTACGGTCAGCTGAAGGTTATTTTGAACTCCCTTGAGGTGGTTGATTATAACCTCGGGCGTCTCGTCCTTTGAACGAAGGAACTTGACCCAGGTGTACCTTGAGTAGTCGTCCACCATCACTAAGACGTACTTCTTGTGACTTATGCTTTGAACGCGCATAGGGCCGCAGAGATCCATGTGGATCAGCTCTAATGGTCGTGACGTGCTTGGAACCGGTTTTGGCTTGTGAGACACCTTCTTCATCTTACCCATCTCGCATGCAGAGCAGAGATGTTCTTTCACGAATTGTAGTTCTGGCATACCCTTGACTAGTCTGTTCAGCACCAGCTTATTGATGTTCTTGAATTTGAGATGCGATAGCCGTCGATGCCATAGCCAGTTTTGTTGAGTAGTAGCTTTGGACATCAGGCAAACTTCTTTATCGGTTTTGACTGTGGCGAGATTAATGGTGTACAAGTTCGTCCGCCGAGTACCAGCGAGAATTTCTGTCCCATCGTCAGCTATAATACTGCATCTCTTCGCCTTGAATCGCACTTCAAGATCCTTGTCACAAAACTGGCCGATGCTGAAAAGGTTGTGACCAAGGCCGTCTACGTAGGACACCCGTTTGATCGTGAGTTTGTCCTGAACTAGGTTGTCGTAGCCCATGATCGGGGCCACATTATCGTTTCCAAACCGAACATCACCGCAGTACTCCTCCTTGAAGTTGGTGAGTAGCTCCCTTTACCAGTCATGTGCTTGGAGCATCCAGAGTCGAGAAACCACACATGACCGGGCTGCAAAACAGAGATTAAGCACGTTTAGGTACCCATCTGGAAGTGGGTCCTTGGGTGTTAGGTGCAGCACCATTGTTTGAGACCTGTTTAGAGTTGGGTCTTTTTGGTTTGGATTTGCGTGAATCATTAGAATTAAAAATATGATATGAGCCAACCCAATCATTTGCATATCTAGAGTCAATCAAGTCATTCACACCACAAACAGAACAACAGACATATTTACGCGAAAAGCCAATCAATTGATGAACATTGTCAAGTTTACCAGGAAATTTAAAACCATGTTCAACAGAATTGTTCCAACCAAACTCATGTTTGTCGTGATTATTTCTATTATTCAAAACAGAAGTAAATGACTTGTTCTTCTCAGGGCGTATCTTAGCATTCTTCTCTACCCACTCTCTTCGAGCCGCTTTCCCCCGACCCGTACTATCTGAAATGACATTAGTTTGAGCGTTAGAGAAGTTTGAGAAAATGGGTTGTTTAGAAGAGCCTTTACCGGTTGTACCACGTTTCTTAGACCGGCGTTTAGATTTGGTTTTTGAAGTGGTCTTGGAAACGGTTTTCGAATTCGAACATTCGCCCTTCTCAAAATTAACCGGTTCGGGCAATTTTTCTAAAAATTTAGAGTGACTAGGAAGCTTCGGATCGAAGTCAAATTTAGAAAAATCACCGTCATGACAAGGAGTGGAGTTCATAAACTCAGAAAATCTTCTTGCAGAATCAGGTGAAGTGACTCCATCAGAGTCAGATAAGGAGTTATCCGCAAACGGATTGTCAAAAATTGGTAAAAAATCCTTTTGAACAAAATCGGATTCGATGGCCTTACCTATATCTTTAACGCTCAAATCTTTAGTGTTGGTGTCATCAGACACTCCCATAAAGGCTTTGCACGACGAACTATCCGAAAAGATCTGAGCATCATCAAACGATATTGTTTCAGGAGTGACCGGCGTCATTGGGGTATCCACATAGTTCCCCTTAGCCATTATCAGCGTTAAGGCTTCAGATGCCAAAACAGCCAGTTGAGACGTCAACTTATCAATCTCGGTTCGATAGGACTCTCTTTCAGATTCGGGTAGTGTGTCGGGTTTAGTCTGTTTGAGCTTTTCAATAGAATCTAAAAGTACAATCCTTTCGGTTTCATAAATGACCTTATCTCTCGCAATTGACTCTTCCAGTTTAAAAATAATGTTTTCCAAAATCAGAGGTGGAACATAACGTTTCAACTCTGTTTGATCATTAGATTCTTCATCTGCAGATGCCGGAACAGGAGGCGGAGTCTCAACCGTTTTGGCAAGAGAGCAGATGTCAAAATAGTCATTGGGGAGATAAGGAATTTTGCTTTTTAAATACGATGCATTAAGCGTTTCGTACACGAAAGGAATTTGTACATTTATGTTCTTCCTAGGCGGCTCATCATCCGATTTCGTGTTATTTTCCGAAGAAGAATTATCCGTTTTAGGTTTTGCCTCTATTGGAGGTATAGGTATGGCGGTTTTTCTTTTAAAGTCCTCAAACTCCTCATCTTCCTTAGATGCCTTAGTCCACTTGATTTTGTACTCTGGATAGATCTTGTCTAAGCCCATGAAATCAAATTCATAAAGAGTGGGAACCTTTGACAAGACCTTCTTTAGGTAGCACGGATTATCATATCCGAGTCCCCAAAGTGAATTGTAATATTTGAACTCCTTGGGCTTGTTCAAGTGGATGGTTTGTTCAGATTGACCAAGTTTATAAAGTTTGGATTCAAGTTCCTTAAGCTTAGTGGTCAGTTTTTCATTTTCTTCTAAAACATTATCTTGAACTAAAATGCTTTTAGAAAATTCCTCCTGAGATTTCTCTAACTTTTGAGTATATTCAGTTATTTGGGTCTCGAGAAGTTTAGCTCATTCTGAATAGGCCGAGCACTCAGTTTGATAATTATCTATCACACATTTGTCCTCAGCCTTTTCAATCGCTAGTCTGCCTATGGTATCATATTTTAACTTAACCTCGGCTTCTAGCTTAGAGATGTGGGCGTCTTTGGTCTTAACCTTATTTTTAAACGAATCTAAAGTGCGCACCATTTCATGCATTTGATTTAACAAGTTACCATTGGAAGAACCACATACCTGGCACTCGTGTTTGTCTTTCTTATCGTAGGAAGAGTCATCTTCGGAATCAGTATCTTCCGGATTCAGACCAGTGTAGCACATATGTGCTTCCGCATCTTCATGCTCATTATCAATCTTGAGCAGCCAGAGATCGTCTTCCGCCATCAAAGCTTGACCTGCCTCTTTCTGCCTTGCTAGAAGCATTTTGTTCTTGTAGTACTCAGCATTACGTACTACAGGCTTCCGGCAATCTTTGGCGAAATGACCTCGCCACCCGCAGTTGTAGCATTTCACGGGTTCATCATCTTCTCGATCATCACACTTTCCTTCAGTTCGCTTCCCATCGTCATTTCTCTTTCTTCCATCATCATTCTTACGTTTCCCATCGTTCTTGTCCTTGTAATCCCGTCGCTTGGGGTTTGTGGAGTATCGCTGGTTGTTATTCGTTGGCTTCTTGAAGAACTTTTTCCGTGCGTACCCCCGGGTTAACAATGCGACAGCTTTCTTGATGCTATCAAGCTCAGGATCAGAATCACTTTCTAGTTCGTCATCTTCATGTTCGGATTCACTCGGAGCTTCTTCTCGATGAGAGCTGCGTGAAGGTTGTTTTTCCTTCTTGTGTGACATTAAGGCAAGAGGATCTTCCTTTATCTTCTCTTTAGACTTGTTATCTCCCATCAACTCAGTAACATCGTCTTCATCTTGAAGTAACATCTCGTATATCTCGTGCAGCGGAACATTCTCTAGCGAACGATTGTGGCGGACGTCTTGAACAAAGCCCTTCCATTCAGGTTGAAGGTTTTTGAGAAACACGATGTTGCATTCTAGATTGGACTTGAAGATATTGTTCTTGTGCAAATCATTCAGAAGAGTACAGAAGTGTTCATATGTCTCAGTGAGAGATTCGCCTCTTTTAGCTTTGAAGGATTCATATCTAGTAAAGCAATTAGTGATCTTCATCTGATTTCCTTCTCGACTGCCTTGCATTATCTTGGCTAGCTGATCCCACATTCCTTTGGCCGTGTCCTTGTAGCTGTCGATGCTACAATAGATGTTGTTGGGAAGACTGTATACCAGATAAGTTTTCGCCAATGTGTCACCATCGGCTTTACGTTTCTCTTCTACCGTCAGTTTGTCATACGGTTTGGGCACTTTGTGGGCAGGAGGTCCACCTTCAATAGCAGGAACATCCATTAATGGTTGAACAATGGGGACCTCCTTGAGCGAGCGAAGAATCTCCTCGTAAAGTGGCTTCGTTTGAATGAAGCACAAAAATCTGTCTTTCCATACATTGTATTCCCCGCGATATAGAACATGAGGCTTGAACTCAGATCCAATAGCGAGTGCGTCTTGTGAAGCCATTGAGATTGCAGTGGTGATCGTAGGACGTGATGTGATTCAAAGGATTTTGAGAAACCTAACGCAGATTCTAAAAGAGCTAAGACAGTTCTACTGGATGACACAGAATAGTACCGGGAGATGGCAGTACCGGAAGTTATAACTACCGGGAGATGACTACACCGGGAGTTAACACTACCGGGAGATATCGCATCGGGAGTTATCACTACCTGAGATGACTACACCGGGAGTTACTACTACCGGGAGTTATGAGCACCGGGAGTTATTACTACCGGGAGATGACTACACCGGGAGTAACTACTACCGGGAGATATGAGCACCGGGAGTTATTACTACCGGGAGATATCAGTATCGGGAATAGTCACTACCGGGAGTTATCAGCACCGAGAGTTTGAAACCAAATCAGAAACAAGAAAAACTTACCCGGTTCAATGAATTTCTGCAGTCTTGATGAGAGATAATCTGCAAGAACTTAGTACTAACAAGGAAACTAACCCAAAAACTCACAAAAACAATACCAAAAACGAATCAACTAGCACTTTTGACAAGAAAAAATAATAATTCTCACGAACAGGGAGTAAACACCAAACAGATCAAGAATTTTAAAAATCAGGGATTTTTACTCAACCAGACGATTTGAAAACACATGTATATCTTAGAAAACTTATAAGAAGAATTTATCTAGCCTCAATTTTAGGTTTTAACACCAAAATCGAAGCAATCAAATTCTTGAGATGAACACAGTGCGTGCGATGAATGATCAAGAAAAATAAAAAAATACCTTTGAATCAACGTCCTTCTGCTCTGATACCAATTGTGGATCCCAGATACATAAGCAATCAACAATTAATCAACACAATCAGTAATAGCCAGCCATAAATCTCACTTGTATTGATAGATCGAATGAATAAGATTCAGTGGCAGACTGTAGCCGTACAAAGGTTTTGCAAACAATAATAATGATCATTAACCCTAAACAGGGTTAAACACAAACTACTTATACCCATAAGGTATTTACAAGAAATGATAAAACAAGTCCCTGAACTTCTAATTCCACACATAATAAGACCTAACATGTTCTGACTTCATAAAAGTTCAAGGAAATTGGTGTTTGAAGAAAAACTTTGAATGGAAAGTCAAAGGTACTTTTGTTAAATCAGATAAAAAGGCTAACACAGAAGGACCCATTCCAAAATGGGTACCTAAATCTAACTGATTGTTGTTGCAGGGCTGTCATGTGTGGTTTTAGATTCAGGAGCTTCAAGACACATGACAGGTCAGAAGTCTTTTCTATCAAATTTCACAGAAAAGGCTGGAGGAGCAGTAAACTTTGGAAATAACAGCAAAGGTCAAGTTAAAGGTTATGGGGATTTAACAAAAGGAGATCTGACAATTCAAAAAGTTTTCTATGTTGAAGGATTACAACATAATCTTTTCAGCATAAGTCAGTTTTTAGACAGTCTTTGTCAAATCAAGTTCAAAATAACAGGTTGTATGATTTTAACTGAGAATGATTTTAAAGTCTTCTGGGACAAAAGACACATGGACTTATTTGTGGTTAATTTTTAAAAAATACAAACATTAAATCCTGTTTGTCTTTTATCAAACTCAATTGCAAATGAATGCTGGCTGTGGCACAGAAGATGTTCTCATTTAAACTTCAAAGATCTGAATAATCTTGTTGCAAAACATCTGGTTAAAGGATTACCAAAGATTAAATTTGAAAAGGAATCATTATGCTTGTGAAATGGGCAAGATGAAAAAGAGTTCTCACAAATTAAAAATGGACTCATCTTGCAAAGCACCATTGGAAATGATTCATACTGATCTTTGTGGTCCTATTTCAGTTCAGTCTATGGGAGGAAAGAAGTATATGCTTGTAATTGTTGATGAATATTCCAGATTCACATGGGTTGAATTCCTAAGAGCTAAGTCAGAAGCTGCTACTACATTGATAAACTTTATCAAAAGGATTCATGTTTTTGGTTGCAGATGCTATGTTCTTAAAGACAGAAAATCTTGGTAAGTTTGATACAAAGGCAGATGAAGGATACTTTGTTGGTTATTCATTAACTTCCAAAGCATTCAGAATCTACAACAGAAGAACCAAGAGGATGATGGAAAGCATCAATGTAACATTTGATGAAGTCAGAATGAAGACTTCTGAACAAGACAGTTCAGAACTCATGCAAAACAGGACAAAAATGACTCTGGATACAAACTCTAATCCTATTTGTTCAGAACTAAATTCACTGTTTAAGGATGCTTTTCTTGAACTGACTTTTGATGCTTATGCAGAATTTGAAAACCCAAAGATGATCAATGAGATGAAAAGAACTTCAGAAGTGGTTCAAACAATTGTAATTTCTGATAAAGGTCCATCTGAGGAATGTCCAACTCTGATAAATACAAGTGATGAAAATTCTGACCCTGATACTCAGAATTCTGAACCTTGTATTCAGACTTCTGAACCTCGTATTCAAAACTCTAAACAAGTCACTCAAAACTCTGACTTCATTATTCAGAACATAAACTCAAATTTATCAAAACAAGGGGACAGTTTAGAATTACAAGCTATCATTGATGAGAATGATACAAACACCAATTATTCAGAGATTGATGTTCTTCCTAGTGCAAACAAATGGAATAAAGATCATCCCATTCATCAAGTGATTGGTGATCTATCAGCAGGAGTAAAAACCAGATCAGCTACTGCAAATGAAGCAATGTTTGCAGGTTTCCTAAGTGTTATTGAACCTAAGAGAGCTAATGAAGCCCTAGAGGATCCAGATTGGATTTCAGCAATGCAAGAGGAATTGCTTCAATTTGAAAGGAACAAAGTCTGGAGACTCATTCCAAGGCCTGAGGGTAAATCTATCATTGGAACTAAATGGGTATTCATAAATAAAAAGGATGAGTCTGGTGTTGTCATCAAAAACAAGGCAAGATTGGTTGCTAAGGGATACTGTCAACAGGAAGGAATTGACTATGATGAGACATTTGCACCAGTGGCAAGAATAGAGGCCATCAAGATATTTTTGGCCTATGCTGCACACAAGAATTTCAAAGTATATTAGATGGATGTCAAATCAGCATTTCTGAATGGTATACTTAATGAAGAGGTGTATGTACATCAACCTGAAGGCTTTGTTGATTCAGAATTTCCTGACCATGTCTATATTTTAGATAAAGCTTTATATGGTCTAAAACAAGCACCAAGAGCCTGGTATGACACTCTTACTCAACACTTGTTAGGTTCAGGTTACAAGAAAGGTAAGATAGACACAACTTTGTTTTTAAAGAAACAGGGTAAGGATTTGATTCTTGTTCAAATTTATGTTGATGACATGATATTTGGCTCTACCAGTGCAAAAATGGGTGATGATTTTTCTAAAATCATGAAATCTGAATTTGAAATGAGCATGATGGGTGAACTAAATGTTTTCCTTGGACTTCAAGTTAAACAATTACCAAATGGAATTTTTATAAATCAAGGAAAATATGTAAGGGACATCCTGAAAAAGTTCAAAATGTCTGATTGTGCTTCTATGAGAACTCCTATGGCAACAAACATAAAGTTAGATGTTGATCTCAAAGGAGTTTCAGTAGATAACAAACTTTATAGAGGCATGATTGGATCATTACTATATTTGACTACAAGTAGGCCAGACATCATGTTTTCTACCTGTTTTTGTGCTAGATTTCAATCCAATCCCAAAGAATCACATATGTTGGCTGTCAAAAGGATTCTCATATATCTCAAAGGAACACCTGATCTTGGTTTATGGTATCCAAAGGAAACTGACTTTAAATTAACAGTTTTCACTGATGCTGATTATGTAGGAAGTAGAATGGATAGAAAGAGTACATCTGGTGCTTGTCACTTTCTATGGGATAAAATAGTAAGTTGGGCATCAAAGAAGCAGAATTGTGTATCCACTTCAACTGCTGAGGTAGAGTATGTTGCTGCTGCTGCTTCATGTTCTCAAACTTTGTGGATGAGAACACAACTCATGGATTACGGGTATCAGCTCAATAAAATTCCTATCTACTGTGATTCAAAAAGTGCAATTGCCATTACTCAGAACCCTGTTCAACATTCAAAGACTAAACACATAGATGTGAGGTATCATTTCCTAAAAGACTATGTGGAAAAGGGAACAATAGAGATTCACTTTGTGCATACAAAGTATCAATTGGCTGACTTGTTCACAAAGCCTCTTGATCACAAAAGGTTCTCATTTCTCATATGTAAAATAGGAATGCTTAATCTGACTAATTGATCTTACTTGTTAGTTAATTTTCAGAAATGTTAAATCCTGCTAAGAAAGATTTTCTGAGTAGTGTACTCAGAACTCTGAGTCTTGTACTCAGAATTCTGACTCTTGAGTTCAGACTTCTGCGTCTTGGGTTCAGATCTTCTGGGTCAATACCTCAGAAATCCAACTTTCAAGATTTCATTTCTGAGAAATACAAGTACTTCAATTTTTGTGGATTATCTTCTTTCTATTATTCTTTTTATCTCATCTCATCTTTATTAAGTACATGCTAAAGTCAAGGGGGAGCATTAATATCTTTTGGAAATCATTTCATGATGATTAAAAGGTTTGTTTTCGTTTCTTATCTCTGATCATTCTAAGAGGAACAAGCTTTTAATGATAAATTTTTTCTCACTTGTTCAAACTTTATCTGAATCTCAAAATTATCTTATTCAGATAAAAGATTTTAAATGAGTTTCACAAATCATCACTATTTGAACAGAATTCTGGTGATAAAATGATTTTCTATCTGTTCAAACCTCTTCTGAATAATTAAAGTTTTTACATTTGTCAGAAGTTGATATTTAATAGTTTGGTTACAAGGAAAATTCTTCTGAATCATGGACTCAGAACTCTGAGTAGAATAATCAGATCTCTGATAAAGGAACGACAATCATCTGAGCGTGTTATTCAGATCTTTGACTTGTGTCAATATTCTATCCAATAACACGTGTCAGCTTCATATTTGGTTGATTATGCCACGCATTTCATTTAAATCCTCTGTGGAATTTCAAATGTGTTGACTCCGTTATAACTTTGACCTCGTTTTTCCGTCAAACCTTTCAACTTCGCGGATTTTTAATAGGTCTTAAAATCCCACTTTCAAATTCTTTCAAATTTCAGAGCAAAAAGTGAGATACGAATCAATCCAGAGTTCTTTGAGTTTGTTTTCTTCTTAAATCATGTCTGGATTTCGAAGAAGTAGTCATATATCTCTGCATAGTACTAAGTCTTTAATGGAGGAATCTGATTCGGACAATGATGAAGTTCAAAATAGATCTATTGAAGAAGAAGCAGTAGGAAACGATGAAATAAATGCAGGAGACGAAGAAATGGTTGAATCTGAGGGGAATGCAGATGAGGGAAATATGAATGTCGAACATGAACAGAGTGCTGCAGGGTCAATGATGTCAAGAAGACCGAATTTAGTGGAAAGAATTGTTCCTGAAAGAGAATGGTTGAAGTTGTCAGAAAATAATTGTGTGCTATTGTTTGAGGAAAGTAGATTTAAGCCTGAACACAGGATCATAATGGAGTTATTCAAATATCATCCCTACAGGAAATGGTTTACAAGACACAAATCTGTCCCTGTTCAGTATATTCAACAATGATGGAAAAATCTTAGGTTAGAAGAGAATAAATTTGTATCTGAAATTGGAGGAGTAACAATCACTTTATCAATTCCTGCACTGAGGGAAATGCTCAATTTACCAGAAAACGATGATGTACAACAAAGGACAGACTTTGAAGACTCACCTCTAACAGAAGAATTGATTGCAGAGTTTATGAGGTTAGGATACAATGAGGGGTTAAGGACTCTTAGTAGTTTCAGAAGGAACAAGTTACCACCAATTTGGGCATGTTTCTTTCATGTGGTGAATAAGTGTTTGTCAGGGAAGAATAGTTCTGCAGATCAAGCTTCAAAACAGATTCTTCAAATCTTTCAAGGTTTAGTGAAGAATAGGCATTATGACTATACTGCTATACTTTGGGAAGACATGAAGAATACATTTGAGAAAAATCAGAAGGCTATTCAGAAGAAAAAAAGGATACACCCCTGTCATATATACCTTACATAAGGTATTGGCAACTTGTGATTTGGTATGCAATGCAAGAAAACAGAACCATTCCAAGAAGATCAGATGAGCAACATGGTCCCATTTTCTATTTGGGTAAGATGTCTTCTGTTACTAATATTCAAAATTATCCTAATCACAAACTCTTGCCAAGATCACTTAGGAATTACATTCCAAGGGAGAGTGAGATTTTAAAAGCTTATTGCACCTCTATGGGAATTGAAGAACCTCAAATCCCTACCCATGAGGACCAACCTGAGAAGAGAGGTGAGGGTCTAGTCATGTTAGAGAGGGGGAGGATGTTCAAATGGGTGAACATTCTGAGAGAAATGAGGGGCAAAATTCTGAGAGCTCGGTTAGAATATGTGAGGAAAAACAGAATGAGGGTGGTGAGGATGAGAGAATGTCACCAGAGGTTCAAACAGAAAGAGATACCTCTGTACTAGCTAATCTTAACCAGGTAACCACATATGATATTGAGACACGACTCTTGGTGTCCAATATTGAAAAAATCACAATGGACCAAGTGGTGGATCTTGACCAACCCATCCATACCCACTCAGAAGCAGTTCAACCTGCTACTGTTTCACATAAATCAGGGGAACCATCCCAAACTCATTTGGAGGGAGGTGATAAATCCCAACCTATTTTTCATCACTTTGAGTCTGGATATCACAATCCTATCCATATTGAGCCTGAAATTCCTTCTAACACTTGCACAAATCAGGAATTTCGTATTCCTGACAAAACATTCATAGACACTCCTAATTTTGGATGTCAAGGATTGGATGGAAGTCCTGGTGAGGTGAACATTACAAAAGCTTCATTAAAATGTGCATCTGTTGTACAAGATGACTTAGTGTTATGTACAGGCCATGAGTCCTCTGGACACATGAAAACTGGACCATCTGTTGGTTCAGGTTCACAGTTAGACTCTTCTGAATTTGTAAAGATTCAGAAACAAAACACGGTGATGGGGGAAAAAGTAAAAAAATTGGAGGAAAAGGTGGATGGACTGAATGATGAGGTAAAGGAGTTGAAAACTATGTTGGAGGGGAAGATGAAATCTGTTGAGACTAAGATAGATGATATGAAGATATCCTTGGAATCTCATAAAAAGGAGATCAAGGATATTATTTCTGAATTTCAGAAGGATCTGAAGATACAAATGAAGAGTATGCAAGACTCTATAGTTCAAGTAATAAGTACTTCTTTGGCTACAACTTCAAAACCATTTGCAATTATTCCACTTGCAGAAGCTGAACCTGAGGTTAGTAATGTTCAGAACTCTAAAAGGAAGTTTGATAATGATGATTCTCATGATCATCAAAAGGGGGAGAAAAGGCAAAAGATGAGTTCTGATAATGATATATGTGTAGAAGATTTTGAAATGGCAGATATGCAGTTGGTTCAGACAGAGGCAAATATTCAGAAAGTGGATACTCAGATTGTTCAGATTACAAGCTCAGATACAGAGGAAATAGAGATGGAATGTATGGATGGAAAAGATTCTGATAAAACAGAGGAATTGAACTTAGATGCAGAAATGGAAGTTAATTCTGATGAAACTGAAGCCATTGAGGAACTTGTTTTGAGGTCAGAGGAAATAGATGAAAGATTAGTGGTTGTGAACACTTGTACAGATATTGTCCCATATGTCAGAGTTGGCTTGTTGAATTCTGAACTGGAAAAAAGGAGTTTGAATGAGATTTTGATCAGAAGGATGCACAGTGAGTTAGTCAGAGCACTTAATGTTCAGAAAATTCAAAGGGCTGTGAAGGTGGTAAGACATATTGATCTGATGGGAGAAGAAGATAGTACTGTTGGCTATTCTCAGAAATTTCAAGAGGATTTTTATTTCAACTATGTGGATGACATTGCTGATGTTGAAGAAGAATATGAAAAAGTTAAAGAATACTTCATGCCTTCAGAATATCTATTCAGAAAGCCAATTGAGATCCCTAAGATTGACTTGCAAATGTTAGAAGAGCCTGTATGTGACTTTGTTCTGAAAATGAGTGATGTACCTCTTACTAGACAATTTCATGATGACATTTTTCCAGAGGAAACATATGAGAATCTTTATCACACAGAGGAAGACTATGAAGTTGTGGAAAACAATGTTGATGGTTTCATGGATGGGAGATCTCAGATGATTTATGCAGAAGCCTCAAACAGATTCAGAATTCGTGATTCAAGACTGCACATTCAGAAAAAAATTGAGAAAGTACTGATGTTTCAAATAGAAGAGTTTGATGGTCTGAAATATGTAAGATTGGAAGTTCTGAAAGCAAGAAATGTAAAAGTGGTCATGCCTAGCTTTGATTTCCACAGATTGATACTTGATGATCAAATCTTCCTAGTAAAATTCTTTGCCAGTACTGAAGAGGCCTGGATAGAGATTGAATGCAGGAGACTTCTGGGCATCTATGTCAGGAACATGTACTTGTATGATTTTCAACTGGCCATTGAAGGAAGAAAAGAGAAATGCAACTTAAGCTGTCCAGTGATGGTTCCAGGGATTGGTGTAAATAAGCCAGGATTTATAAATGAAGGAATGGAATCAGAAGGATTTGCATATACAGTTCATGAAAGACTTGAACTATTCAGATTAAAGGATTTGGTGAAATATAGTAATGCAACTTTGAGTTGGTTACTAAAGGAAATGAAATGGTATTCTGGTAATGAAAGAGAAAATCTTAAGAGAAGATGTGTGAAGTCTGTGAAAAGAAGATTGAGTCTCAGAAATAAGATCAGAAACTGTGGTGAATGGTTATTATCAGAAGTTAATCCTAAAAGAATGTTGCATAGTGATTTTGTGTTTCCAGCAGAATATGAGGTGAATGAGATTTTTTCAGAAGAAATTGAAGAAGAAATTCAAGAGACAACTTCTCAGAGTGCTCAAATGACAAGTATTGATCAACCTGAACAATCAGAACCAAAAGAAGATGAAAGATATGTAGATGTGAATGGGTATTTTCTGGTGTTTGATTTGCCAAACTTCTTTAATCCAAGTGAAGTAAAATTTCTAAGTGTATATCATGACAAACCAAAAGAGACTCAGATCTGGTTGGTTGAGAAATCAAGATGTCTTGGAAAACCAAAGAAAGATGTGTATTCAGATTTTCTAATCACTGGGATCAGAGAACTAAAGATCAAGCAGTTCAGAAAGCAAGAATACTTATCCTTTGAAGTATTGAGAGAAGATGGAAACGTGTACTATTTTACTGATGCAGACTTTGAAAAGCTATCAGTAATGGATTTCTACAGACTACACAGTATGTTGTGCTTCAAAGAATCAAGCAAAGATAAGAATGAAAGGAAGGCAAGGAGTGTAGTGATTGAAGCTATGTTTTACATCCTAAGATGGCATTGTTATACAGATTTTCAAATAGCTCTGTATTTACAAATGCCAGGTGTTTATCTTTCAAGACCCATCACAGATCATGATCACAAGCAAGTATTAAGAACTGGAAGTGTGTCCAGACATCCAGAATTGGGAGTCTTTTTGAAAAACAAGAGTGAAAAGATCTTTTTCAGAGCAAAGGAGACTGCAAAATACTGCTCTGGAACATTGAGATTCATCAAGCACAATTTGGAGAAAAAGATGTTGAAAACAAAGCAATCCAACATAACTCAGGAAGTGATGACTCAGCAGATTGAAACTTGTTAGACAACCTAGGGGGGGGGGGGGGGGTAAGGTTGTATTTAAATAATTTACTTTCAAAAATTCTTTTATAAAAATATCTTAATAATGTAAATACAACAGAGTATATGAAAACACAACAGATACGTATAAATACAGGATAGATAAATATAGTAAATAAAGCAGAGTATAAATGCAATGAATATACAATAATTATATAAACAGATATAATTAAATGCACAGCGGAAATATAAAGAGATAAGGGATAGAGATACTTGACACGGAGATTTAGTGATTTACCACAACTTGGTAAATCACTAGCCGAGACACTTCCCGACACGATCCAATAAACGTATTCTTTACGGTAGAATACAAACCAAATACAAAGGAAAGCAATAGGCTCTCAAGCTCTAGCTTATTGAAATATACAGGATCACACACCCGTTATTCAAACACTTACAAGAGGAGTATAACTCACAATGGAAATCACTCTTGTATAATATTTATCACTTGGATATTTTATAAAAACGTTTTATAAAATAAATATGTAGTGATAATATGTAGTATGGAATATTAGTTGGGAGAGATCAGATGGATAGATGGCTGTTGGTTGTATCTGTATTTCTATCTTTCTTCTCCACCTTCGCATGCATTTATATAGCAGCTCTTCCAACGGATATAAGCATCCGCGGTATACCGCCAAAAGCACGCGGTATACCGTGCAGTAATAAAGTACGTGTCAGAAGAGAAAGGTCAACCCTGCAAAAACAAACGGAAACTGTACCCGCGGTATACCGGCTATACATCGCGGTATACCGCCCAGACAAAAGTACTTCCAATCAATCAGAGGTAACATCAAGCCGCCGCGGTATACCTCCTGAACCTTCGCGGTATACCTGCGTCAGAAAAAGCAAAATCTTGCTGGATCTTCTAAAAAAAACTTTATTTAATTAAAATCATTTATTGGGTTTTTAGAAATATCCAAGTGGTATATTATTTTAGGGTGTTTATCATTATAAATTATAAACACTAATGACAACGTAAAACTTCCGTCTTGAACTCTTCAGATAAAATCTTCGTGTTCTTCAAGAACTGTACACTTGGATTGGATTGTTAGATAAACAATAATACGGTGTGTTTGTAATCATCAAAATAAATATATATAAATATATAGAGATGTGGTACACTTGCACCAACAATCTCCCCCTTTTTGATGATGACAAACACAACCGCTAAGCATGAGCATATGCGGTTTCTCTCCCCCGATTGTCGAAACAAAAAGGGTCAAGAAAGACGGTATGCTTCCCCTCGAGAGATGCTCCCCCTCAAAATATGCATATATTTGAGAGAGCATAATCTCATGGTTAAAAGATAAAAAGCTCCCCCTCAAATTAATAACAATTTATAAAATTTGAGGGACAATAAAATATGCAAAAAAAAGCATATAATAGACATAAAATAAAATAACCTAAAAGAAACACTTGCACCAAAAAAAAGAATCTTAAGGCTTCGATTTTTCGGTTAATTTTATGTGAGCAAAAAAATTACCACGTATTATGACCTCGTCAGGGAACACGTATTATATCCTCGTCAGGAAACACGTATTATATCCTCGTCAGGAAACACGTATTGTATCCTCGTCAGGAAACACGTATTATATCCTCGTCAGGAAACACGTATTATATCCTCGTCAGGAAACACGTATTATATCCTCGTCAGGAAACACCTACAAAAGGCAAAGAAAATTTTTCGTGGTACCCTTTTCTTATGGGTCCTTTTAACAGTTAGTATAAAACATAAACTGCAAATAAAAAAATTAAAATATGTTGTCGACATAAAATAAAACATGACAACATACAACGGAATAAAAACGGATTTAAAACCATAAACGCATTCCACCCGGATTATCATTGCTAAACATTCCTTTCGGAACCCATTTTTTAACCATTTTAATTTTGCGATTGTATTTATCATACACATAAAATGGAGCATGCACATTTGCATTATTATTAGGTCTAGAATATTTATCATTATACATGCGAGCATACGGTTTCCTCGGTACATAATTTATATTATTCACTTTGTGTACATACGGAGGTTTTTGCACATATTGATTTCTTGTACTTACTTTAGGTGATTCATAATGTCTTCTAATTGGCATACAAGAACATTTATCTTTGCAAGTATCGGAACCAACACCTTTTCGACAGTTTATACGATTAGACATATTTAGCATGTTAAGAATTTTTTCATTACTATTTTGAAAAGCATTTGCTAATAAATTATCTTTTTCATGCGATTTACATTTTGCTTTTAAACAAGCAATTTCATCTTCAAGAATATTGCATTTACCACATACAACTTTTTCACATGTTATTTTCTCTAAACATGCAAGTTTCTCATTTAAAACATCACATGATTTGCAAACAATATTTTCGCATGCTTTCTTTTCTAAAGTGATAACTTTATCATTTAACTCATTTTTGATTTTATTATCACATGCAATGGTTTGTTTACAATTATTCAACTCATTTTGACATAATAATAATTCTTCTTTTAATTTAGCATTCTCATTTTTATAACTATTTACGAGAACAATCAATTTTTGAAAAGAGACATTTAACATATCAATATCATCATCGTTATCACTACAACTAGAATAACTTGAGTATGAAGTACATACCTCTTTCTCGCAGTCGACGATGAGACAAGTTTCTTCATTTCTTTGATCTCGGGTTTCGTCTCTCTTTTCTTTTGAGTTTCCACCATAGGTGATGTTCAAGTTCTCCCAAATATCACGAGCAGTTTCAAAGAGATAAACACGCTCAATATCATCGTTAGTAAGAACCGAAAAGAGAAAATTTTTGGCTTCATAATTTAAACAACAATTATCCTTATCTTCGTCGGACCATTCCGAGCTAGGTTTTTCAACAACTTTGTTGTTTTGAAATTTTGTGGGTTTGAAATTTCCTTTAATAATAATATCCCAAATATTTTGATTTATCCCACGAACATAACGTTCAAAAGAATTTGCCCAAAGATCAAAATTTTCGAAATCAATAAGAAGAGATTTAGAAAACCAAGCATTTTGTTGAGCCATTAAATAAAAGATATAACTTTAAAAATTTAAAAGATAATTTTTGAAAGCCCTGCTCTGATACCAATTGTTAGACAACCTAGGGGGGGTAAGGTTGTATTTAAATAATTTACTTTCAAAAATTCTTTTATAAAAATATCTTAATAATGTAAATACAACAGAGTATATGAAAACACAACAGATACGTATAAATACAGGATAGATAAATATAGTAAATAAAGCAGAGTATAAATGCAATGAATATACAATAATTATATAAACAGATATAATTAAATGCACAGCGGAAATATAAAGAGATAAGGGATAGAGATACTTGACACGGAGATTTAGTGATTTACCACAACTTGGTAAATCACTAGCCGAGACACTTCCCGACACGATCCAATAAACGTATTCTTTACGGTAGAATACAAACCAAATACAAAGGAAAGCAATAGGCTCTCAAGCTCTAGCTTATTGAGATATACAGGATCACACACCCGTTATTCAAACACTTACAAGAGGAGTATAACTCACAATGGAAATCACTCTTGTATAATATTTATCACTTGGATATTTTATAAAAACGTTTTATAAAATAAATATGTAGTGATAATATGTAGTATGGAATATTAGTTGGGAGAGATCAGATGGATAGATGGCTGTTGGTTGTATCTGTATTTCTATCTTTCTTCTCCACCTTCGCATGCATTTATATAGCAGCTCTTCCAACGGATATAAGCATCCGCGGTATACCGCCAAAAGCACGCGGTATACCGTGCAGTAATAAAGTACGTGTCAGAAGAGAAAGGTCAACCCTGCAAAAACAAACGGAAACTGTACCCACGGTATACCGGCTATACATCGCGGTATACCGCCCAGACAAAAGTACTTCCAATCAATCAGAGGTAACATCAAGCCGCCGCGGTATACCTCCTGAACCTTCGCGGTATACCTGCGTCAGAAAAAGCAAAATCTTGCTGGATCTTCTAAAAAAAAACTTTATTTAATTAAAATCATTTATTGGGTTTTTAGAAATATCCAAGTGGTATATTATTTTAGGGTGTTTATCATTATAAATTATAAACACTAATGACAACGTAAAACTTCCGTCTTGAACTCTTCAGATAAAATCTTCGTGTTCTTCAAGAACTGTACACTTGGATTGGATTGTTAGATAAACAATAATACGGTGTGTTTGTAATCATCAAAATAAATATATATAAATATATAGAGATGTGGTACACTTGCACCAACAAAACTATTCAGGAAATTATTGATAGAATTGACAAGAGACTTACTAAGAGGAATGTGCTGTTACAGAAAATTGTTCCTGCATTGAAAGAGCTTGGTGATACAAAGTACAAGTTTATTTGACAAAAAAGGGGAAATTGTTAGACCTGGGTTTTGTCAATAAACCAAGTGTTAAAGATCTGATGAGAAGGCTCAGATGTTCTAATATGAAGGGTCAGAGTTCTGACTAAGAAGACTCAGAAGTATTACACGGAAAGTTACTAAAGAGAAGAGTCGGAAGTTCTGATATGCCTAATCAGATGAATGTTCAGAAGTTCTGAACAACCTGTACAGAACTTATAACTAGATACTTTCCTTAGTATTTAGTTAACTAATTAGGAAACGTGGATTGTTCCTATTAGTCTTTCATATATGTACTGTAGCTTTAGTGTTTCCGTTGCGGTATATATAGTGGTTAGCACTGTTGCGCTAACTAACTTTTCCCGCATATTCTTGTATTCATATTTTGTAATATTTGAGATACGCTCTCTCTAAGATCTGTAAATCTGTTCTTCACTGAATACAAGTGTTCTTGATCAAATTACTTCTCGATTACTATTCTATTCATTGTTATATTGATTGTAAGATTGTATCCTGGACTATCATCTGCATTAAAGAATAAGTAACCAGGGGTAATCATCTAACACAAAAGCACATAACAACTGTTATCACAACAATTAAAATAATTGTGTGGCCTATGTTCAGAGTTGACAAATATAAAGCTCTGATAGGACATCCAGTAATCATAGAGGTAAAATTATAAAAATTAAACTTCTCAAACTGTTCTGGCAATATCACATAGATATGCATGGGGAATCACAAAGATTCGTGATATTGTATGGAAGAAAATGTATATGATATGTTGGGCTCAAAAGTGTGTAAACTTGTTTGGACATAACAGGTTTCCACAGACTCAATGTGCATGAATGAAGTGTGAAGGTGGGGCAGATTTCCTTCTTTTCAATATCCAACCTTCCAAATAAATATCAGATAGCATATATGCTGCTTCCCCATGAAAAGTGAAGCATTTCCCTGTTGAGAAGGAAATAACTAGCTGGTGGGGTTAAGACAAGAGTTGGCATGGGGTGCTAGTAGCTCGTTAAGGAGGAACAACAATGCTGATCCAGATGCTGATGCTGGAATTATTGATGATCAGATTCGTGAGATGTTTGCGGTCGAGGTGACGCATATTTTGAGGAGGCGATCCCCGAAATTATTACCGCCATTCGTGATGAGGTAATAGTGTCGATGGAGGAGCGCATCGCGGCGATTCCACCCCCTGCGGGTGGGCAGCCCCGAACAAGAGAGTCAGGATCGGTTATGGAGTGCACATTCCTTACCGGTGGTTCCTGCGAACTAGAAGGTTCGCTTCGCGGTGAATCTGTTACGAGACGGAGCGAAAGACTGGTGTGCTACTGCTTTGACGCTTAACGGGCGCACTACTTGACCTGGGAGGAGTTCGTCGTATGTTTCGTGTAGAGCATGTGCCTCTAGTGGAGATGGAGAGGAGTGTCAAAGAGTTCTTGGAGCTCTCTCCGACTGCGGAGGCCATAAAGGAGGTGAACCGAAAGTTCATGGAAATGACATTATTCTATCCTTAGCATGCTGCTTTTGAGGACATGAAGAGGACACGGTACAAGGATATGTTACATACCAAGATCAGGGAGTTCGTGAGTACTGCGCAGTATGCTTCACTTGCTGTAGTGATGGAGGCGGCCTGAGGTAGAGTTCGTCAACTGGGAGTGGAGGAGGCACAAGCTACATATAAAGTGGTGACAGGTACGTTCTTGGTTAACTCGGTGCTTGCTGGGGTGATGATTGATAGCGGGGCTACTCATCCTTCCGTGTCTCACATAGTCAGTGAGTGTTTGGGGCCGAGTTGTAGGACGGTTAGGCTATCCACTTGTGGTTGCAGTTGCTGAAGACAGGACCTTGACGGTTACTGACGTGTACCGGGGGTACACTTTGGAGATCTCTGGTGTGAGGTTCCCGGTTGATTTGATTCTGATCGCTATGCGGGAGTTGTGCGTGACTGTGGGCATGGATTGGATGGATGCTTTCGATGCTGAGATTGTTTGTCGTCGCAAACAAGTACAAGTTCGAACCCCAAGCGGGGGAGAAATTCTAGTTCAGGGCGACTCGCCCAGGCGGACCCCAGCGTTATGTTCGGGTGTAAGAGCTCAGAAATACTTGCAGCGCAGTGGCTAGGGGTAATTAGCGTATGTGATAGACACGCGCGGCATCGGAGAGAAGAAGACTGCGGAGGATGTGCCGGTTGTACGGGAGTTTGCTGACGTATTTTCCGATGAGTTATCGGGGTATCATCGGATGCGGGCGAGGAGAGAGGATACGGAGTAGACGGCCTTTCGTTCATGTTAGGGCCATTTACATGTTTGTGGTGATGCCTTTCGGGCTCACCAATGCACCCGCAACGTTCATGGACCTCATGAACCGGGTATGTAGCCCTATGTGGGATCGATCGGTGATCGTGTTCATCGACGATATTCTTGTGTAATCGAAGTCGAAGGAAGAGCATGAGATGCATTTGCGAGAAGTTTTGGAAGTTTTGAGGCGGGAGAAGCTGTATGCTAAGCTCTCCAAGTGCGAGTTCTGGTTACGAGAGGTCCACTTTCGAGGGCATGTCGTGAACCAGAATGGTATTATGGTGGATCCGGCCAAGATTACGGATGTGATGCGGTGGGAAGTGCCGAAGACTCTCACTGAAGTACGGAGTTTTCTTGGGTTAGCAGGGTACTTCCGGAGATCCATTCAGGATTTCTCCAAGATTGCTTTACCGATGACCCGATTGACGAAGAAATCTGCGGCTTTTAGTTGGGGTGAAGAGCAGCAGAGGGCTTTGAGGAGCTACGCAGGCGTTATGCGAGGCTCCGATGTTGACTTTGCCCGAGGGTATGTAAGATTTGATGGTGTTTGCTCTCAAGATTTGGAGGCACTGTTTGTATGGCGTCAAGTGTATACACTAACCATAAAAGCCTCCAGTACTTGATGACCGGCAAAACCTCAACATGCGTCAGAGGAGGTGGCTTGACGTGGTCAAGGATTATGATGGTGAGATACTTTACCACCCCGGTAAAGCGGATGTTGTTACGGACGCACTTAGTCGACATCTGGATGGTGAGCCACTGCGGGGCTTGTGTCAACGGTTAACAGTGGTTGCACCTCTTCTCGAGTCGATAGGTAGTGCTCAGGAGGTGGCAGTTTTGGAGGAAAATGCCAAACGCGAGGTAGTTTCGGGGGAAACTCCGAATTTTGTCCGTGATAGTCATGGGTCAATTGCTCGGTCTTAATGGTCGGTTGGGTATCTCGGGGTGGGATTCCGGTATTCATGTGTTATGACCTCGACTTTCCAGTAGGCACTAAGAGGACACAGTCTTGGGCACTTACCTGAGAGGTAGTTCCGATGTGCCGAGACTTGAGACGTACCTGGGAGGTATGCGTTAAGGTGTATCTTGTTACGGTGTAACTAGGCTTCGTAGAGCGAGTGTGGAAGATATGTCGACGGTGGAAGGTTGGGTATTCCACGCGTGTTGGTACTGTAGGTCGAATAGTATAGGTTAGGGAATGATGCCTTTGTAATAAAGAGGATAAATGCGTAGAATTTTTGAGGTAACTAGTATATTTAGGTGTCGACTTTTGGGCTTGAGGCCAAACGCCTTAGTGTAATTGGGGAATTGTACCCGATTTTAAGGAAATTATGTGGATGGTAGTAGTAATCCTGAGATGTTTGCTTGTGGTGAATGGTTATGGTGGAGTGACCTTCGTGAGTGATTTTAAAAATTACTGGTTTGACGATTCGTGTAGGGTAAATTTTGGGAGTCTAGTAGAACTCATAGGAGTTAATCGACAGTTAATAGTAGGAATGATCGGATCCGAGTATCCAGTGGGTATATTGGTAAGCAACTTTAGAATGTTAGAGCTTGAGATTTGAATCGGGAGGTATAGAATATCTAAGGTTGGGGGACAACCGAAGTCGCTTGGCTAGGAATGATTCCATTTGTTGGGGTGTTCTGCCGATCATAATCCCAGTGTCCTAGAAGGAGTACGTTAGTTAGAAAAGTGTTCGAGAAGTTTTAGAAGGGATTTCAAGTGGACTTAGGAACCTGAGGTTGAGATGAGGGAGAACTATCCGGAGCTATTCGTAGGCAGAGACTTCGAGGACGAAGTCTAATCCGAGTGGGGGAGAGTTGTAAAGCACGTGTCCCGGTACATATTTTTTTATTTATTAATTATTCTATTTATTGTTAATATTTTATTTAGCGGGGTTTAGTCGAATCGGACCAAAATGTTAATTGTGACAACTCTTGGGTTCTTGCAAGAAAAGGGATAAGTTGAGGGGCTATTAGGGACTTATACCCAAAGTTTGGAAAGGGGTCAGCTCAAGGGACGCCCCATCCCCCTTCCCCTTCGGTTTCACAGTAACACCACCACAACCCCAAGCCATTCTCCCCATCCCCTTCCCTTGTTATTTTCTGTCGCCGCCGAGAGAGGGAGAGAGAGAGAACGCCGGCGAGAAAGAGAGAGAGAGAGAAACCGAGCGCTGCCGGAGAGAGGGAGAGAGAGAGAGTTCGCCGGAGAGTGAGGAGGGTCGCCGCCGAGGGCGATCGCCGCCAGGAAGAGAAGGTCGCGTTGAGGTATTCCTTTCCGTTGTTTTTTCGTTGTCGTTTCGTCGTCTAACCATTGTAAACCGCCGCAAACCGCCACCACCACCGCCGCAGCCACGGCTGCCGGCGGTGGGGCCGCCGCTGCACGCCGCTGTGGAGGCGGCAGGGGGTGCGTATGGGTGTGTGGGTGTGTGCGGGTGTGAAGTTGCGGAGGAGTCGGGAGTGGGTGACGTTGGGAGGTCTCGCCGGAGGGTGTTACCGTAACCCTCGTCTCCGCCGCCAACCACCACCGCCGCCGGAGGCGGCTGTGGGTGGTGCACGTTTGTTGTCCAGCTTAGTATAGCCCTGTTCCAGTAAGTTTTTAGGCCTTCCGGGTCTGTTTGGATTAAGACATGACTCAATGGTTTAAAATTCAATAGTTATCATTTCATGTGAAATATATAGTTTCTGCCACTGTTTTGTAAAAGCCATAACTTATTCTAGAAACCTCGGATTGGGGTGAAACCAGTGCCAAAATCTCCCATTCTGAGTCTAGTAAGTTTCATATGTTTTACAGAAAAATCAGTTCGGACCATAGCTAGTGTCAAATTGCCATTTTATACTGACAGGTTCTGTTTTTAGCTGTTCTGCGAAGTGTTTTCGTAAAATTCATATAGAATGCTAGGAGTATCGTTAGGACGCGTGCGATATGTCCCTGGAACCCTAAGACATGGGACTTTGTGATTATGGAATTTGGTTTCTGGAATTATCAGTTTAAAGGGGGTAAAACAGGTCCCGAACAGACCTGTGTTTTAGATAAAAAGCTGGAACGTTTAGTTTTGTACGCTAGTAATCGTGGTTTGGATTAGGACTTCCCTTTGACGTTTGTTAGCGCGTATCTAGGTGGAAAGAGGTGGGGGAAGTTAGCCGGTTGGTGTTGCTGATCACGAAGGCTTGCGTTACTTTGAGGTGAGTTCTCTCACCGCGTAGTTAGGAATTTCATGCATATCGTTATTTTGTGCTACGTGTTATTACGTGTTATTACGTGGTTACATGAATTAGTTGGGATGTGATATCTAGTTGTGATCTGTTGAATGTGTATGTGAATTATGTATGCTTGTGTACACCTCAGTGGGACTGGGGGGCTCGGTGGGACCGAGGGCTCGGTGGGACTGAGCTAGTACAATTGTATTATCTTTACTCGGTGGGACCGAGGGCTCGGTGGGACTGAGCTTGTATCAATGTCTTTACTCGGTGGGACCGAGGGCTCGGTGGGACTGAGCTTGTATCAATGTCTTTACTCGGTGGGACCGAGGGCTCGGTGGGACTGAGCTTGTATCGATATATTTTTGGTGTGCTCGGTGGGACCGAGGTTCGTATTTATACACTAATTGTTATGTGGATTTATATCTGTGGTGATGGTGATGTTGCCTACTGGCGAATAGGGGCGATATACGTGGGGTTGCTACCTGCGTGTGTGATAGGATTCACTAAGCGTTTAGCTTACCCTTTCCCAATATGTTGTGATTTCAGGTGCGAGCGGCAGTCGGGCTTGACGGTACACACACAAAGCGCGGGCGCCGAGAATTGTTGGAATTTACACTTTTAAACTTTTAGATTTATTTATAATATTTCCGCTGCATAACTTCTTTTGACTGTTTGAGTTGACGGCATTAACTTTAATTGAGTTACGGTTTATTAAATTGTGGTTGTTTTATAATGGAATATATGTTTTAGAAAATTTAAATTTCCTTGTAATTTTTGGAACGTTACAGGCTCACTGCCTGTTTCAATGATAATCACCAAAGAATCGTGACAAATTAGTAATGTGGCTTGCCCGGCTCAGAAAACGTTAGTGCATAGTTATATAATTCTTTTGACTCTGTTCTCACGCTCTCTTTCTTTTTTATCATGTAGCTCACATCTAACCAAACTCTCTTTTCAATTTTTACCTCTAAAGCACAATGAGAAAAACTCAGATGAGTTATCTCCCCCACTCTTTGATTTAGACCCTTCACCTCTCAAACACTCAAGGTTTACGTCTTAGGTAGGAAACACAGGTTTAAGTGATCCATAGAAGTACTATAAATCTCACACATTGATCCCATGAAATTGTTGTCCTAAAGATTGTATTGTTCCACACACTGACTATTTTTAGTCTCAGAAAAACATTTAAAATCCAACTTCTATATCAGAAAAAGCATTTAGCATCTAGAAGTGGTTTGACCATTTTAGAAAGGTTTTATCATTTTAAAGTTAGTCTTCTTTAAAAATGACGAGTCTAAAGATTTATAAATTTACCTTTGCATGTACATGGTCAGATTGGCATTCTCCCCCTCAAATTGAGCATTAATTGTCATTTAAGCTCAATTTGAAATCAGATATCCTGTAAAAATCAAAAGGTGTTGGTAATCATCTTTGATGATTCCTCATTTGTTAGGAATATCCAAAAGCACTAATAATTCAAATTTAAAAAAATGCAGGGGGTCAGAGTTTAGAAATACCAGTAAAAACTCTGAACTGAACATATCCGAGGTACTGGTCCTACACTGAGTTATGTAGAAGCAATAATTCTAATGAGGTACTGGTTCTACACTTTGGATGTAGAAACGTCGAGAGAACACCGTTCTTGAAAGCGGAAGGAGCATGAATTAAATGCCATGCTTTCGGTCCAGCACCTTACAGCACACTTTGAAGCTGATTTTGGCATATCAGCACACATAATTTGAGAAACCTCATATCATCAAATTCGTGCGTCTGTGAATTATCTTTCCAATGCAACTGGACTCATGTAATTTGGAGCGCCGAGTCAAACGTTATGTGCATGTTTCTGAAGCAGCGCAAAGCTGTCAAACAAACTAAAAAATTTCAGGCTCTGGGCTTTTGGCTTGTTTTGATGGCTTAATACATTTGGACAACCTCTGAAAAATCAACAGAGCTCTGGTAGATGTCAAAAAAAAATAACAGAGCTCTGGTAGATGTCTCTGAAAAATCAACAGAGCTCTGGTAGATGTGTTCAGAGAAGTACAACTTTCTGTCCAGCAGATATATACTGACTTTAACAGAGATTCTGACCAAGAAGATCATTGATTCAGACCAAGCTCAGAACATGAAAATTGTTCATCTTTGTCTTAACAATCCAACGCATCTAGACTCATTAAATTTGGAGCTTCGAGGAGGTAGTTCTGTTGAAAATACGACAGGTGCGCAAAGCTGACAGCAAGTACCTCTGCTCTGTTGTACCTCTGCTCTGTTGAGGTACCTCTGCTCTGTTGGTAATATCTGGTGGAACATAAGTTTCTGACAGAGCTCTGATGAGGTCTAACAGAGCTCTGGTGAGCTCTTGCTGATTTCTTCTAAGTCCTTTGCCAGCAGTTTTACACTAATTTCGACACTACTTTACACCATGATAGCTCTGGAGTTTCCAAAAACTCAAAACATAAATAGTGTGCATTGGTTTGTTATCTTTTCAGAGCATCTGGAATCACCTCTTTTGGAGATCGGACGAATAAGATATGGTTGATGTACCATAGTCGCGCAGATCTGTCCAACATCTTTGTATCAACACACTATTGTCTACTTCAACGATGCATATAACCCTTATAAATTTCGAATCTTTGAAATATCAAAACACGAAATCTGTTCATCAATGTATTTTAAATCCAGGGCCTTTTGAATCACATCAATTGGTGTCTTGACCAGTGAGATATGATAAATTTACTACAGCGTCGCAAATCTGTCAGCATGCTGTCATAGTACTTGAGTTCTGTACTGTTGTGCACAGAAATCAATTGCCTTTGAAGGATGAGTCCATTATCCACTGAAGTGTGAGTCCTTAACAGATGTATTAAGGAGTCCATGTACCTGCAAGACATATTAAATACATTTTGGTACCCATTTCCAAATGGGTCCTATTTTGTTAGGATTTGGAACTGTCTTCAGGTCCTCTGGTTTGCCAGTTTTTGCTGGTTTGCCAGGTTCCTTTCTATGCTTTTTCTTATATTGGGTCTTTGAATTTTTCTTATGAAATGACCCATTAGGAACACAGTTAGAACTAGAGAAATGGTTCTTTAATTTAAACAGAAGATCAAAGCATTTACAGTTATGAGAATGAAGAGATGAATGTTTAACATAAACAGATGGCTTTGGAGCATTTTTGACAGGAGTAGAGCTTTTGACTTTCCAAACCATTTTCACTCTTTTGAAAACAAGGTTATCTGTATTATCAACACAAGAGTTTGCTAAGTCAAATTCCTTAAGCCTTTTAGCTAAAACATCTTTTTCTTTAAGATTTAAATCAAACTTCTTTAGAAGATCTGATTTATACATCTTCTCCAACATAATCTTGGTTGCCAAATCAGATAGTCTTTTTGTCAATTTGGATATTTCAGCTTTAAAAACATTTCTTTCTCTCTCAAAATCATCTTTCAAACATTTTGTTTGAAATCCTTCAATCTTCTTCTTCTCAAACTCTTTTCTTTCAAGATTAGACTCTTTCCTCTCTCTTTCAAGCGTCTTTTCTAAATCAGATAATTTGTTAGAAAGCTTAACAAACTTTGTTTCAAAAGATTTTCTTTCATTTTCAAAGTTCTCTTTTTCACAAATTACAAGCTTTTCAAAATTAGAAATTAGATTAGAAAAATTTAAACATTTAAGTTCAAGTCTTTTCTACTCTTGTTTAGACTCAGATAAATTCCTTTTCAGTTCAACATTTTCACAGTTTAGGAGTTTACCTGATTCTTCAAGCTCAGCAATTTTTTCTGAATCAATCAGACTGCTTTTGTTCTTTTCCTCCAAATCTTTCTCAAGTTTAGGAATAATTTTGCAAAAATTAGTACTGAGTTTAGAATAATAATGAGCATCAGCATCAACACTAAATCTTAGTCTTGACATATTGTTACCTGAAAATTTAAAAAAAGTTGGATCGTTAACAGATACTTCGTGAGAAGTAGAATTTGTGAACTTGAGTCAAATTTTCAAATCTTATCGGATTGAGCTGAAATTTGGTAGGTAGGTGCACGAGGATATTCTGGACAACTTTAATTCTTCAAGTTTTACCAAAAACCAACAGAAAGTGGTTTTCCGAAGCAAAACAGAGTGCATAAAAATAAAAGTTTAAAACTCCGAAAATTGAGTAAATGCACAAACTGAGCTACAAACCTACTGATTTTGCAGAATAAAACACTCAGGTATTATCTACTAACAACCCTTGATCGATTCTAAACCAGTAGAAGAACTCTAATGGCCAAAACCAACCAAAAAGGTGAAAACTTGAAGAACTCTCAACTTTGCACAAAAACACAATAATCTCTCAAAAATTGATAAAAATCAATAGATTAAAGCACAAATTCGAATTTGTTTGGCTCTGATACCAATTATAGGATCCCAGATACAACAAGTAACAATAATAATAACAATAATCTTTGTATTGACTGATAAAGAGGAGTTTACAAGATAGGATTGATGAACACTCTCTCTTACAATTGAAGCTCTCTCTCTCTCTCTCTCTCTCTATACGTCTGACTCTTTCAAATTGAGGCTAGGAGATTTTTGAGGCTTAACCTAAAACTCTAACAAATTAGACATTAAATACTTAGGTTTTAAGGCCTAAGCCCATAATCCACTAAAGCCCACAAATACAATTTGGGATTTTACAATTTAAGCAAGTACAATTTGGGCTTTTATAATTTAAGCAAGTAATCTTGAATACAATATAAAAATAGAGTCAACAGTATGCTTTCTCGAGCTCGGTATCAGATGTTGTGTTCGATGTTCCGTGTTCCGTGTTCGGTCCTTGAAATGATGATTGAACTCGGTCTTTATAGTCTTCGGGAGCTTTAATTAGCTCATTGATTGCTTCATTTAACAGCTATAACGGCTGCAACGGTCTGTAACGGTAGTCGGAGTGATTATCCATGATGATCTTCGTCCGTTACGGCTATCGATCGTTGATGGTTGCGTCGGTTATATCCGTTGCTCCTTAATGACTATGACTCCTGCATTAAACACTTAACAAACGTAACAGTCATGGTTAACGTTAGTTTGGTCGAGGTCGCATGGTTCTATGCGACGGTCGTGCGGGACGGGCGAGGCTATGGTCGAGTGTCGTACGAAACTCTCGACTTACCTCTTAGGAGGGATGACGAAGGTGTTTTGGGTCTTTGTCGAGACCTTATCTTAATACAAGATATAGTTCTTAATCATACGTCTTACCTGTTCTGGTCGCGGTCGAGCGACGTGATTTTTTGCCCAAACAACAGTCAACGACCGAAAGTGGAAAACCCAGTATGTGCTTGTGCGAGTGGCGATGTTAGATACCGATAGTGACTGGATCAGATCTGGTTGGAATATGACAGGTAAGCCTTTTGTCGTACGTCTTATGTCACTTTGTTATTTAGGGGCTTTTCGTCTAATATTTTTTCTTATGTGTAGATATTAATTTTGACAAGTTAAAACCTGACGATGACTCTAAAGCCAAGGTCAAGAAGTTCCTGGAGTTTAGCGCTGATGATCGATCGTACGTCACGAGTCATCTGATAGATGAGGACGAAGATACTGTTTTCTTGGGCGATAGAATGTGGATGGGTCGAGAAGAGAAAGAAGAAGAAGAAGAAGAAGAAGAAGAAGAGGAATCTGAGGAGACCGAGGAGTAAAAGAAGGGGGAAGAAACAGAAGTAGAGATAACTGGTAAGTATCCCTTTGCCTTCTTTTTGCTCGACCTGGTCTTTCTCTGTTTCTCAATCGTCTAACTTCTTTCTTTTGCCATACAGGAGAATCTTGGTCGGGGATGACACCTGCTGCTGCCAAGAAGACGGCTCAAATTGATCTGGCTCGCAAGGCGAGGGAAAGCAGGCAGAAGGATGCCTCGACAACTGGTTCGGGGGTCTTAAAGAGAAAGGATATCCCGACAGCTGGGTCGGGACTCCTAAAGAGGACAAGGATGTCCGTCCTGAAGGAACCGTTGTCGAAGACGGGTGGCTCATCGAGAGTCGTTCTGCCTGAGAAGGCGAAGGTGTCGACTTTGTTTGACACGATCGGCGTAAGATCTGTTGATATTGCGCAACCGCTTACGATGTCTCATACTGTGCAACCGGCGACGATGTCTCCTACTGTCGCGTCTATCCCTACGATGGCCGACAATGGCAAAGGTGTGTAGACAAGTTTTGGGGAGGAAACGACGGTCGACTTTACGTTGCCATCGGATTTCTTAGATGACAATGTCTTAGATGTGATGAAATTATTCCCCCATTTGGGAAAGTATCAGCTCCCTTCTTTCTGAGAGCGTTTCAACGGAGTTTCCCTCGAAGATATGGAGTCCCATGTCGCTGGGCTAACGTTCTTGGTAAGCCTATCTTTCAAGACTTTGTCTATTTATTGTTGTCGTGTATTTTGTTGATACGTTTTTGTATGTTTTCAGACGTTTCAATCTTCCTTGGCATTGCATGCTGAAACGAAGAAGGTAGAAAGCTTAATGGATTCTGCTATTTAAAAAGAAGATGCGGCGTTAGAGAGGGAAAGATCCGCTCTGGAACGTGAAGAAGCGACATCGGTGCGACTCAACGATGCCTTGAAAGAGTTGGAGGCCGTCGGCCATGCGAGGGATGAAGCGAACTCGCGTCTAAAGGAGTCTCTGATTTTGATGCACGACTAAAGAGAGGAGCTAGATGGAATGAAGGAATCCTTGGCTGCAAAGAAAAAGGGAGCCGAGGAGTCCAAATCCAAGGTGGCGAGCTTAGAGAAGGAGCTAGAGGAGTTAAAGGATGAGAACAAATCCCTTTTTTCCTTTGCTCGACTTACTGCGCGTGCGGCGATCATGCGACGCCACTTGTTGGGCAGAGATCCTCTGGCGTCGGCATCGGACGAGTTGGACCTCTTCTTCACGGAGGTCATGACCGAGAGGGATCTTGACTCGGATTATGAGAAGGAGGTTGAGGAGGAGGAAGGTCCCCATGGTGTGACGTCAGGCAAGGATGCGACCTATGCTCCTCCTCTGCCTTAGAAAATAACTTTGTTTATTTTTGTTCCCTGCTACTCGACCATCAGTGGTCGAGCTTTTTGGATGTATATAAGACAGTAAGTTCCATGGATGAAACTTAGATATCTTTTGATTTTGTGTCTTATATTTTTTGCACATAGATACAACGTCAATTGTAAAATTCACCAAGTGGTAAGGGAACAGGAATTCATGCGACTTAGGAATCTAGCTCCACATAATATTTAAGATATAAGTCATAAGACGTTTAAGCCGTGCTGGCGTACATAAGCATATGCAATCATATCATTCATTCAGAGCATGTAAGTCTCTTAAGTTAAAGAACTAAAATTGTGGGGTCGGTAGACCTTAGGTCGTACGACTAGACCATATCATGCCCTTGAATCATGCGTTCCTGTGATGGGATACTCGAGTCATCGACTCAATTGCTTATATTGTGCGATAATCGAGTCATGGACTCAATTACTTATATCGTGCGATCCTGCGGAAGCGTACTGGTGTCATACGACAGACTCAGTGATTTTTGTCGAGCGGTCCTGCGATAAGACATCGTCAGAGGTTAGTCGTTGGCTAACCAAAGACCCTACGATGCTTAAGTCAGTAGTCGTTTGTGATAAAAAATTGTATGAAAGAAGAGAAAATAATTTAGAAAACGTACCTTCTCAGATTCTTTTTTACTTGATGGGGGATTTGACCCCCGTCATTTACTATCCTATTTTGTCCAGGAAAAAATAGGTTTTAAATGACGGATCGACACTGAGTTTTCGAGGATTAACATCAATGTCTATGTCGACCATGTTTTCGTGCGACAGGGCAGAATAGTCGGCATATTCCTATAAAAAGGCATTAGTTTGTCTATAAGATCAGAGATTGAGAGACGTATCTGTCGAGACCTTATGGTCAAGTTTGGCTTTATCTAGGACGATTTCTTTGACCTGTGACTGCCAAACAGCTTATTTCCGCAGCTTCATGGTGGTCTTATAGTAGTCACGGGCGACTTTCGGCTCTCTTTTGATTTCTTGGACTCCCCACGGCGTAGGGAACTTCAGGGTCTGATGATACGTCGAGGGGACGACTTTCATTTCATGGATCCATGGTCGACCTAAGATGATGTTATAGGCCGACGAACAACCGATGACACTGAACTTAGTCTGCTTGTTGATTCCTCCGGCATAGACCGACAGGATGATCTCTCCATAGGTGCTCGTTGCTTCTCCGTTGAAACCGACCTATCGTGAGTTGAATGATCAACCCGTCATGATGCTTCTGATAGGAGTCACCGAGGTGGTCTTGATCGAACACAATCGTTATAGCTTCTAGTTCCAGATCTCCTTTAGGCCTCGATGAACGTGCGATAGGTCAATCGTCAGGTGCTTGACTGGCATGACGCTTGGCTGCGGAGTACGTCGGAACCACCAGTGATGCAATTGACGACCTTCGCATGCTCGGGGGTTGGCGGTCGATCATCGCTAGTTGGAGCAACGACGTTATCGATGATATCTTTAAGATTTCCTTTCGGGACATGATATGCTAACTCCTTTTTGAGAGCTACGCAATCATCTGTCGTGTGACCATGGTCGACATGGAAGTCGCACCACTTTGACTTATCTTTCTTGGCGTCGTCCTGATCGGACTTTTTTGGCCACCGGATGGTTGCTTGGGCGGTCTTCAGAGCTTCGACCAAGTCCTTAGTGGACCCTTTGAATCCATAAGAGGATATCTTGGGGTACTGAGGAAATTTGATCGCAGTCTTGGCCTCTGTTTTTGTCTTGAACCGGACGTTCGAAATCTGGCGCACGGGCTCTACTTTAGGAATTGCCTTTGTCTTGAATTCTGGCTTCTTCACACCTAACGACCTCTTGTCATCAGTATGCTTGCGACGAAAGGCAGCGTCGTCCTCTACCCTCATATATGCTAGGGTTTTAGCTCGGACATCCTCAAAATTCTCTGGAGGATACTTGGTTAGATCAATGTACTAACCCGAACTGTCGTCCAGACCACGCTTATAAGCTTCGATTGCGGTCTTGACGTCACAGTTGCGGACACTAATCATCTCTGCATTGAACCTATTGAAGTAGCTTCGAATAGACTCATTGGTCTTCTGTACGACATAATATAGGTCACTGGTCTGCTTCTCCATCTTGCTACTGCTGGGGAACTGCTGAGAGAATTGATTGACCAACTCAGCGAACGACCCGATGGATTTGGGTTTGAGATTTATAAACCATTGGAGGATAGGACCAGTGAGGGTTGCTCCAAAACTCTTGCACATGCATACTTCTTGGTACATGTGCGGGATCAAGATCGTCCACATGAGCTGTTTATATTGCGCGACGTGCTCTGTCGGATCTGTCACTCCTGAGTATTTGGGCGTGAAAGCGGGGACGTTATATTTCTTCGGGACCTCGACGGTCGCAATTTCATCGATGAAGGGCGACGCCTGAAACCCTGATCGAGGCTCGACGTCGACGGGCACGGCGTCCCCGGGTAGCTTGGCGAGCAAAGACAGGACACGCTCGTTCTGATCTTCTAGCATCTTCAACCGCTGGGCGACGGGGTCAATAGGATCAGGATTCGCACCTGTCTGCGGATTGACTCCTGAACTGGTGCCATTGTCGTGCGACGAGCCTTTGGCATCCCCGTTGAAAGGAACAAAATACGGCTGCGACCCATTCTGAATTGGCTGCGTTCCATTCTGCATGGGTGGTGGCCTTATATGATGAGGAGGAACCGTCCCGAACTGGGGATTTAGGTTGAACGACCCCGGCTGCTAGTTCTGCATGAACGGACCTGGATGCTGATTCTGAGCGAACAAACAAGATGCTGATTCTGAGCGAACGGACCCGACCCTGGACCTGGATTATGCGCGAATGGTCTAGGACCATTCTGACCGAATGATCCTTGGCCTGGATTCTGAATGAATGGCCTAGGACCATTCTGGGATCCAAAGGGATTCCTCAGCCACGCGATCTCCTCAGCTGCTCTTCGACTCTGCTAGGCCATGGCATTGATTTGATTCCGAGCAACTTCTAGCTCTTGATACATATGAGCAATAACATGCTCTTGATTTCCTAGGGATGCCAGGTTCCTGAAACAGAAAACAAGGGAAACTCCAAGAAACCGTTAGTACGACGCACGTTTGTCGAAGATTTTCTCTAAATGGGGCCCCACGGTGGGCGCCAAACTGTTAATGCCAAAAATCGCACACAAGTACAACTTGAGGTTGATTGTGGAGCTTAACAACTAAAGAAAAGAATCTCTCGACAAAGCGTGCGATTAAGATAAAAATATGTAAAAGAGACAGAGAATTTGATGACGCGGGAAAAACCTCAACGAGGAAAAAATCCGCGGACGACTATGGAAGTCGTCGCTGCACTATGGTCGCCAAACAGGGGCGATGTCCTTATGTTTCAGGTGTCGATCGTACAGATATTACAATACAAATGAAGGAAAGACTTCGAAATGTAAAGTAACAATTGTTCCGAATGTAAAAACAATGTGCGTCGTGTGTACGGTCGGTGTGTTGTGTGTAAAAACTATGCGTTGAGCGTGGGAGTCGTGCGTCGATGTCGTGCGTCGAGAGTGATCTATTGTGAGAAAGTTCTTTTCTTCGTATGTTCTTGAGTACGTAGTGTGATTCTTGGATGCGGTCCCCTTCAATGATGATGGAACTCTATACTTGTAGCCTTTGGGTGCTTTGATTGATTTCTTGAATGCTTTACATAACTGTCGTAACGGACGTTGTCTTTAATACTGTTAATGGCCCTTTACTGGTTGTAGCCGTTGGTTATTAATGACGTTGACTCCTGCATTAAACACTGAACAAACGTAACAGTCATAACGAATGTTAGTTGGTCGAGGTAGCGTGGTCTTATGCGACGGTCGTGAGAACTAGACGACATCGTGGTCGAGTGTCGTGGGGTAGATAACATACGATTTGACTTTTAACCAAGGGACAAAGTACTATAATTTTACCTTACTATGGGGAAGAAAAATAAGTGTTTTCCTTACCTTGGTCGTGGTCGAGACTGATGAAATTTTGCCCAAACATTGTGACGCATTGTGATTTACAGTACCTCGATTTAAGAAGGATTTTATTTTTGTTCGACCGCTGGGGGTCAAGTTATTTAGATGTAGTTGTATATTTCGTGAATGGAATCTATTCTCTTGTCAAACGTACTATTTTGATTGTTGCAAATAGATACAATATTAGTTATGAAACTTGTTAAGAACAAACAGGGGGTCGTGCGACTTAGGCATCTATTGCAAAGCAAATCAAACATAAGATGTACATTTAAATCATGTCGTTAGACATAAGCACATGCGACCAAGATATTCATTCAGAACACAGAACTTTTTCTATGTTAAGAAGCTCAGATCATGGGATCGCTAGACCTGGATAATCGTATGACCATATCGTACGACGAAACTTAAGTCGTATGCCCATGTGGTAAAATGATCATGTCGTAGTCCTGAACATTTATACCATGCGACCCTGCGAGATTGAAGTCATGCAATAGACTTGACGATCATAGTTCATGCGATATGTGGTAAAACAACGTCAGAGGTTTGGTCGTTGGCTAACCAAAAACCCTCCGATGTTTAAGTCAGTGATCGTCGTGATAAAAGTCGTGTGAGAAAAGGAAAAAGACTTAAAAGAAATACTTTTTCAAATGTATTGCATTCCAGCTACGTGGAATATCTTGATTGTCGAGGGTTTGGAGCCAATAGGCACCTTTACCCACGACTTCTGAGATACGATAAGGACCCTCCCATTTAGTGGAAAGTTTACCGACATTGAGCTCCTGAGTATTTTGGAACACTCGTCGGAGGACGTAGTCGCTGTTAATGCCAAAAATCGCACCAAAGGAACAACTTAAGGTCGATGTGGACTTTAACAACTAAAGAAAGGAATCGTTCGACAAAGGCGTGCGACAAAGACACAAACGTAAATGAGACAGAGGATTTGATGACGTAGGAAAAACCTCAACGAGGAAAAAACCTGCGGACGATAGTGGATGTCGTCGCTGCACTATGGTCGCCAATCATGGGCGATGTCATTGGTGTTCCGGGTGTCGATCGTACAGAGATTACAATACAAATGAAGGGAAAGACTTCGAAATGTAAAGTACAAGTGTTTGAAATGTAAAAACAGTGTGAGTCGTGTGTGAAAACAATATGTAAACTGTTGGTCGAGAGTGAAAGTCGTGCGTCGAGAGCGATCTTCTATGAATGATCTCTTTGCTTCGAACGAATATTCTTCGAGTATTTGCGTTTGCTTCTGTTGTTCGATGTTCGGTCCTCTTGTTCTATCTCTCTTCCTCTATTATTTGATGTCCTGAAACTGAGGATTGAACTTGGGATTTATAGTCTTTGGATGATTTTAATTGAATCATTAAGATCTTTGATGATTGTTGTAACGGTCGTCGTCTTCAATGTGGGATTAGATGCTCATAATTGATTTCGTCGGTTATAGCCGTTGTCCATTAATGACTTTGACTCCTGCATTAATCACTGAACAAATATAACAGTCGTATATCGAGTTAGTCAAGGTGGTACGGTTTTGTGCGACGGTCGTGTGGAATGGGCGACGTCGAGGTCGAGTGTCGTGAGGAACTCTCGACTTACCTTTTAGGAAGGACGACGGAGGTTTTTTGGGTCTTTGTCGGACCTTATCTTAATACAAGATATAACTCATAACATGTGTCTTACCTTTTCTGGTCGTAGGTGAGACCTGTGAAATTTTGCCCAAACAGTTTGCCCCCAAAATTTGAAAGTAGGATGGCAAATTCGAATTTTAAATTTTGCTTGTCGGGTGTTCAGGGTTTTGTGTTGAAAAATACCTTGGTTGTCTCGGAACCGGATTGGTTCAATTCTAACTGAACGAGAAGTCGAAGAGAAAACGAGGTCGTGACGTCATACTGACGCACGATTGTGCTTACCAGTTGTCTTTGACAGGTGTCGACGATCCGCGTGGTCATACGAAAAGACGGGGACGCATGGCGATCATCTGAGGACTCGACCTGACATGATCATTTTTATAAGTTAAGATCATGATTGATCTTCTTATGTTTACGTTCTCAGAGAGTTTTAAGCAAAGATCTCCTCTTGATATTCTTGTTGTTCTTCTTCGAATCCCTTCCAAATTTGCGAGAGACTATAGGGATTCAAGGCTTAGAGTGCCTATATAAGGCATTACTTTCTCACTTTCATCTGCATTGCTCCTCTCTTTTTTCTGACAAATAATGTCGTCTGAAACAAAGAGTTCTATCACGAGTCAGGAAGACTTAAATACCTTTAGGTGTTTAGCAAAAATACCTGCAGAGATAGAACTGATATGTCCAGGGTGTACACGTCCTGGGAGTTGTCCTGAAGGATACTTTGTAATATATGAGTATCCCTTCAAAATAGGGTTTGAATGGCCGTATTCGGCTTTATCCAAGGCTTTCATGCGAGATTTCGGTTTGTCGCCAGGGCAACTAATGCCCTAACTCTGGCGAGTTTTCCTAGTCATTGAGCGATTGTCCGCAAAGTGGTAGTCGCCTATGATCATGAATGATTTCTTGTTGGCTTATAAAGTCAAGAGAGACAAGAACTGGCGTTATAGCCCTTATTCCAAGTACAAGGGCGATCGTACCCTGGTTTTGAAAACCAGGGTTAACGATCGTGGGTAGAAGATTAGATACGTATTCGTACGTATTGATTCACTTGATCTCCACAACAATTGGATTCGTCCCGATTGGAATGTGACGGGTATATACTTTTCTTTTGTTTTTAACGTATGTCAATGTTTGATTTATGCTTTCTATTTATGCTTCTTCTTTTGTCGCCTTCAGAGATCTAGTTCGATGACGTGAAGCCGAACGAAGATTCCCAAGCCAAGATTGACAGATTCATGAATCACAGCGTCGATGATCGTTCTTTCGTCGTGCGTCAATCGGCGGTCGAGGACGAGGACGTGGTGGGAGACACGAGAGATTCTGAAGAAGAAGATGAGCAGGAAGAGGCGACTGGTAAGCGTACCATAGTTTTTTATTTTCTCTGTTTATTTTGTCTGTCTGATGCTTTGTGTGATTCCTTACTAGTGTCGACTGAGAGGAAATCGGTATCCAGGAAGAGAGGGGTGCAGATTATGCTTGCCCTTCGAGGCGAAAGAGAGAATGTCTCGATAGATGGGTCGAGGATTCCAAAGAAAACTAGGAGACAGTCCTGAGGGAACCGTCTTCGAGGGCTGATGACTCATCGAGAGTTGTCACGCCTAAGAAGGCGAAGGCGTCATCCATCCTTCACGGTGCGATGGACGCGGCACCGGCAAGTTCGGCGCCTCCGGCGACAGTGACGAAACCGGTGTCTAAGGTGTCGACCGCATCGTCTGCCGACAAGGGCGAGGAGTCGTCGGCCGAAGTTACGACGTTTAATTTACGTTACCGTCTAACTTTATGGCGGATAGTGTCCTAGACGGGACGACGTTGTTTCTTCACTTGGGGAAATATTTGCTCCCATCTTTTAAGGAACGTTTTCAGAGAGCTCCGATCAGGGAAGCGGGATCTCAGGTTACCGGTTTGGCATTCTCGGTAAGTCTTTCTTTCAAGAGTTGGTTCATTTGTCGCTGTTGTCGTTGGATATTTAACGAACTTCCTACTGTTTACAGACATTTCAGCCTTCTTTGGCGTTATATGCTGAGATGTCGAGAGTCGAAGATCTGGTGGTGTCTGCTCTTGAAAGAGAGGATGCGGAGCTAGAAAGGGAGAGGGTGGCTTTGGACAGGGAGAAGTCGGCCTTGACGCGCGCCGACGAGTTGACCATTCAATTTTACGATGCTTTGCACGAGCTAAAGGATGTTAGTCGCGCGAAAGAGGCGGACGATTCTCCTAAGCTTTAGGAAACTTTTAACCTTTCCTTTTTGTTGACTATTAGTGGTCAAACCACTTTCCTTTGGATTGTAAATCGACAGTTTATGAATGAAACTTAGATTTTTGTTGACCTTGCGTCTTATATATTTGGCAAACAAATATCGCATCGACTTTCAAATTCATAAAGTATAAAATATACAAAGAATCGTGTGACTTAGGCATCATTGCAACACAATAACTGGGACGTAAGCCATAAGACTTTTAAATCGTATATACAAACATAAGCACATGCGACTAAAGCATATATTCGGAGTATGAAATTTTTCTAAGTTAAGTTAAGAAACTTAGATCATGAGATCGTTAGTCTTTGCGATCATACGACTAAGTCGTGCGATTAACAAAGAATCGTGTGCCCCTGTAGAATGATGATCAAGTCATAGACCTAATCGTTTATGTCGTGCGACCTTGCGAAAATAGAGTCGTTTGATTATTGTCGTGCGATTTTGCGGAATACACAATGTCAGAGGTTGGTCGTTGGCTAACCAACGGCCCTCCGATGCTTAAGTCAGTAATCGTCGTTGTTAAAAAATCGTATGAAAAAATAGAAAAGGGTTAAGAAGACGTACCTTTTCTGACGCGTCGTGCCCAACTACGTGGGACGTCTTGATTATTGCTACCATTTTGCCCCCTTGTGGCGATTTTAAGACGATAAACTAAATGTCGTCGTGAATCTCCACAATAGAAGGTCTAATTTCGCGGCTTCATGGTGGTTTTATAGCAATCACGAGCGACTTTCGGCTCACTTTTTATCTCCTGGATTCCCCACGGCGTAGGGAACTTCAGAGTCTGATGATACGTCGAGGGAACGGCTTTCATTTCATGGATCCATGGTCGACCTAAGATGATGTTATAGGCCGACGTACAGTCGATGACACTGAACTTGGTCTGCTTGTTGATTCCTCCGGCGTAGACTGGCAAGACGATATCTCCATAGGTGCTCATCGCTTCTCCATTGAAACCGACCAAAGTTGTCGAACGTCGGGTGATTTCCGAGCGATCGATTCCCATGGCCTTGATGGTGTTAAGGAAGATGACGTTCGCTGAACTGCCCCCATCGACCAAGACTCGTCGAGTTAAACAATTACCAAACGTGAGTTGAATGATCAACCCGTCATGATCTTTCTAGTACGAGTCACCGAGGTCGTCTTGGTCGAATACGATCTTCATAGCTTCCAGCTCCAAATCTTCTTTAGGCTTTGATGAACGCGGAATAGGCCGATCGTCAGGCGCTTGACTGGCGTGACATTTGGCATCGGAGTACGTCAGGCCACATACGTCAGAACCACCGGTGATACAATTGACGACTTTCGCATGCTCGGGGGTTGGCGGTCGAACGTCGTTAGCTGGGGTAACAACGTCGTCGATGATGTCTTTGAGATTTCCTTTCGGGACATGATACGCTAGTTCTATTTTGAGAGCTATGCAATCATCTATCGTGTGACCATGGTCGACATGAAAGTAGCACCATTTAGATTTATCTTTCTTAGCGTCGTCCTGATCGGACTTCTTTAGCCATCGAATAGTTGCCTGGGCGGTCTTCAGAGCTTCGACCAAATCTTTAGTGGATCCTTTGAATCCATAAGAGGATATCTTGGGGTACTGAGGAAATTTGGTAGCGGTCTTAGCCTATGGTTTTGTCTTGAATCGGACGTTCGAGATCTGACGTGCGGGCTCTATTTTGGAAATTGCTTTTGTCTTGAACTCGGGCTTTTTCACACCTAACGACCTTTTGTCGTCGGAATGCTTGTGACGAATGGCAGCGTTGTCCTCTACTCTCATGTACGCTAGAGTTCGAGCTCGGACGTCTTCAAAATTCTCCGGAGGATACTTGGTCAGGTCAGTGTATAACCCTGAGCTGTCATCCAGACCACGCTTATAAGCTTCAATTGCAGTCTTGACGTCACAATTGCGAATGTTGATCATCCCCGCATTGAATCGATTGAAATAACTGCGGATAGACTCGTTGGTCTTCTGCACGACGTAATACAGGTCACTGGTCTGCTTCTCCATCTTGCGACTGCTGGCGAATTGCTGGGAGAATTGGTTGACCAATTCAGCGAACGACCCGATGGACTTGGGTTTGAGATTGATCAACCATTGGAGAGCAGGTCCGGTGAGAGTCGCACCGAAGATTTTGCACATACAGACCTCCTGATACATGTGTGGGATCGAGATCGTCCACATGAGTTGTTTATACTGCGCGATGTGCTCTGTTGGCTCGGTCACTCCCGAATACTTGGGTGTAAAGGCGGGGACGTTGTACTTCTTCGGGACGTTGTACTTCTTCGGGACCTCGACAGTCGCGATCTCATCGATGAAGGGTGACACCTGAAATCCTGATCGAGGTTCGACATCAACGGGCACGACTGCCCCATGTAGCTTAGCGAGCAAAGATAGGATGCGCTCGTTCTGATCTTCTAGCATTTCAAGCGCTGGGCGACGGGGTCATTGGGGTCGAGATTTGCCCCTACTTGCGGATTGATTCCTGAACTGGTGCCATTGCCATGCGACGAGCCATTGGCGTCTCCGTTGAAAGGAATAAAATACGGCTGCGACCCATTCTGAAACGACTGCGACCCATTCTGAAACGGCTGCGACCCATTCTGAAACGGCTATGACCCATTCTGAAATGGCTGCGACCCATTTTGCATGGGTGGTGGCCTTATGTGCTGAGGAGGAACCGTCCCGAACTTGGGATTTGGATTGAACGGTCCCGGCTGCTGGTTCTGCATGAACGGACCTGGATGCTGATTCTGAGCGAACGGACCTGATCCTGGACCTCGATTATGTGCGAATGGTCGAGGACCATTCTGACCGAACGATCCTTGGCCTGGATTCTGAACGAATGGCCTAGGACCATTTTGAGGTCCAAAGGGATTCCTTAGTCGTGCGATCTCCTCAGCTGCTCTGCGACTTTGCTCTGCCATGGCGTTGATTTGATTTCGAGCGACTTCAAGCTCCTGGTACATCTGGGCAATGACATGCTGCTGATTTCCAGGGGCTGCCGTTTTCCTGAAATAGAGAACAAAGAAAACTCCAAGAAACCGTTAGTAAAACGCACGTTTGTCGAAGATTTTCTCTAGATGAGGTCCCACGGATGGCGCCAAACTGTTAATGCCAAAAATCGCACCAAAGGGACAACTTAAGGTCGATGTGGATTTTAACAACTAAAGAAAGGAATCGTTCGACAAAGGCGTGCGAGAAAGACAAAAATGTAAATGAGACAGTGGATTTGATGACGTAGGAAAAACCTCAACGAGGAAAAAACCTGCGGACGACAGTGGATGTCGTCGCTGCACTATGGTCGCCAATCAGGGGCGATGTCCTTGGGGTTACGGGTGTCGATCGTACAGAGATTACGATACAAATGAAGGGAAAGACTTCGAAATGTAAAGTACAAGTGTTTGAAATGTAAAAACAGGGTGCGTCGTGTGTGAAAACAATGTGTAAACTGTTGGTCGAGAGTGAAATTCGTGCGTCGAGAGCGATCTTCTATGAATGATCTCTTTGCTTCGAACGAATATTCTTCGAGTATTTGCGTTTGCTTATGTTGTTCGATGTTCGGTCCTCTTGTTCTATCTCTCTTCCTCTATTATTCGATGTCCTGAAACTGAGGATTGAACTTGGGATTTATAGTCTTCGGATGATTTTAATTGAATCATTAGGATCTTTGATGATTGTTGTAACGGTCGTCGTCTTCAATGTGGGATTAGATGCTCATAACTGATTTCGTCGGTTATAGCCGTTGTCCATTAATGACTTTGACTCCTGCATTAATCACTGAACAAATATAACAGTCGTATATCGAGTAAGTCAAGGTCGTACGGTTTTGTGCGACGGTCGTGCGGAACAGGCGACGTCGAGGTCGAGTGTCGTAAGGAACTCTCGACTTACCTTTTAGGAGGGACAACAGAGGTTTTTTTGGTCTTTGTCGGGACCTTATTTTAATACAAGATATAACTCATAACATGTGTCTTACCTTTTCTGGTAGTAGTCGAGACCTGTGAAATTTTGCCCAAACAGTCGCCTACTTGAAAGATTTTGATTCTAACATTTTTGTTGAAGTGACGTTCGACCACTTGTTTCTGTGACGCCATTCTAATCAAGGCTGATTCTCTGAGATCTTCGAGGGCGTCGAGGTCATAACTTAAATCGATCAGGTTGTGATCGACGAAAGTATGTCTCGAAGTTGGGAGTTGGATCTCGACCGGCAGGACTGCTTCGCAACCGTAGACTAGAGAGAAAGGGGTTTGTCCCGTGGACGTTCATGGTGTCGTGCGATTTGCCCACAGGACCGAAGGGAGTTCTTCGACCCACCTTCCTTTAGCATCTTTTAACCTTTTTTTGATCGAAGCGATCATGGTCTTATTGCTCGACTCAGCAAGTCCGTTTGCTTGGGGATATATGGGGGTCGAGGTCATCAGTTTCATGTTTCTATTTTCACAGAACTGTCGGGTCCTGTCGCTTATGAACTGGGATCCGTTGTCGCAGACAATTTTGAATGGAATCCCAAACCTGCATATAATGTTAGTCTGGATAAAAGACAAGACTTCCTTGTCCCGAATTTGGGAAAAGGCAGCTGCTTCTACCCATTTGGAGAAATAATCTGTAAGTACGAAGAGAAATACCTTTTGCCCAGGGGCAGATGGCAACTTGCCGACAATATCCATACCCCACCTCATGAAGGGCCATGGGATCAGTATCGAATGTAAGGGTTCAGATGGCTTATGAGACGTACCTGAATGTCGTTGACAAGGATCACAATTCTGGACGTACCTGACGGCGCCTTGTCGTAGCGTCGGCAAAAAGTAACCTTGCCGAGAGATACGATTAGCTAGACTGCGACCTCCGGAGTGATTGCCGCACTCCCCATCGTGCATTTCTTGGAGGATCTTCTGAATTTGATTCTTATTAACGACGCATCTCAGGTTCAAACCTGTCGATGATCGTCGATAAAGTCTATCTCCGATCATGACATACCTGGATGCTTTGAATCTGATATTTCGATCTTCCATCTTGTCTTCCGGGAGTTGGTCGTGCACAAGAAAATTTCGAATGTCGCACGACCAATCATCTTGCTCTTCGATCTGAACGACATCGTCATTTTCGATGGATGATGTCGCTAGGTGGATCAGGGGAATATTGTTGAATACAGGTTCGACTAGAGCGGATCCAAGGTTTGCTAGAGCGTCGGCCTAAGTATTCTGATCCCTCGGGATATGTTCGATAGAAAATGATTTCAATTTTTCTGATTTTCCTTTTGCTATCTTCAGGTACGATGTCATCTTTTGAATCCTTGGCTGCGAATTCTCCATTCATCTGGTTCACTACCAAAAGAGAATCGCTTCTGACATGCAGCGAAGTTTCCCCCGAGTCGTAGGCCATATCCATTCCCACAATCAAGGCTTCATACTCAGCTTCGTTGTTGGTGGCTTTGAAATTGCATCGTACGGAGTACACCAGCTTGCCCCCCTAGGGCGACTTTAAGACGATGCCAAGTCCCGAACCCCTAACGTTGGATGACCCATCGACGTGTAAGGTCCAAGGCGTGTCGTCGTGAGTCGCCACAGTAGACACTTCGAGCTCTGCTTCTTTCCCCAATTCGGGACTAAAGTCGGCGATAAAATCAGCTAGAGCTTGCGACTTGATCGCTGTCCTAGGTTTGAAATCGATGTCGTAGCTGCTGAGATAGACACTCCATTTTGCCAATCGACCAATCAACTCAGGTTTTCTCAAGACAGACTTAAGGGGGTAGTTAGTAACGACAGTAATCGGGTGTGATTCGAAGTAATGCCACAATTTCTTTGCGGCTGTAACAAGCGACAAGAGTAGTTTTTCCATTGAGGAATACCTGGTTTCGGCGTCAAGAAGGGACTTACTTACATAGTAGATCGGCAATTGTTGTTTTTCATCTTCCCGCGTCAGGACGACACTTACTGCATTTGGACTGACAGCTAGATATAGCTGCAAGGTCTCGTGATCGCGAGGCTTCGATAGCAAGGGTGGCGACGTCATGTACCCTTTTAATTTTTTCAGTGCTTGCTCATGACCGTCGGTCCAGTCGAAGCCCCTATTTTTCCCGAGGACATTGTAAAATAGATGGCATCTATCTGAGGATCGAGAAATAAACCTGTTCAGGGCAGCCACCCGACCAGTGAGCATTTGGACCTCTTTGAAATTTCTAGGAGATTTAATCTCGATGATAGCCTTGATCTGGTCGGGGTTGACTTCGATTCCTCGTCGAGTGACCATGTAGCCTAAGAATTTTCCGGTACTGACACCAAAGGAGCATTTCGTCGGGTTGAGCTTCATGCTATACCTCCGAAGGATGTTGAACGACTGCCTCAGATGTTCGACGTGGTCGACTGCTTGCTTCGATTTGACGAGCATATCGTCGATATAGACTTCCATTGTGTCGCCGAGATGATCTTTGAACATCTTGTTTACCAGACGCTGGTAGGTGGAACCTGCATTTTTTAGTCCGAAGGGCATAACTTTATAACAGTAAATACCTCTGTCCGTCATGAATGCAGTTTTCTCCTGGTCCTCGACGTGCATTAGGATTTGGTTATATCCTGAGTAGGCATCCATGAACGTCAATAGTTCATGCCCTGCTGTCGCGTCGACCAAGGCGTCGATATGCGGCAATGGGAAAGGATCTTTTGGACAAGCTTTATTGAGATCTGTGAAGTCGATACAGACCCTCCATTTGCCATTTTTCTTTGCCACGACCACCACGTTAGCAAGCCAATCGGGGTACTTCACTTCTCGAATTTTCCCTGTCTTGAGGAGGTTGTCGACCTCGTTATTTATTACCTTATTCCTTTCAGGATCAAATTTTCGTCGCTTTTGCTTGACAGGTTTAAACGACGGGTCGATATTGAGCTTGTGGGAAATGACGTAAGGGTCTATGCCGATCATATCTTCGTGCGACCAGGCAAAACAATCAGCATATTCCTGTAAGAAAGATATTAGCTTTTTTCCTGAGGCAGGGATCGAGGGATGATCCTATAAAGACTTTTTGATCAGGTTTGCTTTGATCTAGGATGATTTCCTCTAGGCGATAATCGTCGACTGCTTCAGGAGCATCTTGTATATTCTCAAGCTTCCCATGCATCTGAGTATTGATCTGCTCTGGGATCTCATCGCCTGCCATTTTGCTGAAACAGAAAAGAGGGAACTCCAAGAAACCGTTAGTAGGACGCACGTTTGTCGAAGATTTTCTCTAGATGGGGCCCCACGGTGGGCGCCAAACTGTTAATGCCAAAAATCGTCCAGAAGGATAACTTAAGGTTGATTGTGGAGCTTAACAACTAAAGAAAGGAATCTTGCGACAAAACGATGCGACAAAGAGAAAAAATGGAAAAGAGACAAAGATTTTGGTGACGCGGGAAAAACCTCAACGAGGAAAAAAACCTGCGGACGACTGTGGAAGTCGTCGCTGCACTATGGTCGCCAAACAGGGGCGATGTTCTTATGTTTCAGGTGTCGATCGTACAAAGATTACAATACAAATGAGAAAAAGACTTTAAATGTAAAGTAAAACAGGTGTATCGAATGTAAAAACAAGTGCGTCGTGTGTAAAAACTCTGTGTCGTGTGTATAGGTCGTGAGAAGAAGACGAGAAGCAGCAGAAATACCATCTTTTGGAATTGGGGCTTTTGCAGAACAGTTTATCCAGGAACACTGTGGTGATTCAAATCATGAGACCGGGACATTGTCATTAAGGTAAAGATATTGGCATAGTACATTTTGGATTCTTGCTTACCACATGTTACAAATACATAGATTATTAAAAGTAGTTACAAAAAATTACTAATCACACGTTATAATGATCATCATTTGATTATGCATTTCTATAGGAGTATGTGGATGATTTAGAAAACACATTGGAAATTGAAGGATGTTAAGAATATGTTTGACGAGATTCTAAAGAAAGCCACAACCAAGTACCCTGCGTCCGCAAAATTAAAAGGTTGGCATCAAAAAGTGAATGATATGTTGATGTACGACAACATCGACTGTGATGAACCAAAAGAAAAAACCCCAAAGAACCTGTTGATTGTTAAAAAGTCGTGGAACAAACAAAACATCGAGTAGTGATCCATGGTAAGGTGTTACGGGTGGGGCACAAAACGTTGTTGAGACCCCATCAAAATACTTCTCACACCGGGGAACAATTAAGGGGGTTGACATGAGAATCAAAAGATATGAGCAGTTACAAATGCCCGGTTTTAGTTTGGGTCTTACTCAGGAGTTCAAAGAAGTTGCTTTCAAGAGCAAACCAATCAAAGTAAACAGCCTTGTGAGTTAACTCCGTATCAAAAACCTATAACTACGGTATATACGCGTCTCCAAAGGTAAAGAGCTTCAAAAGTTAGTGAAAAATTATGTTCACTGTACATCGACAAGGGAACACATACCGCTGAACACAAAAGTGGAGATCATCATGTCTAACTTCATATTCGCGATGGAAGGCTCGAAGATATAAGTTTATCCAACTATTTAATATATTTTTTTAATATGTTAATACATTTATGAGTTGTATAACGTGTGATACAATATTCCATTTAGCCTTCAATCTGCCAAAACCATGTGAGGGTTGTATTACATGTGATAAAGATGTTATCAAACTGTGATAAAGTTGTTATCACACCATCTTAACACACATGTGTGTTATCACAATGTTAAAACCATATGAGGGTTGTATCACATGTGATAAACCTGTTATCAAACCGTGATAAAGTTGTTATCACACCATCTTATTACCCTGTTTAACACACGTGTATAACACAGTGAACACAATGTTAAATAAAATTGTTATCACACAGTTAACACACTATTATATAGACTGTTTTTATTGGTTTATAAGCTAGACTGAACATATATATAATATATTTATATAAGTATTTATTATTTAATTAGTTAGTTAGTTATCTGACAGTTATGGGTATCAACCATCACCTTGAAAGGATACCTTGAAACGGTGCAATGGTCCGTTGTATATATATGTATTATATAGAAGTCTGCTGTGTAATCTGATTTGTTGTAATACCTTTCATATCAAGCAATAAAGGTGTTTTTATGTGGCATAATTTCTTCTCTGTTCAACAAAGTGGTATCAGAGCCACGACTCATGGCCTCAAGTTCTGATATATCCAATCCACAAATCCCCAAGTTAAACGGTAAAAATTACTTCCATTGAAGTATTCAAATGCAGGTTTTATTTGAATCTTTATAACTATGGGAGTTTGTAGAAAACGGAGTAAGAGAACCAGAAAATCCAACCGCCTTGAGTGCACAACAGATGAATACTTTGGGGGATTCCAAAAAAAAGGACAAAAAGGCGTTATTTTTAATCTTCCAAGCGGTGGACGAAAATATCTTCGAAAGGATCTCCTCAACCAGAACGTCAAAGGAAGCGTGGGAAATCTTGTTGAAGTCATATAAAGGGGAAGAAAGAGTGAAGATCGTGAGGCTGCAAACACTGCGATGTGAGTTTGATAACTTAAAAATGAAAGAAGCAGAATCCATTGAGGAGTACTATAATCGGGTCATCGTATTATTAAATCAGATGCGATTGAATGGTGAGATAATTGAAGACAGGAGAGTAGTTGAAAAGATTTTACGAAGCCTTACTAAAAAGTTCGAATATGTAGTCGTTGCTATTGAGGAAACGAATGATTTATCGGAATTCTCATTAGAAACACTGTTGGGAAGATTACAATCAGATGAACTCAAAATGAAACAATTCGAAATACCTTCTATGGATCATGCGTTTCAGACACAATCATCTTGGGGAGCATCTTCAAGTAACAAACCAAGAAACTTCGAAAGAAACAAAGAAACTCATAACACAAAGACATTTAAAGGCAAAGGCCGAGGGAAACCGCTTTCTCAAATGAAGTGTTATCACTGTGAACAATATGGTCATACGATCAAGTTCTGTAGAAAACGAATAGTAGAAGAAAACAACACATCAAGTTTCATGCATGAAGAAGAAAGCAACGATGACGAATCCATGTTTATGATGCTTAACGTTCAAGACACATCTCAAGATATTCTATGGTATCTCTACAACGGCTGCAGCAACCACATGACAGGTAACAAAAATTTATTTTTAAGTTTGGAAGATTCAGCAAAGAAGGATGTTAGAACAGGAGATGACACAAAACTTAGTGTTTTGGGGAATGGAGAAGTTTCCATTAAAATTAGAGATAAAGAAAAGAAAATCTCTAATGTGTTCTATGTCCCTAGATTAAAATATAACCTTTTAAGTGTAGGACAACTTGTCCTTAAAGGCTATGATTTAAGATTTAAAGATAATTTATATGAAATAAGAGACATCACTAACACTTTGATTGGAAAAGTAAATATGACTTCAAACAAACTTTTTCCAATTAAACTTGACTGTGATGATTCTTTCTCATTTAATATGAGTTCAAAAGAAGTCTCAGTCTTATGGCACCAGAGATTTGGACATGTTAACCTTGGAGCTTTGACCCACATGCACAAAAATGAAATAGTACGTGGGTTGCCAACTGTTAACATCATAAATGAAGTTTGTGAAGGCTGTGCATTGGGGAAACATTCAAGAGATTCTTTTCCCCATGACAAGGCTTGGAGAGCATCAAAACCACTTGAGTTAATACACTCAGATATCTGTGGACCAATGAGAACCTTGTCCATAGGAGGAAACAAGTATTTTCTTACATTTATAGACGATTATAGCAGAAAGGTTTGGATTTACTTTCTTAAAGAAAAGTCAGAAACCTTCAATTGTTTTATCACATTTAAAGCATTTGTAGAAAAACAAAGCGATCGTAAGATTAAATGCTTACGGTCTGATCGTGGAGGGGAGTATATTGGGCTCAATATGCAGACTCTACTAAAAGACAATGGCATACACCATTAACTTACAACCAGTTTTATACCCCAACTAAATGGGGTGGCAGAACGAAAAAATAGAACACTGGTTGAAATGGCGAGATGTATGTTGAAAAGCAAAAATCTTCCTGATATGTTTTGGGGTGAAGCTATTGCGTGTGCTGCCTATATAATTAATAGAACTTCAACTAAAAGTGTGTTCGAGAAAACTCCACAAGAAGCTTGGAGCGGGTTCAAGCCAAGTGTAAGTCATTTCCGAGTGTTTGGATGTATTGCTTATGTGCACATACCAAGTCAGAAAAGAGGGAAAATGGACGTAAAATCAGAAAAGGCCGTGTTTGTGGGGTACAGCAACAAGGCTAAAGCTTATAAGCTTTATAACCCTATGACAAAAAAGGTGATCACCAGCAAAGACGTAATATTTGATGAAGGGAAAGCATGGAAAAATCTTACATGCGATGATAAGGGTGTATGTACTATCCCTGAAGATATTAAAGAACAAAATGACTCCATCATTGAACCTGATGTAAACAACACATCTTCACAAGAGAACACGCCTTCTCCCATCAGCAACAGTGACCCATCAATGGTGTCAAATTCTGACTCAGAAGGGTCCTCTTCTTCAAATACAAATATTAGAAAAACACGAAGCTTAAGAGATCTATACGAAAACACGCAAAGACTGAACCTAGACGATATTGCAGACTTTGCATTATTTGCTGATGCAGACCCTCTACATTATGAAGATGCTTGTCACGATAAAATATGGCGAGATGCTATGGACAGTGAGATGAACTCGATATTGAAGAATGACACATGGGAATTAGTTGAGTTACCTAAGGGACAAAAGGCCATAGGGGTTAGATGGATATACAAGACAAAATTCAACAAAGATGGGGAGATAGATAAACATAAAGCGAGGTTGGTTGTGAAAGGTTACAAACAACAATATGGTGTAAACTATCAAGAAGTCCTTGCTCCAGTAATAAGACTTGAAACCATACGGCTTATCTTGGCACTTGCTGCTCAAAACAACTGGAGTGTCCATCAAATGGACGTAAAGTCTGCGTTCTTAAATGGATATATGGAAGAAGATGTATACATTGATCAGCCTAGTGGTTACGTGAAAGAGGGGGAAGAGCATAAAGTCTGTCACCTCAAGAAAGCCCTCTACGGACTGAAGTAGGCACCCAGGGCCTGGTACAGCCGAATTGAAGGGTATTTTATGAAGAATGAATTTAGAAAATGTAACTATGAACATACACTTTTCATAAAGAAGGTAGAAAGTTTGGTGCTCATGGTGTGTTTGTACGTAGATGACTTGGTATTCACTGGAAACTCTAATCAACTGATCAATGACTTTAAGGAATCAATGAAGATTGAATTCGAGATGTCTGATCTGGGTCTTCTTCATTACTTTTTGGGAATCGAAGCAAAACAAGAAGCTGGGAATATCTCTATTTCTCAAAAAAGGTATGCTACAGAACTCCTTACTAGATTCAATATGACTGACTCTCTCCCAACTTTAACTCCCATGGAAGTTGGTTGAAAGTTAACCAATGATGAAGTTGGAGGAAATATTGACTCAACTCGATATCGTAGTCTTGTGGGAAGTCTCATGTATCTCACAGCAACAAGACCCGATATCATGCATTCTGTTAGCATGGTAAGTCGATTTATGGAAGCTCCCTCAAGGAGCCATTGGGATGCTGCTAAGCGTATATTACGATATATAAAGGAAACTATAAATCATGGGATACTTTATACTCAAAGTCAAAATTCAAAATTGAAAGGCTTCTGTGACAGTGATTATGGAGGGAGCATGGTTGACAGCAGAAGCACTACTGCTATATTTTTAAATTAGGGATAGGTGCTATATCGTGGCAGTCAAGAAAGCAAAAGGTCGTTGCCTTGTCTTCCACTGAGGCAGAATATATGGCTCTCTCCTCAGCTGGTTGTCAAGCTTTATGGCTTAGGGGTATACTGGAAGAATTGGGTGTTCATCAAGAGTTTGCTACTAAAATTTTCTGCGATAATAAATCAGCCATAGCCTTGACAAAGAATCCTATATTTCATGGCAAAAGTAAACACATGCGTATTAAATTCCATTTCATCAGAGAACTTATTCAAAATCTGGAAGTCGAGGTACTCTTCTGTGGAACAAAAGATCAAGCTGCTGACATTTTCACTAAAGCTTTGCATAGTGGAAACTTCTGCAGATTGAAGAAGGAGTTGGGAATTGTTGGTGTCTAGCTTATGGGGGACTATTGGTTTATAAGCTAGACTGAACATATATATAATATATTTATATAAGTATTTATTATTTAATTAGTTAGTTATCTGACAGTTATGGGTATCAACCATCACCTTGAAAGGATACCTTGAAACGGTGCAATGGTCCGTTGTATATATATGTATTATATAGAAGTCTGCTGTGTAATCTGATTTGTTGTAATACCTTTCATATCAAGCAATAAAGGTATTTTTATGTGGCATACTTTCTTCTCTGTTCAACAGTTATCACACTCTTATGAAATTGTTAACACACTGTAATATAAAAGTGTTATCACAATGTTAGAAATATGTTATCGCACTGTGCTTTTAAATTAATCACACATAAATATGTTTTGCAAAGATTACTCCATCACAATGTATCACTTTTTGATGGAATATTTGCTATTATCATATTAGATTGGAATGTACTGTCATATTATTATTTAATGTGTTTCACACATATATTTTTAATCGCAGGGACGCATAATATTTACATATGATGTGAGTATGGGCCGCGTCAAATTTTTGAAAGCATGGTTTATGATACTTGCATATACGGAGACGTGATTAACATATGGTCGACGTTGTTGAATACAAATGAACAATTCAAAAACAAGTGTTCGCCCCGCAGGCTATTTTGTAGTACCACAACGTTGGTACGTGATACTAACCATTGATCACTTAATATAATTTAGGTTGTTTACGTGACTAACTTAACATCTTCACCTGCTGAAAAAGATGGACGATATGCTCCCCCCAAGGCTCAGCTACGGTGCCATGTATAAAATGATTGAAACAAGCTTGGAGGCCGCAATGAAGGGAGATAAGGAGCTACTTAACTTAAGGAAGATAGATTGTGGATTCTTAAACTATTAGAACAGTAGAATAACAAGATCATGCCATTAACAATTTCAATAAACTAACTAATTTCATTTGCAGATTTTTTTCCCAATTCGAAGGGGAAGACACTTCTACCTAATTGTGTTCGACATCAAACAACCGTGTTTCTTAATATTCGATAACACAAAAATCGATGTTGGCCTAGTAGAAAAGTATGGTGAACTGTTGGTAAGGTTTATCACATGTGAAAAAATCATTTTTGTTATTTCTAATTAGATTACTAATGAAAATAAAATTTTAAAACGCAACACACGACGCTTAACGACTACCAGTGAAGCATCACAAAGGAAATATCATCGCTAATCTGGCCGCCAAAATGTGTAACTTGAAATGGAGTACGATGGGAAATAATGTTGACTGTGGGATTTTTGGAGCATTATATGGGAGAACCGATAAGCCGTTGGGACTGTGGTTTCTATAAAGAGCATTTTGGACGAGAACAATAACTAAGGCGTCTCAGGCGTAAATACGTTACGACAATCCTGCTTTCTAATGGCAAAGTTTTAAGGGGATCAATTGTACAATTGCATTTGATGAGTTGGATGATGGTTTGAAGGAATCAATTCTCACATCCGCATTCAATACTAGGGAAATGCGTCTTAAGGAAGATTAGTAGATAGGAAATTAATATTAGTTGGAAAACTGATGGTATATTTTGGCTTTTATGAATGTTGTGAACATTTTGAAGTGAATATTTTGAAATTACCAGGTTGATGATTGAACGTTTTGGGTAAAGTATACTTCAATGTCAATTTATGAATCGATAAAGTATGTTTGTATTCTTTGAAGTAATTAGTCACATGTGTGAAACTTCATGAAACACTTGTGATACATTAGTTTATCACATGTGATAATGTGATACATTAGTTTATCACACGTGTTAATGTGATATAAATGGACTAAATATTATACAGAGTGCATTATTTTCCAACATCATATAACAATCTTTAACTTAGGTACAAGACATCATTTGGTTAAATACTAATACCTTGTTAACGCAACTAAGGATATATTCATATTAGTTTTGACAATAAACTAACAAGGAAAGGACCAACCTATATCATACGTGACACATTATTTATCACACTTGTTACTATGCCATTCAAATCTACTAAATTTAGCATTTGATCCATCGGTCTATCATGTGTGATGTAATATACTATAAAAAACCATATGTAACCATCATTCCAACATGTCAAAATTAATAAAAACATTCCATTTATGAATATCAAATCATAGAGACCAACATCCACAACCAAAAAAAAATTACGGTCCATCACATGATATTAAAGTCACGAAAAAACAAAACGAACAATTTGAAACCAAAAATTAAACCTAACACCAACGCAACAAAATTTGGGGAAAAGTCAATTGTCAACGACTTTCTTCAAAGGACAATTACGTGAGTCGTGATTTGCAAGCTCATGACATCCTTGACAAAGTCTCTTCGGACGTTTGCTTTTAGTTATGGCTTTCTCCCCCGCCCCCAACAAGGCTCTTACTAGTGCCACAACCTTTGTTATGAATGCCTTGTGGAGGAAGAACATCAATTTTCCGGTCGAGAAACTCCCACCAACGACTCAAGTACATCGTCTTTGTTAGTAATATCAAGTTTTTTTACGAACACCACTTATCACATCTGACTTCCATGAACGAACCTTGTCAAGGAATTCGACTACCTTCTTCTCTTCACCACTTAAATTCGTTAAGCATTGACCAACTTCGAGGTAAACATCATTGCATAGTTTGTCAACACGACTATTGCTTCCGATTGCCATATGTTGACTACGCATAACATCAATGGGGATGACCCCTCTCATCCAACGCCTAAGTATATACTGTTGTGGAATCTCACTGAAATCAAGGTTAAATAAGACGGTGAACACATGTCGACACAAAGTACCATAGTACTCAAAATGCGACAATCACAAAATAATGATCCATCTAAATGCGATTGAGCAACCTTCCCAAAAAACACAATTGGTGTTAAAAGATAATAATGTAACATCAAATTAAAATGGTAGAATAATTTTGTGAATGACAAACCTTAAACTCAGGCTTAGTTGAAGAGTATTTTTTTCTCCCTTATCGTATAAATTCTGAAATCCATTTCAGACTCCATATGCCATTGTGAACAACATGGATATCCCTTGAACATATCCTTTTGGACCTTGAAAAAATAGCACGAGTATAAACCTTGGTTGTATGATATTCAATCATGGTATCTGTCTTGAATGTTGGTGTGGTGGTATTCGTCTTATGGTCTTCATTACGCTACCTGTTCCTTTGTTTGTCTATGGTGGTATCATGTGACAAAATGAACTCTAGCAAAACATTAGTATGCTTACCAAATTTCCGGAAAAACGAGTGTGTGCTCTCAAATCTAGACGTGGTTTTCATAAGACAACACAAAGGTATATCTTTAAAGTAAGCAAGAATCCAACTTGATCTCATTTCAAATACATCCTTAATCCATGGGTGAGTATGTAGATCAAACTCATTCAACAAAGACGCCCATTTAACCTTAAATTTGTCGGGTTCGAGATGTACATTCCACACTAATTTCACTTACCGTTTTATGAAGTTTTTACCATGAATGATGTCATAACCGACCTGTAAAATACCATAATTTTAAGACAATAACAAGTGGATCTTATATATTATATGAAACGTAAATTCAAATTTCAACAAATAAAAAATTATGATCTTATCAAATGTGATAAGATGAATTGGTTATGATTAAAGGAATTGTATATGTATGATACATGGGTATGTATCACAGATAATAACCACATCACGTATAATTGATCACATTATGATTTCAGTTACACCAAATATTTTAACGTGTTAATATTGGGACACATAAAAAATAAAACAAAACATATAATACCTTGCCAGGGAGCTTTTTGATGATACGCAACATGCAAAGTCGATGTCTGACATTGGGAAAAACAACATGAATCACTTCTTTAAGGGAACAATCTTGATCAGTCAAAACAAGTGTCGGTTGACGATCATAAACCTTCAAGAAGGACTCCAACAACCACGTATATGCTGGAGCATTTTCTACACTAATCAATCCTGACCCAAAAACAATCGATCGCCTATGGTTATCAGTGTTCAAAAAGGCGCGTCATGGCATGCGTCATGGCTCGATATGGCGTAAGACGCGTCTCCTCCGTTACGAAATGGCCCATGACGTTTCTATATGTGTGGTTCACGCCATGGCGTCTTAAGGCACGCCATGGCGCGCCGCGACGCAAGTTTTTTTCTAAGACGTGATATTTTCAAAAAAAATTATTTTTTTATCTTTTGTGTTTTTACATTTTTAACTTTATATTTTCCGCCTTTATAGATTTATCTAATCACGACACTCACAGTTTCAAGAACTCATAAACGTTATGGAATTATGATTAAAACGAATTGTAAATTTACCTTTATAAGCTCTATTTTAAATATTCAATCAAAAACTATTTTTATAATAATAATCTATATGTATGTTCTTTTTCTAATATGAATGTATTTTTTTGATATAATTATCTTACTAGAATAATATATAGAAAACAAATATATATATATATATATATAATTATATATTTGACATACAAATTTGCCGCCTATGTCACGCTTTGAAAAACGTCGCGTCCTCGCCGTGGCATGTAAGGCTTGAGGCTTAACCTCGCCGCCACGCCACGCCTTACGCCATTTTGAACCTTGATGGTTGTGAATGGTACAAAAACCATATTACACCTGCAATAACACGATAAAAAAATAAGCCTAAATCAATAAAAAAAACCGATATTATTAAAACAATAAATTAACTCACTTGTTGAAACGATATATCGCACCAAACGACATAACATCGCCAAACTCTACATAATTCAACCATGTCAGATCATTGGCCAAAAACATTGATACCGATCGACCGTTCTCAATTTTATACTCAAATGCAAAGTTTGTCCCATTTAGTCTTTTGTCGTTCATCATGTTTATGACCATTTGTGCATCTCCATCACCAATATAGTTGTTAAGACCCCTCTTGAATTTCTTATAATCGAAAACACTAGACCCAACCTCATCGTAGCCCATTTCAGGCAAACCTGCAACTTGTGAGCTCTTGCAGGCCCAATATTTTACCTCCCCGACCAGTGTACCATAACTTTGTCATCATAGCTGAGTTGTCGACTCTTACGTGATAGAATTCTATCCGCATCATCAAGCAAATCATGGTTATGGTATGGAAAAAATAATATAGTCTATATGATGACTGTGTCCCCTCTATGTACTTAAACCTAACAGACACCTAACAATCTGCAACTTTAAAGTTCGTATTTTGTACTTGTCTCTGGCGGCCATCCACTTCAATCAAGTCAATAGACCCTTTTTCGGTTTCCCGTACTTATGACAAACAACATATTTCAATTTCACTATACCACCCTTCCTCGTCTTTTGAGTTGAGAGTGGAATGTCAAACCTAGCATTGTCAGCATACCTCCAATACATTTCAATTCCTTCCTTCAATGAACCAAATATTAAGCCAACAACCGGTTGAATATTGATTGGTACGGACGGAATACACAGTCTACAATCGCGAGGACTTGCAACAACTCCTTTAGGATGTAACGCGGTTAAATCTAAAAGATGAATTGTGGAACGATGTTTACATAAATGTATAAATAATAAAATCACTTGTCATATCAACAAAATTTGTATACCAACGAAAAATTAAAAGAAATCAAAATCATTGACGTCCATCACATGAGATACAAAAATCACTTCTAATGAGTTAGCCCACTGTACTAAATAAGGCACAATAAAATAATAGATCTACAATACAAAGAATGCTTATATTAAAAAAAATTAACAACATCAAAACAATCTACAACAAAACATTTAAACAAACCTATCATGTTGTTATATTTTGTTTAATCACATGTGATATGCATTACAATAAAAAAGGAGTTGAGATGTACTGGTTTCTAGTGGTCTTATTCTAAACCAAGATTCCTATTACGTTAAACTAAAATCAGCATGTACAAATTCGACTCAAATATTGAATCCACTAATCAGATCGTTTATCACATACATAATCAAAATTTTCATCACATGTGATAAGCAGTCCAATATGAAGAAGTCGCACATGTACTGGGTTCTACATTCTATATCACTGTGACGGTATTCTAAAACAAAATTCATATTACATTAAACTGAAATCAACATGTGGAAATTCGAATCAAATACTGACTACCCTGATCATATCGTTTATAACACACCTAATCAAATGTTTACCACAAGTGATACATGATCCAACATCCATTACACAATTAATCATATGTTTATCACATGTGATACATAAAACCCATTACAATATTTGTTTGGGTAAAAAATCACACCTCACGACCGACGCAGGAAAGTAAAGGACTTGCTTCACATGAAAAGTCTTGTATAAAGATAAGGTCTCTCAAATTATGCACAATCATATCTTCAATCGTCGTCAATAAGGTATCCCTGTCGTACGACCGAAATGTCCACCGAAAAAGGCGACCGTCGTACGATTATCCTTGACATTAACTTACTAATGGTCGACAAGTGCTTCTTTTATGGCTATTTAATGCAGGTCAAGCACCATAAAGGACAACGGTCATAACGGAAGACTGTAATCAAGAGTATTCAATGACAAGGACCATTTTCCACATTTATGAAGGCCATTAATGACGCCAAAGCCTATATAATCCAAGACTGAAGACGCATTCAGGGGCACTGATTTTCAAAGATATACAACGAATTCTTTGCGATAAACAACCGATTCTCAGGGACTCACCAAGAAGCATTCTCGAAGCATTCGAACGATCATTCGCAGAAACGCACGACGAAGCATTATTTCACACGACGCACGATACAATTTTACAATTAAGTCTATTTCTCTTGTAATTGTAATCTGTTGTACACCCAACACTTGTTACTAAAGGACGTCGTCCCTGTTTGACGACCATAGTGCACTGACGACTTCTATAGTCGACCACTGTTTTTACCCTCGACGGGGTTTTCCCCGTCACCATATTATCTTGTCACTTTCTATTTTTGTTATCCGTCTTATGATTTTTCGCGTGATCCTTTCGTTAGTTGTTAAAGCGTCACATCGAGTTATCCTTTGGGTGATTTTTGGCATTAACAGTTTGACGCCCACCATAGGGCCCCATCTAGAGAAAATCTCCGACAAAATGTACGTCCTAATAATCGTTTCTTGAGCTCTCTCTGTTTTTTAGGAATTGTCGGGTCAAGGGAACCTTTTCAATCAGCAAAATGGTCCAAACCAAAATGCTGGCAACTTCATCGGACATCAGAACGGTCCAAACCAGAATCATAATCAAGCAAAGTTTTCTGGGTATCAGAATGGTCCACTCCAGAACCCAGGAGGCTTCTACGGTCCTCAAGGAATCCCACTCCAGAATTCAGGAAACTTTTCACAAGGTGGTTTGAATCAAAATGTCGGGAATGCTTTCGGTCAACAAAATGGCCCAAGACCATTTTCTGGAGTTCCCCCTCAAGGACGATATCCACCACAGCACCTTCGACCACCACCACTGTTTCAGAATCAAACGATGCCTATGTCGTCGACAAAATTTCGGTCGATTCTTTTTCAAAATACCCATGTCATCGGTGACATTTCACACTATCCCGTTTCAGACTCCCTTCATTCCGATTCCAACGATAAGCATCCCGATGATGCCCCAGCCGACGTTCACTTTTCCACCTCAAGGAGATGCTACTGACTCGACGCATCATAATGGCTTACAAACGAACGCTGGCTCTGTCCCTACGACAAATGGAGGGTCCAGTCAAGACGATCCGGTCGCCTGACGTATGAAATTTCTCGAAGATTAAAATGAAAAGATGTTATCACTGTTATCCAAATTACCTGGTGCTTCCGTCCCCGTCGACGTCGAGCCTCGCTCCGGATTTCAGGCGTCCCCTTTTGTCGACGAAATCGCAACTGTCGACACCCCAAAAAAGTACAGTATTCCAACTTTCACGCCCAAGTATTCGGGTAAAACCGACCCGACAGAACACATCGCTCAATACAAACAATTAATGTGGACTGCATCAATCCCGCATCAGTACCAAGAAGTCTGCATGTGCAAGAGTTTTGGTGCGACCCTTACAGGAGTTGCTCTCCAATGGTTGATCAAAGTCAATCCCAAGTCCATCGGCAATTTTGCTGAGTTGGTCAACCAGTTTTCACAACAGTTCGCTAGTGGTCGCTAGATGGAGAAGCAGATCATTGACTTGTATTACATGACTCAAAAAGCTGGAGAGTCCATTCGCAGTTATTTTAATCGCTTTAACGCAGAAATGATCAGTATTCAAAACTGCGACGTTAAAACTGCAATCGAGGCCTACAAGCGAGGTCTTGACGACCACAGTTCAGGAATGTACACCGACCTCACGAAATACCCTCCAGAAAACTTTGAAGACGTCCGAGCTAGGACGTTGGATTACATGAGAGTTGAGGACGACGTGGCGTTCCATCGTAAGCATTCGAGCGACAAGAAATTGTTGGGAATAAAGAAACCGGATTTCAAACCCAAGGCGAACGTCAAAATAAAACCTACATGCCAGATATCGAACGCCTGATTCGAAAAGGAGAAGACCAATCCTACGACCAAGTTTCCCCAATATCCTAAGATTTCCTCCTATGGATTCAAGGGTACATCAAAGGACTTGGTCGAAGCCTTAAAAAAGTGAAATCAACTATTCGATGGCCCAAGAAGAGCGAAAAAGATGACGCCAATAAAGACAAATCCAAGTGGTGCGACTTCCATAGTGACTATGGTCACACGACGAATGATTGTGTAGCACTACAAAAGGAAATGGCTTGGCTCGTCCCCAAGGGTCATCTTCAAGATTGATCGAAAAAGAGGCAACACCTGTAAATAATACACGACCAACATCCCCTGTCCACGTGAATGTCGTCAACTGTGTGACAGGAGGATCAGACGTATGTGGTCTGACTTACTCGGCCACCAAAAGGCACGCCAACCAAGTATCGGATGAGCACCCGATTCCTCGGTCGTCAAGACGAAGACAAGAATTGGAGTTGGAATCAATGCCCATAACATTCTATCAAGACAATCTCCAAGACAGCTGGCAAAAGCATCATGACGGGTTGATTATCCAACTTACCGTTAGACATTGTTCGACCAAAAGAGTCTTGGTCGATAGGGGAAGTTCAGCTAATATTATTTTCCTCAGCACCAATAAGGCGATGGGTATCGACAAGTCAGAGATCGTTCGCCCTTCAACGACTCTGGTAGGGTTCAATGGAGACTCGACCAATACTCTAGGGGAGATTATTCTTCCAGTCTACACTAAAGGGATCAACAAGCAGACAAAATTCAACGTCATCAACTGTTCGTTAGCTTATAACATAATTCTTGGTCGAACATGGATCCACGGCATGAAATTCGTCCCCTCAACGTACCATCAAACGATCAAGTTCCCAATGCCGTAGGGAATCCAGGAGATTAAAAGCGAACAAAAGACCACTCGTGATTGCTACAAGGCGACGTTGAAACGTCAGAAAAAGACGTCTAGCAATTACAGAGTCAGGATGTCCCTGAGTTTGTCGACGACTATCGCCTGGAAGAAGTCATCCTAGACCAAGACAAGCCTGATCAAGTTGTCTTTGTGGGGGCATCACTAGATCATACCATAAAGAAAAAGCTAATCTCTTTTTTGCAGGAACACGCCGACTATTTTTCTTGGACGCACGAAGACATGGTCGGCATAGACCCAGACGTCTTCTCTCATAAATTGAACGTCGATCTATCGTATAAGCCTATAAAAAATGTCGGAAATTCGCTCCTGAGCGAAATAAGGTGATCAACGATGAGGTCGACAATTTGCTCAAGACTTGTAAGATCAGAGAAGTGAAATACCCTGACTGGTTGGCCAACGTCGTGGTCGTACAGAAGAAAAAGAGAAATGGAGAGTATGCATCGATTTCACAGATCTCAACGAAGCTTGCCCTAAAGATCCATCTCTATTAACCCATATCGATGATATGGTCGACGCAACCGCAGGACATGAACTATTGACGTCCATGGATGCTTATTCAGAATATAAACTGATCCTAATGCACAACGACGACCAGGAGAAGACCTCTTTTATGAGAGACAAAAGTATTTACTGTTATAAGGTCATGCTTTTTGGTTTGAAAAATGCAAGATCGACATGTCAATAAGATGTTCAAAGAACATCTTGGTGTCAAGTCAAAATAAGCGACTGCTCGCACTGATCATCTGAAGAGATCTTTCGACGTCCTCTTGGAGTATGAAATGAAGCTAAATCCTACGAAATGTTCCTTTAGAGGTAGTGCTGGGAAAATTCTAGGATACATAGTCACACGACGAGGAATAGAGGCTAATCCTGATCAAATTAAAGCTCTGGTCGACATTAAGTCACCTAGAAACTTCAAAGAGGTCCAACGACTTACCGGTAGTGTGGCGGCGTTGAACAGCTTTATCTCACGATAATCGGATAAATGGCATCTATTATATAATGTCTTGAGAAAAAACAAGGGTTTCGATTGGACGAACGACCATGAACGTGCGTTGCAAAAACTAAAAGAATACATGGCGTATCCACCCCTACTATTGAAACCAAAGGATAACGAGGTCTTACAACTCTATCTTGCCGTAAGTCCTCATTCTGTAAGTGTCGTCTTAACCAGAGAAGACGACAAACAACAGCTCCTGATCTATTACGTGAGTAAATCTTTATTTAATGCTGAAACCTGGTACACGTCTATGGAGAAATTATTATTATCGCTAGTCACATCGGCTAAACAGTTACGACACTATTTCGAATCTCATCCTATAACTGTTGTGACCAAGTTTCCTCTTAAGTCTGTCTTAAGAAAACCAGAGTTAGCAGGTCGATTAGCAAAATGGAGCATATATCTTAGTAGTTACGACATCGACTTTAAGCCTAGGTCGGCGATCAAATCGCATGTCCTAGCAGATTTTGTGGCCGATTTCAGTCCTGAACTGGAGAAAGAAGCACAAGACGAGACTTTTACTGTGGCGACTACAAACGACACGACCTGGATGCTACATGCCGACGGTTCATGTAACACCAGGGCGGTAGGTCTTAGCGTCGTCTTAAAGTCGCCACAGGGGGGGGGGGGGGGGGAAGATGGTGTACTCCATACGATGCGACTTCAAAGCCACAAACAACAAAACTGAATATGAAGCCCTAATCGTGGGAATGAACATGGCCCATGACTTGGGGGCAACCGGACTTGACGTCAAAAGTGATTCCCTATTAGTCGTCAATCAGATGAATGGGGAATTCGCGGCAAAAGACTCCAAGATGACAACTTATCTTAAAGTAGCCAAAGAAAATAAAAAAAATGTTGGATCCATTCTCAATCGAGCAAATCCCAAGAGATCAAAATACTCAAGCCGACGTGCTAGTAAATCTTAGGTCTGCACTTAGTAAGCCATCGTTCAACGCCATCTCTATAATTCATCTGGAGACCTCGTATATCGAGGATTCTGAAGAAATTCATGTCCTCGACGAAAAAAACGGTTGGTCGTACGACATCAAGAATTATCTCACGCACGACCAGCTGCCCGAAGACAGGATGGAAGCTTGAAAACTTTGATTTAAGGCTTCGAAATATCTCATGATCGGTGACAGACTTAATCAACAATCGTCAACAGGTCTGAACCTAAGATGCATTGACAACCAAGCCCAGGTGCAAAAAAATCCAAATGAAATGCACTAAGGTGAATGTGGTAATCATTCAGGTAGTCGTAGTCTTGCGAATCAAATATCTCGACAAGGTTAGTATTGGCCAACCCTGCGATGAGATGCCATCAGGTACGTCCAAGGTTGTGACTCATGTCAACGACACTCAGGTATGATCCACTAACCTTCTGAGCCTTTGCATACGACATTGATCCCATGGCTCTTCATGAGATGGGGAATGGATATCGTCGGTAAGTTACCCCCTGCCCCTGGGCAGAAAGTCTTTTTATTAGTCCTTACGGATTATTTTTCTAAATGAATAGAAATAGCTGCTTTCTCCCAAGTCCGGGATAAAGAAGTCGTCTCTTTTATCCAGACTTACATTATCTGTAGGTTTGGAATTCCCTTCCGAGATAGTATGTGATAATGGATCACAATTCATAAGTGATCGCACTCGACAGTTCTACGAGGATCATAATATCAAACTCACCACCTCAACCCCACGTTATCCTCAATCTAATGGTCTTGCAGAATCCAGCAACAAAGTCATCATTAATTCAATAAAGAAAGGACTTAAGGCTGTGAAAGGAAGATGGGTCGAGAAACTCATATCCGTCCTATGGGGCAATCGTACGACGTTGCGTACATCCACAGGATAAACCCCATTCTCCTTGGTTTACGGCTGTGAAGCGGTCTTTCCTATCGAAGTATAACTGCCAACATCGGGACATACCTCAGTCGACCATAATTTGGTGGACTTAAGTTACGATCTCGATGCTCTCGAAGAGCTAAGAGAATCCACCTTAGTCAAAATGGCATCGCAGAGACAGGTCGTCGAACGACACTTCAACAAAAATGTTAAGGCCAAATTCTTTCAGGAAAGCGACTTCGTCTTACGACGAGTATTCCAAATTACTAAAGAGCTAAACGCGGGTAAATTGTCCAGTAAGTGGAAAGACCATACCGTATATCTGAAGTCGTAGGAAAATGTGCTTATAAGCTCCAAACCCTCGATGATCAAGACATCCCACATAGCTGGAACGCGGTACATCTAAAAAATATTACTTTTAAATATTTTTCTTATAATTTATTTATTATGACGACTACTGACTTAAGCATCAGAGGGTCGTTGGTCAAACCAACGACCACCCGCTAACCATGTGTATCGCAGGGCCGCATGATCGCACGAACGCCAGTCTTACGACTAATCTCATACAACCAGTGTCTTACGACTAATATATTGCGACCGAAGTCTTACGATCTAAGTTCCACGATTTAAGTCTTACGACCCTAGGTCCGGGACTTGGAAAAAACTTACAAGGCCTTTGTCGCACGATCTCTCTATAAGTGCCTTGGATGCACGACTTTTACTTTTATTAACATATTGCTTCTATCGCACGATCTATGCATTCTACGCATGACAAGTATGTTATTGCAAGGATCACCAGATTAATGCACTATCCATGTAATAAATATAAAACGCTCGACAAAAACTTATAAGACAGGAAGACTTGTATTAAAATTCCAAAAAATACAACCAAAAAGGCGCAACCACCAACGATCGCCCATAGAAAAAACAGAATAAAAGGAAAACAAAGGTTGGGGAGGCTCTTGGTTCTAGACGAGCCCCTCATCAGCGTCATTGGCCCCGACGCCTACCACCTCTCCTTCTTCAAGCTCGTCCTCCAGGTCGAGCTCTTTCTCATCGCCGACCTGCTCCATGTAGGTGGCAAACTCGGCCGCATCATTGGCCATAGGGTTCCCCTGTAAATGATGGCACATAATTGCCGCCTTGACCTTGAGATGGGTGAACGCCTCAAAGGAGGCCAATCGCCCTTCTTGTTCGGCGATCAACCTCTCCTAAGAGCCAACAAGCGATTTGAGGCCCTCGACCCGAATCTCTCTCTCCTTGACCTTGGCGTCAGACATGGAAGCCATCGCCAAAGCTTCCCTCCAATGCTCCCATAGCTCCTCTTTTCCCGATTCGTGACTTGCAGATGACTTTGCATATCATCGAGTCAAATCCAGAGAGATTCCGCCCTGGCCGTCGCCGCTTGTTCCCCCTCACGACCTTTACGCTCCGCTTCTTCAGCACGTCGGATTCGCTCGACGGCCATAGGGGCCAATCGCCTGATTTTCTCCATATGATTGAACAGACAGAGTGATGCTTGAAACGCTTGTAGACGCACGATCCATCAATTAGAATATTAGACAAAAAACAAAAAGTCTAAACTAACAGTAAAAGCTCACCTTAAAGGAGAGCCCAACAACATGATATCCCACTTCCTCGATTGGGACCTCCTCGTATCTCCCTTGGAATTAAGGAAAAAGAAATTTCCTTAGGTCGGGGAAGAGCTTTGCCGCATCGAGGGCATCGTCGGACATAAAATTCGACGGCAACGTAAAGTTGACCGTCGAAACCTCTTGACCACCCTCAGTTTCGTGGCCCTTCCCTTTGTCTAGTAGAGCAGACGATTGGGGAGTTGTCGCCTCAACTGATGGCGTCACCTCTGACGACGAAGGAGCCACCGTCACACTAGCTACGTCTTCAGACGGATTCGCCAACTCGGGTACGGAAACCACCGAAGGATCGCCACTCTTAGACGATGGTTTCTTCCGGAACATCGTCCTAGTGTTCTTTATCCCCGACGACGGGGATGGTGGGGCTTTCCTCTTCATCTCCATGGCCTTTTTGGCCAGAAGGAGTTGCATCTCTCTCTTCGAGAGACCATGCGGCAGCTTAGACCCAGATCCACCTGCAATCGGAAACGAAAATCAAAAAGAAAGAAGAAAACGGATCGTATGACCAGACGTCGTATGATCAACATCCAAAGTAGCACACAATTTACTTGACATATTCACTTCTTATTCATTCTCTTCTACTCCTCCCCTTGCGGCTGACGACTCAGACGTTTAGGCCTCAACAGGTTCATCGTTAGAGTCCTCGACGAAAAGTGTGCGATTGGTAGAAAAAGAATGATCCTCGATGCTATATCGTAGGAACCGTTCGATCTTCTCTAGAGTCTCAGTAAAGGGTTGAACTCCGTTGATGTCAATAACTAGATCACAAGAGAAAGCAGGTAAGTACGACATAAAGAATAACAATGCAAGAAGTCGTACGACAAAAGAAAAACCTACCATCTCTATTCCAAACCGCCATTACACATGAAAAATCTCCCTCGACAAGGTCTAGAGATCGCATCCTACCAAAAACATACCACGCCTTCCAACCTCGGTCGTTTACCACGGTATTATGGACTAAGACACGATCTCCCCTAAGCCTTGAATGGTGGCTATACCGACGATTGCTATCCCCCTTCACTATGTAAGCTGCCAAAAGGTCATTTATCGTGAAAGGCATCTCCCAGTTGGACGTAACTCTTTCAATCACATGAACGATGCGCCAAAACTGAGGCATCGTCTGTCCAGGTGACAGATCGAACCTATCCAAGAACGGCCTGGATAACGACGAGTAGGGCCACCTAAACCCTATTCTGAAGGGATATTCGTACATAACGAAATATCCCCTTGGACATTGATAAGAAAGAAGTTGGTCAGGAGGGTTTATCCTAATAGCAGTGGGTATTTAGGCCAGAGCCGTAAAAACATCAAGCTCGTCCCTCTCATCGATTGAACTAGGAGGCTCACTCGACATGATAATGTCAGGAGAAGTCACTTGGGCCACGTACAACTCTCTGACGTCCCAATTCTTAGAGGGTTTCTTCGCTGAAGTCTTAATATGAATGAGGGGTATAGAAGTCGTACCTTAAATATGCTTTTAAAAACCTCAAAATCTTTGAAAGGATTCGGTTCTTGCAGAATTCGAAAAAGATTTCAAGAAAATATCTCTCTAAAATGCTCGGAAACGTAAAAAAGGAAATAATCGACTTTGAAACCCTATTTATATGGTTTCCAAGTGTCAGGTCGAGCCGCTCGATGATCGGTAAGTGTCATCGCCACTTCGCATGACACCGCCGGATGGACACCACATGTCCACAGCTGTCATCCACACGCGTGAACGTCAGCACGACATCATCAACCTTATCGACTTCTTGGTTACCTTTGAACCTATTTGGTTCCTTTCGAACCAGAGTCGACTCAATGGTCGACACATGTCCATTCAGTTACCTCAGAAATTAAAATTAAAATTCGCACGCCAAATTTCAATTTTGGGGGCACTCTGTTTAAGTAAAACATCACACCTCACCACCGATGCAGGAACATAAAGGACTTGCTTCGCACGACAAGTCTTGTATAAATATAAGGTCTCTTAAATTATGCATGATCATATCTTCAATCGTCGCCAGTAAGGTATCCCTGTCGTACGACCGAAATGTCCACCGAAACAGGCGACCGTCGTACGATTATCCTTGACATTAACTTCCTAATGGTCGACAAGTGTTTCTTTTATGGCTATTTAATGTAGGTCAAGCACCATAAAGGACAACGGTCATAACTAAAGACTGTAATAAAGAGTATTCAATGACAAGGACCGTTTTCCACATTTATGAAAGCAATTAATGACGCCAAAGCATATATAATCCAAAACTGAAGACACATTCAAGGGCATCTGGTTTTCAAAGATATACAAATAATTCTTTGCGATAAACAACCGATTCTCAGGGAATCACCAATAAGCATTCTCGAAGCATTCGAACGATCATTCGCAGAAACACATGACGAAGCTTTATTTCACACGACGCACGATACAATTTTACAATTAAGACTGACGTTCGTGCGATCCTGCGGCCCTACAATAGATAGAGTTAGAGGGTGGTCGTTGGTTTGACCAACGACCCTCCAATGCTTAAGTCAGTAATCATAGAATAATATCAATTGAAAGAAAAATATATTCCAAAGAAGTATTTCTTTAGATGTACAGCGTTCCAGCTACATGGGATGTCTTGATTGTCGAGGGTTTGGATCCTATAGGGACCTTTTCCGACAACTTCGGATATTCGATACGGTCCTTCCCACTTAGTGGATAACTTACCTGCGTTCAGCTTCTTGGTGTTTTGGAATACCCGTCGTAAGACGAAGTCACCTTCCTGAAAGACTTTGGTATTAATATTTTTGTTAAAATGTCACTCGACGACTTGTCTTTGCGATGCCATTTTTACTAAGGCAGATTCCCATATCTCTTCGAGAACATCGAGGTCGTAACTTAGATCCACCGAATTGTGGTTGACGGAAGTATGCCTCGATGTCGGTAGTTGCGTTTCGATAGGTTGGACTGCTTCACAGCCATAGACCAATGAAAATGGCGTCTGACATGTTGCGGTACGTGGTGTCGTACGATTAGCCCATAGGACCGATGGGAGTTCTTCGACCCACCTTCCCTTTGCAACTTTGAGTCTTTTTCTTATCGAGTTGATGATCATTTTATTGTTGGATTCTGCAAGACCGTTAGACTGCGGGTAACGTGGAGTTGAGGTTGTAAGTTTTATATTACGATCCTCGCATAACTGTTGCGTACGGTCACTTATGAATTTTGATCCATTGTCATAGATGATCTCGGAAGGAATTCCGATCCTGCAGATAATGTTTGTTTGGATAAAATAGATGACCTCTTTGTCTCTAACCTGGGAGAAAGAAGTTGCTTCTATCCACTTAGAAAAAATCCGTAAGGACTAATAAAAAGACTTTCTGCCCAGGGGCAGGAGGTAACTTACCGACGATATCCGTTCCCCATCTCATGAAGGGCCATGGGATTAATGTCGAATGCAAAGGTTCAGAAGGCTGGTGTGTCGTACCTGAATGTCGTTAACATGAGTCGCAGCTTTGGACGTACCTGATGGCATCTTGCCTTATGGTCGGCCAATAGTAGCCTTGTCGGGATATCCGATTTGCAAGACTACGACCACCAGAGTGGTTTCCACATTCATCATCGTGCATATCTTTCAGAATTTTCTGCACCTGTTCTTGACTATCGATACACCTTAGGTTCAGGCCCGTCGATGATCGTCAATAGAGTCTATTGTCGATTATAAGATTTCTCGAGGCTTTGAATCGAATCTTTCGGGCTTCCATCCTGTCTTCGGGTAGTTGGTCATACATAAGATAGTTCTTGATGTCATATGACCAACCGTTTACTTCATCGAGGGCGTGAATCTTCTCGGAGTCCTCGATGGATGAGGTCGTCAGATGGATCATAGGGATGGCGTCGAACGACGGCTTATTGAGTGCTAATCCGAGATTTGCTAGCGCATCTGTGGATCCCAGATTAGTGCAATAGATATGAAATCAGTAAACAATAGCAATAAACTCAGTTGATTTTAATCCGTCATCCATCTCATATTCATTCAATACGATAAACCATTCAGAGTGTTTACAATACGGTTACAATGGTTATCGATGATTTCTCTCTTCTAAGCTCTCTTCTGTCAAAAATAGGTTTAAACTAAACCTTATATACCAAGGGCTTAAGCTTCAAGCCCATGGCCCATTAAGCTAAACTAAGCCCGTTTATCAAATAAAGGCTTTTACAAAAATAAATAACTTTATAATTCTTTATATAACTTTCTAATATGTAGGATATTTATGGTCATAACAATCTCCCCCTAATGTTATATAAATAAAAAAATGGTCTTAAAATCTTCAGATCTTGATCTTCTTTCCCTCTTGAATCTTTAAAACACTTTGGTGTTGCTCGTCTTCATGACTTTCCAAGCTCTCCCTTGAATAAATCTCTTGGTCTTCATAGTTTCAACTTTATCACCAGATTCAATGAATCTGTCTTTGAACTGCAAGTTGAATTTGCTTTCAGCTTTAAGAAGTTGTAGAACCAATATGCTCGAAGGAAGAAATAATAATTTGTAGCGAAGACCACTTAATATGGAATTAAGAAGATATGATCCCTTGTAAACAGTTTGAACTCCTTTTGGAATTGATCAAATATCAGTTACTCCCCCTCAACCTTGGCTAACTCCCCCTCAACATGATAATTAGTGTCTTTAAATCTGTATCATTTCTCCCCCTCATGATGAGTAGGAGCATCCGGAGCATCATGTAATATCAAAGACAAGACTGATGAGTAGCAAAATAGTAGGTAAACGTGTAAGTAACCAGGATGGGGTAAAAATTAACACAGAAACACAACAGTAACTGTTGTCGCAACAATTAAAATAATTGTGTGGCCTATGTTCAGAGTTGGCATTGAGGTATCTGTAACACCCTGAAATTTTGAAAAACGGAATAAGGGTTTGGTGAACGTCCGCAAGGTGCAGCCGGGCGTCCTTGCAATGCGGAAGTCCGCATGTCATCCGCGGAAGCAACATGGGATTTTTGGGAAGTAAGCAGTTTGGCTGAGGCCGGACGTCCGTGAAGGACCATGCGGACGTCCGTGAAGGACCATGCGGACGTCCGCGATGCGTCTGATGATATTTTGTTGCTTTTAAGGCCTCTCTCTCTCTATTCCCTCATTTCACTTTCCAAAACCCTAACTCAACCTCTCTCTCCCTCTCTCAGCCGGTTTCCCCCAAGAAAACACAAACCCTCCCTTTTCTCTTTCATCTTCTTCTCCCAAACTAAAACCATTTCCACCATTGTTGAAGGTATGGAAGCTTGGAGCTTTTATGGGAGACTAGGAGCTTTGCTCTAAGGATCCAGGTGATAAAGGTAATATCTCTCTACCCAAAAGCTAGGGTTTTATGGTTTTCATCTTCTATTCCATTGTGGGTTTTATTGATTTAATTTTGGGTATGCTTTGTTAAGGAAACATTCTTCTTCTTCATCCACAAATTAGGGTTTTGATATAAGTTGGGATTTGGATGTAAAATGTTTGGGCAATGATTCCACATGTTTGGATCTGAATATTTATGGTTGGAAACTTGTGGATCTAGGTTTTTGAAAGATTTGTCTTGAGGATTCATGTGCTTCAAAGGAGCTTACGTTTGGGGGGAAATCTAGATTTAGCCTAAATCTAGCAAGGTGAGTTCAAGTTGCTTTGTGAAAACTTTGTACATGCCAAAAATGTTATTTTCCAAGTATTTATGTGTTTTACATGAAAATTATCATTGGTTGAGTTATTTGGTGGATTTTGACTTTTGAAGTATTTAACTTGGGAAATATTGTAAAATACCCATATTTGGGATTTTTGGGAAACTTGATAGATAAATCATAAACGAAAATGTTTTGAGGAGTTGTCTTATACATGGAGTCTAGTTGACATGAAAATGCATTTTAGTATAATTTGGATATATGCATATAGTACGTTATGGGATGATTTGAAAATGTAACAGTGTGAGTCCCTTGGAAAAGAGGGTTGTCCTAACGCAAAGTTCGTTTCGGGTTTTCATGGATTTGAATTATTTATTGGTAAAAGTGTGTGTTGCTACGTTTAAACTCATTATATGACTTTTCATGAATTATCTTTTGAGTCAGTTGAGCTTATGGCTCGGTATTGGATTTTGTTAAGTCTTGGGGACAATTGTCCAGTTTTGATACCTCAAAGTCGAGTTTTGATCATGATTTATGTTATTGGGGAATTGCATGTTTTGAATGCACTTGTTTACTCGTTTGGGGTCGTGTAATGTTTTAGACCTTATTAGCTATGGATCTATATGCTCTTGAGTTTTACGTTCAATGTTGAGATGCTAGTTTCTCTCATTGTAGCATGGAATAGGCATCGGGTTCCATGATAAGTAAGGTGTGGGCCTATATGGTCGGGCGTCGTCTCATGGGCAGTAAGGTGTAATTCCATATGTGCTTGGCACGGGATACGCATCGGGTTCCATGATAAGTAAGGCGTGGGCCTATATGGTCGGGCGTCGTCTCATAGGCAGTAAGGTGTAATCCCAAATGTGCTTGTTTTGTGGATTTCGAGTGACCCAATGTATAGACCTGGAGTGGTTGAAATTGGGGGCTCCCAAGTCTCGCTGGCAATAGATCTGGAGTGATTGAGCTCAGTTTACGAGAGTAATCCACGTGTTTGCTTTGTTGCATAGTAGGTGACCCACTTTTGTATTCCGTCACGTGCAATGTAAACGGGCCTCCCCCGTCACCGAAAGGTGTTGCTTTGGGTATTTGTTTCATCCATGTTTTCGGTGACGTATCATGTTTATAGGGATTGTTTTTCCACGTTATGTGAGTTATGGATTATGCTTTATCCTTGTTTGGGATGTTTGGAATAATGGCGATTTATTTACGAATTCAATCGTTTTGAGAATCAAATGCTATTTCACCTTTCACGTTGGTTTTGGGGATGAGTCCATTTTGGGAATCATTTTATATTAAAGTTTTCAGCACGGAATTTGTGTGAGTTGGAAAATGGGTGATTTGCATCTAAAGTAAATTCTTTTGAACTCATGACTTAAATTGCATCTCTCTCGATTTATGAATTTATATGGTCATGATAAAACTCTTGAACTCACTAGGCGTTAGCCTAACCCTTTTTTTCTTTGTTGGCATGTGCAACAGGCTCAGGTTGGGAGTAGCTTTAGCTACACTGTGAAGTGACGAGTGCTAGTAGAGTGCATGAGAAGTGATTTTGATTAGGGAAGTCTTCCCGGTATTTCTGGTCCTTTATAGAGAAGATATATCATAGATATTTTTAATTCATCATTACCGCACTTATTTGGTATTAGCAACTTGTGTTTGTGTTAAGTTACGCCCGTCTTAAGTCATTAATTGTGGAAATGGTGATGTTTACACTTTGAGGAATTTTCAAGGATGGTTTGTAGAAAGGATTCTATCCTCTTTTGATTATTTATCGAGATATTTGTTAGTTGCTCTTTACAAATTTTGAGGGTGTTACAATATCTCTGATAGGACTTCCAGTTATCACTGAAGTAAAATCTTAAAAATTACTTCTCAATCTTTTCTGGCAATATCACACATATATGCAAATGGAATCACAAAGACTTGTGCATGTGTGAAAGAATTAAATTATAGCAGTTTGGCTAAAATATTGATTTAACCTGGGATACAAGTTAAAAATCAATAGATTCAGTGATTAGAATATGAAGTTCAGAGACCGGAGCTGATGTCTTCCTTTTTCAATATCTAAGACCTCTGTGTGAGGAATAGATAGATTATGTGCTAAATCTCCGTGAATATATGAAACAATCATCTTTTGTGAGATTCTTGAGTGGTTAGGTGGGGTGACACGAGTTATCGACACTGGGTCCATGTATGTTTCAATATTCATCTCCAAAGAACGAGAATGAATAGATTGTGTGGTTACCCGGATAACTGACTCGGTTTAGTAAGGACCAATAATTCTTTTAAGTCCTGTCACATCCTCACCATTTTTCTTTTCACTCTGAACTCATCTATCAAGCTAGACCCCTCACTATTGTCTATAAATGGATGTGTTTCTTGGGTAGGTCCTTCCTGTTCTGGATAGACCATAGAAACAATATAAAACCTATCACTCATTTCATGCATCGAGTAGAACATTTTAGTAAACAGTGAAGTACGAGTTCTAAACTGAAATATTTAGAAGTCTAGGAATTTAAGAACGAGTCCTGATCTGATATGATCAGAAGTCATTAAAATCATTTAAAATATAAAATTTCAAGAAACAAGATCAAGCGCTAAACAGAGTGACTAATTAAGCACATTATGTTAAAAAATAAAACAATGATTAGAAAGTTTAATTGTGAAGAACAAGTCACAATTAATGTGTCAGATAAGAATTGAATCATTAATATGAAATGACGAACGACGGAAACAAATTGGAATTCAAGCGAGTGTATTTCCATATAAATAAAACAACAAGTATATGAGACATGAAAATAACTAAATCAAGAAAGTATAACACGTGGCAATTCTGGAAGTTAGAAGCGAAGAAAAACAAACACGAGTAAGTTTTTCAGAATAAATTACCACGGTTCTTTGAATTCACTAAAAAACTCATGTATGTGTCAAATACCTTATACTCCCCCTAAAAAATGGCATAACCTTTGGATGTTCGTCATGTGTTGTGAAAAATATGAATTAAAGCACACATGACATTCCTGCAAACTAGATTAGAAGGATTTTGGTATCCATCCTTTGATGGATCCTTGACGGTTAGATGCCCTATTATAGTGAGGACCAGGGATACTATAAGTACCATACCAATGAGATGCATATTTTCAGTCAACAAAATCATTCATACCACATGCAGAACAACAAATACAATCATGAGAAAGTTGAAGCAATTGTTGAATTGAGTAAACTCTTAAAGGAAACATCACATTTTGTTCAACAGAAGTACGAGAATTAAAAGCATCATGATTACGATTGTATGTCCAAACATGCGAAAATGAATTAAATGAATTTGTATTCGTTGTGCTTTCATTTGACTTTTTCACTACCCAAACTTGTTTGAACCCTTTTCTCCGACCATTATTATCTGAAATATCATTAAAGTCATGGTTAGAAGAGCTTGAGTATTAAGGATGTCTATTTTGGGGTCGACCGGTTTGTTGCCTTTGCTGGGAACGTTTTTTGGATTTTGATTTGTTTGTAGAAACATCGTTCACAGACCTGGTTTTAGGTGCGGATGTAGAACATTCGCCCTTTTGAAATTTGACCGGTCGATTAACCATCTTTGAAATAAAATCCGTATGGCTCGGAAGAGGTTTGTCGAAATCAAACTTAGGAAACTCCTCATCTGAACTTACATCGGAATTCATAAAAGCTGAAAAATCAATTTTAGTCACAGATGGAACAGTAGTGGTTGAGGGAGGTGAGGAACACTTTGATTATGTGTTTTTGGAAGAATCTGTTGCGGAAGCGTTTTTAAATTCATAGTTAAGATTCTTTGGAACACATTTTTCTTAAGACTCTTTTCCTTTTCTTGAGGTAGTTTTGCCATTAAAAGCTTTACACGAAGATGTATCTGAGGAGTCTGAGGAAGGGTCAGGTAGATTCACCTTTTCTTTTTGGAGCTGGTCAAACTTCTCTTGGAGTTGACCTTTACTCACTTACTCGTGCATCAAATTTGTTGCCAAGGCAGCCAGTTTGGATAGGAGCCGATTGATTTCTACCTGAAGGAGTTCCTTTTCCTCAACAGATACAGATTCGGTTTTGGTGGATTTGAGTTTCTAAAGTTTAGTTAAAAGCTCTTGTTTTCTTTTTGAAACTTGATCCTTTCCTGTTCAAATGATTCATCTAATTCGACTATTTTCATTTCCAAAACAAGAGGTGGAACATAGCGTTTAAACTCGTCCGTCTCAGTTTTGGTTTCTGTTGCAGGGACCTCATCCTTTTTGGAGGAATCCTTGGACAGTGCAACTTTGTAGCCGTCAAAGTAATCATTTGATACGTACTTGGATTTATTTTTTGTATAATAATAGTTAAGAGCTTCATACGCAAAGGGTAATTGAATTTTAGTGGTATGCTTGCGTTTGTATTCCTCAGTTTCTTCTTCCTTCTCCTCGAGAGGTCCCGTCCATCTGATTTTATATTCGGGGTATTTTCTATCTGTTATTACCAGATCCGTGCAACGAAATAAGAAATCGAAATAATAAATAGTATGCGTAATGATTTCAACTGGTCATCCCTGTCATTCACTTTCAGAGAGAATTTACAATAAAGTTCAGAAAGCTAAAAGGATGATTAGCTTGTTTTTCCAAGCTAATCAACATTAAATACAATGGGCCCGTGGTTAACAAGCCCATGGCCCATTCACTAATAAGGCTCAAAATGAATTAATACAAAACAACCCTTGAACTTTAAATCAACATTAAAACCTGCCCTAACAATCTCCCCCTTAGATTTGAAGTTCGAGTTGGCGCTCTAGATCTCTCTAGTTGAAGACGTATCTTTTGCGGAGCGCGAAGTGTACCTCAAACAATCTGATGGCGCGGCGATAGTCGATGCGATCTTCAATCATTTCCAAGGCATTTCGAGCAGTTACTTCATTCGGATTCGGAACATAAGAATACCTTGGATTTTCAGACTCGTGCTGAATAATCTTTCGAAGAGCATCTCTGACCTTTAGAAACGTGACGTCACAAAATCTTTCTACCTGACTGAAACGCATGAATTTCTTCTCCTTTTGCTCATTGAGGTAAACAATCCCGAATTCTGGTTCCAGAAGCATAGCATTCTCGGGATACATGTTTAACTCAGGTGCTTTCAGATTCGGCTTGATCAGATTTACCTTTTTCGCCTTGTTCTCGATAGCCATTTGGAAGTCCGTTAGATAAGACATCATGATGGTGCGGACCAGGGATCGACGAACAGCTTCGAGTGCCTTTGTAATCTCTAGCGGTCGGATGGTTCTTGTACGTAAGTCTTTCAGAATAACCAGAAAGTCGAGTGGTCGGAGGTTCTTGAAATCAGCTTCTGAAAATTTCCATTCGTTCCCATCTTCACGTCGAACAATGTAAACTGGGTAGACGATCCTCATAATACGTCTTGAATAGATACTGATTACCTCTGTTATTCGAAGTTTGGTTCTGACCTGGTTGACTGGAAGACACCGCTGCATTGTGCTGATATATCGGCGTTGAAATTATGGGTCAAGGTTGTAGATACCCAGACAGAAGGTCGGCTCGATCGGGCGAAGCTTGTGTACGAACAGCTTCTTCAAAGATTCCTCCAAGTGAGGGATAAGTACCATGATCTTCTCCCAACGGATTTGTTGCTGTTGAGGAGGGGGAGGAAGATCAGAAGCTGTCGTGGGAGGAGCAGTTGTCGGAAGATCGGAAGTAGTAGACTCGACTCTTGTTGATGATGTTCCGGCGGGTTAAGCATAGTGAACGGGGGTTGCTCCATATAAATTTTGGAGCAAGAACTGATCGTAGTCAATATTGTCGTCCTCATCAGTAGGGAAGACCAAATTTACCTGGAGATTTACGGCACTGGCGGCTTTTTCGTACCATGCGTCTTCGGTCTCCGGGTTGGTCTCACACTCTGGATCTATCATGTCCTGTATCGGTCTATCTGACGAGTCAAAATCGACCAGTTCCTGTGTTGAACCCTCGGGATTTTCAACCGTCGGGTCTTCTTCATCTGAAATCTCCATATCTATGACCATATCTGCTAGTGGCAACTCGGCTTCGGGTGCTTCTGATGTAGTTGCCGCAGTTGGGGTTTCCTGTTGAACCACTGTTGTAGTTTCGGCAGTCATGATCTGGGCGGTCTCGGTTTGGCGTAGACGTTTCTCCCCCTCACGGTGATTAGGATCATCCTGGTCATCGTGCTTGCGTTTGAGACCGCCGGCTTGACTCTTACAAGTGTCTTCTAGTGAACGGACCCTCTCAGAGAGCGTGGTTAGTGCTTTGTTGTATTCGTTGAGGGTCGAGTCGATGGAGTCGAGGCGAGAGGTAATGGACGAAGACGGAGCAATGACCTGTGATCGGAGAACTGAGATCAAGTCTGCTTCGGTAGAGGTGGTTGTGTCGGATTCCTGGAGCAGCTGGGCCAATAGCATCGTCTTCAGGGTGTCCACCGAATAGATAGGTTGCGGTGTAACCGGTGGAGGTACAGTGGCGGTTTCAGTATCGACGAGGTGGCCTTTACCTTTGATAGCGCGCATCGCTTTGGCAAGTTCAGCGACTACATGTTGTTGCATCTGTTGCTCCATATCCTGGCGGACAGCCTTAAGGGTCCTGTCCAGAGACCCTGGTGACACGAAGTCGGGTAAATTAACCCCGGGATCACTTAGATTTCCCGTTGAGGCGTCTACCACAGGGGTAGAGCCACCTACGTTCACAGTTGCGTGATGTTAGCTGTGGTAGGATTTCCCGCCGATCCTTGTGTTTCACCAAGAGGTGAAGACACTACGGTGGTTTCGGTCGAGTCACGAAGAGTCTCGACTTGGTGTTGTACCTCTTCAAGTGTCCTAGCCAAAGATTGATCTATTACAAGTGGCTCTAGACTCGATGGTGCACGAAATGAAGTCGAGACCGGGGGCTGCTGGTCTCTTATTTCAACACCAGCACTCTCCGAATGAGAGGCCGGTGGAAGTTGTACTTGTTCCCCGTGTAATATTGAAACATCCGTCTGTTGTGAGACGGATGAGTGGATAAGGGGGTCGTGCAATTGCTCCGCTGGGTCCACGGAGTCTTCTTCAATACCCCGTCCCAACAAATGAGATGGGATAGCAGATGTGGCTACCCGAATGTCACTCGGTTTGGTTCGCTCAGGAGCCTCTTTTTCTTTACGGCTCGTTCTTTCCTGGTTCAACTTTGATCGCAGTTCTCTCCGCCTCGCATGATCTAACTCCTCTACTTTTTCTCCCTCGGATGTCCTAATAATAGGTCCGGTTCTAGTAAGAGGAGGTGAGTCAAAAGAGATTCTACCAGTGTAATAATCTGGGTTGGGTCTGATACCGTGAGGTATGTGTTTCAGGCGTATAGAACGGTCGGTATCGGAGTCCGTGGAGTCAGAAACCACGTCTTGAACATGGTGTGATGGGGAAGGGGGTTCAGTAACATATGGTGCGGTCGAACGATGAAGAGCGGGTCTAGATTGGGGTTGGCTGGAACCGGTTTGCGATACCACTGCACCACCTACTCTCGTTCCCCTTCCTCTCACAACTAACGTTCCTCGCCCGACAGCACCTGCTTGTTGGGCCCTTCCACCTCTTACTCTCTGACCCTCACGTCTCTCGGGTCTAAGTCCCTGGGCAGGTCCCTCCGGCTCTGGGTGGACCATGGGATCTCCTAACGCGTCCTTGTATGCTACTACCCCTGGTGCAGTGAGATCGGCAATGGCTAGTAGTGGTTCATGGATGGGCATGGCTACCGCATCAGATGGATTGCGTATAACCATGAACTGTAAGTGGTGATGGGGACATACCGGATGGTTCAGGCGGCGAGGAATGGCAGGATTCGCGTCCATGTGTTGACGCACCGCAAGCGAAAGGAAACGAGGATATGGAAGAAACTTCTTCTGTTTGGACCCTCCGATGTGGCGAATAGCGGTGACGATCTCCCTCCAGATGATCATTGCGAAGTCGATGTGGCGGTTATAGCACACAGCATGAACTAGGCGAAGGAAGTCACCGGTGCACTGATCAATGCCTCTCTATCGCGAGGAAAGACAGTGGTTTAGGATCGTAAAGAGAGTGTACCATATCGGAGCCAGGGACTTGCGATTGAATGTGGACGGCCGGTTGAGGTCATGGTTGTAGCCAAGTGCGCGGATTTTAGCGCAAAGTGTGTCGTCATTTACGGCAGGATCGTACCGTTCATGATTATTGGCGGTGGCCTCCGGAAGTAATAGAAGACGGCGGAATGAGTCCGGTGTGAGCATGAAAGGTTGGTTATCGATCTGAGCGGTGATCGACTGCGAGTTACCGGCTGTGAAGACTCGGGCAGTGAGCCATACCTGCAGAACGTACAGGACTAGGACATCGGCTGTGCTGGTAAGGGCCTCACGGAGAGGGTGATTCATGAGAATGTCTAGGAGCACCCGATGAAGTGGTTGAGGTCTGAACAGTGTCGGGTCCAGGTGGTGATTGTTGGCCTCTAGTTCAGTGCCATGGTCAGGGTCAACCAAGGCAGCATCTGCTTCGTCGTCAATAATATCCTCCTCTTGAGGTATTTGCTCTTGGGGAGGTGGTTGTGGGTCTCCGTGTTGTCCGGGAAGAGGTTGTTGTTGATCCGCCATAGATAATCTGTAAAATAGCAGCGTAGTTAGTAAAGAAGGCAGATAAACAGGTGCCGGCACGTACCTTTGCTGTGAGTGGCTCAATCTGAGACAGATCGAGGACTGGTTGTAACAAAACAGGTACTGAATTGGACACGACAGGGGTATCCGGATAAGGACAGTGAAGCAACCAAAGAAACCGGAGAACACAAGGTTTCCAGATAGCAATTGTCTGGATAAGAGAATGTCCGGATAACCCGTACTATCCGGATAACCACAGTTACCGGATGAAGGGGAGTATCCGGATAAATGAAACAATCCGGACATGAGGTTCGACAGATTTCCGGATAAGTGTTCCCGGATACATGAGTTTTCCGAATAAGTGTAGAGTCCGGACACCAAACTACCCGGTATTTGAACTTACCGAAAACCCTTAGGTTTCCGGACAACTAGGTCTCCGGGTGATAGTAGTGTCCGGATGGAGCTTCATGGCCTTGAAGGTGTCCGGACACGACGAATGTGTCCGGACGATGACGCAGTTGTTCAATGTGCCAAATAGGAGATCCCAATCTAGTGCTAGGGTGCGGAAGGGATGTCCAGAGGCAAATATTAGCTTTAGGGAGTGTGGACAACCCTTGAATCGTATCCATTGAAGCGAAAACGACGAAAAAGCCTTAAGGGTGTCGGTTACTGTGGGATTGACCCAATCAGGGGTCGATTTGTGATGCAAAGTGTGTGAAACGCGCAGATAGATGACTAGCAATGACAATCGAGGAACATACCTGAATATAGGGACTAAAAACAAAGTGCAAATCGAGTGAGTGGGGCGAGTCCAGGCGAGAGAGAAAGTTGTCGAGGGTTTTGAGGGTTTAGGGCGAATTTCCGGATAAAGAAAACAAAAGGGAGTCCGGGTGGTTTATATAGCCGGATGGTGTCCGGATTCTTGGCCGACCCGGATTCATACCGGATCCGGATACTGTCCGGACACCTTAGGGTTTCCGGATACTGTCCGGATAACTCCAACCAGTCCTTTCCCTTGGAATTTTGCAGGAATCTGAACCGGAAGTGGACTTTCTCTCGTTCCCCCTCAAACTGAGCATGGGGATTTATCGCTCCCCCTCGGAAAGTGCAGAAGAGTGTAGTGGAGGAGTCCGACACACAAAAACTTATAGACTTTTCAAAAAAAATTGTGTCTCTCCCCCTTATACGATGACTATAACATGCACACAGGAGTGCCCACACACACAAAAAAACTTTTGACATTTAAGAAAAAACTGTGTGTGACGCTCCCCCTCAAAGTATGAGGAATCTTACCTGATACCGCAAGGTGCTCCCCCTGAACACAAGAACATATGGTGAAAGCACAGAGATAGTGAACAGAAATCAGACGACAGTATGAAATAAGAGAAACACACGAAGAAAGGAAAATACACGAAATCTACCTAATAAATACAGAGACAGTGATCTAAATGTGTAGCTAAGACAAGTAGAATACATGTGCGAGAAAGTGTATGCTCAGTCATCAGGAGTGAGAACACCGAGGATACAGTTGCTCGTAGATGTATGGAACTTGTAAGAGTCACACATTTTGATTAAGTCTTCAGATTTAGCATACCTAGCTTGAACACAAGAGATTTGAAATGTTTTTCGTCCAAGGCTTTGGTAAATAGGTCTGCTAACTGATGCTCAGTATTTACGAAGTAGAGTTCGACTGTACCTCTTTCGACGTGATCCTTAATAAAATGATACCGAACGTCGATGTGCTTCCTCTTGGTGTGTTGGACCGGGTTGCTTGATATGGCAATTGCGCTCTTCGAGTCACAGTAAATCGGGACTTTGACATACGTAAAGCCGTAGTCTTTGAGTTGCGTCCTCATCCAGATTACTTGGGAAGAGCAACTTGCGGCGGCTACATACTCCGCCTCAGCAGTTGATGTTGAAACACATTGTTGTTTCTTCGAAGCCCAACTTACCAGGCTATCTCCCAAGAACTGAATGTGTCCCGAGGTGCTCTTGCGGTCCAACATGCATCCCGCGTGATCCGCATCAGAGTAAGCGGATAGGCCAAAACCTGTCTCTTTCGGGTACCAAAGGCCAAGATCAGCAGTACCACGTAAATAACGAAAAATTCGTTTAACAGCATTGTAATGAGACTCTTTAGGGTTTGACTGATAACGGGCGCAAAGAAATGTCGAAAACATGATGTCCGGTCTACTGGCAGTTAGGTACATTAAAGAACCGATCATTCCCCGATACAATTTGGCATTGACAGCCTGTTCCGTTAGGATCGGCGTCAAGCTTTGTATTGGTTGCCATGGGAGTTTTCATTGGTGAGGACTGGTCCAATTGGAATTTCCGAAGAATATCCCGAATGTATTTGGACTGGTTTATGAAAATTCCTGTCGACAGTTGTTTAACTTGAAGACCAAGGAAAAAGTTCATCTCACAAAGCATACTCATTTTAAAAAATTTCCCCCATGAGAGTGGCAAAGTTCTTTGCATATAAAGGACTAGTAGAACCGAAAATGATGTCATCGACATATACCTGGACTAGAATTATGTGGCCCTTTTCGTTCTTGATAAACAGTGTGGAATCAATGGTACCTCGAGTGAACTCGGCTTCTAACAATAACTTTGACAGTGTGTTGTACCATGCTCGCGGAGCTTGCTTCAAGCCGTATAGTGCATTGTCTAAGATGTAGACATGATCAGGCTTCGAGTCATCCATAAATCCGTCGGGTTGCGACACATAAACTTCTTCTTGGAGGTCGCCGTAAAGAAAGGCTGTCTTCACATCCATTTGGAAGACTGTGAAGTTCTTGTGCGCTGCATAAGCGAGAAACATACGGATTGCCTCAATGCGTGTGACCGGAGCATAGGTCTCATCATAGTCGATCCCCTCTTGTTGTCGGTACCCTTTGGCCACAAGACGCGCCTTGTTGCGAACAACGATACCATCTTCGTCCTTTTTATTTTTGAAGATCCATTTGGTACCTATTACCGTCTTGTGCTTAGGACGTGGAACCAGTCGCCATACCTTTAGAGCCTCGAATTGATTTAGCTCTTCTTGCATGGCGATGATCCAGTCCGGATCTTGGAGCGCTTCGTGTACGTTCGTCGGCTCAATATTGCTCAAGAAGCCGGAAAATAGACAGAAGTTGGCGGAAGCGCCTCGTGTACAAACATGAGTTGAGGGATCACCGATGATCTGATGTAGGGGATGGGCCTTCGTCCATTTGGTGGAGTGAGGAAGCGGCTGCTGGGTAGAGTGAGATGTGTCCGAATCCACGTATGAACCTGATGGAAGGTCTTGAACTTGTTCAAGAGTAGCAGTCGTGTTTCTTGGAGGAAGTGGGGGAGGATTCGTCGATGGTTGAACAACTTCTGGTTCCGAGGAGTGCAGAGGTTGAGCATCGATTGTAGCAGATGACGAATCAGTAGGAGCGATCTCCGAGAGTATGGGTTCCTCCGGGGGGGTTACCGTACCAGGTGCATGCATATCTGATGATGACGGTTGAGATGTCTCTATAGATGTTTACGGCGTACTCGTAGAAGGAGGCGAACCGGATAGAGCGGCTGAATCCTCATTGCGAGCAGCTTCAAGTCGCGGTTGCGCTGAGACAGGAGCAGAAGAGTTGAGTATGTCATCATAGAAATATTGAAACAGTAAATCTAAATCAGAAGAGTCAGCATTCGATAAAGATGCATGATTCGGATTTACTGTAGCTTGTGCAGATCCCGAACTCGAGGGTCCGGAAGCTAGCACTCCAGTTAAACCGGGTTCTGAACTGAGTTGTTCAGAAGCCAAATCTGCGGCTTCGTCGAATGTCAAGTTTATGCTTTCAACAACGGTTTTGGTCCGTTTGTTGTAAACGCGATACGCCTTAGCCTGCATGGAGTATCCAATAAAAACTCCTTCTTCCGCCTTGGGGCTGAATTTCTAGAGATCATCCTTGTCGTTCAGCACATAGCAAGTGCATCCGAAAGCGTGAAAGTAGCCGATGGTTGGAACGTGATTATTCATGATCTCGTACGGCGTCTTGTTGAACCGCTTAAGAAGGATAGAGCGGTTTTGCATGTAACATGTCGTAGACACCGCTTCAGCCCAAAGATATAGCGGAAGATTTGCTTGGGAAAGCATTGTGCGGGCAGCTTCAACGAGAGTACGGTTCCGTCTTTCCACCACTCCGTTTTGCTGAGGAGTGTGTGCGGCAGAGAAGGTGTGTGTGATGCCCACTGACCTCAGATAGTCATCCACCTTTTGATTCTTGAACTCCGTCCCGTTTTCAGTTCTGATGGACTGAACGTGTTGAAGCTTGTTCTTCCGGACAGTCTTTAGGTGATCAATGATGAGCTCTGGAGTTTCGTCCTTCGAGCGTAAGAACATCACCCAAGTGTAGCGTGAGTAGTCGTCCACCATCACAAGCACGTATTTGCGCTTATTGATGCTCGGAACACGCATTGGACCACACAAATCCATATGAATGAGTTCGAGGGTCCGGGACGTGCTCGGAGTTGCCTTCGACGGATGTGTTGCGCGCTTCGTATTTCCCTTTTCGCATGCCCCACAGAGATGATCCTTCACGAACGGAAGTTGGGGCACGCCTCTGACGTGTTTTCCTAGTACCAGTTGATTGATACTACTGAAGTTGAGGTGCGAGAGACTTCTATGCTAGAGCCAAACTTGATCAGAGTCGGCTTTTGACAAGAGGCAGACGAGTTTGTCGGATTTGAGTGTTGCTAGGTCAATGGTGTAGAGATTGGTCTTTCGAGTCCCAACCAGTAGCTCTTCTCCGACGTTGTTGAGGATTCTACACCTTGTGGCTTTAAAGCTGACCTCGAGATCCTTGTCGGAAAATTGACCGATGCTGAAGAGATTGTGCCCTAATCCTGCGACGTGAGATACCTTCTTGATTGTTATCTTGTCTTGTACGATGTCGCCGTACCCACGGTCGGCGACTTCTCGTTATTCCCAAATCTCACGTGTCCGCCGTATTCTTCTTGGTAGTTCGCGAGAAGCTCCCTCCTTCCGGTCATGTGCTTGGAGCATCCAGGATCTTAGTACCACACATGACCGTGCTGCAAAACAAGATTAGTGTTGTTTAGGTACCCAAATTTGTTTGGGTCCTGGAGGGTTAGGTTTGGCACCGTTTGGAGAAGCTTGCTTTGTTCCAGCGTTCCCTTTAGGTGTAAGATTTACACTGTTAGAGGGAACTGGTTTTGGCACTTGTTTTCTCTTAGGTGCAGAGTGTACACCTTTTGGAGGAACAGGTTTTGTAGCAGCTTTCCACCTGGGTGTCGGTTTAACCCCAGTAGGAGCAACTCGTGTAGGAATGGGGTGAGTCTCTCGCTGTGGCTTAACCTTTTGATTGGTACCCCTTTTGAAATGGTGTTGTTGCTTATCATTATGGGGTTTGCGCTTATGAAATAGGTTACCAACAAAGTAAGGCGCATACCAATCATTATTGTGAATATCATCAAACTCATTCCAACCACAATTAGAACAACATAAACAATCATGCGATAACTGAATCAATTGATTGAGAGAGTTAACTTTAACGGGAAAAGAAACATCAAAATGGTTCCAATGATTCCAAGCATAATTGTCTTTGTCTATTCTAGAATTGAAAACAGGTGGGGAAGACTTTGACGCATCCTTCTTGACAGATTCCCTCTTTTGCCACTTTGGTGTTTCTTTATTAGCGCGACCATTTTTATCTGAAACAGCAGGGATAGTATGATCAGTGACTTTTGAGGAAACAGGCGTCTTAGTGGTCGGTCGTTCGGACTTTTGCTTCGGCTGTGACTGTTTTTGAGAATTGGAAACATTTTTAAGAATCTTGATCACAGCCGGAGTCTTGGGTTGAGAACAGTCGCCCTTTAGAAAATTGACCGGACGATTAACCACTGGAGACAAAAAATCAGGTTGACTTGGAGAAATAGTAGTGTTGGCAGTCAATAGTCCGGTCGCTTTCCTTGGCTGTGATTGCCTTTTGGAAACAGGTTTCGAGGTTGGTTTTGACTGAGAAATCTTGATCACAGCTGAGGCCTTTGTTTGAGAACAGCTTTCTTTTAAAGAATTAACCGGATGATTGACCACGGGGGATAAAAAATCAGTGTGACTTGGAAGAGGTTTGTCGAAGGGAAACGAATCAAACTCTTCTTCACTGTTACCTTCGGAGTTCATGTACTCTGAAAAATTTATCTTAGGAAGTACTGGACTAGGATCAGGTGAGGAAGGCAAGGAACTCTTTGTGCTTGAGTGTTTTGGGGAATTTGGTGCGGAAGCTAAGAAAAAATCAGAGTTTAAATTACGTAAAACACTCTCGTCTTGAGAATCTTGATCGTCTTGTGTTGAAAAAGTTTTTCCTAAGAAAGCTTTACACGAAGACGTGTCCGATGAGCTAGAAGAAAGTTCGGGTGAAATCGTCTTTTCAGATTGGAGTTGGTCAAACTGCTCTTGGAGTTGACTTTTACTCACTTTCTCTTGCATCACTTCTGTTGCCAAAGCGGACAGATGTGAGGTGAGTCGATTGATTTCAAACCGAAGGATTTCCTGTCCTTCATCAGACACATTGTCGGTTTTGACTGATTTTAGATTCTCAAGCTTTGTAAGTAAAACTTGCTTTTCCATTTGAAACATTGACCTTTCTTTCTTAATGGACTCCTCCAACTCGACTATCTTTGCTTCCAAGATGAGAGGGGGAACATAGAGTTTAAACTCATCCGTCTCAGTCTTGGTTGCAGGTGCTAGATCCTCATCCTTTTTGGAGGAATCCTTGGGTGTAGCTACCTTGTAGGGGTCGATGTAGTCATTGGAAAGGTACTTTTTGTCCTTTTGATACGAGTAGTTTAAAGGTTCATAACAAAATGGAAGTTGAATTCCTCGTTTTTGTGTGCGTTTATGTTCCTCGGTTTCCTCCTCCTTTTCTGGTTCAAGAGGACCAGTCCATTGAATTACGTATTCTGTGTACTTTTTATCTAACCCATAGCACGCAAAATCATATAGGGTTGGAACTTGATATCTTCCCTTTTGTAAGTAGTGTGGGTTATCATATCCGATTCCCCACTCTTTGTTGAAGTACGTGAACTCTTTGGGTTTGTTCAAAAAAATGGTTTGATCAGTTTGACCCCTTTTGTGGAGTTTGGTTTCGAGGTCAAGAATTTTAGTAACAAACTCTTTGTGCTGAATTTGAAGAGAAGAACATTGATAAACAATTTCTTCATTCTCATTCATGCACTGATCAAACTGACGCTGAAGATCAGATAATTTGGCTCTTAAGTCTTTAGGTGCTAATGACAAAATTTTGCATCTATCAGTTAAATTAGCACAACCAGGCTTATATTTCTCTGTTTTTCTCTTTTGAACATCAAGCTTTTCATTTAGTGACCTAATTTCAAGCTTTTGTTGTTTAGAGGTGGCCTGGAAGGAATTTGCCTGATCAATATATGCTTGCATTTTATTCAAGAATTCGGGTTGGCAAGAATCACATACCTGACTTGTAGGAGCCGTTTCTTCTTCGACGGAGGAGTGATATCCCATGAAGGCATCAGCAGCATCAAAATTTCCTTCATCATCAGATCTTTCCAACCAGTAGTCGTTTTCAGCAAACATAGCTTCTCCAGCCTCCTTCTGACGAGACAATGCAAGCTTGGCCTCGTAATAGTGAGAGTTCTTTACTGTTGGCTGGCGACAATCCTTCGCAAAATGACCAAGTTTACCGCAGTTGTAACACTTTACGGGTTCATCTCTCTTCTTCCCTTCTTCTTTCTTTGTCTTTCCCTTCTTTTCAGCCTTGTCGTGCTCATTGACCTTCTTCTTTCCTTCGTATCGATCTTTGTAGTCATGGAGCTTGTTGGAGGAGGTGCAGTAGCGCTGACTATTGGATGAGGGCTTCTTGTAGTACCTTTGTTGTTTGAAGGATTTGGGAAGCAAAGCTATGGCCTTTTTGAATTCGGCAACCTTTTCATCATCAGAATCGTCGTCTTGCTTATCTTCAGCTTCTGACTCAGAAGAACTTTGCTTTGGAGCACGTCTGGAGTGACTTCCCGATGATTTTCCTTGCTTTGAGGAAATGAGAGCAATAGGATCAGCAGATGGCTTTGGTTCAGTCTTTTTCTCGCCTAGGAGCTCATTCACTTCATCTTCGTCTTGAAGAAGTGTCTCATACAGTTCGTTGATGCTGATATTCTCAATCAAATTGTTGTGCTTGACATGAGAAGCAAACACCTTCCATTCAGGTAGCAGATTGTTGAGAAACTTGAGCGCATTTTCTGTATTAGAACGAACAATCTTGTTCTTGTTCAGTTCATTGAGAAGTAGGCAAAACCGTTCATAGGTCTGGGTGAGGGATTCAGCGTTGCAGTGCTTGAACCCATCGAACTTCGTTATCGCGCTATTTATCTTTAGCTGATTTCCTACAACGCTCCCACGCATCATTCTGGCTACTTGGTCCCACATGCCCCTAGCCGTCTCTTTGTAACTATCTATGGCCGTGTAGATCGAATTAGGAAGAGCTTGAATCAGATATCTCTTTGCATGCTTTTTACCTTCAGTCATGCCTCTTTCAAAATCTGTCATTTCAGCCAGAGTCTTTTCCTCACGTCGAGCTAGTGCAGTTGCAGTTGCAGCTATTTCCTTCATCGGTTTGTCAATTGGGCCATTATCTGGGGCTCTCTTGATGTACTCATACTTGTCCTTGGACTCTATGAAGATCATAAACCTATCTTGCCATTGGCTGTACTCGTTCGGATAGAGACACGGTGGCTTGGTGTTAGTGCCAATTGCGAGAGCATCACGAGAAGAAGACATCTTCGGTTGCAACGTAGTGATCGTCAGACGTGTAGATTGATTCAAAGTGTAAAACCTAACGCAAGGCACTAAGAGTGGAGTCCTAACGCAGGTTCTATGAGTGGTTAGACAATAACTTAGCTTACTGGATAGGAATCCAAATAAGTGATCTGATCTGGAAGTGTCCGGATCAGAATTGAAGAAAGCAGTTCAATTATGCAGAGTTGTCCGAATAAGTAAGGGAGTCCGGATAACTTGAGTTGTCCGGATAACAAAGGTTACCAGATGGTCTTAAGTTACCGGATAGAGAACAATTCAAACATAAGCTTACCGGATGCTGTGGATTCTGAACAGTATTATGTTTTCCGGGTACGATGGAGTTTCCGGATACTGTGCAGTTTCCGGATACCACGAAGTTTCCGGGTAAAGAATGAATTTCCGGATAAAATTGATTTCCGGATACTTTGAGTTATCCGGAACAATATTACCCAGATAGGTTTGAGATTATAAGATACTTACCCGGATGGATGACTTACCCAGAAGAAACTGGTTGTCCGGAAAAATTGGACGAATCCGGATGGAACCACAAACGTCCGGAAAAAATGAACTTGTCCGGAAACTGCGGCTGGGTTTGTCCGGACACTGCGGGTGTTTACTCAGTTCGATCGATTTCTCAACTAGGGTTACTCAAGATTGTTCCTGAAAGATTAGAAACAATACCAAACACAAAACTAACACTAACCCAATCGATTTCTAAGCAAAAAGAACACGTTTTGATGGTAAAAATTCGATTTTTGTTGAAGAACACTACCAAAAACTTTGATCTTAAATTGCTAAAATGACCAATCAAACGAATGAATTAGGATGTGAAAATTTGCAGAAACACTTATAACGATAATGCTAACACAACCCAATAAGCAAAAACAACCAATTTCGACTGAATCAAATATTCAAGAATTCAAGAATAGTCAGACGGGTAAAAGTCAAACTAACCAGAAATTGATGAATGAAGCTTTGAATCGAATCCGTCTGTCTGCTCTGATACCAATTGTTATTACCAGATCCGTGCAACGAAAAAAGAAATCGAAATAATAAACAGTATGCGTAATGATTTCAACTGGTCATTCATTTTCAGAGAGAATTTACAATAAAGTTCAGAAAGCTAAAAGGATGATTAGCTTGTTTTTGCAAGCTAATCAACATTAAATACAATGGGCCCGTGGTTAACAAGCCCACGGCCCATTCACAAATAAGGCTCAAAATGAATTAATACAAAACAACCCTTGAACTTTAAATCAACATTAAAACCTGCCCTAACACTATCAAAGTCAAACAAGTTAAACTCGTATAGAGTAGGCCTCCTTGATAGAACATTTTTCAAATACTGAGGGTTGTCATACCCAATTCCCCATTCTTTATTGAAATAAGTGAATTCCTTAGGTTTGTTCATATGGATCGTTTGATCAGTTTGACCTCGTTTATAAAGTTTGAGTTCAAGATCAGTTATTTTATAAATATGTTATTTGAGTTAAATTTGAAGAGATGATCATTGATAGACAATCTCTGCTTTCTCATCCTCACACTGATCAATCTTTGAGTTTAAATCAGATATCTTGGCCCTAAGGTCCTTTGGTGCTATTGAAAGATTTGCACATTTTTCTTTAAGATTAGCATTAACGGACTTAATCTTTTCATTGATCAGCTGTTGAACATCTAGCTTTTCTTTTAGATAATTGATTTCAAGCAGTTGTTCATCAGTGGAAGCCTTATAGGAGTCTATTCTTTGAACAAGTAATTGCATCTGATCGACTAAGCTTTGATGGATAGGGATACATACCTGACATATATCTCCATGATTTGATGGAGGAGAGTGGTTGCCCATAAAAGCATCGACATCTTCAGTATCACTTTCGTCGTCGGAACGAGTTAGCCAGTGGTCGTATTCAACCATCAGTGCCTTTCCTGCTTCCTTTTGTTGTGCTAATAGCAGCTTTGCCTTGTAGTATTCCACGTTACGAACAAAGGGCTTTCAGCAGTCTTTGGAAAAGTGACCCAATTTACCGCAGTTATAGCACGTTCCTGGCTCATCTTTGTTCTTTGATTCAGGTTTTCGATCGTGCTTCTCCTTATGATCCGAATGCTTGTGCTCGTCAGATTTTCTCTTGCCTTCATACTTTTCTTTATAATCATGGCGCATGTTGGGAGTGGTAGAGTTGCGCTGATTATGTGAGGAAGGTTTCTTGAAGAACGGCTTCCTTTGAAAAGACTTGGTGATGAAGGCCATTGCTTTCTTTATTTCGGTCAGCTCGGGGTCAGAGTCACTTTCCTCTATTTCTTCAGCTTCTGGTTCTAACTCACTAGACACTTGGGTTCTCTTGGAGTTACGCTTGGACGACTTGCCGCTTTTTGCAGACACAAGGGAGAGGGAATCAACTTGTGGTTTAGAAGATGGTTTCTGAGAGCTCATTGTCTCCATGACTTCGTCTTCGTCTTGCATGAGCATTTCATAAAGCTCATTGATTGGAACGTTCTCAATAAGATGGTTGTGTTTGATATGAGAAGCAAACATTTTTCATTCTGGCAGGAGGTTATTTAAGAACTTTAGGCCATTTTTGGTGTTTGATCGAGTGATCTTGTTCTTGTGGAGCTCATTCAGTAGAAGGTAGAATCGTTCGTATGCCTAAGTTATCGATTCACCCTTTCGCTGCTTGAAACCGTCATATCGCGTAATGCAACTATTTACCTTCAACTGATTTCCCACTTTGCTTCCACTCATCATCTTCTCAATTTGATCCCACATGCCTTTGGAAGTTTCCTTGTAGCTATCAATGGCCGTATAAATCTCGTTCGGCAAACTCTGAATCAAATATCTCTTCGCATGTTGTTCCCCAGTGAATTTGTTCTTTTCTTTGTCAGTCATCATGACGAACGTCTTTCATTTTGCCTGAGCTTGAGGACCTTCAGCTTGGGCTGGAATATCTTGCATTGGGGTTTCCTATGGGCCTTCAGTGAGAGCTTGCTAGATGTATTCGAAGTTGTCTTTAGATTCGATAAAGATTATGAATTTGTCTCGCCATTGGGTGTATTCGCATTTATAGAGAGTCAGAGGCTTGGAGTCGGTACCGATAGCAAGAGCGTCACGAGACATCGTGAAGTATGCACCAAGGTGATCGTCAGACAGTAGTGTCGATTCAAGGTTGAAACCTAACGCAAGGCACTAAGAGTGACAGTCCTAACGCAAGGTCTAAGAGTGATTTAAACTAAGCTGGTAAGATTAAAAGCAACGCAAACTTACCCGGATAGGAATCCGGATAGATGGGTCTGGATCAGGAAGTGTCCAGATCCGAAGTGAGTGTAGTGTCCGAATGACAGAAGTTACCGAATAAAACCAAACAAACCGGGTAGAAAGAGTTACCGGGAAAAAATGAGGTTACCGAATAAAAATACTTACCGGGTAAGGGCAATGAAACCGGATGACAACACTTACCGGATGGAATGTCCGGAAAGGGTAGGTGTCCGAATAGACTTACCCGGAGACTAGATCATCCGGATAGAGGCACAATCCGGATGGCTTACCGGAAACCTGAGTAATCCGGATAGGATACCGGATACTTTGGGAGTCCGGATAAATGAAATGTACCGGAAACTCTAGCAATCCGGACAAGAATCGTCCGGAAAGTGACGAAGAAAAAGAGAACTTACCGGGTAAATAGAGAAGTTCCGGACACTGCGGCTGAGCAGAAAAATCGGATCGATGAATAAGCTAGGGTTCTTGTTTTTGCTCTTGAAAGATTAGACAACGACCAAAAACGCAAAAACAAACAAACCAAACTTGATTTTAAGCAAAATAACACAATTTTGATGAAAATAAAATTGAGACTTTTGACAAGAATATAGACCAAAATTTTGAGAAATAATGTTGCTTAAACAACACTCAAATGACCAAATTGGGTTCTAAAAAATTGCAGAAATGCTAATATCACTATTCTAAATCGAATGGAACGAGCAGAATCAAGCAATTTTATCAGAAACAAAATAATAAGATTTTTGAACTAAAGAACAGTCAACTGAAAGATTTATCAGAAACTTACCAGAAACCTTGAATCGAATTGTCTGTATGCTCTGATACCAATTGTGGATCCCAGACTAGTGCAATAGATATGAAATCAGTAACAATAGCAATAAACTCAGTTGATTTCAATTCGCCATCCATCTCATATTCATTCAATACGATAAACCATTCAGAGTGTTTACAATACGGTTACAATGGTTATGGATGATTTCTCTGTTCTAAGCTCTCTTCTGTCTAAACTAGGTTTAAACTAAACCTTATATACCAAGGGCTTAAGCTTCAAGCTCATGGCCCATGAAGCTAAACTAAGCCCATTTATCAACTAAAGGCTTTTACAAAAATAAATAACTTTATATTTCTTTATATAACTTTCTAATATGTAGGACATTTATGGTCCTAACAGCATCTACTCGAGTGTTTTGATCTTTGGATATTTTCTTGATCAAGAATGAATCAAACATTTTTGCTTTTTCTTTGGCTATTTTGAGATAAACTGTCATCTTAGAGTCTTTTGCCGCGAATTCCCCGTTCAATTTGTTCACGACCAACAGAGAATCGCTTCTGACGTGAAGTCTGGTTGCCCCCAAGTCGTGGGCCATGCTTATGCCTACGATCAGGGCTTTGTATCCTGCTTCGTTGTTGGTGGCTTTGAAATCGCATCGTATGGAATACACCATCTTGCCCCCTGTGTCGACTTTAAGACGACGCCAAGCCCTGCTCCTCTGGCATTTGAAGAACCATCGACGTGGAGTGTCCAGGTCGTGCCGTCTATAGTCGCCACAGTAAAGGCTTCGCTCTGTGCTTCTTTATCAAATTCAGGACTGAAATCAGCAACGAAGTCAGCTAGGACCTGTGATTTAATCGTCGTTCGGGGCTTAAAATCGATGTCATAGCTGCTGAGGTAAATGATCCATTTTGCCAATCGTCCTGTCAACTCAGGTTTTTTCAAGACAGACTTGAGAGGAAAGTTAGTTACGACAGTGATAGGGTGAGACTCGAAGTAGTGTTGTAACATCTTGGCGGCTGTGACTATCGGCAGTAGTAACTTTTCCATGGTCGTATATCGCGTCTCAGCATCTAGCAGAGATTTACTAACGTAGTAAATCGGGAGTTGTTGCTTTTCGTCTTCTCTGGTTAAGACGACACTTACGAAATGAGGACTTACGGAAAGATACAACTCTAAGACCTCGTTGTCTTTTGGTTTCGAAAGTAGTGGTGGAACTGCCATATACTCTTTCAATTTTTGTAACGCCCGTTCGTGATCGTCCGTCCAATCGAAACCCCTGTTTTTTCTCAAGACGTCGTAAAATAGACGGCACCTGTCGGACGATCGAGATATAAACCGGTTCAGTGCTGCCACTTGACCCGTGAGTCGTTGGACTTCTTTGAAGTTTCTGGGCGACTTAATATCGACCAGAGCTTTGATTTGGTTAGGACTAGCCTCTATCCCTCGTCGCGTGACCATATATCCCAGAAATTTCCCGGCACTTAATCCGAAGGAATATTTCGTAGGATTTAGCTTCATTTGATATTCCCGGAGGACATCGAAAGATTTCTTTAGATGGTCAATATGATCAGTCGCTTGTTCTGACTTGACGAGCATATCATCGATGTAGACTTCCATCGTGTCCTCAAGGTGTTTCTTGAACATCCTATTGAACAATCTTTGATACGTCGATCCTGCATTTTTTAGACCAAAAGGCATGCATTAGGATCTGGTTATATCCTGAGTAAGCATCCATGAACGTCAGAAGTTCATGTCCTGTAGTGGCGTCGACCATAGCGTCGATATGGGGTAGTGGGAATGGATCTTTAGGACATGCCTTATCGAGGTCTGTAAAATCAATGCACACTCGCCACTTCCTGTTTTTCTTTTGTACGACCACAACGCTGGCTAACTAGTCGAGGTATTTTATTTCTCTGATTTTCCCGGTCTTGAGAAAGTTGTCGACCTCTTCGTTAATTACATTATTTCGCTCAGGGGCGAACTTACGACGTTTCTGTTTTATGGGTTTGAACGATGGATCGAAGTTCAACTTGTGAGAAATGACATCGGGGTCTATGTCGACCATGTCTTCGGGCATCCAAGCGAAACAGTAGGTGTGTTCCTGTAAGAAGAAGATTAGTTTTTCCCTTATAACGGGGTCTAGTGATGTGGACGAATCGATCAGGCCTATCCTGGTCTAAGATGACTTCTTCTAGTCGACACTCATCGGTAGACTCAGGGGCGTCCTGGATCTGTAATTGCTAGATGTCTTTCTTCTGAGGCTTCAACGTCACCTTGTAGCAATCACGAGCGGTCTTTTGCTCACTTTTGTTTTCCTGTACCCCCAAAGTGTCAGGAATTTGATCGTTTGATGATAGTTCGAAGGGTCGTGGATCCATGGTCGACCAAGGATGATGTTATAAGCTGACGAACAGTCGATGGCATTAAACTTTGTCTGCTTGTTGATCCCTTTGGCGTACACTAGGAGAATGATTTCTCCCAAAGTGTTGGTCGAATCTCCATTAAATCCTACCAGAGTTGTCGAACGACGAACTATCTCTGACTTGTCGATACCCAATGCTTTGACAGTGTTCAGAAAAATGATATTAGCTGAATTCCTCCGTCGACCAAGACTCTTCTGATAGAGCAATTTCTGACAGTAATTTGGACAATCAACCCGTCGTGATGTTTCTACCAGCAGTCTTGGAGGTCGTTTTGGTTGAATGTGATGGGCATTGCCTCTAGTTCCCATTCCTGCTTTGGTCGGGACGACCGAGGGATGTGACACTCGTCTGATGCTTGACTGGCGTGCCTTTTGGATGCCGAATAGCTTAAACCACAGACGTCGGATCCTCCTGTCACACAGTTAACAACTCTCGCATGGACCGGGGATGTTGGTCGCGTGTTGTCTACATGTGTTGATTCTTTGTCAATCAAGCCTTGGAGGTGACCCTTGGGAACGAGCCAAGACATCTCTTTCTACAATGCTATGCAGTCGTCTGTCGTATGACCGTGGTCACTGTGGATGTCGCACCATTCGGTCTCGTCTTTCTAGGCGTCATCTTTGTAACTCTTTTTGGGCCATCGGATGGTCGACTGCACATTTTTTAGAGCCTCGACCAAGTCTTTTGGGGTTCCCTTGAATCCATAAGAAGATATCTTAAGATATTGAGGAAACTTTGTCGTAGGATTGTTCTTTTTCTTTTCGAACCGTACGTTCGATATCTGGCGCGCGGGCTCCGTCTTGACGTTTGCTTTGGGTTTGAAATCGAGTTTCTTTATCCCTAATGATTTCTTGTCGCTCAAATGCTTACGACGGAAGGCCACGTTGTCTTCTACTATCATGTACGCCAGTGTCCTAGCTCGGACGTCTTCAAAGTTTTCGGGCGGATACTTTGTAAGATCGACGTACAATCATGAGCTGTCGTCGTCGAGACCACGTTTGTAGGCCTCAATTGCAGTTTTGACATCGCAATTTCAAATGCTAATCATTTCGGCATTGAAACGATTGAAGTAACTGCGGATGGATTCTCCATACTTTTGGGTGACGTAGTACAGGTCGCTGTTCTGCTTCTGCATCTTGCGACTGCTGGCGAATTGTTTTGAAAACTGGTTGACCAACTCCGCAAAGTTGCTGATGGACTTGGGTTTGAGGTTGATCAACCATTGGAGAGCAACATATGTAAGGGTCGCACCAAAGCTTTTGCACATGCGTACTTCTTGGTATTGATGTGGGATCGATGCAGTCCACATCAATTGTTTGTACTGGGTGATGTGCTCTGTCGGGTCAGTTATTCCCAAATACTTGGGCGTAAAGGCAGGAATACTGTATTTCTTTGGGACATCGACGGTTGCAATTTCGTCGATGAAAGGTGATGCTTGGAATCCTGAGCGGGGCTCGACGTCGACAGGGACGACAGTGCTAGGAAACTTCGAGACTAAAGATAACATCTTTTCATTTTACTCTTCCAACTCAATCGTTGAGCGATTGGGTCGTCTGGATTAAGCAGTGTAGCAGTTGGAGGGACAACTCCAGAATCCTGAGATGTCATGCCGACCATCGTGTGGAAACCATTTCTGTGTGACGAACCGTCAGTCTCTCCGTTGAGGGGGAAGTTCATGAGAACTATCACTATCAGCTGAGGTATCGTCGGGACGTGGAAAGGCATGGCTCCGTGGTACAACGGGGCGGCCTAAAATGTTGCGGGGGAAATTGCTCCAAGAAGGGAATGCTGACAAACGTCATTGGACATGTCGGGAGTGGTGGTCTTACGAACGACGCACCAAAAGGATGTCGTGGACCGTTCTGAGGTCCGAAGGGGTTGCCTATCGCCAGATTCCTCAGGGAAGCTATTTCTTCGGCCGCCTTTCAATTCTGTTCACCTAAGGCATGGATCTGACTCCGTGCAGCATTTAATTCCATGTGTAGCTGAGCGATTGGATTTTGCTGAGCTGCCATTTTCCTGGAAACAACAAACTTCACAAGATTGTTAGAACGATGTAAGTTTGGCATGAGATTTTCTTTAGATGGGGCCCGACGGTGGGCGCTAAATTGTTAATGCCAAAAATAACCCAAAGGATAACTTAAGGTCGATGTGGAGCTTTAACAACTAAAGAAAAGGATCTCAAGACAAACAGTACAATCGTCGACAGAAGGTAAACAAGACAAATGAATTTGGTGACGCAGAAAACCCATGTCGAGGGTAAAAACCGCGGCCGACTATAGAAGTCGACGGTGCACTATGGTCGCCAAACAGGGGCGACGTCGTTTGGTAACAAGTGTCGTGAGTACAATAGGTTACAATAAGAATAAAAGTAAACTTAATCGTAGACTATTGTCGTGCGTCGTGAGAAATCGTGCGGTATCGTGCGTAAATAACTGATGTCGTGGGTAGCTTTCGTAATTTGTATTGCTCTGATGATCTCTGTTTTTGGAGAATTGTTGTATGTGAAATCCCTTTCTCCTTGAAGTGTGGTGTGAGTCTTTGCTTATATAGCTTCTGGCAGCAATTAATGTGTCTTGATGATTGTCGTAACCGTTGTTTGATCCTTAATTGTCATTAATGGCCCGTCTGTTATGACCGTTGGGCAATGATTGCTCTTGGACCTACATTAATTAAACAAAGAAAAACGGTTTCACTATTAACGGTTAGTATGGTCGTACCACCGTCTTGGAGTCACGATTGTCGGTCGTATGTATCTTACATCCATCGTCGAAAATGTACGACGGAGGATGTAACCGTAAGTAGTCTGCGGGACCTTATCTTAATACAAGATTTGTCTTATGTAAATGTCATTTGTGTTTTTCTTCGTCCGTCGTGAGGTGTGGATTTTTACCAAAACAATGTGTGTGAAAGCCAGCGGGGACGACAGGTGAGTCTTTTTACTGAAAATGTGATGACTTATATGCTATTTTAAGCGCATGAATTTTTATGGAACCGCATGTTTTATCTTACATCTATAAAGCTGCATGTTTACTATGTTTGAAAGTTATGTTGTTATGTATGCACACATTTGATGGTGAGCATGATACGACTAAGTCAGGGGTTGTGTCCCGCCAGTACTCATACCGGGGGGTGTCCCGTTTATGCTATGGAGGGTGTGTTCCAACTAAGGTTGTGTGAGACTGACACGTTGTCACCGGTGAACGGGGCTCCAGTGTGCCATTTCATGCTTATCAAAGTTAAATGTTTTTGACCTATTAAGTTGTTATGAACGTTTATAAATTGTTTTATATATATTGTTGTGGCGCGAAAGTTTTCTCGAGGGACCTCACTAGACATCATGGTCTAACCCTCGCATTTCCAAATCCAAACCCATTTTCAGGAAAGCACCTAGTAGGAGGCTCGAGCAAGGGCAAGGAAACGGCCTAAGCGGGAGGCGTGGACTAGATGATATTTTTATTTATCGTGTTTTTAATTTGAGACTCGTTTAGAAATTCTCAGCTGTGTATAGGTTGTTCCGCAAACCTAGTTTTGTAATGGTTGGATTCAGTAAATTTTTTGGCCGTTTTGGCCGGATGATTTACATTTGAATGCTTGTGCTCTATTTTTAAATCTGGGTTGTTACACTAAATCATTATCGTAAACGATCTTTGGTGTGACTTTAGGTCATGGGCCAAGTCGTCTTCAACTAACGGGTGTCTTCATGTATATTATCACATATGATAAGAATGTTTCTTGTGTTTTCGTAAAATATAGATGTTATCTTTTGAACCTCCATCTATGATATATATATATATATATATATATATATATATATATATATATATATATATATATATATATATAAAATATAGTTTTAGAGTAAATTATTATTTTGTTTTATTGATAACTAAAAAAAGGTAATTGTATATATTAAAGTAAGTAAAAAATATTATTAAAGTATATAATTGTAGAGAGCTTTACGGGAATAACAAACTTAAAAAACACTCATCATAATACTTTATGGGTAAATAGCTCCCTATATTAATTTAAATATATGTTGTATGATTGAAAATGCTCCAACTATGTTACGACTGAAAAGTATTGGATATTAAAAATATAGACGTTTCCTAGGAGGGTCGAGGTGGCGCAGGGTACGTTTTTAGTTTTTAGTAGGGGTATAAATGGTTAGGTTGGGTTGGGTTCGGGTTTAACCTATTTATTAATTGGGTTGAAAACCCCAATCCAACCCAATCTGTTTAAGTAAATGAGTTGAGATTTTCAATCCAACCCAACCTGATACTTAAATGGGTTGGTAGCGGGTTGACCTGTTTAAGATTTTTTCAACCCAACATGTTTAATAAATGGGTTGAACCTGGATTGAACCATTTAATTTTAAAACTTCAAATAAAATAAAAAAGACTAAAACATAATTCCATGACAAATACACATGTCACAACCACAAAACCAAATAAATTGTTCAAAGTTTTGTAATAACCCAGTCTAAAACTAAAGCATGCAATTCATATAAATGAAACATCCCAAAAACGGGTCCCAAAATTTTATTACATATGTCTAAATAACTTAGGTTGGCGGAAACAACCTATTACACAACTGAGAATTGCTAGGACTAAAAGATAATAGTGTCACTGGTTCTACTGCTTCAATCTTCTAACTGCTCTGTTCACCTGCTAGAGCCTTTCGCTACCTGCTTTCCTGAAAAGGGTTTTAATTTGAAAAGAGCGAGGGTTAGACCATGAGGTCTAGTGAGTCCCTCCTGACAGTTCTCAAAATCATTTAAAAAAGCTTTTCATAACTTTCAAATGTATACAAGACTTTCAATAATAAACTTTCACATAGCTGAATAGCAAAATCTTTCACGGATAAATCCGCTCCCGTAAATGGCACCCTGAAGTCACCCGAGGGTGACAACGAGTCAGTATCACGTTGCCTTACTGGGACTCATTCCCATGGCATAAACGGAACCTCCCCTCGACGTGAGTACTGGCGGAACCTCCCCCCGACTTAGCCAATTTACGTCTACACAATGTATGCATACATCTCACATAAAACTTTAAACAACTTTCATGCAATAAAAGCATAAGAACAAAACATGGCATTTCTCATCATGTATTCACTTTAGAAAGACACTTTAAAATCACGTATTTTAGTTAGAAAACTCACCTGGTACGCTTGTTTGCTCTTCCCTACTCTGCTCTTTATTTCCAAATTGTCTACCTGAACGAAGGGACAGATTTATAAGCTGACTAGAACTATCCGGACACTTCTCACTTGCCACCCTACTCTTTTCCGGGCATCACTACTTTTCTGGACAACCACACTTTTCCGGATAACCACGCTTTCCGGACACACTGAGGTTACAGGACAACTTATAGTCTCCGGACGATTAACCTATCCGGATGGCACACTTATCCGGACGACTAAACTTATCCGGACAACACAATATCCGGACACCTTCTACAACCCGACCAAGAACTATCCGGACACTCACCCGGACACCTTCATACTTGAAGGTTTCCGGACGAACGCTGGACGAGTTTAATGGTTGGAAAACTTGCTAAACACTCCGAAATCAGTAAGATAATGCGACAAATCACTTACTTAAGCATCTTTAATCATTTCTCCATAAACTTTACTGATTAAACTCGATTTAAAGGTGTTTAAATCTCCTTTAAGGGTCTTAAAATGACTTTAGTAAGAAACTCACAAATTCCCAACAATCATCAAACACTTAGATGAGATTTCAGATTAGGAATTACCTGGAGGATTCCTTGTAGAAAACGAATCCTAACACACCCTTTCTTTCTGATTCCTTACTGATTGGTGGTCTTCCTCTTTACTTGCACAAGAACTCCAAAACCCCTTTTTTCTTCTTTTCTCTCAAATACCTCAGCCGACATCCACCAATTGATTGACCAAAACTAGGGTTTTGTGCCAATCATTTGGGTTTTTATACCTTGACCCATCTTACAAACTAGCCCCTCAACTTCAGTTCTTTATTAAGAACTCCACACCAAACGCAAAACACTTCGAAAAGGTCGGGGTCGTTACAACATTCCCCCCTCAAAAGAATTCCGTCCCCGGAATCCCGTTTTCGAAAAGGTGTGGTATCTGGACATCATATCCGATTCTACTTCCCACGTTGTCTCTCGTCCCCTATGATATCTCCACTGAATTTTTACTAGTCAAACTTCTATGTTCCTCGTTTAGCAAACCTTACCGCTCACGATTTCTATCGGTTCTTCTACGTAAGTCAACCTCTCATCTATACTGATGTCTCCTCAAAGGAACAGCCACAACGACCTCTGACAAACACTTCTTTAAATCTGAGACATGACATGTCGGATGAACACTCTTTAATTCTTCTGACCAGTCTAACTTGTATGCTGCTGCTCTAACTTGCTTACTAATGACAAGGTCAACTTCTTATCGCATGCATCTCTTGCAAGGTCGCCATCATCTCACTTCTCACATCGGCTCTCCACAAAAGAGACATGCATCACACTATGAATTTCTTCTCAAATTCACATCGAGTACCTCAAGATCGCGCACTATCTATTCAACTTTCATGCTTCGACGAAATCCGCAGACTTAGTCTACCTTACCTCTCTCTCAAACTTCAAAGCTCAAAGCCTTATGTTTTTCAATTATAACCACTCAGTTCTACTCGGTTGCCTCAGACCGTTCAGATGGGAAACATAACCACACCCCATACTTTGAAGCCGCCCTCGGCGAGACACCACTTGCTAAATCGTTCCATCTTGCACTACTTACTTGTACCCTCTTCGATCGCTATACTCGCTTAAAACTACCTGATAAAACCAAGGCCAACCGCTCCTCCATTTGCTCGCCTCCGTCCACACATCGGGACTCGCGGTTTTAATCACGTCTAAATAAGGTCTCTCATACATTTATACTTCCTTAAGAGAAAGAACTTGGCGGGAATTCCCGCCACAACAACGATAATCTTCCACCAGGAAAACTCCCTCACTGACAACTTGGAATAAGGCCAACTTTGTTTATCCTGACAAGCTCACCCCCAGGAGTCCCCTCCTCGGTATACCTGAAATTTCTAGGTTACTTCTTCCAACCGACATTCGTCTATGTAGATCATACTCCCTTCCCGATTCACATCGGCTACAACTCGACAACTAATTCGTACATTCTCACCACTTCATCATTTCACACTTAACGTGTCTAATAGTAGGAAACCTCTATAATTCCCTATTAGAGTGCTCACCTATCCGAATTGCACTTATCCTGAAGGCTCATAAATTTCTCGCTGCTTGCCACAAGCGTCCAGTCATATAACATAACTTCGGTTACTCTCACTCAACTAGGAGGGGTAACCACGATCACGCCCTACTATTCTCAATAGCTTACACTGAACGATCAGTTCGTTTGAACGTTTCTCACAAAGTCACTAACTTAACTCATTCAGTTGTCTTATCCACTTCTTTCCTGCACAAAATCATACACAATTTCCTTCCTCAATACTCTTTCCAAAAGTTCGCACACTTATCAAGGACAAACTACACAACACTGCGCCTATCGGCATTACTGTCAAGTTTACTACTTCCGATTTACTTACTTATTCCAGCATACTGTCTTCACCTCTCCACTATAGCATGGAGCACTGCCCACCAACATTACTCGCCCCTCTCTTCCGACAATTCTCAAGCTGCAAATGCTGTCTCATTACTATACATAACCAAACGGTTGCACTAAAATTCTAACTTAAGGCTTTCGAATAAATCGCCTCGAACTGACACCAGAGTTCGACGTCACTATACATTCTTTAAACTCCAACTTTTACTTTCTCAGACAATTCGTTCACACATAAGCAACAGCTCACATTCTTTAAGGATTTCACATCTATTCCACCACATTTTGACTAATACATCCATCATCTTCTTTAAACTTCCAATGATTCCAAAATATACTTACTTAGCGACTCTTACAACTAAAAACACTTGGTTTCTCCTTTGGGTAACTACCCACCACCACTCCGTGATGCTATCCCGAACATAATCATATCACCACGTCAACTTACACCCTACGTGCTCCAGCAACCTGGTTAACACTCGAACACCTCATCCGAAACCCCCAAAAGGCTTTTATCTGATGCTTCCTCTTTCTCTAACATCACATCACTACGACGCTAGCTGACACATTTAACATGGCAATTATTTCCACTACATAACTGTACATTCCTCACTCATAACATCACACTGCAGACCAAAACTCTCATGGCCATTCATACACAACTCAAACTTATCTTCAAGACCTCACGCATAAATAACCGAGTCTATCTCACTACATTGTATCTCCACAGCTCTAGTTGAATCACAACACCCGAGTTTCTGATTAATCCTAACATACTCGCTTCTTGCTAGCTCTTTGCAATACCAAACCATTCTCACCGATCGACATAATCTATACCCTCACTTCGTTTGTGCTAAATAATTCATTCTTTACGAACCATCCATCTCGTAGGTAAAACGCTTATCTAAAACAGCAGTCTTTCACTATCTTAACACCCCTACAAAGTGGTCCTTCAACTTTCGACCTTCTGATTCAAGTCTTCGGTCTCATACACCTTACACAACTGCCGACTTTAACGTCAATAGTTGACCTGTTGATACTTCCTTAACCTATTCTTCAACAAGGGTCCCTTACTGAACCTAATCCTTCTAACATATCATAATCAAATTCATACCCCGTCGTCCTCATTTCAAACTCACTCGTGAAACGTCAATATTACAAGATCACTTTAAAACTCTTATTCGGCGTCGAGGATATTTCATTCCTACTTCACCACACTACTCATAACGAGTTTCTAATACCAACACCTTGATGACTTCTAGTCCTTCCTCTGAACACAACCGTCCCTCGGCAACTGTATTTCCAGTCACCGCACGAGGATACAAACCCTCATACAGCCGACATTAAAGTCCACTTCCGACTCTTCCACTGCTCACCTCTCTTCTAGAACGCAATTACCAAAGCTACAAACATTCTCCCCTGATTTGTTCAACACCTCTCCACTCTAGGAGTTCTTCCTTAACCTAAAATGTAATACTCCACGACCTATTGAGTTCATAGCCTTCATGCCTAACAACGCGATAAATGAATCATTTCACACTTTTGATCATTTTAAAGAAACAACACTTGAAAATAACTTGGGTACAGACGACCCCAACATTCTCATAACTCCAATACCCTGCGCAACGATCTTGAGGATCGTTTGCATGCAATCTTTCCGCAAAACTTAATTTTACTCAACCAAAAATATGTTGTTACGACAGAAATAAATATTGGGTGAAAATCTTCCCATACGACAAAATTTTGAAAGAAATTTACCGACACGAAGTAAACTAGTCGGTCCTCACACTCACTTATATAACTTCGACATGTCAATACTCATTTTGGTTATAAAAGTTGTGCATTCAAACGTTTTCTTGGCTTATCATGAAAAGAGTGAAATATTTTGCAAATCGTAAACCTCAAGACTTCATTGTACGATGTAAATGGATTTGTATTTTTTTTTCTTTAAACATACGCTTGCACACGCCGACTCATATCCGATCAAATTTGATACTTACACGTTTATACTTTTCTTATGAAAAATCTCATGTACACATATACGAACTCAATGCATGAAACTCTACTTGCAATTGAAGGCTACTCACTCAAACAAGGTCAATCGCTTTACTCACGCAACTTATCATTGACACTCTACTTCGACCAGTGGTCGCCCACTCGGCCTTGCAACGATTTGCTATACATACATATAACGGTCCACTTACTCAACCATTTCATACTATTTCGTTTTGATCAACTATCTCACCTTCCACTTCTACATGGTTTCATTTCACTTATTTCATTTATCCTGCAAATGGAAAGCTCGACCGAGAACCCAGGGCTCCATTGATACATTCAAGGTTTTGACACTGTCTTTCCCTACCATCCTGACTGATCTATCCCATGATTTCTAGAATTGGGACTCTCCCGAAACAGGAGTCTTACTCTAACTCAAGCATTCTTCCTCTCCGAATCCACGAAAAGCTACCTTTAGATGACTCGTAATACTCTATACAACATTTCTTCTCTACGATGTATACGTACATCACATCACCATGACTTCTCATGAAACTTCCCCAACAAGGGGTCTCAGTCTACCCCTCAGGGATCTTGCTGACATTCTAAAGTACTGGAACACGACATAAACACTAGCTTTAGACTACCACTTTGGAATAATAAGGCGGGTTAAGCACATACATGTACCTGTAATTCCGCAATTACACTGGCCAGGTGGAATCTCAAACTTACCTTACATGATAGTCCTCAGTGCCCTATTAGTCCTATCTCTATAATAGTGTCATCCTAACGCATTTCCTGTATCTACAATAGTGCCCTCCTAACGCATTTCTTGATTCTCAGTTGTGATTTCTACTCCCAAGTTTAAGTTTAGGCCCGTCCGGTCACCTAAATCCCTTAAACTATGGCTCTGATACCAATTGTAACAACCCAGTCTAAAAATAAAACATGCAATTCTTATAAATGAAACATCCCAAAAACGGGTCCCAAAATTTCATTACATCTGTCTAAATAACTTAGGTTGGCGGAAACAACCTATTACA